>CM076452.1:27135166-29921218 GCA_038419695.1 Scomberomorus guttatus
AAACGTATCCTATTACAAGCTACTGGAATCTACATCCATCCATTTATACACAGAAATAAGAGTAAAATGTACTGTAGAATGTAGAGGTGGATGGCAGGCTACAACAGAGGTGTAGATCTGTGTGAGAGAGAGGGTGAAAGAGAAGGAGGGTGAGCATATTATTTTTGAACCATTTAACAGCATTTATTATCAGCATGGCTCCCGTTTGACTTGACTGACGGTAATGTCAGCGCCGCAGATAAGGAGGGCGACGATAACATGAATGAGACTGATTGCATGTTGAAGAGGGACATGAGCAGAGAATAACAGTGATGGCAGTGTAGCGGAAAATGAAAGCCTAGTGATGAGACAGAAGGGAAGGAGAGAGGAGGGGTGTGCAGAAAGTATGCAAAAGAAAAGAAGAAGAATGAAGAGGATGAGGAAGGTAAGTAGTAGAAGAGAGCGAGGAGGCACATGAGATAAAAGAGGAAGAGAGTTGAAGGAAAACAATGTGAATCAGGGGGAAAATAAAACAAAGCAGCTGACAAAAATAACAATAGGCACAAACTACTGCTTATACATTTACAGCTGTTCCTGGCTTCAATTGGCTCTTTGGCTGCTGAGTGTATATTGGCGTGGGGCAGCATCAGTATCGTGGCTGCAGATCATTTGCATGTTAAATCTAAGAGTGCGTCCACATTAAGCAGGTTGAATTTAAAAACACATATTTCACTACATTTCAGCTCTCTGTCCTCACTCAGCCGTTGCTTTTCTAAAACAGAGTTGATAAATCTTAAAACATTAGTGTGTATGGGGAAGACTGAGCTTATGCAAAACAATGACATACTGTAAGACTGTCCAGCCACAGCTGGGGGGCTGTGTGGCAGTAAAGTGCATCCTCAAGTCAAAGTCATTTCAAACGTTGCAAAGCCGATCACACAGCGCATCTGTTGTCATCAAGTATCATGAGTTTGGCTTCTTTAAAATACAATATAGGTGATCCCAGAGATCAGGAGGGTACTGAACAGGCTGAAATGACCTGAAAATGCTGGTGCTGCACGTTGTTTTTGAAAAGTCAGACAGCTTAGTGTTAACATGGTCTAAGGGACAGCAGTTGTTTGGTGCATCAAAAACCATCAGGAAGCATCTTTACCAGAAGACACCAGCGATTAAGAATATGCCAGAGACAATTTATAACGTTTCAGATCACAATGTATAAAATCAGGTTTTTGATGGAGTTTGGTCATTTCTCCCTTTGTAACAAAGGTGCATGATTGGGGGTTACAGTTTACTGGAATAGCTGTTAATTTAGTCTAAATAATTACATCAATTAATAATGAGCATTCACCATAATCACATATTATAGCATATTAATAAATATGACTTATATAGAAAATTAAGTAAAAGCATTTTTCTAATTTGTGTGTCACAATACATCTGGTTATACAATATTTCATGTGTGTTGACCATAATATGCATTTCTATTAGGGCTGTCAGTAAACTGTGTGATTATAAAGACTTGTTTGAGTCACACATAACTTACATTTAGGGCTGTTTTTTTCCACAGCCCAGAGTCTGCCTGAGGTCACTCACTCACTCTGTCACCAAGGGACACAGAGGACAGGGACAGGGGACATGCCAGACAGCAATAAGTCAACATAAAATATATATAAAGAGTCCCCAGAAATAGGTCAGATTTTTTGGAATTCCCCTCCCAAAGGTTTGTTCTCATTTCATGGACTGGACACATTCATTTTCGGTTTCCTTGTTTGTCTCCTCTCCAATAGTTAACTGTGTGGACTTTAATGTTTATATACTGTATGTGTAAGGAGGAATTAGAAGTCAAAAGTATTGGTCTGTGTTAAGTGTGGCTCTGTGTGTGCAGCTTATCTGTGTGTGTTTGTGTGCCATCAAGAAACCCAGCAGTCTGCCATCTGCCCCCATTCTGTCACCTCAGCAGTGAAATACACACGCACGCACACACACACACACACACACACACACACACACACACACACACACACACACACACACACACAAAATTGCTCCTCAAATTCAGCCACCTTTTAACCGTGCAATTGTTTTTTGACAGTGTCAGTCTCCAATTCTTAAATGTTTGTCTTGAATATTTTATTCTAAATCATTAACCACATAATACAGAATGAACATGAAAAAAAGAGAACCAGAAAAAAAAAGCTGCCTTCCCGGGACAACACATTTATGTATTTCAGGAGGTATAACACACATGGTGTTAAATATGCTGTTTAATGCTCACCTCAGGGGCACAATGTCATTAATTTCCCAGGTTTCATGTCCGTGTGCATCAGATTCATTTTGACTCTTTTGCACGAGCAGGGCGAGCAGTGTCTGGACATATCAAGCTGCTTGTTAATGTGGCGTATACAAATTAACACATTTCAAATTATACTCTTGAATGAATGCAAAAATGAAAACATAATGACACTAGACAGTTGCTGAGATTCTATTGGATGCATTTGTGTGTATGTGTGTGTGTATATATATCAAAGTCTGATTGAAATATAACATTTTGCTCACTTATAGTGTTAATATTTATTCAGCCCGTTTTCAGACCACATATTAATTCTCTAAGGGGGCTTCGTGGTTTTAATATTGCATGTGCTGATCAGTGTTTTTAATCTAGCCTGAGTTGCAGAAGTGAGTTTTCCCCCACACGCCAATAATGAAAACCCAATCATCCACTATTTTTAACGCTTCATCAACTCTGTGCACAATTTGAATAACTTGATTTTCTTACTACATTAAGAAACTACAAAACAGTGACAGCAAGATACAAACACACACACACACACTGAATGACAGTTGAAAAGAAAAATCCTGTTATGACCCACAAACCATGCCACAAAAAAAAAAAAAAGTTGATAATTATGTCAAAATGAAGATGTTACAGTGTAAATGTGTCAGAAATAATCTCCCTTTCATTAGGCTACACGGCCCATCATGTGATATTTCACACCAATTTTAACCGGTGTGCCAAGAATTTGCCAAGTTCATCCAGCAGCCTGTACGCACTGCGGAGGCTGAAGCCAACATGAAGCTGTGCTTGCTCCACAAACCAAAAAATCCTTTTGTTCATGTAAAATCTGCCTGCCCAGTGCAGAGCAGCTTTAGCACCCACACAAACACCCTCCACCTTAACGAACACCCACATACACCTTAACATTGCACACGCTGGCTGAAAACACACTCTTGAGGAAACATATTTTCTCTCAGGATGTTTTTATGTTCTTCATAATGCACAGATAGATTTCACATCCCCAAAGAGTAGCTTAAAATCATTATTTATCAGACTGTTATGTTCTTATAGTAAATTTAAGTTCCAGTCACAAAACCGGTATTTAGATGCAATGGAAGTTTGTTGAAATAGCACGGTATTAAACATTATGATTTATGATTTTATCCAGTTGTTCTAATCCAGATGTGGGAAACACTGACTTGATCAAATTGTTGATAGGCTCGTCTGAGATCAGTTATTATCACATGCTCAAAGCAATAAGCTATTTCATGAGCAGCAGTGAGTGATTTTCTTTTTTCACACTTGGTTTCACCTCTCAGGCTTCACAGAGTGTGCATTACCAATCAATTAAAACATAATTTCCTACTTGCTAGATCAATTTAAAAGTATCTAAATGAAGGATATAATGTTCACTTGAACCCTGTGAAAGATCTGAACTGAACCGAGCTGCTGGGCCCCAATTAAAGCCTGATTTACATATTTAATGTCGACGCAGGGGGTTAACAAGAGACCCGTAGCTTTCAATTTGTAGTTCAGGATGTATTGTACGTGATCAAGCCGAATCATGCTTTAATTATATTCCCCACAGGAGCTGTGTTTACAGTCTTTCATTTACCTCATGATACAAGGGACAGCGGGATGTGTCCGCCATGTGTGGGTCTTCACCATGCAGTCACCCTGCTCGTGTTGTTTCATTCACTGTGATAGTCTGTGTACAGTTTTTTTGGTTTATTCTGGTATACTGTCTGTCCTGGCTCCAGATTTGCTGCATGGTAATTTGACTCATTAACATTAATTCAGAAATACTCAACAATACTGAAATAATAAAAGGTCTAGATTTTGACAATAAAGCAGGACCTGCCTTACAGCCCTTTACCTTTGATATAGTAATTTTTTGATGCATATTCCCAAACTAATTTTCAATTAAATTACCACAAACCAGGGCCCTGAAAGTTCCAGTAGGTCTGGAACTTTTGGGGCCCTGGAGCAGTTGCCCTCTTTGCCCGGTTGGTGATCCAGCTTTGCTCATAAATTCTTGTGTTGTACTAAAATATAACATTGCGCCAAATGCTCCTTTCCCTGCGTTGAGTCTTAGTTTTAGGACTCCACTGATCTGTGTCATCATATCCCAGAGTTATAATGTGTTCAGTAATAAAATAGAACAGCAGGGAAGGTTACAGTTAAGACCTTAAACTGAACAGGGAAATTAAGGCGGTTCCCCGATGGCCTGGCTTTATTTCAGAATTTCATTACCTCAACAAGGCACGCCCAGAGGTCAAATACGTTTCATCAGCCGAAATTTGCCACAATGGCTGTCAATGATTATAAAGTTTAGACCGTATCCAGCTGTGATCCTCTCAGTGTGCTGCAATATGTTACATCATACCTTTGTTTGGAGCCATAGGTATCTTTGTTTTTTGGAGAAAAGGTTTAACACGCATCTTAATTTCTTTTATCTGCTGTTACTGTCATTGAGGAAGGGGTTAGCTCTGAAATGTTAATAAACATGTATGGTTTCAGTGCTCGTACTGTCAGATTTCAAACATTTCTGTTCAGATGCGCTCATTAGGACTGCAGCTTTTCTGTTTTATTCTTTAGTGTGTCAGTTTTCAGGTGAGTGAGCTGAATTTACTCTGGGGAAACCACAGCAAAGCAACGTAGAGACAAAATCGGCATTTATAGGAATTCACTCCCCGAGGCGTCTTTGAAAAAGTTCCCTTTGTGCGGGTGGACATATCAAATTCAATAATGCTCAGCAAAACGCCTCGCTATAATCATCTGACTGTGATTGTGTCTTCTTTCTCCCTCTCTCTCGACAGTGTTTTGCCAAAGCGAAGGAGCTTTTTTTTTTTTTTAAAAAAAAAAAAAGGGCAGAACCACTAACACTGGGATTGTGCCTCAGCTATTCTGACATTGAGTGGAGTCATTTAATTTCCATATCAAAGGGACTCCTGGAAAATCAGAAAACCTGCACAAGCCGAGCAGCGCTACTCTATCGCTCTCAACGAAGCACCTGAAAGAGAAAAAGGGGGAAGAGAGAGTGTGGCAAAGAGTGATTAGAGAAGCTTGCGAGGCAAAGGGGGGAGACAGATAGACAAGGAGAAAAAAATGAAGTGTTTTGTATCTTGCATCCGGAAGGTGTCTCTTCCTCACAAAGGGTGTATTGCTCATAAAAGGCCTTATTGCAGAGAAGACCCAGGAGTAAATTAACCAGAGAGGTATCGGTTCTGGTATGCCGGGGTGTGTGGAGGGAGGGAGGGAGGAGGAAAAGGAGGCGGAGGTGTCTTTAGGGGGGATTCTTGCTCATTTTTGTGTTCCCATGTAGAGAACGACAGGGGAATATTGCTCATGTCACTTCCCTGTGGTCCTGACTGCATAGTGAAGAAAAGTGGGCTAATCCCAACGCTGTGAGACGTGTCAAGTGGCACAAATCAGGCAGGGCTTTGTGATGTTAGACGTTTTAAACTTAAATACTCTGTAGCAGTTTGTAGCATGATGCATTGGGATATTTTCTTGCTTATGTCCTTGGCTGCAAGAAGTCTGTAAAACCTGCAATCAAAGGTTCTTTGTACATATAGCACTTGTACAGTTTGTAAATCAAGTTTTCTTGCAGTTGAATACTTGCAGAGTATTTATATCTGCAATTCAAAAACCTTAATTGCCAGATGTAGAGGATCAAGAGGTAAACTCACCTGAAAAATAAAAATACAGTTTCAAGGAAAAAAAAAAACATCCAGTCTGTTTTGCAAAAACCTGTGTTGATGTGGTTGGTTAATGCAAATCACATAAAGCAGCAGAGAATCTGCGACACACACTCATACAGTCAATGCCAGATCACACTTTTGTTAAAGTCACTCATTTATTTTTAATTTGACAGTGACTGTTGGCTAGCTAGTGTTCATTTTCTCAGCTATTTTTTTTTTATCCAGTCTTAGTCCTGTGTCAAATCTCCTTGTTAGTTTTTATCATATTTCGTGAACCTCATCCTGTTTTTTTAAGTCAAGTTTTAGTTGACTAAAAGTTTGGGCATTTTAGTCTTTTCTTAGTCCAAGAAAACTGTATAGTTTTAGTCAATGAAAACTGTTGGCATTTTAGTTTTTTCAGCCATCAGATTATATTGAACATTTCAGTCAATCTGGTCTAGCCAAAAGCATTTTTTTGTCATTTTAGTTACCACCAAGATGTTAACCTACCTCAATTTCTTTGTGGTAAGCCTTAATGTGTCTCTTCAGGTTTATGGTATTCTTACCAGCTATTTTATGACCACACTGCTTCCCTTCTGAGGGCCCCCTGTTGTTGTCATTATTAACGTTAACTTGCTTTCTGTATAATAGTTGATGTACTCATTGTGCTCATTGTGCTGGTGTCCTGATATGACACGCGCAGCACAGGTCACAAAACTGCTGCACACCATCCAATGAGCAGGATATTTGAAAAAAAAAAACAGTCCATAATATGCTGTCTCCTCTTTTTTGTCAACAATGTTACATGTTGATATAGTCACAGTTAGTTTTTAATAATGTCGGTGCCGTCTTGTCATGGAAAAAAAGGTTGTTGATGAACATATTTAGTCATAGTTTTTGTTAACAAAATGAACACTGGTTTGGAACAAATTCATCAAGGATGATTAGATATTAAAGATTCCCTGCATTATTACAGACACACTTCATCAGAGAAATGACAACATTAGTCATTTGTTCCAACACTTAGATTGGCCTACAGTCACATTTTCTTTACAAGCGACCTCTTGAGGTTGTTAGCAAAGGAGGCAAAATATTCTGACATTGTTATACCATCACAAAACATCTTAACCAGCCATTTGCAACTGTAACACACCAACTGCACAAAGCATTCAACCATCAACAATTTTCACTTGAATTTCACAAACAACACCCTGTTTTGTTTCATGGTGGGCTATGATTGATTAGCCGCTTCACTGCAACACAACCCAGAAGCAAACAGTAATGCAATTCAAAGTGGCTGAGCTTCACAAGGCAAAGCTGCAGGGTAAGCATGTTTTTAGCCATACTAACAGCTTGGCCCTATGGATGGCAATGTTGGTCAGTCAGCCAGTCCACCACTTTGGTCCAGACTGAAATATAAGTGTTTAAAACATTTTTGGTGTAGATAGTCAAGGTCACCAGAGGATCAATTCTAATGATGTTGGTGATTTTGTGACTTTTGATCTAGCACCACAAGCATGTCAACATTTTCACTTATACTAAATATCTGGGGAGGACAGGAGGAAAACCAACTCATGACATCATGTTATTTTACACTAGTACACCACTTATCTCTACTTTCTTATGTTCAATGAAAAATTAAGCAGTAAAACAATAGCTTACAGGATTTCAAAGGCACCAAGTGCGTTACAGTGGTAATTTTACACAACACCCTCTGATTTAAAAAGGAAAAAGAAAAACCATGAAAATCTGGAATTATTAAAAACTAAGCAAAACTGAAGTGTGTTATGACTTCTTCTGCCTGTGAGAGGGTTCCACTCACTTTACATGTTTAGATTATCTTCATAGTTGCTGTTAGGCCTGTCTTCCAAGAGCAAGAGATAAGTAAAGGCTGGCTGTCTTCTTTGGATCTTGTAAGGTCAGAAGACGTCTAGTCAGTAAAATATCAACACAAATCAAGCTTTGGCAGTTTAATAGTGATTGAAAAAGCACTCGGGGGAAAAGAACTAAATTGAGCTATGAATACTCACCTTTTCTTTGGATCTTTTAAGGTCAGAAGGCAGAGTGGCCATTGTCACATATATATATTTTAAGCTATTTGTTTCCACATATCAATTCATACTTCATACAGTTGTCATAAATGTAAAGCCTCATTCATCATCCTGCGAAATAAACTCCTTGTTAAATAGATCTGATGTCATCATTGCTTCACACTCGTATAAAGAAAGAATAATTTGTAAAAAAAAAAAAAAAAAAAATGTATATGGGGTTAATAAATGCATGGCACACAAATGGGAAAGCCTGAAATGAGAATCTATTGTGGAGGTTAAATGACAATTGTAATGGTTGTGCTCTGAGGGGGAAACGAGGGGAAGATGAAATCCTACAGTTGACTACAAAGTCTATTTCAATTAAAGTCTTTATTGGCACCTTTGCACCAAACAAAAAGTAAATAAAAAATCTAGATCATCTTAAAAGAAAAATAGAAAACCATCTAATTGTGCCAACTGCACATTATTTATAATAATAATAATAATAATAATATAGATAATCTAAAAGACAAAATGAATATTCTACTTCTATATCAAATATATTAACATTTTGCAGAATCCCCTTTAGACCTTTTTGTTGTCAAATTACATTTTTTAGGCTGGTGGATTTCAATCCACATAAGCAACATTTGATCCATGCAGTCATTTGTCATTACGTCATGTATCAGCATCCTCTCATCAAAGATCAAGATGTCTCTGGATGACAGTTTGCTTAGCTGTGGACCATTTAGGTTCAGGCTACAGCTGCTTGAGAGTCCAGCCCTGAAGGAGTCAACTGACCTCAACTCTTATGGCACGGCAAACATGTGGAGACAATGAGGACTGTCAACAATTACCAGTCCCTTTCTTCCATTTCATTTTTTCATTTTATTTAGGATTTATTTTAGTCTGGTTTGTTTGTAACATTTTCTAACTGCCTGCCAAACTAAGAAAAAGTTGCCAATGAGTTGTTATATTTTGGCATGCAAACATACATACAACAATACCAGGATTAAACATTTTTATAAACTATTATGTTATTGTTATAAATTTTGTTTTGGTTGATTGTAAAAATGTATTTGTTGCAGATATGAAGGATTAAATTCATGATTACAATTCATAAATTCTGTGTCTGTTAGTGAGATAATATAATAGATAATATTTAATCAATTGTAATATAATTGCAGTGGCATATTCCCTGTTTTGCCCAACGGACCCTGGTAGTCCCTGGACCCAACTTGAAGACAATTAACTTAGAAGCGGTGTGTAGTTTTACCTTTATCTAGTAAAAAATATCTTAAAAATTACAATAAATGGAACTAGAAAATAGTATTTCATGCCGTTTTCCCTTGTAAGTCTCAGCTGAGACCTTTGACTCACCTGAACATCCTCCATACAGCCTGTGCAGCAGTCCATCGCCTATACCGGGATCCAGTCCCGGGTGAGCAGAGCGCAGCAGCACGTTGGGTCACCACACACCACCATAGTACCACCATGGGTCCAGCCTGGACAGCTGAGGCAGTGAGGCTCAAGGCTACGTCAGCACATCGGAACTCTCCATCCACTTCCACTTCCTTTTCTGTTGAAGCATTTTAATCAGAATTTCATTAATTTCAGTACTCACTCTTACCTCTCAAATATAGAGGAGGAGCAACCTCCTCTGCCTCAATGTACGAGCCTCCTCTGCTACAGACATTCATGGCACTTTTCATCTAGCAGCATCATCAGGTCAAATTTTGTCCAATACTTTGGTTCATGACCAAATACCTGCAAAACTCACGATATTGCCAACAGCCTCAGTTATACTTTGTGTTTAGCACTAATTAACCTTAACTACTGTAAGATAAACATGCTAAACGTCAGCTTGTTAACATTGTCATTGTGAGCATGTTAGCATGAAAATTGAAATTTGGTCGTCTCAGAACCACGCCTGTTTCTGGCACATCAGTCTGCTGCTGCTTTGCTGATTTTATCAACAAGAGCAACCTAAGTACTTGCTGTAAACGTGTTGCAAAAGAAGTTTTTTAAACACTCGGCACAGAAAATTTCATGTGGTTAAAGCAGGAAAGTCAGTAAATCAGTCTGCGTAGTCCTATATATGAATCTGGGTGATTTTCACAGTTCCTGTTGTCCACAGCTGCTTTATACTGTATGAAAAGCTTCTTCTTCAGTTCATTAAATCCCTGCAGCATCTGAAGGCAGCAGGACTGATATGTTGATATATATGCAGCCTCTGATTAGAGAAGTGCTGTGCCAGAGCGCAGTGACGTTCACTGTGTTTACCTTCATTAAATTGCCTGAAAACGACACCCGGCTGCTACAGAATAACCACACACATCTCTGCACACATCAGAGTGGTGGGTTATAACTCGATATTCTGCCTGTTTATGAAGGAGATGTCGGGTTAGCAGGGCTCATTATAGCCTCTTTTCCAACGTTATTGTAGGAACTAACTGATGGGAAAAAAACTACACCATCTTTCTTTGGCTGCAGATTTGTGTTGATGTGTGTTCATGTTGTGGTGCTCTGAACTGTCCAGACATTTCCTGAACAAAAGCTTTGCGTTTGATGAGCTGTCGTTATCACGTTTAACTGTGACTGGCTGAGCTGTTTCAGCGCTATGAGACCAGTGATGTGACTGAGAGAGTATTTTATAATGACCACACCAGCTGATCTATATTCCCCTTCATCCAGCCCTTTCACACTTTGTGCTGCTGCACATACATGAACCATAACAGGAGGTGTGCATGGAGACACCCACACTGTCCCTGCGCCAAAGACCGACCACGCTGCGCTTGTCGTTGCACTTGCGTGGTTAAAATAGGGCCCTTAGTCTTATCTATTTCAAATTGTAGCAATGACAATTGATGCTTTGACTTGTGGTTAAGAGTGTGCTTCAGCTGCAAATGTCTGCATGTAGTTAGGGAGGAGGTTGTGGTGGAGGAGCCAGAGGAGAGGCTTTTTGGAAGTCATATGGATCATTTGGGAAAGCACAAGACAAACAAGTTACTTGGTATTAGGGATTTGTTTGTAACATTTCACTTCCCATATAAAGATACAACAAGAAAATTATTCAGCTTTTATAAATGTTAAAATTGTCAGAATACAGTACAAAAGATGCAGTTTTGGAACCAAGCAGACTCATATTTATTCAAAAAGCATACAGTTTATTGTCAGTTTCCCTTAAGATCCTAAAAAGCAGACATTTTAAAGCAAAGAGGTCACTCCAGTTCACACTCCAGTAGATAGTCTGGTGGGTATAACTGTCAAATCTCTGTGACTTCACTGCATGATGGAAAGTGGGTTAATCCCAGTACTGTGAAGAGTCAAATGGCACTTTGACTCAAGTTTTGCAAGATGTGGAAACTTCATGTTTTTTTTTTTTCAGAAAAAAAAACAACATTTGTTTTGGAGCTACAGGGTTGTCCAGTATCTATAACTGCAAGCTGTTTTACTCAAATGTCTGGTAAATATTACTCATGTTACATGGGTGTGTGTCAAGAGTTTCAAGTAGCACTTTGCCTTCAGAAGCAGGCTTGTATGAAGTGGCGGTATCACTTGTGCTTGATGTCAATTTTCTTAAAAAAAAGGTAATATCATGACTCAAGAAGCAGTTACTCCCATTCACAATGCTTCTGGAAATGTCAAAACACACTGGCATTAATGTAAAACTGTTCACACTCCATTGGAGGGACTCTGTGGGGCATTCCTGCTGTCAAGTTCCGGTGAGTGTATTGCAGTGGGATGGCATGACGGCTAATTCCACAAGAGGAAAAACTCTTAGTGAAAATGTAGTTTCGGAGTTGTAAAACATAAATGTATCTGTCAGTGCTGTGGGACAGAGCTGTGATTTCAGTTTTATCACTTTTGATGTTGACACTTTTAGCAAGTTCTGTTCACCCTGAGTGCAGGCCGGGGTATATGACACAAAAGAAAAGAGAGTGGTAATCATGGAAAGTTATAAAATTCAATACTATAAATCACCACAGGCAATGTTCTCCCAGTGACACTCATTCAAAAGGTCATGTGAAATGTCAAAAGGGGCAGCTGTAGCCCAAGGCCATGATCACATAGGAGGCCTTTTTGAAAGCTTGAGTCAGTTATTGTCCAATTTTGGGTTGCTCTGTTTATCTTATTCAAACTGCATATCTTTAATACAGTTTATTACAACAAGGGGGCTTAATTTCCTTAGATCTGTCATTTTTATCAGTAATTATAACTTCACCAAATGAATTCCTCAGAAGGCTAACTGCCAGGTTACCTAAATTTATTTGGAAAAAGAAACAAGGGGGCTCCACCTGGGCAAAACACAGACACACCTGCACTTGATGCAGGGCAGAGCTTTACCTCATGTTTTGTAATGCAAACTGTTTTTGGCTGCTGTTACTCTAATTGTTGCAGTTTAACTTTTTTGAGGAATTACACTTGAAGCCATTCTTGTAGAGTTTACTGGGTCAGATTTGTTCTCAAATACAAAAGGGGAAAGAAATGATGTATTTGGGTTAAATGTACAGAGGAACATGAAACTGGTTGGGACTATTCATGCATGTCAAATAATGGAACTGATGTAAATACACTATGTTTTGAAAGACTAGTCTGAATGATGAGGCTGAAAAAATACAATTTAACTCTTACTCATTGATGACTTGAGATAAAAGTACATTTCCTGTAGAATATTGTGGAAAGATGTTATTTCCTGGATTTTTGGTCATCAACATTTCTCTTATAATTGTGGTATCAATTTTATATATGGCAATTTTGAAGATGATATTGATTATAATGTTTTGTATATATGGTATTTATAGTAATTTGTTGGTCACACAATGAATTGGTTAAATGTATATAAGGGCCTTAGACACCAACCTGATGAAGGCGGGATAGCCAAAAACGTTGAATAAAGAATTGTGGCTCAGCCCCAGCTCTATAAGAAGACGAGGAAAAACTTGAGAAAAAGAAAAAAGAAAGGGAAATTCTTTGGGAGAGACAATTCAAAGAGAGAAAGAAGTCAGTAAGTAAAAGAAATTTAGATATAACAAGACCAGTCCAATAAAATAGGTCCAGAGAGATAAGTTCTAGGGAATAGTTTCATAAAAAACCCAAAAGCAGTTCACAGCAGGGGACCCAAGTAGGAGGGTGAGGATCAATTAACAGCACAATATAGTATAATAATGATAGTAATAATAATAATCCAACACATTTTAGGACGTTAGTCCTGAAGTAAGCCTGTGTTGCAGCTCAGCTTCCGCCAGCAGAAGGCAGCGATTATACTCTGCAGCTCCCACAGGGGAGTGTTTACAGCTGTATGAATGTATGGGGACGCTTCTGGGAAAGATCATGCATGCTCAGCAGATCTTCCCTGAATATTATCAAATTTTAAATAATGCATTTACTTTAATGAAAAAAAAAAAGAAGAAATGAAATTCGCAATAATGAAAACTGGGCTAATCCCATCATTGGAGACTTGCAGTTTGACTTCAAAGATGTAAGACATCAGTACTATCATACTATGTCAGTATTAATATGCAGAGAAATATCGCTATAATGGAAAACAAATGAAGCAGCGTTGGGTAGATCAGGTGTTCTGCAGAGGGCCGTTTAATACTCCTCCAGATTGTCTGGGGAGTGTCGCAGCAGCTGGGTGATGAAAACTGGGCTAATCGCATCAAAAAGATGGTCTACAGTAGGTTTCATTAAACTTTGGAGGGTCGAATCAGAGAAATACATGGTACTTTTTGTTGATTAGCCTCTGCAATAAACTTCAAATTGAGTCATATCAAAACAAAGCAATTGTGTGTGTTCCACCAGCTTTGCTTCTTTTAAAGTGCACATGTGGACAAGAGTCACTAAAAACAATCTTCTTCATCATTGTTGTTTCATCCACAACATCTTTGGGATTTAGCTAGGGAGTCTTGTGCTGCCACTGCGCTCTTAGCCTGAGGCTTTCAACTAAACAGAGAGCAAATGTATCTGCAAAGCCCAACCGTGGCATTTCCCAGCACGCTAATGAGAAACAGGTTATTTCTACACAATATGGTGCGTGTATAACGAGACAGTATGGCAGAATTGCTGCTGGAAAAATGATTACTTTGCACAATGAGAGAGTTTCTTATTATGCTTAGCCCCCAGTAAAATAACTCATATTTTCTGTTTAACCTATGCAGTGGAAAGGGTTTCATAGAATGTGTCAGAATCGGGATGGAAATGACTTCTCTTGGTTTCAAACATGGTTGACCTTTTGAGTTCTTTCTTCTTGTGGGAAGCATGAAATCAAATCATGTCCAATTTGACAGGGAATGGGTTTGCCTTGTTCCTGGTCGTCAATTTCATTACTTCAAACTTTTCTGCCATCTGTGATTGCGCATCTTGTGGTCAGTGCTTGGAACTTGTTCTCGGTTGGTTAAAATGGCGATTGTACAGACGCGAGCTGGATTTTCTGTCCAACTTGGATGAAAGTACTCGGATTTAAAAGTTCAGCCTCAGGCCTACAGATATCCAAAACCCACACGCCATCCACCTCCCATCAGGACGGACAGCACTGATCTCTCCAGGCATGTGAAAATGTTCAAACAGTGGGGCATATTACGGAGGAGAGGCCTGTCGGAAAATGAACAGAAGGACTGTTCAATGTCCAAACAACAGACACATGTATCAGTCAGCGAGTCAATCCGTAATTACACTTTCGTACATGTCAGGTTGTTCTAGTTCCAGTCTAGACATATAGCCAATGCAAGTTTAACTCTAACAGTTTTAACCTCACAGACTAGTTGCTTTGGATGCAGAAAACCCATATTCAGTGTCGGGAAGCCTTTAAGAGCCAGAACACATAATCACGTCTTGAGATGATGCAAACGTACAGTATATGCCAAAATGTATAAATGTGATGCAAAGTCCAAGATCTGCGCTTTGCAAAGCAGATAAAATTGGCCATGCTTGCATACAATCTAAAACTGGCTCATCCTCAGTGGAAAGCAATTAAAAGTTAAGGTTTGAAGTTTACTTTTACTTTAGGGTGACTGAATTTAGTAAGTTAGGTTATTCACCTTATTATAGTAAAGTATATAAATGAACTATAAATAAATGAGAACATACATCAACTACCACCGGTTCAGAATTTATTGGAAATGTACTTAATTACTTTGTGTCACAGGCAGATTGTTTCATGGTACGGAATGAAAATAGACAGCTGTTATTACAGTGAAAACAGACTTAAAAAACACATCCTCTGACAATAGATAAGTGAAAAATATACATCTTTATATTCCACAGTTAAATCAAAGACATCTGACTTCAGAAGGTTTATCAGAAAATTGTTTGTTTTTTTGTTTGTTTGTTTTTTTAATTTATAAAGTATGGCAGTGCAATGCTGCCACAATAAAAAAAAAAAAATATTCCTCAGTTTTAGTAATATGACAAGAAAAAAAATCTTGTTATAACAAGATTTTGTATGAGATGGTAAATGTTTTCTTGTTTTAATGAGATCATTTTTCTAATTATGATCAAAACAGGTTTTTGCAATAACAAATTTATTTTCTTGTTATCTTATCTTGGAGGACTAGATACTTTTCCTCATTATAACAAAATACTCTTAGTCAATCATTTTTTTCAACAAGTCATTATGTTCTCAATTGCTAAATTCAGGCCCTGCAATAAGTGCAATGATGGTCATTTTGGAATTTATTGCTCAGTTAATAAGATTTGAAGACTTGCACTGTGTTGGACTATTGTCGCAATATTTCACTAAGTTTAATGTTACTTGATTACAATACCTGCCTTATTACACAATTTAGCTAAAGTAGCTGATGTTAGGTTGAGTATGCAGCACTCGGTGTTTCCGGTAAGCTGGCGTTAGCTTGGGTCTGAGGTAGCAGGACGTGTTTCCAGAGCGAGAAAAGCAACACCCCACATTCCTTATTTGGAAGCTCCTGGCTCCAAATGGAAAAGATGGTGCCGACTGTAAGCTGCAACTCTGGGCTTCAAACAAGCTCCAGTGAAAACCAACTGGTGACATCTGTAGTGGAAAATTGCTTAATGTTCAATAAACACACAAAGAGAGCATTGTAAAACCACTATTTAAATTCCTCTCACACATCAGACCTCGTTACGTCCATCTCTATATACACAACTATGATATAGACCTGGGATGGGTGGACAGCTGGATGGATGGCCATAGAATATGACCACAGCTACAGCTACCAATAGTGATATTTGAGAGCTTAAAAAATCAGATAATGATATGTCAGCAGATATGAATTTTTCTTATAATACCTGGGACCAAGAAATGTACTGTGCAGGATGTTTTACAATTGAAAAAATACTCTTGTCTGGTCGCTGGTAGCTTACTGGTTAAGACACATGCCACATAGCTGCCACGCCTGCAATTCAATTCCAGCTGTGGACCTTTGTTGGATGTCATTCCCTGTTTCTTTCTCCCCTTGTTTCCTGTCATCCCTCAACTGTCGCTGTCAAATAAAGGTATATATATGGACACATCTTTGAAGATGTGTCCAAACTTTTGACTGGTAGTGTATATAAAAAAGAAAAATACATGTGTCTCTTCTCTCAGGGGGACAAACTATAGAACAGTGACAATGTTTCAAAACATATCTTTGGCATTTCTGTACTTCAGTTTCAAGTCCTTTATCAGCCAACATATCTGCAATGAGCTAATATCGGCTAGTTTAAATACTCATAACTGGGACCTAAATGTAAACCCTAAAGCTCTTGCATTTCATGACACTTTTTCTCTTCATCCCATTTGATGGTGGATTTTTGAATTCCTAGCATGCGATTTCCTGTGTTGTGAAATAAAGATCCACTTTGTATGTACGCTGCAGACTTGCAGCCTTGCAAGAAAACTTGATTATTGCTTTAGGTGGGCTAGGTGTAACTAAAAATTCTAAACATGTGGAATGTTTTTACTAACCCTCAGACAATTGAAAAAGCCTCAATATCTCATTCTTTCTTTAAGCCCGAAGACATACTGAAGCTTTCTTTTTCCACGACAAACCTCTGGATTCTGCTGTCTACATTTCTAAACCACCCTTCTCTGTGTAACATCTGCTCTGTAAACCTTTGTTCTCTCTTGGTCTGCTCCACTCAACCCCTCCCCTTATTTTTGTTGTGTCTGAACATATCAAATTGTCTTGACTCGCTGTTACACTTATGTGCACACATAAAAAAGAAAGACCTGCAAACTCTCTGTCTCTCGCTCTCATCTCTGCTTCAGCTTCCATCCATCACCTCCTCCTCCCCTGTGATTACCTGAAAATAGTATTGGAGTGTAAAGCGTTGCCAGAACCCTGATGAAGTGGATTTACTTCTCTGTCTCTTTCTCTTCTCTTTTTATCATTCAGTCCTTCCCTCTTTGTATCTTCATTCTGTAATTGCCCTCCCTTCATTATTTTTCTCACATTCACCAGTCTTCTCAATTTGCCTCATCCTTTCTCTCGGTGTTCCTTCTTCCTCTTCTTCTTCTTCTCCATCTATACCTCCCCCTTTCCTCTTTCCCTGTGGATCTAGTTTAAATCGAGCAGTACAAAAGGAAGAGAGCTTGTCTTTAAACAGACTATAACAATCCTCACAGTGTTTTCTCTTTGTTACAGATGAGCATTATTCTTCCACTGATTTTATTCTACTTCATCCCATTTTCTCCCAATCAGTCTTCCTCTAGAAGATGAAAAGCCGGCAAAGAGGATCACACTGTGCTGTGGTTAAAGGCTTTACTTGTTTTTTCTTAATATACTCGGTAATCAAATTATCGTTGTGCAGTAAAAAGACTGCGTTCTTTCCTGTGTGTGTTCAGTATTTAGTGCAACTGTAACAGAAGGGATTTATCCTTCTTTTTGGAATTTGATTATTGTAATATGCAGAGAGTTAGTCGGCCCTGACCACCAAAAAATATCAGTGGCACTGTCAAAAGCGCACAAATCTCTGCTTTCCTAACAGATCTTGTTGTCCTTATATAACAGACTCTCTGTATATCCAACCAGGGGCTCGTTTCCCAAAAGCACCTGAAGGCTAATATGATCATAAAATCCATCTTACGAACCTTCTTAAGCTTAAAATGTGTTTCCCAAAAGTATTGTAATTGAAGCCTGAAACATCTTGCAGTCCAGAGCAGCTGCTGATCCGAGCCTTTTCTATGTGCTTCAAGCCATTCAGTGCCTGTATTATATGTATTTCTGCACATATTGAGCATATTAAAATATCTCACTTTTTTTTTTCTTGCATCTGACGGCTCCTCCTTTTTTTTCTGAGAAGTCTATACTTTTATCATGAACACTGATGTTTTATGTTAAGTGACTGTTGAAGTAAAATTAGTGATAATGTTTAAACTGGAAAATACAATTGAACTAACACACTCACATTTCCTGATGGTATGTTTTCAGGTTCCATATCTTTTCTTTTTCTTTTCTTTATATTGATGGTACATATTTTGTTTGTCACACTTACACACAGCTAATACAGAAATGATGAGAGAATGGCATTTATGATAGGTGATGTGCTCTTATAGGCATCCAGCTGCAGCTAAATCTATCAAAGTTTACTTTCTCAACCCAGGAACATAAATTCTGAAGATTTTAGACTGTCTACTGCACATGAAGCTTTGCATTCATACTGAACAATTGACTGTTAAATATCCAAAGTTACTTTCAACTGTATTCAGCACCACAGACAGCCAATGTTAAGAGGCTCTTAATGCTGTGTGTGCACTCGCTCTTTAAGTACTGCTTTGGGAAATGCTCATGGAAATTTAAAAGCGTTCCTAGAATCGCTTAAAGGATTTGGCTGGCAATTTTATATTTCTCTTTGTTAGCAAATCTCATGTGCAGAGCCAAACCAACAATGAACTCCTACTTACAAGTATTGTATGTATCCAAGGCCTGATATATCTTATTCCTGTGCTGTAGAGCTCCGTTGTTGTCCAAAAAATTAAAAACACGTCAGTAAGCCACCCCGCTGCACTGGGTGACATGTTCCTTCATCCCTGAAGAGAGTGGTTATCGTGGTTTGCTTAGAAACAGCTCCAAAGAATATTAATAGTGATACGATGGGACCCCCCAGGGGAGTACTGAAGTTCTTTGACAGGTTGTGTTATATAGCACAACAAGCTAGCGAAGATCTGTAAACAGAACCACGTTTTGCACATGCACAGTGGCGTCTGCCGTACAAGGAACCTCCTGGTTACACTTTAACCATCAGAGTGTTTCAGGTAGCATCATGGCCCTATGTAGCCACAAATCTCTCTACACCATAACCAAAAGACAAAATAAACATGTGAAGGTCCTGTCTGTTGGAACACTGATAACAGGGCATTTTTCTTCCTGTTAATAATAAAAAAAAAAACTATTAACAATATATAAAAAAAAACACACTGGCATTATTTCTGATTGCAAAAAGGGAAATGTGATTTCAGTTGGATTTTAATGTGTCATCTGAAATTGTTAAAACAAGGCAACCATGAGATGTAGTTTCAAGTGTCACAATGATGCCGTTATTCCTGATTTTGTGCTTCTGTTCAGTCCTGAACCGTCATGGCAGTTCGGTTTGACCAATCTATTGAATCATCCTGTTGAGGAATTATTACCTCTAAATTAACAAAAATTCTCTGTTTAGCACACTAAGCTGCATGTATGAGTTGTCATTTGTGTTTGTATACTTTGGGTTGGTGTTTCAGGTTTAGGCATCAAGCATAATTTTAGGAAGAAAACAAACATCGTGATCACATGCTGGTTGTAGTTACCGTAGTAACACCATAATACATATTTCTTGAACCTCCCAAAGATTTCTGTCAGGCTAAAGAAGGTGAGGACAGTCACTGCCGCCTGGCTTGCAGTCTCTTTTGTCTTCATCTTTGCACATATTTTGTCGTTGTTCTCTTTTCTCTGGCTACGAGAAAAGCTCTGCTTCATCTCTCCGTCTCCCTGTAAATATGTGCCGGTTTCACATTAAAATAACTTTCTGCAGGCTATCAGAGTATGCTGTGGGTCTCATTGGAAGCTACTACGCTGACTCTGTGAGCTACTGATGTACAATTCTCATGCAGATAGGAAGCATGGGAGTAATGAGAGAAAGAGAGAGTGGCATAGGCAGACATTTCTGAATACTGTATAGGCTTTTCTGTCTAGGTTTTTGTGTGCTTTGCTCCGAGGCTCATGAATAATGTGATGGAGTCAATATTCTGCCTGCATTATGAAATGCAAAGAAAAGCTACGGAATAGGAGAAAGGATTTTAAAGTCAGAAATACTGGTACATGACTTTTCCAAGCTTAATGCACTACTGCTCTTGTACTACAGTTGGTAACATGAAAAATGTTCAATAATGTTAAAGCCATGGAGAGGTAGGTCCTAAAATGTTAGCGTGTAGAGCTGGAGACCAAAATGCAACATTTATAGTCACCAGCCTTTTTGTGAAAGAAATAATATATGTATTTTAAATAAAACTTTTCTTTTTTAGGTATTTTCAGTTGAACTTTTTTCTTGTTTGGAATAAAACTCTTGCACCTAAATTCATGCTCTTTTAAAAAATGATTTGAAAGCAGTTTTCCTCACCCAACTCAAAATCGAAAAATTACATTGTGTCATAGAAGGGAGAGAGCCAGGTAAGGTCAAGTATAACAATAATACAGACAGTGCCAAATGCCATGAGACCAGGTACGGGCAAGGCCGAGGAGAAATAACCTGGCTCACAAAGAAACTGAGCTGTACTCATTTTAAAAAGACTTTTGTTCAACTGTGAATTGCTACTTATTATACAGCACCACCTCTAAAGAATGTGGGTACTCGTGATGGAGTTATTGTGAGTATCAGGCAAAACAGGTGCAGTTTCAAAAATATGCAGCTGTGAGGTACAATACATGGTCTTAGTAAAAAGCAGCTAGTCTGTTATAAATAGACTGTATGGAACCCGACAGGTATAATTGGTGCTCATGAATTAGCGTTAGTATTTTGTAGTACGAGTTCATTTGTGCCCCCAGAAGCTTAATGTGCATGCCATTAATCTAATTTTTGGTTAAGGGTGCTTTCACACCTAACCTGTTCAAACAAACAATGGTGTGTTTGCCTGCTTGGTTGGTTTGTTTAGGCTGGTGTGAAAACTGTCAGTTGAACTCTGGTGTGAACTAAACTATCTGACCAAAACCACCTGAAAAGGGTGAGGTCTTCCAACTGGACTCCGGTGGGTTTTATTCAGGGTGTGAAAGCAAACCAACCAGAGAATTTTATGATAGTACTGTGTGTCATTTTAGCATGAATTCAAAAACTAAACTAAATCTGCTGATTGTGATCTGTGAAAGAAGCGA
Source organism: Scomberomorus guttatus (assembly GCA_038419695.1). NCBI lineage: Eukaryota > Metazoa > Chordata > Actinopteri > Scombriformes > Scombridae > Scomberomorus > Scomberomorus guttatus. The sequence continues at coordinate 27,156,435 of CM076452.1, forward strand.
TCTGTATAAGCAGCGTATATTTTTTTATGCACGGTTGTTTTGTAACCACATGTATGTGTGTCACCATGTGAATGCAGAGGTTTTCCACAATACATACAAACATGAACACCTGATAAACCAGAGCTGTGTTGTTTCTTGTGGACCACACTGTCTGTTAGCAGTTTCTCATTAAAAAGTAAGTGACCACACAGTAACTACCCCCCTGTGATATTATGGTGCAAGACCCCTCTTTGTCATCCTGTTTCTACTTTTCCTGCCGTCATCATTCGTAACATGAGGTAGAGTTACAGTCTCGAGTAACGCTCATAAACATAATTATTTTCTGTGACACCAGAGAAGATTAGTTTAGTTTATTTATTTGGACAGAAAACACCAAGATATTAACACATAATTGAAAGAAATTATGCTGATGAGATCCAAAACCTATGTTTGTGAAGGTATCTCAAAAATATAAATAAAAAATATAAAAATATAAAAAATATAAATAAATAAATAAAAATAGGAAAGAAAGAAAAAAATATAATAAAAATTTAATAACAAAATACAATGCAATGCTATGACTATGAGATAGGAGTCAGGACAAACATAACAAACTAAGAGGCAGCAAACTTGCATCACTGATATTTGATTTTGCCATGTGGGTCCATGTAGCACTGATGATGCAGGATGACATCACCAAAACTGTCCATGTGACTTCATGTTTACTGCTGTAAAAAGTCACTGTGAACGTTACAAACAACAATGCAACTGTTACTGTGAACTAGACAAAACTGAGTGAACTACAGGTGTGACAGAGACTTGAGTACTGGCAGCTTTCCAGTTCAACCACTGGTGACAAAACCCTGTGGTGAAGTTCACAGGTGTCTTTGTGAGCGACTGGCACGAGCTACCTTCATCACCATTAAGCTAGCAATGACTTACATTTGCAATGTTTCCTTTGATCTGACAAATATTCCTGCTGGAGGGGAACAACTGAACAAGCCATCATTCTCACACAGTCCTGGTTTGCCTCTTTGTCTCATCTTGAGCTCCAACACATCACCAGAAATGGCCTGCCTTTAATAAGAGCTGTGGATCACACTGTGGATGTTTTTTTTGTCACAAGTGCAACAAAAAAATCTCATCTGCTGACCCCACAAAGCCATTTTGTTTTCCTGCCAGGCTGGGGCTTGTACAGCTTGCACAAACACAATATACTTCACCGAGATAAAAACAGTGAAATTGAAACAGAAAATGTTGATGAATGACCGACTGATCAGATTCACCACCACCTACAGATGAGCAGTATGCAGTGGCTGGTAGGGGATTCCTATTTCCTCACGCACTGACCATTAAAGGGGGCAGTTTGTAACACATCTGCTGTACATTGCCTTTGTTCCAAACATATTTCTATATTGGAAATTGAATTAGTTGACTTGTGCTGCCGCTCTTCCCACTTCACTGTTGGTCATATTGTGCAGAAACTGTCCCCTGATGTGATTGTTTCTGTGGCAGCTACAAAGTGAAAATTATTCTAATACAGTGGCCTCCACAATGAATAGTTGCATCCATGTTGTTTACATGCTAAATTTGCATTTTAATGTTGTCTGAGCTACACGGCTACTGTCTTGCTTAAGTGAGCACTTCTGCAGAATAGAAATTCATGAGGTAATCGAACCTGAGAAAGCCTCTCAACGGTAGTTCTCTCGTCATTTTCTCCACACAGCCAAAAACAGTAGTGGCCATTTTGAGTCAAACAAGTTTGTATTGATTAGATGCTGAAAAACCAGAATCATCTCATCCCTGAATGGTCCCCGAGTTGAACAAAGAAAGAGTACCATCGAGAAACAGGGAGAGAGTCTTTCTTTCTCTTTTCTGTGCCACACAGTATTGATGGACACCATACTCTAATCGCTGAAAGTGAAAAAGGATGGGACTGTGGGATTGTGAGGAGAGCATTGTTGAGAGAGATGAGGAAAAGCCTTCTTTGTCTCAAATTGGATCACAACCCTCGAAGAAATCTTTTTTGATTTCTTATCTCCTTTTCTTCCTTTTCTCACACTGATATTATCCTCTGTGTTCACCCTTCTTTTTAATCCAATTCAATTAAATTCAAATCACTTTTTTTTTCCAAATGAAAAAGAAAACTGGTTATTTGCCAGCGCAAATTTAGTGCGAACAATAGAGATAACAACACATCTTGTTAAAACCACTTTTGTACTATATTGATGACTGGAGTAGGAGGGGATGGAAGGAAAAGGGTGTTATGCAACTGGAGAAATAAATATAAAAAAAGAGTGAAACTATAATGAGAGAGATGGGATAAAGGAGGACATTGTGATCCATTAACACAAGACTCCTTGAATTTCTCTTGGTCCTGCTTCCTCGAATATCTTTACAATAACCCCCAGTTCACACATATGGACTCTAAAGGCCTCAGTATGCTTACACTTTTTTGCTATTTGTCACGCAAATAGGTGCATCGGTGACCAAACTAGTTTCCACTCTGTGGATTAATAAAGTTATCAAACTACTTCTGACACTTTCTGTGTGTACAACTGAGCGTGATACCATGAATAGATGATTCAGCTCATCGAGACTACAAAGACAATAAGATGAAGACTGGAGTAACCCCATTTTGGAACCAGATGCCTCCTTTTGAAAAGCTTAGTGAAGCAGCTGTGTTCTGCACCTTAGTGCTGTTCTCTTGTAAAAGCCAAAAAAGATGGAGAAAATACTTCTGATGAAGTTGATGTCTTCTATGTCTCATTGTGGTACGCTAAGCAGTAACAGGCTCCGTACTGTCCCTTGAAGCCGGAAGGGGAAAAACACCCACTGCACCTACAGTTGGTGAGCTGTACATTAGCCAAACAAACCACGCATCCTTGAAGTATTTTCTCTTGCAAAACTGAATCATTCTGTTTGAAAATACTTCAGGTAAAGCATAAATAGAAAAAAAAATCAAGTGTGACTGCAATGCCCTACGTTAAAGAAGCTTTAGAAAACATACTTTTAACACATAAAACACATGGCCTCACAGAGTGAGTCCCATGTCCCCTCAGGACGGCGCTGTCTTTAAAGCACGAATCGTGGGAAATGGATCTTAAAAGTCGCAAGATGCATTGAAATAGATCACAAACACCAGAAAATGAACTACTCTAAGTTGTGTTTCATGTTCTTTGGTTATACATCTTTCTCTTCTTGTCTATTCTCTTTTTCTGTTTAGCTTTTTGTTGCCTGCAGCCTTTTCATGGTCTCTAGTCGAGGATTCTAAATGATACTGGTGACTGTGTGATCTTTCCCAAGTCAGAATTTCTCCTTGAAAAATACATTTGAATATGTGAATATGATCAACTTCAAGAATTAGTCAATTACTCAAGAATTATTTAATCACATGACCAGGTTGACATGAATTTTATGCAGCACATACTCTGTGCTCTCCAGAGGATGAACTCTCTGATAGTCTAATATCCAAAGTGTAATTTGTAGTCCCACTTTTAAAGTAAAGATGTCTGTATATTTGTTCTGTACTGAACATTGCAGTCTCTGAGGGCTGCTAGCAGAGCTTTGGACTTTCAGTCTCACTGTTACACTTATGAGAGCCATTTAATCATGTTGCCAATCAATTGCATCACCGCTCTCTTTCCCGTCCTCTGTGCCTCTCTCTTCTCCTCTGTCGCTCTTTCTTTCACTCACACACACACACACACACATAAACGCACGCTCTGTCCTTTGCCTCAGTCTATATTGATGACCAGGGCGTAATAACAGAGGTGACATGGTTGACTTGTTTTCCAGCAATTATCCTCTGGCTCATTACTGGCAGGTAGGGATTGTACATAATGTGAGTGTTGGGTGTGTGTATGCATGTGTGTGGGTGGTATACATATGCAAAATTCAAATTGTGTGCAGGCTGGCATGCAAACATGTGTACATGTGCTGATGTGTATGCATGTGTGTGTGCCTGTAAATATACCTGAAAAGGCTGATGGTAATTAGCAGCATTAATGACGTTAGCCAATTAGCTAACGTGCCCTGAAGAGCACTGAGCATTGAAGCAAGAGGCAGGGGAGTCATTTGTCTTCCCACACACACACACACACACACACACACACACACACACACACACACACACACACACACACAGAGCATTAGAGCAGTACCTGATACACATACTAATGATACCAGGAAGTACACGATAATATGTACAGAAAAATAAAGGCACACTATAATCATGCATTATACAGTACACAGATGTACACTCTCCAAACACTGCTTTGGTACAACCTGAGAAAGAAAAGAAAATGAAAAATAAAGAAACAGCAAAAAGCAGTGGAGGAGAAGGACAAAGAGAAGCTTTAGACGGCTAACAGAGGGGACACAATGAGAATGAATGAAAACAAAAATGGAAAGAAGAAGAAGCAGATTTACAGTGATATTAGTTTTCAAAGCCATATTTTACACGCCCATCTCCCACATTTCAAATGTCAGACACAGTATTTTTCCTAACTTTAATCTGTCAGACAAAGCTGCATGGATACACCTGTGAATGTGTATTTGTGTGAATGGTTGAATTTGGTGGATTGGTGTGTATCAGTGTGTGTGTGTGTACAAATGCCTGCCTCTCTTTCTCTGTGTGTAAAGGCCAGTTTGGCAGTGGGCTGCTCCTGGGAGAGGTAACCTTTGCTTGTATAGAAGATAGAAACTCACTCCGACAGCCAGAGGTAGAACTCCAAGGAAACACACACACACACATATGGAAGCTTACACTGTACACAAAGAAAGGCAGATGCAGTTACACACACACACATACACATGCACACACACATGCACACACATATAGACACACACACAATTCACTTGAGCTGCATATGAAAAAAAAAGCTGTTTGACCCTCAGACTGACAAAAAACAGGAGCTTGGCACTGAATCCATGCACACACACACACGCACACGCACACACACACACACACACATTCACAATTGTCTTACCTGTACAAAAACCCACACATAAGAGCCTATCCATATGCCTCTATCACATTTGTGTTGCTTAAAATTCTGCTGCATTATTTCATGGCAGATGTGTTGTGTCACAGGCACTTGACTTATTCTAATTAAAAGGATTTAGTCTACTGACTAATAATCATATTTTATTTAACTGCCAGCCATTTCACTTCATGCAAGAACTGCTGACAATTAACTTGCAGAGACTTGAAACTTCACTTAAATTGGTAATCTCTCACAATAAACATTTACACACACATTACTGTAACTTTCTGGAGTCTCAGCTGGTTGCGTGGCAACCTCACGGTGACAACAAGACTCCAGTAGATACGGAGCAACATTACAACATCTGTTAATGTCTTTCTCTCTCCTGAGAAAATATCTTGCTGCTAAAACCTTCAATAGCTAGTTGCTAACTTCAACAGTGGAAACAACACTGGTGAGAGCAGTGAGAGTCAACCAAAACAATAAAATTGTGGGCAGTAAAACCAAAACAATAAGTTGAGAGATGCTTAAAATTTGCTTACTCAACAGAGAGGTGTGCCTCATGGTTCTACCATGGTTCTTCCTTTTCTCTATTTTTATTAAAGATCTCTCTTTTTTTCTGATTGTTGTGTACAGCTAAATGCAGATGACACTATAATATATACATCAAAAGCTTCTATATCACTTTATATTTTTATTATAGTTTACTTTATATTATTACATGAACTGACACCAGGACAATAGGAAATCAACTAAAACTGGATTACATTGTTTGGAAAATAGTTTTCAGTAATGTAAAGAATACACAGACTGTGGTTGTGCACTGTGCACATGCAAAACTTAAGTAGTGTGAGCTAAAAAGCAATCATTGTTCATCCATTCCATCCAATGGCAGAATGAAGAAATTTTTGACAATACATACTCACACACACACACAAACGCATGACTGCACACACACTCTCGCCTCCAGATGTGTGCACACACTGGCACTAATACTTGCAGGTAAGCAGCGGCCAGTCTGATATTATACACACACTCATGCATAGACACACACATTTTAAAATGCACACACACACACACACACACACACAACAAAATCATACACATACACTTAGCACACATACACACACTCACACACACACTTGAGGTTCCTGCCAGAGTGTGACTGATTGAATTTCAACCTTCTCCATGTCTGCAGGCCAATGGCAGCAGCATCCGCTGAGCAACGCACATTTTACTGCTCTCTCTGCCTGTATCAGACTGTGTGTAAGAAAATATGAGTGTATCACTGATTTATATACTGTATATGTGTTTTTTTTCTTTTTGTGCCTGGACAAGCACATTTTTCTGCATGTACAGGACACTACCCCAGTAGCATGTTTGATTTGTGAAGGGCTTAAACCTGACTTTGCCATTTGTCCATGTGTACCAGCCACAAATTATAATTATTATAATTTCCTTAAAAAAAAAAATCTGTGAAAAGCTCATAAGGTGAATACATACAATGACACATGTCTGTTACATCTTAACAGTTTAATTTGCTCTTTGTTTCATGTTAATTGTGCAACTATAACTCTGGTTATTTGTAATGTGCTGCTTTTCAGATTTTTTGATATATGTAAATGCACTTTTGATCCAAGCAAAGGAGATAATAGGTAACTTTGAGTTCTAGCTCAAAAGGCCAAAACATAATGGAAAACCCTTCAAAGCAGACACTAAAGACTAATTACAAGATGTTAAGACACTTTTGGTTAATTGACACTATTAGTATTAGCTGTTGTTGTTGTTCTTCCCCAGCTCCACCGAGGCTTCCTGCACTTTGGATACGTGTATATTCTCTGGCTGCAGTAAACCCCAAACATTACTACATAAACCACTGTGTTGTGGGTGATGTGGTCAGCAGAGTGAGGACAGCATCACTGCATGCTGTGTGGACTGAAGCTTCTGAGTAAAATGTCATCCCTACCTTTGAGGTGGGCGACTCTGACCAATAAAAGGTCAATTTCAGCCTGATATGCAAACTAATCAGTGGTGTGCCTAGACACTTTGAAGGACAGTGGCTTGGTGAAAATAGGTCATGCCTCCCCCAAAATACAATTTCTAATGGAGTTTCTGAGTTTTGGAGCTTCAGGGAGGGCTGCCTTATTACACAAAATAGGACTATTTAACCACACATTTTGTAGAAACAGTTTTTTTTTTGTTTGTTTGTTTGTTTGTTTGTTTGTTTTTTTGTGCAAGTGCCTCCATCCCCAAAAAGCAATTTGGTGAACAGATACATACAGAGGAGTGTAGAGCAAGAGTTTATGTCTAGGTGTTACAACACAAACAATACAACCTCCCTGTGTGAGCTCTAATTAACTGATTAATGAGAGTCATTTAAAAACTAAGTGGTCATACAGTGTTACCTCAGTTTCAAGCAAATATTACATCATCTGCATTAGCGAGCAGTAGAGCCAACATAATCCACTGGATATCATCAACAATAAATCCATTTTTTTTCTAGAGACTATGGTCAGCAGAGTGGGGACAGCATCACCACAGCAAGTTTTACAGACTGAAGCTATTGAAGAAAATGTCATCCTCACCTTTATTGTGGCGAGAAACGTAGACTGAACAATAAAAGGCCAATATCAGCCTGCTCAATATAATGTAATGTTCAATATCCAACATTTTGAGGGCAGTGGCTCAGTTAAAAAAGTGAGAGAACTTCTGACCCCTCCACAATTTCTTATATAAGTTGGTAATAGGGTGACAAAAAAGCAGTGTATTTAGCCATATTCACATTAATGATTATTGGAATACATTGAACATACAGAAGGACACTGGAATGTGGATTAAGAAGTGGATTATGCTGCAGGATTGGAGACTCCATGGAACCAGTCAATCCAAGCAGACCACAGATGTTAAGAAGCTAGTATACTCTGTCAGAACTACTTGTTGGATAGTCAAATAGCTTCAGAAACCCCCTGGCCTGCCCACAGCTTGTGGGATTAGGAGTGGATGTACAAATTTCTGTAACGTTTCAAAACCATCAATCATACCCACTTCACACTCTGTCTCTGACTTCAAGTGTGGCTGTTCGGAACAAATAAACACTTTCTGTTTTCTGGATAAAAGGTTGTATGATCTAGTTCTGATTGAGCATAAAATAAATCGACCCTTAACCTTCATAAAGAAGGAAATTACAGTCTTTTGGCCACCTTGCAAGCCCACAGAACACAAATATTTGATACAATCACTTAAAGAGTTATTTTTGCTATTTAACTTTTTTGGCAAGGACCTATATCCTAGACAAAAGCAATTACACATCATCACATTACTTAATAATAATCATAGCCAAACACGAATACAGCCTCCATGTTTGAGCTCTAATTAACTGATTATTGAGAACCAATTAGGCCCTACAGTGGTCATACAGAGTAACTTCAGTTTAAGACAATCACGCAAAACAACCTAGAGCTGCTGATTAAATCATCTGCATGGTGGTAATGAACAAATTACAGGACAAAAAAAAGCTGTATTAGGAAAAAAAAATCCTCCACAATGCAGTTTCTGAGGAAATGAAACCCAACACTGAAGACAAAGATGTCATGCTCATTGATTGGCAGCTTGGCAATAATTAATAATTAGTAATAAGAATGTCTCTTTTTGGTTCAGAAGGGCACTTCAGCCAAAGAGGGCAAAGTGGCAGCAGCTTGAGCCTCTTTAACCACCATATTCTGCAAGTTTCCAAAACTAATACATTGGTCTATAACCTTTATGTGCATCCTCATTCACAAGCGAATGGGTCATCAGCCTTTTTTGCCTTCACTGCATCAGTCAGCCAGAGGCCTGATGGGACACAGGGACAGTAATTCGCAAAACAACCACTGAATGAATGAATACCCCATCTTCCTCATCATGACCTCTAGCTTGTTTTCAGATTCAATCCATAACAGATTATGTTCAGTTCCATTTACCAATTCCCATTCCCACTGAAAGCAATACTGACCACTGACCACTTGAGCTATAGATTGATTTGCAGGACGCCTGGGGGACAGAAAAGACAACAGAAGACGGATTACTCAATTTCCATAATAACTGAGACCCGGTTTAATTTGCTTTCAATTCAATCTGCTTCTTCACTTCCAAGTCGATTGGTTTTCTTCAAAAATTCAAAACACCTTTATGCTTGAGCAGGTTGTCACATCTAAACCAATTTAGAGGTAACTGTGAATGAACGCTGTGTCAAAAGCAAATGAATTTTAGGGTCAAACCAAATAATTAGAATGAATAGAGTGGGCATTTATGTTGTCCATTTGACAGAAATCTTGTCAGTATAGCTTGGCTTTGTTTCGTAGGTCATTTTGGTGAAGCTGATTGGGGTTGAGAGGACTTGTCCATCATCAGCTCAGCCTCCAAATAGCTTATTTGTGGGATGCCTGAGGGACAAAAAGGGCAGTAATTCACCACAGATCCAGTGCAGGGACCTTTTCCTCTGTGATGGCTTAAAGGATTTTGGTAATATACTTCCAAAACCTAATAAGTTACAGACTGACAAGTACCTGCCTAAAAATGTAACCTTCTGACCTCTTTCAAGGTTAATGGTGCTGAACACTCATATGGTTAGGTGGATACAGCTTTACACACTAACACCTAAATTCTTATTTTGCTGTACTCACACGATGTTGGTAGCATAGGAAGAAAACCTAGAAAACCTACCATTGTTCATTGGGAAAATTCACACATTCCAAAATTGTTACCCCCATTTTTAGCCTAGTAGTAACAGCAGAGAAACAGCCTACATTAGCTGTTTTTGTTGTCTCTGTCTCTTGTATGTTGTAAATATATCCTTAGAGGCAAAATAGTGATTTGTAATTTTGGGTTACATGAATAAAACTGACTTAATTTGACAATGTGTAGCTTTATTAATTAATCAATTGTATTAGTGTTAATACTGGATTTTATTTAGTTGCCATTTTGCCATGTGGGTAAGTGGGATATATTTAAACTGATATGATCATTTTAAATAAGGGTCTAGGAAACAAATTTACTAAACAGGTTTACAATTTTGACCTGATGACGACGAAAAATATAAGGCTAGATGCCAGCAGCCAGTTAGCTTAGCTTACCATGAAGACTGGAAGCAGGGGGAAACAACCTCCCTGGCTCTGTCAGAAGGTAACATAATATGTCTTCCAGCACCTCTAAAGCTCACCAATTAACATATTATCTTGTTTGATTAATCCGTACAAAAAACAAAGTGTTAACATAAATTGTGATTTTATGGTGGGGGGTTGTGCCGGCCAAGCACAACCAAGAAATACAGCCACAATTGTTTCCCACAATGTCAAACTATTCTTTAAAAAAAAACAGTGTTGTGGTAGATCAACCTGAATAAAAGTGCCAAAAAATATTTCTGTTACAGTAAAAAAAAAGTGGTAATTTAAAAGATTACTCTTACTTATTGTGTCATTAGACCTACGGTGTGCCCCACTCCTCCAATTCACTAGATGGATTTGTACAGTGCCTGAAGGACAGAGTAGAGCACGAATGAAAACAGAGAGTAGACAAATTATCCATCTCCATCACAATGACCTGAAGGGTCAAACCACTGACCTCAAAAGAGAAGGACACATAGTCCCATTGCTCATTTGGATGGATTTAGCCAGAATCTGTCCTGGCTTTGGGTCTCAAGGCATACTAAAGAAGTTAAGTGGGGTAGAGCAGACTGGCTGATCACTACCCTGGCCTTCAAACCTCCAAACTGTTGATTTGTATGAAGCCTGAGGGCTGGAGGAGACAGTAATTGAAGACTTGTGGGACAAAGGGCTTATTTCTATCAACTGAAGCTGATGGATCAAACCACAGAGCTAGAAGAAACGCAGTACAACAGACATTTCCATTAAGCTCTATCTAACTATACATTATTGTTAAATTGCCCAGACACATTTTTGCAATTTTTCTCTAAATTAACGCCAGTTTTCAGTGGTAGATACAATAGTCAAAAATGGGTTCACGCTTGCCGTGGACACAAACACCTTCATAACCACTCAAGAACCAACTGACCATGAAAATCTCTCTCAGAAATGGACAGCAGGATAAATCATCTACCTGCTGACAGCAGTGTCTGTCTCTGCTGAGAGTGGCTACAGGATTGACAGGGAGTAAAAATCTCACAGTTTCATCCTTACATTGCGACAGAAAAGAAAAAAAACGTGGCAAACAGGAGACTCTGTTGTTTGCCTTTATATTTCCTAAATTGTGGTGTAACCAAATACATAGATTTTAAATTCTTAAATGTTTTATAGCTGGTCAAAATCTACTGGTGTTCTGAGAAATAGTGAAATGTCAGCAGTTGAAGTTGGATTTTATAAAAATCAAATTATTTGCTACTTAAAATATCAATATTGTGTCAGTGTCTAAAGGAGTGAAACTTTTTTGTTCTGTGATCACAATATTTGCTATAATTTATGGAATAGGTCACACATTTATAATGAAATCTTCAATTACATTTTTACCTTAGCTATCAAATTGTCCTTGTATTTTGATCAGAATCAGAAATACTTTATTGGTCCCCGAGGGGAAATTGGGAAGTGATGTGGGTTATTTTTTTATTTAAATTGTGGTGATGTGTTTTTGGATTTCAGGATTTTATTGTTTATGTCGAATGTCTTGTGCTTCTTTAGGTTTCTTTGTCTTTTAACATCTTGGGAACATGTTGGAAATAAATGTTTTCACTTCAATGGGATTTTTGGTTTTGTGTTTGTAATCCATAAATCATATCCTATCATATTATAATTACACATCACACACGTGCATTTGGCTGTTTGTCTAATTTCTATTGTCTAGATAAGAGAAGCTGCAAGAAACAACTGCAAGAAATCACCAGCCTTTACATAATTACCCTGCCATTTTGTTAAGTTACGTTTGCTATACCTTAAATTGTGATTTAAATTCAAACATTCAAACAATAATTACAAAATACTACAAAAGCAAAAAATGTCTTCTCCTAACAGAGTGATAAAGTTGGTGTGTATCCACTCTCCAATGCATGGCGGGGACACTGATATGAATTTGAATGATGCTAAAATCACATAAAAATCCAGTCATAGGGGCTCAGGACATATAGTGTATACATTGTACGGTGAAGTGTCCTAACGTTCAAAAATAGACTTCTGTACTTGTAGTCACTTGGCACAACCCAAGAATGCCATGCCATTAAAGCTCAGAATGCTCCAATGTAATGGCTGCTTACCAAAGAAAACAAGATATGCTTTAAATTATAATCAGTGTTTCAAACTTTGTTTCAAAACTGTTTCAAACAGTTTAATTCATGGTTAGGTCTGTTGCATCTGAAGCTCTGAACTGGTAATTCAGCATCAACCAGAATAATTGTTGCAGTTTAATATACCTAGCTCACTGATTTAGAGTTGACCAGATCTTTGTCTGAAGTGTCCTTCTACACGATTTTTAATGGGCACCTGCAAGCCAGTTAGAAATTAAATGAAGTACTGGCGCACAGCGCCATGTGGTACTGTAAATGTTATGTTTTCAGTGCTGATGAACATTTTTGAGTTAAAGTATGCTTGCAGCTTTGCATGATTTCAAAGTACAGCAGTACTTAATACTAATGGCACAAAAGGTAAAACTGTTACCAATCATCACACAATAATAATTTGATAAAAGAGCTTGTTTGCCAAAAAGTCAAGGTAATCCTTTAATCAAGTGGACATTAAGCATCATGGCTCATACCCAAGGTCTCTAATGGACAGGCAGTTGGCTCAGTTTCAGCAATCTGTGACTGCTGAGCTAATTTTTATTCAGGCAAAGGCATAGAATAGAGTAGTTGTGAAGTGTTTGGAAATATAAAACTCAGCTAAATTTTTGTTAACCAGACAGTATGTGTTGATATCGACCAGGTAGACCAATGGCTCATACCCAGGGCTGCTATTGATAAGAGCTACTATTGTGTCTTTAGATAAAAACAGTGGTATATTCCTAAAAATGAGACTAATAAGAACCATCTAAATCTTTTGGTCACACAAACAGGAAGAAGCTTGTCTGATATTATGCCTTTATCTCTGCCAATGTGTCCCAAACAGTTAACACTATATAAAGTAAAGAATTGTGTTTAAAAATGCAAATAAGATGCAAAGTAAGAGAAAAATGATCAAATGATTTTAAGGACACACCATAACTAATAATCAGGGAGATGCTTGAGGGACTGCTACGGCCTGCAAAGTGAGGGTAATGCGACCAATGGAAGTAGCCGAGCTAGCACTACTACTAGCATGCTAATCTGCTAGCATGTTTCTTCTATCTTCGTCATTAAGGAAAATTATGTTATATAACAGCACTAGATGTTGTTTGCAATATTCATGAAGGGTATACATTTTGGAGGGAGGTCTTTGGTTTGTTTCTCTCATCGTCTTTTTTTTTACATTTTAATATTTTTTCATTGAATACACTGGAGTCACAGTGAAGGAACTAATTTGTCAAAACTAAATACATATGATATAATAAAGAAATGTGTTAATGCTAATTAATAGGCTTTACCACATTTTCCACTTTGCTGTAGTTAGTTTTACTCATTTTTGCAGTTGTGTATTGTGCACTTCTTCACAGAACAAATGCACACTTATTGAACAGAATATGATGGTACACTAAGCTCCAATGATTTTATTGTTTAACCAATGCTTCGACCACACTTGTTTTTTTATTAACCAAAGTTCATATACACAATACAAATACAAATATCTGATTCTGCCTTATACATTCCATGAGTGACATCATCAACAAGTAACAAACATCAAAGCTATATTTTGTAAATATGTGTATATAGATAGTAATATCGATTTGCCATTTCCCCATTGATTACTGTTATTGATTAGTTAGACATAGAAATTAGTGGTCTTCACTATGCTCGGGGCTGTAAGACATACCAGCCTTTGGCCATTTGAATTAATAATACGTTTTCCTACAGTCTTTAGCCTTCCCTTCCACAGAACTCCACCTCCCTTACATCTTTTTCTACATTCTTCTCATTTTTCTTCTCACCCTCTGACGTAATTTGGACTTAACAATTAAATCTCAGATAAGCACTTAATGTGTGTCCTTTCTGTATGCACATAGCACCTCCTCTATGACACCTGATACAGACAGTTCCTTGATTCCCATATGCATTTCCAGCTTTTGTACTTTAACCCCAATCCAACCTGAGCCTGCGAGCGAGCGCTTTCTACATTGAGAAAAAGACAGAGGCCAAACAATAAGCTGGCTGGCTCTCCCTACATTATAAAAGGACAGAACCCCAGTGCTAATTGGTTTTCATTTTGATCTCGGCAGCCTTTGAATAAGTCTCCCACCCCCCGGGTAATGGAATGGCCCTAGCCACTTTAATTACCCATCACTGTGGAGAGAGAGCACGAGTCAGATAGAGAGGGAGGGCAAGAGATGGAATAAAAGAAGAGATGATGGCATGATGGGAGAAAAATCCAGTAGCTGGAGGCTGAGTGAGGAACAGAAAAAAAGAGAGGAGAGCCGAGGAGGGATTCATCCTGTAGGTGTAGTTGACCAGTATCATGTGTGTGACCATGGCCTTGTTATCAGTGTGCGGCGTGTCCTGTACAGTGATAAGGTCACTATGATTACAGGGTTCAACGCTGGCAGAAAAAGAAACAAAAAAGGAGAGTGGTTAAACGCTGAAGGTACATATTTTTTAGGGTTGGATTCCATTTTGGATTTGGTTCCAGGTTGGTACCCATATTCGCTAAACTCCAATGCTAATTAAACTATTTTTGAATTTAAACATGAAATGTCATTCTTTGGAATCAGTGTGTGTAACAAAATAATATAAGCTCAGGCCCAGTTATTGTATTTTATGTATTTATAATATTTCTTTTTTTTAATCACTTATCTTTTATCGTAATTGTCTTTTTTCTGTTATTTTAGCTAGTTGGGACCAGTGCCATCACTGTGTGAAATGACAAACATTTGGAAGAGTAAAATGTTTTTTCTGCTGTTGTCATAAACAAAAACAATAAAAAGCCATATAGGCTGTGTTACAATCTTACAGGCTTCCACCTTATCTAAATACATTTCGGGTGTATGGTTAATTCTGTAAATAACTTGATGGAACACCAAAAAAGTAACTTAGCTAATGTCTAGTTAGCATGCTCTCTGCAAGTTGGTGTCTACGTATGTACAATCAGGAGTGTGTCGTGTGTTATTACAGTTCAGCAAGAGCAAGACATTGGTGCCTCTTTTCTAGTGAAACAAAGTAACTTATCAGGCTCACGTCAATTTCAGTAGTTGCTGTTCATATCATTTTCAGGTTGTAGCTATGGTTGTGAACATTAAAGAAAATTAAGTTTTTAACCACCAGTAGCGCTATGGAGCAATGCTTTTACAGTCAATCCTTGTTTTGTTTGTACTGTGCACATGCAATATGGTTTCATGCTATTCCGCTAATCGACAGTTGGAAGCAGTAATGAGCACAGACGTAGTAAAGGCTGTGAAGAAGAGGATGGATGGACAGTAAACATGCATATAATACAGAACTTAAAGTTTTAAATTAGCTTTGCAAATATTTTATGAGAAAGGAAATGCAGTTAACATGTTTGGTAGGCCTCAAGGATACACACAATGTGTTTTGGTGAGTAACACTGCAATGTTTCCAAGAAAGCTCCACCGGGCTCTTTTAATTAGGTTTGGGTTTTAGTTATTTGAGATTTGGAACTGAAAAACAGTGGTGATACTGGATTCATACTTGATAAAATGCTAGTGAACTTGAGGTATATGCCAGTGTGTATGGCATACATGTGTATGTGTTTATCTGTGTGAACTGATCTGTGTGTATATTGGCCTTGTATGATGATATTGCTGGCTTTGAGGCAAGGTCAATTTGCCATGGTGACTGCCTGAATATCTACTATCTTGTGCTTGGACCTATACATCATTTGAGTAGGTGAGCCAGGGAGTGCGTGTGAGGGGAATATTTTACATTTTGAGGGTCAACAGGGCACTGCTCTAAGGTATTTTCTTATCCTGGGACATACAGCAAATGCAGAAATGCTGTCATGTGAGGACCCATCAGTTATGTGCAAGCCTGTGAGTGACTCATTCAGGTCCCAGGCCACGTGTAGGATTTCACCAACTGTATCAACGTCAAATAAAATGCTAAAATGATGCATGATGCTACATGCTACAAATTCCTGTGAGCCACTTTCAAGAGATTTTATTTTCTCTCCTCCTTTGTCTTTTGAAGCGTCAGCCAGTCATACTGCCACTGATACTATGCACTAAATGACTAAATGACACTTCAAAGATGGACGAACCCCAAGCCACCTCCTATATTGTCCCAAAACAAAGAACAGTGGTTGTACGATAATACTGCAGAATAAAAACATTCGAAAGAGTCCTCTTTTCAGAATCTCAGCACTTTATTCTGATTGCTTGTAAATGCTTATCAAGAGTTTTGAAAGGTTTTCCTGTGCCTGAGGCTTCTTAAGCTCTTGTGTTCTACCTTTTTAGATCAAGTACAAAACAAATCACAAGATTTGGAGGTGCAGTCTTCCAATTTGCATTTTTGCAGCATAATGTGTCAATCAGCCTCAAGAAAGCACAGAGAATTCAGCCTAATCAGTTCTGCAACATGCTGCTGTCATCTCCAATCTACCCCATGGTGGTGTAAAGAAGAAAATTAACTCAAATTTTGTTTGCTAATCTATTGAGACTGCAGTGCTACCAAGAGCTTCAAGTTGTTCTAATCTATCACAGTCACACCCACTCATCTCATAAAAAAACACTGAGTGGGTGAATCGAGGTAAATGCCACAATCTCATTGATTTAATTCCTCTTCAGTCATGACAGAGAGTTTTAATGAAGAAAAGGAGAAAGATCTTTGGGAACTGGCTGTTGTCCTGGAAGGACAGCTAAATGTTTGTTTCTTCCATGACTCTCATCTGTCCATCACATCTCCTATTTTATCCCTTCATCATGTCTTTTTCCCTTTTCTCTCCACGTAATGGATTTTTAACCTCCACTCGAAAAAGTTTGGACACACCTTCCCATTCCCTTGAAGGTGTGTCCAAACTTTTGACTGGTACTGTAACTTTAAGGATCTTAATATCTCTGTGTGTTGAGTAGAAGACCTTTTTCAGAGCAAACATTGTTCTGTGGGATAATTAATGATACAACAGCCAAAATCAAAGTGGAGACGTGTGTAGTGATCCATAGCTGCTACCTGCCTCATTTTGTGGCATTAAACTAAATATCTTTCTA
Organism: Scomberomorus guttatus; assembly: GCA_038419695.1. NCBI lineage: Eukaryota > Metazoa > Chordata > Actinopteri > Scombriformes > Scombridae > Scomberomorus > Scomberomorus guttatus. Next base: position 27,173,666 of record CM076452.1, read on the forward strand.
AATGTCACTCTAACATCAGTTTCAACCCATTCCCAAAGCTCCTTCCTTTGATTTTTGTGTATACCATGCTATGATATAATTTTGTAAGGATTTTTTTGACATTGAAGTTGGTCACCTTTCGCACATTGCCATCTGTGAAATGCTTACTCTGTTTCCTGTAAGGTAGATTAAACTTTAATTCATGGAGTCACTGCTGTCTTCTCCTCTTTGTCACCCTTTTACCACTTCCTCTTCCTCTTCCTCACATCTTTATTCCCCTTTCCATTTCTTTCCTCTCCATTCCACTCCACTTTTCTGCCCCTCTGCTACCATTTCCTCTCTGTTCATCTTCCTCTCCTCCTCTCTTCTGTGTCCTATTTGTGGAGGTCTGCTGGCTTAAACTACTTCTGAGGAATCTACACTTCCATGTGTGTTTGTGTGTGTGTTCTCAGAGGGGTGTCTTTAGTTTGAAGTGAAATATTTCTACAAGGCTCATGACCTTAGAATCTCAATTGCACTCACAGCAGGTTCACACGCACGCACGCACACACACACACACACACACACGCACACACATTCTCTGCTCTGTCAAACATAGTCAGTGTCCTGTTTTCATGCCTGTGCATTACTCCTCCCTGTACTTTGTGTGCTGGTTTTGTTTATGCCAGCAGCACTTTCCAATGAAGAGTAGGCCTATGAGTGTGTGTTTGTGTATGCATTTCTTTATGTATTCATGCGTGTCTTTCTGTTTTTGTATGTGAATAGGTTTTTGTTTTTGTGTATGTAAAGAAAAGGTTCCCAACCATTTTGGTTTGTAACTCCTCAAAATGAAGCAATATATTCTTGTGACCCATCACAACTTTCATAGTCTATTATGAGATCATCCAAACCAGTGTTTTTTTTTCTTTTTCTGTTTAATAGAGAATGTTTTTCAGAGGCTGCAAGGCTGGTAAAATTGTTTCTCAAGAAAGAAAAGCAAAGATTAGAGAAATATCCAAAAATATATAGTATATATGTATAATTTTTGTAGCACAAATGTTTTTTCAACTGTCTTGTTGAGCTTGTGAAGTATGTTTTCATTATTGTATAATTACCTGAGAATAAGAATTGTGTTTTTGTTACCTTAGAATGAGCCTTTTATATCTACAGAAGGAGCGGGTCCTCTTCAATGGAGGCTGCCGTGTTACACCGCCATGTTTCTACAGTAGCCCAGAATGCACAAACCAAACAATGGCTCTAGAGAGGACCTTTTGCGTTTTTTGTGAGTTTCATGGCCACTCTAGGTTCTCCTACACACTTGGAAGGGGACGATGAGGGGAGGGGTTTTCATTTGGTTGCAATCTGCAACCCCCCCGCGATGCCACTAAATCCTACACACTGGTCCTTTAAGAACCGGGAGATTGTATAAATATTTCATTCTGAACACATTATTGAACTATTAGCGTTGTTTCAGTGGTTTTTACTTGACTGATACAAAAGTCAGGATTAAAACAGTATTATGGAATAACTCTCTTGATCGCCTTTCTCACCAGGTCAATGCTGGATTACCAACAATAAACTGTATATAAAGATGGACGTAGTGAGGTGTGAAATCACCCATTGTTTTGCATTGAATCCGGTTTGAAGCCCAGAGTTGTTGCTTATAGTCAGCACAATCTTTTTCGTTTGGAGCCAGGACCTTCCAAATATGTAGTGTGAGGTGTTGCCTCCGTTGGAAACACGCCCTGCTACCTTGGACTGAAGCTAATGCTAGCTTACTGGGAACACCAAGCACTGCACACTTGGGCGAATATTAGATTACAATATTGTAATTTTCATTTAAAATTGGCTGATTGCTTAACTTTTTTAAGTTTTGGTCAGAGATGAAATGACCCCAACCTGAAACCCTTGAGAATCCAAAGAATAGGTGTGCAAAAAGCACAAAGTCAAGATGAGGTGATAGTTATGATGGAGAAAACTGGATATATTGAAGTAGAGGGATGTTTTTTTGTAGACGTATTTGAATCACAACAACTCTCTTGCCAAAGATAAATCCGTGATAGAACAATGCAGCTAACTGATCTTGGGTGTGCAATGTTGCCAGTACTGCCAGCTGTGAAGGATGTACATACAGTAGGTATGGAGAGGGTGAGTTTATAATGGAGGCAAAGATAGGGTTAATGGGTTAATGGGCAATGAGTAAAGGCTGGCCTTGCTGGATAATGAGTGATGGTACTGATGGACTATGCATCAAATGCATGTCATGATTTTGGGTAGACTAAGCAGTCTCATACCATACATTCTAAATGCCGCAAGAACCTCACCAATAGATACTGTGGGTCTCTTACTAAATACATACATAATGACTTAAGGCCAAGGTATGCTTGAAGCAAATTAGTTTGTATGACTACTGTACAATCAGGAATGATGGCCCACAGTTGCAGACAATCTTTCCTAGAAGGCATTCATAGTGTTGCACTCAGATGTACACATGAACAGTGACATAGATAGTTGTGTCAAGAATGTAAAAAGAGAGCTAGAGAGAGAAGTTCGAACCCTGTTTACTTTCTCACCTCTGCACACTGAGCCAATCACTGTGCAAAAGGGGTGTGAATGTCGCATTGTCAGTGTCAGAAAGTTACAGAAATTGTTGGATGTGAACACCCCAATTCAGACGTTGAAAACGTGTGTGGGGGGCTCAGACCCTTTTCGACCACCCAACAGGCACCTTGGTTGGAGCATACTGACACCTTTAGTGATGTTTAATTAGTCTCTTAGGTAAAATGCTTCACTGAAAGCCATGTCAAAAGAGGTCCTGAAGAAGGTCTTCTGGCCATGTAGTCCAGGTCAGATGTCGATTCACTCTCTGGCTAGGTGCTAGCAACTGTTGATTGCTAATCCTTATCCCAGTATGCAAAGCACACCTGGCTACAACAGCCGTTTACACCTAAAAGTTGGGTCGGATTGAGGTTGGACCATGTTCCCACCGTAAACAAAGTGCTCCAGAATTAGTTTGGAACCGGACTTAGACCACTTCCTCAAAGGGTCTTGGTGCAGCTGACTTTGCCATTAAAATGTTTTGATCAGAGACAAATGGAAATATTTGACATAAACTAGAATCCGTTGGATGGCATACATTGTAACATTGTATGTAACATTAAGAATGTTAAGCTTTTTAGTGTTTATAAATGTGACTGAATGTGATCACAATGACCTAATGACCTCTTTTCACAAGTGTCATCCATTCAAAACTTGGGCAATCAATGTAATGATTGCATTATATTTCACATTTGCCCTTGTTTTGAAAAAAACAAACAAAAAGAAACTCCCACATACACACTTGCGCCCTTTTATTCAAAACACTGAGATAGACATTGGCTTTATTCAGACAGCAGTATTCAGTCACTGTGAATGGCAGGTAAATAGACATTGATTGTCGATAATTGTCACAGCGCTCTATGGATTTGTGCCGGCCTCTAGAAAGGGCAGATGCTATCTTAGTCTCAACCATGGCTGAAGCTAAATGGAGAGATGCCGATATCTCACTCAGCTAGATTCAGAAGGGGACAGATAGATGAATGTCTTGTCTCGGGCGCTTTTTGTGCGTTTGTGTGTGGTGGTGAATCTGTCCATCTCGCTCAGACACACACATAAAATAGATGAGATAACACATGTGTTGCATCACTCACTGTGTTTTTGTGCCAATCCACCCCCCCCCCCACCCATCCATCCACACACACACACACACACACATTACACACATTTACATTTATGTTCATGTTAAATGACATTTAGTTACATTTTATCTGACATAGGGCAGTGTGAATGTGTGTGTTTTAATTGAGCTTTAACTTTAATGTGCATATATTGCTTTTATTGCCATGATATGTTTCATATTATGTGTTTTTTTGCTTTTATATTTTGCTTTTATTGTTTCTTATATTTTATATTGGTTATCTGTTCATATTTGCTTTTTATATTATTATTATTGTTTTTTGTATTTTATATTTGTATTGTAATCAGGGACTTCTTTAAAAAGACAGCTTGCTCTCTGGCCCTGTATAAATAAAGGTTTGAATGAATGAATGAATGAATTTGCGGCCAATCTGTCTTTTACACCATCAGTGTTTTATTTCTGTTCTGTCTCCTTTTTTTTCTCTTATTAATGCATCAAACTGCATTGCTTTTTACTGCGTAGTGCTATTTCTGGAAATATGTACAACCACAGATAAACATGCATGTTTATCCCCACTAAGTGGGGAAAACATGCCTGCAGGGTACAACTTTCATCCGCGGCTCACAAATTCCTATCTGCATCATATAATTTTAGGTCATTAATGAACCACATCTTTTTTTCCTGACATATACAATATACAATGTCAGCTAAACATATTGTATGCATGCAGTATCACTGTATTTTGGAATGTATGGAGAAAGAAATAGACCTCAAAAGAGACTACTAGTAAGATACACCCTCTCTGTCAGATAGCAGACGTCCTTAAGTACCTGACCAAAATTAAACGTATCTCAAACAGAAGAATGTGATATTGCCTTGCTCTTCATACCTAGAGGATACAGTGTCCATTGCACCACATTATACAAATACATTTTACAGAAATATGACTAAGCCCTATCAGTATTAACTATAAAGTTTATTCAGAAGGTGACCCTACAGGACAGACCATGAGATCATTTAAATGAAAAGGGTTTATATAGTTGGGATCATACATTTGGTCAGAAACTTAAAGTGGGAATCTGCTGTTTTGACATTAGGCCCTACTTGTATACAGGTGAAGATTTGGAAACCCTATCACCAGAAAAGAACATTAATATTGATTCTGCAAGAGTATTAAAGTTCAGTCAAGTTCAATGTTTTTTAAATGACTACTTTCTACAATATCTGCATATGGCAACATGATATACAGTATGGTTAAGATTAGTGAAATATGGTGTTTATGACAAAGAAACCATGGTTATGGTATGGCTATGGCTAGGCAACTAAAAAAATATTCGCTTGCAACTAAACCACTCCAGTTCAGGGAAAGATTGGATTAAAACCATAAAAACATCACAGTAATTGCAGGTGTGGTGGGATGCAAACTCCAGTCTCCTGCATGCAAATTAGATGTGTTACAAGCTTCTGCTTTGCTTCATAAAGGGTACACTCATGCACTTACTTAAATCCTGTGTTACAGATTTGCCCACTATTGACTTAATTCCAAGGGATACTTGGGGTTGATTTGCCCAGATGGTTGCCAAAAGTCAATTTGGTCTCCAAAATGTTATGATTCATCTTTTGAGGACCATAAGTGTCCATTAGTTTTTGGCATCTTGCTCCCAGAGTTGACAGTTTGACCTGAGGCAGGCACTAGAGAAAAACAAATGCATGTGTAAAGTTGACATTTTGGTCTAATGGTGGAGCAAAAGGAAAGAACCTGCAGAGTCCAGACATGTTCTCTGGGGACCATGAATGTGCTCCATAAGGCCGCATTCTGACTGAAATTAGTGCTGCAAGAAAAAACCCAGCCCTCTTATTCATTTAAATGAGACTGGTCTGTTGGTGCAGAGGGCTCCAGCAAAAATGCAGAGTTGTCCTGTTGAACCAGGCTCAAATTTTGGCAAAACTCATAGTGATGTCATCTGGCAAGGCACTGCAAGGCACTTGGCAAATCACATACATACAAACACACATTCTTGGTAGAATCATTTGTTACGTGATCACAGTATTTCTACCTCACAGTTGTTTGCAATGAAAGATAAAATAGTTGCTGCCATAGTTGTAAAGTATGAACATCTTTAAGAATAATCACCTGGAAAACATAATTATCTATACCAAAATTATAAAATTATTTATTTATTTATTTAGAGTATACAAAGCGATTGTGATGGGTTTTTTTTTTGTTTTTTTGTTTTTGCACATAACATAATCAAATGGTCCACCTATCTTCATCCTCTGCATGAACAAAAGAAATTAAATTTTCAGGCTTCAGCAGCACACCTGTAAAATATTCCCTAAGAAGAGTCAAAACAAACCATTGCTAACCCAATATGACTCACTAGGTTGTCATGTCATCAATGTCGTCAATGTGGCTATTCTTACTGAATTCATGCTCACGCACATTATGGCAGGAATAAGTACTAAGCAACTACTCTAAACTACTCAATTTAAAAGTCCAATTGTTATATTTTCACATCATAAATAACTTACCTACCTGTCATCAACTCTCAGTAACTCTTGCAGGGAAATTTAATTACTGGTGTAAATAGATGGAAAAGGGCAACAATACAAAAAGAATGACACTGTATGTAGATAATCTGTATGTAACTGATTGCCATTGTTCTGTAGTGAGTGTAATCCATTCTGTCACCCTCTGCTATGGCAGTATATGGGACTGTTGTGTCATAATAACAATAATGCACCAACTGAACTGAGCTGAACTTAATTATTTCAGCCTCAACGGAGAGACAAACACAAAGCAGGATGGCAACTATAAACTATGAATATGTCACTGAAGCAAATAACATATCTGACTGGCCAATATGCTGATAAATGCCACAGCCCGAGGGAAAATGTCTGACATAGACACACTCACACACACAGTCGGTATTCCAGTTGCCCATTCTTTTGAAGATGGCATGGAAATAGACTTGTTCTTTGGGTTTTGAAAATGTACATTTTTGTGAAATGTAAAAATCTGTCTCACTAACATTGAAGAGGATGACATCAGAGACCCAGAGAGAGAGATAAACCTTAAGATTGATTTTGTTGTTTCCTCATTGTGTGAAAGTGAAAGAGGTAGAAAGGCCAAGACAAAGATAGTGTGATGTGGACGGGCAAGGAAATGGAAGACAGAGCGCAGTAGATAGAGATAAAAAGTGACAGAGTGGAGGAAAAAAAAAAAGAGGGAAGTCTGGGAAAGAAAAGTGAGAGTGTGATAATAACAGCAATGAGTTAGAATGTTAGGCGATAGAGAAAGAGGAATGACAAAAATAGAGAGGGACAGCAAAGAGACTTCAGAAAAACAAGAGGGAGGTAGAGAATTTGTTTCTGTTCACACAACAGCCATATTATAGATTCAGGTGGAAAGAGAGGTTTATTCCACCAGACTGTGGAAAACAATGAAATTTAAATTATTCTTTAATATTGTTCCAATAATACATTACATTTGTGATCATATTGAAATTTGAACAGCAGCTGTAGTCAGATTGGATTCACAGCAGTTACAATGGAAAGTGGTTTCCAGTGGTGACCCCAAAAAACCTGTTTTATGTATCAAAAAGCCCATAAAAAACGTCTCTTCTTGCACCATTAATCTGCCATTGATCTGTATGTTCAGTATGCTCCACTTAGCTTCTCCACAACATAACTAAAAACACTGCTACCATGCTGTTCTTACTGTAGCTCAAAAGTTGCTTATCTAGTGATTTATTGGTGATGCCAAAATGTGTTTCCAGTTGTTAACAATGAAGTAGGTGGATAAAACAAGAGAGATTGATATTTAAAATTAAAAATGATATGTAAAGTCACAATTAATCGCCAACTATTTTGATAATGGATTCATTGTTTTAGTTTTTCAAGACACTGTTGGACTGTTGGTTGAATAAAACGAGCAATGTGAATATGTTACATCAGGCTATTAGACATTATAAAGGACATTCTTCATTATTATCTGACACTATAAAGAGAAAATGTTTAATCGATTAATTAAGAACATAATTGGCAGATAAATTGCTAATTAAATAATCATTAGTTGCAGTCCAAAGGTGTAAATGAAGGCAGGGCTTGAGCTTTCTGTCTTAATTCTTCACCCAACTACTTTAGTCCCTTTTTTATGAGTGCAGCATGAATGTCTTTGAGAGACTGTCCGAGAGTGCGTGGCCTCATTCCCAATTTGTACGACCACAAAGTTTAACAAAAGAGTTCTTGAGGAGACCTAAAGGAGTGTTCAGATACGCTTCTGCCTTTAGGCATGGTAAGACGAAATATTGCTTCAAGTGTTCTGAACCATTGAAGTCCTTCGCTGGCAATATAGTCCAATCGCACTTAAAGAAATTTTAGCAAAGAAATTATCATATTTGTGCTGACTACCCCTAATCAGTTATGAATGTCACCTGGAAACTGCCGTCTTCCAGTCTTTCCATCCTCAGCGTTGGTAGATCTTTACACCCACACCTTTCCCATTCATTGTGCACAGGGGTCTACTGCAGGGGTCAACAATTAGGTTCAACCAGACTTTTTCAGAATTGCTCAAAGTGGGCCAACAAGCACAGTGAAGATGTGGGCCTGTTGTTGTTTGCATGTTTAATATGTTGTGTTTGTTTTATTAAAAATCTAATTAATTTAATATTGGAATAACAATTTATAAAACAGTTTGTTCACTGTTTAAATTACTCTTGTCATGGCCAGTGCCATAAACATAGCCCAGCAGTGTATGTGAAGTTACGACAAGCTCAAGGGATCTGTTTTAATCGAGTCATCAGGCATCTTGTAGGCTACCAACAAGGCCATGCCAGCCAGCTGCTATCGATAAAATGCACAATGCCTTTCTCAAAACAACACAAAAGGAGGGTGGATAGTGAAAACAGGAGTTTTAAAGATGAATGGACAGAAAGGTATGCGTTTGCCTTACCTTTACTTGCATGTGTGTCTTCTTTATTAACGAAACAGTTGCAGTTCTGTTCGACTGTCACCTTTTTCTGTTCGTGAGACACAGATCTGTTTTGTCTAAATAGTCAAATTAAAACTGTGTTTAAAATAATAGGGTAGCCTAATTGTTTCATGTAAATGAAGTTGATTAAATTATTCATCTGTGCCATGCACATGGTAAGTTTATTAGAGGTAATTTCAGCACCAGACGCTGTCTATTTGCAGTAACAGCCTGGTTCAGAATGAGGCAAAGTGGCCTCGGTTTACATGCCTCTCTTCACGCAGGGGCATTGAATATTATTAGATGATAAGAGGTCATATTTATTGGGAATTTGGCTCCATAGGACTTAAAATTGTAATCTACAGCAGATACTGTATATGAAAAATCATGTTAAAGTTTTGATACAAACTATTAAAGGGAAAACGGTAGCTTGGGTGGGATTAGGCCCACGGGCTGCTATTTGCTGACAACTGCCCTTCTGCTTCACTTCACCCAGGCTTAGTATTTACACTGATGCATTTACTCTTATATCAGGCGAGCTTGACAATTTACAGTTATTGCATATACATCACGCATCATGAGTGGTTCACTGAGCCTCGACATTCAGTGCTCCTGTGTATAGTGACATATGCATGATGATACTGACATATTGCTGGCTGTCTGCTGACTTGGGTTTCAAGCTTATAATATGCTCACTGTTTTACATAAGTAAATGATAAATACAGCTGTTCTCTGCTTCACAACAATCCCTCAGGCTTTATCCTTTTGATGTAGACACTGCCCGCTTTGTTACTGCTTGACAAAGAGTCAGAGTAGTGCATGGCTGACTGGACCTCATTTAGATCATGTTATCCATCTGAGATCTAAAGATTTGCTCTGAGACAGCCAGTAATTTCTGAAACCATCAATGGCTCAAGAAATATTTTTCGGATATCTTGGTAATCCAGGATACATGGCAGTATCCTGCTTTTGTAGGGAATGTTCATGAACACTTGAGGGGTTTGTACTGATTCTCCAGAGGAAATAAAATTCTTACGCTGGCTGCTTTGCTGGTGCAGCATTACAAATGAGGAAAAGGCATTAAAAGACATGTAGTAGAATTTACTTCACCAAACATGGTTCATCATAAAGGCATAAATAGTGCCCTGATATGTCTGTGTTGGGGTTTGGGATATCTACCGTATATCATATCTGGAATGATGTGAAATGAGAAATATAATTTGTTATGTTGCTATGTATCCCATATTAGGAAGCATCCCCATACTCCATCCATCCATGTATCACTTTTCTATATCTTTTGCAGGGTCTCTGAGGGACTGGAGGCAGGATACAGCCTGGACAGGTTGCCATTGTATCACAAGCAACCTCACAGTCACCAGTACTGTAACACAAACCCATTAGCACTAAACACAAAGTACAGCTGAGGCTGATGGGAAATGGCATGAATTTTACAGATATTCTGAAGTATTGGACAAAATGAAATTTTGACCGGATGATGGCGCTGGATAAAAAGTCAGGAGATCAAAGTTATTGCAGTTCATTAGGACAGAAATCCAGTCTATTAGTTCCACATACAGTACAACTGCATGCTAATACAAGAGGATGTTGAGGAGCTGGAGGAAGTTTAATTTCTGAAAGCAGACAGCAGTGTAACAGTGAGGATCCAGAGCTCAGCTGTTGTATACAGACTGAATGAATGTCAAAATGTTTATATGAAGTTTGTTTAGGTAATGCTTAGTGAAGCTGACAGTTCATGGACATACATACATTCCTGCCTGTATGAAGTACTGTGAGGTTCACAAGCAAGTCTCAAGTCTTGGCTGTGAGGTCCTGAGTTGAGTCTCAAGTATGACATATGACAAGGTGAAGTCAAGAGTCATTGGTGTTCATCAAAGTTTAGCTGTAAATCTTTTGTAATTTTTTTTTTTTTTTTCCAAGTCTGAAGTCATCAGATTCAGGACTTGAGTCTTACTTGGGTCCAAGTCCCGTGATCCATGTCTACACCTCTTTCATCAGAATCAGAATCAATTTTATTGACCAGGTATGTTGACCTACACAAAGACAAAGAGGGTAAATGGCTGCATTTATTCACTTTTATGCAAAGTGCTTCACAGTGTTTTTGCTGCTCATTCATCCATTTACATTCACATTCCCACACCGATGGCAGCAAGCTACCATGCAAGTTGCAGGCATAACCATCAGCAGCAATTTGGGTTTAATAATTTGGGGTTTAGTATCTTGTCCAAGGACACTTCTGATTAGAGGACAACCAGCTCTACCTCCTGCCTCACAGCCGTGTGTGTACGTGCGTGTGTATGTAAAACAACAAATCAAAAACTAATATACAGTTAGGCCCTGGTGGTTTTTTTATGCCCATTTCTCAACGATATTAAGTTGTTTATTTGTTTATATATTAATATATGTATTCATTCATGTATGGCTATACTATATGTATTGCTGTTTTTTCCCTGCACAGAGTCATGTAAATCAAATATGGCTGCCATGAAAGGAAAGGTAAAGAGGGAAAAGAATGAGAGAGAGAGAGAGCTCCAGAGAGAATGCAGCTTGTACATTTACTATATTGTACATTTATAGGTTTCCATACAAATACAAACTTCCTCTGGTGTCATACACAGTTATTCCCCTTGGGGGGCATGTTAACACACAAGGGGGAGATTTCCACAGACGTCCCTTGTGTTTTTCAGTACATTAATATTTCAACACACACACACACAAGCACATGCACACACACACTCAGTTGGATGTAGCTCATCTTTAAAACATGATTTTTCTCTACTCACCTGAAGCAAGCCTTTAGTGGTCACGTGGAATTACATGGTACAACTGTTTGCACAATTAACATATTGTAAGCCCAAGTGCAAGTGCACATGCTCGCACAAACACAACACACTCGTGCACACACACATGCTGTACAAGTAAACACACCTCTACCTCTCTGTCTCAACTCGCGCAGGAAATGTTTAACTTATGCATAAAACATGATGTTTAGGCCACCAGAGACAGACTCTCAGAGGACACTTTTAGGAGTTTTACTACTTTTGTACTGTTTAGACCAAACCAGAGAGATGATGAGAGAGACTCGTAGAATAACACTGAATGATTTACACCAATCTTTTGATTTCAAAACATCAATTGACCACTGAACAGGCCAAAAGCTGAACTCACTGAAATCACTAAGTTTGCAAAAACCTTACAGTCAGTTGGTTTTAAGTGACATCGTAAGCCACCAATACCTTTATTTTCATCAAACATTCCATCTCAAAACTCACAAACTGGTTTGAAGTAAATAAATATACATTACATATAGGCATTCAGAATGATGCAAAGTGAGGACAAACACTGTATCTGAGGGCACAGTTACATAATTATTTATTCAACAAATGTCTCCTGCTTACATTATTTTCAGCATATACTTTCTTTATTGGAAAACACCCCAAAGACACATCTGTGGAGTCTTTTCATTAAATGGTGAAGTGCTGCTAGTCTGCTAACAAAAACAAATAAAAACATATAATTGCAACTATGAATATGAATTACCTTTTTTAAATTGGAAAAAGCCAGCTTTTCAAGGAATAAAAAACTGAGGAATGAAACTGGCTCATGTTTTCACTGCTATTTTTTGTTTTTTGGTTTTTTTTGTTTTGGTTGTGCAAATTGTGCTGAGTAAATCTGAGATCTTGGCATCATCTTGATATTTAAAAAGAATCTAAAATTTCCATTTTTTCACTGATCCATCCACATGTAAGAGTGGTGTTATAACTTATTTTAGCTCTCTGATGAGAACAGTATGCATTTATATGGGAATCCATATAAATCACCATCAAACATCCACCATCTATCCAATCTCTCAAAAACCAGCATGGAGGCACAAAAATGAGTGTTCCTAATGGCAGTGTCAGTCCAGACAACTTCTACTGAAAATGAAAATTAAATTAATTTCCTAATGAGCACTTATTCCCAAGCACTTCTTAATATGTTTGAGTTGGTACTTCCCAAAGAGAAGATGAAGAAAATTAATTATCTGGATTGTCAGACTTCAGATTGAATCGATCTAGACTGATGTCATTTGAGGTAAAAGGTCACGTGATAAATGAGGATTTGAATTCACTGCATGAGTATGAAAAATTCACACGGAGCACAATACCCATTAATTGTACTTTTCACCGACTCAAATTAGATGGGTATTGATGTGGTTGTTAGATTACAATTTCACGTCTCAGGCAATTTTATTTCCAAGAATGAAGATGGTTTGAATTTTGGAAATACAGATTCAAAGACACCATGGTTATAAACTAAATAGCCTTTGCAGTCCTGAACATTCCACACTGCTTGTTATGGCAAACGCAGTTGACTTTAAAGGCTCAATTCAAAGCCGCATTGCCTACTCAAAGAAAGCTATCATACTGCCCCAGTGGACGGACGGATGTTCTATGTGACATACTAAATTGTTGGAATATACAACACGTATAATATATGTGATAATGTTAGCTAGCTTAAATGCTCTACAGGCTGGAGGTGGAGGGTGGTGTGACAACAGTTGGCATGAAAACAGCAGCACGCATATCAAGTCAGCTTTAGAAAAAATAAATGTGGGCTTGCGGTTAATGAGCTGCCTATGAATGTCACCAGTTCATGTCTGGCCAATGACCTTTGTTACATGCCACTTTTTAAAGAACAACCATAGTATTTTTTGTAATTAAATAAGCTCCAATGAGAGTAAAATTCTCAGGAATGTCCATGTCATCTTCCTGGCTAGCCTGTGCAGTTAGCTAGCCAGGAAGATGACTGTGCCTCTGTACTTTTTTCTTTGATTTAGTAACTTTAGTGTTTTCTTCCAAGAAGGTCTGTTGTGAAAGAGTCTGTTGAGATTGAGGCTTGTTATTGATTTTGGCATAAATAAAACACATAAAAGTGCCATAAAAGTGCTTCTGCATAAGGTTACCATAAGCCTAAGTATATACATACAGTACTGTGCAGAAGTTTTAGGCACTTTATATGTTTAGATTCTTATCCGTTATGCAATACCATCAAAAAGGCATCTGATCAGTCCCAAATTTGTTCTGCAGCATGACAATGACTCCAAACATACAGCCAGAGTCATGAAGAACCATCTTCAGCAGTCACTTATTTTACATTATGAAAAACCAGCACGGGCTATTTGGAAAATAAATGCACATTTTGGTAAAAGTCTTTTATTCTTTAAGGATTACAGTATGGCCACTTTCTTAATCTGATTTCAGCCATGCATTTCACCTAGAAGAAACATTAAATTAGTTACACAATGTACTAAGAAGACAGTGTGCCGAGCACTAGCAGTAAGACACACTGTTATTTCAGCAATATGATGTACCAAAAGAAAGTCTGGTGTCAAGGGCGTAAGCAGTAGAAGAAAAGAAAAGTAATGTAACAAATAAATGAAAGACTTAGTGCATAAGTAGAAACAAGGTTATTTCAGAAGTCAGTTATGGTTTGATGAAGCTTGTCACCATAACGGTGATAAGGACCAAATTAAATCCGTTCAGAGTGAACAGTCTTTTCAGCCGACAGAGCCTCATGTGAGACAGTCTGAAGACGACTATCTGCATTTCATAACCTTTGTAGAACATAATTTGGACTTTGTTCCAGTTTATCGTGTAATAATAACTCCTAAACCACAGGGACCATGAGGGAAAAACAAGGTACTGGCACATTGTGAAGAGCTGCTGAGAAAATATAGCTGGCATTATTGTTGTAATGACAGATTTAGACCCTTAGTGAAGCACTCACTACAGTCTCATTTGGGGGAGGCTGTGAATTTTTGCAAAACTGTTATCTTCAGTCCAGCCATCTGATAGATTAAAATGTCCCTCTAGCCATAGTATGCAGTATATCCTATCTCCCTCCAGCTTTATACAGTACATCTACAGAGAAAATAAGGCTTATTGAGTTTAGGTTTTCAATTAATCACTCTAGCAACAGGATTTGAGCTCACAAATTATTACAGAATCATCATTCATTTTTCATTTTCAAGATAGCTGCCTTCATGTAACAGAGCATACAGCTATGAGGACTGTATATTTACTTGTTAAAGATAATAGCCTATAATGAAACAAGGTGTCAAGATGAGACTGCTATTAAATACCTCACATTATTCATTCATTTATGTACATATATTAAATGTCATTTCCACAAAGAAATCTGGTTCTCTAACACAAACTGAATTTGGAGGAAGGGGGTCAATATAAGAAGCATATGTAAAATAATTCCAATTTTATTCTAGTGTCTTTGTTGACACTGGGAGAGACCAATTAGCTAATGACAAGCCTGCAGTGTCTTCTGCTAATTGTAGAAATGGTTCATTGGCAGTGAAGTGAAAGCCATTGCGCTTTGAGCTGGGAGGCAATTCAGGGATTTGGGTGTGCTATTTGGTGCACTATCAAAATTGCAATGTATCTTTAAAAAATGCTGCAGAGAGGTAATGGAAATTGCAAATTGGGCTACCACACAGGTGCCAGAATGCAAAACATCCACTTTCTCCCACCCAGTCTCAACCCAAACATGCAGCTAACTCACTGATCTCAGACCAGTGCCACATACCGGCTGCGTCACATAGCATTGACATAATGTCAGTTTACACTGGTAGCACACACCTGACGCATCATGTAGACAGGTGTTGTCACGTCAGTGACAAGAAATGGGACAGTGGTTGATGCTTCAACAGGGATACGCAAGTGTGGACTTCCATGTGTCTTGATGCACATATGCTGTTGGTGTATGTTGCCCTTTAGCCTCTGTTGATGACATGATGGCAAAAATGTTCCTACTCCTACTGTTCTACCATAGTTCCCATCACAAAAATACCTAGCTTTTCCCTTAGCTCTCCCCTGAGTCAGGTCCAGCTTTGGGGTAGGCCTCCTGTTCTGTTTGAAAGCAGGGTTAGTAAAGTCATTTTTATGAGAAACTTGAGGTCTCCAACTAGTCCTGATGGCGCTACTACTCAGTGCAGGCAGTTTTTATATGATGACGAGTAGTGATCGTAATAAAAAAAAAAAAAAAAAAAAAAACTTCAGTCACAGAGACTGAGATACCACAGCTGGCTACCTCAGCAACACTTCGCCAAGACACAGTAGCCGCAACTCGGCCACAAAGCAAGGCCACCAGACCAGCTAAGAGGCCTGCTGTTGGCCCCCCATCTGCTTGACGAACCAAATTGCATCCACGGGTCACCTGGGAGCTAAGCCGGCAGCAAAGACTCTTTCACAGCGCAGTCTGAAACAAGACTGGACCCAGCTTCACCAGTGATTCAACATGACCAAAGACTCCTCCACAGCACGGGTCTGCTCCGTGCTGCAAAGCTGCACAAGCCGACAGTCAGCTGACAGTCTAATCTACAACAACAACGCTTCAAACCAAGTGGGCACCCACCATGCTTTTAGGAGATTAAAGGGGGAAGCAGTGAACCACTTCCTGCACATCACCAGTGATGTCATGCACAGTGATCACCAGTGATGTCATGGGTCAAACCAAGTATGGGGGGATTTATTTTAGTTAAATGTGTGGTTTTGTATTGATGTAATTTGTACTTATTTTGGCTTATGGTGAGGATAATGGTGTGGATGATCTGTGTGTGTGTGTAAACAATGTTAACTGATATAAGTGACACTGTCATATACCAGTTGTTGGTATAAGGGAAGGGACACCCCGGTGAGAAATGTGGTTCTGCCTAGATAGATTGGAGGGCCTATTTAAGGGGAGAACTGTAGGTTTGAGGAGAGAGAGCAGAAAAGAGAGGATGTCTATGTAGCTGCGGTCATGCGGTCATGCCTAAGGGTGTTGAGTTGAATTGATTTTTTTTCTGAGTTAAATGAGATTAAGCCAAGTTTGATTTTTTTCCCTCTTTTTTTCTGAGAGACACTTGTCTGTGGTTACACTGTTCTGAATTAATCACTCTTTTAGTCTGCTCCCTATCACCTTCCTTGATGCTCTGGCTAAGCTTCCTCACACTGACACCATATGAAGAAATACTATAAACGTACTGGTGAGTAGCCACAACAGAAAGTATTGTTACATATAATGTAAAGGTTGGTATAAAAATGCAATACTCATGTCACAAGTAGTCACAAAATCCTACATTTCTAAGTCCTTGTAGGAATATTATAGCAATATTATACACAGACCAACTGAAATAATGCTGGACCTCATACTAGAAGTCTGTATCTTTTATGCTTTTGTAAAGTCTGGCCTTAACATTTCTTAGGCTTCCAGTAAATACTGATATTTTTTACATTTTCTATAAACCCTCATTTTGCATGTCGTTGTCATTCTTTTCTCTTCGACAAGGCAGTGCACAGCGGAGCGGCAGGAAGAATGTGGAAAGGCAGCAGTGGACGACACGCAGCAGGGGTAAACCTCCAGACATGATCCCACAACATCGGGGACACACAGCCAGCTCTGTGGGCCGCTGAGATGCTCAGTGCACCCCAACAGAAACACCTTCCTGACTGATTCTTGCCTCAGGGCATTTTAATTATGCTCTCAGCCATCTTAACACTGTCTGAGTGTATGTGTGTGTGTGATGGGGGACCGGTGGTGTGTGTGGGGGTGGTTCAGAAACACAGTTGGATTTAAAATAGTCCCTGTTGTCTCCCATTGTCTCTCATGCTTTGATGTTTCTGGTAGTGAGTAGTTGGTAATTAGCACACCCACACAATTTGGCACATCTTCTCCTCTTTCTCATTCTCTACTTTTTTTTTTTTTTTTTCCAAATTAACAGCCAGCACCCGCCTTCCTTCCTTTCTTGCTCTCACATTTTTCATCCCTCTTTATCTGTAGGTCGAGCATTTGCCTCTTTCACTACTCCCTCACTCCATTTTATTTTACAACCTGTTATTTTTTTCTCTCCTAACATTAAAATTAAACATACACTCTGTCCATTTATCTGCATTTTTCTTTTTCATCAGTCCAATTTTCAACCTCTTGCCCTTTCCTCCTTTTTTTTTTTTTTTTAAAGTATCATTTGCCTTTTCTCATAATAGTGCAGCAGTGTGTTCTGCTTGCAGAGAGAGCCATGTAATTTATCAACACATGGGAAATTACCGCCTATTGTTGTTGGGGAATGAACAGGGGCGGCGGTGTAAAATAGGTTTAAGCACGTAAATGAATCATCAAGCCAACCCCTTTAACTCTCTTTCTTGCTCTGGATTTCTATTTCATTCTCTCTCTCTTCCATTCTCTGCTGTTGTCTCTCTCCCTTTCTTTATTTTCCTTTCCCTCTCATGCCTGATCTCTATTTCAGTCTTCAATTTCATGTAGTGAGCTGCAGCTCTGACCTTTGCAGTCTTTTCTATTGTTGGTTATGCTGGCGATCCAGGATTTGAAGCTTTACCGCAAATTCTCTACAAATAGTGGCCTCAACCGCAGAGACAGCCAGGCCTGTATTTGAAACAGCTTTTATTCCTCCTGTTTTTATAAGTATATTTGCTCATATTTGAATAAATTCTCTCCTCAGTATTCATCACAAAACTCCTCCATGTTTAACTGTCTACTCACCAGTCTGCTGCTCCAAGTTTTTTCTTTTAAACAGAGATTTGCTCACTCATTAATTCCAATAGCTTCTACTTTGCTGTATTTTTTTGTGTTTGTTTTTTGTTTATTAGCTGTTGAGGTACCATCATCAGAACTCACCACTTCCTACTTCACATTAAAAGCTTTTTCTAGCTGTTCAACTGGCATTATCTCCTCCTTTTCTGTTAGGCTTGATGCTGAAGTGATGCTCCATAATTTGAGTACAGCTACAGCATTTCAACACATTATCTTCATCAGGACCGTGACCAAGAAGGTTCATGTGTAGACTTCACCTGATTCAACACAGGTATGGTTCCCAGATCCCACCAACAATTACATCACAGTATGCATCACCAGTTATTTACAATATTTACAACCTAAACACATGAGATATCAGTTAAATCAATTAGTAGAATATAGATGAAAAAACTCTCTGAAGTCAGTCTCCATTGTATTATGAATATGTATTCATTTGTATGTATTTAACATGAACAATTAGCAGGAAGTGCTTTGCTTCATAGACAGTAACTTAACAGCAAGCAAAAGTACAGCAAAGTAGAGGTGATTAGAAGTAATTAGGGAGTAACATCAGCATTCTCTGAACTCTAGAAACTCTGGGCAACACAGTGGTTAGTGTGGCATGAGTATTGCATAATCCCAGCTCCCCTGAATGTATTTTAACTGGCTTTTATTCAGGATAATCCTTCGTCCTTTTGTGCTGGTTCTTTTTAAAATTTTCTTCTGTTGTTATTTTTGGGGTATTTTATGCTTTTATTGGATATCAGAGAGATGGCAGAAAATGAAGGAGGGAGAAATCAGGAATGATATGCAACAAGGCTCCCCAGCTGGACTCAAACATCGGATGTTTCAGGGTCATGATTAGCATCTTAACCCCTGAGTCATGGGAGTGCCCCTCATGCTGGCTATTATTTGAGACATGGGCATTATTTAAATACAGCGTTTTATTTGAAAATGTACTGTCAAAGCATTAGCCACAAGATAAAATGTAATGTAACATTCCTCTTTAACATTTCTTCCTTTTGTTCATTCTGCATTTGTACCACTGCCTCTGGGGGCTATTTAAAATTAAATGTAAAATTGAAATGTGCCTCAGAGAAACAAAACACTTATATACCATAAGCTGCAAGAGGAGGAGATAATTTTGAAATTAAAGAACAGCAGTAACAGTAAGGGATGTAGGAGAACAACCGCTTGTTCTTTAATTGTGTTAAACTAATCTTTGATTCCTATGAGGGAGAAACAGACTTGCCTGGATGCCGAAGTTGGTAAGAGCAGACCCCCGGCCTGCAGAACTGACCTTTATGACCAACAATGCTAAGAGCCCATTTCCAAACAAACATCCAAAAATTATGGCCTGAACTAAAATGTGTCTAATGTCTCTTTTATTTGTTTTTCAACCAAGTCTATGCATATTTAATCTTTTATTGAAACACGTTTAGTTTGTTTTTGGTTTATTTGTAACATTAAGTCTTGTATTTCCACATACAATATTTTATTCTTGAAGTAAACATGTACAGTATTTTGTTTTTGAAGCAAACGCTGCTGAAGATTTGAGTGTAGTCAGATTAAACTTTATTTGGCACTCAACTCAGGTTACTGCAAGCCAACCAAAGCCTGGACCCTCAACTTAAACTCCTGAAGAAGAAAACAACGCTTGAAACTGGATTTCTGTCTGCTTTCTGAGAGCAATACAGCAAACTGGAAGTTAAGCCGGCCTAAAGACTCAGAGCAGCCTGAACAGCTTGACGTCCTTTCACCGGTGTCAATACCGCACCTATGAAGACGTGCCCACAGACCACAGCCTGATCCAGGCTCTTTAACTGCCAAACACCACTGGTGACGCTACACCAAAACAATGCTGGACCTGCCAAGATGACGTCTCCACCACAATGAAACACGTCAACAGTAAGGCATAACATGGCTTTGTGATCAAGGGTTGAATTAGCTTTTCCCTTAACATTCGCCACTGAAATATGCTAACCTCGAGTCACACACTTCGAGCCACTCTTACTGAATATGTCTTTATTTTATCTTTATTATCATTTATAGGCCTTGTTATTCTTTTATTTATTATATTTTGCTTTATCATGTATCATCAAGACATTTGGCTATTAAAAAAAATGTCTTCACTAAACCTAAAAGTGGCTGGTTGTTTCTTTGAGCCACAGTAAACAGAGGTCACTGTTCAGGACAAGAACTTACAATTATGAGACTGGTTCATTGACTGAATTGAAAAAAAGGAGGCGGTGCTCCCAATAATAATAATAAAGTATTAATACTCCTACAGGGACTGCTGAAATTAGTCATTTCACAAGCAACATCAAAGATCAATCATCTCTCTCTTTCATATTGTGAATGTTTCTGTGTCTCTAGATACCTCAGATAAGCAGAGACAGAGAACAAGAAGAGGGAAAGAACATTATCTATATTTCTGTTTCTTTCTATTCCTCCTTAGCCTATGTATCTAATTTAGAACAATAGCTGTCACCTAGCCTGTGACACAAAAACAGTAAATTCCTACAATCTCTCTTTTTTTTGCCTCTCTCTCACTCTACACTCTCTGTCTCCCTCTTTACCACCCACAGCCCCCCCCCCTCTCTTTTGATAGCTCCTAGGAATGATCTTTATCAGACGAGACAGAATTGAAACTTCACAGTTAGTCTTTCTTTAATCTCCTCAACCACCTCTGCCATCTCTGAGATCACTGAAGTGGTGTGCGTAAGTGTGTGACAGAGAGAGCAATCACAGACCTACACATTTGTCCAGTCAGCTTTGTGCAGGTGCATGATTTATGTTAATGCATCTGCTCAATTACTAAGCTACAACAGCTCTTTCTAATAGTTTTCAGTCATTTAGGCACATATTTCTAAACAGAAGTCACTTTTAACACAGCGCCGAAAACTGGACTGCATTTGCCAGAATGACACATTTATTTGCATAATGCTACAACTCAACAAATACAAGCACAATATGGCACGAAATTGCAAAAACTAGTCTGAAAACTATTAGAACTACTGAAAACAGTCACTGCACAGTGTCCATAAACTATGCTGAAACTTTCTATGCATTTGACATGATAACAAATAAGATGCAAACATACTGTACATTTTACCACTGTGGTTTTCAGATAATGAGGTGGAACACCTGATTATGTGAATGATGCTACTCCTAGAATGTAATCACTGCGGGTGGAGCAGTGTAGTATGAGCATGGTAATGTAGGCCCGTCTGTGGTCTCACATTTACATTCACTGTTCCACCAGTAAAGCTTCTTCCAGGCTTTATTATGTTTAACAGTTTAGTATCTGTTCATATTTCAAACATATTCTGGTCTTTGTTTTTCAGGAAGGTATTGTTGTTGTTTCAGCATTTCTGGGGTCAGTTTGTTTGCTGTCTTACTGAGAGTTTGGTGAAGGTTGATATTCATTTAATCTGTGCGTTCAGTGAAGACACTGGTCTGGTACATGTTAGCTTGGGGCTGGCTTCTACCAAATGAGGAGAAACCTGACTCCTGGTACTCTAAAGTTGTCTTCTTAGCTGGCTTGCTAATGTTAGCTACTGGTAGGCCTGCATTCAGCTGGGATTTGTTCAGAGTGGCGTAAGAACCCCACAGCTTCTGGACTTCTGGAGTGCTGCTGGATTTTTGATCAACACTTGTTAAATACAGCTGCGATGTGTCAGTGTGGAGTTGTTCAAAGCCGCCTTTGACAAAGCTAAGCTGATGCACAATGTAACTAATTAAAGGTAATGTAATGACTTTCCAATCAGTAATAATTAGAGGGAAGTGAGTACACCATTATCTGTATCTGTATCCATACTCGGAATCGGTGGTGCTTAAACTGGAAGTGGGCGGGACATAATCCAAAATTGGTATTTTAAGCCTGAAATGGATATGAGTTGATCAGAAGTTGCTATATTAATTGTTTATTAGAAAACTTTTTACAGAACAGTCTCAGAATTGAGCTTCAGATCAGAACTATAGAACAAGTTTTTTTTATAAATTTGAATGAATAAACTTCAGTGAATCAATGTCGGATACTTGTGCTCGTAAAAAGTATATTATCCATACCAGATTCTTGTTTCAACCGAGTTTTCGGCACAACTCTAGTAATAATGAATAGATAACCCAGATAAAGGTATCAAACTTGCTTAAAGGGTGTAGGAAGATCAATCACCCATAAACAGCCTACTTGAAATGAGGTCTTCCTCAAGCAAATTCATGTTGAACCTTGACAACAATAAGCAAAGTAAAACTGTAGGCTGGTGTTGTGAGAGAAAGCATTGCTACTTGCCAGAAATATGTGCAAAAATAAAATTTCCTGTACTGTTACAATGGACAGCTTGACCATACAGCAGCTGCTCTGAGTGCAATTGTGAAAGGTCAGTGGAAAAAATGAACACAGTTTTCAGAGTCTCAGCACTCACACACAAAGGTACAGTAAAAAGTTGGAAATGGTTGCAAGTAAGCACACATGATGTGGTTTCTGGATCCCAGCGAGGTAAAAGAACAACATGTTTTTGAAAGTCTAACGAAGCTGCTTGAGAGGTGTGTAGTGACTCTTGTCACACTTGGCTGCACAGTCGAGGCTGAAGTCTCTATTCTGTATAACAGAACTTGGCAGATCTATGTAACCAAATTATTGTTTTTCGTCTTTTAATTGGAACCCGGCTTTTAGTTTACTAAGTTAAATACCTACTGCAGTTCAGCTGTGATTGAGATAGAACTACACACAGAGATATATGTGTGTGTTGGGGGGGAATAACTGATCTCTCACTTCACCTTGTGTGTAATACTGGTGATCAATCCTTAAGCTGCACAATACATTTTTCAATCAGCCATAGTGTGAACTGGCCTCCAGTATAATACGCGCACACACACACACACACACACACAATATAATAATGTATATATTTAACAATGTAATGAAAAATTGCAAAATATGGAATCACATTAAGGTAAATGGACCAGACTACTTTACAACTTAATCACTTCATTTTCAGTAAATAAGTTAAACTATCATCCTTCAACTTAATAATTGCAGTAATATTTCATTATTTTCTATCACTGATTAAACACAGTGGTGACTCATCAGATAATATGATTCCAGTAATCCTGTGTCAGGTAACCTGGTATTGCATGACCACCTACACAATAACACAGTGATTAAGCAGACAGTAAATCTAAAAGCAATCATATTTATGTGGTGTTTAATCAAGAAGCTCTATTTGTATTAAAAAAATTGATGCATCAGAACCAGAGATATCATCTTTTTTTTATTCCATGCATTCTTCTTCCTTGTCAAAACCTGGCATCTGTTACCCACAATACAACTCGATTGCAGACAGTTCAGTCGGACATTCAGGTGTGCTATGCCAGTAGTAGCTAATGTAGCCTGGAGCTGCAGCCTCCAGCAGAGATAAGGAGCAGGCTACAGAGGTCTGGTAACCTCAATTCTTTCTAACTCCACACCCCCAGACTGCTTTCATTTTCAAACTTGTAGTCTTCAGCCCCAACTGACGCTGACTCAAGTGACATCACTTGAGGCAATTTATCAAATTTCACACAGCAAACGGGTTTAGAGGCCTACAATTCATTTCACATATGCAGCAGTAGCAGGAATGGTAGGTTAAATTGCACAGAATTATCTGTTGCTGACATATATAGCAGGGCTGCCAAGTCTTGCGCAATGACCGTGAGATTCACGCAAGTGACACTTTTCATACAGTCTCACGCCACACGTCCACCCCCTCTCCCCCATCCACACAACCCCGGGAACAAATCTCACTTCAAGCTGAAGTCAAAACTTGGCAGCCCCGTATACAGTATTTGTGATGTCATCTCCTACACTGCATCCACTGTGCTGTTAAAGATGTAAAATGTTTAGGATTCCAAATGTAATGTTTAGGATTTGGGACTTTAAGACTGTGACTTTAGGACTAAGACCTCTGCTAGCATATTACATAGATGATAATAGCAGTGTACAGCCTTTAAGATGGCACTGAGTAGCACTGAGAAACTGCTAATTATTAGACAATGTGATGCAAACGTGCAGGTAGACACACGTGTTCACTCTCAGGAACACACAACCACTCCAACACAGGCCTGCAGGCACAGTTGTGTCTCCTTCATGCGTATTTAAAAGTGAGAGAGAGAGAGAGAGAAGAGAGCGCTGACCTCAGAATAAGTAGATTTTCTATGTTCACGTGGCTCACTGAATGACTCTGTGTCCTTGTGTATGAATGAGAGGGCGATAAATTCATTTATTTCAGCCGTCAGTGACAACTGGCTGGTGGGAGGGAAATTAAAACCTACTGCATCAGGTAAACGCAGAATGTGTGTCAGTCTCTTTGTGTGTATGCGTTTGTATGGCCCAGAAAAATTACCCCCCCAACTCCCCCTCCCTGCCTCCCAAACAGATTAAAAATGAGCAGAAGTAATTAGCATTTTGGGTAGCAGAACAATAATTTCACAACATGCACCACACAGAAATACAAAGATAAATCTTCACTGCTTATGAGAATATTACATCGGGCTTAATAATTTAGGGAGAGCTAAAAAGAAATGAACATAAAAAAGTAATTATGCAAAGGTAATAAGTATATTTTTCCATGTTTTACTTAATTTGTTCCACTTGAGTCACATTTTGAGATGTTGATTTGACTTTTTCTATGCACGGGCCTCTTAATGACAGTCACATACTGGTTGGATGTGTTTTATTTTTCTGCTCTTGCACTTATTTTTTCATTGTTGGAAGGTAAAAAGTGAAATGAGACAGTAATGCAAACTGTAAATCACAGAACCATGCTACTTGTTTCATGGCCCTTAAGATCGTGCTTTTTTAAATCTCATCCAAAAATGTTACCGCATTAACTTTGCATGTGAAGTTGAAATATTTTACTTATGTCACTTTCACTAGTATCAAGACAATGAGGTGTGACATCTTAGACAGTATTTGGAAAGTTACTTGAAAATGTTACAAATTACTTATTGCTCACCGAAAAAGTATTTTACTTATCAGAAAAGGTGATTAGATACATTACTCGCTGAATAACTTTACAATACTCAGCCCAGATCTGTCAAAGGGGCCTACAACTCCAAATCTGTCACATCCACACGTCACATCTAGTTTATTTAACACAGAAAACGAGACATTAGACGTTACATATTTAAAAGCAGGTATTAGCAGGCTTAGACCTGGTGACTGCACAAAACACTTAAATAGTTCCATCCCCATCGTGACTCAATGAAAACAAAAAATTTTAAAAAACATGCCGATCCTCCAAAATGTCATGTCCCGTCATGTGATCAGACTCTGCTGCTGACCTTACTTCCTGATACTGCCCCCCATTGGTCATGTAGTGACTTGCATCTTGTGGATGTGTAGCGTTAATTTCTGAAGAAGTTAACGCTATGCAAGGAGCACATATGTTTAATGTACTGTATATATATATATATATATATATATATATATATATATATATATATATATATATATGTACTGTATGGTAAAAGCAAGTATATCAGTAACTTAATGTGTGTCCAACACTGCACCCTTAGACTTTGACACTGAGGTAAATACACAACTGATCTCAGACCAGGTGTACTGATTACAAGGTTAAAGGCAAGTTGGTTCCAATCTTTGTGATATCCTTCCCTGCTCCTGGTTGTCTGTTGTACTCTTTTGATAAACAGGGTGCTGCAGCTGCAAACACATCTTTTTTTGGCTGTGATTACATCAAAGATGTTTGAAAACTGTCTGGAACAGCTTACCACGTTTAAACTAGAAGACCTGTTGTGACGGGCACCAGCACAGATTCCATGCTGACACAAGCATTTTGTTTGTCAGATCAAAAAACTGTCTGGGACAGGCAAGACTGTGGAAAAAGTCATGTAGTCTGCACTAGGCTTAATATAACACAGTATTCGACCTTTTGTTAGTTCCAGAAAATTTTGATGTTTTTTTTTTTCATCAAATGTGTCACATACAAAAAAATCAATTTTCATGATTTACCACTTGTAACTACAGAAATATAAATAAATAAATATTATTTTTCAGGAAACGGTTACTTCAGTGAAAAATAATGAAAAGTGGTTTGGTCCCTCTGACTGATATATTATTATATATGACATCATTAGATTATTAATACTGAAGCATCAGTGTGTAAGCAGCATGTTACTGTTGTAGCTGCTGGAGGTGGAGCTAGTTTGAACTACTTTATATACAGTTAGCTAGTTTAGTCCAGTGGTTCCCAACCTAGGGGTCAGGCCCCTCCAAAGGGTCACCAGATAAATCTGAGGGGTCGTGAGATGATTAATGGGAGAGGAAAGAAGAAAAAACAAAGTTCTGATACACAAATCTGTTTTTGGACTTTTTCTCTAATCTTTGATTTTTGCTGAAATATTGGATCATTTGAACATTTATTGAAATGAAACCATGTGAGAAGTTTAGAGGGAAAAATTTGGTGGAGCTGTTAACAACTCATAGACATCTGAAATGTGACCCCGACTACACACTGCTTTTTGTAAGATGTGAAAAGCCAAAAAGGTTGGAAACCACTGGTTTCATCTTTAACAATGTGTTGTATTTTAAAAGCTTGTTATATGATCCATTGTGTCAAAATCATCTGAAAAGTAACTAAAGCTGTTAAATAAATGTAGTGGAGTAGAAAGTACAATATTTCCCTCTGAAATGTAGTGGAGTGGAAGTATAAAGTAGCATCACATGGAAATACTCAAGTAAAGTGTAAGTACCTCAAAATTATACTTAAGTACAGTACTTGAGTAAATGTACTTAGTTACTTTCCACCACTGATTATCCTATTATCCAATAATAAAAAACATTAATCCAGTCTAATAATCCTATGTATTCCTCATGCTGCACTCTGAGGCTCTGACATGCCGCCCTGCACTTGTTGGTGTAAAACTTAGTTTGACACTCACACAGCTGTAACCCCTCTACATGTGATAAAGAGGCCTCTTAGCTAATGCATTTGAACACGGCCACTTTACTGCCTCTGCATTGTAGTTAAGGCCTGTGTCCAGCTGCCGTTCTCTAGCGTGCCAAACATCTCCAAACATTTCAACACCACTTTACACCATGAAAACTCCTCCAACAAACACGATTTATACACTTGCTTTGGTGTAAAATGCTGTTTGTGTGTGTTTATTTCCTACCATGGTGTTTTTGCTTTTACTTTACGTTAGTTTTGTGAGCATGTTCCTCTTTAGAGAGGACATTGTATTCTCCTGTCAATTATTTTTGTTCAGATGTTAACAAATGTACAGCTCAGGCCCAAACTATTAAGTGTGTTCAATCAATTTGTCCACACAGAGCAGATTTATTTAGCAGCATATTGTGATTGGATGTGGCTATTTCACTGCATCTGAATTTTAATTGGAGAGAGAAATGAAGCAGAACACACATGAAATCATCTGCTGTCTCATTTCAGGATGCAAATATTGCCTGCACACATGCAGTGTATGTACCATCATGTCCCATAATATATAAGTGCTGACGCCTTGGAAATCATGTCTTTGGAACTATAGTATAATTTTGATTACATGCAGGAAATTTTATCATTCTTCAGATGAAGTTTGTTGATGAAGTGTATGTGAATGAGTGTGTTTACATGTAGCATTTGTATGAAGTTTCTCAGAATCCAAAATCTGCTGTTTTCAAGGTGTTTTCAATTATATAAAATGGAGAAAAACAGCAAATATTCACATTTGAAAAGTGAGAACCACTGAGGTTTTGGAATTTCTTGCTTAAAAAAATGTTAAACAATTAATCAGCCATCAAAATAGTTGCTGATTATTTTTCTGTAGTTTGGCTAATCAATAAATTGACTTATTGTTCTGGCTTTAGCACAAAGTCTTGTTAAAAAAACAATGAAACACTAACAGCAGCTCAGCTAAATTTACTACCAAATGCTGTAAACTCAGACATCCACAAACACAAAGCATGTGCACAATAAAAAAAAAAAAAAACAACAACTAATCAATAGGTGATTTAAGTGCATTTGACAGAGATTAAAGAAGCAAGAAGTCACATTCTTTAGAGTTGTAGTGACTATAGCTGTAGGTTGTAACTGCTGATCCAATTCCAGAGTGTTTTAAATTAGATCTTTTTAAGCTCCCAATGGATTTACTTCAGTTGAAAAGCAAATAAGTTGGAAGGGTTTCCTTAGCGGCTCATGATGAGGTGATGGTGCAACACCCCAGTGAGTTGTACTGGAAATGAGAAGTCGGCCTCATCATCTGCTATACCCAACAGTAGCCTATATAGAATAATTAAATAGCTCCACCTCGACCAACTACAGCGCTAAGATGTCACCTACACATGAACGTATCCCTGATAATCCAACAATATACAACAATATCACTTTTTCCTGTATTGTGAGGATTTTACTTTTGATCTTTTGATACTTTAAGTACATTTTGCTGTAAAATTTGCATACATTTACATTAGTGATTTTTACTGCAATTACTTTATTTATATTGCAATATTGCAACATTTTGTTTGTTTGCCTGAGGAAGACCTGTAGTTGGTCGAAATGTCGCAAATAAAAGTAAAGGGAGCTGTGATTCAGGGTGCGGGTACTCCTTGTATCTAGCTTAATTGTTTTTTATATCCAGCACCTATCCCACTGATGTTTTATGGATGTGCACACGACGTTTCAATTTCATAACATTTTGTCTCCTCCTGGAGATGATTCCCCCCCTGCTGTAACTGCTGTATTAGTTGTATTGTTCTTATTTTGTACTGATACTTGTTTTTCTTTTACCTTCTATTTTTGGATTATTATGCACCACAACACCAAGGCAAATTCCTTGTATGTGCAAACTTACTTGGATCCTGATGAAGCTGGTGGGTTATAGAATGCTGTATGGTAAGGGACACGTGTTCCCTGCGTTTATCCATAAAAAAAAACAGCAGCTCTCTTCAGGCTGTGTGCTGTTTTACAGAGCTACTTGAGCTGCTTAATGTTGCCTGGGAGGAAGCACTGCCTTAAAGGCTAAAGACAGGGGACAAAAATACAAAAGTGTGCAATAAATGCCAAAAATTACATTAAAAGATTGAAAAACGATTGACTTACCCTGCATATGCCCAGCCCAGAGGAAGGTATATGTCGTATACCTGCACATACACACCACTACACCAACCAGCACCAAAGATAAATAAAGTCATTACAAGTGTCATTAAACACATTACATAAATCTGTGTACAGTTTTTGCAGCTGTAGTCCATCCTGACTGCCACATTGCCACATAGGTGATCATTATCATGAGCATGTTGTGAGTAATGTTAATGACTGTTAAGGGCATTTGATATGCCGCAGTTCACTGTAGACAGCTCTGTTAGTCATCAGCCAGAGAACAGCCAACACATTTACACCTAAATGACAGGTTTCATAAACACAAAGCAAATTGGTGGGTGTGTGCACCTGTGGTTGAAAAGAGTGTGTGAATTACCTATGTAACTGTACACGTATGTGTGCTTGTCGTTAAACACTGTCAGCACAGCAACACTTTTTAAAAAAGATACAATACATTTTGATTAGGAGACTTTTACTTATTCACACATTTGACTCAGCAGCCATACTGGTGCTGCTAAAGAAACACAGAGAGGACTGTTTCTCTGTCTTGTATTTTAATGAGCCAACGTGATTTCTGTGAGTTGTTATACAAAGATTGTCCTGCACTGTGACATGCTGTAAACCACTGTGCCACTTGTTACCTTTAAATGATCTTACTTTCTCCTCATTTAAAACCAAATGAGACGGGAGAGGAGAGAGAATGAGATAAGTTGCGTGAAAATAAAGGACTTTGATTCAATGTGCAAACTCATACACCACAGTTACAGTGTGTTTGCGTGTCTGTAGGTGTAACTGCATGTCTCTTTGCGTTTGTGTGTCTCTCTCCCTCAACGTGTGTGTGTTCTGCTAGAAAATTTAGTTAAGATGAAGGTGTGAAAATTATGAATCTGTTGGCACGGACACAAAACCCTGTTGCCACCTGAGTCCAATTCTTACGTAACTACCCTCGACCTTCATTATCACCTCTGCAGGATAAACACATACACGCACGCTCACAGACACAGTCATTCTCTCAGTTTCAGTGACCCTCTGTGCAAACACTGTCTCTGACTGCATGATAGAAAACGTTTCTGTAAACACTCATATTCGCTCTCCCTGGTAGAGATGTGAAATCAGAAAATTTGCAAATCTAACCGTGCTGTGCAACTATGAAAAATAAATGCAAGTTTATATTTTTGGATGTGAAACAAGCTGGAGTAGGGAAATTCCAATTAAGGCCTGGAAAACAGGTAGCTTTCATTCTTTTCACTCAGAAAATGAAGAAGCTAAACTCTGTATGTGGGAGGTAAAATTTGGCATTTGAAGTTTGTGTGTGTGCGCTCTTGCATCTTGCATGTGTGCATGTGTGTGGGAGGACTGGCTGGCATGATACTGTGCACGCAGCAGTGCGTTACGAGGGCAAACAGCCTCAGCGTAGTGAAGATCTTTTTTGTAAAATATGCAAAATCTTGTGCATATTCCAAATCTTTGTTCCCTCGTTTTGGGTCGGGGGAAGGCACAGAGGCTCATTAGAAAATAAAACATTTACTTTTCTTTCCTGGAAGTGAAAGTAAAAGCAGCCAGAAAATCCACAGGCCAGCCACATAATGAGGTACTGTGAAACTTTCTTTCAAAATTCCATTGGATTCTGCAAGGTCTCATGAAAAAGGAAAAATGTAGGTAGTTTGTAAGTTTGTTAGTGTGAAGTGTCACAGGAAGTTCACTGCTCCAATCACCCTGCAACCGTCAGATGCATCAGAATTTGTAATAAGTGACTTTATTTAAAGTCAAGGATAATGAAAATGTCTTAAGAGTCCTCTCAAATAATCTTGTCTTTCTGTCAAAGTTGGCAGCTCAATTACAATGAATCCATCCCTTTCCTTTAGGGCCCTTCAGGGACAACGTCACATCCATATGATTAACTGTTTAAATACTAGCTGAGCCATTTTTCAGATAGTGTCTTGAAATAAACCCTCATATCTAAGCAATTTTAATGGCATGGCTAATTACAGTATCTTAATCATTTATATTATGACATATGTCAAATGTTTTTATCCACCGTTTTACAGACGCTCCTTTGACCACTAGTCACAGCCATGGATGTATACAGCCTGCTGCTTTCACATGTCATCGACTCCAGACAAGTGCGTCCTCACTTAGACACACCTTCAAGCGGGTAGCCCTGTTGTAATGGAGATGCAAATCCCTGCTGTGCTGGGCTGACGCACCGAGTCAAACCGAGTCAAGCCAAGCCAGCACATGTGTATGGAAAAGGCCTACATGTCATACACCCATAAGCCCCACAGTGATAATCTTTGGGAAGTGCCGTGCAAAAATACCATCATGAGTTCTGAGGACAAAAAAAGGATCATTTTAGAGATCATATCATCAAGCACCTTAATTAGTACATTAATTAGTACTTTGATGTCTCTTGGATGTTCTAATATTAAAGGAGTAAAAAAAAAAGAAAAAAGAAAGAAAGAATGTTTAAAATTGATGTAGCGGTGGCTGAGATATCCTGACTTTTTTGTTCCTCAAGCTCCAAACTCCCTGGATCCTACTTTTCCCATAATGCAGTCTGACAGCATCTGTCATTACACCCGCCCAGCCTCCACACCCCCAGTTTGTAACACAGACTTTTCATTTTTAATTTGTAGTCTCCAGTGATGACATCATCAGGGTCATTTTCTCAGACTTGTCAAAACTAATCCAGAGCCACAAAAGACATTATACAGCTGTTTTCACAGGCAGTAGTAGTACACCTCCTGACTTTAAAGTGTGACAAGACCTGAAAAACAACATGGGCAACAACATGTCAAATATTTAGAGCTGACAAAAGTATTTTAGTAAAATAAACAGCTCAGCTTTTATCTACAATTGGCAGCCTTTTCTTCTTGTAAAGACACAGATAAAGGAAACAAACATCAGAAGCTGTCTTCCATTCAATAATATATTAGAAGGAAGTTTT
Organism: Scomberomorus guttatus; assembly: GCA_038419695.1. Lineage (NCBI taxonomy): Eukaryota > Metazoa > Chordata > Actinopteri > Scombriformes > Scombridae > Scomberomorus > Scomberomorus guttatus. Next base: position 27,205,900 of record CM076452.1, read on the forward strand.
ACAGCTCACAAATAACAGCTATACCTAACAAACCCCAACAAATGTTACCAAACACAGTAAATTTATCTGTTTTTCATGAAGCAAAAATCTGTAGAGTTATGAAACATACACCAGATTTCATTGATATAAGACATACCAGATGACGACTCCTACACTTTCCTCATTGGCATGAATCAGTGTTGACAATTTTATTATGCCATTTCATTTTGCATATATTTGAGTCAGATTTGGGCTATGTGATAGACTGGTGAACTGGCCAGAGTGTGCCCTGCCTCTCGCCCAATACATGCTGGAAGAGGCTCCAGCTCACCGCCAACCTGAACAGAATAATGAGAACAGAGACTGGCTGGATGGATGGATACACTCATATCTGTTCAGTTTGTTACAATTTCCTTAACATTGTTTTTTGTAGATGCTCAGGTTAGAACATTTGTCAGAACATTTGCTTTTCTGACATATGCAGTCTCAAGAATATCAGTCATTTTGCAGCTTCCCTCACTCCCTCAAGAGCTTTTTATTTTATTCACTCCCTCTCAGTGCCACCTTTTCCTCTTTTTATCTATGTCTGTTCTCATGTCTGTTACTTCATGCCATGTGTTGGACCAGTCACATTGAAGCCAGCAACTGAAGGCACTGTAAAAGAGTGTAAGGGTGAAAAACTAGGGCAACTTGCCAATCACCATCTCAGAAAGGAAATACTTACAGGTATAGGGGAGAAGGAGGGTGGGGGGCTGTTTTTTCTCCAAATTGCTCATTTAATTTTCAGCTGTGGCACTAGCCTGGCCTGACCATTAGAACCATCCCAGGACCTTTGAGTATGTCTCAGTATGTTTGATATTTTAGACCTTTCTGATCTGATCATCATTTGACATCATCACTGATTACATCGCTGTGTAACTGTAATTTACACATCTATCAAATGCAAAGCATTACATTATGGGTGTAAGGATTGAGGGTGTCGTATGCTGTACAGACTGTAAAACCCCATGAGGGAAAGTTGTGATTTGTAATATTGGGCTATAAAAATAAAATTGACTTGACTTTTAGCTCTATAGTGTTATTTTTTTAGGGCACTTTGGTGCAAAAATGTCACACTTAGCAGTTTGACACTCAATAAAAATTGCAGAGGGTAATATAGTGCACAGACACACACCATGAATGCTTTAGATTAAACATCCACATATAACTCTCATATTGAAAGTGATCATTTTACTAAAAATAAGAATGAGTTATTGCTAATTAATTTTAACATTAGAACCACATTTCCTACAAGTCTTGCTATGAATAAGATATTTTATTTTATTTTTTTTATCTGCCTTTAAATAATATCTACATTTGTCATTTCTAGAAACTTACTACACTCATCTTTTTTTTTTCAGCCACCTCTTCCTGGTTTGTGCCCAAAGCAATGTCATGTTTCGTGCTAAATCGGCCATGGTGGCACAGACAAGAGTAGCTGCTAGCTTTCCCAGTGACACTTGTTTTTAAAGAAATAGTTCAACATTTTGGGAAATTACTTGCAGAGAATTAGATTAGATGATTGATACCATGATCATGTCTTTACAATAAACTCTGTCCAAAGGTAACTATTCACCTACAAGCAACTTTACAGTTTACCAGTTAAAACATAAGGAAGAAGGATACATAAAACCCCTAAAACCACAACAAAGGTCATTTTTAGCCTTTGATTTTTGTGTGGATTAAACAAATGAGATGAGATTTTGTTACCGTTGGACAGAGTCACACTAGCTGTTTTCTCCTGCTTCTAGTCTTTGTGCTAAGATAAGCTACACTGCATTCATACAGTCATTTACCCTTGCAGGTGTGATCTATTCCTTTAAATTAGCACTGCCAATATCTCCTAAACACTAAATGATGGATGTGAAAATGCTTTTAAATAAAGAGAAAGCAAGGCAGAAATGAAGCAGGACACGGCAATGGTTAAGATAAGGTAAGGTGAGAATGAGAGAGCATGGTGAACTAGAAAGAGTAAGAGGTGAGAGAAAGAGAGAGCCCTCGCTCTCAGGCGTTCACCTCTGCTCGAAGAAACCTCATTTTCCTTCTCTGATGTCCGCCTCCATCCATCACTCTCCTCCTCTCCTTGTCTCTTCCTCCGCTCCTGGTGTCTGTTCTCGGGCTGATTAATGAGCAGAGCCCCGGTTGAACCTATTAACAATGTGTAATACCGCTCAGTCTGCAAATAGCCTGCACTGTCCAGACCTACTTTACACTTCTCAAGGTAGCGGTGGCCTAATAGGCTGCACTTTGACTGTGCCATGTTGTCTCTTGCTGGGTAGCTGTTTCTGTAACTCGCTCTCCTTTTCTTTCCCTGTGTCTATTTCTGCCCTTTTGCCTCCCATCATATCTTTCAGTGCCTCCTTCTCCCCACTTATCTTCCTCATCTCTCTTTTTGTCAGGTACTTCTCTCTCTCTTCTCCAAGCTATCCTTGGCCCTATTAAGGTGGTCAAGTTGGGAAATTAATCGACCTGAAAAGAACATCAATCAAAAAAAAAAAAAAAAAAAAAACTCACAACCTAGTTTTTAGAGCAAAGACTTATTCAGTGTCTTGTAAGACTTACTTGTGCATGCACCACACACCCACATATTCATTTAATTTTACTTAAAATTATTTATTTCATTGCAGCCTGATATTTAGTTTCAGCACTAAAGTTCAAGTTGTACTGTAGCTTTACTTCTTCTCCATTCCAAACACACCCAGCTTATCAAGGATTTATTTTCTGTTTAAAAACCTTTTTGTTACATTAACAACTTTTGTAGAACAGTGGCCACTGTGGCCACTAGTTGCAATTACAGGATAAGAGAGATTATCATTATGTGGCCCGACTGAGAACGTGTAGAACAGGACTGAGGAAACGAAGATGACAAAATTGTCTGTAACATGCTAACATAAAATGTAACATTCTATGCAGATTTATTGTCAACAGTATTATAAGGAGAACACCATTAAAACCACACAAAACAATATTTAAACAAAAAGCTAACATATTCAGTAAGACACAGCAGCTAGTAGCAGTGGAGCTTTACAGGTATCGAAAAAGTAGCTGAACGAGACTTTTCCTTCAGCCAGACTTTGTTAGACACAATAACAAACAGAAAGGTAAATAAAAAACATTTTATTTCTCCATATGGTCCTTTCTATAATGTTGTCAGACACTTATAATAACAACCTGAGCCTGTCAGTGGCAGAAACAAGCACACGTGGACGTACATTGACGGTGCGCTATTGCCCCAAAGGATTACATTGCAGCTTGTTTCGCAGCTGCTGGATGAAGTGCTCTTGCTCAATACTGGACCAATTTCAAAAATTGTTGTCCCCATTAGTTACTTAGACACAAAATGATGGGAAAATAGGATTCAGGGTGAAAAATACCGAAGTTTCACTTAAAAGCAAGATAATAACTTGTCTTCATACTGGTGTACCAACCATTATTTTGTTTAGCTAAGAAAAGTAATTGGAATGACCTCACTGAATTGCAACAACGTCTCTCACTGAATACAAAACTAAATGATGACATTTTCTCATTGTTGTGAGGATATGTGGAACACACAGAAATAGGCAACATGGGTTTAAAATACCAATATATGTTCTTCCATACTGTATGTGTGGTATTATTCACTTAGCAGTTCCCAACATATCCTGAAGGCCAAACATTCTGTGTGTAGCTGCTCTCTTGCTCACATAATGCCACGCAGGAACATTATGTTGAACCTCAAGTAGGCTTTTCATGAAGGCAAGGACGAATGTGATGCAATCATGTGCTTTACCCCAGTGTTCTCTGCGCAGCCAAGAGGAGCTGTAAGAATTTCGGCCTCAATGCTGTTTAATGTTTCATTAACCATCGGCCGACACTTTTGCCCTCTGGAAGAAGGTCATGAAGACAAAATAAATGAAGGGAAAGAAAGAAGCTGGTGAGATTTAGCAAATTATGAAAAATAGCTTTTTTTTAGGTAGAGAGGGAGGAGAAAGAAGAGGAAGTGGAAATAGTGAAAATATGAGTGGGAGAAGAAGCAGTGGAAAACAATAATTAGAAAGGAGGAAATCTAGTGAAAGGGGGAGAAAGAGACTGAGACAGACATATAAAAGACAGAAAAAAATGAACAGTAGGATGCCACTGTTATGCTGGTAATCTCACTATGGAGATGGTTTGAATTGTGGGAAATGAGCTTTAGAAAAAAAAAAGATTTAAAAAGATTAAAAAAGATTAGATTTTTATGGTCATTGTGCTCAGAACAGTGAAAATCTGTTTAGAAAAACGAGAGAAGACAAAGTGACCTAAACAGTACAGTAGTGGTAAAGTAGCAACATATGGTGTGGTATGTGCAATAATGCTATATTTGCAATACAATAGTCTTTGGTAAGTCCATAAAGTGTGTAGTCCATAATGTTTGTGGGTGGGTGTGTGTGTGTGTGTGCGTGTGTGTGTGGGTGGGTCAGTGGGGTTATTGCTCACAGCAGTCAGTCTTTTTCAGTCTTTGGCAGTGGGGGGTAAATAGAGGTTATAGCTCTTGGAAAGAAGCTGTTTTTTAGTCTGTTCTGCTTTTGACTGTCTCTTCCTCCACAGGGGAGGGGGGCAAACAGACAGTGTCCAGGGTGGGTTGGGTCTTTTACCATACCACTAGCTTTCTTTTGTAGTCGGCAAGCGTAAATGTCCTTCAGAGGTGGTAGTGTAGTCCCAGTGATATGCTGAGCCGCCTTCACCACCCGTTGCAGATCCCGCCGGTCTTCCACAGCACAGCTGCCGTACCACACAGTGCAGCAGAGGCTCTTGATGGTGGCACAGTAAAAGTTTACCAGCAGCTGCTGTGGGAGGTGGGACTGTTTTAATTTCTTAAGGAAGTATAGTCTCTGCTGGGCAAAAGATGTTTACAGACAATGTGAGGTCTGCCGTGATGTAGACTCGCAGGAATTTGAAGTTCTCCACCCTCTCTACCTCCTCCCCTTTGTATGCAGAGGGAAGAGTGTTCAATTTGCATTGATCTTCTGAAGTCTATTATAATCTCCTTAGTTTCTGTGGTGTTGAGGTCCACATTGTTATGGGAACACCACTCAGCCAGGTGTTGAACCTCCTCCCTGTAGTTGTTTGTTGTTTGTTATTGGTCCTACTATGGTGGTGTTGTTTGCAAATTCGATGATAGCGTTGGAGGGGTGAATGGGGGAACATTCATGTGTAAAGAGGGAGTAAAGGAGGGGGCTGAGGACACACCCCTGTGGTACACCTGTGTTCAGGATCAAAGTTGAGGAGGTGTGACCTCCAATCCTGAAATTTTTGTCTAGTATCCATGAGCACAGTGAACTGTCTAAATGCTGAACTAAAATCCACAAACAGTATCCTCACGTACTTCTTCTGCTGTTCTAGATGAGTGAAGAGCTGTTATGACTGCATCATCTGTTGATCTATTGGTCCTATATGCAAACTGATATTGCTCAAGATCAGCAGGGATGGCAGCCTTGATGTGGGAGAGAATCAGTCTCTCGAAACACTTGGTGATGATGGGGGTTAGAGCAACTGGGCAATAGCCACTCAGACAATTCACTGCCTTCTTGGGCACCGGGACAATTGTAGTGCTGAGGTGGCCTCCTCAGTCCATTCCTTAATTGTTTTTACAGATGGTTTCTGTCTGCAGATTAGGGGTTTATATTCTGGCATCAGGGATGTTGGTGTAGACCTGATCTAAGGTGTTCTTATCCCTTGTGGAGAAGTTTACATTTTTGTAGAATTTGGGCAGGACCAACTTCAGGCTAGCATGATTAAAATCCCCTGCTGCTATAACAATACTGTCCAGATGTGCTGTCAACTGATGGTTGATGGTCCTGTAGCTGCTCTAATGCTAGCCTAGCGTTACCTTGCGTGGACATATTGACAGCTGTTATGAAGACTGATGTAAACTCCCTCGGTAGGTCTACAAAAGATCTACAGTTAAACATAATATACTCTACAGCTGGTGAGCAGTGTGTATCAACGACCCTGGTGTCGGTACACCAGCTGTTGTTGATGTAAATACCGACTCCTCCACCTCTGCTCATGCCAGAGTAAACAGTCCTGTCCACTCTGTAGACGGAGAGGCCTGCTAGCTTGATAGCAGTGTTGGGAGTGTTCGGGTCCAGCCAAGTCTCCGTTATTATAATAACACAGCAGTCCAGGCTGTGTGAAGTGGTCCGCAGTCTTATCTCATCCATTTTGTTGATAAGTGACCAGGAGTTGGCAAGACAGAGACTTGGGATGGCAGGTTTGAAAGAGTAGCCCAAAGCTTAGCTTGTAGCCCCACTCTCCTGTAAGATGTACAGTCAGTGTAATCCGCGATCCTGAGCAGCTCCGATCTGCTGTACTGCTGTTGTGTGACTACCACTTCGACAAGAGAACATAAAACTGCACACAAAACATGAACAGTGCCGGGCCGCTGCGTGCAACCACGCCGCCATCTTCGGCCATCCGAGAAAAAGAAAATGTGACAATTTGACAGTAGCCTGGGGTAAGCCGTCTGGGATAGCCACACTTTAAATACTGCTTCCTCTTTCCTCTCTGGATCAAAAAGGGAAGACTTATGAACCTGTTATATAAACTAGCAGCGCCAAGTGAAAGCCTGGCACAGAGAGACAGAGGATGTCCATACCCAGAATAAAAGCAAACATGGAGGAAAATTGGCTGCAAAAACTCTCAAGTACAATTCTGCTGTCTTTTTTCAACTTATTTTTGTGTAACTTGAAAGCAGATATATTGAGTGTGTACAAAAATAATAAATAATGGATGCCTGGGTGTAATTGGGTTGCAGACCCTTTTTACACCATGTCTTTGTACATTTACAACATATAATCATCTAATTGAAGTGCACTCTAGTGTATTTCTAACCTCTTACTTTTTCAGTCTAACTGGTGACCCCTAAACACACTTTCCATTCTACAATGTCAACATTTTAGAATATGCCTCACATAGCAAATTGTTGCCGATGCCTCACAAGGTCAATAGAGTCAATAAGTTAGTAAGTAACCCTTGGCACACACTTGACACTTTTTTTTCCTTTTCATCAAAAATCACACCCCTTCTACTCTAATATTCAACTCAAAACCAGAAGGCACAGACATCATACATATACTGCTGGAATTAATGACACAGCTACTCCTCTCTCTGATTCTGTGTCACTTTCTATGTTGTCAAACATCAATGAATATGTTGAAAATTTTTAAAAGTGATTAGCATCATCAAAGTTAGACTTGTTATTTAGTATCAAAGGTAATACTGAGTGTCTACAGCTGTGCTAGCTGCTCTGTGAGGCTGCACTTTTGTACAGTGATGATTTGAAATAAATGCTAATGACACCATGCTAAAATGCTGATGTTTAGCAAGAAATATGTTTACCATCTTAATTAAGCATGTTAGCATGCTAACATTACTTACATAACATTACATTACTAAACAATAAAGTACAGCTGAGTCTGATGGGAATGTCATTGGTTTTGTAGGTACTTTAAATCAAATTATTGGACAATTTATTTATTTATTTTTTATTTTTTTACCTGATGGTGGTACTACATGAAAAGCTACAGGATGACCTAAGTTGTTCCAGTGCATCTTGAGGGGTGCAAGATTGTCTGTACCAAATCTCATGGTAATCCAACCAATAGTTGTTGAGATATTTCAGTCTGGACAGACAGACTGATATTGCTATCCCTAGAGCCATGCCATTAGCATGGCTAAAAAAATAGAGCCCAGAGCTATCTCACTGAGTCCATGGCAAGATTACACTTCCTTTTTGCATTATCCAAAGGCTGATGGAAACTGTAGTGCCAAAATGTAAAACATCCTTGCCAGAGTTTAAAGTTCATTCTTGACCTTGGAAAAAAATCACACACAAGGTCCAGTATGCATACACCTGCTGGGGTTTAACTTAAAATTAAAATAGATCAAATATAAAGACCTCTCCTGGTAAAATAATCGTATATATTTTCATAAGACATGTGGTGACTAACCCATGAGCCTGTAAATCAAGTGAGTTAAACCAGCCTTGATTTCAAAGGATCAAACCCAGAAACCTTGACAAAATTTGGACTGGTCTGTGATTTTTTTTTTATTCCACATATTGCAGGCATCATTCTTTTTTATCCAGACTGGAACCATTTGAAGAGATCATCCATTCCCACAAAATGGTCCCATTAATCCTGAAAATTCAACACAGAGGGCTGATTGGATTATTCTAGTCTGAGTCAAGCTGTTCCATCTGGAGATATGCTAAACCAGTCCTATTAATGGATTACCAGCCTGCTTCTAAAAGTAGTCATTGATGACTTTTCATTGTCTCTCATATTGTATAATCAACCTTGTCAATATAGTAAACACATGACAGAAAGGACTTGGAAGTCATTAAGCTGAGAAAGCTTCAGATAAACGCAGCGCAAACACTAATGTCACAGGGATAGCAATGCAAAGGATTCAATTAACATGCATATACATGATATGCATCTCTTCATTTGAATTAGGTATTGACAATTATGCTCTTCCAACTGGAGGACATTTTTGACCCTTTAAACCCATGTAGTTACAATTAATTAAGAAAGATTTGACACAGCCAAGACTGCATGTGTCTCAGTTATTAATGTCAAATGGTTTTTGCCTTTCAAGTTTTAATTGAAAACGTGGAATTGCCCGACTTTCTAATTGTGGCTCTTGCACTCCCATTACAAGCTTGTCTGTGTGCTGGATTCTGCCAGTGAGTGCTAAGAGCTTCTCAATAATGTCATCTCAGCAGCATATTAATGTTGGTGATAAGTCAGACTCTTAATGTTACCGCTTAAATAAAAAAAGGAAAAAGATCCAGTCTAAATGTGACCTCAGAGAGTGAAGTACAGTCTATATTTGGGACACATTTCTTCTCCAGACAGAACTACAGAACTGAATGATCAGTGGTCTATCAGAACTGAATGGCTGATTATAGATAACAGAAAGAAATAATACACCAGCTGATTAAAAACAGACACACTAACACACACGCTTTATACATTTTTTGAAGCACCTTAAATGAAGCATGTTGACAATAACACCAAAACCCTTCTACTAATGAGTTTATAAAGTCAGACTCTATGCAGCGGCTCCAGGTTTTGTCTAGTGATGACATCCCATTGAGAAATCAAAGGAGACACTCATTAAGCTTTTCTAAAATAAAACAAAATAAAAAAAAATCTTGCTAAAAGTCTCCCTGCTGCCTTAAAGTTGTGTCTTAAATCAGCTAGTACTGAATTATTTGTTCACCTTGTTGATCAGATGGCCCAGTGGAAAATCAACTTGACTTTGAGCAATAGCCCAATCGACAGCTGTTATCAGGACAAGGACAAGTGTCATAATTAGGCCCTTTAAAATAATGAAATACTTTAAGGTTTCATTGTCCTCTCCTAAGTCTTCCAAATCAGTATAATTGTTATAATTATTATCAGAGTAAAGACCTAAACTCATCTAAACAAGATGTCAAAGTAGAGGAAAGAGTTCCTGGAGAGCTAATGTCAATACAACACATGCTGGAAAATATGCTGATGGTGAGCTAAGAGTAACAATTTAGGACATGTATTGAGCTCTAAATTTTGAGTCACAAGTCTGAAACTAATAATGATTGTGGTTTTTAAATAGTTCTGAAATTTGCAACTAGCTATTTTAGAGCCAAAATTGATTTATGAAGGGCAAAACTTCAAAACAAGGCAGTAGACACAGAGCCCTGATATAGATTCGCATTGTGCAAAGTTGATATGGCTAACATGTTAGCAAACAATTGCCCATTTACACATCCAGCAGATAAAGAGCACCATTAGCATTCATTTGGAGTCGTGTTTCTGGGCACCTGATGAATGGAATAATGACTCTCCTTTTGATCTCCATCAACTCCTCAGAAAAAATATCTTTAGCTGAGGTAATACAGTCGACGTGAAACAAAAACCATTAGCTAAAATTAGGTAATAATTATTTGGTCAACACGACAAGGAACGTGCTTCATATGACATGAGTAATTTGATTCGATGTTGATAAAAAAAATATTAATTAAGGTCTAGATGTATTTGTCATTGGCTTTGAAACAGGAAAATGTCTGTATACCCTGAGTTAACAGTAAACTATCAGTTGAAATTGCATTATTCATTTAAATAATACAAATAAAAGATTATGATTAATCAAAACTGATACTAACATTTGGTTATATTCTGCATCCACCAGTGGTTCTTTTCCTGCAGCACTTCACACATTCAAAATCATTATGTTACATTTTCTCTCTGTGTGTAGCTCTGTTGCTTGTTATTGTAAAGATGATGTTGGAACATATTCCCTTCGCTTGGGTGACTCCTTGTTAAAAGGTTTTGAAGAGAAACACAGCCAATAACGTATGGTTGCGTTGTAACCTTGGTTCTTTGTGTGAAGAGACTATCTCTCCAGCTTCAGGCCGCTCGGAGACACGCTTCGATCGAACTATCAGTGATTACACGCCAGCAAGGGTGCTTTATAGGTAAACCGTGGGGGCGTGACCAGGCAAACCGGTGTGTCTTAAAGAAATATCCATGTACCTTTACAGCAGGGGGATATGGAATATGTAACAGAATGGAGAGATAGTCTTGATATGATAGAGAACATCTAGTAAATACCCCTGAAATACATTCTGACAGGTTTTCAAGTTCACAAGAAAGTGAAGTGATGCAATTCAAATAGTGGAGCAGGAGTACTCTTGTGTGTTACATTCAAATGAAAGAAAAAAAACTGTTGAGGGGTAAAAGCTGCCGGTCTCCTTAGCCACATTCTAATGTGTATACAGTCTGTAAATGATCATGGTAATCATCTGTTGATGCTGAACTGCTATACATAACACCTCTGAAAAACAACTCTGACCACTTTAACAGCGTGTCAGCACATTATGCATGGTGCTAGCTCACTTTACTGTCCGCTTTAATTAGTTGGCACTTTCTGGGAACTTCCTCTTTTCTTAGTTTCCGTTTGAAGTCTGCTAATTTCTCAGAGGAACTCTTTTTTTTCAACTCTACTCTGTTTGTTTCTGACTAAAAGTCTATTAGTCTTTCTACCTCTTTCCTTTTTCTGCCCATTCTACACTCACTGTCTTTCTCTTCTCACTTCTTTTTTTTTTTAAATTTCAGTTCTGTAAGGCAATTATGATTGCTCTGGTGACTTTATATCTTAACTCTACACAAGCCACTGGCCTGGCAGCAGTGTTACTTTGAGAAATCGACACAGAAAAACAGTGCGCGCGCAAGAGAGAGAGAGAGCGATTTAAAGTGACAGACCAGCAGAGAGACAAAAACAGATAAGAGGAGAAACAAATGTAATGAGAAAGTTGAAGAGTTGCATTAGAGGAGATGAAAAGTGATTTGCTGGTTCAGAGGGTGTTGTGGCCTCTGTGTTGGCTGGGAAATGGCTTTGTGATGCTAATACTGTGTGTGTGTGTGTGTGTGTGTGTGTTCCTTTGGGAATGCAGTGGTGTTTGTTTGCACCTACCCGTATTCATATGCTTCTTGGTTTCTGTCTGTTTGTGATACCAAGATCATGCTAATCAGTGCTGTTTGGGACTCAGTGAGATATATTCATCTGGACATGGCTCTAATTACCTCTGTGGTGATTTTTACCAAGTTGTACAGTACCGCTGTTTGGAGTGTGTGCCGTGTGTGAGAGAGAGTTGCTGTTAATCTTTTTTCATCTTTTTTTGATTGATGAGATTGCAATCAACTGTGTCTGGACAACAGAAGCCCCCAAAACAAAGTGTCCTATTGGGGGAAGTGGGGGTGCAACAGGAGAAACAAGAGACAGAAAAAGACAGAGAGGCTTTTTAATGGAGCATCCTGCCTAAAAAACAGGGGAGACAGACAAGGTGAAAAAAAAAAGAAAAAAGAAATACACCCTTTATCCATGGCTGTCATTAAACACCTTCAACCACAAACATTTGCTCACACCCACTTTCTCCACTCTGTCCATCCAAAGCAGAGCAACATGTAAATAATACCAACCAACATACTATCATACTATGACTCCAAAAATGACTGATATTAGTGTTTTCTGATCTACAATCTCCCTGGTTAAGGTATTATTATGTTTAGGCAACATAAAATACATATTTAAGATTAGGGAAAGATTGTGGTCATGGTTAAAAGAACACAATGTTGATTGTTGGTAGAAAACTGGATGCAGACTGCACTCACTGTTGAGAAAGCTACAAAGTTAAATGTCCAGAAAATGAAATGGGCAAAAGTAAATGCAAATGAATTCACATTTCCATCCACTACTATAATGTGAATATTATATGGGTTATGTTCATCAAGATAAATAGTTGGTGATGCTAATTCTCCAGTCCAGTGCCACTACTGCAGAACTACGCAACAAAATTACATAATTACAAGAGTGCCAGTCAGACATCAGACAGTGGAAAACCATGTGGAAAATGTGATGTAAATATGGCATTTATTCATCAAATATGACATTCCTGTTTGTTTCATGTATTTATTTGAGCATTACAGACTTCTCATCGCTCCACACAGATCTGATGTTTTCATCAGTCAGCATTTTTCATCTCTTCAGAGGAGCAAAAGCTTGAGTGACGTTTAGGTCACATGTTTCATGTACGTCATGATTTAGTTGCTAAGTCTGTTTCCACTGCATTTGTTCTATATTGATACCAACTTTCACCTCAGCCAAGCCTAAAATCTTTTTTGCAATATTTTGACTTTATTTCAAATTTCTGGTTTCCAAAGCATATTGCAAGTTTTTCAATTAATTTCTTGTCCGATGCAAGGGTCTTCCATTCATTTCAATTTGCTGTGAAAATGATCTTGCATAAATTAAACAATAAACATGAGATAAATCATCCATCAAACTGACGATTTAGTCAGTTTTATGCATGTTTTTTTAAAAATGTATGGTAACGAGCAGAGACTGTTTGGAAATGTCTCTGTGGTGGAGGCAGGAAGTACCAGCATCTTATATTTTCAAAAGTGGTGTTATCACAGAAATTATAATGCTGTTTGGTTGTTTCTTGCTTCTTGCCTTCACAAAGTTGCTGTTATGTAAAATCCCTTTTAAAGTTACATACATACAGATTACGCCAGTAAGCATAACATCCTTGAGTCAACATACATGGTAAAGCAGAATTAGAATTAGCCTGGATTATATTTAAGTCTATTGTGCTCTCTCCCTAACCAAACAGTAGATTTCATCAGCTGTCCCACAGAAAGTAAATCCTCTGCCCCTCACAGAGTAGTTCAGAACTGTACAAACACTTAAGACTAAAAAAAAGATACATTATGTATACAAAGATACATATGTGGAGAGAAGAGAGAAAGTGACCAAAGAAAAAATAAATTAAGATTAAAAAAGGTCACAGTGGTTTGATGATTACGTTACTCGTATCTCTGTATTTCAAAGTCAAGTTAAATAAAGCCAGTATGATGCCTCTCTTCTTACTCTCCATCCCATAAGCAGCAAAACACTCTAACGTCTATCTATTGAAAGGATCGCACTTCTTAAACAACAATTAATTTTGGTAATTAACGTTTGCCGTTATCTTAATTTTATCAAGCTACTGAAATAAAAAAGCTTGCTACACACCACTTTATCTTCTGTATTATGCCTATATCGACTGTAGTTGTGGTGGTCAAAGTCATTTGAGTTTGCTCTTCATGTTTTGGCCCTAAATTACTATTACTATTATCAAGTCGATAGAGATAATTTTAGCAGTGGATAGGGTGGAGCTTCTAATACTTGCAGCATTAGAGCATCAGCAGTCTTTTCCCCAGTTTTCATTGAACTTCTTCAAATTAGTGAAACAGTTCTCTTGATTGTAAAGGCTGGTAAATGTCAGCCAATCTTTCTGGTGTAAGATGGCATGGTCCTGCCACAGGAAAGTCAACTGATGTGAAGCCAAGAGGTTCACCTCTCCACCTGAAGTTGTTGACTATCTCATACAAGATTATGCTGTATATGGATGATGTCTTGTTGTTTATTACCAACCCTGAGAAATCCATACAAGCCGTAATGTAAATAATTCAAACCTTTGGCTCCTTTTCAGGAAATAAATTTAATTAAAGTCTTCCTCCACTCAAAAGTGTGTTTTTCTTATCGTTCCTGCTGACTTTTTTTTTTTTTTTTTATTAAACCAAGACGAATTTCTCCCTAACCCTAACTAAGTGCTGCCAGAGCCTAAACACAACCATAAAAAGTTTAATATCACTGCCGTTTCTACTAGCAGACATTTTACTGCAAGGTCTGTGAACATTTTACGGATTCTTTCAGTATCAACATTTTAGCCAAATGCGTTAATTCATATTTTCTCATCATATTGATGACCCTCGACCTTCCAAAGCCAAGGCATAAGATAGAATAGAATTTTATGCTGAAATTTTAATTTGAGTGTAGTTTATTGGAATACAAAAACTTGTCATTTAAAAGGTAAAGTTTTTTCATGTAGATTAGGTTGTTGAAGTCTGATCATTGTTAACGATTCGCCCATAGTGAAATATATTGAAGTTGACATTTTGCAAATGGTATTGTTCCTGGTTTCTGGTATGCCAAGGTGTTTGTTAGCCCGCATTGTTTCTTTTTGATGTGAATTTCAATTTGTTGTCTAAATGTCATCCTGTGGTTTTTGATTTTAATTGAATGTCCGGTGGTCTGTGATATTGCAGTGACACCCTACAGTGTCATACATAATATCTATTTTTCAGATGAAGCACTCCACTGCTAAAATGAGCAATTAGTTTCAGGATTAACTGGCCCCTCCAAAAGATCAGCGGGTCTTAATCTGGGCCCTGTGGTGTAAATGGGCCAGAATTGCCACTGCTTTTATTATACAATTATATGTAAGTCAACAATATTTAGGTTAAAAATAGTAAGGACAATAATTTTTTAACACCATTTTTACAGTCACAAACTGCTCCAAGAAATACACCATTTGAGTGTTTGCAAACTAAATGGAGTCATCACTTTGGAAATTTACAGTGAACAGAAGATACACGTCGTGTGCCTTCTTATATTGCATCTCACTAATGTCATTATCAAATCAGAAAAAATAACTAAGTTTGTATCCACCAATGACTGGGTGTTGTCAAACTAGGTGAAATTTGGGACATGCATTCAGCATTTCTCAGCGTCCCCTGAACAGCTGCATGGAACCTCACAAACACCCCCATTAATAATCACTCCCTAAACATTAAACACCCCAATTAATATGAACAGACCACATCCTTTATCTTTTGTTCCGTGTTATCTCAGGTGGCCAGATTAATGTTTTGTGCTGAACCTATGCACCTTACCTTACCTAATCCCTCCTATTAAATTCCAGTCTCCTTGTAAAGAAAAGCTATTACATTGTTAATGATGAGTCATAGTAATAAAATCTTTAAAGTGCAAGAATGAGTAATCCTGCTTTCACAATGAGGTGCAGTAAAAGTTGAACAGATGCAGTGTTGCAGTCGCTCCTGTTAATGCAGCTGCAGTCATAATTAGATGCTGTAAAAAAAATAAAATGGTGTCTGTGCTGTAAAACGTAATGGTACAATGTTGTAACAATGTGTGTTAACGATGGCAGCTGGAGAACTGCTGGGCTGAATTTTCAAATTTTGAAAATATGTGAAGTAGCTCCGAACATAATGAAAGTTAAAATTAATCTAAAAATATGACTCATATAATTTAGATGAAGAAATTATGCAATCTGCAGAAAACTTTGTAAAAATTACAGTCTATTAATATTGGTAGCTATGTACATGCTTAATGTAATCAAAGGTTTAATTTTTTCAATTGTGTAAATTAGTGTAATTACTTTTTACACGTGGAATCAGATTTATCAGTTTCTTCTTATACATACCACCACAAAACCACCCCTGACCGTGCATATGCACAGACCCTTAGGTAGAAAAGTATGACCCTGAGTAAATGGTTATAGAAGACAACCCACTGTACAAAGCCATTGTACACCTGTTCCAACTCAATATTCTGATGTGAAAAATATGTGTGCATATATTTTGCACAGAAAAAATGTACATCAAGTTGAAAAGACAAAATTATACAGTTTTATGTGCTCTCTTTTGTTTTATTTAAGTGCATCTGCTAGCAATGATCTCAGCTCTAGCAGCGATGATGATTTTCTGCTTTTCATGCTAGCTGGCAAAAGAAAAAAAAAATAGAGGTTAGGGTTAAGGCCTGGTTCTAGACATTTGAATTACCACCCACAGTTTTGTGGGTTCAAATAGGTCAGGTGTTGTACTTTGTAGGTGGGATTAAGAATGGTGGTGCAAACTTGCTTCATAGCAAGGTAGCTAGCTATTTACCTAGCTAAAGCCATAAAAATAGCAACAGGAAATAGCTATTAAATGCTCCCATGCTGACTGAAGTTAGGTTACCGCAAAACAAAACAAAACAAAACAAAACAAAACAGAAAACTGGATGATGAACATGATCACAATGAATGAGGTGTACTGAAATGACAGTCTGATTATCAGGCTAGGTTCATCCAATCTTGGTGTGGAATGGTGAGTTTCGCTGACTGTGTTTGAGGAAGGATCATGTTTTTATTTGTTTGTTGTGTAAGTCCACTAAAAGTTTTTCTTTTTTACGACATTCACCGTTATCTTTCCGCTTCTGTTGTCACAAGTGCTACAGCTAACTACAGCTACTAACTACAGCCTGTAGTGTTGACTCAATTCACAAAATAAGATGTGCACTTGGTAGGTTGAGAATGGGACTTCTTCCACAGCAGACATTTTGACTTGTAGTAGTGAAAGCACAGGTATGACTAATAACATTAACAATGGCTTCAAGTGTCCCAGTAAACAATGACAGTGTGACAGTGAGCCAGCATGCACAATGCAACCTTGAAACTGACGCAGCTAAATGGAATTCAACCATCTTTCACTTTATTATTTAGACATGTGCTTTTCCTACTCTAATTACTTGATTAAACGGTCATGGATTACCTGCCTGGTTGTGTGCCAGCTAGGCCCAGCAACTAGGCCCATTCCAAATCAATTTTTTTTGGATGAGTTTTATGTAAAACTAGAAACTTTCTTGCTCTTTAACAAGGTCATACTGTCGGCATTTCCATTATTTTGAGAACAAGGAAATTATTTCTTTCAGGGTGGAATTTAGTTCTTTTAAATTGACACAGGCCTCCTGCAGTTCCTGCTTTGCCTCTATTTCCAGCACAGCATCACTTACCTGTGGCTGCATACACACCACAGACTTCCAAACTGGCTCTGACAAATCCTGGGAATGTGTTAATAATCATGAGTTTTAATCATTCTACATTAGTGATGAACTGTGACATCTCTGCAACCTTATTCCTAATTCAATTAACTAAATTAAGTACATTTTCTGTTATGGTCCAACTAACATTAATACAAAGAGGAAAGTAATTAACTCACTGTTTGTTTAGTGTACTCTGGTTGATGGAGTGGATGTTTGGAGTGATACTCTTGCCTGAAGTTTGTGTACAGCAAAGCTGCAATTTTTTTTTTTTTTTGCCATCACTTTCAGGTCAAACCATTTTATATTTACCTCTGCCACAGTTCTTATTAGAGGTAACACAGTGTCCATAGCATTTGTCACCTGTCCCCCCATACTGTTTTTTCCACTTTCTTGGTCAGGCCACTTGTAAAAGTGCCAAATACAGCATTTTGGCTCAAGTGAACCCCATTCAGCACCACCTCAACTGTGACCTATAAGTGTTTCTTTATAAAAATCCTGTTCACACACAAGCAGATATGTGGAATATGTATCATTGTTCATTACATACAGATGTGTATATGCATATTTTGTTGTGGTTACAGGCAGTTTTTCTTTACTGTCTTTGAATAACCCACTTAAAAGCATTGCTCTTTGATTGAGCAATAAAATTATTATTATTATTATGTATTTAAAATATGTAACATTACAGGCACACAGAGAGGTAGAAACAGATATGGTTTGATGGTCCACTGGCCCAAAATTGTATTTTTGACAATCCACTGGCCCACTGGGATTTGTCCCAGTATGTCCAATGGCCAGTACACCACTGACCGTAACCTACTGTTGCAGCTGTAAAATGGTGGCTAAATTGTTTGAGCATCACACAAACCCCACAAAATGGCTCATTTCATTATCAAAATTTTATCCATTCAGTCGTATAACATTTGGAAAGTCTAGAAGAGCCGCGTGATTAACAGCCAGTGCAGAAATGTCGTGCCCGACATTAGATTTAAAAACTCCATATACTGTGAAATACAGAGAGATTTATCTGGTGGTGATAGGCTTAATCAGTGTGTGCACTCATCTGGCAAGGGCTTGAACGTAATGGACATTCATTTATATGTAAAAATTTCACACTTCAGGTTTAATTATTTATTTTCCTTGTTTCCTTGTTTAGTTTCCTTGTATTGTGCACACCATTTTCAGTGGGAGCGGCACACACCAAATTTTAAATTCATTATTTCCTTCCCTTCCTGGCTACCCCACACCCAAGAATAATGAAAAAAAACCTTTACAAACTGGCTAGTACATTAGGTAGGCAGTGTTCCTGGCTTCAGATAGCACAGGTAATTGATCAGTCAAAGCCATGTTCTCCCATTGTGACATCATCGGGGGGAAGTTATTTAGAACAGTATGTTTAGGCTGAGACTGGTCTAGGCTTGTTAAAGAACCAGTATAATGTTGTTAATTCAGTCAGGAAAAGCTTATTGTGGAATGTTAATGCCAGGAGTGTCATTTTTTTCAGTTTCAGATGTATCATTTGATTTGCTATAACTGTTAGTGCACCCTCTCTGAGCACAGCCAACTCTCAGTATGTTGAGGGGGCGTGGCCTTCTGTTCGTTGAAATGAGATGTCAAGTCAGTGTCATAACACATGACGCTTTCAAATGTAAACAAATTTCAGTGTAACCAGTGTGATCGGTTGCTATGGGAGATTAACACTGGTTAATCTGTGCTAGCGGGTGATGAATAAATTGTCACAGTTGCTGTGGATGTTTTTGAAACACTTGTTTGTGGACTAGTTTGCTAATATCCTTTCAGAACCGGCCCTAGAGCAAATCAATAGGACGGGCATTTGATTTTCAATCACAAATAGGTTTATTTGTGAGGGCGGGGCCGCCATTAGTCAGTAGTCATTACAACTACTGACAACTGACAGACTGACTGATGGGTGAATCTACCAGAGTAGATTATGCAGTGTTTTCAGGGAAGCAAATTGGATATCTGACATGATTTGATTCTGTTGATATCCTACAGTTCTAATATTTTGGGTAATTTTACACCAACACCTTATGTTAAAGAATGCAATGAGGCTGAAAAATATGATTTTTACTGTAATGAGTCTTTAAACCTGAAGACGTCAAACCCTGGCCAAACAGCAAGGAGTACATGTCTTTTTTAAGCAGCACCTAAATAACATTTCAGACTGCCAAATCCATACAAAGACCAGGCAAACCCCATTTTTCTTAATATGCCCCCCAAAGTTAACGTTACTTCAATAGCTAATAGTTACAGGGCTGACTTTAACATAGCTAGCCCCACTGTTCAAACTATACAATCACCTAACTGTTGAATGTCACCATAATAACACAAAACAAATTGCAAAATATAAATTTAATTGAATTGAAGACAAAATGCTAATAATGTGTCCTGCTAAAAGTTAACCTATCAACCTACCGGAGGACAACGTCATGCTGGATTCATGTTCCCTCCTGTGAGAAGTGTGATCAAAGGCAAAGACGTGAATCAGGCGCCTCTATATAATTTCCAATTGTCATACTCCTCCATGGTAGCAGGTAGTTAGCTAGCCATGTTGCTGCTGTCCCTTTACTTCACAAGCAGGCAACCAGTAGCCCCTTTTACACAAGGTGGAAATGTTACTCCGCCATTCTGTGTAAAATGCACAAAGACGGAATGGGGGGGGGGGTATTGTTTCTCCGCCATTAAACTGGCAGCAGAGGTAGTCACTAGGGTTGAGCCGAATACTCGGATGAAACGAGTATCCGGTTCGGATAATGTACTTTTTATGAGCACAAGTATCATTCGAGTAAAAAGTGTCAGTATCTGTACTTGTAATAAGGTAGCTGTTTCCACATCTCTCCAAGATAGGTCAGTCACACACACAGCCATGTACAAAGTTCATTGCTGCTGTACCACACAACACAATCTTGCCACCGTCACAGCCACTCTGTCCACAGGGATTAACAGCTTGCGACTATCACTTCTTCTACACCGGTTACTTATGCATTTGACTTTATACTTCTGAAGAGATCAGCCACCAGAATTATATCACTGCCCACCTGTCAAGAGTTCATTCATGTTTCCCACAGTTAACACCCACAATTTTTCCAATAATCCAATCATAACCCCCCAAAAAACCTGCAGTGTGAAACCAACCTCCAGTTGTCTATAGAGACAGAGTGCAATTAAGTCCTGCCCACCCCGGTGGGGAAAATAATTCATTGCTCTCCATTGACATTGTATTCTGTACAGGTACCTCATCACTTCTGTCTGCTAGCAAACAACAGAAAAATGCCTAAAAGCTGCTGTGTGGTGGGATGCATTACCTACAGGGTAAAGAACTCTGGACTAAGTTTTTATAAACTGTCGAACCAAAAAAATGAATAACGTTTTGAAATCAGATACATGTATTGGAGTGAAAAGTGCAATATTTGCTTCCAAAATGTTGTGTAGTAGAAGTATAAAGTAGCATAAAATGGAATTACTCAAGTACCTGTAAATTGTCAACCCTTTCTCCTAGAAATTACATTCATGTACAGCTAAATTGTAACATAATGCTGGCTGAATTATGTTTTTTCTCAACATAATGAGAAAATATTAACATATTTGGCAAGTTCCAAAAATGTGATACTGAACGTATGAGTGAAATGTTCACAGACAACATATCTAGTTGTTTTTTTTCCCACCAAAATATTTGTTCTTGCAGCACAATATCCGCTGGTAGAAACTACAGCATTATTAAACTTTTTATGGTTGTGTTCAGACTCTGGCAGGGCTTGGTCAAGGTCAGGGAAAGATTGTGGTCTTGGTTTAATATAGAAAAAGTCTGCAGTGACTTGAAGCACAACATAGCGAAACCACAATTTTTCACTGACCTCACACAGGACTCAGGATGCAAACTCAGGTCTCTGTTGTCAGAGTCCTGCATCTTGTTTGCCCTCCACCCACCCCAACCTCCTCCCAGCGATTACGTTTGCCAGCGTAATTGGGAACGCAGTGTAGTTGTATATGAATGTAATTTCTAGGAGACAGAGCTGAAATTGTTCTTGAATTGTTCAAGTACAGTACTTGAGTAAATGTATTTAAAGTTACTTTCCACTAGGGGAAATTGCTATCAACCATGGAACAAATGACAGGGAAGGCAGGAGAGAGAAGGAGATAACAAGAAAGATAAAGAAAATTAAGAATACAGAGAGGATGAGTGATTAAAAAAGAGGAGACAGGGGATTGCACAGAGAAGAAAGGGAAGATTGAGAAAGAGAGAAAATGAGGAATGCATCTTTGTCTGTGTCATACTGTGACACAGTGAGCCACTGTCTCTCTACACCTTTACTACTGTATGTCACTTTACCTCTTCTGCCTCTCTCTCCCTCCTCTCTTTCTCCACCTCTCTGCTGTCTCACACTGCTTCCTCATCACTCTGCTCGCTCTCCAGTTCCATTTTGGCCTCTCTCTGCTTTTTGTTTGCAGTGTCTGTCAACCTGCAGTATCTCTTCCATCTCTCTCGTCTTTCTCTCTCCCTCCCATCTCTATTCTTCCACTCCTACCTTCTGCTATGGAAACCTTATCTTTCTCTTTTCCCGGTGTCTTCTATCTCTCTCACGCTTTCTTTCTCTCTCTCTCTCTCTCTCCCTCTCTCTCTCTCCTGGTGTCATTGCAACCCCACTGGAGCCTGGCAAGAGAAATGACTAATGGGAGATTATTGCTGATATCAAGACAAAGCAGAACACTGCTGAGCTCCCTCACTGTTACCACCACACACACATACACACACTCACACACACACAACCCCACACGGAAACCACAGAGGAACACAATTAAAGTGCTACATGCCCCCACAGTTCCAGAGAAATAAACAGAATTTAAGCTGGGTGAATGTCTGATTTTCCTAATCAGAAAATCTACATTGTGGAACAAAATAAATATTGTTAATGTGTTTTTTGCTTTACTTTTCATAAATAAATATTTTTTTAACATTTACGTAAATAAAGTAAATTAAATATCTAACTAAAATATGTGGTTCCCATCATGAGAAACACATTTTGCTACACTTTATTCTTAGCAGCAGGCGAGTTGACTTTGTGAAGTTGTTTGAGCTTTTCATTTAAGAGCAACAGCACCACACCAAGCAGGGATTCAGATTGAAAACAGCCCTGTGTTAAACAGCGCGGGGGGCCTGAGATTTTGGGGGCATGTTGTTTAAACCTGTATTAATTGATTTGTTGGCCACTTGTAGGCAGCAGAAACAAGTTGTGAACACAACACTGACATACAGTATCATCACCTTTTAAGTTGATATGTTGAGCAAACAGTTACTTATTTCTACATCCAGCAGTTACAGAGCAACATGATCGTTCATTTGGAGCCATGTATCTCCCCCCCTGGTGAATGTCAGTCCAATATTCTCTCTCTTTTAGCTCTGCTTTTGTGTGTTCACCAGCCCCAGCCAACCTTATGTTCACCAGCTAGTCGCTTACTGTGTCTGTCTACCATTTGGTGCTGATCAGGTAGTGTACAGTGGGTTTTTAGCAGCTCACCAGCTGCATGCTGTGGCTGAAAATGACATTATGAGAGCACTGAGAGTGAATCAAAACAGTAAAGTTGCAGCTGGACAGCAACATAATGATCTGAAACTCACTATAAAGCTCCGTAAAGCAGAGGAGAGCTGCAGAGTCGCTGATAACTCTCTGTAGGTTCATCACTACGAGTGATGCCTCTCACATTACAAAGGATCATTTGATACATTTATGTTATAAAAATATAAATGATGGATTCTTTAAAGTACCCATGAGGCAATGAAATACAATCCATGAAATCCAGTTAGAATAACAGATCAATATGTTTAAAGGTTAATCAGACACCAAAATACTGCATAGTTTCTGAACGTGGCTTAAAGGACGCGTTCACAATTTTTCAAGTGTGTTTTAAAACAACAATCAGGATGAACATTGAAGCAGGTTTTTCTTTCCACAATCATTCCTCCTGTTCATACTGACCATTAAAAGATCCTTCGTAATGCACTTACAATGTAAGTGATGGGGGACAAAATCCACAGTCCTCCTTCTGTGCAGAAATGTATTTAAAAGTTTATCTGAAGCTAATATGAAGCTTCAGCATCCAAATGAGTCAAATCAAGTAGATATCTTTCAACGTTACAGTCTTTTTAGTGCCAAAGTCCCTCTTTTTGTTACTATACTTCCACCGCAGCTCGACAGGGAAACACTGTCCGAGGAAACACAAAGAGGGAATTTGATGCTAAAAAGACTGTAAATGTGGCAGATATCCACTTGATATGACTAACTCAGACTGCTGAAGCCTCATATAAGCTTCACATCAACTTTTAAATGTATTTTTGCACAAAATGACTGTGTGAACACACTGTGGATTTTGGCCTCCATCACTTACATACATAGCCAGTATGAACAGGAGGGATGATCACAGCAAGAAAAAACCTCTTTCACTGTTCATATGGACACCTGACTGCTGTTTATAGACAGACTTGAACAATTGAAAACCTGTCCTTTAAGTCAGTTCTAGTGAGGCACATGGTTGCAGCAGTAGTTTTTATTAAGTAAACATTGTGATAATGGCCGCTCAAAAAAGCCCATTAATCTAAATGGGAGATGCAGTATATGAAATAAAATTGTAAGCCTAAATATTGACCTTAATGGAAATTAAAGATTATTTCAATGTATACCTTTTTAAAGCGGAAAGGGTTTAACTGATCAGGCTGGTGTTTTTCAGCTTGTTCCTCACACAATGTGATGTAGAATTTGAATGTTGGCTCATTGACTCAATACAGAAATAACTCCATATACCATTGACGACTACTGTCGTTCCCTGTCCTCTGATGTTCTCTGATGCAGCTACATTTCATGATTTCAGCTCATACAGAAAGCATTCTGCTAAAAACATGTGCGTACTGCAGCATTAACGCACAAACCCACTTGTACAACACCTTCACCCACCTGACCTGTAACAATTCTGCTCTCCCACACCAATACTCAGAGAAAGGTGGATAATAAATACAAGCAAAATAGTCTATCCACAGTATGTGAAGGTTGCTTACTTTCATAATGGCTTGCTGTAGCTGTAGCTGTACAGTCACTTGCAGACTTCATTTATTGCCCTTAGAAGGAAAATGTCCTATCTGCATGATTGATTTAGCATGTATACAATCTCTTCTTTCTTCCCAACCGAAACTAATACTTACTCCTAGTGCAGATATTGTTATTAACAAACACCTATACTGCTCCTGAAATCTCCACATTATACATTGTGATTTCACTTCACCTATCATGAACATTTAAATGGGCCATATTCATCATTCAGTATATCACGGCCTGACAAGAGACGTGACAGAAGACTCAGCCCACATCAACCTGTGCACCCACAGTCTGTGTTATGAATACTGATGAACAGTAGGAGGAGATTTAATGTCGAATTTGAGTGAAAGGTCCTCATAAGTGACCATGTGTTGTCACATTTTTTTTCTAATCTTGCAGCTATCCTCTCTGGCTGACAGGTGTCTTGCATGGATGTTGGTAACAACATATGCACTGCTTTCTGACAACATCCTCATTCACAAACCTCTACACTGACATATAGTATGTGCTTTACATCGGGTTTATACACGGTTTAATGAGACGTCACTGATTTGAATACAACTGAATTTCAGATTCTATGCATGTCTGTCTTATATGTGACAAAGCTAAGACAAACTTGTATTGCATTAAATCTTCTCAAACATACCCACATGTGAATCTTAATGTACAGTTTTCTGTGTGAACCTGTCATTCATTATTGTAGTAGAGCAGACATCCATTGTTTTCTGAAATTATTGCAAGTTATTACACCATTTTTCTATTATAGTTTTGCTTTGGGTGTGTGTGCACTATGCGGTAAATACTGTGCACGCTCTCTTTTTGCTTTAATGTGTGTTTAAAGGCTGCAGCTGCTGTGGTGTTTATATTGCGTATAGACCTACTGTACCTCGATGTGCTGTCAGCCTCAATGATGCTTTATTCCGCTGTTAATTATACACATTTTTGTGGATAGTTATGAATTTAGATTTAGTATTGTAACTTTATTTTCTGGGTGAGTGATTTGTTTAGTATTCTGAATTACTTTTAGCCAAGGCTGTTTGCTTTGTTATTTTTTGACCGAGGCTCTCCCTGAATTGTAATTTAAAGATTCCCTCCAGACATGTTTTAAGATGTATATAGATGTGTACTGTGAATAATAATGTGTGTCTAATATGGTTTTTCCACAAAAAAAGGCACAATTATTGAGTTAAAATTTTTAAAACATCTCCTTCTCTCTAATTAAAAATCCAAAATCTATGAATATGCAAATATTTTTCATTTTAAAAGTTTAACTGCTGGACACAAGATGTCTCCTACTTCACTGAAAAGTCCATTCCTAGTGTGTGTGCACTACAGGCGTCAAGTTTCCACATCACATTTGTGTTAGTTGAACTGAGGACTAGTATTGGCTCCAACCTAGTTGTGACATCACAAAACATGCTTTCAAGTACACGCAAGCATGTGAGCTCAGAGAAACTTTCCACTTACAGGAGATGAATGTCAAAGCATCCCACTGAAGTAACAATAAGTGAAACACATTTTTGAGTGGAAGTTTTTACAATCAGCAATAAAAAGATCCAGAAACTGAGGAAACTGACTCCTGCAAGTAATGTTCTCTCCCTGGAAACTTGGGATTTGTGAATGCAAAATATTTTATTCTTGCAACTCCACCAGCAACAATGTGGTGACATAAATCCTTAAAAGATTATTAGATTTTAGCCTCATAAATATGTCATTAGCTGATTAATATTTAATCATGGACTTGAGTTTTACCATATTATGTGGTGGGGAGGCCTCAGTTGGTTTGCCTGAGTTTCAGATAGTGACTTCATAAGGCTGACCTATCGACAGAGTCTTGCAGTCTGGGAAATGAGCTAAAAAAAGAAACTGCTTGACAGCCTGATGAAAAGAAAAAAAAAACGCGTCTCTCTCTGGATGGTCTTTTAAAGTCTTTTTCTCTCACTCCGGTTTAAACTCTTCTGTCTGTCTCTATCTGTCTGGCTGTGTCTCTCTGGCTTTCTCTTTCTCCCCTGGCTCTCTTAATAAATACCCTCTCTCCAAACTTAACCTCTCCAACCTCTCCCTTTCTCTTTTTCTCTATTCTTCTTTCCTCCTTATGTCTCTTTTTCCTCCCTCCCTCTCACTCTGGCTTTTTAAAGTGCCGTTCTCCCTCGGGGCCTCTCTATGTCATTACTCCAGTCCCGGATTCAAAATGTCATTAAAGTCATTGCTTTAGTCAGGATTCATTTCAGTTAGACCCAGTCACCCTGGGACTCCCAATCCCTGTTTCTTCTCCTCCTTCTTCTTCTTTGTCCTCTTGTCTTCCTCTCTTTATCTCCAGCCAGAGCAGTAGGAGGAAGGTGACATTGATGATGTCAGATTGACCCGACATTCAAATACTTTTCAGTTTATACACCATTGTACACCACTGCATGTGTAGTTTCTGTTTATTCTAAATAAGCTAAAAGTCTAAAAGTTAAAAGATGACGGATTAGGCAGAGGAATGCCATGACATGAACAAAATTATGTTTCCTTCACAGAATCAATTATTTTCTTATATCTGCACACCTCAGATTGCATTTACTGTTCTTAGCCACTTGGCCACAAGATTGCACCACAAGGAGACCAAAACTCTGAAACTAAGTTTAAAAGAGAGTGAAAATAGGCCATAGATGTGTGAATAGCCCTTAATTATTTGCCCAAATGACTTAAGAAGGTATATGTCAGTATTGTGCTTTCAGATTGTTCTACTGCCCTCAAGTCACCAAAAAAGCAATAATGCAGCTTTGTTTGTAGTCAGTTTAACCCATCATTAGGTTAGTTTCACCAGTGAGTTGCTAATGAAATATGAAACATGTTATAGTGTTCAGATTTCACCAGGTGGCAACTCAACAACCCACTAGTGGACACCAGCAGTGAAGGAGGCTGTCACGTTGAAGAAGGAAACCTTTCGGGTCAAAAAGCTCCTCAGTGGCAAGGCGCCAGGTGTGGATGAGATTTGCCCTGAGATGATGAAGACTCTGGACAATGTTGGGCTGTTATGGCTGGCACACCTCTTCAGTGTTGCATGGAGATCGGGGACAGTACCTGTGGACTGGCAGACCGGGGTGGTGGTTCCCGTTTTCAGAAAAGAGGACCGGAGGACGTGCTCCAACTACTGGGGGATCACACCACTCAGCCTCCACGGGAAAGCTTATGCCTGGCATAAGCTTTTCCAGAGAGGAGAGTGTCCCGTTTGGGGACCTCAGGATTGCTTCTCTGCTTTTTGCAGATCGATGTAGCATCAGCAGTAATGCAAGTGTTGTACCGGACTGTTTTGGTGAAGAAAGAGGTGAGCCAGACGGCAAAGCTCTTAATTTACCAGTCGATCTACGTTCCAACCCTCATCTATGTCCATGAGCTTTGGGTAGTGACTGAAAGAATGAGATTGCAATACAAGTGGCCGAAATTAGTTTCCTCTGGAGAGTGTCTGGGGTCAGCTTTAGAGATACAGAGAGGACATCAGGAGAGAGCTTGGAGTAAATCTGCTGCTCCTTCTCATCAAAAGGAGCCAGCTGAGGTGGTTTGGACACCTGGTTAGGTTTGCCTCCTGGACGCCTCCCTCTGGAGGTTTTCCAGGCACATCCAACTGGTAAGAGACCCCAGAACAGACCCAGAAAATGCTGGATGGACTACATATCTTTTCTGGCCTGGGAATGCCTTGGGATCCCTCAGGAGAAACTGGAAGGCATTGCTGGGGTGAAGGATGTCTGGGTTTCTTTACTTTGCCAATAGCAAATTGGTCTGATGCCACCGCGACCCGATCCCGGATAAGCGGTGGAAAATGGATGGATGGATGGATGGATGGATGGATGGATGTCACCAGGTTAATAAAGTAGGTATTTATCCCATGACATGCCAACAGCAAATTGGTAAGATTGAAGATAATCTCCAAAATTAGATTTCAAGTATAATTCAGATACAATTGACTCCATCCCGCCAATACACATGTACAAACACATAGACACACTCTGCAAAGTCTAACTTTTTCTTTGAATAATTTGGAGCTGACAGGGATTGTCAAAATTAGCAGAAAGGTCATGAACTTAATGTTCTCGCTGGGTGGTGCATTGAATCAATAATTAATTTAGATATATGGAACCTTTTTTGTTACATATGCTGGTTACATATGCTGGTAATATATAACCATAACCCGGAATGTTGTCGTCCTTAACTTTAATGCATTTCTGTATGCTGTTCACAGACTGCTAATGTTGGTGCACCTGACCCCAGTTGTGGACACATCCTCACACCCGCTGACACTTCGCTTGTGCCTACAGAATTTCCTCTGACAAGGAGTTCAGATACTAAACAATTAAAACTAATTAACTGATAGGTAAATAAATAAATAAAAGTGCAGCTCCTCAGTCTTTATATACTCCTCGATGGTCTGTGATTGGCTGCAGATCCAAAGATTAAACCAACCAAGAGCAAGAGTGGAAGCTGAAGCCCACAGAGCTTGAAGAGCAGCACAGCAAATCGTAGCACATTTTAACATTTACACATTAATATTTGGGGGGAATTATTTTGCTCATACCCATGCATGGGATTAAACAGTATTGTAAACATAATAAACACCTTGTAGTGACAGAAATTATAAAATTTTCAAAACTTACAGTGGCTGCTTTAGACCTTGATACATTACAATATTTAAAGAGGAAATCAGTTAGATCACATCTTCATTACACACAAAGACAAATGTTATCTATTATGAATCTACTTTGGAATTTGGCAATATATCTACAGATTTTGTTGTGATCTAATAATTAGAAAATGTTTAGGGTGAGTAAAGCATCAGCAATGACTTGAATTAAGCTGAAAAAGAAAATTAAGTACTGGTAAAAAAAAGCCATTTTCTCTATATATTAATGCTTGGAAAAAGAATTAACTCTGTATTGGTAGATGAATAACTAAACATCATTATAAACCAATATATGTATTTATTGTGTATAAACGGCACATCATTCTTTGTAACACCAGTTATTTAAAAGAATTCACCAGGACATAGGACACATTTTTCCATTGGTTAACTTACCTGATAAATAATGAGAAGATCAATGGAACATAAATGAGATGAGACATGGCTCATTAAAAAAAGAAAAAAAAAGACAAAACCTGTGAAAGGATTTTACAAACATTGCTGTAAGTATTTAAATGCTGTCTTCAATAGTGTGGCAAATACCTCAAATTAAAGCTGACAGTGTGCACTTTGTCCTTGTAATGATTATGTCATTTCATATTAAAGGTAATATAAGTATGCAGCCAAAATATGAAACACAGTGTTGCTGTCCAAATTTAGTCTTAATGTAACACAAAATGTGCTGTCTTTGAATAATATACTGCATTATACTATAATGTAAAATACATGAAGCACAGAGTTGCAGATGCAGAGCCTTATCCACACTGATATCCCATAAAAAATAAAAAATAAAAATCAACCTTCAAATACTCACACAGAGAATTATGTGTAATCTGAGAAATTCAATATTTCTCCTTGTGTGATTATAAATGTGGATGTAAAATCCAGATATTTGCAGCCAGTTGCCCACACATGTTGCCAGTAGATGTTTTTAACAGTGAAAGCTTTTTAAGGTGGACGTTCCTTTAATTCCTGGTTATTTTAAAGCAGGATCTAAAGCTTAAATTAGTATTTGGGTTTTAGGTTCTGACATGAATTAAAGTGTTTTTTAATGTATCTAGTCCCAGGGCAAAGACTCTTAATTCATCATTAGCATGTTGGCCCTGAAAACATTTAAAACCAAGGCCCTCATCACCTGAGGAAACTCAAGTTTTATGTTTGATTCAAAATGGTGGGGCTTGAATGATCTGTTGTACATGGATCACTGCTTAATGTCATGGAATTTAGTGGCTGAAATTGGATTTGGATGCAGGAGCTCAAGGTCCACTATTATTATGTGTGTCTTTCATACATTGCAAACTGTATGAAAAATGCCACAAATTAAGAGAGAGAGAAAAAAAGAATCTACTCAAAATAGGAAACCTTCAACTCAGCGCAAATCAGTTAAACTCTGCCTTTATGTTGATGTAGTTATTCATGCTGGGTGCACATTAAACAGAGAGAAAGGACAGAGGACAAGGCAGAAAGATTTTCAAAAAACTGGGTGGAATTGAAACTTAGCAGGCTAAACCACAGGGACCCAAGCTGCATATTTAACCACCATTATATCTACTATATATTAGCCCACTGTCAAAAAAGGAAGAAACATTTATTACAATGCTCACATCTACAGAACGTCACTAAATTATCTCACATAACATAAATTTGTATATATTTTTATAACAAAAACACATTCAACAGCCCATCATGTAGTTTAACAAAACTGCTACACACTCAGCATGACAAGTCTCTGGAATTCTTCTGGAGGGATAAACATCATTCTTCCAAAAGACCCTAAAATTCCCTCATTTGGTGTTTTGATGATGGTGGTGGAGAGCGCTGACTAACATGTTGGTCCAAAATCTCCCATAGGGAGATCAATTGCATATGATTCACATCATTACTCACACATACTCATCAAACCATTCAGTGACCTCTCGTGCTCTATGGATGGGGACATTGTCATCCGGTTTCTGGGTTGAAACTTGCAGCTACTTGCAATGCACCTTTCTGCAAAACCTGCCAGTTTATACAAATGCTACTAGACAAGACGGTGCATATCGTCTCCATAGCAACGACTTTCTGTACTTCTGTTCTAACTTCCGGCTTCAGGCTTTTATGTAGCTGGATATAATTTGTAACGTCTTAAAATATGAATGAGGATAGTGACAGTGAGTTACTTGGTACAGTTACACATTGATGAAATGGCAAAAAAAAAAAGAGAGGGTGCACTCTCTTTTCCTCTGTCCAAAACTATGCCATTTCGATCAGCTGACAGTTTGCTGCCTTGACTAGCCGACTTCGCCTATAAAGCGGTTGCGTCTCGTTGTGAATCTTTGGTCTGAACTGGGCTTTTAGATGAGAAGTTCGATACCACTCTCATGCTGGTACGCTAAACATGAAGCTAGAGCCAGCAGCTGGTTAGCCTAGCTTAGCATAAAGATTGAAAACAAGGGAACAGCTAGCCTAGCTCTATCCAACAGTTAAAAAATAAAATAAAATAAAAAATAATAAGTATAAGCCACTAGCCTATTTTGAACTCTGCAAATTCAGATGACATGGATATCATGTCATGACCCAAACATTAGGGTAACAAAAGAAACACTGTTATACAGCACCAGATTGTAATCTTCTTGATTTCAGTATTTTAGTGGGTATCGTCTTCTAAATTTCTGACTTTGTAAAATGGTAATGATGGGGATGATTGTGACAGCGATGAAAGACGTAATTGCACTTTAAATCATCCTTGGTGCCTTTCAAAAAGATACAAGACCCACAAATAAAAATCACAATCACAAGATGATGACAAATATCAGTCTTAAAGTGAGATGCTGCTGCATTTATCAGTCGGAGCTGCCACTTGTGAATGCTCTTGTTTGATGAGCTGTGTTTTGTGAGACAATCAATCCCTCCTGTTTCTCCCCTATTGTCTCCAGCATGAAAAGAACAAAGTGTGTGTGTGTGTGTGTGTGTGTGTGTTTGCATGTGTGTGCGCACGCATTCCTGCACACATTTCCTAATTTTTTCTGTTCATGTGCATTCTTGTGCATGTTTTCCTGCAGCCAAATGTGTTCTAACTCATGCAGATTGTCGAAATGACTGCTGTGTCCCTGTTTCCAGAATAGAGAAATCCAATAAAAGTGACAGGTCACACAAAGACAACGTCAGGCCTCAGTATTAATAGCTAGTCTGTCTTTTATGGGGCAAAGAGAGAAGACAAGGAAGGCCCTCTATTCAAATAGTAATTGCTCACAGTTAATCATTGGTGCCTGCGTGTCATGAGACTGGGCAAATTTTGCTTTGGGGGGAAATTAGAGTGTGATTGTACAACAGCGGTCGCCACAAAAGTCACGCATCAAATTAAAGATAAAAGAAAGTAGTATGGGGAATTTATTGCACTGGATTCATTAGATTTCATAGTTTGACACAGAAACCAATACACTTGAGAAGACAATTTCAAGAGCTTTGGTTAAAGGGGAATACTGCTTAATTTCTGAATTCCCAAATCGTTGGCGGCTGCCATTTGTCCCCCCCACCCCATTCTTTAATTGATATCAGAACATTATCTCCCAACTGAAAACATTTCATAGCTGCAGATGTTGAGTTTCCTTCTGGAGAAATTGGAGAGCGATTGTAAAACCGAGGTTGCACAGAAGTCAGGTGTCAAACAGAAGAAAGAGAAAAGAAGCTGAGAGCGAGGTGGAGTGCTCTGTGGGGAATGTAATGTATTCAATTACACAGTTTAACGGGGAAGATGAGAGAACAGCAGAGGAATGAGAATGTGAGAGTTGGTGATAATTCTCACTATTTTCAAGCTCCGCTCCATTTTCCTATCTGTGTCCATCACATCTAACAAGCCAATGAACCCTGCAAAAATCAAACAGCTCCCACAGCATGTCCTTGGCAGCATAGTGAGCTGCAAGAGCTCTCTAAGATCACATATCTTCAGTATCTTAAAATCATGCTTTTGTTTTGATGCAACCATCATTATTTTCCCCTGAACATTTGCCTTCATTTTAGAACTTATTTTAGATATGATGACATGTAGCAGAAAACAGAAGATTCTTCTTGTGCCTCTCTTTTTCTTAATCTGTGATATTTGATGCAACTTTGCAAAACCATGTGTTGTGTCATTTACAGTGACAGTGACATTTGGTTTGGGTGCACACAGTGACAAAGTGGGCGTTTGAGAGAAATCCTGGTAGGCCGGTACTATTCCAGGCCGATGTGGGCTAACTTGGCCGTGAACTGAGCTGATAGAACTGAACGCTCATGGTCTCTGTCTTACCATACAAACACACTCACACACTGTTAACAGCCATACCACATTTACAGTGGTGGAATTAATGAGCAGCCATTTAGTAGTTTGTGGTAATTTTCCCACTTTTATAAATAATATATATATATATATATATATATATATATATATATTGCTATATGGAATTGTAATAAGTGTGATAAAATGTCACAGGTTGGCCCAGGCAACCCTCCATCCTCCTCCTGACCACCCTACCTTGATGGGCTGCTCTTGTTAAACTCCTGAGGTGAAAGTGAGTCACCCCAGGATGCAAATATCAAATATCTAATAAGAGTTACAATGAACATTTAAGGGACTGAAAAAAGAAATAAAGAAAAAGACATAAAATATGAAGCCTATATGAACTGCATCTTACTTTTGTATCACATGATAAAAAACACATTAAACATGTTTGATGTGATTAACACAACAGCATGTTTTCACTATGCATTGTCATTCTCCTGTTTCTCTAATAATTTACTTAAAGCTTTTGGGAAATCCTGAAATCCTGGACATCCTATCCATTAATCAACAACAATCATCAAAATGAGCCACGTGCTTCTGGTACATTTCTTACTGTATGATTTAAGACACACTTAAAAAGTTTTGTTAAGTTGCTTGATTGCCCAACAAAATGAATAAACATTTAGACACCAAAAAAAGGACACATTTCTGTGGACGTATCTATGGAAGCTTTTCAAATCACTTGTGTAGAACAATCCATTTCACCACCATCCATCTGTGCACATTTTTTTACACATCTTCTTGTCAGTCACCAACTCACTAGCTGACTTCAAGTCCTGAGTCAAGTCTGAATCAAATCCAGGAGTCAATTTTACAAACAACCAGAGAAAAAAGTGAAATTAACACAAGAGCCTGAAATGCAGCTCTCAAAACCAATTACAAAATAGAAAGTGTAAGAAAATACATTAAAAAAAGATATTTTTTACTCTAACAATATGTATCATCAGTACAGAGCATTGTATGACACAGGGTGTTTCAGTATCAAACTTTTATTTCAAGTCCTGCAGTCATTATTGTAAGCAAGTTGTCAAAATGAGACATTTATGCAAAATTTGTATTGTGTCTGGTCTAATCTGGTCTGTTAGGTTCAGTAATATGACCAGAACACTTTACTACTAAATGATAAATGTAATCGTTGAATCATTTATGGGAGCAGAGGGACAGGTATACATCAAACCAGAGAGTTGAAAGTGCTGGCAGACTGGTGGTGATGGCCACAGGAAAAGACTGATAGGAAACAGTGCAGTGAGAATAATGGCACGCCAGGTAAGAACAGCAAGGGAGCTTGACAAACTGACAAAGGATATGTGCCTTAAACAGTCTGGAGCAATGAGAATCAGCTGGGGAGTAATCAAGGAGGTACAGAGCAGCTGGCTGAAGCAGAGACAGGAACGGTCATGTGACAGTAGATCCATCAGTGAAGAAAAATACCAAGCAGTGTGTCACAGTTGATCTCGTGTCCCATTTAAAGCTGTTTGCTATTTGCTGTCATGGCCACGGAGCCATCGTTAATGTTGTTAGTAACACCTGTTACACCTGCTATGACAAGTCAAAATGGCTGCTGGGAAAACATCTAAATCAAAGCAGTAGTAAATCAAATTGTCCCCTGATTCTCACCCCTTGTATGAATCAGTAAGCTCCAAAAACACTGGATCCTACACTTCCCATAATGCAACTTGATATGTTCTTCTGTTACCATGAAAGTTCTCTGCACTCTGCTCCGAAAAGGATGTGATGTCACTTTTGTGATGCGGGTAATAAATAAATATTGATATAACATCCTCTTTTCCTCTTCCTCTTTTCCCAATACAGTGCAGCTGTGTTTCTATTGGCCGTGTGAGCATATCTGCTTGCTCAAAGTTGAACAAAGGTGAACTCTGACCTGTGAAACCACGGCAGCCTGCTGGATATCACACTGAAACACGAAATGGATGCATGGATTTGTCCATCAGATGGGTTTTAAATAGAACCGTATGGGAAACAGTGACGATTATTTGGTGACCAGAAACATCATTTGAGCACATTAGACCTTTCCTGACTGGTATTTACCAGTCATGTATTTTAAAATCACCAGTTTTTAATGCAGGTTTTCTGTACATTGTTGTTGTCTTGTTGTCTCCAAGCCCACACTGATGACTCTGATGACATCTTCAGGGTTATTTACTTTAGAAAGCTTCTGCAGATTAAACAACAGTTTTCACAGGCCGAGTAGTACTTCTCATGATGAGTAAAATAATCTTAGTGTAAACTGTAAAAAAAAAGAAAAAGAAAAAAAATGTATATGTAGTGTCCATTAGATGAATTTATTTGAATAAATATAACAACTAAAGCATTTGAGTGGGTACAGCTGAAGTGATTTTGTGAAAATAAAGCTTCTCGTAGGGAAATTCAAACATTTTAAGGACAGTGTCTGTGAAAATATATTCACAGACACACGTAAACGGTCTATGAATCTCAAATTAGACTTTGATTATCTGTATATTTACTATACCTCTGTGCTGCTTGAGTAATGCTAACCCTCCAAGCGCCTAGAAAGTACTAGTGTCCTTGTTCTGAATAAATGACTGTTGCTGCCGATGGAAACACTTAGCAGCACTCAGGCTCACTGGAGCTCAGGAGAATGTAAATGGTCGCCTGCTGAATGGAAGCTAGTGGATGGCTCTTCTGAGAAGTACAGCTGCGAGCGTGTGCACACTGTCATATCCACAGAATGTACTGTACACACTCTGCCTGCCTTTCTAGCACCTGCCACACAATGTCTGTCTCTCGCTCTTTCATATATGCACACATGTAACAGTAGATTTTTTCCTCTCTCTCCTATACACACACAGAGACATACATAGAGCCTCTTTCTCACTTCCATAACATATACACACACACTCAGACAGGCAGGACACTAGTGTTTTTAGTTAATTGAAGCGTTGAGTGAGTGTGTGTTTCAGCTCGTTGCATCATTTGTCTTCCTGTCAGTTTGTACAAAAGGCCTGATCCCAATCTCTACATATTCATGACCAGCATGCCATAAAATACACAATGTGTGTGTGTATGTGTGTGCATATGTTTGAGTGAGCAATGATATGTTCAAACAAATACATGATCATGATCATAATACATGATCATGGAAGTGAAACAGGTTTAGACGGTTAAGTCATGAGATGGTTGAAAGAAAGAAAGACAAAGAAAAAGGGGAAAAAGAGCCAAGAATAAAGAGAAAAAAAAACAAGGAAAGAAATAAAGAAAGAGACAAAGGGGGGAGCCAGGAATAAAGAATGAAAGAAGGAAATAAAGAAAGAGATAAAGAACAAGGGGGAAAAAAGAGCTGGGATTTTCTAACTTCTTACTATATTCATAAAGATTTTTTTTTTAAATTTTAGAACCATTTTCCAAAAAAAAAAAAAATCTTAGCTTTGCTCTGCAGTTACAATTCTGCATACATTATATGTGTAATTGAAAATAATACTAATTTGAGTGTACTGATACATAGCAGCATGGACCTGCTATGAACATAATCAACCAATATCCACCAGCATATTACAGCAAATATTCTATTTTATTTACTGAATGCAGAGTAAAAACAGATTAGCACTGAGTGTCTTTACAAGTACATAAACAAGTCATTTCTGGTAAATGATCAGTTTATTTACTATAGCAGCCTTTCTGCTTCCTTAGCTTCATTTATTGCACTGTGCCCCTAATGAGGTTGATAATAAATCTCAGGTTAATGAGCCATAATGACTGTAAATTAGCATAAATTGATACATTAGATTCCTCCTCCCACAACCTCTTAAACTCTTAGGTGTGGGTAACTCCAGATGAGATATATAAATCTGTATATCTTTAGATACTTGCACTACATTAATGAACAAAATGTTTAATCAATGATCCAATCATTAGCTTTTAGCAAAGGAGCTATTTCCACTGGTGACTGAATGAGCCATTCTCAGCTCAGCTGTGATATACATTAAATCCTGGTTAAAAGCTTACTGAAAGCCATAAAAACAAGCATGATGTGATAAGTGTTGGAGGCAGGTGGTTGCTGAGCTCTTACACAAAAAGACTAGTCTACAGCCATGCTAGTGTGACCTCTGTGTGACCTCTGCTGTGTAGGAATTTGTACACTCAAATAGTTGTATGATTTTATGGTTGAATTATGAGTTATTATTGTGCACAACTCCGACATGAGGAAAATATATACAAAATTTAATTTACGGCTGAGGTTGATGGGAATGTCATTTTGCAGGTATACGGTATATTTGGTCGTAAACCAAAGTATTGGGAAAATGAAAAATTCTAGCCTGGCACCCAGTCGGGGAAATCGGATGCCTATCCAAGAAGTTTACTCTGGCTACGAAGCTGTGGAAACATAACTTTACTCTAACACAAGACAGAATGTTGATATTGGAAAATCCCAGATTATATTCAGTGACACCGTTTTAAAATGTTCAGTGTCTACATATTTCCAATTTTCTGTCCACAACCTGTACATAGCAACTATGCAATTATGGTTAAGGTTTGGGAAATACTGTGTTATGTCAAACAAACCATAGATAAGGTAAGGCAATTAAAACTCAGGTTGTTGAAGCCTTATATATCTGCACTGAACAAAGACTTTAGAGTCTCCCACATGAAAGTTAGCCCCACTACAAGCCTTTTCACCAGCCGACCTCCACACTCTAAGGCGGCATAAATCGGAAGGGTTAGAATCGTGTATTATGAATGTCACTTCACAAGGCTGGTGTTTAGCTCTACTGTAATATATTCAACTGCAATTCTATATTACAGTGTAAGAACAGGACAAACACATAATATTTCATCCTCTCTGCTGACACACACACACACACACACATTTCACTCATGCACTGAATCTGCTTTGCATAAAATTAGCAGCGAACTCAATAGGGTATTTTCTGTGCAACTAAGACCCAGATGGATCCAGGGTCTGTTGGCCTCTCTGCTGAGGGTTTCATTATATATTAGCACTGATCTCGTGCCCCTCTCGTGTGATGATCACTTTTCTGTTAAGGAGAAAACGAGTTCTGGGTGATTAGCCAACTGTAAGCTGTCTGCCTGAGATGCTGACCTTGTGGCGCTCAGCTCACATTCGGCTTCATACTTCAGTGGACTAATTGGCCTGTAAAACTTTTTGAATTCACACAGTGACAGTGAGTGTCCATCTGGCCCAGCGGGGAGTTACACTGCTGACAGACAGCAGCATGAAAATAAAATACCAATAAGCATGACTTGCAACAGGTGTGTGTGTGTGTGTGTGTGTGTGTGTGTGTGTCTGTGTGTGTGCAGTGTTTGGGTGTACCAGTCAACCCAATAAAAGAAAATGAAGAAAAACAAAAATCCTCATTAACACCCAAAGTTATCAGCCACATCAAAGCAGTTTTTCACTTTTATTAAAAACATTTCTTTGTTGACCAGAAGACAACGTGCTCAGAGATAAAATGAACTAAAGAGAGAAATAAAAAAAATTTAAAAATATAACTGAAACAAACAGCTAAAATTCAAAATATCAGCTTGTCATAAAGAAAAACAAAAAAAATGTTGTTTTTTTTTAAATCTCCTTGTGCTCTGCCATGGCACTTGTCCTTTTACCCTTAATGTCTTTACTCATCACTCCTGTACCATCAATCAGTTGCCACGGCAATAGCCTTAATGGCCAGCGAGGACTATCCATCAAAGAATTTGCAAAGCATATTATGGCCGTATTTGACCAATCTCTGTACTGCTCTTAACCCTGTGCCCATAACACAGCATACATACATTCTCCAGAGTTTATGATGTTATTACACTGAAGTCAATGTGCACTGAGGGATCAACCAGGGATAATTAGAAGTGTATTTACGGTGGCTGTTATGTACCATTAATTTCCGTTGGCCGTATAGTGTCCAGATTTAGAGTGGGGGGTGATTGGAATAGTGAGATGGAAGTTGTAAATTAGGGGCAAAGTTAAGATCCAGCCATAAAAACCTAGACACTCATCATGATTAATACTTGGCTTCAAATATTTGATGATATTTAATGTATACTTTTTATGATTTATCTCTAAAGGATAAATTATTCTTTGTTTTGTTTATGGGTATTTTAATAAGTTAAAGGCATGTGTAGAATTTTTTTTGTGATTATAGCATCTCATTATCAATTATTCTAATAGCATTTATAGCAGTTTTATTTTGTTGGAAAAAAAATAGACATTGCAGTCTCTGTGTTGCTTTGAGTCTATTCATCTCAGTAACCCAGTGACAGGGTTTTTTTTTTTTTTTACCACTATGGGGTGAAATTTAAAAAATTACAGTGGCCTTAAAACATTATTGTAGATCAGTGCCATTCTTTTCTGCTTCCTAAAACAGGGAGTAGTAAAATTAACTATTAACACTACCTATGTGTTTTTTATAGGGATGATAATGTTGGAAATGCTGTTGGTCCACCACTGTGGTCCAGACTAAAATATGTGGACACATGTTATTTGGTACAGATATTCAAGATCCTCACAAGTTTTCACATATCCAGGGAATGTCATTTATTAGATGGATTGGCATACATTTTGGTCCCATAATCAAATTTTTGATGGTTGATGACCAAATACCTGCAAAACTAATAATATTTCCATCAACCTCAACCTTAGCTGTACATTGTGTATAAAATGTAGGTTCACATTTTACTCATGCTCATATGTACATTGAACCTGTTTTAGCTGTTAGCTGTAAGAGTCACTACTCTACATACAAGGTGGAAAAAAAAACTTTCCTCACTTGATGTCAGTGTAAGAGATGGGGGATAAAATATACAGTCCTTGTTCCCAGTAATAATGCATTCTAAAGTTCATCTGATGCATTTTTGCAGGGAATGAGAATTTTGTCCATCATTTCTTACAGTGGAGTTGCAGTCAGTATGGAGTTTGTTGTTATGGAGTATGTTAGCATGCTAACAACCTAAACTGAGATCATGTAAACATTGGCATGTTAACATTGTTAGTGTGAGCGTGTTAGCATCCTGATGTTAGCATTTAGCTCAGCAGAACATGGCTGTAGACTCTTAGTCTTGTTACTGTATGAATCCAATGAAAACTTGAAATGTGTCTTTCAGATTTTAGTGTCTGTTTAAATGAGATGTCAAATGATCCACTGTGGTACTTTCCTTAACACTGGCTTTTTATATAGTAGCACATGGACTGTATATAAAGATGGACGACATGACAGCTCCCCAAAAGTGAAGCCAAAACATCTTGATCACCCCCCTGGTGGCTGGCTGCAGTACTGGCTGGCTACTGAATGATAATATAAATATTATAGGATTATTATAAGAATACTTCAGGCAGCAGTATTCTTATTATAGGAATACTTCAGGCAGCAGTGTGTCTCTATGATCCTCTCGCTCTTCCATGACTACACATTGCTACTTGTCACTTTGATCATGAAGGTGACTACTCTATAGAATATAAAGGCTACAATATAGTATAGAATATAGTATGGAGAATATTACAGATCCAAGACGAAACTGACAGAAAGGTCAGGACTGCTACTTCAGCACCAGGGACAGCACCATTGATTTATCAATACACAGCACAGTTAGGCTACTGATATTTCAGAGCCATGGTTGGGGCCATAGATTCTAACTTGCACAAACCTTAGTCAGATAAGGATCAATGAGTCAGGCAGACTAGACTAACATATTCAACTTAACAACCACTCTTCCCCTGCACTCTCTCTGCTACTAGGGGATGGAGAAGGAGGATGGCAGGTTAACAAGGGGGCATTTGGGATGGCATCCCGCTCACCCCCCCTCAAATCGCCTACTGGATACCAGCCTCCAAAATCCTGCATTGATTTAACCTTTGTGTTTCACTTTCTACAGTTAGTGAACCTTTTGGAGACTGACTATCGGCCATTTTGACATTTTCTGTGTTGCAACAGTGCTGTCGCCATGGGAACTGGCTGCATGAATACCATCTGTATAATTAGCCCCCCCTATACTCTGGCTTTTAAGAGAGAAAGACAGAGAGAAATGAATGAGCGAGCAACAGGAAAGGGAGAGCATGGAGGAGAGAGAACTGAGAAGGGCCTGGGGGTCCCTCTGCACCTCTCAGTCATTATTGCCCTCGAAAAGATGGAGAAGAAAAATAAAAAGGAAGGCTGTAAGGAGAGAGCAGAGAGAGAGAACGTGAGCCAAGGACAGAGCAGAGGAGGAGAGTGAAGAAATGAAAGAAAGTGCTACAAAATGGGAGAGAGTGAGTAAAAAAAAAGAAAGGGAGCAGACAGATTGGCAGGATCAGAAGGAAAAATGTTTTCAAAATGTGACAGCACGCACGCACAACAATACCAACGAGTGTGTACATGTAAGAGACAGGACGACAGAGAGAGTTGGAGTGTGACAAAAGTAGAAACATAGCAAAGAATGGCAAATGAGAGCAGGGATATGACAAAGAAGAACGAAAAAAGGAAAAGAATAAAGGAGGAAATCCCAACCGCCTCTTCATGTAACATTTGGGTTCCTGTCTGCAGGGTAAAAAGAGAGAAAGAGGTTGAAAAGAGTATGTTCATCAACACTAAGTATCACAGGATGGTCTGAATGCCTTTTCAAAGATTTTTTTTAATTATTCAAGGCTAAGAGGCTGGTGTTTGGGGAAGGAAAATTGTGTCAAAATTTGAATACGTGACAAATTTTAGTCTCTTAAAAGATTTGACATCAACAAGGGCGTCAGCCGTCATATCCCACTCAAATGTGAGACAAATGAGAAATATGAGAAATGAGACAATAATACTGTTCTGTGTTAAGAATGATACAGTAACTTTCAAAGATACAGAGATAAAAACAAAAACAAGAATGACCTAATTAAAAGAGGGAAAAAAAAACAGGCTTCCTCTCTTACTAGGTCAGCAATCTCATTCAGACAGACTGAAAACTAGCAAGGACATGGAGAGTAATCTGTGTACAGTTATATGAACCACCATTTACACTTTAGTAACAAGTTATATGTACTTAAGTAACCTTTTTAGAGTATAATGTCCTTCTAATATTTGCTCACTTTTAGACTCTAAGAAAGCTACATTTTGGGAGAAATATGAACACTTTTAAACTGTTACATTTGAATACACTCAGCATGCTACTATATCATAGTTATTATTATTATGATTGTTATAATCCATATTGTATTCAGCGAATGTTTCACTCATTTCCTCATTTCCCTTCTTTACCTTCACCTGAGGAAGACCATCTGTTACCAGGTTTGACAGATGCCAAATCCCCCCCCAAACTTTCCCCAATTTCCACTTAGGAGAAAAAACAAATTAAGTGTTTTATCCTAGGACATTCCTCCAGGCTTCTGTTTTATTAGTATAATTAGGCAAACCCAAAATCACTATTACAGTAATAAAATATATCTCCACCATGTCCTTTTGATCACATTACACAGAAAAAGTCTTCACTTATATGGGCAGATGCAAGCATTTAAAGAAGTAATACTTAGTCTTTCAAACTCACCCTCAAGTACTTATTTTAGTATTTTTTTACTTCTACATGAGTAATTTTAATTCTAAAGTAATAATGCTTGTACTTGAGCACAGATTTTGACTACTCTGTTGTGCTCTGTTGTTTGATGTAAAGATCATCTTAACGTGAGCTGTCCATGGCGCTGAAGATGATGCTGAATACAGTTTTTAAAGTGTTGTAGCATATTTAACTGTCTGTAAGCTTTGCTGCATATTAAAAATACATAGATCAAAAGTGTTGTAAATAACACAAAGAAATGAAAACAAAGCAGTAAACAGTCTTTATAATTCATGTTTCTGGGTGGCAGTGAGTTTAAGAAAGTAAACTTTGACTGATTTAGTTGCAGTTCGAGGCAGACATTTCCCTTAAGATCATATTGAAAACTAAAATTAAGCTGTAGTGGTTCCAGTTGGGTAGGAGGTAATCTACCACCATTTCTAAGAACTCAATTATGATGCTTTTGGAGAACACCTCTTAAATTTAAGAAGGTTCGTAAAATGGATTTTACAACTGTTTTAGCTTTAAGATGCTTTTGGGAAACTGGGCCCAGGTTCAGTTGTTTTTTTCTTAAAAACTAATGAAAACTGAATGGAAGGTACACAGAATAAATAATTGGATCATTATTGTGATGGCAGAATAAGAGAACAGATGACAAAAATCAATTATTTCCCCAACTCTTTCTAATAAAAGGAGTACAGAGGGACACAGAACTCACTCAGAAAAACCGGAACATGTGGGAGAAAAGGGAGAGACTGTCACACTAATAGAATGAGAGAAGACACTGAAGAGGAGGAGGAGGAGGAGGAGGAGGAGATGAAACTGAGAGGTTTCCCTTCTGTTCCTGGTAGAGGAAGCTCACCTAGCTTGTGACATTACCACGTGGTTTGGGTGTGCAATTACTCTACTGCTGACATATCTGGCACAAGCATCACTGCAGTGTGAGTTGCTGTGTGTACATATTGGTTGTGTGTAATATGAATCCAAATACAATATATCAGTATTGCCTCCAGATCTGTTAACATGTTCACACTTTATATTATTCTTTTTTTTTTTTTAAAAAGTTTAGATTAAATGCCAGGCTTATGGAAGGTGCACCACAACTTTTACCCAAAGGAACATACAATAAAAATTTAATAATCTAATAATATTGCACTGTGGTCTGGTATTTAAACTGTTTT
This sequence comes from Scomberomorus guttatus, assembly GCA_038419695.1. NCBI lineage: Eukaryota > Metazoa > Chordata > Actinopteri > Scombriformes > Scombridae > Scomberomorus > Scomberomorus guttatus. The sequence goes on from CM076452.1 coordinate 27,249,865, forward strand.
CATCAGTACTAGAGGAATATTTATGTTCACAAAATAATACAAGTAGCAGCCATGATAGACTGTATAAACACTGGCTTTAAACACTGGAGCAGATTGTCAATTAAAAAAGCATGTAATCTATTATAACATAATTTTCTCTAAACATTTGGAAAAGTAACATTATTTTTTTCCAGTGCAAATGGACTTGTCATCCTGTCTCTTTTAATGATGTTAGCAATTGTTTTAATGATGTTAGCAAATGGTAAATTTGATAAAGTGAAATTAGGTCTGTTTGTTTCCAGTCCCTGAGATGCTTTCTAAGAACTTCTGATTATTTATAATATAAATTTGTATTTTCTTCTGTAGACTTTTCCTCCTCCTTCCCTCCTCTGTCCTCTCTCTGCTCTGAGCTTGATTCATGCTGCATGTCACTGCAGTCTCAGTCTGTCCTCTCTGCAGAGACACCCATCTCTGTCACCCAGCCCTCCCTATTATCTACTGTATCTCTCCCACTATTTTCATTCCCATTCCTGTTTCCCTCACACACAGTCCTCTAGCAGGCTACTTTTGGTACAGTTCATTCAAACTCACTCACTCTGTTCACTCTTTTTACAAAATCCATTTAGGACAGTAAGAACAATGACATTTAAATACCCTAGTTTGTAATTTTCCAGTGTAAAAACTAAAGAAACAGTTTATGTTGAAGTAAAAATGATGAAAGGTCAAAAGAGGGAGAAGCTATATAATAAACAGATTTAATGTCAGCAGAGCAAACAGCATAAGCAGTGTGTACACTAGAACTTGAGTCTTGCCCATGGCTGTTGAAGATGAAACTTGTTTCAGGGCACAAAGGCCAGTCCAATTCAAAAGTAAATTTTATTCAACAAACCACAATATTCAGGGGCAGACTTGTACACTGTTTTGTCACCACAATATCACCACATGAGAGTTTAAGCCATCAAGTATTTTTCATGGAAACAGAGCCACTGCTAAAAATACTAATCCCCTGAAAACTGCTGACTTGGGGCCCTTACACAGTAAATACCCATAATCCCAAATGTCCATGTCCAGCTCTGGACCCCCGAATTATTCAGACTCCCTGTACAATTGCGAAGAGAAACACACTATTCTTGTTTCATAATGTTTGGATTCATGATCATGCACAGATGTAGTATGTGTTCTGTGATCTATCTATTCTGATTAAAATGAACAGATAACCAAATAACTCAATTGATGTTTTATATTTAGGGGTGCTAGGGGGATGCAGTGAAACAAGTGGTGCCTCTGAAATGGCACCTGTGCTACTATTTTGAATAACTTTGGTCTTTTAAATGAAAAGATGCAATATGTCATAATATGCTACCTATGGGTGAGGTAGTTACCATAATTTCGTAAATAAAAGCTAGTATTCAAATAATACAGAGCCTTACATATTAGCGGGGTGTGTTCAGCAAGAACAAGCATACAGTAATAAACACTGAGTGGGTGGAATTACTTGTACTATTATGGCTAACATGATAAACCGGCATAATGCAATAATGTTTCCACAGTGCCAATAGTACAATAATAGAGTCATACTTACCACTTTGTTGCTTTGAGTTTCTCTTTTTAATAGAAATAGTTTTTTTATTCAATAATTATCTCAAATTACTTCTACTTTGTTGTTCTTTCAATCTGTGTGAACACTTTCTGCAGATATTTAACATTGAAAGTCTACCAGGAATCACATCAATTAAATCTAAAAAAATTACAAATTTGTCTCAGAGGTTTCATATTATGAAAAAAACAGGAAAGTAGAACAACTAATTATTAATGAAGTAGTGAGTGAGTGAGTGAACAGTAATTCTGTTAAAACAGGGTAGTGAATATGACATAATATAAGCCTGTTTCAAAGCCTGGTTCTCTCTGCACTTTAGGAAAAGGCTTTAGGCTAGGTTGCTGAATAACTGAACTTCCAAGAACTTCCGATTACTTCTTACTTTTATATTTCAACCAAAGAATGTTTTCTTTGAATTTTTACATTTGTTTGCTAGCTGGCTAATTGGGGTTCTAAAAAACTCTGGCTCTTTTAGCTCTGCCCCTTAAAGTCTAACCTAACCAGTCAGATAATATCTGCATCCAGACAAGCTCTGCCTCTGAGAAATGTTTGGATTAGTAAACTCCAATCTGCCTCCTGCTGCTGCATATGCTTCTGTGCGTAACATCTCCTCTGTGACCCCCTCTCTCTGTGCTTCACTTTGTATATTTAATACAGATGAATGGGCAGCTGGAGGACACACAGACGCAATGGTAGATATAGCTTGCGACAGAGAAGAGGATGAATAAAATAGATGAAAGAGGGAGGACAAAGAGGAGAAAGGGGGTAAAGAGAAAGCGAGTTAGAGAGTGGATGGAGGAGAAGAAGAGAAAAGAAGAGAAAAGAAGGAGAAGGAGAGCCTCCAAACTGGCTCCTAAACTGCTTCAAATTGGTCATTAGTGTAATCAGGGGGAAAAGCATTGCAGAAGCCTGCTCCATTAGGGGGAATAGTGACTCTCTCTGTCTCTCTCTCCTTTCCTCCCTCTTTCTGTCACTTCCTCTCTCATCATTTCTTCTCTGCTCCCTCTCATGTGCTTCTTCTAAGACCCGTCCATCTTTTTTTGTGCTGCTCGAGCAGGGATAAAAGGCCTACACTTCTCTCCTCGCTGTAAATCTCCCTTCCTCCTCACAACCACGAGTGTAATAGCTTGATTAGCATTAGAATATATCACTGTTGCTGCAGATACATTGCAAACATTTTGACAGTGATATGACAGCCTAAGCAAGTCGGAAAGTTCTTGTAATTGTGATGCTTTCTGAGTGTAGAAGGCTACTAACTGTATTGTAAAATGTACTGAAGTCAAAGCAAGTCCATACATGGAATATTTACCAAGACTTTACTGAAGCAGAACACATCCAAAACAGCTTTGGAAACCACTTCTCAAAGCAGAAAGTGGCACAGAAAAGTTCATCCACACGTCCTGCAAAAGGGCTAGCTCTAGCCAGTCACATGGTTCTCAGAGTTAGATACGTTGCTAGCTGTCAGTTAGACAGCTTGATTCCTAATGGGACAATAAGTACACAGTTTACTCAAAAGATGTATTTGGATGATTGAGTCATTGACTCATAACCATCTGATACCCTTCTTCTGTTTGTACTCTGGAAGAAAAATAAAAGTGGCTTGTGCAACATAGCTAGTGAGCTACAATAGTGTCCTCTGTTTAGAGCACTATCACTATAAGTCAACAATCAAATTTGTATGTCACAGTTCATAAAAGTCGAACTACACAAAAGATTGACTTTGTCTAAATACATTGAGGCAATTCTACTGAAATTAATTGGTTTTGCCACAACATTTTGCCTTTTAAAATGCTGGTGTGACAGAGCCTTAAGACTTGTCAAAACTCATCCTGAGCATGGAAGTTTATTCTTGACTTTTGATAACAACAAAATAATCTAATCTCATAGGTTACTACTACTTCGTAAAGCTCACAAGCTTTTAGAGCTTTCCACCACATCCCATGACCTTCATTCATACGGCCAGAGACAGATCACAGAGGTTATTCACATCCAGCCCCATCAACTATCCTTGTCTCTTCCCCATATACAACCCCTAGAGACTTTTACACTTGGGTCATGTGATGACACTTCAGCCAGCTACATTCACTGAATAAAGATTGCGAGATGCTCCAAAACAATTACACGGAAGAACCTGTTCAGCTGCTTTTGGAGGTTAATGGATGTTTTATTAAAAAAAGACACTTTCAAATTATTAGAAGAGAAGTGAAGTGAAAAATATATAATTCTAATAGGGAGTTTAAGGTAGTATAAAAGAAAATGTCTGATCTAAATCACATTTTTGTAGCAGACAATTATGTCTTTCTTGTCCTGACTATGTCCTGACTTTTTTTTTATGCCTGTCTTTTCAAATTGCCAAGATCTCTCCTTTCTATTAAGGCCTGGCGAGCCCTCTTCCTCTCCTCATCTCTCCTCTCTTCTTCTCGCATCATTTCTACTTTTTTTTTTCTTCTTTTAAGGGCCATCCATAATTTCAATGCAGCTCAAGTTGTGAAAAAGGGGCCCTGCACATCTTTTCCCAACTCTTTCAAATCTGCTCTTCCTTTCTTTCTGTCTTCTAAAGACTGACCATCCCTCTCCTCCTCTTTCTCTTCCTCGTCTGTACCCCTGCTCTTCCCTGTAGAGACAAGCCAAACGGAGCAAATCCTTCCAAAGAGGGTTTTAATGATGAAACAAATAAGACAGCCAACAGAGAAATGCATTGCAGCTTTAAAGGGGCGTGCTGGGCAAGATTAGCAGCCAAAAGGGATTTTTTTTTGCCTACTTCTCACTCTAAGGCTCTAAAGTGCATATGGCAACTTTCCAAAGAGGAGGAATTTAATCTGGCACTTGTTGTTCTGAAGACTGAAAGAAAACATAGGATGTGAATTGGATTGAAGTGTGTCTTTAAAAGTCAACAGTTCATGAAGCCACAAAGCAAGTTGATTTTGCCCTTTTGAAGAGGTAATTTTATGTCAGCGTAGCGTTATTCAGTTTTCTATACAGTACATTATTAAAAGATAACCTCACTTTACCACAACTTATTTTGGCTTTGGCAATCATTCTATTGGTTGCGATATTGTACTCATGAAAGTAAATCTGATCATACAACGCGTCTGATGGAAAAAGACACTTGGTTTAGTCAAATTTATTTGGAACAGAAAACAAACACAACTGGTGAAATTTAACCGAAATTGTCCGTTGTAAACATCCATCAGCACTTACAGACCGACTTCCTTGTTGAACTTTAACCTATCATACCTCCCATAGTTATTTGTGCAGTTTTCCTGTGCAGTGAGGAATTACTAGCAGCATTACGGGTGTGCTCACATTTGGTTTTACCTCCAAATAACTTAGTAGCTAATTCATCAAAACTGTCATCTTGCTTAAAGCCTGTACAAGAATCTGATCGCTTGCGTTTGCTGTCCAGCCAAGTGGGTTATCCCTGTATGGATCATGTTCATATTGGACTGGACTGGAATAAATATATGATGATTTACATCCGATGCCAATGTTCAGTGCCGATGAAGTAGATGATGATGTAGATGAAGTAGATGAAGTGCCGATGTAGCATAATGTAGGGGTGTGTAAGCCAGAATGGTGGATGGACATGTAGCACATATGACTTTCATACTGGAGTCAATTAATGCAAATAATGTTTTTTAAAACTATTACATAATATTAACCTTAACCATACTTTAACCTCAACCAAGGGCTTTTGTAGCCTAACCTTTATCACAGTTTATTTACCTTAACCACAATCTTTCTCGTAGATACTGTAGAAAGAATTTTTTTTTAAATGATGGCATTAGATGTTTTAATTTTAATTGACTGTAATCCAGATTCTTGTAGAGTTGTTCAGTATTAACATTTTTGTCTGGCCATTCAGATTTTTTTAGTGAAGGCATCACATTCTGAGATCTCAACATTAGGTGAGCACGATATTATTGTAAGTGATAAAACCAAGTGCCACAACTACAAAAATAAAACCTGAATGGCAAATCTTCTTTTCTAATTAATATCTAACCAAACATTCTACTGTGAAACATTGTAAAATGTTGTGTTTAACAACAGATATACACCTTAAATATAAATTCTACATGTAAACATCTGATGCTGTTGTATTTGGTAAAACTTAAACGCCAAATATGTCATTTTTGCCACTAGGGGTCTCTCAATCAAAACAATAACAAAAGACGGAGTTTGATGACATAGCATGGGATTATGGGAGTTGTCTTCATTGTTAAACAACCAGCTTCTCCGGGTTAGGATTACTCCAGTGTTCATCGTTCAGGAAGTTTTTACCGGGAGCCGAATTATCCAGAGGTCTCCTCCTCTCCAGAAAAAACAGACCTGGTGATTCAAACTAGTAAAAACACTGAATAAAGCAGTTTCATGTTAAAAATCAGTGTTTCTCTGACGCTGTTCAGCGGACAGAGGACGTCCAGGAGGGGCTCTGTGTAAGCTGAGCAGCCGCTAACATCAGCTTGTTTCTGTGATAACTTAAGATCCAGACGTCCGATGACTAAAATCCTTCATCTGGTTGAAAGATATACTTAACAACGACCAAGATCTAAAAAGTTTATCATAAAAGTTTGGCTTAAAACTGAATAAAAATCAATTTATGATAGTGTCTGGCAGGCAACCACAACACTGACATATTGTTTTGTATGCGTATACTCTTTGATAGAGGGGGTATGACGCCATTGACAAGTGACCAAATTAAACAGGCCGTTACCTTGATTAAATTTAAGGATTTCTCTGGGTTTGAAAATTGTTGGAAACATTTGGGATAATATAAGTACACAACTCAACAAAATATATAACATAGGTCTAGTTGTCTTTAGATATTTTAATGTGGAATAGTTACATATTATAGCTTTAACACTAACACCATAAATTTACCATATGCAATTACAAAGTCTGCACTGTTGCATTTACTAGAGGCAATGATGCCATTTAAGCCCATGATACTGATACATGATACACGAGGCATTAAATGGGTTTAATAGGCCCTGGGGTCAGACAATGTAAACATGATGAATTTTTTTTCAGCTACAATGAGCTGTGGCTGTGTGGGCGAGATCAGCAGCATTCAACAGGAAACAATCATTTGATTCTGGAAACTTGAGACAGGGACAAGCTGCACACAGAGATGAAATGGGTATTACCAAGGTTGCAACTACTAAATAATAAAGAGTACCAATATGACCACATTCATGCACATGAAATGTGTAAAATCATAAAAAGGTTTGTTGTATGGAGATGTTAGCATATAAAACAGTGTAAAATTAAGATCAGAATCAGTCCTCAAAGGATAAATCTCAGGGTTAAAGATTGAAATATAGCTTATTTGTTTGATCAGATGATAAGGCACCAAATCATTATCATGACAGAATGAAGGGTGCAAGGCCACCATTGAAGTTGATTGGAAATGTAATGTATTTTGCATGTGCTACCAAGCAAAGCAAATATGAGCTCATCTATTAATTTGCTGGACGATGTGTGAAAAATGATACTCTTGTCCAGTCAGACATGTGCTGACTCTCTACTGTGTTCCCAAAATGCAATACAAAATACAAATACTGTTATCTTTCATCTGACCAATTTGACCCAAATTAACAGTAATGTACTGCTTTTAAACATCAAAGGATTACTGTATACTGTTGACATTCTGATGTAAAATAACAGTTGATAACCAGCATTATGATACTGGTTACCCAGGATCACCAAAGTTAGGCTCAGTGAAGCCAGGTAACCCAAAGAGAGCCAGACAAGGCCAGTTCAACATGCTTCCATGGTACAGGCTGCAGATCTGCCTCTTTTGTTTATTTTGAAATTGGGTTTATTTTCCATTGGTCCGTTTCAGAATGGGTCCAAAACCTCTACTGGATGTATAGTAGTTCTTCTTTCCTGACTTTTATTATTAGGTTAGGGTTAGGGTAAATCTCATAGTACATTTCCATTTTTTCAAAAGCTCCAGATATGGTGTCTAAACATCAGCATCGTACCTTCACAGCTCGCAGTCAGGGCAGCAATGATGAGATTAACCTACATTTTTAAGCAGGGTGCCTAATTCAAAAATGTGAGCATATAACCTTGAGTCAGGCTCAAAGCATACAACATGCAATTTAAGAACCTGCAGTGTCTGAAAAAAAAGATCAAACACGCCGATTTTGCTGCTTACCTGTCATACTTTTAATTTTCCATTTCATTGGCTGCAATTAAACAAAATGAAAACTACAGGATTGCAGTGAGTATTTTTGGTGTATAACAAACAAAGAAGGACTTTTTGACACTGTATTGCAAACTTTAAATGACATAATAAAATTTGACTTTAAGGCCCCTGGAAAGGCATTGAACTTTCAGTATGATTATTGCAATCAGAGGGAGTGTGAGCAGTTACTCGAAGCCATCAGTGAACTCTGCTGCTCTCTGGAGCCTGAATTAATGTCTTAAGAGCATGTGTAACATTGTGTTAATGTGTCTCCATTAGACACCGCTGCCAGCTCCCAGTATGCTCCTCTACTGTCTGGAGACTGGAGGGAAGGGAGGGAATGAAAGGACAGAGAAAGTGACAAAGAGGGAGAAAGACAAGAACAAAGAGGGTGAACGTAAGAGAGAGGGAATAGAGTAGTAGTGAGGTGGGCGGATGTCTAGACAGATAGAGAGACAGAGAGAGGAAGACACAGGACACCCAGAGGCAGAAAGCAGGGAGCTCACAGAAAATGGACAAGAAAGGACAAAGAAAGAGAGAGAGAGAGGGAAACTGAAGAAAGAGTGAAACTGTGAAAAAAACAGAGGGACAAGGACAGGAACCAGCAGCGACAGAGAGAGGGACAGATCAAGCGACAGAGAGAATTAAAGAGCGACGCAGGAATCAGAGTGAGGCAGGAACGAGTCAGGGACTAATTTATTTAACGGGGTTGCCATGGGGAACAGCATCTATGATGAATGTGTGGGTTGATTATGCAACCAATTGACTATAATTCACCCAGCTGACAGAACATCATGACCAGCCATCCACAGGGAAGGCTGACATTACTGAGAAGGAACTATAGGCTGTGTATTGTTGCAAAGACCCATGTATTGGCAAAATACTGACAAGCATTGACCAACAGATATGACATACAGTGACTGGGCTTATCAGGAAAAAACACAGCGGCAGGGTGAACACCAAAGCACATCATTTTAGCATAGTTGAGAATGAGCTCTATTTATTTTCAGATAATTGTAAGACTGTGAACATGTCGGCTATGGTAGTCACTGTGGGATTCGGTAGTGTGAAAACAGTCGTATAATGTCTTCTGAGGCTCTGGAGGAGCTTTGCCAAGTCTGAGAAAATAACCCTGACGCTAGGATTGTCTCAGATTGGGCTTGAAGATAAATCTGTAACAAAGTGGGGATGTGAAGCGTAAAGTGTAGAATTGGAGCAAGCTTGACCCACAGTACAAGTCAGGACATTTCAGCCTTTGCTTTTTTCATAGGCCCTGAAAACATATTCTGTCAATCAGCTTCTTACTAAGAGCTACATGAAGACAAACAGTTTTTCTTTTTCCACATGAAAGAACTCTTTCTGTGCTGTTTTTGTCTATGCTCTTCTCTTCTGACTGGGTTGAAGTGGACAGGACTAAGCTGGAAAAAGGTGATGTCACACAGCACCAATCAGGACTCAGAAACATTTCAATCAAAATCTGATGACAGTAACGGGGTGGTTTGCTGCCAGGGAACTGTCAATCAAAATATGATCAAACCACACCCACACACTCCCGATAAAGCACACAGTTGAGTTATTGAGTGTTAAACTCTTAATAAATAACACGGAACAATGTTTTATTTTCCAGTTTTTATCTTTGATTGTTGCATGTTTAGTAATGAATATAGAGTTGCAAAGTGGGAAAAGCTATTTCAGCCACTTCCAGAAGTAAAAATCCAGTTCCTTTTTCCCACAGACAATGTTACGTGACTCACAGTTGGAGCACTTCTATGTATTGGATCAGCATGAAATGCTCCCGGTTAAATCATCTGTACAAAAGATTAACGACTGTGTCAGAAAATATCATGTTTGATTAAAACAAACAAAAAAAAAAAAAAATTAAAAAAAGGTACAAGCCTGAACAAGATATGGTACAAACATCCAATCACCCAGCTTAAAATGATTTTACATGTGCATCTAATGGCAGGAGGAAGCTAAAAATTACAATGTTGAGAAAACTGAAAACACAATCTGCAGCTAAATGAATTCACTTTTAAACTTTGGTTCAATTGTGGATGAATTCAGCAAGTGCTTTGATCTCAGCTGCAACGACGTAGCATTTTGAATCCATTACCACTCTGATTAGTGCCTCTGACTGGCTTCTTCTCCACAGCAGAAGGCTAATGGTAATGGGCTAATGGCCCACTTTGCAACTTCATTTAAGGTAACAGAGAAAAAAAATGTTTTCAGGTGCTTTTAATTCTCATGAAGCCCAAATAATGGCAGTGCACTGGCAACTGAGTATCAAACAAATGGTCAGAGAAAGATTGTTGGCATGGTTGGCATTGAATCATCCAATATAAATACAATTTTTAGGAAACTACACTATGAGAGGAAGCTGTAAAACATAAAACAGCCAGAGCACAAGTATAATAAACTGATTGATTACTTACCAGTTACTTTTTGATTAAAGGAACCTGAATGATGCAACAATAAAAAGATAATGTATTCATATGTAATTCCTTACTAGTTTTCCTATATTGCAGAAGAAGACAGAGAATTATTATTTAGATTATACTATTTACATGTCACTATTGGAATATTCACTTGTGAGAATCAATACTGTAAATTGACATGCCTGTAAAATTGTAGTACCTGTTAACCATGCAGTGTGAACAATCATAAATACAGAGATAGTAATATGTGTCAGTTTCCATGTCATGCTATGTCATACTCTCCAGCTTTTTGTGATACTTCACTGATCCCTGAGGGGGAAATCTGTCTGCTCTTATCCACCGCAGTGTTACAGCTCATTCAATCACTGAGGATTGAACCTGGGATTTAACCAGTACACCATGTTTTTACTGTACCTTCCTACCAGCACCAGATTCATAAAACATTATTGAATGTCTTCCTCCATTTAATCCAGGATTTTGTAGCCATGCTAGTGGTTTGGCTCTAGGGATGGCAATGTCGGTCTGACGGTTGATCCAGCACTTTGGTCCAGACTGAAATCTCTATCTCAACAACTATTGGTTGAATTCTCATAAAATGTCATGTTCCCCAGATGATAAATCCTACTGATTTTGGTGATCCCTTTACTTTTCATCTAGCACCACTAGCAGGTCAAACTTTTCTTATCCAAAGAAATATCTCTCTATATATTCCCATCAGCTTCAGCCGTTGTTCATATATTGTGCTAATTAGCAAATACGCTAAAATAAGATGGACACATGGAGGACATTTTACTTGCTAAATATCAGCATGTCAGCATTGTCATTGTAAGCATGTTAGTATGCTGACATTAGCATTAAGTTCAAAGCCCAGATGTGCCTGAGTACAGCCTCAACCAAACCAAAGTTTGACAATTGCTTCCATGTTTTCATTCACTTTTTTAATTTATTGGATTGTAAACAAAATTGTTTGTTGTTGTCCTCTTAAATAGCAGTTCAAAATGCAATAGATTTGCTCAAAATAGATTATAAGCCAATTGGTGAGTCTCTAAAGATAAAATTCTCAATACCCAGCAACCAAGACTCAATGACATACTAATATTGCATTGTATACATATTTTATTTGGCTTTATTGGCAAAGGCAGGCGGCAAGTTTTAGTCAGGCCATCTTGCTCTGGGAGGGTTTGGGGGGAGGTTAAAACAGTTGGATAGTGAAGTGAAAGACAGTGTTCCTAAATGTGGGTTATATTCATTTGTATTCACCTTCTTAAAATTTGTGAAAATGAAAAGGCTGTTCCATAGTTTTTAATTGGAGAGTCTAATCTGTGATGTAGAGATAAAGATAAATAAATAAAAGATTCTGCATCCTCCAGGATAATTAGAAAATGAATGCTATGCACATTATTATGAATGCTCCAAGCCTGGATTTGTCCCTGATATAACTCCAAAGTAAAATAGGTGCCTTTGTATAAAACATAAACCACCGACAAAAGGCAAAATTGTGCTCTCATACACATTTTACTTATTTAACACCCAGCAGCAGATATCTATAGGTGGCCCACTCTACAATTAGAGGTATCTCTGGCAGTAACATTGATGTAAGCACTTCTTCCAAACCTCTGTACTTGTGTGAGTGTGTGTAGCACCTATGATACAAAGTTATGTGAGGTCATTGTCAGTGATGACAGTCCCAATGTAATTTTGGACAATTCATATTATAGACCATTACTGGGGAAAAAAAATGAGTCATTTAAATGGAAACATATCAGCAGTATATTATAATTAAAAAAAAGACAGCTATTCACTATGTGAAAAATGTGACAGGTGTTTATTCTGCTTGAATTGAAATCACTCGCTACCTTAAACTGTTTACATATACAATGGGAGACTATTAAGGGGCAGATGCATTAGAATGGCTTTAGTACTGACAATCAGGTCACATGTCTTTTTCCAATTATGTTTGTATAGTGTTTAAGAATGAAACATTTCATATGATAAACATGTTTTGATCCCGCAGCACATACACAGAGGAAAATAATCCACAGAATAACAGTGTCTTTTATCAGCACCACGTGAGGCTTATGTAAAAATGTAATTATATTGTGGTGGATTGAGACTCCAGCCAAACAATGCAGTGTGAGATGATGAATACGCGTCTCCTTCAGCAATGAATATCTTTTCATTTTGCCGGCTTTTCTTCACCTTCCTGAGCCCCTATTGTTAGCAACAGAAGGTTAACCTGACACTGCACTGGAGAAAAAGAGAAATGCCAAATGAGCAACATATAAGCCAAGAACCTTGGCACCCTCATGCATTCACAGACTGAATAAGGTTTCCAAGTACAACCAACAGGAAACTTTTTATTAAGACCAGTAAAAAGGATTTTTAGTTTGCAGCTGGTTGGACTGCAGTAATCAGTCAATGATCATGTTATTTTTTTGTGTACAACTAGAAGACATACAGAACAACCACAATGGAAACTGGACATGTTAGAAGGTTAAACTCACATTTGAATGTACAACTCATGTACAATATAATCCTTTATACATGAGTATAAATACAATAAAAAAAAAAAGTTTTTTTTTGGCTGCAGCAGCTCACATCTCTGACGTGTAAACGTGTTCACTTTTTAAAGGGGACATATTATGCTTTTTGTTGTTTACTGTTATTTATTCACTATTATGATGTCAGATCTATGTTAACAAGGTCAAAGTTGAAAACTTGAGGTTAACGTATGTAGAAATGCGCCCTGTAAGTCAAAAGCCAAGACTTCAACCTGCTCTGAACAATCCGTTTGCAACATGTTTTTCTACCTTGCAGATGACCTGACATTGCGCTTGTCCACGTGTTTTTCTCATATTTCGGATCAGATTTCAGCTCAAACATGTACAGATGTATTCAAGAAGTTGACATTTTGAGTAAAGAACGAGAAGAAGTAGTGAAATCCTACAGTTTGCTTCATGATTTGTTTGTTTTTGTAGCCTCCGCAGCCAGCAGATGTCTGCCACAGGGGCAGCTTCGGGAGGGGGGCCTTAAAGAGACAGGAGCGGAAACTGCCTGTTTCAGACAACAGCTGACCTGAGGGGTTGCGTAAAGGGCCATTAGAATATCAGTACATTTTTTGAACTGTAAACCATACAAAGATATTCCTATAGAGCCTCAGATTAAAGATATAGACCTGGAAGTGTGCATATACCCCCTTAATGTATTTAAATGCCTATATTTATTGACAATTGGTATGAAATTAATGTTTAATGATGCATTTCATTAGTTTGTGTCTGTGAAGCAGAAGAGGGCATGTTATTGTATCACCCAATTCAATAGGCAGAATACAAATTTCAGTATACAGTTGGTTACTGGACCAAATGCCAAGGTTTGACTGCTGGAGCAGGATGGATGATTAATGAGACCAACTCAGTAGGTTTAGTTTGATGACATATATTGGAAAATATTTCAAGTGCAGCACAACCGGTCACCTCCAACTTGGTTACCAAACACTTACACCCACAATAAAGAATGAAACAAAATTACATAAAAAAAAAAAAAAAAAAGAATGGGCCCAAAATACTGAGAAAAAAACAAAATTATACCCCCGGGGGCTTTGACTCAGTCTCTATGGTATCAACCCGCACCATAAAAGTGTGAGATTTCAGTGTTAAAACCTCTTATTCTCTTTGCGGGATATGCAGCGGAGCAGCGAAGTGTAAGTCTGTCCTACCACTCAAGCAGAATCAGCAAAGTCCACAGTCCATCCAAAGAATTTCAAATTCTCCTGAAATCAGTCATGATCACAGTGGATCCTGGTACGGTGGCTCGCCATCTTTGGAGTGGATCACTGAATACATCAACACCTGACCTGTACAACACAGTCACATTGATATTTCAAAAATCTACACCCAACTTCCTTATCCTTGGTTGATGCATCACACTAATACATTTTCATGAATTATTTTAACAGTGTACACAAACAACTATAAACAAACCAAAAACATTGATGAGAGTTGTTTCTTACCGAAGGGAACAAGAAACAGGGCTCTCCTGAAGCCTCAAAATGGCGACTGTGTGGCGCCGCGGAGCAGCTACAGGAAAAAACATTTATGAGGGCATTGGACTGCACAGTGTATACAGATACGTTCGGTGCACAAACACACGCACTTTCTACAATGTGTATATAACCTATTTTCATACAACGTCACAACCGGCTAACTGCATTTGGTAGAAGGTCCAGCCTTTACAATTTCACATCTAACACCTGCTTAGTCAGCAGCGCTAGCCGTTAGCATATCAGGGTTGTGACTTTAGCTCAACAGTTTCTTTCAGACACAGTTCAACTCACCGAGAAGAGTCCCAGTAAATCCAAAAGTCTATCTGAACAGAGCAACGTTCATTTTACTATTGGTTAGCGAAGTTTTTGTTTTTTTTTTCCTGACAAAGTTCTACAGAAGGAGAGCATCCACTCTTTCTGGCTTGGAGGAGGAAAGTTTGTTCTCTCTGTCAGTACCTCACGGCCACACACAGGGGCGGGGCTTACGCTCTTTACGCTTCACGGACTTTCAGAATAATATTCACCTGCCTATTAGTTTACGCAACATCAAGTAAATTTCTTTCAGACACTTAAAAATAGGCATATTTCTTTTCTGCAGAATTTTGAGTAAATAAGACACCCTCATTAGCCCTCTATGCTAACAGGGTTACACTATGGTTTTCCTTTTTTTAACATACAATATTCAAGAAATACATATACAAGATAAATATAGGATTGTGTGCAAGTAATCAAAGAAAAGTAAAGTACAGTCACAAAGTATCAGTTACCATATCGATCATAAATGAGCTGCAAACATGTATTCAATATGCATCTCCAGATAATATTGGAAATGGCTGCTGATGAAAGGACTTAAAGATGCTTTTTCACCAGTGCACAGAGGTTCCAAGGATATGCCATATTTGAGATCATTTAGAAAAAAATGTTGCAAATGTCCCGCTTAGTTCATATCTTCATCACAATCCTTTAATTATTTAATTTAACATATCCTCATCAAAAATGTTCATGTTAAAAACTTCTATTGGCCGATATATTATGTAATATATTATTTGATTTATTTTAAACTCTTAAATTATAATATGGGTATTAGCCTCAAAAATCCAGTATTGGCTGGGCTCCAGCTTCCATATTACACATGAATTTATAGAGCAAATTTATAGCGTCCTTAATGTGTTTGAGACTCCCCTCTGTGTTGCAGCCACAGGCCAGGGTTTAAGCTGTAAGTATATTTTTAACACAACAACCTTCTCTCCTGCAGCTTCAGTTTAGCTACACATTTAATAAAGAATAAACCTCCATTGGAAGCAAGCCACCTTTCACCAGCTGTGTCACCCTCAAGGAGGCAACGTTCTCATCAAAATGTCAGTTTTAATGAGCGTTTTTTTTTTCCTTTTCTTTTTTTTTCTTTTCTTTTTTTTTATCAGTTACAAGCATGCAGCAACTCTTTTAAGTCTCAAAAAGCTGGTGGAAAGCAACAACCAAAATACTCCACTTTCGTCAAAATCCCTTCCATCAATCCCTGCTTCCCCGCATCTCTGTTTACCTCAGCCCCTGTGGAAAGAAAGAGTCACACAGCAAAAAATAAAACAGAATAGCTGAAATATAGTTCAAATACACCAATACACACTGCTACAGTACTTTATCTATGGTGTCTTGAAACCTCGTGGCATCAGTTTTTATTTCCTTTGGACTGAAATGAAATAGGAAATGAAAGCAAATGCAGCCCCTCACATGTATAGAAAATGATTCAAGCCAACCCTGTGGTAATGATTTGTAAAATACCATCATTGCAGACGTGTCAGTGCGGGAATATGGTCATTTTTTCTGTATTTCTATAAAGTTTCTGTAGATAAAAGAAGATTTTGCAGGGTGCTAGCATTATACACTGAGTCCTTTTTGCTTCTCTGAAGTCAGTTCCTGTGTCGCCTGTCTGTCTTTCTCTATCTACCCACCTATCTATTTCCAACTGCATATCTCACAGTAGCAGTGCTTTGCTGAGAACTGGCATGAATGCTCAGTCAAAGTAGCTTTGGCAAACAGAACAAGAAACAACAACTAAACCAAACTTCCCTCCCAAAATCCCCTTTTCTCATACCTCAACTCCCCAAAAAGACAGACGAACAAAAAGCAGAAATGAAAGCAAAGGAACACTGCCCTAGACAGCATCCCAGTCGGACCAGTACAACAGACGAAACCTTTATCTCCCCTTCTGTTCCTCCCCAACGTCATAATTACCAGCAGATTATTTCATATTCTTCTGATCCTTTTTCTTCTGCCCAGTCTCTTTCTCTATTCTCTTTTGTTCCTTCACAGTGAGGTCAGAGGTCATGGTCAGCTACAGATCAGCAGCTCTGGAGCTGGGAGGGATTCAGTGTCATTCAAGGACACTTCATTAGGATGGATGCTTTTCTTATGGCTATGCTATGCTGCTGTCAGTAATTTTAACAGTTATACAATTACAGAACTATCATTTCCCGGGCATCATAACCACCATTATCATCAGAAATTAGTTAGATATAGCATTAATTTGGTGTTTTTTTTCTCATTATTTTTATATACCATTTTGCCACCCACTGTTGCTCATGAAAGGTTACATGAATGTGAATGTTTACCTACTGCAAATGTATCAATAGAGTAAAGTCTAATGTTTTCAGACATTATGGTCATTTTCAAAAAATCCTAAAAATAATTCAGGTACAGTGTACCGACTGGGATGCTGTCTAGGGCAGTGTTCCTTGAATTACAGTGTAGTTGTACAGATCATACAACTGAAACCTAAAAGGGGAGCTCCACTAATTGTACACATCAATATTAGTTCACTAGTTAGTGGGAGTACTGTACCTGTGAAAATAGTTAGCTCTTGAGGGAACTTTGACAAGGCTGAGAAAATAACCTTGGTGTTGTCACCAGGGCTATCTCAGCTTGGCCTCAGAGACTACAAATTTAACTTAACATAACATAACATGCCTTGCAAACTGTGGGCATGGAGTAAAAAGTCAGTAGACTATCACCTATCCATCCATTGATTCCCTATACTTCTCCCATCTACACTTTTAAAACACAAATACAAGTTTTCAGTGCTCCTGCTTTCCGTCTGTTCCACATCTCTTTGTCCCTGTACCACCCTGTACCTCCCTCCATTCTTCCACCCTTCTTTCCAACAATGTTTTTTTCAAGCAGACATACTTTATCTTTATTTATTTAGCAGGTACATCAAGAGAAAGCTAAAAGCAGATGTCTATTCAAAAATAATGCAGAGTTGTTTGTCCACATGAACACTGCCTGCATACAGGAACCCCACAGTGAGATATTTTTTCTCTCTTGTATAAAGATGCAGACATGCAGACATAAGCTCCACACCCATACAGTGAGTGTGTTACCCCATGAAAACACACACACACACACACACACACACACACACACACACACACATTTGCTAAACTACAATCTTAACCCTGGACATACATTTTCTGAGGCAACAGGCCTGATGGTCTCTTGAACCCAAAGCTATTTTTGCTCACCCCTCTCCTACTTTATTTTTAAGCCTAAAACATGGTCATTACAAGTCTAAGCCAGGAATGCCATGTTCTAGGGTACAGTTAACAAAAATACAGTAATATAATAAATCTAAAATATTTTAATATACTTTAATCAAACCAGTGATAGAAAGAGTCCAGTTTAACCAACATACAGAGAGATTTTTAAATAATGAGGTATCAATGGAAGATATGTATAAATACAGTAAGTGGTTGTGATGTTACTATAATGTCCACAGAGGGGCATTCTAAGTTTTGGGAATGCGTGGTTATTAATTTAAAAACTTTACTATGTGAGTAGCACGCTTCCATTTCACCACTCTGCTCTCGTTTACACACTCTTGGGCCGACACCTATTTATCTGTAAGGACAAAGGAAGTACATATTAACTGAAGTGGAGCTCAGGAGCTGCATCTTGACTCTTATTTAGTCAACTTCTAAAGTCAGTGGCACAATTTAATAGACTTTTCGTCCATGTAGCAGTAATATTGCATTGTCTCCTATCATTTTTATGCAGACAATGCATTGTTTTATTTATGTCCGTTAATCTTGATAAACCTGAATTTAGCCGCCTGAGTGAAGAGTAGGCTTTTTAAGAAGAGGTTTAATTACAGCTACTTTAAAGGACTGTGGTACATAGCCTGTTACTAAAGACAGATTGATCATATCCAGTAAAGAAGTGCTCACTAAGGGTAAGACTTCCTTAAGCAGCATAGTTGGGATGGGATCTAAGAGACACGATGATGGTTTAGATGAAGAAATTTGTGAAGTTAGTTCGGGAAGGTCAATTGGAGAAAAGCAGTCTAAATATGTATCAGGTTTTATAGCTGTTTCTAAGGTTCCTGTGTTTGAGGGTAAATCAGTGTTGTTTGAGGGCTGGAGGTGATGAATTGTGTCTCTAATAGTCAGAATTTTATCATTAAACAAGCTTGTGAAGTTGTTACTACTGAGAGCTATAGGAATACATGGATCAATAGAGTTATGACTCTTTGTCAGCCAAAGTGCTGAAAAGCAAACCGAGGGCTGTTTTTATTCTCCTCTATTAATGATGAGTAATAGGCGGCTCTGGCATTACGGACTATATGTTTCTATCTTACCAGACTAAGTGAGATTCTTCCAGTTTGGTGGAACGCCATATCCTTTCAAATTTTTGTGATGTTTACTTTAATTTGCGAGTTTGGGAGTTATACCATGGAGTTAACCTCTTTTGTTTTATTATCTTCTTTTTTAAAGGGGTGATGGAGTTGAGTTTCATTCGCAGTGAGCCTGCAGCACTATCAACAAGATGATCAATTTGGGAGGGACTAAAGTTAGCATACGAGTCCTCTGTTGTATTGAGACGTGGCAGACATGCAAGGCTGATGGAATCACTTCCTTAAATTTCAAATACACATCTAGTGACAACATTTAGTTGTTATTAGTTATTAAGTAATGGTCTGATAAAATAGGATTTTGTGGAAAAACTATTAAATGTTTAATTTCCAAGACAATAAGTCAGAACAAGGTTGAGGGTGTGGTTAAAACAGTGAGTGGGTTTATTTACACTCTGAGAGAAGCCAATTGAATCTAATAATGAGATAAACGCAGTGCTAAGACTATCAATATCGACGTCCACATGGATATTAAAGTCACCTACTATAATTACTTCTATCTGTGCTAAGGACTAAGTTTGATAAAAACTCTGAGAATTCAGATAAAAATTTAGACTACAGGCCAGGAGGGCGGTACACTATAACAAACAGACTTGGCCATAAAGTTTTCCAGGTTGGGTGTGAAAGAACGAGGCTTTCAAATGAGTTATAATTAAATTTAGGTCTAGAAAAACCCTTAAGTTTTTTTCCTGGCTTTCTCCCATATTTTTACTCCCTCTCCCGCCATACTTCGGTTTCATAATTTCCCCTGTAAATCTCCCGCATTTCCCTTTTTTAATTTTTTTTTTACAGTTATACAGAATTGTAATGGGCCCAATCAAGTTGTTTTGGTTAGATCCATAGACTTGGATATATATGCCATCAAAGCCCTGCTATACCCACACCCGCCCAGCAGGTGGAAGCATACAGCAAGCAGCATCGTTGTCCCTGTCTTCTTCTTTGACAAGTCACGATGATCATTCAGTCAGCAAAAAGTGCGAAAAATGGGTAACGAAATAGGTAATACGCAAACAAAAAAAGTAAAAGAGTAAATATTTAAATACTTGGAAAACTATTTTCCCATTCCTGACAAAACGCATGTTAGGAAACAACCATGCCTTTTGCAAGGTGTATAGGATGGACTTTAGTGTTGGTCACGGTGGAAAAATGATGTTAACCAGCATGCTAGGTCGGTTAAACATAAGCGTGCCCAAGAAGCCACAAAGAACACATCAGCTGTCCATTCGTTTTTCACCACAAATGTATCCGAAGCCGGCCAGGTTTCAAAAGCAGAAGTGAAAATGTCAATGCTGGTGGCTAAGAACAATTTGTAGTTCAGCTTCTAAAATGATTTTAACAAGCCTATGTTCCTGGACTCTCTGAGAAGTCAAGAGAGGAAACCCTTTTCATAATGTAAAAACTATGGTCAGGTGGGGTCCCGGAAAATCTCCCTTATTTTCAAAGCCCAACGTTGACAGATATGACCCACACTCACTTAGAACATAAAGGAAAAACTGCATTAAAATAGAAAAATAGTGGGAAATCTTGGGAATTCAACAAAACAATAGTATCCATAGCTGGCAAAAAGGCAGATACACGAAAGATGAAAATAGTTGTAAGGGTTGTAATGCAATGCCACAGATTAAAATCCAACAAAAGTATAATAAAACTAATAGTAGACCAATAAAATAAGTTCAATGAAATACGTCCAATGACATGAAAAAATAGAAGACTATATAAATTTCCACTAGTTACCTTCTCATGGACACCGAATCACACAATTGAAGAGTAATACAATAAGAAAAGTATTTTCTGCTCAATTCTCACACAGATAGGCATACAACAGGAATAAAACCAGTTAACCAAAACTCTCAGACAGGACAGTCGGGGGCACGTAAGGACATACTGTATTCCTCAGTTACAAAACAAATGGCAAAAAACACATACTGTGAAAAAGTAAAGGAAAAAATGGCATGAAAGATGAAAGCTGGAGGGATTATTTCGCCTGACAGACCCCATTGTAGCATCCTCTGTGGAGTTTAAATCAAACTACGTGACAACCAGCAAAATACCCTCCCAACACAACAAATAGACAAAAAAGTGTATTAAGAATAAAATGGTATGAGACAACATGCCCATGTTTCTTACAAATTTAATTTTATACTTCAAATATTTAAAATAAGCTTGCTGCACTGCATTTGATTTAGGAACAAAAAGCATGTCTAGGATATTAATGAAGTAAGCAGTGCCAAGGGAATGATACCAGCAGAGGAGTCAGTGTCTGATGCAAGACTGTATTTGCATATACTGTATGTCTATGTGTGTGTGTTTCCAGACCAAGAAAACAAACAGTCAAGGAAATGTCTCACCCGAGTGAAACCTCAAAATGCGCTTTCTAATGAAATAAATGTATGAATGTATGATATGGACTCAAGAACACTCCCATGGGGCCAAACACAATATAAAAACAGTTTCTGATGCAATCACTTTTGCCAAAAAAATTTAAACATGCGTGCACACACAAATAAACACTTAGATGCATTGTTGTGAATTTATTCCTTTACTCCATTTATACAGAATTATATAGACCTTTTATTCAGTTTAAGTAGGCAACAGAATAAAAGACTGTCCACTCCAGCACAATGAAAGCAAGCATTTATTTAGTTGCCTAAAACATACTATGTTTTTTTTCATTTTGTATTTGTGTGAATTATAGTTGTCCTCTGTAAGAAGGTGAAAGCAATAAAAGATGTAAGAAAGTGGTCTGTGTTAATGGCTGGGTGTAAAGAGTGTGTTACTCTGGAGGCTTTGGTTTGCATTCCATCTCCTGCTAACAATGTTGTTAAAGGCAATCTTTCCCTAGCACTTAGCAATATTCACCTGACTCTAATCCACTAATGTACAGTGTACTATAGTATAGTATATTAACATCACTGAACAGTGTATACTCAGCATATTATAATTATAATTATCTATTCTATTTGTATTTGTTATATCTATTTTTTATATTTGGTTTAGTCTATTGAAGCTAACCTTGCACTTATAAAGAGTAATAGGAATTAACACATTATATCTTGTTTGTTTAATCCTTAATTGGTGAGGATTTTTCAACTTTGGATAGAGTCAGGCTAGCTGCTCATATGCTTCTAGTCATTGTGCTAAACTAAGATAATCACCTCCTGGCTATAGGCGTATCTCCATATTTCCCAAAGTGTCGAACTAATCCTGTATCCAAATAGTTTTACTTGCCTAAACATAACCAAGCCTTAATGGTCGCAGATTAGAAGACTCATATGAGTCGACTCCGGGACTGTCTTCAGGATAATTTTAGAAGGCTCTAACAAATGACATACATTGTCATTTAGATATGAGGACTTATTGCCAAATAAATACCTCTACATTACAGGATTCACATTAATTTACAGCAATAGCATAATACGTTTAGCTGTAAGTAGAACTTTTTGTATTAAGTTCCTTACAGAGCCTTCTTCCAAAACTTCCAGAACTGCTTCATGTACAACCACTAAATTGCCTCTCTTCAAAAACCTAGATGGGAGTGTTCATCCCAGACTTCAGATTATGGTGCTGAGTTATCACTGGAACAATCTGAGTTCCCATCTTTAATGGTGTACCTGTAATGCATTAACTCAGAACCGTAGTTGGAGTTTTCTCTGTTTCTTTTCTGACTCAGATTGGGGGATTCTCTGTAGAACGTACAACACAATTTTTGAGGCCATTTGAAACCTAGAAATAGAAGTAAAAGCACCCACACTGAGCCAGATTATTTTAGTGTTACCTGCATAATGCCTTTTTGTTTCCTCTTCCTGGTTCAATAATGAATGGGGTTTTGACAGACAACATTATCCAGCATCATTTAATCATGGAGCAACAGCTAATGTGGGACACACACAGACTCACACACAAACATTGCTGTATTTGTGCTAACATTGTATTGATTTACATAATTAAGTAGCCTACATGCTTAATCCCACAGTGCTCAGTATCTGACTTTAAATATAACTTCAAGTAATCTCCAGCCCCCTAAGAAACTTAGGCTGGATTAACCAGTAACCATAAAATCAGCTGTTCTCACTGTGAGGACTGGACAGCTGGTTAGACTATGTGCAGAATACGACACATAAGCAGAGACACACAAAAGCAAACAATTCAATTTAATATAAGTTTTTTAATATCACCAATACACCTCTTTTAATATCACAGGTTCATAGTTTAAAGGTGGTATATGTAAGAATAGCCCTGGCCCGTCATGTCTTATGTAATACCACTTTGTACCTCAAGAGGCAATAGTGAGTCACTGTAGCGTCCAGTCTGCCCTCAGTCTAACATGAGATGATGAAGAAGTAGTGCTGCCCATGCAACCAGCAGCAATGGCCAGATTTTGAGCCAGGCTAAAAGCAGTTGTAATTTTGGATCTAGAACCATTACTATGTCACTTTATTAGGCTTTAATATTTTTTCAGGTGAGAACGTAACAATTTAGTGCCCAATATGTGGTCAGTTTATCTAAATAACGCCTATTTGGAAATTTGCTCCGACTTTTTCAGAGATGTGAGGAGCCAGGTGAGACCATCTGGTCATCTCAGCTGCTAGCAGCCTGACTCCTGAGATGATTGGCCGGTCAACATCTGTCATCAGGCCGGGTAGAACATGAACTGATGAACTGATCTGTGCAGCTCCTTGGTGATTTACTGCTGGCTCTAAAGTCTCTGTAGCATTTTGATATCTTGACGATGCCATAGCACAGATTCACTTACTATCGGCTCTTGAGGTACAAAGTGGTATTATAAGACAGAAGGGGCTGGGGATATTCTTACATAAAGCACCTTTAAAGCTCTCTTTCATATTAAGAGATTCACTAAAACAAGTCCTGTCAGTGTTGTGAAATGCCAGGGGAGTTACAAGCTTCCTGCACCTCTGTAGTGGTGCAACACTTGTTTCTACAATAATTAATGATACAGTTTATACTAGTTTAATCTGTAATGTCATCTTTCATTGTCATCTTTTTTGCCCCACTCACAGCAAGGCTTAAAGAGCAGTGCTATCAAGTGTTAAATGGGCAACCAGAGCAAGATTCAGTGTCTAGCAATCCATGGTTACTAGATGATGAATCATACAAACTGTTGTGTCCCATTGACTTTTTTTTTGTACATAACATTTTTCAAAATTGGTCGATATTATGAACTTTCTTTCAGTCCAACCCAAAAGCCAGCATATCAACTCTCTCTCTAGACAAGATAATTAATGGCCACATTACCATGAAATTGAATATTCATTGTCCCCAGGTGATAAACCCCACTGGTTTTGGTGTCTTACCACCACCCTTTATACCAGGATTTCCACTCACACATAAGATATTGCATAATGTTACAGGCTGTAATGCCTTGACATTATAAGAATAGCAAAGTCATAGGCTTCACACATGTGCATACACACGTACACACAGTGGAAGTCTTCCACACTGACTTCATACAATTTGTAGGCCTGAAGGCAGGGCAATCTTCAACCACTGAAAACACAACCAAACACCCCAACTGACCACCCACCAGTGTGTGTGTGTGTGTGTGTGTGTGTGTGTGTGTTCGTGTGTGTGTGTGCGCTGCTGTGCTGATTTGTGTGTACTAGTCTGTGTGTGCTTGTCAGTGGGTGGGTGGATGGCTGGGGTTGACATAACATGACTCTGCATTGCAGATTTAATGAGGGAAAAGGCAAAAAAGCTGCTGGCGTTTTGTGATGCGTCACCAATCTTAATGCCTCCCCAATGCCTCATGAAGTGCAGTTGTTGTTGTTTACCCTCTAACCGGAGTGAATAAAATTGACATTATCAATTTTTACTTATTCCTAAATATATTTTCCCTTTCCCAGATTTACATATATTATACATACATACATATTTATAAATATTACCTGTTTCCCCTAAATAAACACTCTGTTGCATTTATGTAGACTGTATACAGCACATAAATGTTTCCACTCATGCTCTCCGCTTTTGGTCATTAGAGTTTAGCATATTTGGAATTTTCAGTCCCCACATGTCTATATTTTCTCTCTTTAAGTATTATCACAGTGGAAACAGATTTAAACCAGTATGCATTGTTTTCTCCTTGTCTCTCTTTATTATTGCTGCTGAATAAAAACAATAGCACATATATCATAAGTGATTTCGTGTAATTCTTCTAAAAACTAGTTGCACATTATTTTGTTATTTGAATTGAGCAGGTCAGAGACAAAAGTAAACAAGTTTTGAATTAACCTAATGAAAAATGGCTTCATATGACACAACACTTCACTGTTGATTTTTCTATAAATATCCTCTCTAATTTCTTCATATGTAGACAGTGCTTGTTTTCCTGACGGCTTCTGTGTTATTTACATACCAAAGTATATTTTTGCCTTTGCTTGTGTCCACTCATTTTCATGTCACATGGCAGACCTTGTTTACCGAGACAGGTCCCATTGTTATCCCTGAGTCTTTGGGAAGTAAATGGACATCAGTATCATCCATCAAACATTTGTATGTTAGTGGGGACAGAGAACAATAAAATTAATGGAACATGGTGAAGATTTTTGCCTTCAAATGAATACTGTAATACCTGTAATTCGTAATTCTAAATTTCATAACACAACTCTTCATACCATGGTGTCAAGTGATTTTAGAAATTACACTGTGGCTAATCACTCCTCAGAGACAGATTCCTCATGAAAATGCCACATACAGTTGAACACACAGTACAGTAGCTTTCAAAAATGAAGTTTACCTAGGTTAATGAGTAACTGGAAAGGACAAACTGCCTTAGGACATCAGGACAGTAAGTCATTTTAATAATGTAATGCATGTCATGTAGTTTCTATTATTGATCTCTGTGGAACTGCTCAGTTCATCAGATGTGAGGTAGTTTTGTTTCTTCACAAGTAAAAGTTATCAGATTGTCATAAATCTTGAATTTGGATATGATTTACACATGCATTCAACGTATACAGTGCACATTTTATCATGATACTATCTAGATAATGGGCTGTGTTTTAATTGCAAATACTGAAGTTTAGTTATTTTTAGCGTAATGAGGGCAGAACATTGTGCCAAATTGCATTGCATTCACCAAAGGAAAAAATGGAGACCTCATCTCATAATTATAAGATAGTAAGTAAGTATCATACAGAAGTCATAATTACAAGATAAGGTCTCCATCTTTTTTTTTCTTTGGTGAATGCAATGTGCTTCTGTAGAACACATCTGTCTGTTGTTGATATGGAACATACAGATTTGTTGATATGTACCTTAAAACAAGACTAGGTCAAAAACTAGTATATGGCTGGACTGTTTATGGTAGTGTATATAATGTGAATTCCTGGATATGAAATGTTCATCTGCAATTTTCTATAGTGGTCCCTGTAATATTTGCTGGTAAAGTGTACTGAAGTACCATATGACATGACATGATTAAGCAACGGTCAGAAAAAGTCAGAAAAAGGGTATAAATGCAGTTGCAAGAACAATACTGTTTGATTTGAAAGAGCAATGACCAATGTGGTAACTCTAACACTGGGCTGGCTGGCCAATGGTGTCACTTCATCACTCAGTGCGTCAGTGAGTCAGTGACAGACATTAGGGGTTATAGGACTGGTCCATGGCTGGTCCAGCCAAAAAGAGAAAGAAGGAACAGCAGCTTGTTTCACTGATTCATAAAATTAATCAAAACTTGTGCAGAAGTTTGCGGTAGTATTGGAATTCAGTCATACATTGTCTGACTTTTCTATTAAAGTATACACGTTATTAATTTTGTGTGCCTTGGTTACCTTTACCTTATTCATACTATAGATGCCATGCACTGATATTGTCATAATAAATAATGAATTAGTGTTCTAAAATATCATCATTGAGCATAATCTTGGGTTTTGCAAAATTGCAATGACCTTTTCAGTGGATCATGTGATGTTTTAACACAGTAATCAATGACTAATCAATGGCACCACTTATATCTGAGTCAGCCTGTGTAAGATGAATACAAGTACATTTACCCAGTAAACATCATCTCTAACATCCACTGAGGACACAGAGAAGTAATTGTGTAATTGATTAACTTAATGTGATCTGTGTCCACCTTTTCTGCACTAACATATCTTTAAACTACTATGCACAAACAAAGCAAGCTCACAACAACAATGCTAACATGCTGATTTTTTATATAATGTTTTAAGTATAATGTTTACTATGTTCACCATCTTAGTTTTAGCATGCTAACGTTTGTTAAACCAAAGTTATTACAATTTATCCTACGAGAGACATGAATGTGTGTACCAAGATTCATAGATATTTTTATGTTATTAGATACCAAAACAATACACTTGACTAGTGTCGTTTAAAGACAGATGAACAGATATTTTTTTCTTTTTTTTCTAATTTTCAACATTTTTTTTAATTTCAAATTTAACTGAACACTATAAATTTGACTCTTAATGAAATAATAATTTACTACACCAGTTATGGGGAAACTGATTTAACACATTACCACAGTGTCAGAAATACAGATCACTTATAGAGGTGTGAATTATTATGTGCTGAAGCAAATCCCAGCATAGAGTTGTTTACTGAGGTCTGCTGATACTTTGCAAATGGGCAAATATACAGTGATAATGCCTTGGGACTTAACTAATGCTGGAGTGAATATACAAGTGTGATGACTCATAGCCAGCAAATCGTGCTGTACAGTAGTTCCAATGTGCTGTGGTCTCATTGTAAGACATTGCTAGAGAACATTCGTTCGCCTTGTTCATGTGACTTTTGAAATCCATCACTCTGTCAGTAAAATGGGTTCTATTGTACAGCCAGATGGAAGAGTTTTTCTATGACAAAGGTATAGGGTAACATTTCCTTGGGTGTTGAATTTACTGGAGAGGGGAACAGATCGTCCGTGTAGTGTACAGAAAAGACTCGCCTCTGCCACTGTAAATGACAGCTGACATTTTACGCCATGTATAGAAAATTGCATCGAAAGGTACAATGCTTTGGACTGTGTCAAGGTATTTGAAGAAATTGAAAGCTGATGACTCATAGCATATTGCCAAGGTCAGGCCATATGCACTCCATTAGACAACATGTTGCAATATGTTCAGTACTATGGTCTACAGTGGTATTTCGGGAAAGAAGTTCTGGCCAGTTATGTTTTTCAAAGCCAGCGTTGTTAACAAAAGGTATAGAAAATGCTACAGTAAAATGCAGGATAAAATGGAATTGTAAATGTAACATTCACAGTCTAACAATGTGCCAATTGTTTTCACAACCAATTATGCAGACCTGTGTTCTATGGAGGTCAAGAGTGTGGTTTTTCACTCCAATCAAATACAAGGCTTCAACATTTGTGTTTTCACTGCCTCTGGTGGAAGTTGTGCAAATTAGTAACATCATCTAGACCTATAATGTTTGAGATGCAACACAGTAGTATAGTGGAGAAGGTCGTGATGAAAAAAGCATATTCAATATGTACACTGAGACACTTTGTCTCAGCTGGAGCAATCTTTGCAGAAACCTGACTGCCAAAACAGAATATTGATATTGGACAATTCTGCAAAACTCAATGACAGCACTGTTGTACATTTACTGCATGTTTTCAGTTCATTATTCCTGTCATATTTGTATCTGGCAACTATAGTATGGCTGTTTTCAGACCAAATCAGGCGGTGTGGCGAAGATGGCGATCTTCCCATTCATTTGAATGGAGGTAGTGTGTTTAGGCTGCAGGCGTTTTGGCCGCAGCAGCATCACACCAGCCTGCAGCGAGAAAGCTGATCCAGAGTCAACTTTTGGAGAAACGCAACCTAACGTCACATTGTGGTGGCCAATCAGAGCCAGCAATCAGACTGATCAGAGCAGTATAACCCTGCCTTGAGGGAGTACAAAGATGTTACTAGGAGGAGGGGAGGACATTTCTCTTCGTTTGATAACGTTAAAAGTAAAGTCAGGCTTTGCTGTCGGCTTCCTGACTCATTTTAAAAAAGACAAGAGAAAAAGAGAGAGCTGAGAGCACCAGCGAGCAAGAGAGAGAGAAAGAAGGAGAGAGCAGCTGTGGTCGAGAAAGCTAGAGAGTGAATGAAGAGAGGGAGCGGTGGTAGCGAGAAATCCAGTGAATCAGATCAATAAAACGTAAACGTATATTTTCTGAGTGTTTCACAGTGGCTCCATTCTAGAGCACAAATTTGCCCACACGCCCACAACCCTGTGGCAGTGCACCGCCTGATTTAGTCTGAATACGGCCTATGGTTAAAGTATGATTAAGGTTAGGCAAGTAAACACAGTTCAAGGGGAAGTTTGTCATGGTGATTAACTATAGAACAAAAATCGAGTATAATGAAGTGTAATTATGTCATATTCAAAAACACTGCAGTTACTGATCCCAGTAACATTCTGTTACTCCAAACTAAATTTGTTGGCTGTTTAACAGAGCCAGCATCAGTTTCATTTCTGTGTGTTCAATAGACATCCAGACAGACTGACATTAGCTTAGCACAAACACTGGAAAAAAGGGGAAACAGCTAGCCCCCACCTGGAGAAGAAAAATATATGGCCTTAAATATAGCTCCATCATTAGTTATATATTATAGCTACATCCAAGAATGACAGAGTCAGTTAAGAGTCATAAAAGTGTGTGAAGGACAGGACATAACAGTAAGCTAATGCCTGTCCTGATTTGTATTTCTAAGATGTCGTCATACTGAAACAACAGAATAGGTCTATTTCTAATGACTCCCAAAATTGAGGTGTTTTCAGCACCCTCTATAGGACAGACGGGGACCAGACCACATATATGCTGCTTTCTAAAACCGTTACAAATCACTGTTAAAAAATAATTATATTTCATGGTGTGACAACGCTGCGGTTTACGGACAGAAAACCACTTGGTTAGGCTTAGGAAAAGATCATGGTTTGGGTTAAAACAATGACTTGAAACATGGTTTTTACTTCCTTAAAATTATGCAACGTTCGTCATCATGGCAACAGTAAACACCATGATGTTGATGACGTTGAAATGTCACAGTTGGAAGCATGACACTCGCAGTTGGAAACGGGAAGCAAACAGTGGTCTCAAGCAGCAAAGTCCACTTTTTGCCATTTAACTTTCTAGCCATCCACCCACCCCGCCTCCTCCTAACAAGGCAAAAATCATCTTATCAAGTCACCTTATACTGACGTCATCTGAACCGCGTCACTTCCCTGAGTCATAATTACTACGGTTGCTAGATGGTGTAGACGTAACTTTAGGTTGTTTTTACTGGCCTGAATTTTAGACCTATACTGTCATTTTTCTTGTGAGAATGGGCTGTGTATCTCCAGTGTTTAGATGTGAATGAGCTGTCAGGGTAGCTCTCAGTTCACATTCGCTTATACTGGGCAAAAGAACTACAGAATGGGAAGCACAGAGGCATGTTCAGTCAATTTCACTCATATATTTGAATCCTATTATGTTGGAGCTGTTGAACAACCGTTGCTTAAAATAGGATTCAGACTATTTCCTCCAAAACTGTAGTGGCTCAATAATGACAGCAATGGAATTATTCTCCCTTACAAAGGCCATGTGCTTCACCCCCAAAGGAGATTTAGCAGCCTTTCAGAAATGCTTCTACCATGACTACTGTACATCTGTTTATATCCCATATGACTGCAGAAGAGATTAGAAAGGAGAATGGGCATTCCATTCTTTGATGAATACAGTCCCCCAGGTTTCTTTGGAAGTAACTTCAGAGGATATTGTGTAGCCTTACATTCGCTCAAGGTAAATTAATGTGCCAGACCTAATACTTCAGTGCAAGCTTACCTGACCTGAAATTGCATATACCTTTCATTCTACCCCAAAGTCAGTTTGACTCACATTTGCTTTTTTCCAACATTAATATATCCTGCATCTGCAGTCATTATTAAAGCTTAGCTTAGCCTATGCAGTAATGGTTGACATTCACTCTTTAGGCAGTGCATACAATAAATAATAGGGTCTTTTACCATAGTGTCTGTATGTATTCCAGGTGCCCGTGGAACTTATTTAAAGTGAGATTGTGCACTGTTAAACATAGTCCCTGGGGCTCATGAAGCAGCTAAGCAGAAAATTGTGTAGCCTTTATTTTGAGAAAGGTCAAGTAGTATCAGTACTAATATTTGGTATCTTCCATCAAGGTAACTGAGGCCACATTGAGTTATAATGACCTGAGAAGCGCCTCCACCCTTTTCAAGCATAAAGTAATGTAATCATTCTACTTTGACCCCCACATCAAAATAATTTGATGCAGTGCAGAGGACCAAATGTTCTGAGAGGCAACAACAGCATTTTAGATCCAAATAATTCAATTCACATTGGAGTACCCTAAGAGGATAATTCTTCATTTCATGTATGATACTCAGGTGGCTCTTTGGCCTGAGAGCTGGCAAAGTATGTGGGAAAATTGCACTGTGTTTACTGCTACATAATACACTTTTGAGAGGTACATATGCCATTGCAACACAGAGCTTCTTTTAGTACTATGTGTATGTTACACTGCTCACTTTGCTGATATGTTTAAGGGCATAACATAAATATTCCTCCTTTATATTCATCCTTTTATTAATTTTCTCACTCAGATACCTCATGAGTGGGGTGGATGGTGGGCGTATGTTGCACAACCAGTATACAACTTATAAAAGTGTGACATGGAAACATTTAGCCTCCAGTGCACATACAACTGAGAATGGATTTGTCATTGAAGTATGAGACATCTTGCATATAGCAGTTAAACTTTTGAAATCTAAAATATTTTCATTTTCATAGAATTTGGATTTTTCAATGAGAGAGTAGGAGTAGATGTCATTTTAAGGATTTTAACAAGGTAACTTAACTTTTTTTATGGAAAAACCATATCAGATACAGATTATTATGCAGAGTATTTTTACTTGTCTTAAAACATGTGTAAAGGGGGTCTTTAAACAACACAACATGTAATTGGTCTGTGAACTCCAGAATGACACATAGAAGCATTTTCTGATCTGAATAAAATGACAGTATATTAATGAAGATAAACACTTACTACTTCTTCTTTAAGTACTTCCATCACCAAAGTAGTATACTGCATTTTCAGTTAAACACGTAGATTAAGACTTTATGGTTATCATCAAGTGGTGTACTATATATACACCTCACTAATTTCCAAAAATAAAGCTGGTAGTGTAAAACTACATGGAGTTAATATTCCCTACTCTCCTTCCTTAATTTCATTTGTGTAGTAACTGAGGTTTGATCTGAGGACCAGCAGGGATTGAAATGTTGTCTTCTAGCAGTTCAATAAAAATCTGTGCATTAGAGTTGGTGTACTGCTGTTCCTCTTGTCATAAAAGTGAAGTGAAAGAAGATAAAGTGTCACAATTTTCAGCACACAAAGGACCTAACAATAGATTTAACACATGAAAAAGCAACATAAAATGTTCTCAGCAAAACTACACTTCCAGTTGTGTTTGACATCCATTTGGAAAAAGGTACATTTTATTGCTTTGGTAAGAAACAGTGTATTACCTTGACCAAGAGAAGGCAAAATTCATCCACTTACTTTGAAAATGTGCCTTTTCTGTTTATAATTCACACATTTATTTTCCATCGAACCTCAAACAACATACTGTTGGTTTTCAGGCACATGTATCTATACCTTTTCAGCCCAGAGGGAAATCAAAGAGAGGGAACTCCATTCCAGCAGTGCAATTATGTTTCTCTGCTTGCAATGGATGGGGGGAATAAACAGAATGAGGTGGTAAGAGATTAACAAATAACAGGAGGAATGGTGAGAAATGGAGGGTATGGGAATGGGGTGTGAAGGTACAGATGGGGGCGAGTGAAGAGGAATAGGTAAGATGACCTATTAGGAAACACATAAAGTGGATGGGAGGGGGGATGGGAAGGGCATGGATGAAAGTAGGAATCATAGAGGGAACAAAAGACAGGAGGAAGCATGGAGCAAGTAATATAACTATAACCTAGCAACTGCAATACGCTCTGGAGATGCTGGTTCATTTTCCATTATCTGCTCTGTCGCTGCTCAATGAGAACAGCTCCCATGGATTTTCAGGTGGGCATGCCAGCAGTTCTTATATACAATAAATATACAACATGTGCTTTCCTTTAGACGTTGCTACAAAGCTATCCCATCTCAAAAAGAAATTTAGAAAAACTACTGGAAAATGGGCCTTTTTTGTAGCTGTGAGAGTGGTGAGATACAATATGTTTAGAGTGTGTCGATCTTAGGGAACAGAGTGTGTCATCTCATTTTTACCTTATTGATTTCAGATGTCAACCATATTACTACACAGCATTACTCCTCCACCCCCCCCCCTCTCTGTATCACAGATCAGTAACAGTATTCAGAGCTGAAATATAATGGCGTTCACCTTTAGACAATAGTGGAATAGTGTCACTGCTTTTTTTTGGACACATTTGCCTTTATTGGTTAATAAAGGCAAATAATAATATAATAGAGGGGCAGATAGGAAGAGAGACAGGGGTATGGTATGCAAGGTCAGTGGTAGGAATTGACCCAGGGATGTGCAGGTATGTGGTATTCACCTTTTGGAAGTGTTAAATGGCATTCGTCTGAACAGGTTCGGGTGGTGCTTGATCTTGGTGCGGCCTTTGATACTGTTGACCGTGAAATATTGGTCAGTCCGGAATCTTACTATGTGGAATCTTATGGTACAGTCTTCAGTTGGTTTAGATCATATCTCGAATGGAGGGGCCATGTTGTTGTATGTTGTTGCCATTAGTGATTGTAATCTGAGTAGAGCACCATGACATGGAGTCCCACAGGGCTCAATTCTTGGGCCACTATTATTCAACCTGTACATGCTTTCTCTTGGGTCAAATCCTACATGACAATAACATCACTTATCACTGATATGGTGATGACACTTATATTTTCACAACTCTCTCACATATTATGTCCCAAGTGACTACGGTCCCATAGACTTGCTCCTTTAATACTTATAGAAAGTAAATAGCTGGATGCAATTACATCAAATTGTCAATTGCATTTGCCAACAAGCAGGAAAGAATTAAAGTTATTGCTCAGCTTGATTCCAGAACTACAATGATGAAATCCCAAGTAAGAAATTGTTAATTTAATTAAGGCATAAAAAAAAACAAAAAAACTTGAGCTCAGTAAATACAGTAAATATTAGGGAGCTGAAGTGAATCTGGAGCTTTTGGGTTCTGTTTCAAAAATAAGAAAACCTAAAAATCACATTGACATCAGTAATAATGCAAACTACTAAAATTCGAACCCTAGAGTTTATAACCTTGCTCAACAGTAATGGGTGTGGTTCACTTCATTTATTTAGACAGGGATGGCAGATTTTTAAGAAACATTTGTATCATAGAGTTTATCATAGGTAAGAAAGAAGCCAACATTTACAAATACGTATAATATGTACTGCTGTGCTGCTAAAACCTCATGGAAGCTTTTTGTTATGATATCAAATTAATTGTGGAAAAATTAATAAGGGACAACTCTCAAAACCTGCTCCATAGCACAACTCATGGTCAAAATTTCCACGGGGTAACATTAATTGGGCAAAAACACCCCAACTGGTGGAAGGCGGGTTTCTCTGTGAGTTATCATTTTAGCAAGCCATCTTGGGGAGCAACTTTAGTACAGCTTGATTTGGTTGATTTTCAAATGTGCAGGAGACAAGATAGAAAGGCAGTGTTTTATTACTTTTCATACATGAGGGTATTTTGTGTTTGAGTTTTAAAATAACACCTACAATTACTGTCAAGAAAATAACAGCATATTCAAGAAAATTGGCACCCTGGATTTCATGCCAGTGTTACTTTTAGAGTTCATTAAAATTTAGAAAACATTTTCAGTACACCTTGTTTCCCGTCTACTATCCTTGTGCCAGGCATATTTTTGTTTAAATAGGATAAAAATTTTGGGAAGTGATTCTTCTATCATTCTTTCACTCAAACCATCCGTCTCTGCCAGAAAGCTTTAACTCCATTTGAGCTGAAAGAATCCCATTCATTTCCATTTTTTCGCATCAAAACAAGCTTAGCTCTCGTTCTCTTTCACACACACATCTCTACACACACATCTACACACACAGCTTAGCTCAGCTAGGATATAAGGCAGCTTGTTGCTAAGGTAATAACATAACCAGGCCACGCTGCACTGCTTTCTAGAGCAAGAAGAAATATTACTGACATATACAGTGTGTGCGTGTTTGTGTGTGTACTTGTGTGTGTGTGGAGCGGGAGAGGAGGCTCATCCCCTTGAGTGACTGTTAACGTGTTATGTTGTCTGCGTGTCCATTGGCCTCTGATGAAGTGTGTATTCATGTTTGTGTGTGTTTGTGTGTGTGTGTGTGTGTCTGTATATTTTACACTCTCCATGCAAATCCCAGAGAAAAGGCCAAGCATTGCCTGAGTGGCCTGCTGGCAGTAAAATGCAGGATTTCATTTACTGAGCTGTCAACATGTCACTCATAGCAGCAGGATTTCTTGGACTTAACTCAGCGACAGGTCACTTAATCAGTCACTCACTTAGCTGGGCAGGAAGCATGCATTTTGTTTTCAATAATGCTGCTTTTCAGATGGCACCACTGGATTTCCAAAATGTAAGCTTTTCAGCAGCTGATAACTAAGCTCTTGTTTTGCCAATTGATTTTTTTCCTACCCTTTAAAATTTAAGTGGGTTTGTAATGAGTCTAAGGATTACAGAACTTACTCAGCACATTGAGGGCTATGTAAACTTTCCATTCAAGTGAGAAAAGGGGGAAATCTGAGTTACAAGCTTTCCATGCATCATCATTAATATATTCATACACTTTGGCTTTGAGCCAACTGTTACTGCTACTCCACACTCAACTGCAAAAAATAGCACAGCTTTGTTAATAATCTCAGAGCACTAGGCAATGCAATTTGAAACAGCATGGCTTTGCAATAATCTTTAAGAGGCACTTGAGTCCAACTGGTCAACAGAACAAAACAGTGCAGTACAGTGTGACACAACTATTAAAAATATGGTAAATTGTCATGTTGAAAGCTGCCATCTCTACATCCACAAGTGAGGTGCAGTGTTTCAGTCTAGAATAGAACCCAGCAACCAGTCATGGGGGAGTGAGTTCATTGGGTTCCAGCAACTTTAATGGCTCATTTCAAGCACTTACAAAGTCTGTGTGACTGTAACTTTAGAGTATCCTTATGTCTAAATGACAAAATAGGTCATATATCAGTGCCTTCCAAAGCTGACCTATATGATCGTATTCTGAATTGGCACTTCTGTGGCTAATTCCAGGTTAGGTTTAGGCATCAAAGGGTAAAGATCAGGTTCATAGTTAAAAGACAGTAACTTTGACTATTGGTTATTTATTATTTATGTATTTATCGGGACCATGTACAGTGTTAAACATAAATGTTATCATTTGATGTACTGTACCAGAGTTAGCTTATAGCTAATTTTCATCTGCGGTCCCTTCGACAGGTCACAATTAAAACATATAACAGCAGAATAACAAACAGTACAAAGCAAAAAACACACAGGACACATAAACCAAAATAAAAAGCTACACATAATGGCACATGACATACACCCACAATGTCAACTAGAAATGACTATGCCTATAATATTGTATGCTTGTGAAATTAAAAGCAAGATTATTTGCGTTCATGAGTAGACCATGAGATGAAATTTAGAGTCAGTGGTTACAGAGCTGAGTAGCTTTTAGCAGACTTTTTAATTTGGTTTTAAACATACTGATGGAACTGCAGCTCTTCATGTCATCAGGTATGGCGTTCCACTGAGTTGTGGGTTTCACAGAGAACGCTGACTGCCCAAATGCAGTTCGACAAAATGATATGGTGCAATCTCGTATAGAGGATATTCTGGAGGATCTAATAGAACTTATTGAGTGAGTATACACAAAGTCACGTAGTGGGGGAGGAGCCAAACCATTTCAAATTTTATAAACTAGTCACAAATTTGAAAAGTTCAAATTTGGGTCCAGTGTCACACCAAGATATTTAAAATCAGTGACTATGTCAGTCCTTTCACCTTTGATGAGAATATCAGCATTAGGAGGTTTTAGAGAAAAACATACCCTTTGTCTTGTTTACATTTAAACTCAAACATGATTGATCAAGCCACTGTGTGATCCTTTCCAACACAACTGTCAGCTTAGCAGCTGCTAATTCAGCTGTTTTTGCACGCATGTATACAACAGTGTCATCTGCATACATTTGCAGTTCTACACCATGACACTTTTTAGGGAGATCATTAATATATGGACTAAATAATAGGGGACCTAACACTGACCCTTGTGGAACACCCACTGTGCACTTTATGTTACTGGACAGTGCGTCACAAATTTTAGCACATTGTGTCCTTTTAGATAAATATGAAGGCATCCATGCCAGTGCTCTAGATGACTTAAATAAAGTTAAATTTAAAGCGTTTCGATATTAAAACATCATGATTGACTGTGTTGAATGCTTTACACAGATCTAAAAATACAGCACTACTTCTACTACTCCTTTATCAAGCCTTGATTTAATTTGTTCTATTAAGTGCAAGGTAGCAGTTTCGGTGGAATGATTTGCTCTAAAGCCAAATTGCATATGATGTAGACCAAAATTGCTTGTATTAAGAAATGTTGTCAGTTGTTTAATGACAACTTTCTCTGCAACCTTTGAGAGTACTGGCAGTATACTTATTGGTCTGTAGTTACTGGCTTCAAGGCGGTCTCCAGATTTAAAAATAGATGTGACAATGGCACATTTCCAGTCATCAGGAAAGGAGCTGTGTTTAAAAGACAAGGTAATTAAATGAACAGTGGGGGAGTTAAAATATATTTGTGTGATTTAACAAACAGTGTCAAATTGGAAAGCATCTCTACTTTTGGAGCTTTTTAAGGAGCTGATGATTTTGTTGTAAGTCATTACTCTCTACCAGCTCGAAAACCTGGCCTGTAGCATCTATAGGAACAATATCCAGTTTCCTTTTTGTATTTTTTTTCCTAGCTCATATACAGACTCAAGAAAATAATTATTAAAGACAGTAGCAACAGTAAGATGAAATTATTTATGTTTTAGGTTTTCACAAGTAAAATCTGGCAAGAAGGGTGGAAAATTAGGTGTCTATTAGGAAGAGAAGGTCACTGACCTGGAGACTTAGCTTAGATGTTTAGTTCAGGAGTTGGGAGAGTATCCATCAGTTATTGACATTTGTTTTTGTAGTCATCAGTGTTGTGCTTTAGGTCCTCTGGTTTATGGTCTGTTAGAGTGAGAAAATGTAGAAAACTGTAGTAGTCAATTGTGTCTTGTTTGTTTCCAGGAAATTTCTAGCTAGTTTGGTTGAGCATCATGATGCCATGTTGAATCTTGCACCAACTCACTGAATCATCAGTGAATCATCATGGTCTCACCAGCCATCACCCTACACCATCTACGACCTTATTTGCTACAAATAGTAAAGAGTCATAACTGGCATAATCACAAGAGATTGCTTGTTGTTGTAAAAGTTGTTGTAAAATTATGAAGAGACAACCGATGTTTTTGTGGTGAGGATTGTCTCTACATTGAGTAGCTGGTCTCAGGAACCTTGCCTTAGGTATTTTGGTCATGAGTCAACAGCATATTGTAACTGATCAGTGACACCGCACAACAACACTTCAAGCAGCATTATGAACAACTGCAACAATCTCCAAAAGAGCTAAGCACCCAATACGGTCAGCTAATCATTGAAAAGTGTCAAGAAAGGTTGGCCACATTTAACATTCTTACTGGCCTTATCGGCCATTAGTAGTTATAGTTATGTTCACATTCAGTGTTATTCACCAAAATTCATTGTGTGTCCTTCTAACAAATTTGTTGAATGCATTTCCTTCTTCATAAAACATTTACAGAGCTGATTTTTCTTAAAAGTTTGAATCCTGCTCCAATTGTTTACATCCACATTAACTAGCTTGCAGTATTCTTCTTTCCTGCCTTTTTTGGCACGTTGCTGGATTTCTTGGCACATTGCCACCACCTGTAAGTCAATGGAATAGTGTGAAACTGGCAGCAATTTGTATCATGTAATCTGCGTGCATATGCACATGCATCTTAATGTGTGTATACAAGACAAACAAAATGGGGACCCACTCATGAAAAAAACAAAAAAAACAACAACTTTTGCTCCATAGTACTACTTGGGGACACAAACTCCACAGGGTATCTTTAATTAGCCCAGTGTTTCCCCCATCAATGTGGTGATGTCCCATGGATAACAGTTCTGGCAAGGAAGTGCAAAATGGGCAGTTGAGAAATTAATCAGTACAAAAAATTCAAAGCTGCATAGCTACTACAGTGAGTTTTTTTTTTTTTTGAAAGACTGTGGGACAATGGTAAGCTCTAATGCCACTTTAAAGGCATTATGTAAATGCAAACGAAATCTGATTTGCAGCTGCAGTACTAAACAGAGGCAATCAAAGCCAGTTGTCCCACATTAACCCAAAATGAACAAAACAATCCTTCCACTAAGTAATTTGCAGTGTAAATGACATGTAAAGATGTGATCATATCTATAATTAATTTGCTACGGTCTGAAAATAGTGGAAAGGTTTCATTTGCATTTTAGTGTTTGTTTAGGCATAACATTTTATTACATTATACAACGATAAAATATAATAAAAGGGATTTTAAAATGATTTAAAGGTTTCAGTCTTCAACCGTTATTTGGATGATTTCTAAGTAGTTTTTTTTTGTTATTGGGCAAAGAATTTTGCTTGTCCTGGCTGCCATGCAGCCGCTTAGTATTTGTTACAACCTGTAGGTGTGTTATGGCCTGCCAGCACAACACATCTGTGGCAATATATGAGTATAGACAGCTAATTACACAAATTAAAATTATTTAATTAAAAAATGTAATTAAAAAATGTAGACCAAAACTACAGTTACAATGTACTGCAGCAAGTATGTACTATTATAATAAAACAGGTTGCATGTGTGTTGTGCATGTCAACACTCTTTCAGGCCACACATGAATGCTGCTGGCTTAATGATAAATGTACTCAATATAAAGAGCACTGCTACAAAGGCAAATATAAACACAAATTAATACTATTGATTTTACTCAGTTGCTGAATTAAGCCAGCCACTTCTGCCCTTTTTACCTCTGGGAGCAGCCACAATGTAGTATAAGTCACACATTGTACAAACATTCTGAATAAGAAATGAACAAATTATAGTCATTGTGTATTCAGAATAAAGCATGCTTCTACATTCCATCAGTCAATAAAAGAAAACAATTGTTATATTGTTATATTATAAATGCTGTTATATAACTGGTTTTTCAGACAGGACTCATTATTTCTTGGTTTTAATTTTTTTAAATATTATCAAATAAATGGGTGAAATTCATAAATATTAGAGTGTGGATAAAAATCTATAATCACATTTTAAGGTTAATATTTATGGTAACTGCAGTTTATTGTCATCTCTGTAAGAAAACAATGGCTCAAGACAATGCAAAATAATTTTGCCCGGGACCATACCCTGTAGCCAAAATGATGTGGACATTTGAACATTACCACTATGTGTAATTCTTTAAAGGGGCCATATTGTGTTTTTATATACTGCTATGATGTCTGATATCTATGATAAACATGGTCAAAGTTCCAAAACTTGAGGTTAATGTATGTAGAAATGCTCCCTGCAAGTCAAAAGCCAGGGCTTCAACCTGCTCTGAACGCTTCATTTGTGACAGTTTTTTTTTCTACCTTGCCGAGTAGCCTTGCTTGCTAAGTTTTTTCCATGTGTTGTCTGCATTGTCTACTCTCATATTTCATAAAGAACAAGAAAAAGTAGTGAAATCCTACTACTATAGTTTGTTTCGTGGTTTGTTTACATAGCTTCCTGAGCATCCAGAAGTCGGCAGTCATGCAGCTTCTGGAAGTTCACCAACCAGAACAGAGTGGGCTAAAACGGCCTGTTTCAGACAGAGGCTGAACTGAGGGGCTGCGTAAAGGGTGAGTATGATATAAATTGGGAGTCTTTTGAACTGCAAATCATGCAAAGATATTCCAGTAGAGACCCAGAATATAAATATAGAGCTGGAAATGTGCAAAATATATTCCCTTTAATGTCTCAACCAAAAAAATGGCATTAATATGCTGCTATAACCTCCACTCTTCTGGGAAGGCTTTGCACATGATCTTGAAATCTGGCTGCAGGGATTTGTTCCAGAGAGCTGAAAACCTGGTCACACCAGGATTTTAAAACAGCTAAAAAAATTTTGAGAGCAATTAATTAATTTCAATTAGATCAAGGCTCACGTGGATGTACATAATCTACATAAATCTACTGTGCTGAGTGAAACATTTGACACAGATTTGTAGTGTTGAAGAATAGCAAATCATCT
Organism: Scomberomorus guttatus; assembly: GCA_038419695.1. Lineage (NCBI taxonomy): Eukaryota > Metazoa > Chordata > Actinopteri > Scombriformes > Scombridae > Scomberomorus > Scomberomorus guttatus. The sequence continues at coordinate 27,291,189 of CM076452.1, forward strand.
TAATTGTGCTGCCCTTTGAGGAAACAAAAATCCGGAGTCCTGCTCTACCCTGCCAGCATATAAAGTGGTTCACAACAGAGGCATATGGTTTTCAGACAGTTATGAGACACAAGTCAATAGTACAAATACACTTAACTTACTTTCTGGATATATAAGCTACCTAACTGCTGCAGCTGGGAGAGGCATTGTGACTGACTAGCAATAGCATGTTTCCAATTGGCTAGTGTGTCACCAGCTACAATAGTTCATCAACTATAGCCCTGGAAGGAGTCAGTACTACACCAAGTACTGATTATTGCCATCTTAGCAAATATTTTTGCTAGGATGCCAATAAGGTTTTGATTGAGATCAGGACTCTGTCTACGCCAGTCGAGCTTGTCCACAAACTGGGAAAACCATTTCTTTATGGACCTAGCTTTGTGTACAGGGATATTGTCATGTTGAAACAAGTAAGGGCCTTTCCCAAATTATTTTAATATACAGTATTCATAGCAGCATTATTTGGCCATATAGTATGTATGAAGACTGCCTAATTGCTAGAGAGTACAAAAACCTGTATTGGAGAAGGAAGACAACTCAACATCTTACAAAGCAACACAGCAGAAGGGCAAAGACTTTGGTTGGCTTGCCATGTACAAACAGAAAGACGTTTAAGATTGTTGTAGGAAAACTATACTCTGTTGATTCTATGTGATATGAGAGGAAGAGGCTGCCATAAAGTCTATCTAGGAATTAAAAGACAGTGAAGAAAAGGAGCTGACAAGAAGTCTAACAAAGAGAAAGCAGGAGGAGGAGGAATGAGCTGCACCAGTGAAGATGTTTAGACTACAATGATCTGTCAAAAGCACTTGCTTACTTACACTTCAAACTAATTTTCTCATTCTCTCCCTTCTTGTCAGTACATACAGTATCTCTTATTTATCATTTTCTTCTCTCTGCACCTCTGGCACTTCATATTCAAGCTCTTACCATGAAATCACAACAGAGAAGTTAAGCAGTCAGTTACTGTAGAGGCAGCCTTCATTTTAATCATGGCCTGAAAAAAGCTTTCAATAAGGATAACTTTGTTTACTTTGTTGTACTTCTCAAAATTTAGTCACATCATCAATCATATGCACATGTGCAATATAGATTTAATCTGGACAATATGAAAACCCACAGCAAGAAATGACTCCTACACTTTCTAAACAAATTGTTAACCAAATGTTGATAGAGGACAATGCCACGAGTTAGCATCTCATTTCCCATCACACTTCAGCTTAAGCAGTATTACTTACTATTATTACTAATAGTATTACTATTTCTGTCTGTGGTGAAAATCTTGACTTTTTTATAGTTTGGCTCAGTTAGTATCCACTAGCCAACGAGCCAAAATAGCCTGACCCAACAGAGGTCTAAACCTGATCACTAGTCTGATTTTGGACACCCTACTTGGGTGCCCAAAATCAGACTAGTGATAAATGGCCAGCATTGGCCCCAAGTACACCAGTCCAATTCCAGATACCAACACTAGCCCAAAATTCAGTCCAGTTCTCCTAACTGGATCTGATTCTCAGCCCAATCTTGCCCATCTACAAAGTGATAAACCTACATACATGCACCGCACATGGCTCCCACTTGGGCCTATGGTGCCAGAACATAATGTACTTGTGTATGCTGACACTCAATGGCAATGGGACGAACTCAGCTGGCTGTCTGGGATGGAAGAATGGAGTGGGGTACCGGGGGCTAAGCCAGACTTCTGCTGGAACAGATTTTTTTCTATTAACATTGTTACAATTCTTGCCATTCCCTGATAGAGGTCAGTAAAGGTCATAGATTAATTAATACTCCTTTAAGTCCTGCCTATCGCTGCGGCATCCTTGGTGCTACAGTCAGTATGCAGCAGCTCTAATCAGACAGACAGCGGCTCAGTGATGCTGTTGCTAGAGGTCAGAACACAGTTAATCTCTGTCTTACTCGGTTTCCTTCCTCCTTAGCCCTTCTTTTGCTGTCTCCCACCATCTTTCATTCCACATCCCTTCCTCCTCTCCTCATATTTCCCCTGAATTCCTCTCCCTCATACCAGCTTTATTTCACTCTTTCCCAACCCCTGCTCTTTCTTTAGACTGCATGTTCAAGTTCTCACCAGAAAAACAATTCTTCAGTGAACAATATTCTTATATCAGTACCTCTGTATTAACAATCAAAATGTCAAATCCCAATGGGTAATGTGTACATGTAGTAATAAACACACAGAGAATTATCATCCTTTGCAGCGTCTTTCAGCTCATTGTTTTGGTTCTATGACCTACAGATTTACTGGTTTGGTTCAGTTAGAATATTCCAATTGACCTTGTTCACAGCAGCGGTAGGCAGCTATTTTCTTGGAGAAAAAGCTCTGATAAACCCACAGTATGCTACCAAACAGCAGCACCAAAAGGCAGACTTAGCGACAAGATGGTGAACATAGAGGAACATTTAGCGGCTAAAGAGCCAGATATTTTTCTCAGGAATTGGAGACCAAACAGAGCTAAAAGGACAGTTAATACCCTACTCTGCTTTCTCAAACCTTAACCAAGTAGTTTTTTTTCCACCAAAACTAAACCTAGCTTTAACCAAAGAGGTAGTAGATCAGACTTTGGAGGTCACTGGCGGACAATATTGTCCTTTCAGTATGGGTATCGGATAAGAAAACAGTCATATGGGTTGATCAGAAGGCACTGATGGATGAATCACTGAGAATAGATGACTTGTTAGGGGTGCAGTGGTTAGCACTGTCACCTCACAGTAACAATGTCCTGGATTTAAATCCAGAACCAGCCTACTGGGACCTTTTTGTGTGGAGTTTGCATGTTCATCCTGTGCTGGCATTGGTTTCTCCCATTTCCTCCTACAGTTCAAATACATGCTGTTGGGTTAAACGGTGATTCCATTAGGTGTCTGTATATAGATTTGCCAGCTGACTTCCAACCTGTTCTGAGTGAACCCCAACTGGTGTCTAATGTGAGCTGGGATAGGCTTCAGCCCCGTGCAACCCTGCAAAGGATAAGCTGCTTTAGCTACTGGATGGACTGGTTGGTATCTTTTCATTTAGCTAGCAAGTCCTTCTGTGTCTATATGTATGTGTATAACTCCCTGTTTTTAAAGTTGTATTTATAGAATGATGAGTTCATTGAAAATGTCAGTGCCCTGTGGACAGGCCAGCCCACAGCTACAGCAGGGAACATCAGCCAGTCAGTTAGTTGTCAAGTTGACTCACATACTGAGTTGGCTGCTTCTATGGTAATCAGGCCAGGGACGAATCATATTCTTTTAACTCAATATCATATATACTCATTTTTTTTCTTTTCGTAATTACCTTGCATAATCAAATAAAATTATGTTAAAGAACATGATGTGCAGCGAATAAAAACCTTTAATGAGACTTTTCTGCCTCTCACTCTCATCTCTCACCTCCTCCTTCAGCACCTTTCTCATCCATCCGTCACAATGAACATCATGCACACCTCCCTGCTCTCCCACTAACCCCCCGCACAGAGGGTCTATATGTCTCCTTCAGAAGTGGATGTCATATTGCTCTGCACATGTCACTCTGTGGCATTCCTCCCTCTCTCCTCCCTCTGTCCTCCTTCTTCCATCACCCTCTGTCCCCCTTCACCCTTACTTCCGTCACTCTCCCTCTGTGCTCTCTCTGCTCCTGCTGTGAACGTCAATGGAACATCACTGTCACGCTGTTTTGTGATGCATCCACTCATTTGAAAGGACACACACTACTTTTTGTGGTGCTACACGTACACAAACATCATATGTTTATTCCTGCCATTTTTTTTTTCCTCTCCCTCCATACTGAGCGTTCACCGTCCTCATCCCTCTTGTCTTGTTAGTCAGATATTGAGGGTTTGAAGTATCCTCTCAGGGGAACTGGGGGGACAATTAAATATTTATGGATCAACATCCATTCAAATGTTTGGCAATGGAGAAAGCCTGTGACCGGAAAACTGACATGACTGCACAACATGCAGCAGAGCTTGTCATCAGCAAGTGTCAGTGTGTGTGTGTGTGTGTGTATTGGCAGATGTTATTGTGATGGGTATATTTTGGACTAACCGAGGGAAGTTCTAGCTGCAGCCAAACAAATAAAAATAGACATGACACACATGACAGCAAAGGGCATCAGAGATAAAATCAGACAATGCAAGGTAGGAGTATACGTGCAGCAGCAGCATATACTGTACATGTATGATGTTGAAGTCAGTGGAAGTTGATACAAAAGACATCCTGGATCTTTTAAACCTTCAAGTAATGCCTCTGAAACAACCTTAACTGTCCATTAGCTGAGTCTGACCCATGCAGATAACCCAGCCTGAACAACCTCAAGAACTTGCTGCAATTTATTTGCATTCATTAGTCTGTATGACCCTTTCACTTTCCTGACCACTTTATACAGAGGAAGAAGTGGCAGGTTAATTGCTGCAGTACAAGCAAGACAGATAAAAGTGAAAACTATCCCCAAAATGAAGCAAAATCTCCAGTTCATCTGATTAACTTAATAACCTTAACAGCAGTGACAAGGCTTGCAAGCCAGTTCTTGTCTTGCGAGTTAGGGTTGTCTGATCAGATTAAAATAAAACATGATTTACTCATTTTTAAAATATATATTACTTTCAAAAAGCCCATTTTGAGAAGCGGTTTGAAGGAGGATACATAGTGTCAGTAACACTCAATCCCATTTATCTCCACTGATTTCAATGCAAGATCATTATTTTCAAGGTCAGAACTGGAGGTTATTTTTAGGCAGGTAGAAATGGGACTCTTTCCATGTGTTTATGCTTTACTGCAGCTTCCAAAAAAGAAAACCAAATCTGAAAAGGATCAAATGTGCCATTATGTCTGATGTCTTATGTATGATGAGGGTCATAAAAGCCTGTGGTCTGAAATTGTTGAAACCTTTGGGGAATTTGCACTTGTTAGGTTATAGTGACCTGTTTATTGTCCTGTCTATTGTTCATTGATAGCAAAGGAGGAAACAGTGTGACATTGTTGTAGAGCTAAAATCCACAGAGGCAGGAGGTCGGGTTGGTAATGGACAAGACATTGGACTCTGACATGGTTAACAGCTGTTCGCCACAGTCAACGTTTCTTTTCATGACTGGGATCAGTCCTTTACACCCCCTAGCTATTATTTTAAGCATGATGACAAAGGAGTGCTTACCTTAATGGATTAGTTATTTTAACCAAAACCATGATCCATCCCTAAAGTTGTTCTTATAGATAAGAAAACACTGAAATGTTAGTAACAGTAATTTGTTGAACGGTTTAGGAAGGCACTGATAAATGATGCTATCCTGTTGATACTGCTGTCAGCTAAACTATCCTACCATTTAAAAAAAGTTTAAGATAAAACATTTTAAACCAATCATTGCTAATCATTACAGTAAAATCCATCCATATCCTGTTTCCCAAAACATATGACTCAGTTTCATGACAGTTGTTTCCTGTTTAGTTATTTAGTTTGACTATTTGATTTCACCTCTACCTGTTTGAATTGATATTTTAGATTTGAAACCCTTCTGTAATGTTACAAACTCATGACATACTCATGTATTCTAGTACAATTTAGCACCTTTAGCTGCTCTTCCCAGCTTAGCACGGTCTCATAAGCAGGTTGGAGGCATACTGTGTTATGATCATAGGACCTCTGTAGGGACAATCCAACAGATGAAAGCCCCCACAATGCACTGCTGCAGAGCTGAAGCATTTTGTAGTGGAGAGTGCGACAGGTGGCATAATGATTTATGCTCAGCAGGTCACTGTGGTTTAAATTACTACTAAGACGGTAGAGAAAGGTTCTCCTGGGTTTCTGTCAAATTTGGAGATGTGATGTTTGAATGTCAGAAAAAGCTGAAAGGCAATGTTAGCATGTTAACAGAATCAGCTTTTAATCCACTATTGTAGTAGTAAAGGCTTACACATGGTGATATTGCTACACTATCTATATTGTTAAGGCATCCACCCCCCAACCCGTGACTTATCTGCTCACTCACTGTCCTGATCCAGCCAGACTGAAGCCTCTGATATCAGACTAAATCCACATCAATGTAGTGGCACATGTGACTGAATGGTACCAAACATGTCAAACAATGACATTTATCTATGACTGTCCAATGTTCCTCATGGACTACATTAGCCAGAACTACCAATGGTAGAGGAATGCAATTACAATGCTGTTGTTGTCTTCAACACCAACTAATGTTCCCCCTATTTTTACTTAAAAGCCAAGCATCCTGGTGTCAGCTTCCTCAATACTGCACATCAATGCTTTTCAAACATGCCCCAACAAAGCCCATGAGTCTGCTGTTTTTTTTTTTTTGTTTGTTTATTTATTTCAGCCAAGCACTACAGCAGCTGGTTTCACCTATTAACATACGCACAACAAAAGCTGAGGAGCTGGATAATGAAATGAGTTGCTACACTGTTTAAGTGGAATCCAAATGTGCAGAATCTTCAGGCTTGATGGCTCCTGACTGAGAACCACTGCTGTAAATGTACTCATGAGTCTCACTGTGGCTCCTTTAGAGGGAGGAGGTATCCTCTGATTGACTCACTTTCTGTGTTAGGGAAAGAGTTCATATTTCAAGTTACATAGGCAAAATATTGCACCAATAATTAATGACAAAAGTTGGCAGTGAGTCTTTTCAGGTTCTGCTTGAAAATAAATAGTTTGTATGACTTGTCTGACTTCTTTGAAAATCAAATGTGTTTATAGTTGTTCTGGGCGGCCGCACTCGATGGTGGAGTGCAAAGCTAACATTCAAGGAGAAGGGGAAGATGTGATATTGTTTAAATATGGGGATAACACATTTTCAGACAGTCTCTCCTGGAAGGCATTCAGAGTGTTGCACCTGGTTGTTCACATGGAAAGTGACAGAAATGGTGTGTAAAGAATGAAGAAAGAGGGCTTGAGAGACAGTTCAAACCCCACTTACTTTCTCACCTCCACATGTCTGGCCACAGCATGAGGTGGGTATGAATTGTCAGTTCCAGAAAGTTACTGAAACACAATTACTGAACAATTATATTAGTTTACGAATTAGTTAACTGTGTTGATTATGCGATTCAAGGGTAACACAAACCTGAAGCATATGACATGCATCCACAACATCTTTCCACATAATCCTGCTCTAGATTGACACCTTTTCTCATTATGACACTCTTCAACTCTCTAGAAAAGCATCAATTTGATCACATTCTCCTCTCAGGTTGGCACATCCCGGCTGCCACACTTCAACTACTACTCTTCCGGTGTGTGCTAAAAATATCAACTGATGCAAGTCAAATGACGTGGAGCTATGAATGTGACACAGTTGGTGTGTGTTGTACTTACTGTAGGTTTACCATATTCTCTGTAAAGCTTTAATGTGTATATGTATATATATATATATATATATATATATATCTTCTATAATTATCTTTATAATTATCATGTAATTTGTTTCCTTGAAATTATTATGTACTTTCTTTTACAGTTGCTTAAATTCAATTCAATTCAATTCAATTTTATTTATATAGCGCCAAATCACAACAAAAGTTATCTCAGGGCACTTTACACATCGAGCAGGTCGAGACCGTACTCATTTACAGAGACCCAACAATTCCCCCCATGAGCAAGCACTTGGCGACAGCGGCAAGGAAAAACTCCCCTTTAACGGGAAGAAACCTCAAGCAGAACCGGGCTCTAGGTGGGCGGCCATCTGCCTTGACCGGTTGGGTTTACAGAGAAAGAAGGAGGGAGGGGGACGGGGGAAGGGGAGAGGGGGGTGGGGTGGGGAGAGACACAGAGAAGTATAATAACAACAAAAACAATAACCATAACAGCAGTAATGTAAGTAGAGCTATGAATTTATAATAGCAGCAATAATATCAGTAGCAGAAATAGAAATAGAAGCAGGACATCCACGGGACCACGCCACCGTCCCCACAGCCGCGGCCCACCATTCAGGCGCTGGATCTTCCTGTGAGATGAGAGAGCACAGAGACTCCGGGGAAGAAGTCAAGTTAGTAACATGCATTAATGGTACATGAAGCATTGAAATGGAGAGGAGGAGGAGGAGGAGAGAGGAGAGAGGAGCTCAGTGCATCATGGGAAGTCCCCCGGCAGTCTAGTCCTATAGCAGCATAACTGGGGGCCGGTCCAAGGCGAGCCTGGCCGGCCCTAACTATAAGCTTTATCAAAAAGGAAAGTTTTAAGCCTACTCTTAAACGTAGAGAGGGTGTCTGCCCCCCGGACTGAATCTGGAAGATGGTTCCACAGGAGAGGAGCCTGATAGCTGAAGGCTCTGCCTCCCATTCTACTTTTAGTTATTCTAGGAACCACAAGTAAGTCTGCATTTTGGGAGCGCAGTGCTCTAGTGGGGTAATAAGGTACTATGAGCTCTTTAAGATATAAAGGCGCCTGACCATTAAGAGCTTTATAAGTAAGGAGAAGTATTTTAAATTCTATTCTGGATTTTACCGGAAGCCAATGTAGCGAAGATAAAATAGGAGAAATATGATCTCTTTTCCTAGTTTTTGTTAGTACACGTGCAGCTGCATTCTGGACCAGCTGGAGAGTCTTTAGAGACTTGTTAGGGCAGCCTGACAATAAAGAATTACAATAATCCAACCTAGAAGTAACAAATGCATGGACTAGTTTTTCTGCATCTTTTTGAGGCAGGATGTGCCTGATTTTTGCTATATTACGTAGGTGAAAAAAGGCAGCCCTTGAAATTTGTTTTATATGATGGCTGAAGGACATTTCCTGATCAAAGATAACTCCCAGATTCCTTACGGTGGAGCTGGAGGCCAGGGTAATGCCATCCAGAGTAGCTATATCATTAGATAATGTGTTTCTAAGGTGTTGAGGGCCAAACACAATAACTTCAGTTTTGTCTGAGTTCAGTAGCAGAAAATTGTCAGTCATCCAGGTCTTTATGTCCTTAAGGCACACTTGAAGTTTAGTTAACTGATTTAATTCATCTGGCTTCATTGATAAATATAATTGGGTATCATCAGCGTAACAATGAAAATTTATGGAGTGTTTCCGAATAATATTACCTAAAGGAATCATATATAAGGTGAACAGTATTGGTCCAAGCACAGAACCTTGTGGAACTCCGTGTCTAACTTTTGCGTGGATGGAGGATTCATTGTTAACATGTACAAACTGAAGTCGATCTGAAAAATAGGATTTAAACCAGCTTAATGCAGTTCCTTTAATACCAATTAAATGTTCCAGTCTCTGTAACAGGATGTGATGGTCAATGGTGTCGAATGCAGCACTAAGATCTAACAAGACAAGTACAGAAAGAAGTCCTTTGTCCGATGCAGTTAGGAGGTCATTCGTAACTTTCACCAATGCTGTCTCTGTGCTATGATGCGCTCTAAAACCTGACTGAAAATCCTCAAATAAACTATTGTTATGTAGGAAGTCACATAACTGATTGGCAACTGCTTTCTCGAGGATCTTAGAGAGAAAGGGAAGGTTAGATATAGGTCTATAGTTGGCTAAAACGGCTGAATCCAGTGTGGGCTTCTTAAGAAGAGGTTTAATTACAGCTACTTTAAAGGACTGTGGTACATAGCCTGTTACTAGAGACAGATTGATCATATCTAGTAAAGAAGTGCTCACTAAGGGTAAGACTTCCTTAAGCAGCCTAGTTGGGACGGGGTCCAAGAGACAGGATGATGGTTTAGAGGACGAAATCATTGAAATTAATTCACAAAGGTTGATTGGAGAGAAACAGTCTAAATATATATCGGGTTTAGCAGCTATTTCTAAGGTTCCTGAATTGGAGGGTGATTCAGTGCCTGTTGAGGGCAGAATTTTGTCTCTAATAGTTAGAATTTTGTCATTAAAGAAGCTCAAAAAGTCATTACTACTGAGAGCTATAGGAATACATGGATCAATAGAGTTATGACTCTTTGTCAGCCTGGCCAAAGTGCTGAAAAGGAACCGAGGGTTGTTTTTATTCTCCTCTATTAATGATGAATAATAGGCAGCTCTGGCATTACAGAGGGCCTTCCTATATGTTTTAAGACTATCTTGCCAGACTAAACGAGATTCTTCCAGTTTGGTGGAACGCCAAATCCTTTCAAAATTTCGCGATGTTTGCTTTAATTTACGGGTTTGCGAGTTATACCATGGAGCTAGCTTCTTATGTTTTATTATCTTCCTTTTTAAAGGAGCGATAGAGTCGAGTGTTGTTCGCATGGAGCTTGCGGTACTGTCAACAAGATTATCAGTTTCAGAGGAACTAAAGTTAGCAAAGACTCCTTTGTAGTATTGAGACATGGCACTGAATTTAGTACTAGTGGGATCGCTTCTTTAAATTTAGCTACAGCACTATCAGAAAGACATCTAGTAAAGATGTTTTTGTCTAATGGCGTGTAGTCTATTAATAGGAACTCAAAAGTTATTAAGTAATGGTCAGATAAAATAGGATTTTGTGGAAAAACTATTAGATGATCAATTTCAATGCCATAAGTCAGAACAAGGTCGAGGGTGTGGTTAAGACAGTGCGTAGGTTTATTTACACTCTGAGAGAAGCCAATTGAGTCTAATAATGAGATAAACGCAGTGCTAAGACTATCAATATCGACGTCCACATGGATATTAAAGTCACCTACTACAATTACTTTATCTGTACTAAGGACTAAGTTTGATAAAAACTCTGAGAATTCAGATAAAAATTCAGAGTACGGGCCAGGAGGGCGGTACACTATAACAAATAGAATTGGCTGTAAAGTTTTCCAGGTTGGGTGTGAAAGACTAAGAACGAGGCTTTCGAATGAGTTATAATTAAGTTTAGGTCGAGGATTGATTATTAGGATTGAGTTAAAAATGGCTGCAACTCCACCTCCTCGGCCGGTGTCTCGAGGAATGTGAGTATTAATATGACTTGGAGGAGTGGATTCGTTTAGGCTAACATATTCTTCATGACACAGCCAGGTTTCAGTAAGACAAAATAGATCAATATGATAGTCCGAGATTAGGTCGTTTACTAGTACAGCTTTAGATGACAGAGATCTAATGTTTAAGAGTCCACATTTGATTTTCCTATTTTGTTGCACTGTGACATTGGTGGTGTTAATTTCTATTAGATTTTTATGAAAGATTCCTCTTCTGTTTACTTTAGAGTTAATTGATTTAAATGATTTGAGAGGTCGGGGGACAGACACAGTTTCTATGTAGTATTGGGTGGGTAACTGCTCTAATGGAAGCGCAGAGAAGCGTGTAGGACTGCAGCTCTGCTTCCTGGTCTCAACTCTGGATGGTCATGGTTTTGGTCTAATAAACTCAGCCATATTTCTAGATATGAGAGCTGCTCCATCCAAAGTGGGATGTATGCCGTCTCTCCTAATCAGACCAGGTTTTCCCCAAAAAGTCCGCCAATTGTCTATGAAGCCCACATCGTTTTCTGGACACCACCTCGACAACCAGCGGTTGAATGATGACATGCGGCTATACATGTCATCACTGGTCAGATTTGGCAGGGGCCCAGAGAAAACTACAGAGTCCGACATAGTCTTTGCATATGTACACACCGACTCAACATTAATTTTGGTGACCTCCGATTGGCGTAATCGACAGTCATTAACGCCGACATGGATAACAATCTTACCATATTTACGATTAGCTTTAGCCAGCAGTTTTAAATTAGATTCTATGTCGCCCGCTCTGGCCCCAGGAATGCATTTGACTATGGTTGCTGGTGTCGCTAACTTCACGTTTCTCACTATGGAGCTGCCAATAACCAGAGTTGGTTTCTCAGCGGGTGTGTCACTGAGTGGGGAGAACCTGTTGGAAACGTGAACTGGTTGGAGGTGAACCGCGGGCTTCTGCTTAGGACTATGCTTCCTTCGGACAGTCACCCAGCCGCCCTGGTTTCCCGGCTGCTCGGGAACCACCGGGGGAGTAGGTGCTATGCTAGGAGCTATGCTAGGTCGGCCCGCACCGGCTACTGGGGGCTGGCTAACAATAGTTACCGATTTGTTTTCCATGGTGCGGAGCCGCGCTTCCAATTCACTAAGCCTCGCCTCCACCACTGCAAATAAACTACATTTATTACATTTACTATTGTCACTAAAGGAGGCGGAGGAATAGCTAAACATATGACACACCGAGCAAGAGAGAGCGGGAGAGTGGGAGGGAGAGAGAGAAGCCATCGTTAACTGTTTAGCTATGTTAGCTGCTAAGCTAAAACAGCAGAGCAAAAACAACTACCTGCTACGGGATTAGCAAGAGAAGTCGCTAAACGAAGGAGAGAGCTAGGAGTGCTTGTGCAGAACTAGCGTACGTTTAAATATACTGCAGGTATTTTATCCACAGTGATGAAGAATAAAGCAAAGTTTAGCTAAGCTGAGGGCAGCAAAACATTATCGGTAAACACAGTCAACAACCGGAAGTGACACAATACGCTTACCGTAGCACGTCAGCACGTCGTCAGCACGTCAGCAACACTGAAATCAAGTATTTACCAACGTGGTTACAGTAATGTGGTTGTAATTATCGAGGTGGCAGCTGAGGTGCGGAGAAAAGGGTCTTTGACTTACAAGGAGACAAGCAAAGAATTGGAAATGCTAATTTTGGGATTGAAATTCAGACTGCACACAGTGTTCTGCTGAAACTGGCTATTTACATTACTAGAACCAGATCCTGTGGTTTGTCCTTTAGAGGAGATGTTCAGACACCACGAACTTACTTCACTTTTTCAACTTCTTAACATTTGAAGTGTATTGAGATTCAATTTTTTCTTTATATTACCCCAAAATGCATCCAAACAAACAGTAAATAGTATTACAGGGTTAATTGATTGGAATCTGCTTCTCAACACGTTGTCTTCCTGAGCTGTTCCTGCAGAATAATTGAGGCAGCAGCAGAAACAAAACAGCTTGATTTACTGATGACAAGTAATATTGAAAAGCTGCTCAAGCAAACAGACCTTTTGATGTTACTCAGCAAAATGGATTGTTGGTGTGTGCCTGGGTGCCAGAGTGTGGTTGAGCGTATGTATTTATGTGTGTGTGCTGTGCCTTTGAGATGTCGGCAAAAAACGCTAAATAGGGCAACCCACATGACCCAAAAATACTCACTTCCTCTCTCCAGTTCTGTCTGTTTCCCTTCATCTATCCCTCCCTGTCTCTCTCTATCTCAAATGGGAACATTGTATGTGGCCTATCTACAGCCCAACAACCTCCTCTGGGCATTATGGCACACAGACACACACACACACACACACACACATACACACACACACAGATACACAAACGTCACCCGATGCTCCAGGCATACAGCAGACCGGCAGCAACTTTCAAACTGGCTTAGCGCGGCTTACTACAGCTTAAAAAGGCAGATTGGTTACAGAGAGTGTCCCTGAACCAGAAAGTCACTCATTCCGTCCCAAATATGGTCAACATTTCTATCAACAGCTGATAAGCAAGCTACGCAAATTACATTAAACACACACACACACACACATACACATAGTCCTTCCCACTTTGGGCTTATATACTCAAGGTTTCAAGGGTTCTGCATGTTCATCCCAGGACCAAATCAAAATAAATTTAGGAATCATCTCACCATGGGACCCAGACTCATCAAAACACACCCCTGCTCTCTTCTCATGGGGATCCACCAGCCCACGGCCTGTGACCTATTTAGCCTGGCCATGCTGTGGCTTGGCTGGCTTACAGACGCTATCCCCAGTGTTTGTCCCGAGCTGGCTGAGCTGATGAAGGTCCATTCCCCACAAAGCCACATTCACAGTCACATTCCCCACAAAGCCAGATTTGACTAAAGCTATCAGCAGGCTCCCATATGACGCTTGCATTCTGTAACCTTTTAAACCCACAATCCACAACAATTATAGTAATCTGGGCAGGTGTGGACATAAAAGACACCTGTTACCTATTTTGGATACAAAATAATTGTTAAAATTGCAATGTACAGTGTTACCATCCAATCACTAAATAAACAGATTATTTCCTTCATTTTTATGTGTAACTGTTTGGCCTTAATCCCTATTTTTGCCAAAAATCGGCTTTTTGGCTTCAGGGCATTAACCATTTGCAGTTGGCATGTCAGCTACGGTAGGTGTGGCTAGCAGTTATCTGGTTTTGGCTCTCATGTTACGCTACCAGCATCACAGTAGGACTGTCACAGCAACAACAACAGAGGAAAGCAGTAAGAAAAGACAAAGCAGACACATCAAAAATATGTGGCACATCAATGTTGATTTTTGTCATTGCATTACCATCTGCTCCTTCAGATAGTACAGAAGCTTTGCAGATGTGGGTTACCTCAGCTTCAGGCTAGACACTGTTTGAGATTAGACAGCTCATCAAAATGGGTGACAAGCAGGACAGAGACCAGCTGGGCCTTAGCAACACACTGCATTGTCAAAAGGTGAAAAGTAGCATTTTGTAGACTTAAACAAAGCAGGAAACCCCACTAGGCAAGGAACACCCCTATGGGAACATCGGGAGGATGTCATCCTACATCAGTATTTGTAGATGCATTTCATAATAAAGATGTCAAACTATACAGAAGGTGAACACAATAACATAAATAATGTGTACAGTATGAATATAATTCATAGCCCTGCAATAAATATTTATGTCTGATGTCAGCAGTAACTGTGATACTGTGAATATATAAATTAGATTGTTTATTTCTAAGGTAGTGACCTATGCCTTTCCTTCAAATCTATATAAATGTCCTAAATCATCAAGATTAAAATTTAACAGAAGTAAATAAAATACAAGCTTAATTTAGACATGTATCTCTCTCTCTGCTTAGATGGCTTTTCACCTGCCAGTTACCAAATCACACTTGCTGGGCAGATCTGTTATCAGCTGCTCCAACTACTCCAATAAACTTTAACTTTGAAAAAAAAAGGAGAGGAATCCCCCCATGATTGCTGTAGAAAGTCATTTTCAGTTTTTTTCAATTTCTATATCCATCTAAAACATTTCCTGGCTATAAAGTAAATTATTAAAAAATAATTATTAAATTAAATATTAAATAAATAAACAATTCAATTATTTCATCTGATGAACATGAATAATGAATAATAGTGTGATGGATAGATGCATAAAGGTGATCATGTAGGTGAGAAGTTTGTAAAGTAATGCCAGTAACAGGGCCTAATCTGTCCTGTGGAGGTTGGACTAAAGTTATTTTGTTCGCTAAAAGCCTAAATACTTCTATACTGTACATACCACTCAAGTAACAGCTGTGTCACTCAAGAGCACAACACACAAATCAGCCACCAGATTTGTCTGTTGGGTCTTATATACAGGCCCTTGTAAAGTGGCTCATATGGAGTTATAATCTGAAGAGATGTATCTGATCAATAAAATATAAAAATTCCATTTCATACTTACAGTAAGGTAAAGTTGCACTCATGCTCACTGTTCCAATATATACTCTTATAAATACTAAAGGCATAATTCCCTCTTGACCTCCGGTTCTGCAAATCTATATGCATCCACTGCAAAGGTGCTTTGGATAAAACAGCAAAAGTTCTGCATGGCAGCATGGAAAGGTTAACATCAGCGAATCAGGGATTTCTCACTCTTTTCTCTGCCCATCCACATCCTTCCTCACTCATCCGTTCCTCCCTAATACCCTCAGCACCTTCACTCATTGTTTCCTTTGTGTTTTCATCACAATATCACCATCTTCTTTCATTTTTCACATTTTTGTCCTTGGCTTTCTCCTTCTTGTTTCTCTCAACCTATTCTCTCTTTTGGATACTCCGTCCTATATTGATTTATCTTCCTCTCCGCTTTCGACTTCAGCTCTTACACTTAATTTCTCATGTTGCACATTACACTCCTCTCCTCTCTTTATTTGCTTCCCCATTCCCTTTTATTTCCACAGATTGGATTTCCTGCTCTTCCCTCTCATTTCTTATCATTTCCTCTCATTTCTCAATACTACTCTCTCTCACACCCTCCAACATTTCCCCCTCTGTCTCATCCTCTCACTTGTTCTTCATCACACAAACAGCTACATTATTCAGCATGGGAATGAGAGAGTCAGAGAACGCACAAGGCCCTGTAGCTTAATCCATCTCCTTTATCTACCAATCACAGCGCTGCCCCGTTCTTATCTCTGCGCCCTGGTTGGGTGGGAGGGTTGTCCGTCAAACTATATTGGGGTCCAGATGATTGTGCATGCAGACGAGCAACCCTGCAACACCCTCTCCATCTCAATCACACGGGCTTGGCAAGTGCACACACACACACACACACACACACACATACATACACACATACACACAAACAAGCAGGTATGCACATAACACTCACTCTTGCTTTTTTCTGACTAATACACACACTCACACACACTTTGAAAGGGACTTGGGAAGCTAACAAGCATGTGACATTGAGAAGGGTGAACAAGGCAACACACACACACACACACACACACACTACATCTGTATGCATAAATCAATAGGCGTTCTATGGCTGCATTTACTAAGGTCAAATGGGGCTCGGGCTGACGGGAAATAGGAGGACAGTGTGTGTGTCTGTGTGTGTGTGTGTGTGGGTGGTATAACGGACAGACTGAGAGAGAGTAATGAAAGCATCTCTAAAAGGAAAGGTTGGGAGGCTGAGGAAGAGGAGGCGAGAAGAGCATAAAGAGGAAGATGAAAAGGAGAGATGAAGGAAGTGAGGAGGAGAGATAAAGGGATGAAGAGAGGGAGACAGGGCGGATAGATGAAGGTGGAGGAGAAGAAGAAGAGGCAGGCGTGGAGGAGGAGGACAGTTAAATGGAGGCTGCAGTAAGCGGAGGTCAATAGGGGAGATGATGGAGAGATGAGTAGGAGGAGGGAAAGAAGGACGAGGGAGGGCAAGGAAGGGGCCGTGAACCCATTTGCTGAGCTCAGGTGTTTTGGTGGCACTGTCATGTCTCTGAAACAACAGACTATTTGATTTCTCAACTGCTTTAAGAGAGGCCGACCCGGGTCAGAGAGCGTGACTGGCATTTATTTTTCCACTCCTGCGCTGTATTCTTGTCACTGACCAGGGAGAAGATGATACTGCTATGTCATGTCATCTTAGCTCAGGGTCATGCAGGAGAGCTTTTCAAGGGAAATTTTTTTACATCCTGGGTCATATTTGTGTACTGTATGTTTGGTCATCACTTATATCACTTACAGTATGATTTGAATCCTTTTTCTAATCACTTATTTTGCAACCTTGTCTCCTAAAAATTACATTCATATATAAATCATTAACATGTTTGTAGGAAACATGATAATACCCAAATTACTTATAGCGAAGATCTCCACTATCTGTTGCACATTGTTTAATTTGGACAGTAGTCTGATCCAGTGACACTGACCTCACCAATGTACCGATCCTTTCTACATCACAATAGCTTCTTCACAAGGTTTTGTAAGCTGCTTTCATCGATACATTGTTGCCTTTTAGGTTTAGGCACAAAAACAACTTTATAGTAGTAAAGTAAGGGGACCTTAATTGTCATGGTTACAATAATAACCACTTGGGTAAGGGAACAATCGTGATCATGGTTCAAAGACAGACAAGAGTCATAATCCCACTAGAGGGCTTTGTCACTTAGAACATAAACATCACTTGATGGTGTTTTTTTGGGGGGGAGGGCAGTCTCAATGATTATCATAAATATATATGCCACTTATACAGGTCACTTCTAAGATGATTTTCTTGACATAGACAAGATGGATTTACATTATATACAGTATTTGTATGTATTTATAATATATTTAGCTATAGTTTAGTTTTTGAATGCATGTTCAAATCAAATATTTACTGCTGCACACAAACTGCACCATAGTCGCTTTTCAGGTGGTCTCAGTATAGTTGTTTAGTCTGCACCGTTCAAGTTAAATTGACGGCTTTCATACCAGCATAAATGAACGTGCAAATGCACCAAACATTGTTTAAACAGAACCAAATTTAGCCATCCTTAATAGCCTAAGTCTGACTTAGAGCATTTTCTTCTCTGGTCAGAATCAGTGGATGAGTTGGTAAACTTGTTGGATTTTCCCTTTGGTTTGCTTTCTTTAGCAAACAAAAATGCATCACTAAAAGCCACCTAAGAATGCTCACTTCGCTCATTGATCAGACATGTCTGGGGCAGGGGAGGAGGAAGTAACAGGAGGAAGATCCTGAAGAAGGTCATCTGGCCAAATATGAAGAAGGCAACAAACTTGGACCTGGATTCATTCTCCGTCTAGCTGCTTGCAACTGTTGATTTCACTCATCAACATCCCAACATGCAAAGCACACCGGGACCCGCTTAGCTCAGAGTACTCCTTGTAGTCTGGTAATCGAGGTCGTATTACGTTTCCACCACAAATGAACCGCTCCAGAGTTTATTTGGGACCAGACCCAAACCATATTGTATCTTATCTTAAAGGGTTTTGGTACTGTAGTTTTGGTCCACACCAGAGTGCGACTGCTGTGTTCAGACCTGCCAAAATGAATAATATCAAGGGAGGAAGACAAGCAGAGTCTGATTCCACCAGACTGAACAATGCAGGATCATCAAACAAACAGGTCATCTCACACTCAAATGTTTTATTCCTTTGACTATAATTGTAAGTTGTCATTTTTTTCCATTGTAATTTTATGGATTTGAGATCAAGCGATGGACTTCCTGAACTGCCACTCCTTTCTCATCAAGTACATTCACAATTAGAAGTTACTGATTACACATTCACTCGCCTGTAGTCAGCAGCACTGCAACTTACATAAAAAGCTAATTTCATGTTAAATAAATTTGGATTTGTAATATGAACTTTTTTGTCACACACTGTAAACTAGGCTTTCACTGACACATTTGTATTTCAAGTCACAAACATCACATTTGTTTAACTTGTTGTTGAAACCCAAATCTACTTTAATTCAGGACTATTAGTGTGTCCACAACCTAAAAGACAGTACATCCTTAGAAAGCATGTCCTCAATTGCCTTTTGTGTCACTAACAAATGCACTGCTTGCTCCTTGTTCCCCTGCTGATTTCTGGGTATTGTGGGAGCAGAGTTTTTTTTTTTTAATTTATTCATACCTTTCCGGCCTTTTTTTTTCTTTTGAATTATGTCCCTTGAGGTCACGACAGAAACAACATGTTTTTGAGAACACTAGGTGGGGAAATGTGCACTATTTGGAGAGAAATAGTATGCTGGGTGTTTATACTACCAAAAAGGAACAATGGTGGACACCTGCAGCAGCCACTGGAGCACAAAACACTGTATCCTTTCGTAATCTCTTCCGGAAGCTGAAGGAGAACTAAATTATTATATTCTGAGCACTTCGCTTGATTTGATTATGGTTGTTCTTACTCATAAACCATAACAAGCACAGAACAAAGCTTCAAAAATTAAAGATTTTAATTAAACCAGTCCTGTAGAAATCTGTACGAATCCATAAATACAGTGGTGAAGTCACCAATGTATTATGCACTGTACAATATGTTATCAAGTAGTTAAGATGGATTCAAGGTTGTCAGATTATTCGAGGTAGATGAATATAAAGTCTGACTAACAGAAAAGAAAAATGAGAGAACAAGCTCAGAAAAGCCAAGAATTTTATTTATAATAACTACATATAACTACTGTTCATGTGCTACAGATAAAAAGCTATTTTAGAAGTGAAAAGAGACTCACTAATTTCCTGCCTTGATTCAAACAGAATGTCCAATTTTGGCCCTTTAGAGCAGTGAAACCTGAAAGTTACAAACACTGTTTCCCAGCTAACAGTCCTCCTGGAAGACCTGATTCCTCTCTGAATGCCACTGTAGAGAAAATATCCTTTCTTACTAACGCTGAAAGAACTTCAATGTTGATCTCACTTGGGCAGTTTATTCCTTCATTACCTATCTACCTACAACTGAATTTAATTTGTCTGATACTTTGGTTTATGATGAATAACTACAAACATGACATTTCCATCAGCCTCAGCTGTACTTTCTGTTTAGTGCTAATTAGCTAATCTTAGCATGCTATGAAACTAACTAAGATGGCAGACATGGAAATATTACACCTGCTGAACATCAGCATGTCAGCATTTTCATTGAGGGTATGTTAGCATGCTGACATTTTAGCCCAAAGCACTTGCATGAACAACAAGAAAAAGGCAAAATGAGAAAATGGTGTTTGTAACATTTTATTCCCTTGAATTATGAAGATGCGGACAGCAACCAATCTCCTCACACAGCCTCTGTTAAATTAGCTTTTCTAGCACATGCGCAGTCGGTGAGTTTGTAGTGTCACAAATTGGGCTTTGCAAACTATTGGAATTTGAAAAGCACTATGGGAAGTGCAACTCATTAACAATGCCACCTATCTTGTTACTGTGCAGGCAACATTACATTTTTATGACATTTATTCATGAGTTGATATTAAATATAAGCTTTACTCCGTCAAATCTAGCGTGACGTAAACGGTTGCTTAGAAAATCAAGTCTCTAAGGCAACAACAGACTTTTTCTCCTTTTGGTGTTTGGTTACTGACAAGAAGCAGAGCGAAAATTGAATGCAGCACTAATATGAAAACACTTCAACTTTGACAGACTCAAACAAGAATAAAACAGTTTTCTGTTACTATGATGTATTTGCTGGCACTGTAGACACTGAAGATAATAACAACTGAACTGAAAGGATACTGCCAACAATCATACTGTACCCCAATCAGCTCTGGTGTCACAGATTTAAATTAAACAATTCAACAGCATGTGAAGCATAACATGAGGACCTCTCCAACTCAGCATCAGGGCACCTACACATCAGTGCAGTGAAATCTAAATCTCTTTGGCCCACTTTGAGAGTTATAATTTTAGATGCAGCACTGCAGCGAGGTGCTAAAGCCATAGGCCTCTTCAAGTGCCAGTGAGAGGCAGATGAAAGTTGTATCAAGCAGAAACACAATCAACTTGGAACAGGAGATATATTCAGTTAAATGTGATTTGTAGTCAAACATTGCTGGATTTTTCGTTTATTATTGATTTAATTAAAATATTCTATTGTACATTATTCATCGAGTTTCATGTCACGTCAGACATCCTATATTTATATACATGACTCAACATGTATATGTTGAGAATTCTTATATACACTACATATGACTAAATTCATAAGCAGTGATGTTTGGCAAGGCCTGACCATAGACTGTAAAAAAATAATGGACATAGCCACTGTGACGTCACCCATTGGTTTGTGGACTCGAAGCCTTGAATTTACCAATTTGACCATCGCCATCTTGGATTCCTGGAGCCAAAAGTGACTATATTTGGACGAGAGAGTGGAGCTGACCCTAACGCTAGCTGCTAGCTTGGTTAGCATGGTGCATTTACAGTCTATGGTTAACTGTGATAATGCTAATGCTAATTTTCACTAGCAAAAAACAGGCTTAAAACCATTAAAACAAAATGTACTTACCGGAAAAACTCAACATCCAACTCCTTAGAGGGTCTTTTAGTACAACCAAATGCTGAACAAGACTGTTTTAAGGCAAAATGAATATCATGATGTATTGAAGAAGACTTGAAACTAGCAATTGAGGCCATAAACTCATTAGGAAACTGGTTACTGATAAACACTAACACTAACAAATCAAGTGAGAAGTAGGGTCATTTTCTCATAGACTGCCATACAATCACACTTCTTTTTGGAGCCAGTGGAGTCGCCACATGCTGGCCATTAGAGAGAATGCAGGTTTAAGGCACTTCCACATTGGCTTCACTTTTCAGACCTGGAGCTACCCACTTGGTCCTGACAATAAACAGACATTACATTACATGCATTATTGATGTGACCTTGAACAGTGCAGTCAAGATTTGATTAGATTTAGCTCAGTTATATTTTGGAAATGTGAGCAAGTTTCCATAGTGCAGCTGCAGAGACATACTGCAGCGATGTGTCAAAAAGACGAATCCTTGAGTCTCTCCACATACTGTGAATAATGAAAGAACTGCATACATAACTCACATGAATGAAAAATCGCAAGCAAAAACACCCTAGGAGCCAACAGGAATCTGTCAGTACTTCACTGTCATGGACCGAAGGACCAACAAAAAAATGGCAGTTTATGAAAACATCAGTTTGTATCTTGATACTTTAATTTGCAGTTTTTACTTTTCCCTTTAGGTAATGCAAAAACAAGCTGCTGAATTCATCTGATATTAAAGGTAACACTTTAATTAAACACTATAATTTTATGGATTTGAAATCAAGCAATGGCCTTACTGATCTACAACACCTTTCTCATCAAGTACACACATTCACACTTAAAAGCTACCAGCTACATACATAGTACATAAATTCACTCTGCTGCTCTCAGCAGCACACAGATTACATAAAAAGCTAATTTTATGTTATTTTCATGTTACTTAATGTTAAATAAATTCGATTTTCTTTTCAATTTCAAGGTGTGGCTGTGATCTAGGGCACTGTAGTCTACTAATCCTGAACATAAGGATAGCTTTTCTGCTGCCAATAACAAAAAGTGAATCTGAGAGCATTGGAGAGTTGTTGGAGTAGCTATGATTCTGCAAGATCATTCTCCCGTAATGAAACCATCACCATTGTGGACCAAAGAAAAAGGCTTTGCTGTGACCAGCTTCATTTAAGAAACCAGCACAAAGAAAATTACACTTTTAGCCATGAAAGGAGAATGCACTGCAGGAGATCTGAATAAAATGTTTTTGTTTTATTATGAGGGAGCACAGTTTAATACAATAATGAAAGTGGTCGATGGAGTAGAAAAGAGTGGAGCTGAAAAGTTTCTAATGAGAAATAAAGAAGGAAAGTGAGAGACAGATGGGAACAGATAGACATGAAATTGAAAGAGAGAGCATGTGCAAGGGAACACATATTAAGAAGAGTTGGGAGGTCTTTGATCTGAGCTCCCTGCCAAAGAAACCTTTGATTTAAATGTATTATGAGGTCAGAGAACTTAATATTGGATGCAGATCATTACTCGCTGGTTCTCATAGGGACACAGGGTATAATTGTAAAAGGAAAAACTTCAAGTCCTTTCTCACACAGGCTCTGCCCTCCACTGGACTCTATGGGTACTACTCTCCTCCAAACACACGCACGTATTTACCCCTGAACTTTGCATAAACATAGCCGGCCAATCAGGATGTGCCTACCAGAATACGTGTGGAGCCCACAGTACATAAGGCAGAGTGCCCGCTATCCAACATCCTTTTCTCTTCAGCGAATGGTGAGTTTGTCCACTGGTTGGCCCCCCACACCTTCAGCAGATGTGTGGACATGATGCTTCAGCCGTTGTGCGACCGAGGTGTGCAAGACATTGGACAGTGAAGCTACTCTCAGACCAAATCCCTCCTTTGTTCCCAAGAACATATGGAGTTTTTTCAGGTTGAGGGTTGTTCAGCTGGATGCTTTTTGCCCTCCACCTAGGGGACAGGGAGGCGAAAACTGGATCGGCTTTGTCCAGTTTGCACGTTAGCCTGTTATGTTGAATGCACGGCCCCCATCAGAAGCACTGTTCATGTGCTACGGAGATGATGTGGATGGAAAAGCTCTATCCAAGAAATGCCTTGCTAGGTGGCTTTTTGAGTGCATCTCCCAAGCCCATAAGCAGACAGGAAGAGGCCTTCCCACTGTGGTCCTCACATACTCAACACGCTGCGTGGCAGTGTCAGTGGCCTTGTTTAGTGCGATGAGTGTTGAGGACATATGCACGGCAACATTGTGGTCTGCACCCTGTCTGTTAATATGGTTCTATCTCTTGGACATGTCAGGGTCCCTTTCACAGTCTGTGCTCGCTGGATCGACCCAAGACTGGTGAAAAGTTTGGATGTGTGTGTTAGCTGTGTTTCACCTGACCCCCCCTCTGACAACAAAAATTAGGGCAAAATTTCTGTTCATTATTCTCTGATGAGTAAAGACAGTTTGGGCGGACAACCTCAAAGCATTGGTTGTTTTCCTTTTTAAACAATAATTTATCTGCAAGTGCAAGTCAAATTCTCACTGCCCCATCTCATTGGATGATTTTTTTTTCTGCTCGGTGCATGTCCAGTGCCTGCTCAAATTCCAGCTTCCAGTATAACTGTGAACAAGCTAACCTTGTCAGTTCCAGAGCCTCCTAATAAATCTAAGCTAGCTATCTTAAAAAGCCAAATGAAACCATTAGCCGCTGCTGGCAGCTGGCCTCTCAAACGATGAGTGCCTCATCTTCACCAGCCTGTCAGGTGGGAAGAAAGAGGAGAGATGACCTGTGGACACATTTCTCTTACATTCAAACTGTATTACATTCAAACTCTCTGTATTTCTTCAGTTCTTCATTTATGCAAATGAAGAGGGCAGTGTGCCATGTCAACAGGGTCTGCTTCACCTTTGCTGTACATCTGGTCACAGTGTCAACACAGCGCCAATGTACAGTATATATGCCGAAAATAAATATGACCTGTGAGGAAATATGATTGTATTGCACTTTTTCTAGCAAATTTTAGGCTTTCATTATATATGAAAGATATATGATATATGAAAGAACACATTCTCAGCCCAGATGACTAAGCACATGGTTCAAAGTATGCTTGCTTCTCATTGGAAGTTTTACAGCCAGTAGAAATCCTTCAGCAAAATCCATTACAGTTTCATGAAACTGTCTGACAAAATCATGACTAAAACATTGACTAAAATTAGACTAAATTTAAAACTGAGTTCCACTGACTAAATCTTGACTAGAACAAAACAAAACAAAAATAAGACTAAAATGTTTAAACCAACTACAATTTTCAGTAAGTGACTAAGGCTAAAACTAAATTTAAAATTCTTGTCAAAATTAACACTGCATGTCAGCAGTATTTGGCATAGTCTACAACCACCAACTCCATGCCCCCTTGCAGAGCTTAGCATGTCTTGCAGAATATTTTTCTCCAGTTGGTTCTTAATATCCCAGTGTATTTTGATGTGCAAACGCAAAGATACTGTTCACAAAATGCTTGCTTTTTAGTGCATTTAGTGCATACAAACTCTAACCCTGGGCTTTCGGTCCAATGAGACATTTTTTGAACTTTTGGGGTTTTGGAATAATGGGCCTTTGGACCAATGGGCAGTTCCCAGGGCTGCAACCATCACACAACTGATATGTGGATGATCTCCCTGGGAACCCCTGTCCTCAACACAATTTCTGCATTACCTTTGACTAAACCAAAGTACCAGCTAACCTGTTCACTACAAGCCTTGATGTGGTCCTAACTGTCCCACAAAACTTAGTGATCCTGGTGAATCTAAATCGGAGCCTGTCCTACCAGAAATTGTAATTATAACTTCAGGTCCAAGCTTGAGTACTGTAACTCTGTCCATGGTGGTCTTTTTTCAAACCATTTTAGACCCTCAAAGCTCATCCAGAATGCTGCAGCAGAATATCTTAACTTCTTCCATGTAACCCCCCCTCTACCCTCACCCACTGGATATTTGTTTATCAAGAAAAATTCTATTTTTATATTTTGCAACCTAAAGATCATGATTTGACCCAAGACCTTTGTCTATGTGCTAAACTTTTTTGTACTGGTCAACAGTTCCTGTTCCTGCAACACCTGAATTGAAATGAAATTATGTTCACACCTCAGTAAGGAGTCTGTCCCCATTTCTCACTGATTACAAAAAACCCATCTTGTTTGAATCCACGCAGCCAACTGTTCCTCTGTCCAGGCTACACACTATTTTACTTTGACTACTTTTATTTGACTTTAATTTCATAGCAATTTATGCTTCATGGCGCTGAATTATCTGGCTTTTTACTCTTTTGACAGCTGAGCGAACTCTTAAACTGTGAGTTGGCACTTTACAGAAGCTGACATTTGTAGTGCTAGCTTTCAGTTAACATTTGTTATGGTTGCTCTGTTTAGTTTGCCAGCTAATAAAACCAAAGCTGTTCGGTGACTGAGCTGATTGCTCTCAAGCTACAACTGCCTTTTGATACAAAAATTAAACTCAATTTCAGTTTGTCACAGGTTGTGCAGGTTCTGTTACTTTGTATAAAATGAAAATACAAGTTCACATTAAAACCTACTTTGGAGATTTTAACAGCTAAACCCGTTAAATTCTAGGGTGTTTATGCTCATTTTTAATTTCCTTTATTTATACCCAGTAATCTCATATATTGTGTTTTTAAGGACAAGATAGACTATTCAGAAATGTCATTATTTTGCATGTGAGTAGTATTATACATGCTTAAGGAGACTTTTTTGTCAAAAAATAAAAATGTAATTTTTTCCTTGATCTCCAAAGGTTTTCAATACAGCACAAATATAGATATTTGAATGGATAGAGAAGATGGTCAGAGTTCCAGGGATATAAGAACCATGCTGATGAGATATTCTGAGCCTCAGTAATGTCCAAAACTGTACTGATAGTCCAGTGTGTATATGATGTCTGTGCATTCTGGTTTAACAGAATTATGAACCCTCACGTTCTACAAATGCACATGCATTATACGTGACCTATGTTTTAAGGCTGATTCTGATATTATTAATATCTATTCAATTATGGTATATTTCAACCTGGTGTATAAATTGTGGCCTTGTGAGTCTATGGGTTATGCTAACTTTGCACTTACTGTATAATATATTGGGCTGGTATATCGGATGTGTTCAGGCACAGGATTGAGTATAGGTTATCCACGTCTGTTACGGCTCAGAGCCCAACACACAAGTGTAAAAATATGATTTCTATCAGACACACTTGGGACGGGTGACTGAAAAATGTAGCTGAAATTATTCCCCGTGTAGATAAGCCTTTACACTTGATGGATTACCATATGGGCAAACTGTGCAGACCCTCAGGTGCCCCAAATAAACTGAAATGTAAGGTTGCTTCTGCATTTTTGCCCAGCCTTGACATGTGTTATAGAAGGGACAAAATAACTTTTAGTTTAATATTTATTATTACTTTAATATATTTATTTATGCTTACATTCAAATGATCACAAACCAACACAGAAAGGAGGGCTTCCTGTGTTGGTTTGTGATGGGTAAAATTTTGAACACAGGACATTTACTTTTAAAGGAGTATTATCAGACAAATGGGAAGGATCTTAATGTTTCTTCCACCTTTGGTTTAGACAGTAAACACACTGTAGTTAATAGCTGTTCCTCACAAGTATAGTAATACATGTTTGTGTGTGAATGCAGATGCATGTCAAGTCACAAAGGCAGATAGATAGCAGGAAGATAACAGCCTGTAGGATATGTTGTAATTCCCTGAGTTTGTATTGCAGCATGTTGTAAAAAGACAATAGATTAAAGATCTTCATTATACAGCACGCCAGAGGATGAGCTTGACAAAGAGAATAAGGAATGAATGAGGGCGTGAGATGGAAGAAGAGAGTGGAAAAGAGAGAATAAAGGGAGAATTGGAGGACAGAAGTCAAACAGTCATGTGAACTGCCTCTCTAAAACAGTCTTCATGCACACTCGAGACCCTGTTCACATGCACGCAGATTTCATGGGCAGACATGAGCCTTAACACACACACACACACACACACACACAAATATATATGCAGGAAAACAAACACATACACACAATAGCAAGAGAGAGAGAGAGAGAGAGAGAGCATTTGGAGGCTTGTATAATTCTCTCTGTGGGTGTCAATTAAATCTCAGCTCTGTCAACAGCACACACACACACACACACCTACACACACACACATACACACTCGTTCTCTTTCAACAGCTAGTGCATCGTCAACACCGGCTGGCTTGGCAAGCAAGAGGGAGAGAGAGAAAGAGATAAGAGATAGAGAACTGGTAATATGAGAGCATGAAAGCACTGCAGGTAAGGAGGCACTGCAGTTGTCACACACACACACACACACAAACACACAAACAAACACATTTGGTCTCATTTCATGTTTTCTCTGGGCTTGAATACTGCAGAGGCCTGGCAAATGAACCATAGATGATATATGCAAAGGCATTCACACACATGCAAAGGAACACAGAAACATTACATCACCAGATGCAAACCAACATACCTGGGGAAATAAATTAAAACAGAATTAATAAAGAGGCAGACTGTACACACTCCACTGCGAAACTAGTTTGACCAGTGACAGTTTTCTGAGGAGCGCCACATAATGCAGCAAAATGACACACATCATGTGACTGAAAAAGCAAACTGTGTGTTATGAAAGCTACACTCTACACTATCCTCAAGCCTTCACTGAAAAAACAACAGAAGTCTGCAGCGCTGCAGTCTGAACTGTAACAGACCGTTCACAGGTTTGCTCCCTGCTGAGGTGTCCTAGTAACGACTAAACTCAGATTGACTCGGTCAGTGAACGCCACTCAGCTAATTGCTCCATCATTAGAACAATACAGCAATATACTGCTTAAACCCTCACAGTGCACGCCACAAACTGTTTTTGTGCTACTTGCATCTATTTGACCCTCAGACACTCTCTTTAGCTTCAAATATAGATGTATTGCACATTTCCCTTTTCAGGATAACCTGGGTTATTTGAAAAAGTTAGTTTAGTTTAATAGTTTATTCATCATGGCCAATTAATAACAAACGCAAACTATTTACAGCCTCTTCTCCCATCGTAGAGAAAAGGAAACAACCAAATTTTGATGCACATGTCGCTTGGATTTCCATAACAATGCCCAAGGAGGGGTTACACCCAAGCATAATAGCGTATTGTGCTTGTAAGAACCAGGGCTATTGTGTATGTTGACTGACAGCAAGATAGACCAATCAGTTTGTGATCCAGCCTCACTTTGACCACTGGTCACTATAAAGGAAGGGATGAGGAGCAAAATAGCCACCAACTACATAATCCAAATGTTCTTAGAAGATTTTTGGCTCTGTTTATTAATGCCGATGATTTGGTGTAGATGACCAGATGTGTGATAAATTAAAGGAAAAAGTATTTTAGTGAGGTGCTCTTCCTCCAAATTTGTGGAATTCTATTGGAGGGATGAGCAGCATTCTTATAAAAGATGTTTCCTCATTTGTAGTTTGGTGGTGGTGGAGAGCACTGTCTAACACACTGCTCCAAAATCTGCCATCTGTGTTCAACTGGCCATAGCATAATAAGATTCACATCATTTTCATACTCATCAAACCACTCAGTGAGTTCTTGTAACCTGTATGGAAGACTCTGCATTTATTATGATCTGCCACTTATTTATTCAGGTTTCCACTTCAATTTGTCACCCATGTGTATGCTGACTGATATCAGGCTAAATGACAACACTGAAGACACTTACCCCTCAAAGTGTAAAACACTAAAAGATTTTTTCTGAGAAGTCCGCCAAAAATATGAAGAAATTAGTTCTTTTGGAAACTTATTTTCACATGACCTAATGTGGGTTCAATATGGATGTTAAAAGAGCAAGATAGCATGCATTAATTTGCAGAATATTTTAATATAGTATGGAAATTCAGATTGGAATCTGTAAAATAAGCTTTATTTAAATATGTAAAACACATCCAACATCCGATTTCTTTGCATAACTTGTGAATCATGCCTTCTGTAATATACGTAATAAACTGCAGGTGTTGTGGGTCAAATGTTCTTCTAATTCATGCAGAACAATCTGTTATCTCAGTTAGGAAACACACACACACAGACACACAGAAATAAACAAGAAAACTGTGGGTTAAACTGTAATATTGCCATAATTCAAGTCCCATGTGAGGTTTGTTTTCAGCATTTTCACGGCACAAATCAATGCTGTCACCCCCGGCATTATTAATGTGGCATTCTGATTATGAAAACCAAACAATGTTAGAATAGACGGAAAGAAGAAAAAATATTGAAGGTGCGGGAATTATAAACCACACACACACACGCACAATACTGACAGATTGACCTCTGACCTTCAAACAAGATGCATGTTGACATTGATCTTCATCGTGGTTTTCCACTTCATTTCTTGAAAAATGTGTCATCAGTACTCAGTGGTCTGTGCAGCGGTTGATAAATGTTTTTCCAGCAAAAACAGGTTACATGATGCAGGAGGGAAAAAACTCATAACTTTAAATGGCAGAATTCACATAAATCTGATTTTTCTGGATGCCTCAGTTGGTATTTACCATCATCATGTTGTTGTTTGACACAAAATAAAGAAAAAAAACTCCTTAATGTGGGATAATAAAAGGCATTTGTTTTCTGCATTTGACCAATACAGCGTATTGAGCAGCAGTCCAAAATGCAGTTCCCACATCAGCACTGTAAAAGCTCCATTAAAATGATTGAAATGCATCTAGTCCTCAAAGTATTTTCAGACCCACACGCTTGTTTTTTGCATGACCAAACTTCACAGCGGGTGCTGATGCAGTTTGCGCTGTGGAAATAAGATAAAAAACATGGAAACAAAATGATGAATGCATAAAATAGTTTGATGTATCCCAGTTGTACAGGCCATAGAATAAAAAAACAGCACAAACATTAAATTGCAAAGAAGTTGCCGGCGATCCCCTGAATAATTCTAGATGTTCAGTATGGCAACCAATGCACAAAATCCCCTTAGGCTCATGCCATACTTGCTTTTTACCAACATGTTTGTCTGCATGGCTGAATCATCTGCAGCCAACACCACAATTGTTGTTGAGGTTCAATAGCATTTTATACAGTAGAGTCCTTTGGAATCCTTTAGAAATAGGTTCAGCTGTGAACATTTGAAAGTGAATAAAGTTAAAAATAACAAATTCTAAGATACATAATCTTTGTTACAACTTGAAAATGAGCAGCATAAGACATGAAATGGTGATTACTTGTAACTGACATACACACTGTATACTTTAACACCTTATTTTACGTGAGCTTCTCCCGATTCAGAACCGACACGTTGATCATCTATCTAAATATTGATATGATGAAATCTGAGTATTTTGTCAATCAAAAACAGGATCCAAAATGGAGCTATCAGAACCCAACCTTAACAAGATTATCTTTGTTGAGAACTTCTAGTTTTGCACAACATAAATATAATCGTGAAACTCAAAGAGGTTACTACATCATTAATGATAACATACAACACACAAAACAATAGCTGGAACAAGCTCTATTAGTTTCTCATTAAAGCATTTGCCACTGTGGCTGTGGTTTCTTCAGCATCTGCTGTTGGCCTTACTTCACATTCTTATATACTACTAGTACTGTTCTTTGCCCTTCATGGGCTTAATTGCATCTTGCGGATATGGAGCATTCATTTCTGAGGACGCAGACAACTAATGCTTTGACAGAACTTTGAATACATGGGGTAACCATTGTTTCCATGTGAACATGTCGTTAAAAGCAAGTTACATACAGTTCTGTATGACAGTTCAGACACAGCAAAGCATTTCATTATTTAAGAAAACAGGAAAATAAAATCTGTTTTATATGATTGTTTTCTAGATATTTGAACTCACTGCTTCATTGAAGAACTGCTGTTACTTGTGTAATAATACATTTATTTGTCATATCATCACAAAAAGAGAGACCATCATTTTTCCCTTCGTCATTTCATTATGAGACAATATGCAAAAAGCCATTAGAAATGCAATTGGTAGCTATTTAAAAATTAAACCCCAACAAACCCCCCTGCTAAAGCCAAATCCAAATAAACACTGTAAGCGCTAAATCTGTGGTGTCAGGAGTCTTTGAGCTGCCTTCAGCAGAGTCCACATTATTACCAAAGCTGGCCCGCTACATGTCCTTGAGGGGCCAATTCATTAGTTAGCTGGAAAACCCAATCAATCACAATGTATCAGGGAAGACTACAGATCATAATTCAGCTCAGGTAGAGCAAAGAGAAAAGACAGGGAAAAGAGACAATGGATGGATGGAAAGAAAGGCAAACAAGACAGATTGGCAGGAAGGGAGAAAGGAAGAAGGATGATTGCGGACGTAACCACGGACAGTTAAAGGTGGTATCCCACAAGTTGCTTGGTGTTGCAGTCCTTAGAGATTACCTGCCGATCAAAAAGTGCACAGTAAGCTTTCTTTCACTTTTTAGACATGATTGTTATCATAAGGATAGAGGATATTTATAAAAAGAGCCATGAGGCATTGAGGGTGGACAACTAATGGAAACCTGGCGACATGGTTGATGCTTATTGTGTTATAAGTGATCAAAAGCAGCAAAATGGACATCTACTGTGCAGTATTTATGTTAACATTTTTATTTCAACTGATATATATTTTTTAAAAGAGTCATTTCTCACCTGTATGTCAAGGAGCATTGAGGTTTCATGATAAAATATAAGCTATTGATTAGAAAGAGAGAGGAAAGTCTCTGATGTGCTCCCCTGGGATGTCACACACACAAACAAGCGAGTAACCTCTAGGGGCAGGCCCAAAGATCTAAGTATGTCTCCTCTACTTGTCTGCAATTGTTCCCTTGCCTTCATTGATCTTTCATAGATCAATGTAATAAAACAGAAACAGGTGTAGGTTTGCACCCAGAAGGAAACAGCAGCACATTAATCACACCCTGCACTCAGATACAATACACATACAGCTGCTCCCAAAGCTAACAAGAATTGGTTTACCAATGATTTGCAAGGCTCATCTGTCAAATTATAAGGGCTTTAATGACTTTCAAGGCTTCTGCCTCTTTAAATGTGATTCAAAATGACCAAGATTTAGAGCCTCAGAGGTGTAAAGTAGCAAAGTACATTCAGTCACTGTTACTGAGTGTAATCTTCAGTTAATGGTACTGTTCTTAAGTATTTCCATTTAGTGAGACTTTGAACCTTTACTACCCTACATTTTCCTGAAGGCAATAGTTGCTACAGAAATGTATTGCTACCATGCCAGTATCACATTATAACATGAAAAGTGTATTGTTATAACAAGATGTTTTTCACATTATAACAAAGAAATTTTCACGTTATAACAAGAAACTTTCTTGTTATAACAATATAGTATTTATCTTGTTATAAAGTGAAACTTATATTGTTATAACGTGAAACTCATGTTTGAATAAGGAAACGGTGTGCAGAGAACGGATAAACTGAGGAATCTGGCTCATTTGCACAAATGGTTTTAAGTTCTACGTCATACTTGGGTTGAGACATGGCAAGATTCTGCTGTTATTGAGCATGGTGGGTGATACTGTGAAGTATGTGTACACTGAGGGTTTTAAAATGCATGGGGCTGCACAGAAGGACGGATGAGTCCGACGCTGGAGGAAGCGTCATTTCTCATTGATCAGCTGGAGGGTCATTATCAGCTGATGTTGGAGGAGCCACCAGAGTCCACAAGCACTACACGCATGCCAAGGAGCACATAGGTCACTGTCTTCTGATGCCTTTTAAGAAGCGCTTAACCTGAGGGTGCACAAAGACAGATCTCTCTGCATAGCCTTCATGGTAGGATGAAATAGCTGCAGCATATGTTCTAACTATAGATAGAGCCACTTCTATCTACTAACAGCTGGAGGAAAATTAACACATGAGATAGAGGGCACAATGAAAAGTAGGCCATTTCATGCGTAAGAGGTCGTAGTTGATGGAGAAAGTGTAGAATCGAGCTGTCTTGTAGTTTGCAAAAGGCCAAGTGCCAGTTCACAACCAGAGTACATCAAGGGGAGTCCACTTCCGCCCGAGACCAACTTATCACGTTATAACGTGAAACGTTTCACGTTATAACAATATAAATATTGTTATAACGTGATAAATTTGTATGTCGTAATAACATGAAAATATCTTGTTATAATGTGAAAAACATCTTGTTATAACAATAAATTTTTCACATTATAATGTGATACTGATCTGTTTTCTTTTTCTGGCGTGGCAGCAATACGTTTCCGTAAGTTGCTACTCACTATGGCGAAAAATATTTCACAGAATATGCCGCCATTTTTAAAATGTGAAGCCTTGATAGCTAGGCTAAACTATTAGCTAAATTGTTACCTAAAACAATAAAATGTGTCTTCAAGGCATATAATATATATATGTGTGTATGTGTGTGTGTATGTATATATATATATATATATATATATATATATATATAAATAACTGGTTTTACATAAATAATAGTAAATAATTTGAGCACATTTCACTGTTTAGCATAAAGACTAATGATGATGCAAAGAAAAACAGGATGTAGGAGAAAAGAGAGATTACGGGGGGGTGAATATTCTAGAAAATGTCTTACTCTTTGTAAAAGAAAAAAAAAACTACTTGGAAAATGAAAGCAGGGCTGTGTCCTAATTCCATTGCTCCTGACAGAAAATGATGCAATATGTGCACCGACTCACATAAATCAAATTGCAAGTTATGCCATTCTAAATTTTACTAAAAAAAGCAAAACAGGTTTTCACAAAGATCAGTATTTTTTGGGACACAGCTTACTTTTCCATTTTGTACTAACAGGAAATGATGCAATGCATGAACAAACTGTAGCTTTGTCACAATACAATACTATATACCAATTCTCAGCTGGTTTTTGAGGATGTATTTTGTTCACACTAGAAAAGAGACAGAATCAAGTATATTAAAAGAAATCAACGTATTAAAGTTTTTTTTTTTGTTTTGTTTTGTTTTTTGCTTTTTTGGCAGATGGTGGTGAGAAATCTCCAGAAGGTTCTCAAAACAAACAAAAACAAGCAAAAATAACAAAATCTGTGTGCTTTCTCTTTGTGAAGTTTAGTTGGCAGTGGTACACAGTTTGATTTACATCTGATGGTGCATGTATTGCGCATGTTGATTTCATTTATTTTAACTGCAAAAACAGTACATGATGATTAGTACTATATAGGCTAGTAAGTCATTTCTATTTAGTATGGAACTGGGACACATGGTGCAATCTGCAATTTGTTGCAATTACTTGCAGCTGTGAGTAGGTCCTCCACGTGTATATCAATAGTACCTATACTGATTGTTTTCAGTAATTAATTTAGCTACTCTTCCAGAGTGAACACACTATATTATTCAAAACCTGCTCAGAATTAGTATTTAGTATGGAGCATAGGCCTTACTGTTGCTTGCAAACTACCTAAAAAACACACTTATCTCTCTATAAGACACACCGGTCAGTAGCCAACAGGACACGTCTTTCAGAGATAGTCAGGAGTAGCAATAAAGGCCCTGCACACCCTCACAGTGTTTGCAATTACTCTGGTTAAACTTCTAGTCAGGCAGAAGTTGGGTGGAGCTATGCTGGGAAATTACATGACATCACAAAACTGTGTACCAATAAGAAACATAACAGATGCAGCAAAACTAACAGGAGAGTGAGGGAGCTGTCAATCAAGTGTAGATTCTCTAATCAGGCACAATAAGTGAAAACATTAGTGTAAGGTGTTATAGTTAAAGTTGAGGTGTCTATTAGGGAGTCAGATAGACCCTTTGCAGTTGGACACAGTTGGACAGTGTATGCTGTTTTAATAATGTAAAAGATTAAACCTTAACATTAAAATGAATATTTTTAGTTTAATTTCCCAACTTTTATTACTAACAATGTTTTTTTTCCACATGACTTTTGTTGCATAAATACCCTTTACAATCCTCGGTCTACCCTTGTTAAAGACTTTATTAGACAACAGTACTTTGACTGTGACTTCACGGTTTAGAGAGAATATTATTTTCAGTCTATGTCATTCAGGGCTGTATGCACACATTAAGCCTTGCTATTAGGGCACTAAAACAGTATATTTATGCCACATGAAATAATGCTGTAGGAAATAATACAAACAGACATAATATAATAGTTCTCTAAGTAATAGCTTCAGAAACAGGTAATAATACTATTATTGGATAACAAGCTTTACTTTAGTTCACTCAATTATTTCTTTTGAGAGTAGGTGTCACTTTTTTAGGTGGATATCTAATTTTGGTCAGGAACTCATTATCCTTTTTAGACCAAGCTGGTGCAAAAAGCTGTATTCAAAGGACAGAATTTGAATGAGAAATTAAATTAATTTAATAGCGTGGACATGGAGGCCAAATAGGCCCTAGAGGGGCCGTGAAATTTTACTGGAATGCTGTCCTCTAATATGAGGCTGCATTAAATTAAAGCCAAAAAAAAAATAGGAAAAACGGAAAACTTAACACATCACACTTTCTCTGTCATGTGTCATGAAAGTTTTTATAAGTTTGCATGAGTTTCATGACCTCAGGGGCTAATAAAACTCACGCAGATCCTTTGGAATAACAACAGGAAGACACGCATGAAATTGTTCAAATCAAACTTTTGCTTGAACTCTTGAAAAGTTGACTCCCTGAGGCTGCGATGGCCTCATCAGACAGCTGACAGGAGATTTCCTGTGATCGGCTTTTATGAATGTCACTAAATGGTGTGAAAATGGCAGCCAAGTAGCGACAGCAGAGCAGCACTGGTGGATTTGTCCACGCTTAATGAGGCAGCTGGTGGGGAGGAGAGGCATTGTTTTCCTCTCATTGGGGATGCATTGAGTAATTTGTGGTAACCTGGGGAGATGCCATCCCCTTTCATCCCTCCTCAAATGGCCGCCTGACCGCAGCGGATGCCAAAACGTTCCAGTACCATTCCTGAGCACATTTTTGGCATTCAATAGACTTGTACCACCGCTACTACAAATGTTCCCTTACAGCTTAATACGGTGTCAAAAACAAAATAACAGTGTAATTAAACCAAATACTACACAAATCCAAACACGAGTAAAGAGAAACTTAGGAGTCATGAAACATACCTCAATATGAAGAGATGTAGCATTAAAGCCAACAGAGAAACCAGTGCTGATAGATGTACAACCATGGACAGCACAACAAATTCTAACAGAAATATAATAATAAAATGTAATCTAAACCTCTTCAACCCTGATGGACATTGGACACCATTAGATCCATACTTACAAATGCATGTTGTGCAAGAAAAGGATTGATTGTCCAAAAACTTAAAAGGGGCATACCTATGAATTTGTTATTGACTTACCTTTACTTTACATCACAACTTACTATTTTGCAAACCATGCTACTGTGAATGTGCATGTATTTTATGTATTTTGTCTAGCCTTCCACTCATTCAAAGATTTCCACTTATTTTGATATAAAAATTAATTAGGTGCAATCCATCACACTGAATATCAAGGTTGCCTTCATTTTTTGGGTTAAAATTACATAACTGTAATGGGGTAATGTCATGCAGACTTTTACATAAAACCTATGTGGTAAATTTAAATGCCTGGAAATATAGGAAAAAGTACATTAAAAATATCTAAACATACAAACCATACATTTAAACATTTTGAGCAAAAATATTGAAGACCCTGAAAAAAACTACATAAAAGTTAAAGTTAGGTATTAATGGGTGTGTTCCAAAACCCGATTGGCACAGTGCGGTCAGTGGGTGTGGTAAATCTCTAAAGTGAAATAACCCAAAACATTCATACTTAGGCAGAAAATTGCTTGTTAAAGCAGCGAATTGCTAATAGAGGATGATTAAGAAAATTGTTTTCAGGGCCTTTATGGGATTTGTAGGAGCTAGAAACACTGGTATGGTTCTCACATTCAGCTAAAGATCACAGTGGTTGTAAAACACCATGTCAGTCATGTCAGGCTGCACTTTGATCCTGGGTTAAAATATTTCACTCAGTGTTAGCGTCACAAACATTCAGTGAAGTGTTTGAACAGACATATGTGTGATGTGGTCATACAATGTAAAAAAAAAGGAGCATTTCTAACTCTGGAGCTGCTTTAGGTAAAAAGTAAATGGGATCATTAGGGTTCAAGAGGTGAAAAAAAAAACTTTAAAGTGACAGAATGATGTTTGAATGGTTACCAACAGTTTTGAGGTAATGCAGTTTAATCCACACATGAAGGATTATTTATTACTTATACTCTAATAACAAAATTAAATTACATAATTCAATTATTCATCTGTAAAAAATAAAATGTTGAATTTTATTTTTCAGATACAGTGCTTCATACTTAAACTGTATATTGTTTAAGCTCTTGGTTACTCACTGTCTAACTTTGGAACAGAAATTACTACAATTGCCAAATGTGTATAGATAGTGGCCTATATAACACACCAGTGCCTGTTTCCTACTATGACTGTTGAAGAAGGCCTGAGGGCCGAAACATCATCTGAATAAAAGAGAAATGCATATGGAGCCAGAGTGTGTGACACTTTTTTCCTACTCTCAGTGGCTGCAACACTACCAACACAAATGCAGACACAACAGCAGCCACATGGTACATTGAGTTAACAGTAGTTTTTTACCACTGCATGGAAATGGTGTGGAGAGATTTCTATAATGGATATAATTCATAAATACATAATTACTGGTCTTCTTGATGAGAAAAAAATCTCTAGAAAAGGGGGGCAGGAGAAGAAAAGAGAGGGATTAAATTGACAGAATATCCACAATGATGAAGAAATTCCCCACCAGTACAAATGATTTACATTAGAACAAAGTGGAAAGAACTACATGAAAATATAAATGGGGAATATGACTGCATACTGTATGCACAGAAAACATTTGCACCCAACACAAAAATACTTATTTCCATTAAATATGCTGTATATTTTTCACAGGCTTTCACCCTCTCTAAGAACATACATGTTGCTTTTATCATTCTGAAAGTACTTGTAATGAGTACTCAGTAATGTTCTCTGAGGATAAATGTCCAATGAAGAAAAAAATAGGATCATAAAGTTTCAAACTTTTCAGTTTTACTTAAATTTTTATGTTGCATTAAGGTGCAGATGGGAAAATGTCACATCAAAGACCTCCAAGTACATATTAATTTATTTAAATAACTGTAGTATGCGACACAAATACAAAAACATGTTCTTTACACTGTGAATAATAGTTGGTGAAATTATTATCATATCTGTTCTGTACACTTTTGTTTGACCGATTGCCTTTTTTACTCCTAGGACTGCGCTCGAACACATACATCTGAGTTAAGAAGGTTATGAGACAGAGATACACTACAGAGCCAGCTGATGGAAAAACTGTCTGAAATGTATTTTCATGCAGTGTAAAAGTGACAAAAAGCCAAAAAAGAGAAAAAGAAATTCAGTTTTAGATTATGAGAAAACGTATCTGCCAAATCAATCATTTATTTATTTAGCTTTAGATTAGGTTTTTGGTACATTTTGGAAATAATTCTGTAAATAACTGTTGCACCATATTGCACCTTTTTAAATTTGGTCTCTTTTCATTTATTTTCCTCTTAATAGTCAGTCTTAATAAAATTTTCTTTCTTTCTTTCTTTCCTCCTGCAGTCCAGTCACACCATTTCACTCTTTACTGTGTTCTTAGCTCACAGCGCCCCTTGTGGCCAATTGCATACTTAAAACCTTTCTACCTTCCTATTCCAGCAGTACTTTCCAAACATTTCCACTGCAGTCTCCACCAAATGGTTGTGAATTTCATCGAGCAACCCCATCAGATAAGAATATACTCTAGGCCACAGCAGAGATGACTTTTACAGTTAGAAATCAGCACAGAATTGCATAACAGTCTCTGCAGCAGGTGGGATGATAACAACAGAGAGGAGAGAAAAACCTATCATCAGGCTCCTTGTATAGTTTTTTTTGTACTAATGTCTGGTAAGTTAAATTACAATGAAAATAAACTATTTCTCAGTTTTCTAGAGATGCCATGGTATCCCCCTCAAGCACCCCTGGAGCTTCCAGGAACAGAACCCTGCACAGGAGCCAAGTCACTGCAGTAAAATATTGGACTGAAAAGACTCTTTTCCAGCCAATTTGAGTCTTTTTAAAGTATCTAAATGATGTTTATGCTCTATTATGGAGCGGTATGATCAGAAATATGACAGGAGAAAACAAAAGATGTGGAGGAGAGAGAGAGAGAATTTGGA
The DNA here is from genome assembly GCA_038419695.1 of Scomberomorus guttatus. NCBI lineage: Eukaryota > Metazoa > Chordata > Actinopteri > Scombriformes > Scombridae > Scomberomorus > Scomberomorus guttatus. Next base: position 27,330,988 of record CM076452.1, read on the forward strand.
GGGGGTGGACATATCAGATTCATTCCCCCTCCCCACATCCCTTTTTTAGTTCATAACTGCCAAGGGTATTAATAATTAATGAGGACAATTCTCTGGCGTCTGGATGAGTCATACTTTCTGCTACTTGGTTTCCCAAAAGCCCCATAGGTTGGATTAACATGGAAACAAGAAATCTGAATTTTTAACCCTAAAATGGGACAATTATGAATGTTTGATAGGTGCCTAAAAACAGACGGATATATGATACTTGCTAGACAATAAGGTCTGTGCCACAAAAGCTTCAAGACTTAAAAAGAAAGAGCAAATTTGGGATGTGTGGACATGGATTTCACAGAGATAGACACACAAAAAGAGGAAATAGCAAATGAGGCTGCATTAAAACAGGTGAAAATGAAGTTATTTGGTCATATTACATCTTTGAAATGTGACTTCAGGACATTTTTCACATATCTGAACCACAAAAACAGCATAAAAAAATCTTTCTCATCATGTTTTTGAGTCTAAATGTTTAGTTTGGCACGTAATCTTGCTTAAATTGAGACTGAATTAAGGAGTAAAACCTGTTTTGTCTAAATATATACCAACCCTTAAGATGCGGTTCGTAACTCAGTTGCAAAGCACATCATGGTTCTATGGCCTTAAGAGTAACAAGCAGCAGTTTCCTTGTCTCCACAGCCAGTTTCCTTAAAACTAAACAGACTACGCAAACATATATTATGCTTGAAGGCCAGCCAGTGTTTGTACATGAACAAAACAAGTTCAACATTCTGTCACTTGAGCTGTATTCTGTCCAACACTGAGCTGTCAGACAGTCCAACTTGTTCTGTGAAAAACTGGAAGCAGGGTATGAAGGATCATTGGTAGTTTCAGTGAAAGAATATTTTTGTAGTCTCACAGTAAAGCAGCATAGAAAGGCTAAAAGGACGTAAATTAAAAGAAATAGGGGGACACAGTGCAAATAGGTGCTGATTTTAATACCTTGATTTCAACATGATTATACAAGAGAAAATTAACCAATATACAGGAGATTTATGACCGATAGAAAATTGTATTTATTATACTTTCCAAGATACATTCTATTCATTTGTAATGTCAATAAACACTGATAATTTTAACTTAACAATACTTTTTAAATAAGGACCGGATAGAGTTAAGTTGATAAAAAGAATTTCGAAATAGAACCTGTCTCGACAATATAACCTCAAACTAAATAAATTAAACAAAAATTATTTGAAGCCATCATGACTGAGCATTTTTACTAATATTGCACATGGTGTTTTATGATATGATTCTGCCCAAATCTCAAGGGCAATTTTAGAGCCTCAATTTGTAGCCTTCCTCGCCCCGCGAATGTCTCCATTCCCATCCCAACAATCCAGAACCATATCAAGTTTAATGCACATTTATTTTGGTTGCATAATGTTAATAAGAAACCTTTTACAAGATACTGTGGGAGATATAAGAATAAGGAAACTGCTTGAAACTTCACAGACTCTATCAGGCCTCGGCTTGTCGTGCGACACAATAAACAGGAAACATCACAGATCACATTTCACAACCCTCGCCCAGCGGGTCGGGTTCTTCAGTAAACTGAGAGAAACAGAAACCCTTGAAACAACTCAACAGTCACTTCTGGTGACGTGAATTAGCTCTGATGCATCATTCTATCAAGTCCTTTCCACTCTTTGTGTATTATTCTTTTTAAATAATACCAATAACTCTTTAAATAATCCTGCATAGAAAAATAAATTAACTATGTTGTTAAATTTTTTTACTACGAATTGAGAGCTGATAAGAGGGGGGGGTGGATCACCGATTGAATTATATTAGCGGTCTGTTTGACATTTCTGGGTTGTAGTCTCTTGATGATGATGCTCCATCGTACAGTATGTGCGTGTGCATGTGTAGATGTTTCTTTCCTTGTAATTTACAAACCAGTCCCACAGATACAAATAATGTAAGACTTACAAAATAAATTCCAGGTTACGCTTACATGGCAAGCAGCTTTGTAATTTTTTTATCCTTGGGTTTTCATTTTTCAGAAACAACATCCTCTGACAGTGTATGTGCCGTTAGATTTCACCCAAAACATACAGTTTAAGTAGCAACTTGAAGAGAAAACACAACTCCATTCAGAAGACACTATATTTAACATGGCTCTTTACACAAAGAAAACAAGTCATGAAATCATTCCCAAAAGAGTTTTGCAGTGCCTTGACTTCCTTGAATGGAAAACATGAGCCGTTTAGCCTCCCAGCAAAGAGCAGATGTTCTGCTACTGGTGTATAATCCAGACAAGATGGCAGAGAGTCTGCAGCCGACTCCAGAGAGCTTCCCCAACAACAAACAGGTATCCTCACAAATTGAAAAAAAAAAAAAAAAAGCAAAGTAGCATCCATTGAGTCACCATTTCTGTTAATCTCATCCCGGGAGAAGTGATTTTGGATACTTTCCGGAGCAAAAGAAAACAATCGAGGTGCCCTCCTTTTCCTTTTTTTTTTTCTCTTTTTTTAAATGAGGGTTGAAGACCGCGAGGTATATTCTCAAGCACTGTTTTCAAGACCCTTTGATTTGGTAGGAAAAACAAAAGGAGGAGAAAAAGAACAACAAGAACAACAAAAAAGCAGATAAGTACCCATTTCAATAGCAGCAAAAATACTATAAATGTCTGGTTGCTTTTTAGGGTGTCCTGTGGTATGTATGTGGGATTCATACATGTAGTGGCATGGATAATCCAAAGGTCTTTTACTGTGAAATACATCCACGCTGATTCTAGTAATAGCTTTGTAGTGTGGAGCCATTTTGTCCATCTCTGCATTGGTCATTAAGGATTACCAGAAGGCACTTTTTTTTTGCTGTATGTGTGTGTGGGTGTGTGTGTGTGTGTGCATGTGTGGCTGCAGAGAGAGAAATGAAGAAAGAAAGCGAAAGATCTGGGGTGGTTAAATGATGTGTGTGTGTGTGTGTGTGTGTGTGTGTGCGTGTTTGTGTATGTGGCTAGAGGGGGAGAAAGAACCAGAGAAAGGCAGATGTGTTTGGCTGTCTGTCTGCCTGTATGTGTGTCTGACTTTCTCGTGTGTGTGTGTAATCAATGCACTAAATCAAACACAACAATCCCTACATTTTACTCAGTGCAGTCTGCTCCTCGAGCACCTGCAGGTAATCAGGCGTTCCTTGGAGCTTGGCTTTCAGCTCGTAATACTCACTTTTTCTCTGCTCCACCACGATCTTACTGTGGTTCCCGCCTATCAGCGACGACTTCTTCATCTTTTTATCCAGCGTTTTCTCCGGGTAGCGGATTTCATACCCGCCCATGCCTATACTGTTGAAATCTCTTTTGCCGTCTAGGAAGTTCTGGATGAACATGCTGGGCTCTCGGTGGGGAAGGAACTCCTCGAGTTCGTCGATAGTGCTGAGGCGCTTGTTGCGCTCCAGGGTGGAAAGCGAGTCTTTATCCTTGTCAGCGCTGTTCCGGAGGATAATCTTCTGCCTCTGTGAGTCGGCAAACTTGAACCCAGCATCCATGTCTGAGGAGCGTCCGATCCCACAGGTGTGGCTCTTTCCAATGTGATCGATGGTCTGGGGGATGAACGCCTCGCCTCCCAAGTCGTCTCCCGGGATGGAGCCTTTTTTGCCTGATTTGTGGCTATGTCGGCGGAGCTGCAGTGACATGGAGCCACACTCCTGATTCCCCAGCCCCTCCTGCCTGCCCACAGGTTTTTTATTTCGCCTCAGGACAAAGACTAGAAGGCAGAAGGCCACAAACACAGTAAGGATTAGCACTACGAGGATGCTGAGGATCATAATCGAGAGAGGCACAGGCCCTCCCGGTGGGGCTTTGCCAACTCCAGCAGGCGACACTGAGGTCAAAACAGGGGTGGCGCTAGTGAGAATAAACGGCGGCCTTGCAACAAGCTTAGGGCACAAGATCTCATTTTTCAAGAGGCGCAGCTCAATGTTGGAGAACTGCACAGGGGAGGCACATTTCACCTCTTTGGCAGCCACTCCATCACTTAACTTCTCGAGCCAGAGTTTGAGGGCGACCAGATCGCAGGAACACTCCCACGGGTTCCCTTCCAGGTCTATCTGGGTCAATGACCGCAGCTGGTCCAAGACACCACTCACTGGCAGGGTCATGAAGTGGTTGTTTTTCAGATTCAGTCTGGCTAAAGAGACACCCGCAAACACGTAGGCGGGGAGACTCCGCAGAACATTATTGTTGAGATACAAGAGTTGTAGGTTCGGCATGGAGTCAAATGTACCTGCTAAGATTTCTTTTATGGCATTGTATTCCAAATACAGGTACTGTAGGTTTGTGAGGCCCAAAAACATCTCTGGGTGTAACTGTTCAAGCTGGTTTCCATTCAGATACAGTCTCCTCAGGTTAGTGAGGTTAGCAAACACACCTTTCTGAACTGTGACTATTTGATTACTGCCCAGATGTAGTAAATCTAAGCCCTCAAACCCTTGGAAATCAGTCAGGCTTATGTCACGTATGTAATTCCCACTCAGGTGAAGTTTCTTGGCATTTGGGGGTTTGGGAATGAGATCAGCTAGATTTTTAATATTCCTCTCCTGACAGCTGACACTAATGCCAAAGTCAGAGGGGTGGGCTTTACAGCTGCAGGGCTGGGGACACAACAATGGAGGGGTCCGCGTCTGAAAGGAAACAATCTGGCTATTTCTTCCAAAAGGAGGTAAACCAGCCACAATGCCATTACCATAAATCTTAGATGAGTCAGTGGTTTTTGGCGCTTTTGTGGCTATGGGAACCACGGTGGTTGGGGACATTTTGGAGGGTGACTGCCCGTTATCAGGCATTGGGGGAGGCATCCTAACATCAAAGTCACTTCCTGTTCCCATGGGACAAAGCTCCTGTTTGTTGGTTTCTTTCAGGAGTCTCCCGTACAAGTCACTTGGTGTTTCACATATGGCCTCGCCGATAAAAATATTATAGGGCATGTTTTCAAGCCATGCCTTGAGAGGTGCCAAGTCACAGGTACAATTCCAGGGGTTGTCATCCAGCTGCAGCTCTACAATGCGCCCAATGTGCTCAAGAACCCCTAGATAAGGGAGCTTCTGGATCCTGTTCCCCCTTATATCCAGGTGTGTGAGCGAGGCAAAGCGAAATATGTTGTCAGGAAGTGCCTGTATGAGATTATCATTCAGGATCAGCACTTTTAGCTTGTGCAGTTTGTTAAATGCTCCCTTTTCAATGTATTTTATCAAGTTGTAGTCAGCCTGAAGGTACTCCAAGTTTTCTATCCCTTGGAAAGTGTCTGCACGCAGCACCTTTAACTCATTATTGTTCAGGTGCAGCTGTTTCAATGCGCTCATCCCCATGAATGCTCCACCTTCAATGTTCTGCAGTTTATTGTTCCCCAGCTGCAGTGACACAGCATGGGTGAAGTTGAGGAACGAGTTTGGGTAGAGTATGATTAAGAAGTTGTTCTGGAAGTTCAGATGGTATAAGGACGAGGCCGGCGGGATGAGCTGTGTGGGTCGATAGACGGTGATCTTTTCGCAGTTGACGTACAGCACGTTTTCCACCGACATGCAGGAGCAGGCGCTGCAGGTCTCGGCCATCAAGTCCGAGGCGGAAGGGTCTGCCATCGGGGGTCCGTCCGACATGGAGGGGGAGGAGAGGGAGGAGGAGAGGGTGCCGGAGATGGAAGAAGAAAAGGCTGTCAGCAGGAGTACGAGCAGCATCTCGCCGGTTAGAAATCCTCCCCCAGAAAACCATTTAGTAACCTTTGGAGAAGAAAAAAAAGACAGGTGCATGCACAAACATTCACACACACACACAGACATACACATGTGCAAACAAGCCCAGAGACACATGTGCACACACACACAGAAAGCAAACCATCAAAATGGCATATTTTATATTGATTATACTGCAATTTCAGTCAAATCCCTTTTAGTGTTTTTTTTAAATAAAATAAATCACATTAGCTTTTACTGTACATATAACCATATGCAAATTGCCATGCTAATACTGCACATTTCTAATGATTGCACTTTTGTATTAGAATCATTGCAGTGAGTGGTGTTGGTTTTGACACAATGATTCACCCTAATTATCGGACAACAATAATGCTGGATGATGAAAAATCCCTACTGCAGGAAAAGTAACATATGCTCTGAAAATTACTCAAACCCATGAGCTGCTGCACATCTATGCATCACATTCTGATTTCCCAAGGCATGAAGCATCTTCTTGGAAACGAAATGGAAAAGACAGCAGCACCACTATATTCTTCCCCTCTCAGCATATTCAACATAATCAAAGTCAAACGGCTGCAGCTCTTTTTCATGGGGGTCTCATTTGAAGCCAGCAGTGGCAGCGGCACCACCACTAAGCAGCACATTCAGGTTATTTAAGAAAGCAACAGTCAGAGCAAGGGGAAGAGGGAGAATTGGGATTGTGCCCGTTGCTGACATATTGAGAGTGTTTGAGCGGCACGCATTTATCAAACCATTTTTCACCACATTTGACATCAGCTACAAAAGGCAAGAAAATGTTCTTCAAATCTTTAAATAAAAAAAATAGGCCATTATAAAGGAAAATAGATGGATTTTAAAATAAATTAGACTTACCCAAAGCTGAGGTGGTAATGAATGCGGCTCCCTCTGGAGACACGGGGCAGCATTGGTGAGACATGGATGGAGACGTACGCAAACAGTCCTCCCAGCTGAAGTAGAACGCAGACAGTTATAGGGGCGCAACAAGGTTTCTCCAGCCCCTATATCCCCATGTAGGCTACTGTATATCAACCTGAGCCAAGCACACTGGGGTGGGGGGTGGGGGGAGGGGGGGTGCGGTGGAGATGGAGAGAAAGGGGGGGAGGCTCCGATTTCACCCGATGCGTCTCTTGCTGACGGGCTCCTCTTGCTTGGAAAAATCACCCCTCTGGTCGTTCGGTCCCCAAGGTGGTTGTACTACCTCCATGGAAGAGCATTCATTTGGTTGCAGGAGAGATAAAGAGAGACTGGGAGATAGAGAAAAAGAGAGAGGGCGAGTGAGGGAGAGAGATAGGGAAAGACACAGAAAGAGAGACAGAGAGAGAGAGAGAGAGGGAGGGAGAGAGGCAGGCAGCTTTAGAGATCTTGACGGCGCGTCCGGCGACTCCAAGGCGTGAAAAGGGGCGCAAGGCGGTCAGTGATGCGGTGAAATAAGTCCGTCATACTTGGAGTTTTTTTTAAAGGGAAAACTGGAAAAGGAGAGGGAGCAGAGGAAAATAATGAGGAAAAGAGGATGTCAACACTGTGCGTCTGGCTTCAGCTCGGCTCAGCAAACCCCAAAGATCCAATGAATAAATACTGGTTTGTTTGGAACGATCCGGAGTGCTGAAGTTGCGCACCGGGGCAATGCTTCAGCGGGCAAAAGCTGCCAAACGCTCCCATCAGGTTATGTGTATCAGTATACTATTCTCCATTGGCAGCATATATCCAGTCATTTGCTCTGACCCTGTGCAAAACAGTTATTTTCTCTTCAGGGATCAGTTTATTTGCAGGCAGCGGCAGAAAAGATGCTCATTTCATTCTCCATCCAAAGGGACGGAATAAAAAAGGACGGATGTAAAAAGACGGGCTATGGGGATATCGAAGCTCCTCTCCCTGATGAAAAAAAGCGAAAAGCACAGAAAGAAACAAGAGAGACAAGTCAGGACAACAGAAACCGGTGCGTAAAAATGAATAATGCAGTTATTCAGCCTTTAGTCCGCTGCGGTGCAGCTGGAAACTCCGCGCCTTCTCTCGCTTCCATCGGTCCTGGTAAAAAAAAGAAAGATCAACCAGAACTTGGAGGGGAAATGTTGGCATTTATAAAGCCAAAAAGACCCAGTTCGGGGAGGAGGAAAAAAACGGAGGGAGTTCAAAGAGAGAGGAAAGCAAGCTTGTGTTTCCCCCTCCTGTAAGACAGAACAGTATCCGTGTCAGGCGCATAAGTATGCTGGCTCCTTCTGCAGCCGCATTCACTGAGCTTCCCACACGACTAAAAGAGGAGAATGCAGAGATGTAGAGAGAGGAGGAGGGAGGAGGGGGTGAGAGAGAGTGAGAGAGAGGGAACGGGGGGGAGGTCGCTCTCACGTAGACCGAAAAAAAACCTTCAGACCTTGAAACAGATCCCTTATTTTGAGCGCACACTTTAATGACCGTGTTTCTGACAGTTTATTACGATCATCAAATTTTTTTATATATTTTAATAGGCTATACTGAGGCTGTAGGGGTCTCACCTGTTTTTTTTCCTCCCGTGTAACCTCCAAGGGGACCAAGATCAAAGCTTTGAGGGATTGTGTGTGTGTGTGTGTGTGTGTTTGGGGGATAAAAAACGCTTTACCTGCCAAATCGTCGCATTGGGCTTGACTTGCGCGACGCGACCCGAGCGCGTCCCCGAAGTCTGATTGGAGAGAGAGAGAGAGAGAGAGAGAGAGAGAGAGAGAGAGAGAGAGAGAGAGAGAAAGAGAGAGAGAGAGCTTATAACCGGGCACGGGAGCGCGCCTGTGAGCGGCATTTTAATAGAAGGAAGACAGAGAGAGAGAGAGGAGAGGAGATGAGAGGAGAAGAAGAAGAGGAGGAGGAGAAGAGGGGGTTATTATTCAAGAGTGCTGCAGTCAGACGGGCTGCAAGAGAAAAAAAAATGTGAAGGAGGTGGGAAATTAGTCAATCAGAGACTTATGCGGTGCACATTTTTTCCCCCTCTCTTGTTGTGTGTTTTGCAGGAAAGAACGGATCGGAGCGGAGAGGAGAGGAAAGGAGATGGATGGAGCAGCGGAAAGGAGAGGAGCGCCTAAAGGTACGACTACACCCCTACTTCTAATATCATTTATCTCCAAAATGTTATAAGTTTCGAAAAATGACATGATATATTTTCACTATTTTTGATCTATCTATCTATCTATCTATCTATCTATCTATCTATCTATCTATCTATCTATCTATCTATCTATCTATCTATCTATCTATCTATCCATTATTCATTCATGTGAGATGAGTCGGGGGATGAGTGCTGAGTGTAGTGACAGCATGGCGCAGTGCCCGCGCCTTCTCCATACAGCTGACACCCATGGGAGAAAAGGGATTCGGACCTGAAACCTGACAGTGTTCGGCCTCACCGGAAGCCTCACCTCTGGTTTCCTCTTGCAACAGGTGGCAGAGCCAAGCGATGCACAAATAAAACCAGGCTGGAGAAAGGGAAGATGGGAAGTATGGATTTCACCAGTCCAGCCCCACAGCGTGGGTGCATCTAATTCAGTGTGATGTCAGAGGTTATGATTATGCAGCAGTAGGGATGGATGTGTGGGGGGTTTTCTGTTTGTTTGTTTATTCATAAATGTTTCCATCACTTGAAAAAGAAGATAACCTGAGTGCAGGTGTATTTTCCCTTCACACACGTGACAACAAAATATGTAGGCTATCATATAATTTAGGTATAAAATTGTATATAAGTATCACTATGCAGGGAAAATGTGCTTTGTCACTGTTATAATATATATTAAACTATTAGCAGCATTGTAATGTAGCAGCTGACTGCAGTAGAGATCATTTTACCCATTTTATATGCTTTTATAACAATACATTGTATCTCGTGTGCTCATTATAGGTCTTTCAAATCAGTCTGCAAAGTAATAAGTACCTATATCTCTCAAATAAATGTAGTGGAGTTAAAAGTACAGTATTTCCCTCTGAAATGTTGTGGAGTAGAAGTGTAAATTAGCATAAAATTAATATACTCAAGTCAAGTACATGTACCTCAGAACTGCACTTAAGTAAATGTACTTAGTTACTTTCCTCTACTGCATATAAATACTTAACTCATGTTGATTGCATATGACAGGGCAAATGGGTCAAAAGCAAAAACAGTAATTTACAGTTTCTTCTACTATTTTCACTATTGATAGTGTGCCTCGTCTAGTAATTAACTTAGTAAGTAACTCTGAATATATTATCTGATGTATTAAAGAATAAAGTTCAATATGCAGGCAAGACTAATTTGTGCATGTTACAGGGGTTTATATGCATGCTTATATTCTCTTGTTAAGGATAAAACTACTTCTTGGAATGCACTAATATGTCCAAATTATCTTGGAAAAAATTCCAGCTGATGATGTACACATTAGGAAAAGTGTAACATCTTACTCTGAGTAGTTAATTGTCAGTGCATTTATGATGCTTTTTCAGCCCTTTGATAAAAATCCCATCCACACCACAAAGCCCACTGGTAATTAAGGACCCTTCAAACTGTAAGTTATCATGTTTTGATAGAGCATTCACTCTCAATTATTTCTCATTCAGACAAATCCAGCCGCTTTCTAATGTAATTTATTCTCAGTATTATGAAAAAAGCCCTCTCGCTCGATGGATTGATTCATGGTAATGCATGTAAGCTGGGGTGTGGTTGATTTCTTACAAGAAATCCTGAAAAGTAACCACACCACCTGCATGAAAAGAGCAAATCAAGCATTCCTTCTTGAGGCTCCTGTGTGTGTTTGAATAGATTAATACATGGGGACTGTAAGAGAGTGTGTGTGTGAGTGTGCTGATATTTGACAGTCTTGGACATGTTCCTACACTGGCTGTGAGTGGCCTGAGGGAAGCAGGCCTACTAGAGAATGAGCCAGACAGTTGGCAAAGACTCTGCTTCCGTCTCAGCTGTCGTTGGTAGTCTGGCCATGTGGCTGAGACACTGCTTCCTGTGTCCAAACACTGGAAAAACCTTGAATCTTATGTGCACTAAATCCCGTTTGCTGGATTAAAATAAAGCATTTTAATATGTGTTTAAAGGGATTCATGCACCGCACCCCTCATTTGCTCTTGTTTTATCCCTTCCAGCCACTCACTGAATGCTGGGGATGTTCCTGTGCTGAGAATTAGTGTTTGATGTGTCGCCCTCATCTGGTCAGAAATGTAACTGCACCCCATTCACAAGACAGGCAGATAGTGCTGCTCCGACGAGGCCTGTTCGCTCTATTTCCTCATTTTAATAATGTTTCATGGATTTTTCTAGCAGGGTGGCACAATGCCATGCTCACTGATCATTGCCTTTGGCCTGCTTGTATCACAGACACCTGTTGTCCTGCTGCAGCTATTTGCCAGCAGCAGCACTGTTGCAAAACTAATATTGATGCAAATCTGATATTAGGAAAAAACACAGTTTATTTTTCTTTTACAGGGAAAATGAAAACACATTTATTTCATGATAGGCCTGTAAAGGTAATGTTTTTCTTTATTTTTAGTTCCTTCTCCTTTTGATCAGAAATGTTTGAATTATTGTTTCTGAGCATGATTCACTCCTAAAAGAAGAAAACAGGCCAAATGTAAAATCCTGTACAGTAATGAAGTGTAATACAGTCATGGAAAAATGAGATTCACACTGGGTGGAAGGTTCCAGTCTGCTCTAAATCTTGTCTCAATAAAAGGCACATCATGTAAGCATTCAGTCACAACAGGCCTGCAGTCTGTCATTCTGAGGCCCGGTCTGCAGTTCATGACGGTCTCATGTAAGCAGCAAAAATGGGCTTAGCATTATGCAGTGTCAGGATCAATAGGATTTTACTGCTTGAAGCTGTAAGTTTTAAAGTGCTGTCAGTGGAGTAGCACAAGAGAAAAACACAATATTCCCAAAATTGGAAGTAGAGGTGAGAACATGACTGGTTTGAGTCCTTACACTAGTAATAATGAGTGCTACACTTGCTTAAAATGCTAAAGCACTGTTGTAAGTCAGACAAATGTGATTATGACATGAGTGGAAGTCTTTTCCAAAGGATGAAGCTGGCTTTATTCTGTTCTTCTTATTGTCTACAAAGTCCTTGAAAAGGCTAAAACCAATGTTAATCTGTGTCCAAGCCCATGTCATAAATATATAGTTTCATATTTTTTTTATTAAAAAAAAAGCTCAGGTGTCAAATGTTACTCAAACAGGAGTAAAGAGTGCATTTATTGGGGACTGTTTTCAGCTGTGGATTAATACACCGCAGTGATTCACAACCACAGGTGGTACGTGACAACATTACTATACATATATCCACATATTTGTCTTACAGAGGAAAATAAACACACAAATAGGGATGTAGAAAAGTGTGATGCTGATCTTCAGGCAGACTTTTCTTCCAAGAAAAAGGACAGATTAAGCTGCTTGAGCAAAAGCCCAAAAAGCAGATATGCTTATGTTCAAGAGAACGTCGGGAGCAAAGGAGGAAGTAGTGCGATGTTGTTATAGAGGGAGGAGGTCAGGGTGGATGGATGGATCAACAAAACATCTGACATTTACTGTTATTTGGATAGATTAATACTAGTAGTCATTTTTTTACTGACACATTTTAACTCCTTAGTGCAGCTATTTTTTTATCCAACCAGCTAATTACATTATCCAGATGCCCAAAAAAAATGTAAATCAGTCCCTATTTGGGAAACTAGACAGACAACCAGCGGCGTTGTGAGTCATGAGGATGGAGGAGCGCTGCTGAAGATATTCAGTGTCTAGTTCAGCACTAATCACAGGCAGTACTCACTCAGAAGCCTCGGTGCTCACTTCTGACTGATTGTCATTCCCAGTATGTTCTGTGGCCAGTATCTGAAGCCAGTCTGAACATGTCACCATTCTGAACTGACCTAAATGTGCACAAGAACAGGAACAAAGACATCATGGAAAGTAATAAAGAAGGCAAAAAAGAGAGAGTAAGAATGTATACATCCAGCATAGGATTTAGCCTTTTGGTTGTCTTAGCACCACTGCAACAGGAGATGGACGTTTCATTGATCTCATACGTACAGCATAACTGAAAAGGAGGTTTCTTCAGCCTGCTGTGTGATGTCTTCACCATCAACGCCTCCAGTGCAGACAGAGATCACAGCTCCTGTGGTGAATCTTTTTCCTGCTCCCCTGTCTCCAACAAAATATGTTTCTATACTCCTAATTTTATTTGCCAAAGATTTTGGAGAAAGGTAATGACTGTCTGGATTATGTCACTGCCAACTTTTTTTTTCCCCAATCCAGGAAGTGTGAAATACTTACAGAGTACAGACGTCATAGGAAAGAGGTCAAGGTGGATGGATGGATAAATCACAGGACTTTGACCCAGAAACAGGTTTCCATCCTGGGCTTTGCATGTTGTTAGATTTAGGCTATTATAACACTTGGCTTAGAGAACAGTTGCTGTTTAGTTAAAGGATGTGGCTGGCAATCTATATTCTTCTATATATAAACCAACAATGAACTGATCTACTTACATGTACTGTGTGTGTATCCAAAGCCTGATATATCCTCTGTGCTGTAGACCTCCGTCCAAAAACTATTGAAAACAGGTCAATGAGCCACACCACTGCACTGGCTGACATGTTGACATGAGTCTGATTAATACAATGAGTATGAGTATACATCAGACACAGAAGAAATGCTAAGTATTCAAAAGAGGAAATACAACAGAGACGTGCTGAGAGGGAGAGAATGAGGGCAACAGCAGACACTAACGTTGCCTTGTTCTTGGTTGTAAACATTGATGTAACTTTGGTGTCAAAACATGGATTCTTTATTGCCTCCAGCCATTGACCGCATAACATGGGATCCGAAGGGAAAAAAGTCATTTCTGTGTGGTCTGAACATTTCCACAACCAGGTACAGAGCACTTCATTTTCTAAAGCTGACTTCATACAAGTTGAAAAGACATGGAAAAATATCAGTTGTTTACAATATGAACTTTGTTCCCACACATGCTCAGTGGTGTCTGCCTTACACAGAACTACTATCTGGAGACTGAAAACATGATCGCTGTTGGACTAACGTGACCAAACTCTTCATGGTGAAGGAGCATGTCACCCAGTACAGTGGGTATATCAGGCTTTGGAAACACACAGTTAGCAGATCAGTTCATTGTTGGTTTGGCTCTGCACATGAGATTTGATGACAAATGAAAAATATAGAAAATCGCCAGCCAAATCCTTTAAATGTTGGAAAATCAATACATCCCAATATTTATTACATATAATATACTTTAATATATTTAACCAGGACCACAGTCTTTCCCAATCATTAACCAACATATTTGAACAGGACCAAAAGAACATTAATCATGCGTTAGCTGCCAGGAGTGCATATTGTACGAAAACAAATAAAACGTGACGAAACTGAATGTTTTGCACATATCTTATTTCAATATGAGCATTTTACTTTGCCAATGAACAGTTTGCAAGTATGTCCAAAATAAGCATTTCCTGGTTATGATGATAATAAAAATAAAAATGTGCTATTTCAGCTAAGTTATAAATGAGAGCAACTAAGTTTTAGAAGACTGTGCCGTTTCCTAAATGGTTTGACCTCTTAAAGGCCTCTAAAATTCAAATGATTCAGTCAGAGAAAGACATACAACATGCAGTCAGGGGTCGCAAGTGCACATTGCTTCTTTTTATAGAGGTCACATACTAAAAAGTTTTTTTAGACACCCAGTGCATGTGTGGATCATGTTGGATATATAGTCAGAGTATAAAATATATTAATTCTTATATAAGGTTCAGGGTTAAGGTCAAAAATAAGACAAATAAGAAAAAGCTGGGGACACTGAAGAGATAGGTCGGCAACACTTTATTTGGTCGGTCTATTGTTTCTACTTCAGTATCAGGTGACTAAAATGAGATATTCAACACTATTTGCTGCACCTCTACAGGCTATGTAACCCAAACCCGCTCAAAATAAGAATAGCCTTAACAAGGAGTCTCAATGTGTGCAGAATACTTCTGCATCATTCCAACACGTTATAATCACTTGAAAATCATTTGACTATCAGTTTTAGGTGAGCCAAATAAAGTGTGACACATTTTCTGGATGTAACCAGGCAAAATTATTGCATGTTATCAGCTCGGCAGGACAGCTTTAACCCTAATAGTGACACCCTGTTCTGAACAGAATGTGCAGCCCATTATTTTCTCAACCGGCAATGAAAGGAAAATAAATGCTTACAATGCCGGGTAGTTTTACATAAATCGGCAGTGTTTGATAGCTCATTATTTATTTAGCAGCATGCACCGCGGCATGAGGTGCTCCCCTATTTATTACAAACAGCTGATGTGTACAGAGCGTGTGGAAATATGGAAATGCAGAGTCACAGAGAAGCATATGCAGACTGTTAAATGTCCTAGAGAGGGATGGAGACAGGAGGTTAGCAGCTGGGTCTGTAGTAAACGTAAATACACATAACAAGGGCTAAAAAAAAAATCCCCCTTTCTAGGATGTATCAGCTGTCTATGCTGTTTTTTCAGAGTGCTATTCTCACCGTGTGAGCCTGTCATGGTTCAGTCCAGGGGTCATCTCCCGTGTCCACCAAGACACACAAAGATATAGACAGAGGTTAATTGGGCTCAGATGCACCTTGCTGTCCCGATGGGCTCGGCCTGCTCAGCCAAGACTCAGTCCGAGCCCCAGTTTCCACATGAAGACACAGAGGCTTTGTTCACATGTGCACTGTATTCTGATAGTGGGTCACTGTCTGGTTAAGGCCTGTTTCAGGGGGAAGCCTGTTATTATGCATATCTAACACACCGCTTTGGGTGAGTAGTCAGCAAATATGCATATTTCTCACCAGCCACCTGCATTTGGAGGATAAATAAAATAGCAAAATCTTGTGCAACAAAGACAATATTTCTTGGTAATATGATGGCCACGCCAAGTACTGTTTAACCTGTTCTAAATCAGTGCACAGGGTACATGATCCTAAACTGCAGGTAACCATAGCAACAGTATTTAAGCTTCACAGAGCCTTACTAGTTAAAGGAATAGTTTGACGTTCTGGGAAATGTGCTTATTCGCTTTCTTGCTGAGAGTTACTGGGAATCCACATCAGATCTAGACACAAGCAAGACTGAATCGTCCAGAGTGACCCCGACCTCTGTTTGACAGTCAATATCATCAGAATCAGCTGTCCTGAGGTGCTGAAAGGACAGCAGCCAAACTGCCTTCACCAGGCTCACAGCAGAAATTTATAGGCCAAATATAGTTTTCAAGTAGGCTCAATGAGGAGTACAAAGGGAGAAAACAGTGTTATTTTTATTGATTGATTCTTTGGTCTTATTTTCCACCCACCATAGCTGGCAGGGAAAATATTCCTATAGTGAAATTAGAATGCTCATAGTGACACTGGGATCAATCAGCACAGATACCATTATAAGTTCACAACATATGAATAGCAGGAGATTTATATGATTTGAACAGCTGTCTGTGGAGATTACACTTCAGAAAGTGTGCCAAAGAAAATAGACTCAGTGTAAAAAACCACAGGGGGGCCTGTGCATGTCTCATAGTCAGTGTGAATTGATACATTTGATAAAACGGACGTCATCTATCTGATGTCAAAAAAAAAAAAAGGGGAAAAAAAATGTTCTACATGAATTGCCTTCTAGAAACATGATATCTCAATGGTTTAATCCGTGGTCACACCGAAGTGCAAAAGCACAGTTTGTTGTTTTTGGGGGGGTTATGTGCAGGGCTATTTCTTGGGTGCAGTGACTTCCCAGGGTCCCTGCTGGTTTCCCAGCAACCTCATAGTGATGACAAGACTCCAGAAAGCCATGATAACTGTAATTAGTGAGCCTTAGAGGTGCTGGTAGGCAGACATTGTTACCTTCAGACAGGACCAAGATAGCTGTGTCCCTGTTCCCAGTTTTAATGCTAAGCTAAGCTAAGTCAAGCTAACACCCTCCATATTGTCAAACTATATCTTCTTTTCTACCAGGTGTATACTACTCCTGGTTTAAAATATTATAAATGAACTATTAAAAATGCATAATGATTTGAACACAGCCTATTTATTTCCTGTGTTTTTAAATGGGACAATGAGGTGTCCATTGTTTTTTGTGTATTAGGACACCTCAGCCTGTATTATCCTATATAGTAACTTGGGTAGATATCTGTGGTGACTGCAAAATAAGCCCTTTTCTGGTGATCAAGACCTCTGCCCTCTTAATTCAAAGTGTCAGGGAAAATAAACTTGTTGTTCCATGCTTCATTATCCTGCTCTCCATTGAATCTCCTGTATGTCTTTGTTTGGCTGCAAATGATAAAATGAGTGAGCCAGAAGGGTAGAAGCTACAGAAACTAGCATGTTTATCAGTAATAACCTGGTATATATGGGAACTGTTTTTCTCATAACCAAAATAGGACATTGTCTCTGACTTGGTGTCCAGCCTGTAGTAAATGCTTACAGATTCTAAAACTCCTTGTTAGCTATTCCTAAATACTGTAATGCACTCACATAGTCTTATAAACATGCACACGTGAAATTCATATTTAACATGTGAAATGTCCAAAAAACACATAACCTCATGTGGCACATACCACATATGATATTACGTGTGAAATTGTTTTTTTCAAAAGTGAGTTTTCAGAAGTGTCTGACATTTCAAATAAAATAAATGCAGTAACACACAAAGATAATACAAAGAGAATGCGAATATTTCATTTTTCATTCATTATGTTTAGCAACTAGCAGCAACACAGTCATTCCTAGTCAGCTAATTCATTAGGTATCTCATTGACTTCAGTATACCAGTATAAAAAATATAAAACACAACTACATGAGAATGGAATGATATTAGCTCAGTATATTCTATCCATCCATTTTCCGCTGCTTATCTGGGGCCAGGTCACGGTGGCATCAGACTGAGTAAGCAGTTGGACCTGCCTGGAACACTTCCAGAGGGAGGCATCCAGGAGGCATCCTAACCAGGTGCCCAAACCACCCCAGCTGGTTCCTTTCAATGCAAAGGAGCAGCGGCTCTACTCTCAGCTCCCCCCAGATGTCTGACCACCTCACCCTATCTCTAAGCCCCTACTACTGTCCGCTGTCATCCACGACATCTGCCGAGGTGTTGGGTGTTCATTGGGACTTGGGTCTCCCGGTTCTGCGCCCTGTCTGAAATCTCCTCTGACCAAGACCCCCAGATCACGTCCGAGCTCTGGAATGCAGTCACAGAAAGCCTAGGGGTGAAGCTCAACCGCACCACCACTTACCACACGCAGGCTAATGGGTTGTGCGAGTGGTTCCATCACTCCATGAAGGTGGCTCTCCGGGCCGGCCTCAAGGGCAGCAGCTGGGTTGACAGGCTCCCATGGGAGGACCTCCCATTCTTGTCTGCCGAGCTGGTTTATGGCCAGCCACTGTGGGTCCCCAGGGATTTCGTCCCCAACACCACAGCACCTTGGTCTGCAACCCAACAGCGGACCACACTCCTGGACAATGCCAGAGTCTTCGCACCAGTCCCCACATCACAGCATAGCCTCCTGCAGTCTAATGTCCTGGCCAGCCTGTGGGCAGCGGAGTATATGTTTGTCCACCATGACACCCACCATGGACCCCTTCAACGGCCCATTTTGCGTCCTGGAGACCGGGGGCAAGGCCTTCACAGTGGACATGGGCAGCAAGCTGGAGCATGTTTCTGTAAACTGCCTTAAGCCGGCCCACCTGGATTTGTACTGTCCTGTTGGACTGATCTGGGCCCCAGACCCGTTGACTTTATTCTTTCCAGTTTTGGGGAATTCTGGGGGGACGTGTGTAGTGGACCCTACATGCACTAAAGGACATAATTTATCAAATCCTGTTTGGTAGTGGTTGCTAAGCACACACTGGGTAGTTATCCTCACACTGTACACAGTGTAATGTTGACTCGCTCCCTTTAAGACGTCTGTGGGTAACCATAGTAACAGCAACGCTGGATGGTGTAAAAGCGGATGTTGTGTCACCGCCGTTTTGTCATTGTCAGTGTGTGTGTATGAATAAATGGCCACACAGAGGTGCAGCCAAAAGAGAAGTTACTGGTCTCATTAATCCCAGCAGTCATGTGGTAAAATGTGCCCAGATATCAGAAAATGACATCATCGATATTTAAATGAACTCTTAAACTACTCAGCAGTGGGCTAACACTCAGCCAGTCACAAAGGAGCACTACAGTTAAGGCTGAATTCACACCAAATCTGGCGTTGCGGTGACACCAGTCCTCCCATCCATTCGAATGGGAGTAGTGCGTTTAGGCTGAGGGGGTGTGGGCCACAGCAGCCTGCGGCAAGAAAGTTGAATCAGAATCAACTGACTTTGGAGGAATGCAACCCGACATCATGCTGTAGTGACCAATCACAGCCAGCGATCAGACTGATCAGAGCTGGACAACCCTGTCATGAGGGAGGACAAAGACTTTACTAGGATGAGGGGAGGACATTTCTTTTCATTTGATAACATTAAAAGTAAAGTTAGGCTTTGCCTGACAGCCTTCCAAAAAAGATGAGTGAAAAAGAGAGCGAGAGAGACCACACAAGTGAGCTGAGAGCAACAGTGAGAGAGAGAGAGAGAGAGAGAGAGAGAGAGAAAGAGAGAGGGAGAGAGAGGTAGCAGTGGTGGTTGAGCAAGCTACAGAGTGAATGAAGGTAGGAGCAGTGGTAGCGAGAAAGCTGGTGAATGAGATAAATAAAATGTTATTTTCTGATTGTTTCACAGCGATTACAAATAAGCACACCAACACCTCTGCACAATGCTGTGGAGGTGCGCCGCAACACCTGATTTGGTCTGAATACAGCCTAATATCAACACATGCAGTGTGAGTGATAGTGGCACAGACACCCGAGTGGAGTTCATAAACTCGCTCTGTTTTCTCTCCTTCCTCTATCTGTCTTTCCAACATCTTCTCTCTCTCTCTCTCTCCGCTTCAGCGTCTTTTGATATGCTAAGCAGCACCCTATTTATAAATTATTGTGAGAGAAAACATACTAGGTTAGGGGGCAAATAACAAATGCCCCATGTGTGCTGAGGGAGAGAGAGGGATAAAAAAGAAAGAGAAGACAGAGTTTGAGCAAGGAGAGAAGGGGATTCTCTGCTTGGTGGCTTTCTATGAGGTATGTCACCCAGGTTGAATATGTACATATCATTATCATTCCTCTGTACTCAGTGGTAATGACATAAGACAGGGTTACGGGAGAAGAAAAGAGCCATTGTTCAGTGGAGTTGTGAGCCAATAAAGGTGGCTTGTAGGCTGAGAGCCAATTCACTGATTCTCTGACACTGTAGTGTACACAGGCAAGCCAGTCCACTGATGCTGCAGCACATGGTGACCAAATCCTTTGATTAAAGAAATACTATTTTTATTATTTGCAATGATAAACAGCTATTTCACACACACACACACACACACACACACACAATTATTTGCCTTTATTTTTTTATTCAAGTGGCAGCTGGATGTTGGAGCGAGTACTAAACTGCTTTAAGATGCAGTTCTTCAAATGGCCACTAGATGCTGGCTTTGTAACGACCAAATTGGAAATTCTTTCTAGTAATACAATGTTCTGTACGGGCATAAAATTGAGACCCAAATCTGGCTGTATCCACTTGGCGCTGCTAAATTTGAAACCTGTTAGCTCACCAAGCTAAGGCAATGCACTGGCTACTATTCGTCTCCATTGACCATCTACTTCCAACACATGACACATATGGACTAATTGGCACAGTCAGAGCAATGAAGAGAGAAATTTGGAAATAACCAAACCAAACCCAAATCTTAAGCAACAAAATAGCCTGAACCCAACCCAGAACCAGAGTCTTTGTAGGGACCTGTCAAGGTAGTAGAGTTATAATACAAAGATTGTGATACTCATAGACGCAGAATATTAGAACTCAAAGACAAAGTTCTTGAAAGCTAACTTGACTTCATTTAATGTGTGTCTTGGTGGTGCTTTTGAGAAATTATCGCTACATCACGATGATATCGTGGTATATGGCTAGAAGGGGGTATGTCTGGGGGCATTTTTGGCAGGTGAATATCAACTACAATGGTTGCAGACTGCAGCCAGTTTCTCAAATTGGAACCATCTGGCTTTGGCAAGGTTGCACTGAGACATAAACCCACTTCTAGTCTTAGAAACCTTGGGTGGCAACACAAATGCCATGTTTATTTTATGTTGTAAGATTGCAGTTTTCATATCAGAAGAAGTGGAGGAATGAGATGGTATCTTGCAGCCTGGAAGCAGTAAAAAGTTTAATGCAGCTGAGTTTCATATTAGAATTCTGTCTTACGTATCATTCCAATTTCAGTTATTTCTAGGTAGAATTCATTGCACTACTGTAACTGTAGCAAATAATTGTGATTTTCATTTGTTTGCACTGCCAGTATCTGTGCTTTCACTGTAGTGCTTGGCACCTGTGCTGACACATTTCCATAGTTTGTGATGCCAAATTGACAACACTGTAGCCTACAGAAATTTACACATTCCTCTTTAATTTCCATAGGGACTGAGGTGTGAATTTTCCCCCAACTGGCAGTTTGTGTTTGCAATAAAATCAGTATGACAAGAATGTGGCGTAAACATTCACGGTCTCTCCTACATGCATATACAGTATACATGCACATTAATTCTAACTGTGTCTTCAGAGTGGTGTAGACACTATATTCCTATGATGCAATGTTTAATTAAGAATCTAAAAGCATGAAGCTCAGCAAATCAGACAAATGACTGAATGCTATAGTAATAAATCACTGTAAAAGTACTTCTACTAGTAGTCAAACACCAGAAAAACAGCAGCATCTGTCATTAGTTGCAATGCTTTAAATGACCTATGTTTTCCTGATAAGCAACCTCTTTGTGAATAATGATCTGCCCCTTTTCAGAAGCAAAGGCAGACGTAGTGTCATTTTGTTATTGGGCTGCAAAGGCTCTCAGGGAGGTGTAAATGGTTGGGTGAATGTGTCCAAACCAATCTATAACAACAGTAAACATTGATTACTTTTCACCATGGCCATGATCTTTGCCAATGTTAATATAAACTTAACTTTTTGAAGAAGTGAAGAACTGAAAAACAATGTTGTGTTGCTGATCAGGTGCCAAATCAGGAAGGTGGAGGCGAGTAGCAAATTGTCGAAACTGGAATTATTTGGTCATTAGTCAGGTATGAGGACTTGTCATTGTTACACAGTGTAGTTTTAGAATACTGTTGAATAGGGACACAAGGTCACTGACTGGTGGGTCATTTTTGAGAAATTTCCTCTCTATTCCAATTTGCTTGTAATCAAAATAAGAAACTGGGCAGTTAACATGCAATATCTATGCTTGATAGATGTCATGCATGGAGAGACAATGAAAAGAAACTCACCTTCAAAACAATGTTGATTTACAGGAATTCTTTTGAATTTCCACATGAATATCCTTTTGATTGACAGGTGACCTCTGGAAAGTGGAGTGCAGAATCACTACATGTGCAAGCTTATCAAAAATAGATGTTATCTGAGTCAAAAAGAAAGAGGAAATTCTCCAAGGAAAAGTAAAAATACCCTCAAAAAATGAGGGATAGCAATCCTGCAGTCAATGTTCTCCACCAGCATGAGAAGTGACATGGGGGAAATACAGAAAATAGGCTTTTGTGCAAGAAACCAGGCTAACAAACAATAGTGACTCATAGGCCATGAGTCGGTCTACTCTGTGTGTAACGTAGCAGGGGTGCAGATGTGCACATATACTCTAGTGAAAATATAATTTCGCTTGAAGAAAAGTTATAACAAAACAATTTTACTGAAGTAAAAGCAGGTAAGTATTGTTGTTTTTGGCTCTGTTGCTCTGGAGGATACAGCAAACTGATGTTGAATGGCTATAGTGGGAAAATAGAAAGCGACCGGCCGTTGTGTGGAAGCTCAGTAAACACAGTGGAAAGGAAAGGTTACTTTCTTTTCTATTGCACAGATTTTGGAAGTTAGGTAATCCAAAGAAAGTCTGATTAGGCCACATTAAGGACTACAATGTACTATGATTTGACTGCTTTTCAGCCTAGAAAGGGTAATCTTTTTAAAGTAAGCATGCTATTACAGTATGATAGGCCATACTCCTTAACTCTATATCATAAGTACAATTTGATTCCTTAAACTTAAAGTGAAATACATTTCAGATCACTTGTTTCAACCTTTCCTCTGGTTTTTCAAGGCAGACAAAATGATGAATTTTGGGAGGTTACTAACCTACTGGCCTACAGTGTTTTCCTGCTGTCTATCTTCCATTGCAGGGGCATCAAATGTTTTGGCAGCACAAGAGAGCCTGTAGCTTCAAACTAAATTAGACTTTTTTCTGGTTAAAATCCATCAACTGTTTCTGTGAAATGATTTAGGGATTCAGTTTAATCTTCACACAGCCCACTCTGGGACCCAGCCCAGCCAATGTCTGATAAGTGCTGCTTTCAATCCATTCTTTCCAAACATTCTCATGGTTTAAGACCCTGAAAAGGATATTCTTTTTGACAGGGACCTCTGCAGAGTCACATAATCTTTTGCACGTAATATCCCTTAATGCTCATGTTGGTTGCAGTGTTGCGGAACTACTGATTCGATCACGTCTCCCCTTTGACTTTTGCTTGATTTAGTGTACTTTTTCAATCAGTGTTTTATCGCAGAGTGGCACTTAGCGTGAGACAATGTAACTTTTGAAAAATGAATACATTTTTCTTCTTACAAATGAAATGTTGAATTCATAAGCAATAAAACACACCCTTTCTCAGTTCTGCACACTCATTCTTGTGTTTTGCTGATACAGCCTTTTCTTTATCTGGTATGACCAGTAGCTTATGACGGCGACTGTTAATTACAGCTAATATTTGCAATCTTTAGATAGATATTCTTCAAACTTCAAACTATATCTTAACAAGTTCACACAAACACTGTTTAACTTTCAGGACTTGTTAGATTGAGCATCTGGCTGCTTCTTCCTTGTGAATCTCTGCTGTTTTATGTTTATCTTTTTTTAATTTATTTTTGAGCAACCTATCTCTGTTCAGATTTTTCTACAACTACAACAAGAAATATAAATTTCTCAGCAGAGACAGTCTTATAACAGTTGGACTCCTTCCAACCTTTCTGGACAATCTCTCTGACCCACAGGCCATCTCATCTGTTCTTATCAGGCTGAGGACACACTAAAAGATTATCAGGCCATTTCATATCCTGACATTTGGAAGGGAAATCCTGATCTGAGGCATGGCTGGGGTCGATGGTCTGAAAAGATTATCTGGTGCCGATGTGTGATGGGGTTACAGATTCAGTCTGGACAGACTGATCAGGGACCTCATTCATAACCGTTGCGTACACACAAAAGAAGGCGTGCGCCACTTTTTAAGCAATCTTTGGGATTTATAAAAAACAAACTTTTCATGGAAACTCTGACCCATGCATACGCACATAAACTGGAGAAATGAGAAAACTCCAATGGCAGAAGGATGAAATGTGAGAAATGGTGTGAAATTGATACCATTGTGTAAAATAAATCAAAATATTACCCCTCATATATCATATATGCAAAAACAGATAAAAGCCATTCTTACAATGAATAAACAAACACCTGTTTGAATGATACTCCCTGGACCGCACATCCAAAAAACATGATTTGGGATAATAAATACAAACGGAGTAAATGGTGTAATTAGTAAACAATACTTGCATGTTATGAAATGTATTCTCATAAATAATAAAGTGAACAGTAGGACACATTACATTTATACCGATGCTATTTTCGATGCCTCAGTTGGGCAGATATGAGTGCATAGGTTCATATATTATCTTTGTTACAAGTTGGCTCCTGCTTGCAACAAAAGAGGAAACTCACACAAACATCACCTAGGAGGTTTTTATTCGGCCAAACTATAGAGTAACATACCCATCAAGCAAACATGGAAATCAGTTATATCAGTTGTGCCAGGAGTGTGGGAAAAAGTGTCAGGCTGGAGCGCCCCCAGGGTGTGGCATGGGGATAGAGAGAGAGCCAGAGCCGGTCTGGCAGCCGTCTTAAATACAGGTAAGCCAGTCTGTACAGGTGCGCCACATCTCCTCTGATGACCCTGCCTTTCACTCTGCCTCCAGGCACCCTGGAACATAACCCGACATAGGTAACAGACACACAGACCAAAACAGAGGGTAACCCCAGCATCGTCACATCATATATACTATATTGTGTTTTATAATGTGTGTATTTCTTATGGCTTTCAGTTTGTTTTATCTCTGCGTATTAGATCTTTGTAACTGTGTTTTGGTGCTATACAAATGAAGTTCATTATTATAATTATCATATGTTCATTGTGCAGAACTGTCGATGAAATAATGGCTCTTTCATTGTCACTTACAATCAGGGTAATTCCCACACCTGAAGGTACTATGCAATTGAGTAGCTTTTCAGAAACAGTCAAATGGGTGGGTGTAAAAAGGAATGCAATCACAATGCGTAATGACACACAATGGCTGATTTGGCACTGTTGGAGGATGTGGTGAATGGAAGACTTTGGAACTGGCGACTGGCCAGTGATGATGAGTGGCTTATGAGCCGGTTCCGACTTCCACGAGCTGTTCTCTTGGATCTCTGTGCTGTATTGGGCCCAGCTTTACAGAAAAGCTTCCGCAGAACCCAAGCTGTGCCACTCCCACTTCGAGTCCTGACAACACTGGGATTTCTGGCAATAGGCACTTTTCAGAGGGACTTGGCTGACAGTTCAGGATATCTCAGCCAACCTTTAGCCGTGTTATGCCAGATGTGTTAGGAGTTATAGTTGATTTGATGCATCTCAACATAAGGTTTCCTTACACGGTGTGTGAACAGGCAAATAAAAAAGTGCAATTTGCAGCAGTTTCCCAAATGTACTCGTTGCTATTGACTGCACTCATGTTGCTATGAGGGCACCGAGTGAGGATGAATTTGCTTTTATTAATCAAAAGCATTTTCATTCCCTTAATGTCCAAATTATGTGTGATGCGGACATGTTACTGACAAATGTAGTGGCTCAGTGGCCCGGGTCAACCCATGACTCATTCATATTGATATATAGCAGTGTTGGGCACAGACTTGAGGCTGGAGCTATGTGTGATGGCTGGCTTCTTCCAGATGATTACTGTATAAAACTCTTAACTAAACTGCAGTTTTCCTTTACTGCAGTGCCTAACCCATCACTAACCTTGCAGGTAATAACAATAATAATAATAATAATAATAATAACAATAATAACTTTATTTGTATAGCACCTTTTATACAAAAAAATGCAGCTCAAAGTGCTTCACATTAAGAAAGACATAAAAGGCATAAAATTAACATAAAAACATGTAAATGTACATAAGAGGGGAAAAGGGGAAAGTAAAAATAGAATACATAATAAAATGAAATAAAAACAAAGTTAAAACATAGAATACATAAAATGTATAAAATCCTAAAATTGCGAAGCAGTGCAAAGCAGACTGAGACAAAAGCTAGTTAAAGGCTAACATGAAGAAATAAGTTTTTAGCTTTCTGTTAAAAGAGCTGGCTTCCTTGATATCTATCGGTAGTGTGTTCCATAGTTTTGGGGCGTAAATGACAAAGGCTGCATCCCTGAGTTTCTTTAGGCTGTTGCTGGGAACCTTCAATAAACCAGGAGCAGATGATCACAGTGTTCTTGAAGGCAGATAGTTAACAAGGGAGTTAGCAATGTAGCTTGGTCCTAGTCCATTAAGGAGGAGGACCTTAAAGTCATTTCTAAATGTCACAGGAAGCCAGTGCAGAGCAGCTAAAACTGGACTAATGTGTTCTCTCCTCTTGGTTCTGGTTAATAGCAGAGCTGCAGGGTTTTGAATGAGCTGAAGTCTCTCAGTGTTTTTTTTTTTTTTTTTTTTTTTTAGGAGGCCAGTAAAAAGTGCATTACAGTAATCAAGTCGGCTTGAAGTGAAGGCATGAATCAGTTTTTCTGCATCTTTTTGATTTATAAATGGTTGTACTTTAGCTATGTTTTTAAGGTGGGAAAATGATGTTTTTGTCACCTTGTTAATGTGGGACTTGAAGCTCTGATCTGAATCTAAGATAACACCAAGACATGTAACCTCAGATTTAATGCAGGGAGTTAATTTCCCCAGAAACAGCATTTCTCTTTTGTTTTGGGGCTGAGTAGTAGGATCTCAGTTTTGTCCTCATTTAACTTTAAGAAAACATTACTCATCCATTTATAACAGGATAAGAATTGAGACCTTATTTTCATCAGAGTTTAGTCTGAGGTCACTGATTATTTTAGTAAGAGCAGTTTCAGTGCTGTGGTTTGTTCAGGTGACAGTGGATATCCCCTCCAGCGGTGGCTGCTCACCCCTTTCCTCAACCCACAGAGGAGAGGAACAACAATGTGCACCACAGCCAGGCACACGCTGTTATGGAGCGCACCATTGGGCTTCTGAAGGGCAGATGGCGTTGCCTCGATGCCACAGGCGGAAAACTGTCATACAAGCCTGAAAAGGTGTGCCAAATTGTGAGAGTGTGTGCTGTGCTACATAATGTGGCACAGCTAAGGAATGTGGCTTGACCCCCTGATGCCGATGGTTGTGTTGGCCCCAACCCCGACCCCCGTACCCAGGCATTTGAGCCAAACGCTGCTGCCATATGCCAACGTGTGGATGTGTTGCGTCACTTGTAAAAACACAAGAGGTATGGAAACAAATAAAACTATTTATTAAGTAATTGTTTAATTGTACAGCTCATGTCACATAACACATTTTTTTATTTCCTTTAACTCCTTGGCAACCTCATTGATGGAATCAATTGTGTCCCTTTGCACCCAAAGGACTGCATCTGTGAGGAAACGACCGCTGCTGGAGGGTTAAGACAAGGCACAGTGAAGACACTGGGCACACGCAGCTCCTCAGTTGCAGCAGTACTCACCCCACTGATAAAAGCAGCAACTAAAAGAAATATAAAATGTCTCGTGTTGTGTTGTTATGATGTTGCTGTGATGTTATTGTGAATAAAGTGTTAATTTTTTTGTGAATAAAGTCTCATTTGTTTTTGTACATAACTGTGTAAACACAACTTGAATACATTTGGTTTACTCTCATTTAAACAAGGGAAAACCAATTATGTACCTGAATCACACAGTGCATCTTGCACATCTGTGTCCTCCGCCTCTGTCACTACTCCTCACCATGGATTCCCTGATATTTCCTGCCAGTTTCTCATCGAGGGGGGTGAGCTTTCAGTGTAAGGCTAAGTGCTTTTTGGACTTTTACACGACCTTCTGCGCCAGCAGTATTTACAGTGCCACATGCTGCCACTCTATCGCATTTTTGGCATTTGTAATGTCCACATTTTGTCCACCAAACGACATCTTTCTTCTTGCCTCAACCTCCCCAACAAGAACCTCGAATTCATAATGTGTGAAATTACTTTTTTTAACCTTTCTGTCGGCATCTGCCATATTTGTCTTTATGTCGTCATTATGAATATTAATTTGGGGTGTTTCACTGACTATTTATAGGCAACTATGGGTGTTACAAGGGTGGGACAAGACGCTCTCTCACATGTGCCAAATTTCTAGTTGATTGTGATTTATAAAGGGAAACCGACATGGAATGTGTGTGCGCACTGTTTTATAAATCAGAATATTTTTGTGCGCAAGCACTTTGTTTCATCCATATGCCACCTTTTCACACGAATCCTGCAGTTTTATAAATGAGGCCCCTGAACTGCACGAATAAAAAACCTCCTCTGAGACCTGAACAAGTCTAGACCAACAACAGTGAATCTGTGGTTTTAGTCTCTAATTAGAGATCAAAGACTGATGACTTAAAATGGTAATTAAGTTCTGACCGTGGTGACTCATAGTGAGGCTGCTAGAATGAAATGCTGAATCTACATATAGACTGCAGTTTGCACTTGCAACTGTCTAATATATATAATAAAGAAAGTGCATGCCATCAGAATAATTTGAAAGATGCTATAATCGCAAAAAAAAATTTACACATAGGGACTTTAAGTCAGAGTCAGAAACACTATCTCAGCTGTTAAATGAAGTGTACAATACCCAGGAAATGCCTAATTTTTTGGTCTTAGTGCATTAAATGTTTAACTTAAATAGATATTCAAAGCACATATGCCTTGACATTTCCATCTTTTATGTTTTTTTGTTTTTTTTTGTTGAAGGTCCAATTATGTTTTTGATCCTTCAATCAGACTTAAAAGAATAGTGGCAACTATTTTGATTATCAAATAGTGTTTTCAGTCATTTTACAATCAAATATGGCAAACATTTGCTGGTTCCAACTTCACAAATGTGATAATTTGAAGATTTTCAGTGCAGTTATATGATAGTAATTATAGCTTTGGGCTTTGGACTGTAGGTCAGATAAAACAAGACATTTGAATATGACAAACTGGGTTCTGGGAACCTATTAGCGGCATTTTTCACCATTTTCTGACATTTTATAGACAAAACAATTAATCAATAGTAGAATTAATTGTTATTTTCTGCCCTGGACTGAATTGTCATTTCATTTTACACTATTCATTCTTTATTGTTGTGGGGTTATTTTTGTTTTCTTTGGCTCTAATCAATCAGTAGCAACGCACCTGTCCCGCTGATGTCATTTTCAATTGACATGAAAGCTGAGATAGTTGCTAGTAGCAGCTAACTTTATGTTTTTTACATTGATCCAAGACATACTGTGCTGTATGTCAATTTAAGTTATTTCTGTATGAGGACTTATAACAACATACAGCTGCTTCAATCCCATCTGTGCTTGTTTCTGTAGCTTTGTTTAACTAATTAGGAAGATGATGCCTTTTGTTAAACTCGCCAATTGGTCGACGGTTTCTCCAACCAGTGGAAACAATTGTCAGTGGGCTTACCACCAGACCTATGTGAACCGCTAAACAAATGAGAGATGTGAGCAGCTATGCAGAGGTGTGTAATCAGGATATTGTGATATCAAGATGTGTGGAAAAAAAAAAAAAAAAAAAAACCCTGGGCAAAGAGCACAGGGCAGGCTTTAAAGGGGACCTTATTATGCTTATTTCCAGCTCTATATTTTTTATTTTGGGACTCCATTAGAGTAGCTTTGCATGATTCACAGTTCAAAAAATGCCCTTAAGTGGACTCAGATTCACTGTTGTTGGTCTAGACTCAGGGGCCTCATTTATAAAACTGTGCGCAGGATTCACATCAAAAGGTGACGTACGGACGAAACACATAAAGTGCTTATGCACAAAAATAGTCGGATTTACAAACCAGTGCGCACGCATGTCCCATGCTGGTTTCCCTTTATAAATCACAATCAACTAACGTGAAATTTGGCACATGTGAGAGAGCATCATGTCCCACCCTTGTAACGCCCATAGTTGCTTATAAATAGTGAGTGAGATGCCCCTAATTAATATTCAGTTCAGCCTCTGTCTCTAACAGGCAGTCTTAGCTCCTGTCTCTTTAAGGTCCCCCTCCTGATGAGGCCACTCTCTTCTGATTGGCCAGCTTTCCGGGAAGCCTGCCGAGGGGCGGCCATATCAGATTTGTGTTAAGGTACTGTTAATGAAAACCCAACATTTCCTGCTTTTGCCACTGCATATTAAAAGATTTTAAATGACTAAATAATGGAAGATTTTTATTGTGAAGAATTTACAGGAAATGAAATGTGTTCCTCACTGAATCAGCAGAGCTTTGTTAATGCAGGGAAGAATAGTACCAGCAGAAACAGCCTCAGTGATGATGATGTTGGATGAAGAAAAAACTGTTGGAAACTTAGTGTTCAGAGCAGTCTGAAGCCGGTGCTCACAGGGATTACTTCTACATATGTTCACCTCATTATTGGACACTTTGGCCATGTTTAATATGAGCATCCAACATTATAACATTAACACGCGTAATAGGTCCCCTTTAATGTAATTGTGAAGATTACAGTCAGTAAAACACTGTCATTGATCCCTAGTTAAAATCTTCCCTAATCAAATAGGCTGTTATAATTTATCCTTGGTGCTGTAAATGTGTTTAATTCTGACACTTAAATGTGTCACCCAGCTCCCTGCACTTACTATTTATTGCGTCTAATTGTATCTTACTGCATCTAATTTGCCATAAATGCTTCTGTATTTCATCCCTGTCTTTAGTTTGGTAAAGAATTAGTTTGCTTCTTTGTAAATGTCCCATTGGGAAAGAGTCTTGAACTTGAAGTATCATCTCAATTTGAAAGCTGTTATATGCCTCTCAGTCTGTCTAGGAATTTGGAATAAAATATGTTTAATTATAGCAGTGAAAATAAAATTGCCCTAAATGCCTCAGTTAAGTACATTGGACTCTCTCACCTCTCTATCTCTGGCTCTCCTTCGCTCATCACCATCCAACAATGTCCTGAATACCTCAATAAAGTGCGTATAACCTATATTTCTGAGTCAAGTATATCTGTCACACAGTTAATTATCCTATCAGTCTCTCCTTCCCTCCCTCTTTTTCTACCTCCTGTCAGTCCCTTATCCAGCCCTCTTGTATTAAAATCAAATTTACATTATCACTAAAAATCCCAGCGCTATAATTGTTTTATTTAAGTGCACTGACACTCTCTCTCTCC
This sequence comes from Scomberomorus guttatus, assembly GCA_038419695.1. Lineage (NCBI taxonomy): Eukaryota > Metazoa > Chordata > Actinopteri > Scombriformes > Scombridae > Scomberomorus > Scomberomorus guttatus. Next base: position 27,362,326 of record CM076452.1, read on the forward strand.
ATCCTCTCCTTTTAACAGTTCATATTATGCATGAATCAAATTTATATCATCTCCCAAATGGCTTATTTAACTGCATCTGCCACCTTCTTAATCAGCCCCTTACACTTCTCTCTTAATCTAAACAACCACAGAGTCTCTACAACAGCAGAAACAATGACGGTGTCTGTTTTATTTGTAAGAAGTAGCGCATCACATCAAATATTAACAACATGCCCGCTGGAGAGAAGTGCAAGCTGCTTTGTAGTTGCGACTTGACAATGTGAGTGAGGAAATTAAGTTGGAAGGGCTGATGTTTTCTGTTTGAAGGGGGGCTTGTAATCAGTGTCTGGGTTCATTAGGGTGAGATGAGCTGGTGATGAATCACCAATCACAAAGAGCTGTAGGGATTGGTGGTGATGTTCAGCATTTCAATTACATCACTGTGTCTGCATTCAATTTCTTTATCTGAAGCAGCTCTGATTTAATAAAGGATAAAAGATAAATTGAGGTTAAACTTATTAGGTCACAAGAAGTTAATGATCTTGTGGGTTTATGGCACATGTAGCCATGATTTTTGGTGGGGATTTGGAATTTGTAGTAAATACATGAATGCGTTGGACATGTGGCATTTGAAAGTCAATGCCTACAATAAAAACTTCTGATGATTCAAAAGTACCACACACTTACAGTAACAATCACAGTTTGAAAAAAATATTCTACACGGTACATGGGACCAAAGTGCAGACAGACAGCAGGCAAATGCAAAAATAGACAATGCCAACTTTGGAATACTTGGAAATCTGACTGAAAATCTTGGGCAGATTAACAGATAAACTACATAGATCACATCTCACCACACAAGTAACACATACCTACAAAAACTTGCATCTTAGGTGACAAAATGTTCTAGCCAGGAGTACCGCTCCTACCAGTTCAGAATAATGCTCGTTTGCTAATGTGGAATTTGTGAGATTGTGGGAGGAATGTTCTTAAAGCAAAAACAAACTGATTATTTAACTGAGCATCATTAACTTGCCCAGGTAATTCCAGTGCAAAGAAGTTGCAGTAACAAATGGGGTGCTATTAAATCTGACACAACCACCTTAGCTACTTGGTTAAAATTGAGGAGTCATAATTCCTTCAGCCACTACAGGGGTGTTTTGGGGCATTTGCTGAAACAACTGATACTGTCATTTTTCTTGGAAGGACAGTCTCAGATTCCTGGATAATTGAAAACCTTGACAGGCAGGTGGCATTAGATTGAAAAGTCAGGGTTGGTTGAAGCCATTAGTACCAATGTGGCGAACAACAGATACTACCATGCTACAATCCTGCTGCTGGCATTGCTAAAAAAAAGGAATGCCTGTTATCTCCATTTGAAAACATACTTGGACAAGCTACACAAATGTGAAATTCTATAAGAGACATGACTAAGCTACAGCCATGCTAGCTGCTCTGTAAGGCTTGTATGCTAAGATGCTCACAATGACAATGCAAGCATACTGATGTTTAGCAGGTTATGTTTAATATGTTGACCATCTTTGTTTTATATATTAGCATGTTAACATTTTCTAACTTACCAAACACAAAGGAGAGCTGAGGATGAGCAGAATGTCATTAGTTTTGCAGTTACTTTGTCATGCACCAAAGTACTGGACAAACAGAAATTTTCACCTGATGATGGGGTGAGAGGAGAAGTCAAAGGATCACCAAAGTTAATACAAGTCATCCTGAAAGGAACATGAATGCCTGTACAAAATTGTATGACAATCATCCCAATAGTTGTCGAAAAATGGTACCAAAGTGGTGGACCGACCAACCGGCATTGCCATCCATACGCCATGCTGCTAGGGTGTCTAAAAAGGCTGTCAGGATGAGGTCAAATCAAGGAGTTTGGCAAATGTATCTCTATGAAACTTCCCTAACAGGGCTACTCTGTTATCAGATATGTGATTAAGCTGAAAGCTTTGGAACTCACCAAACAGCTGCATCCACTAATTAAAGCAATATTTTGTAAGTTTTGCTGGAAAGGAGACACTAAGTTCACAACATTTACAGAATAATGGTGAATGCTGAAACATAGTGTAACAGTAGCACAAGTAGAGAAGAATGATACAGTTAGTGACCTGACTCAGTAATTATGTTATACAGCAGCATCTATTTAAAGTTGGTAACAGAAGCGTACATTAACCACTAGAAGCTACTGGTTGTACCAGACCACATAAGGCTCTGTCAAAACCCCAGAGTGTATTGATCTGAGCAAGGGTGCATTTTATTGCTTATTAATGCAACTCTTTATTTGCAAAAGGAAGGATGTGTTATTTCTTCTTTCAAAAGTCTTACTTTAATTCATAATCTCCAAAATGCTAAAAAGGGAAACAGGAAGGTCACTTAATTACAGTTTGTCATGTTTGTTTGTTATTTTGTTTTTATTTAAAGGTAACAACTATAACTATATAATCAGGGTTGTCTTATATTTGTGCCAATATGATATAAAGCTAAGCACATTTATTTACAAAAAAACGGAATCTAGGTTCCTATGAACCACATGATTTTAATTTCTCTCATATTCTGATCAGACAGTCAAAAATTAGGATAAATAGACCTTTTTCTAATCAGTGACACTTGGACTTGTTGTGCCTGATGGCACTTAAAAATATGCAGGCTTTACATTGTTAACCTCTGTATTTGTAACCATATAAAAAATGGAAACTCTTCGCCACAGTGATTTGACAGGAAAGATGCACTGTAGAGGGAGTATTAAATTCGTCCAGGGGTGTGATTCAATAACTGATGACAAGTTAAAATGAAAGGAGGCATCCACAACTCTCCGGTGATACTACTTTAACAGGTAATGACATGACTTTGCTATTAACTATATAATCAGAATACGGCAGGGACAAAAAAATATCAAAATATGTGCTCTGCTGAGAATTTCAATTGGATTGTGGCTTATGTGTTTGATTACATTTACATTTTATTGTGTTTAGGAAGAAATGATGAAAATGGTTGATGAGAATGGTGGAGACACACAGGTATGATTAAATTTGGCTTTAGAATAACAGTGAGGTGAGGTGGGTGTGCATATTTTACACGTCTTACATTCTGGAGTAGATTACAGGTGTTTCACTGGCATGCTTTATGAGTTTGTGTCTATCTCCAACCAAAGAAAAACACCCACCGTGCTTTGAGAAAACACAGCCACAGAGACATACAGTACACAAAGACACTTGGCATACTGGAGTATCGCATTCTGACTGACACACTGTAACAGAAGTATGATCATGTTTCTGAGCCAAGGCTTGAAGAAACTACAGAGAACAAAACTGTATCAACACAAATGTCCAACTGCTCTGAATCAAAGTAATGACTACAGGAAGGAGTTTATGCTTTCAGTAGTAACTGTATTGGCCTTCAGAACAGTCGGAATTTTAGGTGGAATGGATTCAACAAAGTGCAGGAAACATTTCCTGGGGATTCGAGCCCATGCTGACTCAATAGCTTAAAGAAGTCCCCATTGTTTTGTTCAAGCCATGTGTTCATTCTGCACATCCCTCTCCACGTTTTCCCAAATGTGCTCTATTGCAGTGTTTCCTTACCTGTGGGCCAGGACTCCCAAAAAGGAGTCAAATAATATATTTGAGAGACTGTGAGATGATTAATAGAAAACAGATAGCATAAAACACCCACTTATACTGTCCAATATTTGCTAGTTTTTAGACTTCCCTCTAATCTTTGCTGTTCTTTCTTGTACAAATTTCTTGTAAAAATTTGTCTTTGGGTTAACTGGCCACAACATATGGAACTGATGACAAGGGGTCACAAATTGAGACTGTTTGTTTTAAGGGGTCAAAAGGGGGTTGCGCATGATCATGATTTGGACTTAAGCTTAAGAGTTAAATTTATTGTTATTAGCTACATCTTAAACTTGTTGCACAGCCCTGCTATCATTTAAAATTAATTCACAGTATCAGCAGACCTTAAGGGTGTGGGCACAGCATTCCATAGTTTAGGTGCCACAACCTCAAAAGCTCAATCACCAAAGGTCTTAAGGCGGGTGCATGGGACAGACAGCAAGTTTAGCATAAAAGATCTATTTGGGACTTTCAGTTTGTAGAAATTGCTTTAACCCTTCTTCCTGAGGTACCAAGTGAAATCTTTGAACATTTTTCCACATCGTGATCCTCAGAGAGATGGAAAAATAAATAAAATGCAAAAAACGCATGGGCAGATACCCAACCGCCTACTCATACACAAATAAATTCAACCACGTCTGCTTGAATCATAGCAATTCACCTTCTCTTCAAGTGATGCATGAACACACACAAGCTTGAATGCATCAAATTTACACCACTTGCCTTAAAACATTTAAGCAAATGCAAAACACATGCACACTCACATGTACACACACACTTTTATCCCCATCTCTTGCACACCCATTCCAGCTGACACTATGATTTGATGTACATCAAGTGTGTATGGAAGTACAGGGTGTTGATTTGTTCATTATTTACACCTTCAACCCTTCTCACCAAGTGTAACCCCATCATGCACCTGTACCGTATGTCAATCAAAATGGAAATCCTTCGTGGCATGTTAGACAGCAGACATTTGAAATGGACGGGGGATAAGAGAGATTCATCTGCAGACACGTCCAGGGAAAAACAGATAAAAAATGAGAGGCAAGACATGAATAGGTCAAGGAAATAGAGAGAATTGGTAACACTTCATTGCTGTTAAAGAACCTGGGGTGGTATTGCATAAGTCTTTGGGAATACAGTATATGTTTTTCGAGGTTTGACTTGGAAGGTGCAAGGGTAATAAGGAATCAAGTGGGATTCACTCATTTTTTTACTTCCAATATAGAAAGTAAAGGGTTCAGTATATTTGAAACAGTGTAGGTTGTACAAAGTGTTGTCCATTGTACAAATGGGTATAACGCTTTTGGACAATCTCTCCACGAAGGCATTCACTGTGTAGCATTCGGTTGTTCATATGCAAAGTAAGAAGTAGTTTTGTGAAGAGTCAAAAAAAGTGCTTGACAGACAGAGGAGTTCAAGCCCTGCCAACTTTCATACCTCTGCACACTCAGCCAATCGATGTGTAAAGTGGGTATGAGTGTAGAATTTTCTGTTTCGGAAAGTTATGAATATCATTAGAAGAAGTCTGCCCCAATTCAACATCACAAATCAGGTTTGAGAGTTGGATGATCCAACAAGCACTTAATTTTAAGCATAGTGAGGCCTCTTTTTAGTTTTTAGTTTTTTTGTGGTATATACCTAATCACTTGTTAATTCTTGTTGGTCTATTAATACAGGTCATTTGTCCAACAATACATTTATTGTATGGAAAAATTATGAATTCATTATATTCATCACCTTCCGGCCGAAAGGACATTTCAACCAAATTATGTGGCCCCTTTCTAAATTGTGACAAAATAGCCAAGACTGAGGTATATTTCATTCAGTGACCTTCCTAACTATGATAGCAGCTGCTACACCAAGTATAAAAAGCTGAACACTGGCTGACCCATTCTATTCCACTGAGAATATAATGACAGTCGACCTAATATAAAAAAAAAAAAATTGGAATTGGATGAAAAAAGTGAAAATTGAATACAGCCCTAACTGACTAATTATTCTCATTATCTTTGCTAAGGAGAACCAAAATTAGCTTTGTGTCATTCCTTGACATCTCGTCATTTCCTGGACCTCCATGAACTCCATCAAAGCCAGTTGCAGCCTCACATCCATACTGGTAGGGCTTGGGCCTCCGGGATCTTTCAGCTCATTACCATTGTGCTAAAGTCAGGTATAACCATAATGAGATGGAATCATTATCGTCAGCCATTAAAGTTATATCTGATCAAAAATCAGGTAATCAGGTAATAACTGAGAAGGTATTTTTCATTTGATGAATAATAAATGGTAAAATTCAGTGGACTATAATGTCTAGCAGTCAAATGGGAATACAACTGGAATGGGGACTCACAAGAGAATACTGAGGAGGCAGAACATTCAGGGATCAACTGAGCATTTTTGTAGAACTTATCCCCCGGGTGGGGTAAAAGAGAGGTATTCCAGATCTCTCAGCTCTTAGGAGTCGGAAACAAATCATGAAATCTAAATGGCTCTAGTGGGAATCAAGTGGGATCTTTTGGTTAGTGTTTTGCAGGTATAACAGCCCCATGGGACTCACGCTGGGATTTGTTGGAATTCAGAAGTAAATGGGGCTTTAGGAATCATGTCAGATTTGTTGAGTTATCCAAGAAATCCAACCTGGAAAGCAGATAGCGCCTCTGGGAATCAATTGAAGCATCTATGGGAATTCTGACATGAGAATCCTGACAAGCTGGCTTTGGTTTCCACCATGTTCATGTAAATGCCAATGGGAGGCTTACAACTGATTTAATAGGGGCCTACAAACCAAGTAAAATCAATATAAATATATGTTTTTTTTTTTCCCCAAGATGGAGACACTTGTGTGATGTGAGGTATGAATGAGGTAGGCAGGGTACTGCATGATACCTTATTGTAGGCCCAAGTATCTTTGGAATAGGTTATTGGATGTTATTTTTCAAGATAAAAACAGTGCTATTTGAACTTAACTAGCATCAAATACCCACACTTAACATGTGACTGTCCTCGTCCACCAGAACTACCAAGCCAAAAAACAAACTAAATCCGTCATGTATAAAAAGTCTGGCTTGATAAATTTTCAGTCTGGCCCAATGCTCATGTTCAGCCACAACAATACAATGTCTTTGTTTGTCTTACCCATCATTCCTGTCAGTTTTAGTAACATGTCACCATCTTCGTTATAGAGATTGTGAACACAGGTTACAAATTTGCATCAGCACCTGTAGCCACAGGACATTAGCTTCAGAAAGGTCCACAAGTGTCAATTATCCCAATTATCTGAGCCAATATTTGTACCTGAACAATAAAGTGAAAGTTAAAAGTTATAACTAAAACAATTTTGGATCACATTGAAGAGTTACATGCAGTTTCACTTTGAGCTGAGTTATGAGAGCACTACATTTTATTTGGCATATGATATGAACAGTCATCTGACTATTATGATGATGTACAGCTTTTGAAAAGGTGAGCCAAATACTGTCGTAAATATCAATGAAGCTTTGGCAAAACTCCAGTAAGAGAGTTCTTTTCACTAATATTCATTCCTCTCCTGGTAATCTTCCCATGCCTACATTAACAATTCAAACATCACCGTTTCTGACCAATAAGCTTTCTGTCTGCATTATAGCCAATCAGCCCCTGGATGCTGTTCTTTAAATATCATTGTAATTTTGTCTTTCTATTTTTCAGACCTACTATTCCTCAATCCACCACCTCCCCATCACCACCATGATCTCCAGGATATCCAAGGAGATTCAACTGAAAGTTTACATCAAGTTTACATCCTGGCAAGTACAACGAGATAGTGGCAGAGTAATACAAAAATTCTCACTTCCAAATAACTGGTTCAGATGAACTTTGATTAAATTGCTAAACAGCCTGCCAGTCTGAGGTTCATGTTCTATTGCCCAATTAAAGCTTATTTAATATATATTATTTCCTTCATTAAATATGATATGCAGGATAAAATTTATGTCCAGCATGCAATGTCAAAAGTTTAAAGTTCTTGATGCTGCCTGAGGAACAGCATCAAGCTTGAAACATGTTGCAATTCTGTGTGCTTCATGCCACTAAAATTGTATTTATTTATTTATTTATTTATTTAGTGCAGTGCACATTAATCAACATTTCAGTTTCTACATCAATGTAAATGTGCCAGAGTAAGCTAATGAGTGAATTTTCATCCGTAGTAGCTGGGCATTACAAATTAGTGACATCAATACAATGCTTCAACAAGTACTACAATACAATACAATTCAATACAATACATAAATACATTACAGAAGTAACAGAGATATAGAAAAACAATGGGCTTCATGAAAGAAGCACTTATGTATGAACAAATTTGTTAAAATGCACGTATGAGTGATTTAAGACCATTTGTGGCAATTTTGGAGTGTGGAGAAACACTTGTTTGACTTACAGTTATCATGTCCTAATCCAAATTAATTTTGAGTTTAAATATGATACTGAAATGAACAAAACAATTAATGAAAAAAATACCATATTTTCATTATCATGGTTGCCAATTTATTTAAAAGGTTTGTAGATTTTATTGGCCATATTTTGGTGCAGCAACTTCTACATTTCAGTAGTTGTTGGAAACTTCTCTCACTCCGACAGCTGCCTCTGTGTCTCTCCAGTATTATGTTGTGTTGCAGCTGACAGCGTAACATCACCTGTAGACTATAATATTCTATCCTCTAATATCTCTGTTACTGTCACATGACCGCCTCCCATCACGCTTGTGAGTGTTTGCTTTAGAAATATGTTTTTTAGCATCTAACTTCAAAGCATTCCCTTTTATTTCTGTCACAGGACAGAGCTGCTCTGATGACATATTAGCTGCATTCATATTTTCTAATTGTCACTCCTAAATTTGTTATGTGTTTGTCTTCTGATTTCTGAAAGCAGGACTTGAAGCTGTTCGGCAGTCCATTAAATCATACAACACAGAAAGAAAAACACAAGCACTAAGCTTATAAAACACACAAATCTAATACAATCTCTGCCCAGACAACCTCTTACATTTGTCGCTTTTGGAAGCGAACTGGTGTGTGTTCAGTCTGTCAGTGAAATCCACCATGGGGGCCTCTGGCCCCTTGTTTCCTCGAGGCTGACGGTGGCTGGTTTCTTGGTGGGGCAGCGAAGAAACTCAGGATGGTCGACTCAGTCGGTAGACAGCGGGGCGTAAAAGTTATCCACGTCTCCGTGAAGAAAATCCTTTCTTCCTTCTGCAGGCACAGTGAGAGCGCTGGGTTGCAGACAGCAGTCTCTCGCGGATCCAGTGGTGGTGTTCTTCTTAAAAGGGCGGTGACGTCACAGCTGTGTTGCTGTGACTCCCAGTTGTGTTAGTGCATATCTGCCAATCAGAGATGAGAGTTGAGGTTCCCTGCTGAGTTCTCACTTAGGTGCGAACTGGCAAGCATCATGGGAGACAGAGTCTGTGAGCAGCATTTGGTGCTGCTCCTTTGTTTCAGGGGACAAAGGACAAAGGAAGCCTCATTGTCAGGCTTCAGAGCTTATGTGTAGACCTGTCTTTGTCTGACCTCATGGTTGAGGCCCAACAAATGTTACCATGTCTGATGGAAAATGTCAACAAAAAACCTATTTGACTAGTATGACAATCAGAAAAGGGAATTTAAAGCAGAGTTCAGTCAAGCCCATCATGCTCAGCTTAAGTTCCAGAGACAGTAATCACATTGCTTTGAACTCTATTCAGCACTTAATAGGGTTTTTCCATTAGCCCGGGGTGGTCTGCTTTAGCTGCACCGAGCCAAGCCAAGCCATGATAAAATGCATCTCCACTACAGCCTCACAGCAGGGGATAACCGTGGTGAGCTGCGCTGCTGTGGTCCTGCTCGCTGGCAGGGCCGAATGCAACCAACCCGTGACGACCCCCCCACATCCTCCCCCTCAAACAGTGTTGCAGACCTGTGTGTCTTTCTGCGTTCAGCTCTTATTACTTTTGTAGCTTCTAACTGAATATCTGTGGTTTGAAGTTTAGTTTCTCACCTGTGCTTCTGTTTGTACTTTCGGATATCTGCCTCATTTTACTGTTTTAGGTGTATCAGAGCTGTGTTAAAGGTAGAGTCAGTGATTATGGAGAAAGATTGTTCAATACACTATTTGTCAAATTCAGCGAATATCTCCTCACGGTCAGTCAGTCTCCCGTCTCCAGCACCCGTTGAATGATGGGGGAGCACTGGTGAACTGGAGAGAGAAAAGCTGTGGCCAATTCACATAGAAAGTGTTTTCTCACTGAACAGATACGCTTCCATTTTATTAAATGTATCAATCCACACTGAATCTCAGACAGTCTCACAGAGACCCCCTGCGTTTTTTTCCACTCCGAGTCTGTTTCTGTCACGTTTAGTTAAGCGTAATCTGAGCAGGCAGCTGTTTAAATCACACAAATATCCTGCTGTATATGTGTTTTCAACTTATTAACCGTATCAAAGAATCAATAACTACAAACACTGTTGATTTCTTCCCGTGGAGCCGACATGTAAACTGTTTTGATTCAGTAAATTTCTGCTGTCAGTCAGCCTGGTGAAGGCAGTTTGTGCGGCCGCTGTCCTCTCAGCTCTCCAGGAGCTGCAGCTGACAGACGGCTGCTTCTGTGGACAGAGACGCTGAACGCAGGTGGAGTGAGAAGTGTGGAGGCTGCAGAGAGGCGGAGAGTGTGGATGGGCGAAATTTCTTTTCTGCTTGTGATGATGTGTGAGAAGAAGAGAAGTGACTCGACGCGTCCATGAATTTGGGGGGCGGAGCTTCTGAAGGAGCACAAAGGGAGGGGTGTATTTGTTTGGGTGTTTAGTTCAAATATCAACAATCTTTCCCCAGAATGACTGACTACACCTTTAAGTTACTGCTGACGAAAAAACCCAACATTTCCTGCTTTTGCTGCTTCATATTAAAAGCTTTTAAATTACAAAATAAGGTGATACTTTTATTGTGAAGAATTTATGGGAAACTTATTTTACCGTGCCGTGCAGTGGAAAAACACCGGCAACGTGCCAGCTCAACTCGAGTGCTCCCAGTATGGCTTGGTGCAACTATCCCAAAAACAATGGAATAATGCCTTAAGTAGTCTAAGCTGTCAGAGACAGAGATGACAGATTACCACAATGTGTCCAATGGGTATCTTCTTGTGCTTTCATCTGGCTTTTTTCATATTGTTCACTTGTAATAAGACAGTGTGAACCTAAATAAACCAATTTAAAAATCCACCAAATTCAATGTCTCACTCAAATTGTCATGTAAGCCTTCTTTCAAAGAAACAAAGACTTCTTAATGTTGGCTTATAAATAAAGTTACAGCATCTGCAACCCTTTGTTATGCTGACTAATATATAATGCATTAAGGAGAAGAAATGATTCTCCTGCCACCATAATAAAAAATCAATTATGTGCTTCTGGAGTGATGATTAGATTTTGCATCGCAAACAATGAGCCAGCATTTATTTTTCTAATATTATTGATCTATTGTACTGTTTTGGAGTTAGTGCAGATTAATATTATGAATGCATTCTTATAAGAATATTAATTTGTTGTTTTATTAAACATTTAGAAAATGAAGTCTTCATTTCATCTTAGAAATGCATTCTTCTTTTTCCATGTTTTCGACCACATTGCTGCTTTTATCAACCTCTGTATGTGTGTGTGCAAGTACTCAGCATGGATTTTCTCGTAAGACAGCACAGATCACACACACACACACACACACACACACACACACAACACTACAGCAACGTGAATGAAAATCGGCTCTGCGCTCTAATAGCTTTGAGTTGCTGACATTTTCTGTCCAGCCTTAGAGAAAATACAGGGATTAGAGCACATACACACAAACTCACACATAGAGATACACAGAATCAACCTACACATGCACTTAAATGCTCACACACTCAGGCAAGCACACACTCTCAGCCACTCTCTCACATTCTATACATGTACAGGGAACACAGACACTCATAAGCACTAAGAGTTGTATCTGTGCAGCTACTAGCCTGCAGGTAATTATCTGCACCAGTGATGATAGAGAAACTGCAGCAACAATGCAGCAAGCTTGTAAAATGTTTCTGTAATAACAAGCTTCACAATTAAATTATTTGCTATATTAAAATATGATGCTTCAGAGAACCGGTGACAATGACGGAGAGGCAGAGAGAAAGCCAAATCATTCCCCCGCTCTCCCATCGCTCTACATCCTCCAATGTATCATAGTAACTGAAATGTCAAATCAACCATTGGCGTTAAATACTGAAGGGCCTGTGAGCTGCTTTCTGTCGTCTCCTGCTTCTCAAGTGTGACTTATCATCCTGCCATAACGGGAGACATTTAGAGAGTTCCAGATACTTGTTGGAATTGATGAGAGATGTGAGCAAGAGGCACATCATTAGGGCTAGTGCTTTTCATTCTAATTGTCCTTCTCATTCATGTACTATTAAAAGTGGTGCTCAAATGAGCAGATATTAAGATGTCTTATATATAAGACACTAGGTTATGTTACTGGTGCTAATTTTAACTGTAAAAAGTTGCAAAGGGCAGGTGTTATGGTAACTATTGTAATTTGGTAGATTAGGATGTGTGTGTAGGAAGAGATTTGGTGGTCAGCGCTCATCACATGGGGAGAAGGGTGTGACTCGCTATTAGCAACTAAGGTTAAATTTGCGAAAATGCCAGTCATCCCATTCATTTGAATGGGGGTAGTGCGTTTAGGTTGTGGGAGTGGGGGCCACAGGGGCGCCGCAGCGGTCTGCGGTGAGAAAGTTGAACCAGAATCAACTTTTGGAGAAATGCAACCCAACTTCATGCTGCAGAAAAAAAGTTATTGTTTGATTTGTTGTTTTGGATTGTGTAACAATTTCGTAACTTTGCCATGCACTCTTTTACCTAGAAAAGAAAGCCTTAACCATGGACATCAAAAGAAGCTAAAGCCAGCATGGCCACTATCACCAACAGCTTCATAGAGGGACGCTGCATTGTGTGGGTGAGGGGCTCATTTACAGGATTCAGATTCCATTTCCCTGCTTCTACTGGATCTCAGTGCAGCTTTTGACACCATTGATGACTGTATACTATTAGACAGACTAAATCATAACTGGCCTAGCCCTCTCTTTGCTTAAGTCCTACTTATCTGAAATAACACAGTGTGTCTGCTATAATAATACTACATCTAAATTCTCTGATGTTAAATATTGAGTACCTCAGGGCTCGGTTCTTGGCCCTCTGGTTTTCTCTCTTAATATTTTGCCTCATGTCAAATTATACACAGTCATGGAATACATTTCCATTGCTATATGGATGATACTCAGTTGTATGTACCTATAAGGGCTGATGATCATACTCAAATGACTAAATTAGAGGCCTGTTTGGCTGCTGTGAAAAATTGGATGTCACTAAATTTCCTGTTTCAAAATTCAGATAAAACTGAGATCTTGGTCGTTGGCCCTGCTAGACAGAGACGCCAGTTTGATCAAGTAAACAGTAACACTCGACAACTGTGTGATTTCACAAAGTATAACAGCCAAGAATCCTGGTGTTAAGTTTGATCCCAGCCTCTCTTTTGATAAGCACATTAAGGAAATCATCAATACTGCTTTTTTCCACTTATGCAACATAGCTAAAATTCGGTCTTCCCTATCCATGGCTGATACAGAGACTCTAATACCTGCATTTGTTTTATCCAGACTTACTGTACTGCTCTGTTTTCAGGCCTGCCACATGCTAGTACTAAAAGCCTTCAGATGGTTCAAAATGCTGCAGCTAGAATCTTAACTAAAACAAAAAAAAATGACCATATTACACCAATTCTAGCCTCCCTTCATTGGCTCACTATCCATTTTAGATCAGACGTTAAAGTGCTTCTGATGGCTTATAAAATCCTAAATGGGTATGCCCCATCATACCTGTCTGATCTCCTTAAACCTTTTATTCCATCTTGAGCTCTTAGCTCTCAAAATCTCAGCCTCACCTCATGTCTCTCTCTGCGTGCGCATCATGTTTCACAAATGCTTGTCACAGACAAATTTCAGATAAATTGCAAGTTCTTCAGAGCCAATTATACATATAAAGCCCAGTTCATGCCCAGGTCATGGGGAGTAGTCTTCAGCCTGTGCACACTGTTGTATAGCTCATTTACATGATGTCATCTCATCTCAGCCTGTTCTTGGATACTACACATTTATCACAGAAAACCTTGGTGCTCATATATAAATGAAGAAATATTTAACCTGTGTAACCCTTTGAAGTAATGAGAAACCCTATCCTTGTGATAACAACAAAGAAAAAAGCAAACCGACAGTCTGTTTCCTTGCTCCCAAATCTTTCTCCTTTCCATTTGATGTATTCAGCAGGGTCCCACTATTGAGTAGGAGGATTCACAACTGTGCCATCACTTCTTTCCTCTTCTCAGTCCCTCCTGTCAAACTCTTCCTTATACTGTCTCTCATTCCTGTTCCTTGATCCCCAGTGCGTTGTCAACAGGTCTTGAGTGGGTGCCTCCACATCCTGTCATTTAGCTAGAACACCATTTATTTCTCCCCAGTGACAACTATGCCTTTCCTTCATTTCCCCCCTTCCAAAACCCTGCTGTATAATCTTTTTTTTAACTCCCTTCTACTTTCTAGGATTTTACAGTGACTGAGTGTTGTCATACAAAGGAGCTTCTGCACAACTGTACAGAAAAAGTCTACCAAGGTGCACCGTCTTGCTGTATAGCCAATAACATTGTTTTTTGTTTCATTTACAGCACCTTCAAATCCAACTCCATTATCAGACACAAGGTTGATATTATACTACTCTGCAAAACCCAATGCAGATGATTTAAATTAGTTATTTATATGGTTTAGGTTTGGTTAAGGATAGGGTATGAAAATAAACTATGGATCAAGTAAGATCAATATTGGACAACTGTTGTGACATTGTGGAGCAGCATGTCTGACTTATTTATTGCATGACAAACACAGTTTCTAATGTAGGATTACTAGTCTTGTAAACAGATACAGCACATACCTTACAAACAGTGCTGAGCTGCTGTGATCAAAGCCCTTAATGCAGGCACATTAAGGCAGAGGCGTTTATCATGTTTATTACATTACATTACAAGTTTGAGGTTTGCACAAACTGAAAAATGCTTCTGGTGTTCATCTAACCACATGACATGGGGGTAGATATTCACAGCTTGTGAATGTAAAATACTGGCACAGTACACATAATGTACCTTCCAACAGAAGTACTTTAACTAGTGAAGAACCAAAAATATATCCTGTGCCATTTGCTATTAAGCTTTTTCTTGCTGAGAGAAAAATTGATGTGAGGAAACAGGGAAAAAAATGTTCTGTGCCTGTCCTTGTACAGCCTGCGTTAATATAGATGCTGAAAGTTTTGGCTTTTTTCTCTTCTTTTTCTGAAATAGAAATAATAATGAAATAGCTCAAAAGCTACTGGATGGAATGCCATGAAATTTTGTATAGACATTCATGTTCCCCACAGGATGAATCCCGGTGACTTGACAACTGTGGATGGACTGCAGTGAAATTTGCTACAGATATCCAAAGTCCCAAGAGGATACATTCTAATAACTTTGATGGACCCTTGACTTCTTATCTAGCACCACCGTCAGGTCAAAATTTAAATTCTTTTATGTTCTACATTTATGACCATATATCTCCAAAACTAATGGCATTCCCATCAGCCTCAACTGTACTTTGTGTTAACTGTTAATTAGCAAATGTTGGCAAGATAACAGGCTAAACTAAGATTGTGAACCTGGTAATTATTACCTGCTAAACATCAGCATGTTAAAGGCCCCATGAAATGAAAAATACATTTTCCCAATTTTAATCCTATCTCTTGTTATATGTCAAATATATGTCAAAAAATCAGTATCAGAGTATTTTACATCAAAATTCCTGTCTTTTCTCTTCCTGTAAAACGGTTTCAAATGTTTGATGACTCATCCTGCACTCAGGGGCGTTTACTAATTTTGCGTCCAATGAAAATGCTTTCTCAAATTTTTATGTCCCTGCCTCATGACTATAAATTCTGCCAGTTAGCGAACGGCACACAATATAGTGATGTGCAAAGCAGTTCTTTTCAGTGTACTGAATCACTAGAATCATTTTAAAAGATTCGTTCACCGAATTGTTCAGTGCTTGACCGGAGCTCCGACTGCGTAGTCCCACTCACTGAACTGAGCCGTTATGTGGACACCATGACACGGCTAGTGGAGCTAAAGGCTTACATCCACCCTAGAAAAGCCTCCCCTAAACCTATATTGTTTGATATTGTATTTTGTGAGGCGCTTTGTAACTTTGGTTTGAAAGGCGACATACACATACACACACTCCGTTCAGTGAGTGTATCCTTATAACTGTCCTCTTCAAAACAGTAACCTTATGTGTGTGTGTGTGTGTGTGTGTGTGTGTGTGTGTGTGTGTGTTGGGGCTACTGTAAATGCCAATCAGTGTTGCCAGATTGGTTTGATGTTTTCCAGTCCAATAAGCTCAAAATCAACCCAAATTGATAAAAAAGCCCAAATATTATAGATAATAAATAATGCAAATTAATTGATGAACAAAAGAGAGAGAGAGAGAGAGAGAGAGACGCATAATCTCATGCTATCAAAGAGCCATATGATGATGCAAGCAACACAACTGAAGCATAGAGGTTTCTCTTCCAATGAAAATACATATTAAAATGTCTTACCTTCACGCCAAACAGGTCACAACCATTCCAACTTCTAACTCAATGTAGAACTTTGTACAGTCACTTAGGCCAGGTGAATTGGCAACACTTGAACTATGTACATTCACCAGGTGAACTTGCTAATACACGGAGGAGTCAAAGCTCCCCAACAGCTGTCAGGGAGGTTAAACATGGAGACGTCCATTCATTCTGTGTTAGACCTGTACGCACACCTATGAGAGCAAAAAGGAGTGGTAATCCCATGCGGTTTTTCATATCAATTTTGAGTCACTTGGGAAAATGCTCTCTCCACATGAGCATTAGATATAGACAGAGTGAGCAAAGGAATACATTTTTTCTGAATATATATATATTTTTTAATATATTGTAATTTGTAATATAAATAAAAAGCCGCCCAACTCATGGAAAACTAGCCTAAATTCTGTCCACCCGCCTGAGCCCATTTTTCCTACACAACCCAAAACCATCCAATCGGGCGGGAAACCACCCAATCTGGTAACACTGATGCCAATTAATAAATTTACTGGAAACATGTAAATATGCTGAATCAAATAGCACTCTAACACCACAGTTCCCGGCTACCTTTGATCCTACCAGCCTGTATACCACAGCCTGCTGTTATCCACCTAGTACAATCTCATCATGCTGCTACAAAGAGCAGATTGTGACTTTAAATAGAAGAAGTGGCTAGCAATACATAGCAAGTTTAGCTAACTAATATCAAAAATGTTGTTTATTGTCTCAAACCAGATCATCAGACTTTGAAGCAAATGAAGCTCTGCAATACTGTTTGTCTTCATTGATCTGTTTCTCTGCTGGTGAATAGATGTATCATTCGGGACACTCAAATAGCAAAATCAGCTCCTGTATCGTTTCCAACAAATGCATTTCCCTCGCTGCAGTTTCTGTGGTTGCGGCAAGTTGAAAAAGTTGAACCATGATGAACTCCGACTGCAGCGGCATGGAGAGGGGGGTGGCTCGGGGCTGCTGTCGTGTTTGCATTAAAAACAATGGAGGCGGCAGCAGCAACCACTAACTGTCTGAAAGCTTATTTCCCTAAAGTGGATTCCACATCCTTTTGTGTCATTTTAAAGCTTTTCTGCATGCAGCTGGCATGGAAAAACTCTTCAGTAAGCTGACAGCTTAGATTTTGTAACAGAAGATCTGAAGATCAGCTTTGGGCTACTCTAGAAATGACCCCTTTACATATGACATTCAGAGCCCAGGTGACTTCTGTCAAGTGTTCTCCCTAAGTCATATAGAGCAGTAGTCCATGCCAATGGTAAAGTTTACTGGGTATCCATTGCCTGAGTCAGCCAATTCAAACTGTTAAATGGTTGGTTTGTTTTTATATACTGATGCATCCTTCTCTCTCTACCTGTGTATTAATTCACAGCCACCATACCTGCATCAGTTACCACATTCTGCAAAAAAAGTAATAAAATGCTGTGCAGGCATTTCTTCTCTGATAACATAATTTTTTAACTAAAGGAGGTAATAATCATGAAGGCTCTTAAAAAGGATGCTTATGTTAAGTTTCTATGAAATTACTTCAAGAATCAGTTTTAATTGCACTGTCTCCAGCCATGTAAGACTTTCTAAGTTAGGAAAAGGCAGCTGGAGTGTGGGGCTCCTGTTTATCCTTGGATGTGTTTTTTGCAACCTGTTTAGGTCTTTTTGTAAACTGCCTGTTCTGTCACCGAATGATTTTTTTTTTTTTTCCAATACATAGAGTTCAAGTTGAGGTGAACAAAAATGTTTACTATGAAGTTGAAATACAGGGAAAGCACTAGAGATTAGACTGCATTACTACATGGCATGTTCAAAGGCTGCAAGCCTCTGAGGTTAGTCAAAGAGTAACGACAGAATCCCCCTGCAATCTAGGTAGTTAGTGGTGTTGAAGAGACAGGAAGTGGGTTGTGGAACTTCTCTCTGATGAATCTACCAAGACAGTCTGAAGATAAGTGTAGTGATGGGGGAGAAGCTGGGTTACACAAAGACATAATGACAGGTTTGGCAGTGACATTTAAAGAGTAGCATGGAATTGGAGAGGCTTCAACAGAGTGAGAAAAATGGAAATGATGCAGCAATGAGAGTCACAGAGGTAGTAGAAACTCACAATATATTAAGAAAAAGGGGGAAAGTTTGGGGGAAAGTTTTTAAATGGCTAAAAGAACTGGGGTACAGTATGTGTTGGTGGTGTAGACTACATGGTGTTCTGAGGAAAAGCTCCACTAATGCCTTTTTGTCCAAACTAGTGTCTGGAGCCAGTACAGTTGGACACTCAATGTCCCAGTTCCACACCCTTGGGACCATTGCCATGCCTGAGACAAACACAACATTCTTGCAGATATGGTATGTGTGAAAACATCCACATTCAGCAAGCTGTTTTCCAGGCAATCCAAGAAAAAAAATCTGCTGCTGACTCCAACTGGACAGATGCCTAGTCATGTCTCTGCTGAAACTACATGCCCTGAATTCTATTGGTTATAATACTTCAGCTTAATGAGGCTACATTTCAACTAATTACTACAACAGCAACAAAAGCAGATAAGTTCTTAAGATGATTCTGGTTTTATAGTGGACTATTGTCTGCATAGTCACTGTATATCACCACAGCAGGTGAAAGTAACGTGAATAGCGCAGAGGTCAAATCCAGATTTTGGCTACCTGACCCAAACCTACATACTTCATTGGGACCATTTCGTTGTGTAAAGCTTGAGTTGGAGGTCTGGGTTTTGTAATTTCCAAATTATCAAATGTATCTCTTTCTCTGATTGTGCCAATCATATGCCTCCATTCATGTCACGTGTTACAAAGCCCTGTAAAAACAGTGTAGCCAATACATTGCATTGGCGTAATGAGCTAGCAGTCAGAAATGCTAAAATAAAGCCTGCAGGTCTCAGCTCGGAGTCTGGTCTCACATTTAGCAGTGGCCGATGGGTTTGCTGGGTGGGGTCTGAAAGATGTGAGTATGGGCTTGGTTCAGTCTCAGTTGTAAGTCCTTGCAGAACTCAAGGACCTAAAACTCAGTATACACATTGGAGTTCAGTGGTACATACACAATATAATCATGCCAAACCTTTCAGCACTTTAGCAAGCCCTGTGGACTGAATAATACTCTACATTTTGCGGACATATTGCCTTTCTTTGTTGTCTATGCTATACTAAATACATACCAAACTGGGACCATGAGATTGCATTTGTCACCATTTACACCCATACATACAAAAACATATTGTCATAGGAAAGCAATCAAGCAATTATCAGCATTTAATTACTATGTTGCATATATAATCATAGAAAACAGTATATTTAAAGGGCATGTCCATTTTTGAGGTTTTTATATCAGTCTGTAGCTTCCCAGTACTGTTCCATATGTATTCAAATCCGAAAATTCCAATTTTGGTCGAAGTACGTATGTTTTAGTGTCAAAATGCCATTTTCGCTTCCAAAAACCTTTTTCCATGTGACCTGACGTAGGTTTCTACATAATGACATTGCTACATATAAACCGATATAAACCCCCTAGCCCGCCTAGCCAGTAGCCACAGAGATGGACTAAGCACTCACTGTTGCTGATGCTCTGCTAAATGTGCTAACAGACACACAGACGGAGCACTCACTGTTCCAGCTGCTCAAAGTTTAAAAAATAAACTCTGAGCTCTCCTCCCACCAGTAAACAGCTCCGGATCAGAGCAGAATCCGGTGTGACTCACGGGTATTATTCATCCCCAAGATCCGGCTCTGCTCCCGGCTCTCTCCTCCAGAGCTCTTGGCTAGTGTTCGTGATGTGACATGTAGAATTAGGTATGAGCTATGTTTGTAACAGGGGTGGCTAATGAGTAATGGCAGAAAAAAGAGGGAAAGAGACAAAGTAGGGCGAGTAATAAATAATAATAATGATAAGGATAATAATAGTAATCCTTCGCACTTGATTGGACTGCTAAAAAAGTGTGCAGAGCTTACAGAGTTGAGCAGACTGCTGGCTCCACACACACCTTCCTCACCTGTTGTTAGATCAAGAGGAAGACGAGGGAGAGATGAATAAATTAGACCTCAGCCACATTGTTTTGGAAATGAAAACAAAGTTTTTTCCCACTGATATCCAAACACACATCTCTTCCTGTCTCTCTCCATATTGCTCTGTTAGCTACTACGACAGACAAATGGTGAAGTGTGGTTTTAAATGACCGGCGTGGCGAGTCACATTTGATTGGATGAACTTTTGTAAACGCCCCTGAGTGCAGGATGAGTCATCAAACATTTGAAAACCATTTTACAGGAAGAGAAAAGACAGGGATCCTGATGTAAAAATACTCTGATACTGATTTTTTGACATATATTTGGCATATAACAGGAGATAAATGAACACAGGGACACAGGATTAAAACTGGGAAAACTGTATTTTTCATTTCACTGGGTCTTTAAAGATTTTTTTAAGAAATGCTAGAAATGAACATCAAAACCCTGAAACCCTTTACCAAATAATTTTATGAATTACAAACACCAGCCCCTTGACTTATCAGTAACAGCTGACTATCACACTCTCGCTCTTTCTGCTGTTGACCCTAACTCCTGTACACACTCTCCACCACTCCAAGCTCCTCTTGCTTTTATCTGCACACAGGACTTTTTCCAAGCTATTTCTGAATTATGTCTGGTTCAGTGTTTTGTTTTTCACATTGCTGAATGAAATATGTCTATTGTGCTGGGGGCGTTTTAGTGCACTCCCAGCAGAATCCCACTAATGCTGTTAGGATTAATTTAGGAAGCATCATTCAACAGAAAGCCCCCTTTCCACTAAATAAAGCTGGATAACAATGTGTAGCAACAAATGGTCCAAAGTTTTTTGATGGGTTTCTGACTTAAATGAGAGACAAAGAGAGAGACATGAAACAAACAGGATGTTTGGAGAGAAGAAAAACACCAAAATAACAAGGATAGAGATCTCTTCTTGCCTCCCTTACTCCCACTCTGACTGTCTCAACATTTAACGAATACCCTTCACCGTCAGACGGGTCTAACATGACGTATGACCATCCATAATTCAAGATGATTTGAGTACACATTTCTGGGATTTACAGTGGCTGAGATGCAGTTTTTACGGTCATAAATCCAATTTGAAAACTCCAGCCTCCTGAGCTCCTGATGCCTTCAGCATTACTCTTGGGCTTAACACTTTGGATGTACACTCATGTTAAGGAAGCCTGTATGACTTAAGAGATAATTTTGAAAGTGTGATTTAAGAGTAAGGAATTTGAGGAAACGCAATTTTATTGGGGGAAAAGTTTTGCCTTGTTTTTAATGTACCTTATGTGTTGACAATGTTTAATGACTATTACATTCCACTGTGTGTTTCAGGGTTGGTAGAATGCATTTTTAGTCTCACAATTTTGTAAATAAAAAATAACAAGGATCTGTTTAGTCTTTGTCTGATTCTGTCAGTATTAATTATAATAATGAAGGGGCAGCATAGTGGCTCAGTGGTTAGCACTGTCCCCATAGGAAGAAGGTCCTGGATTTCAATCCACTTGTGCCAGTTTGATCCTTAGTGTGGGAGTTTGGATTTTCTGCCCATGTCTTGATGGCTTTGGCTGTTCTAATGTCCTGCCATTTGAAATGGAAATGCTAAATTGCATGTAAGTCTGAATGTGTTTCTGTATACAGTATTAGCCTGTAATAGACAGGCTTCCTTATGATAACAAAACTTTTACCTGCGCTGAATGTACTGCGGTGTACTATCCTGTATGCTAATTTCTGAAGCATTTAATATAATTAAGTGAATAGGTCAACATGTTGGGAAATAGGCTTTATTGCTGAGAGTAAGATGAAAGATTAATACACTCTAATGTCCGTCTCTTTAAATACGAAGCTAGAGCTTGTGAGTGATTAGCCTAGCTTAGCATAAGGGCTGATCTCAGGGAGAAACAGCTAGCCAGGCTCCATCTTAAGTTTAAAAATATGCCCAACACCTTTTAAGCTGACCAATCAACATGTGGTATGTCATTTGTTTAAACTGTACACAAACATACATTAAAAAATTACAATTTGCATTTTAAGGGGGAGCGAGAACTTTTTCTTGGAAAACCACAGGTGGGCGATGTGATTTCTTGGAGTCTTGTTGTCACATGGAGGTTGCCAGTTGTGTTGCCATCGTGCCTGTATACTGTGTAGCCTGTCCAAGCACCAAAACACAATATTCCACCAAACTAGATTTGAAAGAACAGTTGCAATCTGTTTTTGTTGCCTTTATTGAACAGTTTATCCTCTTGATGATCTGCCTGCCTGGTTTCAGTGCTCATATAGAAGGTCTCATTTCCAGGCATGCCTTGTGGTCATGGCACAGGACAACCAAGCTATTACTAAATAACTCAAATGCAATAAAAGGACAAATAAAACCAGTGAGATAACATCTTTTATACAATAATTTGCAAATGTTGAAGGAACAGTCCCCCTGGTAGACATTCCCTACACATGACTGATGTCAAGGTTGTATGATGATGCAGGGGATGCTGCATAGTGAACAAGGACCAGTGGATTCTTTTCAGGAATTTATTGCAAAACTCACCAGCATGCTGGCATCAGCATGTCTTCCCAGCAATTGTAGACTTGTAAATAACCAAAAGACATTCTTTTTAAGAAGTATTACAGCACAAACGTCACAACATGCATGAACACATACCTGTCATTGTAGAGAAACAAAGCATTCACAATGTCCATATTACATATATGGACCCTGTGTAATACCATGAACAAAGTCACAAAATGCTCAATGCTAGCCAACATGGTCTCAACAGCACACTTTAGCATTGCTACATGCGCTGTAACCCTGCTACTCACATGCCTCAAAAAAACTCTTCTAATTAGTACATTAATGTATAAAAATAAATAAAATTGTGCTTCAAAAAATGTAAAAATATCCATAGATTCATTTTACACTGATAAAAGTAACTTGACGTCACATAGACAGCAAAAATTTAAAAAAAGTAAAAGTCTTTACAGGGAAAAGTCCAGAGCTGAAAATAAATCACAATATTTCCTAAACGTAGAACATTCCCCTACATTGGGAAGTTAACAAATTCTACATTACAGCATATTTACACCATAAAAATATATTCACAAAACCAAATACACCATCAATGTTACTGTAACCTGTATCTATTTGAATATATTTTATCAAAATAACAGTCTCCTCTTAATCGACTTGGGATTTTAGAATGGGATAGATTTTAGAATTTAAAATTTTGCCCAGTTAACAATTTAACAAAGCAACACCCACAATACTATATTGTCACAAGGAAACATCTAATGCAAAAAGAAAAGGACATGACAAGGAAGGAGGAACATGATGGGAGAGGAGATAAAGGGAAAGGAAAGGGATGGGGATTGGGTTAAAGGGTCAGCAGTAAGGATGTGCCACCCACAACATTTCACAACCTCTACATTGTTACAGGATCTTCATTGGAAACCAAATCAGCAGCGGACAGAATTGGACACACAGCCCAGTGGCCATGAAGAGAAATCCAATCACATCAGAAATCATTAGAGCAGATTGTTCCTGGAGCGTGGCACTGCAGAGAAGTGTGTGTTTCGGTGTGTGTTTGTGTGTGTGTGTGTATGTGAGGTCTACTTGATATTAGCACACATAGCTGGGATTTAGACACTATGTATACACACTGTGATGAAGAGCATTATGTCAGTATAGTCTATTGCATTAAGAAAGTTAGGACCAGTTAGGAGAGGGGAAATGAGAATGCCAGCCCGAGTGGTTTATGGGTAAATAAACAAGAATGACATTCAAATGAGCGAGTGAGTTCTGAACTCTGTGTGTTGTGTGCTGCCTATCGTAATAAGCAAACAATTGTGAGTCAGGCTTTTTATTGGCAATTGCTGATGCTTGTAACACTCTACCAGTAGCCTTTATTCAGCTAAATTGTATTATTTGTTCACTCCAGTGCACAAGAATGAATAAAATTGAGTTTGCCTTTCATTTAAAGTAAATCACAAAGTAAAACTGGCTGGGTTCAATAGGCCAACATGCCACAGACAACTTTTTTTTCTACACTGTCGTCCAGTTAGGTGTAAATGACCCAGAACACACTTATACACACGAAAGTCACTAATAACACTTGTGAGTGAACCTAACGCTAACGCAATGTTGAGCTTATTTTACATTACAATAACATCACACTAAACTTAAGTCATCTAATGGGACAATCTTATATAAATCAAATAGCACTTCTTTTAAATTAGTTAACCTATACCCATTCACTCTGTTCAAAGCACTGGAACTTACCCAAATCTCTGCTCCTCAAACTTTTTGGCTGATGACAAAAAATCTGGTTTGGTCTTTGTGCGTCCAACACACATATGTTACGTTGTACTTCTATAACCATCTAGATAACATTTTTCTGACCTTTCAACAATATGTCACATGACTATATTTGGGCCAATCAGTGGCCTAGCTCATTTCGCCCCTGAGAGCTGAGGCCAAAATATCCAGACTTAGTCGCTGGTATGGGCCAAGCCCTCAAAACACTGGTTCCTACACTCCCCATAATGCAACTTCACTCTTTAATCAGACTCTCCCTCACCGGTAAACACACATCACACTCAAAAGGGAGTTTTTCTTTGCCAATGTCGCCAAGTGCTTGCTCATGGGGGAATGTTGGGTCTCTGTAAATTAAAGAGTATGGTCTTGACCTGCTCTATGTGAAAAGAGATAACCTGAGATAACTTTTGTTATGATTTGGCACTATATAAATAAAACTGAATTCAATTGAACTCAATTGAATATTTGAAACGCCATGTTTATAATGCAGGTGTTGTGGCCCTTATTTTTTATACTTTTACTTGAGTCATTTTCTCAGACTCTTGAAAGACCTTTCAACAAACCCAGTCCCTGAGTGTGAGCAAATGATTCTGAAATCCAGTACTTCCTCAGCCACTACATGCATTTCTTTCAAATTTAAATTGTAGTGTCATTCTCAATCACCAAGAAAAGATATGGCCATGTGTCGCCTGAAAAAGAACAGGCTGAGGGGATGTGATGGTTCTTGCACATTTTGCTTGACATTTCTTAAGTAAAAACAAATGGCTGACTCAATGTGTCACAGTCTAGGCCTTGTCCATTTGTAGAAACACCGAGCAGATGATTATGACACAGACTGTGCTGCACACCAGGAAATAGAAACAGCTATATTGTCAAATATTACATTTTAAGGAACAAAGGAATACAAGAAAACAGCTCTGCCCTTAATGTGCATTTCTTGTTCCCAAAATCAACAGATACTGTAGCTAACACAGAGTCAGATGTGTGAGTAAAGTTGAGTCTACTTCTTCATTCCACTTTTTTTTCTCATTTGCATGTAAAACTGTCTCACTTCAAACCAACACAAAATCATATTACCTCACATTTTCAATCACTCAGATGCTACTAGAACAATACCCTGACAACCACTGCTTGGCTTTCAAAGTGAGATTGATTTGGCCCATCAGCTACATTCACTGGCAAATGTTTTAATGGCATGTTAGCAAATTGATATTACCCCTATCCTCATCTGAGTGACATGTCTGGCAAACAATAATACGTACCGCCTGTGGGTTGAACACCAGTGCTGCACTGTCTCAGGTATCCAGCTATCCCCTTCCACCTACTGATGGATGGGAAGCTGGCAGCATCAAGGAGGTTCAATGGACAGTTGGCTCTGCACACTTAATAGCCAAATATAGCAGCTATAGGCGACAGAAAGATATCCAAAAACTAGTCCAGTGTGTCTCGATGTCACACATAAACTAGTAGAATATCTCATTACCAAACTGACCATTTTGTGTACAGAGGTTTGCGTAGTTATTTCGCAGCAGCCTGATGTCGTTTGCACATGATTTAGTGTGATGACAGTGGACCATCGTGCGTAAAGGCTCTGCACTGTACAGCACTGGCTGCAGATTTATCACATATCTGTCCTGCTGCAGGGATTTAATTAACTTTAATTAGCTGGCCTAGGAATCACGAGCAACTGTAACTTTAAGTCTAAGTACTTCTGGATATTTTATCAGCTCTAAAGTAAAAAACTGAAATGAAAATGTACTATTAGGGCTGTCACAATTACCACAATATTGCAATACCATGCTAAGCCAACCACAGTGGATGGCAAGCAACCGCCACAACCGTGCTATGTTCACATTTTTTCTTTTTTTCATGAGGCTAGGCCCTTCTTGTTTTACACTTCAATGCATGTGTACTGAATGTTCAGCAGGTCCCCTGGTCCAGTCCAGTGGCTCCAGAGGATACCACCCGCTGCGCACAGCGTCTCGTGCACTCACTGGTACTCACTGGTGGGGCTCCATGTGCCTCAAACAACTAGCCTTGCGCAACTAGCCTCCTGCAACTAGCATCCAGGCTAACAGGTTAACCTGGTGCCTAGCCCTCATAACAGAGCCAGGCTCAGGGTGGGCTGACCGGGGGTTGGTGCTGATGCTCGGTAGTTAAAAACACACCTGTATGAATACTTTGTCTCCATTATATGTTTAAACTCTCCCGTGTCACCGCCCGGCCGAGCAGTGCTGCCATTTAACCTGTGAGGTAAAGTAGTTTTCCACCGATCATACAATCTAAAAGCAAGTCCAGCCAGACTCCATTCATAAATCCCTGGTTTAAGGGGAATTGGCTGTAGGCCAATGTTGTTTCCTGCCACAACACAGTTTAAAGTATTTTCTGTGTTCGTCAAGTAGGCCACTGCTGCTCCATTCGACCAACACAAGATCAGACTAACCTGATACCTTGATGGCGAACCCTAAATCACCTCAGGGGAAATTCCTTCACTGCGACAGCCCTATTTGCCATTGTATGCTTTTAGGATTATCTTACAGCCCAAGGACTTCATTTTTTGTTTGCTCTTTCACTGTCAGTTAATAATAATAATGATAATGCATTTTAATTTGTACTGTACTTTTCATTTGCAGTGAATTTCAAAGTGCTACAGCGATAAAAACACATAACATAAAGAAGATAATGAGAGTTAAGATAAGCATCTGTCACCAGCATCAATGTTAAAATGGTTGTTGTGCAATCTGCTGCTGCACAAATACTTCGGTAGGAATTCAAGCGAATGTTTTTACATACTGCTGGAGGATAAAAAACGTGATAAGAGTGATAATTACAAGCACATGGTTCTCTAACAGGAGAAATTGAAAACCTAAGATGTTTAGATTGCTCTCAGGAAGAGAGCACCTGCTTTAAAATAGGCCCAAACACTGATATGTATTCAGGGGTTATTTAATGTCACTACCCCAATGATATGCTACCTACACATTATGTCCAAAAAGTTAAAGTCCCCCTCCAAACAAAAATGTGTTTCGCTTATTGTTGTTTCTCTTGGATGTTTTGTCTTCACTGTGCAGGATGACATACAGTATATGTGCAGAGTTTGACACTAGAGGGCTGTTTTCACATCCATCTGCTGAAAGTGGAAAGTTTCCCTGTGCTTGCCAAAACTTCTGAGTTTAAGGCATGTACCTATGAGCATGATTTATGAGATCACAACTACTTTGGAGCAAATCCTGGTCCAGTATGCGACTTACACAAGTGTGATGTGGAAACTTGAAGCCTCCAGTGCACAAACACTGAGAATGGCATTTCAGTAAAGTAGGAGACATCTTGTGTTCAGCAGTTCAACTTCTGAAACAAAAAATATTTACATATTCATAGATTCTGGATTTTTAATGAGGTAGAAGGAGTATCATAGTTGTCATTTTAAGAATTTCTAACCAGGAAATTGAACTTTTTCATGGAAAAACCATATGTCTCTTGTTCCTCCAGGGATCTTTAACTTAAGGCCACTTTTACTCCCTGGTATCACAGCTCTATAAATCCATAGCAGCCACCATTTAGTTTGTATGGCCACTTACTGATGTGATAAAAGTGATGTCAATGCATACCCTGCACTGAGGACTAATAGTCTGTAGACTGTAAGTTCTGGTTAAGTAATTACTATTTGTGTAATCTTCCCTTTTTTGCCTGTGCATCCCTCTGTTACCTCCAATTCCAATCAGCAGTGGTTACCATGGTGATGTTAGCATGGATTTCAACAGTTACTAGTTTGGTGTGTTCAAAAGACTATTTCTTCTTCTCTCTGGTCTATGTTTACACGATTATTGAATTTCTCAGTATCCCTGAATTCATCATCTGCAGCACATTATTGTCACTGCTAGTCTAAATCAAATTGCATCAACCGAATTGCATATTGAGGGGCCTTGAGATGGTGTGCATGAAAGAAATCTCATTCAACTACAGTAAAATGAAGGAGAGTCAGAGCTGTAATGAAAAGACAAAGATAATGACAAAAGAAACTGTGGATGATGAGCAGATTGCTTACCAGCTGTTGTTAGGTGAAACCACAAAAGTCTTCAGGATGTCTCTGACTGTAACAAAACCACTAAAAACCTTCTAAAGCACATTCTACTGCTACCCATCACCTTATACTGAGAATAAAAAGAGAATATTTTATTTAAACTACTGCTGTATATTGTGGATGGCCTGTTGTTACATTCTACATTAACATTCTTCATTCATTTTTCCTCTCCTATCTACCTATCTTTATTTATTTATACAATTTTTAATCAGTTCCATAATGTATTGGAAACTGCATCAAACTGCCAGCAAATCAATTTGTGTACTTTTTTTAATTCGTCACAGGAGTAACAGCTATACTTCCTGGAGTACAGGAAATAATATCTTTCTCTTTTTTGACATATATCAGGATGTATGACCTTAAGTGCTTCAACAGTATACTGTAATGTAAAATCTGTTTGGCCACTGGATTTACAAGCTGAGTCAACCAGAGTTTATCAAAGGAGGACCAGACAAGCAACTGCTCTCCTATTTACAATTGGAAATCAATGCACCATCATGTACTCTAATGTGTCTGAAAGCTTCCCTTAACATGAGGACTGGAATTCACAGTGCATTCATCCTGAAAATATTTGTGTTGAGGCATTGAAGAAGAGCAGACAGGGGATGCAGAATTCAGTATCTCGGAATTTTTAAATTGTCAGGCAATATATAAAATCCTGTATTTTGTAGTTTAATGCCATAACCACCAACAGAAATACCAAGTCCAGATAGAGGCTAAACAGCACTGAGCACTGGTATTTGGTCAAAAGTATCGGACAAAATGAAAAATCTGACGTGATGTGATGATGGCACTAGATGAAATGGGATCACCAAAGTTACCCAAATTCATCCTAGCCAAGTCGCTAGCTAAAAACTAAAACATCTGGTTTTGTAACAGCAGGTGGGACATTTTTGCAAGGTCACAATAACAATTTGACATTTCAGAGCAACCAAGGTCAAAATTTTAAGCTGTGCAACATTGACTCATTATTATTGGCTGGATCGCAACAGCAGGGTTAGCCCTACAAATGGCAATGTCCCCGACTGGCTGACTGAGTGAGTGAGTGACTGAGTTATGAAGTTATACCATTGGTCGCCCAAAGGCCGCTGAAGCTAAGTATCCCAGAATGCATTTCACACCAACCAGCAGTAACCTGTTTTAACTTTCACTGTTGGACTGTTAATATGTCACTTTTTCTGAGATGTGCAGGGGCCACTGGCTGGGTGAGACCGGATGTTGTGATCAATACAGTCATGTGATACAGTCACATGATGTGGTCTTGCTTGAGTATACTTTAGTGTGAACAGTCTGCTGGTATTGGCATAGTTAATCGTTCATTTAGTAGGCAGTATGCAGTACATACTGACTGAGTATGTAGTAGGCAGTATGTTAGTATGCGATTCTGAACACAGCCAATTGGCTTCAGTCAAAGGCTAACGCACTTCCTAGGGGCTTGGTTGGACGTGTCGCCACTTCCTGTATTTATCAAATTAAAAGCCCTCTCGCATTTCACCTCTCTAGTGTTTGACCTCGTCTTGTTTTCTTTCTTTTTGCTGTAGTTTGTAATTTAATGT
This sequence comes from Scomberomorus guttatus, assembly GCA_038419695.1. NCBI lineage: Eukaryota > Metazoa > Chordata > Actinopteri > Scombriformes > Scombridae > Scomberomorus > Scomberomorus guttatus. The sequence goes on from CM076452.1 coordinate 27,392,628, forward strand.
TTTTGTGATTCAAAAAACATGGCTCATTGCAGACGTAATAGCAAACACTGTGCTATTGTCTTCAAGCCCACTTTAACAACCATACATCTGTCAAGAGGCTGTTTCTACCAAGGAAAATGGCCATTTCACCTAATAGAGTGCATTTTATGTTAGTTATTGAACCAGCTGTTGAAGACAGAAAGGGAAATGAGTTGAAAGAAAGCTACACCAAGTCTTCATTCAAATTTCAATCACAAGATGAGTTGTGAGAGCTGCATATGGGCATTAGCAGACTGAGCAACAATACCTTCTTACCCCATAGTCTTTTCTACAGAGTGCTCGTGTTCTTGTCTGTTTTTGTTCAGTGTGAAGTTGTCAGACGGTATCATAGATGGATAATGTGGACTTTCTGACATCCTACAGCTTTCTAACTTTACCAGCAAACATTTGACTACTCTGAAAGTATGGACGCAACAAACTCGGCATATTCATAAATCTGCACTGGAAGATAAGGAAGACACCAACTGCCCAACAGCTTGAAAGATGTCTGTTCAACAGATATTTTTTGCGGTGTGGGCAGTGCACTTCTTGCAGCGTGGTGTGGAGTAATGTTAGTTGTCAGTCCAGAGCAGCAGCAGCAGGAGTCACTGCTACATCACCAACTGACCAGTAAGGCCAGAGATATACTTGCTTTTAACTACACATTCGCATGTACATGATGGCTGGCTCACGTATCTTGTGTCCGTTTGGAGCATTGGTTGTGCACATCCTCAGAAATTAACATGATGCGTGCACAAGATGCAATACGCACATGAACGGTAGGGGCAGTATGGAGATGTGACAGGATCACACACACACACACACACACACACACACATATATATATACACATATATATTAATATATATGCACAAGCACAATACTGACAGATCATTTAGTGATGAAAAGACGGTTAATTAAAAAGTAATCACTCTCAGTAAAAATAAAGTTCTCCAGAGTAGTGCATGTCTCTTAATCCCGATGTCATCTTCTTTTTACTCCTTACAGGTGACGACCTTGGCCCTGTCAGTGTTGGAGCCTCTGTGTGAGACGCTTAGATGTTTCATAATAACAAATGCTGGTTCAGTCGGTTCGCATAAAATCAAACTGGTTTAAGCTCGTACACTGGACCAGACTGGCAAAACCAGAAAACCGACCCAACCCTACTACTTATTACTCATCAGGAGAACCTGAACCTGAGATCCTGTGTGCAACCAAATGGTTGCTATTGATGGAGACCTGACTTCACCACCACGTTGGCTGTCCTTTTCACATTTTACCATATGTTCACAGTTGAATATCAGGATTGCTGGAGTCTGTTCTAAAGGTATTGCTCATCCACATTATTTACATCACGTCCTGTTTCCTTTACATTCTTTTTACTTGCATTTTCCGTATGATTGCTAAGATTGCTATTAAGATTTGAAAGTTTGTTAAAATAGGTGATTGAAATCTTGTTGGGTGTAACCTATTCTACAAAAGCTTACTTCTATGTCTGACAGTCTTAAAAACCCATGTTTTGATCATAGTTTGGTAATAATAAAAAAAATCATATTTTTCTGTCATTTACAGTAGCTGTCATTCAATTTGCTGAAGATCATGAAGCAGGAGTGGAGGATCAAAGTGAAATCACCTGACCAGCAGACTTGTGTTGCAAGGTGGACTGAGGTGGGCTTTTGGACTCTTTATGGACAGTAAAGTATGCATTCACAAACACTATTTTGAAGAATCTAAGGATATCTGCCTACCTGGAGACTTGACATTTCCCACAGTTGAATATCCATGTTTAGATTACCTGAGAATGTATTCTTTCAAGGAAATTGCAGTGTCTAGTATATTGTCAAGTTCAGTGATTTGATTGTTTTTTAACTTGTAATGGGTTTAAGAAATCACGTCAGTATTTTTTTTTGTGAGGATTTGTTTAATTGTGGCTACAGATTTAAACAAGCTTTTTACATATTGGATTTTTAATGTTGTCTTTGTAACATTTGCTAATGTTTGTAATATATACACTTGAAAACTTTGTTGTCCTTGTGAGTTACAGAATGATTTTCTGTAAACATGGTATGCACAATCCCTGCACACAATTAAAATGTATTAATTTATTGAAATTTAAGTATGGTTTGAAAGTTTAGCATTACATGAATAACCATAATCTAATTTACTGCAAAATGTCTGGTGCTGTAATCAATACACAATAACATAAAATTACTGTATTTTATTTTACAGTTGCATACAGCTACTGTAACAGTAGATACAGTATCATTAAAGTACTGTATATCATTTTACAGTTACAATATTGCTACTGTAAATATAAAGACAGTATACTTACTGTATTGTGTTTATATTTACAGTAACTAACTGGCAGCAATTGACAAATAACTTACAGTAAGTTTCTTGTCAGATGCTGCCAGTTAGTTACTGTAAAAATCAGGGTATGTTTCTTACAGAGTATGAGAATTAGATCATGTGATCATCATCTTTATGATTCATCAACCCCAATGGATCCTGAACCTCATGCAGTTTGAGGCTTCTGATTAGAGCATGGGCTGGGTCTGGGGAATGGTGTATTCACCATTCCTCCATCTCTCCCACTCACACTCTTTCAGACACATACACTTTTTTGTCTTCAGTGTAATAGGCTACAGTCACACTCACACACACACATGGGTTTTCCCCTAACCCCTAAGCTCCCCCTTATCTCAGTACCTCTGTGCCTCTTTAATAGTGAGGAGGGAGGTTTCTAGCCTGTGGGAAGCCTGAATAACACTGTGCATGAATGACTGTGTGTGTGCCTGCTTCTGTGTGAGGTACAGAAAAAGAAAGGGAAAGAAAGAGTACCAACAATTTCAGGCTTCAGGGATTGGCTCCCACTGTAATTATCTACCCTATACTAAGAATCTTTGTGCACTTAATGCTGGTACTGCAAGGAACATTTGATTTAAGTGTCCACCATATGGTAATCTGGTTAAAAAACAAGAAACGTTTTACAGCTAGGATGTAATTATGATGTTTATTTCAAAACAATTTCTTTAAAAATAACCTGGGTCTTGTTCTTACAGTTTTGCCATAATTCATATAGTTTACGACATTTTACCCACCAAGTTATTTATACGCAATACTTTTTTTTTTTTATGCAAGACAAAACATAGCAGGGAATTTAACATAGATAGGGTGTGTATATTTTCACTTACAAGTATGTGGGGAAAACTCGTGACTGGATCGACCTGTTACAGAGCCCCATGAGCAAAATATTAGCCTTTGGGCCCCCTACAATTCCAACTCAAGATTGCTAGCTTTTTGTGTAGCTTTCAACTATATCACATGGTCTTTGTCAATGAAATGTTATTAAACTGGAACAGCTATAGAGCTGGCATGACTGTTCCTGCTTTTTTCTCATGTAATAATGTCAAATATCACATTATTTTGCTTTAGCGTTACTATAAACATATTGTAAGTATTTGGTTAAACTAGTGACAATATATTGATTGTTCAAAAATAGTTAAAAGTGTAAAAGTGGGTAAATATTGGGAGACAGTACCAAAAGTAATGCTTACTACATCCACAATGGTAAGCATTAATGTGAGTTCATTCAGAGAGGAAGGAGGTGTGTAGCTTGTGATGCAAAGAAGATATTGGAGATACGGGTAGGCTGTATGAGCTATTCAGAGTCATGCTCAACATGCTGTACTTAATAGAGGACTGTCACCCCATCAAGTGTAAAGTGATGGCAGTCTATTGAATGAAAACAACCTGGAAGAATCTTCCTCAGGCTGTTCCCACAGTCCAGTTACACATTATTTACAAATCACAGCAGCAAGGTAAGAATGACATCCCTCTGCCTACAGCTCCAAAGTGTCCAAAGATGCCATACACAAAAAGCGAAAATTGATGTCTAAGCAGTAGTTAGGTGTCCTGTTTACATAGGATATTTTTGTTCTTCTGATGACTGTAATCATGATAGCCATCGTGTTGAAAGCACTGTCATCAAAAGCTGAAGTTGCAGAAAAGCCAATGGACACAGAAACTGATATATTTAATCTCCTTTGTGAAGGTAAAAGCTCATGTTACATTCATGTTTTTCCTTCCCTGTTAGTCAGCAGGGCATCTGTAAAAAGCTCAACAGATTTAAATGAAATATGGTGGAAATTTACACCACTGGCAAAATTAATTTTTTTGCCACCACAAAAATATGTGGTCTATATGGTCTACCCATATACACCATGCCAATGTCAGGCAAAACAGATTTTCTGCCATTTAAATTTTTTTGCAGAGGTTTGTTATATATAAAGGAAAAGAATGGATATCTCAGCAAGGATAATAATCAGGATATTATTAACAGTGTGCAGGTTAGAGTCGCATTACAGTGTCTTTAGCTTCTGTACTGAAACATATTTCCTAGTGACAAAATATGAGAGCAGTGTACAGTTACAAGGGGGATTAAAAGTAAAATCTGTCAAAAACTGTGGTTAAATGCAGTTTTTTATGATGAGTGTGATTATCTAGTTGCCCAAAATCATATTTGATTAGATACATTTTTGCCCTTGTGTTCAGGCTGAGTTATCAGACATATAAAAACATTTTAGAGAAAAGACTAGATTTTAAAGGTCCCATGTGTAGAATTTAGTGGCATCTAGAGGAACAGACTTGGCAGAAATGGAATAAAACATTCATAAGTATGTTTTAATTAGTGTACAATCACCTGAAAATAAGAATCGTTGTGTTTTTGTTACCTTAGAATGAGCCCTATATATCTATATAGGGAGCGGGTCCTCTTCCACAGAGCCTGCTATGTTGCACCGTCATGTTTCTACAGTAGCCCAGAACAGACAAACCAAACACTGGTTCTAGAGAGGACCTTTTGTGTTTTTCGGCCACCGTACATTCTCTTACTCGCTTGGCAAGGGAGGGGGAGGGGTATTCAGTTGGTTGCAATCTGCAACCTCACCGCTAGATGCCACTAAATCCTACACACTGGTCCTTTAATATAAAAATACTCAAAATGTCATATGTTTAGCATATGACATTTTTAGGCACAGGATTAGAACCGGGGAATTTTATTTTTTATTTCACTGTGTCTTTAATTTTACATAGCTACAGTACAAATGAATTAATAGAAATAATATACCACAGTATGTAGATTAGCCACATAAAACTTTCAGTTTGAGTGGTTTTCGCCATTTATGCCACTGTGGATACTGTGAGTTAAATGAGATAGCATTCATTGAGAACGCATAAAGTCATTAAATGGTAAACGTCAGAGCCGCAGGGTCTCTGCAATGTCTTTCTGCTGAACTCTCACAGTGTCTCATCAACGGGGTGCAAACACAACAAAAAATGAGGAAATATGTATGTGTAAATGTGAATTGGTATCAGCCTTGAGTCTATTCTCTGAACCCAATGAAATACCCATTTTGTTTCGTGAGAAGGTATGTCTGTGTGTGTGCATGTGCTGTCATATTGTTATATTGTTGTGAATGTGGAAACTCGGTGCTTGGCGGTTTGTGTCATATACTAGTGAGACAGTGACTTGTCACTCAGTGTATCTCATAAACTATTTCTCCTTTGCTATGACAGCTCAACAATGGCAGCAATGGAAGACTCTGGACAGTTCTGTCTGCAGCCATTACCCAAGTGCACAGGTACCTCTAAATTTTTAATGGAACCTGTCTTTTGCTCTCTCTCACTATCTCTCTCTGTATGTCACAGCAATAACAATAATTGATTTCTGCTTTAAGACCATTGAATGCTTTTCCCCTTTTACTGCAAGTCCACAAATTTCAATTAGCTTGGCAGAGAGCGGTTTTACCTTGCAGAAATGTGTGATAGCAGCTAATGTTGTGGTGTGTGTGAGAGTGAAAGAGAGATTGCTATGGGACATGACATTAGTTGGCTGTTAATTAGACAATTACCCAATATGGACACTGCAGGGGGAATCCAGTAGTGCAGTGGCTATTTAGTAAGACTTGTTATAAACACAGCTGTATCTCAGTGGAACTGTAAAATTAAAGTTTTGACATTGGGCTCAGTCGCTGCATAATGGGCAGGGATACAGTTATAATCCTTGAGTTCTTGTTTTTGTCTTGAGTGCATGAATTATTGAACTATTAACCCTTGGAACCCTTTTGCTCAGTTTTCATTTCCGTTATTGACAGGCTTATGGCATTGTGACTACATCTTAGCTTATCAGAATTCCTTCTCTGGAGACCATGACCATATAGAAAATTTTCTCTCAGGCCATCCAATAGTTGTTGAGATTTCTGTGTGGACCAAAGTGATGGACCAGCTGAGCACTGAAACCATTGCTCCAAAAAAAAAGTACTGAAAGTCTGAATGTAAAAGTATTTTTCATGGATTTAGACTGTCTTTTTAATTTTTTTTCCATTTTTGATGACTCACATTTTAGGTTTTTACCCTGCGGTTCCCAAAGTATAATGTTGCATTGCAGTCAGTGAGTTAGCTGTGAGCTACACCTGAGCCACAGTTTTTAGAATAAATATATTTAGTTCTTGGTAAATCAAGTCCAGTTTTAAGTACTTTTGATAATGAAAAAAAGTCTAAATTTGATGCAACATTATTATGAAAATGTTGAAAGTAGAAACTCCTATCACTGGAAAAAGTAAGTTGTGTTGATCCCAGCAGTAATGTACGTTTGATGTCTGAGTATATATCAAATACTAATGGTTAATCATGTGTTTGACAGCGTATATCATTTCTGTTGTGTGTATGATCCATTTGTTGCAGGTCAGTGACAACATATTGCAACAGTCTTACTGAATCTTTTTTGCTGCCTTGGCGTCACTTGTCTGTTGGCATCAAAGTGCTGCAGTCTAACTTAATAAAAATCCATAATTGAGTAATAACGACGTGGGCTAGTACAAACTGTGCTATTATCTCCCAGTCCACTTCATAAAACATGAATCTGTCAAGGCTCTTTGTCTCTTCTAAGCAAAATGGCCATTCCACCTACTCAAGCGGATTTTATGTTGGTTATTATGACAATTGGAGTGGAGAGACGGGGAAATGAGCGGAGAGAAAGCTGCAGCAGCAAGTCTTCATCCAAATTTCAATCACAAGAGGAGCCTTTATTTTTATTTTATTTTATGACTTTATTTGACTGGGACAGTGCATAATAATAACATTTCTGAAAATATGCCAAAGTTAGCCAGAAAGGCTAATTTTCATCTGTAGTCCCTCAGGCAATAGTTGAAAGCACAGACATTATGAATAAAAGCATTGAAAATACAATCAACAATAAAAGCAGTGAAAGTATGCAGATACAAACAAAGCCTGCACTACACAGAGACAAGTGAGATAGCTCTTAGACACACAAAATCAACAACAGCGCAACAACAATCAAGAAATTAAGAAACAGCATGACAGCACATTCAACAAATAGCATGACAACACAATGTTAGGAGAGTGACATGTGGGCATCAGCAGATCAAACATGCCCAATGAAAAGCCAATGGATAATCAAAGCCTATTTAATCAAACAGAAAAGCTTATTTAGGTAATTTTAGCGGAAGTGGAGATTGTGCAGATAATTTAGTTTGTCTGTTAATTCTCTTAAACCTTAGGAACATGTTTTGCTCTTTCAGAAAGACTGTAAGAAACCCCGAATGAGAGGTTGCATTAAGTCAGAGGCTAGTGGAACAGTGGGTAGATGGAGGTGATATCAGGACTTCTGCTCTCTACAAGACTCGAGCTGAAAAAAATTATATCCCTAAACCAAAAGTTTAAAACACAGGTAGAGGTAAAAAGGGACTTTTAGCTACAGTAAAATATGGTGATTTAGAGGCTCACAAAATTAGTAGCTGCTTATTTCTGCATATATTAGTCACTTTTAAGCTCTGAATTTCATGTGTTCCATCTAAAAAAAATGATTTCTATAACTAATAGATCACAATTCACCCTCAAATGAAGTACTGTAGCAATAAAGGCTGTGACACACCTTGCTTTGCTGCTCACATCTTGAACCTGTTGCCCTGTAAAGTTAAAATGGAATATGTTATGATGAAAAAAATGCTTGAAATAGGCACAAGCCTTTTTTTTTTTTTTTTTTGGTGTCATAAATCAATTTCGGGGCAACGGAAACCAATGATCAAACCACCGAAACATTCTCCCGTTTGGTGTTCACACGTGAGCGGGTTCATCACAAAGAGATGAATCAATTAGTTGTTTGTGAGAAGGCAGTCGTACTCGGCTGCACATTGTTTTTACACAGAATGTCATCTTCCACCATTAAACGTGTTATCTGTTGTGCTGTGCTGCAGTGATTCGAGCAAATGAACTCATTTTTACTCCCTTGACACTCAATATACGCAGTCGTATGGTAGAGATGAGAGGAGACCTCAGTCATAGACACAAACACAAGATTGTTTCTATACATTCTTCGCTCATATATGGATATGAATAATTTGTGTATGAGTAATCTAATAAAGATTAATTGAGACTTCATTGGAAAAATGTACACAAAACACACACATACAGTAAACACCAGTGGGATGCAAACAGGCTGGCATGCAAAGACATATTCGCATCTACGCTCATATACCTTGCTCACAGATTCTCAGGGTGGGCCACCATCACATATGATTCACAGCGGCTAAGTGATGCAGGACATGTAACTACAAAGCACAGACGCACACACACACACACACACACACACACACACACACACACACACTCCTTCATCTCTGCATGTGTTATGAACCTGTCACTGCATCCACTGATGGAGCGGGTCCCTCATGGGTTCAAAAACGTGGGACTCCCCTTTCTAAAGCATCAGCACTTCAATCAGGCCCTTATTAGTGTCTCTGTGTGTGTGTGTGTGTGTGTGTGCATGTATGTGTGTGTACATGTGTGGGAAGAGATGTCTTTCATGATCTCTGCACATGCGACTGTGTGTGTGTGTGTGTGTGTGTGAGTTGGGGAAGAAAATGTGTGTGTAATGAGGTGGAAATAACCCGTCTTTCAAGATACTTCCCTCTGCGTGAACTCCCATACATCTTGTTAACTGACAAAGCTTTGAAGACAAGTCTTTTTAACTCAACGCGATGAGGTCGAGATCACACGCGTGCATGCATGTACGCACACATGCACGCAGACATACAGGCGTATATCCTGTATAACGCAAGAGGGGAGATCAAAACAGCAACAACTAGCTAGCAGGCAGGTAAACAAAATTTGACACTAATCATTTTATCTGACAGAGATTTTAGGCTGTGACAGAGAGCGATGAAAAGAGAAAAGAAAAAAGTAAAGGAAAAGTTACTAGGAAGTGAAAGGAAATGGAAATCTAAGAAGAGAAAAGAAAGAATGTCTGCACAAAAGCCCAGCAGTTGTATCTTTTACAAAGCCTGTACAGGCATTTAAATCACTCATCAAAGAATGCTCTGATGTTTTGTGAGAAGAATTGTTAAGTAAGAAAAAACAGACATTACAATAATTGGCTCTGGTATGCAAACACTTGAGCACACTTTATATTCAGTGATAATCTTTATATTCAGTGATTAAAAGTGACATGTAGTTTGCTCAAAACCAGGTAAATTCAGAGACAGACAGTGACTACTTTGCTTTCTTCCACAGGAAGTGAAATGGTAGCTAAAACATCGTGTGACAGATGTTGAACTGGTTGCTCACCTGACATTGTTCCAAAAATAAACCTGGCTACATCTGAAATGTAGAGTTAATATTTCAATGTCAAAATGAGTCTGCACAAAACATTTAATAAAAGAAAGATCCAAAACCTTTATACAGTTATCTTTAAGAGGTCATGTTCTAGCCCAGTATCCCAGGAATTATATTCATACTGAGTAACTTCCATTTATGTCCAAAGCCAAACATCAGTGTCAACGCAAGAAGTGGTGTGTCCTTTATGTAGCATGGCAGACAATAATGGGGTGGCCACATCTCACTCGACCACTTGAAATAGGTGGATCCGGAACAGTGTTGCCAACTCATCGACTTTCTTGCTTGATTTGGCAACTGGGACCCCACATGGTAGCCCCTGTACCCATTCAGCATATGGATATGTGTGAAAGGGTGAATTTGACTCGTAATGCAAAAAAGCGCTTTGAGTGGTCGGAAGACTAGAAAGGCGCTATACAAGTACAGCAGCAGCAGCTTCAGTGGACCAATCACCAGCCAGACAGAGAAGCCAAGAGAATCCGTTTGCAGCCTGCAAGACCGCTACAAGTCACGCCCTCTTCTTTCTTATATGTGTATGACCCTCAGAAGGCATTCTGGCTTTCATCTGTTTCTCATTGTGGCGTTCTTGTTTTCTTTCATCTGTTCAAATCCATTTTAATTAGCTACTACGAAGAAAAAAAAAACTTTGAAAGAAAAATTAACTTTGAAGAATAAGATATGATGTTCAATGAGCATTTAAAATGCAGAATTTGCATAAAGAATGGAGTATAACTAATAATTGACAGATCAAAACAGAATTTTCGCAAATGATAGTCTATCACAACATTAAATTGATACATTTTATAATAATCTTTTATTCTATTTATGTGCAGTGGTGGTAATTATTCACTGAAACATTAAACAAAGGGAAACAAGCTTAAAACAGTCATTTTTGTCCTCTTGTGTCCAGCTCACCAGCCACTTAAAAGAGATGTGGTGAGAGCATGATTGATCAATGTAAACCTAGCTGGGCTTTTTTTTTTTTTTGTGGATCAAAATGTTGCTGTATGTCATTTGACCACATAGAGTGGTGAGTTGAGGTGTCTGCACCTCAGCAGCTGCAAAAGAAGCAAGGCCAAACTGTGCAGAACAGTGTGCATGGAGTTCCTCCACCAAATGTATGGCAATCATGCAGTTTGATGACCTGCTGGATAACACAACACCAACAGTATCTGCTTTATTCTCTTGGAAAGAGACTTTCAACTCCTTTAACTGATTTAGTTAGCTTCAAAGTCAGAGGGGTGAGGAGGGGGGACAAAACTTTTCCACACTGTATGAAAATGCCACATATTCTGTTGTTTAAAAAGGTCACATTATGTGTCTTGCTGTTTGCAGCACTTCATTGAAGCTACATCACATTGATAATGCTGTTATTTATACCAGGTACAAACAAGTCCCAGGTTACTCAGCTTAGATTTCTCTTCAAGGAAAAATCAACCCACTGATGCTCCAACAATATTAGATTTCAATTTGTGATGCTCGCTGAACACGTGACTGTTTATAGTATAGTGAAATATTCAAAGCCAAGATGCCATTGTTTTATGGCTGCAGCATTACACCAAATAGAAAATCTGATTTCTTGTGCATCATTTTATACACATTTCCCAGTAATTCTTATATTCAGGACATAGTTGGGAACTCAGTACACAGCACAGCAATGATGAACCCATTGATGGTAGAGTTGAAGAGGTTACTCAGAAAGTGCCTTCAGCCACATAAAAACAGTCAATGCTGCAATATCCTGCAAGATCATTTTGAGAGTAGAATCCTTGCAGTTTTCCTCTCTGTCCACATCCCCTGTAGCCTTCACAGTCTTTCTAAAAGAAAACTGCACTGAATGCAACAGGAGAGTATATATGGAGTTCTGTAGGTCCTTCTATACTCTCAAAATGCGTTCCAGTTCACCACACCTGATGACAAAAGAACAGAAGGGTTCATGTGGAAAATGTAGGTTCAGATTTTACAGAATAGGTTTCAGATTTACATTGTAAGTGCATTATGAAAGGGTCTTCTAATGGCCAGTATGAACAGGAGGAATGATTATGGCAAGAAAAACATGTTTCAATGTTAATTTGGGCACCTGACTATCATTTAAGACAGACTTGAAAAATTGTGAACCTGTCCTTTTTAAGAGTGTATATGTGCTTTTATAAATTCACATCATCAAGTGCCAAAAGCTTCATATCTTATGTTATTCACCTTTTGCATGCATCTTTAGGCTCTCTCCAGCGCATCTTCATAGCCGTTCTGCCTCAGCTCACTCAGGCTCTCATAGTACTCCTCTGTGTCATCGCCTTCAGAGAAAAGCACCTATGAGAGGATCTTCCAGCTGCAGGTGTCCAGAGCATGGCCGAGGTACACCTGCAGCTGGTAGCACAGGGCATCTGTCTCCTGTTGCAACACCCTGGGGGCACCGAACAGCACCGACCACACACCAGACTGCTCCTCCGGGAATGACAGTAAACATGGCTCCAGGTCCGAGTTGATGGCACGTAGCTGTAGGTGAGCTGCCCTCAGGTCCTGGAAGGAGAACAGCCAGGCCAAGCTGAAGACCTCCTGGCCACTGCTCTCACTGTCCCCCACGTCTGCATCATCAGAAACATCCACAGCATTTAAAATGTTGATATAGGAGAACCAGTTGATCTTTGTGTCTCATGCAATCTCCACAAGAGCCCAGAGAAGGTCTGGGCTCAATCAACAGTAACCTCTAAATTCCGAGACATGGATGTATATTCAGCTTCATCTGGAAATGCCTTCAGGTAAACTGAGGACCCTTCCTTCACATTAAAGTGTCTTGTTCTTGTTTTGACTCTTCACAAAACCACCTCCTCACCTCCAAACTCTTCCCAAACTGTGTGGGACAATCCCAAGTGAAATTTACAACACTAAAGAACTTCCACACTCCTATCAACTCAAAGTTTCAAAAGGACACTGATCAAAGGATCATTTTTGACAAAGGCAGAGAGACTGTTTGTCATAGTGAAACCTCAGCAATTTGTTTAATGAATTGGGACAACTCTAACTATGTTTTATGTTCTCTCCACACCTTCTAATGTCATACATACACACACACTCGCATTCCAAAGCACATCCTCTCTTGTTGCTTTCACCCTGGTGTGTTTTCAGATAAGGATAGCCAGACCTGTGTCGTAAATCCACTTAAGTCTCAGCTTGAATTTCTGTGTTCCTTAAAGCCAGAAGTTAAATTCAATGCTTCATAAGTTTATAACCATCTTGTAATCCACACATTATTAGCCACAAAGTAATGCCGGTCAAACCAGTCCAACTCTGAACTTTTTATGACCATTTATAGGTGAGATACAGATATTTAGGTTTAATTATTAGATAAGAATGGAACCACAGTGACACCCAGTGAACAACTTTCCTTCACCAAAAGTCTGATGTATAATGTTTTCTTATTGTGATGTCCTTTATATTGATATTAAACTATATATAACTCAGTAGCTATTTGGTGGTTACTTTGATAAGTAACTCATTAATATTGGTAGTTATTAACTATGTAGTTAATATGAGAAGTACGTTTATTAAGTAACTATAGTATGTTTAATTAAGCTGCACTGTTGATTGTTAACTTTTGTGATAATGTATGCCTCTGAACATTTGAGAAACATATCATACATATGCAATTCATGCTTAAATGTGGATGATAATGGTGAAATGTTTTTAGTTGTAATTTTATCAACTCAGAGAAGATCACATGTTTATCTTAGACAAAGGATTTTCCGTCTTGTGCGAGAGAACATCTATCTCCACCCACACACGCCCACCTTCCAGCACAAGCTGGAATAAAAACAGCATACTGGCTATGCTCAGTTGTTTTTCCCCCTTTGTGCCTTTTTCTGCTTTTGCTCTTTTTTGTTTGCTTTTCGTTTTCTGTACTCTACTTTTTGTATCACGTGATCGCCTAAGTTAACTTTCTTTTCTTTAAGCTACGTACAGTATTATAACTTAATTTAAACGAACTTTATGTTAAAATCCTTTCACGCTTAGTATCTTGAAGTATAGTTTTGTCCGTCCGGCAAGATTATTTCTTTGAGTTATTTAGTAAGAAAGTAAGTCAGTCAGAGACTTCAATTAAACTACCTGCTCTCTACAGATCAAGACCAGCTTTATCCCTCTTTGTGACGGTGAATCCTGTGATGATTCTTGAATCATCTAAAGAAATCTTCACCAAATAAAACTGTGGCTCAAAATTCCCGCCAATGCTCAAGAAGTTCCGCCAGGGAATGCTGAACAGCTGATTGTCCGATCCGGGAATCGACTGCTGAGTCATCTCAGGACAATGCTGCACACAGTAAGCTGGACAACGCTACTCCTGTTCTCCATCTACCTCATGATTAAGAATTGGTGTCATTTAAAGTGAACTGTCTAGTCTTAGAGAAGTGATCAGTTAAATTATCTCAACCTTAACTAATACTCCGTAATTACGTATCATTGACATTTCACCATCATTCATTCATAACTCCTAATACGCCATTTAGAACATTTATTCTGGTTGATTATTCATGTCTTGTTTACACTGACGTCTCATTTATTCACTGTTCAATATTTAGTTCAATAAATATATCTTTATTAGCATGTCGTCTGTGGCTTCAATATAAAGCAGAGAATTAGATCACTGCATCGTAACACATTACTTCAGATTTGAGATTGATAAAGTTGAAATTAGACTAATAATCGGAAGTGGTGCCCCTAATCAAACGACGATTTCATATTAATAAAGGTGATGTTCCTACAATATCGATCATGCTGGGTGTCACTACATCCCAGGAGCCCTCAGATATCTTTGACTTCTTCTCCCCAACAACAGCCTCTGTTGTCGGCAACTTCAAATTAAAAGGTTATCTCAGGAAAATATTCTCACCATTGTCTCTACACGATCTGCCATCTTGTCGACAACATCTCGTTTTGACATCTTGTGTGGTTCTATGTGATTTGGACAACTCCAAATTACGTGCCCTACTACAAGTTACGCCCTTCTCTTGCAGTCCGCAGTCAGACCCCCCAAATGAGCGTACCTAACGACCAATCACTGATCCCCATTGTTTGACCGGGGAACTCCATCTCCTTTGTTTTTATTCTTGATGATTTAACTTGACTATTTCATTTCATTTTGTTTTATCAAAACAGAGTTAGAGTTATTCCAGTGTCAGGATCATCTCTCTATTTACGATACTTCAGTTACAGTCCATGCAACAGCCTGCAAGTTTTTTTAATATTCAAGGTAGATTTAGATGCATATTGAGGATATAGCTGTTTGAAAGAAATGCTAAAAACGCTAAAAAGCTAAAGATATAGCTAGTTAGAGGCAGTTTTGACTTCATTTTCTTTACTTTGATTTTTTTTTTAAATCTTGTATATGTAATTACATTATGATGTCACAGATATGCAAATCAGCATTTCCTCATCTAAGTGGCATGTAGTGACCTGGAAACAATGATCTGGAAGCTTGGTGACATAGTGTCTACTTGCATGGCTAGTTGGTGAACTGCTGTAGCTGGTGAGCTAACCACTAACTTGTTAACTGGCTCAGTTGGGCTAAAGCTAGTCAGTCACAATAGTTCCTGCAGTTTCTCTCTATTTTCTCTTTACTGTTTTGTTTATTTACCCTGGCATTTTGTTCACCATTGCACACTATTTTATTCAATAAAAAGTTATTGAAGAGGGAAAATAAAGCTCTCCAAGCTAACAAGCTTGCTAACAGTCAGAACTCATCAGCTCGTTAGGTTAGCTCAGTCACAAACAGAACAATAACTTCAGACAGTTTATTCAAAAGACATATTTGTACCATGGAGTCATAACTGTCTGCAAACAATACCATGGTTACCATATGGAGATAGGTATAAAAGTATGATTTTTTAAAAACATTGTAACTGATTCCAGGGTCTTGCAGAATCAACCAATATCAACATTCTGGCGATAGGGCCAACTGTCATGACGCAGATCAATATTTTTTTTGTCACTAAAGAATATACAGTGTTTACCTGCGTTCTTGCAGTTATCTGATGTCATGTAAATGAGAAATCAGGTGTCCTTAAAAGAGCACTTCACCAAAAATATGTCTTCTGAATAGTAATTTAAAGGTGACTCTGAAAAGTTTGTAGCTTACTCCTTCGCTGAGGACGGCAGCTGAAGGTTACAACTATCCTCTCTCACATCAGAGAAGAGCCCCTCACTGTGGCATCACTTAAAATACAGCAACAAAAGAACTGAAAGTCACTAGTACACTTAAAATATGCTGGTTCAAAAATAGAGTGGGAGCTGTAGGAGAAATCTGATTACTGACCTGCATGTAAACTCAGGTTTTACTGTAATCAGATTACTGCAGCACATGTTATGTAATTGCGCGTATGCAAAAAAAATGACTGTGAGTGTTAGCAGGGCATGCAAGATGGAGACCTTTAAGTGTTTTTAGAGTTCTAAAATCAACCAAGAGGACAATCTCTTAAACAAATGTTTTTTATTTCTTTAAGATGGGCTCAGCTTTAAAAACAAAAAATTGATTTCTGAGCTGGTATATTAAAGTTTAATAAACGTCTAAGCTGTCCAGTTTTAAAAACAATGCATTTCTAAGTGATGCCTTGACAGCTTTTTTGTTCGAGTAATCCATCATTGTTTGGCGCTCTAGAAAACTGATGAAATGACAGTGGTCAGAGGAACGTGGTAGGCATTATCCATACAATTCCATGTACAGCATTGTCAGCCACACACACACACACACACACACACACAGAAGAGCAATCACCGCATTAAAAATACCACACTCCTCCCTTCTTGTTTCACACACACCCATTTCCACAAACATTCAAACATCCATCTTTAAAATAACAGATTCCTCTCCTGGCTCATTCCTCCTCGTCTCTCCCCTCTCTCGCTCACTTAGTCTACTCGAATCAGATTCGCTGTCATCAAACACAGAAATTTGTGACTGTCTGCACTCTATTAGTCTGTCTCTTTAAGTCACTTCAATCAAATGAGGGCGAAACATTTTCCTCGTCGTCAGCGCTGAAACACGATCACACGAGAATGTAAACCAACACACACACACACACACACACACACTGCAGCATACATAGACAGTCTCTTTCCCCCTCTGACCAGGTTATCTTAACCTACATACATCAGTCATCCATCAGCATAGCCACATTGTACAGGAGGATCAAGGAGGTCATAAATATTTAATTTCTATCAGATTGAACGTGTTTGACTGTGTGGTGTCCACAACACCCACCTCCCACACGGCAGACGTGGTGAGTGAGCGGCAATTTGTTGTTGCTGTTGTGTTCAGGTTGATGAAAAGTCAATGGGGGATGTGGAAGCAGTGGAGGATGAGGGGTGCATTTATTTTCACCCCATTGCTCGTCTCTGGCGCCAAGGGTGCAGCCGGGGCTTAATTAGAATGCGTTTTAAATATTGATGGGGCTGGTTGTCCCTACTGTAAGGCCGCACAGGGAAACTGGAGCACAGGAGAGGAAACTTGATGAGAGCAAAAGCACACTCTGACAGTTCTCTACTGACTGGCTTATTCATTAATTAAAATAAGATGGATGGCTGAAAAGAAGGAATGAATGAGTGAGGTGAGACAGACAGACAGATAGATAGATAGACAGACAGACAGACAGACAGACAGATAGATAGATAGACAGATAGATAGATAGATAGATAGAATAAAAAATCATAATTGCAATTTAAATAATTAATGCCAGTCATTAAGTTAAAAAGCAACATTTGCTGGTTCCTGCTTCTTCAATCTGAAGATTTGAAGCTTCATACCCCTATTTCTTAAAGGTGCCTGCCCCCAATTTTACATGTCAAAGTCAATTTACAAAGTACAATGAGTAGTACACAATAGTTCTGTGGCTCAGTGAGTCAGTGAGGTCTTAACAAAGAGACACTCTCTAGTTGCATTATGGTAAGTGTAGGCTCTAGTATGTAGTTTAGTTTATTTGACATTATGAGAGGGAGGACATGAAATCACACTGGAAGAACCCAACTGCAGAGAACAAACCACATTTCAGATTCCATATGCTTTTTTATCTTTGCTGGAGTCAACACAAAACAAGACACGCTACAGCCAGAACTTTCTAGAGAAAATTAACTCAAATGGCCACAGACATAGGCATCTGAAGTAATTTAATAATTCTCTTAAATGAGGTCAAACGAGCAGGTCTACCTCCAAGACTCAGCATCCAGGATCTGGAACAAGGTATGTACAGTATACTGTATACAGTGAGCTTAACATGTGAGGCATTGATCTGTCAAATGAGTTCCTGCCAGGATTCCAGCTAATTCCAGGTCCTTGATATGAAGATAGCAAACATGAAGGAGTCATGGGGACCTGTCTGGGAACATGTTATTACAACAAGCCAACACAAGTAATACCATATCATCATCAATGAAATCACTCATGTAAAACATTACACAATTAAATAATAAAAAAAACATACAAAATATAATGTGGAGCTTTAACTTCAAAGTTTCCAACTAGCCATATTTTAACCTTTTTTAAATGATGGTGGTGATTATTAAAGGTAACCTACTCCAAGTCCTGGCAACATATAACCCAAAGGAACAAGTATCCATGTTGGTATTACTTTAACCTCAGCAAGCACAAGTTGGTAACACTAACTCTAGTCTGGTGGGTATGAGTACCCCTAACCCTATGACAGTGGTCTTTGACATACTTAGGAGCACTGTTATTCTAAATATAAAGCACAGAGTTTTAATTTCTGAGGTGGAACCACACTTGGGACTAAAAATGTGGATATTTAATCTGTCTCTGTAGTGTAGTACTAAATTGCTTAAAAGTATCATTTTAACTGTAGAGACAAAATAAGCCATTTGAAATCTTGTTGTCTTTGGGAACTTGTGAGGAGCATTTGTACTTTTTTTCTAACATATTAATCACTTAATAAATTCATTGAAAAAAACAGCAATAAAGTAGCCAATCAACTTACTGTCTTCAAGTGTAAAGTTAAAGGTCTTTTTTTTCTTCTTTTGGGTAAAAGTGATTCCACATGTTTTACAGGTGACAAGATATAAGTAATGTGATTGTATGCTTCAAATTCATTATAAGCAGTTGTTCAGTTTCTAAAATTATATCCAACAGCAAAAATAGGATTTAGATTTAGAAGTTTTATTGATACCTCAGAACAGAGCAAGGACATGGGTCATATAAACATGCTCAACTAACTATTCCAAAGTTCTCAAGATCCTTCAGAAACTCTGATATAGATCTTTAAAAAGAAAACAACTGTTTCCAGTGAATGTGCACACGCACACGCACACGCACACACACACAATCGCACAATCGTTTGGCCAATGTCATCAAGGAGCAAAATTTCCAGGAAGTAAAAGTGGAGCTGCTGAAGGTTTTGAAAACTTCCAGACCGCTCAATGTCACAACTGTTGTAGAAATAAAGCTTTACTGTAATGTGCAAGGACATGTTTGAGAGGAAAAGACAGAATGGAAGGAGGTTAAGGAGAAGTGGATAACATATACAGTACATGTGAACCCACAGAAAGAGCAAAGGAGGTAAAAAGGGCATGAGATAATGGCAACAAAGACCTACAATATAACAGAGATGTGGTTTCCATTAAAAGAAAGATTCCATGCACATAAATGCGCTAAAGCTGAAACTGGGGCGGAAAGTGGAGGTAAAATTATAAAGAAAAGTTTGGAATGAGGCCAGGGGAAAGGAGAAGTGTGGGAGAGAAAGAGAGCAGATACAAATGAGAAGAAAAAGGGTTTTGACAAGTGACAGGAAGAGAAAGAGAACAGAGCAGAGTAGAGCAGGAGAGAAATAAAAGGGAAGGACAGTTAAAGGAAGAGTGGATAAAAATCCGAAAGACTGGGACTGAATTAAACTGGGAGAGAAAAGCCAGTGAAGGCTGCAGAGGAAAAGAGAGCCAATTCTGTTTTAGAGAGATATTTTTTCAAAATGTGAGAGAATACACTTTAGTTTCCGGTACAGTGTGCTGTGACATATTTAAGTGCAAAAGTATAAAATCTCTATTTGCGTTGTGCAGGGTCGGCGCTGCTGGAGCAGATAGAAGTTAAAGCTCACACCAAAGTAAAACTTCCATCATCTGCAGTTGTCACCTTGTCAGTCAGAGCTGCATTCAAGTTCATAAGAACAAACACAAAGCCAGCTGTGACATAAGAAAAGGTGAAGATGAAACTTTAATGATTCCCGTAGGGAAATCAAGATCAAAAACTCCAACACATCAAAGGCTGAGATACAGATGCACATGAAGTAAATAGAATTCATCTAAGAAATAAAGTTGTCAAAGAAGATATTACAGGATAAATGGGGTGTTGGCAGTTATATTATCTTCAGAGTTACAGTCCAGTGCAAGACAAAGTGGACAGAGTGCAAATGTAAACATGCACACAGTTTGTGTGCATGTGCAAACAGGGATTTTTACCAACATTTCAGGTGTGCTCACTTTCTGTTTTACCTTCAAAGTGGTTTAGATAATCTAGATATCTACATAGTCTAAACTATTGGCCTGTTAGCAACAAATCTGATCATCTGACTGCTCAGACTTTATTGTGGGGATGTTGCAAGCAGCAACTATCACGGCTTGAGGCTCAAACCAGTGCGGCAGTACTTTAAAGTGCAATGCCACCAACAGCCACTGGCTCTAATTAAACCTCTCTCTAGTCACTAAATCAGGCCCTCTATTAAGTGCGCTGGTGGTCATTGTGGAAATTATTGCTCCGTTAATAAGATTTGAAGGCTTATAGTAGCTTTGATATCTGGCATGTGGGTGTTGATTGACAGCTGTGATTGACAGTTCTCTCACCTGCAGCTCTCCCCTGCTCTGGGACACACACTGAGTCAAGAGTCAAGTAGCTAAAGTAGCTAATGTTAGCCCGAGTGTGCAGTGCTCAGTGTTCCCAGTAAGCTAGCATTAGCTGCAGTCCGAGGTAGCGGGGCGTGTTTCCAGAGTGTGAAAGGTAACACCCCGCACTCCTTATTTGGAAGCTCCTGGCTCCAAACTGAAAAGATGGCGCCGAACATAAGCAGCAACTCAGCTCCAATGCAAACCAATGGGTGACGTCACACCTCGTCTACGACTATGGGATGTTGCTATGTTCCCAAATCTCAGCAGTTACTTTTGTCAGTACAATGTTGTCACAACCAATAAAAAAGATAATCTATCAAAATATGATGCAAATTGTGTTGAGCAGTAATGTTTTAAGTAGCTAAAATGTGCAATCTTATATATTCACTGCTGTCTCCTACAAAGATTGGACTAATATTACTCCAAAATGTGAAAACAAGGATATGATTGCATCATACCCTAAGAGGTAGACAGACAGGATGTTCAGTTCCACCGTTCGTTCAGGTGCAATGAAAATGATTAATTTGTCTGGCTGTTCATGTCAAATGTGTCTCCACAGCTAATAATTTCTTTGGCAGGGAGTTTGTTTGCACCTCAAGCAAGCATTAAAACTTTTCTTGCAGTACTGAGGAAACTTTATGGAGATGTGATACATTGTCATTTGCATAAAAGCGATTGGATAGATGCCTGAATATTCTCACACCCCCGGTAGTACGGTTAGTTTATAGTTTTAAGGTTGCAAAGAAGTTGTCAAATCATTTTAATGTGCAGGTGTGTGATGCAAAGGGAGGCAAAGTTGTGAAGGCGGATGAAATAAATGGAGATCACACAAGAACCCTGTTCAGAGAGCCCTGTCAGACGCAAATCCAAATGAGTTTTACAGAGGGGAGCAAAAGTAATCACTACTGAAGCATGCCTGTAATTTTCAAATCTGTCATCTCATGACTCGACTGTGTACCAGAAACATTTTCAGAATTATTATTATTTTTTTGTACACTTATTTTAGCAATTATTTTATACACATTGTTACTAAACTTGTAGTTTTACAATGAAAACAAGAAACTGAAAACTGTAAGAGGAGGACAGACTGCCGTGAGATGACAGGACCTTGACAGGAGAGAGAAATTCAAAGTTAAAAGACATTAACAGAGTGCAGAGAGGTGACAGTAAGAGCCCAAACAGTCCAGAGGAGGAATGAGAGTGATGAGGGAAGTTAAGAAAAAGACAGAAAAATGTAAGAAACAGACAAAAGAGACAAAGGAAGATAGATTGATAAAACAAATTCTTAAGCAACACGTGGCAATGAAAAAGAAAAGGGATGAAAAGAACTTTTAAAAGAGGGCAAAGAAAAAGAAAGCAGAGAACACTTTAAAGGTGAAGGCTTTGGCCTTGACTAATTGTCCATACGGCACAGTGGCAGCAGAGCCACAGGGAGCCACTCAGTGTGTTTGTGTGTAAGGAGAGAAATGAATATGCATTGTTTTCTGTCAAACGTCAGGCTGCCAGCAGGTTGCCAGCTTGCCCCATTATAGCCAGGAAAGACAGCTAACATGGATCATGCACACTCGCACACATACACACACAAAACGCAGATGTAAAGGTCCGCACACAAACACAGACACAGGTACACTGACATTAATGACTGCATGTGCATATACTGTAGAGGCACATACAAAAGCACTCACATAAAATTACAGCACCTGACAAATGACTGACAGAAAAGACGAGGTAGAGTTTGTTTTGCGTCACACATACACACATCTGTCCTTTCTCTGCCCCATTACACTTTTCTGTTTGTCCTTTCTCATCCATAACCCTCCCCCACCCCTTTTTACTTTTGAAGTGGCATTGTGATCACCCCCTTTCAAACACAACATACACACCATAAATGTGCTGGAAATTTTCATGTGTTTTTTGCTATTATCATTTCTTATGCAAGAAATTAAAATCAGTTTAATAAACTACAGAATACTGTGAACATTTTAGAGTTTGTTCTTTTGTCAGATCACTCTAGGAGAAAAAAACCATTGATTATGAAAACAATAACTCAATAACTCAACAATAACAATGGCATCCTGAAATTTCAGTAAATTTTGATGGCTAGTGCGGTGTAAGGGTCCTCAGGTGCATTCATAAGAACACAAAGTGAAAATTACAAGAGGTGTGAATAAAGCTACATGGAAAATGGCTTGTATTCAGTCTAAACTGAACCTGAACACATTTCCCTTTTGACTTTGTGAGTATGTATTTTCAGTTATCTTCACTGTAAGGTACAAAACTTTGGGAATGTTAATTAAATCATAATAAATGAGTCCTTTCTTTTGATTTACCAGAATTTGTGCTGTGTTTAATTTCTAGAAAAACATTATTCATTTTCAATAGCAGCGTTTGCAAATGTCAGCCCACACTTTATTCATAAATGCAGGAGACAGCATCTGTGTAAAGGGAAATGTAAAAATGTTCAAAATACAGAAAACTTTACAGTTGCTGTTTAGAAGCCATTTAGAAGCACAATGAAATTACACAATAACCACTGATAATTCTCATTTCTGATTAGTTGCATGTGTGGAACTTGTAACTTGTTCCTAGCTGGACAGTATAACTGAACACCTGTGTTCTAAATGAATGCAGCAAGAAAAACACTTGGGTAAAGACAGCCACAGTGAGGTTTAGCTAAAGAGCTTGGAGCTGGTGGTGTGTGTGTGTGTGTGTGTGTGTGTGTGTGTGTGACAGATGCTATTTTGATAAGGGCCGGATTATGCTTGAAAAGAAGTAGTTTATACGACTTGTTCGACTTCATTAAAAATCAAATGTGTTTATAGTTGTTCCAAATGGTCACACTTGAATGTGGAGTGAAAACCCACATTCCATCCACCCTTTTTTTATGCACTTTTGCAGTTTGTGCATAAGAAAATGTGAGTGGAAACGCTGGAAATACGCAAAAAATCAAAAATATTGAAAATTTTTACGCTTGGATGTGGTGGAAAAGTTGATGTGTCGATAAAAGCAAAATGCAAGAGTTCAATGGAAACAGATATAGTGAATATATTATGATGTACAGGAAGCATGTCCCTAAGCTCTTCTTTGTCTCTGAGCAGCATTCAATACGTGTCTGTATAACTGACACAGGGCTGTTATCAAAATGGGATCATCACTGGGATCACTTCAGCTTTGACTGCCACTCTATTAATTATGTCAATGTATTGCACTATCTTCTTCTATTTAAGCGCTCAACTATTAATATTCACAAAACATACATATATATATATATATATGTATAGCTGTAGATTTAATTTGACAATCTAATCAAATACTGTATATGAGAGGCCTTTAAAACCTCTGTGTATACCATTTAAAATTTTCTGACTTTAACAACTAGTGGAACCATCAAAAAAGCCATTATGGCAGACAGCAGTGTCACTTTGTAAGTCATTATTTTGGAGATTTCGTGGAACAACTGTTTTAAGGAAACTCTGCCTTAAAGAAAAAAGCCTTTTGAGTAGTGACTGGCAAATGCTTTGGTCCAGGTAAGAGTCTAAAATCTGACTCACCAAGTGCAAAATTTTAGGGTAAATCCCGACTATATATTTAAACTCTGAACATGAGCAGGAATACTCTTTGAGAAATGTGGCCCAGGGAAAAGCATCAGCAACAAAATAAATGACAAACAGCATGAGATTTGTGTTCATCTCCTGTATGTAGTATCTGTCACGGTCTTGACAGAAAACATAGAAACCACCAGATTGTCATGGAAATGAGTGATAGGCAGGTTCTTGGTAAAGACAGGAGATTGAAAAGAAAATGTGTGCCTTGTCGTCTGGAAGTCCCCCCCCCCCCCCCCCCCCCCACCCCTTCTCTCAGGCTTCCAACGGATAATGGATTTGACTGTACTATTTGGCTGGAATGAAAGGATGGTGTGAGAGTTTCCGTTTCCCCCTGAGGAGAATATATAATCTCTAAACATGAATTTACTTTCATCTGTCATCTGATAAAAACAGCGTTCATTGTAGGGTAAGTTTACATGAAGTCTCTTATAGTGGGATCTCTGGTTAGGTCACATCACCATGTAATCTTTCATGTGACTTACAGTGAAAAGCACATTTGAACTCCATATCAAACATCTGCTGAAAATAAGATAAGTTCTACATGTCAGTGCTCAACACTGTCTCTTATTTACATGCTCCTCAGTCTCATGACATGAAGAAAAGGTTTCATGGATGATTATGTGATGAGGTGAACATGCTAACAATACCCCAAATTATCGGTCTATAATATATACTATAATTACAGCATGGCATGTTAACATTTCAGAAAATGGTTTGAAAACTGTGTTGAGCTAATAGCAAAAACATACTTCATGGTCCCTTGTGGATTCCTCAACCACTAGTGGTGCTATGGAGGCATGTGAAAGTGAAACAAGTGAAACAATACATTCCCTACTGACGATTTCTCACTATTTTTATTAATTAACAGCTAGTGACAGTTGGTGAAATATAGCAGCAAAAGACGGAAGAAAAGGATGGCTGGCTAGCAAACATGCAAACAATGCAAACATCAATATATTCAAAAGTAAGTGTTGCAAATGTTTTACACTAAAATTGAGCATCAATCAAGTCAGTAAAGCACGCATATGATTAAGATGCTAGTACAATATTATCATAAAGTATCAGGTCATTTTAAGCAAGTTAGTGCATTAACAATACAGTAGTTTAGCATAGCATGTATATTCATAATTTCTGTTACTTTTGTATTTTTGCCACATTTTCAGACTCTCATCACTTTGTCCAGAGCTTAGATGTTCAGTTCAGGTGTCTCAAAATGACATAAAAAGAAACAAGAAACACAAAAAATACCCACATTTTTAAGGGTACTTAACTGAAATAACACTGTCATGATGTAAATTAAATTTGACCGAGCTCTCAGAATTTTCAGACATAAAAGACACAAGGCTCTACCATTAAACTGGCAGAGAACCTTAGCATGAGAGTAGACAGTAGACTTCAACACATTTTCTTGATGTGTTGGACATCTAATAGTCCCACAGTAACATAGATGCTTTATCAGATAAATTGGGTATTGCCATAACTGGAATTGGGCAAATAGAATAAATATTCTAAAGGAATTGATTTAAATTCAGTATTATCAGGAGAATAATACTTTAGAGCTCGGGTTTTAAAACAACTACTGCTTCTGTTAGAGGGGAAGGAATTGCTTATGGGGAGAGGATGCACATGCAACTGAAGTGTCGGATTTTATCCCACAAAATTGCAAGTAAGCAGTACACATCCTTGCCCAGCGAGCCACCGGGGTGTCTCTACATAATACGATTTGACTGCTGAAATCCATATGAAGGGAAGGAATATAAAGAGGGTGAATGGGGAATTGTGGCAGGCAGTTTTTGTGCAAGGAGAACGGATAATCTAAAGGCATGGATTTACATTCATCTCCTCTTCTGTGGAGCTGACTTGGCACAGAAAACATAAGACTTATGAAGACATCAGCTAACCGGCTTTCAGTCAAACTGTATGGAGATGAATCTTAGTGTGTGTGTGTGTGCGTGTGATAAAAAAAAAAAAAAGTGAAAAATCAGTCATGATTTGGTTAGTCAACGTCCATGCAGATTAAACAGCATTGACAGATTAGACTGCAGCTGTGTGTTTTGTAAGAGACTGTATTTTCATGGCCTACTGTATATTAAATGTGAAAGCACACATAATGAAAGTTTATGATAAATATTGTAGCATTCAGATATTACATAGGAATGTCATTATGTGTTTGGAAATGGCACTAAGAATGAGCTTTGCATACTGATGACAGTGCTCATGCTTCAACAGAATACAGTATATGCTTACTTAGCTCAACACCAGGAACGCTTATATTACTTCAAAGATTAAGGCAACCATTTGCATCTTAATCCCCCGTAACATGTAGTCAAAGGCATATAAGCAGTGGAACAGTGAGTGGTCAGGGGTCTACAAATGCAACAAAAGTGCTTACATGGCTTGTATGAATATTAATTGCTCTTTGCTGGAGTCATCCTGGAAGTTTGATAAGAAGCCTCAACAAGTTGAAAAATTATTTTTTTTATTTTTTTTTATCCTCTAAACCAAAGCAGGATCCTTTTATTACTGTGCACACTGTACCAGATGAAAACCAGATCAAAAACATCAAAGGACAGCTTAAGCTCACAGGCCGCATGGTTTAAGGAAATATGACTTTCCAGCTGACAACACCGATTTGCAGAAGTGCGTCTCACGAATGCTTTTGTCATGAAAGTAAAATGATGTTAGTAATAGTTATATAGTAATTCTTGACAGCAAAGGTTCTGCTTACTGGAAGAATCAAAGCAGCATGCTAAAGATTCAACACGAGGAGCAATCAAACCCCTAGGGACGTACAGAGGAGAAGCAGCAGACATGAATTACTGAGGTAGGAAAAATACATCAGGTCTACATAAACATATGGTGCCATCCCAATGTATGTGGATTTATATACAAGATGGAGGAATGCAAAGTAAGTAAGATGCATGTAGAACCCATGGATGTAGGAACCAAGCTGGCACATGAAATGACCTGCCTTGTTTGAATTGACAAATATGATTAGGGATTCTTTCGTAGCTTGTAATCAGGCAATGTGGCACATGCTGATCATTAAGGTTAAACTTTTGTTATGTTGTTTTGGTTGGTCGCTGATGAATCCTGCCTCAGCTAACCTGGTGGGAGTGGGCAGCTGTAGGACGGGGTGCCATAAATATTCTTAACTACCTCACTTCCACTAAAGCTTTAAGTCATGATGTAAGTATCTTGTGGGGCAGTTTTTGCCTTGCCTTGAGATCTAGATACATGAAGTACATATGCCAACTCACCTAACAATCATATTTTTAGGGGTCCAAGCAGCGGAGCTCACTGCTGGAGCCCCATTGTTTTTGTTGTCATTATTCTTCATCTTTCTTCTTATTTTTCTCTGCTAAAAGAGTTCGTGCAGCAAAAACCATAACACCAAAAGTCACCAAAATTGGCAGATGGGTTGCAAATTCCACCCACTACTCAGGCACATAAAATGACACTCAATGACCTCAAGGTGGCACTGTAACAATCAAGCTTATGGATTCGGAATTATCTCAAAAAAGGCTTGGCTTAGAGTCAAAATTCTTTCATCATTTTAATCTCTCAATTCATCTGCATCTTTGCTCCAATGGTCTTCTGCTATAAAATTATCAAATTTTGCAACTTTTTCTCAATTTTCTCAAAATCCTATTTTCGAGAACTCATCAGAAACCATTGGGCCAATCATCCCAAAACTTTGTCAGGATCATCAGCATTATACATTTTTAGACCTGTGTCTTTAAGTTCAATTTCACATAAATGCTCATGAATCAAAATTGGCTTAAGTGATTGTAACCGAACTTGGTGCACCTGTTCGGATGCTAGGTCCAAACTTTGCTACACAGTCATGGGATATTCTGCCACTAGGGGGTGCCACAAATGTGAAAAGTTTATATCTCATAATCGGCTACATGGATTCGTAAAAAAATTGGTTCTAGGGTGATAACTCAGTCGATGGTAATGATTGATTAAGGTGGGCATGGAGTGGGCAGAGTCCATCACTATCTATTTTATTTTTAAAATATGCTAAATCAGTTAACATCTACAGCATATCTCCACAGGTCTTCACTCATAAGCTACCAAAAGTGACTCAGACATTCTTTGGATACTAGATATCAAGTGTTTCAAATGCTGTTCAGATTGGTGAGTCTGCAGTGATATTCAATATCTCACTGTAAGTTGTACTGTGAGGTTGGTTTGGCTTCCTGGTTCAGGAGTCGGTTGGCGGGGTTGAAGAAGGCATCAGGAAACTACCTGCACCTGGGTAATTTAGGCCTCAGCCTATTTGAGTGGCTTGCTTGTTTACCTATTTCTCTTCCTTTCATCCCAGGCCTCCACCAGCAGAATATTGTGTGACTTTTTTCAGAATTTTATCACCAACATTTTGACTGTTGTAAGCTTAAATACACAAAAATACCCCAGTTGTGCATGTCATGTCATTGTCTCAAGTTGTGAGAAGGTGTATGGAAACCATGTCTCCCCAGTGGTGCAGTCAGCAAGTTCTTCTCTGGGGTTACGAAGGTCCAGCGTTCAAATCCCCAGGTAGCAAAGCCTACTTTCCAGCAATGTATCAATTCTTGTATGTATGTTTTCAAGTGCTTATTGAGGTCATGTTGAGTCAAAGGTTGCCGATTGTGACCTTGTGAAAATTTCTTATTATTTTTCTCTGCTAAAAGTGTAAACCTGTAAGACCTAAAAACACCAAAAATTGGCAGCTGGGTTGCAAATTCCAACCACTACTCAGGCACATATAATGACACTCATTGACCTCAAGGTGACGCTGTAATAAGCAAGTTTACGTTTTTGCAATTATCTCGAAAACGGCTTGGCCTAGAACATTCTTTAATCATTTTAATCTCTCGTCATCTGCATCTGGTCTTCTGCTCTAAAAATTGCCACTTGCGGCTATATTTATTAAAATGTTTTTGTCAACAGATCACTTGAAAAGGCTGTAACCAACAATGCATTCACACTTTCCAAGCTTATCTGTGGTCTCAGCCCCAACTCCATTAATTCATAATGGAGATGTATGTTTTTTTAAAACAGCTGGGCACTGTATTTTTTAGTAAGCGTTACTCAAACAGGAGGAAATAGTGCATTTGTTGGGGACTATTTTCAGCTGTGGTCAAATCCACATTTGGTGCTCTAGTGAGTATATCCAGCAGCAGGATGGTGTATGTGGGATTTACTCAAACTAAACTACTGTGTGTGTGTTCATGGTAATGAAGGAAAATGTCACCCAACAACAATGGAGCTCTATGGACTAGATGAATAAGATACAGTATATCAGCCTTTGGATACACAGATAATACTTGTTGGTAGGATCAGTTCAGTTCAATTCAGGCTTTGTTCGTTTTATGGGATTTGTTGACAGTAAAAAAGAGGGCACCAGTTACTCAGATACAGAATGACATTTCATTGATGTTTCTGCATTTAGCTCGCTTTTTTTTTTTGGTTTTTTTTGATGAATTAATGTGTGTCCTTGTGTACCCCGTTATGTTTTTATCAGCTGCTGTGGTGATAAAGAGGGTGGTGACATGCAACAAGGGTGCCCATCTGGACTCTTTTTATTATTCCTGATTTTTGGCCGTGTGGAGTGGATATATGTAATTGTGGGTGGCAGCATAACATGAATGGTATGTATACATTAGAATAAGCAAAAACAGGCACCACAATGCCAAGGTGTAATTGAAAAATCTGTTTCCATTGCACCATTTTCAAAATTCCAACTATTTGTGAAGTTCTGCCATTTCATGGCTCATATTTCTATGTGCAAATTGAAACTGAGCCTAAAAGCAGGATGGATGCATGCCTAATGTCAGAGGTTTGTGGATTCCTATTTTTAGTCGCTGAGGGCCTTTTCACACCTGAAAGTCCAAACCGAGGTTCATGTTTTTGTTACATTGTATACATTTGATCCAGTTAGTTTTGGATTCACACTGCAATTATGCGAGCGCACTAAAGAACTTTACATGACATACGTACGTCCTGTCATCATCACCTACGTAAGCTGCGTCTCCCTATACTTGACACTGATTGGTTTGTAGATGGGCGTGCATCTGAAAAATGAATGAACAGATTCATTTTGTTGAATTGTATATTATCTTATTATATTATATTATATATACACAACAGTTTCTTTATCTTCAGGTGGCATTGCTTTCCCGTCCTCTCATATCCTCTCTCTATCATCCAGTCCGAAAATACCTGGAAAGTGTCGGCAATTTTATGAGTTTTTTCCAGTTGGCTTTTTATAATATCGTCGGAATTAAAAACTTGGTCTCCTCCCCTGTGCTACCGCGCCTTTTTCCTTTTCCCAGTTTTGACGATAGCCTGCCTGTAATCGGTTCAGGTTCAGCTGTTTGGTCGGAACGTGGTCTGGGGGAGGTTTCACACCTGTAATTTTGGTTTGGATCAAACTGAAAAGTCCAAAAGTCCAGACCAAACGAGGTAGGTGTGAAAGGGCCCTGAAAGAGGCAGGAGAAACTCACTCTAAAAGGCCAACCTCTGGAACTGTGTAGTCGCTCAGTTGGCTAAAGTTCCACCTACAGTATCTTGCGATATGGAGAGGATGAAAATGTTAATTTAGCCTTAAACACTCGTTGCTGACTAATAAAGGCTGTGGAAGGCTGGCATCCATACTAGGTTCAAATAGCCTCTATATAAGGTAAATATGTTAAGTATAAATGCTGTTCCAAATGGATGTAAGTTTGTTAGAAAGCATTTGAATCCTCAAAGGAAATTTCTCACTTTGAATGAAAGAGGAACATACACATTACTACTGCAGTTGATTGTTTTATACTAAAGCACAGTCGCTATGGTACAAGACATGTTTTCTAGGGGTTGAGTTAATTAGAATGCAACACCCTCTCATTTTTTTCAATAAGTTGGATTTTTCATGTTACATTTATACAACAACCTATTCAATGATGTGTTGTATGAATTCTAATTACCAACATGAACGTCTAAATACTGTTTCAAAGCTGTCTCCACACTTGCCGGGAATAAAATTCTGGTGGAATCCTTTATAAGGCTGGGTGTCAAACTAAAATGTGCAGGTAGTACCGAGGCTTATTGTTTGAACAAATAGTTCCTCATTTAAACCAGTAATCATTTTTAACTTCTAACGACTGTTAGCTTGATAACAACCTAACAGCACTGCACAGAACCTATAATTCTTTTTCCTGCTTTTTCTTTTTCCTGCACACGTCAGGATGTGACAAGTGATGTAGCGTGCCAGCAGTTATGAAGCAGCGGGTAGAAATGTTTGGTTCTTACATCGTTAGGATTCACATGGCAGTTTCAGTGCTGTATGTTTAACGATTTCTTTCTTAAAATGAGTGCTACCATTTCTACACATGAAGAGGTACATATCTACATCCATAAATTCAATCCGATCAGTTAATATTACACGCTAACCCGTTTCTGTAAATCAGATTTTAAAGGAGGTTTTAAACCCTTGTGAATGGGATTACTACGTCTGATTTAGTGTCTCATTTGAAAAGGTAAAACTGTAAAGCTGGATCAGCTAATGAGACGGTTGGCTCACGGGCTGCTAATCCCGCTCTTGTGGGTTTGAATCCCATGTTTGTTGTCTAGGTGATTTTTGCTAATTACCCTAAAGGGATCAAGAAAGCTTCATCTAATTAAGCAGCTAGTTATCCAAAGGTAGAAGGTAAAATACAGCTAATGTCACACACATACACACAGAAAGAAGATTTAAGTTTATTCACAAAAAAAAGAGAGCAGACATGTAAAGCTGCATAGAGTGGAAATGACACACACACACACACACACACACACACACAATGGGAAATCAGGGGAGTTGTTAAACCTGGTAGCGCTGATAGTATGAAGTGCATAAAGTGTAAAGACCACATCACAAATAAAAGTATCTTCCTTTCTCTTTTTTAACTTATATTTAATCACACTCTAAAACTTTCTCATAGTGTTTTCCCCTCTCAGCCATGTTTCTTTGTAGTTAATTTGGTTTCTAGAGAAGGGGACGTACAACATGATGGA
The DNA here is from genome assembly GCA_038419695.1 of Scomberomorus guttatus. Taxonomy (NCBI): domain Eukaryota; kingdom Metazoa; phylum Chordata; class Actinopteri; order Scombriformes; family Scombridae; genus Scomberomorus; species Scomberomorus guttatus. The sequence continues at coordinate 27,424,838 of CM076452.1, forward strand.
AAAAAATCTGGTAAAACAAGTAAAAACTCCACTCATGGCAAAAAAGATTACTGATTCAATGAAGTTTTTTTTTTTTTTACATTGTTGTCAGCAGAAACAACAAATCCAACTCTACCAGAAAGTGTTCCATTTTAAGATGGATGTTTTTGTCAAAGCCTGACAAGGTAACAGAGAGAAAAACCTGACATTTTCATCTTATTCACCTACTGTATTTCTCTAGGAGTCATAGTCTCTTCCTGTCTTTGACAAGAATTTGGAATTTACACTGGTACATAAATCATATTTGAAAATCATATGAAACTACATTATGTATCACATTGATAAATGACAGAGCCATGCATCATTTCAATATATACCATATAATCATTGTAGGAGATGTGAGGTGCTGATGCTTCCATGCAGACACTCAACAAAATCAACAAATAGTTAAACATTTTGGGAAATGTGGGTATTGCTCCAAAAGTTGGATGAAAAGATTGTTACCACCTTAATTTACTATGGATTCAGAGCTGGGATTCAATAATGACTTAACAGCACCTCTAAAGTTCACTAATTTACAAGCTGTATCTTGTTTGTTTAACCTGTACAAAAACTAAAATATAAAAAACAAACAAGTTGTGGTTTTAGGGGAGGCACATGCTAAGTAAATCGATGCTTCAAAATTAGCTGACAGACATAAAAGTGACTTTGATCTTCTGAACTAACTCGGCAAGAGAGCAAATCTATCAATCTATGTCGTTTTGGATTAAAGCCAGTCAGTGTTAGCATGGAACACTTTATTTTCTGTCTCCTAAACATGGACTTTAAACATTTAACAACATTGCTGGAGCAGTTCTCTGATACATCACAGTAACAGAACAGATAAGTGGTGATTAGAGATTTTTTTTTTTAAAAAGAGGATATTTGATGCTAACAAAGGCAAAAATGTCAGTTATGCTTCAATCTTTAGCACTTTCATCTTTCTCCCCTCTTCATTTGCATTCCTGTGTGCTATTCCTCTATTCATCTCTATGCTTTCAAGCTGTCAGTCGATACAAATGATTGATAAATGTTAACTGTCCCTCACCTCATCTCTCTCTGTATTGTCTGTCCACTGAATTTATGGTATAAAAGCACCTTTAGACCGGACTTTCGGCATGTGTGCACTTGTGCATGTTAATCTCAATATTGCATCAATAAGGGGCCGAAGGCATCAATTTGTCAACCAATGATTAATGTTGCCTGTTGTTTAGAGTACCTCATTTATTAGACATGCTTTTAAATATATGTGTATTTGTATGGATGGATATGTGTTTACATGTCTCTGGATTATGCACTCTGTATTTTAAGTGTAATTGTGTTTGCATGTATGTCATACTTTGGTTTGTGTAACCTTGAGTGTTTATGTGTGTGTGTGTGTGTGTGTGAGTGTGTGTGTGTGAGAGAGAGAGAGAGAGAGAGACGTGGGGGGTTTCTAAACAAGTAAATTATATATGTCTAAGTTATATAAGTGGCAAGGGCCTTCATGTATTATATATTACCATTTGCCTGCTGTGTACATTGGCCAGCAGTAAAACATTCATTGGCCCTCATTATGTTACAGATAGTGTTGGTGTTCCAGACTAACACTGACCAATGCACTTCTTGTACTTGTGATATGAATCAGTACACTGTGTAACTGAAGACGTCAGTTTTCTACAGTCGGCTGGACAGGAACTCACACTAAAATCTATGAACAAATGAGCTCAGGAATTTGTTTATATTTGTCTTCTTGTGAACAAATCCCATGATAAAAACAGGCCAATAAGTCTATCTCTCAGTACTTTCTGAATTCCCGACCTTGTCTGCGGCACTCAGCCCCAAGTCCATTTGTTTCTGATGAAGACATAAATCTGTAAAAATGGGCAAGATATGGTTTCTTCTGTTTTTTTTAAAAGGCTCAGTGATTTCCTACAACAGCTGGGCATTGTAGTTTTTGGCAAACTATACTGAAACAAGAGTAAACAGTGTATTTGTTGGGGATTATTTTCATCTGTGGATTAATACACATTTGGTCCTCTATTGAGTATTTCTGACAGCAGGGTGGTGTGTGGAATTGAGTCAGATATTATTAGATAGATAGTCACACATATTACACTACAGTGTGTGTGTGTTCATGGTAATGAAGGAAATGTGACCCAGTTCAGCATTGTGGCTCATTGATGTTTTTAATAGTTTTTGGACAACAATAGAGTTCTATGGCACAGGGGAATAGATCCTTTTACAGCCGACCTCATCTAAAATATGCGCATGCATCTTGGCAAGTGGTGTTTTGCCCCAGCCATCCAGACGAGTTAGCAAGCTTTAAACATTGAATTAAACTGTTACCAGCGTCAAAATGTCTGGTTGTTGCGTGTTCGGTTGTCAGAATCAAGCTATTAAACATGTTGACTCTCACTGGACTGAGGACACGATCAAAAATGCTTGTGTTTGTAGGTAAAGTCATCTATCTACTCTTTGATTTCACTGGTAAGCCTGGTTTACATAAACAACTGTTTGTAAAATGTAGACTAATAATCTAATGTAGCTAAAGTTTGATGACCACCATTAGCTGAAACAAGAATGCAGCATGGATCAGATCATTGTCCTGGTATGAACATATTTTGTCTTACAATTAACTGATTTCTTGTGAACTTGTGTCTGCCTTGGTTGCTGCATATGCTAACTGTTCACTTTTCTATGTTAAAGCTGAAGAGGATATCCCAGTCCCAAGGAAAGAATACGATGATCTTGCCCTGAGACACAGTCAACTTCGGGATGAATATGTCAACCTGCGGCAGGAGTTTGACACACTACAGGCTGAAAATGCCACTGTTAAGTGCAACATTGCACATTGCGCTCTGTGATTGAATGGCTGCTTATAAAAATAACAGGCAGTGTAGAAAGAATTAACCAAAAACTTACTCTAGAGGACCATCTATTGGTTGTGTTGATTAAATTGAGGCTGGGCCTAAGTAATACTGACTTAGCATGTACATTTAAGGTTTCATACAGCACTATATCAAATATTTGTCAGAGCTGGATACATGCTATGGCCATGGTCCTCAAGCCCCTCATTAAATGGCCAAGTAAGGGAGCCATACTTAAGAATATGCCCAAAATCTTCAACTTTAAAAGATGCCAATGCATAATAGATTGTACAGACATTTTCATAGCTAGACCTAGTAATCTGACTGCCAGGGCCCAGACATGGTCAAATTATAAACACAACACCATTAAATATCTGATCGGCATCACTCCAGCTGGGGCAATTTCATTTCTGTGTCCTGGGTGGGGTGGACAGGTTTCAGACAAACAGATCACTAAAGAGTCAGGTTTCTAGAACTTTTGGAGACTAAGGATGAGATTTTAGCAGATTTAGCAGGGGATTTCTAATCAGAGACGACCGTGCAGCTTCATGTCCCTCATTTCACATAAGGAAAAAAAGCAACTCTGCACAGGAAGTGGACTCATCTAGACAACTTTCTTGTGTGAGGATCCATATGGAACAAGTCATTGGTCAGTGGAAGAACTTTAAGATTTTACAAACAGTTATTCCAGTGTCACAGGTTAACATACTAGATGATGTTGTGATCATGTGTGGTGCCCTCACAAACCTCTGTAAGAGTGTTGTTTCCAAAGTCAAAGTACCCAAATGAGTGAATTCTATGAAATATTTATATTTATTTATATTTCACAAACAACATTGCATTGTGAATTGTCAAAACATGTATCATTGTTTCTGGATTTCCCCCCCTAAATGATTCAAATGAGGTAATGCATGTTCCTGCTTACCATGGAATATTTCATTGTATCCATGTATGAGTTATGATATAGTGAATTACATTGTTAAAACATGTACTTAGGACTTCATGGGTGATAATAAATCTTCCAACATTAGCTGCACCTGATGTGTATAATGGTCTTTTTCCCCCAGATTATCTCAAACTACAACAATTCAGAGTGCAACATCACTTTTGTTTGTAGTGACGTTATTAACGAATAGTTTCATTCCAAAATGAGATATTTACCATTGGAGAAATGTGATACAAAAAATATATAGGTGTCGTTAAAGTAAATCACATTATGGAAGAGTACCATTTTATTTATTTATTTTTTTAATCTTTTGCCCACACATTTTTAAGGTATATTCCCCCCTGAAGAAATCTGTCATAGAAATATCCCTTGATAATTGTGGGTAGCAAAATATCTTTAATGGATACGTTTATAGTTTTATGGAATGAAACTTTAAATTTCTTGTTACACTGAAGTGCATTTACATACAGAGAGCAGTTATTAACAAGAAACACAACATAAAATGTAAGGAAAAGGTTACTAATGCATTAATTTGGTTTTCAACATTGTCAATGAAGGCATTCAGGCCTCAGCTCTGACATTCCTTATATAACCATGTTGCTGGCTTTCATTTGATCTGTACACAGCTGTAGTGAAAGTGGATCATTTTCCCAAAATCTGGCCTTTCACAGTATTTACATGCCGTCTGTGTCTCCAAGGCAGGGTCATATCTTGTTGTCAGTAGTTCAGGCAACACACTCGAGATAAAGAAATCTTGTGCTTTTGGCAAAGCCTCCTGCAAAAGCTCTTGATACATTACACAATGAACTCCTCCTTCGTCCACAACACAAAGTCATAGTAGCTAACGTCACACACAAACATGTGGAGTTGAATTTGATAGTAGTAAGGGTTTGAATGCTTTAATATGAATGACTTGTCCAGACAAAACTGTTTGTCTCCTGTACTTCCCTGAAGGCTATCATAGTACTTGTAGGGACACTTTATCTCTACAACCCCTTTGCCACAACAGGTATATCTTGCTATCCCATCTGGCAATGATCCAAGGTGTGGTTTAGAAGGCCGTACCACTAAGCCACAGGAGCTGACCCTGAAATCTTGATGGCTTCGGGCCATCAATGCAGTGTAAGCTTGTCTTGCCGTTTCCTCTGTGTTTTCACCTCAGAGCATAGATCTGACATTTAAGTATGGTTTGTTGTACTGCATTATATCCATTAGGTATGTTCTGCTGATCTTGTCAGTTGTGGTCACATCATGAAATTTGGTATTTGTGATCCAACCAGCCCTATAGGTGTGCCAGTCCTTTGACCTTGACTGTTGCTGTGTTACAAATTCCAGCTTCCCACTTTGATGAGGTTGTAGTTTAGTTTTTAGTCTGTCAAATGTTTCCTCACTTTTCACCAGCATTTCCTGTGGTGAGAGTTCCCTGAGTGTTGTGTTAAATAAAGCAGTCAAGGCAAGAAACTCTGTCTTTCTCAGTCTACATTATGGTGTTAAAAGACTAAGGCGAAATCTTGAAAATGAATTAAATGCATTATGGCAAAAGGAAACTTATCTAGGCTCTGTCAACTACTATATGCCTCTGTTCTTGCTAGCAGTTTTTGAAGCTGCTGGAAGCTGCCTGCCTAGCCTCTTTGGTTTGTGGAAGCTGATTTCCCTCAATGGAGCTGGCTTGACTTCCTTCCTGCTGATATCTTTCCACATGCACAATCCAGAAGTGACCGCTGCTTTATCTGTCCTTCCCATCCTCACACAGAGCTCAACTTTGAATAATACTGCAACTGCATGGCTGCAGCATGACCTAATCCTGAAATGTCAAAAAGACATAATTAAACATACTGGCTAATCCAATATATATGTTTTACTGTAATGTTATGACCAGGGCGCGAAATTAACACTTGCTCTCATGTAGTTCATTAAAAAATATGTTTCATGCCCTGGTTATGACAGAACGCAACCCCAGAAAAGGAACACAGCTTTCTTTTGCCTGAACAACAGATGTATGTTTTCAACGATTAGCATCCCGTAATCCACTGTTCAGCAGCCACCATGTAAAGTCTGGAAATATCATCTGACTGCATTGTATTTATCAGTTACCTGCATTCAGATGGTCTCCAGTTATACTGGTAAGATACATAGATAGAACAACAGGCATTCCAGCACTGCCAATTAATTTGTTATAAGAAGGACAACTCTCTCTTCAATTCTTTGACTGGCTTTTATCTTCGAAACCATTAGTGCCAAACTTTTGAAAGCAGCTCATTAAGCTTTTGCATTCCTTACTCATTTACTTGAGTATCATAGCAACTCTCTTAGAAATTCTCACAGAATTGTAGTTTTAGAAGTGCTTATCTGAACAATTAGCCCTTAACGAATAGCTTTCTGACTCTTGAAAGTGAGTTGTTCTATTGTTATTGATATCTGTTCTCTGACCATGTAACCTTTAATCAACAGTAGGATTTCAAGTCAAATAAATTACCAAATTTATGCAAAATCATAACCATAACATTCACTGTATTCCTTTTTCAAGGTAGATTATTATGGCTCCCAAAAAATGATTTAATAGAATCAATAACAGAATACAGTCAGTCAAATTAGAGTTGTGGCTATTTAAAACTCTGTAGCTGAATCTCAGTTTGTCTACATAAGGTTCATTCAAGGTACAACCAGTAAGTAGCCTGGTGCAAGGACATTAAGCAGAGAGGACAATTGGACCTGCTGTAATCTCTGTGTCCAGAAGATAGACAGCGGTAAGCAGAGTGACCGCTCTGGGAGAGGAGGGGATTACTGATTAGTCTGTGTGTGTGTGTGTGTGTGTGTGTGTGTGAGAGAGAGAGAGAGAGAGCGAGAGCGAGAGCGAGAGCGAGAGAGAGAGAATGTGTGTAGGTGTGTATGTCTGTGTATGTGTGTGACTGGTATGTGAAAATGCAATTGCATACATCAGGCTATTACATATGTAAATCATATTACAGCTAATTTAATGGTTGCAACCATTTATTGTTTTTTGGTGGCGAAACTATTCAACACTAACATTGCTACTACTACTACTACTACATCACTGTCAAAATCAAAACAAAGCAGCATCATATTACACTGGTCTTTGTATTTCCTTGTGGCTGCAATAGTAATAGAAAATACAGTGTGCTGCAAGCAGAGAAAAGGAAAGAAAACAATGTATCAAGTGATACAATGTTGAAGGGAAAGGAAGCACATCCAATGGGATGAATGAAATGCAAGTCTGTCACTTGACTACAGCACCACCTACAGTGTAATTCCACAGGACCTTTGACAATGTCCAAGAGCCAGTGAATGATGCAGCCAGAAAATGTCAGTAAAGTAGATGAAGATCCAAGTAATATATAACAATAGGCTAATGCAGGTGTAGTTTCAGTAATGTGTAACATTTATAATAACAGTAGTGTAATTATTACCAGCAACATGTTGTAGAGCGAGAGGTAGTAGTAACAGTAGTAATACTATCTAACTTTATAACTGCTATAACTAAATACTATAACTGTACTAACACTTTTAGTACCGTAAAGCAAAACTGCTGCATAATTATTCTATACATACACAATATATTTTATTTTCTCTGATTATCTAATTGATGTTGTTGCATAGAATCACTATATTCCTTTTTTTTTACTTAAAAAATATCATAACTGCACGTTTCTTCATACTCACATACATACACACACATACACATACAGTGAAAGGGGTTGCTATGTATGGATTGTATGGATGTATGAAGTCATTAAGAGAGTAAACATCATTGCATATGTGCTGTAATGCAGAGCATCATCATTATAAATAAAGTTTTACTAAGTCTATTGCAAAGTCTATTACTAAGTCTTGTATTAATGATATAGTTTATATAACTATTATATAGTTTGTGCTGTGGACAATTCTAAACAAAGTTAACTATGCAGTTTAATTTCAGGACATGGGGAGATTTCCATCTGATTACAAAAATCTTTTTTTCTGCTGGAAGACCAGAAAAAAAGGATTTGTCATTGATGGCTTGTAAAGATTGTTAAAGAATCATCACTGAGTTGTGCAACACAGGATAAGCGTGATATGTTCAAGGATGTTATATCTGAAAAACTTGAAAAAAGAAAGAAAGAAATTAATGTGGGACCCTTTTTTGTGACCCTTCTACTGGGGGGCACTAAAGTCAGACATTTTCAACACATGTTACTGCTTTAAAAACAGTAGTTTTAACAAGCGTCTTCAGCAGCTGAGTTTAAGTACTGCTTTGACTATTTATCAAACATCAACTATGATTTCCACTATATCATGAAGACATCTCATTTCAGATAGAGGGGCATCATGCAGTCAATTTTTTTGAGGGGGGTACAGTTTCAGAATGCATATGTTAATGTTCACAACATCTTTATCATGATTTTTACCTTTTTCTTAGACTTTGGAGTGAAAGAAAGTTACGATTGGCATAGAGGCTAAATGGCAGTGGTGGGATTTGAACCCACGCCTCCTGAGAGACTGGAGCCTTAATCCAGCGCCTTAGACCGCTCGGCCACACTACCAGATGATTGATCATGCTGCTGCAAGGATATCAAACCACTTTGGCAAGTGCAACATTCTCCAGTCTGTCAGGACTGGTTTAACACAATTTGAAATTTTACGTTAAAAAAAAATTCAAATACACTATTATCGAAACATTTTCATTTATAAATGCCATGAAAATAAACCTTGCTATTGAGAAACAGAAACTTACTACATGTTTGCATAAATTACAATATAGATATTCAAAATAATGTTTTGCTATTTCCAATGAGAGTTGCCAAATCGTAATGTGGTATTTATTTACTGTAATAAAGTATGTTTGGGGGCTGAAAACCTGTGGAAATCCAGATAATTTGAACCTCACTCAACACATCTCAGATTATTTAAATTGGATTATAGCTGATAATATTTCTTAGTTGTACCATTCCAGTTTTGAGTCTGTCAGCAGATATGATCACACTTTCTTAATAGCAATGTCCTTGTGGCACTTTATGCAAGGACATGTGTCTCTGTGCTTATTAGTGTGTTACATTTTTAATTCTTATGCATGTTTAAACAGCCACGCCTTTATGCAAATTGTCTCAATTTAATGGTTTTCACTACATACTACAATGTCAGTTTGGTTGTTGACTTATCTGCATAACTTATTAATTAGAAAATTAGCTTGAGCGGCTCTGTTGACCTCTGGCATTTCAAATCAAGCTGCACACACATTAAAACATGCACCAAAACTTATTGACATGCACACACACACAGAAACAGGGCCATAGCAAACCCTTAAAAGATGATCAATTATGAAAGACAGGAGTATGATAAATATTTCCAAGTATAATATAGTCTTGCCTGCTGTGGTTCAAGAAGGGAGTCTGGGGTCAAAAGGTCAAAAAGGTTTAAATCCCTGGTAAAATCAGTCAAGGTAAACTCAAAATGTGAGTATAAAGAGCAGTTCCATGGCTTTAGTTAGTAGAGGCACACGCAAAGACACAATTGCTGGCTGTATTTTTATCATCGTTCTATCGGCTGGATAGAGCCCCCAAAAGAACTTCATGTGGAGAGGCATCTGTGGAAGTGTCTGATGTTGCCCAGGTCATGGCGGATGTAGGTTAGCTAAGTGGGGGAAGACCAGCGGCCAAACATTTTTGGGTGATCTGGGATTCCTTGTCTGGAAGTGGTTGAAGTGGCTCCGATGAGGAAGGAGTGGCTGGAGTATAGTTCTGGAGAAATGTGCAAACTTGGCAGAGATGGTGGTGTAACCAAAAACGCATGGCGACTGCTCTTCACCACATGGTGGTCTTGTGGAGAAGCGTGGTGGGCTAGTCTCTGGTTTATGTAGGTTTGAATGGGTTTGAAAGGGCTCAGATACAAATTTAAATGGGAGAGAAATGTGGGGTGAGAGAGGCCCACTGGTCAGTTTTGCTTTGCTTGAGGTTAAATCTGAGGGTGAGGGAAGAAGTGGTGAACTCTGAGCAGTGCAGAAAGCTGGAGAACTTTAAGACGTTGTCAATGTAGGGAGACAGGTAGCCTGCGTGGAAGGTTCTGATGTAGCAGGTCTGAAGTGGAAGTGAGGGGCAAATGTTTCGGTGTGAGACTTGGTTCGGCTTTACGGACCTTTGGATAACTTGCTGAAGTGTGAGGCAAGTCTGGATATGGTGTCCGTGAGGACAGATTTATTAAGAAGTTAATTCATAGACCTGTATGGTGGAAGATTTAATCTTGAGAATGGAATAGGTGAACGTGATGAAGCAGGAGAGGGTCAGGACATCAAGTGAAGGGAATGAAAGACCGTGGGAGGTATAGAAAGCTGAAAACTGAGGGACTGGCGTCAGATGGGAATCTGAGTCTGGCGCCAAGGATTTCTTTGGTTTATTATGGTTGACAACAATGTAGTTCTATGAACGAGGATGACTGTAAGACCACTCATACCCCCAAAGAAGGTCTGCAATGATGACATGGTACAGTTCATCAAGAGCAGAGGAGGGAGGGTGAGGACAATTCAGGTGGCCAATTGGAAGTGAACCACCTACCACTGCTGTAACAATGAAATCCAAAGGAGGTGCTGCGTTGGAGCGCAGTTGTATGTCGTGAGTGGTTGTCTTGGAAAGCATTCGGGAGTGTCCAAGGGCGAGCGGGTAGGTTGAAGAGCTGGTAGGTTCATGAAGGGCTGGATGAATTTGCAAACTGAGACAAAAGGGGAGAGGAACGGATAAGGTGTGCCTAAATACTCTATAGTGTGGAAATGGGATGTGTACGAGGCGTGGTCTTTGTTCCCAAACTTTGCTTATAAATCTATAAACTTCATTTTGAGTGGAGGAGGACTTGATGTCTAGTGTTAAGGCTTCAGTATGCTTCAAACTTGCTTGTTGGATTACATAACAGTGTCTGAAACCCTCTTTCCCCATCTGACAAGTTTTGCAACTTTCCAAAACCAGACAATTCAGCAATCTTGCCCACTTTACACAGCGATTAGGCAGGGTTTGAACTTCTTTCAGTCAGGCTCACTGTTCTCACTCTTCACACAACTTATGTCATCAGTTGTGTGTGCAACTCAGTGCAACATCATAAACACCTTTGAAGAGAGACTGTCAGAAAATGCGCGCCTTTATCCTTATTGCGTCTGGACTACAAACACACAAAAGACACCAATTTGTTGGAGATCAGGAGGGCAGTAGATGTAGTCAGGAGGAGGTAATGGCACCTTCCACTATGGGCACTCTGAACAAGTATAAACTTTACTTTTACCTTTAAGACAACATCTTTATGTCCAAGTTAGTTTGAAGTATATACTGAGGCCTTTTCTGTCTGTATGGAAAAATCTGTCAATAACAGTCTTGTAATATTCTTACAACTTCTCTTTTTGCAAGACAATTATTAAGACCTAGCCAGAACCATTGTCCTGATTTAGATGTGGAAATGAACCAGAGGCAGAAATCTGTCTGCTTTTTGTCAACTTGGGTGACGGTTTCTTTCTAAATTATTTCTTTCTTCTTCTTTCTATCTTTAGACCATTCCTCTCTTCCTTCTGTAATTCTCCCTTACAGATTGTCAATTGTCCATCTGCTAGTCTAAACCAAAGGCCCGTCTCACACTATAGACTATGAGTAAAGTTTAAATTACAGAATTAAAGATTAACAAGGAAAGAATTGCTTGAATTATGTATGAGTCTTATGTGTGCCTATATATATGTGCGTGTGTGTGTGTGTGTGTGTGTGTGTGTGTGTGTGGGTGGGTGTGTGTGTGGGGGTGGGGGGTCAGGTTCAGCTATACATGTAAAGACTAGCTCTTAATGAATGTGCATTGCATGTTTGACTGCTCTTACATGAAGCAATTAGGAATCACAAAGACATCCATGTGTCATAGTTGAACACTTTACTATAAAAACATGTTCACCTGATAACCAAAAAGAAAAATGGATACCATTTTGATGCAAATAAAATGTTTACACGTGTAAAACCATTAACACAAAACACACAAAGAACTCCACGAAAACAGATTGGTTGTTAAAATAAAATGACCTATGTTCTTCACACAGTTTACCACCTTCATCCACAATTAGTCTAATATATTTTATTATTGCCCCCTCATATCAAATGAGGCCAGACCTTAAGTATCTAGTATAAATATAAACTAAGTATCATGATTAAAACTTAAATGTCCTCTCATTAACTGGATCAGGCCAGAAGGAAGTGCACTATCTAAAAATCTTCCAAATTAAACAACAAAATACTGTTTGTGCATGCCCTCTAGAACGACACAGGACTTTTCTGATCTGACACCCTATCAGCAGAACATTAAGTGCTTAATTGACTGATGTTCTTGTTTTTCTTTGGCAGACAGTCTTTCTACAAAGTATAATATTGCAATAGTAAACCTTGAAAAATATTTTCCTGTGGAAACCATTTGAAGCAACAAATGCAACTAAATGCAGGATAATAATAATCATAGGAAATTGCCTATGTCTATTTAATTACCAGCACAAAATATTATTGTCCCCTGCCACCCAGTGCCCTAGGAGGGGCACAATTCTTAATTAAGGACACAACACAAAAGCCCCTGAAAACTCAAAGGTTTCCTAAAGAGGACTCAGTTAGTACAGAATCAACAAAGGATTTGAACTTCCCAGCTCTAATTATACTAATATAATTGGTACCGGGATAATTCCTGATACTAATTTATTTTATTGATTTCAGTGGAGAGTTTTAAAGGGAAACTTTCACATATTTTTTTCACATATCTTTTTACATTCTTTCTGAGAATGAGATATCTCATGTCTAATCATTAAGGACTGAGCTGGAGTCAGGATGTGATTAGCCTATAGCTTAGCATAAAGACAGAAGGCAGGCAGCTAGCCCGACTGTCTAAAGGGGGAACAAATATGTCTACTGGCACTTCTAAAGCTAACTAATCAACACGTTGTATCATGTTTGGAGACAACCAGGCTAGCTGGTCCCCTAGCTTCCACTTGTTATGCTAAGCTAGGCTAAACACACCTTGACTCCAGATCTGTACTTAATGTGAAGATATGAAGACTTTTTATTGACCTTCTCATCTGGCTCTTGGAAAGAAAGTAAGTAAGTATAGCCTATTCCTTTAAGGGAAACACCCCCTGACCACACCACATTGTGTCATTTGACACCTGTAACAAACACCAGACAGTTAAGGTACAATTGCCAATTTCTAGAAATAGGACAGTGGTGTATGTTAAAACACATCAGGGTGCATCAAACCCACAATGATGTGGCATAACGCTGCCAGTGAGTGGGCTTACATAACAGGCATATTACAACAGGTTGCAGCTGAACTGTATGTCATATGCTGTCAGATGCCGGAGGTATGTGTTGTCCTTCAGTGTCTCATGGTGACAAAATATGAGTAGCCTGAACACAAAAATTTCACCTACTGTACCCTTCATAGAGTGCACATCAGTCAAACCTTTCTTTGTGGTACAAGTGCAGCACAGGTAATAATAACTTCAATAAGGTTTGTGCCACAACAGTCAAAATAGGATTCAAGCCAATTTCCCAAACTGTCATTGTACCAATTCAAGCGTGACAACAGTATAATTCTACACCACACAATAGCTTTGTATGATTCTCTTCTCTGAAGCAAAGTTGACTGAGCTGTGGTTACACAGGACTGAGAGTGGATGTGTGTGTGGGAGTGTGTTTATGTGTCACATGTGCTATGTGATCTCGGCTTGCCAAGCTGGGGTCAGTGGCATCAATAAACATGCTACAAAGATCATAGAGCGAGAGTGACACACACACACACACACATACACAGTGGATGAGAGTGTTTGAGGGAATATGAGAGAGAGACCATGTGAGTAGTATCAGTTTGCAGAGCACTTGAGTGTGGGTGTGTGTGTGTAGGCTTGAGCACACAAGACCTACGCAATGTCAACATGGTTAAGACCCACTCTAATACAATGCATTAACCACGTGTGGAGTGTTTTCTTCTTTTACAAGCTTCTTAATTGGACAAAACATAATACAGTGCAACTGTGTTTTACCTGCATGGATTTATTTGCAGTATATGATAACTTCATGCCTTGAGGATGCTGGTGTGTGTTCTTTGAATCAATTCTGCATGTGTGTGTCTGTGTGTGTGTGTGTTCCTTGTAGTGGCTGGCAGGAATTAGGATGGATTAACTGCTCAGTCACCTGTGGATATATCCTGGTGTCTTTTACATTGACAGATGATCCCGTGGTTAAGGTCCTACATTTTAAACGCCTACTGCACTCCAGGAAAGCATGTGAAGTGTTTACAACAGACAAAAATAGGTTTTACTATTGAGAATCTCTTCTATAATACAATGTAGAATCAGTGGCAAAAGCACTTTTTTTAAAGAATATTTAAAGAGAAATATGAATGAAAATGAAATGATTTTTTTATTTTAAATATTTACTAATTTCAAAAGAAAAATCTGCAACACTAATTACATGCAATCATGGTACTTCTTAATGTTAAATAGAATAAAGGTTAGCCAGTTAATGGAATTTGTTTCCAAGCAGAAAGGATATCCAGCATGAATATTCTGTTCTGTGACCAAAAGATACCATCTGATAAAAGAAATAAGACATCATATGATAAAATAAAACAAGAAAACAAGACTTAATGATCTCCAGAGGAGATATTTACATGTTGCAGCAACACAATCAACAGTCGAAAAAGGTAGGAAACCAAAAAAGAACTATTTAAGATCTGAATATAAATGAAAGAAATTACATTCAAAAGCATTGTATACATTACAGTAGCTTAGGCATGGATGTTGGTGCATCTCCGAAAGTCTTACTGAGGTGGTATAGTGACTCATTAAGAGACAGATAGGTGACTAGTGTATGTATGTAATATACATTTTCATATGTATGCGAGCTTATGTCTTTGTTTAGGTAAATTACATGTATCCAGGCTTGGGGAGTAATGGAATACATGTAACAGTGTTGCATAATTAGGATACAAAAAAAGGTAACTGTATTCTGTTACAGTTACAGAAAAAAAGATGTAATCAGATTACCGTTACATATAGTAAAAAGGGGGATTATTAGTGGGTTGTTCACGGTTTGTTGACAATATGTTGACAAGCCGTGGATGGAGCAACAGTGAGTGCTCTGTCTGTGTGTCTGTTAGCATGTTTAGCAGAGCAGCACCAACAGTGAGTGCCCAGTCCGTCTCTATGGCTACTGGCTAGGTGGGCTAGGGGGTTTATATTGGTTTATTTGTAGAAACATCATCATGCAGAAACCTATGTCAGGTCACATGGGAAAAAAGTTTTTAGAAGGGCTTGGGAAAATAGCTTTTTGATGCTAAAACATATGTACTTTGACCAAAATTTGAATTTTCGGATTTGAATACATATGGAACACTAATGTGAAGCTACAGGATGATATAAAACCTCAAAAACTCAAAAAAATAATGTACCCGCCCTTTAAAAAGTTTACGTTTAACCCTTACTTCAATACCCTTTGAGTGCTGCAAATGTGATGGATTTTGTGTGGACCTTCCAACTCTCTTTGTCTTCATTATACTGATGGCTGCACAGTCTGTCTTCATCTTTAGAAAATGGTTCACATTATTATTCTGAGAACTGATTACTATGAGAATACCTGACCCCACCATAGTAACCATAATCTCTTGCAATTTGAATGATTGTTTTCAAACTGGACTGAACTATTTAATTTATGCATACTTGAAGGGATAAGCAGTTAGACTACAGAGTTTGAAACAGTGGTGCTAGATGATGTGTTGTGGCTGCCACATTTATATACTTCCATATAAACAAGAACATTTACATACATTAACACAATAACATTTATAAAGGCTGTTTCATTCAACATTATGGGTATTTAATTATTGTAATTAGCATGGTGGAGTGTGAGGTGCATTCATGTACATTAAATTATAAAATGAATGGAATTTAATAAGGTGATGAGTGATGTCATCATATGGACTGTTTTATGAATGATTTGATACACACATTTTCCTTATTTGTTTTGTAAATAACCTTTAGGGTATCCTGGAATTTTGTAAATGAGGACCCTGGTGATAATAACCATCATGCTGGAGACTCAGAGAGGAGCAACAACAGAAACTCACGCTTCATCAAAAGAAAATACAAGAACCATGGGAGCGTGGAAATCAAACAAAGTTTGAGTGAAATGCAGGGGTGGGGCCAGATAGGTAGCATGGGCAGCTTGCTAGGTTTTGTTTCCTATGTAGCTTTAGTTGGCAGATAGAGGCTCATGAACATCTCCAAAAATACAAAACACCTCATGCCTTTGCTATACAGTTAACTTATGTAGTATCAATTGAAATGTCCATCAAAATACAATTTTTAATTCAGTTAACAGTCTAAGAGTGTATTTCCATCCACCTATTTTCATGTGCATTTTGAATTTTCACTTAAAAAACCTGGGTGGAAACAAAACATTCTGGAAAAAAAGGTGTAATATCGCAAAAAAAAAAGTTTTTTACATTTGGCTGAGGTGCAACAAAGTGCAAAGGAAACAGACTTGGTGAATAAATCATGACATTTTTGAAGCATGTGATTTCAACTTCAGCGTCAGTCAAGCTTCCACTTCACTGTGTAGATGAAAAAGGGCGGCAGGTGAAAACATCAGATCTGTGTGTAGCGATGATGAGGCTAACTGTAACGTTCCTCAACTTTATATGTAAAACTGCCATATTTCCATCATATTTTCCACCATGGTTTTGCCCTCTTCTGCAATGGTTTAATGGTACCCAATGAAGAATTAGCGCCATTATCTAGATGTGCCCAGATGTTTGATCATTAGTAGCACAAGTAGAAATGTTGACAAATGGTTGGTGCTAGATTAAAGTCAGTGTGTCACTGAGTCAGTAGATTCATCTTCTGTGGACCATGAATGCCTGTAATAATTTCAATTTCATGGCAATCTGATCCATCCAATAGTTGTTCAGACATTCTAGATTTTGCTAGGTGTTAAAGCGATGGAGGAAAAACACAATCAACAAAAAAAAACTAGTGCTGCTAGTGTAGCTAAAAAACAAGTGGAGACACAAAGACACAAGGAGAATTAGATCTAATGTAAACTCAAAATACATGTCAGAGTTACTGATGGAACGTCCTCAAGCCGGACAGGAATACTTGTTCATAGGTTGTAATTGCATGCAGCTGTTTAATTGTCATACATTGTCAGTCATTTTATGAAAAGCTTTGTCAATCAGTTTGACATACAGTGGAAAAATGGTGAAATCAGTCAAAAGAAATGACAATCACTACTTAAAGTGAGAGTGGGCAATGTGTCAAAAAATGCTATCTACATGAGATATAAAGGCTACTGAAAATCTCCACATAAAGGCTGACAATCTGTTGTGTCACTTCATTTTCATCTTGCTTCAACTAACTGTCGTAATATGTAAGATATCTCCCTCAAGTGACCTATTTACCATTTAACTGTTCTCCAAATGTATATTTTGAATAATCAATTCAGAGGTTTTTAAATTGTTGGAAATTTGAGCAAAATATAATACAGTACATAAACTTGTATTTACAATTTTATATAATACTACACATAGTCCTGATTTTTTTTCCCATTTTTCTGTTCAGAAGCTTTTAAAATGACGGCAGTTTTTCTTATGAATATCAGTGTAAATATGCATCACAAATGTATGCAGTGAAATATCATCACTGCAGTGATGTTTTGCTTTTAAGGAACACACAAACACACAAATATATAATATATGACACCCAATCAAAGCAGAGGAATGCACCGCAGTTAATCAGTTTCAATAGTCAGAATACATTGGGCATGAACATAGGCTTAAAACTATAAAGTACATATCATCTCCCTGCAAAAAAAAAGGCCATTCAGCCCAATTTTTTATCTGCAATGAGACAGGGGTAATTTTTCAAAAGGGATTCTCACTTTCCTTTAAAATGGCTTATTCCTCTGTTGCCAAATAACGCATTTACTGTATTACATGTCCTTTTTATATCCACACAGTTGTCAGTTTATGTTTGAGGTTTGGATAATGAAGTCTGGGATGCACTGGGAAAACTGCTACGCTTATTTAAAACAAAGCTTTAATGCCATACAAATCACCTCCTTGAATGACATTTTTCTTTAATCAAATGAAACAGAGATAATATAATAAAAATCAGCTCATCTTAAGGATTTCGTTTAATCAGTTTTCTCCATAAAAGCTAGTGATGTGCTGTATTGTACCTCAATTTAAAATAATGACACTGGATACTAGAAAACTGTTTTGAAACAGGTACAGAAAGAAAGAATAACAATCTTACACAAATGGGAGAAATTGCTTAATTTCCTAAAGAAAAATTTTTCCAGGACTGAACATGATGCAAACTTACTTTCAGTGGAAACTTGTGTGCATCAGACTCTTGCATGGTTTTCCTTTGCATTGCAGTATTTCCTAAAATTCATTTAATCTTGTAGCCAGTTCAGACGACTGTTCTCTGTGGATGGGAGGGATGTGAACTCACTACCAGATGTATTAAATTCCCCTGAGGATTAGGAACTAATATACCACCATCACATCCAATAACCTGCCTGGATGCTCCTACCCAACAGACAAGTCAGGTCCACACACACACACACACAGTTATTTGTTCTCTTGCACATAGCCAGTTTCACTAACATAGGTACTTTTAGCCTGAAGCATTTCAGAATGTCTAAGTGAGTTCGACTGTAAATGATCCTGTTCAATAAACATCATCAATTTTGAACGATAGCCTCAAACAAATATGGACACTGCAGCATGTTGCATTATACAATATTTATTATGAATTACCTAGAAACACATAGAGTATGTTTAATTCATCTATCAATACGATTGCTCTAAAACAGTGTTTGTCTTGTATATTAATAACCAGCAGTGTATTGCCAACTAAAAGTCTGAATGTGTAACAGTCATTGATTTGGCAGCAGCACATGGTGCATACCCATAAACCATGAATTTTTAATGGACACACACACACACACACACATAAACATACCTGTACCCTGAAGCTTTACAGAATTCATTTCATGACTCCTCATCTGTGCACTTCCATGAAATGTTGTCACAAAAACATGAATATATCTATATGTGTAGAAAGCCAAGCATCTGTAACAGATGTGTGCAGGCAATGATTTGAAATTGTAGTTTGTGACGAACAGACTAAAATGACACAGAGACACTCACATCAACATCTTACTGCAGGAGAACCCACAGGTATAACAACACAGCTCAACCTGACCAGCATTGTGTTGTGTTGTATCATAAAGATGAAATAAAGAAAAAAGGGGAAAAACAGAATCCTGGTAATGAACTTGCAAAGATTAGTCGTTAATAAAACACATATTACAAAAAGGTATAGGCCAACCTGCTCTGAAAATTTTATAGACATATTTGTCCTTATTATAATTTAATAGCAAAACAAGTGTGGAGCCCATAAAGCTTGCAGTTTGAGTTTTCAAAGAACCAAAAGGAGCAGACATGCACAATCTGTTGTAAGCCGCATATAAGGTAATTAATTATTTACAGTAGATTGTATACTCAGCAGAGAGGGCTCAAGGTTAGACCACATGTACTCATCAGTGTGAAAATGTTCTGTATCAGTTGTAACATAATTTATATAGCAGATATGCACATCATTTGACCACACTGAAAACAGATTATTAGTCTTATTGACTCACTGATTTGAGTGCTGCTCCACAGCTTTGTGGTCAGTGCTGTCACTCATGGCCGTTAAATTATACTGCATCGATAATAAAAAAACCATCATATTTTAGTGTCTGCATCCTTATTTCACACTGATTACTTCACACTATCAGTAAAAAGTATTGTAAGTGATTACAATTTGTAATTCAGTAATTACATTACAGTTACTAATCCCAGTAACGCTCCACTACAGTTTGGGGATTCTTTGCCGTCTTACTGGTAATTTGAGGAAGGGTTGATATCTGTTTGGTCTCTGTGTTCAGTGGGCAGACTGGTCTGCTACATGCTAGTTAAGCTAATAACAAAAGTAACAAGTCATGTAACTACTTAACCTTGCTATTGCTATAATATTCATAAGTATGTTTTAATTAGTGTATAATCACCTGAAAATAAGAATCTTTGTGTTTTTGTTACTTTAGAATGAGCCCTTTATATCTACGTAAAGAGCCAACGGAACCCACCATGTTGCACCGCCATGTTTCTACACTAGCCCAGAATGGACAAACCAAACACTGGCACTAGAGAGGGCATTTTTGCAATCTGCAACCTCACCGCTAGATGCCACTAAATCCTACACACTAGTCCTTTAAATGTCACTTCAGGACTCCAGTCATTTAGCAAAGGAAGAAATAATTCATCTTCTCTGATGTGAAACAGGGTTATACTGGAAAACTGTACGATCCTGATTATATACTCCATTCCGCTACACTATCAGCAATAACTATATACTGCTTTATCTCTATTCATTCCATTCCTCTATTGGTTAGTTGATTTACTAAGCTTTCACTTGTATCTCCCTTTGTCTCAACAAACTTTAAGAGTTGGAACTCAAGGCAATGTTCAGAGAACTCCACAGCAGTTTGAGGAAGCATTTTACAACTGAGGAAAGTTATCATGGCATGATGAATTTGCTTGTGAGATTAACAGTTACGTTTGCACAATGCTGTAAGTACACAGTACCAAGTATTCAGGAAAGTGGGTTCTTTTATTTGATTGAATGCAGTGTGTAGCTGGTTGACACTGGACTACTGCGCTGTGGCAAAAGCTGATGCAGTTGTTTTTTGTTTTTTGTTTTTTTGTCCTTCTGTGAACACAGCTTAAGGGAGAGGCTGGGTGTGGAAACAATGAGAGGAGTAAATGGGGACAGACTAAGTGATAGCAGTGATGGAAAGAGAGGTGAAAAATGTCGAGGTACTGACTAAGAGAGAGAGCGAGAGAGGGATGAACAGAGTGGAGATTATGTTTTGGGGGGGTTGAACTTTCTGTCAACTCAAATGGAGATAAATGATTAGCTCTGATGGGTGAAAATGAATGAAAGGATAGAAAAAAAGGAAGACAGAGGGAGAGGGAGTGAGCTCAGGAGATAACAAAATGGATGGACAGGGGTTAAATGAATGATGGAAGTGAAGTAAAAAGGGGGGAGTGAGGGACAGGTTGAAGGTAGCAGAGACGAATAAGATAAGTGTTCTGCATGTAAATGAGGTAGGTGTCACATATTCAGACTACAACAGGATATGAATATGTGCCAGTGTAGCAGGTGTGTTAAGTATACTCACCTCTTTTTCTGGGGCCTAATACAGCAGTGATGGGTAAGAATTTGTCAATGATCAGCTCAATGTTTGTAGCTTTCTGGTTTTAGCTGTATTCTAGTTTAAGCACCATCAAGGATGTCTCTCCATCTATCGTGGCTGTATATGAGCTATGCTTAACATATAAAAGCAAAGTGAGTGACAGTGATAACAAGAGTAAGAGTCTACAGCCATGCTAGTGGCTCTGTGAGGCTGTACTTGAGCTAAATGCTCATATCGGCATGCTAATGTGCACACAATGGTAATGCTAGCATGTTGGTTTAGCATGTTAGCATGCAAACATTAGCACCAAACATAAAGTACAGTTAAGGATGATGGGAAAGAGTTTTTCAAGTATTTGTTCATAAACCAAAGTACTGGACATTTTGACCAGATGATGGTGCAAGCTGAAAAGTCAAGAGATCAAAGTAATAACAATTCATAAATTTGTGGACCAAAGCAATCCATACAATAGTTGATATTTCAGTAAAAAAAATAGCTAAAAAGTCAACCTTATGGTGGCGCTAGAGGAAAAGTCAGAGGATTATCATTAAAATGCATCATTTGGGAACCAATAATGTCTGTACCAACTTTTGTGGAAATTCATGAAGTAGATGTTGAGATATATCAAAGCTTAAGTAAAAAACTTGGACCTGATGGTGCTGCTAGAGAAAATGTCAAGTTATTAAATGTATCCTCTAAGAACCTTGAATATCTGTCGTATATTTCATGGCAATCCATTCATTAGTTGTGAAGATATTTCAATAAAAAAAGAGCTAAAAAGTCAACCTCATAGTGGTGCTAGAGGAAAAGTCAGAGGTTCACTTAAGACAGTAGGGTTCATCCTCTGGGGACCATGAATGTCTGTACAAAATTTCATAGCAATCCATCTAATGGTTGTACGCCTTGTAGTTGGCTCGGATCAAGGTCGGATCACATTCCCACCACAACCAAGACCACTTCCTCTAAAGGGTGTGGTTGTTTTGGTACGCACCCAAGTATGATCACTGTGTACAGATATGCCCAAACTAATTGCACTAAGGGGAAAATAAACCAGAATCCAATTCAACCGGCCTAAACAATGCAGGTTTGAAAATGCCCCTAAAATTATCTCAGCAACAAAAATACCACAAGCTTCATTCCAAGCTGTTATAACTTTTTCCACATCGTGAAAGACAAGAGGTCATTGATAAATTTCACTGCAAAATAAGACAACACTGTTACATTGAGAGAGACATCATAACAGTAACGTTTAAAAAATGTAAAAAAAAACAGCACATAATTCATATTGCTTGTTTTGCTATAGTTGTCAGCTGGTCCTTGAGATGCTGAATGTGAAGCCACTGATGATTCATTCATCTACAATCCACTCAGATCTGTGTTGTCAGTATGCCTCATAACCCCAAATCAGATGGTGGGTGGCCTTGTCAATGTGTTGAAGTCACTTCAAAGTTCATATCACGTCAGTAGTGACTGCATCATCAGACAAAAGAATGAAGCCTTTGCTGAGAAGAATACACAATTGAGTCTTGTTGTCTTGAAAAGATTGAGTCTCCTCAGATGTCCTCTCCACTGTTGACAATCTGTACATGTCATCTTTCAAGTCATTGATAAAAACTTGAGGGCCACTTGTGAGAGGAGTGCAAATGCCCTCATTTCTTCCAGGTTACTGTGCTAAATCAGGAGCAGATTCATGTCAGGAAATATGGCCTGATGCCTGTATATCCTCTCATAGAGGATACGCCTATGTGACGCAGGTCTGCTGAACATGCACTGAATTTATGTTTTATAGGACACTCTTGTCACTAGTGCATCTCTTGCCATCAACTCCAGCCTGAAACCGACATTTTACAGACATGTCTGCAAAATCATGTAGTTGCACAGACATCATACTGTGCCAAATAAAGTTTAAGTTCTTTTTACTTTGATTTTTTCTTTCTTTTGGTTTTGTTTTTAGACAAGTTGGTAGTTGGTTGAATGTCATTAAACATCAATAACAATATATTAAATTCCATTTTCACCAGAGTCGAGTATTGGTGTGAAGAGGGTGACAATGTCAGTTTGGAGGATGCACATCATTCATACCTCTGTCATCGTTTTCTGTCTGAAAAGGAAAAGCACAGGAGGGTTAGCTGCGGTTCCAGCTTGGTTTTTACTGGTAAAATGACTCAAAAGATAAACAACAGCATTTGTTCTAATGCCTAAAACAACATGTTTGCATTAAACTGACAAAGACCTGATATGTTAACCCACTTACAGAGGAGCTTGGGGTGGATGAACAGGTAAACAAAGCACATGACTTCAATGTTGAAGAACTGTATTCGCATCCCATTCCCTACCAACAGTCAGCATTTTCTTTTAACCATGTGGTTTTTTAAATCCAAACCTTGATCTTTTTGTGGTAGTTGTGCATAAAGCATACATACTCAGTAGGCAGACTCTAGTCCAGATACAGACCGAAAAACAATTTAATGTGGACAAAGAACACCTTAGCTGTCATCATTAAGCAACCTGCTATTCACTGCAGTTACCAGGGTTGTTGTTGGATGTTGGAGCTCTGGTTGAAAATGACTTGTTCAAAACTAACATTAATTTTGCCTGAAAGAAGCACGAGACCATTGTACTTGATCTGCATGAAACAGTTGCCATAATAAAGAGTGCTGACGTAAAACATCTCTACACCTCTCAACATCAAACATGCACATTTGAAACACAACTATCACCAGAACATGGAGGTAAGGACCACAACCAGGGATTGCAGATGGAAATTAGCTAGTAGTAAAAGTTCTCCTTGTATGAGATGGTTTTTTTATACATGGACAAATAAATGTAATAACTAAACTAAACTAAATTGAACGAGCTGAAGTCATCATATCAAGACTCCAGAATAATTGTAGAATAACATTTTAAACAATGAATACAGTGAAGAACTCAAACCACAATACTCACTAATGAACACTTACATCAGTGTCTCCACCTGGCCATCACACCTGGTGTGCCCAGGTTTAAAGACTTTGTTACAAAATTAAGGTTTCACTTCTCCTATTTATATGTGATGTGGTGGAAATTTGTTAAGTGGACCTCTTGTGTTTGAGTACCCCTGACCTAAACCGAACCAAACATTATCCGAAGCAGTGACAGAGGAGAAAATAGTCATATGAATCATTTTTATAATGACCACTTTAACAGTTTTGGAAGGCACTAATAAACAGTGTCATGCTGCCCAGGGCAAAGTTTTAACCAAGGTCCACCAGCAGCCTTGGGGGTTGTGAGGAGAAATTATTACAATTACCCTTAATGTTCTCTAAATATATAATATCAAAATTCTATCATATTTTTAAATGGGGGTTTTTATGATTATGTAATTTTCAGAGAGAACCTTCTAACCCTGAGAACTCACTTTGTGTTTGGGATTATAAGTTTCTAGATGCTGAGGCTTCACAGAAAGTGATGATTTTGTTGAAAAAAGTAGACAGATTAGTTTGACTTTGTTTTAATACACAAAATCTATATATGAACTACTGAAGGGAGTTATGGTTTACAATATTTGGGCACAGACAACGATCTAGCTGCAGGTTTTAAGTTTAGACATGTCAATGTAGTTTTCACTGACAGCTTTGAACTGATACAGTTAATCAAGTTTTACCAACAGCAAAATTGAAGACAATTAGAAAAAGACATTCAAAAATGTTTCTCCAGTAATTTGCTGATATTTTCTCTCCTTGCTCTACTTTGTTTTGTTTTTGCTGCTGTCTCTGCCTGTTGCTCTTCATTTCAGTTTTTCTCCTCCCAGATTTACTTATTTTATTTACTTATTTTTTGACAAACTGGGGCCTCTGTCAGTGTCTGAGCTCTGAATGTTTCTGTCATCATTGTGTCTGCTGCAGGACCCAAGCTATAACATCAAACTGACACAAACCCAGTTAGCCGCATGGTAGCTAAAGGTGAAAAAGCTTCTTACTGAGTTCAAACGAGATTTAATTCAGTTGATGTTTGTATCAGTGTCATACATAATGATTTTGATAAAATAATCAGTTTGGAGGTTTCAAAAGATTAAGCAACATTTAATGATATTTTCAGCTCCTTTAACCACAGTCACAGAGCAGTGAGGTCACATGGTAAAGAGGTGGAACCTGATTGGTCCTCGAGTCTACATTCTGAGCACTGATTGGTGCCTTGCAGATGGAACCTTATAGCACCATGTTTGATTGATTTTTGAGATAAAACCTTTCTTTTCTCAAATTTTAGGCCCAATAAAGCAGAAAGCAAAAAAAAAAAAAAAAACCTAAAACCTACACAAAATGTTAAAAAATTATATGAATATTTCCATGTGAATAACTCATTTTGACCAAAAATGTCAGATAGAACCATATAATTCTCTTTATATTTATTTTGAGTTGAATTAAAAATGCTTTGCCTACATCAGTAATCACACTAATGACAATATAAGCAGGGTAACAGTATTATTTGATTATCTCATGTGTGATGTGATTGTAATTATGTATCACATTGTGTTTTGGTGTGAGCTGAGTGATGCATCTCACCTTGTTCACTCTCAAAGAACTAACCAATTCAACAAACAAACACAGTCAGATCTTTGGAAAACATTCTCAACCCCTGGCATCGGCAAGACCCTGGTGGGCTGGTTGCTATGAAAACCAAGTGCTCACCAACTCACTTCAGATCTGTCACAATCACACAATAACAGTGCATGTTTATCTGTGAAATAACATTAGCTATCAGTCTACACTGCTGCAGATACCAGTCATTTTTGTTTCACCTCATGTTTTGTACATTGGTAGTATAACTGCAGTTGGTTATCAGCTGCACATATTTACTGGGAGTGCTATAGCTTTTGACACTATAGTGCAGTGTCATTTGCCTGTTACAGTGCAGCTGTCCCAAGACTTCATATCCACAGGGTACTTTCAGTGACGCCCCATTCAGACAGGATTAACACAGGGGGAGGTGGGGAATGAAATATTAACTGTGCTAAATGTAGCAATTAACTCATCATTCCAGACAGCAATTACAGAATGTGGGCTATAATAGAAATGGACATTCAGCAGGACAAAGCCAAAAGAGAAAGCTAAAATCTCCCCAGGGGGTTACTGCAAAGTTGAAGGTGAGGCAAACAGTGGTGGAATATAGTACATTTACTCAAGTACTGTACTTAAGTTCAAATTTGAAGTAATTGTACTTGAGTATTTCCATTTTATGCTACTTTATACTTCTACTCCACTATATTTCAGGAGGAAATATTATACTTTTTACTCTACTAGATTTATTTCACAGCTACAAGTTACTAGTTACTCAGATAAGTCAGATAAATATTTTATATGTAAAACATATGATCAGTTTGTTATATATGCATATGGTTGACTCCATCTTGCCAACACTGAAATGATGCCTACATGTACACATCAATTAATCAGTATTAATATTCAAAAAATACATATGCATGTATGATGAAGATAACACTCTGAATTGGGCCATTTTGCAGAATGCATACTTTTACTTTTGATACTTTTTTTTGATACTTTTTTTGCTGGCAATACTTCTGTACTTTTACTTAAGTAAGATTTTAAATGCATTTTTCATTGTGGTATTCTTACTTTTACTAAGTAAACAATCTAAGTACGTCTTCCACCACTGGAGGACACTGCATGAGGTGAATGAAACACATATTGTATGTTCCAGTGTGCCTTACACGTCCCGAGGATATCATCATCTCCAAAGTCCATCATGATTACACATCAATTAAATCCACTTAGAATTCATAGAAAAAAAGAGGCTTCAGAACTTGCCCTAGAATAACCACATTTTAAGTTTTCTTCTGTATCACTGTAATCCAGTGACAGTTGTCTGTACATCCATGGCTACATTGCAAACAGGAACTGCTAATAGCTAATTCAGCATGCTTTTAATCTGCCATCTGTGGTTGAAGGACAAACAGCTCTGAGAACTCAGAGATTCTTTTTAAAATGCAAGGATGTTGCTCCAGATGCGAGTTTGCTCAAAAACAGTAGGTAATGTGGGCTGTAATCATTACTGGGGTGGGGAAGGCAAATGTTTAGTTTGGGAGGAATTTATTTTTGAAACGAATAGCTGCAACAAGTCTTTGACTTTTTAATACAGAAATGTGTTGATTGATTTAAAAAAAATTATACAATTCTTAAGCAGTGGACATAGCATTTAAAGTATGTCCTGGTCCTTCAACATGATGGGAAGAATTTCTGATGTTCTAATGAAATAAGTTACATTACCACACTATTGTATAGGAGGGGAGAAAATGGTACTTTAAGTGTTCTGTTTCATCCAAACATATATTTTGTTCATGCTAACTTCTAGTGAATGAAGCAACAGAGAAAATAAACTATTCCAAACACACTCAAGGACCCCCAGAGGTCCCAGACCATCACTTCAAAAGCCCTGGGTTATTTTAGAGGTTTTATCTGCCTGTCTCTCTCCAGGGATAAAGTCTGCAATGGCATCAGTTAAACCATCAAACCGTCCACAGACAGACACTAGATTTTATTGTATTACAGCTGTATTAGAGTTGTAAATCACCCTCACTGAAGAGATAGATACAGGCTACAGATCTCTCTCCACCTTCGTTAGACAGAGTGTAATATTTATTTTATTACAGATTTGTACTGGATGTATAAATCCAGCTCAGTGAAGCGAGATGAAATACAAGGCAGGGCAAAGAGGAGGATATTGCCCTCTTATAAATCCTCATTTCAGAGAACATGAGCATGTAAAAATGTCACATCACGTGTGAGAGTGTGTGTGTGTGTGTGTGTGTGTGTGTGTGTGTGTGTGTGTGTGTTTCAGTTTAACTCTCTTTTTCTTGATTTTTATTTTGCACCTCTCACTGTTTCTGTTCAAGTTAAGTTCCATCCAACTGACAAGTAAATTAGAAACATTTAAAATGTCAAAAAAATGAACTGCAAATTGTGTACATTTCCATTTGTTGGGTGGAGGCAAATAAACAAGTGAACTTTCTAAAAAAAAAAAAAAGTAAATCAACCATACAAAAACTATTTCAGATATATATTTTTAGTACCAGGTTGTTACCAGGATTTAGTGGCAGCTACATTTGGCCAAATGAAGAGACAGTAAATATTAGACTTACAACCACTTCTGGGCCTGTATTTATCAAGTGTCTCAGTTAGTGTTGCATTTTTGTTCCTACTTTTTGTTCTAGGAGTAAAGGAATTTGATCAACTTTCTATCTACAGATTACTATCTCCGGAGGTGTCCTAACCTTTTAGGATTCAGCAGATTACATTCAGGAAGAAACATTCTGTGGGAAGAGTAATGTTCTTTGGTAGCAATGACCTTGTTGAAAGATACTGTTTTGGCAAAAATATATATATATTTGTACCTTGTGTGGGATGCAAAAGCACATGCTCTGTCCACAAAAAAACATAGTCACAACCTTATGGCGACAGGGAAAATGCGGCTTTGTAACAGTTGTGATCTGTGTCTGTCACAACCAACAATTTTGGCAATTTTTGTACCACATGTAAGTCATAGTGAGGTGGTCAGGGTGGATGATAGGCATTCTCTAAGCCCTAAGCCCAAAGATCATATATTCTGAGTCCCTATGTTTTTAGATTTAGGCAACAGAAGCACTTAGAGGTTAGGGGAAGATCATTTTGATTCAGTATTAATAAAGTAAAAACGTTGTGTCTCATGCTTCAAGTCACTGTTGACTTTTCAGTATTAAGTCAAGACCATGGTCTCTCCTTAACCTTCCCCTGTGCTGAGGCTTCAGCTGTCTAAATTAGTCAAATAAAGTGGCTATCTTCCAAAGCTGAAGCCTTTTTCATATATATTTTCCTCTTGTTGTTACTATCCTTCCACTGCAGCTCAACAGGGAAACTCAAATATGGAAAAGACTAACTTTGAAAGATATCTACTTAATTTGGATGGCTGAAGCCTCATATCAGCTTCAGATAAACTTCTGAATGCATTTTTTTATTCAAACTGGATTTTCTCCCCCATCACTCACACTGAAAGCACAATAGGAAGGGATCTTTAATGGTCAGTATGAACAGGATGAATGATTACAGCAAGCAAAACCTGTTTCAATGTTCATATGAGCACCCTTTTTAAAAATTTAAAAACTGTGAACCTATCCTTTAAGTTATTTATTTCGGCATTACATTTTTGCATACAGGACAGCTTAGTCACCCATATTATTTTCGTATTTGCCAAAAAAATGTTGTTATTTTCTGCAGTTTGAATTTTAGCCTTGTATAACACTTCGAACTGCAAATGTCAGGAAAACTACAATACCTTTGTGTCTTAGACAAACAGCAACGTCACATTTTCTGTGTGTAATGAACAGTCCTTCTCCTAGCTGAAAGTCATAAAAAGTCCTACTCTGAAGTAGGAGTGTTCAGCATGATTCCTAGGACTGATTCTAAGACAGGTAGATAGACAGATAGATCCAGTCTCTGAACTCTATTTTGCAGAGTATGAAGCATGCATCAGGCTATCCTTTCCCCTCCCCCCTCCTCTCTCCCCCCTCCCCCACCCTTTGTACCTCCTGTACTTCCCTAAAGCACAGAGGTACACTTTGGAAAACAAATATCTTAGAGGCCTGCATGCCTCTCTCTAAAGTGAAACTGCAACAGCTTAGTTCATCATCATCATGTCTTTGCACTCTCCTCCCTTTCTTTGTCTCTTCATCTACTTGGATCAGTATCCTCTCTCACCATCCCTCACTCTCTACCTTCATCTGTCCCTCCCTCTTTTCCTTCCTCCCTGAGGTTGCTGAAGTGATAGCTTTGAAAACAAATATCCCGGAGCTCGACTCGAGTTCTCTTCTCTCCAAAGGAAAAAAAAAAAAACCTTCAATAACAGTGTCAGATCATCTGCTGTTTGGGGAATGAGAGGAACTAACTGTGTGCAAAAGAAAGTGATGAAAAGACAAAAGTATGGAATTGATTGAGAGAGTTAGAAAGTAAGAGAGAGAGAGGCAGGAAGACAGATATTTAGAATAAGAGAGAAACACTCCCAGTGTTCTAAACCATCTGTTTTATGAAGCAAATTTACTTACACACTTTCCCTTGAGGACTGGTGTATTGGTGTATGTGTGCACACTAGCAAACAGCCGCCAGCTGTGTGCAAGTGTGTAACTGAGGATATTCTTTGTGTCACACCATTGGGCCCTCCATCCCTTTTTTTCAGCTGACATCAACCTGATCTTCCTTTAAGAAGTAATGCAACATAACACAGTAACACAGTATTAATCCTCAAAGTGTTCAAAGCCACACCAGGTGTGACTTTTATGTAAAACATAATGTCTGTTTAACCTAAATCACAAACTCCTGCTGCAGCACTGAAGACGATGACAGCTTTTGTTTGTTCAGTTACACTTACCTGACCATTTCAATGTGATCAGCTGACATTTAATTTATCTCCAAATGTCAAATGTTTTTGATACTAAATCACAGCATGAATTTTTCTATGGTGTTCTTCAAGGTTTTGGTGTCTTAATGTAGTATTTCGATGGTTTTTTGACCATTTTTATCAATTCTCAAATGACAACCCAAAAATTGCTGCAACAACTTATGAGACATGAGCTGCACCTGAGCTCACTCAAATTAATCTTCAGGTTCCCAGCTTTCAGATGACATATGCCACTTCTATGTGGCATATACTGTTGACCCGCTATCTCCCCCTAAAGATCCCTTGCCCCCCCCCCCCCCCTAAAAAGACAAAAATGGGTCTGTGGTAGGGAGGGGAGAGTGGAAGAGGTTAAATTTATTAAAGGGACCTCACAGATAACACAATGTTGTTCAACGTATATCCATATCTCCATTCAAAACTAAATTGAATGCTATAACTTAGAAATATTACCATTAAAGCTGCACTAATCAATGTTTTATATTAACCTCTCCTTCCAGGAAGTTCAAGAAATCTCTGCAATATTTGTGAGAGTTTGCAATTTTGCTAAATTACCACAACTTTTCTGCATGAAATGGCCAAACCAACAGACCGCTTGTGATTTGGACCAATTTTGTGTCGTGGTAACTTATGTCATGACAGCGTGCATTCAGGGAAGGATTCATGCACACATTCAGGTGGAAGATGGACAAATCTCATCTGCCAACAAAAATTACTATCATAGGCAAATTACTGTGACAAAAGCGGCTGCATCAAGGCCTGTGGCAAGTGCTGCAAGAATCGAGGTGAGTGCAAAATTCAAGCTCTTGGAAGAATTAACAGTTTAAACGGAGAGTAGGAGAGAATGGGGTGTGTGTGTGTGTGTGAGAGAGAGAGAGAGAGAGAGAGAGAGAGAGAGAAAGAGAGAAAGAGATAAAAGACAGCTCAGTAGTTTAAAATTAAAATTTTACATAAAACACCTGACATTTTTTGTTTTGAGATGTGTGAAGAGTAAAAGTAGTGGTTTGATCCCTCTGAGTTATCATTATTTTATTTTATTATTGTCATTAGATTATTAATACTGAAGCATCAGTGTGTAAGCAGCATGTTACTGTTGTAGCTGCTGGAGGTGGAGCTAGTTTGAACTACTTTATATACAGTTAGACCATAAATCAGCATAACCAGCTGTCAGCAGGTGTCCTGACTCCCTGCAAGAAACATAAAGTTTGTTTTGCTTTGCGACTGCAGCACAACTAAACTGTTTCAGTAATAGTTTTGGCCAATGAGCCAAAAGTTGGACGTTTACATTTTTCAAAATGAAAGACCAAAGTGTTATTTTTTACCTTTCTTTTTTTTTTTTTTTTGCTGGCTTGGTCCCAGATGTTCTACCAAGCTGGCTCACGCAAATGAAGATACCTTCATTTCATGACAAACAAGCTGCCAGCAGAAAGGAAGGCCACTATGGGTCCAAATCCATGTAGGACACACCGGAACTCGTGGTTTACTGCAGCACAGTACCACTCTACAGAGTTCACCAAGACTGAAATGGGGATAGGCCTAAACCAATTTATACCAATTCCTTCACTTAAAAATTGCACAATACACAATACAAGTAACACTTTTCCCTCTTGGCCAGCATCATAGCCCCTCAAACAAGTATCATAGCCTTGGTGTACACTTTTGTCTGAATTTATATTAAGAAATGTAATTATATTTAAGATTAGAGTGAATACTCTGAAGACCCAAAACCTGGCTCAATCCTTAAATGTCCAGATCAACATCATGGCTGACAAATGCAAGGTCATCCTCCAACTTCTCAACATCTTCCAGAGGAGATGCCCAGTGACCAAAAAAATCTTCAAGCAATGTTGATCTGCAGGTCAACATTGTTGCCAATAAAGAGCTTCAGAATGAGGCATGTGTCCAATACTTTGAAGAGCTTGACTTACCCAGGCAGCCAGGCATACAACATTGCAGAGGACAAACTCACCAAGTACATGTCGGACAGGCAACCAACACAGCCTTTAGGTGTCTTTAGGAGGTCAGGGTGTTTGACCCTCACAAACATTGCATTCATGGATGACAATGTATCAAGCTACAAGGCCATTCCAGGTTTCACTGATGTGCCTACAAATGAACTTTATTCTTACTTCACAAACCTGGGTCCAGCAGCACTGAGAGCTTCATCGTGCACAGTGGTGAATTTGGATGTGTTGAGATAGCCCACAGGAGAGCCTTCCTGTGCTGAGCACCTTGGCCAAACGTTACAAGGATGCCATCTCAAACTCAGCCGATGCTTAAAGGCAGCAACAGCATCTACAAGTTGGTGTTGTCAAGCCAAAGGAGATCAACTACAAACCAAAACCTCTGAGCCTTGGTTTACTTGTACCACAACCAATGAATCCACAATGGAGCTTTTGAGAGAGAGGAGATGGAGTATGACTCAGAGGGAACTGAACTATAGCTTCATACATGAGTTGTATACAACCCTGCAGGTGTAAGAGACTGCAGATAGAAATCTGAGTTGAAATTTGCTTAGAGCAATAGAAGAAAAGGAAATCATAGACATTGTAAGCAAATGTAAGAACAAAAATTCTACTGACTGGAATGAAATTGATATGGCAGTCAAGAAAGTCATCGAAGGAATTTCAGAACCACTAACTCACATCTGTAACTTGACCTTTCGAAACTTAAATTTCAAGCAAAATGAAAATTGTAAAAGTAATACCATTATATAAAACTGGGGATAGACACCACTTTACAAATTATAGGCCTGTTTCTTTACTTTCCCAATTCTCCAAGATATTGGAAAAATTCTTTACTGAAAGACTAGACAAATTTATTGAGAAGCACAAATTGCTGACTGACAGTATGGATTCAGAACAAACAGATCAACATCTTTGGCACTAATTGAATTAATTGAAGGAATTACTAATTGTATAGACAAAAAAACGGTATGCAGTGGGAGTTTTTATAGATATAAAAAAGGCTTTTGATACCATTGATCACAATATATTACTCGATAAATTAGAAAGGTGTGGTATCAGAGGGGTTGTGCTGAACTGGTTGAGAATCTATTTAAGAAACAGGCAACAATTTGTAAAGATAGGTGAGCATAAATCAACATGCATGGATATTACTCATGGAGTACCTCAGGGGTCAGTATTAGGCCCAAAATTAAAATGGTAGTTTGACATAAACAAATTGTCATTAAATCTGAACAAAACAAAGGTTATGTTCTCAAGTACAAGTGATGATAGACAATGTAAATATAGAAAGAGTATATGAAAATAAATTTCTAGATGTGATATTAGACTGCAAAATCTGCTGGAAAAAGATGGCAAGGAGCATTGCAGTACTAGGAAAAACAAGGCACATGATGGATCACAAAGCATTGCACCCTCTATACTGTTCACTTGTATTGCCGGATCTTAGTTACTGTGTGGAAGTGTCGGGTAACACCTACAAAAACACCCTATTGCCATATACTACTAAAAAGAACCATAAGGATAGTAAACAATGTAGGATATAGTGAACACACCAACAGAATTTAACACAAATAATGTATAAAGCAAGAAATCTACTACCAGGTAATATACAAAAAATGTTCTTCGACAGAAAGGGGGTTATAATCTGAGAAGAAAGTTTAAGAAACTATGTGTTTGCACCACTATGAAGAGTATGTGTATTTCAATCTGTGGGGTGAATTTGTGTGTGGAATGGTCTAAAACAAAGATAAATATAGATAAAATAAAGATAACAAAAATAAATCAGTTCAAAAAGATATACAAAAAATATATTTTTAAGAGGTATATGGATGAGGAAGGGTTGTGTTAACTGGTTAAGTTTTATTTTATTGACAACAGGTGGATATTTGGGTTCACAGAATTGGGATAGTTGTTTATAAATTATACATATGAGTTTATGGATGAGTACTTGAGAAAGGGGTAGGGGTAGTCCTACTCCTTTTTGAACATGTAATATTTAAATTGTGTTGTTTATGAGAATTTGTTTATTGAGTTTGTTGTTTTTACATGTTTGAAATGAAAATTGAAAAAAATAATACCACCTGTAGTGGTGGATGTGATGACACCTGTAGTGACTGGTCAGAGGTGTTAATACAGATCACAACTTGAAGTGAAACAGTGTAGTATCAACTCAAGGGGTGCAACAATGTGCCTTGTTGTGTTTTCTCTGCAGGAAATAAACACCAGCTGTACAGTTACACCACCAAACAGCAAACAGGCGTTATATTTTGAATAAATCCAACAGTGACATTGTTTGAGATCAGCTTGTCTCCTTTCTTGAATTTGATCATCCATGGATCATTTGATCAGTGGATAACGAACCACAGGCTCCTCTCAGTCACATTCAGTATGCATCATTTCTATGTGTACATCAAATTTGCATATTAGACGGGAACAACCAACCTTGTTACTACCAGTAGAAATGGGTATACAGAGGGCTGTTTGCAGAGCACAAATGCACAGAATGCTTATTACTACAAAACCCACAGTGAAAAAAAACATGACATTTTAAAGTGGTCATTTAAAAGATGAACACTTTAAAGCAGCACTATTTGTTTTTTACCCACATGGGGGCAGAATTCCGTAACATGCTGACCATCAAAAAAAATGTCTATTGTCACTTGACAAGAAAAACTGCTAAATATTCTCTGTTGACTGCTTCTTTAAATAATGAGGGTTTGCTTCCTTTCTCTGTTATATAATGGACGGAGCAAATATCTTTGGGTTTTGGACTGTCGGTTGGATAAAAAAATGTTAATTGAAGACATCACCTTGGCCTCTGGGAATGTCATTATTATTTTTTATATTTTCTAGACTATTTTTACAATTAGTTGATTAATAGTGAAAATGCATTGACAAACTAATCAATAATGATTAGTTTCAGCTCTACATCAGACTCACAATTGACAGTTGCCTATTTACATATTTAACAGACACGGATTCATTCAGAGTTGTGATTCTGGTGAGCTGATGAATTCAAGTCCAGTATTCACTCTACATTTATCTCTTTTGGTCTAACCAGTACAACTCCTGAAAAATATAATTGGGGCCTTAGCTGCTGAATGCTCCACCATGTTGTTCACTATTTGCTTGCTGTGGCTGGAGGGTCAAGGTTAACGAAAGTGGTGAGACTGAACCAAAACGGCCGCAGGTCATAAAATGAAAACAATGAAGAGAAGAGAGTTGGGTGGAAATTCTCTGTGAATTTGTCAATACAAGCAAAACCTTTCACATCACACTGTTTCTTGAGAAGACGGTGCACTGTGGGAGTATAGATCACAAGTTTTCCTCTCCTAATGTCTCCTCCCTGTATACAGCATTGACATGCACGAGAATTACCAAATTCTCATTTTAAAGGTTTCAGACCTCCCAAGTTAAATAAAATTTGAGCACCAGGTAATAGCAAACTACAAAAGCTGCATCTAATAATAATATATTAATACCCTTTTCCTCTTTCAGTTAGTGTGTCACTACACAACAGACACTGCAGAGCTTCCTGTTTTATTGCAGGGGTAGTTTTGTAAGTTTTAGTTGCTTTCCTCTGTTTAATATCCTGATGTGATGAGCTGTTTCTATTAGTGCTGTCAAAGCATGATGCATCACCGATCAGCATGCGGCTGTCTGAGGTGCAGAGAAATGTAGCATGTCTTGACTGGAATTGTTTCAACTCCAGCTGAAGTTAATTTCCCCTTAAATGGCTTCAAAAGTCAAGTAAACAACCTAATCTGTGTCACTGTCATGCTCATATTTTTGGATCTGTGGATTCTGATGCTTCATTTGAGCCTTGCCATGTCTACACTGAGAGATATATACAAACCTGAGGCACCGTTTCACCATGACAGAGCCAGATTGGATGCCTTCAGTCCCTTGTTTTATCTACATGTTGCTCATAGCTGCCATGACACGACTGAAATCATTGAAAACCTTTGGAATGTTTTGAAATTGTGTGCAGATGTGAGCAACACATAGTGTTGCAATCTATGAAAGTCATGGTGTAACTGTTACACTGGTATGTAAAACACTGCATAGATGAGTTTCCCTTGAAGGATGAAGAAGACATCAGTGACAAAGCTACACCACTGAAAATGTAAAATGTCAAAAAGGGCTCAATTTTTACTTTTGTTTCTGAG
Source organism: Scomberomorus guttatus (assembly GCA_038419695.1). Classification (NCBI taxonomy): domain Eukaryota; kingdom Metazoa; phylum Chordata; class Actinopteri; order Scombriformes; family Scombridae; genus Scomberomorus; species Scomberomorus guttatus. The sequence continues at coordinate 27,461,501 of CM076452.1, forward strand.
GGACTTTAATTTTTGCAGGCATTCTCAGGCAAATACAACAAAAGTGCATTTTTTCTGACCAGTGCAGTTGCAAACCTGGTGCCGCCTGGCGCAAATTGGGAAACAGGCTGGAGCTGAATGATTACATTAGTGGGAGGGATGCATTATGCGCAGGTGGAGTCGAGGCAGGCTTTGATAACGGGCAATCAGATCAACTCTTCTCACCCCCTTTAAAAGTGCTGCAGGTGGGCAGATTGCGATTATGACCATGGCTGAAGGGAAAAACTTCACCAGTGAAAGTTCACAACAGAGAAAACCAGTCTAGTTGTCTGTGAGTTGGAGAGTCGCTGTTAAAAGTACAGAGAAAACAGAGACCTGAAAAGTAAGGTGACACAGATAGCCTTGCCCTATATGACAGCTACAATTAATGTTTACTTGGAGGATCATGGTATGTTTACACGGGAGGCGTTTCACTCGTCAGTCTCGTGAGTCTAACGGAACTGATGGCTTATATTTTAATTAATACAGCACAGCACATAAACATGGCCCGGAGCTTATGTTTATGCTTCAAGTCTATTTTCCTTTCCGTTTTACACGTGGCACTACAGTGATTGCCAGAACCCGGGTGACCTACACTAAATACTAGGCCTGAACGCATCCAATGTCGACACACAGACGGAGCACTGAAGCTGCTGCTACTGCTAATGTGCTGCTCACACTACATTCCTCCTCGGCCTTCGGGATATACGAGATGCTGTGGCAAAAGACTCTCTCTCTTTATATCCTCTGTCTTCCAATTATGTACTCCATCCGTAAACTGTGACAGGCAAAATATGTGCCCATTGTAAATTTTGTTCTAGGAGCATGTGCATAAAACATTTCTCAAAAGCTTACTGATACATGCGAGGACATATTCTGTTATGCACAGTGGCCAACAGAGAAAGGACACTGAGCTCAGCAATCTGCAGCATTTATATGGTGTCATTTTTAATTTCCTCACAGCTGCATAATAGTAGGACAGATGGATGGACAAATGAGAATGAATTATCTGTTCATAATGACACACACCAGCCATCCTTGCTTGTATAACTATAATATGAATCGCAACATTGAGGATGAGCTATTTATTTTATTATTCTGTTTATTTATTGCTATTCTGTTTGAAATTATTCACCTATTTAGAATGATGCAATCAGGTAATGTGGTTGTGGATTTCATTTTACAGCAGTGTGGTCCTTAAAATGCATTTGGATAGCTTTTCCAATGTGCCCATGTCTAGACTTCTGTCAGCAAATGATCTGCATTTGAGATAAAAGGTTTGTTTGGTGCCAAGCAATTACTAAACAGGCACAGATGCAAAAAAAAGAGTAACTCCTAAAAAATTGCATAAAGATTACCTTTGGATTGCCCCAAAACACACTCAGTAATGTGTAAGAATTTAACTCAGCTTTATGTCAGTTTTAACACATCCTTTCTAATAGTGTACTTGACATATCCAGGGTCTGTTGGGTACAACACACACACACACACAGATTCTTTCTCTCTCTCTTCACAGATTTTTTTTTCTGCCTCCCCATTATGCCAAATGAAACAGAGCAATGATCCACAATAAGCATCTCTGCATTTTGGGAAACTTTCAGCTCCTCAATGTGACATAAGGCTTGCTTTTGACGATGGGAACACAGGCTCACTGCAGTGCTGTGTGCACTTTCTATATTTCTGCCACTGAATTACATCCTAAGTACCTGGAAAGTGTGCACACGAGAAATAAGAAACTCCATTTGTTCAACACAGAAGTACACAAAAAATAGCTTGGAGGTCAGTTAAGTTTAAGAGAATGATATAAGTTGGATATATTTATGTTGTATGCATCGTACAAATATCCCAAGGAAGACATAAGTATTATAAGTATTTTACTGATGTCTTGAGAGATGCACAAAGCAATAAAACAACTGACATCAGCTTAATGCTTGCTTTGATAAAAGCTGCAAAAGATTTATAATTGAAAAAAAATTATTTTACACCATTAATCAACTGTGTTTTTAATTTCCATTCATCACTGAACTCAACGAGGCTTTGGCCACATAACGCAACCGTTAGTGCTGGATTCTAGTTCTGCCAGAATGATTTGGGGATTAATTTTAGTCTTTCTCGACCCTTCGTCTGTTCCCCGTCCAGCTTTAGTGAAACGAGCATGGCGTCCAAATGAAAGATGGATGCTGTCAAGCAGCGACTCAGACTCATTAAAACACATCAGATTCATAGATGTCATTTCAGAACCCATGTGTCTGCAAACAACCACAAAAAATGAGAAAGGCATTAAATGAGCATATTAGGATGTTATAAGTATGAAGGCATATTATGAATCATTTATCTTAAATTAATTGAGCCATTTCATCAGATTCATTTTTGTTTGATGAGGAGGGTTTTAAATTTTATTGAGGAGATAAATCAACATTGACCTGTTATTGTCTGAGGATATGAGCTTTATTTTACAGGGATATTAAAAAGATCATGGTGTAATCTCAGAAAAATAGAGTAGAAGCAGCGGTCAGTAGCTTATTAGAGTTCTATGGTGATGTTACAGCAGGGCCACAGAAGCAGTCTATTACCAGCACAACTAGCTCACAGCAAGCCGTTTATATACATTGTGTTTACGTTGTTTACGACAGATTTGGTGGATTTTATTGAATGAATAAATCATGTGTTGGCCAGTTGTTTTATTAGATGATTAGCTTTTTATTGTGTGGGTGTTAATTCTCTATGGGGTCGCAAAACTGTGTGAGTTAGGACATGGCCTCTGGCTGTGTTGGTGTGTGTACAGGCGTACGTGTGTGTGTGTTTATCCCCATAAGTGTTACCAGTATCTATGATGGACAACACACCAGGCTTAACAGTATTAAAACTATAGGAGTATAGGACGTAGCCTCTCTCTCCTTGTTGTTGCCATATAAGTTACTTTTTTAGTCTCTGTGCGACATACGTATTTCTATGTTCATCTATCAAAGGCTATTTGAGAGAAGCAGCCGCAATTCAGTTTAACCATGTGGTAGTTTTTTTTAGTGTTGTACAGTAGGTGGGGGTGAGGTTGGTATCAGTTCAATGTTATTTGTGATTTATATGAACTTTATATTTATATTATTATCTAAAATGGATTTATGAAAAAATATGTTAGAGTTTTGATGTAAATTATAAAAGGGTAATAATAGTGGACTGACAACTGCATCTGCCATAAATCATCTAATCACATCTCTGATGAGTTCTGATGATGACAGCCACTGTCACCACTCACAACCTCTTACTCTTTAGAATTTAGTTTTGTTTGGTATGGTTCCCTGCTGTTTGGTTTGGTTAATGGTACTAAAATGTGACAACTTTTTTTGCAACTACATCATTTTGGCCTGTGGTTGGGGCCCATCGCAGTTAACTTGGTGAGGATGTGAACTGCAGAGGCACATGTTCTTATACTGACTCGGTTCTAGTTGTGCGGCAGTCTGGATTTGAATGTACAAAAAATTTGCCTGAAATACAATCATTTTGAGGTCATTGTATAATTATTTTGTTTGTTCTGGCATTTGGAAAGAATGCACGGCTCAGACATTCATCCCCCTACCACTTGAGGGAGAGATAAGGAAAGATTTAGTGTCTTGATATTTAAGGCCAGAAAACAGGCGTAAATCTTACCCAGACTAACTTTAAGTAACTCTGGGAAAACTCATAAAAATCTATTGTACTAAGAAAGATCCAATTAAAGCCCTGTGCGTCTGCAGCCGGGAGCAAAACTATGGACCACATCCATGATCGCTGTCCACCCCCCCGCTCAGCTGAGGCTACTGAGCCTCTATTTGGCTGGAGGACATAAATATATTGACTTGATAGATGCCCTTGCTGTGCAGTTTCTCTGTTTCTTTGAATAGTCTTAACATTTTCTGATTCACCCTTCTTTTTCCTCTCGGTCTTCACGTCTTTTCATCCACATCATCCATAATCCAGTGGTAAACTAGTGTAGATTTATAGCTTCAAGTCCAAACGCATGAGCGAGTTCAGCATCTTACAGAGAAGAGCCTATACCGCTCACATTGTTTACAGTTAAATAATATAATGCACTGGCTATGCCAAACACGCTCGCAAAGCAATGTGCTTAAGTACTCACTAAAGTAGAAGCACTCACAAAATTTCAGATGCGCAACGCAAACACACACAAACTCAGCAAGTCACTGTGCTGACATTTAATGGTGTGCAGTTATTGGCTGTGGGCATTGGAAGAAGTAAATTAAATTTTTATATTGTCTTGATGCTGAGTGTGACTGCGCGTGTGTGCGTGCAATGTCAAGTCAAGCTTAAGGTTTTTCTTTAAGAAAACTAATGAAAAACTGCCTAAAATTATGTTTAAAACCAGAAAATCTAAACAATCTTAAATAAAAGGTCCAGACCTTGGGCATGTGTTTGTCAGCATATGAGCATGTGCCCCTCACTGTCCACACAGTATGCTAAAATTAAAAGTGGATGTGTGAATATACTGAGGAAGGAGAAATGAGGGGAAAAAAGAACATCATGCACTTGTCTGTTCATAGTTATGTGTTTTGTGGTTGAAGTAGCTCATGCACAGCTCTCTCCTCCAATCCACCATCTTTATGCGCTGGATCTATTTTTGCATCTCTGAAGTGAAACATTTACTATAGAATGGGTATAAACACATATGTATTTATAGACATTTAAATTCAAATTAATATTTAATGACACATTTCTACTCCTAATGACAGAAATACAGCAAAACTAGTTTTTTTTGTTTGCAAGTAGCAAGAGAGAAGAGAGAAGAAAAACGAGGTGGAGACAGAGCTTTTCCTGCTGCTAAAATCCAGAATTCATGCTGTATTATACATACCTGACCTGCTACTGAGGATCATGTGATACAGCGTAAAGAACAGGTTCACAGTTTTTCAAGTCTGTCCTAAAACAACAGTCAGGTGCCCAAATGAGCATTAAACTATTTTTTTTCTTGCCATGATCATTCCTCCTGTTCATACTGACCATTAGAAGATCCCTTCATAATGCACTTACAATGTAAGTGATGGGGGGCAAAATCCACAGTCCTCCTTCTGTAAAAAAAAAACATATTTAAAAATTTATTTGAACCTAATATGAGGCTTCAGTGGTTCGAATTAGTCAAATCAATTGTTACATTACTTCCACCGCAGCTGAACAGGAAAACACTGACTGTTGAGACACAAAGAGTGAATTTATACCAAAAAGACTGAAACTGTGGAAGATATCCACTTTTCTCAGACTGCTGAAGCTTCATATTATCTTCATATTATTTAAATTTTAAATAAACTTTTGCTCAAAACCAGGACGATGGATTTTGTTCATTTGAGCACCTAACTATTGTTTTAATAAAAACAATAGTCAGAACAAGAGGAAGACAAAGTGTAAATAAATGAAGTCAAATGGCAGCAAAAACTACAAAAAGAACATGAGAAAGCGATGAAGAGAGCAACAAAAAATGTATATGTAAGGCAGACAGATGGCATAGTGAAACAGCTCATTGCTTCCCTTTACATTCTGACCTTGAAGTGTGTGTTTGTGCATGACTGCTTTTGTATGTGTGTGTGTGTGTGTGTGAGAGAGGGAGAGAGAATGTGTGTGTGTGTGATAGAGACAGAGAGTGAAAGTGAGTGCATTTATGTGTTAAAGGCGGATTGAAAATTAAAATGAAAGGTTTCATCTCACTCTCTGTTGCCTTATTGGGTGAATTTGGTTTGTATTGTGAAAGGTGCACACTCACACACACACACACACACACACACACACACACTCACAGAATTACATAGCCATACATGTGTATGTAACGTGGCAGATAATAATGCATAGATAACCACACTGGCCTGTATAAGCACATATACACATCCAGGAAGCTGTTTGGATGACTTCACATGCCAAATATAACTGTATGTTTGACCTCTTCCCATAATATACTATATAATACATAGTATGCATTCAGAGGGGCTTTTAAGCTAAGCTAATTAACTATTTGTCTTTGGTAAATATGGATAAACAACATAGCAGTTTCAATTGAGTAAAGTGTATACACCTCTGTTTAATGCTAAGTAACAGTAGGCTAATTTTACTACAATAAATTTAAGTTGAGCCTGCATTTTGTAATTATTTTAGAAGTATATTCTGTTTTCATATTGTGTTGTTATATGGCTCCTATGGTGATTTTAATTATCACAATTAAAATTGTCAAAACATTGATTTTGTTTTTAATATTTATTTATTAAAATTAATATTTTAATATGTATATATTAAAATCGATATTTTCACATACACACACACACTCTGACAAGTCCACACTATTGAATAAATGATGCATACAGTAAGTTATTTCATCAGTTAGAGTGAGCAGTTCCAGTGTAACAGTTACACATTCTACTAAATCATTTGTTTTGTAGAAACAAAACCAAAGGCAGGAAAATGAAAATGAGATGTGGGCTGTTTGTGTCTGACAGACATGATTAATATAAATTTAGCCCTAATAAGTTTAGTCAACATGAAAGCAGTGTTTATTCTTTGAGGGAGGTCATCAGATAGGTGCTTGAACACTGGTTAGCTCTTATGTGTGCATGTGGTTGTATCCAGGTTTGCTGTCAATAAAGAAAATACTAAGTAAGGGATAATGTACAGCGAGTGGGTCATTATTGAACCCCGATAGGATGATGCAGGACCCTGATGTGAAGTGGAGGGGTCTTGGGTCTTGTAGAATCGAGTATTCAAAAAAGCTGTGTAATAAACAATAATAATAATAATAACTGGAAGCTACAAATGAATTCCACTCAAATTTGCAATAGAAAGTCCTACTGCACAGATTAATAGCCTCTTCACATTGCTGATAGTGATGACGTTACATTAAACAAGCCAGTGAGTCACACCGCTGCACTGGGTAACATGTTCCTTTGCCCCTGAACTGAGAAATTTATAATGTAGTACAAAGTCAAGAGGTTGTGTTATGTAGCACAACAAGGTAGCGAAGCTCTGTAAACACAACCACGTTTCCGTGCATGTGCAGTGGTGTCTGCCATGTAAGGAACCTCACTCCTGAGAGTTGCTCCATTGGAATCAGCAAGCAATGGACCAAGTTGATTCAGCTGATGGCAAAAAGCAGGAAGGATCCCAGGTCTGCCCCCTTGAATGAAAATCCCTGCATTACTATTTTGAATTATTACTTTGAATATTTTTTTTTTTTTTTTTTTGCCATCACACAGGATAAAATCAGTGTGGACCCTGAGCAAAAAGGAGGGGGAGATTAACGATAGGGTGGTTCAATTGCAACATCAGTGCACAGCAGCAGAGCTACGCCCCCGCCATTTTGGGCTGAAGGTGACTAACATATTATCAAAGAACTTAATGACACCAGTAAAACGTCCCACACATAACATAATTTTTTGCCCAACTTCCCACCAGAGCAAAAAGTTAGCACATAAATGGACATAAATGAAAGCTAGAAAATTCCAGCACTTTGAGAAACCAGGCAATCTCAAGCTTTTTCATGTCAAGGACCTCCAAAATACATGCACAATAGACCACAGACCTGTTTTTGAGAGGATTTTGTCTCAAAGAATCCCCTCTAAGAAGATACATTCCCTGGAAGTTAATGTAATAAAAGTGAAATTAATCTATTTTTCCTTTTGCTGTGAACCCTCTGCAGCCCTCTCAAGGACCCCTGGTGGTCTTGGGATCCCAGTTTGGGATCTTCTTTCTTCTTGATTCTTCTGAACAACTCGATAACCACATTACAAAGTGGATAATTTAGGGATGTCACAAGAATCAATACATAGATACCAAATCAATACCAGCATTTAAAAAACTAATACCAGTGTTTTTAGTTATCAGTAGTATCAAGGCCTCACTCTATAACTCAGTGTTATTATTCTAATATAGCCAGAGTGTTGGTTTAAATGTTGAAACACTTAAAGTTTCAGTCATACAGAACTGCAAACTAAAAGGAGAGCACATAATCACACAGCTGTATTTGTTGTTACAGCATGATATTATATACAATTCCTCTAATTTGAAATGACCTTTTTGGGCTGCTTTGCGTTCTACTTAAAGGCTACAGACCAATATTTAATTTGTAACTCTTATTCTAATACAGCCTGTATGTTTAAATACTGAAACACACACGTTTCTGATCAATTGTTAATGTTTATAAAAAGCTTTTTAAATGAAGGAGTGTGTCCTGAATGGGATTTCTGGTTTTGTTATGGTATCAAATCAGGTATTGAGAGTTGTGGAACTTCAGTGGTAATTCTAGTATGGTGACATCACTAGTATGTACTGTAGTGTCATACAATTTACTGATGACTTATTTTGAGAATTTTTCTATTGCGCTTCTAATTTTGGCTGTGAGATTCGCTGATGTGATGTATTTGAATGAATCTCATGGTGTTTTCAGTCCAAAATGGCGGCAGCGCTACCACAGCGCCATCTAGCAGCGGTTGTCAAAAAAGCTCCAGAGTTTTGTCTCTTGTGTTTCTATACTCTTTGGTTGAGGAGCGCATGCGAGAGAGAGAGAGAGAGAGAGTACTAGACTACTACTTCCTCCTGCAATGTTAAACACTCAATGAAATAAGGAACATTTACTTTAACAAGTTCAACTCTGTAATTTCAGATTTCAAAGAGCTTAATGACCTCTCCAAAGTAAAAATACTCCTAGGAGAAAGAGACAGGGCGTATCTTGCCGCCCAATATGTTTCAACATGCCACAACCTGAGGGACAGTGAATGACCTAGACACACACAGCACACACGCACACACACACACGGACACACATATATGCATAGGACATACTGTATACCATACCTATATATAATTAATATAAATCTTAACATTGTTCTTGAAAGCGAGGAGAGGGAGTGGTGAAAAGCTCTCTCTGAAACAGAAAGCCCATGAATGAGATAAATGACTGACCAATCAGTGGTCTGCAGTGTTTTCATGTCACCTTTTAGTATCAGCTCAGCTCGAGAAAAGTTTTTTCACACGGCGTGCTGTAAAAAGAGAAAAGTAGAAGCGAAATACAGCTTTTAATCAAGAATGGACAGACTCTTAGGCTACTCCCCACAGGCAGTTCAAAACCAGTATGTCTCATATAAGCACAAATCTTTTGAGCAAATATACCCACTCAAATGATCCAAACTCAAGCCACAGAAAATAAATGATCCAAGAGCCCGGTATGATCGATCCACTTTTATTAAAGAAATAAGCTCAAAAGCTCTCTGTTATGTATTTTATTTTTAAATGCAGCCCTCATTATATTTGAAATGAGGAAAGATTCACTTTTACAGTACTTGACATCTGTGTATAATAGAATGTTAGTTTCTTTCATGTTGTTGGTGTATATACTCATTAACACCTCACATCAACAGTATTTTTCTATGCGTTGAAGCAGCAATACCAGAGGCCAAGCAATCAGCCCATTCTGAACAGGCACATTTTGAACGGGCGCTGCACTAGTATTGCCAAAGGCAAAGACAGACTTCTTTTACATCAGCAGCCTTGTTATTGGTTTACTGCATAATAGAAAGTACAGCTTAAAGATGATAGTGAGAGAGCCCTGATTTTTTAAATGTTAGATATCTTACATTTAGAGCATTGTCTAACAAGCAATAATTACTGCTTGTGAAAAATGGGAGAATGGAATTGAGAACGAGCGTGTCTTTCTAGTGGATGACACACAGCATTTGTGCTCAGATGTCATTATGGTCATTCACAATGGTACTGGATTGTTGGGAAAATAAAAGTTTAGTATTGATATCTTCCGCTGCTGCTTTATCTTTGGTAATATAATAGAATGTGCCTTTGATTTATACATATAGAAAGCCAAAGTCATGAGGTCACATCCAGGATCACCTCTATTTTACTAGCTTCTTTCTAGCATTTCTTTCATCAATATTCTCGAAAAATAGCATGTAGTGTGTCGTTGTTTACCTTCCATAGTCTAGGACAAATCTCCACTCCAGTAGAGCAGTTGACATTAGAAATTGAAACCTTTGCGATTACTTTGCGAAGTTACGATTACTTTACAGTGTGGCAAGGTGGGTACTTACTTACTTACTTCATCATAACTTGGTTCTGTCCATATACTTACTCCATAAAGTCACTTAGAATCTCTACACCACTCAGCATGTCTGAATTATTTGCGACCCCTTATCTAGCCTTGTCTAGCCTCATGTGTGGAGGTCCAGCATCAACTACTTGAGGCTGAAGCCAATGCGGAGTTATGTTAAAGTGTAATGCCACCGGCTGCTAGATGCTCCAATTGAATCCCATTCAAAAAGCCTCAACTTCTCCCTTCCTCCCTTGGGAGGATGCTGTGGATGAGGCACAGGAGCGGAAGAGGTTGCGATAAGCCAACCTCACAGCAAAAGCAGAGAACCGAGGGGATTCATGGGCAGCTCCACAGCAAAGCTCCTGAAGGAGCTGGGAGTCAGGGGGCAGGCCAGCAGAAAGACGATAAAAAGCACTTGTGGAGGCCGTCGAGCGAAGCAGTCACTGGCTGTGGCTGAAAAGGAAAGGACACCACCTGGGCTAACAGCTGACCACCAAGAGAGGCCAGCAATTGGCTATGGGACACACACCCGGGTCCGATCGCCTGCAGTGGGCCTGCCTCAGCAGAGGGTGTATTGTGAGTAAAAGGCCAAAACACCCAAGGAGGCTGAGGTACACAAGTGAAGATGTGTCCCAACAAAATAACATCCTCTGGTGGTCAGCTTTCCACCCAACATCAGGACAACCCCAGTCAAGTAAAGTACTGATCTACAGGGATTGAAACACCCAGTCCTACTGACCAATCTCAGGGTAGTTTTGTTACTATCATAGATTTGAATTATTTGGATTTCAGAGACACAGTAGACTATACGCTCATAATGGATGATGCACCAGAATCACTTCTGTAGGCTGACAATTAACCCAAAGCTGGCCCAAGTGCTTCTAAATGGAGCTGATTTTCAGCCCAAATCAGCCCAAGTCTGTATATATGTATATGTATGTAAATATGGGCCAAAGATGTTTCACAATTGCAAGAAAAATGGGGAAAAAACAAGTGCACTTACCTGTAATCAGCCCAACTCAGCCACCTCCCTCAGTACCTACATTAGCAATCAGTTTTCAATCAATTTTTTTTTTAAATCAGAACCCTTTGTCACATTCAATCCCCAAATTTTAACTTGATCTCAATGCTGCCAGTGTAGCTGCATGAAGCTTTGCTTCTTCATTGGAACTTGACATTCTTTAGTTATTAAAAAATGAATGAGTCAAACTATTCCAAAATGTTGGAAGATTTGGTCATTTATGCAGCAACAATTTACTTGCACATCCAGAGTTTATTTGAGTACAAACTGTAGAATAACCCACCACAGCTTCGTGCTTGATATTGTTTTCTTCAGTTAGTAGGAACTTGAGGTGTTGGATCAAATCACTCATAAAATGTGAGAGATCTACTTTGCAGTTGGGATTTTCAAGAGAGGATGTATGGCAACTCTGCAACATAATTAATTGAGTTAAAAAATACAACATAGTGCTTGAGTAAAAAGCCGGAGCAAGAACATACATAAAGTATGCAGTACTAGAATATGCTTTCCAAACACTACTGGAGTCCTTTCCTCATTTAATGCATTCACGCATTAAAATTGTAACAGTGGGGAATCTAATGTAGTGGCCATTCATATTTTATTACACCAAGTACGTTTGTTCAACATTTTGTCCATATTTATAAGGTTTCTGTTCCCACGGTGCAAACAAAAGGAAACAGTTATGTTCGTCAGTAGCCTAATATTTCTTTGTTTGTGTTTTACTTGATAGCAGGGGTGAGGGGTTTTTTGTGGTATTTTTGCAGACAGTAGTGCTTCTTTTAGATGTACACTTGAGTGGAATATAAAGGCTTCTGACAACAGTAAGGCTGTGTTATGCAAACCTTCCACTGAGACTGTTTATAGCATCTTTTTTTCTGCCAGATAAGTGAATAAAAAATGCACACTTAGATCACTGAAAGTTTCATACCTTTGCCATTAATTCAAGACCAAATTTAATTGATCTAACTGTACAGAATACCCACTGCCTTTGCTTACAATGAGTACTTCAAATCATGTGGTGTATCTTGAAATACAAGAACATTACTTTGCCCTGTATTGTTCTGAAATAATTTGATTAAATTCTACTCACAACTCCACTGGTTTTGTCTGTAAAGATAAACTTCATTTTCATAATGTCTTTTTTAGTATTTCGACATATTTATAATTACATAATGCTATCACTGATTAGTTTGTACTTGCAGAAACTGATGAATGCAAGAGAGAAACATTGGGCCTCATGCAAGAACATTTTCCTTTTCTTGTCCTAAAACTCTCTTACTATGTTTGCTTGTACAAGTGCTCCAAATTAGATTCAAACCAAACTCTAAATAGCTTGTTTCAACCTGATGAATGATACTTGCTCATTCATCAGGCGAGTTTCTGAGATTTTTTCATGAAAACAATCAGTGCCCCTAAATTACTGCATTAGGCTATCCCCAAATGCATACCGTGGAGCTTAAAGTCCTGCTTTTGTAAATCAGAAGACAAAACATAGCACATTTAGCAGTGTTAGTAGTTGTATTAGGGGCCAAAATAATAAAAAAAAAATATGAATGTGTCATCAAAGCAGAGCTGTAACATGAGAGGATGATTTGACATAAAGTGAAAATTGATTAATGTTAATGATATAATAATAATAATAATGTTATTCACTCATATGTGCCACTTCAGAACAAATCTGTTCATGTAAGTTGTTCTTGCATGAAGCCAACTGTGTCTGATGGAGAAGATGCAACTATGAGTGGTGAAAGTTCAAAATTAGACGACGCACTAAGCTCAATAAACTACACTATACCTTCACACACTGCAGCTGGGAATGTTTGCAGACATCAGCAAGAAAGCTCTGCACATGACGCCAGCTTTCAGGTTGCGCTGAGGAAAGTCAGACCGCCAGGGTGGCTGCTGAGGGGACTTTGAGTGTCACTCATCTCTGTAGAGGATGCCAACACTCCCTGTGTGCGAATCCAATGCAGAAGCATATCACTGAGCTGCAGTGCATTGTTATTCACAGGGCTGTCACGACTGAAAGATATGCAGCATGCTTTGATCTGACTGTTGGAAGGATTGGCTCTCATCGGGGCGATGAGTGAACCACCTGTATCTGAGTATCTAGAAGGTTAAATGGAGGTGATACAGGGCTGGTATGGATGTTTGTCTAGAGTGAAGTTAATCAATACTAAATTATGATAAATTATGTTTACTTACATGTTGTGTTGCATTAATGCATAAGAGACTTTAACATTTTATTGCAGGGTTTTATTTGGGCTTTATGCAGAGAGATGAGATGTTGTGAGTGGGTGTATTGTTGCACAAATGTTTTTTGTAGAATTAAAAAAATAAAAAAAAAAACTCCCTAAAGCTTGTACACACAGATTGTACACACAGCAAATACACAACTCCCCATTCTAGACAATGGAAGGTAACCAAGCACATAAAAAAACAAGATTGTAGTTGAGCTGCTTGAATCAAGAGCTCCACAGAGTAAAGCAGAAAGGGGGAGAGAAACTGAGGAAAGTAAGAGAATAGAGAAGAAGGGACAAAAATAAAAGGGAGGGAAAGTGAGACAGAAACAAAGGAAAAGTGACAGGGAAGTACGAAGAAACAAGAGAGAGGGAACACAAATGAGGAGGGAGATGCACTGTGTGTGGGCAAGGAGAGTGGGAGTTATTTATGGATAGAGAATTTAGAAAGTGAGACATTATTCAAGTGTATTAGAGAACATAAGTGAGAGAGAATGAGAAAACTCACAAGAAAAGGTCAATTTAAAAGGTCATTTAAATGCTCATATTTCAGTCTTGTGTCATCAGACTTGCAAACAATGCAATTTTCACCATCTGTCCTGCAGTAAATAGTAGAATTACTATTTTACACACTAATAGTAGTAGTATAAGTAAAAGACAAATAAGGAAATGTGCATCTGCAGTGAGATAATTCCACTTGTTTCCAGAAAAATATGAACTTGTTTCAAGTGTTTTCCAGTTTAATTTTGCAATAAAATGTCCGCATAAAAATGGAATAGAGAGTAGTAGCAGAGAATGAATGTCTTACAGCATTGTGTCCTCTATGACATAATCTGTCTTGGCCAGAAGTAGACGCTAAAATCCCCTCTGGCTGCAGGTACAGCAGGGGCAAAAAGTAACTCTTTACTTACACTTGAAGCAAGGTTTAAACCTCGGCCATGAACTGTGCTCCACTTCAGCCTTTTAGTTTTAAAGACCCAGATACTTGTTCTTCCCCACATCTTATGTGTTCTGTGAAAAGTGAAGCAATAAATCCCTCCAGGCAGAAACAAGAAGGATGACACCAGCAGAGCTCTCTGAAAGATTCCTGTGAAACATCACCCCCTCCAGCCCCCCCTCTATTTGTGTTTTATTTTACTTTATTCCCTAAATGTTGTGGGTGGAAGTAATTTCCATTTCGGTTCCACATTCACCCATGGATTCAGTCCCAGTTTTTAGTTGTTGTGATGCTTGCAGTGTTGCTAATTTATGATTAAAGCCTTAATTGGAAATACTTGCCTTGTTGACGTATGCATTTGCATATTTTTCTTAATTATAATTCAGCTAGGCTGGTTTTGGTGAGGATGTTTGCTCTTTGCTTTTTGGGGAAATAGCCTGCTTCACTTATAAACTCAGCAGCTGACTAACAACTGATCCCTATCTCTAACCCTACTTTGGGGGTTAAGTGCCTTGCTTAAGGGCAACCTGATGGTAGTTGTTTTATGGAGGGGACAGCAACACTCTTTCCCACCTTATTCCAGCTGTTCCAAACATTCAAACTGGTGATGCTCTGGTCATAAGTCTGCCTCTGTAACCCTTGGGCTACTGTGCCCCCATTTTAATCCTACTGAAAATATTTCTAGCAGTCCAGCCTCTCCACTGCCTAACACTTACCTAATTGTGTTTATACAGTCTGTACTAACAGGCATGGATCCAAATGTAACTAATTAGAAGCTGCCAACTGTTACTGAAATCAAAACAAAATCTTTATATTTTGAAATACTACTGCTTAATCTTATATAAAAATTGTGTAATGCGATTAATGTATCTTGGCAGTACATTCTAGGAAATGTACAGAAATGGAATAAGCTACTTCAATTTGATTAAACATGGTGAACATCTGCAGCATGTTTTCCTAGGTTCTACACATTCAAGTGTACTTCCACACTCCCTTAACTCCAAATTTCTTTCTTTCTTTAACATTGTTTTTTGTCATTTTGTGTTTGTCCTACTGACTAGAGAACATCATAGCCCTGTATAGCCTATGAATATTGATACAAGATGTTTTTTCCTCTTTTTCAAGAAATCCACATAGCATTGGTTAGCCATTTAAGCCATCTGTCTCTTTAATTCATTCAACATTTGGGAGGACCCATCGTGCTGTTAAGTTTATAATCCACTAGGAAAGTGGAAGCTCGCAAATGTAGCTTGCTAACATTAGCAGCAGACATTAGCATTAGATTCCCGCTAGACATAACTTTTCGTTTCATTTCATTTCAACAACTGCTGAGTCCTAAGTCAAGTCTAAGTCTAACAAAATAATTCAGAATTTTAACCCCCACTGAGTCAAACCGTACAGAACCTACTGAACAATAATCTTCATTGTGGCGAGAAAACACATAAATCTCAATTTCAACAACTAACTCACTTTGTATTCTCAATGAATGACCAGCGCAGTCGGCAGGAATGATATGGAATAGGTGAATGTATGGTATGAGCAACTGTAAACAGTCCAAAAAATCCAATCCACATAATCAAAATGCAAGGTTAACTTGTTCCCTCACAACCCCAAATAAAGCCAACAGTACAGTTTGGTTTTCTCAAAAGAAAAGAAAAAACAACAACTCAAAATACATCTCCAGGACTTAGCAGAAGTTCAAATAAAGGGCAGGGAGAACACACACTCTGCCACTGTCCAACAATTCCCTGTATTATAGGCTTAGAGAGGCTGGGTTCAAACCAAACTCCCAGAAACAGCTTTGAGCTGCAAGTCGAGTCTGGCATAGTGGCCACACTAGGTATTGCAACTTATGGCAGCATCACATGACACATACTGGCTGATGAATACATTTTTTCTGACACACAAACACGCTGAAATTACTCTTTACATTACCAGAATTTGATCCATTTGGTCTAATAAAATTTGGAAATTTCTAGAAGAGCCACTTGATTAAATTATTTCATGTATGCAAGGAATCAGTCAGCTCGGCAAGCGGAAGTCTCATACGTGCATGCTCTGAACTGGCTCGGCTGGAGAAGGACTCTACTGAGCATGCCCTATAGGGCCAAAAATGTGGAAGGTGGAAACTTTTAGACGTATGTGGCAAACTTTCATTGAAATGATGAGGACTCCATCTTGGAACGTGACACGTAACACATCCATGGTTCAAACAGAGCAGCTTGTGACTGGATTGCTGACAATTGAAATATAAGTTGATTTTGACACTTCTGACATAAGGCAGTGGTAGTGCAGTGGTTAGCACTGTCGCCTGACAGCAAGAGGGTTTGGTCGGCTGGAGCCCTTCTGTGTGGAGTTTGCATGTTCTCCCTGTGCCTGCGTGGGTTCACTCCGGCTTCCTCCTACAGACAAAAAACATGCAGGTTAGGTTAATTGGTGACTCTAAATTGCCCATAGGTGTGAATGTGAGTGTGAATGGCTGTCTGTCTCTATACTATAGGTTAGCCCTGTGATTGACTGACGACCTGTCCAGGGTGTACCCTGCCTCTCACCCAATGTCAGCTGAGATTGGCTCCAGCTCCACCGCGACCCTCTAGAGGATAAGCAGTAAAGAAAATGGATGGATGGATGGATATTTGACATAATGCTTATCTTGGAGGTGAGTGATCTCCACATTGTTGTTATAATGGTAATAGTATCTTGTATTACTTCGGCTGTGTCCACACAAGTCTGTTTAATTCTCAAATAATTTAAATATAACTGGCATTGTGTATTCTCAGATTTGGAAATATCATATGATCTGCTCACAAAATCACTCGTGACTTTGAGCTACAAAAATCATAACTTTTCACATAACTTTGCTTGGGTGTTCAGCTGCCATAGGGCAACCACGCAATACAACATGGGACTTCTGCAGTGCCTACATCTACCCTGTATATCAGCCTGCATCTCTACTCCCCTCTCTGCCTGATTATCTATTTATTTCCACTCCCTCTCTCATTGTATCTGAAATTCTCTTACCTCTCTCTCCCTCCATTTAAATCAACAGAGGGCCAGATAGGGCTAGCTGAACCACTTTAATCTCTCTCTGTCTCTTTCTAGCCAGTCTTATGCTCTGAGCCTCTATTGGTAGGCAGCCAGTGACTGCTGAGTCTTGTTAGCTGTAACCCCTCTCGAGACTGTTTAATGTGTTGCACTGCTGTTCAGTAGCCAGGAAGAGAGAGGGAGTGATAGAGGGAAGTATGGGAAGGGAGAAAAAGAGAGTCTATAGGACTGTATGCCCCCTAAAGCAGCACTGAGGAGTAGTGATAATCATATGTCCATGGTTGTCCTCCATCCTGTTTAGTTTTTTATTGTATTCCACTCTAATCTTCAGTCTTGCTCATTTCTTCTCATATGTTACTAATCACCATGGCTCATTGAGAAAGCTTCATACCTAGAAGCATTCATATAAGTTGTTGGTTTCTGGATTGTTCAGACTACTTGGACACTCATGTTGACTCTGTAGGTAGAGTGTGTACTCGTATATCAGTTCATTTGTTGATCATCTACCTGAACACAAACCAGCTAGATTGGATATATTTGAAGACTTTTAGGACCCCTCTGACATCTTTATTTAAAAAGCACTTAGTCAGAAATCAAGCAACTCTTTGAGCAAACATCAACAAGATTAATTTGTGATTTTGGGCTACATAAATACAATTGACTTGACTTGACTTTACCTTGAAAAAAACATTTAGATATTGCTTAGTAATCAGCAGAAGAGTACCTAAATTTTATTTCCTGTCTGTCTCTCTACTGTCAAAAAAAAGAAAAGAAAAAAAAAATCTAAAATGCAGGTAACCCAAACAGACACAAATAAAGATAAAACACCAACACTGGCAACTGCATGATGCACCACCAATAACCAAGCAGTCATGGTCTAAAAAAGAACAGCAATACATGTTATTTTTCCCCACACTTTAAAGAACATCAAATACTGTCCATCCAGTCAAAGTTTGGGTCTAGTGACAAATAGGGAAGAGTTTTACTACGGAGTAAAAAGGTTCCCTGGCAGAACCGTGCTAGGGATGCCCCCTGTGGTGTTTGTGTAAACACAGACGTTTTGTTTCCCACATGCACAGAAATAGTGCCAAAGATGAGTGCAAGTTTCCACTGGGAAAATGTCTGGTAAAGTCTAAAAGTTTATGATACGCTAGGGAACACACATCAGTGATAAAAATATTATAAACTAAAGGTTCACTAGAATTTTTCAGAGTTTCCTTTGTTTTTGTTCTAAATAATTTTACTTAACTTGTGAGGCTATTTAACTTAATTTTGATTCAGTTTATAAAAGTTGGCAACACTGACAGTATCACTAATTAACTAATGGTACATTCATGTTTTACCGGAGTTACCGTAATTAGCAGTCTGTGTAATAGGTGTTCACATCAACATCCAAGCCATAATAATGACTGAGGTAATTAAAGCCAAATTTAGTGGCTGCAGTGTTAATATTGTCAATACAAAGTATTTTTAGCCCCCGCATGGTCAACTCAGCAATCAACCATCCTGAGTTGCCCGATGTCGTGAACACTTGCCGCTCAGAAACATGGGAATCCTTCCTCTTTCTACCATCCATCCAATATGAGATGAAGCTGGTATAAGTTATTTTACGCCATGGTAAGCTAGCTTAGCCCGCCAGCAAAAAGTAATATTTGGTAGTATATTCAGAGGAATTAACAGCTGATTCTACAGTCACATTATTAGACATATTTGACAATATTAGCTGTGATATCCCCCCTTCCCCTGCCAAGTCAAAAAGTCAAAAGATTGCTTTTGGAAACTTCTGATCAAAGAGCTGACTTTAGCTTAGTTAGCTTAACTTAGTAGCTCCACAAAGACTTGCGTCTCTTCTTACAATAACTGATGTAAGGTTTGTGTGAGTGTTTACTCCACAAAAGGAACCCCATTTTCCTAGCTTTAAAAATGGCCAAAACAAGGGAACTTCCGTGTCTTACCTGTATGAGACAGGCATCATTTTAAAGATCTTACCCAAAAATGCCACCTAAATAAGAGGCAGCCACGGCATGACATTCATTCAATCCATATGTAAAAATATTGTCCTATATTGTGGCCATTTTTTGACAACTACACTTATATGAAGAGAGTTGACTGGCTAGCTGTAGAGTGCTGGGAAAGCATTAACTGCCCCTGTCAGAGTCATACTGTATGTCACAGCAAAATGTCAGCAAGCCTGCAAACAGCATCCATTGCTACTCTGTAGCAAAACCGTAACCATATTAATGTCTTTAAAAAAACATCCACACTCACACTGATCTATCTATCCATTTTTCACTCTTTCACTGTGCTGAATAGCCCGCAGTAACATTTTAAGCATCACTCTCTAGCAGTTCAGCATTGGGGAGATTGCTGTGAACTCCACACATTAGTGCCAGCAGTAGGAGTGAGCAGTCTTAACGCTGACAAGCTCTCTTTGACTTCCACGTTTGCTCCAGGGTTAAAGAGCTGACAAGTGGGGCCTCATCTAGCTCTGGCAATGACACAGACACACACAAACACACACATACACACAAACACACACACAGACACACACACACGCACGCACACAGACACACACAGGTAGGAGGCAGGAAAATAACAACACAGAAGCACATGCACACACACACATACACATATCCGACATACAGCAGGCTAAAAGGAACTGACACGAATGAAAATAAAGTGCTCTGATGTCACGTGGTGAGGTGTGGAAGTGACAGTGTGAAGTACCACAGGAAAAAGTCAATGTGAGCTTGAGGCATTTGTCATCTATCACTTTGCCATAAGTCTAACGGAACACCAAGAATACATACACAACCATACATACAGTACATACACACACATTGTATATAACAAAATAGCATTCATAAAATGCTTTTTATGGTCAATAAAAAGCCACACACACAGACAAATATATCCATTATTTTGACATGGCAGCATAGTGCTGTGTAAATGCCTTAAAAGTTTATATGAATAGTTACTATCAAGTAGCATTAGCATTTGCATTATAGTTGTTACTCAAAGAGATGCACACATATACACTAGTTGCCACCCCGAGCCTAAAGGCTGAATATTAACCAGTTCAATTTGAATGAACACAAATAAATGTTTACACTCTAACACATTGATACAAGGGTTATGAAGTAAGTGCTGGACACGCACATACGACATAAAACAAAGCTCCCAAAGACACAATCTACTACTAATATTACTAGCATTTACAGCTAATAATAATTAATATACCTTAACCGCATTCATCTGTGACATTCAAAATAGTTACAATCCTTTTAAAAATTAGAAATATGAAATGAAAAAGATTAATTTTCTTCACTCTTGGAGATGAAGAAAAGCTGTGTAAATCTGTCTAAACTTCCCTGCCAGAATGGATCAACACTGACACTCCTTCCCACAAATATTATACAAAACAGAATGCTATAAAAATATGATTATATAAATCTAAGATATGTATATTAAAAGGATCCGGTGATGCAGGTTATGTTTTCTGCAAGCAGAGCTTTTGTTTTGACAAGCTTTAATTTTACTTTAAAACTTACATAGTTAATTGCTTCATTCATTTTAATAGAGGGTTACTGTTTCCTAAGTATGCACTGTGAGGCATTTTATGTAGGAAAAAACAAACTAAAATCAATTTCAAATTGCACTTGGTACAAATACTCTGTGTTAAAGGACTTAGATTAGGATACTAAGATGGCTAAGCTTTTTCCATTTTCAAAAAGAAATGTTAACAGTCACTTCCTAATGGCTTAGGGGACCCCTCTGGCCCCTTGGCCTGTGCCCGGTATAAGCAGGATTGGTAGCCCTCCCTAGAAATTGTCCTGGACTGTCATGCAGAGCTAGACTAACTGATTGGATTTGGGTACACACTGTAGTTAGCCTGGCTTCAATATATGGTCATAACCACTTGGATATTTTAAATACTTTTTTTAAATTGGTTTTTCAAAAAACAAAAATACAACAGCAAATGATAACGAAAATAAATAAAAATGTTTATAAAATAATTTTGTATACACAAACCTAACTAAATGGATACAAAAATGGTGGTAAAGTTGAAGGCAATAAAGACCCATGATAACAAGGCATACCCACCAACACTCCCGATTTTCACGAGTCAACCTATTTTTAACCCTTTCTCCCGCTGTGCTCCCTATTAGTAATTACTCCTGTTAAGCTCCTGATTTCACAGTTTTTCCTTTTCATTATCACAATCAGTTTCTGGCACTGTACAGCGTGTGTGTGCAGCTGCTCTCTGTGCAGGCAGTCTTTCATCCTGTCCTCTGCCCTCGCTGCTGCTGATGTGATTCACTGCCTGCAGGTACCGCGGGTAGAGAGGAGGGGCTAGGCTACCTACAGATAGCTTTCGTTGTGGTGCGCTGTGGTTGTGTAAAATTTACTGGTGGCGGATGGGACACTGCGGGCAAACAGTTGAAAATATCGCTTTTCTACATGTTTATACTTGTTGAAAAGGTGGTTTGACAAAGCACTTATTGGCTTTATACTTGTTACAGTAACAAGGGTATCATCAACTCAAGTCAAATGTTATCTTTCACTTCAACTCCCCGCCTGTCAAAGAAAATTTTATTTTCTCTAATTCAATGAAGAACAGTAAGTCATGAACCCATTGTGTAGAACTGGGTGAAAAGCTTCTTTCCATTTCCATTTTAAAAGGATCAGACGTCAGGCAAGGAACATGGCAAACGCATTACAATCTGCCTCTGCTTTGGAAAGGGAAAGCATAGGAGATTAGATGATGATCATGAGATGAAAATGGCCAGCAGGGGGCATGGCTAAACTGATTTACCGAGACAGGTGGAAATTCACAAAAAGATTTTAAGCCAGAGTTCCTTAATTTTGCTGCATGACCAGAACATATGAACATGAGTGGCTGGGGTTGATTTGCAGCAGTCGCATGCAGAGCTCACCTTAGAAAACAGTATTGACAATTTTTTGATTTGTCCAGTAACTACGGTGAAGTATTTTACATTGCATAAAACAGTGCTGGTTGCAAATAGAGGAATGTGGACTTTTTCAAAAATAGAATGTCACAGACCATCTGAAACACTGGTATTTAAATCTGTTTCCCAGTCAGCTTTTAAAGGCATAAGACTGAATTTTGCTTCTGTATGAGCTTATTATATATGATAGAAATTATGCTTTTAAAAGATGAAGGGTGCCCTAAGATAGAATAATAGGGATTACATGAAGGTGCAGGGAACTGAGGGTGCAATCGGCGCATACAATCATAAATTTGTAAGTAGCGAACAAAATTGTTTTTAGATCATTTAAATTTTTCACACAGAAAAAAATGCCATTGGAATAGAGATCAGCAAATGACTTAATGCCCATGTTGTGCGAGTCAAAAAAAATGCTTTGTCCAGTGCAGAGGGTTAAATAAGTGATTTCAATGAATAGGAAATTTTAAGGAGAAAAGAGTCCAAAGTGATGTCTGACCTGTAACCAGATTTTGATAGTTGATTTTACAACTTTGTTTTTAATGTAATCTGCTAAAGGTGTGTAGGTTGGATAGCGACTCAAATGTGTACCAAGATGGTGCATCTGCCCCTGGGTCCTCGTAGAGCCAGTGCAGAATTGGGGGTATGTTAGCAGCCCAGTAATACACTAAAAGTTTGGAGCTGACATCCCTCCTCACTTTTTGAATATTGAAATGTTTTCATTAATAGTCGAGTTGGCTTACAGTTCCAGATAAAGGAAGAGATAATGCTATTTAATTTATTAAAAAATGACTTGGGGATGAAAATTGGGATGCACTGGAATATGCAAGTGAATTTGGGAAGGATATTCAAGGAAGTGAGGAAAAGGGATATTTTATGGTCTGCCTCATTGATTGGAAATAATTCACTTTTCTGCAAAAACATGAGATAGAGCGGTAGAGGGGTCAGATATGCATAAAAGTAAATAAACTGCATAAAGCAACGCATGCTGTTTGTGTCCCTCTCTTACAATGTATCTTATCTGTGTACTGTACCAAAGGGCTAGTGAGAGGGGCTCAATAGGAATAAAGGAGGTGAGAGCAGGCAACCCTGCCTTGTCCCTCTACTTATTTGAAACTGCTTAGAGTAGGCATTATTAGTACAAACTAAAGAAACTGGTGCTGTGTATAGTAACCTAATCCAAGATATAAAAGTATTGCCAAACCCAAATCTTTTAAGAATATGAAATAAATATCTCCACTCCACCCTACCAAAAGCGTTTTCAGCGTCCATTGAAATTAGTACCTTTCGAACTGGAGAATCTGAGGGGTTATAGATGAACAGGCGCCTCACATTAAAAAAAGAAAATCTATCTTTGATAAAACCAGTCTGGTCAGAAGATATAATATCAGGCAATAGAGTTTCTAAATGAGTGTGAAGTGGTGCACTCTGCATACCTGTGATTGCTTTGTTGATCTCTTCCAATGTAATTGGACTGTCCAAGATTTCCACTTTATCAATGCTGACCTTAGGTGTTGGAACATTTTTTAAAAACTCATGGAGATCTTAAGAGCTAAAACTTTCTTTAGAGGAATAAAGTGATATATAAAATGCCTTAAATACATTATTTATTTTTTGAGGGTCACAAGTGAGTCCATTACTGGCATTAATCTCTGAAATTAATTGAGATTCAGATGACTGCCTCAGTTGATGAGCCAGAAGCCTACTAGGTTTTTCATCATACTCATAACGGGCATGTCTAGATTTCAAAAGCATCTCTTCGGCTTTAACTGTGCAGAGATTATCAAAATCAGTTTGAAGGATGAGTCTCCCTATATAATTTTGCAGAGAGAGAAGATCCATATTGTCTATCTAAATATGAAATACGATTAGTGATATTTGTCAAAATAGACACACACTTTTTTTCTTTCATAAGATGCATAGGAAAATAACTGCCCTCTAAAATATACCTTGAAAGTTTTCTCAAATCATGCAGTGGTTAATTTCAGGTGTGCCATTAGTTTTAATAAAGAAATGGATTTGATTAGATATAAAACCTTGAAAATCTGACAACAGACACGCATTTAATCTCTAAAGTGGATGGTTTATAAACTGATTAATTAAAGGACAACTCCTTCTGCATTTTTTCCAGGTTGTTCAAATGGAAACGCCCACACAGCTGTTAGCAAAAAGCAGCGATGTGGGTTAGAGCACTGATGAATGAATGATACAGAATGATATAAAAAATTAATTCATTCAAGATATAAAAAATAAATAAATAAATAATGGATCTGCCCTTTAAATTCATATCCATAATGAGAGGACAATGGTCTGATATAACCCTGGCTTGATAACAACAGCTCTGAATTGATGGTATTAAGTTATGTACCAAAAAGTAATCTATGCAAGAAAAAGTGTGATGAATTAAAGAGAAGGAGTATTCACAGGTGTGTAAGGCGACGCCAAATACCTGAGATCCCATAATCACAGTGAAAAGTGTTAATTATACATGAAGACCATAGACTGTAAAAAATATGGACCTAGCCACCATGACATCACCCACTGGTTTCTGAAGAGTGGTTTTGAAGCTCAAAGCTCAAATTTTGGCAGTGCCTGACTCCGCCTAACTCCCAGCTAATCCAAAATGGGCAAAGAGGTGGAACTGAGGTGGGCCGAATGAAGTCTCATTGCTGAAACAAGCGACCTGTCACTCAAAGCAGCCACGTCCTTAATTATGCATAACTTTATGGCTTAATAAAATTTAAATGGGTGGGTTATAAAAGTATTCACCCATTGTACAGTTGTCATGAAAGAGGAAATTAGGTACAGAGGCCAAAACCATATTTTGTGCCAGGCTGTAAACATGTTT
Source organism: Scomberomorus guttatus (assembly GCA_038419695.1). Lineage (NCBI taxonomy): Eukaryota > Metazoa > Chordata > Actinopteri > Scombriformes > Scombridae > Scomberomorus > Scomberomorus guttatus. The sequence continues at coordinate 27,486,643 of CM076452.1, forward strand.
ATTTCTGCTGTAAAGTTGGGCATTTTAAAATGGGAGTGTATGGGGATTGACTCGCTTTTGGAGCAGCCTCAAGTGGCCATTCGAGGAACTGCAGTTTTTGGCACTTCCGCATTGGCTTCATTTTTCACAAAAAACTGATCATCATCATAATTATGGGCATAAACATTTGCTAAAACGAGACAGACCGATGAATAACAAAGGCTACGCCCCGTGCTTGGCTATTAAAAGTAGACACCCAGCTCTGTGTAGCTTTGAATAGAGTGATTGTTTTAAATGTCTCCTGGATAAAAGTTAATATCCAGATCTTTAAGATGGAGAAGTACGGTTAAGCTTTGGCTTGCCCAGGCCTCTTACATTCCAGCTGGCAAATTTAATCACTGAATTTAATCACTTCACTGAGCCAGCTGCTCCGTTGTCATTATTGCCAATGCTCATTCAAGTAAGCATAGATTACAAAAAATAGATTGGCCCGTGAAAGACATAGAGCAGCCCTGTTATATTTCCTATAATGCCTACAACAAATATATAAGAAACCAAGACGAAAACTAGAAAAAAAACGAAAAAATACAAAAATATGCACCCCGTACACATACTTAATGGACGTGCACCTAACACTCCCTATAAGGGGAGTGCCTTCGTAGACTATTGCTTATCCTATAGGCTATGTATGCACAGTAACTATTTACCTCAAGTGCGACCTATCATTTCAAACTTTATTTAAGATTCTCGGAAAACCATTGAGGGCGACCCTCATTTACAGTGATGTCAAGATTGATAAAAAAAAACAAAAACAAAACAAAAAAACAAAGAGACAGACATAGCCAACAAAATCAGTTAAGACAGTTACAGACAGGCAGTGAATGGTTATTAATTATATTCCTGAAGTGTCCAAGAAGTATGAGAGTATTCAGTTTTAGGTCACATTGCAAGAGGTTCCATGAGTTTGCTGCACTAAAACTAAAAGCAGTCTTTCCAAGTTCAGTCCTGGCACGAGGTATCTGACAAGCCAGACAGTCAATGGAGCAGGTTAGAAGTGGACCGGAGTTCCAGTGCAACAGAGATGTGATGTATGATGGTAATTTTCCGGTCATGGCTTTATAGATATACAGTTACCAGTGATTATTGCGTCTCTCAGTCAGAGAAGGCCAGCCAACCTTATCATAGAGGATACAGTGGTGAGTATTGTAGCCATCACCAGTAATAAATCTCAGGGCTGAGTGGTAAACTGAGTCTAAAGGCCTAAGTGTGGAGGCAGCAGTATTTCTGTAAATTACATACCCATAATATAAGACTGATAAGGTAGTTGATCCTCTTCCTACAGATCGGGGGGGAAGTTGGATTTATTCCTGTATAGAAAGCCAAGTGTGACAGCTGAGCTGGTGCTATGATTAGCTCTAAAACCAGATTGATGTGAATTTAGGACGGAGTATTCTGAGAGGAATGAGTTCAGTTGGCTATTCACTAATGATTGTAGGATTTTTGAGAGACAGGACAGATTTTAAATTGGACGATAATTATTAGGATCATTGCTATCTCCACCTTTGTGCATAGGGACCACGTGGGCTGATTTCCAAACACTGGGGACTATGCCTAATGAGATACAAAGGTTGAAAATATGTGTATTGTGTTCCTTAATAATAGGCACAGACAGTCTTAAAAGAAATGGGTCCAAATTATCCTTACCAACTGACTTCCTGATGTCAGTGGCTTGCAGTGCTTCCAGAACATGATCAACGGGGAAAGGCTGAACATAGAACTGTAACTCCGTATGCATACAGTTTAACCGTCAAACTTGAGATTTTGGGGAAGAGGAGTGCTATTGTTTTCCCCTATTTGCAGTTCACATGCTAACACACACACAAACACAACACACACATCCACACCTATATATAGGTACACTTAGTTAGATTCCATACTGTATTAGCTAAGATTACAGATTATGTGTTTTGTTCTTTTATCTTTTTAAATAAATGCTATTGGATATACATACTGTTTGTTTAATGTTGCACAACAATGAGTTTTGCCGAACTCTGCTCTGCAAAGAACTCCAAAATCCTTCAACCTTGACTATCTATTGATATGGTAAATTATGGTTATTAAATTAATTATTAATCAGAGTTCCAAATTGATAGCTTAGGACATTTTACAAGACTGAATTTGACTGTCTTTTCCCTGACCTAATATGACAAATTATATTTTACCTTATTTTTTACTGTGAGTTAGATGTGTTCATGGGTCCACTCAGTTCTGAGAAACTGAGACCCGACCCAGATGGGTCCAAATTCTACTCAGTCTAATTGGTTTGGGTCTGGTCTCCATTTACTGTCACAGGTCTGTCATGTCAGGTCTGTATGTCAATATATCCAATACCCGAGTGGATTCGAAAATAGACCTGAGTGTATTCAGTATCAGCTCTGATCATTTGGTACGTCACAAGCACAGTGGGGGAAAACAGTGTGTTTTGAGCGAGAGGAGTATGTAAACTGTGAAGTGAATCAACTTGTTGAACAAGTAAAAGTAAAAGGAGAACAAGGAGGTAAAACCAAGTGGAACATCAGCTGTTTCCTCCTGTTTTATGCAAATAATTGACAAGGAAGTGTTGGGCCTCAACCATGGGGTCAGACAAAGACAGGCCTTCATGTAAAACCTGAAGTCTGACCACAAGACTTCCTTTGTCCTTTGTCCCCTGAAACAAAGGAGCAGCACCAAAATGCTGCTCACAGACTCCACTTCCCATGATGCTTTGCCAAGTTCACACCTAGGTGAGAACTCTCAGCAGGGAGCTCAACCCTGGTCTCTGATTGGGATGCACCAACACCACCAGGAGTCATGGCAACACAGCTGTGACATCACCGCCCTTTAAGAAGTGGCTGCGCAAATTCAACATCGCCTTTCCACTGTAACAGCGCTGGAGGAAGCGTTACTTTCTCCGTAAGCCAGCTTACTAAAGGAGGTAACCCCGTGCACGTGGACTTTTTCCCCCATCGACTGAAGATTCAACTGTCGCTGGACGAGCGGAACTTCTCCCTGTGTTCAACCGAACACAATCACCGGGTCCGAGAGAGAGACCGTTGCTGTTACAACCCAGCACTCTCACTGCCTGCAGAAGGAAGAAAAGGATTTCTTCACGGACTGCCCCCCCGTCTACCGATTGAGTCGACCCGCTGTTTCCCCCGCCACACTGAGGATCAGCTGCCGTCAGAACCCCGCTGACAGAGCGTGAGGACAACCCTGTCAGTATCTGAACCGGACCAAGACGGATGAAACACACACCGAATCGCTTTGTGAAGCGATCACGTAAGAGGCTATGTCTGGACAGAGACAGAATTAATTGTGTGTTTATTAGCGTTTAGCATGTAAGCTTTATTGCTAGTTGTTGTTGTTTGATTTAACAGACCGCCGAGTCCCTTTTTGCCTGCTATACTCTGAGGAGTATTTAAAGTTTGCTGCCTGTTTAGTTTGTGTGTTTGATTCACAGACATTACACAGACATGGAGGAGGATTTTCAGTTATTAGTATATGTTAATAATGTGTGTTTGAAACATATAAACAAATCATTTTCATTTCTATGACTTTACATTCATTTTTGGGCATTATTATTATAGGCCTAATATTGCTGCTCTTCCCACTGCGGTAAAAGAGTAGCAATATTAAACAATACAACAGCGTTTGTGTTCTCTCTCTTTTCAGGTCTGTTCGGGTCGACCGCATTTTGGATTGGGTCTGTTATGTCTGGGTCTATTCGGGTTGGGTCTGGCTGTGCTTGCCCCCCCCTCGGGTGGGTCTCTCTTTTTTGAAAATTAATTTATGCACGTCGGGTTTGGGTAGGTTTCCCACGGGTCCGTTTCGGGTCGGGTCCAACATTTTGGACCCCTGAAGACCTCTACTGTCAGCAAGTGTCTTTGCTGAGCTGTTTGTTCATTGTCCTTTGCTTGGAACCTGAGAGTAGTTCTCCCAGACTGATAATGACAAATTACAATTAAGAAATGTGATTATTTCATAAAACCCAATCTATAAAACTGAGTTTAGTGTAGGCCTAACTGTAATCTCATTAAAAGGAATGTGTGCTGATACAGCTGTTACTTCTACACCAGCAATCTTTTTTTTTTTTTTTTTTTTTTTAAGAGCGGATGTTAAGGTTTGTGTAAATGACACTGGATGCCTCATCACATAACATGTGAGGCAAAATTGCTGGTTGGTGGCACACAACAAGAACATATAGGGATGTTCAGAGAGGGATACAGAGAGAGATTTATTCAGGCAGGCAACAAAGACATAAGGGAGAGAGAAAAAAGGGAAAGGGAGAGAGAAAGGGCACCTTAGAGAGCAAATGAAAATAAAAGATGAGTCCTATGGGGTCACAGGATGTGAGGGAATAATGAGAGAAATGCTACTGGGAGCATGAAAAATAGAGGATAATATAGAAATATAGGCAGACAGATATTGTGGCAAAAAGTACCATACATACATTAAAAAAAAAAGTCGGTATAAAAATGGTAAAAGCCTGCATGAAAGGCCGGTCACTAATGAAGACACATTGTAAATATAAAAAAACAGACATGATGGGATAGAATTACCTGTAATACAGTGTCCCCATGTAAATTTCCACAGCATTAATTCTGTTTGTATAAAAACACGTACTGTTGCTGTCAGTTTGTCTGTTTAATAGAAATACAGTTTTCAGTCCTTTGTTATTTCTAACTGCTTATACTTTCTGTTTTTTAAAATGAATTTCAAAACTACAGCCAATTAAACAACCCTTCTACCAGAAGGCCTGTAGGCTGCTCAGGCTTTTAATGTGAAATATCTGTGCAGGACAGTAGCATATGCAGAACTCACAGTGTGGGTGGGCAGAGAGAAAATCAGGTGGGCTTACCCCTTCCAAGACCAATCATACTTAATAGGTTCTGAAACGCATACTGTATGTTAACCAAAATAGGCCATTACAACTATACTTGCCTGAATGCACCACAGTTTAATCATACAAGCCTTATACATCATCAGACATAACATTACAGGCACCAAGACAAACATTAACTGCATACCACAGCCTCGCACAACGGCCACATATGCACACACACACAGCGGCATCATTAATCAAGCGTATGGATAGAGCTACACCGGCACCAACATGCTCAGTAATGTTAAAAATGACACTTGAACATAGCCTAGCATGGCGGTCACACAAACCACACACACGCGCACAAACACACACTGCAGACGCAGTAACATCAGCATAAAATCCAATTGTACACCCAACAAAAACTATACCCAATTAACAATAATATTGAAATAGGCAATAGACTACTAAAGTCTGAAATTGTAAATTAGCTTACTTTTGATGACTGCAGCAGGAGACGATGGGGCTTGGTGTTGAACACTGACATAATTTCATTATAGTCCAACACTTAAGTTGAAAAGAGTCTTTCAACAGTACAGCTTGTTGCTGCTGAATTAGCAGCCATGTACGTGTTGTTACAACAAGAAACTGGCGCAGGAGGAGGTGTCTGGGTTGAGAATGATGGCTGAACTAGAGCTGAATTCTCTTAGTTCCAATGAAGGGAAATCTTAATACCACAGAATACAGTGATGACAATAGTGTACTTCTAGTTGGTGAGGAACCTTTACTGTTTCAGTATGGCCCCTGTACACAAAGTGAGGTCCTTTAAGAAATGTTATTTTATCGCCCAATTTCAGTAACTCCTGTGGCTGAATGAGTGCAAATCTCTGCAGCCAGGTTACAAAATCTTGGAAAAAAGTATTTCCAGAGGAGTGGAGGCCATTATAGGGTCAGATTAATGCCTATGGTTTTAGAATAAGATATTTAACAATCACATATGGATGTAATGCCTGTAGGGTCTCGTGTTAATAATGCACTGGAATGATTTGCCCTTTCTCTCTCCTCCTCTAATACTGTTATGTCGCCTCTTTCCAGTTCTCTTTACAAGCCATAATTTTCTGCTTTCTCTCTCTCCCTGTCTTTCCTTAATACTTTCATACTCTCTCTCTCTCTTTCTACTGTCTCTTCCTTGGGGAGTAATGGAGGCCTTGAATAAAGATGTAAAGATTTCTAAGATGCTCTGTTGTACAGAAGTGCAGAAACGACCTCCCCCTCCCACCTCCACCAAGCCAATTACTTTGACAACAGCTATGACACACACACGCACGCAAGTAAACTTAAAACTTCTCATCTTATGAACACACACATATACATTTTACCCAGTGTGACTCACAGGCTTCGCTGTGTTGTTTTCCCTCAGATGAAGATGTGTGTCACAGGAATGTACAGCACCTTGCCTGTGATGAGATGAGAGTGAGAGCAAGACATGAAGTGTCTTTATTGAAGCAGAGTGTGTGATCCTGTCAAGTTTAAAGAACTTGATAACATAACGTGAATACAGACAACAGATGAGAGATGAGCTCTGCCATCTTAAAAAACAGTGCAGCAGCTTCAAAAGGTACTGAGAGAGGAAGTGCAGGCCAACATTGTCAAATGGCAGTGGTGGGATATGAACCCACACTTCCTGTGAGACTGGAGTTTTAATCTAGCACCTTAGACCACTCGGCCACAAAACCTGTAAGAGCACTTTCATTTTTATATTCAGTGTGCCAGTGAGGAACGCAAATAAGTATACTGACGTGGCATTATTTACATGGAAATTGGTCTTGATCACTGTAACAATTACTGCTTTCCATACTGACCCTGAAGGTATTCCACCAGAAAGCATCTGAAACTAATATGAAGCTTGAGGAATCATAGTAGCCAAATCGAGTCGGTATTTTAAAGTTACAGTCTATTTTTTACGAAATACCCTCCTTTTGTTTCCTTGGAAAAGCTTGCCAAGGAACTGTGGAAGAATAATTTTCTTATGTAAACAGTCAGGCCAGTATCAGCACAGAGACAGTGTGCAGAATGATGTCATTTAAAGTCATGAGCAGGTCAGCACTCATGATATTTGACTACTGGCCGATGAGTACTTATGATATTTGAATCATTTGCCACCATTGTTTTCAAGCTGAGACATATTTGAATCATTGCCAAAATGTCAAGGTCACTAATGATGTCATGGTAGGAAGAGCTTTACTGGAAGTGACATCAGCTGAGAGGAGCTTACAAAGGAAATCTTGGAAACAATGGTGTCTAATTCCCGAATTTGGAAGAAATGAGGTGGAGCCCTAGAAATTAGACTCCACAATAGGAGGAGTTATGAAGGGTATATAAGATGGTGTTTTATGATCTTACATTAGGTTTTCTGATCCATGGATGAAGCCTCGGTTTACTTGTATTGCACTTGATACAAAGTAAATCTTATTGCATTGAACTCTGCCAATTTCAGTGTATTTCTCTGAGTTTGGATCATCATGACTTTTGACACAATTGTATTGTGGGAGACCAGAAGATTATTCCACGACAGAACTTCCTTCCAGGGAACCAAAAGGCTTGAAGCTTCACATTAGTTTCAGATGAACTCTGGAATGCTTTTTTGCACAGAACAAGGGCAGTAGATGTTCAAAGATGTACATAATTTCATATCAGTATTATATTAAGATAGACTTGAAAAAACCTGAACCTATCCTTTAAGATGAGATGTTTCAATGAAAACAAAGAGCTACCAATGGAAGGTATTAGTATATGACATCAACTGTCCACAGCACTGAAGAGAGACATTTAATTTTAGACACTTGGAGCAATGAGTTTGTTTTTCTGAAAATGTTAAAATATGGATATGGATGGGAGTTTCCAGTTAGCAATGCATGGTGTAAATGGGATATCCACAGTTTTCCATTCCACAATGTGTTTTAGTACATTTGGTGATGCTATTTGCTCTGTACAAGATTTCCTGAACCTAAAAAATGAGACAGGTGTATCTATGCATTTTTTTTCAGAAATCACATGGGATGCAGGTGTCAAATGGCAGTGCTGGGATTTGAAACCACTTCACAGCAACTGGAGCCTTAATCCAGTGAGACCTCTCTGCCACAACCTCACTGATTGACTTTGACTGCTGTGGTCCCATCTCTAACAAATATTTTATCAAAGGGGAAAAAAAGCAGTGTTTAAAAAATACAAGTGAAGAAGGAGAGCAGGTGGGATACCCAAAGGAGGTTCATTGTAACCAAAGACTTGGCAAAGGCTGGTAGAGCAAAAATATTTGCATCAGCTGCTTGGGACAAATATATGGTGTCCACTTTAACACTAAAGAGAGAAGACATCTCACTTTACACCCTTGTGGTAATAGATGCTTATTCATGGAAAAATGGCAATGTGAGTATGGATGATAAGATTGAGTCAGTATGAATTGGTTGGTTGAATATATTTACACTTAGCAGAGGACAGCTTTGATGCACCCACCTCTGGGTTATGGGCCCAGCATGTTTTCGCTGCGCCACTCTGCTCTCAGATACTCACTGTGGTGATTTCACCTACTGCTGTGGTTTACAAGTCAGTGACTTAACTGTAAAGATGCGAGGAGTACAGGTCAAAGGTGCCCTGTGGAGTTGCAAACAAACTTTCTGTTTCCATGAAGAGATACTGACTAGGCCCTGTGGTTTATAAATCAATTTTTACATGTAAAGATAATAGGAGTACAGTTCAAAAGTTGAATTCAATGTATCTGAAGGTCTGACTTGCTATAAGAATTCAAGTGCTTTTACTCTTAAAGCAACAATAGCTGTGGAGGAATTTGAACCTGGAGACTGGACCTAAATCCAACAAATTAGACCTCGCTGCCACACTACCTCATCTTCAAGTCCTCCTTCTGCTCTGCTCAGTGGTCTTTAACAAAACTCTGGAGCAACATTTAATAGCAGTTTCTGCTTTAATGATCAGTGTTTCCCAGATATTTATGCTCAGTAGGACAGATGGCTAATAGTGTAAACTGGCAGTGGTGCACAAAGGACAAGACTGGCAACTACTTCATTCATAGATAAAGTTGATGGAAACAATGTTGCATCAAATAATTTTTACCTTAACTATACCACATTTAACATGGCAAGCTACATTGAAGTATGCCATCGCACTGGCTGAATTACCAGATGGCTTGTCAAATGGCAGTGGTGGGATTTGAACCCACGCCTCCTGAGAGACTGGAGCCTTAATCCAGCGCCTTAGACCACTCGGCCACACTACCTATACATGTTTAATCCTTCAGTAAGTCTGTTGCTAGCAGCCTTCTTCTTCCAAGCCTTTATTGGTGCATTGCTTTGTTTCTCAGTGCATTACCACAACCTGTAGATCAGTTGAATACTGTAAAACCATTAGCAAGAATTTGTATTGCGCATGATCAAATAAAAGTGTTTTTTTTTAAGAACCAGACTGACATCTCTCTTTTTGTTAGATAAAATTGGTGGAAGCAATGTGGTAATGTTACAGTTTTTCCTTTACTATCCTACATTTAATGTTGTAAGCTACTTTGAAGTATGCTTTCACTTTGGCAATTGAAAATAATGCTAGCCTTGTTATGGAATTTTTCTATCATACTGAGTTGCAACTCAGGGTCAGGCATGGGCCTTGAGGTCATAGACAGTAACCGCATTAAATCTTAACAGAGAAGACACTGTCTCTCCCTGATATGCAAGGCAGCTGTCCGGCTTGTCTGAGAAAGGCAGGTGTCAGCTTTTCTCAACATTGCCTAGTAACCAGGGTCGGGGGAACTGACTGCTGGCTTCCTAGACATCACAGATAGCTAGCTGCTGATATGCTATTAACATAATCAGGGTAAATACATTCACTTTGACCATTTCTGGGTGTATAGTATTTGTGGCATTATCTGTAGGAGTTTAAAGTCTGACCACCGGCATGAGCTGGCAGAATGTGAGACCAACTCATGCACCTACCTGCTGTACTTGAGAAAGTCTCTATTTCTCCTTGATCAAGTTTCAATAAACATTACACTATAAGACTTCAGAGGCTCCTGAACACTTTCTTCTCTCCTGACCTGACCATTGATCACTAATTTCTTCACAACAAGCCTATGCAAATGGAGAAAAAGAAAAAAAAAATCTTGTGGCTGATGCTGCAAAATGTTTTAAGTTAACACATTTATTCAAAATATCGATGCCACTGCCACACAAAATCCTGTTAGCGTTAGCATGCCTAACTGCAGTGATAACAATAACAGTCCACCACCAAAAGAAGAGGAGGAGGAAGGAGTCTGGACAGATGAGCAGGCTGATTCCAGTGGAGAGCAGGGGCAAGAAGAGGAGGCTGCTGCTAAGGGTGAGCAACGAGTGAAAGGTGCATGACAACCTCCAGCAGGTGATACTGCTAATGTTAGCTTATGTAGTGACAGTGTTAACAGCGGAGCTCCTGACCTGACCCTCTCCGTCATGCAAGTGACAAAGCGTTTATTCTTATGGCTATTTCTTGGCTGTTTATTTATTTATTACATTATTTTATGAAACCCTGTAAGTTGTGGTGTCAACTTGATATCTATTGCTTAGCCTATATGTTATAAATAGTCTGATATTGCTTTATGCAACACATAAGTACGTATGTTGGAGAAAAACGGGGCTGGTCCAGATGAAAATTGCCAGGGCTGAATTTTGTTCCTAGTCCGACCCTGCATTGGCTGAATTACTAGATGGCAAATGAGAGACCCTGATGAAAGAGCTGGAAACTGTGGATCATCTACTTTCCCCTGACAGTGGTAAACGTAACAGTCCACATTGAAGAGACATGTGCCACTATTTCTTCTTGGTGTTGTTGTCTTTTTCTTTTTTCTTAGCCACATAATGAAGTGTAAACCCCCGTAGGCAGCTGTTCCAGTAACACCAGTCCAGTCACCTGTCTTTGTAAAATAGATTTTCCAGGACCCACAGTTTTACTAGGGGCATGTAAAGATTTGGTGGTAAACCCGTTTTCTGTGTTTATGTTTTTGCCATGTACATATTGCATCACCTATATTTCTGACTATTAAACTGTAATTCTAATAGTAACTTGCTGGCAGGTTCTTACCTAAAAATTAGGAAGCTCACACAGAAATATTACTACTAAGTAAGTAATATGGTGGAAAAAAGTCAAACAATCATCCATATAAAATGTTCTTATTCATTCTGATTCATAGATCGATTCATAGATTCAGTATCTGTACATGGCCATGTTTCAGTTTACAATGGAACCAGGAATGAAATGGACCCAGTTTGGATTAAAAGGATTGCTACTTGATTAACTTTTTAACCATTTCTGTGTTCAGGACTTTTTGGGCGGGCCCGAAATTGTGGCTCAGTGACGTAGAGGGGTGACTAGCATGACTCCCCCCCCCCAAAAAAAATATCATCAGAGACAACTGGGATTCATTTCTGATAATCCGCTGTTACTGGTGAATGGGGCCATTTTCAGTCAATGTTAGTGCTCAAGGAGTTATTTAAACCTAGCTGAAGCGTCCCTTGATGGGTGGAGCTGCCAGCGGCTTCAGCTTTGGCAGTGGCTGTGCAACTGGGAGGTCCACAGCCAGAGGGAGAGCATTTGCCGGACAGCATTTCACCAAAAAACATTGCATGAGAGGCACTTGCTTCAAGGGTGACAGCCACAATGAAGCTTCTTTTCAGCAGGGAAGCGAATAACATTAAGTGTACCGAACTCCATTGTAAAAAAACTTCAATTTAGGTTAACAATGCCTGGTTATGGATTGTTTGTTAACTAGTCATTTAAATTACATTTTTACGGAAACAAGTCCACATTTACCTACAAAATATGCGCCAAATTAAACAATGGCTCCTAATGTTACTTTATTTTTAAAATATCATCCATGTTGCTTGCCTTACACCTACAAACAAGGCCTATTTTAAATTGTGTATTTTTATATTGGAGTTTGGTATGAGTGGCTCAGAGGCTGTTCACTTGGGCTGTGCTTTTAGCACCTTCAGCGGACACAACCCAGCATTATAGAGCAGAGAATACTGCTTATTTTTCCATGATTTTGAAACCTAATTTTATATACTTGGCAATTCAAATTTGGCTGGGTGGTTTATTACACATTTTTCTGTGGTATGATAAACTCAGAAGATATATTTCTTATTGCTTTACACAAACTTTAAACAAAATGAGTGTTTGATATCTTAATCTTTATTTAACCATTTTGGCTTATTATTTGGAAATTGTGCATGAATGTGATTATATAATTATGATGTCACTGGTCATTTTGCTATATATATCCCTGTGGGTATTTGCCTGATGAAGACCTGTAGTTGGTCGAAATGTCGATGAAATGTCAAGATAAAATTAACGGGAGCTTCGATTTAGTGTGTGGGTGCTCCTTGCATTGTAATATAATTGGAAACTAGCTACGGCATCAAAAATGCTGTCAACAAAAACTGATGATGATTGCATGAGATTGTAAATGTTTACTTGATGAACTGGCAATGAATTAAAAAGGCATGTGTTTGGGTGTGTATTTGTGCCTGCATGCTTCTGCATGTGTGTGTGTGTGTGTGTGTGTGTGTTTAATTTTGGATTTGGCCTTAAAAGCATCTTCCCTCTTGTCCTTGCTGTTAATGGACTTCTCCTCTCCATCACAATACCACTACAGGTCTGTCAGGGTCAGAGGAAACATTCTGTACTTTAACAGACAGGCTGATAGAAAATCACCCAGGGGAGACTTTGATCATTTCAATGAAAATTGGAAGACAAAATAATAAAAATGTCTTTGGCCTCAGTCCCACTAAGCACCAAAATCTTTTACAGGAATGGAGAAATCCCCAGAGAGGAGTTTTTATTCCAAATTGAGATTTCCACCACTTTCGACATCCACTGTTACAAAAATGACTGATAGCGCAAATTAGCCTGTCTTTTAAAGGTCACATATTATGCGAATGCACTTTTTTGTGTCTTTTTAACATAAATATGTGTCCCCGGTGTGTCTAAAGACCCCCAAACTATGAAAAAAGACCATCCTCTCTCTTTTTCTCCTGCTCCATCTCTCAATATGTAAATGTCTGTGCAAACACACCATTTAGATTCGGCTCCCTTTATGACATCATAAAGGGATCTGTTGAACATAGGACCTCCTCCAGCCCTTCAGCAGGCTGACGGTCCCCGCCCACTGAAAATCTACCAAATCCACCTTGCGGTCTGCCATTGTTGTTTGTTGTTGGCTGCAAGAACCAACACAACAGTCTTTATGTCCTCCCATCATCCATTGGATTCACTTTATTTTTGATGGTAATGTCCAACAACGACTGAAAACTGTTGTATTTGTGCGTGAACCATTTTACTCCAGGCTACTTTCTAAAAGGGGCAGTACAAAGCAGGATTCGCTTCAAAACTGAACCTCCATGACATGACTTCAAATTTGGAAGCAGGTTGGATGGTGGTAACTGTTTTTTCATGTTGCTTTTTGTGAAACTTACTATACTGCAGCGCTAGCTCAGCTAGCTTTGTTGTCACACAGAAGCCTGTTCTGCTCCGTGACCCTTGCTGTTATGTGTGTGTTGCTGCTGTAACATTACGTAAATGTACTTCTTAGACATGCCATGAAGATAGATATGTGAGAAGAAATTGTCAAACTGCAGGAGTTCCTTTGCTTGGCAACGTTGTGTAACTTTGATTAGCACCCAGCAGCTAACTTGCTCAGACCATAAAGCTCTAGTAGCCCACTAGGCAGTGTGTGTAAAGTCGAGCTGAGGCTAATATGACCATTCTGATCCACAGATACACTTAGCGCTGTTGCAGTTCCAGTATGAATATGAATACTGCCAACAGCAGTCGGCCTCTCCTGTCGCGGTCATATAATCTTGCATTGTATTACTAACACTGAGACTCACTAGGTAAATGTCGCTTTTTGCCCTGGGACCTCATATTGTATTTACAAGCTTTTGGCATGTCACACCACAAGTTATACTCAAAGTCAAATGTTCTGTGTAATGAGTTTCTTCTTCAATAATTGATTAAATAAATTATTTATCATTTTTGCACTGTTGGTAGCTGTTGCCATAACTACACATTTGAGATGAAGTCGGTGTAACTGTTTCCTGCATACAGGCCAGCACATCACTACAGTTACCTGCAACAAGGGATGTTGGCTGCCAGACCGACCCACCACAGAGACACACAATTGTTTTTGAGGACTCTTCAGCCTCACATCAGAAGTGAAGATTTGTAGTCTGATATATTATCACTACTTAAGTTTAACAATGAGCTGTTGCAGCCTTTAGTGCTTGTATTTATACTGTAATATTGCTGTGTATTTGTCTTATGTCATATTGCTTGGGTTTCATAAAAATACTATTTTGTTACAGCTGTCCAGGCTACTGTGTCTTGTAAAGACTTCGGTGTTGGCATGTCCACTGTTCCCTATGCAGCTCCTCTGCCCTTTCTAACATCCACACCAATAAAGAGACTGTCAAAGAGACCTCATCTGGACCTGGAGGAGGAGGAGGATCCATTGGAGGGCTGCTTTTTAATGGTGGCTTCACAAGGGCTGGATGCTACCTATGACCCTGCAGACTCAGTCACAGCTTTGACAGTCAACAGACACGTTATGAGTTACTCATATATATATATATATATATATATTGCAGTTCTGCAATTAATGCTATTGGTAAGGTTATTGTCAGGGACCAAGCAAAAAAAGGCAAAAGGTGTAAAAAAGAGCAATATGTAACTATTCCGCATTAAAACGACTAGACCTAAAAACGACTAGACCTGTTATATATTTTGTTGAGTTGTGTACTGACATCCCAAATGTTTCACATTGTACAATTTTCAAACCCAGAGAAATCCGTAATTTTAATCAAGGTAACGGTCCGTTTCATTTGTTCACCTGTCAATGGTGTCATACCCCCTCTACCAAAGAGTATATGCACACAAGATGCATGCATCAGGGTTGTGGTTGCCCACCAGAAACCATCATAAATTGACTTTTATTCAGTTTTAAGCCACATTTTTACAATAAACTTTTTAGATCTTGGTCATTTTTAACTATATCGTTTAACTGGATGAAGCATGATTAGCAGCAGCTCGGCTAGCTGCCCCTCCGGACGTCCTGTGCCCGCTGAACAGTGTTGGAGAAACACTTATTTTTTTATGTGAAACTGCTTGATTCAATATTTTTACTCGTTTTAATCACCGGGTCTGTTTGTTCTCGAGAGGAGATCTCTGCGGATAATTCGGTTTGCAGTAAAAACATCCTGAACGATGACCACTGAAGTAATCCTAACCCAGAGAAGCTGAAGACAACAACTCCAATGATCCCGCGCTACTTCACAACGTCATCAAACTCTGTCTTTTGTTATTGTTTTGATTGAGAGACCCCTAGGGGCTGAAATTACATGTTGTGTGTTTAATGATGTTGAAAATTTTAATAAAAAATTACAAAAATAGGTAAATCCTAATATAACATAAGAAAAATAGTAAGAAAAATTAAAACACCCTGTAAAAACCCTGTTGGTTTCTTCCACTTCCTGTGGTCAGTCCTTAAAAGGCCATCTCTTGCAGGCTTCAGGTTGGTTTAAAGAAGTAAAAGTGAGTAAGATCAGAACAGAAATTAAATTGTCTTACGTCAAAGCTGTTAAGACAGTGGAGAGAAACGAGGAGATGGTGACAGTACAAAAGGAACCAGAGCAGAAAAGGAATGGGGCTGAACAAAATATCTGCATGGACAAGAAAGGCTTTTTGGTATTTATTGCCATGGTTATCAATTATGCTGTTGAAATGAAGGGGGAGCCAGAAAGGATTCCACCAGGAGATTCTTGAATGTTGTGGACATTTCTGAAGAGGAGCTGGATGTAACATTGAGAGAGGGGCAACTCAGGCAATTGGGTCTGGGTTATAGAATGGACGTTGTGAATGGGAGCACTTTGGGTGAACACTGTAAATAGTTTACACTGTGGAGCTGATAAAATCCAATGGCTGGAGGTTATGCACCAAAAGCCAACTGGCAATAAACAACAAAAGAAGAAGAGGCTTCAAGTCTTTTGCCAGAGGTGGATGTGTGTGTGTGTGTCAATGGAGCATCTTTCTGTAAACTTGAAAATGTACTGTAAATAAAGAAAAACTATATGTGCTCAGACCATAGACTGTATAAAAATAATGGATGTAGCCACCGTGACGTCACCCATTAGTTTGCGGACTCGCAATGCATTAGCATCAACTGTGATAATGCTAATGCTAATTTTTGCTAGCGAAAAATAGGCTTAACACCATTAAAACAAAAAATACTTACCGGAAAAACTATCCTACTCCTTAGAGGGTCTTTTAGTACAACCAAATGCTGAACAAGACTTTTTAGGCGACCAAAATGTTACAATTAACTTTCTTGAACTGAAAACACGCTGAAATAACGATAGCCTCGGCTATGCCTATACTCTGTGAATACGGGGTTACACCATGATTACGTTACCTAACCAACATGGTTGCCGTAGTAGCGACTTGTCAATCACAATGTAGCCACGGCCTAAAGCATACCCTGCTTTATCGTCAAATTTAAATTAAATGGGACCATAATTTACAAAATGAACATCATGCTGTATTGAAGAAGACTTGAAACTAATGATTGAGACCATAAACTCACTAGGAAAGTGTTTATTGAGGTAGTAAATTAAGTGAGATGCAGGGTCATTTTCCCATAGACTTCTATACAATTGGACTTTTTTTTGGAGCCAGTGGAGTCACCCCCTGATGGCTATTAAAGAGAATGCAGGTTTAAGGCACTTCTGCATTGGCTTCACTTTTCAGACCTGGAATTACCAACTTGGCTCAGAGTCATCGAATATGGCATATAATGCTGTTGAATCTATAACAGCTGCTACAGATGAAATTACAGGAAATGCTACTACTACCGTGTCAAGAGTTTCCCAGGGAATGACGCCAAAGTTGACTCAGATTTTGGAACACCACAGCACAGAGGCTCCAAAACACAAATTATTGATTTCTGGATGAATGGATATTTGACGTTATTTTTGGCATTAAAATTTTTTTTTTTTGGCCGGGTGGGGGCTGTAGTTAGGGAACCACTGTGTTGTATTTACTATGGCACTTCAGTTTCATAACACTTTCAACACACAATAAAGTAAAAATACACAAATATACCTGAGAAAAAATATAAATGATATAAAGTCTAACATGCCATTATAAGAAAATTTGAAACAGACTTTCAGTTATTGCTTTGTGACACACACATAAAAATGAACAAATGTAAACAAAGTCTTTGTGTATGTCAAATAATGCACAGGGTACGTTGATGACTTGATTGACCTCATGTTTAAGAAAGTCTTTGTGGACCTGGCACCTGTGTGCAGAATATGAGCAACCAGACAAGCAGGAGGTCATCACTAGCTATTAGTCTCAGTTCAACCAAGGGGAGGAGGGGGGGTTGAATCCTGCATACCTGCCTTGGACGTCAAAAACTCCCAGTGAAACAGAAGAACCACACATGCTTCGATAAGCTAGAGACCTGCAATGACTGAAAGAATTGAACAAAATATTTAGTCAACAGGTTATGTCATGTAAACATCTATATATGGTGTGTCTCCAGATCTTTTTTTCCTATGGGTTCAGTAAATCCTTGAGTTATTTTTTCTAATTTATTTTTTATTTTTTTATTATCATGGATGATTGATGCATGACTTATGTTATCAGATGTTGTGACAAAACAGTACAACACTGCGTAATGCAGCTTTTGATGACTGATGACAATAAATGCTTTACAGTGTCTGTAAAATGTTTCATGTGAATTCATGTTTAATATGCAAAGTACCTGCTGATGAAGGGTGTGTTACACCATTAATTGTATTTTGTGACCATTGTACTGTCATGCCCACTGAAGTAATGTAAAGCAAGATTGCATAAAATCTTACATTTATTTGCATAAACAACATTAGCTGTAATCATACCGATTGCAATTATGATAATTAAGGAAACACTTACTGCTCTATCCCCCTTAGCTGTAAAGGCCCATAGTCACCGCTGTATATGTTGAATGCGTTCTGTAAGGCGAACACATTCAGGCAAACAGGGTGTAACCAAGGATGCTCTACCATGCATGAAGCATTGTCCTCGAGCTGCTGCAGCCATCTTGTAACCTAGTGTGAATTACACATGACACCTGACAGACATTGTCAAGCTGAGGAGGATGAGCAGTGAGCTTTGTCAAATTTCAAACACACAACATGTTGGAACTTTGTAACAGCTAACTTGTTGCACATTATGTGGACATGTGGCACAATATAGTTTACAAAACACTGCAAACTGCCTCAAATTTTGACAAACTGACCAGAGGATGATGATACAGACTTGACATATATAGTATAGTAATATGTTGAATTACAGTGGCGTAAATTCATTATAATGTAAAAAATTAATGCTGTTATTGATAGGCATCTCTGTTCAGTTCTGAATATTGCAAAAAAGAAAATAATTGTCAGCATCTATCAAAATATCTGTTACTAATTGCAACATGTAACTTATGTAGTGCTTAACTGCATTTTACTAGCTAATTACAATATTTCTTATTGACCAAAAGGAGAAAGTAAAAGTTAGCATTAGCTACTAACCATTCAGAAACATCCTGCTGCATTTGCAATGCTTGAACTTATGCAGGAGCCTCTTGTTCTGCATCAGATTCTGGATCAAACGTACACTTGCATTTCTGGAGTTTGGTCTGACAGACCATTATTCCGAAATCCCAAAAGTTCAGAAATGTCCCATGGACTGAAAGCCCATAGTCTGATGGCCCGTTATCCTGAAAACAAAAGCTCACTGTTCCGAAGGCCCGTTGCTCTGAAAATACACACTCTCCCTTGATGTGCAAGTGATAATTTTAACCCAAACCATGATCTCTACAAAACAAAAAAGTCTTCTGTCAAACCTGTCAACTGCATTCTCGCAGTGGTATCGTAACAAACATACTAGTGTTTGGAGATGTAAAAGCTTACACAGCTCTCGTTTTGCAACTCTTTCTCTGGCGCATCCATTGACTCCAGGTAGATTAGTTTGACCCCTTTCCAGTTGATGCTGTGAGCGGTTTTACTCTGGTGTTCACAGACAGCTGATGTCTGCTTCCAGTGTTCACTGAGACTCTTGTCCGCAGTCCTTATAATTTCCCTGTTGTTTTCCTCCACTGCTGTTGCATGTCATGGAGTCATGCCAAACCCCACCCCAGCTTTCCTCTCTAGTGGTCCTGTCTTCTGGGTGTACCAGCAGAGATCTTAGAGTGTTATATGGATTGCGGTAGGCTACTTGCTGAACCTGCTGACTCCCATCGGTGAAAGGACAAGAACATTGAGGAAAAGAATTAATGAACACCAAAAGCATTGGTTGTCTGTGAACACTAGACCAAAACCAGTCACGGCATTGACTGGAAAGGGTCAAAGTTATCAACCAGGAGTCAGTGGACAGCTAGAGAAAGTTCAAAGGCTATTCAAGGTTTATGATTTAAGGTTTATTACATAAGTCATGTGACGACACCTGAGTGTGACGAGACCATGATATGAAGATGAAAGCTACAAAAGCAAATAAGTGAGTCTTTAAGCTTAGATAATTTTTGCTCCAAAAGTTAAAAAATAATGTTGATCATACTGTAATTTATAGGTGATTGCTAAAAGGAATTAATAGAGTTTTCAGCTGATGCAGGATTTTTCCGGAAATAGTGCTATAGGGGTCAGCAATGCAAAACTACAGACAAAGTTGGACATTTTGGGAAATATACACATTTGCTCTCTTACTCTTACCAGAAATGTAAAACAATAAAAAAAAAAAAAAAACAATTTGTGTCTTTATGGAGAGTTGCACCGAACTATTTCTTGACAAACTACACCCAGGCGCATCACTGTGAGGTGATTAACTGTACTGGGAAAATAGATAAATTATTAGTTATAGATAGTTTCAATGGTTTGAATTAAACTCAGAAGTTAGAGTACCTTGAGTTTGTCTTACTTTGCATTTGTTGCGGCCTTTGACTCCAAAGACCACATTTTTTTCATTGAGTGTTTTTAAATGACTTTATAGCCATGCTAGTGGCTAGTGACGGCAATGTCAGTAGATCAGTCAATCTGTCCACCACTTTAGTCCAGACCAAAATATCTCAACAACAATTGAACAGATTGCCATGAAATTTGGTACAAGATATCCATGATCCCCAGAGAACGTACCCTAACAACTTTGGTTATCCCATGACTTTTCCTTTAGCGCCACCAGCACATTGACATTTGTGTGAAATGAAAATTATTGGATGGATTGTCATAGAATTATGTGCACTTCAATATTACTTATTGTCTATAAAGCAAAGATGCATTCTACATTTTGAGTCTCCTGGAGTTTTTCTAAAATTTCCTAATTAGGTTTACAGCAAATTTTTAGACATGGTGAAGTCAGCCCTGCCATTTGCTTCCTTATCTTGCATAAGACCCAAGTGCTTTCCTATCTCATCTCAACCCAATGTTCAAGACTTTATTTCATCATCATCTTAAAGCGTGTGATGTTTTTCTTCTCTGTTGCGTCCTTTGTTGTCTGTAAGGTGCTTCGTGATGAAGTTGATTTGTTAAAAGCACCCTACATATAAATGTGACTTGACTGGACCTGACAGAGAAAGTGATGTCTTTCCTGTTTGATCTTGACCTCTTTGCCGTAAGGGTGAACACGTTTCTCTATACTATTAACCAGCCCTACATCATGTGCCAGGGAACTCACATGTCAAGGAAAAAACAGGAGATGATGAAATATGATGACAGAGGGTGGATTCATACATGGATAGACAGACACATTGAAATGTGCAGCAGAAAGTGTTGCACAAAGCGTACAGAGGAAGTAGCAGCAGCACTGAGTCTATAGCATGGGCCTTGTGGGCATTTTGTCTGGTGCGGCAGGAGCACAAAGCTCTTACTAAACCATGGTATTCCCCCCGTAAGGGACCTTAATGTGCGTCTGAAGGAAAATAAAATGTTCTTGTAATGGATGGTCAATGTCATGGTGGTCTATTGTGTTTGCCTTGTAGGTGATAGCTACAGTGATGGGGTCAAATAAGATGGGAATAGTCAGTCCAATTCCCCCTCCGAGGTAGAGAGTGCGAGTGTTTGTGGATGTGAAGCTGGAGACTGACCTCTACAGCTCATCAGGGTTTCTATTGGCCATGAGGAGGCTGTTTCCTCTGTGTTCGCGTGAGTATGTGTGTAGCGTTGAACACTGTGAAAATGTGGAAAATACAGCCATAAATGTGATTGCGGAACAAGGCAAATATCAATAGCAACTCACCAGGCTGAGGTAGGTGAAAGCAGGGTGATGAGTGAGGATTAAGACACAAGAAGGATGCTAGGAAATAGCAGAGAGAAGCAAGGAATAAATTAAAGTAACATTTCAGTTTTTGAACAACACTCAACACATAACTCCATTCATTACCTGAGGTGTACAACCAGAGAAAGTAACCTGATGTGTAGGCGCTCAAAAAGAATGTCGACCACAACTACATCTTTTTTCAACCCAGCCCTCAAGGTTCAATCAGATTTCTGTACTTCTGTGTTTCCCTCCTAATGGGTTTGGGTTCTGCCTGAGAAGTGCCAAACGGACAAGAAGTTGATCAGAGCTTTTCAAAGCTTCCCTGTTTTTTATCTGAAAGACAAGAGGAATACAAATCTAAATAGCTGTTCGAAATCTTGCTGCAAGGAAACACTCTTGGCTTGGGATAAATAATGACCACAAAACACCATTTGGATTGTCTGTGCACTGCAGACTGGCCATGGACTCACCAGCATCCCCCTTGTGTCTGGGAAGAGATACAACACTGGAGTTTCTGGAGAGTTCTCACTGCAAAAAGTACAGGAATTATTTTAAAGTATTTGTAAATATAATGTGAGACATATAAAGTTATTTAAGGAGATAAAATAGGGCTCAAAACATCAGTACTGGCTCAGGATGTTTCACAGAATATTTGCTTTGTTGTTAGAAAAGATTTTATGACTTAAGGTGAGAGAAACAGAAAACTCAATGCGGCATTCATTGATTTCTTTGGCCTACTTGGGAACAGTAGCACAAGCTGAAAATGTCTGACATATTAACACCTTATAAGGTTGTCAAGGAAAACATGTTAGCAAACAGTTGCCTAATTAAACATCCAGCAAACACAGAGCAACATCAGCCTTTATTTGGAACTGCCAAACACCTGGTTCCAGCTAGTTGTTAACTTAGTATATTTACTGTTTGGTGTTGAGTGTGTAGCGCACAGTGAGATCACTATTGGAGCTTTTTACCTCAACCCCCCGCCCCTTTTATCTTTTCATTTCAGAAACTAAATTTGCATACAATGAAATAGGATTTAAGACTGGCACTCAATGACTTATTAAGACCGACATTTTTTACAGGGGGTAATTTTTTTTTTGTGATCATTGGCACCATGACAATTGCTGCACGCTGTAGCAGACACCAACTGCAGAGGCATGACCCACAGCATGTACCCCCTTCCAGCAAGGCAGATCGTAGCTTCTGTCAAAACAGCAGTGAAGCTGCAACCCCAGCTGAGAATGTCAGCTGGCCTCATCTGAACAGCACAAGACTGGCAGCTGAAGGTCAACCTAGAAAGACTACTCAAATTCCCAGAAAGCATCAACGAATTCAGACATTGATGACAGAAACATCAAGACACGTTGTTCTGCTGAAATGAGTGGATGGATTAAGACACAAACCACCAGTGACATTAGGTTATACTGATGGTATATGCAGGAGATGCATGTTTGAATTCAAAGAGAAAGTGCATATAATATCCATCATTTGATTATATGTTCAGGCAATATGTGTTGGATATTTTTATGTCAAAATTTAATTTTGGTCCTCAGGCACAAAACATAAAACTTTAAAACAACATTTAAACAAAACAAAATACATTAGTAATAATAATGACAATAAATTGAACAATACAACAACACTCAAACAATCAACTTAGTAACATCAACAGGGACACACACATACACATAAGGGCTCTTAACCATCCCAAACCCCATCCACTACAACTGTTACATGTCATCTGTACAAAGAATGAATGAGAAATAAAAGTAAACAAATACATCCAATAACATTATGTCAAAGTACTGAGTCTACTTATAAACTAAAATGAGTGTAAATAGAATCAAAAACAAAAACAAGTCAATTTAAGGTAAACACACAAAGAAATCTTGAAGTCATGGAAAGAAGTCATCGATCTGAGTTAGTTAGGCAAATTATTCCAGTCTAATGGTGCTTTAAACTTAAAAGCACGCCTCCCAATTTCTATAAAGATTCTAGGCACAATAAAAAAAAGGTTGTTGAGTGTGTGTATATGATGATCTGAATGAAACTAAAAACTATTTTAGGTATGAAGGATAGTTAAAGTAAATGCATTTGAAAACAAAGAGCAACCAATGAAAATGTCTCCTAGAGTGAAGTGGTAGCCAGTTCAGTGTGTCGTACATGAAACAATGATGTGTGCGGTAAGGACACCTCAGGACTAATCTACAAATATTATTGTAAACTACATTTAAAGGATGTAGATGTGTTTCAGAGGTGTTCTGGTATATGATATCACCATAATCAATAATGGGAAATAAAAGCTGTTGGACAATTAGTTTTCTTGCTTGGAGAGTAAAACAATTAATTGACTGAAATAATATTCTGAGACTATTATTATTTCTAATAAAATCAATATGAGGCCTAAAAGAAAAGCCCCAAGTATTTAAATTTAGAAACTTTAATAAGTGGACACCCATCAATAAAATTAATAGCCAACTCAGCAGGTGAATGATGAAGATTATAACTAGGATATATGAATGTTTGTTGCATATCAGAGGTATGGAGATAGGGCAGGGCCGACAGTAAACCCTGATCAACAGGCAGGACCTGTTTGCTTGCTTGCTTCCCCTTAATCTGATTCATCTTCCCATGCAAACAACTAATCCTTTTATGTGTACTGTTCTGAGACTGAGATGGGGCCATGCACCTTCATGTGAGCTACTTTGTATCAGTGCATGTGTAGATTGCCTTTTCCCGCCTGATCTGATAAAAGCAAAAGGAATGTTTTAAAATACACACTGTATCCTGGCATTTACATTCATCTCACATGGTTTTATCACATATTGCCTTACTCGTCACAGAATGCTGCTCACTAATGCAAAAGTCTGTCTTTAAAAATATGAAATAGGAAGTAATCTCTAGAAACTGGAAACCTAACTTGTCTGGACTACAATTCACTGTGACAGAACACATACATAATGATGTCATTTATAATATTTGAAAATAAAACAGTAGTAGTTTAAAGCTGCACTAAGCAATATTTTTATATTAACAATAGATAAAATTAATACATGTAATGTGAAAGTGTCATTTGTTGTGACGAACCACAAAGAATTATCACCTAACTCCGCAGCTCTCCCCTCAGCTCTATCAAGCTTTTTAGCAACTAAAGTTAGCAACTAGCAAGAGAACGGAGCATTTAGCAACTAAAGATATTTCCCTTACAGGAGTTGGTAGAGACCAAAGCAGAGCGTAAAGCAGAGTGAATATTGGACTTACATTTGCTAAGTGGCCAATAACACAACTCCAAATAAATGCTTATGTTGCTCTGTGCCTGATGGATGTGTAAATTGGCAACAGTTTGCTATCATGTTAGCCAAAACGTTATAAGATAATGATATGACAATGTTAAATTTATGGAGAGTGGCCAAACATGGAAATGCTGCTGTAAGATCCAGTTCACTATTGTAAAATAATGCTGAGTAACACACCCTAATGTTAGCTAGCAGGTTAAAAGGTCAGGACTATGCTACCACAGGAAAATATGCTAATACAAAAACCATACACAGAAAAATATTACAGGAAAATGCAGTGTCCAGCCACTCATTAGTTAACTTCTGTTCTTCCCTCCATTTCTGCAATTGTAAACAGCAGCTTTAAACTCCTCTGCTTTGTGAAAAGTGACATTCCAAAGAGTTTGAACAGATCAAATGAAAATTTGCTGGGACTCTTAAAAACTCTGACATATAGCAGACGACTTGAGAGGATTTCATGAAAATATTCACAGTGTCATCACCAGCTTCTGTCTGCATGTGATAGTAATACATGAAATAAAACTTATTACTGTGGCAAAGGGTTAAAAGCTTAAAAGGAACTGTTGTATTGTGTGTTTTAACCTGACTTTTTTTTTTAACCATAGAAAACTGAAATTGTATATCTTCCTTAGTTCCCATGGGTTTGCTGTCTGTAATGTTTAGATCCAGACTGTTTCTCTTTGTAGTAATTTCTTTCTATCCCCCATCTAAGGTGTCCAACTCATTGTAATGAAACCTTGACTGTAACACTTGAGACCCACTGACCCAAAGTCTATCTGTTGGAGATCTTTCATCATAGTTTTTGATATCATATTCCATTAGACATATTATGATTCATGGTTTTGATTTTCCAACAAAGTAGTTTAATAAAAGTGAATTGAGTATTACAGGTTATTCAGCCCCAGACTTTCATCTTCATCCCTGAATGGAGATTGAGAATAGAATCCCCCTTAATCACTGCATTGTAATTGGTACAGTTTCAACAAGGGGAACTGCCTGAGGGGAGGATGTTGAGGAGGTGCAAAATCGTCCTTTCTTACAAGAATATCCCTCAAATTAGTGGCATGTTCATGGATAAATCTAGGTTTATTCCAAAAAGTTTGACTAACAGATGGACTGCAGATAAACAAATAATCATGATACCACACTGTCTGAGGATTAATGTATGGAAGACACTTTCTTGCTACTTTAAAATGCAACTGCCTTACTGTAACATTACCACAACAACAAATTCTTAAATCACCTGTTAATTCGTCCCTCATAGTAAGGCAGTGGGGGTACCACAAATGAACAAAACCATGTCAAAGTCTTTTACAACTCAACTATGGGGATTGTATTTGAATTAAACCAGATAATTTACATGTTAGCTTCATTGGATTTGATTAGTGTCCGAGAGCTTGATAGTGGGTAATAAAACATTTCTGATTACCAAAGATGCTCACTAGTATCCTAGTAGTATGATCAGGTTTTTGGCATATGTGATGCACATGTAAACATCATATCCTGATTTCAGAGGCCTGGATAAGCCCTTACTCCAATAGAAATTGGGATACTGTGGCACCTTATCAAAGTTCCTGACTAATCTCTGTTGGTACAGAAATAAGAGGCTGAATCAAAAAAAAAAATAAACCAAGATACTCTTAACATCATGTGTACAGGGATCTGAATAACCATGTTTCTCATGTTTCATGAAAATGTAATTTCCTAAATAAGATGAAAACCAGGATGAGACTCAAAACCAAGATACTAATGTGCATGTACACATTGGTCATACACATGGGTCTGAAACCGATGTGTCAAACACCTTAAATTGACAATATCACCACAGGATCAAGTACGTCAGATTGGACTTAAAACCACAGTCCCTTCATTAGGAGGCCATACTAAACTTATCTTACTGATTCATTCACTGGGAACTCTCCAAACACGCTTTCATTTCAACTATTTATACAGTATATGTGTACAGTTCTTGTGATCTTTGAAATCAGCTAACAACTGGTGAGCATTTTTCCATGTATGTGGTTTATTGTAATTTGGTGAGGAACACAAATGTGCAAGATTCAATTGGTTGTTAGCATCACATTTTTGATATTGATACTGTATAAGAAATTCCACATGGCTAACAATCTTTTTACTCATATTATCCAATTGGATACACACTGAGAATGGAGATGTTTTGATGTAGTACATCAATAACTTAATTTGTCCATTGACAAATTCCTCATGCAGGTTGATTGCCATACAGAAACTAAAAAAGCAGACACAGAAAGTGTAATCTTATGAATATTGTTCTCGGGAGAGTCCGATAGTCTAGCAGCATAATTAAACAGCAAGCCATCTGCAGACACAGCCATGGTAGATGTCCCACTTTTTGACTGCACACTGGTGAACTAATACTGGTTAATTATGGCTGCACTGATGCTCCCTCCCAGGAGGAATTATTTGGAAAATTCACAAGGAATTGTCTAGTAAGGAAAGGGAGTAATTAAGGTGAAGGATGTGGAAGTGAGGGAGAGACAGAGAGAGAAGAATGAGGGAGGATTGAAGTCAGAAGATGAACGGCAAGGTGAAGTGTTTGACAGGACGAAGCTCTGTGTGCACAGTTTTCACTGTGAAACATTAGGAGACGTGTGTGTATGTGTGTGTATATATTTCACTATGAACCATGCAATTTTAATCTGTCCAATAAAACAGTTCCCCAGTGCAGCAGCAGATCGCTTACAAGGCTGTAAAAGTTTGATGCAGCTCTTGTCAGGTTGGATTTACAGTCCTGGGCTCTGTGAATCGGCCACCATGGCAGACCGTATGGCCAAGCAGAGAGTGCCGGATCTCAATCCTGATTTATTTATCGTTGTCTTATGTCTGCCAGGCCAGGCTGGTGCAGCGTGGCCTATTTCTGTTCCTGCAGCACTGTGAAGTATCAGGTCCCATGATTTTTTATGATATGATGACATTTTATGATAATCAACAATCAATTTTTTACCACAATAATTAATATCCATTAAAGAAAAAGTTTATTATTTCCTATCTCTACTAGATCTTTTCTGTATTCTGGATACATGATAATTTGATCTAGACTGAATAGGTTTTGGAAAGGTTTTTCTTGTCCAAAAAGGACACTCTTTATCTATCTATCTATTTGTTCAGGACATTTTTTCTGTTATGTATACTTGCATGAAACAAAGTACATTCCCAAAATGTATACTAAAACCATCCACATGTCCCTTGCAGGTGACATACGCTATTAATTAAGCATACACTATAGGCATAATTGGTCTTACATATTGATTATATTACAATATTTTGCATATATTTCATCTAATGGTTTTTAAATATTTATTAGTATTTATTAGTTATTATTCTCATGGCATGGATTTACACAATTTCTCTCAATGCTCCCACCTAACTTGCAATACAGAACAGTGGTGTAGTAATATGCAGGGTTAAAGTACAAGATGTGTGGTTGAGAGGTCTAAAGCTCTGTATTAAGGCTCAAATTGTTGTGAAATAGTGGGTTCTAAAACCACTATTGCCATTTGACACCATTTGGTTGATTCTATCAGTTTTTGCTTCACTCTTCCTCGATGCTACTACAACAATATTTTCCAAATGAAAGCATCCACATTATTTGACAAGGCAATACCTAAAAGGGGTTTGAGCCATTTTAAAACATAAAATGTCCCATCATGACAACTTCCCTGCACCCAATTTTCCCCATAAAATCAAGAGCAGAATCAAATTGTGGGTGCAAGGTGAGGCCTGTAGGAGCAGAGTGGTGCAGCGGAAGAGTGTTGTTTTTCTACCCAGCTCAGCTCTATGTTGTCAATGTCTTTCATCAATTTGAAACGACAAAAGCGCAGGTAGTGTGGCCGAGCGGTCTAAGGCGCTGGATTAAGGCTCCAGTCTCTCAGGAGGCGTGGGTTCAAATCCCACCACTGCCATTTGCACTATTATGGCAAGAAATGTAGAAGTGTTGGCAGCCGAAGGGTCACTCCCAAGTCCAAGGGCCTGGTACATAAGTCTGTCAGTGATCTGTGAAATAAAGAATGGTTTCATTGTGCTCCTCACTGAAGGAAAGTACTCAAATGATTGTGTCAAATTAAGCCTTCAGATAAACTTTGCACTTTGGTGAATTTTATCCCAGTTGTTTTATTATGAACCACAAGTTGTTGGCACAAGCCTAATAGGTGGTGTTCAAGAGCAGAGGGGTTCAGTGGAAGAGTTCTGGGACCATAACCCATAGGTTAATAGATTGAAACCATCCTCTGCTAAGTGTAGGATTTTCTACCCAGCTCACCTCTTTGCTGTCAGTGTCTTCCATCAATATGAACCACTGAAAGTACAGGTAGTGTGGCCGAGCGGTCTAAGGCGCTGGATTAAGGCTCCAGTCTCTCAGGAGGCGTGGGTTCAAATCCCACCACTGCCATATTTCTTCATACTGTCTAGCTATTGTTGCACCATTGTGCCAGAGGGTCACTGCCAAGTCCATGGCAAGGGCCTGGTACATGAGTCATTTAGTAATCTATGAATAAAAGAATGGTTTCACTGTGCTCCTCACTGAAGGAAAGCACTCAAATTATTGTGACAGGTTGAGCCTTCAGATAAACTTTGCACTTGCAAACTTGCAACTGTTCTTAGATAAAATTCACCAATCTGGGCCTGCTTTGTAGATCCATTTCAGTTTGCATCATTGTCCTTGCAGATAAATCTTTCATTTTGTAAAGCCCATATTATTGGTGCAAGCCCCTAGTGAGGTCTTCAAGAGTGTGGCACAGCGGAAACATGCTGGGTCCATAACCCAGAGGTTGATGGATTGAAAACATCCTCTGTTAAGTGTTTTCTACTCAACAAAGCTCTATGCTGTCAGCATTTTTATCAATGTGTGGTGAAATCCATTTGCTACTAATAATTTGGTGGGTAGACAAGACTGATATGCACAGGAAACAAAGTAGAGACAACTTTGAAATGTTGGTGTGGTGACTGAGTGACTGATCAAAGGTCACACGTTCACTCAACACATACATAATAATCAATGTAGTCTCCAGGAAGTCACTATGCCAGGCCAAGAAATAGTGCAGCACATACAGTATACATCTCAATAAAACCACATTGTAAAGCATTGGTTTTGCAACAATAAATTGTGGGCACAATGTAAACTTTTCCACCCAGCATTGCTCCATGCATCTCTCTCTCTCTCTCTACAACCAAGTTATAGTGTTTGGTCATTGGTTTGTCATACCCTCTGTTGACTGGTTTTTAGTTTGCCAATTTTATAATTTGCAATACTTTCTTGATTACAGTCTGCTTTTTTATTTGTCAAGAATTGAGTTGTGACCCCAGGAGTGAGGATGGGTTCAAATCCAACTACTGCCATTTGACAGCATTTAGGTAATGCTGTCAATACAGTATTTATAAAGCCAGGCAGACACTATATGGCTTTGGCAGATTGGCCACTCCCAACTGATTTAAGAACTGGTTCAGATCGGTTGTTGTTTCATGTGCACTTTGAGGAGGGTCACAATGCCTGATTAATTACCCAAACGGTCGATGATCAGTTGGATTTCTGGTATATCAGAAGTCTTTGTTGGCTGTCTTGCAGTTTAAGCAGTTCCATGATCGGATTTCCCACATTTGAAGTTACTTCAATGCGCTTGTGAGTACATAAGTAAACAACAACAAACATGGCGCAGACCGGAGAGTGCATTGTGTGGACAGAATGTATGGAGACCAGGTCAGTTGAGCTCTGTGGTGGTTTCTGTACAAAGTAAAATGGCTAAAAGCTGCCTTTCTCTTATGCTGAATCCAAATGTCCGGACTTCAACATACTTGCAGACTCGCAGGCACATTCCCCATAATCCACAGCAATATGGAAGTGATGATGTAAAAGAAAATAAAATTATGTAATATCAATAATTTAAAAAAGAATAATTATCATTATAATAATAGACTATTTAAAATATTTACTTTTGACAAAATTAGCTTTTTACATTTTTGCTGTGTAAGTTAATTGATGTAGTGAGGTATAATGTACACACAGAATAATAGCATAATAATGACGTGGATTTGTTTATTATAATCTGCTAAACTAGACAAAGGTTGGTTTTTGTCCATCTACAATGTGAAGGTCCTCAGTTGAGTATTTAATGTGAATATAATATTAACAGTGTTTAACAGTTCATGTAAAGGGAAAATCTCACTGAGCATTCTGGCCATTGTTGTAGCTGCTGTGTAAAGCAGCAGACCTGCACTTATCAAAAACCTTTAAGAACTGTTCAGAAAAACACTTTGAAATGAGTTACATTCTCAGGGATGTCAATTCATCTCCATGGAAACACATCTTAAATCCTGTCTCAGAGCACAGTTTATCCCCTCGTGCCCCAGCACCCTCGCAAACTTGACATGATGACAGTGAACATGTCACAGTATGTACAACTGGGCTCAGTCAACATATCTGGAGGGTGGACATTTAGATTCAGCCTTTGTGGACAACAACTTAAAGATGCAACCATCTTTATTGGAATTGCCAATGGACAAACCCGTTCAGTCCCTGTGAGCGGCAGCAATGCCACAAGGTAGTAAAGATGAGGTAGTGTGGCCGAGTGGGCGCTGGATTAAGGCTCCAGTCTCTCTTGAGTTGTGGGTCAACACTGTTGACCTATACTGTCAAGCAATTCCACCATTATGGCATGAAACATTTTGACTGTGCTCCTCAATACTACTGCAACAATGTTTTTAGAATGAAAGCGCATAGGTTTTTATGAGAAGTAAATCAGTAAGTTGTCAATCTGTTACTTAGTTTGTGTGTAATTCCATTGTCCTTGCACATGGGTGTGTGTGCCTGTGTGTGTGTAATGACACATAAAAATGTAATGACATATGGGTGCAAGGACAATGTATAAATGACCCCCCAAAAAATTGTCATCCATCGATACAGGTTCAAGCTCATGAAACTGCCTTGTCAGTTACTTTTCTGTGTTTAATTACACTTAGTTGGGTTTTCTCTTAACCTACTAATATTTCTTCTCTTATCAGTGGTGCAGTGTTTATGTGTATGTATGCTATGTATGTATTAGTTAGTAAGTTAAAGGGCCAAACTGTTTATATCCCTAACAGGCAGGCATGATAATGTTAGTTTTATGTGTATGGTTCTTGTTTGTCAGTATATAAATGATTTGATCCTCTAGCACTGCTTGCCTTGCAGTCAGAACAACTCAGCAACTATGAATGAGTCGCTAGGGAAAAGCCAGATATAAGGCATTTCTTTACTAAACAGCCTAAAAGACAAGTGAGTTCCACAAACAGTCAGCATTGTTTAGGATGATGAATGTCTTTGCAGTTATAGGTTATTAAAGGCAATTCTGCACTTAATATTATATTATATTATATTATATAACTACATGCTAGTGGTTAATATACACTGATCATTCTCTGTATGTGCCTTACTCATCCTAATTACAAAACTGAAATAGATGATGAATAACTGTCCAATATAATATGTGCATACTTGCAATTTATTGAGCAATCAGTAGATGCACAAGTGAGTGAAAACAGATGTTAAATCTCAACATGAATTAACAGAACTTTCATTCAGTGTGCCTGTACCTATGTGTGCATCTTAAGTTACACATTGGCTTTGGTAAAGATAATTGTGTTCATTTCAATCATGTGAGTCACATATCTGTATCCAGTGTGCACACATTTCTCTGTCCTAGAATAAACGCTTTCTTTATCTCGCTATTATGCATCTGCTGCTGTAATTCATTTAGGAGAATCAACATGTAGTCACAGGGGACAGCAAGAAGGAAAGGGATGGTGGGGACAGTGTAGCAGAGACAGAGGTGAGTTACCAAGTAAAATATCATCCTTAAGGAAATGAAAACAGTAACCTCATTAAACTGAGAAATGTCTTCTGTCAGTGTTTTTTGCAGTTTAGTTAATGTTAAATTTAACAGTTTTTCAACACTCATTCTTTTTATTATTTCAGTTGCAGCTTGATGCTTTTTGATGTCATTTTTTATTGAATTAAAATAAAGTAAATAATAGCAATGTAACTGAGTGTCACATAGTCTGGAAAACAGCAAGATTCAACATGCTGGGAAAAAAAAACTTTGACAATTGATTTACAGTTCTCTTTTTTGTTGTACTCCTGTCCTTGAGTTTATTAATGTTGAACATAATTGTATGTGAATGTCTACTGTGTATGTGTCACTGTATTTGTAACTCAGTTGTATCTGGTGTTCATGTGGGTATTGAATTTAGGACAATCACCATGGTGTAGAGACAGCGCACAGTGGGCAGGAAAGGGACAGCTTAGTGGTGACTCAGGTGAGAGATTAACTCTTGTAATGTTCCAATACCAAGTTAACAAAATATAGTAAGCCTAAAAGCTGGCAATATTAGTGGATAAAGAATAACTCAAGTTAATATAAATACTGAATAGTAATACTTGGGTTCAAACAAATAAGTCAAGTCAAGTCAAGTCAAGTCAAGTCAATTTTATTTATATAGTGCCAAATCATAACAGAAGTTATCTCAGGGTACTTTTCATATGGAGCAGGTCTATACCATACTCAAATAACTAGGCATTTTTAAAAATGCTAATTTGCTAATTCAGTCTAAAATGTGATGAAAATCATATATTTTGTATTTCAAGCAATAGAAAAAATCAGGGGTTTAGAGACAGACAATGAGAGCAGCCAGGCTGCAAAAATGACAGGAAATTGGAGAAAAGCCCAACAAACCAAACGTTCAGGACATACTACCTCAATTGTTACCATCCAAGACCTTGCACTTTCAGGAGAGATGGTCCCAGGAGAACCCATGGCTTCATTACAGCCCTTTGTTAAACGGTGCTGTGCTATTATTGTGCCAAAGCCTTTAATGGTCAAAAGTCACATATTGTAAGGAAGACAGATCCTGCTTTTATGTCTGTTGGATTTAAAAACTGGAAGAAAGCAATAGAAAGGTTTAACTATCATCAGAAGAGCGAGAGCCACAAACATGCAGTGACCACATTGTTGAGTAAAGCCCAGCCCATCACTGCAAAACTATCACATGCACAAAAGAAAGAGCAGTAAGAGGCCAGAAAAAAGCTCTGGAAGATTGTAGGCAGTATTCAGTATTTGGCTAGGCAAGGTGAAGCTTCGAGAGGACATGTGAATGATGAGGGAAACTTTAAACAGTTACTGAGATACAAAGCAGAAAACGACCCAAAACTGTCCTCCTGGCTGCAAAGACAATGGATTTTATTAGTCTTAAGGTGCAAAGTGATACACTGCAGATCATGCAGTAACACTATTGTCAAAGAAATCTCACAGGAAATTAAGTCTCTGCCAGTAGTGTAATACTCTTTGATCACTGATGAGACACAGGACATGAGTAGAGCAAGAGTCAATATGCCTTTGTTTTATTGACAAAAACCTTGAACCCAGAGAAGAATTAATTGGATTGTATGAAATAAAAAATGTAACAGGTGAGGGAATTGCAAAGGGGGCCTGTATGTACATTGCGGACCACACTGTGTCAACCTGGTGATGCAGTCTGTCATCTCAGCATCTCCATTTGTTAGAGACTCACTGAACTTGGTTCATGACTTGGGAGTTTTCTTTCACCAGCCTGGCAAGTACAAAAACATTTTCAAGGAGACCGCTGTCTCTGAGGCTTGGCACTTCAGATCTCCCAAGACATTGTGTCCTACCAGATGGACAGTACGCACACCTGTTGTCTAGTCAGTGCTTGCACAATACAAGATTGTTCTGACTTCATTACAGAACATGGCTGCGTGCAGTTCAAAAGAGACCGCAGTGAGAGCCAATGGACTAGGAGAGTCTCCTCAAAGGAAACACACTTCTTGGGCTTCAACTAGCTCAGGATGTGACAGATTTAGAAAGCCTCAATGTCTCGCTTCAGCATAAACAGCAAACAATATCTGGCAAGCTGTCAGCTGAATCCCACTATAGAGGACAGCATTTCAACATGCTAGATACAGCAACTACACAGTTGATGGAACATTTTGACCAGGAGGGCATTCATACACTCAAGAGACTAGTGGATGTTCTCATCTCTAGGAAAAGTGAACAACATCAACAGCTACCCAGAGATTGAGATTTTGGCATTGCAGGTGCAGCTGGCAAAGTCCTGCTATCAGTAGAGCACATGTGCTGATGTGGTCAGCATACTGAAGGACATGGTGCCAGAGGTGTGACAGCTCTTCAGCCAAGTAGAGAACCTGGTGAGACTTCTACTGGTTGTTCCTGCCTCTTCAGCTGAGGCTGAAATACATTTCAGTGCTTTGAAAATACTTGGCAGAGAACATCGATGACCCAGGGAAGGCTTAACCATTTGGCTTTTTGCCATGTGTACCATAACAGGTTGGACAAGCTGTACAGAAGACAGATCTGTCAGAACCTCATAGAGCTGAGTGATATTTGCAAGAATATTTTTGGGTCATTCAAATAAAAACCCTTATGTAACATGATGTGTGTGTGTGATGTGGTGTGAATATATAGTCTGTACTGTCTCAAATAAGGGTCAATACGATTTTGAGCTTGTGAAATGATTTTTTAGAAAATATTTCAAAGTGTAGTTTAACTACACTATTTAATTTGTGAATGTGTAAAAAAAAAAAAAAAGTAAGTCGGAAAAAAAAGACCAAGTAGTTTGTTAGGTTTGCTGTTTGCTGACTGTTCCAAAATGCTGTGGTTATGTTTGTAGTCTGTTCAGAACATGGTGGTTTATGTTGATAATTGCCCATTTTGGGCTGGTTTATTATTAATGGTTATGACCCATTAACCATTAGTTAAGTGGCTGTTACTTTTCTTGACCCTACCTGTATTTTACTTCTGTTTTTTGAGTTTGTATCCCCTGTAGTGCACCTCAATAGAGGATTGACACTATTGAGAGCTGCTTCCTGCCTCTCATTCCACACTGCTCCTCAGTCATTTATAATACCTTTGCATAATATATATATATGAATGATGAGGTTAAAGATTGAGAAAAAAGGTTGTTTAGTGAACATATGAGTTCAGATTTAAAGTCAACTTGCTTTGAATCTGTACTCAGATTAACAAAAGCTGACATACCACCCACAGATACCACCACAGACTTTTAAATTATTCCCGAACATCATTTCACAAGGTCTGACAGGACATTTTTGAAATGCTCAAAAACTCTAAAACTGGTTGCTCAAATATGCTTGGTGAAATTCAGATCTGAACATAAGGGATGGATGGTATGTGAATTCTCTATCTGAATTTGAGAACCCTAAAATAAATATATACTGGAAATAAAGTTTTTGGAATTGCACAACTTGACAAACAAAGTGACTATTGAGAATTTCACATGTCAAGTGAAAATTCAGAAAGATGGTTTTCAAAGTCAAATATTTCAATGAAATGAATTCTGTGGTATTTATTTCAACATCAAGTATTCAGTAGTGATTAAATGTCAAAATTAAATGTCAAAATTTGGTATTCACTTGCTGATATATTTTAAATTATTATGGCAATTATTTGCTTCCATACACACACACACACACACACACACACACACACACACTGGTTTTCGCTCACTCACTCCACACTTGGTCCCCCCAAAAGTCTGAGTGAGGATTTCACCCTTGTCCTTGTAGATCATTTGTAGGTTGTGTAAACTACAGATTGTTGATGCAATTGCCAAGGGGAGAACTTATGAGCAGAATGGCACAGTGAAAGTGTGCTGCATCCATAACTCAGGCACTGATGGATCAAAAACATCCTCTGCTAAATGTTGCGGAGAGTTCAATGAGAAGATTGATACCACACAATGTCTGTATGGTGTATATGAAGCTACCACACAAAGACTGAAACATTGGGGTAAAATCTAGCCTGGCTCGCTCCACAGGTGACAAAATCCTCCTACCAGTACCAGCCTGGCAACCACTGGAAGCCCCAAAAAAATAATACAGAACATCTCCACATAAACCATGCAAAGCATTTGTTTTGCAAATCACAAAGATTGGGGACAAGCCCCACAATGCCATTTCAAGATCCCAAGCAAGTATGTCATACCTGCTGCTGACTGCGTTTTAGTTTTCAAAAAACAGAAAGAGTTGCTTTTTTTATTTGTCAAGAATTTGCTTTGCTTGGCAACAGCTGTGACCATAGCAGTGAGGAAAAGTGATCAAAAGGTAATGTGGCCAAGCGGTTTTAGGCACTGGATTAAGGCTCCAGACTCTCAGGAGTCGTGGGTTCAAATCACCACCACTGCCATTTAACACAATTTAGGTAATGTGTCCTTGGCCCTTAACCAATGTTTTGAAACCATCGTCTGCTATGTGAATGAAACACACAATTTCATGATAATGTGGTCAGGAGAAAAATAGATGGAGAGACCAATCCACCAGTTGTCATCCATCTCCTCTGCAACTAGTAGGGCAGTCCTTAGAAAAGCATGGAGAGAGGTTAAAGAAAAATACAGTCTTATTAAAAAAAAAAAAAAACTATGATGAATAACAATTACACTGGTGTTGAACAGAGGCCACCACTCATCTTGACTGTGCTGTCATTAGTTTATGGTACTAACAAGGTACCACAATTAATCTGACCTTGTTTCATACTGCTCTTTAAACTATACTAAATGGTCAAAGTAACACTACAGGCTGTGACTGGCATCACAAGTGTGTGTTTGTGTGACTAAGAGAGGAGACAGACAGAAGGTGTGAAGCATTGTTTGCATATATCAAAGTGTGAAAACATTATATCTGTGAGCATCAAAAAGCAAAAAACTATGTGCAAAAGTGTGCTGTTGAGTGGGAAAGAGTTGGGATTATTCATATGTTTGTGTGTTCATGTATGTGTGTCTGTGTGTGCATGTGCACTGTGTGTTTCCGAGTCAACATTTTCTGTACCTTTAAGCGAGTGCGTGGGTGTTAAGTGTTGTTTATCTCTGATACATCCTCCTGTCTCTCCAGCCTGTTCCAGTTAAACAGCTGCAGGTAGGATGATACATTATGCTACTGCAGTCCTTCATTGTTTCCTCTCTTCCCTTCCATCTCTCCCTTTGTGTTTTATAAAAGTTAATACTGTACATTCTGAGTAAGGTAAAGCAAGTTTCCATTCTATTTTCTACCCTGTATACCCAAACACTTTAATTCAGTCTACTTCAGTTCATTCAAACTAAATACACAACTCAAAATTTCACTCAACACCCGTTTCATTTTGGTTCCAACCATAAACAAAACTCAGGAAGTCAAACTAAAGTACAGAGAGGGTATGGGATTCTATTTGTGTCTTAATTCAGAGCGAGCAATGGGACATTTTGAGCACAGAAAAAGATTCTTAGTTGAATTTTGTTGAGAAATTATTGTCACACAAAGAACAAAAACTATCCAGTTCTCAATAAATGTATTTTTTGTGTTTGTTGTTATCAATATAAGTGCACAATAATAACCTTTTTCGCTCAGTTTTACTCATTTGTCCTGCTCCGTGCAGTCTCAAACCCTTGGACATTTGCTTACACACTCCCTCAACCTGACTGAGCGATAAATTGTTTTTCAGAACACAATTTCAGGCAATCAGAAAGTTGGAGTAGGTGATTTTTTATATTTGGTCAGGAAGTAAAATGTTGGACACAATATTTTTCAGCCATGGTCTGTTGATTGGTCGGTCAACCAACTACTACTACTACTACTACTACTACCACAACTACTACAGACATCCCCAGAAAATGATGAAGCCTAATGACTTTGTCAATCTCATGATGGTGCAAGAAAAAAGGAATCACCAGTTTGGGTTTTTAGTGCAATTTCTTAACTCTTGGATGGATTGCCTTGTAATTTGGTACAGATATTAATGGTCCCCAGAGGATGGATCCTAATGACTTTTTCATTTGGGCCATCATCAGATCAGAAATGAATTTGTCCAATAATTTGGTTTATCTACAAACAGTTTTGTTTTATGTTTTAAGTTAGTTTAGCTTTAGCAAAGTTATTACAATTCATTCTGTGGGAAACAAGAATGCCTGTAGCAAATTTCATAGCAATCCATCAAATAGCTGTCAAGATATTTCACACCAAAAATGTCAGCCTGCTGGTGGTGCTAGATAAAAAGTCAGAGAACCACAAGTCATAAGGATGTATTGTCTGTATTGATTACGTTCAATATTTCTCTAAAAAATACAGTCTAGACCAATGTGGTGGACTGACTGACATTACCATCCCTAGAGCCCCACTTCTAGCATGACTGAAAATATTGTACATACTGTATGTACTTGTAAAGGGCCGTTACTGTACACCTGTCAGTCAGTCTGTTAGTTTGACTGTAAGGTCTCCAAAGAATAAATCCAGCTTGAGGGAAAAACAGAACCTCCTTCACTCTTTAATCTCTGATCACAGCCTCCACAGTAGTTTTGACATCTTTACAACAATCAAAGCACTGACGTGGGCTTACAGCAAAGCAGATACATGCACTGGGTACTGTGTCCTCCACTGACCAACATGTAGTGATTAATGTGAGCCATAGTAGTAACAAATAGAGGAGGAGTGGTTATTTGATGATTGCGGCTGTCTGTTGACTCTGACAGCTTGTTTCTGATGTAACTCTGACGCAACCCTGACAGCGATAGAGGCAACTGACCACAATGTTTCGGCCAATTATTACATAGTTCTTCTTTCATTACTTTTTTCCTTTTGTCTAATGAAGCCATTTTATAATTTCTCTCATCAGCATCGGTTGCGGTTAATGTGCTCAGTATTTAACCCGCCAACATAAAGCTGATAGGGCCTGATGTTGAATGAACGGCTTCATTAGAGCCGATGATGAAGACTTAAGCTGTGGTGTCACAAGTCATCAGCTTCATGTTGTCGCAGATAAACACTGAAAGGGTACATCTCTATGCAATTTTCTGTTCACTAAATAATTAGCAGCATGCTGCCACTGGGGAAACCTGGTAATCTAATAAATGCCTATAAATGTTATAGATGTGATATCAAAAGCCTCGCCATTCAAAACCGAGTTCTATGGTGATCTTGTTGACCTGGTAATGATTTTTCCAGCCTAAATGTAAAAGATTTCTAAATAATTTGTGTGCCTTGAAGCATTTTTACATCAGTATATCATTGTACAGAAAAAAAAATTTGAAGGTTAGAAAAAAAAAAAGAGATATACTTTTGCAACATCTTGCAAAACCTTTGCACAAAAGTTTTGTGGGATCTTGTAAAAGTTACGCGGGATCTCACAAAGGTTTTGCGAGATCTCATAACAGTTATATTAAGGTTTTTCATTTAGGTCAATGTACTTAGGGGTCAGTTCAGCACTATGGAAGCAACCACAACGATGGAGCGCACACACCCGTGGGAGACGGCCAATCTGATTTAATGTCTTCATATTTGAGGCCAATCTCAAAATAAAATTGAGTGCTTGGCAGTAGGCACAGTTTTCACATAAGTGAGAGACATCTGAAGTGAATACTTACGAAAGTCGTAAATGAAAGTAATATGTTGAAAATATTACCTTATTGAGCATATTAGGGCTCATAGTTAGAAGCTTGTAGACTTTGTACACAAGATCTCACATAGGTATCTTCATCATTAACTTTCAAACAGTAATTTTCCCTGAATCATCAAAAAGGTATGACTCTTTAACACCTTAACATCAACAATTAACGATTCAACCAGTGATGGATAACACAGTGTTAACCCTCAAAGCTGGGTTAGGGTCAAACTGACAGAAATAAAAGTTTCAGTCATTTTCAGAGCATGAAAACTCATGAAAACTATGGTGATGTACTATTGCACCAACAGAAAATAGAATTGCAGACTGCTCACTACATGGTTCAGTGTATCAGATGCTTCAATGACAGGACAAACAACAAAACCAGACAAACAAAAATGTAGAATAAAATATAATAAATCATACAATAATGACGCTTGTTACTATTAGGCCCTAACCCTAACCCAGTTTCAGCATTAAAGCATAACATAATTTTGTCAACACATATGATAGAAAAACCAGTGCAGAAACACAGGATTTTTTCAGCTTTGGTTGGTTCAGCATTTTTCACATACCATTGGAGATGGTTAAAGGTTGCCTGTTCTCTCTGAGAAAGCACTACCTTTGATGCTTCAAACAGTTGCAACACTCTTTTGCCTGTGCCCTTCTTTGACTCAAAACACGTCCCTTGTCTTTCAGCTTTCAGCTACAAGTACCATGGCTGTGGAGAAGCAATCGACTATATATTTTGGCTCTTGGAGAATGGCTTTATGAGCCACTGTTTCGATGGCAGGCTCCATGTTCTTCTTTGGAGGTAGGAAATGGGAACCCATCCTTGTCAAAAGGTCGAGCAAGTCCTCTTCATCACTTTCCTCCATCGTGCCCTGGAGAGCCTTCTTAACGGCTGATCTCTCTCTGAAAAACAATGTTATCAGGATGTCTACATCAACTCAGTAGATTCCATGGATGCAGGCTAAAATGAAAGCTTTTGATAGCCTCACAGGCATGACACCATGGTCTAGTAATCCTTTCACCCAG
Source organism: Scomberomorus guttatus (assembly GCA_038419695.1). Classification (NCBI taxonomy): domain Eukaryota; kingdom Metazoa; phylum Chordata; class Actinopteri; order Scombriformes; family Scombridae; genus Scomberomorus; species Scomberomorus guttatus. Next base: position 27,527,652 of record CM076452.1, read on the forward strand.
TTCTGTCCAACTGCTTGCCATTCAGCCTCACAGAAATCTGGCCTCAGCCTTGGAACTCGCTCTGTTTCCCATTCACACTGTTCAAGCATTGCTCCCAGAATGCAGTGTAAACCTCCCTTGACACTCCAGCATCATCAATAGCTTTTTCATTTACAAAGTCCATCTTTAGAGTCAAATTCATTATGCTGCTGTCCATAAATACAGCCAAAAGATCTTCAACAACCTTTATCCGGCAAATTGATGCACATTGTGGGCCCTCTGGATTTCCTGAGTTGCCAGCTGAGGTTGATGGGGAACGTTGGCTGCTTGAATAGAAAATAGCTCCATATATCACATCTTTACAGTTATGTGAAATCATAGAGTACTTCAAAGGATGTGTTCAGGGTTGCTTGCAGTGATGCACTTTACTTATGCAGTTTGCGCTGCTTCCTCGTGTATGGACTGCACATGTAGTGTAGGCAGGCTATTAGCTGAAGACAATGGGATTTGTGAATCCTGCATACATACTCCATTCAGCTTGGCACTCTGAAGGATGAATTAAGTATACAGTATTAATTGACAGCAGACACTTTGACCCTACAAGTCTAAGATGTGATTGCAGACTGTAATTTATAGAAGTCTCACAGTAAGCGTTTCACAGCACTGTAGGTTATTTCATTTCATATTCCATAGAATAATGGGGGAACAGAACAGTGCATACGCCATAAACATATAGGACATGGTTCATTTTAAGTAGAATTGCACTTTTTGAATTCATGGAATCAAATTTGCTGACTATTCAAGTCAAACCAAAACGTTGTACTTTTACATTTTACTGGTTTTAATACCTATATTAGTATTTCTACCTCCTAACCCCAAAACATTCCTGATCTTATCAACTGTCTCATCACCATCTGCTCTGCAAAGGTCATCTTCCTCGTCTACTTATGGAACATCTTCAAAACTTTTATGACAGATGGGCTCAAGTTCTGTTTGTGGGGAGGTCATTAGGAACTGCACTGGTCAGATCAATTATTTAAAAGCAGGAGTCAGGGAAATCATTAGAAGGCTGGAGATGATTCCAAACTTTATCATCATCATGATCAGTTGCATTGCCGTCCTGCCCCTGGTCAATGTGAGTTTTTTTGGGGGGTTGGGCTGGGGTTGAATGAGAGCAATGTCTCAGATACTACTCTATGTTTTTTGGATCTTGGTTGCATCTGGAAATGCAGATTCTGCAACAAATAAAAAACACGTTTTCAATGTTGTTGCCAGCAGTATTTGCAAATAATGGCAAAAATGTCAATGTCAATATCAACAACAAAGTCCTGGAAAAACTGCATCCTACAGAGGTGCAAGTATATGAGGTGCAAAGTTTCTGACACACATTGGGGTGACTGTTTGCACACAATTAAAAGATAATGCAGATGTATTTCATAAAACAGAGAGTAAGTTATTACCTAAAGTTTAATCTTTAAGTACCATCTATTTCCATCTGTCCCTGTCATTATCATTACTTTATTTATTACAAATATTTTCCTTCTGCCACAATCGAATCAATTGCATCAATGTGAGATCCATGTTTAGTCAACTGTGAATCCGCTGCCTCAGTGATGCTGACAGATCAATCTTCAGATGATGAATCTTCACTACATTCATCCACTTCAGATGAGGATTGATCGGTTGAGGGTGCTTTTTCTTTTGTGCAAATGTAAAATCTAAGCAGCTTCAGTTTGGTTTGTTCATAAAGTCTGCCAACAGTGTCATCTAAAGGAATCTGGTTTATTTTAAAATTACAGACATCAAAGGTAAAGTCTTCAGCTCACCCTTTTGTTGAGTGCCCATCTGGGAAAAATAGCTCCTTTCCTATTTCCAAAATCTGAAGAACACTTATTTTTTCCACCGTTGCATGTCTTGTTCCTCCACCATTTTTGGTCTTCATTTGAGGGCATACATTCATTACTTTTCTCCTGCATTATTTCTCTGTCTTGCCATACCTTCACCTTGCTTTTAGAAAACACCTGATGTACCACACAGCGCTCCTTTTGTCTTCAATCCAATTTTCTGTGTTTCTATTTAACTCTTAATTTCTGTATAAGAGTCTCTTTATTGGTGCTGCACTTTGATGAACAAATGGCAAAATATATCACATCATATGGTGAGTGAGTAGCTGTTCTCTCCTTCTGTCAACAGTCATGATGGTTAGCACTGCCTTGTCAACCTGCAAACACACACACACACACGAAGATCCAAAGCCAGGACAGTCCTTTTTAAAATATTTTCAGTGTTTCTGTGGTAACCACCCCCTGGACATAACTGGTCTTAATTGCTCAGCTAATGCTGTGACCATACAAAATACAGCTACATCGAGATTGTAGAACTGAAAGTTAGGACCAACTTAAGGTTATGACTAGAGCACCATTTAGACTTAAGCCCTGAATGTGTTGCACCTAGGTGTAAAGGTGTAACCTTTACGCCTAGTATGGAGCACAGAAAAAATAACAATCACACAACCATTAAGACAAAAAAGAGTCGTCTGTGATCTGACAAACCCACTGGACATCTATTCAGACAATGAGCTGATTGAGAGGTTTCCTTTTGGAAGGCAAGCTCTGTTTGAGTTAATCAAAGAAAAAATAATCAATTGTTTTCACTAAAGAATGGTGAATGACACATTGTCTTGTTCTGACAAGTTATATCTGTACTGCTGCCTCCCAAGAAGTTTAAGTCTTATTTTTTCAGCTGATTTCTTAAGAGCCAATGAATCCTTTTTGGATTTTCATAAAATATCTTTCCATTTCTTCAACTGTCCGCAGTCCGCAATTGCACTGGTGATCAATTTCCATGCTGAAAGTTTTTGTTTGTTTGTGTTGGTGCTGTCAAATTTAGCTGTCAGAATGTTTCTATGCTCTGTATACAACTCTATAAGTTTTCTTATTTCTTCATCCGTAAAATTCATTTTTCTTTTCTTTTGGTTTGCGTTATCCATATGTTCCATAGCTTGCTTGAAGGGAGAAGTTAGACTTTGAATAGAAGTGTGTTGCTTGGCAATAATCATCACTTTGCATGTATTCACATGGACATGCATCATAAGATAAGGCACGGCTACGACTGTGGTCAGTCAGGCTTGGTCTGGGCAGTTCAAAAAGTTGGCATTGTTCAACACAGCCCTCCTGGACACAGCTGAGTGGGACCTCTCTACCTGTCTGCGGCCCTCCTCCTGCTCAACACCTAACTATCAGTCATCCTGGGCCAACGTGGTGGGACATCTGACTCAGACGGGACTGCCTCTCCCCCTCACCTGAGCCTCTCTAACCGCTATGTAGTAGTTGGAGAGGAGCAGTCCAATGACAATCCAGTCCATCCAGCTGATGCACCCACAGCTTCATCTCTTCCAGATCTGGACCCAAAAACAGTGCCTGCCGACACCGCAGCTTTCCCTCCACTGGTGGCTGACAGTGCTCAAGCGGCTGGCCACTCCACCGTGAAGCCAAATAAACGGCCCTCATCCCGGTCTTTGACCTCATCTTCCCGGCGCAGGATGCTGAAGGAGGCTGTGCTCCAAAACTCTGGTGGTCTCCCTCGCCTTGATGCCACTGCCTCGCCACAGCACTTGCCTACCCGGACACACAGTGTGGATAGTGCACTCTCCTGCCATGAGAACCCACAGCCAACCACATTAATAGTGGGTGATTCCATAATTAGGAAAACTCACTTCTTCAACACAGCCAATCACTGTTTCCCTGGGGTCACAGTTATCCTGGATAAGCTCCTGGACTGCTGTGCTCACTCCCATCCTCTGTATACCGGGTGTTAGTCCACATGGGGTCTAATGACACAGCTTGTCAGCAGTCTGAACTGACTAAAAAGGATTTTAATGACCTTTTTAGCTTTTTAAACAACTGTGGGAAGTCAATCTTTATCAGTGGTCCCCTCCCAAAACTGGCCCATGGAGCAAGACATCTTTGCAGAATCCTCAGCCTCAACACCTGGCTCCAGTAACATAGGTTTTATTGACAATTTCAATCTGTTTTAGAATCATTCCTCCCTCTTCAGGACCAACAGAATCCACCCCAACTGGCTGGGTAGCTGAATGCTAGCGGCTAACATGCAGCATGCTGTCCACTCTGCCCCACATAACTGACTGTTTACATCCCACACCCCCTCCCTGGAGCCTTCTTCTCCGCCTATAGTGGCAGCTCACAGTACTGTTCCCCCCACCAGCTCCCCCCACAGGCCTCATCTGTCACCACCATTCATTCCTGTTTTGATTACCACTAGACTAAAGAGGCGGTACTCAACACGTTCTGTAAACACATCAAGCCTAATAGCAGTTCCCCAAGAGCCCTTTGTGTCCCTTCACCCTGTCACTAAAACCATAAAAGCTGCACTGCTAAATGCAAGATCATTATCAAATAAGTCTTTCCTAATGAATGACCTGATTATTAGTCATAAATTAGATCTCATGTTCCTTTCTAAAAACTGGCTTGGTTTGAATAACAGAGCAGCTGTTCTTACTGAATCAGCACCCCCAAGCTTAAATTTCATTGATGCCCCCAGAGTTGATAAGAAACGGGAAGGAGCAGCTGTTATTTTTTCAGACATGTTTCAGTGTAAGCAGGTATCATTTGGAGACTTCTCATCATTTGAATATCTTGCTGCTGTACTGAAAGGCTCTCCTCATGTCCTACTCCTGATTATATACAGGCCTCTAAAGTATTCTAGCAGTTTCTCTGATGAATTTGCCTTTTGTATAATCTCCTTGGAATATGACTGTCTATCTATATCAGGAGATTTCAACATTCATATTGACAACCCCAATGATGACAGTGCCAAAGAATTTAAATGTCCAATAAATGACAGTTAGCCTCCCTGGATGTCAGCTATTTGCTATGTGAGGATATAGTGGAGTAATGGCAACCTGAGCAGTGAATGAAGGTACACTCCCTGTGTGTGTGTTGTTATCTGAGCTTCTCTGTTCTTTGTTTTGGTAGCCACACTGGCTGTGAGACAATCTTTCTTCTCAGACATCATCAACAAAAAAAATTAACAATGCATGCACCTTATTTGCCACAGTTGATAGACTGACCAACCCTGCAGCAGATAGCCTCTTTTCCTTTCAACTGATAAATGCTTTTTTCTTTAGACAAAATTCAAAACATTAGACAAACTATCAGCAGTTCCACGTTGAACAAAAATGTGTCTCCACTACTTCCACATGAAAGTAACTTGATAAAAATGAACCAGTTTAATGACATTGATTACAAAATCCTAGAGGAAACTGTACAATATCTTAAACCATCAACATGCTGCCTTGACACTCTCCCAACAAGCTTTTTCAAAAATGTTTATAGCTACCTGGTGACTGACTTTCTCCAAATAGTTAACAGCTCTCTCCTTTCAGGCCTTATTCCGAAGGCCTTAAAAACTGAAGTCATTAAGCCTCTACTAAAAAAGAGTAGCCTGGATGCTTCTGTAATTAGCAACTACAGACCCATATCAAATCTACCCTTCATAGTAAAATAGTTTGTTTACCAACAACTTAACAACTTTTTATTTTTAATAGTCTTTTAGACAAATTCCAATCAGGTTATCAGCCCCATCACAGCACCGAAACTGCGCTTATCAAAATTCTAAATGACATTTGCATGAACACTGATGCAGGCAAAATTTCAGTCCTTGTGCTACTCGATCTCAGCGCCGCTTTTGACACTGTCGACCATTCAATACTATTAGATAGACTGGAAAACTGGGCTGGACTCTCCGACACGGTCTTAGACTTATCTGCAAAACAGGGAGCACTCTGTTTCCATTGGCAACTATGTATATCTGAGCGAGCTAGCATGACGTGTGGAGTACCTCAAGGTTCAATTCTTGGACCTCTCCTATTCAACCTCTATATGCTCCCACTAGGCCAAATTATGCATAAGAACAATGTCGCTTAACACAACTATGCGGATGATACTCAATTATACATAGCTCTGTCAACAAGTGACATGGTCCTCTTGACTCACTGCATCTGTGTATTGATCAAATTAATGGCTGGATGTGCCAACATTTCCTCTAACTAAACAAAGACAAAACAGAAATAATTGTATTCAGGGCTAAAGAAGGAAGGCTGAAAGTTGGTGCACATCTTGATTCCCTTTCTTTGAAGCCTAAAAGCCAAGTCAGAAATCTTGGTGCAATTACTGACTCTGATTTAAATTTTAACTCCCACATCAGCCACATCAGGTCTATTACAAAATCAGCCTTTTATCACCTTAAAAACATTCTCAATTAGAGGTTACATGTCTAGACAAGATCTAGAAAAACTAATTCACGTTTTCATTTCCAGTAAGTTAGACTACTGTAATAATATTCTCTCAGGTCTTCCCAAAAAAACACTCAGGCAGTTACAGCTCATTCAGAATGCTGCTGCTAGAGTCCTAAGAAGGACCAAGAAAGCTGAACATATCACACCAGTTCTCAGATATCTGCATTGGCTACCAGTGTCACAGAGAATTGACTTCAAAATATTGTTACTTGTCTATAAATCACTTAATGGTTTAAGGCCTAAGTACATCTCTGAATTGCTTCCACACTATGAACCCTCTAGACTTCTCAGGTCATCAGGGACCAGTCTGCTAATTGTTCCTAGGATTAAAACAAAACAGAGTGAAGCTGCATTCACTTATTATGCTACACATAACTGGAATAAACTTCCGGAAGATCTTAGAAGTGCCCCAACTTTGGCTATTTTTAAAAATATGCTAAAGACTTTTATGTTCACCGCTGCTTTTAATTGCTCCTAATAATTGCATTCTGACTCTTAGACGCACTATGACTTTAGACGGATTTTATTGTGTTTACTCTGTTTATACACTTTTTATATACTTCTTAATTTTTTAATGCTCTGTTCTTTTATTTTATGTAAAGCACTTCAAATTGCCTCTGTGTATGAAATGTGCTATATTGCTATATAAATAAACTTTCTTGCTTGCTTGCACAAAGTCGGACATAGCTAAGACCAGCATAAGAGTTAAGACCTACTTTTTTCCACCCAGCTGGTGCATTCCGCTGCAGAGGGCTAATTAGGGGAGTTTTCTCCACTCCCCTATGGCCAAACATCATCCATAATCTCTCTTAGTTTACTACTGTATCACATCCATGATTCATGTAAGAGCATCAGTCTCAGTTACTGATAACACTGTGCCAGATTGTGTTCTTGTGTACTGTTAAACAAGAACCGAGGAATGCATATTAAAAGAAATGATTTGTGTTTTTACATATCATATACAGTATTAGTACCCTGACAGGTTCAGTTGGTATAATCGCAGCATGTCACTCTCTGTTGATGGGAACAGATTGCGTCTTGGAGCTGGGGAGCACTAGAGCAACTGACTGTGACACTGAAAGCTTTCCACCATTTCTGTCAAAGCAGCTAATTAACAAGACAACAAAAAGAGGGGAGGAGGGTTGAGGAGGGAGAGAAGATGTTATACATTATCCAGCTAATGTTAAAGTATGGATTGTAAGTATTGATTGGAAAGCCATAGCCATTAATTGCAGCTGTCACTGGCAGCTGTGAATATTTACTTAAATACACATTAAATATGTGTTTTGTCCATCAGTTACGATAACATTGTACTCAAGTCAAGAGATTTGGGAACAGAGCAACATTGAGTCTGATAAGGCAAGAAGAAGTGGTGAGACAATCAGATCAGGTTTTAAACTAAGAGTTTAGAGAGATTTTCTAAACGACTTTATTTCCAAATAAGAAGAATTGCCCTCAGCTAGAAAAAGCAGACACTAATGAGTAACTCAACACTGAATCCACTTTTTTGAGTTTATATGAAGCTTAGCGAAAGTTCAGTGAGGAAGACCATCTTTTGTATGCCAGGTGTAATTTTATTACACATACCTCCCTGTCATTCTCTTTCTCACACATGCTCAATCACTTCCTAGCTGTCAATGCACAGGGGCGTAGTCTGACTTTCAGCTGTCACCAGCTGATCACTTCTACCCAATAGCACAGCGACACATTTTCATAGTTAGCATATCATCTGGTTGCTGTCTTTTTAAATATGTCTCTCTCTCCCTGCTTTAGTCTGGCATGCTGCTGTTATGCACGCCCCTCCACCTCCCCATCTCCACCCAGTCTCCTGAGGATTGCTGGTACCATCACTTCATCAGCTATCAGCCTCATCCGAAGTCATCTACCACCACCACCAGTGTCTGGACTCCATGGGGGGGGTCTATCTCGTGGCTGCTCAGGGATGATATCCTTGTGGAGTCTAAACACCCAAAGATTCTATAACTATCCTTTCTATTGTATAATAAACATTTTTTTCCTGATTCAATTGTCTCTCCTTATTGAAATGTAGTCACTTTAATACACTACCTATTGATCCTGGTCCCATTTTATAGTGTTCACTGCAACAGAAGTTATTTTACTTTTTCAAGAGAAAATCCGGTAATTCTGTGAAAAATCAATGATGTAATGTTGTACACTCCACCCCTGAACTGTGAAGTCACGTTCATCTCCCACCCCAGATAAATACACCAGTCAGATATGTGGGGGACCAAGTGGAGTAGATAACCCTCTAACCATTGTAAACTAAGAAATGGTAGACCAGCTTTAATATCCATTCAAAATGCATATTTATGAATACAAAATGTCCCTCAAAAGGTGCTAGATTTAAAAGATGTAAGGGTCAAGCTAAAATTAGTTTTGAGGTTCAAGTTGAAACAGTACTTGAATCGGTGCAGCACTTATGTATTTTCTTCTATATTTACCTCCTAAAGAGTCCCTGTGCAGGTTCAAATAAATAAAAATGTATTAAAATCAATGCATAGTCTCACAAATTGAGAGCACATGGCACAAAAAAAATAAAAATATCCCATTCATACAGAGAAAATAAAGAGTGGAGAAAAAAAAAAGTGGTTGCTCTGGTCATGTGAATGGATCATTTGAAACTACAGTTAGGCCCAGAAATATTTGGACAGTGATGCAATCTTCATGATTTGGGCTCTGCATGCCACCACATTGGATTTAAAATGAAACAACTACAACAGAATTGAAGCGCAGACTTTAAGGTTTAATTCAAGGGGTTGTACAAAAATATGATTAAACATGTAGGAATTGTAACTACTTCTATACAAACACTCATTTCAGGGGCTCAAAAGTTAATTGGACAAATAAACATAACCAAGTAAAATGTTACTTTTCAATATTTTGTTGAGAATCGTTTCCTTTGCCAGGCCTTTACTGCAGCTGTCTTCAGTTGTTGCTTGATTGTAGGTCTTTCTGCCTTAAGTTTTGTCTTGAGCAAGTGAAATGCATGCTCGATTGGGTTGAGATCTGGTGATTGACTCGGCCATTGCAGAATATTACACTTCTTTGCTTTAAAAAAAAAAAAAAAAAAAAAAACTCCTGGGTTGCTTTTGCAGTATGTTTTGGATCATTGCCCATCTGTACTGTGAAGCGCCGTCCAATCAACTTTGCTGCATTTGGCTGAATCTGAGCAGAAAGTATATCCCTATACACTTCAGAATCCATCCGGCTGCTTCTGCCTTTTGTCACATCATCAATAAACACAAGTGACCCACTGCCATTGGAAGCCATGCACATGCCATCACACTGTCTCCGTGTTTTACAGAAGATGTGGTGTGCTTTGAATCATGAGCTGTTCCAATTTTTCTCCAAACTTTCTTCTTCCCATCATTCTGGTACAGGTTGATCTTAGTCTCATCTGTCCAAAGTATGCTGTTCCAGAACTGGGCTGGCTTCTTCAGGTGTTTTTTGGCAAAGCCAATTCTGGCCTTTCTATTTTTGAGGCTGATTAATGGTTTGCACCTTGTGGTGAATCCTTTGTATTTACTCTCATGAAGTCTTCTCTTTATGGTAGACTTAGATACTTATACACCTACTTCCTGGAGAGTGTTCTTCACTTGAGTGGATGTTGTGAAGGGGTTTTTCTTCACCATGGAAAGGATTCTGCAATCATCCACCACTGTTGTCTTCCGTGGACGTCCAGGCCTTTTTGAGGTCCCAAGCTTACCAGTGCACTCTTTTTTTTCTCAGAATGTATGAAACTGTTGATTTGGCCACTCCTAACATTTCTGTTATCTCTCTGATGGATTTCTTCTTTTTTTTTTCAGCCTCAGGATGGTCTGTTTCACCTCCATTGAGAGCATCTTTGACCGCATATTGTGTGTTCACAGCAACAGCTTCTAAATGCAAACACCACACCTGGAATCAACTTTAACTGCTTAATTGATGACAGGTTAACGAGGGACGAGCCCATGCAGCCTTGTTATTTTTTTTTGCAGCCTTCTGAGTCAATTGTCCAATTACTTTTGGTCCCTTGAAAAAGAGGCGGCTACGTATTAAAGAGCTGTAATTCCTAAACCCTTGCTCCAATTTGGATGTGAATACTCTCAAATTACAGCTGAGCAGCTGCACTTTCAGCCCATATTGATTATATAATTGTATCCTGAATATGTTTTCGTAAACAGATAAAATAACAAAACTTGTGTCACTGTCCAAATATTTCTGGACCTAACTGTAAAGAACCATAGAAAAGAAAATAGAATAAAATAGAATACATTTGGTCCTGAATAATTGCTGGAGATTAAATAAGCCTAAAAGTTAACTTATGTAGCTACACATACACACATCAAAATTTCCCTCAAACTAATGAACAAGTTGTGATTCCAACAATACTAATAGATTCAAAATATTTTAATAAAGGAACTGAATTTTCCACAGTTACCTGATCCTGGCATATTGCTATTCAGCTCAGAGAAATTACTATCACTGTGATAATAATAATAGAGTAAAGTGGGTGGAGAAACAAAGACATGGCAATTATCAGCTGATTAATGGTAAAATCAGATTTATTGCTTGGCATCCTTTGCTTTTTAGAATGATATTAGAAAATGTCCTTGTAGTTGTATAATGCTCAGACAATAGCAAATATACTGTATGGAGTTTGAGAGAGAAAACTTTATGAAGGATGATTTTATTTAACCCAAGCTGCCTGTATTTTGCCTTAATATTCTCCTTTAAATGTATCCAACTTTAAATTAGAAAACCGAGTATATCCATCATATCAGTGGTAGATGACACTGTTTTCAAATATCTGATAATCTTGAATAAAGGAAAAATACTGTCTGGGTGTATCAGCGAACAGTATAAGTAGTCTAAACCTTCACACAAACACATGCTGGAAAATGCAATATGCCACATTATGAAAACATCTGTCAACACTTCAGACATGCCTGGTGCTTTTCTGGCAAACTTTAGGAAAACATCAACACTTTAATACTCCTAATCTTTTGGTTGCACAAGACAGATGGATGACAGAAAATGCAGTTTATTGCTGTTAATATTGCATTCATGGTGCAAAGTTTTTTTCTGTTCCTCAAAGTGACAATTATGGAATCATTAACAGAGCAAAGATGCCTCAGGCTGTTGTAGTAGTTTTGAGTTTTGTTTGGATTTCATACATACTCCCTTTCCACCAACTCAAACCTAGTTCTGGTTCTGGGCTGATGCTGGTGCCACTTCGCAGTTGGCTCAACTAGTGAACCTTCTAAGAACCGGCTCTCTTTTCCATGGGCTAGAGAGCCAAGTCCTTACATAACTGTACACGCCTCCGGTTTCCTAGCAACGCTAACACCAACTTCAAGCACCCCCAAGAAGTGGGTGGGGCTTAGAGTTTAGCTACAGTTTTAAATATGTTTTGCAGGTAACTCTTGTGAATAAATGTGTTGCACCAGTTTGGACCCAGAGCTTCATTCTGAAACTGTAACACACTCAAGCTAACTGGCTAATATTTAGCGTTAGCTAATCCCTGTTGCTTTATTTAGCAATCAGCTATCAGTTTGCTAGTTAGTAACTGCTTTTTAGTAACTCATACATGTCTGCCTTTTTGTCTAACAGTAACATTCTGCTTTTTATGTCCAGCTGTTTACTCTCAATTCACATCCATCAATGTTATACAATCCACCAGATTATTATAGCTTCCTAAAAAAGTTAAGTTCTTAAATGTTTGACTGCTATTTGACACTTACTGTTGATTACCAGTGATATAACTGAATACTGAAAAAAAAGAAACATCTTAAAACATATTGTAACATCTGTTATACTTCTGTCCATCAACAGGCTGACTGCCTGCAGTGAGGGGTAGAGCTGCATCACAGTGAGTGATGAAGCACCAATATTGGACGCCTGAAGTGAGGGAAGCTTGATGCAGGACTGAAGCAGAAGCTGCAGGAAATCCAGCAATTGTTCCTTAGATGAATATCATCCTCTCAGTCGGCCCAGCCAGGAGAGACAGCGTGATGGCGCCTGTGTTGGTGTGTTTGTGGGAGCATCAGCTTGCTCAGTAGTTTCAGACAGAAGCATCCAGGGGTTAGGCTGTGGCTGCTGGATATTAGTGTAATCCTTCACATGTTCCTTTTGTTAAATAAAGTTTTATTCTATGCAATTCTGATGTGGTGTTTCTTCCTTCATACACTACCTGTACTTAAGTGTTGAATGTGACATATAGAACTTATGAATACAGTTTTGTGTAAACATGATTGCACAGAACCTGACAATAAATTATTTACCACAGTTTACTGAAAATTATCTAATGCTGTTCGTGTTACCAAGTGTCCACATCAACAAAAATGTAATAATAATCCATGATGCCTTGTATTACGTTGGCTTTTATGGCAATTAGATGTGTAATATGGTGTAACTTTTCACATTAATACTGAGAAAAAGAAGAGAGAAATCATAGCCAGCTCCGCTCAGGTAACAAGTACATTAATAAAATATAAATGTTTATAATTTCTGTGAATGTTCAAATCACTGTGACAGAGTGGACAGTAGAGGGTCCACTGTCCAGGCTGGAGGAGTCTTCATCTTCTGCACTGTACTGTGGCATAGGCTGCTTCTGTAAATACAATCACATATGTAAATTTATTGTATATAGATCAGTTTGAGCTCAATGTAAGTAAATAGGACCACTGAAATACAAAAGATAACTAACTTTTCTCTTTTTTTCTGTATGATTATTATTGTCAATAAACTAAAGTTCAGATAATGATTGTTCTTCATGCTGAGCAGATGCTTCATCGCTGTCTGTCCTCTGACTGTCTAGTTTATGTTATTTACAAAGATTTTCAAGAATTATGGTTGGCTGATAATTTTAATATTTACATTAAAAATGAATTTGTGGGTTAAATACTTATTGAGCTTAAACTTACCGAACAAAAGCAAGAGTATCTGTAAGAACAGTCAACAGCAGCTCCACACCGGTTTAAAAATGCTGGTAGTGAATCACAAATGAAGACGTATATTAGTGTCTTCCTTCAGAAGCTGCTGCGGTCACTCAGCTCGTCTGCTGCCTGTGACGGAGCTCTGAGGGCCGACATCAAGGTAGTAGTTTTAGAGCCATACAGACGTACAGAAATAAAAAAAATTAAGAAATGTAGGAAAAAAATGTAGAAATGCAGAAATAAAGAAATGTAGAAATACAGAAATACAATTATAACAAAATACAAACATCACTATAAAAATGTTAAAGTAAACAAATTGTAGAGTTCTGGCTAAACTGACAATTAAGTGTGGTCAAAACCTGTATGGTACCGCTCTACCTGGAGCCACCTGCACTCTGATTACCTCCCATGATATTGGAGTGATAAACGGGAAACATGGGAAAAAAAGGGTGTAGACTCAGGCAATACTCCATATTTGATTTTCATGATAAAATATAAATAGTAACCACGTTTACTATACACAAAGCACAGAAGAAGTCACAAACTGAAATATCCAATGGGGCAATAAAGATACAATTTTCACAATATTTAGAAATGAGGAATTTGACTCCTACATGCCGGCCCCTGGGGCATGGTAAAGCAATCTTATGCAGGGGCCTCCAGCAGAAGACACAACTCTGAGATAGGCCGAAGGAGTGGTAGTCTGGGCTTTCCATTGAACTTGTCTAACCAGTCCTCTGGAGTCAGGCATGGTTTGTATGACCCGCCCCAGGATCCAGGAGTTGTGGGGAGCGGTATCATCAATGATAAGAACAATATCCCCAGTAACAAAGTTCCTCCTCTTCTGTGTCCATTTTTGATGTTCCTGTAACTCAGGCAGGTACTCCTTTGTCCATCTCTTCCAAAAAAGGTCAGCCATATATTGTACCTGCTGTCATCTGTGTCTAGGGTAACAGTCTTCTGAGCTGAAATACCCAGGTGGTTTGAAAGGCTTGGTGTTCAGCAGAAGGAGGTGGTTGGGTGTGAGAGGTTCCAGATTATTAGGGTCATTGGTGATGGGCCTGTGATTGATGACTGATTGAAAGCCCATGTGATGCCCTTTTTAAAGGAGAGTGTCTTTAATGTGGACATTGGAAGACCTTGGATGGCCTCCTTAAGTTCTCGTTCTGCTCTGACAAGATTGGTTCCATTATCCAAGCACATGAACTTGACTTGACCTGTCCTAGCAATGAACCTTTGGATAGCACGAGTTTGTGTCCAATGAATGTGCCACCTCCAGATGAACTGCTCTTATGTTTAAGTATATAAAGATGACTCCATACCGCTTAACAGTTTTTCTATCACACTTGATCTTAAATGGTCTAAAGATAAACTTAATGAACAGGACCCTAAAAGTAATAAAATGTAGTAAAAGATAATCAGACAAGTCAAAGATAACTGAATACATCAATAAATAATAGTGTACATATACACACACACACACACATATATATATATGACATTAAATCACACACATCTTCCAAATAAGTCCAAATCTTTTTTGACTACACTACTTTGTCAATTTATAAATCATTTTGTACTATTCTGTTTAAATTTAATAAACCAGTATAATAACTGAAAAAGAAATCATGTGTTCTCTTGCAGCCTCTGTCCTTCACAAGCAATAAAGCATGGCAAATGAGAGTTTAATGATTTTCATGTTTTAATGATTTAATGGTGCAGGGAGGCAGCAATTAGCCATTTCCTTACAATTAGCAATGTGTTCTTTTTTCTCTATACATATTACATGTATTTATATATATATATATCAGTCTTCTGACATTTACATAAATCAAAGGCATCACCACATAAATAATTCAATACATGTCTGTAGCATTAGTATGTCTCAGAATAATAAAAAAAAAACTTCTACTATGGCATGAAACTATGGCATGAAAAATGTCACAGAGTTGACAGTTCTTCCTGTTATTTTATTCCTCTGTAGACTAAATATATATATATATATATATATATATATATATATATATATATATATACACACACTGTATAGATGTGCCCATTACTCAGTGCATCCATTACCTACATGAGTTTCAAAGAAAAAAAGCAGTTGAGAGCTAAACATGAACTAGTTAAAGGGTACTGTACATAGACTCATCTCTCCAATAACAATGACACAAAGAACACAGTGTTTTTGTAACCATGGAAACACACGGACAGTGTGTATGTGTCTGACTGTATGTGTTGTGACTGGGCTCTCTGTTACTGTGCATGTGTTGTGGTTTTAATACACCCCTGCGTGGTGAATATTTAATAAAGTGGTGAATGAAAACAGGGGTGGAAACATCTTTTTTAATTTTCAAACAGAGGGGCACTGGGGCTAACATTAAGCTAGCTCTTGATGGTCAGTAGTGTACTTCCAAACTGTGGGCCGGCTGCTTGTTGAAACACAATGTCTGGTTTTCTATTTCTACATGTGTTTAAATACAGAAGATGTGATGTGTGTGCAGTGCTGCCAACTATTTTCAGTGGAAAGTAGCTAAAGCCTACTCATAAAATCTCTAGATGATGTCACATGCTTATTTGCATATCTGTGACATCATGAACTGGCTAACCACATATATACAAGATTTTTGAAACTGAAAGTAAAGAAAATGAAGTAAACTGAAAAGATACACTGGAATAAACTCAAACTATTGTAAACTCTGTAAAAAAAATCTAATTAAATAGTCAAGACAAGTGTTTAGAATAAAAACAAAGGACAAGAAGTCCACATGTCAAACAATGGGCATCAGTGATCGTTAGGTTTGCACATTCACAACTCATTCCAGTCTCTGTCTGGCTGATGATTGGTCACTGAACTGAATGTTGTATTTTAAAATTATTTATATATATATATATTATATATATACACACACACATACATACATACATACATACATACATACATATGTATAAATTATTAAAGTAAAAAAGAGCTGAGTTTTCAGGCGTTTCTTGGTGCATTTAAGAAACGCCTGAAAACTCAGCTCTTCTGTGAACACCTTTTTTAGCACTGTGTTGATTGTTGCAGTTGTTTCTTTCTGTTTACAGTATTTCTTATGCACTTGTCTACTTCCAGTTGTTTCTTACTTTAATAATTCTAAAAAATAAAAATAAAAACCTTCGGTCCTGCGCTCTCTCACTGCACTTGTACCTGGTTAACTACTTGAGAATTTGTACCACGGCTCTTTTGGAATCACTGTTCTCTAACGCTTGACTGTCTTGCCTCACTTGCAAGTCGCTTTGGATAAAAGCATCTGCCAAATGATAAAATGGAAATGGAAAAATGAATGTGCTGCTGCTCTGTCCCACTCACTGAACACAGTCCAGAGAGCCACATTAGCGCTCATTCACTGAAAAGTACAGGTGACTTCTTTCAAGGAGGGGAATTAAGGTCTGCCCAAAAAGTCACCATTTGCCGCTAACCGACAAATAGTGACTTTTTTTTGGAAAAAAAAAAAAGAGTCACTTAAGGGGTCTTAAAATTCGCTAAGTTAGCAACACTGCATATGTGTAGAGGATCTGGGGTTGTTTAAAGGCACCTTTGACAGTGCTGTGTCCTACACTGCAAAAACAGCCCTACTAATCTGAGATCTACGATTAATAATTAGCAAAAAAAAGCTTACAATAAGACACAATTTCTTTAAACGGCATAATAAAAATAAGTGACTTTGTCTTAAATTAAGGCACCAGAAGCATTCTTGGTTTTAGCATTTTTTATTTAGAGATGTGCAGGCAAAAAACAAAACTGGCTGAGCTGAGCAGAACACAAAACATACTGAACAGAACAGAGAATCCAACAAAGACTGACCAGGAAACCCAGGCTAAAATACAAACTGAACTAATGAGGAAATGGGGAACAGGTGATTGGACAGGGGAACAGGCAAGGAGCTGATAGGCTGAGGGAAACACAGGGAGCAGGGCAGGGCTGACGAGACTGATACAGGGCAGGTGTGAAGGTAACAGCAGGCTGGGGAAAAACACTGAGAGCAGGACAGGAACACCGGAGGGAAACCCAGAAAACACAATACTCTTAATACAATCCAGCATACATTAACCCATCCAAGAATACAAACCAAAGTACACTACACCATAAGCTAACTAATAATGCAAGACAGTCCTTTAAACCTACAAACCAAATCATATCAACAAGCAAAACCATATGACCAAAAGGACTGGACAACAGAAGTGTAACACAGGAAACCAAGAGAACAAAAACAGAGTCCAAAAACCATGAGTCCATGACAATAACTGCTTCACTGAAGTATTTGACAACACTGAGTCCATCATTCAGGACTAGACCACTTTCTCAATAGTCATGCAGACCAAAGGAGAAGGGTCATATTAAACTGTATATTCAGTTTTTGTCATGTGTTTGTGAGCCATGCAGTTTTTGTTCAGCATGGTTGTTCATATTTTGCTGTGTGTGTGTGTGTGTTATGTAGACCAGACTGCAGCTCTCTTTATAGTAATAATGTCAAATGTGAAGCAGCAGCTCTCATTGATAATGAATAATAATTAGAGCAAACTTTAATTGGTGTCATTTCATAAGATTCTTAAATTGAGAAGTTGTGCAAGTGGTCTTACTCTTAAAATAAGGAAAACAATCTTCTTCCTCTGCTGGCATATTAGGCAAAACACTGTTGTAGCTTGTTACTGATTAAATCTAGCTCAGTGTTAGCTGGAATATCTTATTAAGACAAAGTTAGATATATTTTCTTAAAATAAGATTACTTTTCTAATGCAAAACATGCTTGACAAGATTATTTTTTCTTTTTAGATAAAAAATAAGACCCATTTCCTAGAAATGATTTTCTTGAAATTCCTTTTTTGTAGTGTAACAAAAGTAAAGTAACAAGTAGCAATGTAGCAATTACTTTTTCTGTTAAGTAATTAGTAAAATAATGTGATCACTTTTTTAATGAATATGTGATGAGTAATTGGTATAAAAAATTCAAGTAACTTGCCAAAACACTGATTGAGAGTATAAGAATATTTGGTATAAAATATTATTAGAATATTTATTTTTTGAATCAGAATATTGCAGCATTAAAACGTTACTTGACTGCATGTTACTTTGTTTAGCTTCACTTCTCCCAGTTACATGTAAAAGTTTGGATACATTAAATAGAGCTTTGCTACACTGTCACCTTAGCAGGTAAAAGCTAAAACGTCACACATCTCAGGCATCGAGAACTACTGCTACCAGACATGAGCAGCCATCTCCCTAAACTCACCTTGTATTTCGGGGTGATTTTGTGTTATAGCCTTTCGTGTCAATGTAATGTATAAATGTTTTTTAGGCCTTATAGACTGCCAGTCAATCCAACATTTGACCTTTAGCTCAGCTTTCACAGTAGACAGCTGGGCCATGTTGTGAATACAATGCTCAAATTTATATTTTACATACTAAAGGTCTAACAGTGGTCAATAACCAATCTGTCATTTTTACATACTACCAAAGTTAGAATAGGAAAACATCAAAACAGGAGTGGAAAACATTTTAATTTTAGGTGAATATAACTTTGAGGGTTGAAATGACTGATTTAATATGTTTGTGTCAGAGCCCACTCTCATTGTCACTGCATGAGAGTGTGTGCATGTTAAAAAGCTCAAATGATCATCGGGGTTGAAAAACTGCATATCGTAAATCTGTGCAATCTGTGTGGGAGGGGAAATGAACTAAAGGCATTAAATGTATGTGTGTGGGAGTGTGCACATGTTTGTGTGTGTCTGTCGGAAGTGAACAGCAGATTTAAATACGGGCTTAGTCATCTTAGGAGAGATATCCTGATTAAAAAAGGGAAAAGCTTCTTTGGGAAGGCAAAGATGAAGGTGCTCTGTGCGTGTGCGTGTGTGTGTGTGTGTGTGTGTGTGTGTGTGTGCGTGTGTGGCATTTTAAGCTGTGACTGATGATTGTTACACCATTGATATTGTGCTTTTAGCCTTTGTAGATGGTCAAACACACACACACACATACACACAATCAACATGCTCTCTTTATCTTCTTTGGAATATATTTTACTTATTCTCTTTCTCAAATAGTTTTATTCATTTCTAAATAACAAAAGTCACTTAACAGCAGATGCAAAACCCTGCAGGATTATATTCCATCAAAAGGCTGATCTTATCTTTTCCACTTTAAACAGCGTATTTTTCACATTATTAATATAACTTATTTCTGTCAAGTGTTTCATACTAAGACTTGCTTCAGCCTATGTATTAGCAGACAAGACTGTAGAGGTGTTCAAGTACATGTACAAACAAATCTCACTGAACTGACTATAGGCCTGCTGAATCACCATTGTCACTGATTGAAGTAGCTTCTAGCTCTCAGCTGTGATACACAGTATATAACTTCCATGTTAAAACCTGATTAAAAGACAACAAAAGCCACATAAACAATTAAAGTTGCAAGCAGCGATAAACGGGTCCCCGCACTCATGCACGTTGGAGGAGCGGCAGTCGTGGTATTGCTACTGGAGGTTGGTTGACACGGCTCTGAATTGTCAGGATTATTGGACACTGTGTGAAAGGGTGAAATATTATTTCCTGTGTGCAGTATGTGGCACCGGACAGGGCATATTGGAAATTGTGTATACATTTGATGAACTATGTGTCACTTAGGCTCCACTTCCTGTATGCAAAAGCTTGGGCACCCCAAATAACATCTTTTGGTGTTTTTTTTTTATTGAAAAGATGTAAACACAGCCTCTCTAGGATATGGAAAAAAAAAATTATATATATATATATATATATATATATATATATATATATATATATATATATATATATATATATATATATATCAAACATTAATGAATAGTTAGTTTTTATGTCATAAATTTAACAAAAATAGATAAATAAATAAAAACATTATTGTGGCATGTGCAAAAGTTTGGGCACCCTACATAGTCAGCACTTAGTAACACCCCCTCTGGCAGATATCACAGCTTACAAACAGTTTTTGTAGCCAGATAAAAGTCTTTCAGTTCTTGTATTTGGGATTTTCCCCCATTCTTCCTTGCAAAAGGCTTCTAGTTCTGCAATATTCTTGGGCTGTCTTGCATGCACAGCTTTTTTAAGATCTACCCACCGATTTTCAACTATGTTTAAGTCAGGGGACTGTGAGGGACATTCCAAAACCTTCAGCTTCTGTTTCTTGAGGTAGTCCGTGGTGGATTCAAAGTATGTTTAGGATCATTATCCTGTTGTAGAAGCCATCCTCTTTTCAGCTGCAGCTTTTTTACAGATGGTGTGATGTTTGCTTCCAGAATTTGCTGGTATTTAGTGGAATCCATTCTTCCCTCCACCTGTGCAATGTTTCCTGGCTGCAACAAGCATGATAGATCCACCCCCATGGTTAACAGTTGCAAAGGTGTTCTTTTCATCAAATGCTCCTCCAAACATACCTTGGCTGATTGTGGCCAAAGAGTTATATTTTAACTTTATCAGTCCAAAGCACTTGTTTCCAAAACACATCAGGCTTCTGTAGATGTCCTGTTGTATACTTCTGATGTTGGATTCCATAATGAATACTCAGGTAAGGTTTTTCTTCTGCTGACTCTTCCATGAAGGTCTTGTTTGTGCGAGCATTGCTGCGTGGTGGAACGGTGCACCACCACTCAGTCACTCAGTCAGTCTGCTAAAGCTTCCTGCAGGTTTTTTGCAGTCAAATGGGGGTTTTGATTTGCCTGTCTGACCAGCATACGAGCATACCAGCAGAGTTTTCTTGGTCTTCCAGATCTCATCTTGACCTCCACAGTTCCCCTAAACTGCCATCCCTTAATTACATTTCACACTGTGGAAACTGCAACCTGACAACACTTTGTTATTTTCTTGTAGCCTTCCCCTGCATTGTGGGCATCAATAACTTTCATTTTCAGACTCTTACACAGCTGCTTAGAGGGACTGTTGGGCCCCTGGCACTTTCATGCTCGGGCCCTAACAATAATGTGACAGACAAATCTGTTTTTCAGACATTGTTACTAGCAAACCCTGAGAAAGGAAGGCAGAGATGAAAACACCTCTGTTTTCATTTTCAGACAGAGGGGCTAATGTTACACTAGCTGTTGATGATGAATAAATACCTCCAGACTGTAGGCTGGCTGCTTTTTAAATCACAACATCTCCTTTCTATTTGTACACACGTTTAAATACAGAAGATGCGAGATGTAGAAGATTTGGGGTTGTTTAAAGGAGCTGTGCCAAGTAATGAAAGTAAAATAAAGTATAAAAATAATACTCATACTTTAAGTGTTCATTTGATAAGAATATCAAATATTTCAAAATATTAAAATATTAGAATATTTGGTGTAAAGCAAAGCATACAATCTTTAGCATACAAGCTACATTTTCTGTAGCTTCACTTTTCCCAATAGACCTTTGTCACTACAGACATTTTGACTTGTCGAAGCAGGAAAAGCCCAGCCGTTAATAATATTAACGATGGCTCCGTTCCAACATAGGATACATGGAATGCAGCCATCATTAATGTCATTAATTCCACCATACTTTTCCTGCTTTGACAAGTCAAAATGTCTGCCATGAAAAAGGTCTATTACGAATGAGTCATTTTGGCCAGTCTCATTTTCTACTCATCATTTTGTTTCACTTCATTTATGCAACCTCACATTGTGGTCAGGTTAGCTGATTTCTTGCTGGGTGGGGGGTTCTTTTGTTTTGCCCTAATTCAGTAACTAATGACCTATCTGTCCCAAGTCATTTTTAGCCGATATGGAAGCTGCAGTAGTGGTTGCTAACATTCTCACAAAGAGACATGTCAATAGTTTTTATTTCTATAGGTTGATGTACAGTATCTTGCACAAGTTCAGCAATCTCATCCACGCTTGTCGCTTGTTGAATGTAGCATGGTAGCATCATATTTGTATGACAGCATCTGATATCTTTAAAAAATAGCAGGTGTGTGACACCCATTGCCAACATTTTGGGGATCAGCTTGATGTAAAACCTACTGTCTTTGTTTCATTTATGTCACACGGCATGCTGGATGAAACTGCATAATTGATTTTTTTGCCACTTGGGGACAGTTATTAAGGCAAATGATTGCCCAATTACACATCCAGCAGACATGGAGCAATAGTAGTATTCATTTGGAGTTGGGTTTCTGGCCACCATGTGAATGAAATCCAATGTTCACTGTATTTAGCTCTGTTTGGTCTCCACTCCACTGTTCACCAGCTAGTTACTAACCTTGTCTGTCTGTTTGATGCTGGGCAGGTAGCATACAGTGAGTTTATCAGAGCTTTCTCAGTGGAAGCAGCTGCCTGCAGCACGAGGGTTGGTCAAAGACTAAACCAAGACTTAAAGTTACAGAACACAAAACCTAAACAATTAGTTGAAAATGCTGCATAGAGCTTAGGGGAACTGCACTTTGGTAATAATTCTCAGTTGGTCTGTCACTACAAGTGGCACCTTACTTGTTACATGTAGTCATCTGATCCATTGTTCCATCAAATCAACTTTATTTATATAGCACTTTAGACACAACACAGTTGATCCAAAGTGTTTCCCGGCACACAGAGGAAGACAAAACAAAACAAAACAACAGAGAAAAAAGAGAAAGAAGAGACAGACTTACAGAGACTTCAGGAAAAAATATCTGAGCTGGATTACAGTAGTCACAGTTAAAGGCTAATGAATAAAAGTATGTTTTAAGATGACGCTTGAAAATGTCAGATGGTGGGAGGAAGAGAATTCCATAATTTTGGGGCAGTAATAGAGAAAGCCCTGTCCCCATAGCACTTTGTCCTGGATCTGCGGACAGACAGAAGTCTTTGGTCAGATGATCTCAGTTCTCTGACAGTGTGATATGGTGATAGGAGTTCTGTAATGTAAGAGGGGGCAAATCCATTTAACACCTTGTAAACAAACAACAGAATTTTAAAATCAATTCTGTAGCTAACAGGCAGCCAGTGTAGAGAAGCAAGAATGGGTGTGATATGTTCCCTCTTTTTTGACCTTGTCAAAACTCTTGCTGCTGCATTTTGAACTAGTTGGAGTCGTGATAAACAAGACTGTGTGATACCAAAATATAACAAGTTGCAATAATCAAGGTGTGAAGATATGAAGGCATGGATGACTTTCTCCAGGTCAGAGGTACAGAGAAATGATCTGAGTTTGGAGATGACACGGAGCTGCATAAAACTTAATTTACGACCTGAGATTCAAATGCTGTGGTCCAAATAAAAGTAACTTCAGTTTTATTCTCATTGAGCTGGAGAAAGTTTGTAGCCATCCAGGATTTGATGTCTTGAAGACAGTTATTGAGGTCATTTAGTTTGTTGCAGTTATTGGGCTCTAGGGGGAGGTAGATCTGTGTGTCATCCACATAACAGTGAAAAAAAAAATGTTGTGGTTTTGAATAATGTGACCCAGTGGAAGCAGATGGAGAACAGGATAGGGCCAAGAATTGAGCCTTGGGGGAAACCACAGGACATGGGGGCAGAAGAAGAAGATGAGTTGCTAATAGAGACACTGAAGGATCTGTTGGACAAATATGAAGAAAACTATTTTAATGCAGAACCAGAGGGTAGTATAGATGAGGTTTTTCAATGAAGCAAACATGAGAAATTGAGAAATGTACAGTCACTACAATATGAAATCACCGATGACCTCTGGGATGGGAGTGGATATTTAAAATTTAAAATAATTTTAATAATAATTTTAAAGTTTAAAATAATTCAAATGCAGATTTACTTTAAATTTATTTTGTGTTTTCATAAGTTTCTTCCCAGTTTTTTTATTTTCTTGTCACCAAATGGCTGAAGAAGTTCACTCCACTGCTTTTATATCTGAATTCTATCAATAAACAATATTTCTGCTGGTGTTGTGGGTGGAGGTGACGAGGAGGATCACATCATCATTTCTGTTGACACATACTTTTTTAGTGTCGATGTCAGTATAATCAGTTGCGTAATGTGCATGTGTGGTAGATGTGTGTGTGGGTATTGTGTGCATAAAAGCAAAGTATGACAATACAATACAAAACTAAAGGAACATAAATAAACCGAACCAAAATGGGTAACTGGAGGGGAGAACAGAGAGCTGCAATCAGTTGCAAGGAGCTGCGAGCAGCTGCAAGGAGCTGCGAGCAGCTGCAAGCAGTCAGAGGAGAGTGAGAACAACCTGCTAACTGCAGCCAGGTTTTATCACCTGGGAACACTGGTGCCAGGTGTTCCCAGTTGGGCTAACGACCCACCTGTGGAGCAGAGCGGACAGACAGGTGAATAAACAGCGAACCCAAAATGACAGATGTCATCACAATGTAAAAGGGCTTTTTTCACCAGTATGGTCAGATGCAACCTGGCTAAATTCTTTAGGTTGAAAATACAGCCCTGCCATGTGAGACTTTAAAGCAGAAATACTAAGGTTTGTTTGTTTGGACTCTCCATTTGCACTTTGTGTTTCTTGGACAAACTTTTGTTTCAGATCATCCCTGTGGAATTAATACCACCACAGAGAACAAATGCCCCAGGGAACGAGACAGCAGTGTAACACTTTATTTTACACCATGTAGTGTGGACAGTGCTACTTTGTCCCCTCAGTGCTGCCGTAGTGTGAACTTGTCAAAGGGGCCCTGACGGTGCTGTCTTGTGCAGCCTGCTTCATTGCAACTGTTGCAATGTTTTTTTTTCTTTTTCTTCCTCTCACTTTCTGATGGTGTAAATGTGATGGTGTCAGGATCTGGTGCTACGCCTCTCAGAAATGCATGCTGCTCACACTTTCCTTAATGTACAGACATTTGCACAGACTTTGATTTAGGAAGAGAGTAGTAGAGCACGAGTAAAAATCCAACTTGTCTTTATCTTGGAGCATCTTATATGCTAAAATGAATGAAGGTAGGAAAATAGAAAAGAAAATCTGAAAGGTGAAACACATTTGGTATCTTTTGACTGATGCAGAGCAAGTTGTTCCATCATGTTCTTATCATACTGTGGGATTGCAGGACACCTGCCTTTGATGTCTTCTGAAAACTCTTTATTTCCACCTCACCTGGTGTCAATTCACTTTCAACTGACATGCAGTTGGCACAGTAGAAAATGTCAAAAGAAACTACATCTCACACAATAATTATGGAACCTTCACTTTCACTTACTCTCAGTTCTTCTTTGTAGATTTGATAAAAGCCTAAAAAAGGTAATTTTAAGAAAAGAATCTGATGAACTCACTGACTTGAAAGTGAATTCAATGCAATAAAAGACCATGTGACAGAAAAATAAAGGAATAAAAAAAAATGTTTTTACTTCTTTAGTGGCTGTGGGGTAGTACGTTTTCAAATGATACAATAATCATGTAACATCACATTAATAAACACATTAATAGACTATGATATGACCTTATTGCTACACATACAGCATCAGCAAAAGAAAACGCAGTATGTGGTCCTTATGACAGACAGCACCATACACCAAATAATATGACAATATGAAAACAGCATAGTTTGGAAATGTACTTTAGTCATCAAGATGACTACACTGCATAGCACAGTGTCGCTACTCATAACAATGCCACACTTCTAAAGTGCCACTGTTGGCTGAAAACTGCATTTGAAGTTTACTATTTTGTTCATGCTGGAGAGGCTGGTCTAAACTTTCCTGTCACAAGAGATCAATACAGACAAAATACTACAGGACACTACACAGTATTATAGGAAACCTGGAAAGCTTGCACAGCTTGCAATAATTTGAAAATAAGAAAACAAACATATCACAGGTGACAGGGTTTGGGAGAGGTGGTGTGTAACGTGACAAAAAAATGTTAAATAGTGCATCTCGTGAGGACTATTTTCAGCCATGGATTCATATATAATTGGTGCTCTCGTGATTATTTTCGTCTCTGTTTCCAATATTATGATGAACATGTCTGCCAATGCAGTAGTGTGGCTCATTGATGTGTTTTTAATTGTTGTTGACTATTAAAAAAAAACATGAATATCACCAGCCTTCCATTAAAATATAATGGTATATCCATCCAGGATCTAGACTGGTGGCACTTATAGATTCTACATGAATAATATACCCCTACTGGCCAAAAATATATTAATACAGCTTTAAATAGCTAGCAATAGCTAGTATAAATCACTACACTATTATTATCTTATATACTACATCTGCAGTCAATACAATACAAAAACATTTCTACAAAACACAATTATGGTTTATAAAAAGTCAGAGTGTGCAAATTCACCACCTGTAGAAAAGAAATCACATCATGTAGTGCAGAAACTCTACAATACTCAATGAGAAAGGTTTCATAGATGATCTTTTCAAAAAATAGAAACTGGCCATTTCCGAATAGCTCCTTCCTGCCACAATGTGATATCATAAACATCTGTTCACTAAGCGAGCGCGTGTGTGTGTTTGCATCTCTGCAAGCTTTCACACTTGCTTGGCTGCCTGCTTGTTTCTTCCACAAAGGAAGGCTCTTTTTGACAGTGGAGTAAGTGTTGTCCTTGCTTTCAATCACTGACCCGTATAATATCTGGGCTGCTGCCTGGGTCAGAGGCCTCTCTGGGTGGAAGCGATGACAGGAGGGCGTTTCACCAGTGCCATAGAGTTGACCATGCATACAACATGTCAATTAGAGATGCTCTAGTTCTTCGGAAGGAAGACACAAGCAGGAGGGGAGAAGAGAGAAAGTCATTGAACCAGCATGAGGGAAGAGTAAACTTTTCAACAGCCTCATGCCGAAAGCCATTAAAACATTTAGGATGTTTTGTGAGCAATGTGGTTCAACATGCACCCAAACACAGTCAGTGGATAGTATAATATGCAACACGCCCTTACTGACTTTTGCATGATTTCTAAGTACATGTTCCAGATAAACAATTATCCCAATAAAGGAAACTGTAAGAATGCCAACCAAGGAATGCAACTATTAATTTGTCAATTTATGTGAGATTTTTTTAACTGCTTTACAAATAAAGATTATTATTATTATTATAATAAAGTGTCACAGAGCCTAGTAAGGACCACTGCACATCACGTTAAGCATCTTTTCTTTCTGTGATCATTTGTTAACTGATCAACAGCATAATAAATGTTTTACACTCTGGCTATAAAGTAAGGAATTGATACTGAGTTGACATATTGGACATATTAGACATTGACTGTTGTATTAGCTACTTCATTGTATTCCTGACAGTACATGTATAGGCTATAGCATTCACAGTCCATCACTGTATAATATGAGCCATGTTTGTCACTATTTTTTTTTTTATAAATTCACAAATGTATTGATAAAATGTATGACCACTATGCCCTAATGACCACCAGTGATAGCTTTAAAAAGGTGGCCATTCTCACACAAAAAATGTGCACCCAGTAGGCTAATTTATTTACACAATTACAGTCAGATACACTTCATCTGCAGGTTACTTCATATGTTGGAAATATGGGCAGTATGTTGTGAGTTATTATCATCTTTTTTCATTGCTGTTTGTTCTGATATCAGTTATTCTGTATCTCTTACCTACCAGATCATTTTTTCCCCACTGTAATAACAAACAACTAAATGGGGCTCAATAGTTTCATATTTGTGATCTCTTAAACCTGCTTTATTTTTGATGTGGCAGCAGCAGATGTGAACACAACATTTATCTTATCACATCAAGTATGTCTGACTATGTCTAATCCAAAACAGCTTAGGTCTAAGTTAGCACGAAACCTGTCACTCAACTTCAAGAATGCTAAAGTGCTGCCATAGAGCCTGAAGTGTTATCATAATTATTTTATACTTTTATACTTTATACTACACTAAACTGTTATCACCCAATAAAGTATATGGCTAAAGTGTTACCTAACAGTTGCCTCTTTATACATCCAGAAGACACAGA
Organism: Scomberomorus guttatus; assembly: GCA_038419695.1. Taxonomy (NCBI): domain Eukaryota; kingdom Metazoa; phylum Chordata; class Actinopteri; order Scombriformes; family Scombridae; genus Scomberomorus; species Scomberomorus guttatus. The sequence continues at coordinate 27,555,781 of CM076452.1, forward strand.
AATTATACACTCTCCTTTTAGGGCTGTTTTGAGTTCTCTACAAACTCCTGAGGGAAATATCTGGCTCTTTAGCTGCTGAATGCTCCACTATGTTCACCAGCTAGTTGCTAACATTTTCTGCCAGTAGTTTGATGGTGGTTGGTAGCACACACTCAGAGTTTTCTTGTCTAACGCTGGCTGATGCAGCAGGAAACAAAGTTAATGAGAGTAGCGGGACTGAACCAAAACTGTAAAGTAGGCTATTGTTTAATGTTTAGCTTATGGACAGTCAGACTGTGAAAGTTTCTCCATGTAACAGTCCCTAAATAAGACAGATATAAAGAGATATACTAAGGGCCAAACACAGAGTTAGAAAGAAACCTGAGTTAGACTGATGACTCAGACATAAAAGCAAGGCCCTTAATGTGAAATTAGAGATTTAGCTCGATTTAAGCTAATAGCTATGTATAATGAGAAACATTGAGGATTTGTCAGTGAGCCTTGCAGTCACATCACAAAACCCATAATAATCATAATGATAACAACATTAATGCTTTCTCAGACCACTGAAACGCTGATTCAAATAACCCTAAAAGTCAGTGAAGTAGAGTGCTGGTTATGTGCCTCTGGGCTCTTTTCACACATCACCTCTTTGCTGACTAAATCTATGCAGTGAATGAAGGGATAAATGTAATTCTAAAGAAATAAAATCTGGTCTACACACTCTTAAGACATAAATCTCTGTTAATTATGCCCTGATGAGTAAAAACAAGATGAAATAGCTGGCTCTGTTTGGCACAACCTAACGTTAGATCACAGTAACCATCTCAAAGCATTGGTTGTTTTCCTTTTTAACCAATCATTTATCTGCCCCGCCATAGTTTCACATTTTCATTCCCCCAGCCCCATATAACCAACACTTGCAACACCGACACGCACACACATACACACACACAGACCAGCATATAACCAACACTTGTGTTTACGGACACATACACCCTCTCTCTCTCTCTCTCTCTCTCTCTCTCTCTCTCTCTCTCTCTCTCTCTATCTCTAAAATGTGACTTTAAATCAACTACAATTTTCAGTAAGTGACTGAGACTAAAACTAAATTTAAAATTCTTGTCAAAATTAACACTGAACACAACCACAGTTCGTTTTCTATGAAGGCCCTTATACTGCTTATTTCCCCACATTGATGTATAACAACTCTCCAGAAAGCAACAATTTCATGATGGCTTCTACTTCTATTCTTGCTACTTTACCACTACAACTGTAACCAACATGCTTCAAAAATGTGACATCGTCAGTCGGTGTTGCGCTTAATTGCTTGTGGGGGGAAAATGACTGAGGTTAAAGTTTGATTTATGGTTGATAGATATCAAAAATCAAATGTGTTTAATATTCACTCTTCGTTTAGATATCTGGCTCTGGGAAATATTTGACTCTTTAGCTGCTAAATGCTTTTTACTATGTTCACCAGCTTGTTGCTAACTTTTCCTTTGCTAACCTTTTCAGGCATGGAATACATAACATAATTTTGGCTTCATCTATCTGTTAAAGTCATAGATTTTTATTATTCAGACATGAGTGTCTTTTATATTAATGTTCTATATGGCTTTGAATAGACATGACAGGACATTTACAGAATGAGCCACACTTCTTACAGGATATTTGGCACCTGGTACACGAGAAGAAGCAGCATTTTGATAACAAAGGAAGAAGAATGTAATGGGTTTTAAGAGCTTTGCTGTTGAAGCCCTCGTGTGGGCACAAGAGACACTCACTGCCGCTCCTCACAGTAAATCCACTGACACATTTGTGCATCAATTTCATCACTTAATGATAGAAGATTTTGCTGTCTGTTCTATAAAGTTAAACATGCACAAGCATGGAGGACATCACTCATTTAAGTCCTGTTTGCTCACATGCTGCATGTGAAGTGTTTTGCCGGATATTCATTGGCATAAAGGAAAACTGAAATTAAAGACTGGCTGGTCATTACTGTGGTTGTAAAAGGCTTTTAACCTCACCTGCGTTGGTCGCACAGTGGGGAGAAAAATAGTTTTGATAGATTGATGTGATATGAGTAAATCAACAACTTAAAATAGCCTCTTTTACAGTGTGTCATAGTTATGATATGTTACATTTCCATCACATTTGTGTGACGAGGTACATGTTTGAAATACATGATTTGTCTGTCCACTGTTTGGAGCTGGGTAGGTAGTGTACAGTGCATTTATCAGAGCTTTTTCTCTAAAAAAAATCTGTCAAACAAGCCCTCCAGTAGCCTGTAATGTTCTTCTCCTCATATATTCTGTTGATGCAGTATGTTGGCCATTATCATCGTGTCTGTTTCTCTGTTCAGTACTATTGTGTGTGTGTGTGTGTGTGTGTGTGTGTGTGTGTGTGTGTGTGTGTGTGTGTGTGTGTGTCCTGCTGTGAGAAAAACTGGGCCCCAACGAGGGATACCAAAGTCTACCGAAAGATTTCCTGCTGAGATAGAAATTAGCATCCTTATGTGCACACATACACACTTACACACAAAACACATTAACCTTTCAACCTGTATTTATGTGAGTGTGCTCCTCAGCACCCTAAAACTGAAGTCGAGAAATATGTTATCTCCCAAACGCGCATTGGCTGCTAATTAAAACCTACAGGCAATAAAAGCAAAGTCATGTTGATGATGCACATGCTCTCCCTATGTTTCTCTTTCAGATGCTGAGCTATCTTTGTATGCATGGACATGCATAAGACACCTTCTTTACTTGAGTATGGTTCCAGGACCAATTGTTTCAGTGAGTTCTGTGGGTGAGCCAAGATGGTGCTGTGCTATGGCAACTTGCTATGAGCTGCTCTCGCCCCTGTTTTCGTGTTATATGTCACTTTTTTTGCACAAAACGTGTCCTGCACAAATGCCTGTGCCCGCCAGACTTAACTGGCCATCTGAACATAAGATTAGATGTTCCCAACAGCTGGAAGCCACAGGACTTACCGAAAGAGATTGTCTACAACAAACAGGTACCACCATGGAGTAATGGCCGTAGACAGCGCTGCCGGAGGCAAGGTAAATGAGATGTTGTCTTAGTGAGGCTATGACAGCATCCTTGTCAGCCCCCGATTCCCAACATACTGCTGGTCAATGTCCAGTCCCTCGACAACAAGCTGTTGTGCTGAATCAGTTCTCAAAGGGACATGAAGGACTGTTGTGTGTTGTGCTTTACAGAGACTTGGCTGGGCCCTAATACACCTGATAGGACTATACAACTGGAGAGTTTTTTTGTGTGCACCGCATGGAGCGGTCCATGATGACTACTGGGAAAGTAAAAGGAGGTGATGTATGCTTATTTATTCAATTCATGGTGCACTGACAAAGAAATAATCTCCCAGTTTTGTTCGCTTGTGTTGGAATAACTAACAATAAGGTGCAGACCATTCTATCTCCCAAGGAAGTTCCCCTGCGTGTTGTTAACTGCTGTCTATATACTGCTGCAAGCTACTGCCGCAGCGGCCCTGGACAAACTATATGGAGTCAATGGCAGACAGGAGAACTTGCACTCTGAGGCCATTTCAATTGTGACAGGGGACTTTAACCACTGTAACCTGAAATCTGTGCTACCAAAATTTTACCAACATGTCAACTACCCAACCAGAGGCAAAAAGACTCGACCACTGTTACTCCACGATCAAGGCAGCTGACATCAACAGACCGGTCAATTTCTAAGGATACAGCCTCGAGTTTGGATGAGTATACTGAATAGGTCACTGGCTATGTTAGATTCTGTGTGGACAACTGTATCTCAGTATGGACAATTCGCCCTATCCCAACCAGAAGCCCTGGATTAACAGCGACATTCGCCTGAGGCTGAGGGAGCATACCACTGCTTTCAAATCGGGGGACGAGGAACACTACAAAAAATCAGGTATGATTTACAGAGAGGCATCAAAGCCACTAAGAGATTACATAGGGATAAACTGGAAAATGACTACAGTGGCTGTGACTCACGGCGCATGTGGAGGGGACTGCAGGAGATTACGGACTACAAATCTAAACCCAGTGTGGCTACCAACACCTCTGCCTCTCTCCCAGACGAGCTTGACAACTTCTATGCCTGCTTTTGAAGCTCACAATTTGGACCCAGTGACAGCAGCACAGTGCGCACCTGATAAGGTCGATCTACAGGTGACAGAGGCTGATATGAGTAAAACTTTTAAAAAGGTTAAGGCTTGTAAAGCTACTGGCCCAGACGACGTCCCTTCCTGTGTCCTCAAGACATGCTACAGTCAGCTATCTCAGGTTTCTACTGACATTTTTAACCTGTCCCTGTCATTATGTGTGGTCCCACTGTGCTTTAAGAAAACACCAGTCTCTTGCCTTAATGATTATCGACCTGTTGCTTTGACCTCTGTTATTATGAAGTGCCTGGAAAGATTGGTTGTATCATATATAAAATGCAAACATTCCTGCTACCCTTGAACCATTACAATTTGCCTACTGTTCCAATAGATCTGTAGATGATGCTATCTCACTTGCTCTGCATACTGCTTTAGTACACCTTGAAAAGAAAAATCAGCTGTGCTTCTGCTAAATGTCAGAATGTCATTTATTGATTATAGCTCTGCTTTCAATACAATTGTATTGGTCTGGGCAACTCTATCTGTAATTGGCAATTTTATTTCCTGACAGGCAGGCCCCAGACTGTGAGAATAGGTAAAACATACTCATCTACATTAGTTCTTAGGACCGGCACGCCTCAGGGCTGCAGTCTCAGTCCCCTATTATACAGTTTGTTTACACGTGACTGTGTTGCCAAATATGACAACAGCATCATAAAATTTGCAGATGACACCACAGTGATTGGACTAAAAAGCAGCAGTAATGAGAGGGCCTATAGGAGGGAAGTGGAAGATCTAATCATATGGTGCCTTGATAACAACCTCTCTCTAAATGTCAACAAGACAAAAGAAATCATTGTTGACTTAAGAAAGATCAGAGAAAATCACATTCCCATTTCCATCAATGGGTCATCTGTTGAAATTGTTGATTTAGTTTTAGATTAGTTTTAGATTTCTTGGCATACACATCTCAGACACCCTCACATGACCTCTTAACACCAATTGCATCCTCTGAGGTGTCTTATATTGTTCATATTCTGACCCTTTATAGTATGGATTGGGTCATTTTTGATCTGGCTCAAGCATCCCTTTATAATTATTCCCTATATTTTGAACCACAAATGTATTTTGCATCCATACATATCTTGTCAGTCATTAATAAATGGGTGATTAATCCTTCTTTAATGTTTCAGAGAGCAGAGAGAGTGTTTTCTTTAGGTTTGACACTATGCATTCATAGAAAAAATACATTCACAACCACACTATATTATGATCTCATGTTATCTAAAACAAGAGAACATAACAGCCATAATTATTTCTAATAATTTTATTTAAAGTGAATAATGCAACAACATTTTTGAATGGCAGGTTTCATTATCAACACTGCCTGTTAACCACATGCCCTTAGTTGTACACAATCAACTCTGCATTGAGTGTATTAATCATAAAACAAAACAACACACTGGTTTGCAAATTTAAAACTAACAAAACTGCAAAAAACATTACTTTTACAATCATTTTCTGTTGTGCAGAAGTTGCATCTCCCTCTCTTTTGCCCCCTTGTGGTATTTGACTGTGGGACTGCAGACTGATCAGGGCAAGATTTGGACTACTGTGCTGCTGCATCTGGCATGTGGGGAAGGTGGCGTCGCCTTTGCATGAGAGAAGTCACAAGGACATTTCCTCTATTTTGTCTATGTTGTCCTCCTCTGTTAATACTTTCTCTTCAACTCACTGTCTCCTTTTTCATCTTGGATTAACAGATCCACCAAATCACTCCTTCCACTCCACCAAATCAGTGAAATAGGGGCTCAGGCACATTTTATTGTCCACTACCACTATGTTGGTTGCATGGGAATAGATGAGTTTGATTTGTTACTTTTTATAGGCTTGCTTGCAGGTGCAGATGCCCACCTAGATGGGAACCCTGGCAAATGTAGCAATATGGTGTCAGTTCTCGTGACAGTATCATGGTCCCTGTTGAGCTCTGTCCGCACTGTCCCAATGACAGAAATACACTGACATGCTAATTTATAGTTTCACTGTTTCAAGATTCCACATAACCAGCCTTTACCTTGATTTGACCCCTGCAGTGACTTTAAAATCCCTTTGAATAAATACGAGTCAAATTTGACATGGAACACCCTATATGTACAAATATTTATACAAGGTGCACAGAAATAAATAATTTTGTATTTCCAATTTTGTATATTCTGGGCCACATTAGGAAAAGTCATAAAATTGCAGGCTTAAAGAATGTCATTTACGGTGTTTTTACTGCTTTCAAATCTCAAAATGAGTCAAATTTGACCTGAACAGTATATAAGCGTTAAGAGGTTTGGTATGAGCACCAAAACTCTTTGAACTTTTATCGCTGTACCATTGAGAGTGTCCTGACAGGCTGTATCACAGTGTGGTTTGGCAACCTGACTGCTCAGGAATGCAGACTGCTACCAGTGACTGTAAAGACAGCAGCAAAAATCATTGGCACAGACGTACCACAACTCAAGAACATTTACACAACTTGTTGCAAAAGGAAAGCCCAAAACATCATTAAGGACACCAGCCACCCTGCTCATGCTCTCAGTCCTTCTATCTAAATAACGTTACCGAAAGCATCAAATCACACACCACCCGTCTCAGTAACAGCTTCTTTCCACAGGCAGTCAGGTTACTGAATAACTGACGCACCCATATGCACTTTGTTGTAATCGTGTGCTGTATATTGTGTTTATAATGTATACATATGGATGCACTTTGTACATAGTCTATGGTCTGTAGTTTTTTTTTCACAAGTATTATTTAATGTACATGACAATAAAGATGAACTTGAACTATATACTGTACTTTGGGTGAGACCTGAACATCTAATCACTTAAAATGGATTTGCACTATAGCTAACTTAACTAAGTGATGTAATTATATTATTAATTGAGGGGGGAGTCTGGGTTTAAAGGCACTTTTTAAATAGACAAAGGGCATGTGTTCACACTAAAATGACTCCCCAGAGTCCTGTATTCAACTGATTTCCTGCTCTCTAACTATGCAGACTAGTAATTTCACCATTATCTGCCCACTACAGGTACTCTAGTTCTAGTTCTTCTGTATTAGGTAGCAATGACTTTGATTGATCTGATTTTAAGCAGTATTCTGGTTCATTACAACTTTGGTCTTGTTGTTGTACTTTTGGCCATCACTTCTAATGGCCAACATTTTATTTGCCAAAGTAATCATTCAGGTCTGGGAAAAATGGCGGCATCGCTACAGCAAAGTCTGATGGGGCAAGAAACACCAGCAGTCACATTATCAGACAGTTTGCCAGATTATCTAAACCACTTTTATATAGAGGCAAAAGCAAAAAGTGAGAGCTCTCGAAATGTCAGTCATGCATCCTCATTGCACATCACACTTAGGTTAACCTGGGGTTTTGTTTGCAACCTATAACATGTTTCTTGCCCTGTCTGACATCTTTTTAGGATTGTTGCTGCATTCTCACATCTAAGCAATGAACCTGATGAGTACAGTGTTATCATAACCAAAAGAAAGAATGGATAATTCAACAAAATAAGATCAAGTTGTAATAAACTGCAATTAGCCTAATTTATTATCTAATGGCCTCTTATGTTGTGTAACATCTTACACAATGTTCACTGACATTATGGAAGTCACAGTACTTATAATGGATAACCACCTCGCCTTTTTTTACTTGATAATTATTCTAATGTGTCATTCTCCAGTCTATTAAGATATCAGCACAATACACTCTTTACATAGAAAATCCATAACCATTAAATAACATTTGCAACACTGCAATAGAAGAAGCCTAATTTTCTAGAAACAACTGAAACAAATAGCCTTGTAACTGTGAGTATTAATTTGAAGTGATAAGCCGCTAAGTCTGAGCTATTCAATGATCTGAAAATAACAATCACTCCTGCCAATCAGAATCAAGAAGTGCCTCAAGTCATAGTATACATAAGTGATGTTCAATGTCACAACAATGCATTCATAGTCTGCAAGCTCCTTACTGCCCATCATTTATTTACATGTACACTCTCATTCTTCTTTATAATCACTGCATTGTTGTTTGTCCTTCTTTTAATTTAAGTTTAAAGTATTTTTTTTCAATTATTTTAATCTCACTGTGAAAATGTGAACATATTAGGTGTGTGTGAGTGCAATGTACCAATTTATATTTCTTCTATGAGTACAGTTACAATAAATCCAATAAAACAGATTAACTCTCACCTCACAAGTTAGTAATAAGGAGTGACAACTGGGACTAAAAGTCTAAAAAACATACAGCAGTCAGTTAAGCGAGAACACAACGTGTAACACCTCTCAAATCATAAAGAAAGCATCTGCTCCTCTGTTGTCATTTCATTTTTTAGTTCAATAAATTTAATTGGAGGTGGTAAATTAGTGGCTGATAACAGAGCTGTCATTTCAGTTTATTTGCAGTTCAGATGCCTGATTCTTTCATTTCAGTCACAAATGATTGCCATTTTTATCTAATGAAGAAAAGTGTTGAATAAAGTGTATCTGATGCAAATGGACAGCTACTTTTTTATCAATGTAAATTTTATCCTCAGGGGTCTTTGCTGCTTCAGTGTGCCCTTCTCTCAGTGCACTCGCTTTCTTTTCCCTCCTGCTCTTCTCTTATCCTCTATGTCTTCTGCAGAATGGCAAATGAAGGATTTTTGGGGGATTTCCTACTCCCTACCCTCAAAAACCAATGACAGATGAAAAAAAAAAAAGCAAGTGGCCCAGAAATAATTCTGTCACACGGGCCACAGCTGGCTCGTCTAGTCATGTCACAGGCAGATAAGGCCTTCTAAGGGCTTTCTATCTCTGTTGTCTGACGACATGAAAGTTTCCAAGGTCACAGCTTTACAGAATTTGGTTTTAGTCCTTTAGAGCAAAGTTGTAAACAAAAGAAAAGTTGAGGATACAATATGTTGCTTCCTTCTTAGGGGTTCAGTAACTTTCTCCATCACTTTGCTTTCTCTCACAGTTACCTCACACTTTCCTCTCTTCCTCTGAAACTCGCTTCCAAACTTCCATCTCTTTTTCTGTCTCATTCTCCATCTCTTTGCACTCACTTCCACTGTGTAATTTTTTTTTTCTCTAATGCTTGTGTGTTTGTGCGTGAGGGCATCTTTAAGTGTGTGTTTCTGGGTTATTTGTGTGGAAACTCACAGCAAATAAGGGGATAGAGGAGCAAAGCACAATTTGGCTGGGGCTTAACTTACTTTACATAATTGTTGCCTATAAATGCATTTCCAGTGTCAGGGGTTTAAGTGCCTGATATGCTTAACGGGGGAGAGAAAGAGGGCTGAGGCTGTTGCAAGCCATCCTGATGGAGATGGAGAGGAAGAGAAAGAGGCAGAGACAGGGGTCAAATGGGGAGACAGGAGGAACAGAGAGAAATGAGAAGGAGACAGAACAAATGACCTGCGCCTTACTACAGTCGGTGCTTCCTAATTCTTTTGCTGAAACGCTGTTGAATGTCACACACATGCACACACCAAATGGCTTTTTTTCAGTTTATACATCATAGCAGATGTTTAACACACCAATTACAGGATTCACAGGAATGATCATTAAGGACAAAATTATCATTTGCTTCCACATGACAACTCTGTGAATCACAGGAGCAGGTGTGTTATGATGCTCTGCTTCCTGCATTGACTCTATATGCTCTAGCTGGCATTATGTTTTCCTAAAAATGCAATAGGAAATGTAGAATAGTAAAATAAAATGATACTTGTATTACTGTAATGATGACATATCTTTAAGGGGTCTTTTGTTGTAGAGGAACATAGTTACTGAAAGAAATTTAATTTGTTAAGAATGTTCCTTAAAAAAACAAACCATTTTCCAGCATTAATGCTTTTTTTCAACATTCTATCCAGTCTAAAAAGTGCCATAAAGAACATAATTACAGATATCTTTGTATCACCACAAGCAGTTCTGCAATTATCCAAGCATGACGGAGGTAATTGTCTTCAGGCAGAATGTGGACATATGCCATTGCAAAAAGGTCACAGGCAGCTCATCTTTCTTATTTTGCTTTTATTTGTGTGTAAATGTGAGCGAGTGTAGTATGTTTGCCTCAAGGCTGGATGTAAATAAAACCCAACCTGGAAAAATGAAAACAATCTTCTACCTCTGTGCTTGTTCTATTTGTTCATGTACGGTATGTTTTTACATGTATTGTTAACCACGCAGTGTTGGTGTTTCATCTATCAGCTACTGGATGGATTGTCATGGGATCTGGCACAGACATTCATGGACCATAAGAATGTCATTGTCTTTAAATGCATATTATAACTATGTAATATTTATTAAACATTAGCATTTTAGTATGCTAATGGACCTGGTACAGGACTGTTATCAGTCTGGTGTGTAGACTGTGCACACTGTGTGTGTTTTAACTTGTACTGTACTGACCATTTTCAGTTTTTTACTTAATTGCTTTTGTATTGCATTTTTCCAGATGGTGTTCCTTGAGAAAAGCTGTTTTGACTTCCGACACTGATTTTTCCATGCTGTGTCACTGACACAGCATTGGACAATGCTACAGTTGTCACTTAGAATGTGTTCCCCCATCCAAATCTGCAAGCTCTTCCTCTCTAAGAAGCTGCGCTCTGTCAGTTCTTCTTCATTCTAAACCACTGTTGTGGAAGTGGCATGGATAGTGTTCTTTTTTTACCCTCATCTTTACAGAAATTCCACTCTTCTCCTGCAAAACTTTTTGCCTTTCCTGTGATCTATATTTCGAGAGAAATGGCGAGCTCGCACAGTAGCTACAACCAGAGCACACAAAAGTCTGTAGCAACCAAACTTGTATACCCAATGTAATAACTTCAATCATGTGAGTATTTATTAATGAAATATATTGGTTTGTCTACAAGAAATATCTCTTCTTTGCATTCATAAAATGGATACTTTAACCTGTAGGTGTTACAAAAAGATCTGTTCTCCATATTTTTTGTTTCTATAGGTATTTTATTTACACATGAGAGCAGCTATGAGAACAAAGCTGGTTATTGTCAGGGGTAGAGAAACTACTACAATATCCAGCTGTCATACCTCAACTTTTACTTTACTTAAATTGGACAAAATGTCAAAGTTTAAAAAAAAAAGGACATTTTGCATGTTGATATCGCCTCCTCTGCCTTACTGTCTCTTCTGTAATTACCTAGCTCCCTGCTCTCTATTGTAAAAATATGACATTAGTGTTTGCGTCAATTACGGACAAGTGGCAACGGTGCGGGGCTCTTGTTGATGCCTGTGCCTTCCCCCGGGTGGCTGATAGAGTTTGACTAAAGTCATAGATTACTTAATCCTTCTCTAAGTAAAAATTGAATTACTGACATCAAACAGCACTCCATTACAGTAAGGAGAGCAAATATATTTCCACCCTTGGTGAATGCCAGCAAGGACACAGTGTGACAAGAGAGCTGCTTTTTGCTGCCATTGCCGTCAGCAGAGCCAGAGCCAGCATCCCCCCTGCTGCCTCCACCTCCCACTGCAGCACCTCCACACAGGGGGGACATTGATCAAGTGTCAGCCGTGAGAGGGCCCAGCGGATCAGGAGCTGCTTGGAGGAGGCCATAAAGCTGGAGCCCATCCACCTTCCTGTCTTTAAATCTTCTAGGCTGTTGGAGGCTGCTGGGTGTATCCTCTCCCATCCTGTGCTGGCTGCTTAGTCCGCTGACCATAAGCCCAGTCATCTTTACAAGCCCAGCTCCTCCTCTGGCTGCAATTCTGCTCCAAATCCCGGCCGCTGCCTTGCTTCTGGCTTCAGTGTAGGCCAGATAAGGGGATTTTCCACAACAGCGTTTCCCACCTCAGGTGCCAGATGCTGACAGTGCTGAGGTGAGGCTGTCACATGTAGTTTCACAGCAATGTCATGTCTTGTCAGGGGGTGTCATTCCTCTCATGCAGTTTTTTTCAGTTTCCCTTACTTACTGTCTTTTACAGCGGCTTGGTCGGCTGCTGTTTAGAAAGAGCAGCATGACATGGAGTCCATCCATGAGTCCTACACTTTTGGGTGACTTTGTGATCCTGACCTGGCTTAGACAACATTATCCAGATGGCTGGTAATTTATGGTCACTCTGTAGCCAGAACAAAAGATAAAAACTTTAGAGGTGATGGAATCATGGGCAGCATCCAAAGTTACAGGTGGATAGTAGATGTAGATGTTAATAGGAGAGTTAAAATGCCTCTTTAATAGATTCAAACACATACATGCACTTGTCCTTTTTAACTTATCACAATCTGACATGTTAGCAACCATTCAGTTGTGTGCTTTGTTATGCTAACAAATGGCACTAGAGTGCAAACCTCCACCAATGCAGAAAATTCTTTTGAATTGTAAAGTTACATCCACTTGAAAGGTCGCTGTTAAGGTCATTTCTCTCTTAAACTGGATTTTCTGAGAAAACAGAAGAAATGGGAACATGAACGCTGCATGATAATTGGGGAAAATAGAGGAAATTAGTGAATAATATATATAACCTAAAGCCCCTTTTATACGTTTCTACCAGCATAAAGGAATTGTTCAACTTATTAGCTCTTTGCCGAGACTTACATGAGAAGATTGTTACCACTCTCTCTCCCAGAGCACCTCTCTGTTTTCTCTCTACTGTTTTGTTTACTTCCCCCTGTCATTTTTGTTCACCATTGCACACCATTTCATTCAATAAGTTATTGAAGAAAGAAAATAAACTCTCAGTAATCAAACTTGTTAGTTTAACTCAGTTGCTTTACAATACAATACAATAAGTTCACATCACCGATTCCTGTCTCATAAATGTCTACAAATCAAACCATTGCAAACCATCCATTACTCTGACAGCTGCTTAAATAAAGTGAATAGTGCAACACAACTTGGAAACTATGATAGCTTCCTCCATTTTGGAATCTGGCTCTCAAAGGTCAGCACTGTCAAGGCTTGATATTGTTCAACAACGGGAATTCATCGCCCAATGTTTACCAAAGCTGAATTCGACACAAATGATTTGTGCAAATTTACAATGCCCCTGCAAGTGAATCCGCTGATCGTGGTATCTCCACTGAAATGATGTTTTAAATGTTGGTGTGTCCAGGCCTTTACTGGTGGATGTGGACAGAAGGTGTCTGCGAATAAGAGTATTCCTTTAAGACAACTCTAGGAGCAAACTGAAATCTGACTGCTTGATCCACTTCACTTTGTTATGCAAAAGTCAAAAGATAGATTATCTAATCCAACCTATGTGTGGAGAAGATGGATAGCTGAAGTGTGCTCTTGTATTAAACATTATAACCAACTATTTTTTGCTGTACACTGCACATTGTGTTAGTTCAGGCAAAGCACTGTAGTCTTGTCAACATTTTCATGTCTGTTTTATTATTTCTCGCTCCCTCTCTCTTGGCAATAAAGAAGCTCACTGACTCGACTCTGTCAGCAACAGCAGGGGCAGGTCCAAAATGTGCATATGTGCAGAAGCTGCCGTGGGCCTGTCCAAAATAAGATGAGACTTAACTGATCCCAGAGGAATGAGTGTGTGATGGTGTTTGGATACACAACACAGTTCCAGTTTGCTGTGGTGCATCCCTGTCAGGCACAATTTTTCCCTAATAAGTACAATGTTTGTTGCATCTTGTAAAACTCCCCCATACTCATTACTGTTTAAAGGTCAGCAGTATTATCTCCACCTCTGGCTCATTTACGGTTATCAACTCAGTTTGTATCACAGTCTGCTTTGTTGATGTGCTGAAACACAAACACTGCTAATTACTCCTGTCTCTGTCACTAACCACTAATCAAGGCGGATGCTGATAACAATGACACACACATACACATTGACACTGTGCCCAGAGCCACAGACATGAGATGCTTTTGTAGACAAGAAAAAACAAAACAACAACAACAACAAAAAAAGTGTAGTGTGAGGCTGTTTTCACCTAAAATGCAAAAATACAATTTAAATACTTACTGAATGGTGGGTAGAGAGACAGAAGAAAGAGCCTTAAAATACAATGAGATATAAGCTAAAAGAATTTGAGAATCATAAGCAGAGGTTTGATCAATATAATTTTAAGGAATGATAAAGAGATAAAACAGCCATCAAACCAGACATACAGAAGATAATTAAATATGCAGGGATGGATGCACTACCACCCTCATCCATCCGTGGGCGTCGAGCCTCCAGGACCTCTGGCACCTGTCCCACCCCAGGGGAGACTGTATGGAGCTGGGAAGAGGATTAAAACATCTCTAGATGATGCTCCAGAGCCTGGCTGAGTGTGTGAGTGGGTGAGATCTGAGAGGGGCAATAAAACTATATAATCTGGGGTGGGGGGGTTTCAGGGGAAGAAATTGGGAGAGATATGAGGGCAGGAGAGAGATTGGGGGTTAGGAATAGACATGAAGAAGAGAGTGGGAGAGGAAATGTAAAGATGTGCTGGGGGGAAAGAAAGAATTGAATGCATAAGAAAGCTTTTTTGTTTTTGTTTCTGCATATTTTAGAGCTTAAAGGTCAGCAAAATGAAATGAAAAAGAATGTTTTTAGGATAATGTTGATTAAAAGGAAAAGGCTGGTGATATTTTGTAGTTTTCTTATTGTCAACAAATCTAAGATACTTTCAGACTGTGGCAATCAGCCCATTGGTTCCACTGGCAATGTAAATTTTTAAAAACTGGTAACAAAAGATAATTTCATTCATTAAAATGAAAGGCAAATTGATTTCCTAAGCAAACTTCACTCAAACGTGAGGAAATAGCGTATTTGTTGGGGACTATTTACAGCTGTGGATTAATACACATTTAGTGCTCTAGTGAGTATTTCTAGTGAGTATTCCTGGCAGCAGGATGGTGTGTGTGGGACTGATTGAAAATAAACTACAATGTGTGTGTTCAGTGTGGCTCATTGAAGAGTGTTTAATAGTTTTTGGACAACAATGCAGCTTTATGACAGTGGAATGAGATATATCAGCCTATCAATCCTTTTTAGTAGGGCCAATTTATTGTTGGCTTTGGAGTTTTCATTGGACTTTTTAATGAGAAAAATACAGAATATGACAAGGCTTATTCTTTAATTTTAGGAAAGTGTTGCAGAACCAGCTTGTGTTGCAATAATCAGAAAATGAAATGAAATCACTGATGTTGTTTTGATGCTCTCAGAAATGGCATTTCTTTGCCACTTCTTGGCCAATTTCCATTTCTTCTGTTGTATTTAAAACTTTGGTTTGTTTTTAATGTATGGTTTCTTAAATAAATATAGTTTGGTTTTTTTTTCACTGACATAAGCGTAACCTCCCGTTTAAAAGCATGTCGTCAAATATGGGGGCTGTAAGACTACAGGCGGTATAAGTCATCACCAGGCTCCACTTTGAACATGCAGCCAACCTAGCATGCCTGCTGCACTCTCTTAATGTAAAGGTATGAATATTCAGACTGGAACAGGATTTATAGGAACACTTTGATCTGTGAGGGCTGGTATCCAAGATGTTTGAAGCATTTTTAAGGAGATTAAGGATTTATAACTTATAGTCTACTCATCCTTGTCAACTAGAAACACATCATTTACTCTTAAGATATACAGTAAAGTGGCATTTAGTCAATGTAAGGTCATTTAGAATCTGATAGAAGCCTTTCTATCCTGACCGTGTACAACTGATTCAAAGTTACTCAGGGTGGAAATGTATAAAAGTTGAGAAAATCTGTCTCTTTCAGTCAGAAAGATAATGCTACAATTAACCCTGCAGTTAAAGTGAGAGAGGCCATGGCCCCTCTCAGCAGAAGCCATGACAGGTCATGAATTACTGTGATGTTCCTGGGAGGAACAATGCCAAGCAGAGTGAAGCTTTTTTCTAATAGCAGTAACCCAGTGCCATGCTGAAAATGAAAGAACATTAAAGCTGAAGAATAATTTCAAAAGTTTCTTCAGGCCATGAGCAGTCATTTTTGTTTTGCATTTCAATTTAAATGAGCTGTTAAGGGGTTGCAAGTGATTGCGGACATTATAATGTTATTAATTACATTGACAGTTATGTTCACAGTCACAAGTGCACACGACATAACTCAACCAGTAAGAGCCAAAGGATTCTATTGATCACATCTAAAACATGATTTTGGACCATTTTTATGTAATACTATCATGTGTGAAAAGGTTAAACAGTATGTTTTGGGGAAATGATACAATAGTGATATTTATATAATACTAATTTGTATTGCCAAATATGTTTTGTTACAAAATGTAATGGGTGCCAGGATTATGGTCCATGGCAATGTTTTGAGTGAGGGGTGTGCTATATTTATTGGTCGAGGTGGATGGTCTGTGTGCAAAGCGCAGGAGACACGCTAACACAGACCAGGGTTCTTATCCTGAATCCTGCATGTAAATAGGTTTAGGCTACAAAAGCGCTTTGGTTATAGTAAGTGAACATTTCTTGGTTTCAGTTAAATAAAGACAATGTCGTGTCTCATAACCGCTGTTGACTTTTTCTGTATTATACCAACACCACAATCGTTCCCTTACCTTAACCTTAAGTTACATTATCATAAAAAAGCCTTCTTGTGCTTCGAATACTTCTTGCTACAAGCAGATATCCTAATGCAAGAGCAGATATTGTAGGAAAGCAAATGAAATAAATTGTAGCTGAGAACTTTACTGATTCATTCTGTATCAACAATTTGACGCATCAGCAAAACATAATCTTGGCAGCATTGTTTTCTCCTGTATATGCTGTTGCAAATTAGTTGTATTTAAATGTAATTTCAAGGAGACGTGGTTCCGCTGCCTGAAATGTTTACACTGCATCTGCAGTCTTTAAAACACACTTCATCATAAAACATCCCAGTGGCACCATAAACCTCGTTGCTCATTTAAGAAGGCAACATGGTGCTGACAGTAATGTTACCAAGAGGAGCAGTCAACACAAGACAAGTAACGCTGCAGCCAACTTGCTGCTAACTCCTCTTGGTTACTGAAGCCACAAACTGTTTTATTTACAGGAACATGTTCCCATCCAGCATTATTGAAAATACCCAATTCAGAGGGGTGTCACTGACACAGCTGTAGAGGTAAACAAAATACCAGTCAGCAGCATTTTGGAGAATCTATTGAAGAACTGCCTGAGAGGGAGAGCTACATACCCCTAAATACCATAATTACATGTCTCATGACACAGATGTAATCACTTTTTTAAGTAATTAGTTTTTTTTTTCCAGATCTAGCTGATAATTATGTCAAATACTCGCCAAGAAAAATGTCTTCCTATAGATTTTGAAACTAGCTGAATGCCAAGACAAGAAAAACTCTAATTTTAATGTCTCGCTGTGCCACCTTTCACTTAAATTTAAGTTCTAAAGGTTGGAAATAAATACTTTTTTAACAACTGACATTTCACATTTAGCACACCACAGTGTCTTGCATTCATTTAACCTTCATAACTTTTATGGAATTTAACTAAGGTACAGACATTGTATTTATCCCTGGTATGACAGTTGTAAAACTGTGTGGCACAATATCCTTGGAGAAACACTCTTTTACTACAGCTTACAATTACATGTTAAGCTGAGCACTGCTTTTTTCTGTTACATCCCTCCATCTGCTAAACACTTGAAAGAATTTGTTCTTCACTCTTACATTTTTTCTCAAGGTTCATTCAAGGATCAGAATTACATTTTTACCCCTTTTGATTGAAAGGAGTATCTGCAGGCTGCTTTATGTATTTAGTTCTTTCTGTGCTGTGTTGCATTCTTTACTTCCAAAACTGTATTAGCTGCACGTGTTATATGAAAAGATAGAAAAAACCTGTTGGGTTTTTTCTATCTTTTTCATTTTCTGTTATTTTTTATTATTATTAGTTTATTATTTCAGCAGAGCTCATCAGTAGAACACAGTTTGGCATACTCGGTATCCTCGTGCCTGTATGGACACCAAAAACTGTGCTGTGAATGGATACACAGTTTTTCAAGAAATGGCTACAGCAGGTAACTCCCCCTAAATTAAAAAAAAAAAAATGTTGTTTTAGAATTTCATTTTATGTGTGGATGAAACAACGGAGAAACAATGTGTTAATTAGTGAATTTTAGAGGTGTCCATGAGAATTTTTTTGAATTTTAGATACTCAGAAAAAAGGAAGGGAGCCATCAAATGCAAAATTTTGATAATTTAATATGCTCAATAAATGGCATGAAGAACACAGAAAAGGCTTTGATCAGCAGCTACTCTGGATTAAACATTGTTCAAGCTTATTGGTGCTCTTTAGCATCTTTCACAGCTCATTCTTTTGGTTTTACGGCTTGTTTCCAGCTGCAGGACACAACAGCTCTGATAAACACACTGTACGCTAGATAGAGCTAGAAGGAGAGTGGACTTAAAGTCAACAGATGACCAGAAATACAAACCCAAATTAATGCTAATGATGCTAAATGTCTGCTGGATGAGTAAATAGGCAACTGTTAGCCAATATGTTTGTCACATCAAGTTTATAAGGTGATAAAAAGTCATTGTTGTTTTTACAGATTGTTCCACTGCCCAAGAACTGCTCAAAAACAATTAGGAGCAGACTTGTCAGAAAACAGATCAACACAACGTCAGCACACAGTTGGGCTCTTTATTATTAATCCTGTTTCAAAGATGCCATTTTGACTTCATATTTCATTGTTTTATGCAGCACATACAGTTAGTCTCTTAATATGTCCAAGGGAATGACTCCAAATCCTCTGATTTGTTTGACTCTCTAGGTTGGCGAGTCAGTCATCCCTCTCATCCTGTCTCCATGTCATCCATTCCTCTTTCCCTCCTTCCATCTTCCCCTCCCCTTCCATCTACCCAGTCCATCAGTCTGAGTCAGTGTTTCAGAGCCGTGGGGAGTCTGGCAGCCTTTCTGCCACTTCATCACTGACCTTCCTCCTTCATCTACTCCTCCTCCTACATTGTCTTCTTCCTTCTGCCTCTTTTTTCTTCACTTGCTCATTTGCTTGCTGTCTCATGCTGACCTCTCCTGTCTCCTCTCCCTTTGTTTCCAACTCTCCCACTCTTTTCCCCCTTTTTTTGACCTTTTCTCTCTTCTCTTTTCTACGTCTTTATCACTGACCTCTTGCTGTGCCTGATGATGGTCTCTATCTCTCTCTCTCACTCTCTGTCTGTCTCTCCCTCCCCCTCTCTCCATATGCATTTTGATGAATGCGGTGCACAATTACTCAGACTTGTTCATTTTCATATAAAGTGTCGTTCTGCAGCCAAAGTGGAGGGAAGGAGCATATTCTCCAGAGTTTTATTAGTGGATATTAAAGAGATTGCAGGGCTTTACTGCAGAGGAGGTGAGGAAGGGAGCCGGTGAAGAGAGAGGAGGAGTGGCCGGGACAGATGAGGAAGCCAATGAGAAATATAGAGATATGGAGAAGAGTGTAAAAGGCAAGTAGAAGGTACACTTACAGTAATGTGACCTCAGAAACGACCAGAAGTAAGCTACACTTCTGAGTGAGAATATCTGCATGTTGTACTTTCACCAGATTATAAAGTTTTGCAAATATCGTTGGTTGTCCATCTTGTCTCAAAAAAGAATACCATGATCATGTAGACATTTTTTAAACAAGGTATTGCAATAATCTCAGTTGCCAGTAACAAAAGGTTTCCATTTCATCCTTCATTGCCCTGAATACAGTGCTTAATCCTTTTAGGTATTCCTCATTTAAAATAATGACTCCTGCTAGCCATGAGCTAATGAGCCTGCTTGTTGCCAGCATTACCCAGTGGTTTTAGGTCAGAATGTAGTCTGACAGTCACAAACCTTCAGCTGTAATAAATAAGTCCAACTTGCAAAGCTGCAGTCTCCACTACAGTCTAGGTTTATCATTCATCCCCCAGGTTTTCCAACAAGTACTGTATGTGGATGCTAATGAATTGTCCATCCAACATAATCAGAAGTCAGGTTTACTAACCAATACTGAATGGAGCACACATTGATTCTGAAGCTATGAACCCAGTGCTTGCCAAACCAGCTAACTCTGCTTATATGAAAAAAGAAAAAAAAAATCACAGTTTCACATTTTCAAGGTTTCTTATTATTAGAATGTAGCAAAGTGTGATTTAAAGAGTGGAGTAGAGAACATTAGCTTTGTCAGCTCATTCTTTCTGAGGAGCTTTCACAGGTTGGAAAGTTAGTTTTAAAATTGAATCCATTGCAGATGATTATTTTAACTCTTCACATAACTAATTACTCTTTATATGTTCAGCCTGTTTGGTCAAAGCTTTGTCTGTTCAGGCCATGCCATATCCCTTCTGCTGTTAGGCCGAGTTTAGACCAGATCAGGCAATGCTACACTACTACACAGGGTTCTGTGGAGGTGTGGACGTGTCACTACATGGCCCATTGTGTGACGTATCTGATCGTAGCACAAGTAGAAATCGTCTTTGTACTCCCTCATGGTAGGGTTGTACATCTCTGGAAAAGTCATCACGGTGGCGATCAGTCTCTCTGCCATCTTCACAGTTCCTTGGTAAACATCGGAATGCTATAATGCTACATGGTAAACAAGGTTCTTCTTCCTCTTTGGTCTGATCACTGGCTTACAGGCAAAGTTGAACCAGAATCAACTTTTGCCGGAATGCAACGCAGTGTGAAGTTGGGTTGCATTCCGGCAAAAGTTGATTCTGGTTCAACTTTTTCCCGGACGACCACTACGGTTTTTTGCTGAGCCCTATGCGGTCCCCACCCCAGCAGTATAAACACACTGCCCGCAATCAAATGAATGGGAGGGCTACTGTTTTTCACACATTGCTGTATTTTGTCTGAGCACAGCCTTAGCATGTTACTGTGTAGAAGTGTGGCCTGCAGTGAGCTGGTTGTGGCCACAGAAGCAAGAATGAAGGAAAGCAAACATTACTGAGGCACAGCATATGGCAGCATGAGTGTCTGTTGCACCATAGAGAAATTTCTTCCATTAAACATTTTTATTTTTTGCAAATTTATGCTAAGACCGAATCTGCAGTCAACACCAGCAGTTTTTTGAGGCTGTTGTTAGCCACAGTGGTGCTTTGAACTAAATGCTTAGGTCAGCATGCTAACTTACAATGACAATGCTAACATGCTGATGTTTAGCAGATATGCTTCCTATGGTCACAATCTTACTTTATGACAGGTATTTGGTCATAAACTAACGAGTTCTGACTTGAACAATGGCACTAGAGGAAAGGTTGGGGGAGCACCTGTTGTGGAAAACCTTGTAGCTGGGCCAATAAAGTTTTTGGGTCCTCCACAACAAATCATAAAAGCTGGAGAATAAAATCTACAGTCCAAGAAACACACTGAATCTGGGAGAATTCTAAGTGAAAAAAGATTTACTGTGTAATAAGCAAAATACAGTAAACTGAGGCTGATTTCATGGAAACAGGCACTGAGTGACAAACTCTCAGACAGCTTCTTATATACCCTGTTTAACTCCTCCTATTGTGGAGCCTATCTGTAGGCGCCTCCTTGCTTTCATTCAGTTCTAGGTGTTTTCCACAATTATAATATAATTGTCTAGTCAGCAGTGACCTTCAAAATGTTGCAACAACTGGGGACTTTTGGGATACAATTATTTCTGGATCTGTTTACTATAATATTAAAAATAAGTTACCATATGGCCTATGGCACCATGTGTGATGAGTAGTCATCACACATAGTGACCGTTAATACAGATATGGTGACCTTTCATAGTCATCGCCATATGATCATAGGCAGCTATTATAAGTTCTGACCTTTGATGATTCATTCTTACATGATTGTCAGCTGATTTAACAATACAAGAAAATACAAGAAAAAATCCACCACACACCATCACAATAAGGAAAATGTTGTGGGTAAATTTCATGGCAATGCATACAAAAGCTGTTGAGACATTTTACACAAAACCAAAATGCCTTCACAGTGACATTGACACTAAAAAGAAATTCCATACAGGCTGAGATTTCTTTAAATGCATTTGATTTGTCCTTTTGTTTCTTACTATTATTTTTCATTGTCATTTTAACAATTATTTTTGTGTCCTAGTTAGCTCGTAGCTAGTTTTCAGTGAGCTGTGCAAGCTGTTAGTGAACTGACCTGATTGGATTATTGAAGATGGACACTATAGGCAGTGATAATGAGCTTCACAAACATTAACACAACAGTACCACGTATGTCTTCACTGCAGTAAAGAGACATGCTGAACACAATGATCCCTCAAACTATTCTTCAGCAAGCCCTGAAGGCATCCTTTATAGCCTTGTATCAAACTGCCCACGCAAAGAAACTGCATGCAGTCAATGGAGATCTAATTCTTCCTGCTGCTACAGACATTGTCTGGTAAGTTGATGAGGCTGCTAGGATTGTTGATAAAGTATTCATCTTCACCAACACAGTGCTGTAGTGCAGTGGAATGGCCCTATCCCTCTAGTGCTTAATCACTAAAGTGATTGAAAAATGACACAATATTGATTCATTGAAATTATGTTGACCACTTCTAAATTTGAAAGTAAACTGAAACATAGTGAATGAACTGAATAAAAGGTGAAAAATGTAAATGAATTATTTTCTTTAAAGATGTGCTGACACCGAATATTATATTTATAAAAACAGAATAATTAGAATAAATTGAAGAAAATGAAGAAAATAAAAGGTAATGCATGTACATCTCTGCTATTCAACACCAGTATTATCCCAATCAGATGGTGCTGAGTCACACAGCATGTGGGTGGATGGTAGCTTATGTTTGATTGGTGGGGGGCCCTGGCAGGACAGTGCTCTATTTTGGGTGTCCTTGGCATAAAAGCGCTTGACATCCTCTGGGATATTGTAGCTTTAAATACAATTTACTCACTGTGATATGTGCTGAAAAAAATCTTGTCTACAACCTGATTTTATATAAAGTAAAATGGATTAGTATTATCTTTTAAAACCTGTTTACTTTCATCTAATCACATCTAACAATGCAGATGATCTGATGTAATTGTGCCTTGTGCTGTGTGAGCACCAATGCAAAAACTTGGCTTAGATGTTGGAGAATCAGATCCATAGAGCCCCCCCGATGGCTTGTAAAAACCTCAGTTTGACACAGCCTGTGTTGCTACTAACACATTCTGTATGTGAAATGCACAAAGCTGCACCAACTTTACCAAACTCCACATAGAAATGTGATAAAAAGTGTAAACTGTCTACACTCATCTCTTTTCACTCATTGACCTTGAGGACTTATTTGACAGAAGACCTCTGCTTGTGTAGATGAAATCATTTTAAGTGAATTGTGGAATACACAAGATAAGATCAGCCTTATTGTACCCAGAAGGGAAATTGTCTTTTGTTTTACAAGGCCATTTCTCCCGTTGGGGCAGGCAACTTATTGCATGTCTTCTCAGATCAAGATGTTTTTGAAGAACTTTCTAAGGCTTCAGGTCTTAGAAGTCAGGCCTGGGGCCAGATGCATAAAACTCTGTGTAGATTCATGACTAAAACTGTGTGTACGCACAAAGCCAGAAATCTGCATACGCATTCTTTTCATCAGATTTACAAAGCTGTGCGTACACATGGTTCTGTTTCAGAAATCTCAGTCATTGAGGAACTGGGCACACATGAACGAGCCTCATTTCCACTTTCACAATGAGCCATAAAATGGATGAAGACATGCCCTGAAACAGCTGTTTTCATATCAGTTCACCGCCTGCTCCACCAGTCTGTACACCTTGAAACAAACGGGAAATAAAAAGTGCAACGGCGAGGTTCTCCAACAGCAGAACAGCTGTCATTATGTGCAGCCATTACGCACGACTGTGCAGCTCTTTATAGCATCCATATCATTAATTCATCATAGACCTGTAAACCATCCTCAGCAGTGATATCTCAGAAATGTAATGATTAGTTTGTAGCTCTCATATCTAAACATGTCACAACTAAGGATAAAATAAAAATAATATTAACAGCAAAATAAAATGTTGACTCCTGTGTAAATTAAAAGAATGATAAAATTAATCACACAAAGTAATTAATCAATGTTACGTTTGGAAATGTTCCTTTGATTGCCATTTTACAAGCCTCTGTGTAAACACACATAAAAACTACTATGTTTTCAACTTTTTGATGCTGACATATTAAGACAAGCATTAATGAATGGGCCGCCATCTTGAAACACATATCCAGCTCTCTTGTTACATTCATGGCTTTTATGCCTCACATATGCTCCCAGAGTTCAACCAATTCTAACTTTGACCTTGTTTGCCACAGCCAATGAGATGACAGCTGACGTTATCTGAAGGCAACGTCTGCCGGACAAAAAAAAATCTACTCAATTACAGACAAAAAAAAAAGAAGAAAAATAAACTTAACAGCGGTGAGTTGTTCTTTTTTCCAGCCAACACTACCACTCAGCCAGGCAGAGTGAGATAGCCTTGTGTGTGATCAATAAGTCTGCCAAACACTAATTTGACTGTTTGACACTGAATGCAAAGGCTCCTGTGCGTTTGTAGGAGTGCAGATGCTGAGTGTGCAAAGCCCGCACTGTACGTACATGACTGCCAGGACGTGTGTGTGTGTATGTGTGTGTGTGTGTGTGTGTGTGTGTGTGTGTGTGTGTGTGTGTGTGTGTGATGTGAGCAGCTGTTTGGTAATCCCTCCCATGGATTGCAGAGAAGTTATCTTTTCTGACAGAAGAAAGGCCCAGCAGAGGGAGGAGGTGTTCTAAATTCTAATCTCTCAACGGTTTGTCGATAATGCTGCTGGCGGTTTCACAGCCCATTCTGCTCACAGCCGTGTCAATTGGGTAAACCCGGCACAGGCCAAGATATTGCTCTCTCTCTCTGACACACACACACACACACACACACACACACACACACACACACACACACACACTGCTTTATTTTCTAACTCTCCTTACTCATGATAAGGAAGGAAGGGCGTGAAGAGGTTGTTTCTTTTTTGGAAATCAGGAACTCTGTGTGCATTCCAGTGTGTGCAGCTATCTGCTGAGAGATACTTGATGAAGCGCTGCTTTACATGTGCTGTAGTGATGCACAGTCGCTCCACCTCCAGGAGGAGTCCTGTCTCAGTCCTCAGAGGGCACATAGATCAAACTACTCATCATGGCTTTTATGTCATCTATTCATCTTTTTTACAGCATTTGAGAATGTTGTACTGCAGAATAAATGATGCCCACAAATTCTTATTTTTAAAGCATGATTCTGGCTCTGTAGTACATTATTTTATTGCCAATGAACACTACAAAGATGAGCCCCCAAAATATGTTCTCTTCAACATATTGTTTCTGTGATGAGACATGTATCGTAGTGACTCATCCATACCTAGTGTAACACACAGTGTTTATCTGGATATGGAAAAACACGTTAATGCAATGTGTAAATGTATGCAGTGGTTGAAAATTACAAAACCTCTGCAGGCTAAATGTGCAGTAGCTCTAAACTGGCCAAGTTAGGAGAAACTTCTAAAATAGTGAGTGTGTCTAGAGTATGGCACAGATTTATTTTCATTGCAGTCGTATAACAGTGTCAAACTCACAATAAAATAATAAACAAACAAAAGAAGTGTAAAATCGGTGAAGTGTCCCTTTAACAAGGGGGCAGTCCCTCAACTACTCATAGTAACAAAGACAGTTGCTGTAGGTAATGAGCCTCGTGGGGGCAGTGTTTTTTAAAAATATGACAAAAAATAACTTTTAAAACTATATTTTTATGGTGGACAAGTTAATAAGGATCCTGTCAGTTAAGCAACAAATGTAAATAATCCAATAACCTCAGAGATGATGGTCTGACAAATCCACTACTTGGACGCCAGAAGTGCTGATGGACTGATGAGTTATTCATCGAACCAAAAATGGGCTCCTAAGATTCTACTTCTGTTGACAGTTCATCAGGTATAAATTCAATAATCACCAACTGACATAAAGAGAGAAAGTCATGATGTTCTGGGTTACCCAGTAAAATTGGTGCCATGTGTAGAATTACCCCACTTAGTGCAAAGCAATAACATTAAAAACCATGTTAAAGCATAGATTAAGTATGAGAAAAGCATAAGCACAAATAAAATTACACAATGAGAATGCACAAAATGAGTCATATATGTGTCTGTCCCACTTCTGTGTATTGGTAAATATTTTGTCTTCCATTCACTGACACAGACCAGTCACCTGTCAACTAATCATGTGAACATACAGTATAAGTTCACTCATATCTTACTTTAGGAGTTCTCTTGAATCCTCAGCAAAAGCTGCTCTCAGCAGGTTTGTAAATTGGTCTTAAATGAGGACTAAACAAGAAGAACGTTCAAGAAAGGGCCAATTTGTGGAAGAACACTGTGACTTCAAAACATTTTGCACTTTTTTCCATTGAAATGGACATGAAGCTTGCAAAGGAATAAAATGCTTTGAATGCTTTAGAGGTTGTTTGTGCCTGTAGGAGTGCAGCGATGAGCCACCCACTGCCACTGGTAAACAAGTCATACAGAGCTTTTAGTCCGAATGCATTAGTATTCTGGAAACTGAGGGTTATGGTGGAGGTCAAAATTGTGCTTGAAGCTGCATTTGACAACTTTATTTCCAAATGAATGTGGGAGATTTCAAAAGGTTTATAAGTCTTATTTCCATTTTGTCATTAATTTCGACCACTGTGTACTCAGTCTTAAATTTTGCTTTCTAAATGGCAGGTGGGAGGGAGGCTGTAAGGGCAGGTTTTTGGACACTGTACTTACTGCTTGAATTTCTGTCTTGAGGTGTCAGGTGGCCTTAAAGGTTAGAGAAGTGAGCTTGTGACTGGCAGGTCGCCGGTTCAATCCCCCGGACCGGCATTATAAATCTGGGTGAGGAATTACCACCATTTAGGTGCCCTTAAACCCAACTGCTCCAGTAGAGCGCCTGTGGTTGCACTGTGTGAATGTGTGAATGTGATCAGAGCGTTCTAAAAAAGAAGAGAGCATTTGCGTTCAGAAAAACTCCCCTAAATAAATAAAGGTTAAAAAAGTACAGTTTCTGCAACACCTTTTTGTCATACCAGCATCTGACAATGTTTGTAACATTACAACAGTTTGACAAGCAGGCCCACTTCATGCAGCAACTGGCCATGTGTATGGAGGTGACAAAGTAGGCGGGTTTTGAATGTCTCTCTTAAAGATATCTTTGTTGAACATGATCAAAGTGCCTAAATTTGAGATTAACATACATAGAAATGCTCCCTGCAAGTCAAAAGCCAGAGCTTCAGCCTGCCCTGAACACTTTGTTTGCAATGTTTAACAGCCATCTGCTCCGTAGCCTTGGTTGCTAAGGTTTTTCCATGTGTTGTTTGTGTTGTCCACTCTCATATTTTGGATCAGATTCCAGCTCAAACATGTACAGATGTATTTGAGAAGATGACATTTTGAAAAAAGAATGAGAAAAAGAGGTGAAATCCTACTACTGTAGTTTGTTTCATAGTTTGTTGACGTAGCCTCTGCAAGCTGGCTGATATCTGCCTTGGGGCAGCTTCCGAGAGCTGACCAATCAGAACAGAGTGGGCTCATCTGAATCTTAAAGAGACAGGGGCTAAAACGGCCTGTTTAAGACAGAGGCTGAACTGAGGGGCTGCATAAAGAGTCAGTATAAGATAAATGAGGAGTATTTTTAAAATTGTAAATCATGCAAAGATACTTCAGTAGTCCCAGATTAAAAATATTGATCTGGAAATGTACATAATATGTCCCCTTTAAGCTCTCTTTTCATTCTTCACACAGCAACTTTCATCAGAGAGATTCATCTAGAGATTCGGCGTGTTGCCTATTTTTTCTGCGTGAGGTGTGTGGTTCTCTGCTAACAGTCATATTGACATCATACCAGCAACATTACACCTTTCACTATAGTTTCAATGTCTATATCTGTAGGATATGTTACAGACATGAAAAAATATTTAAATTTTTTTTTAACTCAACACTTCCTGTATCCATTTCAAATTAAAAGCCCTCTAGCATTTCTGTGGACAGAATCTCTTCATTTCTTAACAAGGCTTTTATTGTGAAATATTTGCAGGACTGTGTTGTGGAAAATTAAGTGACTTGCATGGCTCCATACATTAGTGGAGACCTGGCTTTTAATTGAGTACCAGCTTTTATTTGAGGAAATACGGTAGTCAAAGCAGAAACCCCACATAGGCTATAATTATATTATGTTAATAAGTTAAAAGAACATCAGGTGAAGGGCAGTATTTTGCCGGTGTGCTCTCTCTCTCTCTCTCTCTCTTCTTCTGAACAAGGGTAAACAAAAGTCATTTGACGTAACCGCTCATCAAGGATGAATGACACCAAACTCATTGTGGAGACAGAAAAACACACAGAGCTCTATGACCCACAGAATAAGTGTTATAAACATATAAAGCTGTTAGAAAAAAAGAAAAAGCATGGGATGTAGTTGCCTCAGCTGTTGGTTCAGATTTTAAGTTCATATATATTTGTGATGCATGACATGCCGTCTTTCACCCTGGATAAGTAACTTAAACTAATGTTTGAGCAGAGACAGCTTTTTAGTGTGTCTTTATATATAGGCCTATATATGGGGGCTATACATAGCTGTTATTTCTGACTGTGGCCTACTTTGAGCTATGTAAAAGATTGTTGTTTTTTCAATTGAGCACATTCTTCTTAACCTTTTTTCTGTCTAAACAAAATATAAATGAAATTTATAATGAATTGAAATGAAACATTCTATTATTGATGGCCATTATCAAAGGCAAACTCAGTGTAGAAAGATAGGTCTGGCAGTAGCAGCGCCGCAGTAGTAACGCTGTCTGTGTGGACACCACATGCATGTGAGCTGCAGCAGTTCAGCGAAGAAGCCGTCACGCACAGGTTGAGGTAGGCAGTGTGGTCCGGGTGTTAGACTCCAGGGAACACCTTTTCTCGGGATACAAAACATACCATTATCACCTGTGCATCCCAAGTGTCAAATGGCAAGTAAGGAGAGTTAAGACACATGAGACACTTTGTATGAACTAAGTCTGCATAAGTTTTATGAGGAGAGAAATGCATGCAACACAATTGTTAAGACGTATTCACATTACATCAGAAAAACAAGGGTCTTGTGCTGTGCATTCTGTGTTCATCTGCGCAGTAATTTGCCACTCTGGAACTCAAGACGGTGCTATACTAAACAGTTCCTGTTTTTTTTCTGATTACCTGGTAGACTGACTTGTAAAAACCTACAAGCTACAATGCTACATTGCTAGCAGTAGATCACTATGTTTCAGAGACTCAAACTGTTTTTGGAACAAACCTGGTAGCTACATCTTCATGCTGATATTTTGCCCAACAAATATCTTTTTTGTATGGTCTCAATATGAGGTTGATGTGTTATTGCACAGTTCTAGATATTCAGAAGCACAAATAATTCGTTTTTTGTCCATCTTTCAGTTCAGGCAATGGTCACAAAGGTCAGCGCAGCTCAGGTTGTGGACATCCTACAAAGCCTTCACAACGCACCACATACACAATAATTAGGAGACACATGCAAAAGAGACCTCTTTGCATTAGACAGGCGAGTAGCATGACTCAGCATCAGCTACAGAGTTCTTACCAAATACTTTGGGAGTCATCACATTAATATTTCTCCTAATAGGGCGAAAAATGAACCAGTTGGTCCTGAGAAATGAAGTCATCAGGGGATTTGAAAAGTCACTAAATCAAGCAGCAAAGTGACCAAGCTGACAGCAGTGTCTTCCTGCCTGGAGATGATTTCCCCCCAGTGACCATACCCAACCGCAGAATTTAATTTGAGCAAACAGAGCGAATACAAAACACACACCCGCACACACACACACACACACACAGACTGTTAGCGGTGAATGTTGGGTAGAGGCTGCTGAATGGCAATGGCAGGTCATTCTCTCCTTGGACTTGAGACAAAACCTTTTCCCAGGATAACAGAAAACATCCATTATCACCTCTGTCCCAGGTGGCAAATGGCAGGTAAGGAGAAAACACATGAGAATGCACTAACACACTACATCACACACACACACACACACACACAAACAATAGTGCATACACTCAGTTTCAGACACAGTGTATGGTATCAGCATGCACACAATGAAGAGGTATAAGCTTCTATATGCATTTAAATCATAAGTACACATAATCAATTTAAAAGCAGATCTCTCTGTAAGTGTTAACTGCCTTGAGAGATTTAGCTTGAAAAAGCCAATGTGCTAACAAATGTGCACTAAGGGAGCATTTCAGGTCATATGTTACTTTGATAGGACTTTTTTTTAATCTTTTTGAAAACAGTATGGCTCCATGGACAATAGTCCTCAAATATTAGTTACATCCAAGCACAGCCATTCAGGTATTTAGATATAATTGGAAAAGGAATTTCTTCTGGATTGTGTTTGGTTGAACCTCTATCTCTGACAGAAAAGGTAAGTTCACCTTATGGTTAATTGCTTCATTGCATGACTAGACTCCTGCATCCTTTATCTGTACAGAGAATATAACCCATAATCCTGACAGTGTTACTGCCTTACTCTAAACCTTGAATGAGTTATGCAGAATTTATACCTCCATTTTAGTCGAATCAAATAGGTCTGGTATTGTGCTGCTACCCCTGTTGAGGTTTGTAGGGTATGTAATGTCCCTGTGCCAGAGACAGAAAAATGGCCACAAAAATGGCGATTATAGGGGTTGTTGTAAATCAACTAACAGGAATAAAAACTCTTAAATTAGCATTGAAAGTGTCTTTGATCAACATGAGAAACACTGAATATTTTTTTCTCTTAGTGGCATGTTATTCACTTTAAGTGCATAATAACACATCCAGGCATTATGCAACATTAGCATTTATTTGGAGTCATGTTTCTGGCCACCTGACTAATGCAAGTCCAATATTCACTCTTTGTAGCTCTATTCTGGTCTTCACCAGTGTACAAGGGGGTCTAGGGTCTGCCGACACGTCAGCACGTCCTACGCCATGTTTCTATTACTATTTTTGTGATAATACAGTCCAGAAATATGGTCTATAGGAGATAATAGGCTAAGAAGACAGCTTGCCCAGATCTCACAGTGCGTGATCGGTGGACTTGTGTGTCTTTTAACCAACTGACACGGCTAGATTGACACACACGTCACCGCCTCTCACCCAAAACAGTCACTGTGTTTCTCACCAACTCAGTGTGTTGTTTGTTTGCAAAGAGAAGATAGCGAAGTGGTATACTGTTGAGAAGCTCTTGCAGCGATCTGGGAAAGCAGTGATGAGGATGATGGATTCACACGACAAAGAGCAATACGGAGATAAAAGAGATCCATTTGAAGATGGGTAAGTGTAATATTGAACTTTGTAGGTAAATGTGACCATCTTGGCTAAATGCTGCTTCTGTGCGCAATACGTAAAAATGATTTGTGTAGCAATAGTCATGAACTTTGTTCAACAAAATTGACTGTTCATTAGTAAAGGTTTACTCTTTAATTTACTGTTAAATTAAAATCTTAAATTTTAATTTATTTTACAGAGAGGATTCGCAGCTGCCAGGGCCACCCCGTCCTTCCCAGTCTACCAATTCACAGCCATCACCACCAGCAACGAGGTCCCGTGCCCCCAGAGCGTAAGTACCTCACCTCTGTGTGATTTTTATTTTAAAGTGTGAATAAAATTTTGTTTGAAATAAAAACTGTAATGCTCATTTGTCCATTTTATTTCAGTCCCCAATTGGGTGAAAGTAGGGTGACATACAACACTTCTACTCAAAAAACGACATGACAAAACTTCATTTTATTCATATATTACACTACTTTTGTGAACTTTATACTTTGGTAAACCTATTTCAAGCACCAAAACAATTCGTCCACATGAGTAAAGGTATGTTTTCACATGAGATATGAAGAATTTCTAGATTCGGAATTCAAATTTTCAGGTTTTGGGCCAAATGATCTCTTTACACAGTGCTCTAGGTCAAGATTGTGCCTCATACTTTAGAAATCTGAGATGTTGTGAACACTTTTATATGAAAGACTTGGGTATTATTTTATAGTCAAGTGCCTTTAAAAGGCAAATTTAAGAAATCGAGAAACACCCTTATTAAACAGCTGCCTGCTGCTGCTGGAAATGATGCTGGTGAGAACAGCTGAGTAAACCAAACCAGTAAAGGCTGATAAAACACAGCAATGAGATAACAAATGCTTAACATTCTGTAGAGGTGAGGGGAACTGTAGAGTTGGGTGATATGTGTGAATCTGCGGGTTCTTCACTACAAGCAACTCCTTTCACATTTCATGTAGTCGTTTGAATCCATTAATATAAAAATAGTGATTAGTGCGGCTTTAAGCCCTGATGAAGGATCTGAACATTTTAAATCCCCAGCCCCCCACGACCCAACCACCAGCACATACTCATACACATACACATACTCTGCAGAAATTTTCCACATGGACTGTCTCATTTTTCCACCCCTTTGCATCTGGGCAGGTAGTGGGCAGTGGGTTTATTAGAGCTTTATTTGGCTGAAACCAGCTGCCTGATGCTGCTGGAAACAATGTTGATGAGGGTTTTGAGAGTGAATCAAAACATGAAGTTGTGGGCCCGTAATTTAAAACAATCAGCAGAAGGATGCTGAAACATTATGTAGAGCTGAAGGACACTGCAGAGTAGGGTGATAATTCACTGTGAGCTCATCACCAACAAGCAACACCTTTCATGTTTCACGTTGTCATTTGATCCATTGTTAATATAAAAATATTCAGTACAGTAGCTTTAAGTTAACTGCACCTTGCAACCATTATAGCAGCTTTAGTTTTGAATGAAAAGGACATTGACAGGACATATGTGTCAGTCATTACTGATAAGTCTGGACAAAACATGAACATAACATGAATGTGATATCAGACTGAATAATAAAATATAAAAAAAATGCAATTCAATCTGATTATTGGGATTATTGGACAATTTTGCTTCTTTTCTCTATTGAAAATTGAAAATCTTTGAGGGTTTGGATTGTTGGTCAGACAAAACATGAAATTTGAACAAGTCTGCTTTGGCTCTGGTATTTTACAGACTGAGGGGAGAACTCACAAAGAATGGATTGCGGCCACTGATAGCACCATGAATTGTGCATCATTTGCAACTGCTATCTGCCCCATCTCAAGGTCCTATTCACAAAAGATTTTGCAGTGATGATATGACGGCGCAAACACACCCATAAAGTTTTGCAGCTGAGTGCAATTTCCTCTGCAGTTTTGCAGAGTGGTTTCCAGTGTTTCAGGCCGTGCTTCACATTTTAACACACAGATTGGTCCATAATGAAAACTGCAGAGAACACAAAAGCCTCAAATTGTGTGTCTTTAATTAACAGAGGTGCGCACACACAGAGCTCTCCACAATCACAAACCAACTTTCATGTATTTTGCTTCTTTTACTTCTCTAGTATTTCACATCTATAACATAATCTACTGAAATGTCAATGTCAAAATACAGCTATTAATGTGACTCAGGCGGGTCAGAAACATGTTAGATTCATGTCTGAATCTTACAATAATGTTCAGGTGTCACTGAATGTATCCGGGATTTCACAGAAACATCAGTAGTGATGTTTTGTGGAACTGTTTGTAATAAAGAAGCCCGTATCGATAAATCCTGATCTCCATCAGAGCTGTCAGGACATTTTGAAGTAGCTGACAGTCCGAGATAAGCCCCCCCGCACACACTTTGTCAAACTGAAGATTTCACCCTTTGTGGGTGCTTTGTGAATTGCATGGTTTCTTTTTGTCTCATTTGCACAGGTTTAGCAGCTGCAAAAGCCACGCAATCCCGATTACTTGATTAATTGAAAAATATTCAAGACATGAATTAATAATGAAATAGCGGCCTTTATCTCCACCTGTACAAAATCAAAGACACATTTATTCAGAAAATGACCACGTAAAAAACCTAAGAAAAACAGATGAGAGAGGATTGATTGTACTCTCCATGAAAATATTGTTAACACAGCTGAGAGGGATTAAAGAAACCACATTATCCTTTTCACCTCTGTCTGTACATGTTGTACTATGACATCTATGTGATAATTAATCATAACCAGCCGCCCCCTCGGCCACTGTATCTGCAGGCAGACCTGACACCTATTACCGTGTAATTACTGGGCTCCCATTAACATCTGTTACTGTCACAGCGTACAATATTTGTTCAGACGAGACCATCATGTTTAATCTTTGCTCATACATGCTCACCACCATGTATTGTGACCTTGAGACAAAGTCAACCCCCTGACAGTGCATTAATAAATGTAAAAAATGGAGCGGCTTTAAAGCCCCGATCACATCAAATCAGCTATGTACCCATCAAGACAAAATTGTCTTTCAGACCAACACACTCCTGAAACAGTTTATACTGCAATACCCACTGACATTGACCTCACAAAATAATAAAATAAGATTTTCCAGCGCAATAACTTCCCCACCTCAACACAGACATGCACACACTGACTTCTATTGTGCCCTTTTGGGTTATTAGAAGTGCTTTCTTGAGATAGTCGAACCCACACTGCAAAACAAAGAATGCATTTTCTATGCTAAATATATTTTACACTTCACTTGCTCTCAATTTCGTTCACCAGTTCATACTTTGTAATATATGCAGCCTGCATCTTGTAAAAGAAAGCACAGTTAATAAGGTAATCAGAAATACAAACTTTAGGGAGAAAATGCAGATACAGTGATGTCATTTTCTATCCAGTCTAGTGGCTCAGAGTAACATCCCCTTTATAAGAGCACATTTTGTCCTTTGTATAAATCATTTTATAGACCATTGGATAGTTGGCAGCAATTTTTGATTTGAAGCCCGTGTTGCACCTTGAGCTTTAACTTGAACAAATATAAACAGCGCAGTGTGATTTGTAACAATGATGGGATAACGACTTAAATCAAGTGGAAATGCTGGAGGGTAAAAAGACCAAGCTGGAAATGAAAACTTTCTCTGATGTTTTTCTCCTCAGATGGTGAAGTCCCTTCTGCTGTTGTAGGCTTAGGTTTATTGACTAACACATTATAAAAGACAGCATATCAGACCTTGTCAGGGATACAATGATAACATCCTGTTCCTGGTGTTCTCATAGTCCATCAACCGTTTAACAAGATGAAGACAGGCGTTCATTGTCTGACATGAAGAAATATTACAAAATGAGCACCAAAACACAGATAATTGAATCTTTAGAACAATCAATAATGTGCTTCTCATTAATCTCAATACTGTCGATCCTCAAATCATATCTAACCTTTGTCACCTGAGTGACTGTGGCAGACAACAAAAGTAATGTTCACACTGTTTTTTAAACAGGATTGCAGATGTATTTTTTCTACACTGTGAATTCCCATTTCAGAGTCTTCTTTTGATATCAAGGTAGCCTGTCCAGTCTTCTCTTAATCAAAAAGAGTTATGTTAACATTTAGTGTTTCTCACCAAAATGCATTGTGTCCTTGAGTCCTAACAAATGTATGAGTGAATTTCCTTCCTCATAAAACATTTGCAAAGCAGATTTTTTTTTTGAATACTTTAAAACCTGCATTCGTTATACACATTTTGCTAGCTTGCAGTCTTCTTCTCTCCTACCTTTACTGACTCATTGTTGCATTTCTTGTTGCGTTACTGCCACCAGCTGTCATTCAGTGGAATAGCATGAAATCATCAGCATGAATATGTATCATGTTGTGATGAGATGCGTCCTTGTGCGCATGCACAGGATAAACAAAAACAGGGATCCACTCATAAAAACATTGCGCTATAGCGCTACTAGAGGTGAAAAATTCCACAGGTTAGCTTAAATGTTCCCCAAAATAAAGGCACTTGAGGCTCCTGGATAATTTTACAAGACTTTGTAAGAAAAGTTTTTTTTTCCATTATTTTGCTATGGTGGATTGCTCTAAATACTAAATTACCCATAAGTCTCAACAGTTCTTGCTTCACTGCTCAGACCTGTTGTGCTTCGGCATTACAATTATGAGCAAAACACTGTGCCACATTTGCCAAATTCATCCAAAATTGCCTCTAAATGTAAGCTGCTTAACGTATTATCAGTTCTTTTTTAAACAGTTATAATTTTTCGTTTAGTTTCACTCCTTCTGTTTCTACGCACACAGGCTCATTTACTTTTTATCTAAAATCCTCATTTTTCTAAAACAGTGGTTATCGCTTTGCTAAAAAATCTACCCAGAGTTTAATGTCCATCCAAATATTTAAAGTGCTCCAACTACCAGTCACCTAACACTTTGTGGGCAAGTTCCATTCATATAAATGTTACAAAAGAGCAAAAACAAGACTTTCACTCTGCAGAGCTTCAAGTCCTGCTTTCATAAATCAGCAGACAAAAACATAATAAGTTTAGGATTTTCAGTCAGTTGTAGTCAGTCAAAATTGGCAGCCATGATGATGATAATATGGTGAACAGAATATTAATTTAGCATTCATTTTGATTTAGTTATATATTTTATTTTAGTTGGTTTCAGTATTATATTTAAACTCCAAATTCTTTCAGATTAAGAAATTCTAATTCTATAATAATATAATAATTCTAAACCAAACAAGTGTTTTCCCCTTGTGAAGAAAGTCAGACTGTGTGTTCAGGACACGTACGACAGGTCTGGACCACTCGTATATTTCGTTCGTAACTAAGAGAAAAAAGTAAGAGAAAATTGATGAATGCCACAGATGTTCTTGAAGATCCCCTCCAGATATGTTTTACGACATATAAATATTCTCTGCTTTGAATAATAATTTGTGTCTGACAAAGTTTTTCCACAAGAAAATTCAGTTACCTTAGAAATTCTTAAAAAATACATCTACTCCTTCCTCATTAAAAATCCAGAATCTATTATGTAAATATTTTAATTTAAAAAATTTAAACTGCTGATCATAAGATGTCTCCGACTGACTGTAAAGTCAATTCTCAGTGTATGTACACTGGAGGCTTCAAGTTTCCACATTGATTTGTGTACGTTGTGTGTTGGACCAGGATTGGCTTCCAAACTAGTTGTGATGTCACAAATCATGCTCGTTGGCCCACATCTTTAACTTTTTTAAGATTTAAGATTTTCCGTGAGCACAGAAACTTTTCCACTTTCAGCAGATGAATGTGAAAACAGCCTTTAAGTGTCAAACTCTGCACATACATCATTCTGCACAGTGAAGATCGAACATCCAACTGAAAGAATAAGAAGAAAAAACATATTTATGAGTGGAGGGGGAGTTTAAATCACTCGTATATGCCTCTTAAGAACTAATTTGTTCATACGAGTGGGTCTTGCATGAGGCCCAATGAGTGGGACTTTTACTTCCAAAATCCTCCACCCCCAAAATAACTCCTGCCTTATTGCTCTGTAATAAAAATATGAATGTTTAGCTGTGCTACCCTTGTTAGCCATGACCATTTTACATTTGGCCACACGACAAACACTCCAAAACACCTCAAACATGACTGAATAGCCAATAGACTAATGATGATGATATATCCATTTTTAAAAAAATGATAATTATTGTCATGCCACATGCATACTGTGGATTATGGAGAGATACAAAGTTTTTCCACCTCACCCAATATACAGTTAATCATATATGTGGTGACAGTAACAGATGTTTGGATGAGTTTGATAATTAAAGAGGTAAAAGGTGTCAAGTGGGTGGCAATAGAGGTGTCATCTCTACCTGTAGATATCTTGGCAAGCACTCAAATGTGTGTGTATATTTGAGAGTGAGTTTGTGCGTGTATAATTTAGTGTGTGTGTGCGTGTGTGTTTGTGTTAGCTAAATGATTCATTAGCGCCATGGCAATCTGGACAATTGGTATCACTGTCGGAGAGCGGGGGATTTGACACACTGAATAGTAAGCCAGAGTGTTTACACACAAGTATGCACAGGCACCCTCAATATCACTCACACACACACACACACACACACACACATTAAGGTATAAAACAGGTACACAAATCCAGGAACACAGAGATGGGGGTATGCACAGTCGAAAATGACAGTTTCACATACATACACACACACACACACACACACACACACACACACTCACAAAACACACCCACTCAGAGGCAGTTAACAGTGAGCAGGCAGGGGCAGGGGCCACACACGTCCGTCTGGGTGACTGATGAGTTTTTCTGTGACTCAGACACAGTGACATGTCCTCTAAACCTCAGCCGATGCTATATGACTAACCTCTGTATGTGTGTGTACAGTATGTGTGTGTGTGTGTGTGTCTTAAATGACTAAGACAGTGGCAGACCAATCAGTGTCTGTGCGTGAGTGTGTGTGTGACGGGGGGGGTGATAGATAGTACATGAATAAGACAGAAAGGAAGAGAGTGTGTGTACATGCAGTGAATAGTAAATGTGTGTGTGTTAGCATTATGCTCAGGGCCTACAGGAACGCCTCAGGAAAATACAATAGAAGAAGCCCACACTGGCAGCATGTGGGGGATGATGTCATTCCCTTCATAAACTGAGCCAGACTGCTATGTGTTTTTTTTCTGCATCAACATATATGACAAGAAAGGTAATAAACATATTCATCTTTTTTTTTTTAAAGCAAAAAAAAAAAAAAAAACAGGACAGCTCAATTCTTTCGGAAGTCACATTTGGAAGGAATAAAATAGAAAGATCACAGCTTTTGCCTAATGAGCTTTGTATTCCTAATAAGGTCAAAATTTGACATGCTGATCGAACATCTTTCCATTTATTTTTTCAGTGTGAGATAATTGAATTTTTGTCTCACTTTAATTCTCATGTTTTTAGTGCCACTAATGTTACTCGGCTACTGGTTTAATCTTTACGATATAATTTGTTACTATGACAGTGTGAGTAATGTGTTCATTTTCTTATTTAATTGGGAATATTCTTCACTAACATACAGACATTTTATGGTTCCCTCATGTCTTGACTGAGTTTAACTCACTGCTTAATTCTTGTACAAACAAGTTTGTCCATCTTTGTAAGAACCAATTTGAGTTTTAGACCTGTGTGTTAGTGTATGTGTGTGTGTGTGTTAGTGTTTGTGTGTGTGTGCAGGTTTCTATCTTTGCAAGGACTACACCCAATCCTATAGAGATACACACCAGGCAGCAGGCACACTCAAAATGTCTCTCTTCTAGTTCATATAATAAATTTTTTACTTATGTTAATATTTTTGTATTTAATTCATTTATATTGTCTTTATATTTTATTTTAGAAATATATATACTATATTTTTGAATATGTTGTCAGAACTCCTGTATTGCATCTTGTTTTGTACCTGACATACTATATACTGTAATTTTTTAAAATTATGTTTTGTTTAAAAAAAGGGTTTTTACCTTGTGTTTGCAGCTGTGTATGGTGATGTTCAGCATGGCTGCGGATTGCTATAGATGACATTCACACAGTGATACCCAGCATGAAAGTTACCTGAAAGAGCAAGTACAGCCCCGTTACTATATGTCCCACTGTTGTGCTATAAAATGCACATCATACAAACATATAGCCTTTCACATTCCACTGTGAAAACACATTTAGAACAAATGAGATATACTGTATCCATTTAGGTGAGAGGTACACCGACAGAAACGTAGTTCTCTGTAATTCCTTCCCCTCTCAACAACAGATTGTTTCGATTTTTTGGCAACAATCTAACAACTGTACATGATTTAAAGTCCAACTGAAATCACATTTAGTCCTTGTTGCTGTCAAAACTAATGTCAGTGTTATTTCAATTTTTGATACTATTTATGGTATGCATTTGCATTCTATGATTACCAGTACAATAGTTTTCATTGTCAGTGGCAAAGTCCACCATTCTCCCCGCAGGATTCAAGTCACACGCATGAAGAATTCACAAGAAAGGATGCAGCGTGTAATCCAGCATCACAGTTTGCAATTTTATCTCGTTGGTATCAGCCTGACCGTTTTCTCTCATGGGGTGGGTTTTATTGTGAAGCAGTCACAGGAAACTCGATGTCGATGAGGTCAGCTACAAACTGTCTTTCAAAATTAACTGTAATTTTGCTCATTTTTCGATAGCAAATCAGTTTTGAATATTGCAGGGAGAAACAAGAAGGAGCAGCCACAGTGAGCTGTTAGATTGCCCTTGAGTAATTACTTAAGTCATGAAATTACTTTGTTAAAGTAATACGTAATGTATTACATTTTTTAAGTAATTCCACTGTTTCCACTGTATTTTTCCATTCCTCTACATGGGCACTGTGTGTCTGTTCCACTCTCAGCCTGAACAGTTTACTTAAAGATATGGGTTTTTCCATTCCTTTTTCTTTTTTTGTTTACATACAAATCATCCCTTTTTTCAACTTGTATGTGTGATCCTCATTAAAATGAACAGATTCAACAAGACAGATAACAAACAACACATGTAATGTTGTCTTGTTTTATCCTGTCTTCTCTTGTTATTTTGACAAACATTACACAATTGAAAATGACCAACTATTAAAATAAAAATGCTCCGCAAACCTTGACTTCAGTATGCAGAGAGGAGGATAATGAAACCCTAATTACATGACATGAGTCAAGTAATTATGGGTAATGTAGGATTTATCTATTTATTATTTACTTGGAATATTTTTCACACATATACTGTATAGAAAGTAATTTTAAATATAGCCCATCTTTTCTGGTCTTCAGACTTTTTTTTCTTTGTCCTTATTTGCTTAGCTTAAACTCAATTAAAACGTCAATTAAAACTCAATTAAAGATTATTTTCCAAGGACTGATGCTAAAATGAGTGAAAAGCTTTCCTATAAGGAGTGAAAAACATTTTCTCATCGAGCAGAGTGACTGCAGGCATCAAGGAGCTGAATTGTGAAATGCCTATATTTACACTTGACTGTCCTTGAAGCCAGCGTGCCTGTGTTTAGAATGACGGCTGCTTGATTTCAAATCTAAATGGAAGAAAACACAAATGGGATGAATATAGAAGTAATGAGAGATATCATTAGTGTCACATGCATGGACCTGTTGCCATCGCAACACCAGGAGAAGTGACATAGGAATGGGTAATAATGGATACATTGAAAATGGTGCCAGCTATACATGTACACATCGATTCACAGTGAGGCACATGCTTACATGCCTTTTAATAGGTAGAGGTAATGAGGAAGTGTGGGCTGTCCCTTTTACAAACACACAATGAGCCTTAGAAAAATTTTCACATACAGTGACCATGAGGGACGTCACACAAATGTACACACCAACTTACATACATGCACATAGACACAGACATATAAATGGTAATGGCAAGGTCCTTATCCAACACATGAATCAACAGTGGATGTAAATAATCCATAAGCACACTCAAATAGAGCGTATGCACATGATGTCACCATGCGCATAGTTGCCTCTAAGATTGGAGTGTGATAGACATTTTATTTAATCTGAATCCTTTCGAATTCCTTATTGAAACTAATTAGGTTAGCTTTCAACATTTGCAAGTAAATGAAGTTATAAATACATAAAACTCAAAGATCTGTAATCACCAGTTGTTGGCTGAGAAAACAGAAGCACTACAGATTTTTGAGGTAACCTTATTAATGCTTCAACCTACCACTACTACACTGCTATTACCTATAATATAATTAACTGATTTATTGTTACACCTTATTTTTCTCGAGCCACTTGCTCCAAATTCTGGAGGTATTTGATATTCTTAAAATACTGATATAACATGCAGAAACATTTAAACAAGGAGATTTTCTTTAAATTGACATGATGCCATTAGCTAGTTCATTTCTTCAGACAAAGCTTGCCAGTCATTTGTCTTGTTGAACTAAAAAATTACACAGTTCACTTGTGGTCATAAAGTGATTTTCTCCCTCACTCTTTGGCTGAGTACAGACACACACTAACTTGAATAAAATACATTAACTGTTACTAAATTAATGTTATTTAGCTACAGCTGATATAATCTGCTGCCTCTAATTTTTGTAAATTCAAACAACGACAGTGACGTTAAGCACTGACTGTAAATGACATGCTACCAAATGAACATAGCTATTTGCTAAATAATGACACCTAGCAGTCTACCAGCATCTAACATCGTGGATTTACAAAGAAAAGAAAATACAGAAAACACAGCAGGAAAAACAAGTAGAATTTCCTTTTAAGTGCTTGTGATTTTGATCAAACTGACAAACCCTGCCATAAAGTTTCTTTCAGGTTCTGTACCAGTGTTGCGCTGGCAGCAACAAGAACCAGCCTTAATACTTCACAATTAAAGTGCCAAAAAACAACACTGCTCAGACTTTCTGGTTGTCAGTTAAATACGTGTAGCCTCTACAGAAGTTTGTTAACCTCTGGGTGTCACAGCTCTACGTATTCATAGCAGCTAAATCCAAATGGTTTGGCTACACAGTACTGAGGGTGGAGGTATTGCATGAAAAAGTATTGCTATATCCAATGGCAGCAAACAAGACTGAAATAACTAAAGTTTGGAACGGCGATTGTAGCCACTTTATTTCGTCTTTGTTTTTTGGAATGCATTAGAGAGACAAAAAAGTACATTACCACAGCCTGAGCAACCCAATCTTTGCATTTTAATCAAACTTGCATTACCAATTATCTGATCGCTATCAGATTTATATACGAATGTGGGACAAAATAGATACAGAAAATAATATAATCCATGAGACACATGCAATAAAAAAATCTGATCTCTCTTACCAAGTGTTCATAGGCATAGAAGCATGCACACACACATTGTAAGAGAAGGGTTTTACATTTGCTTCCTATGAAAGTTTTTACTTGAGCACTGTGAATCAGTTAAGGGCTCCGATATACATCCTCCAGAGCAGACAGTTGAATAATGACTCTAGTACGCACAACACACTGAACCCTGCACTCCACCATAGGCAAAGATTTGAAAATGTGAAATGTGAAATGAGTGCTTTACTGTTGTGCTTTGTACTTAAGCTGCAGTTTTATCAGAATTTAACCATTGGAGTTTAACAAAGGGTTAGGTTGCTGTTTATCTCCACAAGACCAGTAAACATCACCTATTCAAAGATGGTCCCCTTGAGAAAGATGCACCACTCTGAAGAGCAATAGAGGGAACACACTGAAGAAAAACAATGGAGGAGAGAGTGGTGCATCTTCCCTCAGGGGACATCAAGTGTGCTGGCAGAAAGAGATATTCCTAAAGGAGAAAGTAGTCATAGAGAGGAGACATGACAGATCTTCATCCTTTGAATGAATTATGAAACTGAATGAAATTTCTTGCAGAGAGGGCCAATTTATTTGGAAACCCAGCTTCTGATAAGTGTAGTTTTGGTGAGTGGAATATATTGAACTGAAATACAGTAGCTTTTTTTTTACTGCTACAACATTTTCCACTTTTTTTCTACAGGGACAACACAACAAGAGTCACAGACTTTGAAAAACAACCTATGTGAGCTTTCTAGCCAGGGGTTAAAGTGTGCCGAAACGATCGAGAACAGTGTTCTGGCACCATCGATTAATAAGTAAATAAATCTGATTGGCAGTTTCATACAGAATAATGTCAAGTGAGTTAATTTTTTGTGGAGAAGGGTCCAGCTGCAGCCTGGAAACACGGGGGCGCGGCATGAGCATTCAGTTAAACCCTCAGGTGTAATCCCCCCTCTGACCACAATGTGGGCTGCAATGGCAGAGTGGCGCTGTCTGTTTCTCCACTGATTGACTCCGTGGGAAGTGAAGATTGCAGAAGCAGTGATTCAAAGGCTAACTTTGCTGAAAACTTGAGCCAAAATATGAGATATTCGTGTTTTGTTATGTTTGTGGTGAATGAAACTTGAAAGACTTTTCTTTGTTCGAGCTGATATTCATCTGCTGGCCTTCAGTAAGTTTGTTCCTGACATTTATTCAGTTTCTCTGCTGTGGAACCAGATGAACAGTAGGAGACAATGTTGTTTTATCTCATTTAATTTTTGTCATATTCATAACGTAAATGATAATGATAATCTCTCCACGTGATAACATTGGTAATATTGGTTGGTAATAACAACAACAAACAACAACAAATGACCGTACTGCAGTCTCCTGACTGACAGTAAACCACTGTAACATTATTGTCTCTGATGTAGTCAGAGCAGGACTGATAGATATGTTTGTGAATGTATTCATGTATTTTATATCTGTGATTATATGTTTTCTTGGTG
Source organism: Scomberomorus guttatus (assembly GCA_038419695.1). Taxonomy (NCBI): domain Eukaryota; kingdom Metazoa; phylum Chordata; class Actinopteri; order Scombriformes; family Scombridae; genus Scomberomorus; species Scomberomorus guttatus. The sequence goes on from CM076452.1 coordinate 27,600,022, forward strand.
AAAGCAGAGTCACAGACAGCAGGATGAAGTAGCTGCAGCTGCAGCTACAGAAACAGCAGATACCTGCTCAGCCTTCTCATCATCACCTCTGACCCTCAGCAGTGGACTTCACTCAGCCTTCTAATCCTCCAGGTCTGATGGCTCCAGGATGAGGATAGCACACTGGGTGAGTACATAGTTTCAGTTCAGCATCAGGCCTTTTCCACAGCTGATCTGTACTGATGAGTGCCAGTAATCTCACTGGGTTGTGCATATTTTCTTTACAGTCAGCAGAGACCCAGCCTGATCTGAACTGAAAGGTTCTCTGTGATCACAGCGGATGGATACGTCTATAACTCTGTGACATCATCAGGAGATCTGGATCAATGGACCTGATGCTGCTTGTCAAGTAAATATGCACTTGTGTTTATTTCATAGTATTGTGTTGTATTTCATACATTGTTTTTAGTTCAGTAATGTTTATTTTGTCTTGTCTGTTAGCAGTGCTGACTGTGAAAGAGGATTCTCTGAAATGAATAATATAATAACACCACTACAAATCAACAAGGTCTCAGCACTGATGTTCATTTCTTAGGCTGGGACTCCTTTGGACCAGTGGAATCCTGAGAAATATGTCAAGAAATGGGTGCTTAAGAGAAGGTCAGCTGATCACACAGCCTGTCCACAAAGAAAACAAGTCCACCAGAGCTCACATTACAAATCAATTTGGGAGTTATTTTGAGGTGAGTCATTTTCCCCATTGCACTGCTACACCTGATCTTAGGGTTCCCCCACCTGCCAAATCCCACGTTAACCCCTGTTTCTAGCTAATGTTGCTTTTTGATCTATAGACAGACATGTCTTGTATTGCACCTTAGCTTGATGAACAAGCTACCAAACAAACCACATCCATTGGGGGTTAAGTGTACTGCTAATGTAAGTTTGCATGCTACATAGCAATTAGCCACAGTTCTCAGCTGTAGCACACTGAACAGATTAAAAATGTACCCACAATAAGTAAGTTTAAATACAGGTGTGGTCTTATTTACAACACCACTGCTAACAAAAGACTATCTGCTCACAGCTTGTAAACTACAAGTGTAAGTTTGTTTACTTTGTCTCTCAGTGATCATGCAAGGGGCTGAACCTGCCTGTTCAGCTGTCAATCAAACTTAGAAACACCTACTCATAGGTAGACTGTACTTAGTGCTTTGAGCTAAATGCTAAAGTCAGCATGATAATATGCTGATGTTTAGTAGGTATAATGTTAACCATGTTCACCATCTTAGTTTAGTGTGTTAGCTTGATAACATTTGTTATGTACAGCTGAAGTTGATGGGGATGTCAGTTTTGCAAGTGTTTGGTCATAAACCAAAATACTGGGCAAATTGAAAATTCAGGCAAATGATGGCACTAGACGAAACATTAAGGGATCACCAAAGTTATTGCAATTCAACCTGTGAGGAACATGAATGTCTGTACCGAATTTCATGACAAATTGTTGAGACGTGTCACTGAAAATTCACAAATGGCAATCTCATGATGGTGCTAGAGGTCAAGTCAGGGGATCACCAAAGGCAGTAGGATGCATCGTCTGGGAAACATGAATGTCTGCACAAAATTATTTTGATTGATGTTAGGATGTTTCACAGCATAAGTGAAAACTTCACAAAAGTCAGTAGGAGTCAACCTCTGGAAACCATGAATATTGTTACATTATACATCAATCCATCAAATAGTTGTTGAAATATGTCAGTCTGGAAGTGGTGGACTGACCAACCAACTTTGCCATCTAAAACTTAATGATGAAGGATTTCAGGTGGACTTGAAGAGAGAGAAAATGACTGCATACAAATGTCCAAAGATTATAAATAAAATAATAAAATAACTTGTCTATCAATGTAAGCTATACAAAATTCATGCAAAAATGTTGTTTTTCTTAATCTATATTAGGGTGTGATGTGATCCTTAACTGAGGGTTTCATATGGGTATAATAAACTTAGCACAAAAAGTAAGGACATTTGTGTTTGGTAGATTATTTCTTTGTTGTAACAATGCTTCTTGGCAATAAATCTTATACCGTTGGAAAGCCTGTTTATTTCCCTTTTAAATGGTGCCACATTTGTAAGGAACATACATTTGTGGGATGAACAGCAGAGCTGAGCATGTGGGTTGCCCCTATGAAAAATTTGCCAAATCTTCTCTGTCAATGCCAGAGAATGGCATTTGATGTCAAGGAGAACATTGGGAAGAATGCTTGCAGATGAGCATTAATCAATGAAAAGCACACTAAGACATTGTCCAAACAGAACCATGTATTTACCACAACAGATGCTTCCTTTGGGTGACTATCCACTGGATAAGCCAAGAAACCTTAAACATCTGCTCTGGGGCATTAGCCTGTTGCACGATGTTTTGGCTGAGATGTTGGAAGATGTGCACAGAGATTTTAACATAAAAAAACAAGGTGACTGTTACTACCACAGATAAGTGTTCAAATTTTGTGAAGGCTTTCAATGTCTTTGCAGAAGTTCAAAGAACTATTCAAGACTGCGAAGAAGAGGATGAGGAAGAAGGGGCGGGACACCCTGTCTCCATAAATGTCATAAATGAAACAGAAGAAGACTACAGTTTCCCACCTCATCAGTGATGTGCCTGCCACACCCTCAACCTGGTTGCCACAAGAGACACTGAGGGTGCTTTGGAACAAGCAGCACAGGAGCACACAAGCTTCAGATATCATCAAAGACAAGCTAGGGTGCCAGCTGATAGTTCCCAGTCCAACATTCCAAAACCTGCTGATGATGAAGAAGGTCTTCTTGAAGTACAACACAGGAGCCCCTGTTAGTGCAGCTGGTGAACGACTCTTTAGTGTAGGAAAAGGCATTTTCTGACCAAAGAGATGCAAATTTTGAAAAGCTTCTCTTGTGTCGCGTGAACAAACGCCTCTTGTGAGAAAGATCAGGGTCCAGCCTGGCCACCTCCTTCTCTAGTGAGGAGGAAACTTTGATATGCAGTGGCAGAAACTTGTTTCCATGGAGAGAGAGAGATCTCTGACACACACACACACCACACACACACCACACACACACACACACACACACAAACAAACAAACAAACACAAACAAACACAGATGGACATGAACATCTATTTGTTTTGTTTGTTTTTTGGTTTTTTTTGTTGCCAAATTTGGAGCAGTGAGAGCAGATATCAGCAGGGTAGGAGGAGCCATAACAACACCAAAAAGATACCAAACTCTTTCCTTTGTTCATGTATTTGATTGGAGGGTAATATAATTTTAAGCATTCTATAATGAAGCTTTTGGTAATCATTCAAATACTGTTGGCCAATGAGCAGCTTCAGTGGAGCAGTTGGGTGTTGAGGGACTACCTCCACAGCAGCGGCTTAGAGACGAGAATGTTACTCATTCACTTCCCCCCCCACACCCTCCAATCCACTTGGGGGATTTAAACTAGTCATGTTTAACCAGCAACAAGCCTGCTGCTCTAGCTTCGATAGGCTACTGGCAGTAAAATGAATTCTGGATTATGTGTGCAAATCCTACAGAGAGTGGGATAACACTGCAGCCACTTGTCGAAAGTGTGGTATTGACCTTTGATAGAGCTTTCTTATGGTGCTTTCAGACTGTCAAGATAAATCAGAAATGTAGGCAGTATACCTGTGTAAAGAGTTATTGCTCCACTGTTAAACAATGTAGAGCTACAGTGCACCACATACTGATTGTTGTTGTGTTTGGCCTTGAATTATATTGATTTTCAGGCTTACTTCAGAAGTGGCTGCAGAGCCAAGGCTTTGTCTTTGTCAGAGAAAATGAAACAATCTTTACTCTCATTTCTACAAAACAACAAAATAAAAGTCTAAAACATGCTAGCAGCCCCTAGAGGCCTCAATGTTCTTTCTGAAATTGAAAAAACAAAATATGGACAATTTTGTTATCCTTAGACTCTTACAAGAAGTTAGCTCAAAGTACAAAATGTGCCCTGAAGATTAAGGAAGAGAAATCACCTTGGGGTCATAAAAATAAGGGTTTATCCTCTTGAGAGTACAAATGGAATCAACAAATTGAATTCATTGTGTGTGTGAACTTTTTGGCCGGTGCATCCTCTGGGAACCATGCATATGCACACCATCCCATATCTTGTGGCAATGTGGCAGTTGCTGTCAAGATACTTCACTGTAAACTGCAGTGTGAGATGGGCTAACCAACTGAAAAAGTCATCGTTGGGCTTCAAATAAAGTGCTTGTCAGGCATCTGAAAACCTTTTTGAGAGCGAAATTGGCTGCAGGCTGCATCCAACAATTGTTGGAACTTTCCAAAATAGACAATCATGATTGGCCAAGTCGTGAAAGGACAACGGATTTTTATACTGCTCTCTGTAGCTCTTTTTTCATTCTTAACACTTTGATGACTTTTTGTGTGCATGACAGAGTGCAACTGAGAGACTGTTTAAAAGTACGGGTTGGGAAATTGATACCTAAAGAATAGTTACTACCAATACCGATAGTGTGCACAGAATCATATGCAGCGTACTTTTTGCATCATGTTCTGCCTCCTGCACCCCTTGTCTAAACCAAACAAAGTAAGTTCACATGTGTGAAAGGGCAACTCCGGAAAATGTCCGGACCTGATTCTCCGGACAGGTCATATGTGAAAACAGCTAATGATAACCTGTGACATTACTGACCACCTCTATCCAAAAATATGTAATCTGTAATCCCAGTTTGTATGACTCAATGCAAAGATACACAAAAGACACAGAGTTGTTAACTGATCAGGGAGGCAGTGGGATGCATCCAGGAGGAGGCAATGACAGTGGGCCTTTCACCCCGCCTTCCAGTGAGGCCATTCAGAGCAGGTATAAACACTTTTGTCTTAGGCTAGTCAGACAGCGCGTTGTAGGAACATGTTTGTTTGAAGCATACTAAACACTTATGTACTAATGACTTGAAAAAGCTTTCCCCGTCCATTGTTTGGTGATGCACATTTCATATTCCTGTAGATGTGAGGCAAAATGTACCATATTAGTACAGTGCCACAGAACCAAAGAGAAGCAGCATCTCACCAGAACCACCATTTTGCGCAGTTACAGTTGTAACTGTGCAGTTGTTACAGTTACAGGATAGGACTGGCATTTTTCTTTATTTTTCTTAATATCAGCAAATCCAGTGACAAGACCAACAATATGTTCGTTCATGTCTCAACACAATCTTACTCCCCTACCTTGTCTGTGGCACTCAACCCCAACATTTGTTCCAACAATAGACGCACATCTAAAAAAAAAAAAGGGAGTCACAAATACACTTTGATTAAAAAAAAAGTCATTTCAATAACAGTTGGGCACTGTAGTTTTCAGCAAACGTTACTCAAACACTGGTAAATAGTGCATTTGTTGGGAACTATTTTCAACTATAGATTACTGTAATGCAATAAAAAGCACACCAGACTGTTATCCAGCTACATGTTAGGCTTTGTTTCTTTTATACTTGCTCTTATTGTTAGATAGCCACCTACATCTGCCATCTGAATGAAACAAATTACCAGTCATTCTTATTTGGTTGTCAAAAGTAACTGCAGCAACAGCACACATTACATCAAAATAACTCTGGTAATGCACTGACCATTGTAGATTCAACAATCCGTAAAGTATCTGACGGTGAGATCTACCTTTAACAACACCTTTTTTTATGAGTTTGTCTTTGCTTTATTTTGCACTACTGAGAAAGAAATGGGCCTATTTGCAGTGCACAAAGATGTAAACCTTGTACTCTGACACAACACAAGTCCCTTTCACACATGCATTCTATCCTTAAAATGTTCAGGAACATTTCCTGCATAGGGTCATGTGTGAATGGGAGCCAGGGATTCAGGGAAATCTGTACCACCAATTTCCCACCTCAAGACCTAGTAACATATCAGGGAAATGTTGGTATGGCTGTGTTGTGAATGAAAGCAGTAACATTGCATGGACACACACATAAAGGGTTACTGTCCATCTGACAAAAGACGCTTTCATGTGGAAAGAACCAATCATAAGACTCCACTGATGACGTATTTGAATCTGCAACTTGTTAACGGTTGCCTTGCCAATGCTTTCGCTGGTAATTTGATAACTAACAAGCAATCCACATTCTTTTGTTTGCAAACAAGCTCCTTTTTTCAAGAATGGCTAGAAAGTGGACAGATTCAGAAATAAGGGAGCTCCTCTAAGTCTGCACATAAGAGACGTCTTCCATCGTGTACACGTACATCCGGCCATGCCCCATCTTCTTCTTCTTCTGTTGAGTTTCATGGTGGTTGGCATCCATAAGTGTTCCATTACCGCCATCTGCTGGACTGTCCCTTGCCTCATCTATTCCGGCATTGCCATGGCATGTGTGAAAAGGTGCAAGATGGAAATGTTCCTGCATGTGTGAATGTGAAAATGTGAAAATCACTAGCAGTGCCTGAAAGGTTATCCCAGTAATTTACTAGGAACTATGTGTGCAGGAGGCTTGTATGTCAATTCATTGCTCTGTCTTTCTGCCCCCTTTCTCATCTGGGCATTATAGCCCCACTGTTGATTAGGGCGGTTGAGGAGAGGGTAATCTGTCAAAAAATTCACAAAGACAGTAAAGGCTGTTTTATTTTATCATCAAACATACTTATGTTACATTACTTATGTATTTTTTTATCCATCTTTTTACACTGACATAGATTGAGCTTAAGTTATTTGGTACAGAATAGTCTATCAAATGATGTCAGTTAGAATTAAGCCAGAAGTTATGTTTTTAGCTAACCATTGGATGGATTACTATTAAATTTTGTAGAGACATTCATGGACTCCAGAGGATGAATCTTACTGACTTTGGTGATCCCCTCACTTTTCACTGGCGCCACCATAAAGTTGACATTTTTGGGCTTTAATAAAATGTCTTGTTGGATATCTCGGATTTGTGCTTAAAACGTTTGTATGCACGGTTTAAGCACAGATTTGTGGGTATGCACTGTTTGTGAATGAGGCCCAATGTATCCAGCTGTCTTTGCTGATCCACTACCTTTTCTTCTAGCGCCATGTTAATTTTTTATCATTGTCATCTTCAGTTGTACTCTGTGTGTGTGTGTGTGTGTACATCTGTGTTTAGTGCTAATAAGCAAATGGTAGCATTCTAAAATGCTAAACTAAGATGGTGATCATGATAAACATTATACCTGCGAAACATCAGCATGTTAGTGTTTTCCCTGTGAGCTGCCTGCTGGCATTGCCATTTCTCTAAAAGCACCACTGTGAATAAGCACAACCTCACTGAGCAGCTACCATGGCTCTAGATTCAAAATGACTGAAAAACATTTCATGTACATTATGTGGCCTTTGGTCTGCAGCTGGGCTTCATGGTTTTGAACAGGCCCCCTTTATATTTAAGGGAATCTTCAAATCATGGCATGCAATGATATTGTAGACAATAGCGTTCTTCCTACTCTGTGGCAATAGTTTGGGGAAAGCTCTTGTCTGTTTCAACATGACAATGCTCCTGTGCACAAAGCCATAAGGGTAGTAAGTGACTGGCTTTCCCAGAGTGGTGTGGAAGAACTTGACTGGCCTGCACAGAGTCCTGACCTCAACCCCATCCAACACCTTTGGGATGAACTGGAACACCAACTGTGAGAGAGGCCTTATCACCCAACATGAGTGGCCAACCTCACTAATGCTCTTGCAAATACATATAGATATAGTGTTTTGGTGTCCACATACTTTTGGCCCTGCACTGTGTGTATAATGTATCTATCCACCTACCTGTGTTTACATTAGCATGGGATCTAATTTATAAGATTTATTATATATTTATTATATTAACAGTAAATGTCAGACAGATTAGCTGGAATAAGCATTTAACATTGTAATATTGGGTAAATATAATTACTGTAAGCAAATAAGACTGTTACAGAGAGGATCAGCTTCTACCACATACACTGCATTTGACATCATTTACTAACTGGTGAGATCTGAAGGGAAATCTGCTGTATTGATTTACAGCATGAAACAGAAAGAGACTTTTGTTCTTCCAGAGATGTGTAAGCATTTACAGTTTCTGCTGGCATCAGATGATGGAAGCACAGAAAGGACAATGGTAAAGAGAGGGACAGGACAGGGCAGGAAGCAACAGGTTTATAGGAATTGTGGTCTAAATTTTTTGAATAATTATACAATACTACTAGCATCAAACAATGGCCACCACAACACAATAATACAGTTGATGACATGCTACATATTGCAGCTTTAATGGGCGGTTGCTCCTTTAATATTTGAATACATTCAATATAATTTTGTTCTTTGTCGTTCATTTGATACTGAGGGCATCTCAAAAGGCAAACACATCTTTGCTGTATCATCAGGTGAAATCACTGTTTAGAGTGAAGCTAATCCAACATGCATCACTAAATAAGTTTACACTGCATTATATACTCACTGTATCTCTCTCTGTCTTCCTCCATCGCTCTGCTGATGAATGCTGCATCTGGAATAATTGGGTAAATATTTGGGTATATTAGTCGGTGTAAACACAATATATGAGAGCTGAAATTTGATATCAGCATCATTGTGCTCCACATAACTCCACAGATGGCTGCATATCCTGCTTATTATTTGATAAATCAGAGGATATCTTGCCACAGTATTTCAGGTCTGTTGTTCAGGCAAGTGGTTTATGTATTCAGTCTGAGCTGAATGATCCAGGTATTCTAAAATGTCATTGTCTTTTCAAAAAGTCAGACTGAGTTTTTGATTTGATCAAAGAATAACTTCCTAAACTCATGCATCTGATGTTAAAATCTGATCTCAGTGTTTGCTCTTTATCCTCATGTATGAGTTTAACTTAGAGTGGATCAGATTTTTGCCTCTCGTGTCTTACAGTGGTTGGAATTGTTCTCATCAGGAAACATTTCCTACAAACTCGAGGCAGTGCACCTCAGCTTTAAATTACTCAGCTTTAGAGGTGTAGAACTGAAGGCATCTTTTTGAACTTTTAACAAGCCCAGCCTAGATGTTTTCCCCAGCTTCCATACTTTATGCTAAGCTAGGCTAACCACATCCTTGCTTAGGCTCTGGCTTTGTGTGAGTGTGAGTGTGTGTATGTGTTGAGAGTTTTAGCATGTCTGACTTGCCCGCAGTTCCTCTTAGGACAAATAGCATTTTTCACCAGGGCACCATTAATTCTATCCAGTGTCACTTGACATGCTCGAGTTCTTGCACACATTTCTACCAGTTCAAAGACAAACATACACGCATTCAGAAAAATTTCTACAACTTTCCTGGAAGGAAACTGCTGCTTGCTCCACAGTCTGTCACTAGAACAAAATGAAGTGCTTCATTACCACAGAATGAAGATGAAGGTCAATACTATGGAATGCTTTTATTACAATAGGAGATTTAAAAACAAGTGCTTCCTGAGCTTACCAGCAAATGACTTTTGAAACTGATACACCACTTCCCACTTACATTAAATAAAGTAGGATGCTTCACTGTAGTGCTCTTCAGAAATGTGTTAGAAAATAAGTGGAATGTAAAAACATATGTTGATTTAAAACTTAATGGGTCTGTGCTCTAGTGGTGTGGAGTGTTATCTGGACAAGTTGGGGTGATGGGATGTGGGTTTCTCAGTATTAAGTCAAAATGGTTTTGACGACATCAAAACATTTGTTGCTCTCTAAAATATACTAAGAGGAAATGGGCCTTCAGGTGTATGGTTTTCAAACACAGCTGAATACCATGTTGGACACTTACTGTGACACTCTCATCGCTAAAGAAAGATTCAACTGGACTGTGCAGGTTACATTTAAGGAACAAGGACTGATGATTAGCTGACCAGAAACTGTCATCAGTAAAAATATCTAAATGCAATATGTATGTAATAATGTCAAATTATCGATTCTCAGTCGAAAACAGAAAAATGTGTAGTGGAAAACACAGCACATACTCTTTTCTGCCTTATGATTAAACACTATATATCGACCATATAAGTCAGGAGATGTCAAGATATGATAAGAAACATGTCTGCTGTTTCCTGTGGGTGTGTTTTTGTGTAGACTGCTGTATAAACCGAGACCAAACAGAGAGGCTGTTACTCTCAGCCTATAAGGCATATTATGTTACAGGTTGAAGCCCACTTGCAAGTGTTTTGAATAAATAACAGAAACACATTCTCTCTTTGTGAGTCTCTTAATTAATAGAAAATTACCACTACACCACGTCTACTTAGTGAGTTAATAGCTAATATTTCCCAAGAGGTGTGGAGCTCCACTATGGCTGCCACACAATATATTATGTCACCTATCATTCCACTAGGGATGCAATGATTATAGATTTTGATGGTACGATTATAGTCTGAGGAAAAATCACAGTTTCACGATTATTGTGCATAAATTTATTTCATTTAGTATCCTACATAATACAAGCAATCCAAAACACACATCATATTGAATAAAGTTCAAATGCTGTTAAAACTTTCACATTTACCTTTCAAATTAATAGACAATAACCTCATACAAAAATAGCCATCATTAGCCATCGTTTCACAGCTACAATTTCATCATACAAGCAGCGTAATTTACATACCTCGCTCTGATAACCAAGGCTGCAAAACTCCAAAACCCTGGTTAGCTTCACAGGTAGCAGTCACATTATTTACTCCTTGCAGACCAACTGGCACGTTAAAGCAGCAGAATGCAAACAAACCATGTTTACAAAATCACGAGTATAAATGCTACATTGTACAAGAAATATCATTAAAACACCAGAACTTACAACGTACTGTGCTAGTACATGAGCCGACACAGGTTGAGTGAATAAGACGCCTGATTGGCAATACTACATGAGTAGTTTAAACACCTGCGGTTATGCCATGGAGGTTCCCGGAGCTTGCTGCTTCATAAATGAAATGAGTGACAGCTCTAGTGACACTTACACACTTCACCAAGGATTCTGCAACAGTGGGTTGAACTGCAGCAGTACCAGAGATGGTCTTAGGCTAAAAGTGGATAAGAAATGGAAAATGAAAATAAATGATCCATGCCAGGATGAACTTTGATTGGACTTTGCAGTAATGACTTTAGTCTAATATTTAAAATATGATATTTTTTAATTATTATTATTAATATAAGATTAAGATAAAATTTTTTGATCCCCTAGGGAAAAATAATACTAATGTAAGTAATAATGATGATGTTTTTATAATCAACTGTCAACCATGCCTATTTTTAAATCCATTTTTAATCATCTATTTTAATGATTAATCCAATTTTACATGCGGCCTAAGAAAATCCTGTCTATTATTGTTTTTCTTTGTTGTTTTTTTTGGTGCTGTTGTTTTAGTAAAAATGAATGAAAGAAATTGAGAACATCTCTTATGCAGGTGTTGTTAATCACTGAAATGCAATTAATTTAATGCCATGGTATAGTGCTGGAGGTCAACAGGATCCTAATGTTAAGTTAGTCTTTTACACCTGGCATATTTACCTGCCATACAGCATTTACTCAACACAGATGGGAGGAAGCAACAGGATGTAAATGGTTGTACTGAAGCCCTTGAGGGGATTACATGCCGTTTTTCCTGCTTTGCTGCTGTTGGTTTACGTTGCACTGAAAGCCCAAATCTTAACTCACCACTACTTTGTTGATTGTGACACTTTTATATTTAATTTCCTACTAACTCAATGTTTTGATCAAGTAACTTGCCACTAAAGTAATGTTTTTTTTGACTTAACTAAGTTATTACTTAGTGTATTATCTTCACTTGAGCATGTATACCTGGATGGTGATCTTGAAGATGCTGCATTAAGTTCAAGGTGTTGGATCCTTTAGCCGCGACTTTTCTTCGGCAAGTTTTTTAAATTGCAGATCCGTCTTCTTGAACAACCCCCTGTTCATTCTTTATGTATCCACAAGTCTCCCACACTGACAATTCAAGGTGTTTTGGTGAATATGACGCTTCAGTGTTGGGTCCCTCAGTCATTGTCAGGTCTTTGTCCAGTATCATGTTGTGTTGCAGCTGACAGTGTAACATCACCTACTGTAGACTAACATCTAACTTTGTGTCAAAGCCTCTTTATTTCTGTCACAGTGCAGAGCTGCTCTGATGACACGTCGTTGTATTAATATTTTCTAATTGTTTCGGGGCCCCTACTACTGACATCCCTAAAATTATTATGTTTTTGTCTGTTGATTTCTGAAAGCAGGACTTGAAGCTCCACGGTGTGAAGTTCTTGTTTTTACACTTAACATTTTTTGTGGATGAAACTTGCCTACAAACAAAGCAGAACATGAAGCCTTATATGGACATTTTAGGGGCATGGATTCTTTTAATCCATCTCACGAATGCGCATCTCCTCATGAACAGGTGACATTCATCAGGCTGAAACGAGCAATTGACAAGTTTGAGCAGTGAAGAGAGTTTGTTGAATCTGACCTGGAACACTCGTAAAAGCAAAAAAAGTTAGTTTTAGGATAAAAGGCCCGATGTGTAATACTCAAATTAGCCAGAAAAGGTCAGAGAGAGGTAGAGGTGCTACCTGTGACAGCGGGTGTGCTTTAACAACTAATATAAATGTGTGAACTGATGAAAGAAGCAAATATCACAAAGGGCTCTATTGGACAGCTTTGCACCGTGTTTCTTTGTAATGAAAGAAGCCATTTGAAGGGATTTGGGTATCTGATTGGGAGGCCTCCCTGTGGAGGTATTGCAGGCATGTCTGTCAGGGAGAACAAACCAGCACAGACTCTACCACGTCTCTGGATTCCCAGGAGGAGATGGTGGACGCGGTTGGGGAAAATGGCATTCTGGCTGCTCTGCTTATTCTGCTCCCAATGAAACCTGGATCTAATAAAATGGTTGGATGGCTGGATGGGCTGATTTCAAGCACATCACTTTGCTATCAAAATGCATTTGCAGTGAATGCATAGTGGTGAGGAGGGTTGCTGTTGTTCTTAACTTCAATTACAGGATGGTATAGTACAACCAATCATTTTCTGACAAGGGTAAATACATCAGGTATTTTACCCAGAGTACATTTGCATTGAACTTTCAAATAAATCTGGTTAATGTGTGGATTTCTGTGTTGATTTCTTTAAAAAAAAAAAAAAAAAAACATTGAATATGAAATATACATACCTACAATTTCAATGATGATTGATTCATGTGCCATGTGTCTGAACAGCTTTGGAGAAGTGTGAACGTTCGTTCTGTGCCGACACAGATACAAAATATGCATCATACTGTACATATATATACTGCAGTGATTCATTTACCATATACCTTCCTATTCCTATTCAGGGTCAACATGAGCCTGGAGCCTATTTCAGCTTTTGCCGGGCAGAGAGCATGGAAATGATAATGCAGACTTGTCACTGAATTATAAATACATGAATAAATACACTTTTGAATGCTAACACAGCATGGAGAGGAAAGGGTACCTGTGTGAGTCACTGAGCATGACTGCCTGATTTGCTGTGTGCGGTCATGATTAAAGGTTATACATGTGATTGTTTGTGTTAGTCAGTAATATTGTGCTTGTGCTTATGCTTGTGTAGATTTTGCCTGTGTACCTTGTGTCCCATTATCAATACTGTGCTTATGACTGTGTCCATAAATATTGTAGGTATGCTTAAATTAAGGGCCCATACAGCAGTGCACTGGTCATCACTGACAGCAACACAACACATTTGCTGGTGTTTCTCTTAAATCCACTCAGCCAAAGTGTTAATTTGGTTTCAGTAATGATACGGGGCACAAAGTCACAGGTTAAGACTTCATTGTAAAAAAAAGAAAAAAAAATACATCTATATAACACAACATAAGTACACAGAATGCTTTCCATAGTAAAAATAATTTAAAAAATGAAACGCTATGTACATTGTTGTATTATTGTTGTAATAATAAGGCAAACTTGAAATCAAATTTAATTTCATTGATGCAGATCAGACACTTTCATATTTAATTTAGTCTTATATGGATCTTTAAGTGTTGTTTTTTTTCTTCTTTATCCAAAAAGATGGCAGTACTTTTTTCAGCCCTAGGTAGTATCATCAAATGTTCCTTTTCAGGCCGCGTAAAGCCCCACTAACCTCCACCAGTCAGAGGGTAAGGCAGACTGTGTTTAGCCTAAGCGGGCGTTTAAATGGAAGACAGCCCAATGAGACAATAAGATACAATCCAGGAAGTCCAGCTGAAGTAATGTGTCCAAGATTTTGAAGCCAAACAATCCACATTGGTTTATAATACTATAAAGAAACATTTAACTGCTCTGTAAATTTATCAAGAATCATTGTGAATTTTGTGAGGTAAGTATTTTTTTGCCTAAGCCCTCTACGTTGACACCCGTTGGCCCCTATCCATTTATTGCTATCTATGGCGGTCTATGGCTGTAAATATTGTCTGATGATGAAAAACACATAAGTGGGGACCTTGAAAAATGAAGTTTTGTGGCACATAGTCAACCTGTCGAGTGAATACCATTAAAACCTAAACAAATTGACAGACAAACCAGCATCAGCATTAGCATAACTTTATGGGCAGCTTCAGAAACCAATACATGGAGTGTTTTTCAGCTGCTGTGATGTCTAGGATTTATGTTGATTATTGTCTTGAAAAAAAAGCAACTGACTTTGGATGTGTATATTAACAATGCAGCCATTGTCCTCGATGTACACTCAGACTTAAAAAAAACAAAAAAAACAAAAAGCAACAATCAGAGTAGGCTATGGAAAAATGCTTGCTGATCAGCATGCAGCGCCAATGTTCACACAAGCCTCTAGCATTCTTCCTAATCAGACAGCAGACAATACAGATGAGTTTGAATTCCTAGTAGAACAAGATAATAACAGATTACAGAATGAATCAGACTGTACACCAATAATGATGAGCCCTCTCTCTTTTTTCTGTACTGTTGTCTGCCTCTTTGTGTTTCTCTTGCTATCTTTCTCTCTGTTTCTTCCATCTCTTCCTTCATTTGTATCATATCTTTCACTCCTCCTCTATCTCTGTGTCAACACACAGGAACTCTGTCTATTAGAACAAGGCATTGATAAGAGGCTAACTAATTCACCGTGGAACTCTAAACAGCACTCTACAATAATGTCATGCACCAGACACCAGAACTGATTTGTTGTTTCCTCTGTGTTTAGCCCCATGATTAAAATGTTAAATTTAGTACCGCAACAAAAAGGTGCAGCTTTGTTTCAGTGTCTCGTCACAGTCGGACCGGCGCCCAAGTGTAAGGTATTCATTTTGGATTTCCACAATGATGGTTTCATTCACTTTGTCCTTCAGTTGATATAAAAGCTGTTTATTTGTCAGGGTTTGAGTGGGTGGTGCACAAAGGTCAGGTGGAGGGGAAGATGAGGAGCAAAAGAATAAGAGCGAGGAGAACATAGAACAAACACTGTTGACGTCACACTTACACAACTTTCCTGTTAACCCGCTGTATCACAAAGCACCTTATGTTTCTATGTTGCATGAAAGTAAGAGCAATAGGTTGTAGAGACAGGATAAAATGTTTCCATCAGACAAAGAGAAAGCCTCGTAGCTCAAAAATAGGTGATTTAGAATAAATATATTTGGTTATGTAATTACAAAAATCTGGATCGATAGTGATTATGAACTATTTTAAAGTGGCGGTTATACCAGAAAATGTCATTCATTTTTCCATGTGAAACAGGTAGCGCCGTAATCTTGGTGACATAGTGACTACTTGCAAAAGAAATTGCTAGCCGGCCCGGCTGGGCTAGCACTCGTTACTCACAATAGCTCCTGCAGCTTCTCTCTACTTTCTTTCTCCTGTTCTCTTTACTTCTCCATGGCATCATTTTGTTCAATGAGCAGTTATTAAAGAGGGAAAATAAAGCTCTCCAAGCCTGGTAACAATCAAGTTAGCAAACTCATTAGCTTAGCTCAGTCTCTAACAAGACAATACTTTCACACTATTCAAAATACGTATTTGTACCATCGACTCCTGTCTGATAAATGTAAACAAACCATTGCTCTTTTGTGGGACAGTTTAGTTTTTACTTCGATAGAGGAAGTTAAATAAAAGTGAATGGTGCAACACAGCTGTTAACCTACGATCGCGTTGTCCATTTTTGACTTTCTTGCTCTTCGTCCCCTTAAAGGTCAGCACTGTTATGCAGGCTTGCTATTGGTCAGCAGCACAAACTTTACCAGTCATGGTTCACCAAAGTTGAACTTGATGCAAAAAAGTTGTGTGGATTTACTGCGCCCCTGCTGAACAGTAGTTTGCTAGCAACATCTTTTCTGCTACACTCAAACTATTTTCACCATTCTCTTAATCTTCACTTCTTCATCTGTACCTAGATCCACAACCCATGAATGAACCCACAATTATTTGTGTCCACTTGTGAGATTGCATTCACTTTTTAATGCAATCACACCACCCCTAAAAAGTTGCTTTGCATTCTGTTTGAACACACCCTATATATCAATATAGCATTCCTGTTCAGAATTAAACTCGGGACGTTGCAGTAACATGGTATGCGTCTTAGGGTGTGTTCAGACAGAATGCATCAGTTCAGTTCAATTCAGTTCAGTTCAGTTATAAAAAGAGAAAAAAATATGTTGCTGCACACACAAAAAAAAATGTGATTTGCTTTTCAAGATAAATAAAAAAAATATGATTCTGTATGAGAACAAACAAAAATGTGTTCTGTATGGGCAGACAGACTGTCAAATGGATTCTGGTCTAGAGCCAACACACATGCATTTCAAAATACATGCATCCATTGTTTTCTATGTAAGCTCCTTTGCTGGCAGCATGAAGATACACATCATTGCGTGTTGACACTGCACAATTTTACCTGACTCTTCTGCTGATCATGGCAGTAATTCACACCATCATGTAACATCATCAACACAAGATGTGTACTTCTATCATTATTTATAATGGATGGAGTCCAGTTTCAGTCTCACATAATCATAACCAATTGTTTCTACCTGAGCTTCGTGACCACCAGAGACAACAAAAAAAGCTTCCCAGTGCAGTTCAGTGCAGCATGAAGTGACTGTCAGAAAAAAAAAAAACTTGTGTTTTGATTTTACTTTACAGGTCCGTTGGTCTGGTTGACATCAAACTGTCCACTGAATGTTAAACCCTTAACAAACTAGAACTGAAACCCCCAACAATGCATCTTTTTTGTTCTTGTGACCACAGATGTGAACACAATATAACACTGATTAAAACAAGATAGAGTGAGAGGAATCTTTCATCATACTGCTACAGCTGTGTAAGCCCAAGGCCAAAACATATAGCTGAATACAATTACAAGTTTAACAAACAATGAGTCAGCTAATTAGTTTGCTGTTGTGTAGTGGGTGGTCCATTTAAAAGCTTAGGTGTGAAATCAATGTTTGAATATTGAAAATTGAAAGCCGCATACTGTAGGTAGCAATCAAAAGGTGCTAAGGAGACCTTTGGTAATGTTTCTTACAGTAATATCAAGGTTAGACATTCTTGTGAATACAGAGTTCCCTATAGATAAACTTTTTTCACTATATTACTCTATAATATACTTTTGTGTAATATTTTACAGTAAAATCTGAAACTATCCAGAAGTAGTTTAATGCTCTAGAAATTTCTTGTCATGTCTGTTTGTGTGGGAGATGGAAAAATAGATGACAGATTGTTGCACAGTTTGTGAAAAAAAAAAAACACAAGACATTTATAGTCATAGTCATAGTCCTCCCACATCTCTATATCTCTCCCTCCCTCTGAGAGTTGTATGTGTCTGTATCCTGGTGTGTGTCTTAAACAATAGGGAGAGCAGATGTGGCCCAGAAAACAAGGCAGAAATTGAGTTTGTTCTGTTCTTCTCATACTGTACAGAGCCATAAGTTCCTCCTCCCAGAGGCATATGCCAGATTCACAGAGTTTGAAACAGCTGGAGCGGCGTGGGGTATTCTCAAATTAGAGGAGGAGATTCTTGAGATACTTTGTACTGCACGGATGATGCATATTTTCTGCATTGCTTTTCCATAGTGGCAGGAAGCGTTTGTAATAGTTGTGTGATTAGAATATAGTCTAGACTTATTTGGTGGTTAGTATGGTGGGGTGTTTATTTACAGTTCATACATTTTCTTCAATCAGTGTGTCATTTTCATACCAGCAGGGAACTAATGAAAGGGGCTGTAAGACTTTAAATGAACAATACATTTAAATTGGAAATAGGCTGCTTTTGAAAACAAATAAAATTAAAATAAGTTACATATTAAAATGGACTAAAACCTGTTATTTATATTATTATTGTTTTATATTATTATTATGCAATTCTTGCCAGCAGTTTCACACTATAAATAGGATTTGATTTCATGAAAATTGTATGAATTTTAACTTTATTTTGTTCTAATCCAAAAATAATAACAGAAGACAACGAGAATTGACTGACCTAGCTTTCTATCATTATTATGTAGGAGAAAAGTAAGACACATTCACACTGAATGGCTGCTTGCTAGTTAGTTCCCTTGCTATCTAGTTAGCTACTGTAGCTTGGTAGAGCTTGCTTACTAGCTGTGGAAACTACTCGCTTGGTTGCTTACCAGCTAACTTGTATTTTATATACAACCAAACACCCTTAATTTTTCCCCTATGGGAACTTAACCTCTCTGCTCTGTACCATAAAACCAGCTTACCCTTGATTATCTTGTGAATTAGAACACTGCAGGATGTAGCACATTTATTTGTGAGCTTTTTTTTTTTTTTTTTGCTTAAAGAGAAAATTAAATATATAAAAAAAAATGCTCACTATTCTTAGATGATTTTTAAAAATAATTATGCTTCCCCAGTATTACTAGGGAATGTTTAATAGTAGTGTACTCCCCAAAACTGTGCACATAATCTACTGTACTCAGATAAACAAGACAACAAATATTCTGAATTAGAATATCATCTGTATATTGCAACACACTTCCTTTCAGTGCTTAGCTAAACAAATGTCCTTGTTTTTCAAGGGGCAGGGAACACATATTGTTGTAACCTGTATTGGCACTTACAGTGACATTATCCCTACTCGCTACACATAACACATGTTATGTGACTAACCAGCTGGCTGGATGACTCACTGGATAGGTGATTCATTATTTATATGGAAGCTACTTTTTGTGCTACTCTAGCTCACGTAGCAAATACAACTTGAAACAAGCCTCTCCCCAATGGTTCCCCATGCCACCACAACAAATGTCAGATATATCAGGATTCCCTTCTCCTGCACACAGAGCCAACAGGAGAATAACACTGGTTGTTTTTCTAACAAATGTCAGATATATCAAGAATTCCACTCCCCCAACCAGAGTCACACAAATGCGTAACACATTTTGAATACTAATGGGGTGTTATATAAATTTCATACAGCCTCTACGAGATTGACATGTGTCAGGGAAGGTGCTTGGTGGCAGCAGTTGACAGGAGTGTGTGAGTGTGTGTGTCAGGCGTTGCTGGCAGGTATCTGGGGGAGTGTCTGCACATTTTAGTTGGTGTGTATTCTGCTCCATGTGTGCCTACATGCATTTGTATACTGCAAGTGTCATGTTATGCCAGTGTTGGTGTGTGGTTTGTGTTGTTGGTGCGCCAGTACTGTATGTGTCACCAATTGGCAATATTTCCTGACTTATTGTGGGTGTTTAGTGACACTGGATTTACTGTGCCATTTTCTTATCTCATGTAAAGAAAGTAAATTCAACAACTGACTGGTTTTTGCTATTAATGCCTGAGCCCTGTTTACTACTCTGGGACAGAGGTGGGACAAAGTCATTGTTTTGCATGTCACAAGTCTCAAATTGGTGTCTTCAACTTGGCAATGAAGTCACAAGTCAAGACCAACAAGTCCCAAGTGAAGTTCCTTGTCAAGGACAATGAGTCCCATGTAAAGTTCCAAGTCAAAAAGTCCTAAACTTTGAGTCTTGTACAAGTCATTAAGGACCCTTCATCAAATGTAATGCCATTCAAAAAGTAAAAAATATATTTATATTTACAAAGCAAAAGTGAAGTTCCACATCAAGATGAACAAGATCCAAGTAAAAGTTCCACATCAAGACCAAGCCCTAAACTTAGTGTTTTTAGTTCTACACAAGTCATTATGCCCACTTCTCCAAATGTAATGCCATTCTAAGAGTAAAAACAGACAAAGAGTTAAGTGTAAAACATTTTCTATTTACAAAGCAAAATGATCAGGTGTGCTATGATATACCAGTCCTGTGACTAGATTTAAGGTTCAATGGAATTTTTATGAAATGTGAATCTAGTTTTAATCCCATATTCAATCCATTAGTTTTTAATATTTTTTTAACAAAAGTTAAAAATAAAATTGAAATAATTGAAATAAATTCAGTTGAATTCTGTACTTTTTGAAGGCAGATTGAGTTTTGTGTGGCAGTGTACTTTTCAGTCACAACTGATGGGTAAAATCTGAAAATGAGCTGAGGAGCAGAAGATATGAAATTCTGATTAAATATGTGACATATTGAGGTAACAGCTGTAGCCTTCTTATTTGGCACACTTTTTTTCAATGAGCTACTTGCACTAATGTACTGATTCAGAACTACTGGGCTGATCAACTTAAAATATTATGAATGAGCTTAAAATGACATGAAGCAGCTAGATTGTTTTACTAGAGAAGACTTGTTGCTCTTTTGGTCTTCAGCAACAAAATCAAACTGTCCATCGGCTTGTAGAGAGCACACTAACCAGGCAACAGCCAAAAGTTTCATTGAGTAGCTTACGCCATTAATGATAATTAACTACAGCTGACACTATTTGCTCTCAGAGAAGGTTGTCATTTGAACCAGCAAAAGATTTGAAAAATTGTAGTCTGCTTTCTATTTGTGCAGAGTTAAGTTATCCATATGTATTTTTCTATGCATCAGAACACTGTTTATGTAAAGTGGATGTTAAGTGGAATATATTTATTCCTCGAGTCATAAGAGGGCACCATGTATTCGAGCCACAGAGCAAGTAATGTCGTCTCAAAGGTTTCCATTGGGATACCTTCATCACGGTAACAATATTAAAATGCTTTCAGGTCATGCACATTTGAAAGAGGAAAACAGAAAAGCAGGTCCAGTTGCAAGGACAAGTGTCCTCAAATGCATTTGCATGATTTTCAATTTATTCTTGCTGTCAGATGGTCAAGTCAATATAATGTTTCCAGCATACAAAATACAATATGAGGAGCTGTGGTTATTAAAAATAGCAGCCACAAATATTACACAATATCAGACAAATAATGTCTAAACCAAATTATTTTTCTAAAGATGCATTCAAAGAGCTTTCAAATCAAACTCAATAAGCACCAAGTGGCTATATCTTAAATGTATACTGTAGGCCTGTATCCAATATCTATCTTATTAGTAGATGCATATTCAAGTTAATTCCCCTTTTATAATGGTTTTGTCCCAGTCTGGCTCTATGTCCCTCCACCAGTCCACCAGATGCTCTCAGGCTTTTCTGCCTGTTTAAGACTGGACTGAGTGGGAGTAGCACAGATAAGAGAGGTTGCAGATTATATTTGGGGACCACTTGAGATGCTGTTGCTCGCTACATTGACTCTGATAGTAACTGGGTGCAAAAGAGAACTGAAACTCAGAGCAACAGTTGTCTTTCAGTCTAGTTTATGTTACACGCAGCCTTAATATGCAGACCACTCTGCTTGAGGGATTCACTGGCTCATGTTTATGTCAACAGCAATTGATGTTTCTAGTCTTTTTAGTAAAGGTTCCTAGGTTGTAATGCTGAGGTTTGTTTGCTCAGTGTGACTTGTGCACTTATTTAAGTTATATTTATGTAATTCCTAGACAGTTTAATGAATGACAGTTTATATATGAAGAAGATTGTGCATGGTTATATTGTGGACTTTGGCTTATGGATGGGGTTCTGTTTTTGGTTTGTCCTCAGCCCAGAGCAGCTGTTGCCTTTTGTGTTTTTTCATTTTCCTCAGCCTGCTCTTCCCTCCACACCTGCCCTGCATCCAGTCTCGTTAGCCCCGCCCTGCTCCCTGTGTCCTCCACAGCCAATCAGCTCCAAGCCTGCCCTTGTGTTTTGTCATCTGTTCCTTGTTGTTTTTCATTAGTTTAGTTTGTATTTAAGTCCTGGTTTTCAGTTCAGACATTATTCCTCAGTTTTACTCTGCCTGCAGTCTCCTACATTTGGGTCCACCTGCTCCTCTCCACCTAACACCTTTGGGGTTGAGTTACTTTCTCTTCTCCAATATACAAGACAGTGAGTATTCTTATATCTTATTGAGATATTATAAAAATTAATCTTGACTGCACAACAAGGTTTGCCCACACCATATTTCCTTCATTTCAGTCAAGATGACACCTTTTAAGGAAGACTTTATGACTGGAATGAGAATAACACCTTGCTTCTGTCAAAAATAGACTAAGTGCATATGTTTAGCAGAGCAGAGAGCCGCTTCTGAAAGATGCTGCAGCATGTCTGGTGGGATCACAAGCATTGACTTGATCAGCTCTGCCGGAACACAACGCAGCCGTGCATATGGTTACACTTGAAGACAGGGTGAAAAACCCCTCTGTCATGAAGAGTAGTGACATGATAAATCACACAAATGGGAGACAACTGCACACACTTTCTTTACACATAGGTTCAAATCCTACCTTTCTTGCCTCTGCACAGCTGACCAATCACTGCGTGAAGTGGACATGTTTGTCAGATTCTTAGTTTTGGAAAGTTACAAAAGGAACATACACCCACCCCAGTATTGGACAATTGGACAAGTGCTCAGTTTGTAGCCTCACTTTTTATTTAAATATGTCATGCTGAGTGATGGTAGGCTTCATACTAATAATTAGTATGCAATTAATGCTAGTATTTTAGCATGTAAATTCACTATGCTGAGTAATGACAAGCTGTATACATCTATTTTGGTATTCTATTGTTAAATGTGAATAATAAAACTTATTTTGTATACAGTGTTTAGTTTAGTGGAACACTCAACAAACTAAACTTGACATTTACAGTCTGTTAGTGTAACAGGTCTCAGCCTGAGGACCCATAAACAGATATGATTCCCTGTATAAACAGGAGAAAGAATGAGCCAGGCGACAGGTGCTTCTGGTCAGTGCAGCTTCGCTCAACAGAATGAGGAAGCAACAAGAGTCCGCTCGCAAAGAGTCCATGGGAGAAGCAAAGTGCTGCACTGCCTCCTGCTGGCAACACTGACATGCTCAAAGTGTATTATAAAGAAGCCTTGGAGTTTTACCAAGAGGAAATAATTGACCATTATGGCTCATATTAGAATATCCCTCTCACAGAAACAACATTCCCAAAATAAAAACATAAACGAAATTTATATAAAATGTGACCATACATTTTGTGTGTCACATTAGCTCTGTGAATTTGTTAGGTTAAGTAATTGCTGTTCTCATTCTTGATAAAGTCAGAGGAATGGTTGGCTCTCTTTGCTCTACTTAGTCAGAAATCGGACAGAGGAGGGTTGCTTGTGACTCAAATCATGTAGCTGTTGACAGACTCTTGACCAGACTGATCAACTAGTAATTATTGCTATTACTCTCTGATTCAAGCCTCAGTGATCATATAAAGAAGTATTATGTCTGGATGGTGTTTGGGGAGAAAACACTGCAGTCATTTTTTCAGTGAAGTAAGGCTTATTAAAAAGTGACTGGAGTTATAAATAATGGTGAAAATGTGACTGGGATCCCGTCATTCAGTGGCCGATGTGCTAGCCTCTAGATAAGGTTTACAGCAATAGTTTTGTTTCTTTTTCCTGCAGTAATTGAAACATATTGCTTCATAAGGTCTGTGAAGAGTCTGATAAATAATCACTTACATCAGAAAGTATGTGACCCTGTCTAACCCTCAGGTGTGCATTCACAACTGATTGAAACCCAAAGCATTTTGAAAATCTGGTAAGATTTTAAGTGTTTCAGAGTGTGTCCTCACAAACATGCATAACATATATAATTTGAATTCCATCAAAACAAAGTAGTCCGTTAAAAGTTTACATGGCAATCAAAAAGGATTTTTCTCCTATTACACATTAAGCTTTAACCATCCATTTCACAGCAAACCAACTTTAACTGGGTATGGGCTAGTCTGACTCTGATTGGCCTATTATTATGATTATTCATGGCCTATTTGACTTCATGTAAACCCAGATTCTAAACTGTGCGACTTTCTCATGTAATTGCAATATACGGGTTAGATGTGTGGCTTTGGAGCAAGGAGAGCTGGACTGATCAGGTAAGAGTAATGGTGTGCTGGCGACCTGTGAGTGGAGCGGATCAGTCATGCAGCGTTGTGTTGGTCTTCCATCAGAGAGATCTTTCGCTTCATTGCCTTTCAGTGCTCTGATCCCGCAGGGAGCAGCAGCGGGGCAGCAGCTGGCCAGTGGATCATTGCTCTCCAGTGAATTTCATTAGTTTCTTCAATGGATCCTCCCACTGTCTCTGCACCAACAAATCCCACTGCCTTTGAAATAACAGATTCTCTTCAGCTCCATGTGAAGGTCAACCTTTGTTTCAGCTTATTGAGGTAACAAGAATATAATGGATTGCTGTACCTGTAGTTTAAATAGACTATTAGCTATTGTCTCTACTTTAATTACTATTCTTTCTTTGATTTTTTTTTTTTAAATGTTCACTTTTGATTACTCTTGACTCTTCTTAATTTCCTCCTTAATTGTTTTATTTACTAATGATTTTTCTCAACTTTGTGCTTACTTATAGTTTGCTATGTTTTTGATAAAGTTGTATTTTAAAGGTTTCCCACAATAGAAGCACAGCAGAAGTTCACTATATGTGTGTGTGTTTGCAACGTTAATTATATAAAGCAAGTCAAACTTATTAAAATATATATTTACATTTGTTTTGTTTTTTTAATGCATTAATACTTCAACTAACTTAAAGTTGGAAGTTAGTATTATGCTATTATAAGTTTTCCAGCAACAACAGTCACCTGCTGGAGTCAAACTGGGGACATAGCACTGCTAATCAACAGGTTAGCAACCCCTGTTCTAGTCTAACAAGACCAGCAGCTTTGTGAGGCTGTACTAAAGGACAGCAGGGCTTTCAGCTAAATGCTAATGTCAGCATGCAAACATAACTCACAATGATTATATAGCAGGTTTACCATGGTCACCATCTTAGTTAAGCATGGTCATAAAGCAAAGTATTGGACAAAGCCAAATGTAGTTCTGCTGGTGGCACTAGATGAAAAGTCAGGGAATAACCAAAATCATTAGAATGTATCCTCTGGGCATCATGGACATCTGTACCTAATTCCATGGTAATTCATCTGATAGTTGTGTAGATATTTCAGTCTGGACAAAAGTGGTGGACCTACAGGCTGACATTGCCATCCTTAGAGCTGTCCTCCTAGCCTGGCTTAAATAATGGGGTTAGGTAACCCTTTGTGTACAGGAGATCGGACTTTTTTTTTTTGCGTACACAAGGAACTTGTGAAAACTAAAAACAGTATGTATTTAATAATAATACATTGCCTACAGTTTAAGTTGAAGCACAGGTTTAATTATTCTCGGCTTCATACGCATGCACTATTACTCATACATAATCAACACGTTCTACCTGTGACAAAGATTTCTATTTCATTACTAAGTGTTTTTTCTCAAAGCTTCTCTGCATGAGTCTATCAAATTACAGTGGAGAGTGACGGGAAAGACTGTGGAAAGTCAATTACATCTGACAAGCCATCCAGCTAACGGCCTAACACCGCAGGCTGCCACACTGAAATGTATTTCCACTTCATTTCAGGTTACTTCTCATATGCAGGAATAAAATTTGTGTTATGACTTCCTTAGATTTTTGAATGATATTGCAAAAATCAATTGAATACAGTCTGTGACTCGTGAGATGGAGAATGAAGAGTGACAGAGAAGGTGAAATAATGGGAGAGAGAAAACAATAAAATAGTGTTGTTTTCCCCCCTTTAAATTCACCATACAAAAGAATGATAACTTCCACCATATTTGGCCGTTGAAAATGTAATAGCATGACTACTTCTAGTAAAGTTTACTACATCTATATAATGACAGGAATAAGTGGTGGAAGTACAGTGCATTTGTCCAGATGTTAGGAATCCTTGAGCCAATGCCTCCATTCAACATACTGTCCTAAAACAAGGACATGATACCCCCCCAGTCACATTATGGCGAGTCAGATAGGGCTACCATTTGTCTGGTTGAATACATTTCCAATTATATGACAAACATCTTGGAGCAAGTGTAATTGCAGCCAAAAAAAAAAAACAAACAAAAAAAAACAAAAACACTGCAGGGCAGAGATCAGCATGTTACAGCAGTTCACAGGCGTGTTGTCCCAGCATGTCCTCGGGGGCTTTTGGGAGACCAAATTCAGCAGAGAGGGCAGCATAGTAACATACTAAATCCCTTTAACGTGCTGCCATTGCTGGGCTCTTTTGCTTCAGGCTCCAGCCGAGAAAATAAATGCTGTCTGAAAAGGGGAACATTCACTTGAAGTCCTGAGGCAAATTGTATCCTTGCATGAAACCCGGAGTCCTAGGAGAGTCCTCTGGCTTGGTAGGCTGTGCTGGTGGCTTCTACTTTATTTTTGTACCCAGCAAGCATTTCAAGGAGGGTTACCTGCAGGTTAAAGTCAACCAAAATGAACATTTTTGGCTCTGTATTACGTTTATTTTGGAGCCAGATATTCATTGCTGGTGCAGACTGTTCTAGAAGAAGTTAATTAAAGGTGCAGTGTGTAGAATTTAGTGGCATCTAGGGGGAATGGCCTTGACAGAAATGGAATATAATATTCATAAGTATGTTTTAATTAGTGTATATTAATTAGTGTATCACCCGAAGCTCCACGGAGCCCGCCATGTTGCACCACCATGTTCTACAGTAGCCCAGAACGGACAAACTAAACACTGGAACTAGAGAGGGCCTTTTGCATTTTTTGTGAGTTAAGCAGCTACCATAGGTTCTCTTACACACTTGGAAGGGGAGGGGTATTCAGTTGGTTGCAATCTGCAACCTCACCACTAGATGCCACTAAAACCTACACACCTAAGGAGTGACCTGTATCTCTGTAAAATTCTAATGATAGCCTGCAAAGTGTGAACTAAAAACTGGTATAACAATGAGCCTACCAGTCTTAAACATTAGACGGACATAGTAATGGATACATGGAATGGGAAAAACTGACACTTTCTCTGAAGAATATGGGGAGATGGATCACTTTCACTGCAGACAACAAGAACATTGTCGTATGTGGACCTGGATAAATACAGGGACAAAATAGACACAAATTTCCTTAGACCAAGAAATGTGTACCGCTTAGTTCCCATGCTTTGTTGGTGTTTCTTTTTTGTTTCTTACTTCTGTAAAATATACAAAAATTACTATAAATAAAAAGTAAAGAAAATGGAAATGTTTTCTAACTAATCAGAAAAGTGTAACATCAAATGTTATGGGTAGTATATACAGTACATGAAAAGCTCTACACAGTCTCAATTCGCTGCAGGGATTTACTGTCATTCATCCACAAGAGCATTAATGGCCACCTTATACTCAGCCGCCGTAGTAATGCAAATTGAGAGTTGCTGCCACATCTTGACATGTTGATGTTTAACCAAGCTACCGTATTGTTATGTCTGTATTATGGTGTCAGATGTTGAGCTGTATTTCCAACAACAAATACAAAATTGCAATCCCTTTGTTTCCAGTCTAGCACAACATTCCATATTTACCAGTATATCAGAAAAAAAAAAAATCAATAGTTCAATGCAGATATATTCACATATTGTATTACACTCACTCATAATGTAGATAGAGAAACTAGCACACTGCTACCATTTACTGTACTTAAATCAGGATACCTAAGCCGAAGGTCTGCTTGCAACATTCCAAAACAATTTTAAAATAATTTTCATAACATTTAAACTGTAATTTCATACATTAACTTTTCATGTTCTGGAGCCAATAACTAAAACGTAAACGGTAGAAATGTCTCTGCCACCATATAGGACTTACTCGTTGCAAAGGTAAACTTTCTCTAGGTGGTAGCCTATTTTTCTCTGTATATTTCAACAATGTTGTACCATATCAAAGACAAATTCCCTGTAGGCTATGTGAAAACCTAAAAATATTTATGATTCTGAAAAAAAAATCTGCATATACAAGCTAACTAATGTAAACTACTTCATATGGCTAACTTATATAAAATTGGTATATTAGAGCAATAACTTTTAGACACAATTAACTGCTGATCTTGTCACACTGTCGGTAGCCGTCTAAACTAAAGCAAACAGTTAGCCTACCTGTTCTGTTCTATGGAATACATCCATTTCAAATGTTTTGCAGTGAATTCGTCAGATATTAGTTTATTGGTAGTTTTGTAATATTTTCAAAGTGGCTCTGTTGTCAGACTGTGATGATGTCACTGAGTTGTACTGATTTGAATTTGCTGCCTAATATATCAATTAGACCAAAAGTCTCTGACATAAGAAAAATATGGAGCAGCAAAGATATTTTTAAATATTTATTTTATTTTATTATTGCCTGTGAAAATACAGTCTATATCATGATGTGAGCCCTATATAATTGTTCTTTTTGGTCGCACTTTATTTTACGGTACATTAATAAGACATACTTTGTATCAAATTAGATAAAAACTATAAATATGTCCTTTATTAGACAGTAAACAAAGAGTTATACCCTAATTAGACAACATACACCTAAATTATGCTGTAATTAGAAACTGCATATAATGCTGTAATAGACCCAAAATATACTATACTTAGACTATTATATAAAACTACTACTGGTATACTAAATTATACTCTAATCAGAAACCAAATAGGAGATCCTCATACACTATTAGATACCATTTTACAAGATCATAGTCTAATTAGAAATTAAATACAATCATATCAGATCCAAAATATGCTACAGACACTATTCTACCCTGATTACCAAATTATGCTGTAATTAGACATCACATTTAATGCTACCAACATGGGCCTATGATAGCTTAATAAGACAACACAGGCTGTAAATAGACAAATTTAATGTCATATTATATTGGGCATAGCCTTTATAATAGTCAGAGAAAACACAGAGCTCAGAGGACAGTACTTTTATTTGCCCTTTAATGTAGTTTCACCTTCTTACAGGGTCATTTGTTGCTTATTAGAAGGAAACTGTACCATAAACTGAAGAAAACCACATCAGGTCACATCTGGTCACTACTTCACACGTCCCTTGTAGCCTGGATGTTCTCCAGAGTCCCGTGGAGTTTGTAGGTAGCAATACATAGCTGACACTCTACTCCCATTCCAGTTAAGACATCAGACCATTTAATGCCATGTTAACCCCAACTGACCCCAGTAACATTAGGCTATGGAAGCTGCCAGGACATTGCATCTTTATTTCCCACTGTTAGACCCTTATTACACTTTATTAGAAGGTAATTTTAGACACATTTCAAAAGAACTGTACTGTAAACTAAAGTGAAATCACATATCTGCTACCTGAAGCATATTTTGGATCTGATATGATATGGCATTCTATTTGATTTCTAATTAGACTATGATCTTGTAAAATGGTGTCTAACAGTGTATGAGGATCTCCTTTTTGGTTTCTAATTAGAGTATAATTTGGTATAATAGTGTAAGTTTAGTATATTTAAGACAATATATGCGGTTTCTAATTACAGCACAATTTAGTTGTGTTGGTGTCTAATTAGGGTAAAACTGTTTGTTTACTGTCTAATAAAGAACATATCCCTAGTTTGTCTAATTTGACACACAATATGGCTTATTATGTCTTATTAATGTACTGTAAAATAAAGTGCGACTCCTTTTTGAAAATTAAAAAAAAAATAAGTCTGATCATAATAGTTGTTAACAGGCGGGGGCGCGGCCCCTTTGGACTTCATTTGTCCCCTGCAGTCTTCTGTTCACCAGCCTTATTTCACTTTGGCTGGACAGACAGATGTGATGCAGTCAGCGTCCTCTTTCCTCAAAGCTCTATAACTGATAGGTCGAACCTGCCTTGTGTGTAGTTTGTGTGTTTACGTGCTTGCATGTGTGTCATGATAATATATTGGTTTACACAGTTAACTCACCCTGTAATCCGTCTTATTTGTCAGTATGCTGATTAGCAGGTATGTTGGCAACACGTTTTATGAGATGCAGAGCCTCCTTGACACTCTCAGACCTTTGCTGCCTCTCCGTGCTCTCACAGTGCTGCTGCTGTGGAGCATCATTTTTCAGGACAAGCAAGTATCTTTACTCATTTTTTCTCACATGAGTTCATAAAACTGTAATGGTGGGTGTTGGTGTGAGAAGATTGAGAGAGCAGACATGTTCTGTGTTTGAGTGTGATGTGTCAATTTACTGTGACTAACAAACTGTGACTTCATGTTCAGACTGAACAGGAAAAAAATAGGCAGTGCAGGAAGTAGAGTGCTGTAACAGAAGACACAACATAATTGTTGGGTGTGGGATAAATTTACTCTGATGTGGGCGACAGCAGGTGGATAGCATTAGCACTGTAGGATGAAAAATAGGCTATGTGAAAATACAAAAGTCTGTTATTGTTGACACTAATATGTAAATGCTTGTCCTCTGTAACCAAATACAACACTGAAGGAATATAAGTTTTTGTTTATATGTACAGTTAATGTCAATAACATGAAATAAAATTACAATCCCTAATCCAAATCTGATCTGTTAACAGAAAAGTTTCAGCATTTGGTCAGAGTATGTTGCTTTAGTAAATTATATTAACTGTTAACAGGAAAGCAGAGACATTCCCTGAGGGTTTATCCACATTCCAAGGTACATATGGTATGTGAGTATTGTATGATGATGATTTTTATTTGAAATTCTTCTCTCAGAGGCAAAGGAAGAAGTCGTGAGACATTGTTATAGGCCATTCACATCTTGAGTGTACCAACAATCAACA
Organism: Scomberomorus guttatus; assembly: GCA_038419695.1. Taxonomy (NCBI): domain Eukaryota; kingdom Metazoa; phylum Chordata; class Actinopteri; order Scombriformes; family Scombridae; genus Scomberomorus; species Scomberomorus guttatus. Next base: position 27,630,980 of record CM076452.1, read on the forward strand.
TTGGTTTCTTTTAACCGTGACCACAATTTCTCCAACTTTCTCTAACCATGACCAAATAGTTTAAGTTGCCAAAACAAACCTCAGAGGCACCAGATCACTCATATGCCTCAGTTTGGGAAGGAATGACAGATTACCTATTTTGTTGTTTAAGGATAATTCTGGTTTATTTCAACTTGGCATATTTCCCATAAATCTGGCTATTATGGCTCTATGGAGCATGCTAAATATACATTGGCCACCTCCTGTTCCCCGCCTGCCTCCATTCTTTGTTCTTCCTCGTTCTCATCTGTGTACGACAGTTCAAATAAATATGGTTGTGACCATCAAAGTGAACTGACTTGCAGTTGTTCTGATAATAGCCCACAGAATATGTCACTGCATTTCATAACAAAGCTTTCTGAGTTTCCTTAGAAGACAGTATGGTGAAAGTGAGCCTCATACATGGAAACACTTGTGCTGCGTTATATGCGTCATATTAGAATGATCGTAATAATGAGATAGTCATGTCATTGTCCTGTGACGTAAATGCTGGAAAGCTGTAAAAAGGGGAATCTTTACCATTTTCCATTCCCATCCTATCCCATATAATGTGAACACAGCATCAGGTCAGCTTGCAAGTTGCCCCGGACGTAGATACCCATGTAGTTTGCCATAATGGCCGTTCCATGTGGCTTCTTTCTGTGTTTACCTTCAGTCTGACTCAGACAAGAGCTGGAATTGATTCATATAAAAATCATGTTTATTTGGAAATCTATAGGGGGCTCAGCAGCTTGCCCCGATATACGTCGTTTTGCGCAAGTCTCCACAATGAAGCTGGCGAGCGCAAAATTAGCGTGACCCATTGAACCACAATGGCCACATTTATGGGAAATACACCAGGTTGAAATAAAGCAGAATTATCCTTTAAGGTATGATGACTTAGAAAACTTTGAGGATGGGAGTGATCAGAATCTCCAAGGAAGCAGTAGCTGTTCTGGATCTTCACCAGCACCATGACCATTAAACAAAAGATTTTTTCACTCACGAGAGTGAACTTTGATCCTCAGCAATTCTATGTGTGAGTCACTTGACGCAGTACAATGAAAGTCAGTCATCTTCCAGCAGAAGTCTAGATAACTGTAAATTTCTAACTGTGATGCTAATTCACAAAGTCAGACTATGGAAAGCAGTCAGCCCACACTGCTGCTTAGTTTCCAATTCAAACAAGCAAACTCATGCAAGCAAAACTAGACAAAACCACACAGTGAGAGCACATATGGATGAACAAGAGATGGAGGGAAACATCAACAGGAAGTAGTGTTCGCTCAGACTGCTCAACCATCAGGCCATGTTTTCAGTTACTGTTATGAAGCCTGTGTGACACAAAGTTTAGCTCTGCAAGGTGCCAAGTTGTATGTTTGAGGCTGTACACATACATACATACATACATACAGTACACACTCTGTATCAGTGTGGAGAACTCTCTCCCTGCCATTCTAATTGTCTTTAATAGCTATTATCGTCACTGTTCCGATCTGATAGTCATCTCAGTTACAGCTTGAAAGACCTAATTACAGTTGGCATTTACTTCTAGAGGTGACTTGCATGTCAAAGCCAAAATACTGTTTAGGTATGTAACAGGGGTGTGCAATTTGGATCTGAATCCCATTTGGAATGTTTAAGTGAGCGAACATTAAGTGGTTTAAAGGAGCAGTGATTAAAAAGTTTTAAACAACCTAAAACTTAAATGATATATTTGTGGGGTTGCTGCAGATAATTTTTGACCAGATGCTGAGGTTTCAGACTTTCAGTTATATTGGCAACATGTGCTTTTGCAGCACGTTCTCACTCCCCACTCGTCACATACCAAAGCTTGGTCAGGACCCCTTGGGGTCACTTTTTAACGCACTGTTAAAAAATAATTGTTTTATGGGGTGACAACACTGTAGTTAAGGTCTGTGTGCCCCGACCCACAGTTAAAAACTGTCATGGTTAAAGACTGTGGTTGGAAACAGGAAGCGAACAGTGGCCTCCTGCAGCAAGTCCAGTTTTCGCCATTTATTTATCTAGCCATCCACCAAACCCACCACCAATATGGAAGTTTGTCACCTTATATAGACATCATTGGTCTCATGGCATCTATTCCAGACGTTGTGGGAGTTCTATAGGTCTTTAAATCTATCAAACTACCCTGCACATTGAAAAATGATGCTGAAGAGGTACTCAGTGCATTAAAAAGTGATGCCAAGGGGTCCTGACCAAGCTTCAGAATGTGAAGAGTTAGAAGTGAGAACAGGCTGGATTTTGAGCAAACCTCACACACACCTGCAAAGTATGAGCGAGTGACTGACTGACTAGCTTCGAAGCTATTACAAAACAGTGTCTTTATTAGAGTATTCTGAAAACTTGACTTTTTAAAAGTGGTCAATTACAAACCGCATTACAATCCTATCTTCTTTTATTGATGACAAACACCTTTCTCGAGCTCCGTCTTGTAGATCAGCAGAGGTAGATCAGTGGAAACATGTACATATTTGTGTTCATTAGTATTTTTAACCAAGAATTGAATCAATGAACATTAGTGTTGCGTATTGTCAATTTTTTGATTTTGTCCATTTTCATTTGGGTTTTGAGTCCTGTTTTGCTTATCCAATTCTGATCTTAAGAAATAAATCTAAAATACTGCTTTATAGTGTCCATGCCAAGGATGCTACTTTTTTCGTTCCATGTTGTAATTTAAGGGCACTCCATAATGCATTGTTTCTCAACCTTTACAGACATACCATAACTTCTCCAATAGTGCCCGGGGCCTTTATTTACGTGAACTGCAGAAGGTAATTGGGCCTCATTTGAAGCATGCATGTAATAGAGGTGTTATAAAAATTAGGTTTATACTGTGATTAGGTTTTACCATGTGAATGTTTCTGCACAGACTTGTCATGAGGAATGTCTCTGTTCTCTTTTGTTTTACTGCATTAATAATGTAGATAGCAGGGAAAACATAGAGAAGTGTCAGCAAAATATATGTGTGTTTGGAGAAGTTAGAAGGGACGAGGGTCAGAAGACGGTCATCTTGATTTAAGGATCCACATTTGGAGGAGTTAGAGAGTGACGTGATTAGAGTTGTGTCAGTAATTATTCCATGGTAACTGAACCGCCCAGTTTAACAGCATATAAGGTTGATTGTAGATGCTCCATATGGGAGCCTTTTCTTTGTAACCTTACTTGATGTTGCATTGTTAAACGCTCCTCCTTGTACAAGTGAATAAATTGAACTTTTACTTTGACTCTTCGGATCCAGTCTTCATTATTTAAGGTGATAAAAGAAATTCTTATAACAAGAGGCAGGCCTTTATTTTTCTAATTCCCCCTATGTGATGAGTATAAGCCTTGTTTTGATCCGCTGCCATTTGCCCTGTTAAACTTACTGCATTACAGTGTTAATACAAACACTTCCTGTGTCCATTTCAAATTAAAAACCCTCTCGTTTCAGTGGACAGAAACCCTTCATTTCTTAACAAGGCTTTTATTGTGAAACATTTGCAGGAATGTGTTGTGGAAATCTCATTGATCTGCAAGGTTCAGCATACAGCATTTGAAATGTAGCTACAAACAAAAAAACACACACACACAAAGAAGAAGAAGAAATGTTTTTCGGCATAGCATTAGCAATATGGAGAAATGGCTAAAACTAAACAAACAGCGTCTGTTTCGGACACCGGTCAAACAGACTCTGGTCCATGGAAGAAGAAAACCAAGACAGAGAGAGAAAAAGAGGCAATATAATGAGGATTACATCATGTTCATGCTGATTATACATACATATGCTGTTTTATGCAGTTTTAATACAATAAAGCAATGTAGGGTTTTCCTACAATCAGCCTAATGCAATTTCTGTTTCTGTCAAATTGTTTTGGGGTTTTTTGGGGGGTTCTCAAAAAAGGTTGAGAACCACTGCTATAGTGCATAACTTTCAAACAATGGCAAATATTGCGGACTATGTAAGTAAATAAGTAGGGATTTCGGACTCAAACCAGTTCTACCTGCAGATAAACATTTTTTAAATACCCTGGCGCCATCTATCCTGCATTCACAGTGCTTCTATGAGGTTAGTTTCTGCTGCAACACTGACCATTTAAGTTGGATGGTTTGATATAGTAAAAGCGGATCCACATTGTTGGGTCTTTGATTGGGAGCAGGTTAGTTATTAGCAATAAATAATAATTATCAGAGATAATTCATTAATAAAAAATAAATTATTAATATGAATTAATAATACGGGGCACCACCCAGAAACCGGGACCAATAACCAAACAAATAAGGTAGTCTCATAAACAAGGTTCACTTGTGGATGCTGATATCTGAGGATATCAGCATCCACAAGTGAACAATGAAGGTTTGAATTTGAGCTCTGACTTTCTCAATCAGCCACTTTTCACAATAAATGAGCACAATAATTACAAAAGACTTCTCTTTCAAGATATAACAGTGTTTATTAAACAATAGCAAAGTTAACAAGTTAGCAAATGCTTTGATCAATAAATCACTCCTAAAATCTAATCCTACCTAAGCAATAATACAGCTATATACAATGAAAACACACGCAAGCGGGAGCGTGTGTGTGATCTGGAAGATGACGTCTGGGGGATCTTGCGAGATTCAGTCACATGAGAATCAAATAGCGGATATGACCGCAGTGTCGGTTAGAACAATAGCAAGATTGCGCCACCTCGGGGTCGGCGTCTCTGCATTCACCCAATTCAATGTATCACAGACATGTTTGATGGTAGATAACGATTGGCAGAGCAGTGCTGTGTCCTCCTCCTTTAGTAAACTAGCTTATGGAGAGGCAAAGCTTCTCCCAGAGCTGTTACAGTGGAAAGGCGATGTTGAAATTGTGCAGCCTCTTCTTTAAGGGGCGGTGACATCACCACTGTGTTGCCATGACTCCCTGTGGCGTTGGTGCGTCTCTGCCAATCAGAGACAAGAGTTTGAGCTTCCTGCTGAGAGTTCTCTCTTAGGTGCGAATGGGCAAAGCATCATGGGAAAAGTCTGTGAGTAGCATTTTTGCACTGCTCCTTTGTTTCAGAGAACAAAGGAAAAAGACAGGCTTCAGACCGTACATGTTGGCCTGCACAATGAACTAATATCTTACATTTCAGTCTCACTCATACAGACACATGCATGAAATTCCAAAGAACTCACTGCAGCACATTTATACTTTGTGATTTGGGAAAAATAATGGGCTGACTGAAAGACTGTTTTAAAAGATTAGGTAAGGTTTTGATTTGAAATATTTAGCCCAAGTGAGAGCTTACTATGGGAGCTTTTCACAATAACAGGACAAGTAAACGAGAATGGGATCTAATATATGTTGAGTGAGCGGGGCACCAAAAAAAAAAAAAAAAAAAAAAAAAGTTTTGTTTTTAAAGGACCAGCATATCCATAATACACCCACGCTGGTGACTTCACCTATTTTAGATAATTACAGCTCTTCTGTGTGTGTGGGAGTGTGCAGATTGTGTTTGGTTGACTTCTTTCTCCCTCTCCTGTTAGTTTTGTTGCACCTCCCTGGGTGGGACAAATTGCACCTTTAGATTTTGTGTTGGTGCATGCAGTCCAGTGACATCACGTAATGGCTAGCATAGCTCTGCCCACCTTCAACCTTAGCAGAGGTTTAATCAACCGGGATAAGTGAAAACACCTGTACTTCAACAACTTCATCTCTGCCACTATAATAACATGTCTAACACCTCACTGGCTAGCCAAAGTTTGACAAGTTGCACTAAAATTTGAGGATGAACATCAGTAATTGAATTTCAAGATCCCTTATCAATTGTTTTTATGATAATACCAGATTACTGGCACCTACGAAACATTTATGTTTAGAAGGTTGTGACAGTTGCCTTTTGCATGTTAGGATTTACACAATGAGTGCCGTTGAACACGTGAGAATAATGCACTTTAATAGAAGCAGTGTAATCCATTTTAATCACAGACGCCAACACAAGGCATCACTGGACAATTTGAAGATATCTGTACTATTGTGCATTTGACTTCTGTATGAAAGCAAAATATTGCAAGTTGCATTATGGGAAATGTAGGTTCCAGCATTTTCAGAGCTTGACCCACACTAAGACGTAAAAATCAGGATATCTTGGCCTCTGCTGCTTCGATTTTTACCATTATTTTGTAAATTTGTGTCTTGTTAGTCCCACTTGTGGGAAAGCAATATCAAATCACTGGCATAACCCCTTTAAATATCCCAGTTTTTACAACCAACCAAATAAACAAATACAAAATGTAACAACAGGATTATATCTTTGTCTGGGTATTGACAGAAAATAACTAATGAATTTAAACTAATGTGTTACCTGACTCAGTTCAGGTTTAGGGCTTCCCATATATCATCTGTATATTGTTGATCAATTCTATCACAAATATGCCATCTATCATGTCTATCTGCACCATAGTCATCATATCAGTGGCGGCAGGGCAGCACTTACCGGACCAGGTCTGATTAATTAAAGGCCACATAGCAATCAAATCTTACAGGTAGCACTGATGGAAATGACTACAGCTAAAAAGAAGTTAAGGTAAAGTAGAACTGCATTTTTTGAAGTACAAAAGCTTGTAGTAGGGCAAGTAAATTATTCAGTTTCTGCAAGTCTACCATGTGTACCTTCAACTGTTCAGCTGTGGTGTGTAATTCAGTTACGTGCTTTCAGCCTTGCTCATACAGCTAACTGCTGTGCTGTATAATTACCTTGTTAATATATTCCTACAAAATGAGCTGTGGTGAGACTGAAAACTGAAGTTTACTCTAGCAGACAAGAACAATGCATTACTGCATGGCTGCACCAACTGCTCACTTAGAAAATCAAAACTCAAAAGCCCATGTACGTATGCAAACCACAAATTACTTGTACATTTTGCATGAATAACAAGAGCTGGTTGCACAGCCTTCTCCTGCAGCACTCCCTGCCTTTGGAAAAACTTTCCTGCTGTCAGTTAATCAGTCACTGTCTCAGCTATGAATATCCATCTATTTAGAAAAAAAAAACAACAACCAAACAAAGTAACCCCAGCTGCTGTTTCCCATTCATTTCTGCCGACTGTCCTGAAATTGTCTCTTTGAGCCTCTGAACCTTTGAAAGTAGACTATTATCTGTCAACCATTTTACATCAGTTCTTTTTACAGTAGGCTATTTCATTTGAGGACAAACATTTCTTGGACAAAGAGTTGTTTTGATGGTAGAATACCTTAGCAAATTGGCAAGCTTGAGTGCCAAAGAATGTTTCCATCCGAACCCAAGAGAGAAGTCAATAATGCAATTTTCCATCTACCACTGTTATGTGAATATTAGCAGTTGAGCTCATTAAAATAAACAGTTGGTGACATCAATTCTCTAGTCTGGTGCAATTCACTTCACTGCAGAAGAAGAGGGCGCAATTAGAAGAAATAATGAAAAGAACTCCCCCTGGAGCTAAAGTGTTAGTAGGCTAGCTAAACAGCTACAGGCTTGTATGACTTGTGTGAACCTGGTAAGTGAGCTCAACTAAGTAGAAAACATTGAGAAGTTAATCTGTCTGGATTTTGTTTTTCGTTTTTTTCAGACAGTAGCAAAAGTGTTATCTGTCTAATGGTGGTGTAATCCCATATCAATGCATTTGTGGAGCTGAATAATTACTACCTAAACAGCTACAGGCTTTAATGACTGGCATGAACCCTAAAAGTGAGCTAGAGTGAGTAGGTAACTTTGTAAAGTTATCTGGCTAGATTTTAGATTTTAATTTTAGTTGACCTACAGAAATAGCAACTCCAAAATCTGCATATTTCTTTGAGCACTGTGAAAAATGTTAAGTGAGCCTCTCCTAGAATTCACTATCGCAGCTTCTGTGTCGACCGAAAATGACAACGGTGGGACAGATACATATGTCACTATTGATTGGTTAGGGCAAAACAAAATAACCCCTCCTCAAAAACAGAAATCCATTAACAAAAAAAGTTTCAGGCTGAATGAAATGAAACAAAATGGCAGTTTTGTCTGATTATCAAAGTGCAATATATCATCTACCAACAACTCCAATCTTTCCCACTTCCTTTTCCTGCAGGCATCAGTGTATTACTGTATTTGGTCACACAAACTGCAGTTGTTTGGCTCTGCCCACTGAGCTTTAGCGCATTTAATGAGATTATTTCTGCCTCGAGAATAACTTTGCCTCCCAGAAATGTTTGTACACTTCAAATTCCAATCTGCATTTACACCAATGAGTTCAGCACCATGGCCACAGTAAGACATGAGTTTCAATGGGGCGTGAGCTGCAGCCACCCATCTAGAAGAACTCTGTTCAGCCCACTAAACTATTTCAAAACAGCAGACATGAAAACAGGCATGGGATCCCTCCTAATGCTTTCACTGAGAATAAAATACAGGTCCTGATCAGTAGTTTTCAGTAAAATCATCTGAGCAGAATTACTCTGTAGTGGATATGAGTGGTGGACTGGTAGCTGAAAGAGCTGAGAGGCCTAGCTTATAGGCTTCACAGCCATCTTTTCTATGCCAAGTCAGCGCTGCACGGAGAAGCCTGAGAGGTGAAAGCCCCTCTCTGGCAGCTGCTGCAGTAATATGACATAAGGAGCTGGAGTGAAGAATTACTGAAGCATGAACATCAAAGGAGGTTTTCTTGAGTTCTGTCAGCCTGGGACACGGGTGAGAAATGTAGCATTACCCAAGAACCAAGGCATATGAAAAAGTATTGCTCTCTCTCTCTGGGCTCATTTGATGTCATTTTTGGTGTTGTGATTGTGTATAAAGCTGAACTACGTATATGCGACAGGATTAACAGTGTGTTCACTGCAGAGAAAGAGCTTGTACATTCAGCGTTTCCTCTGCTGCCATAACAGTTAAATAAACATGAAAAGAACAGCAGCTATCAAAACCACTGATGAGACAATGCTCCCAGTATGTGTTTCCAAGGGGATGTTCTACTTTTAACCTTGTGGCTTTCTAACTTGGGTAACCATGGTGACTGTGGAAGCATTGCATTACCTTATGCGCGTCATGGCAACAGCAGAGCCCACGCATGTCACCATGCCCACACTATACACAGGGGGGATATCCTTTATTCAGTTGCAACTCAGAGACAATAGCACCTGGGAGAATGAGATGAGGAGGGGTCAGTGTCATCAAAGAAGCAGTCCAAAATGGTTCTCATAGGAGACAACTAAGTCCTTCATATCCTCAAATTTCAACACATCTTCAAAGAAAAGCAGAGTTTTACTGTCATGCTACCCAGTGTTGGAAATGATTACAACATTGCAAATGTAATGTGTTATGGGAAACTGTAGGTCATAGAGGTTCACAGAGGAGCCAATGCGCACACCTTCCAAATCTCAACAGGTCATGTGCACCTGCGCTTCAAGTTGATTGGTTGATTCGATTCCTCTCTCGTAGGAGAGTACTGCAATCTAACTAATAAGTCATAACATTTTGACTGTTCTTTCACTGTCTCTCTCATAGGAGATGCTAGCTATTAGCTCGGCTGTTTAGAGTACTTAAAGATAGTGTAAGTCTAATATGTTTTTTCCTCAAAAAAGTACAATTATCTCATTAAAAACCTTAACATTCCATCTATTCATTCTCCCTCATTAAAAAAAATACTGAATATGCAAATATTGTTAACTTCAAAAGATGAACTACTGGGCACAAGATGTCTCCTACTTCACTGAAAAGTCCATTCTCAGTGTGTGTGCACTGAATACTTCACATTTCCACATCAGAATTGTGCAAGTTGTACACTGGACCACAATTAACCTCCAAACTAGTTGTGATGTCACAAATCATGCTCGTAGGGGTGGGCCTGAAAGATTTCCTCTTTCAACAGAGATATAAAAAATGCCTTTATATGTTATATATATGAGAATATGTTTTTTCCATTGACATACAGTTTCTTAGAACAGCCATTTTTGTCCATGTTAACATCTCACATCATGTCCTAACAGCAAGCGTGCGTCCAACTATCACGTCGCATCGCACGCTTTCTGTCCACACTGAATCCGTTAAATATGCACTTCTGTTACGTCATGCAAACAAACCCGTACCTACCAGCTGTGCGCTGGAGATCAGATTGGAGACGTAACAACTCAAGTAAAAGATGGGTGAGTACTTGCTATCTTCCTATGTTGGTACTTTTTAAACAGAAAAACACACATTTTCTATTGTGACATGTTTCTTTACTGGAAATGACATACAATATAGCCAACAGTAAGTAGGCTGTTAGTAGCCTTGATAAGGCTACTCCAGCGGTATCGTAGAGATAACTCCTCATTTCAACTAAATAAATCAACCGTTCCCCGTCCATGACATGGTTCAGGCTTGTAGGCTGTCATAAAGTAAGGAAACTACTGAAGAGGCGCCTCTATTTGTCCTATGATCGGTGCAATATGGTTAACCAGGGAGGAACAGCGTCAAAAATCAAAAGAAAAGAGTAAGACAAAAAAAAAGAGAGCAAGAAAGTAAGACAGACTAAGATAATTAGACTAACAAGGTTATAACTTGACACAATAGAGGGTTTCAGGGGTCACAAAAAGAGGTGAATGTCCATTTCCTCATTGTAAATTCAGAATAGTTCACATTGTAGAAGAAGGGTGTTGATATCTTCCCCCCTCCATGGGAGTTGGACATGTTTAATTCCAATGTAACTAAGGGAGGCAACTGTGTGGTTCATAATGTTAAAGTGGTTGGCCACAGGGCTCTCATGGTCATGGTTTCTTATAGCACTGAGAGGTCTGGACGTTTTTCCTATGTACGCAAGACCACAGGGGCATTTAAGCATATATATCACATTGTTAATTTTGCATGAGATGATACCTTTAATAGCAAACACTTTCCCTGTGTGTGAGTGATAGAATGTCTTGGTTTTGTGTGTGAAATTACACTGTTGACAGTTCCCACATAAATTACCTGATGCCACAGGAAAACATAGGTGGAGTCAGTGGGGGGTTATGTGGACAGTCCACCCTTACCAACATATTTCTGAGATTTGGAAGTCTTTTAAAAATAATCCATGATGGGTTGTCCAGGTGTCCTTTGAGGACCGGGTCAGTGGCTGCAATATGCCAGTGTTTGTTGATAACTGTGGACATTTCTTTGGCCAGAGGTGAGTATTGAACAGCAGATTATCATGTCCATAATTTTAGTCCTGGTGGTGTTCAAACACTCCATTTGTGTTAAGTTGGAAAAGCGGTTGGAGGCTTGTGTCACCCACTCATTTTTATAACCTCTTTGTAGGAATCTGTAATCCAAGTCTGTACTTTGTTTTTTAAAATCAATGCGGCATATGCGGCGTATGCAGTTAAACTGAGAAATAGGGAGGCTTTTCTTTAAAGGTGTGGAGTGATACAACTGTCCATGTAAAAGAGAGTTTCTGTCAGTCATCTTCCTGTATAGACTAGTGCTAAGGCTCTCTTTGTTTTTCGTAATCATAATGTCCAGAAAGTTCGTTTTCAAAGGGTCATGGGCCAAAGTGAATCTCAGATGTGCATTCTGTATGCTAATGACAGGGTGGAAGTCTTTGGTTTGGTCTCTGGAGGTCCATATGAAGAAGATGTCGTCTATATACCTTCTTAATGTAGAGATGTATTGCAGGAACAGATTCTTGAAAGGGTTCAGTAGGATCTCCTGCTCGAAGAATCCAACATACAATGAAGCGAAACTGGGCCCATACTGACTCTGGACACCTGTAGAAAGAAATCCTTGAAGTAGTTTGTAAGTACAGTCTCAATGAGCTTTAAAATGGCTGGTGTGCTGGGTGAAACATGCTCGGCTGAGTTTTCTTGTTGTCTGTTGAGAAAAAAATTATGCTGCTGCTGCTCTCAGCCCCCCTTGTACGGGGATGTTGGTGTATTAAGACTCAATATCCATAGTAACCAGCAGAAGGTTGTTATTGCTGGGTTGGACAGCATGTATAGTTGTAATGAAATCCATACAGTCTTCAATGTAAGAGGGCAAGGACATGACACAGGGCTGCAGGAAAAAATCTACAAATGTAGATTTTTTTTTCTGTTAGGGAGCCTATTGCAGCTATACAATAGGTCTGCCAGGAGGGGTATTGCTGTAGTCTTTATGTATTTTCGGTAAAGTGTAACACTGGTGTTATGAGTGAGTTAACCAACATAAGGGAATGTTCATGTTTGGTGATCTCCCCTCTTTCTAGCAGGTCGTTGAGACAACCATGTACTTTAGCTTTTAATTATGTGAGTGGGTTTCCATGTAGTTTATGGTACATGGACACAGTGTTAGGACACCGTGTCAGGATGAACACACTCTGCTCATTTCATTTTCTCTGAGGCACACTAAGCCAGATTTTGAGGTGAAAACCTCCATCAACATGTTATGCTCAACTATTGACATTATATATAGTATTTTTTATCCATAAATTAATTCATAGTTAACAGTATTATGGGTCTAGTTTGAGAACACTGACAACTGTCTACATTTAGGACTGAGAATATTTCAACCTAAGCAATCTTTAAAACTTTTAAATAGCACCGCCTACCGCCCAGTTGTAGTATAAAAAAGATACTGTGGCAAACAGCACAATGTTACTCTTCTTCCAACTTAACAGATCCAACCTGGGGACAGTGGTGAAATGGCTGAAAGCAACAAAGAGTCCACCATTTTTCACCTGGATTGTTTGAGATTTCATAGAAAAAATTCTACACATAAAGCCATTACTGTCTTATTCCCCTTCCTTGTGTGTTCTTCTGAGCATTTGATAAAAGGTTTGCTAATAAAAAGGCAATTATACTACACTGTGTTTGAAGCTGTAAGTGGTTTCTCTACATTTTACCAGAAGAAATGAAGCTATTCGTATTGTGTTCATTAGGCATGAAAGTGCTGCAACAGATCAGTTGCTATGGCAGTGAAGAAGTGTGTCTGAATGTCTGTGGGGTGAAAGAGTTTGTCTGAGTCAGTGGCTTCAATTGACACCCAGGAAATATTTCTACTTCAGTACCTGTCAAAATGTTGGTGCTTTTCTTTTAGCACTTGGTAGATGTATTTAGAAATAAAAAATAAATGAATGCCCAGAAAAAAAAAGTAAGCTAAAGATGGAGAAATTTCCCAAACAAGAGCTAAAAGGAGAGTGAATACTGAACTTACATTCATCAAGTAGCCAGAAACACAACTTAAATAAATGAATGCTAATGTTTCTCTGTGGCTGCTGGATGTGCAAACAGGCAATTGTTTGCTAACATATTAGCCATGTTAACTTTATAAGCCAATAAAAAAGGAAGTCAACATTCACAAATGTTAAACGCTAAACACAAGCAGCCATAAAACAACTTAACATGTTAAATAGGCAAAAGTTGACAAATTCTGATTTAAATAAAGGAAATATTTGATTGAAGAATAAGCAAACAAGACTACAAATCTGACCAAAGGCCAGATGCATAAAACTCTGTAGATCCATGGCTAAAACCATACGCACCATTCCAGAAATATGCATACGCCTTGTTTTCATCAGATTTATTTTCATTTTTATGCATACGTCATTGTGGAATTGGGCACAAGCCTCATTTCCTCTCCCACAATTACAGGGCTGCCAAGTCTCACACAATTAACACGTTTCAACTGCTCTCATGTCACACGTCCATTTTCTCACGCATTTTCCCAGTAATACGTTTTTAAGTAGCCTACTACCATTTTAGGCTACATAATGTTTTCATAAATATGATTTCAAATATGAAATAGCCATTCTTCTAATAATCATTTCCTGTCCTGATCCACCCAATTATATACTGTTCTTGATGCATTCTTGGTTTTCATAGCCCTCTCAATCTAACTAATCTAGACTAGTGCAGTTGGCTGTTTCTTGACTTATTCCAAGAGGTCAGGTGGTGTAGAAATGCAGGAAATTTGTTTTAAATTACAGTTTTTTTTCTGGGGGAGGAGCCCCAGATCCCCTCACCAATTATGTATCTTTCCAAGTTTGCCCCCCCCCCCATTTTAAAACATAACCAGGTGCCCATAGTGAGGAGCATAGATGTTTTGAAGAAAAATGTGTATTATCTGGAGTGTATATTAAATCAAATCAAAATGCTACCTAATAAACACAAATTAGCAAAAAGAAAAAGTCGTATGAAAAATGTGTTGGTTCATAAGGCCAGAGAGAGGTGGAGTGGGTCAACTGATCACAAATAATGCTCATTTTATTATGAATGAAAATAAATACTACCAAAGTAACCCACCCCCACAACCCCACCCCCCAGGAATAAATCTGGCTCCAAACTGAAGTCAAAACTTGGCAGCCTTGAAATTAGCCATAAATGGATGAAGACAATCAATCAGTGAAAGTTTGTTGCACTCATATTTAAACCTTTAGGGTATGTCACAACTATGGATAAAATAAAAAGAATATTAACAGCTAAATAAAATGTTGACATTTATGTAATGTAAATTAAAAGAATGATAAAATCAATCACACAAAAGTAATTATTGCATTTATATATGTGCCTTTGATTGGCATTTTACAGAACGCTGGATAGACCTCATAAAATCACACAATTAGTGTAGTTGGTTATCAACCTAAACAAACAAGTTATAATAAAAGATTCTGTCTCTCACCTTATATTTCATTGCATTACATCATCCTCAGTTGGCTTTAGAAAAACGTGTACACCTGTTCTGAAGAATACATGAGGTGTGCACATTCTCACTGCACATTCTGTGTTTATAAATACCACCATATGTGCAAGAAATGGCATGGATGCCTGGTTTTTGTGTGTACAAATCATTTATGCATCTGGCCCCAGATCTGACAGTTTTGATAGTTGGTGGGAAAAACACATACGGTACCACAAACTGGTGGAGCTACAATACCCAGGCCTAAAAAATGTTTCTTCTGAAATAAAATGTCCTTAACTAGAAAGTGTATCAAAGCAAGCTCTCAACCCATCTCTCTTTTTTTCCCTAAATGTGCCATCAAGTTACAATCATTCACAAGAGGTACTATTGACCTTCCAGTAGGCCTACAGTTTAAAACTTGCCTCAGAGTCTGCTCTGTCTGAAAATGCTGCTGGTCCAGGCAAACCGCCACCACTTTGACTTTGACTTGAAGAAGGAGTCAAGTCTTTCATGTGTAACTCTGCAAATTATAATCATAATGTGACACTGTGTTGATACCTGTAGGTAAATTCACCATACTATTATCCTTATGGAGCATCTAACCAGCAGCCTTCACCACCAAGCTCAATTCAAGTTTGCAAGTTCTGTTGTATGTTAAAAGTCAGTTAAAAGTAGGACAGATGTGGCAGTCGCACAGAGGAGTGAAGAATGATCCGAAAGAATGGCTTGGTAAAAACAAATAGTGAGATGCCATTCCTTTCCTCGCAGAAAATAAATCAGGTTTAGGGGCTGCATAAAATATAATGTGTAAACTTGATTATGCTTGCTGACAAAGTGTACGTTCTGCAGTAAGCGGGCTCTTGAGATCTCACTGAGAGGCTGAAAACAAATAAAGTTAATAGAGTTAATATGGTAATATAGTAAGGAGGTTCAACAGTGCAGGTCACGGGAGTGGAATAAAACATTAAATAGGGAAATACTGCAAGGGGAACAGAGATCATTGGATGAATGCATTTGGCATCTTAAGTGTTGGGAAGCTTTAGTTTGGAAATTAGCCTCATGCTCGCACACATTAGAAAAATCACTGCCAACTAGTAAAACACATGTCAATGTATGTTTTGAAATTAACCTCACTTAAATTTAGCAGCTTGACAGTCAGGTTTGATAAAATGAGATCAACTAGCATTGGAAGGAACATAACCTGAGCACATTGTGGATTATATTACTGTGTGAAAAAGACTTGACTGTCAACATTCTCTGATACAGTGACATTGTGGAGCCATTCTTTGTATTGCACAGCCAACAAACATCTGCTGAATGTAAAATGTAAAATGTGCTTCAAGAGAGGGGGAAGACGGATGAAAAATCGTGAGGCAGACAGATGGAGAAAGTGATGAGATAGGAGGGGATCGTCTTCTTTCAACAAACACTGAGCTGGGCCAGATCACACTGAATGTGTTCTGAAGGCTGAACAATGTAAAGGGCTCCGTATCGCCTTTGTTGTTGAAGCCTACAAAGGAAAGCACTCTGCTTGGGTGTTGTGCTGTTGCTGCTATGGGACCACAGAGTCGTGACTGTTAGCTGTCACTCGACTAGCTACTTATTCTGCTAAGTAGAGAAGGCTAAGATGGCTTTTAAAATATATACAATTATCAAGAAAAAATAATGAATAAAAATTTATTGGAAATGTAGAACGTTGCTCTAATTTGTGTCCATTTTTTAGTTAGTGGGTGTTCAGGCCAAAATTAGCACTGCATTAAAAAAATAAACAAAGTGCTGGATTGACTAAAAACAGGTTTTACACTGTAAAGCCAATCCAGCCTTTTTTCTAGTTTTTTTTAGATCTGGTCCAAGGCAGCAGTTTTAAAAAGGTAAATATAACTACTACTTGTAAAATATATAAGATTTTCTTTAAATTCAGTTGCACAATAGGTATATGCACTAACTATATGAATACACAACAGCTCCAGAAGCTTCATATGTAATGTTAAATCCCTACCACTTTAGAGCACCACACACTAACCCCAGTGTCAATACCTTCACTGCTAACCATAATAAATGACTTTGCTAACAAGAAGCTGAAGGCTTAACATCAATACACAACATCTGCTGTATTAGTAAAACAGTTGATACATGAGTCCTGTGACAATACGTCCCCACTAGTCCTTGCTTTTCCAATTTTCATGCTGTTCCAGTGAAAATTTTCCAGCCTGCTCTTATGGACTGAACAAGTTTCATGACAGCAGGGCAAATGAAACCCAGAAAATTGTAGCTTTTTTTTTTTGCTCCGTGTCAATCCAAAAATGCTATTACATTTTCCATTCCTGAAGCGCTTCACATCAAGACAGGGTTTTCATTCATCCTTGGCTAAAAATTAGACAATAATAGGCTTTATTCACAAAGCTTTTTATTAAAGTACTTTCTTTGAGTTTCCCATTACTGGCAATGAGACAGGTCCCCTTCACTTTCCAGTTCCATGCCTTCCACACCTCTATCTTCATTCCTGCCTTATTCAGGATCCTTCTCTATCAGTTTTCTTCCCCCTCCAATGCTTCTCTTCTATCCATCACCCATCTTGTCTCCAACTGCTGCTGGCTCAGCAGATCTGCAGATGCCTCTTTAGATTTGTTTGGTAATGAAACCCCAACTCTTCATAGACAGCTGCAAATTTACGCTTACTGTGTGTGCATGCGTGTTGCCGTGCAGGTAAGGGTGGGCCTAATTTCATGTTTAGTACTTAGTGCTGAATAGGAAATATGACAAGTATTTTTTAAATTGTAATCATGAAGGCAATTTGAAAAAAGAAACTAACTTCATTTGCATTGCAGTGTGAGTGACCGTCACTGTTTTATCATTGGCTGTAGCTGAAACTGACTAAAGGTGTATGCAGATGGCAAAATACTTTTGAGTTTTCGCTTATTAATTCTCAAATTGCCACTACTGAGGTACGCATTCTGTGTATTGTATTTTCACTTTATTTTAATGCATGGTCATTAATATTATCAAGTGGGTTTTATTTTCCATCTTATGTACATTTACGTTTTTATGTTCATTTTGTCTTTTTTCATGTGAAGCACTTGGTGCGTGTAATTTATTTTGTTGTAAAGCACTTTGAGCTGTATTTTTTGTATGAAAGGTGCTATACAAATAAGTTAAATATTATTATTATTATTATTATTATTATTCAGACTGAACACATGGCAAATTTTAGAGGTGGAATGAAAGCATGTAGTATAAAGTCAATACAAAGACAATAAAAAGACACATTTAGAGTAGAATTCGTCCTGGGTGGCAAATGACTTCACTTCATGAGCGTAGAGAGAGAAGAGGAAAACGGAATGAAACTGGAAATTTAAAAAATTAGTTTCTGGTACATTTTAAGATCAGTCAAGAGTTTGAGTTTGAGTTCTGTCGCACACATAGTCTCCATACATGCAAGTTAACTATGGTTAATATAAAGGTGGCAAGCTAAGGTTTTCTCTCCAAAGAATTCAGGAGTCAGAACTGTTAAGTTCAAAAGGACACTGTAAGCTTCTTAGAGCAGAACATGAGCACAGCAACAGATCATCTTTGCACTCATATCTGAAGATGGGGTCACTGAACCAATGCACCTAACACTCTCAGTCTAACCGTATTTGCCCCTAATACTGACTAAAATAACTGTATCAACTGTAGGAACAGTGAAACACAACAGAACAAAGGGTCAAACAATACCAGTGACATGCATAAACAGACTAATATCTATAAACCTGTTATTTTATTATTTTATCTTTACCTTTGTTTTACTTTTAATACCCTACCTTTCACTTCTGGTTTTACTTACTTTAATGCATCTCCTCTTTTTAGTATTTTATTATATTTTTTCACACTTCAATTTTGTATTATTTTATTTTGCTATTCTGAATTTTTACATTTTTATCCTACCTCTGGTGTTTCCTCATTGCAAATTCATGAGTTATGATAGCGTTTCCTCAGTTCCTGTTTTTATTGAGTCCTTTATTTATAACAGTCATTTACTGTTTCGTGCATGGATGTGAGGGGGGGGGGGGGGGGCTGAGGTGTGGTGCGGGGATAATTGTATTGTTTTTTATTGTGTAAAGCACTTTGTGTTACATTGTATGAAAAGTGATATACAAATAAAGTCTGATTGAAGTCTGGCTATAAACCTGTTGCCACTACACCTACCTTCCTGGGACACAACAGTATGTACGGTCAAGTATATTGTCTGTTTGGTACAAATCAATAGAAACTGCAAAAACACTACAGCTGTTAAATATACGGGAATGAGAACAGCCACATAACCTGAGACTCAAAAAAGCCACAGACTTTGAACCACAACCCACATCAGCTTCTTTAGTGTACTGAAAAGTGCTATGCTAACATCATTTTGCAGCCTAGATAGCTAATTAGCTAATCAACTCTAGCACATTGAACACCTTAAAAACATACTGCAAATGTCAACATCAGTCTGTTTAAATGCTAAATGGTGTGGCCTTATTCTTCAACACCACTGTTGATAAAACACTCTGTTCTTGGCTGGTAAGCTGTTTACTGTGTTTCAGTGCTCCACATCTCAAAAGACTTTTTTTTGTAAAATAAATCATCATTTTAACAAAATGTTTTAACTACAAAAATGAATGGCTTTAGATTCCAGCTGGACTTGGCTCCTGCAGAATCACAAAGTCTTTTAAAATGTGACCTCAATGTCTTTTCTAAAGCGTTGCTTTCTTGACGTTTCAAAAACAACCTCCCTGTTGTTTTCTCACAACATGGCCTAGGTCAGCTTGCCATACGGTTTGTCAGGCAGGTTAAAGTGAGCGCCCCTGGAGAACCACAAAGTATTTAACTAACAATGTGACCCTGGTCTGTTGGCCATAAGGTTCTCAAAGCAGCTAGAGTTGTCACCTGTCAGGGGACAGTGCACCCGCTACGCCAGCATCTGTCCCTTTGACACACACACACACACACGCGCTCACACTCATGGTCATAGGCTCATTACTCTGTTGCATATATTTAATCTATAGTCTTGCTTTCCTCATTACGGTGCAATTTCTAAGGGAAATATTTTTTTAATAGTATGATGGTGGTGCTGTTTAAGTTCAAGGAAGAAGGGCAGTAAAAATATAAGCAGCAAATAACTTTTGTAGAAAGACTTCAAGGTTGATCTCCAGAAGAAAACAACTTTCACACCTTTCTGAAAGGTATTATAGTCATTGTGTCAGTTAGTGTGTGTGTGTTTTTTCCAGAGGGCCAATCTACCCAGATAATACTGTATGCATTCAAGATAGAGCCATGAAGAACTGTAATGGCCAATGAAGCCTGGAACAAATCATATCCACAGTGTGTCCATGACCTTGATGGATCATTGTATTGTCTTTACAGACTGTAGGGCTTCACCCTTATACTTTTAAGTGCTGGAGATATACCATCCAATATCATTCTATACTTGTTTTTGTTAGTTTTTCAGGGAGGGGGGGGGGGGGGGACAGGGAATGACAAGCAATGGCCTCCAAACCATAAGCAGCCAGTTCCCCCTGAAAATTATCACCAGACTCTGCAGTTCCCTTTAGCTCTATGAAACACTTTCAGCTCATGGTTTTGGTTTTTACAGCCCACAACTTTACTGTTTTGGTTCAGTCTCACCACTTTTAATGACCTTAAAGCCCTTTTCAGCACAAAGCACTAAAAACCCACAGTACCCTACATGCACGGCACCAAGTGGCAGACATACTAAATATTAATATTACGGCTGTACCCAAAGCTTCGAAGTTTCATTCCTTGCCATGGTATTCGAATGGTAAAATCAGTATTTGAATATTCGTTTATATTTTTTCCCCAGCAGCGTTGGTCCAATAGGAAGAGGGGTGAAGAAAGCGAAGAGAGAGAGGGAGAGACAACAGAGGCAGCTGGGGAAGACGAGTCTCACGGTGCAGGTGCCTCCTACACGCTGAAGCTGCTTCTTCCAGTGGGGAAGCAGGCTGCTTTCTCAGACAGAGAGAGAGACAGTAGTAAGCTGCAACACACTGGGGAGAACAGGGTAGCAGGCGTGTGGCATGGGGACCCGCAAGAAGCAGCAGCAGCAGCTTGCAGCTCTCAGCTTCAGCTGGACGCAGAACACAAAACACTGGTGGGTGGAGAAAAGGAGGCACCTGCACCGTGAGACTTGCTCTCTCCCACCGCCTCCATCATCTGTCCCTCGCTCTCCTCACCCCTTGTTCCTATCGGACCACTGCCGCCCTGCACACTTGCATCTGGGAACACAGAAATAGTAGGAATATCAGAACAGGTGATATGCGTAGTCCCCTAGCAGCTCACTTTAAATTGGCTGCTCATAATGTGAGCACATTGAGATATTTGGGCATTGAAAAAGTGAAAAAACTGTCTAGAGGGGGTGATCATATTACAAAGCTTATTGAACCTCTTCCCTCAACACTTTGCCCCCTCTTTGTTTAAATGAGGACTTTGATATTAAGCCCTTCTTGTAGGTTATCCAGTCATTATGGCCTATACTGTACATTTGTTTCTGGTGCCTCTAACTTATATTGTTAGAGGCACTTATATTGTATATTTGACTGGTACTGTATATTAACAGTATATATTTTTTCTTTTGTCTGATTTCTTCTAGGATCTCTGCAGTATATGCATACATGGCGTGTGATATTCATCTTAAGTCTATTTAGATTAACTCTATATTTGGCACACTGTATCTCTTTTTGCCCCCCAGTGTCTTGTTAAACTATGTCACCCACCCTTATATTATTATTACTTATATGAAGTGTTCATTGTATTTTTGTGGCTTATTGATTGATATGTCATATTTGTATTTCATATTAATGTTTTATTTCTCTTATGATGATGGTGCCTTGACACATGAATGTGATTAGATAATTGTGATATCACTGGTCATTTAACTATGTCTCATCCTGTGGGTTTTGCCTGATGAAGACCTGTAGTTGGTCAGAACATCACAAATAAAGTAAAAAGAGCTCTGATTCAGTGTGCAGGTACTCCTGGTATCTAGACATACAAAATTAGCAACTAGCTGTTGAACATGGTGGATCAATTAGCAGCTAAAGAGCTGCAACTCTTTCCAGCTTGTTTCTACTGCCCCCCCCAAAAATACCAAAAAAAAAAAAAAAAAAAAAAAAAAAATTGCTTTAATGTCATTACACAGGTCACTACAATTATCTCCATCCTAAAGTGAGTAGACAGTGTCTTCTATACAAAAGGCAGAATGTGTGTGTATGTGATGTGATGTCAGTATGTTTGCGGCCGTGGCTGGTAATCCTTTCTCTCTCCATCAACTACTCCCCCATTCTCTCTCTCGCACACACACTCCCCAGCTGCCATTCAGCAGATGTTTACTGACTCCGTTTGATGTTAGGGTTAGGGTAAGGGTAAATGCAGCCGACTGTATGACGATTAATTAGTCGCAAAACTTGCGCACATAAAAA
Organism: Scomberomorus guttatus; assembly: GCA_038419695.1. Lineage (NCBI taxonomy): Eukaryota > Metazoa > Chordata > Actinopteri > Scombriformes > Scombridae > Scomberomorus > Scomberomorus guttatus. The sequence continues at coordinate 27,653,043 of CM076452.1, forward strand.
CCAGGTGCATGCACGTGATACAACACACAGAACAGTATCCATGAGCGGAAAACCATCCTTGCGTGGGAGCATTTCTACTCCACATGCACAAATGCGGTCCTGCTAGCACGGGGCTGTGACCCTCCCTACGTGCTCACAACTGCTCAAATCTTGCTCGCTCATCAAGTTGACTTTTGAGACTTTGGAGGCAGGGATGGAAGAGACAGTCCACTCTTTTGATTGGTCACTTTGAATACTGACCATGACCTTTGATTTTCTGTTTGGTTTGATCACTGACACAGTCAAAGACAGGCAGTTGCCTGAGAGAACAAAGGGAAACATAAATTATGATAATTAGTGACTGATTCTCCATTTTTTCACCACTTACACTTATGAAAAAGTGTTCAACATAATAGCAAAAGTCTTAATGCAGTTTAAACTTACCTTTAGATTTGTGAAATGTTTTTTTTGCTTATGAAAATAGAAAACAGGGCGATTTCACTGATATTTCTCTATCCAGACCACATTAGACCAGGTCCAGATCAAAAACCACTATACTTAGACCTGTCAAATCTGGACTCTTTTACCAAGGAGACCAGAGAGTCATTAAAACAGTTTCAGATCTGTGAAACCTTTATTTTATTTATATTTATTTATGTGAAAACTGATCCCATCCAGACTACAATAGACAGATTAGAAAAGTTACTCTAAGATATTGTGTGATTGTATTTCAAAATAACTTTTCTAACTTTGTTTGAGAAAGAGGAGCTCTACATGGCCATAACCAACAAAATGGGGAGATGTGGAATTGTGCTGTAAATTTTGAGCTGCAAGATCAGTGAAAAAGCCCTTTTTTGTGTTTTCACAATTAGAGAAAAGGTTTCACAGATCTGAAACCGTGTTTTAATGACCAACTCGAGTCTCCTTGGTAATGTAGTCCAGATTTGACAAATCTGAGTATAGTGGTTTTTACTGTGGTCTGGATGGAGAAATATCAGCAAAATTGCCCTTTTTTCTGTTTTCATGAGAAAAATAAAGGTTTCACATATCTGAGAGTGGGTTTAAACAGCATTAAGGTTTTTGCTACATTGTCTAACACTTTTTTCATAAGTGTAAGTGGTGAAAAAAAAAACAGATAATCAGCCACTAAATAGCATTATTTATGTTTCCCTTTGTTCTCTCTGGCAACTGCCTGTCTTCGACTGTGTCAGTGATCAAACCAAACAGCCGATCAAAGATCATGGTCAGTACTCAAAGTGACGAATCAAAGGAACAGACTATCTATTCCATCCCCGCCTCTAAAGTCTCAAAATTCAATTTGACGGGAGCAAGCATTGAGGAGGGTTGAGCTTGCACTCATCACAGCCCCATGCTAGCAGGATGCATGCTAGCTTGTACTCACAGAGCAGGAATGCTCCCTCACAAGGATGGTTTTCCACTAGTGGATATTGTTCTGTGTGCTCGTATCATGTGCACGCACCTGATTTTTATGTGCGCGGGTTTTGAGACTAATTAAACGCGACTAACTATGAATGTTAGAGGTACTTTCTTGGGAATGTTGAGTTGACACTGAAGTCATTTTCACATTATTATGTCTCTAATACTGAGAGTGTGTGTGGGCTGCAGCACCTGCGGTGGATGGCATTGTTTTTGCCTGCGCTTTTAACTGTCATTTACCGTTGAGTGTAGTTGAAGTGAGCAAAGTCCAGCTCTGATAAAGTGGCTGTGATCAGCAGCTCCTCACATCTGCACACGGTGAAGGAAAAAGAAATGAAGAAATAAAATGAAAACTCATTTACTATCTGTATGATTCTGACATGCAGAGAACAAATGAGTATCGTCTAACCTTGCCCACTTAACTAATCCCTCCGATTCTTTCCCAAGTCAAAAAGCAGCATAAAATACCACTCCATTATTTAATTGCTACAACCTACTAGTTTAATAAAAATCTGCAAAGGCAAAAAATCTTGATATAAGTCTGAAATAAGAGCAGCACATGATATTGAAACTGCATCCAGTGATAAGGTAACAGTACCTGAGGTGGCTTAGTGGGTGTTAGTTTAATGACATATAGTATATTGATTTTGATCAAATCCAATCAATATTGGCTTCGAGGGGTTAGAAGTTCAAGCTGCATTTGCTAAGTAAGTCAATACAAGCCCTACCTTAATGTAACCTTCGCTGTAACCTCACTAGTTTATGAGCTCTGCTACCCCCAACTTGCCCTTCATGGGGCCAAAGATCAGTTTAACCAATAAGAGAGGCATAAAGGACCTTTCTTAATTATTTAAAGGAAGATGGTGACACAGTTAGAAAACTGTTGGAAAGGAAGTAAAGGTTAGGAAATTATGGTACTGCAGAATTGTCAAAAGCTTCTGGTAAAGAAAATGAAAAATTAAGGGTTCTACACATTTACATGTTTCACATACAGGTTTCACAGTTTTAGCTTGATGTAGGAGTATAACGATGAAGAAAATGAGTGTCAAAGCAAATGCAGAGGGATGAGATGGATAGGAAGGAGGAGAGAATTAAGGGATGAGCATTAATGTTTGTGGTTAAAAGGTTACATATAAGCCTTTGAGAAATGACTCCTGCAGTGGTCCTGTAGTCACTAATCATTTCTTGAGGTGTGTTGGGTAGATATCTTAAACCTTGTGGATCAGGATATGAGCCGGTAGTTCTGTGAGGCTTGGAGAGGCAAAAATGAGAACAACAGTCCAGGAACTTGGTTCAGAGCTCTGCTTTTTACTGTTTCTAAATTTTAATATATACATGGTGCACATGCCATACATTCAAGAACAAAAGAAACTTACCAACACAGAGGAGGTCCCACAGCCCACAGACAAAAGGCCAAATGACTCATACAAAAGCTTTAAATACTTTCTTGTCAAACTACCTAACAAATAGGGTGAAATAAAACAGACAATTAAAGCTTTCAAAATGTTGGCAACCTAAGCTTTTTCATTGAGGCTTGTACCATAAGTCTACAGCTTAATATTCAGGCGAGAGTTCATTTTACTAAGGCTGGAGGGAAAACAAAATACAAATGAGTAATCCCACTGCCCCCAAAACCAAATGTTAAATTGAACTAATGGATAAATGCTTTTCACCTGATTGGTGAGGGAGTGAATTAAGTGGTTTGCCATGTGACTGTAGCACAGTGGTTCCCTTTTGAGTCAGTCACTAGCCAGTGGGTCAACTTCATCAAAAATGAACTATACTTTTAAATGTAATCCTTTTGAAGTACAGTATCACTTTTTTACCCTTTATTTGAGCTGATATTCTAGATATTTAAATCTCTATGCGAATAAATAGTACTCCTGTCCCGTTTCCCCTTGTAATACTAGTCAGAAAGCAGAATACATTACAGAACAGATCACTGAATTTTGTTTTCTTATTTTATTTATAATTGAATAATGAGCAATCCGTTGTAATTTTGCTCAAACTGCAGTTTAGCAGGCTGGATGCAGTGTGCAGAACAATCACAGTAATATATAAAATGAGGTGTTGTCATTTGATGACAAAAAAAGGCTAAATAAGCACAGTCTGATGTTCTTTTTATTCAATTTTATTTGTAGGATTCAGCAAGCATATGGAGGGTGAGCTGAGTGCATAGTGTTTTTTTATTTTAAAAATGAAGGATCTGTCAAGGAATTTAGTGTTATCTGTTTTCACAGTCCTTCAAGCACACACACACAAACATACACAAACATACACACACACACACACACACACACTACAGCTACATAGATGACAAAAGAACCCACTGCTATAGAAAAGAGAAATCTTTCATCTACCCTCACCTCCCTCTTTATGAGTGCACCTTTCATAATTTTGACACTTCAGTGAGTTTAAGTGTTCACAGAAGCTACGAGAATACCACTGCTGTCACATTAATATTCTCTAACCCTTTCTGTCGTGATAATATAAGGCTCAACACAAAGTTTTATGACCCTAGAACTCTTTGAAAGCCCGCTCAAATCTCACTAAGGTCTTGGGGAAGTATACATGCACCTTTTTAAAGATGCAGCATTTTTATTCTTCAGAAGTTTGGGAAATATGAGGCACTCTTTTCAGTCTTCATTTCTAACAGGTTTAGTCATGATGGATTGGACAGCCACATATCAAATATAATCGTCTTAGTGCAGTTTTTTTTTCTTCTTTAGGAGTACAGAATAGTCTGACTTGATATGGAAAATATACCTGAAAGCATTCCTTAAAAAACTGAGTGAAGTGAATGTGGTATTTAAAGCCTTTTCAAAGCGGCTTATTGCTTTCATAAGGCAATGATTCAGGATGGATTTTAAACTCTTAAACTATAGAGATCTTTTACAGTAGACTGCGAAATGATGTTTGCAAGGCAGAAGTGAGAAGAAAAGTGGCAGTAAAGTCTTCATGAAAGCTACCCTGAGCTCATATGTCTGTCAGGAGTTAAACAATTGGCACGTTCATGCTCAGGGGTTTTGTGGTCTGGCGGGGAATTTCCAAGGTATGATCTTGTAAATGTGTAATAGTTTTTGCTGTATTTTTTTTTTTTTTTTGTATGTTAAAGAATGTTAAATATTGCACTTAGAAGATACATATATCCATTATATGGCATTGTTTGACTGTGAAACATGAAATATGGAATTATCTACTTTTGCCAAAAAATAAATAAATAAATAAATCTGAAATAAAACACAGCATTCAAAGTTGGACCCTACATTCTGTCTGCTGTGGCCTCTCTGCTCTGCATGTGTAGCTCAGCCCCGCCCTCGGTCAAGCAGACGCACACCTGCAGCTCTTTACAGTGTATAAATTATATTCAGGTATCCTCAATAATATATTTAATAATTACTTAGAGACTCATGGATTATTGGTGGATGTGCAGAATGGCTTTAGGAAAAGCAGGACATGTATTGACCATATTTATGTTATATCAGTGGTGAGAGCAAGACTACAAGAAGGGAAAAATACACTTGCTTGTTTTATTGATTTCAAGAAAGCCTTTGATTGGACCAATAGAGACCTTTTAGAGTATACATTAATTTGTTTGGTATCGATGGTAGATTTTACAATGTCATAAAATCTTGTATAAAGCCCCCATTTCATGTCTCCAGTTAAATGATTTTAGGACTGGCTGGTGTTCCTACCCCATTTGGAGTGAAACAAGGAGATGTACTTTCCCCTACAGTATTTGACCTTTATGTAAATGACTTAGCTGAAGAAATTAAGCTGGCCAATCTAGGTACAGTCATTGATAATAAGAATTTAAGTGTTTCATTATATGCTGATGATAGTAGTAGTAGTAGTAGTAGATCCATAGTTTGAAAGTACACCTATCTTGGTTTGATTTCTAATGAAAATATTTGCTTTACAGAGGGAATTAAAGTACTGTCAGAATCAGCAGGAAGAGCTCTATGGTCTGTAATGAATAAAATTAAATTGTGTCCTGACCTTAGTTTTTCAACTTTCACTAAACTTTATGACTCAATATTCGGCTCAGTTTCATTTTATGCTGCAGGAGTGGTGGGGTTTTAAGAATGACCCTGACAGTAATGCCATCAGAATAGATCCATGAGGTACTTTCTTGGGATGCATAAATTTACTTCTAAGTGAGCTGTTGAAGGGGACATGGGATGGGAGTCATGTCTGGTAAAGCAGAGAGTTGAAATGGTGAAGTTGTGGAACCGCCTTATTCAGGTGCCAGAGGAACCTGAATAAGGAAACGGATTAAGCACACATTACCCTTTGGCCTAGAGGTCACTGCAATATTTTCTCTTTCTGACTTGAATTTTATTTTCAGGAATAACTTGCAGTGTAATATAAAACTGGTACTTTACCACTGGCAATTGAGGTAGGCAGATATAAAGGTATTCCTGAAGAGCAACGTTTATGTGTTTTTGTGATCTTGGTGTTGTTGAGGATGTATTTTATTTTGTATTTCATTGCCCTTTGTACAGTGACTCGAGGGATTGTTTGTTTGAAAAGAAAAATCCTGATTTGTTTTGGTTGTCCGAAGCTGATATGTTGAGTTGGCTTTTTAATATGGAGATTTTTGTTTTAGTGAGATTTATAGGAGAGGCTTGGCTGCTAAGACAGAGAACACTGTATCCATCGTAACAGGACATTTCTTTCATGTAAACTCAATGTTCTGAGATGTTCTCTTTTTGAATCTGTGGGAATATACATCATGATCTGTCATGTGGCCATCGTGCATATGGGCTGGGCACCAGAAAGGTACAGGACACTTAAACAAATCAATCAATCAAAATATACATCCATAACACAGAGAGCAGAGCGGAGCAGAGGAGAGAGACAGTGATGTAACCTGGTCCCTATGCTACCAGTGCCAACCTCACACCCTGCACGCTGTTATTGGGTGGGGGCTACACAGCCACTGCCTAATGTTGATGCCCAGAAATGTCCCGCAGTCAGCAAAATAATAAGAAAATAATATCTAAAATCAATATATACACAGCCATACATACATTGCCATACATTGTTTTTTTTGGGGGGGGGAAATTCTGCATAGTTTACCTTTAATCAAAACAACAGCAGCATCATAACCAATAAACGAGAACATTTCTGAAGAAACTGTGTGCTTGCTGCTTGGTTCATATCACAGTAATCTCACATTGTTAGCTAATTGCGTTACACACATTAGCTACCACTTGGCATTTTCAAATTGGGAGCTATAATGTAAGTGCTAATTGTTAGGTGTCTTACTAATGCATGCTAATTAAGGTGTTACAAAAGTTTCCCAAGCAGTACCTACTTAGTAACATGTTGCAGTAATGTCATTACGTTTTCACTAATGAGTAGTGTCATGTGATTACATCTGAAATTCAGTAATTACGTTTCAGCACTACACTAACAATCTGTTACTTAAACAATTTGGGGTTACCTTGTTTGCTATCTAAGTGGGAGTTGGAGATGGAGGGTAAATATTGGAGATGAATATTTACCACTGGACAGCCTACATTCAGAAATCAGCTGGTTTAGTCAGCTGGAGAGTGTGTGTGACCCCCAGGGCTCCACTGTGAGAACAGGACTTCTGGAGTGCTGCATGCAGTCGCCAGAGCTAAACTAGCTGTTGAGAGTCAGCAAATGCTTACAAAATGTGGGCCGGCTGCTTTTTAAAACCATAATGTCTAGTTTTCTATTTCTACACCTGTTAAATACTAAAGATATAATGGGGAGTGTGGAGACTTTGGAGTTGTTTAATAGCACCTGTGACAGAGCTGGAGTGAGAAATGGAAGTAAACATAAATAGCAATGTAACAAATTGCTTTTGCTGTTGAATAACTAGTAAAGTAATGTATTTACTTTTTCAATTAGTGATACTGTAAGTATACTTAAAATTCTCAAGTAATTTGCAAGTGGTTGCTATGGCTTACTGGGTGGTTACTGGTGCTTCAGTGTGTGATTTATTTGTCTTAAGGGAGCGATACCTTTTGATGTTTTATTTGTGTATGTGGTGGCAAAAGTGTATGATGAGTAGTCCAGCAAAAAGGTGGTGTAATAATAGAAATAAGAAGGAGAAAACCTATGCAGACTTTAAATAAGTTGATGTTGCTTGGATTGCCATAGCAACATGGAAAAAGAAATCAATTATAGCTTATTTTGCTTCTAAGTAACAAGACTACTGATGTGTTTATGAGATACATCACTTGGGTCACACATACACTTCCCTTAAACAAATGGGGGGATGCAAGTGTTTCAACTGGGACTACAGGGACTGATCAACCTTAACATTAAGTGTGACCCAAAAAACATTATTAGCAGCATTATATGCACTTTCCCTTTGCTCCATGTCACCCATTGTACACCACATCCCTTCAGGAACAAGAACAATGTTCATATTAAAGATGCATTGGGGTAGTTGTCTTTATTTCTACGTATTGTCCGTTTGTGGCTCAGTATCCAGCACCAAGTGATGCACAAATTAAACCTGAGGGCAATGAAGCATGCTTGGTATGATATAAGGAAATTGGCTGCTCCAAACATATTCATTGATTTGGAGCAATCACACAAACATTCTTTAGCTAGGAGAGCTCTCCATCTCAACCGTCACACTAGAGTAATCAGTTTTCAATGCTTTCTGATTATGTCCGCTGAGACTGTGTTTCCCAGACAAGTACATGGAGCTGTAAATAAATAAAGGAAAGCATGAAAACATGTCTATCCACTTTCAGCTTTGCACAGAGATCTGCACACCAACTCCTGGCAAAGAAGGAACTTTTTTTTCCACTTATGAACAGGATATAGAATATAAACAGAAGGAGCTAGTCTTTTCTGGTAAATTTCATGTTTTCACAGATTATAAAGATATTTGGTGCTATGTTTGTTTGTTTTTTAAATAAAGAGCCTATGGTTAAGTGTTGTGTTGTGTTGACTATTTACAGAATTAAGAATATGAATACAGCACTTAACTAAAAAGGTGAAACAACTGTACATGTTTGTTGACAATTCTATTATTTATATTGACAGAAGAAAAGTATTATGAAGTTGGTATATGCTCTTCATAATCAACAGGTATTTTTCTGCCAAAAGCAAGTTACATTTGATTAACTCTTTGCACTGATGGAGTTCAGTGTGAAAATTGCTCAGTAGTTTGTTGTCATGACAACAGAATCAGATCCTTAAATAATGTTTTAAGTGTGAGTGCAGCCACATCATAAGGACCTGTACAATATAGTCTACTTTATATCAAGTACAATGAAGAGTTTTTTCTGCTACATAAATGACACTGGAGATGGATTTTGCTTGCATAAACATGACAAAACTAAGACACTACAGCAATGCTATGCTATGCTATGTGAGGCTTTGAGCTAAATGCTAACATCAGCATGAGGACACCCTCACACTGATAATGTTGTTAAGTTGACAATTAGCAGGTATGTTTACCTTGTTCTCCATCTTAGTGTAGCATATTAATATGTTAACATTTGCAAATTACCACTAAACACAAACTACAGCTGATGTGGAGTAGATATTTCACTGGATAAGTGAAAATTTTGACCTGTTGGTGGTGCTAGATGAAAAAGCATCACCAAAGTCATTAGGATGCATCCTTTGGGGACCATCAATGTTTGTACAGAATTTCATGGAAATCCATCCAATAGTTGTTTAGATATTTCAGTCTGGACCAAAGTGGTGGACAGGGGTTAAGGCACCAAACATTAACCGAAACATCCCTGATTAGAGTCCGGTGGTGGACTTCTGTTGCATGCAATTCCCTCTCTCTCTCTCTCTCTCTCTCTCCTCATTTCCTGTCATCTCTCCACTGTCAAATCTGTAATAAAGTTTACAAATGCGTAAAAAAAAAAAAAAGTTATGTTACAAATAAAAAATGCCAGAAATCCTGCTTTCACTGCAACCTAGAATTACTGATCTCTTTGGTGCATGCTGTATGGGTGCACTCCAAAACTTGACCAGCACAGTACCATTTTGAGCTGGGTGGGTATGGTGAATAAATAAATAAATAAATAAATAAATAAATAAATAAAATAGTGTCTCTACCACCTCCTGTTGTTTGATTATATGCTGAAAGACATTTGTGCTGTAAGAGATTCTTAGTTTTTAACACAAGTAATTTACAGCAGAAGCAAATGAGGCCAAGTTATGGTAGTTTATGAAACCTGTGATCAACAATATGAAAATATCATATATTTATATAACTGACTGTGATTGTAAACATCATTTCCTTTAATGTTCTGAAGGCTACAAACTGGAATGACAAGATGATATCAGCAGACACACTTTTCTGGGGCATTAAGCATTCAAGAAGTCAAGCTATGTGCTATTGTGATCATTAAAATCATCAGTGAGTATGCATGAATAACAGCTGCTCCACTGATCCATGAAGTATAAAGGAAGCTAAAGGACTTCTTGCTTTTATAATTTTAGTATTTTTTACTTTAACTGAAATACAGGCACATGAAATACCTGTTTAACTCAAAGAAAGGTTAAAAACACTCATTTGGTTGTATTTAATGAGGACTAATTACTCGAATATCCATCTGTGCTCTATGTCTAAGCAAATGAGAAAAGTGTTAAACAAATGTCCCAACAAATCAGCAGAATAAATCAGCACTTCAACAAGAAATAGTTCAGAAATATTCAAGAAACAGTTGGCTACAGCATAATAATTCAAAATATTGAGAGCTAAAATAAACTAAGTTCAGTCTAAGTTCAGGTCATCAACAGCCAAATGCCCACAGCATGGGATATATCATTTATAAAGTTTCCCTGTTTGATATTTAATTTAATAAGAGCAGCAGAGTGGAATTTATTCAGAGGGCATTGCTTATGCATGCAATTAAAATCAGTTCTACTGGGACTAACACAGTGTGCTGTATTTTCTATTTAAGTTTCATGTTTAACGTCAGATTTGGAAGAGAGAAAAGCAGATTAATAAAAAGGGCGTTTGACTTCTGCTCTTCATAAATCAGATGTGACTCAATATCTGAATGCTCAAAGTACACGGAAATACTAAAAATAAGACATTAAAAAATTGGACTGCATGCAAACTTGTCTTGCCTGGCCACTTGTGTAATCCTCACATTGCCTTTGGCAACTTGTGACCAGCTCTCTCGCTCCACTGTAGACTGTGTATTACCTCTTTTAACTTTTAACTCAGCAAAGAACAGCAACAATACTGATAGCAGCAAAATGTTAGCAGGGTTTTGACAGAAACCTGGAAGGAAATGTTCAATCAAGCACCATAAAGGCTCCTGCAATGCAATTCATTCACACTAGCATACATGCTTGAGAAAAGCTTTTTTGAGTCTTAAAAGTTCTCCTCAGACATGCAAGTTTCACAACATTACTTCCCAAATCTATTCTGAAATGAAAACTGGACCGTAGCAGTGCAGGCTACAAACACAGTGACTGATTCCTTGATATGGTTAACATCTGTTTTGTTGTACTGTCTAAACTCAACAAAAGGATTCTGATTGTAAGCATCTGTCCCAGTACAGGGTAAAGGACAACAGGTGCATATCAACCCATCAACCATCAATACATTTATAAGAAGCTTGGGACAGAGCAGCTTGAGCCAGACTCAGACTCATAAACGTCTTCATTAAATAAACGTGTGGATGCACAAAAGCAGAGAAATGCGTCTTTATATCAGATTTATAATGCCCAGCGTCCTCATTATTCCGTGTTATGGATCTTAGTCAGCATGAAATTGTGCGATTGTGCACGAGCCAAAGGCTCTCTCACACAATTAGCCATTAGAAGATGTCAACACAGCCATATTTAATCTGGTTCAAACACAAATGTCAACGATCAGCAACAGGTCCAAAACAACAAGACTTGTTTTTTTCTTTTTCCTCTAACAGGGCCAGAGCAACAATTGCATTGTTATGCACTATCACATGTATGCACCACAGTGTACTGTAAACCATTACAGCCTCATCACAGCAGTGGGTCCGATGTATGATCCACTGTGTTCCTCATAGCATATTACTGTACAATCTGGCTGATAAAATGTAAAGTTTATACTGACAACAATGCCATAATAATAATGTGCATACATTTTTGTCAAAATTCAGGCAGGGCCAGAATCTGACAACACACATTTTGATTTGTGTTAAACCATATAAAAGATAAAATACCACAGAAATATACAGCATAATAAAAATTTGCAGTAACTACAAAAAGGAGCTAAAAACAATGCAACACTGCATTCTGGCTTTCAATCCAATTAAACATTCAAAGGCCACAAGCTTAAAAAGCTATATACTCACAGCTAGCCTTAGCTAAAGCTACAACTGAACTGAATTTATGATTTTATGGTGTTTAATTAGTCTCAAAACACACACACATAAAGAAGCTTGTAATACGAGCACACAGAACAGTATCTGTGAGCAGAAAAGCGTCCTCACAAGAGAACATTTCTGCTCTGCGAGCACAAATACAGTCCTGCATGCACGGGGCTGTGACGAACGCAAGCTTGACCTCCCTACACGCTCACAACTGCTCAACACTGGCTCGCTCATCAAGTTGATTTTTGAGACTTCGGAGGTGGGGATGGAATAGACATTCCACTCCTTTGATTGGTCACTTAGAATACTGACCATGACCTTTAACTGGCTGTCTGGTTTGATCACTGACACAGTCGAAGACAGGCACTTGACTGCGAGAACAAAGGGAAACAAAAATAATGGTATTTAGCAGCTGATTCTTTTTTTTTTTTTTTTAACACTTACACTTAAGCCTGTGCATCACAGAACCTCTTGCTTTTCATTTCAGAGCCCATGTTAACAGATTAGAGCAGCCACACAGCAGCTTCAGTGGTGTGCCATCTAGAGATTCGGTGTCTCGCCTATTTTTTCTGCGTGACCCTGCAGTTCTCCGCAAAAATAGACAGTGAAAATGATCTGTTGATAGTCATATTGACATCATACCAGCAACATTACACTTTTCACTATAGTTTGAATGTCTGTATCTGTAGAATATGTCACAGACAGGTCAGCCTGCACGATGCACGCCGGGGGAAGGGAGCCTCTCTGGTGGAGAACTCCAGCACAGAGAGTCGGTGACACACGGAGCTTCTTTTCTCCTGCTCGCTTTCTGTGATATTAGTTTAAACCAGGACTCCTGCTTGTTTTACATGCTTCCACACAGAGATTTGGTGTTGTTATTTTCTTTATTTGTTGTCAGTTTCACTCCTGACAGTTTGGAAGTTTGTTTGTCAGAGTGTGTTTGGCTTGTTTGGGGAACTTGGTGTCGTCTGGGGGGATTTTCTTCACTTGGAGCAGTGACAGCAGGAGTTTAACTGGCAGAATAATCAATATAATCAATAAAAAAAACCCGTCCTGTGTGAGGAGTGCATGTGGATGACAAAGAAGCTGCCCCAACCAGACCCCACCATGCCCGTCAGAAAGAAAGCTGCTTTCACCTCTCATATTATTTATTTTCAAAATTGAGCTCACGCTTCTTAACCTTTTTCTGTCTAAACTAAATATAAATGAACTTTATAATGAAATGATATGAAAATTATATTATTGATGGCCAGTATCAAAGTCAAATGCAATGTAGAAAGATAGAGCTGGCAGTAGCAGTGCCACAGCAGCAACACTGTCTGTGTGGACACTACACGTGCCAGCCACAGCAGTTTAGCGACACACATGCTCTGCTCATGTAGAGGTGGGCTGTGTCCCAGGTGTAATAAAAAAAAAAGTGTTAGACATTATAGTAAAAGCCTCACTGCTGTTTAAACCAATTTTCAGATTTGTGAAACCTTTATTTTGCTTATGAAAACAGAAATTTCACTGATTTCACTGATCTTGTGGCTGGAAATTCACAGCACGAGTCCACGTCTCTCCATTTCATTGGTTATTACCTTGTGGAGCTCCTCTCTCCCTAAAAACAAAAAGGTAGAAATTTTATTTTCTAACCTTCTGAAATACAATCACACAATATCTTTATAGAGTGTCTGGATGGGGAAAAAAAAAAAAAAACAGTGAAATTGCCCTTTTCAGTTTTCACAAATAGAATAAAGGTTTCACAGATCAGAAACTGTGTCCAGATTTGACAAGTCTAAGTATAGTGGTTTTTGATCTGGACCTGTGAAATCACATTTTTTCTATTTTCATAAGCAAAATAAAGGTTTCACAAACTTTTCACTTTTTCACCTTTCAGATGAAGATTTGATTTTACAAAAAATTAAAATACAACATATTGTTAAAGATTAAACCAGTGGTTTCCAACCTTTTTGGAAAAAAGGTGTGTGGTCGGGGTCACATTTCAGATATCTATGAGTTGTTAACAGCTCCACCAAATTTAGATTTTTCCCTCTAAACTTCTCACATGGTTTCATTTCAATAAATGATCCATTAATTCAGCAAAAATCAAAGATTAGTCCAAAAACTGAAAACAGATTTGTGTATCAGAACTTTGTTTTTTCTTCTTTCCTCTCCCATTAATCATCTCACGACCCCTCAGATTTATCTGCTGACCCTTTAGAGGGGCCTGACCCCTAGGTTGGGAACCACTGGACTAAACTAGCTAACTGTATATAAAGTAGTTGAAACTAGCTCCACCTCCAGCAGCTACAACAGTAACATGCTGCTTACACACTGATGCTTCAGTATTAATAATCTAATGATGTCATATATAATAATATATCAGTCAGAGGGACCAAACCACTACTTTTACTGCAATACTTTAACTACATCAAGCTGATAATACGTATGTACTTTTACTTGATTAGGATTTTTCATGCAGGACTTTTACTTGTGGAGTATTTTTACTTTGCTGTAATGTATATATTCTACTGCAGTAAAAGATCTCAAATCTTCTTCCACCACTGCTTATTTTTTATTTATTTATATTTTCATACATACATACATATACACACAGATAAGAATCCATCCCTCCACTCCATCTCCTGAACTCACTGTTGTAATCTCCAACATAAAATATGTCCTGTCTCCATGTGCGAGAGGCAATCAAATGTATCTGGCCCTGCAGCAGTGAAACACTCTGTCCTTGTTTTGTCCATCAGACACAGTAGCTGTCTGGATGTAAAGCCATGTTGCAATGTGTGGCTGCATCAGTACTGTAATTAGGAAGAACCACAGTATGCTTTAACATGGACCGAATCACACCTATATGATTCCATTGATCAAAACCTAGCTGATCATAAGTGAGTCTGACCCCTTCCCTAATCTTCTCTTTAGACTTCTACTGTTGACATCTATCACAACAGAAAAAGAGGTCTGTCTGGACAGAAAGTTTAGCATTAGCAGCACGTTTAGCAGATCAGCAGTGAGTGTCTACATAGAAGGCGTTCAAGCACATTGTTGAGCGTAGGTCACCCATGTTTTGGAAGCACTCAGAGTCCAATACACAATGACTGTAGTAAATAAGGAAAACCAGTTTGTCTCATATGCTCCAAGACCGTGGCAATTATGAAGCACCACTACAGACAAAGCACAAATCTTTGGAACAAACATACACACTCAAATCCGAATTGAAAGCACAGAAAATAGGAACAATAAGAACCCAATATGATCGATCCAATTTATTTTAATTTTTAAATGCAGCCCTTATTTTACTTGAAATGAGAAAATAACATTTATTTACAATTAGAGTACTTATAATAACATCTGTGTATAACAGACTGTTAGTTTCTTTCATGTTGTTGGTGTATATACTCATTCACATCTCACATCAACTGTATTCATTTTCTGTGCGTTGAAGTAGCGGCTGGAGGCCAAGCAATCGGTCCATTCTGAACAGGCACGTTTTGAACCAGCACTACACTAGTAAAGTATAAAATTCAAAAAACATCCTGAAAAGTTGAATACTTTGTGGTACATTGTTCTTTATTTTTTAGATAAAATTAAAGTAATTAAATGTATTTTTCTGGCCTACACAACTCCTTAGTTATTACAAACTATGTTCCAGTTTTTGTATAATTAAAAAAATCTAATTTTCATCACTGTATGGAGGGTGCACCGTATATCAGACATTTTCTGCTCAATTTATTTGCCTTGCATAGTGAAAATATATGTGGGGTTAGGTGCTGGATAAAAATACATCAACATCATGGAAATGCATCACAGCTACCACTGTATTTCCAGTGTAGGATAGACACAACATAACAGAGCTTAGCTGCGACCATTATGACCCAAAACGATGACACTGCTGCAAACAGGCAGAGTGGGTAAACATCACAGCTGCAGCTATGTCTATGCCATATCCCGTAAGAATATTTGTACATACCATTTTTACTGCTGCACAAACACACAAAGCCCAAAAACACACATGAAGTGATGATAAAAAGATACAAAATGACAGTCAAGTCTGGGTATTCCTAAATTAAAGCCCCAACGGATCAGCTGCATCTTTGAGAAAAAGGGAGAAAACAGAGTCGTTCACCATTACCCATTCATGAAAGTAAAGCAGCCATATTAATGATATCAGTTACACCTGTGTGTGACAGGTCCAAATGTCCACACTGACAAAAGTCTAATGTTCGTGGTAAATTTCACAACTCATTCTGCGGACTGTGGAATCTTCATGTGAAAGGAATCCTGTGGTGTTTTTGACCACTTGCAGTGCTATGGTGCAATGTTCTGTATGTAACACCTGACCCATGTAGCTATTTAGTTAGTGACTGGCTAACAAGTGTAGTACTATGGGCGGGGCCCTGGTACTTGTACCTGTGGCTGGCTGTGATAACCTGTATAACAGAAATGAAATTAACAGTTTTAAACTTTTAACCTAATTATGATTTATAGATATATGACAGGACAAAATAGTATGTATCACTAATTTTAAATCTAAACTAAAATAATGTCCTTTAAACCAAAAACAAAACGGTGCAGGCCTGAGTCTGCTTGGGAGTGTAGTGACCTAAAAGAAGTGGCTGCTTCACTTGCTAATGCAAGCTACTAAATAAAATAGCACGCGCACTGGTTAGTTGTTACTCACAAATCGCTGAGCTGAAACATGGGCGAAGGATGAGGAACTGGCAGATACATGACGAGGGAAACGATGAGTGAGGTTACAGGCTGGCGGGCGACAACAGTCCAGAGGAAGTGACAGCTGAGCGGGAGACGTCGACTCTTCCATAGAGTCCAAGTGTGTTTCCTGGTCCTCAGTCTAACAAATGTACATGACAGTTTTCTCAGTCACTTAACTCATCCCAAAGCTCATTTACTTCTCATGCCGAGTTTATTCTGAGCTTTAAACTAGTTGACAACATTAACACATACTAGCAACACACAGCAACATTAGCTGCTACTACAGTGAAATATGTGCTAATATAACTAGCGCGCTAATACGCTAATCGCGATTAGCATCTGTCTATTACACACTACATCGTGATGAAGCGATACAAAAAATACATACAGAGAGGTATTTACCTTCTGCAGGTTGCAATACGTCCGTTACCCGTTGGTAAAACTCTGCAGCCACCAAAATAATGAACATAAACAAGCTCCAACAGTGTATACAACTTTCACACAGCTTCTCTGTTTAGCGTCTGACTAGCCCTTGGCTTCACTCTATGGGGTCTCCTCTACATCCCGCCCCTCGACCTTTCCGATTGGCTGACAAGTTGGTAACAACCAGTGCAATTAACGAAAATGATAAGATGGACAACCTTATGCCCTCTGGCACTAGGTTGTGCACTTAACAGCTACTCTTATGTATACAGCAAACAAACTACTTGAATTACAATAAACTTCACCAACACAATGACAAAGATTTGTCTGCTTAAAGCGTTTGTTTAATTCACCATGAACTGTACTAAACATACCACTTAACTGATTTTAATCAAATACTTTTTAAACACTTAAGATTATTTATTAATCTCTAGTTATTTACATATTTATTTGTCTAAACTATTTATTTGTCTAAACTGAAACATTTTTAGACTGGGCTACATGTATATTATGCAAGCTTGTGAGTATGCAGGCAATGCAATACATACAATTCACACAATTCCACTGATTGACATTTGGCAACAGTAATCCTAACTGAGTAACGTGGAAACATGGATGTAAACAATCTAAAATATTTAAAAAATAGGCTTTGCAAATGTTTTATCAGGCAGGAAACATATTAAACATGTTTGTCAGGTCCACAATGCATTTGAGTGAGAAACAATGAATATATACATAACTTTTGTTTGTTTACAATAAAAGGGTACCTTTAAACTGGAAATTATACAAATATTACAATATATTAATGCTTTAATGTCAGAACATATTAAACATGTAACAGATGTCAATATGCTTTGTTTTTTAATCTAAGGCTTAAATTTTACTCACATTTTGCCAGGAGAAACGTATTATTGGTTAAATTAAATTAATTAATTGTCATTTTGTCTTGAGTGCCAGTTCTGTTCGACCATAAATTAATTGAAGCTTTTTTAGGACAGCCATTGGACTAAAGTGTGTAATCTCTGAAACTGCTGTGTATTTCTCGTTAGCTCAGCGGTGCTCCCTAAAATAAATAAATAAATAAATAAATATAATATACTGTGGGATCAATG
Source organism: Scomberomorus guttatus (assembly GCA_038419695.1). Lineage (NCBI taxonomy): Eukaryota > Metazoa > Chordata > Actinopteri > Scombriformes > Scombridae > Scomberomorus > Scomberomorus guttatus. The sequence goes on from CM076452.1 coordinate 27,671,023, forward strand.
CAGAGATTGAGGACAAAAGACACTAAAATTGCAGGGTGACCTTACAGCTCATTAGATCAAGCTGCATATCAGACCAAGGTGCTCATCACATCCTGGGTTCAAATGCATGCCACTCTGTCTGTCTTTCCTGTCACCCTGCTCTTTGTTCAATCTAATGAAGCAGAGAGGCCATAAAAAAATAATGTTTGAGTAAAGTAAGGCAGTTCAACTTTATTTATGTAGAGAGGCTTAGTTGGGGTGGTAAAAAAGCCACTCTAGGGTATGAGCCTGCATCCTTGAACCAAAGACCATCACAGAGATGAGAAATGACTTCAGGGAAATTGGCTATTGAGACAGTAACACAGAGATGTGCATTTGCACTCACAAACATACACAATTATGCTCCACAAAAGTCTGAGACACACCCAGTGTTCAGGGAAATAAATCCCGAATTGACTCGGACACACAGACTGTTTCTGGAAAAGGCCTGCATGAATACACAGACTCGTGCTCTCTCTCTTCTCTCTCTCTCTCTCACACACACACACAGACACAATGCACATAAACTTTAAGGACATAAACACACACAGACACACTCACTCAATTTGAGGCTCTATCAGGGGTGAAAGAGAATTTAATGGCACTACTTGTGAAGTTGCCCTCAGTAGAAAATGACCAAAACTTTTGTCTGAGTTCAAATGAGGGACAGTGTCAGCTGAGAGATTATAGAGGCAGGTTTGTGACTGGAAGGTCAGTTTTCTGGATACTTGACTGAGCAGTGATATTCCCAAATGAAAAGAATGACTTTGTCTCGTTGTGCATTTAGTATTCATTAGACGCGTGGTTGTTTGAGGTTGAGTCAGCAAGGGACATCTTGTTGTTTAGATGTTTTTAAAAGTCTGGAGGCTCAAGTATTGACCTTTTCCCTTTTATATGGAGAGATGCTGGCATGTTTCCAAAAATACTTGTTAAAAATCCTGTTCAGTCAACTTGTTCTGGCTTAACAACCCTTTAAAGATGTACATGGAAAATTTGTATTTTGGCAACCTTCAGTGGAAGTAACAGATATCTAATTAATATTCTGAAACCTTGAAGCCCTCTTTACATCCAGAATGTGAGCTGACATCAACAAAGTAAATGTATTCATCTCAGCGTATGTCAGGGGTAGAGGTGATAAAGGGCTCCAGTAATCATTCAGTCCAGCTTGCTTTCAATAGACTGCTCACTTGCTGCTATTTAAAAGAGTTTGGTTCATTGTGAGGCTTCAGTTTGTCAATACTTTTCTGGAGAAGATTTACTGCTTTTGATGCTACCAAAAAGATCTGAAAGATCAATTGAAGGCTACCTCTGAAATGTGACTTGCAGCTGTGGTAGAGTACAGAAGAGACTTGAAAATGTTGTGCGCTGATTCTGGTAAAGAAAATGCTTTTTTGAAAAATGTATGAATGTAGTAGTTTCTGTCATTGTCCTCGACAGCTTGCAAGTGTCGGCAGAGACAATATCTACTGAACTCAGCTATGACAGAACATGTGAAAGATGTGTGTTTACCAGTCTCATTGTTTACCATGCTGTTGGTACACATGGCATGCCATTTTATTGCTCCTCAAGCTGTCAATCGCAGGTCAGCGCAAGCAGCATGAGACATTTGGTGTGCTGATTGTAATCACTACTGTTTCTGCACAAACTGTGTTGGTCACATTTCAGCACACGCATAAAGAAACCTGATCTAGAATCACACTTTTTTTGGCACCTGATTTAGATTTTTTTTGTCAAATTTGAGATTTTTGTTAGTTTCAGTCAAGAAAAACAAGAGATTTTAGTCTAGTTTTTGTCAGTGACATTTTTGTCATGCATTTTAAAGCAAGCTAGTTAGCAAGTGAAGCTTGGTCACAAAGCAGAAATATAAGTCACTTTTTACAGTATTACAGTTTATTCAACAGTCATATTAGTACCATTGACTCCTGTTTCATCACTGTCTGCCTCTTTTTTGGAGCAGTTTGTAGTCCAGGAGCCGGTTGCACCAGTTAGACGTACACCCGGTTGTAAGACTAGGCTGGAGGTAAAATGCACCTTAAGCCTTACGTATAATTAATACCTGTTGCACCATCTAGGCGTAGTGCTACGTCTGAGACCAAATCTTATACCTAGTCAAAGATAGGTGTAAAATGAAATGACTTGATTAGTGCCAGGCGTGAAGGAGCAGCGTGAACCAGCAGTAAAAGTCAAGATTTTATTCAAGTTAACTCAGTTTAGTGAATTTAACCAATGCCGAACTGAGTAGTGGTTAATAAAGCTTTGTGCAAATGTCCTAATTCCTGTTTTCTTTAGTGTTTGCTTTGCCACCAAACAAGAATACATTAAACTGGCAGAAATTTGAATAGAGTCTGGTTTGACTAGCTGTCAAAATATGCTGAATTTAGAGGACTTAATTTATTATTTATTTGTAAAATTTAAATCAACTGATGCTGTAGGGTAAGATTTTAGGAGGGGGTCCCCCACCCATCAGGATGTTTTTGAGCAGTCTTGCCTGAAGAAGGTCTTTCTATTTTTTCTTCACTTTGTCGACTGTCCAACTTCCTAATCCACCCTCTGCTTCATTGACTGCTGCTGTTATCTTCTGCCAGATGTCTTGTTTTTATTTATTAGTTATGGCATTGTTTTGTTTGCATACTAAAATATGCTTACTGTACAGTTCAATATTTTTTCTTGTTTCACAATCTGAGTCATTTCATTTTTGTTTCTTCGGCTCAGCAGTCATTTTGAATTTATTCATTGGCACTAGTAAATGTAAGTTTGTAACCATAGCAATGTGAACGGTGTGGCAGCTATCACCGCGGCAGAATGTGTCAGTGTGGATGCACATCGTCTATGTTAAGTGTAGCTGTGCCTAGTGGTAGTTTTAGATGGTGGAACAGGTGTAAATATTTATCACAAGGCTGGATGTAGCTAAGCCCGTAGCTAACTAGTGTAGCTAATTAGTGAAACCCCCAGCAGTGCAGGGTTATATAAAAGTGGATAGTGCATCATCGCTTACAAGCTATAATGGTTTACTTTGTTTTGGACTCTCTGGCCCTCTGTTTTGTCAAGAATAAACACTGTCAAGAGAGTTGTGGCATTAATTTGCCTGACAGAGTTCACCAAGGTTGAACCTAGCATGGAAGATTTGTTTAAGTTTACTTAATTCACAGTTTACAAAATGTTGCCATCTGCAGTGGTCTAAGCTATATAAAAAAATCTAATAATTTATTGGAGTTCTTAATTTGAAGTTTTAGAAATAGCGACTAAGTGCTCAGTCGACTTATCCTGGCTGAATAATAGATCACAATACAGGTTGCGCTGGTATTCCACACTGCCTTGATACATTGCTTAGCAAGTAAACATAGCTCTACAAATCAATCTCATTCTGAAAACAACACACCAAAACCCAGAAATATCTTGATACACTGCACTCTCCCAAACTTTTCAATTTGTAACAAACAGGCAAACATATTTGAAAAGTATGATGAATGTCTTATCTTTCTGCTTCTATTTATCTGCCAACCTGTATATTTATGAGATATTTGTGCGCTCCAGTTCTTCCACACACAGCAGCAGCAGCAGGTGAACAAAGAGCAGGACAATCAGTGTAGTTTGGAGGTTTGGGGTTGCCTCAGGATCAACAAAATACTTTGCTTTATTCATAAGATGCTAAAGCTAAAATATGAGTGTCTACAAATATTTATGGATTTGTGGATCTTTGTCTGTTTGGTTATTTGCATCATCATCTATTTGCATCGGAGCACCAAGTAAAAAAAAAAAAAAAACAGAAAGAAAGAGAGGCAGCCTTCTTTCCACCACACTGAGAGAAATCAAAAGCAAAGATAGAGAGAGAAAGAGAAGCAGCTCTCCTTCCACACCACTCGGAGTGTCTGACAGATGCCGACAGCTCATTTCCATGAACTGTCTGGCTGTGGGAAAAATATATACTGGAGCGAGTAAAAGGAAGTAGGAGGCAGAGAAATATGGAGGTCCATGTCGAGGTGAAGCCGAGTCGGAGACGAATAGAAGGAGGATGAAGGTGAAGCGAAGACAGAAAGGAGAACATAAACAGGTAGCTTGAATGTTAGGGGGCATGAAAGGACAAAGAGAGACAGAGAAGACAGAAAGAAAACAAGAAAGGGGAGCTAGAGCAAAAATACCCAGATGTAAATCAAAAGATGTCTCCATGACCTGCTAGAGGACAAAAAACAAAATTATGTATGTTTGACACTCTCACTCTTATATCCAGGCACCTGCACTGTGTGCAGGAGATGTTGAATTGCTGCCTGGCTTTTAACATTTCATAGGACTGAGAATAGACTGAAAAAAGTTACATTTCAGCTGGCATGGCATCTTTCTCCAAAGTATCCCAAGGTGGAAGCTGAATCTTAATGTTAATGCAGAGAAGTTATATGTATTACAACTGCAGGTAGTCAGACTAAGTGCAGGTAATCAAGCCGTATAATTTTAAGGATATGGCCTTGTCTTTGCGTTTGATTCCTGCCATTGACACAGTTAGGTAGCTGGTAATGCTGCCACTGCACAGATTGCACTGTCTCATTACCTGCTTTTAAGTGTACTTAGGTTTGTTTTTCTTGTATGCTGCAAACTGTTTAACCACAAGTAAATAGCAATTTGCTTGAATGATCATGCAACAGAAAACATTAGCGACCAAAGGCAAGTATATGATTTTTAATGACTCTGAAGAAGTCGACATCAAAGCAGAGACAGCTGTTAAATGTTGCTCGAGTGACAGTCAGATCACCTGCATGTTGCAATTATGGTTGATTGTTTAGTAGTTTAGTGATCAAAGATGAGGAAATACTGGATGATGAGGCTCCAGCCTCTATGGAGGCATGGGTTCAAATCTCACCACTGTCATCATTCTATATCTAAACTTGTATATTGTAGACAAACAGTAACTACCAAATTATTGGAATGAATTTTGGAAATTTAGGAAAACTCAGAAGAATGCTGAAATCTTTGCTCTCAGAATAAATGTCTCAGCATTTTCAGAATGAATTCCATTAGCTTTATCTAAAAAAAGGGGCTGCAAAGTCTTTGGGCATCTTAAATTGAGTTTTCCTGATTTCTAAACTACAGATGTGTAAGCTCCAAGGCCTGTAACTGACAGCAGAGTGACGCCACCTGTAGCACAGTCCACCACTTCCTCATGTCCATTTCTTACCAATCAAATAAAATTGTCTGTCCATTTTTAGCCAATCAAAAGAGGCCTCCTCTCCATTACTTACCTTCGCTACCTCACTACTGGCTCTTATCTCGGCATTTTTCATGGTAAATAAATCAAAAGTTATTCATATTTCTGATGTAATATTACTGGCAAATCTTGTGTATAAAACTTGTCAAATGTTCATTTAATTAATTAATTTATTTGCCTGCGATCTTACATCGTGGTTCACTTTGCTTGCTTAGATCATAGGGATGTACTGTAAACGTTATGTGTACAGTAACTGTATACAGTAATGCTGTCAGTAGCTAGCTGTAATTTGATATAGCTAACATTATACAATTACAGAATAACAGTTTCTGATAGTTTAACCCATTGTTAGTTGAGAGAGAGAGGGATAGATATCAAGCCCATCTATATTTCTATAGAATAGCAGTTAAACTTTTACCCTACACTGTAGTATAATACAATAATAACAAAAATGATTATAATAAGCCTCATTTAAGCCTCAAGCCCCTTTCCTAACAAAGTTACAGAGCGCTTCCCAATAAACTAAGCATTAGTAATTTCATGCCTGTAATATATAGCCTAATTATTTTGTTTAATCTTATACAATAGTTTTGTCTTTTTGGAATGAGAGGACCCCATTGAGCACCTGACCTATTGCCATCATTGTCCTATTCCATTTTAATCTCAGATGGCATCTAAACCCAAGAGGCACCGTGTCATGGGGGACGATGAATGGCGGTCTAGCTGAGGAGGTTTGCCACTACAGGTGTTTGGCCTACTGACACTGGGAATAGACCAGCCTTAGGCAAAAGACATGACCTCTATCATCAGGTAGCTTTTTGTATATGTCACTATCAACAATTAATGCCATGTATTCTGGTGAATTTTAATTTTGGTTTGTTACAGATAGAAAAGTGTCCACTCCAGCATCAGGGGCAGATGTCTGGTGGAGCACAGGTATGCACGTGTGGATTTCACACTAAGAAGGTCAAGTTAATTAGGATACTTAAATGATAGAAATAGACTAAAGATACAACTATAATATATGTTCTTAAGACTGACTTGTATTCATGGGTGCAGGTTTCTTTGTTATTTTTATCAGACACCTCATGAGCAGACAGCCACATCTGCTGCTGCAGCTGGCCCAGCTCCTTCAACAGCTGCTGGCTCTGCTGCAGTTTCTATCAGTGGTGCTGTACCCTCTGCTGGTCAAGTGCAACCTAAACTAAACCTTGAAAGGGTACTTAACACCACTGTTTTATGATCAAATCAAAATCAAAACCTGCAAACTGTAGATTACAAAATGATAAGGTTCGAAAACAATTTTTAAGTACATGTATATTACTTTGACCTGTACATCCGGCTTCTCTACCTCCACACAGCCTGCACACAGCCTCCACACAGCCTGTGGCCTCCTGTTACTGCTGCCCCACAGGCTATTAAACCAAAGCCATCAGCCCAAAAGCAGCTTTTTCCACAGCCTCCTGCTTCTGGTCCTATGTTTGTCTTCCCTCAAGCAACCTATGTCTGTCCTCAAGCCCCAGCCACTTTCAGTTTGTTTGCTGTTCTGACACCTGCGTACCGTGACCCCCATTCCTGTTGCAACATTTTGCTCCATCAGCACCTCTCCCTCCACCTGCCAATGGTCACCCTGCCTCTAAGGCAAAGTTTAACAAGAGGAACGTGGGGTCCAACACTTGCAGGAAGTGTGGACAATTCAGGACTGCAGAAAATGGGCACAGCCATTTTGTACAGAATATATTAGCTTGTTGTGTTGTTGTTGATTCTCTCTCTTTCCTAACTGGTATCAAACAATAAACCTTTATACACAGTTTTGTTCTTAAACTTGCAGTCAGTCATTTCTTTGAGTTTACAAAAATATTACTTGAATATGACGAATGGTTTTGTTCAATCAATAAAGATGACAAGTGTTTATCCCAGCATACACTTCATAAATAAACTAGTTGTACACTAGTAAAAATCAGGGTGTCTGTGTGTCAACAAGTAATTGTCTCAAATTCAGTTTTATACTCAAATTCCTTTATACTTCCCTGTTGACGACCCTTCATACTTATCTGTACAGAAAAGAGAAAAATCTAAAGAAGTCCTTAGTTTTACCTGTCAGACACTCTGTTTAGACACATTATATTACAGTACCACCCTGATATCTGACCTAAACGAAACTGTTGTTCATATACTCACCTAGTTAATAGGCAACTGAATACAAACCAAACTAACTTTTAATATTGACCAAATATAGTAGGATTAATACATTTATACTTACCTGCAGTGCTAATTTAAATAAGAAACAGACAATTTGTCCAAAAGTCAACCTCAGGTTTATCTAGAATTTGTTTCACAAGTATCTTAAAAACCATCTAAATAAACCAAAACAACATTGTACAACAACACAGTAGTGGACAGTGTTTCTTTCTAATGTGTAAAGACAACTCACTGAGCTCACCAGTAAGCTTCAGGTCCTCTGTGTTAGGTGGGAATCAAACCAGCAACCTTGGGATACACATGGATCTTCCCCAGCTGTAGTTCTGCGTAAGTGTGCTGGGCCCATAACTCAGAGGTCGATGGATTAAAACCAGCCTCTGCTAAGTGTAAATATATTCAACAAATCCCTACTGACTCAGTCTTATCATCCATACTCACATTGCCATGTTTTCATGAATAAGCATCCATTACCACAAGTGTGTACAGCGAGATGTCTTCTCTCTTTGGTGCTAGGGTGGACACCATATATTCATCCCATGCAGCTGATACAAATATTTTTTCACTTTTTAAATTAGATTAAGCTTTTGCACAGGAAGATTAATATATACATAAAAGTAAAGAAAACTTTAAATAAAATGCATAATTAACAAATAATAATAATACAATCATCAATCTTAATCATCAACATAATAATACATTGTCAACAATAATACATCATTAAATAATAGTGTTAACAAAAATGTGTGTGTGTGAGTCTTTTTTGTCTGATATCTGGTGTTCTTTGTCTCTTCAGTTCAGTTACTATTTGTTTAAAGACCACATCACTTGGAATAGGACCACAGCACACCTCGTCTTCCATATTTTTGTTACAACAGTACATATTATTGTCCAATAAATTTCATGGTGTAACCTTGGCAATTTTTCTAGGAAGACACCATGCATCACTGCATTATAGTTTACATTAATATTAAAACCAACACCTGCCATTTTCCTCCACACATCTTTAGACCTCTGGCATTTTAAAAGTAAATGTTAAATAGTTTCATCCTCATCACAGTTGTCAGTAGGTCACTTTTCAGTTTTAACAAAGCAGCTCCACTTGACGACTGCTCAGACTGCTAATCTCCAAACTGATATAAGCCACATAATGTCTTGTTTACTTTCTGATAGACTTAAATAGAATTAAAAATGTTTTTAATACATACCTTGGAGTCAGATTTGTCTAAATTTGTGTAGGGGAAAACACCACCATACAGGTTATTACACAGTTTGATTTTTTTTTTTTTACTGGACATTTCAACCCAATCAATATTTAAATGTGCAACATTAGTCATGAAATCACTGTACACAAGTTAATAATATGATACAAAGCTTCTTGCACGTCCCTTTATTTTTAGTCCAGCTCAGGGCTTCACTGATCCAAATCGCCTTTCTTTTAATGTCTGATACAATGTTTTTTACAGAAAACTGTCTTTAATTTTAAGACCAGATCTACAGCCCCAAGACCTACTTTTGTACAGTAACTGCCTCTTTGTGACTTCCCTGGTGGTTCCCCATATACAATTGACTGCCATTTTATTTATTTTCTTTATTGTCTGTTCTTTGGGAAGAAAAAAGGTAGCTAAAAACAGATAACAACAGATTATTTAGATAAAACAAACTAGTTTTATAACTATTTGATTTATTTTCCCATTTCTGTAGTTCCTCTTATATTTCCCTTTCCTTTCATTTTTTTCATAGCAATTTTTATTACTTATTTGTACGCCTAAAATCGCCATTTCTATCGTGGACATTAATCACAGGTTGTGTGTCTTCCCTTCCAAACCAGACTCCTTCTGTTTTGTTGTGGTTTAGTTTTGCACCAGATACCTCTTCATATAGCTGAATGTGTTCATGCACTATGTCCAGTTCATTTTGCTTCTTAATTATATTTTTAAAACACTCATTTTATTTTTTATGATTTTTTTTCTTTCTTTGGTAAAATATTACCATTTATATATTACCCATTATCATTTGGTAGTACCTTCCTAACTAATTTGCTTATTATTATATTGCATATATATTGAGATTTGGGTAGGGTCAAAATAACAAGAATTCCTAATAATACCAGGAGTAAATGCAAAGGCTTATGGATCAGATAATGTAGCCAGACAGAGATGACATATTAATATCAAGTGTAAATGGGGCCTGAAGGTTTGGGAACACTGGTCAACAAGCAGGAACAACTCTGAATTCTGCTTCTTGTGACTAAGTGATGATGCACTGCAGTCTCACTGGTATGGGTTCAAATTCCACCAGTGCCATCCTTCCTGATTTCAACTTTGAACTTCTGGACTTTTACTTTCTGGACTTACCTTCAATATTCCTGGAGAAGAAAAGGTGTTACCAGTCTGGTTCTCTTTTCTGCACTTGACTTGGCGTTCACTCCAACTTACAGTTAAGTAACTGATTTGTAAACCACGGATATAGATGAAAGTCCCAGGCTGTATAACAGAAGCTGTGCTTGTAACCCAGAGGTCAATGGATCGAAAACAACCTTTGTTAAATGTACATGGTGTCTACAATGTTTTAAGCAATATCCACATTTGAATGTTTTAGGAAGAATAGAAACTCATTGCCAATGTGTCTAAAATTAGACACTCCAAGAATCTTGATGGAAATTGGCAAAAGGCAGCAGAAAAAGTGTTACTGCCAAGTCTAATAAATACATCACCTTGAAATCTTTGAAATGAAGATGCTGAAACCTTTATTCTCACTGTAAAGCTACATAATGCCACTAGATCTGAATTTTCAAAAAGAAAGTACTAATATGTCTCATATGTACTTTCTACAGTATTACTGAAGAGAACTGAGATATGTCAGCAGATAGAGGGGCCATTGTCAGGTGTACCCTGTTATCTTTACAGATGATGCATTGGTTTGTAAACCATGGCTATACAAAGCAGCAGTAGAGGCCAAGGCCATGTAATGTGGTGAGTAGTATAAGGTGCTGCATTTAGGCTCTAGTCTTTATGGAGGTGTGTGTTAAAATCCCACCGCTGCCATCCTTTGTACTCATGCCTCTACTTTCTGAACCATTAAACTGGAAGATGCTGAAATTTTGGTTCTCAGTGTAAAGCTACTTGAAGCTGCTGTATTAACACTTTTATGTTTAACAAAGTATGATTTGAAGAAAAATAAATATACTCCTTTTAAACCAATGTAGGTGAAAGCACCAGGTTGAAAAATTGAGAGCAGAGTGGCGCAGCGGAAGCGTGCTGGGCCCATAACCCAGAGGTCGATGGATCGAAACCATCCTCTGCTAGGTGTGAATTCTCATCTGTGCTATCCTATATGTCTTTATCCATACCCATGGTTATAATATTTTCAGGAAAACAAAACACATTGCCCCAAGTGTCTAAAATTAGATGTCTGTCCTCAGTGCTGTGGACATAATACTCACATCCCATACAGTTGCTGTCATTTACTAATACATTCCATTGGTAGCTCTTTGTTTCTGGTTCTCCTTTATGCTGCTGCACCTGATTTATTTACTGATAAGGAATTATTTTGTAAATCATGGATTGTGGGTGAAAGCCACAGGGTATGTAGCTAAAAGCAGAATGGTGCACTGGAAGTGTGCTGTACTTCAGTAGAGACACCTGTTTAACTCTACTGTCTCAAAGGAAATATGGTGTAAGAAAGTCGGTGGTGATAACTCCACGTCCCCAAAGTGATCACTAATGTTTGACAAGTCATGAACCTTTCCAGAGATAATGCTCTTTTAAGGTGAAATATAGCTTTTAGGCAAACCACACAATCCCCATTTGCTTAGTTGCTCCAACGCAGGCGTTCAATGACCTCCGGTTAAAAGACTGTGGGTGTTTTGGTTTGGCTGGATGAGTATGAAGCAGCAGTTTAATTTGCCTGGTCAAGTCAATGTCAAATAAAATGGAATCTGTCTGCATGAACTGCTTGTGTCTTGTTGGAGTGCAATGTAACACCATTTAGAGGACATGTACATGTGGCTACAATACTTTCTGGTAACTCAATAATCAATTTTTGGTTTGAGCTCAAAAGAGGAAGCTTGTTTTCCAGTTTTAGTAAATTGTCAGATACCACTGATCCTCCATAATGTGCTTATATTTATGGTATTATCTTTTGGTGTTAGATAATGCCAATGATTAAAAAACTTTTTTAGTCATGTTTTCATTCATTGAAAGTTTTGATACGTTTCCTTTGCATCAAAACTTTCTCCTAAATGACAGTGAATAAACACTTGCCTACAAAATTGCCAATAATGTTTGAGTTATCTCTAACCTAAATCAGGTTAAAGGATTTACAATGCAGTCTATGTTATGATATTAAATGACCTAAAATCACTCCATGTGACCTGAAAAATAAATCCAACATTTTGTTGTTTGCAGCAGTTCTTTAGTGCCCCAGTCCACCATCCAAATGATACATTTTAGGCCCTGGCTCATTAAACTGAAATACTACAACCTGCACTGGACCCTGTCTGTTAGCAAAAAAAAAAGCATGATTCATTAAGTTAGGCCAAGTAATGTCGAGATTGTGGTTAAAGACATTTGGGATGATTTATGAAATGACAGGTCACACTCGGTGGCACACTGATCACAATCACTATGTAAATTAGTCAGTCAGGCTGTCCGTTCAATTATATTCATAGTGGCTATAATGTCTCAATGTCTCTGCATCTTTCTTATTTCTGTTCTGTCTGTCAGTTAAAATAGTCTGTGATGATTGATCATCAGCAGCCTATTCATCATCTGATTAGAAGGAAATAAGTTAAGAGTGGACGATGCATTTATGCAAACACAGGAGTCTGTGATTCAGTATTCAAACAATGAAACAACAGCAAACATAGGTTTATTTTAATGTGAAACAAGCCAAACCAAAGTTAGTTAGTTTGGAAAGGTTCATGTAGTCTCAGGTATCCAGTTTGATGTTTCAGACAAGCCTTTGTTTATATTGACCATTTTAGGGATAAAAGTATATGAATTTCAGTAATGCTTCACTGTAGGGCTGTGATAGAAATAACCCAGTTTGGAATTTGATATTACATTAACATTCCTAATAATGTATCCTAGTTTAAACTGTGTTTAACCCTATGTTCAAAATGACATCTTCTTTTAAAAGCGACAAAGGTACAATTCCTGATATTGTTACTGTTTTATGATTTTGTTCCTGATTTTGTTCAAGTCTCATGGGAGAAATGTGAGAGGAACTGAAGGGCGTGTAAAAATGTGCATTTTTCTTATAACATCCCACAGAGAACCTGTGAAGGTTATTGTTGCTTTTTTAAACAGCCTCCTTTGCATTGAGTCAACTGGACTTTGATGACAACAATGACTGCTGCAGTGAGTCAGCAAATGTTTTGTATGTGGTTTTGAATATTTAGCTGGTCTCAGTGTGACTTCTATTAGAGTGTCAACTATACGATCGATCACCAGCACAAAGTGTCCCCGCTACCTGTTCATTCTCAGTAAAGGATCCACTCACAAACCAAATGTTGCCTTAAAGTTGGTCATGAACAAAGAGGCCTCTAGTACATTACATTCAGGGGTGAATTCACAAAAGGATTGCGCAGCTTTTGTAGCCGCTAAACATTCACAAATGAGACAAAATGTAACCGTGTAATTCACAAACCACCCACAAAGGGTGAAATGCACCCCAAACTGCGATACCAAGCAAATAGTGTCTTGGTGCTCCTTTGCTATTTCCATGTATATAAATTAGGTAATATTTATACATTTGGTGCAAAATTGTCCCCTTTCTATGCAAATGAGCCTCATTGCAAAAACAGTCCAACTCACTCTCTCCCTCTCTTCAAATCTTAGGTTTATCTCAGACTTTCAGCTACTTAAAAATAAAAATGTCCTGACAGCTCTGATGGAGCTCAGGATTCATCCATAAGTGCTGCTTTATTACAAACAATTCCACTGTATAAACCTGGAATCTGTGTGTAACAGCTGACCTGTAGATGTGTAGCAGAACACAGAATATTAGTTACCATCAGATCCTGACCGATCCGGTGTTAATGAAGTTACTGCTGCTGTACCACATGCGTAAATGTGCACAGCCTCTTTCTCAGTTTGGAGACACACTTATCGTTTCTGCTGCTGCTGATGCTGCAGCCAGCTGTGACATACAGCCAGCTGTGAGCAACAAACAGAACATCACTACTGATGTTTCTGTGAAATCACGGATATATTCAGTGACACCTGAACAACATTACTGTAAGATTCAGTCATTAATCTAACACGTTTCAGACCTGCCTGAGTCACATTATTATTTGTATTTTGGCATTTGACATTTCAGTAGATGTTATAGATGTGAAATACTAGAGAAGTAAAAGAAGCAAAAAACATGAAAGTTTGTTTGTGATTGTGGAGAGCTCTGTGTGTGCACACCTCTGTTAATTAAAGACACACAATCTGAGGCAGTGTATTTCTGTATTTGCAGTGCGTTTCTGTATTTGGTTGTGTTTTCTCACTTTGCAGCATTTTTTTCTAAATGCTGTGCATGTCTTGTCAAACTGTTGAAGATTATTTTATCTTTTTGCGTGTGTTTTCTTGCTGCAGAGCACTGAGCTTTCAGAGCCGCTGTACCTTACGGTTCTCGTACTGCTACTGACTTTCCTGCTGACTTTGCTGTGGCTAATAATGAGACATTTGTCACTAATGCCTGCTTGGTACAAAGTGATTATAACCTTGCTAGAAAAACGTCACTGCCATGGTTGCTATTGCAACTGTTAATACTACTACTAATAATTATCCTCCAAACAATCATAATAGTAAAGATAAAAACATCAACAGTAAAAATGTGTGAAAAGTACTTGCAGTTTTATACAAGTATTTCGACTGTGACCAAGAATCTCTGGAGTCAAACACAAAGCCTTATGGTAAATGCAAATGTGCACTGACTGAGCAGCCTTCCTCTGTACAGTAAATCCATTCAATCCTTACAGTAAATCCAAGGATGTTTTTTTAAGTTTTTGAGATGCCCATAAATGATTATGGAAAAACAGAGGGAATGGAAAATGAACAGAGGTTGTGCCATGAGCATTAAATCTGATTCAATCACAAAGCCAAAGCTGCTGTCTGGGGTTACATTGAGCTGCAGAGCTTTTTTCTGAGAGCCAGCGGTGATAAGTTGTTTTCTTTGTAGCTCGTAAAGGCTGCAGGGAATACTCGGGGATACTCACACACACACAATCAGACGCAGATAGACATGTAGGCATACAGACACATCCACCCACACATACAGTACATGCCGACTCACATACACACACACGATTCATACATACACATACATGCACACATAGACACGCTAGTGTACGTAAACAACAAAATCAAATATTCACAAAACACACACATCTAATAATGCAGAGAAATTAAGCAAACACATACATGTTTGATTTTAATATCCCGTCTGCAAATAATAACTAAGATTTAATACTCAGTTTGTTAACACAAATGGGTGCAAATAAATACACACAAAACATGCTAAAAATTTAGTCACTCATACACCCAGGCAGAGTAATAGCTATACATAAATTAATGCAGAGTCACAAAGTTACAAATGGACGAAAACATGACTAACTCAGACATGCTCGATGACCTCACGTGCTCTTGCTTGCTCCCTCAACCACACACACAACATGCACACAACACACTGATTGACTTGACCTTTGCTAATGTCACATCTGCCCTATTTTAAGTCCTCCTGGGCCGCGTCTGATTGGCTTATATCACCGTTATGCTACAATAGGTTGAATTTTTAAAGAAAGCCTGCCTCCTTCTGGAGACAAGGAGAAAGAGGTAAGAAAGAGGTGGAGGAGAGGAGAGATGAGGCGAATGATTGATACATGGATGGTTCAATGAAAAGAAGGTGAAAAAGGTCACAGTTTGGCATTGTCAACACACACACAAACACACACACAAGCACTCACATTCACACCTTCAAGGTGTTTGTGGATATTATGCACATAAACAAAGCCTCTATGTATGCCAGAGTGATTGATGTGTCAGTCTGTGTGTCTGTGTGTGTGTGTGTGTGTGTGTGTGTGTGCGTGTGTGTGTGTCTGTGTTTGTGTGCTTGTGTGTTTGTGTGTGTCTTTGTGTACCAGTGCGGGTTTTTGGAGGTGCATCTTGGTTAGTGCTAATCTTACCTATCCATCTCTCTTTCTCATGATCTTGCACACACACACACACACATCAAGTTCAGCTCATTCTTCATGAACAAATACAGTGAATTGCGAACAGTCAAAATGACAAATGTGCATGTATGAGTATGAGCACTGATTCACTGGAGAGCTGAGAACCAGCTGAAATTTGAAACAGAAGTTGTACTAAGCAGAAACTTGCCAATTATTTAACTTTAAAGGGGACATATTATACTCATTTCCAGCTCAATGTTTTTAAACTTGGACTCTACTAGCGTAGGTTTGCATGATTCACAGTTCAAACTCCTTATTTATCTTATACTGGCCCTTTAGGTACCCCTTCAGTTCACCCTCTTTCTAACACAGTCTGTCCTAGCTCCCTCCTCCTACTTGCCCCCCTCCCAATGAGCCCACTCTGTTCTGATTGGTCACCTTCTGGAAGCCTGTTGAGGGTCAGCACCCAGTGCTGCTGAGCACCATCCCCTCCTCTTGCTGTGCTGGAAGTTCAGATAGCAAACAGTAGACATACCAAGTAACATACGTTCTTGTTCTGGATTGGAAACGTCAACTTCTCAAATCCAACCGTAAATGTTTGAACCAGAATCCGATCCAGAAAATGAGATTGGACAGCATGAACATCCACAGCAACAAAGATTACTGCGACGTCTCCGTTTGGTAAATATTATGCTCATTAGCCCCTTACTGTGCATCATAACGGTGGATTTAGTTTGTTACTAGGTGTATGTGTGGGAAATGCACTAAATGCCAACTGAAGTGGAAAACGTCTGCTGTCAGGAAATACCAAAGGTAACATAGCTAGTAAAATGTTATTCTGCTGTCGCCAAACGACTGTATAGTATCTCTCTGCACCATCGGTTATTTTTATACTGGAGTACATTAAATGCTTAAATGCGCAAAAACATTATGTATATATATATATATATATATATTACTTCCTTGCATCATTAGTTGGCCCCCATCACTTACATTGAAAGCACATTTGAAGGGGAAGCTTTAAAGGCTTTATGAACAGGAGGAATGATCACAGCAAGGAAAACCTCTTTCACTGTTCATATGGGCCCCTGAATGCTGTTTTAAGACAGACTGGAAAAATCGTGAAACTCTCCTTTAACAGTCAGTGATCAACTTTCTTGTTTCTTTTGGCATTGATTGTTTTTTTAGTCTATCCTCTGTAGAGGGTTCTGATGATACATATGCACTGCTGCCCAAGGGTTAGGGTTACATTTAAAATGAAGTGTAGTAACTGTAAATAAAGCATTAGCTCAACGCTATAATCTTGAAAATTAGGAGACTTTCTCCTTAATCATCAAACCTTCTCTGGCCGAGTATAGGGTCCTGTAGATCTACAACTGGGGTGTAACCATTTCGGCCGTGACATACCATGCTAACATATCATGTAATACAATTAAAGTTTGCTCCAGTAGATATGTCCTCCTGGATTGATGCTGTCCTTCCATATTAAAAGTTCCACTGAGAAGAAAATCTTGCTGTTCCATATCCAGACTTCTAGAATACCTTTACACTGAAGGCCATTAGATCTCGTTATCTGTATGTCCTATCACATACTGCCATAAGAATAATGGAACAATGTCCCTTTTCAGTTTCAAAAGTCACTTCCCAATCCTTGGGGTCATTTGTACAGGTTGTATTTTGATGGTGCTGAGGCAATTGAAGAAGTTCCAAAGTCTCCCAAAGTCACCCACAATGCCACTATGGAGTCCCAGTTAGGAAATGCACACACCAGCTTTACAAAGCTTGCCAAAACACAAGCTACACTTTGCTTATACTTAAAGTCAAAGCCAGAACCTACTGAGTACTGAGGAACCAATCGCAAAACTTCAAATTCTGGATTTCAAATTCATTTCACCCCTGGGGCGCTCTAAAATTGACATTTTTTATTGAAAGAACCTCATCAAATAGTTACATAAAATAACACAAATGACATAACAGCTCAGATAACTACACTAGACAAAGACAATGATTCAGCAGTGTCTATAGCAACCACCATAGCAACGATAGAAAATGTTGCATTCTAACAATTTTCTGGCAGGACCTGAATCAATCTTTGTAATAACTAACTAAACATCATACGCATTCACTAAATGAAGATTATGAAAATGAAATACACATTTCTCACTAGGAATGTTATCAACATGCATTTTAATGCAGAAACTATCCTAAAATATAGCATTTTCCACTGAGAAATAAAGGAATGGCAGCCATTTTTTTGTTTGAACAGACAGAAACTTTATAGTCATGTGATGTGGACGCAGGTCAATAGAAAAGAATAGGCCAAAAAAAACAAAAAAAAAACGTAGGCATCTCACAATTTTAGAGCTGTTATTGTGAAAATAATACATTTTGCGCTGTGGACCAATGTAACTGTTACACATTTTGATGTGAGACTGGGTTGCTCTTACACACTGCAGATGGTGGAAATGGAAGCACAGACCAGTTAGACTGTTTATTTTTCCACCACAAGCCAGCGGTGGATCTGTGACTGAGCTGTCCATATTTCTAATTATCCATCTCAAACAGTCTCAGGTGGTGCTGGTCAAACTTTCACAAACCTTGATGAAGCAGAATTTGAAGAAACCGTCACATCCTGCCAGGACTTTCTGTTTGTGTTTGGATTTTTAGTTCCTGTTTTCTCCTTGTTTTGTTACCTTTACTTTTTGTGTTTTCCTGCCTTTGTTGATTACTTCATGGTTTTGGGACACCGTGTTTTTGTTTGTCTAGTTTACTGTGTTACACTTATGTTGTCTGGTCCTTTGAGTCATTTGGTTTTGCTTGTTTGTGTTGTCTGATTTATCTTTGAAGGACTCTTGCATTGTTGGTCAGCTTGTGCTGCTGTGTGCCTGCGTTTATGTATTCTGAGACAGTTTGATTTATGCTGGGTTGTGATTGAGGTGTTGTGTCTGTGTCAGGTTTGGTTTGCTCTATGTTTCCCTTGTGTGTTCCTTCACTCCTCCTGTGTTCATGTCCTCCTCCTCACACCTGTCTTGCATTATGCTCGTTAGCCCTTCCCTGCTCCTAGTGTCTTCCCCAGCCTTTCAGCTCCCAGCCTGCCCTTGTGTTGTGCCACCTGTTCCTTGTTGTTTGATTAGTTCACTTTGTATTTAATTCTTGGTTTTTCAGTTCCATTTTGTTGGGTCCTCTGTTCTGTTGAGTTTGTTTTTCTCTGTTCAGCCTGTTTAGTTGTGTTTTTGTAGTCAGTTCTGCTCATTCAAGCCAACTTCTGTTTTTCCTGACCAGTCTCTAGAATAAAGAAGGTTTTCTTCAACTCTGCATTTCATTGTCTGCATTTGGGTCCACCTGCTCTGCAACCTTGACAGAAACATTTTCATGAAACTTCACTGTAAGTCTAAAAGCCTTGTTTACTCTGGAAGTGATTCAGCTATAGTTATTGTGTATCAGCAGAGGAGTGCTTTCACTGTCTGTCTACAAAGTACAGTCGTGCCCGACAGTCCAACTCCAAACTCTTATCACTAAAGCTTTATTTGATGCTTCACACAAGCAGCTTCTGAAAGAGTTCTGGCTCATACAAAGTAAAGGTGTAAGCATAGAGAAAGTTGTATGCTGTGCAGATTGTAAAGACCTCTGTGACATAACTGTGATTTTGGGATATAGTTGACCATTTGCTGAACCGCTCCCCGAAACAGTGACTAATAATCATAGCTTAGATACTGTAGGCCTGTTAATTTTTGAATTTCTTTAGTAAGAAATGCTTTGCATCTAAAGAGTTTGGAGTGTTGTCTTTTTTTTAATGGACTTTCCAAAACCAAAAATGCATGAGCAAAAGTATAAGGGATGGACTAAACAGTGGGTTTGTCTGCTCTAACATAAGCCACTTCTGTTAGCATGCCTGGCTAACTACTTACCCACAGTAGTAAGTGAGGTTAGAGATACTTCCAAAGCTAAGTTTGCATACCATTAGCTAACTACATTATTATGTGAGGTTACAAGTTAGAGTAGGAAAAGCCCCCAATCCACTATGTGGGAGTCAGTGTAGCACAGATTCTGAATGCCACTATTATCAGGGTTACATATCAGCATTTTGGTTAACATTAGCAGCTCTGTCCTGCTCTGTATTAAATTTGGGGATGTCTACCTGAGAGGACTTTGCCAATGTCAAATAATTTGTCCTCATCCTCAAATTTAAAAGAAAACTATAATAGAAACACTATTACGAAGTTACTAACAATAAAGCATAAATCTAAAAATTGATGGTCACTGACTACATATGAGAAGCCTACTTTTGTCTACTTGTCTGAAGTCAAGTTCCATTGTTTCATAATTGAATACAAATTTCCAATGGTAAATCTGCCACCATTATCACTGTAAACTGCTTATGTGCCACGCTAGATTGGAACATTTCACAGAGCTCGACAAGGTCATGTGTGACAACTGGGACTGAGGATTTGTGCATTTAGCTGTATTTTAGTGAAAATAAAAATGTTGGAACATCCCAGGACACACTGGTGAAGACTTGGCTTATGCTACAAGAGTGGCTTTCATGGTTTATACCAATTTTGGAATCCATTTTAACCTGCATGATCTAAGCTGACCTCTGAATAAAGTCTATGTGTTGTCCATTTCCATTCCATCATTTGGTATTTTTGGAAACTAGGATTTCGACTAGAATTTATTCTAAATGTCACTGGGTTTGAGCAGCGCTTCGCCATGCAACATGTGTTTCTAAAAACGGACCCACAGGTGAGTTCAGCAGGGTCAAAGAGGTTAATGTGAGGTCAGCACCCATTAAAATCTATCTGTGGAGTCATCTTGAAAAAGATGACACAAGGTCAACGTCTTTGCCCTCTGCACCACAGCAGATTGCTATGGCTGAACCACCTTTACCATCAAACATTCCCCTCACTCTCCCTGGACTTGAATGGCAACTAGTAAATTGTGTGCTCTACCTGAAAGCACCGTTACCTTCCTCTTTCAGTCCCTCTCACTCTGCCAAAAGGAAGACAGAGGGCATTAGGGACATAAAAGATGGAGGGAAAGAGGGAGGAATAAAGGATGGATGGATTAAGAAGTTAGGTTTTTAATTTTAAGCATGAACACACACACACACACACACACACACACACACATATATACACACAGCTGTCATCTACCATGGTGTTTGGTATTAAGCCCACAACAGCAATGTCCATATGAGTGAAATGTGTGTATTATTTTTCTGTGTCAAGTAAAATGGTGTGTATATGCACGTGTGTGTGTGCAGGCATCCGTTGTTTCAGTGCTACACAGCACCCCCCCTCCCCCCCATCTCACTTACATTTCCCCCTATCCATCTCTCTCCTCTCTCTCTAATCTTACCCATACATCTCTCCTTCCCTCTCTCTCTATCCCAGCCATTCATCCGGTGTGGAGGGCAGCCGTTACAGCTCAGGCTGATCACCACATTTCATCACAACACATAGGTTTGGAAGGAAATTACTATCAGTCACAGCGTATGTGTGAATGAGTGTGGGCCTGCATGTGTGTGTGTGTCCACATGTTTGAGCTGCACGGAACTGAAGTTGCATTTAGATTGTACCAAAAAAAAAAAAAAAATCTGCCTGATGGTGTTAGCACTCAGTGAATTATTAAATTAGTCTCAGTTATTGTTTTTGAATGACACTCCCTACAGGATTCATTCAAGACAACATTTTTTACCAGATTTGCACAGTGACCCTGTCCAATTCAGTTCATTTTATATCCTGTTACAAATTAATATAATTAACTGCATGCACCGCGGGGCTGTTCAGCGTGACCCACAGGCCTGTTCTTCTTTTTTTTCTTTTTTTTTTTGTAAAACACCCTCTGCAATTTAAATGTACTGACAAGGCTAATCCGTCAACTTGTATCCTTAATATGCACACAATAGAAGATTAAAAAACTATCATTTTTAGAAATTATTTTTCTTTTGATAAGGTATATTGGACAACTTAATATTTTATTAGTGTGTTTAATTGACACAGAAGTTATTGCAGAGTGGGTTTGTTACAATCTAAAAATATATTATATAATATATAAATATACATATTGTATTTGTTGAGTGTCTTATACCTCCATATACCTCACCATCCACCCTCAAGACACTTTTCATGGTTTAACTTTTTTTAACCTGCCACCCTGGCTCAGAATGAAAACAACGTTTGAGCTAATTTTACTGTTACTTGATTTATACAGTCACCTATTCACCAGTAATGGAAAAACGTAACAATTGGCTGCAAAGTTTAATCATCTGGTCAGGGCCAAAAATAAATAAAAGTTTTCTGATTGTTAAACCTGCAGTAACTGATTTTGCCACTTAGGGGCAGCAGAAACACAAAAATGTATCAAATGATATGAAAGGAAAAATTGTTATGATGATCGTGTTAGGAAAACAGATGTCTATTTATTAGCATCCATTTGGAGTTGTGTTTCTGAGCATCTCATGAATGTCCAATATTCACTCTTCTTTTAGCTCTGTTTTGGTCTCAAACAACTCCTGCAGGGTTCTTCATCCAAATGATCCGCTGTGTTCACCAGTTAGTCGCTAACTAGCTGCGATAATTCGTATGACTAGGTCTTTTGAGGTCTTTTGTCAGGAGAGAATGTAAATGGTTTGTTTTAAGCAATTGAAGAAATTTAGTCATTGTCCGAGTGACAACAATCACTACAGAATGCTACACTGAACAAACAGCAGCTGTTTATACAGTATGCTTAAGTAGTAGAAGGCCCCAACCCTGCTACTGCTCAATATTAGGAATGCAATTATATTTATTATAGTAGTTAGCAGGCAGTAGGCAATTTCTGGCATTAATCACTACAGCATTGCTAAAATCACTGATATTGTAAAACGTATGCATAAACTTAAATAACAATGAACTTGGAAGCAGAGGAAATGTGGCTGTTATTAATGTGGAACATTTTTTTTTCCATCTGAAACCATCGCTCCTAATCTGATATTTAACAAAACTCTTTCTACCTGTGTGCACTCCCAGGCCAGTACACCACATTTAAGTGGAAAATCACTTGTGACTGTTAACATGGTAAAAGCTTGTCTTCAGTCCCACAGATCTTTAGCAGCAGCAGCAAGGCGTTAAATAGAGGAGTTACAGTAGCACCAAAAGCACTGATAGCCACGTCTGTCCAAGTCTCTCAGTCCCTGCTGCAGTCTCTTTCATTCAGCTTTTCAAACACCCCTGTCAAAAGTGGACCCATGCTTCTTTTACTTGGTTATTGGAGAAGGTCCAATGCCCTGAGGATTATATGACTGTAGACTGAGGAGCTCTGACTACTGTAGACCTATAACAAATACTTGATTATTGCACAATACTCATTTTGTCCAAAACGACGGGTCTTACACCTGCATTACCCTTCACTAGCAGACTTATCTAAAGATATAAAATGCCCACATACAGTACTTGGTTATGAGAGGTCCTATCCATACCATACATACATACATACATGATCACATCAAGAAAACTGCAATGTCTTCAACAATTTACCAGACATAGTGTATCTATAGGCCCATGTATTAAGACAAGCAAACACACAAGCCTGAATTTGATCAGTTTTGTATTTTTGGGCAATAGGAATTTGAGGTTAACAGATTATCATTCAAGAATTTTCTTTGGGCAGTGCAAAACAACAGTTTAAGATTATTTAACATTATTATTTTCTCATTCTTTAGAATAAAACAGAACTGGTGTTATGAAAGAATTTCAATCAGTGCAAAAAACATTTTAGATTTTAGATGGAATCTTGTAAACCAAAGAACAATTAATTATTGAAATGTATGTATTTCACAGCCACTGAACCATGGAAGACATCACACAACAAACTGAACTAGTGGACATCACAAGCAGCTCCAGAAGCAAAAGCAGTTCTGAATTTGGCCTATTTTTTCCACTTTTTATCCTCCAGCTGTACTGTAAAACTCTGAGCAAGACATTTAAAAATTCAGAGTGACGATCAGCTCACTTTTCATTAATGCAACAGAAAATTGTTTTCCGCACATCTGTCCATTTAGTTTTTAATTATAGAGAAAACCCTCTCCACATACCGAGTAGAGGATGGGATGCTGAGGAGAAAGGACACCACAGCCAGGATGTTTGGAAGGTTAGCTGCCTGGAGAACTGCCATCCACCTTTCAGCTGTTCCCCTGGATACCCACTCTTGATGCTCTGTGAAATGCTCTAGGCAGTAACACAGTCATCGTAGAGCTCATCCATGGAGATGTTAAGCCTGCCAGGTGAAGCCACTCAGTGATCTTCTCCATGTCATCATAGGAGATCCTCCCAGTCAGAGAGAGGGGCTGCAGGTGAAAGAGTCAGCTGTCCTCTGAAAAGTTGAACCACTTCATTACATAACTGATGGCAGTGTTTAAGAAGCCTGTAAACTCCTGTCTGGAAACATCAGCATCAGATGGAGAGAGAAGCTGGAGGTTTTGTTTTGTCAGGAAGCCATACAACCCATCATTTCTTCTCTGAGTTAATATTCTCAGGAAAGACTGCATAATGGCATAGGTCAGCTAATGTGATGTCATCCTTCTCCAGCTTCTTGACCACCTCTTCAAAGAGAGACAGGACATTATTACAGAAGAGGAGGTACACCTCCACAAGATCAGCCTCCTTCTCAATTCCAGCAGCATCCCCTTTCAACCTCAGCAATACTTGCAGGTGCTATGAACAGTCATCACCAATGCTGATAAAAGTCCAGTTCTGCAGCAGTTGGGTGATTGCAGGGTTGAATGATAGCCATCTGGTCACCACGTGGAGCAGAATTTCAAGGAACTCAACATCATAAAAGGCATAAAACTCCTTCAGGGACTCTCCTTTTGGCAGACATAGAAAAGAAACTGTAGACCTCAAGGACAATATTTTCCACATCAGCTGAGAGCTGATCCAGGATATGTTTAATAATGTTATTGACAATATGTGCATGGCAGTTGCCTTGGAAGAGGTCACTTTATCCAAAACATCTTGTGATTGCCCTCGTTAGAGGTATCCGTAGAGCAGTGGTTCCCAAAGTGGGTGCCGCAGCACCCTTGTGTCGTGACAACTGTCCAGAGGTGCTGCAGAATCTGCTTGTTTCACATTATAAGTTTTCCTCTCACTTAATAAACCTTACCTCATATAAACTTTATTTTATTACATGTAAAATGGAGTTCATAAGTGAATAAAAGAGAGATAGTGTTCAGATTTTAAAATATTAAATTGAATGTAACGTTAGCCCTACTGAACGTGTTGCATAGGTTTTTCAACTTGCATCAAGCACAACATACGTGTTATCACACACGCAATGAATAATCCAAAATAGATCGATTTTAGTAAACAAAAGAAATAAAAAGACATGCCAGCCCTCAACACAGGCTACGATGGCAGAACCTGATCAACCAGCAGCAAAATGCCTAAATCAGAGAGTACAATGAAAGCTACCATCAGTATGGCTTCACCTGGATTAGGGATGCTGACTGCCCCATGCCAAAATGTCTCGTCTGCAGAGAAATTATCCAATGAAATGGTTCCAAGTAAGCTAGCATTTGGTGCAGCATGGGGCAAGGAGGAAATTTGAGATCAGGAAACTGACTCGGTTGAGCTTTTTGACTGGGAGTGAAACCTGAAACAGATTTGTATTGAGAGTGATTCCTAAGAACTCAGGGGATGTGGATGGGCCCTCTGTTTTCTCTGCTGACAGAGGAACCCAGAGGTCGGAGAAAACTGATGTCGGGGTGACCAGGCCAGAAGCGGGTGGCGATGAGGGAGGGGGAAATGATGAGGAAATCATCCAATAGATGAACAAGGAATGGAATTTTGTGGTTGTTAGACAGAATCCAGCAAAGGACTTCTGACAGGGTGTCGAAGAGTTTAGGGCTGCTTTTGCAACCAAAAGTGAGCCTGACGGCGAAGTAATATGCACCTCGCCATCGTACGCCAAAGAATCGCCAGAAGTCAGAGTGGATGGGGGGAACCTTGAAAGCACTGGTGATGTCGGCTTTTGTGAGCCAAGACCCTTTGCTGGCGAGTTTGATGAGGGTGATGGCGTAGTTAATTGTGGCGTAATGAAGGGAGGAATCTTCGCTTGGAATCAAGCTGTTAATGCTAGGGACAGCACTGCTGTGTGGTGCTGAAAGATCGATGATGATGCGTTTCTTTGATGCTGGCTTTGGGGGTATGGGCCTGGTGGGGCCACTGATGCTAGGCAAGAGAAAGCAGGAGCTTTTGCTCGGTTTTGAAAGGTTTCGGTATGGGTGGGAATGGAACAGGAGGAGGCTGGGTGAGATGGTGCTCCACAGAGCGAGCATGTAAGGGCTGTGCGGGCAGCGAAGATGCGACAGTATATTTCAGGTTAGTGTTCAGGTTAGTATTTATGGGATTGCCGGAAGAGGTGCGGTTGAGGTGTGGTCCTGCTCCTGAAACTTCGCTAGATAAGCTTCAATAGCTGCACACCTGAGAACACTGGAGGAGAGGAGAGGAAAACTACAACTAGCTCCGGGATCTGTTCAGTGGTGCTTTTATCCCCTTCTCAACCTCCTACTTATGCAAACTGGCTCTCTCTTTCCCCGCATATGTCAAGAACAAGACATGACCGTGGCTGTCAGTGGAACAGGACCTGCATGTCGTGCTGTCCACTATCTCCCCCTGCATAAAGAGACTCTGCTCCCAAAAGCAGGCGCATGTGTCCCACTAACATGTCCAACAGAGTTTTTGTTTTGTTTTGTTTTTCTCTCCATTTCCCTAATGGTGGTTAAACTGATTCTGATTTTTCATTCTGTTATGATTATTATTCTTAAGTTATTATTTCTTAAAGTTGTCAGTTACCTATTTGGTCCAAATGTAAAATAATAATAATTCAGAATGAGGGTTGAAATGAGAATTTCATTTTTACAAAGGTATTTTTTTCAGCCAAAACAAAAGAGCCTACTTATTATTCATAATATTTTATTCATCAATAATTTTCAGTGAAATGGTGTTGAAATTTTTATAGGCTTATTCTTCTTATTTCCAAGAGTTTTATCAATTATATATAATTTGTTCAATGGATTTGAACTGATTGAAATAGTTGTAACTCATCCGTTTTAAATACACATTTTCAAACCAATTTATGGTGTATTGTTTTTAGTTTAATTTTGAGGCGTTTTTTAAATCTTCGAAGAGTCGGGGTGCCTTGGGGGGTAGGTATTATCAGGGATGCCTTGATTAAAAAAAGTTTGGGAACCACTGGTATAGAGAATGGGAGTGGTTTCTCAGCACTTTTTAATTTGTTGATCACCTCCTCTACTGCCTTTGGAGCAAGGACATCTGTGACCACTGCCTCGGCTTTTGTCCTCCCATAGGACATCTTTCTTGGCAATGCTGGAATCACACAGTGTTCTGTGAGTCAGCTTAAGCGCACAGTCAGAACTGTTGTAGTTTAAGTTGTGCTTCACAGTATGATAGATATGTGCTGGCTCAGCAGCAGTCACCTGTAAAGAAAAAATGATGCGGTTTCACTGTACATATGCATAGTTTATGAGTATATAGTATAAGAACTACCTGTATCATATATGTAAGTTGTTTGGACTTGTAAGATGTGTGTAAAAGGTACATATATAATAAAATGGTTAATATATTTTACTACTCAGTTGTTACTGTTTACATTATATAAACCTTAAATATGGTGCACTTTCCTTTTTATAGTAAAAATTGTCACAGTGTATCTATCAACCAGATTTGGGTTTAAAAAATGAATATGATTATTATACATACCATATCTGCCTCTGGAGAGGCCTGGGGGACAAGGTACTTTGAGAGTGCTGCCTGTGTCCTCCGCAGCCTCTCGCTCCTCCTGTGATTTTCTTTCGATGCATGTTGTTTGAAGTTATAAATTCCTCCATGACTAATGGAGAAAACCTGGTGACAGACAGTGCAGTTGGCCTTGTACAAATTCTCACTCACACATCCCAGCCATTGGTAATCATTTTCCAGTTCCTTTCTGTATTTCTGCAATCTCGTAGGTCGTCATTTTTTAAATCTCACTGCTGTCAGGCGTATCATAGCAACACTGTTACACACGACCAGTGAGAAGCATGTTCTCTGTTTGGGTAGTGGAACATAATGTGACAGACAGGCTGAGGGATAACAGAGCAGGACGGTTTCCTTCTATCTCTTACAAATCGCCCTGTCTTAATAGTCTAACCTGTAATAATTCTCTTCTCAAAAATACGGAACAAAGCACGTCCTGTATCAGTTCAATACAGAACACGTCCTTTAGTTTCCAATTACGGGATGATTCCGTATTTTACAGGACAGTTGGCAACCCTAATTGGAAGAGATCCAATGAACTTGTCTGATCTCGCTCACTCTTTCTCCCCCTCTCCCCCTCGCTCCACTCTCTTGCTCTGTCTGTCTTTGCCCGGTGCACCTCAGGTTTTTAAGATCTCGGGACTCGGAGGGTGATTTCATCCTTCACTGGGCCATGAAAGCTCTTTATAAGTACATTGCCACCGCCAGCGCATTAATCGCCTCGGCCATATTGATTTGGCTGTTCTGTTGTGCAAGGCATCATATGGAAGAGAGGGGGAGAAAGAAAGAGAGACAAGGGGAGAGGGAGTACAGGGGGAGTGCTGGAGAGGGAGAAAGGTTGGGGAAGGAAATAGAGAAAGTATTAGGATCTGGTAATTAGACTTATATAAGGTGGTTTATATGAGGTGGTTTGAAGCTCAGGGTGAGTGGAATTAATATATTAATACAAGTTAGTCCTGCTAGTCTTGGATAAAGCAGGCAGTATACAGCAGATATGCATTCATCAGCCTTTTTACTTAAGTTTGTTATACTGCAGCAAGAGGTGTAGTGCACATGACTAATAGTTTATCAATGTGAAAGCTGGAGCTGCAAAGACAGGTAGCAAAAATATTTAGGTGTGTTCTGACAGAGTTCTGAGCAGATTATAGCCAATGTGCCATTCCATTCCAAGTCAGTGGAAATAATTTGCACTAGGCAGGGTAAACTGAGGTGAAGGTGTATCCGGGCAAGTTGAAAAGAAAGAAACTGAAGAAAAATAAAAGAGAGTACTGGAGTTCCTGAGATCAGTCTGAGGCTAGGCTGTCACACAAACACACACTTCTATCCTTGTGAGGACCCTCGTTGACATAATGTACTCCCTATACCCATTTTATAAGCATTACCTTAAAACTAAGTCTTAACTCTCAAACATTCCCTTGAAGGTCCCAAAGTGAGGACTGACCAACTCAAATTGGTCCTCAAAGATATACGTATAAGTACGGTACATGTACGTTCAGGCAGTTTGTTTTTTCGTTTGAAACCAAAAATGAGCCGTTTTTCCATTTTTGTTGTGTGTACTTGGTTCGTACACGGACCAAATACACTTGTACAAGTATGAGCACATACATACACACACAGGCAAAAAAGTCTAGCAGGAGAATAAGGAGAAGTTCTTTCATGTAAGTCATTTAATGTGGCATTTTACAGATGAAGTGGTTGTTCATTTAAGTACAGTACACTGAAAGTAACAGGTTACCTCACAATCACAATTTATACTTTTACCTTATGATCATAATTAAGTCCTTGATAAGAGTCTACATCTACTTATCTACAG
Source organism: Scomberomorus guttatus (assembly GCA_038419695.1). NCBI lineage: Eukaryota > Metazoa > Chordata > Actinopteri > Scombriformes > Scombridae > Scomberomorus > Scomberomorus guttatus. Next base: position 27,700,209 of record CM076452.1, read on the forward strand.
GTATACAGTACTGCATCCAAGGGGGTGGGCGTGTAAATGAAGCCAGTATTACCAGGGTGAAGGGCTCATAGCTATAAGTCTTTGTTCTGTTTACATGTTAATGTGCTGTACAGTGTGTTCTGCCATGTCTTCAAAAGTTCACCATATACTTAATGTTAGTCATTGTAAGTATTAGCAGAGATGTTAGACCATTAGAGTAGTTACGTGCACAATTAATGACAATCCCCTTTGTGCGGAAGAAAAGCTGTTCTATTGTCAAGCTGTTGTGCTGCTTGTTGTTGCAAATAAAGCTCTCTGTTCAGGAAGAATAACTTGCCTCTCCGAGTTCTTGCCATGAGTGAGGGACAGCGCTGCCGTGCAGTGCTGAAAGATCGATGATGATGCGTTTCTTTGATGCTGGCTTTGGGGGTATGGGAGCTGGTGGGGCCACCGATGCTAGGCAAGAGAAAGCAGGAGCTTTTGCTCGGTTTTGAAAGGTTTCGGTATGGGTGGGAATGGAACAGGAGGAGGCTGGGAGAGATGGTGCTCCTCAGAGCGAGCATGTAAGGGCTGTGCGGGCAGCGAAGATGTGACAGTATATTTCAGAACATACTGTATGAATCAGGGTTTTGTTGCCTAGGGTTTGGACTGATACTGAAATCCATGATGATGGAAAATACAAATGCTCCAATGCCCACAGCATTGCAGACATTTCTTGTGGATCTCAAAGTTGTGGCCAAAGCATTTATGTAGTGCAGGTGTTTGGTTGCCAGCTCATTAGAGTAGGCATACAGCACAGAATTAGAGACAGTACCAGAGAAATCCAGCAAGGACTCATCTGTGTCTATGTTGGGTAAGAGGCACGGTAACTGTAATTTAGCTTTATAAAAAACAAGAAAAACCTGCACTTTTCTGGACACGATGATCCAGTAATCACCATGTTTTCTGTGTGTAATAGTTTGCGATTTTACTAAGCATCACAATGATCCATACAATAACCATCTGCAGTTAAATACCTCTGCAGTTCCATATATAAAATGGAAGTACAGTTTAAAATGTGGTCTAATATTTTGCATGTAATTTTTCTATTTCAGAAATTATTTTTAAACTTTAAATCAGATTTGTCTGTTACACATGCAAACATAACTGCTGAACAGCTGAATTTTTGGGAACAAAATAATTGTTTATTTAATCTTCATATTGCGACATGCATGTGATCCTGTTTATGATCCATTAACAAATCGGGATTTTTAAGATAACCTGAGAACACTTAATGTAACCCAAAATAATTCTGTTACATGTTGCTCATCACAGCCACACCTGCATGCTGTTTAAAAATGCGGAGCAACACTTCGGCCAGACCTATTTGCATTCCAAACTGCGCAGAACGATTCATCATAACCAAATTTTTGTGTGCATATAAACATGGCAGTTATTTTGCAAATGTCTGGTGCTGATTACCCAGAGTTTAACCAGCAGATCTGGCATGCATAATTGTGCCGTGACACTGTGCAACATCATTCCAATAGAGACTGCAGATGACACCTTCAGATGGCTGTAGAGAGGAATCTAGCTGTTGTGAATGACAAATGCTGGTAAGAATCACTGGTTAATCATTAATAAAAATTATTTAGTTCGCAGGCATTAATGCCATAACCAAAAAGAAAGTAAGAGGAAAAAAGCGTCCCATCCCTAGTCCAATGGCCAGATTGAACGTCTCAACTAGGAGATGAAGACCACCCTCTGGTGTCTTGCCTCACAGAACCCCTCTTCCTGGAGTAAGCAGCTGCTGTGGGTTGAGTATGGCCGCAACACCTTCCCCAGTTCTGCCACTGGTTTATTCCCATTCCAGTGTTTCCTTCTTTACTAGCCTCCTCTGTTCCCAAGAGTCTTTATCCATCGCTTCCACCAAACGTGGCTCAAGGAACATGTCACCCTGCTACGCACCTCCACCCACTACCAGAAAACCACCAACTGATGCCACACCCCAGCTCCACATTACTGTTCAGGCTAAATCAACCAGGACTGAAATGTTAATGAATGACAACTTTAACATTTAAACCTATAAAGACTAGACATCTCCCACATAACCACTATTTCCACAAACACACACTGAGTGAAGTTGCTGGGAAACACCCCAAATCTAGTGTTGCATGTTCCTGTACCAAACAGTTCACCTTACCAACTACTGCTACAATTTGGTACAACATAAACTGAGAAACATTTAAAATAATTATGACAGACACTGAAACAGAGGCCAAACTATTGCAATCAGTAAATGAAACATAGCGTTAGTTCATGCAGAGCACTGAAGTTGTGCTAGTATTGGCTGATTTGCATCAGCTGTTTCTAATATGCCTCACAATCATTGGCTCACTAACAGCTGTGTGGCCCATCATATTTATGCAGGTGTACCATGTGGACATTATAATGTGACACTATCACTGTTCACTTATGACAATGCCTAACCTCCTCCTTATGAGGTATTTCATATATTTTATATTGTCTATTTAACTAAGGGGATTATCTCAGCAGAATCTTCGTTGCTGCTTGGATTCTCTGAGAGCTCCCTTAAAGAGCAGAGCCTTTTTTTTTCTTTTTTTTTAAACCAAATCTAACTGTATAACCATTTGTGGTAAATGGTCAATTTCTTGAGTGTCTCTGTCCCACTATATTTGTTCATGACCCCTGAGCAGAATAAATGAATGTGTGGGCCAAAAAAGCATGAAAATATTATTGTGGTTTGATAGAGTAGTTTTGTTTTTGATAGAGAAGGAAATGGAGCAGCAAAAAGTTCACATTAACTGTTACTCTCATAACTTCCTCTACCATGCTGAAAATAAGACTGTGCAGGTATATTGCATTTGCCTTGTGCTGGTCGAAGGTCATGAGCAAGCCCTTATTGCAGTGATGGCCCAGAGTTGTTACTCTTCTTTCCTTTCATTCTGTGAATAAAAAGGTGTTTTTTTTTTTTTTTTTTTTTTTTGCTGATTCAGAAAGTGAGGTTATTGGTGATGGGGGGGGGGGGTCTCATTTCTTTACTGTGCTTGAGAAAGAAGAAGACAGAAGAAGACACAATGTGAAGAAGACACATTGGTTAGATTTCTAAGGGAGACATAAGCTTGGGATTGACCTTATTTAACTTTATGCTTTTATCTAACAGAAATTAAGAAAAGAGGTTTTAGAGGAAAAGACAACATAATTAGATAACCATAGGGCTGATCTAGCTTGAGATTTCTGAAGTCTTTCTTTAGGGATAAGTGATTCTGAGAGGCCATTTCACCCCCAACTCCCAAGAATGTCACTAATGACATTTTACTATCTGCCAGCCAATGACCTCTTACACTGTAAAGGGTCTCTTAAATGCATGAGCAATGAGGACAAAGCTTTTACCCTGATATTTTAGGATATTTCAACTGGATAACAGCTCAAATATTGATTTCCGAAAAGAGGCTTCCACAGCACTGGCTCACAATCAAAATGTAATTTCCCTTTTAAACCATTTTTTTCCCTCTTTGCCTTAATTGTCTCATATCTGATAATTAAAAATGATCTTATTTTTTTCCATTTTCTAAATACCATTTTCCGCTATCAATTACAATAATTGGCCTTAAACAGCTTGCATGTATACATCACTCAACAGAAGGGCAAATGAGCAAACTGATCGATTCAAATGATGAAACCATTACAGCATCTGAAGGAGTTGCAGCAGAGCGGAAATAAGAGTTCACAGTGGATACTTGTTCGCAAAGACCACAACTCTCCCTGTCACAGGTTTTCAGCTTTAAAATGCAATATTGTTAATCTGCCACATCAATTCAACAGCAGCTGTCTAAAAATCCATATTTCATAAAGCAGAAGGCTCAGAGAGTGGGAGTCAGAAATGTAGCTCTGTTTTGCTGTGGTGGCATTAAAAAATGCTGAACTATTCACTTAAATGGGAATGAAACTGAATGGAAGTGTTGAAATATGATATCCCTTTACATGGGCATTACAGCTTAAATTACTCAACAGACTCTGTTCCCTATAGCCAGAGGGAAGAGTTTGTACCATCAATCTCCAGTTAGGGAACAATAAAACTGGAGACATAACCATGATTGGCTGTAGTAGCACCAGCAAGACTGGACTATTCACTTAAATGCTTCATAGGCAAAACTAAATCTCAGTTTCAAATGTAATTCCCATGCACCACTGCAGCATTGTAGTTTATCATGTATCATATCATCAGTTCATTATTCATCCGTTACATTTAAGAGTTTTAGTGGGGTTTCTTTTATCTGTTGCTCAAAAGAATAGATTGAAAAGAATAGACTCAAATAAAACAGCACACCCATAGTAAACCTATACGGGTGATTTTAATTATTGTGGCTGATTACACCTCTTCTCCTCTTCTGTTTCCTGATAAATATAATAACCTAAAAACGGGAAAAACTTTTTTTTTTAAAACATTTAGAACATATTGGAATATATTAAGAAAATATGTAGGCTTACAGTTTACTGTCTTAAAATATATGCAACAGCTGTGTGTGTGTGCCGGCAGAGCACACTGAAAGCTTATTGTAATTAATAAACACAAAGCGCCATGAATTCAAAACCCATAACACTTCTGACCTTGTGGGATTGCACCATGACTGCTAGTGCATTTAGTACGGTAATTTCCTTTTGGCCCACTGAATTCATCTGTTGTAGGCTCTACCATCTAAATTAGGCTAACACAACATGATGCCTGCCAGTAGCTTTGCGTGGAAATACTTCAAAAGTTTGAACAATGAAGATGCTCTGTGAACGAGTGTGTTGGAGGTTCAACATGCGGTTTGCTGCGACATTTGGAATCTCAGCATGACAAAATTTGAAGTGAAACCAAAGTATGCAAGAACACTGGATTCATACTTTATCTAAAACACTTCCCTGGGCGAAATACTGGCAAAGATGGCAGCATTTGACGGATTTACATTTAACAGTGTGGCGAAATGCGCCTATCTCAGAGCAGCACTAAAGAAAGATGGCCATAATCTCCACAAGAATCCATCTGAAATCTCACACCAAGTGAGAAAAAGACAAGCTGGCAGAGAAGTTACAAGACTTGGTGAAGTGTGAGTACGCTTTTCTCTTACTACTGATGAGTACACTTCTTCTCAGAACAAAAGCATGAGTGTGAATCTGCATGGTTTGAAGACATACTGGAACCTCGGCGTGATCAGGATTTAAGGAACCATGCCAGGTTGACTCTCAGCCACAAAGGTTCAACTTGAACATGAACCAGCCCTAGAGGAAAGGAGAGAAACCGACCTGATGAAAATTCTTACCAAAGAGTTTTTCCTCTTCAAGGCCACCAAAAGCAGACCATGTCATGTGCAACAGCTGATTGAGGAAATTCTACAGAACAGAAGAGTTTAGTACTATTTAAACATTTTATGGTGATAACCTTTGTCATTCTAGTTATTAATGTTATTATGTCAACAAGTGTGGAGTATGTGAATTTGTTCAACCTCATGATGTTTGTATGCTGTAAGTCATTGTCATTGAGCATGAAATGAACGCAGATTAGAGCCCTGCACAGGCCAAAAACTCCAGCCCTAGCTTGGCCCTGGCCCATGGTGTTCAAGCCTTAGCCCAAGCCCAACCCAAGACCAACACCATTATCACTTTAAGCTCTCTCTGATACATGCAAATGTGAGGATACTCTGTTGAGCCACACATATTTCGTCAGCATTGTTGTAGAAACACGAAGCATTATTAAAATGCTAAATGTTATATTTTATTGAATCAAACTTTTGAAGGAAACCTATTATAGGCCTCAAACAAAACTACCAGTGCCACCAACAATCATGCCTACAAATATTAATACCGACTGTCCATTACAGAGAAGCATAAGCATGCAGTAGAGAATATAGCCAAGATACGTAATCAAACAAATAAGTAAATAAAGATTTATGCCCTACCTTTCTTTGATGTAACTTTACAGAAACTGAAAAGAAAAGAACAACACTCCAACTTCTTCCTGATGCTCTGCATGGTCAGCTGTCACATGTAATGCACGCACGCGTACATGCGTATGTATGATATTAATAATATAATTAATATAACAGTGTGCGTATAGGCACAATGAAAGGAGAGAAATTAAATGAGCCTGAGTCGACTCAGCGTGTCAGGACCCAATGGGCTTGCAGACCTCTAATGCAGATATCTTATTGATTCAAGTGATTAGGCTGTAGAAAAGCCTAACCAGGAACAAATTAACCTTGGCTAGAAATCCTATATGCAACACATCTTTATCATGTTATTGTAACATGTTACAATGTTTTTTGCGTTGTCCCTGACAAATAAACTAATTAAAAGTATGGAAAGCATCTTCAACCACTGGCAGTGCTCCATCACAATCCATCATTTGAATACATGTAATAAAGTGTTAGTTAAAAACACACTATTGATTTAGATTCAAGTGCCTAACACTCTCACGTAAAGATTTTCTATTCTGTTGATCAGGCTGGAGATCAGAGGTCCAGAGGGGGGAACTTTTAAATATTTGTGCACAGTCCTTTAGGTAATTCCAGCAGAGTCAAGTATCACAGTTCACAGTGAATACTCTCTCGAAGACCACAACACTGCCGGCAGTGAAATTCAATAATGCTAACCTGTCACATCAATTCAACATCAGCAAATCTATACTTTCCCACAACATCAGTTATGCCTGAGAGAGTGGTGTGCGGCTGGGCTAGTAACTCCAAGCCTGATGGAAAAGAGAGACTGTTGGAGCCACACAGTGATACACTGGTGGCTGAATGGTGATCCATACGGAAAAATAATATACTGTATGTACATTTATGAAAATGTCATGTATGTCATGTATGTACATATGATGAAATCACATATATGACATATGTAAGTGTATATATTGGAATCACATGTATGTCCATATTCAAAATTGGAACAATTTCATATATGGACATATATGGTATATTTATCACATAAATTAAAAAAAGTTTAAAGTCATGTCATTTTATTATATTTGGCATATATTTTAACCAAATATGCTCTCATATGTGTATTTTATAATTATATAACATGCACCTGTTACACATAGTTAAATAGATGTTGTATGTATGATGTAGATGTTATATGTCACATATATGCCAATGTCATTTATGGAAGTATTCAAAATTGGACCTTAATTATATATGGGCATATATGCACTAATAAGATAACATACACTGAAAAGACATGAAATAATGTAATGTGAATATATTTATCATATATGTTAATCGACTACACTCAATATATTCATATATGTTAGTGTCATATATGTCACTATTCCAAAAAAATGTAACTTTGCCATTCATGGGCATAAACTGTATGCACTAATACTAACACTAATCATATATGACTAATATAAAACCCTTATGTTAATTATATATGCTAAAGTAGTCTGCATATTATAATGTAATAGGTTTATGTATCTTACACATGTACACTGTATTTTTGGTTCCCATATACTCTCTGTGTCACCACTATATGTGTAAAATATTTGAACATCAAGCATCATCATATATGAATATACCATATAAAACATATTGTTAAATATTAATGCACCCAATGCATAAAATATGAAAAACAAATAAAATTTTAAAACCCATTTAATAAACATATTAAATGCTTTTACAAGCTTTATGGAACTATTCAATAACGTATCTCAATTTCATAACAAGTTTACATTTAACATTTAGCCTTGTTTGCCTTGTTGCCGGGAAATCTGGTTATTACACAATCTTTAATAAGGGACAGAAAATGCATTTAATTTACACAATGTCTACATAGACAGTGTAGCAAAAGCAGCACATCAGCAGACTGGTAGCAGCTACAATACTGATGTGTCGCAGCTCTCACTGAAAGATATATAAATTATAAAACATATATTCAATTTAATGGTAAGTTATTGAAGTCTAGCTGTTTTCAAATTAAACCTGAAACACCTTCATATGTTTCAGGTCCATTCTCAGTGAATATAGTTGCAAAGTGTGAGGGGTTGCTGGTTCTGGAAGTGTATTTCCCCATTCTATATTCCCATTTCTTTAATACTTCTTTAAATGAGCTCCTCAATGTTACAGAACAAATAAACTCAGGACTATATAACAATCCTATAGGATTATATTATGACCACCAGTTTCAGTTATTTCACATTTTGTCTGTAATTTTAGCAAGGCAGGTGGCTAAGATTGCTACAATACCCATGTGCGTGGGCCACTGTTACTATGGAGAAGAAGCCATGGGCATGAATCAGAGCAACCCAGAAATTTAAAGTGAACTGATTCACTCTGCAGATTGTAAAATCAGTTTTCTTAACATCGTAATATCTTTCTTCTGCCCCTCGTTTACTGGCACACATGACTTAATTTCAAACTCGTTTTTATGTACACAGTCTTGTACCTTCGACTTTTTACTAAAGAACCAGATATGTTCTAATGCAGTTGTTCATCTTTGTACTGATGACTTAACTGGGAGAGTTTCATGCCAATCCAAGCTGTAGAAGCACTCAAAACTGAGAGTCATATGACATTGTCTATGGGAAAATGAATGGGATTATTACTTCGGGAACCAGGAGTCCGAAATATCTCCACCAACTTTGAAACTCTATTGCAAGTGGATCATGAGCATGTATGTTAACTTTGACACACATGCATGCAAAGGAACCAGGACTGCATTTGGCTAATAAAGGATAGCTGACATATGTTTGTGGAAACCCACAATATAATTATAAATAATTAAAAATGTGATAAAAACTGATAATGCAAATAATGTAAAAAGAATGCAGAGTGCATTATTATTATTATTATGAGTTATTACATTATGAGCTTAGTGGCAACTATCAACATATATTGTAGTAAAGAAAAATGTAATAAATGAAAATTTAGGTCCAGTATGTACAGTATTTAATACATGGCATAGCCTCCATCCCAACCATGAGATCATGGTCTGCATGATCCACATTTCAGTTGTGCCCCATGTGTTTTCAAGCATAGGCTTGCCCTTCAAATGCAAACCATATACGATCGTAGAATGTTCCTTTTACGTTGTTTAGGTGTTTTAGGTGTTTTATATAATCAAATCATGCACATTGTCCCAGCATCCACTTCAGAAAAAAGCCAAAGCCAAAAGCATAAACAAGGTATTGGCAAACCTAGTTCAGCCTGGCAAAAAAACAAACATTTGAGGTTAGAAGATTCATGTACTATCAGTCTTGACCCGGTCTGTGACTTGAGAACCGAGGTAAACCATAAGCAGTCAGCATTTCAGAAAAATTCCTCCTTTGGGACTACTGTAGCACTGCCAATGTTTACTATTATTTAGTCTGCTAACATGGCAAGATTTTTCAGGACATGTTCAATCAGTAAAATTATGGTCCCATTTAGAGTAAAATAGACAATAAAGCAGGATGTGGCTACATTGTGATCGACAAGTCGCTACCATGGCAACAACGTTGGTTAGGCATTAGGGTCAGCTCCACTGTCGTCCAAATATGGTCACTTCTGGCTCCAAAAATCCAAGATGGCGATGGTCAAAATGCAAACTTGAGGCTTCAAAACATGAGTCCACAAACCAATGGGTCCATTATTTTTTTACAGTCTATGATTTATACTGATATATGAAATATTCCTCTGAGTCTTGCCTATTACATCATGATTAGAGAACTCAGCTAATTTTCAAATCCAAGCAGACAAAAGTAAGCTAATTTTGAGCATTTAAAGTAGTTTTTACACACAATATGTGTATTGTTGAAAAAATCACCTGTATTAACATCATATGCCAACATAGACTTGTGATTATTACTACAGTGTAAAACAAAAAGATTTGGTGTGTAGTGTGCACGGGAAAAGGCTTAGCTTAACATTACTTAGCTAGTTACCTGTAAGACATTAGTTAGCGCTAGTGTTAGCTTGTTAAAAAAGCTAGCTTTAGACAAGATGAATGCCACAATGTCTTAATATTTGTGTGCTATATAACAGCTAAGAATAAAATATCCCTATAAAAGAGTATAGACAAGTTACATTACCTGACACTCTGTGAATTGTAGCCTGGTACGCAGGCCAGCCAACTCCAAGTGCCTGTTCTGTGCATGCGCAATGTCATCAATGTGCAGGGAAGAGGCTCACAATTCATATCATGAATGACATATTTATCACATTAACACCTTTTTATACCGTTGCAAAGTTCATATTTATGGGCAATAAATCAACCAAGAAAACTTAATTAAAACTCTTAAGCACTAATCCAGTTCTCTCTCTTTTATTCTCTCTCAAATTCTATTAAGTTTATTGTTCACACAATGCTCCAGTAATGTCCGTGAATGTCCTTTCTAAAAATTGGTGTAATGAGACTGTGGTTCAAGTCTACACTCAAGATCAAATTGAATAATTTAAGGATAGCAATTCAGATTTTTGTATTTTGTATTTCAGCATTTATTCCATCAAGCCACCTTGCTTTTTGGGTTTGTTTTAGGTTGATAAACCTATTTTTTCAAGTTCTTGCTCAGGTCAAGGGTTCTGGGAGTCTTTGATGACCTATTGTAACTGTATGTGTTTCTGCGTCTGAATTGATGGAAATGTGTCCATATATTTTTAAGTGATTGATCCAAATGTCTCCATTTAGTATAACTGGATGACCTCTCACAGCAGGTAATGAGAAGCTGCACAGGCCTCTCCTGTCACATAGCATGAGAAATACCTTATATGCCTTCTGAAAGTCATGTACTATTGAATAAATTAAATGCAAATAGTATAGACATGGGTATACAAATCTGTATACCTTAAATAAAGAATAAGGCTGTCTTTGCACAACCATAGTTCCAAAGTTCCAGCTGTATATGAACTTTATTATATAGCCTACACATATGCCACCTACATTAAATGTTGCATATATTGTACTTTCATGTATAGTACAACTATATTAAAATATGTGTGAACATTAATGATATTACACATTGAATTCATATAAACAACAATAAATGTATTTGTTAAATGCAACATGAGTTTCCAAGATATGTGGGCATTTATGACAAGCAGATAAATGAACAGATTAAATGGCATATTTGATTTCTATATACACTACATTCATAATTTCTACATAAATGTAAATGTTTATGATATGTTCACGTATAAACAGAGATAAAAAGGCAATGTGTAGTTTAGTAATACAATTAAATAAATATATAAATATATTTAGTAATATGACATGTATGTATAGCACATATATGTGTAACATGTACGTATGTGTTATACCTATACTATCCTATATTTAGAACTGCTTGTATGTGTCTACAATATATGTCCATATACTGTATATCATATATGGCACAGTATCACTGGTATAGGGGCATATATATTTATATATTATTTTTCCATTTGGGGTGATGACATGTAAATATTCCAGAATCACACTAAGAACAAATGATAAAACAATGAAAACAGAGTTGGATGCTTTTGCTAGTATTATTTCTGGGAACATTAATGACTTTGTTCCCTTTATTTGTAAAGATTAAGGAGAAAATTACTGGCTTCACCTAATGTTGCCTATTGCTGCTGGAGGAAATGTGATGCGATCACCCAAATCAATAGGTTACTTCCTCTTGGCAGCATGATTGTGCACAGCAATTTCCATGCCAATCTGGCCATTCATTTTCCAGATATACAAAGAAACGCATGGATGGAGACAGTCACAGTCACTCTGCTCCGTGATAGAGGCAAAGAAGAAACTGTTGGAGACTTTGGTGTTGAAAGATTCTACATTGTGTTGTAAAAACAAGAAAGGACTTTAAAGTGTCCATGAACAAGATTAAGTATCCCAAAGAGCTCCAGACTCTGACCTCTGATCTCCCTGTGAAGGACGATACAACAAAACAGAATTTCACTAAATTTGACAATGTAGTATCACATTATTACAATATTATTTACATCTGAAAGGGAAAAAAAATAGAAGCATGTTTAATCAGCCCAGTATCCCCCGAAATTACTTTCACATTGGATGATTCTGCAGCACAAGATTTATGTCCAATGCCAACATTCAGGGCCAATGCAGAAAGTAGTGTGCCTTTATGTAGTGAGTGTAAGATGGTTCATGCTTCCTTTAGTCAGAGTCATGTTCTTTTTCTGGCCTTAAAGCCTCTGGAAATGTGGCTTGAAATAGTAAAAATGCATATATGATATCAAAGTTGAGTGTCTTATTAAGCATCCACAAAAATCTGAATGAAAATAAACATTCATAACTATTGTGTCCAGATCATGTTTGACAGCTCACTTTCAGCTCAAGTACCATTTTATTTTCCATTCATTCACTAAAACATTTTGCTCACATGGAATAAACTACCAAATCTATCAAATGGACTCTACTTGGTTAGAAAGCTTGACTAATCAGTTAGACCACCCAAATCTGTGTTTTTATTTTTAAATAAAAACACAGATTTGGCCATACTAGTATGGCGCTGATGGTATTAGCATTCTCCATTCACATACATGAAATGGTTAGCATAGCTTAAATGTTTTGCTATTAAATACCACACCTATCAAATGTACTCTACTTGGTTAGAAAGCTGAATAATCCACTAACCAACAAATTAAGTTAGACCACCCGAATCTGTTTTTCATTTAACTATACCACCCGGAGTATGGTGCTTATTGTTTTAGCATCTTCCATTCACTTACATGAAACAGTTAGCATTAGTATGCAAAACTTTTGAGCTTATTATCAAATACCCCATTTGTCTGCTAATCGGCTAACTAGCAGACTAGGTTAGACCACACATATCTGTGTTTTTATTGAACTACACCTCCCAGACTAAGAAGCTAAGTGTTTTAGCATCGTTCATTCCTTTACATAAAACGGTTAGCATTAGCTTTGCTATGCAACACTTTTGAGCTACTTATCCACTCCGTGATTAATACAGATTTGGGTGGTGTACCCTGGTCTGCTAGTTAGCTTAACACATTAACTTTCAAACCATGTCAGGCTAATTTGAATTCTCAGTCTAGCTAAAAGCAAAGTGCTGTGCATTGTTTTCTTATGGGGTTGTGGAGTCAGCTTGGCTGGATAACCACATCAATCATCTTTCTCCTGAATATGATTGGGCAGGTATTTATTATGTAATAATTACCCTTGCTTAGCCCCGCCTAACTGCAACCCAGTAACAAGGGAATGGAGAGAAACTTTCTAAGGAATTACATTACAGGCTATGTCAAAGGCAAACACCTTTTAGGTATTTACTATATGCACATTAGATCCCAAATTACAATTAAGAGCCAATCATGGATTTACCTTTCCAGTGGTTTTAACATGTTTTAGTTGCTGAATCTTAACCATATCTACCCAGATTTCCATTTATTTGCCATAGCTACAGTTGTTCCCTAACACAATTATACAGCACTTGCTGTATGTGCAAATATTGTAGGAAAAATAAAGTTTCTTTTGAACATTTAAAACATTTAACGTAATCTGTGGTTGTGCAAAAGATTCATTTGGTAACTTTTATTTAAACCTCAAGCACAAACTGCAGGGATTCTTTACACACAGATCTTTACACAAAGTGTCAGTTAATATAAGTGGTAGCTAGGCAGTAACTGTCAGGGATTTACAAAGGTAACAACAGTCCATAAAGAGGAATGCCCATAAAAGTTACTAGAATTTTGTTAAATAAATAGCAACCACACAGTGAGCCGTCATTCCCATGGACATTAAAAGCTGAATGCTGTGGAACTTGTGAGGGTGTGTTTATGCAGTAGTTTTGTGCAGTAGTTTAGTTCATTTGGCCAAGGAGAAGACACAAGATATATTGTTGTCTATCAATAGTTCCAAGGCTTGTCCAGTCATATACTTTTTACTGGGCATTTTTCTGGGTAGGCTGGTGCATAATCCTCTCCATGTGTAGGGCTACATGTAGTATTAGTCGTGCATAAAAGACACCTTCCTCTTCCACTGCATTCTGGTGGTCCTTTTCTTGTTTGGGTGACCTATTTTTGTCAGATGATCCATAACAGCAGATACAGTATAACAGTGAAAACTTTGATTGCTGGAAAATCAATAGAGGGGAAGCGTTCCGTCATAAATGACGGAGAATCTCATCAGTGGCAGGGAAAGAGTTAAAGGGGAGTTTTTCTTTGCCACTGTTGACAAGTGCTTGCTCGTGGGGGAATGTTGGGTCTCTGTAAATTAAAGAGTACAGTCTAGACCTGCTCTATGTGAAAAGTGCCCTGAGATAACTTCTGTTGTGATTTGGCGCTATATAAATAAAATTGACTTGACTTGACACCAAACACAGCAGTGATGGAAATCTGGAACCAGTGAGGACAGAATCCTGGTTGCTATCTCTTCATACTCAGTCTGCATGAGTATACACTTGGCTGGATATGTCTGCTCTGAGTGTGTAGGTGGTCCTCGGTATGGCTCTGTGTGTGTTTGTGTGTATCTTGTATCTCTCTCTCAGACACTGGGCCAACACTGCCTAAACCTGGCAGAGGATGCAGGTGCAACTGTTGCCATTGCATCATGTTTCTCTCAGTCTCATACATTTTTTTTCCTCTGATCTCAGTGTCACCCTTTTGTTTTGTTTCACTCTGGAACATACTGCAGGCTAAATCATCAAGGTGAGTTTTTTGTTTTTTTCCTTGACCCTTGACACACTTGACCTGCCCAGTTTCTCCTTACTTTTTTCCCCCCTCCCAGAATGGCGGGCAAATGGTGGGCAAATATTTTACGCAACAAGACACTATCAACAGTTTTCAGGAGGGACTCATTCATTGGTAGAAAGCAGTATTGAGGTGGCAGCAGAAATAAGATACAGATATCTCAAACCAGGGCAAATAAAACCAAACTATCTGCAATAACTGGATACCACAAGGGGCAAGAGACAAATGTGTTTTTGTGTAATTTATCTTAAATTGCCTTAATTGCTATGCAGCAATCTGGCTATTTCCCTCTACTTAGTCAACTCAGAGCAGGTTCATTTATGATTTAGGCTCCCCAAAGAGCCTTTTTGTCAGCGTTTTTAGCACCCTTTTACCAATGGAAACATTTGCCAGCTGGGTGATAGATGGCACTTCTGTTATCATGTTAGAATTCTCTCCTGGCAAAGTCCACCTGACCTGATAAGCAGATGATATGCAAAGCTCCAGCGTAATAATCTTTCATTCATGGCCCACCTGCAGACATTAGCTTCCATTTCACTTTATCTGACTCAATTCCATGCCCAGCAAGGGTTTTGACATTGAATAGATACTGGCATGACTGCCTGGAGCTACTTTCAAAGCTGCTTGCTGCCAAAATGGAAGCTGAGATGACTTTTTTACCATACCATAGTATTGAGAACATTTTTGTGAGTGTTTAGGTTGAACTTGACCCTTTGTTGCACATCACCACTAATCAAAAGCCTACTGAAATCGTTTTCTGTGGACTGTATTAGGGGTATACATCTTCATTGCTACATATAAAGGAGCAGAGACCAGTTCTAAAGCCTTGCTGTGTTACAAAAAGTAAAAAAGTTGAAAGGGAATAAAAAAGATTGCTGCAGTGAATACAAATGTGCTCAATGTAAGGTTATCTGTCTGGGCACGACCTAGCATTTTTTCTGGTTAAAATCATTTCTTGCTTTATTACATAACTACTTGTGTAAGAGGCCTGTGCTGACCCCTGTCCTTCCATGCCAATCTGTCTTTTGTCTACCTTTCTTTCAGATACCTGGTGGGTGGTGCAGGGTATCATCTGTGCCAACTGGGAGCAACTTGGTCCAATGCTCCCAGGCTTTGAAACAGACTGTTCCCCAGTTTATTGTGGGAATCCTCCCCAACGGAGCGTTTGGGTTTTGGTTGGCGTTATGTTGTACAACATCTTACAACAGACACACCACCACACATGCACCACTTACACCACTGACTATACTGACCTTTCCACATCCCACAATGCTTACTTTACTTTATTATATTCATTAATAAAATTTTGTTTTTTCTTCCACATTTTTCTTCCTCCCCTCCTTTATCGTGGCTTGTCAAGCTGGGCTGTGACAGGCCAAACAGGAGCTGTGATAGTGAGGTCACTGAGTAAATGTCAGCCTACTCTACTGCATATCAATAACCTCTAACAATTGCAGTTTGCAGTCTTATGTGTTAACTGCACAGTTCTTGTTGGAATTGATTTCCATATTACACTTATTTTTACTTAATGTATACATGTTTGTTGAACAATTAACTGTATATCCATGACATTAAAGTCTAAGTTGTGTTGAGAAAAACTCATGTATTTACCATGTCAGTGTAGTTTGAAGGAAAATGCTGTTTGCAATGTCCTTCTTGGTGTTAAATTTCCTATGAATGACATAGGAATATAGTCAATGTGACCTCACATGGATACGCCAACCACAATGTGGTTTTTATCGTGAAAAAAGTTCAGCTGTGTGAGAAATAATCAATCAATGCCATGGGTTGTTTGTCTTTCAGAGAACTTAAGCTTAAAAGAGGCAGAGACTGTAAATTGTGTCCACCAACATGCGCCTAAACAGACCAGAATGCAATACAATCACAACATAGGCATGTTTTTACTAATGGGTTTGGGTCATTCTTCATGTTGAATATTAGAAATAGAGATCCCTTTATTTTTTCCCAGGAAAAATGGTTGGCCCAAACTGCAGCTAGATAGTACAGCCTGACCTTGAAATGCAGTTATTAAAGTGATATAACTTATTTTTTCAACTTTTCAGCTGCAGCAATTTACAATTAAATTCCATGCATAAATGTAAGTTTTTGCCCAGCTAAATGGTAAAAAACAATGCTCCCATGCTTCAGTCAATTAAAACAAGATGACACAATAGCTGCATGGAAAAGATTATCTTTCCCTGCCACTATCGTGAGCAGTGAAATCGTGCTCTGATATACCCTCTTGGACATATTACAATTAGTAAGAGGATGTTCTGACAAAATAAGGATCAAATTCTTCTGTGTGGTTGACTTTGTGCTTATTTTTTTTAAATAAAATATTTAAAAAGGAGGCCATTTTATGGTAAAAAAAAAAAAAATCTCCAATTCCTTGTTAAAAACTCAAACTTCATTTATGGTTAGTAGTTTTCTTGAGAGAAAAAGTAATTTATTCCTGGAAAGTAATAATTTCAAAATCATGGGAAATCACTAACAAGAACAAAATTAACTGAACAAGAAACACCCATGGGTACAACAAACATTTGTCTATTAGCAGCTCTGGTGTCTCCTGACTTCCTGCACTAAAACATGTACAGGATACTCACAAACTGAGCCCTGCTGTTACTGACATTCAGCCCTATATGCGCATTTTAATGTACAAAACGTGATCACACAGAGGCCTACTCACACATGTGGAACAGTCACACACACTTCAGAGGACCTTTGCCAGGTTCTTGGCCACTTTTCAATATTCCTCTTACCACACACACACACACACACACACACACACACACACACGCACACACACGCACACACAGGTGCCATTTTGTGACAGTGATGGTAGTCTTTCCAACAACTTGGTAATCCTGTCTGAATGTCTAAAGGCACCAAAAATACCCTTTGTGCACTCTGCATACACACAGATATATGAATGATGAGTCACAAACCCATGATTATGCAATTACATAAAGTTTCAGATAGACCAAGATAGACAAAATGTCACTGGGTTTGTCTCATGATTAATGAAACATACAGATGCATGCACAAATGCACTTGTACTATAAGGTCAGTGAGTAATACTAGAACAGACTTTAGGCCATGACCACATGACCAAGCAGAGTATTTGTGGCATTTTTAGGATGGATTTCTGGGACACAATAACCAGACATTTCAGTAACTACAAAAACAAACAGTTAAATGAATGTGCCTGGTATAGTCTATGCTGTCTTCTTTTTTCCTTCTCACTGTTGTCTTTTTGATCACTAACCTCATCCTCAGGCGCTGAAGGAACCCTGCATGGACATTTTATGCTTCGTAGCCGCGGCATTCCTCCTCTGGCAGCATTTGTCGACTTTGTGTCATGTTTCACTGAAGGAACTTAAATAACAAAGTTCAGAACAGGGACAAGAGGCAAGAAAGAAAGGTTTTATTTCATATGTGCTCCACCCTCTAATGGGCTCCGCTATTAGTTTATCCCTACGGGGCCCCGTGAGACTCCTGAGAAAAGATCTTTGCACTCACTGCCCAATCAGGAGGCAGCGACCATGCAGCATCCACCCACTATAAGACCGCACCGTCTACACTACTTGTCTCCCTTTTTCACTCAGCCACCTCAAGAAATGGATCACTTGCGAGTAGAAGTTCACCCTCCGCTGTTGCAGTAAGAAGATGATGGCTACTAGCAAGTTCTGTGGGAAGCATGTCATGGTGAGGTCAGACAACACCATGATGGTGGCCTACATGAGCAGACAGGGGGGTGTCATCCCTGGCCCTGCACAGGGCGAGGGAGGTGGCGATCTGCGGCGTCCATCCTGACCTGGGCAGATTGCCTCCTCCGCTGAAAGCCCTGCTACATTCCAGGGTCCCTCAACTTGGGGGCAGACAGGATGCCCAGAGGGGGTCTGCTTGAAGAAGTGTGGAGCATCTGCCCAGACATAGCTGCGGTTGTCTTTACAATTCAGAATGTAGGGCCTATATGACACATTGGTGGGTGTTTGCAGACTGATGCAAGGCCAGCAGACCGTGCTCATGCCCCCTACAGGGTATCCTAGATTTCCTGCAGGGCCTATTCGATGGTGGTCGTGCTGCATCCACTTTGGTGGTGTTTGCAGCAGCGATTACAGTGGGCCACAATGGTTTGGACCACTTCACAGCCAGGAGCCACCTGATGGTTAAGCACTTCCTGTGGGGGGCCCAAAGGCTGAGGCCTCCTACTTGACGCTTTGTTCCTCAGTGGGACCTTCATACCGTTCTGGATGATCTAGCATGTCCACCTTTTGAGCTGCTAGGTCAGGCAGACTTAGAAATATTGTCACTAAAGATGGTGCTCCTCTTAGCCCTGGACCTGTGTGCCTTATCTGTGCATCCCTCTTGTATGTCTATCAGTGACAGGGAGTGGTTGGTGGAACTGTGTCCGAATCCGTCCTTCTGGCCGAGGGTCATTTGCCTGAGGGCTTTATACCCCCCTCATGACAGGGAGGAGGAGCACCTTTACTTTCTCTGCCCTGTGCATGCACTCTGCTGCCGCGTGGAGCACATGGCGTTTCCAACCAGTTATTCCTCTGCCATAGCGGTCGGGCTCAGGGAGCCCTACTGTCTGTGCAGTGGCTCGCTCATTGGATTTGTGATGCAATCCACAGAAGTTATGAGGGGGTGGATCACTGCCCCCCACAGCAGGCCTCAGGGCACACTCCACTAGGGGCATTGCATCCTCTATGGCGCTTTTCAGGGGTGTCTCAGTGGAGGACATCTGCTTGGCCGCCTCCTGGTCCTCCACTTCGACCTTTGTGCAGTCACATCTGAGGGATATGACTGCTCGTTCAGTGTCCCATTCGGTGCTTGGTGCAATGTCTGGGGCAACAATCACTGAATGTGCCTTATCTGCAGCAGACTGAGGTGTTGGTAAGTTTCCAGCTTGTTTGCTGGTTTTTTGCAGTGCAGTGTGAGACCTTGGTGCAGGCGGTGCTCAACCAACAGACTGCTGCTGTTTTTTGGTTGGCTGGTTTCGGGTTAGTGTTGGTTCAGGCCCAGCTGGGAGTACATATGATCTAACGGCCTTCGCCTTAGGTGATAACCAATAGCAAAGTGAGTTTGTGGAGTTTTTGTTCTTGCTGGATTAAAGTGGAACTGAAAGTTGAATTATATTCATTTTTGTGTAGGGAAATATAAACTAAAAGCAGGTGCTTCCACACAGATGTGTTCTCAGATGTGTACGATAATTACAATTTACAATTTAGGCCTTTGGCAGATCCAGAGCGATCTAATAAGTGCAAGAGTAAAGGATTCCTCAAGCATCAAATTGGTAAATAACGCAATGCTTCAGAATGGAAGGCGCAGTGAGGGCTGCATTAGACAAGAAGATTAAATAGGAACATCTATCCTATCAGCAGTCTAAAAGAATGGTAACAACTAGGATGTGAGCCTTTGCAGTATGGGGGTGTGCACGGGAAACCAATGAGAGGTGAGGGTTGTGTAGAAGGCTGGAGTTCAGGGAGCGAGGTGGAATTGGAAGAGATAGATTTTCAGTAAGTTATGTAAAACAGACATAGACTGTACAGTACTGTGGTGCCAAGAGGGAGAGGTGACATAAACAAGTAGGGCTTCACAAGGAACAGAGGCTCGGTCAACAAGCAGGAGCTGAGTGCAGATGCCAGGCCAAAGTCCTGAAGCATGACCTTTAGGTTGCCTTATAGGCTGCAGTAGTATTTTGAACAGTAGGTGAGCAGCCAGCGGAGTAAGAGCTGGCAAAGAGTTACATGACAGAATCTTGTGAGGCTTAAGACAAGCTTGGCTGTAGCATTCTGGATGAGCTGTAAGGGTCTAAAAGTGGATGCAGGAAGGCCAACAAAGAGGGAACTGATCCAAGGAGTGTGGGTAGCATAGGAGAATAGATCAGTGGCTGAAATGTGTGAAGATAGTTGGTTGTTGTAGACATTTTAGTTGATTTCAGGTTTGAGCAGGTTATTGCATAAAATGGAATGAGTTTGTGGAGTTTTTGTTCTTGCTGGATTAAAGTGGAACTGAAATTTGAATTATATTCACTTTTTGTGTAGGGAAATATAAACTATTATCGCTTTGTGGCGATTGCGCATATTTTCTTTTTTTTTTTTTCAAAACAGGCTACAACAGTTTTTGGATGGATTTGTGGAAAGTGCATTTAAGTTTCAGGCCTTGGTTTAGGCAATCCCCTTGGCAGTAAAAAGTGCAATGTCATACTGTATAACCTACAAACTTTGATCCAAGACATGTTCCCCTTTTTCAACAAGCCAGCATAGTGTTGGTTATGTTAGTGATTTCAAGAACAAGCTAGGCTACATAGCATCCACTTGGAAAGTGGAAGCTAGTTAGTCTAGTTTCCTGACGGACATCACCGTGTAATTCGAACCATGACACAAAATCAGGTAAGGAGTGATCAATTTTTAAATTTAAATTTGATTTTATTTTTTGTGATAATAAATTATCATTTTGACCAAATTAAGTAGCTGCACAAATACATACTGTGAGTCAAAATAAACACAAAGGATAATATAAACTGATATCTTAGCAAAAGTTAATTTTAACTTTCAGTTCACATTGTACCTTGTCTAATGAAATATTTATAGAGAAGGTAGCTACAGTAAACATGTCTCACTTTGAGAACCCAGGGATTAGATGACTGATGATCCCCATGTCAAAACAAGATTGTTCCAGAAACAAAATACAACAGCAAATGAATTCAAGCACAACTTGGTGCCAGTATAAATTGACAAAAACCAACTGTTATAATAATACAGAAGCTGCTGCAGTGTTACAAACATAAAGCCACAGTGGAGAGAGGCCAGCTCTGCTATGCAGTGGTTTAAATGCATGTGGGAGTCCCTGGTTTAACACAGTCCCCCAGTAAATTATTTTACCACCTGGATGCGTGGCTGAAATTACAGATGAGCTTTCCTCCCTGCTGGTGATTCTGCTGCTGTCCGGAGAGAATGATACAAAATAATTCAGACTAGAAAATGCACAACAAATGTTTGTGAGCATGTGTGTGTTTGTCTGTATGTCTGTTAGTCTAACCATTATTAGACCTTAGTTAGAAACCTTGCAATCATTTTTAGCACATACTGTACTTAATCGATGCATTGCTCTGGTATTATTGAAACATTAATATTTTATATAAAAAATATTATCCTGCAGTATTTTGCTTTTTATTGGTACTACATTTTAAATTCAATTTGATAATTCATGCAAATGTATACCATTAATTCAGTATTATTGCTGCATAATAGTTTTCAGCCCTCCATCAAGTCTTTACTGAAAGCAATTATCAACAAATCTAGAAAATCTTTAACAACAAGTCTTTGAGTCTACTGCCACTCTACCAGCTCTGTGAGAATGTGATGCTCATGGTACAGAAATGAGATGGATAAAAGATTCAAAATTTTTTGAAAGTGGTGTCAAAGTAACCTATACCAAAAAAGTTGATCATGGTTGGTCATGTTGTGAGTAGAGCTGAAACAATTAGTCAAGTGTAATTAGCAACAATTTTGGTAATTGTGTAAGTAGGCAAAAATGGATAAATACTTGCTGGTTCCAGCTTCTCAAATGTGAGGAGTTATTGCTTGTCTGTGCTTTACATTTTTTTTCATGGAATAACTTTGAGCTTTGAAGTGTTCTTTAGACAAAATAAATCATTTGAAGACACCATTGGCTCTCAGAACTTGCCATTGCTATTTTTTATTAAATCTTTTGACAAAAAGAACAATCAACAGATTAACTGATAATTAAAATAACTTTTAGTTGCAGTTCTAGTTGTGAGCATCAAAGTGTTGATACATGTGTATCATAGTAATGTATTGCATTTCTTGCATGAGGACAGTGCAAGTAGATAAATCTTTCTGCTAAGCCACTTAAACTTCAGAATCATCACTACAGCTTTTATAAATTATCCTGTGAGGGACATGAAGGTCTGCCAAATTTAATGGCATTTAATTTAATCCAATAACTGTTGAGACATTTCACTAAAAACAAAAATGTCAACCTACTGGTGGCACTAAATGAAAAGTCAGAGGGTCACCAAAGTTGTCACGCTTCATCCTCTGGCGACCATGAACACCTTTTGAAAATTGCATGAACATCCGTCCAATAGTTGTCAAGAAATTTTACCAAAGTGGTATTGGACCAACCGATCAACCAACTTACTGGCACTGCCACTTTCACTACTACATTTAAAGCTTCCTAGTTAGGATTTGATGACATTTGGCATATCTGTCGCATCTTAGCTGATCAGCTAATAAAAAGTTGGTTTTGTAGTCTACTGCAGGTTGTTATTGGTGCTGTTATTATGCAGGGTGCAATGACTTCCTTAAAATACTTTTTTATATTGCTGTTTTCCACAGATTTACAGTAAGAAGAATTCTGATGGGTATTATGTCACAGTGAGAGGGAGAGATGATGACATGCTTTACAGGTGGAGAGTTTCTTTCTGCTCTTCACTTGCATCATTTATACTGAGTCAAAACACTGCAGAAGAAATGAAACAGAGTGGGAAGGAAGTGGTTGAGACACAGCAAGCAAGAGAGAAGCAGAGGGCAAAGAGATTAGTGAGGGAGAAAAAATGGGAAAGGGAGAGATACGCAACAAACAGGAGAACAAAAAAATAGATGAGACAGAACAAATTGGACGCCAGTTCTGAAGCGGGAAGACAATAATTGAGGAAACAATGGAGATGTGAGAGATGAGTGAGGAAAGAGGTAGTGGAGAGTGAAGGAACAAAATGAAGGACACAAAAGCATGAAGGAAGAAAAGCCATTATTACCCTTTGATTTGGAGTAAAAAGCAGTCAGTGCAATCATCATTTGGCTCTCGGAGCAACAGCCTCTTCAGTACAACATACGCATAAACATACACGTTAATCAGGTCCATGTACCGTGATATTGTGTATTCACAGTAGCAGGTCTGGTCTAATGATACCCCTACTGATAGCGGGATAGTAGCCTAATATATCACCCAGTGTGTTTGTGTCATGAGGAGTGGAGATTACCTCTCGTTTGTAAATTGTGTCAGCAGTACATTACAGAGATACTGGACACACACACTCTCTGCCTCTCGCAAAGTTCCTCTCATTCTCCAGCAAGTAAGACGGCATTTCACTGATTCCCTCAAAAGGTGAATGTAAACAGGAGGGAAGAACATAGCTAATGAAGGTTACATGCATGCAATGACAATAAGGGAGTTCCCGGTGAAGAATGAATAAAGAGGCTCAGGGTTAGATATTATTCTCTATTCACTTAGTCAATGCTACACTGTTTTTTGCATGTTGACACTAGTTGCGATATAAGAAGAGGTGTTTCTGGAAGTATTTTTTCCACCACTTTAAATACCTTTTTAAAGCTCCATATACTGTAAACAAACTCCATAAAACATTCATGGTATTGTACACATGAAAGTAGATGTGTGATGTGTGTATAATTGTTGGACTGTCTGTTTTTGAAAGTTACAAAAGTTGTCAGATGCAGTCCCCCATCCTGATTCCACAGTTGGAAAGGTTGTTTCAGACACCATTAGACAATCCAACAAGCACTTAGTTTGAAGCATACTGAGGCCTTTGATGATGATCTGATGATTCAATGAATGGACAGGACTTCTACTTCCAGAACAAATGCAACTCCATGGATTGGAGGAGAGTGAAACAAAAGTTGGTAAAAATATTACTCTAGGTATGATTAAACCAGTCCAGGAAACAGATTCTGATATGATAGCCTGCAATCTCTTGAATTTGTCAATAGCTTCTACCTGTGTTCAGTGTCTAACGCTGTTTCCACTTGGCCACCACCGGCACAACACCATCTGTGAAATGCCTGCTCACTGAGTATGCAAAGTACTTTGAAAAACAAACTAAAGGAATTGTCTAATTGCTCATAAAATAAACTAAAACAAGTAAAGATAATAAGGCAACATATGTAGAGAAATGAAAGGGTAAACATAATTGTAATAAAAACAATACGAAAGCAAAAGCATGACGATGCAACTAACTTTTAACAAGTGATTTTAATGTTATTATGACATTGTTATCTCTAGATAATTAGCCCTACGCCCCTAATGCAGGTTGCACTAAGAAAAAAAGCAAAACAGAAGCAGTCAGCTTATTGCTGACAGAAAACTTTGAAAGTGACTCCAGAGTCAGGAAATTGTAACGTGACCCACCTCCTGCCGTTTCATTATGCAAGAAAAGTTTTATGAATTAGGAAAGAAGTTGAATGAAAAAATAGATTGTTCACAGTAACTTTGCAAGGTAAAGGCTCAAGTAGTTGCGCAGGGTATACACAGGGGATACACGGAAGAAAATGCTATGTTAAAAAAGATAGATACTGACTCTTGAAATGCATTAAAGTGATGTGATGTGGGTTTTTTTTTAAGCTGCGCTAATCAATATTTTTATATTCATGCAAAATTAATTAATGTAATATGTAAGGTGTCCCTTGTAGTGATGAACCCACAGAGAATCACCAAACTCTGTAGCTCCTCTCACCTTGAACAGGCTGTTAAAACCAAACAGCTTATTGTTTGGTTTTAACAGCCCACACATTTGCTGTTTTAGTTCAGTCTCACTGTTCTCATCAATCCCATGTCCAGCAGCTGTTTCTGATAAACCCACTGTACACTACCTGCTTAGCTCCGAACACAACATAGACACAGTTAGCGGAGTTGGTGAACACAGTGAAGCATTTATAAGCTAAAGAGCCAGATATTTTCCTCAGAAGTTGGTGGAGACAAAAAAATAACTAAAAGGAGAGTGAATATTGGGCTCATGTTCAGCAGGTGGACAGAAATATGATTCCAAAGTATTGCTCATGTTGCCCTATGTCTGCTGGATGTTTAATAATGAACTGCTTGCCAACATGTTCACCATATCGACTTTAAATGGTGATAATATAGCAATGCGGAGTTGTTGAGCTGCCACGAAGTGGCCAAAAAATCAGTTAATGCAGATTCAACATCTATGAACCAAATTATGTGAAAATAACATAAATTCTACTTTAACTGAAAAATATAAAAGAACATCAAAACTATTTGAATCACACTTCTTGCACCTGTAGGTCTTTGTGTAGCATCAGTTATCATTGAAAATGTTGAAATTAAGAAATTTCACATTGTGTTTCTTTACTCATTGTCCTAACTGTGTTGTATAACCATCACTGAAAAATATGCTAAGAAATACTTACGAGGTTCTTAGCCACACTAAGCAGCTTGGCCAATGTCGATTGGTCAGTCGGTCCGCCACTCTGGTTCAGAGTGAAATATTATTGAATGGATTACCATTAAATTTTGCACAGACATTCACTGGAAAAAATCAATGTTGTTTCCAATCATTTACAATCATCAGTAGTACAACCTCACTGACCATTTTTGCAAATAAGACTTTTTTGATTGCTTTATCAATTGTTTCAAGGTCAAGAATGATCTTTTAAACCAAAAATTTTCAACTACCGTTTACAACATTGATAATTGAACTCCCAATCTCAAGATTGATCTTGGATGCAGCAGTTAGTTTCTCAAAAGGTAAGCAGTTACTGAGGCTGTGGGATGCACAATTATAACTGATGGTGAACAACATTTCAAAACAGCCCTGGTTGAAAAGTAAGAGTAAGACTGTGCTTTCACCTTTTGGGTATAACAGGCACAGTTTTTACCATGTTTTTTTTTTTAGTGTGTATACTGAAAAAGTTTAATAATAATGTAAGGTAATTGTATGCTAATGTAGGCAAAGGTGCCTGGAGGGTAAGTGAGTACACAGGAGGAGTGTCAGTAGGTGAGTTTGGGAATCAGCTCCCATCTGCTGCAGCACTTTAGAGGCCATGGACTCTAACACCATGGACAAGAAAGGACAGGTGCTGGAGGTTAGAGGAGGAGGGCACGGAGCATCTGTATTTGTGTCCAAAAAAGATAATTTTATCTGTGTGGGGTATAAGTCTGTGTGTGTATTAGAGGGACAGATGCTGGCCTAGCAGGTGCACCATCCCCTGACAGGTGACAACTCTGCTTTGAAAACCTTATGGCCAACAGATCAGGGTCACATTGTTAGTTAAATACTTTCTGATTTTCCAGGGGCACTCACTTTAACCTGCCTGATGTGCCGTGGGGACACTGTTAATTAGATTCTTTAAGAAGTGCTGGCAGTGCTTGCACTGTGTCCATGATAAACAGCTAGCATTTTGAGGCCTAAACAACAGCCAGGTTCACCTGTAACTATGCAAATTGTCACAGTTCAAAGACAAAGGAACCCAAGAGCATGACTTGGGAGGCAGATGTAAGAAGTAGAAGAAGAGTCTTTATTTAGAAATACAAAGATACAAAGATCCAGGCAGTCAAACAAAGTACAAAGGGACAGGCTGAGGAAGAATCTGAAATACACAGGCAGGGTCAAAACTAGATCAGGTTAAAAAATCAGGCAGGAAATAATCGGAGCCCTGCAAAGGCACAAAGACAGTCTGGCAGAGAGCCAGTGGAAATGGACCGGTATATATAATAAGAAGCTAATGAGGGAATGGGAACAGGTGAGTGGGGAGGATGAGCAGGTGAGGTGATTCTACTGGCGGGAAGGGCAGGCAGGTGGGAAGAAGAAGAATTAGAACATGTATGTACAAACAACCACACTGATACAAATTGCAGATACTCCACTCTGCCTTTGTATTACCTTAAACCGATATATAGGTAGTGCAAAGACAAAGTGCAGTAACTACAGTCTTAGTGTCTTCTTTCTGAGAAAATCTAAATCTAATTTGATTGCTTAATACATTATATCTATTTAATTGTTTTATTGTTTACATTTTTAAAAGAAAGTAATGAAATAGATGACTAATTAAGAAAAAAATCAAGCAATCCTGAAATATTATTTTGTGAGTTTTAACCTATTAAGATGGCTTGACGTATTTATTTTAATTGTAAAATTTATGTAAACCAATTTTTGGAATTAGATATATGCTCTCGTAGAATATAATCAAGTTCCTGTCTTAATAGAAATAAATAAATCAAATCAAATCTAGGTTAATAAACATTAATGTTGTAATGCTTGCTGTATAGATACAAGTTGAAGTTATATAAATAATGACGTAGCTACATAGTGTGCAATGTAACACCTGATTATAGTTGTATTATCTGCTCCCCTAAAATATACAAGAGAGAAGGGAGGAGGCTGTCAGTCTGTAAAATAATATCAGTGTACTCTATTGTCCCGTCTAGCTAGCTAGCACTAGCACAGTGATATCCAAGCTATTATTACTATCTACTACGATCAGGTTAGCTGAAAATACACAGAGAAAGTAAGTAAGAGTTCCCAGTGGAGAAGACCAAGATTCCCTTCTTTGAATTGTCCTGAAATTGGCTAGAATATACAGGATTTACACACACTGAAGCCTAATTCATTAAAAATTTGGACAGCTGTTACATTGTTTTTTTCTCTAAGACAGAACAAGACTGAACTTAGACGATTTGTCACAAGATAAATTTTGACCAAAACTGTAGTTACTGCGGTGGGCTTTGCAGGGCAGCAAAATCAAAATACACGCACATGTGTGAAGGGGGCGAGAAAAATCTTCTCTTTGTCGCTGATTCCTTTGTCAGCTTGTTTTTTGTCTGCCAACAGACAGCATGGCTTCTCGCTCGCCTCGTACAGGTACAAGTACACCTGTAGAGAAAACTGATCTGAATACTCCTGCAACAGGAGAAGCCCGAGTCAATCGGAAAAGAAAGAGATTGTCTAGTCATGAACAGCTACAAAGACCTGAGCTTACAGACACAGAATATAGTCTCATATTGCTGTTTAGGAGAAGATCTACTTAATACACTTAATAAATTTGATATTCTGGATGCCTTGCAAACAGAGATAAAGGATCTAAAAGAAGGTTATCGGGACATGAAAAAAAAAATCATATGCCTCAAAAAGGAAAATGAAAAACTGAGTGAAACCGTGACGGATATTCAGTACAGATCGATGAGTGATAATCTAATTATCACTGGTATACCTGAAGTCCTAGGTGAAGATGAGGAAGAGCAGGTTAAAACATTCTTCCAAAAGGAGCTCAACCTTTCAGAGGAGACAGCAAAGGAAATCATCTTCGCCTGAGCACATCACTTGGGAAAGAGAAGATCATTTGCAGATGCGGCTGCTTCCTCAACAAAAACTTCAAAACTTCAACTTCAAAGCCAGTTGTTATCAAGTTTGAACACTTCAAGCAGCGATAGTGGATAAAAAGTCTGGGCCCAAGGTAAGCCTTTCAGAATCTCTGAACAGTTTCCAAGAGTGAAAATGGAGAGGCGCAAGTGCTTCTACAACTTTATCACCAAGAAAAAAGAAGAGGCAAAAAGGCAAGCTTGATTACTGATACGTGATATGTGAATGATAAACTGTATATGGATCCAGACATTACTCCCTGGCTTAGAGCATGGTGCCCCCCTTTCCGTAAATACAATGAATTTATTAATATGGCCAGGCCTGTTAGGCCTATTTCATTAACAGTGGAATTTTGTTTACAGAGAGACTCACTCTACTCAACTGGATGAGATTAAATAGAAAAAAGAATGGGGGGGGGGTAAGATATACTTTTCACATGGATGCTCAAATTCTAAGGGTGTAATGATAATGTATACATAGGAAGTAGATATTGTGGTCAAATATAAAATAATACCTCACGCAGGTAGATTAATTATACAAGATATATTAGTGGATGACTTAGAATTTGTATTAATAAATCTGTACGCACCTAATTCTGATGATCCACTCTTTTCTGAAGACATCTTCAATACGTTGCAAGAAAAGAATTGATAAGAATTTGAATGACAGGAGATACTGTACTAGATGTAGATTTGGATCGAAAAGGCATACAAACTAAGAAATGCCATTCTAGAGCATTTAATGCTATTTCTAGCATTATGACCTCATTAGACTTAATTGACATATGGAGATTGCAGAATCTGAAGCAAACAAGATATACATGGAGACGAGGAAATCAGGCAAGCAGAATAGATTATTTCTTAACATCATTTTCACTGACTCCAAAAATTAATAAAGTTGGGATTAAAGAGAGATTTAGGTTAGATCATCATCTAACCACAGCATTTCATAGGGGCCCAGGATACTGGAAATTCAATTAGCTGTTATTGAAAGATTAAGTGTTTATAGATACAACAAATAAATTCATAAAAGATTTCTTTGTAGTAAATAATGACACTGCGGATCCTTTCATTATATGGGATGCTTTTAAATGCACCCTGAGGGGACACTTTTTATGGTGTGGTAAGCCAGACAAAATAAAAAGAGCTTATCTATATAATGATTACAAACATGGTGGATTTGTTAAACCTTAAAGCACTCAGCTTTGTATTAAAAGAATCCCCTATAGCTACATTTATTTTAAATCTGCAGTGGTTCTCAGCAGTTATTGAAGTTATTGATGTCCGTTCATGATGAAGGGTAGAGTTGGAAAAAGAGAAAAAAAAAGATAAATAAAAAAAAACATTGGAACGTCAATAAAGGTCAACTAAAGGGATGTAAATATGTTCATTTTTTGGCTGTAAAAAAGAAAGAGAAAAAAATCTTCTCTTATAACAAAGGCTGTGTGACACATTTTGATGTTTATGCAGCAGTTCAATGTATTGTAAAGTGCTGGTTGAGGGATTGATGGACAGAAACATCTACACATGTTAAGCTTAATTAAATTGAAACCCAACAGCTAACTATTTAACCTTCTGCAATGGACAGGACCAATTTGACTGAACATAATTTAGACCTGGCCTAACTTTGGCTGTTGATGGTTTTTAAAGAGGGTTAATCTTTCTTCCAAAAACTCTAAAACATGTTTATAGGGTTTGCTGTACATTTGCTAACTGAATATCATCACTTTAATCAAGGTAAAAGAATTATTTTATTAGCATTCAGCAATACGATATCACATGAATCCCATGTGGCATAATGTCAAAGAATCATGGGGGCTGTAGCTGATGAATGCAAAGGCAATATTTGTTGTTTTGACTTCATTAGAACGATAAGATGATTACATTTTACTATGCAGTACATCAGTAGATACCCATTAAGTAAAAAGAGGCTACAGAGGAGGGGAACTGATTGTTTTAATCTAAAATGCTCATAGTTGGCGTAACCACATCCGCAGGAAGATATGAAAAATACTTGCATCTTTGTTGAATAAAGAAATAATATAGACATTGTTCAATATAAGTAAGAAAGTAAGAAAATAGTACAATATTAAAATTATTAAAATGTTAAAGATCGTGACTGTGATTGTGAGTGTTAGGTGACAAGGTTATTCTTCTTTTGTGAGGGTAAGGTTGTTATTAATAACTCACCATTTCATCTTCCATTTGATCTTTGTCCAACTTGTCAGTCTCCATTCCCAGTTCTTGAAAAGACATGGCCTTAGGCCAAACTGAAGGGCATATTTGACAAGGATGGGTAGATGCTTTCATCACACCCCAGGTTTTCTCAGAATAAATGGATAAGTGCCCAAAATTTGAAAGTAAATTCCTCTCTCACCTTGGCTGACGATCAATGCAGGGTCTATCTTCTTGGAACTGGTCCAGTGGGTACCATTTTGTCTAGTACTCATTCATGACAATTCCTCCATAATAAGATAGAGGTGGCTGGCACGAATCAAACCATTCACACACCAATAATGTTTGCTCATTCAATTGGCAGGGGTGCAGCTGAGACAGGCTGCAGAGCCCAAATGAGACCAAAGCAGCCAACGCTGAATGATAAACTACAGGGACAGTCATTTGCTT
This sequence comes from Scomberomorus guttatus, assembly GCA_038419695.1. Classification (NCBI taxonomy): domain Eukaryota; kingdom Metazoa; phylum Chordata; class Actinopteri; order Scombriformes; family Scombridae; genus Scomberomorus; species Scomberomorus guttatus. Next base: position 27,731,624 of record CM076452.1, read on the forward strand.
ATTAATTAATATTGCCTATGACAGAACATAGACATATAGAAGGCTGCAAAAGCCTTGCAGACATGAATCAGTTAAGGGAAATATTTTCAAGCCTCTCTGCCATAGGTCTTGGGAAAAAAAGGACGTTTATTTTCTTATATTTCAACCAGACATGGGAATCAAAAACATTTTATGAATACCACTCTTATTTTTTTCCGCTAGAAAGGAAAACACCCACCAAAAAACTGTGTCTCTCCTTATTTGACCCAAAAGTCCCAGAAGGGGTTTTGTATTGGTTTGCGAAGATATCATTCAAATTATAACCAATCACTGTCTCAACATCACTGTGGGGGTTCCTTGTCAACCTACCATATTTATACTGTTGGGAATCAATATAAATACAATTGCCTCAACTAATCAACTTTTAGATCAGCGAGGTCATGCGTTGCAAAGATGAAAGGAGTACCTCTCTTCCTACTGTGAAGGAAGATGGCTTTGGAAAATATTCTGCTGGGCTCAACAACCACAATTACACACGTATGCATAAAAGATTATCATGCAGGTTGAAAAAAAATCTGAATAAAATGTGTTTTCAGAAAGACGTTTTCTTCTTTGTAAATCTGAAATTTACTTTTATCAACAGAATGTGAAGAAATAACAGTTTTGACATTATGTCAAAGACGTCTATGTATTGTGTTGCAGAGATATCTACTGAAGTTAGCATACTAACCAGCTAGCCCCAGCCGAAGAAGAGGCGCTGCCCTGAGGGCATATTCTAACCTCTTGTTAATCATGTTGAAAGTACTGCCCCTGGTTAGTCAATGAATGGAACAGTAAATGCAATGATGGCAAGAAACCATGTTCAGTGACAAAGAAAAGAAGTGATAAAAATAGAAGCAAAACAAGAGTTAACATTGGCGTTGCTTTCCACCACTGAAGACAGCTCTTGGCGAGTAAAGGGATGAAGTTTAATGCACAGGTTTAGCTAATGCTAATGGTAATGGACAGCTTCTTTTTCTGCTACTGCAGCAACTTTCTGGTGATATGCTAACACCAATTTATTTGGAGTGTGGAGTATGAATTCAACAGGTGGCCAATTCTTACATATACACCTTTAAGACATAAATACTGCAAGTATGTGTTTAGGTGTTTGTGAGGAGTATTGATACTAGAGCTCAGCAGCACATTTATATACACTATGGTTGCTATAAGGATGTGGACAGGCAAGTACTCAGACCCCAGACAAGTACCCCAGACCCCTGCATTAAAGGGGCAGGTATAACACAGGTACTGTCTGGTACACTCCATTCTCTTCTATAACAAGGAAACATCTGTCAATGTGGATACTAATTGACAGCTTCCTCAATCAGCTGAGTTACACTGTGCAGTAAATGCATAACATTCCCAAAACAATCACAACTGTTTTCTTTAATTAACTGACGTATACACATGGGTATAGGATGAGTGAAATGACTCTGGAAAAAGTTCATGTGCCTGACCAAAAATAATGCTTCCAGTTAGAGGTATTTAAGAATCATAAGTCAGACCAGTGCAGACTGTAAATGTTAGGTTGTTTTATTGTTCGGTTCCATTCCACATAAGCAGATGTGGGACTGCCCTTGATGTAATGGACACTTTATGTGAGTGAGCAAATAGAGTCGGAGTGGACAGGGAAGGTGTGTAGGAACTTGAACAAGATTAAGCCAAAGAGACATTATTTTTGTCATACCCATTGGTACTGACTGTATCCTGCTGAAATTGGAACTCTTTAATTTTGTATCATTTACATAAAATATTTGTAAATACACATCCCACCTAAGGAACTCATTAATGGTGAAACACCAAATGAGCTGTTTGTGGTCCCCATAGTCTACGCTATTTTTTAAAACCACAAACTTTGAACAAGTCTGAGGGCAAGGAAAAGTAAAGAGAGATACTTTCTAAAAAGTCTGTGTTCTAGATGATACTTTTTCAGAGGAATTTTTTCCATAATCAACATTGAGAGATGAAGACAAAAGAGTCCTGCTGGTAACTGGATAAGGGGATGTGATGGTCCTTGGATTGGTCATTATTTTGTTTGTGTGGGTGTTTGTGGGAAAATCTGTGAATGAGTGTTTGTATATGAGTGTTTGTATGTGTGTGTTCAGTAGCCCGTCTGTGTGTATATTAAAAAAAAACAGTAGGTCAGTACGTGTGTGTGTGTGTGTGTGTGTGTTTGTGAGTGGTCATGACAGCTAATCTGTGAGCAGGTGTGTTTTTTGAGCACATACACACAGTAAATCAGTTAAATCTTGCTGTCTGTGGATGATGCATGATGCCACCATAGGCACATCACTCACACTGTCATGACATGCATTTGAGCCAAACAAACTCAGAAAATTCTCCTTTAAACTCTTTCACTACAAATGACGTAAGGACTCTCTGAACTAGCTCAGAGTGTTTGTTTTACAATTTCATGTTTTTTCACGGAACTAAAATTGGAAGCCAAACCAAATATTGAGCCACAGAAGGGTTAGGGTTAGACAGCTATGAAGCAGAGTCACAAAAACCTTGCTCTGTTTTTTAAACTAATTGCAACACATATCCAACACACCTCTTGCAGTAAGGCAGTCTGATCTATTCACAGTTTCTTGCTCTGCCCGCAGCACTATTGTTTTTTTGTTTTTTTTTGATTGCTGATTCAAATGTCCCAGGTCCAGATTGTGATAAAATGTTAAGTTAAATATGCAAATAATAATATAAACATACAAAACAATACAAAACAGTGAGCTCAATAACAGTGGTTAAAAAAGGAGAAGACAGAGGTACAAACACATGAGCCAAAAGACAGAATAAGGCTTAATTATAAAACAGATGTGAGGTATATAAATATTGCAATTTTCTGCAGGTTATACAGTGCTATTGCTACACTGCAAACATCACTGCTGCTGCTAATATAGAGCAATTAATGGCCTCTCCTGCAAACCAGGATCCAACTATAGGCTCAGAGTCTATTATCCCCTGGGACTGCAGGGCAGAATGTAGGGCTAAACAGACTACAAAACAAACTCACCAATAATCACACATAACTCACTATCACATGTTGCACAAGGACAACTGAAGATATGCTACAGTTACTGAGCTTAAGTGTATAATGATGATTACTAACAGTGTATGTGGGGATATAACTAATTTAAGTCAAATCTGTTTCAAATTATAGTTGCCTTTAATCGTAAGTAAATTTACCCAGGTGCCATTAGCAATGAGGCAGCTAATGCAAAGCTAATGTTAGCCATCTGTTTACAGCTTTGTGGCAGTCAATAAAGCTGAGTAGCCTCAAATTTGTGTTAATTCCCTCAATGACACTGATATGGTAATAGGTGGTTGGCTGAGATGGAGCTCATGGCTGGTCTGTGTCTAGCGACAGAAATGGTTGTGTAAAGAATGAAAAAAAGAGAGCTAGATAGGCTCCTTTCTCACCTATGCATGCCTGGCCTATTCTACTCGCTATGGACTCAGATTCAACCTTTGTGCTTTCATTACTGGATCTCAGTGCAGCCTTGGCTTCTCTGGCCTTGCCCTCTCTTGGCTTATCTGAAAGAACACGATAATAATACTTCATCAAAATTTTCTGATGTTAAATATGGAGTACCCCAGGGCTCTGTTCTCGGCCCTTTGCTTTTCTCTCTTTATAATTCACATTTTGGCCAGATTATACACAGTCATGGAATAAATTTGCATTGCTACTTGGTTGATACTCAGCTTTCCTACTTCTAAATTTGGATAAAACTGATAAATCTTGGTTTGGTCCTAGCCTCTCTTTTGATAAGCACATCAAAGAAATCACCAAGACTGCTTTTTTTCACTTACGCAACATGGCTAAAATGTGGTCTTTCCTGTCCGTAGCTGATGCAGAGATTGTAATACATGCACTTTTGTCATCCAGACTTGATTACTGTAATGGTCTGTGTTCAGGCCTGCCACACATTTCACAGTCTTCAGTGGTCAATGGTCCAAAATGATGCAGCTAGAATCTTAACTAAAACAAGAAAATTTGACCATATTATATATTTGGTCAAATTTTAGCCTCCCTTCACTGGCTCCCTATCCATGTTAGATCAGGGCTCCTGTTGTCCCCAGAGATAAAAAGAAGTCAGGCAGCAGGGCCTTTTCCTATCAGGCTCCCTTTTTATGGAATAATCTCCCTGCTACCATCAAACAGTCTGACTGTTCTAATCTAAACTTAAAACTCATCTTTTTGCCTTAACCTTCAATTAGTTGCTTTTAATTGATTATTTCATGGTCTTGAACTTGTTACTGCTATCCTCCCGGCGGGTCAGTCTCAGTCTCAATGAATTTAGCAAGCATTACTGATTTAAAACCTTGTTTGTCCTCCCAGTGAGATTATTGATTATTGCAACTGTTCTGATAACAATTGTATCTCTCTAACCTTCTGTTTGTTCCATAAGCATGATCTGAGCTGTGTGACCCTCTCGCTCTCTCTCTCTTCTTCTTCTCTCTTTTCTCCTTCTCTCTCTCTATTTCCTTGTCCTTTCTTTTCTCCCAGGCATCTCTTTGCTGGACCATCAGCTGTCCTTGGACCGCTTTGCTCTTTGGCTATTTTGGACACACATCTGCATGTCTGTCTTTCCTGGGAGAGGGATCCCTCCTCTGTTGCTCTTCCTGAGGTTTTTTTCCATTTTTTCCCAGTTTTTTTTTTTTCTAAGGACAGAGGATGATGTACTGCTGCACAGATTGTAAAGCCCCCTGAGGCAAATGTGTGATTTGTGATATTGGACTATACAAATAAAAAATTTACTATCACTGCAAGACATGGATGTGAATGTCAGAATGTCAGTTCCTGAAAGTTACTCAAATTGTTGGACACAGCCCCCGCTAATCTGACGTGGGGTAAGGGGGCTTGCGAAACGTTTTGACTGCTCAAAAAGCAAATCTGACAGATAATACACCAGAGTTCAAGAACAGGTTCACAATTTTTCAAGTATGTCTTAAAACAACAGTGAGGTGCCCAAATGAACAATGAAATGGTTTTTCTTGCTGTAATCATTCCTCCTGTTCATACTGACCATTAGAAGATCCCTTCATAATGCACTTACAATGTAAGTGATGGGGGACAAAATCCACAGTCCTCCTTCTGTGCAAAAATGCATTTAAAAGTTTATCTGAAGCTAATATGAAGCTTCAGCCGCCTAAATGAGTCAAATCAAATAGATATATTTCAGCATTACAATCTTTTTAGTGGCAAATTCCCTATTTTTTCTATTATATTTCTAACGCAGCTCAACAGAGACACACTGACCGAGGAATTTTATGCTAAAAATGTGTCACTTACAGCATGAACAGGAGGAATGATTACAGCGAGGAAAACCTCTTTCACTGTTCATATGGGCACCTGACTGTTGTTTTAAGACAGACTTGAAAAATTGTGAAGCTATCCTTTAATGTGTATTCATTCAGTCCCCAACAAATGCATTCCTATGTATTCCTGTTTGAGTAACGTTTGCTAAAAACTACAGTGATCAGCTATTTTAGGAAATTTCTTAGCATTTAAAAGAATATATATACTACATGAGCCATTTTTAAAGGTTTATGTCATCAGCAGTAGTGAATGGGTTTGAATAATTTGCTGACAATGAAAAACATATATAGAATAACATATGCCTTATCTTTTATTCTACACTGTAAAGGGCTTGTTTTGAAGAAAGAAAGAAAGCCTAACTTAATGTACATTATCCACACACAGAGGATAAACACCCTCTCCTGTTTTCTCCATCCTCCATTGTGTTTCACCTTTACATAACAGGACACTTTCTAACATGGATCATCATTTTGAGCTCTGTGCTGGTTTTGTCTGTCTTCTGTGGTCTGTGTCTCCCCCCGATGTCCCAGTGTAAGACGGCGGAGCTGTCAGTGTTAGACATGGTCTGTGGGTTATCAGTGCTGGAAGCTGCTATCCAGTGCAGGACAGGACAGTTAAGCAGACGGGCTGACAGGCTGACAGGTGTCAACTCTACGGGATTCAGGCTGATCCAGACCTCTCACTCGCCACAGTGCTTCAAGAACAGGTGGCTCACGCTGATATATCACACACACACAGCCATGTTCACGTTGAAACACACATGCAAACACACCATCAGAGGCATGGATGAGTATGCAGGCTTGCGTGAGCACACAGGCATTGACAAGCATCAGTAAGCATGCATGTATATTCATGTAACCACACATGCTTATGTATCACATGTGGTTATGTTCACATGCAAATCTCAAAATCACAGAAGTGAAAATACATTTATACCGGCAGAAATGTACACATGTACTGTATATACTTTGCATTTAATATAAGCTTTGCATTTAATATAAGCTGCATATAAATACCATTATATTGTTGAATGTATCCAGACATATAGGACACAACTTTTACCTCACACATTCTGACATATACACATTCACGCCTCAACATATTAACACTAGAACTGCTGTAAGTGGCCATTTTGAGCGCTAGATTCCAAATTCTATCATCTCTCATGATAAATACCCAATTGAAAGATTAATGCATTTATTGTGTTATATCTTTTAAAAACGACACAACACCAAAATGTATATTTAACAAGTTTAATTATACATTTATCAATATTCATATCATCACATATAGTAAATCATAATTATTGCATATATTCACACCAGTATTTTTCTGTAGAGAAATTCATTCAACATAACAATTAAAAAGAAAATAACAATTAAACGTGTCATATTTGATCATGAAACATTTTATTTTAACATTTATAACAAAGAAAATAATTTAAAAAAAGGTGGAAACAAGCTGATTTGAAACAAACAAAAAAAGAGAGCCAAGAACAAAGTTATAGGCTATAGAACTATAAAACAATTAAATAATACTCATCAATAGCACGCTTGGTTATTTAAGCTTCACAGTCAACACAAGTGACCTCTCTACTCCTCGTACAGTTTCCACACACAGGTTTTCGGCATTTGCAGCAGGTGTCGTGTGTTTTATTTTGGTTGCAGCTTCTCTGAACCTGGCACTGCCTCCGTTTTGGTGTCTGCTGCAGTGGTTGCTTCTGCAGCTGAGTGGGAGCATGTGCCAACTGCCATGCTGCCCTTTTTCCCTCAATGAACTCCGCTCTCAGCTCCTCTGCCAGTTGCTGCATGAACTTCCTCTGGGCTATTTTGCTGCCGGTGCACTCCTTTAAGAGGATGTAGGCATTGATCCCAGCCAAGTCGGGGATGTTATAAAATACAGCCACTGGCCATCTACGTGTGCGCCTTTCACAGAGTATGCCCTTGCCATCTGAGCCAGGACATCCACGCCTTGGTGTTATTATAGTACATCACCGACTGCGGCTTTGCCGTTGGCCCATCGGTGATGCCCACACTTGGTGTGCATGGTGCTTAGAATGCACACATTCTTCCTTGGCTTTCCCTGGTAGGTGGTGAGCGTAACTCATGCTTTGTTTTCCCCAGGGTGCCAACCTGGCTGGTCTTCTTGGCCTGTATGTGGCCGGTTTGAGAGAATTGAAGAAATTATCTGTTGTAATATTTCTTCCCTTCCCCAGGAATGGCTCCGCCAGTCTCAGCACCACACTCTCTCCCACAAGGTGATCTCTGCTGTCCTTTCCCAGAAATGGAGCCCCATTCAGCATGTATTTTGTTTGGACATCCGCAGCCAGCCAAAATTTGATGCTGAATTTAGGGCTTGTAGTAGGCTATGCTGTTCTGAACAAACTTGTTCCAAGCGGCCAACACCAGGGCAAACCTGCCATCCTGCAGACGCACACGTCGGGTCTCCTTTTTATCAAACTGCACGAATCTCATTATGTCCCTGAAGCAATTTCTGGCCGTGGTTTCCTTGAAAAACGGAAAGCCCCATTTTTTCGACCACAGGCTGTCCAACTCCATGTTTTTTGCACCCTGTGCTCCACAGATATATAGCAGGGCTATGAAGGCTTTCAGTTCAGCCACTGTCAGGTCCCCTGACCTGTCACTACGGTGCTGATGTGCCGCAGCCACAGTGCAGTCCCTGATATGCTTCAGCATGCCATCATCAAACACACACAAGAAGGCCATGAGTGCATCTTCAATATTGTGCTGTGCATGCGCTGTGGGGCCAACAGCTTCAGTCTGGACATTTTGACTCTGCCTTCTCCCTGGATGTTCAGTTGGCTGAAGGACCGTCCACACCGTCCCATCCTTCCCATCCTTCCCCTTTTCCACAGCCGCCTCCAGCCAAGATGACTCCAGGGGCGGGCTGAGCACTCCAATTGGCTCAAGAGCAGGTACTGGTTCAGGAAGGCCTAGAACAACAACAACAACAACAACAACAACAATAATAATAATAATATATTATTACTACTACTACTACTACTAATAATAATAATAATGACTAATTATGGACCGTGAATCACTCTCTGAGGATGAAGTGTTTTCATTCACCTAGGAAAGGTTGCTGTCACTTTCCACCTCTGATAGATCCCCTCCATCAGAATCACAGCTGTTCAAGTTCTGAAGCATCTCCAAGGCCATGGCAGCAGTCATCTCTCTTCATTCTTTCATTCATTTCAGACATTTTCTAAAGGTTCCTTATAAACTCCAACGTAGGCAAATACAACAATTACAAATACAATAATTTGTGTTTGTAAGCAATTAACATGCAAATAGCACTCAATACCGCTAGTGACATTTCTCTGACAGAGACAATGATAGTTGCTAAGCAACCAAAATGAAACATCACCCAATGTCATCAAAGATTAACTATGGAATAGCGTGAAATTATATGGCTGAAATAGGCCTTTTGTGTAATTTATATAAACCATTTTAAATGAAAACACAGACACTTTTAGGAAAAGTCAGCAGGATTGTATTTTATTTTATTCAACATGTTATTGCACATATAAATTTCAAAACGGTCAAAATGTGAATACTTGTGTGTCTCCTTAACAAGCAACCCACTCTTTTGAGCACAGAAATGGTTATTGTTCTTGAAACCTTTTGAATAAGACTTGTTCTGGTCTAAGTTTAATATAAAAATTCAGAATTAGTCTAAATGATACTAAGTCAAATCTGCAGAGGCACAAACTCGGTAAAAAATGTAAAAAAAAAAAAAATTCTAATAAAATCTCATCCATTTCTTTAATTTTGAGTTAAGTTAAAGTAGTAAAGTAGTAGAACCTCACCAATTATACACAAACGTCACTGTTGACCACATTCACTGGTAACATCTGGCTGTTTAACAGTGATCAACATGTGGAAACAGTTGAAACAATGTGAAGCACAATGTAAAACAAACTTACAGTAGTAAGAATGCAGGAACAAAGATGAAATGAGACTTATGTCTGTGAATCTATTGTCCCAGTGCATGATGAGAGGGTACCTCGTTTAACTGCAATCACATGATAAGCCAATCATATGAATGCTAATCATGGTTTTAACTCTCTACTCATTTTGCCTTTGTTATTTAAGATGACTTCATCCAGGATTAACAAATCAGTCCTCAAGGTGCCTCAAAGAACCAAATTAGCTGGATGAGAATTAACAGGATTATTTTAGTCTGAAAACAGCATGTTAGCCTGAATTAGTTAAGCTACATTTAAAGAACAGGGCCCGGAGAGCAGCAGGGTTCAGTGCGCAATCTGTCACTGGACCAGAAGACATTGAGTCAAAGTGGATGGCAGTTTTTATGTCTTGGGATAGTGGAACAGCAGCCTGTTGGCGCCCCTCCTGGAGCCTCCTCAGTCTCCCCATCTCAAATGACGGTATATCAGCTATGACAACTGGGGGAAAAGTGCAGTGCAAAATACACAGTGACACAGTGAGATTTGCACCTTTGATTGGCAGACAAACATGACAAAGAGGGAGGGAAAGTTGCCGTATTGCAATAGGTCCAAAATACCAGTTGAATCTGCAAACCTTTTCTCACTCGCCACCGATTGTCTGCAGGCACCAGAGTATTTCTGTTGGAAATCCTGCCTTTAAAAATCAGTTTTAAAACCCATACATTGAAATATCAAGGAATTTATAACAAACTTTGTGAGAATACTATCATTATACAAACAGTCCTATCTACATGGTAAGAAATGGCTAATCAATGTGTCTCTCACAGCTTTTTAAATGATCACCGGTAGATAAATTATAACCATCTTAAGTCTGCTTTTGTTCTCTGTTCGAGACTTTTTTTTCTGAGCAAGTGAACAAAAGAGAAAGACAGAAAACCAGATTTCTGAGGTGACAGTGGGAGGAGGAGGTTGAGAGAAAAAAAAAGGAAACAGAGAGTTTTGTCGCTTCATGAGAATAAATGGGTACTGTTCCTTGGATCATTTTAACGCATCATAAACTCTGCCCCTCTGTTGCTTTCCCTCATACCTTTCCCTTTCTTTCAGCAACACTCTCCTTGGTTTCATTTGAAAGGTGCATGCCTCAAAGATTTGAGTAATATTCCCAACTGGCTGTCAGATTTCATATGGAGGCAGCTTTTTCCCCTCGCTAACGCAGCATCCGACCATTGGCCTTTTGTAAAGGGAAGAGTGGCACGTCAAAGAGATGCAGTATTAAAGCAAATCATTTTTGGAAGGCAGCGACAGAAGAGTTTATATAAATACAAAGAGTAGGAATGAGCTATCAAGAAGCACAATGGCTGTAGACTGTTTCTCACATCTTCTCCTTTAAAGTCCCGCTGATCATTGAGTTTAACTTGCAGACAGAGTAAGTTAAGCTCATTACACCTCAGTCCTGACACCTGTACCTCATGTTCGTTTTATGCCACTGTAGTCACATTAAACTCATGCAGTATCAGCAAAGTCTTTCCAAGGAAAACTCTTTGCTTTCCTTCGTAGACACCCCCTATGTCAAACTGTCTAGTCAGTTTCAGGGATTTGGTTTGATGCCAGGATCATCAAACATTTAATAATGCCAAAAATCAGTGTCATCTGTCACATACTGCAGCTGCAAAACACTATACATGTAAAAAAAAAAAATTAAAGAAGCTAAAAATATGTAATACATTTTCAGATTGACGTCCAAAAATTCTTGAATTATTGAATACTGTCTTGAAAAGCTCACTAATTTGATGAAAACAGTTGATGTAGCTTGAAGATGAAAACAGAGGTCACTACAGTGAGGTTACTATTGCTTTAAATAACAGTATAATGCTGATGTCCACTAAAAAAAACACATGCACTTGATTCCTTTATAAAGTGTCATGCAGGTTTTCATGATGTTTGCCCTTTTTAAAGAGGCACACACATATTAGCAAGCTAACATTGTTGGTTCAACAACAACAATGGTTCATTCAGCTAGTTTATGTAACCTGGCAGTTAGTAGGTCTAAATATATAGTAACGACTAATCTCTAAAAGAACTACAGTAGTTTGTGAGGTGCAGCCAGTTTTAATGTAGTGATGCGGAAATCTCCACTTAGTAAAAACTTCCATTATAACTAGGCCAGCTGGTGCAATGGGCTCTTAATGTGGTGAACACTAAAGTGCACTGTTGGAAATTTTTTAGTTCCTGAATTATAAATGATATATATTTTTGGTAGCACCTTTTGTGCCCCACTAAAAAATAGAAATGTTAATTTATCAAAATCAATATAAATGTGACAATAGATTATTATATTAGTATAGTAACTCAATTTAGACAGACCCAAAATTTAAGTGAATTTGACATTCAGAGTTAATGCTGAATGTCTCACTAGTGTAGCCACTGCTTGCCAATGATGCCAGATGTGCGTTAGCCCCAAACTCTGTCCGATTATTGCAGTTTCTCATGTTTTCCAAAATAATGGTCAGTGTTGGAGGATGCACTGAATAACAGAGAAACACAGCCATCGAAAAGAGAGGGGAGAGAGCCTGAGAGCCTGCAGTCCACCAGCCAGCAAGTAGTCAGTAATTTGGACTAAAAAGGTCAGAGCAACTGATGGCTCCATCCATCTAAAATGGCAGCTGACCTGTGAGAGTGGGTTTGGGGTCAGGGTGGATTAAAGAGAGAGAGATACACAACAGCCTCACAACAAGGAAGGTCTACCACTGTAGCTCAGATGCAGAGCAGCTCAGAGTATAGCTAGTGTTCATAGTCAATGAATGAGAATATGTACAATTTCCTACGGACAGGCATGTCTGTCTTCATTTTCTATTTACATTTCATTATATCCATGACGTGTCCTAATACCTCTCCATCTCATCTTTAGTGAGGAGTCACAACAAGTAGTCCTGATGGCTCAATCCATCTAACATGTCTGCTGACCCCTATGAGTGCACACCAGAAGTGGTGGACAGGGGCACTAGATGGAGAAAGAAAATATATGTGGTTTAGAGAAGAGTCATCTTTACAGCAAGGATCGCCCAGATGGAAGAGAAAAAAAAGTTTCCATTTTGGACTCAAATGTGAATTTCAAGTTTTCTTTGAAGCTACTTCTATGTCTTGTACCTTCATCATATATATCTAACGCCCCTCTCCACCAGAGGCTGTCTGTCTGCTGATGGCTTCATCCATCTAATATGACAACCAACCTCTGAGAATTGCTTTGGGATCATGATGGGTCAAAGCCAGACAGAAAGAAAGATAGAAATGCATAGAGACTTGGAAAAGCGAAGAAGTGAAAGACAGAGTGATTGAGCTCATTGCTCTTTAATACAGCGCTGATGATGAACGATCTAATCAAGGATCAGTATTGACGAAATGGGCCTGTGTGAAACCTGGCTAAAGCCAAATTAATTCCTAACTGGGACATTGTTTTAACCTTTACCAAAAGCCTTAACCTTTCCCAAAACTTGAATACTTAATTGTCAACAGTAGAGATCATACTGGTACTTTTCCATTGCTACTAATCACAGTCAGCCAAGGCCATAGAAAGAAATATTCATGAACAGATTGAAAACTACATATCAATTCAGTGTATTCTGTAACAGACCATATCAGAAATGAAGTTGAAAAGAGTGGATGTAAATTGGATGTTTTCCAGTTCTAAGTATATCCTTTCCCCCAGGGATGTCCTTGGACCATTATTCTTTTTATTATATAGAAAAAAAAATACACACACACACACACACACACACACACACACATATATATATATATATATATATATATATATACACATATATATACATGTGACATGATCTCTTTTTTAATGCAGATGCATTGATAATGATTATGTTGGGAGCTGAGGTTTCTTTTCATTCAGCAACAACTGGAAGAACTCTTATTGGATTTTGAATCAAGTGAAGAAAATACCTCGAATTTTTAGTTTTTTAGTAACTGTAGCAAAAATTACTGATAATTATTTGTGCTGTCTCTTAGATAAGCAGCCACTATGTGAGGTCATCATTCAGGCTCTGAAAGCACTTAGCAAAATGTGTTAGATTAAATAGCATACCTTCTGAGAGAACAACATTTAAAAAAATCTAGCTGGGGCTTTAGTTCAATGCCACAACTCATCGAAAACAAGCGTTAGACTGCTCAAAACAAGCTCATTAGGGTTGTATCCATCACCTCCTCGTACACAACTGGACCCAAAACATTTTCAAAAATTCAATTGTCTTACAGTAGAAAAACAAATTATTCAAATTATGTCAGGAACTTGCTTATAAAAAATTGAAAAGAATGCAATTCCTGGTTGCTTAACTATTTCAGTCTAATCAGAAAGTGCTGTAATTTAATGACAGGGAGCTTTCAAAAGCAAATTATCACATTCAAGTCTTATCAGAGTCTAAAGGAAATTTGTCAATTTGTCAAAAAGGTCACTGTCATGGTTTTTAAAAGGTAATGAACAGTGTGTTGTGATTAATAACATCAAGTCTGTTGTTTACAAAATTGAAACAGGAAACCCCCGAAGGAACCGTCTTGGGTCCCATCCTTTTCAGTTTGTATATCCACGACTTGCCAGAAATATGCTCTGGTATCAGTCTTCAGATGTACGTTGGCGATACAGTCGTCCATGTATCTGGGAAAACCTATAATGCTGTTGCAGTTAAGCTAACCAAAAATTTAGAAAAAGTATCAGGAAAAAGTATCAGCTTGGCTTTATGCCTCCTGTTTGACACTAAACACTAAGAAAACAAAGTCTGTTTTTCCATTATAAAGCTACCTGCAACAAAATCCTTGCATGTTAGAATTAAAGGTGAGCTCATTGATAAGTAACTGAGGTGAAGTATTTAGGGATAACTGTAGATTCTCAGTTAAATTTTAAGTCATGCTAACCTTAGCTGTTTTAAGATGACAAGAAATTGCTTGACATTCGACTGTGCCTTGCTGTTTCTAAATTCAGTGATATTTTCACATCTGTCCTATGGTTTAGGTACCTGGTCCCAGGACAACCAGTCAGTAATTAAATCCATAGAGTGTCTTTACAATCGGCCCTATAAAATCTTGGATAAAAAGCAAATAAGGTGCTATCACTGCCGCATTTTAAGTTAATACAAGATTTTAAGTTTTGCAAACTTTATTGATTTTCATTATGTAAAGCTTGGGTTTAAATGCTAAAATGGACTTGCTCCTCAACCTTTCTTCAAATACATCAAGAGACCACAGAGCTGTAGAAGATCCACCAGAGCAGCTTCAAGTGGTAACTGTAAAGTTTAATTCTGCAAAACATCTTTTGCTCAGACAGCTTTTTCTCTGAAAGGAGTAAAGTCAAGGAATGTGCTACCTGATCACTTGAAATTTTCTGCAAACATCACCTTAAGAGAGCTACCAAATCATGATTAATTCAGCAACAAACCTGTACACGTCTAGTTTTCTAGTAGCTATGTTGCTATTAAATGTGTGTTTTATTGTATCTTTATGTACTCAATTTACCTTCTTTTTACCTTACTGTTTCAATATCTTATTTCTCACTGTTTTGATCTCTTATTTTCACAAAAGCCCTTATAGGGACAGGTGTTGCAAATTAGCATCTGCTATAAACACTATGATACTTACATTGGATAGCTGTCTTCAGTTTGTCTATGTACATTGTATCTGTCCATATCAAATAAACCATAAATAAATACACAATCTAATCAAATTGTTTCATTTACAGTACATCAGCAACCATCCAAACCTAACACAATTCATGTACACATATTATTCAGAGTGCTTTATATAAAAAAAAAGGACTGAACACAGAATGCATGCATGAAGAACACTGAAGCTGACTTGCTTATATTCCTCTGAGAGGAATCTAATTTCATCTCAGGTCCCTTTCACCGCTACTGACATTTAAATTATTGAAGACTCCAATATTCACCTAAAAAGTAAGTAATGGCATAGCCTCAGTAAGGCTATGCCCTTACTTTACATTACTTGTCGATACATTTGTCTTCAATCAATTTGTACATGAAAATACCAATTAACACCTTTTATGTGGTCCTGGCTCATTGCAATATTTTGTCATATCATTCAGCTCTGTCTGATCATGTCCTCATTATTTTTTGATTTGAACTGCTATATCATCCACCAAGTCTGGTTGATCCAAAACTGCTCACCTGCTCATGTAGTTAATAAGACCAAAAGTCTTGGCACAGCATTATTCTTAACACCCCCAAACTCAGATAATCTACCAACTTCAAACCAGTGAGAGGAGCACCAGCAAAAACACAAGTACAGATATTTTTTTCAGGTGAAATAACCAAAATGTCATGCATGTAGTCAGACTCAAATAAATTAACCTCATTCAAAACAAACCTTTCTGAGCTTTGTATGTGAGTCAAAAAATGTAGATGAACACTCACTGTTTTCTATGGTTCTGCTGTGTCTGAAACAACCTTGCACTTTGACACATCACTTTGTAGCCATTTTTGGGAGTTTGTCCTTGTCTTATTAAAGCAGTTTTTGTTTTTGTTTCATATGAAACAACATTCATATGAAAAAAAGGAAGACAGGTATGTATGTTAAGGCTTAACAAGGCCTTAATGTTCTTAATAAGTGACAAAAGAAAAGCCAAGTTTCAAAGCCCAAAATTATGCAGATTTTTACCCAGCATGTGAATTAAAAATAATATATAAAATATTTACAACTACAAGCTTAATGAGGAGTTCAACCTAAGGTAAAATGATTCCAAAACTAATATACTTAGGGGGGAAATAAGTGTAAAACTTACATTCTTGATGCCATTGAGGAAACAGAATCAGTAGATTACTCTGAAATGTGTGACTTTCAGCCCCATGGGTATGGATTTTCAAACTTTTTAATTTCATATTCCCAGGCACAGCTAATTATCATTGCCTGTGAAACACCACATGAGGCCTTGTATGATCATGCAACAGAAGTGGAAATTACAGAAAGAGAAAATATGATCAAAGGCTTACTTCACAATTATTAAGGATTTTCTAAATATCCAAGTAGATTCTCAGGGGACACACTGTATGAACATCTTCTTCAGCATAACAGCATGTCTTGTAGTAGTAGTGTAAAAGGTAAAGCATGGAAAAGGCACTCCTAACCTTTAAAATGTGTCTAATGAGATAATTGCATGAAGACACAGTGAAGTGTTTGCAGTGCTAGAAACAAGTGATTGTTAATGAATGGTAGGTGTTTGGCACCCTACAGACCACACTCGACAGGATATGCTAGTATTACTGAGTGTGTGTGAGTGGCAGTAAAGAAATGAATGCTTCATTATCCTTCCAAAATATGAGTTGTAGGCTACATAAAACTGATGATGTATGAAATAACTAAAGATTGGATTCACAATTTTTCAAGTCTTTGAGCTTCAGCCATCCAAATGAGTCATGTAGATATCTTTTAACATTAATCTTTTTAGTGCCAAAGTCCCTCTTTTGTTACTGTACTTCCACTGCAGAGGGAATTTGATGCTAAAGAGGCTGTAAATGTGTCAGATATCCCCTTGATATGACTAACTCAGACTGCTGAAGCCTCATATAAGCTTCAAATGGTACTAATGTATTATTTTTCTAGTAAATAAACAAAAGTCTTCAACTTATATGTTTGGTGTATTTTGACAGGCAGTAAAAGTAAAGTAAGTTTCAACCAAACTGCCACAGTGAGTCTCACCAAACTCAAGAATGGCATCCACAAGCAAACAGGCTAACATGCACTGTGCTCTCAGAATCTGGGACATGAATGAACTCAGCAAACCCAGACCCCAAAACAGTATCTTCAGTATTCTTCTGCATACAGGTAAAAAGAAGTTCGGCATGTACTGGAAGTGTTGAGGGCAGCAAGCATGGATGTACAAGCTGGATACTGGACTACTAGATGGGGCCCATTCACTTGAATGAAAACTGCACATAAGAACATAAACCAAAAAACGTTTTGTAGCTTCTGGGTTTGCTTTCATGTGTGCGGCCAACTGCACATATGCATTAGTGGTTCTGGGAAGGTTTTACAAATACAAAACTTTAACGGATTAAAAACTCATAACAGAGTAATAGTTGACGTTTGTAATTCCAGGTGTTCTGTCAACAATTTCACTGGTGGTCTAAATGTTATCTGAGCTGCAGGGGATTTTTTTTGTTGCAGTACCTCACCGGGGCAAATGATTTTTTATTTTATTACATGCTTGGTAGTGAGTATGTACAGGAGCTGGAATCACCAGCAACAGTCGGGTCAGGATAAGTCGAGTATACAGGTTTACAGTGCTGACCTATCTCAGCAGCAAACACATACAGCTACGGTAGGCCTAGAGAGGAAATGAGGTTGCTGCTTAAATCAAGATAAACTTGGTCACATAATACAGAGTGAGCAACACTGTTGGTTTGGTTGTAATGTTTCCATTTTGGTAGCTGGCAGTAAGTTTGGTAACATAAAAGCAGAGGAGGTGGCAGAAGGCGAGAACCTCATGGTCAGACTCAGAGTGTGAGGCTGTGGCTTGTTCCTAGAAGCAGTAGGCTATGTTGACCCCGTACATACCCATTTGTTCTTTAATTTTTTGCCAGCACAATAGCAGACCTACACAATTTCAATGATGCCAACCAACTAATGATACAAGCTATGTAAGCTAGTGCAAAATAAATACATAACTGTTAGTTGAATCAGGTCTATATGTACTTCTGCAAATGTGCTGTAGGCCTGAGGAGAATCTGTTCTTGTGTAACTAGGAAGCACCCTTTATCTTTATCTGTTCTAATTCTGTAGTGTATAGCTGTCACCCTTGGGCAATGTGACAAAATGTGTGGTATAAGTTACTGGTGACATCATCATACGCCTGGAAGCCACACATGGAGAGGATCTGGGAGGGAAAAAAGAAGGGAGCAGAGGGAACAAGGAGAGAGCAGCAATAAATGTGCTGTTTAAAGAGGAGATGGAGAGTAGAAGGGAATGAAGGAAAGGAAAATACAATGGAGAGAGGGAAGAAAATTAAAAGTAGAGGTGAAATTCCTCCTTGGAGGGGATGGAGGCGGGGAAAAGAGGAGACTGATGGAGAAAGGAACATCAAGAGGGAGAAACAGAGTAATTAAGGGTAGGAAGATGTAAAGCAATGCAGCCCCATCAATATTTGTGAGATAAGCATAAACTTTGAAACGTATGGATGAACAAAATTTTCTATATTAAAATTAACAATAATTTACACTCAAATGTAAACTGGACACCACATCTTTGGTGAAACAGTTTGCCAATTGTAAAGTTTAGCAGATGAAGAACTGGTAGGGGGTTACGTTAGGGGGCAAATAAAACAGTGGTTAGGGAAACAGTAACATTTTGGGAATTTAAAAAAAAAATCTTCTTATCAAGATATCGATGATGTGTTTATCCTAGCATGGCACAAAGACAGGAAGTTGACAAACTGCTAGCCTAGCTAAGTCAAAATGTAAAAATGTATGTAAAGATGGTGCCACCTATGACAGACGCCTGTGCTCGTTCTCCCAAAACTTTGTGGAATTATTTTGTCTTACATCTACTTTTCTTAACCTTCTTCACACAAAATACTAAGGGAATTATCACATATGATCAGAAAACCTATGAGATCAATTTTACTCTCCATTTTTATGAGGTTTTTCACCCCAGCTTGGGCAGGCCCTCAGAGCTCCTCAGGGGCGGGGAGAACAAAGGCCCACTTCCGCCCAGGTGGTGGAAGAAACACTGGGGGAACATCTGCGTGATGGAACAACCTGCAGGCCCAGGCACACAGGACACTGCTGCCCACCCTGCTGGAAAAAACAGCATAGACCAGCAAAGTTGCCCACTACACAAGATGACCAATTAACTACCCTAAAACAAACTATATGAAAGTAAACTAAATCCATTAAACGTCCAGTGTGTAGGATTTAGTGGCGTCTAGTGGTGAAGTTGCAGATTGTAACCAACTGAATACTGCTCTCCTCACCCTCCTCTTCCAAGGCACTCTCTATAGTCCCAGTCAATATTCTGCCCCTGCATCTACCACTGGAAGCAGCCTGAAAGAAAACAAACGAGACCCCACCCAAAAAAATGATAAAATTATAAGGATCGTTAGCTGAAGGACTGTATGAGATGAGGAGTATGTTTGAAGAGTAACTTAACACCCTGTTTCAGCGAGGACCTGCCTCCTACAGAGATAAAAAATGTTGCATTTGAACCTGGGGCAGGCATTTAGATAGCTGCTAGGGCCAACACCTTGTCCCCCTCATGATAAAAAACCCCACCTGCTACCCCTGCCACCCATTCACTCACACATGCAGTCACGCATTCTGTATGCGTGTATGTAGGGAGGAGGATTAGGGTCACATGAAAAGAAAACAAATGAGTTCTGAGATTAATCTCAGAATTTCTGACTTTTTTCTCAGGATTCTGAGATTAGAATTCTGACATTATTAGATTTAGACTAATTAAAGAGATTTAATGGTGAGATCAAAGTCATAATGCTGATTTTTCCCTCAGAATTCTGACTTTAATCTGACTTAAAGCTATAATATGTAACTATTCCACATTAAAATATCTAAAGACAACTAGACCTATGTTATATATTTTGTTGAGTTGTGTAATTACATTATCCCAAATGTTTCCAACAATATTCAAACCCAAAGAAATACGTACTTTTAATCAAGGTAACATTTCATTTGGTTGCCTGTCAATGCCATCATCCCCTCTACCAAAGAGTATACGCATACAAGATAATACCTTAGCGTTGTGGTAGCTACGATAGCTTACATTCACCTGACAGCAGCGGGGATTTAAAAATGGCTACATCTGATAACCTCTACAGTCAAAAATTCAAAATCCTGTCATATACTCCAGACAAGATCATGAAATATATATATACACACACACACACACATATATATATATATATATATATATATATATATATATATATATAAACTTAGCACAAAAAGTAAGGAAATTTGTGTTTGGTAGATTATTTCTTTGTTGTAATAATGCTTCTTGGCAATAAATGTTATACTGATGGAAAGCCTGTTTATTTCCCTTTTGGAACATGCATTTGTGGGATGAGCAGCAGAGCCCAGTATGTGGGTTCGCCCATGAAAAATTTGCCAAATCTTCTCTGCCAATGCCAAACAGCTTATTATGCCATTGACTTGTTTGGTGTTTGGTGGATTGGATGATTGAAGTTTGGAGAAACAAGACATATTGGCAATTTAACAATTTATTCTTCCACACACTACTGAGGCTCCTGTTTGTTAAATGAATAAATAAAAAACAGCTAGCTCCTTAACAAAGAGGGAGTCTCTTGGGAACGCTAGAATCGTCTTCCAAACGTCCTCTCTGAGCCACACACACCACACCCTATGTTGACCTGAAATAGATGAAAACAAATGAATAAATGAATAGAAATGAATAAAAGTTTTATCATGAAATATATTTTCCAGTCTTTTTAGTTTGGATGACAAATGCAGGTACACTACAAAACAGTGTTTACTGTAGAAAAATAGTAGTTTTCTAATGCCTCAGCACTCTGATACTTTTGATGCACCTTCCCACATGTGGTTGGTACAAACTATGTTTATATAAGGAAAGTGCGAGTGCAGCTCCTCTCCCAGCAGAGCTCAACAAATCCTAAGCCTCTGCGACTTTCAAGTTGAACCAAGATCAACTTGAAAATCTGGTCTCTTCAGACCTGAAGAAGATCCTTACCGGATCAAATCGTTGTCTCCTGAAATAAAGCTCTAGTTGCAAGTTGAGACTTCTTCCTTTTTTTTCCTCTGTAATAATACAGTTGAAGGGCATAATTTAGTCAAATGTTTTTTCCTCTTCCTGTGTAAAGCTGTGGAGTTAGGTCTCTCAGCACAAATTATCTTCTATCTTTATTTTACTCTTTACTCTTTTCTATGGAGAATGATAATCCCAAACAGAATGTTTCAATATTAAGGGTATGTGTTCTGCTTTACAATTGTATTAAAAAAAGGGGTTCAGTATCGGATCAGAACTCAGTATTGGCCAATACCAAAAGTCCTGTACCTTGGGATTGAAAAAATGGTATTGGTGCATCCCTACTTATCAGTGCACAAAAGAGCACATTCTCATCCAAGGGAATCTTTTTGATAAAATTTCAATATATTCGGTGCAAGATACAAGTCCGAGCCCAAGTATTTGTAAAGGTTTGACATGTATGGCATGTGGTTAAAGGATAGGGATCTGGGTGGTGTATACCGATGCCGAAGGGTATCCTGCACAATTATGCTAGAGTATTTTAGCCTAGAGTGTGTTACACCCTGGTAATGTGTCTGGGCAGGAAGGACTGTGTTTTTTTCAATATCTTGTCATTTTCAAGTTGATATAGTCCAGGAGATGGTGTAGATCCATTTGTCTCAGGGGGAAGAACTGAACATTTAGATAACAGAATTTAAGCTCCTTTTGGCATAACAGTGCTTGTAGCATCAGCATATTGTACACAGAAATTCAATACATTTTTGTATTTTCTCCCAGAACAGCATCCCTGCCTAAACACACCTATGCAGTCACCATTATCCTGTTTATGCAGCAGGGATGTCAAACTCTGCTGCAGAGAGACATTCATGCTCCTGTAGGTACTAAGTTCTTTGTTAAATATCTCTTGAGACTTTTTCAATTCATTGCATCTTAAAAGATAAATTAGAGTACAGAAAAAAGGGAAAAGAAAGAAAAAAAATAGCCTTCAAATCTGTTTTAAAGAACTGACATGATTATCCAGACAAATATTTCAACTGCCAAAACAATTAAAAAGAATACACAACTTGCTGTTGAGTCACTCTTTAAAATTTTATTCTGATTTGTCCCAGTATGCCTGATGGCCCGTACACCACTGGCCATAACCTACTGTTGCTGCTGTAAAACAGTGGATAAATTGTTTTGAGCATCACACAACCTTCGCAAAATCACTCGTTCACTATCAGAATTTGATCCATTCGGTCTGATAACATTTGGATAGTCTAGAGGAGCCGCATGATTAATGGCCAAACAGCCAGTGTGGGGATGTTTTGCCCGACATGAGATTTAAAAACTCTGTATACTGTGGAATACAGAGAGATTTATCTGGCGGTGATAGGCTTAATCAACATTGTGGGAATTCGTTTGGCAAGGGCTTGAATGTAACAGACATTCATTTATGTGTAAAAGTTCTGCACTGCAGGTTGCTCGGCACAAGCTAACGTTAGCAGCGCATGCATAGCTAGTGCCTCTTGCACCTGATGCAGCATTCTACCCTCACCTTGGTAGCTTGTTGCCAATGGACAATCTGTATCGAAAACTTGAAGGACAATACCAGTGAATTTACATAGTTAGCCTATTACCTACAAAATAATTCTGTTTTCATGTTGTGTTTAACATTAGGATGATGCCCTCATCTGATGACAACAGAGCTCAAGACAATTCTGTATGTTGATCCATTCCTCAGTCTCTTGAGAACAGCACTTTTTTTCCTAAAAAACATGTATTGTTCGACATTCTCTTTACATGTTGCAGACTGTGTGGAAAAAGTACAAGCTATACTTGGAGCCACACAGCAGTTCAGGGTTTCTGCGAGGGCTTCCACGATCAACCTTGCAACAGTGACAGCAGTTGGTAGTTCAGATTCAGTATTCTCATTATGTTTTTTCCCCAAAGTTAAACAAAGTCCAACTGTGTGTCTACATTAGTCTGTCCATCAGTCTGCACTGGATGCAGCTCACCCAGTTGACAACCCAGCTGCCTCAAGCGATGATGCGGCTCACTCAGGTGACAATGCAGCTGTTCTCCCAAATGACGCCACAGCTCTCTTAGGTGATGACACGACTGCCTCAAACAACACCCAAAGTATTAACAGGTAACATTTGGTAGTTCAGATTAGTTGTGCTTAGCTGTTCTTTTCTTATCCCCTTGGATGAATGAATTTCCTTTTTCCTTTTTTCTTTTTAAAAAAAAAATATGTTTATGGTTTATGTGTCCTCCTCACCCACTTAGGACACGGCTGCCTCAGGTGATGATGCAGCTCTCACAGATTATGACGCAGCTCTCAAAGATGAGCATGCATCTCTCACACTTTCACTCTGCTGCTAAAACTGCTACCTACAATTGCACATGTATCGTCCTGGAAGCGCCCATAGTATGTAATTAGAGTATATTTCAGTTCTGATAAGTTATGACATTAAATGGGATGTATAAGGGACTGTTCGGTATTTATCAGAGGGAGGGGGGTGGCTGGGGTGTGACTTTTTTATTTTTTATTTTATTATTATCTTGACCCTTCCCGGAGCTACAAATATTTTTCCTTGAGCCACCCTGAGTGACTGGGGGAAAATGCATGACCCTCCCTCCACCATAAATAACCATATTTTATTATATTCACACCAAAGGTAGGTAGTCTGTAGAAAATAAAAAGCAAAGGCTGACCTTTTCCAACCATTATGTTTAATAGTGACTCTTAAACCTTGGCCCTCTGACCCTCCTTCCTGTGTCAGAAAAAAAGCAAACTACCAGCCCAACTTACTGTGTCCTCTCCTATAGTACTGCAAAAGTTACCTCTGACAATTCCAGCTCTGAAACAAAAATAAGACACTAACTTAGTCCAGCCAATGTAATGAGCAAACAGCACAGAGGGAGTGAGAGTTATCACCTAAATAATTTCTTAAGCAAAATGCAAATCCTCCTACAAATAATCGCATCATCACACAAGCTGTGTGCACTTCAGCAGAATAAAGGTGCGTGACAACCACCCCTCCTACCACACAAAACCAACATTTAATAAGCCTACACACACACACACACACACACACACAGATCACAGTGCGCACACAGCCAACATTAGCGACATGTGCATATTAATGACCGTTTTCCCAAATAAACTGTAACATGCACAACAGTGGCAGCAGCGGCCAGAATAATGTCAACTGGCTCAGCGGCCATTATTAGATTTTAAAAACGTACCCTTTCATGGTCGCATTAACAAAAGTCACTTGAAAATGAAATCCTGGAGTTGAAAAAAGCCTTTTGGTTTTCTGCACCAAATTAGCTCCGGTGTAGGTCTTCCTTTGCCGATTAACTCCAACTTTTCATTAAAAATTAAACTTGAAAAAGACATAGATAATCTTCACCATGGTTACTCCCGGCTTGTTTATCAGTTTTTTTCCAGCTAGCTTGTGATTGTTGTCTTAACACGTAACAGTGAAGGCCGCGAAAACTGTTTAAACTGTTTGTTACATGGAGTGTAATCTGTCAGCCAGCGGCAGCAACCACATAATTGTCAACTGACAAAACAAACAACAATGTCGGCCTACAGGGCAAAAGCCATGGTAGCTTTCCTAGCTGACAAATAATTGACAGCATGGACAGTAATGTTCACAATATGATTTTATATAAGCCTGAATGACATTCATCAGTCCTCTGTCTTATCAGTCTCCCTTGATTTGTTTGTGTTTGTATGGGCCATATAGTCATGGTGATGTAAACGCCGCTTTCGCTGCTGAAATTTGGTGGCAGATCTGGCGTATCTGTCGTCTATGATAACTGTCAGATGATGTGCAGACTCTGTCTACTCGGTGCAGCACAGGTGTACCAGTGTGGTAATGGTGCAGACCCATCCACAGTGCACAGCGGGCTGAACTTCTCATAAAGTTAAAAATTATTTGATGTGCCTCCTCTGTTTTGCACCACCCCCCTCCCTCTCATAAATAATGTACAGTCCCTAACTTGTATGATTTGGTAGTACAGTGTCTATAGAAGGCATATATTTAGAGTAGTGCTGTCAAAATTAACGCATTCGTTTTTTTATGATTAATTTGAAATATTTAAAAAACACAGCTGTATTTTGTTTACTTCCTGTGGCGGCTAACGATGTGACGTGCTGTTAAACTGAACTGGCTAGTAATGGATAAGGACAAGGATGGAGTTTTGAAAGAAAGTTTCACTTTAAAAAGTTGTCCGAATGGATCTTTGGAGAAAACAAAAATAATCTGCACATTTGTGTGTAACAGTTGTGTCATTTACATGTAATCGACCATTTCTAGCAATGTTTTAATGTATGCTTAATTTGCGTGGTGGAAGATAAACAGGCTTCCTGGTGTGGCTGAGGATGGTAAAGCTCTCAAACTCAAGCAACAAACAGATTTATTTATTAGATGCCTGCAAGATGTAAGTACAGATAGATCAGGATACTGCATGTTTTGTGTGTGTTGAGCATTTTTACTTTAGGGCATGGACCAGCCCTGTGACAGTAACTTTTTAACTTTTAACCAGCACCGGCATGAGGTGCTGCTGATAATGGGAATACACACACTCAAAAGCTGTCTTGCATAACTGAACGCCTGCCTCTAGCATCCAGACGACATTATCTGTGACAGTAGCCGTGTTGCATGCATTTTTACAGGCAGGTAATACGCAGACTCTGTATGCACAGCGATCAGTTCACTGTGCTCTGGTGAAGGGGTGCACTTGATCAGTTTATCAAACAACCAAAACAGGCAGCGCTCATTTTGAGGTAGCGGTACACAGCTAGTGGGGCCTGCTTTGGTTGGTTGATACTGAAAGTGGAGGAGTCCCAGCTGATTACTGGAGGGGTGGCAGAGGGCTCAACTGAGTGTGGTAGAAGTAGTAGGGGGGTTTTGTTTTGTTAGAGGAGGATGGTATTTTATTTGGTGTCCAACTACAGTATAATCTGGTTGTATAGCATCCTATTAGTTTGTATTTTGGTAGTGTGCTATATTTCAAAAAAGTATGAGATGATGGAGCTCTCTCAGTTGGCAATGCAGCTCTTTCACATGATGATGGAGCTGTCTCAGATGACAGTGACTCAGACTCTACTGGGATCATCCATTTGGAGGTTAGGGACAGACCCTGATATGGACTCCACACTAACTGCAACAGGTACCACAACAAAGGCTAAAGCTCTATTCATGATTATGTGGCATGCTGCTCGACACAATATTACAGGGACACAGCTCAGTGATTTGCTTGAACTTATTAATAACTTGTTTGGAAAAGATGATGTCCCCAGATCCAAACATTCTTTTAACAAGATCTTTACAAATAATCGAGAAATTGTGGAATTTTACTGTGATTACTGTCAAGCCAACATAGGTACACAGCAAGAAATACAAGACAAAAAGAAAGACACAGTGTGCAGAATGTCATGTCCCAGTTGAGGTCAGTACACTTAACAATGCAAGGTTTTTCATCAATGTTCCAGTTGCTCTTCAAATACAGTGCCTCCTTGAAAATCAAAGAGATACAGAACAAGTTGAGCTACAGATTCGATCAACTATGCAATGTAGTAATTTCAGACATTTATGATGGTGATTTCTACAAGATGTTATCAGCGGCAGGTCATTTTTATCAGATGACAATCATTTTTCATATAGTTTTAACTCTGATGGTTCACCTGTGTCCTCAAAAATTTCCATTTGGCCAATTCAGCTACATCTCAATGAACTTCCACCCAAAATGCGGTTCAAACACGTTATTCTGGCTGGTCTATGGTTTAGTTCATGTGAACTGAACATGCATGTTTTCCTTAAGCCTTTTGTAGACCAATCAAAGTTGCTTGTGTCCAAAGGAGTGTCTTGGGGAAAAAATGGAATGGGGGTAAATAGTAAAATCATAGGTCTGTGTTGCTGTGTTGACTCAAAGGCACAACCTGCAGAATACGACACAATTTAATGGATACTTCAGTGGTGGCTTTTGCATCCGCCCTGGCAACCTGGTGGAAGGGCAGATAAAGTACAGTCTCTGCTATAGAGTACAGTGACAGAGATGCAGAAGGAATCTTGGGGGGTATGGAGTTGGCATTAGTGGAACAAAAAACTATCAGAGAGGTCAAAGGCCCATCTCCCTTGGTTAACATGCAACACTTCGATATCATTTGGGGGTTTGTGCCTGATTATATGCACACTGTTTTTTTAGGTGTTGTCAGACAACTGACAGAACTCGCTAGAGAGTACCAATCAGCCTTATTACATTGGCAGTGCTGCCACACTCAGGGTTATTTAAAGTCGAATCAAATGCATTCAGCTACCTCACTGATTACTCGTTTACCCAGACCATTACGCAAGAGCAAATTCTAGAAAGTCTCTGAATGGCAGGCGTGGCTTTTGTTCTATAGCTTGCCTTGCCTTGAAGGTGTACTAGATGTTCGTTACACTAAAACACCTTGGCCTTCTCGTTTCAGCTGTTTTTCTCCTTTTGACAAACAAAATTCACTTTGATAAGGTGAACAAAGCAAATGTCATGATCCTTGAATTTGTTGTCAGTTTTTGTATGGGGGGAGTGCAGTGACATTCAGTGTGCATCTCCTTACTCATCTGGCCAAGTCTGTAAAATTGTGGGGTCCACTCGGCTTTTGTTTTTGAAAATGCAAATGTAAGTCTCCTTAAAATGGTGCATGGAACCAAATGTTTTGCTCTTAAAGTAGTTAACAAGTTCTTGCTGCACAGAGCTGTACCACATGTCTCAACTCAGTATGCAGTCAGTGACTGTGTCTTTACATTTTGTAAGAAGATGAATGAGCACTCAAAAGTGCAGAAATATATACGCTACTAGGACACAGTTTTAGATGATATAAAAACACGTCACAGAGAATGAGCAGAATGCCTTCCTCTCCGCATTGATTGAACCACCAAATGAAATTCTTCTTCACAACAGAATGGTACATAAGGGTTCTACACAAGTAAAAGCTATTGCCGGACAAAAACATGCAATGATTATTGTGTAAGCCTGACAGACGTATGCTCTGGAGAGATCAAACAGATAATATCCTTTCGCTTAGAAGCAGTAGCTGAAATTGTCTTATTTTTCAAACCTTTTGACACACATACTTCCTCCTTTCTCCTTTCCACAGGGTTATGGGTTTGTGCCTCATATTGCACGTGTGACTGAAGGTACATTCCTGATCCACTTGGTTCCAGTTGATAAGCTTGAACAAATATGTCTGCTTGTGAAGTCCGCTAATAGGATTTATGTGTGCAACTTCCCAAACCAGTACAAGAGGGATTAAAATATAAAATGAGGTATGAGCCATCATTAGGATGGGGCTGCCCCAGGCCCTTCTGTCCCCTGGACTCTTGGTTTCCTTTTTTACACATCTGGGACTTTTGTACATTGAGCAGTGTCCATGAACATTTGGTGCTTTTTAATGATTTAATGGTGACATGTCTGCTGGTTTAGACTGCATCAGAGACTGAATTTTCTGGCATATTTATTCAACTCTGAAAGCTCTTTTTTAGGATGTCATTTTATTCTGTTTTCTATGGTCTGAACCAAACCAAACTGTTCTTATCAATTCCCTGGACTTTCTATTGCTATTTTATTACATTGGTACAGTGGTAAGGAGTCTCCTACTATACTATGCAAGATTTTCCTAAAGAGACTCATACAAAAAAATCCATAATAATAATAATTAATAATCATCAAAAATCATCACTTATTACCTACTAAAAGTGTGTGGCACTGTGTGTGTCTACAGAGACCCTGCCCAACCCCTGTATGTTTTCCGAGTCGCAAATCTATAACAACACAACATGATTGGTCAGTTGTAATGATGGTCCTAGAACAACATTAATCATGATGTCGTAGGAACAACACCAACACGGGGATATTAGATTGTGCTACACACGGCATATAAAGCCGTCTCCACACCGGTGTTTGGTAAGTCAGATCATGCCGCCATTCTACTAATGCCGAAATATAAACAGAGGCTTAAGCTAAAATTATACTTTCCATGTCCGTGAGTCTGTGAGTCTGTGAGGGTCTGCTAGGGTCCGCGTGATGTAACTTTCGTCATCAGAGGGTGTACACAGTGCTGTCTTTCTGTAGATGGTGATCTACTGTGTATGTGTGGAACGTGTCCTCCAAGCGGACCCCAGAAAGTAGTATAAACAGGAGAACTACCCGGCCGTGGTGTCCGCAGCTGTCCGTGTACGTGTCTGCTCGGGAGTATAAATGAAGATTGAGGAGGGAAGAGCCGGCGGGAACACATTTCACTGCCATTGTCCTGATAATTTGTATGTGACAAATAAAACTTGAACTTGAAAAGTGAAAAAAAAGACAAAACAAAACATGTTTACCAATTCAAATGCAGCTTTGATTTACAGAAACGCATATTGTTAGCTAGCACTAGCACTAGCTACTCACCAACATGCAGAGACCGCGTCCTTCGAAGGATGCAGCCCCTGAACTGGAACGCAGCTGATATGTATGAAACTGCTAGCCTAGCTAAGTCAAAAGTGAAAAAAAAGTTTACTAGTTACATTTCTAATTCTACATTTATTATATGCACAAACAATGTGTAGCATAAAGAAGACAGCTTGGAAGCTATAAAATGTATTTTTTTCACTTTGGATAGAGCTAGCAGTCTGTGCTTCCAGCCTTTGCTAATGTAGGCTAAACTCTGTGTATCTGACTAAAACAGCAAACAGGCATATTTTTCACAATCTCTGACTATTCCTTGTCTGTTAGGGTTAGGTTGATGTCATACTGTGCTTATATTCACTGTTCACAAATTACATCCCTTACTTTCCCTTGTGCTACTTCTCTGTCAAACAACTGTTTCTACTTGTGTGCCCTCCATCTAATTCCTTTGTTGTGGTAAAATGTATTTCACAACTCTATCTGCACAGAACACATTTGCACTGAAAGAGGAAAGAATCAGAAAAACATCAGTATAGGTGCAGTAGAGAGAGGAAGAGGAAGAGGAGGTACGCAGGATAGTTATTTGCTGTCCCAGGAGAGTGTGCAGTGGTTGGGAGGACATGACAGACATCTTGGAGGAGCGTTTTCAGTCTCTATGTTGCTTGTCAGGCGACAAAGCTTCACCCTGTTGCACACACGCCCATGAGAGCAGAGATTTATAACGGAGCTGTTCTGAACATGGAGAGCACACACACACATACACATATTGACAGATTCACATACCCTCACTCATGCATGGAAAACCACATACACAAGAGAGGAGGGATTTACAGCTGAAATGTTGTTAACATGGGGCCTCTTGTGGAACACACATGGTTGATTTTAGATCCAGGAATGCTGTGCAATGCAGAAAACGCCATTATAAACACTAACAGCCTGGTTCTCTACTATTACAGCCATCACATGCAGCTGGGTCACAAATTTTACTCTTTATGTAAAAATTGGGATTTTTTACATAAAGAGCTATTGAAAAGTTTTCAATAGCTGTGTGATTTATCCAGAGAATGTAAGACGAGAAGACCTGTCACTCATGACAGCATCAGTTTGCTTCATGCACACCTTAGAGATATCCTTAATTGGAACATATGTCCCATAATACTGAGCAAGAATCTGTCTCTCTTTTCATTTTTTTTCCCACCTTGTTTTTGTTCCTCAGCCCACTGCAAAAATAGGTGGTTTACATATTAATATTTATGGATCCATTTAAGCTTCGCTGATAGACTGGTATATTAAGAATTTAATGTTTTTGTATTATTATTTAAAAGAAAATGACAAAAAACATGTTTTGTTTTTGCATAAATAGAAGCTTATTCATACATCAAATCTTTGTGGTGTGAGTGTCGTTGCTATAGATTTGATAGTTTGTGTATCTTAGGTTGCTCTCCTTAAATGGTAAATGCAATGATAATCTACTAAAAGATTTTTGTTTTTTAATATCTACTAAAAGAAAAGAAAAAAACATGTTAATGCTGAACACGTACGTGTTGTTCTTGTCTGTAATGTTTTTCAATTCATGAAAATTTTAAAACAGATGTAATGGAATTTTTTACTCTGTGGCATATACTGTCTTATGATTGACATGTTGTGTGAATGTGAGCTTTTTTTTTTTTTTACCTGTACGGCCTTCTCTTCTGTGAGAAAACATTCGGCTTGCAGTTCTCAGCAGATAGGAAGAAACACTGATAAAGTAATTAAAAAAGAAACACTAAGTCTGTATGCATACGTCGGTGTGATTCCAGAACAAACTCTTAAAAGATAATTCTCTTTGTGAAATCCATCTCTATTACAGAAATTACCACATCAATACATTTTAAATATAATTATTTGATTATTTACAGTGTCTAAACCAGTTGTAGTGGGTGAAAGTTTGATGACTTTGAAAGCTGTAATAGGCCTTTATCACTGCAGACATTTTGACTTGTCGTAGTAGGAAAAGCACAGGTGTGACTAATAACATTAACGATGGCTCAATTGTGTTCAAATGCCTCAGCAAGTCATGACAGTGTTACAGTGACCCTGAAATGGAAGCAGCTAAATGGAATTCAGTCATCTTTCATTTTATTATTTTTACCTGTGCTTTTCCCACTGTCGTTTCAAAATGCCTAAAAAGGCCTTATCAACAAATTTACCCAACAACAACAACAACAACAACAAAACTCAGATGTTGTTTGGTATGCTCTCTGCATGTTGGTGTCTGACGGCTCTTACTTAAATTTGGTCAAAGATGCTTTTGTCAAAGAGAAAACATCACTCTGTGTAACTTTTATGTTTGACAAAATAGAATGGGCTATGTCTTTGTTAAAAACACTAACAGAGTGATGAGTCTGGCTCTAGATAAATAATCTAGTGCCAGACTCCCCACCCCCTCTTTCTGGTCACCTCACGTCAGTTCCAGACAGGTAGCTAGCAGCTAGCTGTGTAGTCACAGTCACTGGTGAACCGAACTGTCGGAGTTAAACTTTTAGACACATAATTTTAAAGGAATACTTTAATGTGCTTATTCACTTTCTTGTCCATAGTGGCATAGTTAGATGGAGGAGTGGTTATAACAAGCAAAACCTGTTTCAATTTTCATATGGGCACCTGAGTATTTTTTAAAGACACACTTAAAAAATTGTGAACCTATCCTTAAGTATACCTCATTCAGGCTGACACAATGATGGGGGTCCATCTGTATGCATTAACAGGAGACAGCTGACCCTCCTCCTGACCAGGGTTGGGAATGGGTATGCTGTCTGGCCTTGGTGAATTTTCTATGAGGAATAGAAATGACTTCAGTACCAATTTTAAAAGTTATCCTGCCAAAAAGAATGTGACAGAGGTCAATTGAGGGAGAAAAGAAATGGGTAATTGAGAGAGAGGGAGCGTGCATATGGATAGAAAGAGAGGTGAAACTGAAACTTCATGTTTATTGGGTAATTATTTGATCGAAAGCTGTGGTTTTTCAGTGAAGAGTATGAAACTACTCTGCAGTCTTTGAGTGACAGCTGTCTTATATGAATGTTGAGTAGACCAGTGTCATACATGCATCTGCTCTCTGAAAGGGGTATTAGTGAGGTTTAGAGGTGATGGTAGGCATATTTTGGAGCCAGGGTAGCTTTTTTCTTCTTCTTCCAGTCATGCTTAGCTAAATGCTCAATGCACAAACATGAGAGTAGTATTAATCTTAGTGACATCTAGCAGAACAGACTTGGCAAAAATAGAATAATATTCATAAGTATACTTGAATTTGTGTATAATATTCAATTGGTTGCACAATGCACCTTTAACTCTCAGCAAAAGCCTAATAATGGTATTTTCCAAAATGTCTAAATATCTAACTACTCCCAGAAGCTTAGCACCTCCAAAGCTCTGAATCGGGACTTATGTTAATGTGTGTGAATTTACTGAGAAATTGCATTCTGAATCTGAAATTTTAAAAATGAGACATCTTCTAATTGCATAATTTCTAATGTTATATATTATACATTTATATATTGTTCAGCTCACATTTATGTATAAGTTTTATATCAACCAGGTCTAAAAATCCAAACAGGAAAATACTTCAGACATGTTATAACTGTACTTTTAGTTCTTTTTCAGCATTAACTTGAAGTATACATGGTTATTAAAGTGAAATTCTTACCCCCTAGGAGCTTAAATGCTCTTAAAAGCCCTTAAATCCAAAAACGGGCAATCAATGAGCTGTCAAAGCTTCGTTTTTATCCTTCAAGTGTGAATCATGTAACACAGCTATAAGCTTGAAGTCCGCTGCAATAAAATTAAACGGTTCTACTAATTAGACTACTTATACTAATAATACTGTATAACATTACATGAACAGGGTCATAAATTTAATTATACTAGCCTTCACTGAAGAACTGAGCCTTCAGACATAAATCCTGTTAAACATGAAATATCTTTTAAATCGCCTGGGAACCTTCAGCCTCCTCTCATTTAGCAATGAAGAAGATTGTTGTGATCTAAAGTAATTGTCAACCAAATCGAGAGAAAATAAAACCAACAAAGCCTGAATTTAGAACACAGAGAAAAGTCAAAAGATATAAACTGTGGTGTAGAAGCAAAATGTAATACTGTTAATAATACAGAAAAAAATCTCTACACTCCTAATATACAAGCTGAAGAGACTTTCTCACACACACACACCAAGGCCCTAATATGGGGATTATTAATTGACAAAATGAGTTTGACACTGGTTTGATAGATGAGCAGAACAGAGCAGAAGGCAGACCTAATCACTCCGGCCCTAAATGGATTCATTATGACGACCAGCCTGACATGCTGCTACTGCTACTACTGCAATGCAGAGAGAAAGGCAGAGGTCGAAAGGGGGGAGTTGACTAGAAGCCTAATATAGCACAATGACAGCAATAAAATCAGCACAATGACAGCAATAAAATCAGCTTTTGCTTTACGACAGGACATTACACTGAGCTGAGAGTGGTGTACAGTGAAGGAAAGGCAGTAAGTACAGCTTTTATACAGTCCCTTAGGCATTTCATTGTGAAAATGGCATATAGACCTAATTAATTAACAATTTATCTGAATGTGATATCAGCTTTCTGGCTCCCTAGGTTATCAGGTACATGTAACATATAGAATGCAAAATATAACATAGTGTGTACATACTTAGTATGGGAGAGATTAATAGACAGCACAGGATTAAAGTAGCTGATCACTCCCATAATCTAACTGTTTTTTACATTCAGAAATTGAGCAGAGTTTGACACAGATCACAACTTTGGCCACTTGCCACTAGTTTGCAGCCATAAAGAACAATACATGTGTTTTGTGCATTAGGTCCTTATACTTAAGTGACAACATAGGTCTTTTGCCCTGAAACTCTACTTATTGGTCATTCCAGGACAGTGTTTTCTGATCTGCCACCTCTTTGATTAAGGTCTGGTTAAAGGGGAAATCTGTTAGGAGTACTACTGCATATGTGAAAAAGGTAGTATAAAGCCTTTTATGTCTCTAGAGAGAGCTGCACATATTTTAATCAATTGCCTCAAGTGATGTCACTTGAGTCAGTGTTGGTTGGGGAAGACTACAAGTTTGAAAATGAAAAAAATCTGGGGATGTAAAGTTAGAAAGAAGTGAGGTTACCTCAGAGAGGTTTCATTAGCTGTAACAGCATACCACACCTGAATCTCAGACCAAAGTGTCAGTGGTTGAGTTTTATTGTGGGTAATGTAGGCACCAAGGTTTGATGAGGAAGAAGAATGCATGGAATAAAAAAGATGATATCGCTGGTTCTGCTGCATTGATTTTGATGTGAGTAGTGCAATGCTAAATTGGGGGAGAGCTCTTTTTAAATGTAAGTAACTAAAATTGGCTAAGATTGGCTAAGGTTAGGAAAAGATTGCCTTTATTGTTCAAAGAAGCCAACATTGACTGTTGGTTAAAGACTGTCCTGTCTCCCACTTCACACTGTGTGTTATCAAGAAACACCACTGTTCAAATGAGTCCTGTTGGATTACCTGGCAACAACTTGTGATACAGACCTGTGGTATTAAGTTGCACTATAAATACCAGGGGCTGAATTGTGCATTGATGTGAACCCATACAGTAGCACATCCACTGAGATAGCACAGTAGGTGGACAGGAAAGTATAACTGAGAATCAGTTATACTTAATTATAACTTGATTATACTTGATTATAACTTGATTAAGATGATGAACATGGTAAACATTACACCTGCTTTAACATCAGTATGTCAGCACTGTGAACATGTTAGCATGCAGAAATTGAGCTCAAACCTCTGCTGCGTCTATGTAAAGCCTTACAGAGTCGTGTGCATGGCTGTAGACTCTTAATTTTAATGCTTAGCCAGATAATATAGTGTGTTTACATTGAGCTAAACTGACTATCTTCTCAAGTGCCGAGCAGTGAGCCCTGAATAATAAAGCCCATCTCAAAGAACTTGCATACAAAAGTGATAATGGGAGGTTACAAGCTCAGCTAATGTGCAAAAGTTAATGTTAGACATTTTTCCTTAATTGATAGTTAACGGCGAGGATGGGACTCTGATCCCGTGGATGTTGTAAATACATGCACCCAACCAAATGAGCCATATGATATGTACAAAATTACTATACTCTTCTATCCCTATAGATGCTGTAAAACGTGATGATGATGATTATGATAAAGACTAATTTCCGGCTGCGTGGCTAGAGTTTTCATGGACTGCCGTAGACTTAACCTACATGGACTGCAATGATCCTTTACCTAATGACAATCCACAGTTTTACCTCTATGTGTTGGCATTTTTCCACACTGTCAAACACAAAATAATGACAAAAATGTACCAACCCAATCAAACCAAAGGCCCCTACCTGGGACCTGAGCTCTGGGACCAGCTTCTTACAATGAGACATCTGCTCAACAAAGTGTGTGTGTGCACTTTTTTGTGTGCATGTAAAAAAAAGTTCCACGTTCACTTGAGGCTGTCAACAATGACAGGACAGGTTTCAAAACTGTTGACCTGAGTTTGACACTCTGTAACACTTGACTGTTTGAGTTGTTATAGAAGACAGATCACATTTGTGTTGTGCCGCCTGTGTCAGTATGCCTTTGAGCTTACAAAGCTGTTTTTTCGCGGAGCAAACAAATAACATCACAGGAGGCTAAGTGTAATCTGGTTTTGCAGATTGTTTGTCCTGCAGTATTTTATCTGTGTCAGAGTTTGACATTATGAACCCAAAAGTTGAGTCGGAAAATAATATAATGTCTCTAATCCCTAACTGGAATGAGTGTATTTTACTTGGGTGGACTGAGAATAGTAGTTATATAGGGGATTATGAGCAAAAACAAATTAGAAAAACAGACTTTCTCAGCAAAAAAAGTTCAGCAGAAGTAACTCCATGCTTTGACCTTTTCTTTTTTTAGGGGACAAGAAATATGTCACTGTTTAGGTGAATAAATGTTCCACCCACACGTCTGCTGCTGTCTTTGCATGGAATGCTTGCAGGAAACTGCATTTAACCCCATTTTTTAAGGTAACGTAGTCAGTAATGAGACTGCCTCAAAGCACATGGCACATGTTTTGATCCCCACAATATTCAGTTTTGACAGAGTAAATCTATACAGATACTTTAATACTCATTTCAAGTTGTTGAAAGGTATGAATACATTAACAACTTATTTCTGTTATAACAGTTGCATTTTAGTAGTTGTCTGCTCAGTATACAGTGAATTTGTGGGTCAAATTTAAATTGTGTCCTGTATGGGATTAAAACAGTCTCATTTGTAGTCAGACACAAATGTCAAGTTACGTAACTCATAAAACACAATGCACAAATAAATACATTTTACAGTGATTTGTATCTGTAAATCTATAGCTGTGCCTCAATTCAGGACAAAGGCATGTCCTTTGTAGACCGCAAAGGCTGAACCGAGCATTGTTAAATGAGACGGTCTGGTCTATGGAGGATTTCCTATTTGCATCACCAGCTGTTCCCGCCCTTACCCTTGCGTCAGAAAGCACCGCTCCTGTCGCCTTGACAGCTGCAGTTGACAATCAAGACACAGCTAGTAGAAACAGCCAGAAATTTTTATTTTATTATTGTAGCATCTCATTCAGGTCCAGCAGCACCACCCAGGACTCCCTGAACCAAAATATGCATAAACACATTTTCTAAGGCCTAATATTTATAAAATTTAATTCAAGACTTTTTAAGGACCTACATACGCCCTGTTATTCCACTTCTTATGTACGTTATTTAGATTGTAAATAGTTGTAAAGACCGCTGTAAATGAAATAATGTATTTAACAATTACTTTATTTTAATTCATTCATTCAATATTTTTTATTCTTCAACTAATCTCTCAAATAGAGAGAAGAGCCTGTCCATTCTCTCTCTGCTCTCCTCTCCTCTGTCTCTCTGCAGCAGTGTACTTGCTGACAGCAGCAGCTCAGCTTCAGCACACCTACTTGACTGTATTGTGACAAAATAATCTCAACTCAAAGCTCCACTGACACTTTTTTCTCTCAAAAACATAACCTCATTGACGGAGAGATGCAGGAAATTGTTATTCTGTCTGCAATGTAGCTATAATAAAAATCCAAACTGTTATGTAGCTTAATAAAAATTTAATATAGGCTGATCTGTTCATCTTAATACATTTATATGTATTGGAATGTGGTGATATCTGTACATGTAGAGCCCCAGAGGCAGTACTGTTGTTCTGTCCAGTAAAAACATGAAGATTATCTTTCAAAAGGAATTATATCATATACAGGGATTCAAATTCTCCGTCGCTACGACGGATTTCCGTCATTTGGAATCCATAGAGGCCATTTATGAGATCAGTGTAGATATGAGGAGAAAAAAGAGAGAGAGAGAGAGAGAGAGGTACCTTCCCATTCATTCTCTCTCGTTTGTGGACTTCAATGGTGTAAAAAAAAAAAAACAGTGAGAGCTGCATCGACCAGATATATTGTTCTTCGCAGACTGTCACACTCACGAGCCAATGGGATTGTTTACAGAGTGCATGCGTGTGACACAGACCAGTGTGGAATATCTAAACACAGAGCATCACTCAACTTTAGCTCATAGTTCCAAGACAGATCAAACTTCGGAATTCGACATGACGGAATAGCAATGGTGAGATTTGTATTATTGTTGCTGAATGTTCAATCAATGAAAATGAGTCAGTGACAGTGAACATAACCACCTACTATATGTATATAAAGTAATGTCTGTTTTTACCATTTAATATTCATCTCAGCACTCCATACACTCTTCACTTCTTTGCACCATTTGTATCCCCTTTACAGTTCACAGAAACGGTTTTACCTGTATATAGTCATTCCTTGTGTGTATTTCTGAAGATTGTTGTGTTGTTATTCTGTGTAAGTACATTGAGAGCCACTAAACCAGAGTCAAAGTCCTTGTATGTGTAAACATACTTGGCCAATAAAGATGATTCTGATTTATAGAAAACGTTATTTACTATCGAATGCTGCTGCAATTTTGATTAAATGTTAATTAATTGTTAGATCTGTGCAACACATCTAGTCTGATCTAATGTCCTCTAATGAAGCTGGACATGTTACTCCAATCTCCCGCCAATGGACTTCAGTCTGACTGGTTTTATATAAAATAATCTGTAGACCTGATCTACATGATAGATTGATGTGTGTTTGGAGCTAACGTTAGTCCAGCTGCTTGGAAACAGCTGCTCAGCTGGACAGATGTCCCAGGGATGAACTATACTGTCGCTCCAACTTTATCTGCCCATTTACTGCCACCGCTAAAATGCATTTATACTCAGAGCAAGGGAGTGTCACTTATACAGTTCATCACTTTTGTGTTGATTTTGTTGGGAGCATGTGTAATTAGAGTCCTGCTGTCTGACACTCAGCTCTCAGCCAGCATTAACCGAGCAGCTGCTTCTGTTCAACATGTTAGTTTAGTTTTAGCATGAGCCTCAGACAGCTAAACCAGACAGCCACCAGACAACTCTGTGGATTTTCACAACTTCATGCTTCAGATTTCATCAACACAACTGCCACAATGAGCACATTGAGGCAGGCTGCAACTTTTTTCTTCCTCCAAAAGCAGGGAGGTGCGTTTGTTTTACAGTTTGTATGGGCGGTCACCAAACACACCTGTAATTCAATCTCACTAAAAAATAAGAGGCTCCACCTGGTGGTGCACCCGCATACTGCAGCCAATCTACAGAACATTTTCTGACAGTTACATTACACATCCCTCATCTTCTGCATCAGTTAATATATTTTTAAATCAGTTGAATTATTAGCCTGGCTCAAAATCTCTGCCACATTGCTGCTGGTTGGTGTGAAATGCATTCTGGGATAGGTTGGGCTGCGAAGGATCCATTCGTTGGATCCTCCAAATTCGGGAAAAAAAGGCTGCATTTGTCGGCCGCATTTGAAGGAGCCTTCAAAATGAGACAGCCTTGGTCACACCACTGTGACGCATTCGGTCTTCAGATGCAGCCTTAGAAGGATGCGACCTCTAAATTAAGACACAGCTTCTATCTGTATCTGTGCCTCTAATTTACCACTCGTATCATTTGTATGTCAGCTTAGCATTTTTAAATGGAAATATATTTGTGAATCTCAACCTATTTGTGTGGATCCTTTTGAGACTGTTGTACCGTGCTGTTTCACACAAAATCCACAAATGCAGGGAAGAGCAAGTGCTTTCCAGTAGATGGCGGTAATGCAACATTTATAAGATGTATAGATGTATAAAAGATTGTAAGATTATAAGAGATCTAGCCTGTTTCTGTAAACAGATGTAGATCAATGTAACAAGTAACATGAGAGTCAGTACTGACTGCTGACAAATGCTATCAGAATTCCATTCAGTCAAAACATTTGTAAAGTCTAGAAGAGCCACATGATTTAATTGTTTTATCCCCTTTCAAGTTAGCCGCATGGTTAAACCAGAAGTAGCCAGCTTGGCCAGCGGAAGTCACTAGTACACTTGCTCTATGGGCCCCACAGATGCGGAAGCTATGCAGAAGAAGTTGAACTTTTTTGGCCTGATGCGCCACTGAGCAACTTTCATAGGAATGAACGGGGCCCCGCCTTTAATGCTGTACCCAGTTCTCTTTATACATCCATGCTTCACAAGCAGGCAACCAGTGCTTGGTCTTCTTCTTCTTCTTCTGTTTAATTTAACAGCGGTTGGCATCCAGAAATGTTGCATTACCGCCATCTACTGGAAAGTCTTCCCTGCATTTGTGGATTTTGTGTGACACAGCACGGTACAACAATCTCAAAAGGATCCACACAAATAGGTTGAGATTTACAAATATATTTCCATTTAAAAATGCTAAGGTGATGTACAAATGATGGTATACGAGTGGTAAATTAGGTGCACATACAGATTTACAGATACAAATCACTGCATGTATTTGTGCATTGTGTTTTACAAGTTACATAAATTGACATTTGTTTGTGAATACTAATGAGACTGTTCTAATCCCACAGTGGTGCATGTAATAGAATCTGCTTACTTATTGTGTTTTAGATTCAGTACGATCTTACTACTGTCAGAGAAGAATATTGGGTAACTAAAGGCTGGAACATGTTTTTCTAAGCCACATGGACGCGAAGGTGCATTCTGAGACGTTTTTATCTGTGTTTTTTTTATACTCGAACAGATCAACCAATCAGTTTGCTTGATTTGCAGGTCTGCACAACATATTTGTGCACACATATACACATTTGCAACCACACATTCATGCATTCTCCATTCCACTCAGATGATACACAGCCATTGTTGGTCTTAACGGTCTATTCTAGCCAAGGGTGCACACTTGGTAGTTCTGCTTACCACCCGTGTATGATTTATCTGTCTACTCACCTCTCTGTGTTTTCGCAAGGTTCCCTGATCCAAACAGAGGCAGAGTCCAATCAGCTGTTAAATAGGACCATAACCAGCATTGCATTTTTGCATTTGGATGATGTAAAGGTCATATGATTGCAAATAATAAAAAAATAAAAACTACATTTACTGCAGATCAGAGAATGTATTGTTTGGGAAAGATGTGTTTTTGTATGAATTCACGTTTATCTGAGGAACAAGTGAATACTCTGTTGAGGAGAAAATTGCATTTATTTAAAATGTTGCGTAATTAATTAGCCTGGTGGAAAGGGCTTCAGATATTTAAAGGGCCTCCTCACGGGTGGAAGAATCAGTCGGTTGGGGTAGAGAGAAGGTAACATCTACTGATATACATTACAGAATTACAGTAATTGCAGAACTGTTAAATTTGTTGGGGGTTTTGTCATGTAATTTTTTTTTTTTTTTTGCACAAATCTGCACTTTTGGAGACAAGTGCAATAAATTCCTTTTATCACTATACCTGTGATTAAGTCTATGTGTTCCCTTGTTGAGAGGGTCCAGGTTGAACCCTGTCACAACCTTTTTGAGATTTCCTGCCAGCCTTTGTGACCTGCAATTACCCATAACCCTCTTCTCTTTGTTGACCTGCCGAGACAGTTATGTGTATCATCAGAGAGCCATAATTCTAGCCTAAGTGCTGTATATGAATGTATTTATACACACTGTAGAATTTACACTGAATGTACAAACTACTCAGGACATCTCCCTATAAATGACTTACTTTTACTTTTAATCCCTATCTCATAGTTTAAAGCTTTTTTCTGTTCCAGAAATCTGCATTGCTATGAAACATTTGAGATACAAAGTTGAAATGAATGGGTGCTTTCTACTCTGCTAATTATGCTTCCTCCAGTCCATCATCAATCATATTCCAATCCCTAAATGTATCTCAGAGGAGACGAGGAGCTTGGAGTGGGGAACCACAGGTCTATTCTATGCGGTAGTATTTTTGATTGGATGGCATAACCTCTTCAATGGGAATCTGTTTATTTTTTGGTCAGCAGATTTGATCTGCCAATGGTTTCACACTGTTCCAGTTGGTTGTAATGCGCCAAGAAAAGCAGGAATGTGCCAACAAAGGCAATGAAGGAGACTGCAAGCTAATAAGCAGGGACGTAAAGAATGCAGGATTTAAAATACTTTGCAAATGTTTTATGAGGAAGGAAATGGATTCAACATATTGTTAGACCTCAAGGATACACACAATGTGTTTTGGTGAGTAACACTGTAAACATAATGTAAATGTAAATGTCAATGTAAACATAACTTGTGTTTGTCTACAAGAAAACTCCATGGGACACCTTTAAAGGGGCAACATGTAAGAATAGCCCTGGCCAGTCCTGTCTCGTAATACCACTTTGTACCTCAAGAGGTGATAGTGAGTCAATGCAGCGTCCAGTCTGCCCTCAGCCTAACATGGAAGGATGAAGAAGTAGTGCTGCCCCGAGAAAACTGGCAGCAATGGCGGAGATTTTGAGCAAGGCTAAAAGCAGTTGTAATCTTCAATCTAGGACCATTATTATGTCACTTTATTAAATTTTAATAGTTGTTCAGGTAAGAAAGTAACCATTTACATTGCCAATATGTGGTCAGTTTATCCAAATAACACCAAAATTTGCTCCAACGTTTTTGGAGATCGTAGGACCCGCTGGCCGGGTGAGACCACCGTCATGTGTTTGTTGGGGCGGGTTACATACTGCACCTTTAATTACTTCGACACATTTGACAGTTAAGATGCAGTGTGTCATGAGTTAGTGTTGTCTCCTCAACAGCATTAGCCAAATGGAAAACACTCAATGATTATTAAAAGTCAACGTTACAATATTTTCAATAAAATGTCACCAAAACCATTTTCTTAGTTAGTGCTGCCTCTGTTTGACTGAAAGTCCTTTCAAAAATATTCAACTAATAAGAAGCCATGAGAGTCCACATTTCAAGACAGAATATACAGTAACACGATGGTTCCCAAATTTGAGTTGGGTACAAAGTCGTCTTATGTTGCCAGATGATCAAGATAGAAGAAGAATATTTCTGCTTCTTTTTCTGACTTCTTTAAAACTTTGCTTTTTCTCTTATGACATATTGTAGACTTTTACCTCTTCAGCACTTTAATTATTAACTATTAAACCATTAAAATGAAACAAGAGAAGAGGACATTGTTCTTTGGGTGAATTACTCACAGCACGTACACACATGCAGCCTATGATAAGGCGTCATGACTCACAAATAGGCGTTGATTGGCTATTCATGCTACATTCCAGACAACTTGGAACTCCAAAATTTCTGACCTCCTACTTGAAAAAGTATGATGGGAAACTTAAATTTCATGCACCCCGACTTCACGTGCCGCTGCATCATTAGCGGCCCTCAGTATTTCACATTCCAGAAGGCTAGGCTCAAGGGCGCTGCTCTTGAACTGGGACACAGCTAGTGACATAAGCAGTTGCTTAGGGCCCAGATGCTTGTTTGGCTATCTAAGAGTCAGTTCAGTGTCATATTTATCATGAAGTGTCACAGAAGTGGGATTTACACATGGCCTGAGAGGTCCTTTCCCAAAGCGGTCCCTCCCCAGTGTGGAGTATCACTCCACATGAAGTAACACTCACAGCTTTGGAGGGCACTCCATGTGAAGAGGGTGGGTATGAATAAATTGATGCTTACCATGGAGAGTGGCAAGTGCATCCCACTGTTTACATTTGTCACCTTGGATACTGATAGATGCACTGCATGCTAAGCTGCTGTGACACATGTTCTATTCCCCTGCAGGTCATGAAATAATGAGCATTGTTTATTTTATGCATTGATGGAAATGATACTGTAGATAGCACCACTCGGCCAGACATGCCAATACACTTAATGCAAGTCACTGTTTAATTCAGCTCTATGCGCAGCGTACAGCAAACTTCAATATTGAATAGAAAAAAAAAGCAGTCTGTACACAAGTTGTACACTGAACTAACCCGTCTGTGGTGATAGCAAGCCACTCTCGACGCTCTCTCCATTCAGCAAAGCGTCCCGGTTCAATGCAACCCTCAACCATTGTCTCAGAAGGTGTGATACTAGCTTGTAAGCCTGGGGTGTGCATCAAATCGTTTGAGTGAGCTCCTAACAACAGTAGCTCCTGTAGTATCAATCGCAGTTCTAATATTTCTAGAATTTTTTTGTGAGGGTCCTGTAAAATACGATGATATGCTACTCTGAATCCTTTTCATTTTTTTCATTTGGCGAGCTGTAGTTTCAGCACTGAAATAATGGCTGAAATAGGCTGTGGGTGCTTGGTGACATTCTTAAAAGCATAGATCAAGGCCATTGGAACAAGGATCATCACGTAGCCTAGACGCAGTGTCAGCTCTATTGTCACACAAGTGCGAGCGCTGACAGTGAAAGTCCATTTCTGATTTTATTGATGTTTGTGCTAAAATAGCATATTTTTATTTTATGTGTTATAATATTATTTATATTTATTTTATAAATAGCATATGATATTTCATGTGTATTAATCTGAAGCTAAAAATAGTCAAAATTTTTTGTTTTGAGTAATGTTTTCAAAAACTACAGTGCCCAGATGTTTGAGGAAATTACTGAGCCTTTTCTAAAAGTTAAAATATGTACTTGTGACCTTTTCTGAGGACGTATGTCTTC
Source organism: Scomberomorus guttatus (assembly GCA_038419695.1). NCBI lineage: Eukaryota > Metazoa > Chordata > Actinopteri > Scombriformes > Scombridae > Scomberomorus > Scomberomorus guttatus. The sequence goes on from CM076452.1 coordinate 27,776,152, forward strand.
AGTAGGAACCAATGGGCTTAGGACTTGGGAGTGCCACATATAGGGTGCGAAGTCGAAATCTACTGACGGATGGACTAAAATGTTGGTTGGCCTTATACTTTAATTTCACTATACATTGTCATATAAGCCAGACATGACAGGGCAGGGTAAGAAAAATATAAGAACATTTTATGTGCACGACCAAAATACTATTTAAATCTTGGCTACAACAATGACATATCATCACATCATAAACAGTGTTGCTAACTATTTTCAGTGGGAAGTATGATGTCACATGCCAATTTACATATATATGACATCATGATGTAATTACATACATACAAGACTTAAACTAACCTGACTGTAACTAGCTATTGCATTAGCTATTAGCTATTTCAGACAGAGATCATACCATCAGGTTAAAAGCGGGGGGTGGGGGGGTGGGGTCTGATGGTCTGCAGTTCTGAGGGACTGTAACACTTGATTTACCCATTTTATTTCACATTTTTAACACTGGCCTGACACTCCAGGCCAATCTATAACTAAACAACAGAGAGAAGAAACTGGATAAACCCCCCTAAGCTGAGGCAATTAGTCTTTCTTAATGCCAGTCTGCCCTGAAGACAATGTTTATACCAAACATAATGTAAAATTATGGTATTCTGGAAATTATAAGGTTTAGTATAATCACATTAAATAATTTAAGTGATAAAAAAAGAAGAGAAAAGAGAATGGCTCTCGGAAAGGAACTCAAAGAGCCGTAATTCCTATCATTACTCTGCAATTCCTCTCAACTCTGCAGGGCTTTATAGCATCTATCAGCTCATTGTTTTGGTTTTCCAGTCCACAATCTCTGTCATCGGCCTGGTTTCCAGCAACTCACGCAAAATACTCTGATAAACATATATCTTACTGGACTTTAAATCAGCTACAGTGCACACTCCCATTCAGAGGTTATTGTAGTGTATTTCCACTCCCATTTAGCTGGTTTGGCTTATGGCAAAGTGTGAATGTGCAATAGAGACAGAGTGGATAAGGCAAGGGCTGTTTTGGCTGGAGTTAGTCTGAGCCACAGTCACCTTGCAACTGGAAGCATCCCAATTTGGCAGAAACCCACTCATTCTGGCAAGACACTCTTGCCTCTCCCCACCTCCATAAACGTGTTTGCGTTCTCCTGTATTATAGATTAATCTCTATTAATGAAGTACTTGAAAAAGCCCACCTTTGATTTTAACTGAGGTGCCCTGGCATCAGTAACAGAACCATGTTTTTTCCTGGTGTTTCTTTTTTTTCCCAATTAAATCACAAACACAACATTGATTGCAATCAACTGCACCGTTTGTTCAAACTGACCAGTTGAGCGAATAATGAAATGCGTGGAATGATTAAATAATACACTATCAACACTCTAATCCTCATCATTTTATCCCGAGTTATTATACTCATCAGTTTATCTGTATCAGCTGTTGTTTGGCTCACTGGGTAACAGAGGATGTAACTTTTGTGCAATGTTCAGAGAAATTTTATTGCTATCTCTGGATCAAAGCCCTCTATTTTCCAAAGGCTAATAACCACTTGGCCATGTAGTGATGTGTGGCTGTGTGGCTGCTTTTTGTGGGTGTTTATACATTTATCTAACAGGGTGCCTTTATCAATGTCCTGTGTAATTCTTGCAGCTTCAAAGACCTTGCAGCTGGTTTCCCAGTTGCTGGTGGTGTCTTGAATGCATTATTACTGATTTAACGTCGTACCAGACTCATGGGAGATGATGTCAGCAGCTGATTAGAAAAAAGAACACTATTAATAGTTTTGTAAAGTTTATACAGCACTTCTTTTTAAAAAGTTGGAGTTACAGAGTGTTTCAAAGAGAAGTAAAAGTAAGCCAATAAAAGTGGAAAAACAACTCAGTTTGATCAGTGGAAAATAAAAGCAGAGCAGAAAATGTCAAGAGGAATAAAAATAATAAAAACTACAACCACATGCTGAAGTATGGAAATTTAAGTCTTATCCATAAAAATATATTTCAGATTGAATTTAAAGATGGCACTGTAATGATTGTAGTGTGTTGTTGTGTTGGGCCTGACTGTACGTCTATCAGCTCCTGTCTTCCAGGTAGCCGGGCTGCTAATTGCAGACGGATGGCACCTGTCTGCTGCAACTCTCCAGCTGCAGCTCCAGTCTCTCTTCCTGAAGAAAATACTACAGGAATATATTTACAACCAACTTACCTGCAGTTTATCTTTATGTTTTATAGTCCTTTTATGTTTCCATATATGAAACATTGGAATGAAAATTATATGATACAGGGAATTTAACTTGCGGCTTTTGCATCACCCCTGCACTCACAATGGCTGCTAGTTGTTTGATATGTGTTCATGAAATAACAAAAATATGCAATATGCTGCAAATCCTGTTAAATCCCCTAATGAATGGTACAGACTTTGCTTGATTGGCGTCTCCTTCATTCATTCATTGATTTTCTTGCACATGTACCCAGTGATGCAACTAATTGTTAATCTGCAATTTCTTTCTACTTGGGGGCAGCAGAAACAAGTGGTGAACACAACACTGACATATCATCATCTTATAAAGCTGTTGTGGTGAACTTGTTAGCAAACAGTTGCTTATTGCACATTCAACAGGCACAGAATGATATTAGCATTCATTTGGAGTCATGTTTCTGTCCACATGATAAATGTATTCAGTCTCCTTTTAGCTTTGTTTCGGTCTCCACCAACTCCTGAGATAACTTATTCTTTAGCTGCTAAATGTTCCACTATGTTCACTAGCTAGTCACTAACTTAGTGTTTCTGCTGTTTGGTAGCTACCTTTTGCAATTTAAAAGGTAGCTCAAGACTATATGAAAACCTACACCAAGTGCACACAGTATGATCATATTGAGTTGCCTCTTTCACTCTAGCCAATTGTGACAAATTCATAATGACATATTGGGCGCTATTTTAACAATCTAAGCACACGGTCTGAAGCGCATGGCGCAAGTGCATTTACGGCGTGTCCAAATCCACTTTTGCTAGTTTAGCAGTGGAATAAATGGTTGCAGCGCCAGGCGCATGGTTCAAAAGGGTTGTACTTGGTCTCTTAATGGTAATGTTGGACAGACACAATTTGTGCATATTTATTTTGCTTAATTACAAACAAACAATTATACAAAAAAGATATAACTAACAGTTTGGAAAGATAGTCATTGATTATATCTGTGCATATTTAATGCTGAAGCAAAAGCATAACAAGCTTTGGGCCTGATTTAGCACTTCAACAAAGCTCAGATCATAAAATACTCTGAGCAGTACAGCATACAGCAATGTATGTTTGAGCTCTTTAAAGACCATAAGGTTGTCAATGTTATGTTGAGGTGTGTTTGCTGTTTCTGCTCAGTGTGACTTGTGTATTTAAGTTATATTCATGTGTATGATTGTGTTTTTGGTATTCTGTTTGCCCTGAGTTTTTCCTCCTGTGTTCCCAGCCTGCTTTTCCCTCCACTCTTCCCTCCTCACCTGCCCTGCCTCATCCTCATTAGCCCTGCCCTTTTCCCAATGTTTTCCCCAGCCTATCAGCTTCTTTTCTGTCCTCCTGTTTCATCTCTTCATTCCCCTCACTTGAGTTTCTCCACCCATCTCCCCACCCATCTCTTCATTAGTACAGTTTGTATTTGGTGTCTGGTTTTTAGTTCAGTCTTGTTGGATCCTTTGTTTTGTTCTGCTTTGTTCAGTCTGCTCTGTTTGTTTTGCGTTGTTTAGTTCTTCAGTTGATACTACCTGTTTCCTGCATTTGGGTCCACCTCCTGTTACTCTTCCTGACAAATCTGTTTTTATAACAAATAATTAATTCTTTCTCCCAAATCTGGAACTGTGTGTGCACAGCAAAGTCCTGAGCATTATCCTATGATGAGTCACAAGCACAGAGAAAGGTACACTGTATATCAAGACATCACATGTGACAGACAGTTCCAGGAAATGATAATGAAAGAAAGTAAGCGGAAACACTTCTGCTTCACATACGGTATCTCTCCCTCTGACACATGCAGACAATTACTATAAACATATCAGATGTTGCCCCCCCCCATCCCTCCCCCACAAAATTACCCCAATTTAACAAGAAACACAGATTTTGTAGCTTGTAATGCCTGGTTATCAGTGTGCGTGATTTGATTTGTCAACACATTTTCAGCCATCTCCATTAATGCTCACGCAGACATGCTAATGACTTACGGGGCCCTTGCAGTGGAGTGGAGCCATTTCTCTGGTGAAATGCACCGATAAAATTTACAAAGTGAGCAATAATGGATGAGTAGTTTTTACTGGGTGATTAGGCTAATGTGCTTTTAATTGGCAGGAGGGAGCTTCTTTTGTTAAGGTATGCAGAATTAGTACAGTAGAGTAGACAGGAGGTGTTGAGCACCATGCTTTTCAAATAAATAACAAAAAAGACAACATGCAAAGGCTGCAAGTACACATCATTTCAATGTAATTTTGGAAAGCCATTATCTTTTTTTATGCTTCACTTAATAAGCAGATTCATTCCCAACATCCACTTTTGTACCACAACATGTCCTTTATATCTGCTTTCATTTATTTGTGTACACAGTACATTACATTTTTATCTTACCACCTCTCCAAATTCCATTTAGACTCCATATATTTAGATTAAATGTGAGTGGCACCAGTTGGATATGCACTTTAACTAATCAGGTTGTCTGATCTGATTGGGGGTTTCTGCTCTGAAACAGTGAATCAAATTGATGCCAAAGACATATTTACCTGAGAGGTTTTAGACCAGGATACAAGACTGTTGTCCAAACCAACACATCAGAGAATTCTTTTGACAAGATCAGCAAATCAATATCAAAACTATTTTAAAATCTTGGTGCCATTTTTGCATCCTTGCAGAAGTTAAATCAAATTCTGCATTTCAAAACCGCTACATTTCAAAGCAAATTATATTAATTTCAATGAACTGTTTGCCACGGTGAGAGCAAAGTAAATCCACACAAACCTTGAATGTGAATTTGAATGTAGTATCGAACTGTCTTGACAGTGCTACCTATTTGAGGGAGCACAGAGCCAGAGAGTCCAAAATAGAAGCTATCAGCCTTTCTTTAAGTCGTGTTACACCATCCACTTTTATATAGATCATCAGACAGTTTGTGTTTTTTGCCTCGTCAGACTTCTTACTTTGTTAGTACAATGGTGAGTACAATGTACAATGCGAAAATAAGACCCAAGTTGTAATAAACCTGAATTATCCTTTGAAGGACACACAGTATGGACAGTATGGAGGATGTAGTGTCGTCTTTTTCAGAAATTTAGATTTATAACTAAGGGGTGAGAGGGGATATCATGGGGAAAGTCTGAGCTAGATCCCCAACACATCCACCACTAAATATGTGAGGTGGTTTATGCCTTAATCCACCAAGCTGCCAGGATGTCCCTGTGCTGATCAAATGCCCAAACTAAGCAAGAATGGATGAGTAGTTTTACTGGGTGATTAGGCTAATGTGACTTTAATTGGCAGAGGGGAGCAGCTATTGTTAAGGTTTGCACATTTGAAAGGTAAAGTTGTAGAAATCTTTAGGGGGTCAACACACAGACACCAACATGTCTCTGCAAGTCTGACAACAATTTATGACAATATTTCATTCCGAAATATATAATTTTAATTTAATTATCCAGATATGTTTCTCTGGAACATATCTGTGGCTCCACCTTTAACTACATGATTATGTGTGTTATTTGAAAGTGATGTAATGTGGTATGTAACTAAGCACATTACGGGTTCACAATTTTTCAAGTCTGTCTCCTTCTATGCAAAAATGTATTTAAAGGTTTATCTGAAGCTTCAGATAAATCTTTAAATACATTTTGATACATTCAACATGGCTGTTAAAATCACCAACAATAACTACACAGTCAAAGTCAATAGATTATAGACCGCAGTTCAGCAAAGTCATCAAAAAAGGTTGCACAGTATTTAGGAGGCTTTTAGATATTTAGAAATATAGCTCGAGGACAGGAATTCAGCTGAAGGGCCACATATTCAGAAGAAGCAAAATTTCCATAAGACATCTGCTTGCATTGGAGGGAATCATTAAACTAAATGGCAACTCCACCTCCTTTCTTATGCTTATACTGAAGTTGGGAGGGGTTGACTCGATAAGGACAGCTGCACTGTTATCTTGGTCTAACCAAGTTTCAGTTAAAAATATAAAATCAAGATTGTGCTTGATGATAAAATCATTGATTAAAAATGTTTTTCCTGCCAAAGACCTGATGTTCAATAAAGCTAGATTTAGTGTGTTAAAAGCGTTATCTGCCCATTTTTTTGGGACAGGCTGTGGCTGACGAGGAATGGATGCTAAATTTGATACATTTGCAGAATCTGTTGGGTGCTTCCTGTTTATTAGCAGATTCTGGGGCTGGGTGCCGTAACTGTGACAAATGTGTCAAAACTGGCTGAGGACTTAAAGCCATTGGTGGAGGTGGACGCCAAGGGGGGTTTTCATTGTTTGCATATTTGACACAAGCAAGGGAAATTATATGAATCAGCTTTTTCTTTTAAATAAGGATATGAGGTGCTGTCTTAAGTATTATTTTTCACAGTAAAGCACAGAGCTGATGTGCTGTAGAAATAACCTGTTGATCACACAAGCCCAGAGCCCCAAAAGCAATAATAAGATAAACATCAGCTGACACAGAGAGAACAAGACAAACAGGAGATAGAGACGAGGGAAACAGTGAGGAAAGAAGGGCATTTAAAGGCACAGTGGACTTCAGCTGATGCTGCCTTTAAAACATTGGTAAAAAACACTAATATGTTTAAAATGGAGCTAATTTTATCAGTGTTTGCACTAATATTCAGTTTCTTTAAATTCCAAAAATTATCTAATTTTATCTACAGTCAGAGTAGGAAACAGCATTCAGATCATAGTATACCCATACTGCTACTCTTGGATCATGGACAGAAATTCAAAGTAAATTTTTTTTTTTTTCATTGAAATCTTTGAGAAAAAAATCCTTTTTGCTAAATAAGACATTGGCAGAAAGGCATCAAACATCACTACAGGAGAGTTGATCGGAAGGTCATAAGCTAAATATATTAAATATAAGAGGCATGAAAAAATGACACTTTTTACACTTATGTCACATCATGCATCCTGGGTGTGTCTGATCTCAGTGAAGCTAAATATAAATGCATCTAAGAGGAATACTAGACGGATTGAAATATCATTGTGCAAACCACCTACGGAGGTACTGTTGTTCTCTCTGTCTCATTAAGGCAACAGTAAAACAATGTGTCTCCAGCGATTTCAACACACCATCATACAGAAGGTGCACTGCTAAACTGCTAAACTTATTCTTCTTCTGGTATTTTTGGCAGTCACCAAACAAAGTCAGGTGCATTACCACATCCCTCTAGACTGGAGAATGGCAGACGATGATTAAAACATTGCAATCAGATTTGTGATAACAGAGCACATACAGTATGTGGTTAAATCTCCTAAATCTCATCTGGATTTAATTCAGATTCAAGACATCAAATGACAAATGTTTTGAGAATGATTGGCAGTTGGCATTTTACTAGTGTCATGGCTCATTCTGTAACAAAGCGTCTGTGTGGGAAGGAAAAGGTAACGGTTAAGGGAAAGGAAGAGAAGGCTGGCTGATGGGATTGTTGAGGATTTACCTTGAGTTGGCATTAATGGCTAGCCCAGGCCAAGGCTCCTCCACAAGGGACCAGCCCAACCAGCTTTTGCTGAAGAAGTTCTCGTTCAATTTTATTTGTTTGTGGTTGGTCTGAAAAGGAAACGAAGCTGGAGGTAGGCGGTTTAACAGTGCTCAGAGACAATAAGCTGAACAGGTGTAGGTTCTCTCTCAGAAAACACCAACACTGTTACGCAGCAGCCCTTATTCCACCTGGGCCTCTGAGTTAATTACTGTAATAAGCCCTGTCTACTACCTGCCAGCCAAAAGTTAGACAGAAATTTATAATGTGAGTCTAATCATGTGAGTCGATTACTCAACCTAACACAAGTGTAAAGGGGGCGAAAGAGAAGGAGAGAAAGAGGAAAAAATACATGACTGAAACGTGGTGAAGATTTACAGGTAAAAAGTGTGTGTGTGCGTGTGTGTGTGAGGATGTCTTATGGAGGAGGGCTTGAGGTGATGATGCTGGTGAGGGATTAGTAAATGACCCTGTCTCCCTTTTGCTGGCAGAGAAATACTTTAACTGCTACTACCCTGACTTTCACCACACAGCCATAGCAGGGGACTGTGTGTGTGCGTGTGTGTGTGTGTGTGTGTGCCCTACAGGGCTACCTAGGGGAGTAATGGGATTTCTGCCTTTGTGTGTGCTGTCTACAATTGTGTGGATTTGCCCTTTACTGCCACTGCTGCTGCACTACTTGTTGGCTGAAATATAGCTGTGAAGGGGAATGGTGTGTGTATTGTTGTTTGTGTGGGTGCTTATTCAAGGAGTTGGGATAATATACTGTATATATCCTGTGTGTGTGTCTGCACATACATGCACATATATGCTTCTGTGTGTGTGTGTGTGTTTGTGTGTGTGTGTGAGACAAACACTTGTGCCTGGGAGTAACAATCATAAGATCTCTGCATGTGTGTATGTTAACCCTCAGTCTTTATGTGTTGTGTGTGAATGTCTTTGCTAATTGTCAGTTGCAGCAGGACCTTTATATACGCATACATGCAACCAAGGATTTATACATATAAAATTTGAAAAAGTAGCTGAAAGTCAGTCTCCATCGTTGTCCTGACTTTTTGCACAGGAACAGGTTATCGCTCCATCACAAATTTTTCCCCTTTCCTCCTTCCTCTGTAGTTGTTATTACTTTTAAGCCTCAACAATAAATGAATTCCTTCCCCTTCTTCCCTTTGGGCCCAGCTGGCTGGGAATGTTTTCATTGTGGGTTACCTCGCACGACTCTCCAAGAGCAATTACTTAGACTTGGTAGCTGCACCGTGGATCAGCCTTAAGATGCACTCAACTGTGTGTGTGTGTGTGTGTGTGTGTGTGTAGGACAGCTCCATCATCAGTTTTCACACACTGGGTTTTGCCAGAGCCGCCACATGGTTAACAATCTCAAACTCAAACTTCTATCTATCACATATGACTGTAGTGTTTTTATACAGAAATGAAATGAAAAGAATGAGTACTGCTAATGATGCTCTTTATTCTCAGAATATTTGCCAGATCTCATTGTTGAAGCCTATTTTTATGCAAAAGAAAACATTCTGTAATACCCCAATTTGTTTTTTAGATACTTTTTGGTCACATTGATTCCATTTTGTTTTTAAATTTGACTTTTATTTATTTTTTTTAAATACACTGTGACAGCAGCTTCAGAGTCCTTTTTATTTGAGACTAAAGTAAGATGGGTTAATTGTAAGAAGGAATTTGGGGAGAGAAAAAGCAATCAATGCACAACTGTTTATCTTGTAAATCTAATGTATCCCATCTAACTTCATCTCCTCGGGTTCAATTCATTGTTGGATTTGGTCTTTTCATGGTATTTGTTGACAACAAGAAAAATATAGACTATCACCAGACTTATACATTAGTTTTCCTTTTTTTCCCCCACAAAATGCCTCTCAGGTTTAAGTCATATCACAGTAAAATTCACAAAAGTCAACCCCTGTCTTTACTTGGGCTTCACCTGTTTTTCAGTATCATTTCCAGGCTGATAGACATGACATTTGAGTTGAGTTTATTAGTACCTCCAGGTTGAAGCACTGACCTGATCTGTCCAGACACCTATAACAGCCTGCAACTGGTGTTAGACCCTGATTCACAGCCTCAGAGTGATGCTTCAAATCAAGCGCTTGCTTTAAGGGAAATAAAACTGGAGATGAAAAGGTTGTAAAAGTATGAGATGGGGAACTGTCTCGGCCTCAGTTTTTTCATGAGCTGGATCGGAAACATTTCCTAGCTTGAAATGTGATTAGGAGTCAAATAATGGTGAAGACCTCAGTATTTTAGAGGTCATTATTGGTGACTAGGCTTGTTAAAACACAATGTTCTCTGCATTTATTCTGTGTTAACACATTGTTAACACACTTACAGCTACATAATATGAATTATCTACATTTTGACAAACAGAGGGATGTTTATTTGAAGGCAGCTGCAGCAGTGAAAACAATGGGGTGATGGTAACTCCACTTTCATTCTTTTCTTGAGATCTGATGTTTTAGAAAGATGCAAATTAGCTTAATTAGCAGGTGCATGTGCACCTGTCTCAGCAAGTTTGTGTGCTTAATGTAAACACAGCAAAATAAACACCCTTAGATTACAAGGTAAAAGAAAGGTTTGATACAGTGTTATTTTTATTTACTTTTATTTGTTTTAAAACCATCTGTTCTACACCACTTATGTACTTGGAAGTTGTACAAGTCAGATGGAGAAAGGTTGGACTGATGTGTCAGATCAATAAGGGTTATTTTTCTGTGGAGTGTGTCATAACCCAGCTCCTAGGCCATGACAAATGTGGGAACGGACACAACGGATGGCAGGAGATTAAAGATATTTATTATAATAAAGAAACTAAAGAAATAATTACAAATACGGAGTGTGTCAGTCAGTAACATCAGTAATGTGGGTGTGAATGCATGAACCATGAAGTGTAAGGTGTTGTGAAGTAAAAACAAAACTAGAATCAAATGAAAAACAAAAGCCTGCAGCTGCTGGCTGGGATCAGTCAAGGTGAGAGAGAGCTCGAACAGCGCTGGGAGTTGGCCTTTTATCCTACGGGAGGTGCTCTGAATTCCGCCAGCTGCCACACCCACATTCTCCCAGATACCTCTATGGACACAAGAATATAACAATAACCCATTACAACACGAGCGTCAACACACTTGAGGTAGGTTAAGCAGGGGCTGTCACAAGCGCAGCTCAATCCACCAAAGTCAAGAGAATTCTTTGTAAAATCCACATAAAAATTAATTAAATAGTCTCAAAAATATGACAAATCTGGACCTTGTGATTCTACTTTGAGTTTTCTTCTTCACCACAGGGTTGACACCGGACTGTCAGCTGGTCTGCTGCTGCTGAGCCCTGAGGATGGGTGTCACTCATACAGATATCAGCTGACTGGAGGACCCTGTGCTGACAGTTCATTAGCCCATCTGTCTGACTGTCTTTCTGCCTGTCTCACCTTCCTGAGATGGTACTGTATGTTCTCTCTCTCTCTCTGGGCCCTCGGTGTCAACACCATGTCCTCATCACTTCGCTAAGCTGTCACTCATACGGTAGTATAGTGTCAACATGTGTGTGAGGTGAGGGAGTGTTATATGCAGGGATCGCAGAAAGTACCACATACACAAGAAATACCTTCAATCCTTATCAACAGACATGAAATTAGAGCAGTTGACACAAACTGAAAATGCTGATTGAGCGTTGCACACACACAATTATATGTAAGTTCATCCACTGCAAGTGGGTTATTTTACCATAGCACATATTGAACACATTTTCTCCTGTATGTATAAGAACTATGGTTATAATGAGGTTGGTAAAACAAATCAGGTTAAGGTTGGAGTATGATTTTGATCATACCAAATAAAAGCTTTATTGCAGGTTTTGAATTAAACATGGGCTGTCACTGACCGGGGGGTTTTCCATCAAGGCAGATAAAGGAAAATCCTGGCTTATTTTGATAAGTCTCACTAATTTAAGTGAGAGTTCCATTACTGTGGCTTATAGGATTCCCTGCTCAGTAACCAAGATAACTTATAGCGCCAAACAAGCCTGCTCTGTAGCGGGCTAACTGCCAAGCTTAATTTAGCGAGTGGAAACAGAATCCCAAAAGACAGTTCTGTTCAGTGTCTTTTCGCGCTGGCATCACTTTTGTCATGTCCGTTTTTGGAAGCATAAATTTTCGACCTTTGTCTCACAATGTGACCAAGCCTGAATTTATGTGTGCAGTCTTGCACAACATTGCCAGCCTATGCTGTGAGAGACTGCCCAGAATGTTGCTGGAGGAACAATGGGAAAACACTGACCCAACCCCCCAGGAACCCATAGAACTGTGAGGCACCTGCACAAAAATACCTATTTCAGTTAATCCCCATTTTATTCATGGTCACCTTTTGTTTTGGAGTGAACCCTTTTTATGTAAAAGCTTAGCATTTCTAATTTAAGAAAAAAACAAAAGGGACAAACAAAAAGTTGTTTTGAAGTTATTTATTCATACACTCATTTTGTTCAAGCTGTGAAGACAAAAAAAAAACCATGTCCAAACCATGACCTTCTGCTGTGTTTAAATTTATACTTACATCCTTCTCCAGTTTATTTATCTCCAACTGCAACTTCTTCATTTTAACTTTTGATACTCGATGTCCAGTTTCTGACTTTCACTGCCAATAAGCAGATGATGCTTGTAAATCAAACAGACATCCTGTGAAAGAGAAAATGTGTGAAAGAGCAGCTGATTATGTAGTTGGTAATAGCAATATGGATAGTTACTTTCTTCATTCCTTGCTGAAGTTCTTGTTCCAGTCATGTCCTGCAGCAAGGCATGTGGTTTTACATCATATGAAGAATGCAGACACATCCAAAACATTTCACATTTGGTCTTACCTCTGGCATTTCTGTGACTGCAAAAATATTCTCCTCATCAAGGGCCCTAATATGCTGGCACCATCTCCATGCACATAGAAGAACACTGCAGTTGTTAAAGCAAAACAAGAAAGAATTACATAAGATGCACAGTGTTTTTACAAAATAAGGACTACTCACACATGTAAGCCATGGGCATCTTGAGTGGGGGATCTAGCAGGCATATAGTGTCTCCACTCACTGAAAGATATAGGCCCACTGTTTAGTTTTTACCATTGAGAAACTGATACCCTTGCTCCCAAGCACCTTGGGGAATGATGAGGTCCCCGACTCTATTCCCTCTATTAGTAGGCGCCCCTGGTTGTAGCTCAACACCAGCTCCTCTGCAGGTGTGAGGACCCCACCAGTAGCAGTGGCATCTTTTTTGTTTTTTTGTTTTTTTTTGTGGCTAAAATGGTACACATTTACAGATCAACAACTATTTTAACAAATAAATGTCACATTTCATTTTAGGCTACTTACCACTGAAAAATGTTATTATCCCTAACTTGTTGCCATGTTCTTTTTTTGGCTGTTGAGATGTAACAGAGAAGAATGAATATAGGCCAAGAGTTACCAGGTCAGAAAGGCTTAAAACTCCTCACCGAGTTAGGCTAATTAACAGGACATGTATTGTAGTTACATCAGTTCTCCTAAGTTAGCCTACACCATCTTTTTTTTTTTCAAGAGAGAGATTTGTTGCCATTTGCACAGGTACAGAACCGTACAGGTAACATTGGAATTCATGTGAGTCTCACTGAGTCAGCTTTAAAAAAACAGACAAAGAAAGGCAATTAAAAGAGCAGCAAAAAAAAAAAAAAAAATAGATACACCCTATATAAAAATACACAATGAATTATTGCACAGAAGTTATTGCACTGTGAATTGAATTATTGCACAAAACAATATAAAATAACCCAGTGGGCCAATGGACTGGGGAAAAACTCTGTATGACAGAGATCCAGAGAGTGAGAGACGGTGAGGTAGCTGAATACTAAATCTCAAATCCATAAGGTGTGAGAGTGTTGTGAGATGTTAAGTGGTATTTCCTTCCCGCCTTAATGCCCTTTGCAATCATTCTGACAGTGGCTGGAATAAACCTGCTGTGGAAGTGTGCCTTGTGAGTAGTGATGCTCTCTGGCCTGTGGTGTCTCAGGTTGTGTCCTGAGTTCTTCCAACTGAACAGAAAATGAGCTGGGTGGTGAATAGTCTGTGCTTTTCTCCTGCAGCACTGTGTGTAGAGTGTGTTCATGGAGGGGAGGTCAGAGCCGATGATTTTCTCTGTAGTTTTGATGACTCGAAGAGATTTCCTCTCAGCCTGGGTGATATTTCCAAACTACATAGTGATGCTGTTGGTGAGAACACTCCCACTGATTCCTCTGTCAGCCTGGTTGAGGGGCTGATGTCTGAGTCCAGCCTTCTTCAACACAGCAGAAGTAAAGCTGCTGCTGTGCTTTCTTCACTGTAGCAATGATATTTATGACCCAGGTCAGGTTTTTTGACATATAAAGGCCTAGAAACTTGCGTGTCTGCTCCACCTCAGTCCCCTTGATTGTGAGAGGCTGTAGAGAGAGGGCTCTCCTCCTGAAGTCCAGAATTACTTCTTTGGTTTTCTCTATGTTAAGAACAAGGTCGTTGTCCTCTCCATAGACAGTTTGTTTACCTGTTGCCTGTATGATGACTCATCTCCACCCTTGATGAGGCTGAGGATGGTTGTGTCATCTGCATATTTAGAAACGATATTGTTCATATTCATTTGTTCATTTATTAACAAATAAAATTAAAATAATAAGTAGGCTTGTATAACTTAGGCATTTAATCTGTCAGCAATTTTCTGCCAAGCCATCTCCCTCACCTTGTTAATTGAGGCAGTATTGCCCTTTCTGGTGATGACTCCTTTATATTGTTCATAGAGTCCCATCAGCAGAGTTTGTTTGCTGCTGAGAAGAATACCACACTAGTTTTCCCTTCTTCTTATGACATATCGTCTTTTTGACAATCCCCCGTTCGGGGCTGCTTATGTACTCCGTGTGCATGCACGGTGCAAGATTGTTCAAGCCTGGTTTGAGATAATGTTGACAAGACACAACTAAATTGTGTTAATGGAACAGCTTGAGGCCTAAGTGAAAGTGAACATTAATTCAAACTGGGTTTTTTCAAGTGAGCTCAGCTTGATGCATTGACTGAACCCAGTTTTACCCCCCAGGTTTACTTTTCTCTGCTCTGTATTTCTATCTCTGCCTATTACCTCTCCTCCTTCCTTTCCATAATCATTTTGTGGTGTAAAAGAACTATTTTCACATAGCATGTATTTCTACTTTAAGAACGTTTACTTTGATCCTCATTAGAAATGAGCAAGCTTGTAACTGGAGGGCCACCGATTCAGTCCCCCGGACTGGCAGGATAAATCTGGGTGGGGAGAGTGAAAAAGCAGCATTTGCCTCTCCCTCATTATCACCACTGAGGTGCCCTTGAGCAAGACCCTTAACCCCATCTGCTCCAGTGGAGCTGCTCGGTAGCTGGCAGATCAGACTGTGGTTGTACTGGGCAGCTTCCAGGTATGAATGTGTAACTGTGTGAATGTGATCAGGGCTTTCCCTGAAAAAGAGCATTGATCTCAGAGAAACTCCCCTGAATATATAAAGATTAAAAAAATAGAAACAATGGAAGCAATCAAGTAAGGAAAATGTATATCACTTTGTTCATTTCAAAACAGTAGTGATGTACAAAAGGGTAAAAGGACAGAAAATAGAAAAGATAAATACAAGACAATGCATAAAGTCATGGATACAAAGTGTGCAAATGACAAAATATAATATCAGATAAAGAGCCCTGACTTTTTCATTGAGCTCGGAACAGCCAGTCCCTGCTCTGAGGACTCTAAAGGCACCTCCTAGTGGCATGAGGGCACAAAAACTAATTTAAGTATAAAAAGGCCCCTCCCCTTCCCAACATGGAGGAGAACCTACGGTGGCTGTGAAACTCATGAAAATCCCTCTCTAGAGCCAGTGTTTGGTTTGTCCATTCTGGGCTGCTGTAGAAACAACAATTCCTATTTTTTTTATTATACACTAATTCAAACATACTTAATAATATTTATATTCAATATCTGCCAAGTTTGTTCCGCTTGAAGTAAGAGCTGCAGACGACCAGCAAACTTCCAACAAGTAAACTACTTATTTTAGACTGATTGTCAACTTATACACCCACAAGAAGGCTGGTAAAAACACACACCTTTTTCTGTGAACAATTCAAATACTACCCCTTTTTTATTGTTAGATCATGCCTCAGTCACACCTTGTAAAAAGACAAAAACATCCACAAAAACCCCATTTGGGGTTTACAATTTTGCCCGACCATCAGCACTGGCCCCCTCTGGGCTCAGCCAGACGCAACATGGAGGAGAGACTGAATATATTATTAGTGGGAGGAATGCATTATGTGCAAGTGGAGTCAAGGAAGGCTTTAATAATGACCAATCACATGAGCTCCTCTCATTCCCTGTAAACACAGCAACAGGTGAAATGGGGAGAGAGGCTGAGTGAGAGAGAGAAAAGAGTTCACCTCTGTGAAGCCCCTGAAGTTCCAAAATATACATTCAGGACACCCCAAATATTAATATACATCAATCCAAATATGCTGACAATGGTAGAATGAAAGTAAAGCTGATGTGTTCTCATGTGTGCTGCAGCTGCTGGCATACCGGTGCTGCCGCTTATTTTGTACAAACAATGAATATAAGATAATTAATACATTTAAACTCAGCACTTCTACTCCTCTGCATATTTGAAAATCCTCATTTATGCTTTTAAGTATATACAATATATTTAAACAGACACAAAATCGGGTTTGGAAATTTGCTGTTTGTGTTTGAAAATAGCGCAAATTCTATCACTGTTTCGTCAAAATATTTAAATGTTGAATGAAGGTATCCACACTGTGTAAAGTAAGCAGGACTGTGTTTAAACCTGTTTTTAAAATGTTTTCATGAACAGGTTTTATTTGTTCATGTTATATAAGATGTTGATGTGTGCCTACTCTGTGCAGGAAGGTAGTCAGAGGCTATTTTACACACTGATTATATGGATACACGTCTATGTGCAGAACTGACTACTGCAAATAAGTGGCATAACTGAGAACTCACTGTAATGATCCTCGTGACATGACAGAAAAAAAATATTCTAAACTGAGTTTGAACTTTTATTTAATAAAAATGTTTGGACAGATTTGCTGTCCTCAGGATGCATCCTGAGGACAGCAAATACAGAACATTATTACTGTATATTCTGACCAATCCTGTTGCCATGTAGGAAGATTTAAATGATTAATGAAAATTCCTCTGCTGTGCCATCTGTGCGTAAACTGATGCACAGGCCCTCTCTCAAATCGGAGACTGTAGATGAAACACACATCATTCCTTCTGCTGTGTGATGACTACAGCTGTTTAATACAAGATTTAAGAAAAGATCCAACATTCTACAAATTGTTGTGGAAAAATGGCATCCGACAGAACGTATTTCTGAACTCTTTTTTTTAAAAATCTTCCTTAAAAATAAAATTGTTTTGATTCCCATGTCAAAAATGTGTAGCAAACTGAAAGGGGCAAAACTCAACATAAATGAAAGGTGTTTTGTGATGACATCTGTGTGTGTGTGCCTCTGCCAACTGAAGCCACGAAAATTGCCCTATGTCTGCATGTCTGATAAGATGGTATGAGCAGGTTTTATCGCAAACGCAATTTCATGCCAAAATGAACACCAAAATTGCACTGCACCGCCTAATCTGCATAAACACAGCCTCAGCTGCGCCTCTCCTCCAACATTGGCGCAAGTGCGTTCCTTTGGTGCCTGGAAAACACCAAACAGGCACAGACCTTTTTGAAAATTGCAGACCTGCCAACTTGTACGCATTTTGACATCAAAGTATGCTGGTACGATTTGTCACTCTAAACTACGCAAAAAGCTGGTGATGCCTGTGAGTTCAATTGTGCACGTGCAGTACTCAAATCTAACAGCAAGAGGCAGCAGCGTCTAGCCTGCTGAAAAGCAAAAGAAGAGTTTGACCAATCATAGCATGACGAAAAAAAGCGAGTGCATGTACCGCAGAAATAACATTACATAGAAAGTTACCGGTGTGTGTGTGTGTGTGTGTGTGTGTGTGTGTGTATGTGTGTTTGTGTGTGTAAAAGGCAGGATGGGCCTGTGGTCTGCTAGGTGTGTGTGTGTGTGTGTGTGTGTGTGTGTGTGTGTGTGTGTGTGTGTGTGTTGGCACTGTAGTCTATAACTTTGCCTACTCTAGGAAACTTTCAAGGAAAGGAAACACCCCTCCATTGCAAATTAAGTCCCATATGTAAGGAGGAATATGATTACTTCTACAGTTTGCAAAGCCATGTTTATATTCAGCCTGTATTGTTATTAGGTCATCATACCATTAAGTAATAGCCTACCTATAATGAGAACAGTTCTATTAACCAGCTCTAAAATATTTATTTCACCATAGCCACAAAATAGTCTGTATAGGCTGGTTTGGGTTTTACAGCTACATTGTCATCATCTTTTCAAATTAGCTGAAAATCATATTTTCAAAAGTCAAATTGGCTTAAAGTTTGATTATTGTGGAGGTGTAACCAATAGAAACTATATAAATGCAGCAGTAATGGTAGGTTAATGTGTAGCCTAAGTGAAATTGTGTTCCTTGGTAAGCTGTGTTTATGCAGGTGAAAGACAAATGGACAAACAGGCATAAATGACCAACTAACAGTACTGGCAGATATTTTTGTAAACATCTGTTAATGGTATCAAGAATTTTCATATCAGTGCTTCCCTCACTTTTGTCTGTTTGATTGCTGCATTTATGCAAATGATGTAATGCTATGAATATGTATGCAAATTATGTACAATAATTCATTATGCGAACAGAAGTGATCTGCATCTGATGCATCTAGGTCGCTGAAGTGGTACTCAAAAAATGTTTTCAGGATTGGCAGGTCTGAAATTGCATAAAGACTGTATTTGGAGCAGCGTGGGCCTTACACCTGTGGGAAGATAGGGCACATCAATTCAGTTCCCCTAAGGGGAGCATGGGCACAAACATGATTGGACCCATGATTGATCCCTGGGGCACACCACACAAAGTAGCAAACAGGGGAAAATTGTATTTTTGGAGAGAGAACTTCAGACAACTCCCTCCTTTGCTGGCGGCCCTGCCAGAATGCTGCTGCCCGTCTGGTGTTAAAGTCCCCCAAGATTTCATAACACTCTGCTTCTCCATTCACAACACTGGTTCCCTGTTGCAGCTTGCATCCAGTACAACACTCTGGTGCTACTCTACAGGGCAGTAAAGGGAACTGCTCCTTCCTGCCTTAAAGCCATAGCCAAACCCTACACTCTGGTGTGACCATAGCCTTCCTTTGCCGCTGGATGTTTGACTGCCCTGTCATTCCAAGGATTCTGGTCACTCATCTCACTCATTTCTTCTCTTTTATGGTCCCTTCAGTAGTGGAATGAGTCAGGACAACAGAGTCACTGCCCGATGCACTTAAAAATGTTGACAACATCTAGAGACTGAAAATGATCAAAAATATTTTCCCACAATATCTAGAATCTACATGGATACTCATCTCTTTAGAATTTTGGACATTAGTGGGAGTCTGGAAATCCATAGTTTTAAGGAAATTAGAAATAAGAAATTTAAGCAGGGTGAAATGGTAGCCTAAATAAATCAGAGACAGAGACACAGCCAGTGACAAGAGGGTTATTCATAACTGAATGTACTCTGGACCAATATTTTAAGCGCTCATTTTTTTTTCAGAAAAGATCACAGTACTACATCTAATGGGCTGGGAGATGGCTGCATATATGAAGTAATGATTAAAGGACCTAACAATAAATTTCTAACAGGGTGCAGTAAAGAAATCCAAAATTATCAGGATTTATAAAGTGCCAGTATTTTTGGCATTTGTACATTATGGGAAGGTGAGATATTCAGGCACATCTACACCTGTAATTCTTTATTCTCCATCCAGTATTACAATGCCCTGAATTTTCCTGGTCTGATCCACTGTCTGATTAAAGAGGCCACCCAGTGACTGATTAAATCATCACTCCTATCCCTCTTTCCATATGGCACATTCAATCACCTCTGTGTTTTCATCCTCAGCCATTGGCAGATTAGCCTAAGGCTTCCTGTCTGTGATTACGGCCACCTTTGAAATGAATCTCCACTAATCATGTTAGCAGGAGCCAGTAACCCACTGCTGCAAAAGGCTAATGGAGCTGAAAGCTGGGAGACCAGAGGTCTAAGATTGTCTTGAGGGAACGTATGATTAAGGAAGCATGCAGGGGATCCCAGCCTATGGTGATGAGGGAGAGAAAGACAAACAATGATTAAAGAGAATGGAAAAGGAGAAACCTCATCTAAACTTAAATTGGCACCAAATGTGGTTTCCAATGATCTCTCAGCAGGAAATCTCTGCCAAACACAACAGCAAGAAGTGCTCAGTAAGATGAGGAA
Organism: Scomberomorus guttatus; assembly: GCA_038419695.1. NCBI lineage: Eukaryota > Metazoa > Chordata > Actinopteri > Scombriformes > Scombridae > Scomberomorus > Scomberomorus guttatus. The sequence goes on from CM076452.1 coordinate 27,796,270, forward strand.
ACAAGGGTTTCAACAATCACTACAAATGTAACCTCACAGTTTGAAAAGAAATTACAGTTGTGTTCCTTTTTTAAAGCTATACTTTTTGTCACTTGGGAGTAGCGGAACAAAACACTGACATCGTATCACTTTAATAAGTGCTAACCCATGGATACATTACAGTAAGAGTGCTGGATATTGTCCCACCACCTGCTGCCAATTCTTCCCTGTGGCCACTCCCAGTACTGCAACAAAAAATCATTTCCCCATAGACTGCAATTATAAAAGAAACATTTGTAAAAGTGTTTACAGGACACTAACTGTAAACAATCAACAGTCAATATTTTCTTTTTGTATTATGTATGTATATACCAGAGCCTAAACAAGCTATTTTTACATGATTTTTTGCACTTTCCATTCATTTGCAGTGCTTAACATTGTATGAAATGATTCATTCATAATTATTTGGAAAGCTGGAGGAAGCTCAGCAGCTTGCCCCGATATACATCATTTTGTGCAAGTCCTCTCTCTATAAAGGAGCTGGCGAGAGGACTCACTGGCTCAATGGTTCATGCTAATGAACCATTGAGCCATTGAGCCATGAACCATTGAGCTGGCTCAGTGGTTCAAAATGTCCACATTTATGGGAAATAAATTAGGTGGATATAAATCAAAATTTCCCTTAACAGTTCTCACAGACCTTGTTTTAATAGGAAAAGCTATAAAATCAAAGTAAATCCCTTTGAAATAATAAAGTCTAAAGTATGACCATGTTTATGGGTAGGACCAGCTACATGTTGAGATAAACAGAGCCTCCAGTGTGTTATTGCATTCCCTTGTATAATAGTCTTTGTTGTTATCTATGTGTATGGTGAAGTCTCCTACAATTACAATGGAGTCACAGTCTATGGAGATGCTGGATAATAATTCTCTATGAAAATTGTTGTGGATTTCGGTGGATGATATACCATGAGGAATAATACTGGGGTAGTGCATTTCAGTGTCATAGCAAGGTATTCAAAACATGTAAACTTCCCAAAGGACAGTTGGTTATAGCAGTGAATGTCAGAGAATATAGCTGCTACTCTGCTTCTCCTCTCCTGTCATTTGAAAAGTTTTGAAAAAATTTTCTGGAGATGATTCTGACAGGGTAATAGAGCCACTAATACCTAGCCAAGTTTCAGTTAAAAACATGAGAAAATTAAAATCCCTAATTAGGTCATTAATTAAAAATGCCTTAAGCCTCAGTGACCTCACATTTAGTAAAACTATTTTTTAAGTTTGCAGATTAGTGGTTTAGTTGCCAGGTTTGTAGTGGTGGTGAGGGAGAGTTTGACCTGAGTCAAGTTCTGTGGACAGTTGCGTCAGAGAGTAAGTAAGATCGTCAGCCATTATGCATAAGTCATTTAATCTATTGTTAATACCATATTGGGCCAAACATAAAACAATTTTGGCTTTCTGGAAATTCTGTTAGAAAAAGTGAGGGTCGTCTTAAATTCGAGGACCAGGCATTTACATTTTCTCAACAGCAGATGGTGTCTTTGAATGGAGTGAATGCCAGCTCTTAAAGCATAAGCCTGTTACATTAAGAAAGTGTTACATTATGGGTTGTTTGTAACCCTAATTTTGCTAGGTTAGCAAGTTTCTTTATCAGCCCAAAAAGTGTTTATTTTGCCTAGTTTAACTTACAGGAGGAAATGAATTCATGATGTGTGAAAATGAGTTGAAATGTCTTCCACTGGCTTTACTGCAGAAACAAACTGAGGACCTCTGTCAAGCTGCCAAAAATTACTGTCATAGAATGTTACGATAAGGAGGTCAAAAAGAAACAAACAAACAAACAAACAAACAAAAGAAGCTAGAAAGAAATGCTAACAGCAAGAAAAGAATAATTCCACTGCCTCCAAGAGATTGACAGTGTGGGTATGTGACTGATAGACAGAATGAAGGAATATGTGCACCAGAAAACATGTTTCACTTTTACAAGAGAAAAGGCTTATAGACTCTGGGGGAAACTTCCCCCGCATATAGTCTGCTTAATTGTATTGTATCTTGAAAAAGTCTTTTTTCCAAAAACAGGTGTTGAAAAAGGGGACATTGTCTTATAATAATGGTTATCTTATATTAATGCCAGTATGGTTTAAAAATATTGATCAATGCAGATTTAACAGATTAATTTACAGTACAGAATGCTAAATCCTCTTGTCTGACTCACCTGCCAAATGAGAAGGGAGTTTGCCATTGAGTCTCATGTCCACTGGAAACCTCCTTCCTTGACCATACATGACAGATTTTTAATCAGTTCAGTGTTGCTAACCCTGCGTGTTGGCAAGGTGGCCCAGGGGTTTCTGCTCTGTGATTATAGCTGCTACATAATTGTAGCTAATTATGTTAGCGCAGACTGCTAATGCACTGCTTTTAATTTGAATTTCCAGCTTCACTGAATCATAACTGCTAGACCTAATTACCAAAGGAGAGGAGGCCATATATCACGGTGATGGTGGCACAAAGGCTGTGAGCTTTGGTACAAAATACCTAACCTGTGCTGCCTGGGAGAGACGACAAGGAGAGCAAGACTAAAAAATACTTAAACACTGGAATACACAATGACTATAATGATCCTTCATAAGCAGACATTAAGTATGCATTCACAAATTGTCAAGTGCAAACTATTCACTTTGATTCTTGCTTTTGTTTAGCTATATTTACATGCTTTAGCAATAGTGCTTATCCAACACCCATAAAATAGATTGGATTGAATATATTAATTGTATAGAGTGTCAGAGAAACAGAGTGGACCACGTAGAAGAGAGAGGTGAAATCTCACTGAGTCATCACTTCACACCTCATTAATCCAAACTCTACTCAGTCATTTTTAATAAGTACTTTGGAATCAAAAGAAATACAGAGGGGAAGTAAGACATACATACTCATACCTGAATGAGTGTTTTTGTCCACGCAAGACTTGGGAAACAGCACCAATGTTGTTTTCTCATTATTATCTATAGAAAAGAAGCCTTCAGAGCAGCAATGAACTACAAGGTGACTGACCTTTTTCTCATCGAACTGAAAAAAATATTCTTTTCAGCAACCTGTTGCACAAGCTGAACACAAGTTCAGAGGTTCAATTGTGAGGTCAACACGAACACAACGTTGTAATTACTTCGTTTTACATCAATGCTGCATTATGTTTCTGTGGAGACACAAATAAATACCTCTGTGGATCTACACAGAAAAGGGTGTTATGGGTAACCGTAGGTCACAGAGGCTGTCTGCTGTTACTTATTCTTCTTCCTTGTCAAAACTCGGTGCCTATGTTACACATGATGCAACTCAACCACCGACCGTTCAGTTCAATTCAGGTTGTTATGCCTGTAGTGTCTAAAATCCTATTACGAACTTGACAGAAATGAATGGACCAGCAATAGACTTTCATTTTATTTATGATTTAAATTAACTATGCCATCATAGCATAGCCAATAACTAGAGATGTCTGTGCCAATCCTGAAAATCAGTATTGGGGCAGATCCGGCCATATTTTCAGGACAACCTAACAGTGTGAGCACTTCACTTGTTTTATCCAAGTGAAAATTAGAATGTGCAAATGCGAAAAATGATTTGGGTTCACCAGAACAAGTGACTGTGTGTTCTGACACTAAGGTTAGCAAATTACACAGATTGGAAAACCTCAGATCTCCTTCTCATTAGCAAACCATAGCAGTGTACAAAAAATTCATGCAGCTTTTTTTGGCCTGCCCTCACTGTCGTTTTTGCCATTTAAAAGGTCAAACGTTGCTGGTGGCAGATTATATCAGTCGTAGCTAATTGATTTTAATTGTGTAAGTAACTTGATGACAGAGCAAAATAAATTTGGTCTGTCATCCTGCTTGATGCAGGAGAATGTTCGGTGTTGGTGCTCTTGGATCTTAGTGCAGCATTTGATACTGTGGACCACCATATCTTGGTTGAGAGACTTGGACAGTGAGTGGGTATCTCTGGGTCAGCCCTGCAGTGGTTCTCCTCCTACCTCTCTGATAGGAGTTTTGCAGTTTCTTTTGGCAGCTTCGCCTCCTCATCTGAAACTCTATATTGTGACAGAATAGGACCAAGGACTGAACCTTGGGGGTGTGCCCCAAGGTTCAGTCCTTGGTCCTATTCTGGTTTGCCTTGTATATGATTTCCCTTGGGTAGATAAGGCAGTTTAAAGATATTTCCTATCACTGCTACACAGATGATATTCAATTATACGTCTCATTTAAACCTCAAAACATAGCTAAATTGTCAGTTTTAAATAACTGCCTAAATGCTACAAAAAACTGGATTGCAGATAATTTCTTACAGCTAAATGCAGACAAAACAGAAATCCTTATCTCTGCCCCTCCTAATCTTGTTCATAAGATAAGGGATGGTCTTGAGTTATTTACCTCAGCAGTTAAATCCTCCATAAGAAATCTAGGTGTCACTATGGACCAGGTTCTGACTCTCGACCAGCATGTCAAGTGTCTGATTCGTTCTTGTTTTTTCCAGCTGAAAAACATTGCAAAGCTCAGGCCCATTGTGTCTCAAGTGGAGATGGAAATGTTAATTAATGCTTTTATATCATCCCATCTTGAGTATTGTAACTCCCTTTTCACCTGCCTGAGCAGAACACCTCTGGATCATTTACAAGTAGTCCAAAATGCTGCTACTAAACTCTTAACCAGGTCCTCCAAAAGGTCTCGTCAAGACTAGGTCAAAAACTTGTATATGGCTAGACTGTGGTGGTAGTGTCTATGATGTGAATTCCTGGATATTAAATGTTCATCTGCAATTTTCTGTAGTGGTCCCAGTAATATTTGCTGGTAAAGTGTACTGAAGTAGCATCACATGACATCGTTAAGCTACATTTGAGTAAAAACAAAAAGGTTATAAATGCAGTTGCATCTGGTTCACTCTGCAGATGTCTCTCATTTTTCACTCTGCATTGAGTGTTTTGTCAGAGTGATAGTTGTTTGGGGTGGGGTCTCTCTCATGCCTCTATGCACCTTTTTTCTGCCTCTTTCCCGCTCAATGATCATGGAGGCTGTGGTTGAAATTGTAAATGAAAGTTCTGACAGCATTTTGGGTGCAAATTCTGGAGGCTCATCTCTGCCAAGTTACTGCAGTTACAGTCAAAATCAAGCGCACCTGCAGAGCAGCTGCCACACACTAAACTGATATAACAGTCACATGTTTTACCTGCAAGACTCATGTTTTAATGCTGTTGTTCATCGTTTGTCTTGTGAAAACGTCAAAGAAATAAAAAGCTTGCGTCCTGGTATTAGCTCAGTTATAAAATCCAAACACACCGTGGAGCATCTCTCCTGCCAGCTGGAGCGTTGATCACGCTGGACAGTAGAAGAGGAGACGGCAGAGACGCTGGAATGTGTCTGTTTAAACAGGAGTTTAGCTGACTTTGCTGCACTTAACACCGGAGCTGAGAGCGTCAGAGCTCAGAGCAGGAAAAGCAGCCACTCTGCGTCGCACTGCTATCCTCCACTTCTATCATCCTGTGCCAATTCATTTTGAAAGAGCAATGGCCAATGGGGAAACTCCAAGATTTGGCCAGCCGACCAATGGTGTAACTTCATCACTCACTCAGACACTTACTCACAAAGAACTGTGGTTATAGGGCCGGTCCATGGCCAGTCCAGCCAAAAAGCAGCTCAAGACCTATTTGTTTAGACTTTAAAAAATAATAACTAATTATTTTTTTCTATTTTCTATTTAATAGTTTTTATTGTGTTTATGTCTGTATGTATGTTTATGCTTTATTTCTTTTGTGAAGCACTTTGTGACGTCTCTGCTCTCGAAAGGTGACATATAAATACAGTTACTTACTCTCTACAAGCCAGTGTCTGTAGAAGAAACACCCTTCAGTAACATTGTACTTGTGAGAACTGTGAGTGTTTCAATAGTTCTCAACACTAATAGAGTGATGCATCTTCTCTCTATCTAATTGCTAATCATGTCATGTTAATTTCAGGACTTGCATTCTCCAGTTGAACATTCATTAATATCATATCATTAATTAAAACCTCATACGCCCTGTGTATGAGACAAAGGCAGGCCTGCACACAGTCATAAAACCTGTAGGGACTTTTACAACCTGATAACAAAGAAGTGGCGCCAAGTTGAACAAAAGGAGTCCAAAACGGACTTCAGTTCCCACCATGCTTTGCTCAACTCACACACAGCTGCGAAATCCAGCAGAGTCAAACTCTTGGCTCCCATTGGATGAGACCCGCCGGAACCCACAAAGAATCCTTACTGCCCAGCCGTTACGTCACCGAGAGTATAAACACCTGAGACGCTCTCAAAACTGCACTTCCAGCTGTTCCCACGGCTACCGTAGGAAGCACCCCTGTACATACATTAACTCTAATCTCCACCTCACTGGACGAGTAGAGATTTTCTCTGTCTTCAACCGAGCACTTTACTGGATCTGAAGAAGAAGACCCCTGTGCAACCCAGTGCTCTCACCATTTCCTGCAGTGAAGGAGGATAACCCCGCATTTTTTCAACTGAGTCAACTCTGCTGTTTCCTCCGCAACTCCACTGAGGATCAGCTGTGGCAGACAGATTACAGTTTGCTCACTGCGCCTCTGAGTGATAAAAAGCAATTATTGCGTCTTCCCACGACTGCTAGGATCTCTCTATGCTCTTGGTGCTTTCACCCCCTTTCTCCTCTTACTAACCACGCACATACACACTCCTACACACACTCCTACACACACATTTGGTAAGCAGATAACTCGGCAGTAGAGCTGTCCCCGAGTTATATTATTGTCGGAGACACGTGTTAAGCCGGCAGACGCCATTAGCCATTGTCTCTGTTCAAATCTCGCAGTCACGTCCTCTGACCAGAACTCTCGTGTGACATATTCCCCCATGTGGGTCACATCAGCCATCTTGCTCCTCCTCTTCCTCTCTCTCTCTCTCACACTCACACTCACACACACACACATTTACATGTGCCATATGCTTGCTTGTTGTTTATAGTTGCTTGTGTTTGATAGTTTGTAGTTGGATGATAGATGTTTATTGATTGAAGTGATATTGATTGTTAATTGATATTGCTAGCGTTAATAAACTCTGTTATACCTAAAGGAGAAGTTGTTTTGGTGTTGTTTGAATATATATTGTGGTAGAGGCTGGTTGAGAGAGTTCACTTTATGAACGTTAATATCTCTCAGATTTTGACATTTTTACGTGAACGCCCCTTTTTGAGAGTGTCTCCACTGTTTGGTTATTGGTCCCTGATCTCAGGGTGGTGCCCCACTATTAATTCTTATTAATATTTTTTTTATTGATTTTAATAATAAATAATTTACTTTGATAATCATTAATTATTGCTGATGACCAAACCTGCTCCTAACCAAGCCCTAACAATCGTTTTGAACCAGAACCTTCAGTAATGAATTAAGTAGGATGTGAAAAAAAGGGTGTGCCAAATGTAGTGTGCTACACCTTTTATTTCAATGTGTCAGATACAATAGCAGTAAGATTTTCCTTAGTTGGAACTAACACTGTGTCTACACTGAAAGCATTTCAGCCACATTTTTCAGTTATCCATCTCGCACGTCCTTCATTTTATGTGCATAGCTACAGTGATTGAGTATTGGGGTCTGAGTGCTTCCAAAATGCGGGTGTTCTACACTCAACAATGTACCTGAACGCCTCCAGTGTAGACACACACACGGAGTACTCACTGCTGCTGCTGCTCTGCTAAACGTGCTGCTCATGCTATGCTTTCTGTGTAGATACGGTGTAAGGCTGCATTCATACCGACGTTAGCCCTGTGTGCAAAAAACACAGCCCTCGTGTTCATTTCAATGGAGCCAGTCTGTCGACGCAGTAGTGGTGCCAAAGCAGAGGGCTCCAGCAAAACAACGCAGAGTCATCCAGCAAAAAAGCTGAACCAGGCTCAACTTTTTTTGAACATGATGTTATTTGGCAAAGCGCTGCATTGGCCAATCATCATCCATGTATGCACACATTCCAGGTGTATTACTTTGTAACGTGAACACGGAATTTCTGGTGTTCACCCCATGATTGTCTCTATGGAAGATAAAACTGTAAAAACGGTCGGGATAACTTTCTACAGTTTCCAATTTGATGTCTGATAAACCTTAAAACACATTAATCTGTTACTCTAACTGGACTTCACGGATCCTATTTCAATGTCTGACCTTATACAAGCGTCCCTCATGCTCACAATGGTCTCTAATTAAGGCTTCAACAGCAAAATAATTTCTAAAATCTATCAGTGATGAAGCCTTCCGGCAAACAAAAAACAATTAAAACAGAAATGTCATCGATATCTGAATTACAAAAAGTCATTACTTGAACACCTTGATGAAGTCAGCAATGTTAAGTATTCCATGTCTGAGAAGGGTTTATTTTTCTTGATTATTTTTTGGGTAATATTTGCCTTTATTAGACAGTTGAAAGAGAGATGGGTGAGACAAGCAACATATCACCTTACAACACTGCCACAAAACTGAAAACCAACATCTCCCTGCAAGTTGACTGTGATGTTTTTAGGACAAACAAAAATACATGTCCTTTTGCGGTATTAAGATTAAGCTGAATACATAGAAATATATTTTATATGACTTACAAAAGAAGCCAGTTGCTTGAGAAAAAGATTCACCTCTCAAAGTGTGTGAAACTGTTAGAAAATGTATTTCTCCAAGTTTCATTTTGATATATTAGTTGCTATTGTCTGCTTTAAGTCAAAACAAGTGATATAATTAATGAAAACCTCATATTTAAGCCCTTATTGTTTTTTTCCCTTACCCACCAACATTCAATACGATACACAGGCAGATGCAATTTATTTACAATGAATTATATTGTACAACATATTTTACAAGTTCAGCAGCAGATTGGTGGGGTAGGGGGCTTAGGGTATGGCAGTGGGTGAGAGGCAGGAAGGGTAATGGGGTAAGGGTGGGGTGTTTGGGGTTTGGGGAGGAAGGGTGTTCTGCTGGTGCTTTTCAGATTGCTCAAGATTTCCTCTGTTTGTTTTCTTTCCCCCATCTTCTTTGCCCTCCCTTTTTTCTTCTTTTTTGTATTCTCCTCCATCACTTTCATTTCTTTCTCTTTACTTCTTTTCACCTCCTTCTTGTTGTCTTTGTTCTGCATTTTTTCTCTCCACCATGTCTTTTATTTCACTTTCTTTTCCATCTTAACACTCTCTGTTTTTGGTCATTTTCCTTCTCCTTTTTCTTTTCCTTCTCCTCCTCCTGCTGCTTTTCAGCTTTGTCCACCTGCTCCTGCTCCTTGGCATTGATGAGCTGCTGATAAAAGAAAGACAAAACCAAATTGTGAATCTGTAACAAGCTGTTAGAAACGAGCTAGCCATAATTCTGAAGGGAAAGGACCAGCTGAGGCAGCGTACATGAAACTGTTCCATCTGCAAGATAAGGAGTTTGATCTCCTCATCTGTCCGGCTCGTCTTTTTTTCCCTTTCTGCCGCCTTTTCGAGCCATGTCGCATAGATCAGCTCCCTCTCTCTCTGCGTCTCTTCCTACAGCTCTTCTCTTTGTGAGCCAGCTCCACCCTCAGGCTCGCCTCCAGAGCATCATATTTGCTCTGCCACTGCTGGCTGCTCTGATGAAAGACATTTTCTTTCCAAGCCAGCAGGTCCAGGGTCTCCACATGGGCTCTGGTCTGAGCCTTCCTTTTCTCCGAGTTCCTCTCTGAGCTGGATCACCTCAGTCTGCCTGCCCTTCATCTGCTCCTTCAGAGCTTTGTTTTCCTCCTTCAATGTGATTTTGCTAACAGCAGTGCACAGGGCCTTATGCAGTCCCTGCACAACTGAGTTTGAGGGAGATGGTTGGAGGGCTGCCGTTGAACTGCTATTGGCAATGCACAGACTTGGGATGCCAATGGCAGCACTACACTGCTTTTCCCCAAATGCCTGAAAGACAGAAAGATACATGTTTAGCTAAAAATACAGTCCTATCCTGACATTGGAAACTCAGCCTGTGTATTCCGAAAACATCACTTCTTGGAGCTCCTCAACAGCAGTGGTGGAATGTAACTAAGTACATTTTCAATTCAGAAGTACTTTTTGTATTTTTTACTCCTTTTTTGAATGCAGGAGTTTCACTTGTGAAAGTCCTTTATTTTTACATTAACTTGAGTAACCTTTTCCATCAGCCAACAACTCAAATTCATACAAATCCCACACAAAACCAAACTTTCCATATCATAGATTATTAAAAGTGTCCCATTGTATTTAACATTTCTACCTATTATATATTATATTACCACAGACATGCTGCTACATCTATTTTTCAATTTTAATTGAGTTTTGGTGAGATTGTTTCGGCAAAGCATTGGGTAAAGGTCACTGTCTTCCACACAAGCTTGGTTTTTCAAGAAACCCTGCTGCATTCATTAAATCATTCCTTTGTGTTTGTATTTTAATCAAAATGTATCAAAGGTGCTGTATTCCCCAGTGTTGCTCAGTGGATATGAGAAATTACTTAAATTGTTGTCTTTTCTGAAAGTGATTTCAGTTTTAATTTGTTGAACCTGTAGAAAGAATACAAGTCTGTCTACACCCATCAATGACTTTTCATTGCATATCTTTTTTCTATTTTTCTTTAATACATGTCAACAGACCATATCAAGCATAATGTAATTGTGGCCCCATGGGAATATTCTGGCCCTCCTTTCATGAATGTACTCTAGATAACTCTGGATAATGTTTCTTTTTTTTTTTTTAGATCTTCATTATACCCTGGGCATAAGGCAAAAGTGTACTACTGTAACTCCAGCCCCTAAACTGAGAAAAGATTACTGTATTTCTTAATAAAATACACCCAAATAATACTTCACTGCAATCATGATTTATTTTCAGAATCATGGTCAAACAAGTGCTAGACCAGTCTCTTGTAACATTAAAGTAGAATTTAAAAACTTCAGCAACTTAAATCCAAATGTAGACAAAAAGTTAGTTTTGAACTGACAAACAGGAATTCAAAACACTAAAATAAACCGATCACATTTCAAAAGTTATTATGTGAGAAACATTGCGCATTACAAGCAATTCAATGTGTTTAATATTGTAAAATACCATGTTAATGTTGTTAATCTCCTGTCAGTGTAAACTGCTGCAAATGACTGCTTGAAATAACCTAAATGTACCACTTTCTGAACTCAGATTGTCACTGATTCATTCTCTATTTTCTTCTTTTTTTCGTTGTTACATGATTGCTTCAGAGCTCACCTGAAGTCCACAGCATCAGCACAATTACTGCAGGAGTGGACTACTAAAGCATGTACACCTTTCAGGGGGCAGGAGGGCTCCAGAGAGGCTCTAATATCATTATTGGCCAATACCCAATATTAAAGGACTTGGATCAGGATTCAGGGACATCCCTAGATTCATCACATTTGTCCATCTAATATTGCCTTACCTAACTTACCATGTTCAAGGCAACCCGTAGTTACAAGTTAAATGTCTATGCGTGTGTATATATGCATATGTGTGAATGGGAGTGAGGACAGCAGTAGTCAGTAATGGTGAAGTGCACAGAAACTGATTAAATATGGATAAATCACAGAATCACTATAAACACAATTATGTAGAAGAGAACCAATAGGAAATAGAATGGCTTTTGATGCTGGTGTTCAAAATACAGAAGACAAACATGCACACATAAATTGGTATATAATGGACCTAATATGAAACCCAGTATTTTCTTTATGGCTTTGTATCAGCAAGTAATGGAGGATAAAATAAAATGCATAACAAACCCATCTCACCGCTAACTAGAAATAACAAACACACACTGCATACAATTTCCCCATGTCTGTTTCAGTTCCTGGGAGACACTAATATACTGGCATCACTTATTATAATCACAGTAAGCTATCTGTAGCAGATTTTTAAAGTACCAATATGTGAATCGGACATATCATCAGTGTCCAGCAAATATCTTGTATATCAACTTATCATGAAAACAGGCTGTTTCTGATTAACAAGCTTGTACGAGGTAATTCATTAGCAAGTGTATGCTTGTTTGCAGGATTACAGAACACATCCAATCCTAGAGACAATGTCAGATATTATCTACAGTTAGAAATACTGTAGGCATTTAAAATGTTCGACATGCAGGACAACAGAGATTTACAAGGATCCATACTGCCAAGGTCAAACATGAAGAGCATTTCCATCAGTTGCTGAGTAATTCCATCTGCATTGCATCATGGCATTGACAGGTATCGACTTTGTGCTAATCTAATTTGGAGCCAAATGCCAACATTCTCATGAAATGCACACGAGGCCAATGAAAACAGTATCTCCAACTACTGGACAAACATGAACAAGAAGATGCGGGTGAAATGCTCTCAAATTGAAGATAGTTGTGAGGATTTCACACTACATTTAATAGAAATGTGTGATGAGTGAAAGTGCACATGTGCCGAGCCAAACGTTGGCGTCATTGCTCTTATTGATTGACAATCAGGAGTCTGGTGGAGGGACCTTACATATCGACCACAGTAAGTGTGAGGTATTGATCACTGAGGTTCTCTAACACAGTTGATAGTGACCTCTGTAACATTCTGCACTTATACTCCGTACTTCTTTTACAGTAATTCTTCATTTCACTGTTAGATACTTTCTCTGTGCTCTAGCATGATTTACAGTGACCCCTGTAATGTCTCTACTTCTACTCCTCTTTCCTCCAGAGTAATCCATTTCTGTCATACTCTACTCTTTTTTCCACTCATTTCAATTCCATGTTCAGTCTGATATTTGGAGGTTTATTTTTCATCATAATTGTAATATTATCACTGAAATCTCACTTTCTACTGAGCCCTCACTACTGAAAAGGACATTATAACACAAAACTGACGACCATGTTGCCACCTAACACTGCAATTAATATTGCATGGTGTTTTATTAAAGTAATTTGTGACCCCCAATAGCACCCCTGTGGCAATATCTATACACTTCCTCTCCCTTGCTCGAAATGTAAAACAACATGGCCTCTTGCCAAATTCACCCAAATGCACTCTGCTTGCTCTCTCCTCCCTCATGTTAATAGAACACAGTCTTTACCACTGATCTTGACCCCTAACTCATTTTCTTGAATGGCTCGCTCTATTTCTTCTATTTCTCTTCAGCAGCTGATGTTCTGCCTCCCTTGAAATTGAATACAGCACCTTGCTCTCTTGCCAAACTCAATTTCCCTGTATGATGGATAAAATGTGCTCCTTCTCTTTCATTGATCCTTGAGGGATAACCAACTTCCCTTGCAGTTTTTCATAGCTCACTGTCTTCATTCTTCTCTCATTTTTGCTGTTGCCTTCAGCCGTCACTGTAACCAAGGTAAGCAATTGCAGGGCGTCTTATGTCACAACTCTCCAACTCAAAGCCAGCTACTGGCATAGGCAATACGAGCAAATGCTAGGGGTGGCCTCTTCGCCTTAGTCCAAACTTTAAAGAAACCAATTTTTACCCAACAACAGTTCACCTTTCCACCACTTTTTCTGTCCATTCTACCTATCTCTCCCTCCCTCTGTTTCACTTTGCAATTACAAGATGCCCTACGCCTTGCGTTCACCTCCAGGGCCCATGGAACCTCTCGCTGCGAGAGAAAATTAGTTTACGTTCAATTAGCATATTACTCCAATTAGCGTGTTACCCTTTGCCCCATTATCGCTGAAGTCTAATGAACAAAGGCTAATTAGAAATTAATCTGCTTTTTTCTTTTTTTATAATGGAAATGACCTTTGAACACTAACACGGGATGAGACAAGGTTTTTGTTAGGGAAAATGAATCATTAATTGTTTCAATGTAAGAGTGTTATCAGCCAACCAAGGTGAAAATCCACATCAAAGCGAAATTTCATATTAAAAAGCAAAGATTATCAGGGTGAGAGGACCGAACATGTCCGTAGTGGGAAGTGAACATTAAGATCATCATTTTATATATTGCAACAGTTTTTAAATTTCATAAAGCTAAGAAGTCAACTCAGTTAAGTTAAATTTTGTCAATTTAAACTCATCTCTCTCAAACCAGAGTCAAGTGAATCGCAATAAAGTCATCAGAAGAAAACTCCTGGAGCTGCTCCACTGAAGGAAGCAGGTACGGTTTTTATGGTGGAGTCTGCTTTATGAAGCTGTTTGTTCTTGTTTATTTTATAGCTGACAGGAAAGAAATTGGTTTTGTTGACCTGACCGTGTAATTAAATGCTAATTAGAACACAGCACATAAAAAGCCTCTGTATGAAAAGGTGCTGTCACATTTGTGGGGGATAATTATTGCGTGTGTTGAAGTCAAGACTGGTTCAGTCGAGACCAAGACATGGAAGGCTGCTGCAGAAGTGAGGAAATGTTTGTGTTTGTGTGGAGCTCGAACATCTGAAACATAAGTCATAAACATATATGAGCATTGTTAAAAGGATCCTTTCAATTCTTCCTTTAAACAGACAAATCGCAGTTCTTGAAAAATGGAGGTTTATACAGCTCTTGGATGCGGTCATACAATCAAAGTTAAGAGAAGAAAAGACACTGTTGGTGGGTTGAATGATCCTCCCTCTGGAGTTGATCAATCAAATCTCTACACAGGTAACACAGTCTGTTTAAATTGCAGCATTACTGATGCATATGTTAAATATAAACCTGTGTTACTGCTCTTGTTGATTGACACATCTGGACAGGTGTTTATCAAAGCAACAGGCTTGAGGATGTGTCACTCTACCAGTTGCTTTTTGAAAACTGAATCTCTTATTAATTTGTCACTTATCAATTAACCAACCAGGTTATCATTATGTTGTTGGTCAAATCGCACACATGCTCATGAGTGGTAATTTTTAAACTTACATGTGCATTGTCTCTGGTGCATGGTCCTTATCGCCCTGTGTTCTGTGTTTTTACTGTGCATCCAACAATAGCTGCCAGTTCAAGAGTTTATACTGAGGTGCATTTAGGAAATACTGTGCTTTGTGTTTGATTATTTTTACACAGTTATCTCAAATACAGACTTTGTGCCAGGTGTGTGTGCATTTGGATACAAATAGGAGCTTGACTGACTGCCTGTGAGGTAATTAGTTAGTCTACTTCCAGATTGCAACAATCTGTCTACATAAGAAGCCAAGTTGACCTGCTGATGCTGGTGTGGCAGATTCCTTTGCCGCAACCTCACTTCCCAAATCAGCAACATTGACCATTAGTGCTATTTTAATTTGCTGATGGCTACTCCTTACCTTAACCCAATTGTTATGTTACCTTCTCTCAGTGTCTGACTGAAGGTTTCATGCTTGTATGCGTTGTTCTCGAGGGCAATTGCAAATGACACATTTTGTTGTTTAATTTGGAGGATTTGGTGAAACCAACCTTCGTTGTTGCATTTCACTATAGGGATAAGTCATTTTTAATCAGCGAAGCATCAGGTCATGGTGAGGCAGTTCATTCAAATTAACTTTATTGTGGCTGTGCTAATTTATATCTTCAATATTTACATACTTTGAAAGAAACATCTGTATCTACTTGATGTCATAAGAGTACTTCTTTTACTCTGTGCTTTTTTCTAGTTTGGATATCAGCTAAATTCTTAAAATACTGTAAAAATTCAGTGTAAAGGGGTGGGAGGTGTTGAATGTGGCAAAAGATAAGTGCTAATTTTGAACCTACAACATCAGAAGTACATTACACCCGTCACCACCCCCCTTTCTCCCCCACTAGCTGTCTGTCTTTATATTTGCCTGCCTTTCTTTCCCTCTCTATGTATTGACACTGTTCTCACCCTCTCTCCAAACCAGAAATCTGTTTAGTGACCCGCTCTCTAACCTCTCACCCTTTTTGATCTTCCTCATTCAGTCCCAAAAGGCAAACTGACATCATTCTTCCCTACCCGCCTCTATTTCTTTGTCTCCCTCTCCTAAAAAAAAGTTTGACTGTACTTATTATTGATCCAGCCTGGCTGTCACCGCCACCATATGGACAGGGTTTGTCACAGCTTAGATTTGCAAGCATGCCAAGGAGAAGAACATGCCTCTGCATCTATCTTTCCTAACATCCAGCCATCCATTCTTGCATTTCATCTGTCCCTTCTTCACAAATCCAGGCCTCTACCTGTCTGTCCTAACTAATCTGTATCTCCCTCAAGACCTGGTTTCACGCAGCCATCCATCCACTGCGTGCATTTTGTCATCTTTTCATTTTCGGGTAAATGTTTTATGTGGTTCCTCTGGCCCCTATCCATCAATCTACCAGTCTCCTGTGGTCTTTTAGTAAAATGATTCATAGATAAGCTAATAAATGTTCAGTTTCTGTTATGTGTCCTCTCTAACCCTGACTGGTCCAGGCATCCAGCCCGTTTTCATTCCCAGGGTGTCAAATAGCACCGCTTTGTCATGCCCCTCTGCATAACTTTTTAACGCACTGGGTACCCATTAGCTTCATTTTTCAATGTGCAGGGTAGTCCGATAAAAAATTCCATAAAACTCCCACAACATCTGAAATAGACGCCATGAGACTGATGACGTCTATATAAGGTGACAGATGTCCTTATTCAGAGGTGGCGGGTTGGGTGGATGGCTAGATAAATAGATGGCAAAAAGTTGGACTGCATGATTGGAAGTTGGACTGCTGCAGGAGACCACTTCCCACTTCCAACCATGTTTAAGTGGTCATTTTAACCCAAACATGATCTTTCCCTAAACCTAGCAAGTGGTTTTTGTGCCTAAACCTAACCAGACCTTAACCATAAAACATGATTTTATTGTTTATGTTGTTTTATAATTTTTAACAGTAATTTGTAACGTTTGGAAAATGTGCAGATGGATTTACATTACAAGTTGAAAGCCCAGTGCATCACATACAGACGCTAAAGGATGCCTTGTGCATCAGTATCAGATGCCAAGGGGCGTGACAAAGCAACGCTATTTGACACACAGGGAATAAGAAATGGGTTGGGGCATCAGATCCACCCTCAGCTCCTTCTACACCTCCAAATGGTCCATGGATTCAGCATCCAGCACGCCTTCAACATCAATCCCTGCCAGCCACATCTTTTTTTAAAGCTCAGTGTGTTTGCTGCTGTCCTCTCTCCTTTCTCTTTGTCAGCATAAAGAGTCAACGAGTTAACTCTTAAAAACTGTCTTTTTCTTTATTCTCTCTAGGAGAAGGCCCAGGTAGGAGCGGAGTACCCATTTAAACTGTGCTTAGGTTGTATTTTTGTTAAATTAGCTTAGAGGTGAGTGCCACCCTCTGTGTTTTGTTTGGGGCTTTGTCAGATAAGTTTTCTTTATCTCCATATATTTTTACAGTGTAGATTTCTGTTCTCCCTAGTTAGTAGACTTTTGTTTTATTATGTTCTTTGATTTGGCCCCACCTGTGGCTCCTTTTTCTCTTCTTTTTGTATTTATGTATATCATTATTATAATATTGTAAATACACCCTGTAGCCAGAATAAAAGAAAAGCCTAAGACACTACACTAAAAGAAAAAGCACTGCATTATTTTTTAAAACATGTTTGTGGTGTTTAGGGGCTGATGGGACATTGGCATTTCCTTGTTATTTGCAAGTACAAAGCAGAAAATGCAGAGGGAGAGAACAAATGTGGGCACACACAAAAGCATGACATGTAACAGTTTGTTGCTTTGTCATTTATTTAACACATATGCAACCTACAGCAGGTTTGTGAGAGTGGTTAAACATCTTTGTGTCTGAAGCAATGTGAGGCTGTGCTTTGTCACAGTTGTGGTTTGAGCTAAATGCTAAAGACAGCATGGTAACATGCTTACAATTACAGTATTTAGTGTTTAGCAGGTAACCATGTTGATCTGGTCACCATCTTAGTTTAGTGTTACTTTATCTGGGACAACACACATAAATAATATTAATATGTTGTAAATGTAGCCAAAAGGTTCATTTCCAACTGCAGTCCCTGGGCAGGTTGATGTTATACATTTAAAGAAAAAAAAAAACACACAAATATAGCTAAAGCTATACTTATATACTGGTCATAAACCAAAGTAGAGGGCAAACTAAAATTTCACCCTGATGATGGTGTAAGATGAAATGTCAGTGAACCACCAAAGCTATTACAATTCATCCCAACCAGAATGCCTGTACCAAACTTCATGGTAATTCATCCAATAATTGTCGACACATTTTAGTATGAATCAAACCTTTCAGCCTGCTGGGGATCACCGAAATTATTATGTTTCATCCCCTGGGAACTATATCTATAGGTAAAACCACCATGAAACAGATATTTCATCTATCATCAATCTATCCCTGTTGTTGAGACATTTACCTCACAACAGAAAATGTCATGGTGGCACTACAGGAAAAATTAGGGACTCTCCAACATCAGAAGGATCCATCCTCTGGGGCCCATGCATGTCTCCACCAAATTTCATGGCAATCACTCCAACAGTTGTCAAGATATTTCAGTCTAGAGGGGTGTTGCTAGTGTGGGTAAGATCTTCTTTGGCAGTCTAGCAAAGAAGCTTTTCATGTTTCCCTCATCGCAGACAGCCTTGTTTTGAGTAATAAAAGGAAACGAAAGAAAAGAAAATAAGTGCTTCTAGCTCCATGAGTACCCATTGCTGAACAAAGTTCACAGTGTAAAGAAACTAACATTTCCTTAACAGAAAATCACAGTAATGGACACAAAACTGGAGCACAGATTTTCTAGATTATGACCTCCTTTAAACACCATCCAGTTTTATCTTTCTCAGATGTATTTATATGTCCATCCATTTATATCTCTCACCCTGCCTATAGCTCAGCCTATCAATCTATTTAGTTATCTATACTTGTCCCTCCTGCTGGCCCTCCTTTAAATCAATCAGTCTATGTATCTCTCCACCACTACAACCATTCATCCCCCTTCCGGCCTTCCATTTTTCTCGATCACCAATCCCCCGCGTCCTTTTAGTGAGAGCTGCATATATATTGCCTCCCCCCCAGGCAGAGCCTTCTCTCAAAACTTTGTAAAAGTGTGTTAGCAATCGTGGTATGCCAACATGAAATAAAGGTTGACAGATCAAACCTCCATCTGCATTATTTCTCTCCACCCTCCAGGCCTTATTTCTGTCCACCCACTTATCACTCTACAAGTCCCACCTCATCTGTCATAGCAATCAGCGAATAAAAACATAAGTAAATTACCACATGGTCAGGCACTCAAATCAACCTCCACTTAACCTCCAATGTCAAGCAAGAAGCTTTTCACAACTTGTATAACCAGCAATCCATCCATCCTCTTCTGTCCATCAATCTCTGAATAATCATGTTGTTCTACATCATCATGTCTCTAACTTGTTCAGGACAACTTGGTTTGTCAGTGTCTCCCAAACCACATACGACCATAACAAAAAATGGTTAGTGAGAGCACTTTCTCAACTGCCATTTCTATGGTTAAGGTTTGGTTACATTCAGGCGATTAAATCTACTTAGTTAAAGGGGAACTCCACCCAGTTTACACATCAGAGTTTGTTGGGGCTGAAGACTACAAGTTTGAAAATAAAAAACAGGGTATCTGCAGATCTTGAAAAGTCTTAAAAAGCATTGATTTAGGTTTCCTCAAAAGAGGTATTTAAAAGTCTTAAATTTCATTCACAAAGGTCTTACATATTTTTGTCTAGCTTGCTATAATGTTAGTTATAAAATGTTTTTAATGTTATTTTTGCAAAACTTGGCTGGAAAATCCCCAATGCTATTGTGAAATGAATTACTTATTTTTAATTGGTTGATCTATCCATCCATTCTTTTTCTGCTGCTTATCCACATCCAGGTCCTGATTAATGCTAATTATTTATATTATTGGGAATGATATATGTTATATCTTACCAGGAAGAAATGACAAAAATGTGATTTTTTTTGAATGACATTTATTCACATTGTACTTAGTTAGTAATTTTAGGCCTTATTATACCTAATGGCTTTTATTGATATCTGTCTTACTTTGACCATGAAACGGGTATTAAATTGCAGTCAGTGTGGTATTAAAATGTCTTTAAAAGTATTAAATTTAACTTGCTGAAGCCTGCAGAAACCCTGGGGGAAAAAAGATGGGAGTTAGAGAGGTGAGGTTACCACTCTCTGTAGACCTCTGTAGAGCACTCCTCATCTCACCTTGAGGCTAGCGACTTGAGGCTACATTAGCCGCTACAAGCATAACATACTTGAATCCCTGACCAAACTGTCAGTGGTTGAGTTGC
Source organism: Scomberomorus guttatus (assembly GCA_038419695.1). Taxonomy (NCBI): domain Eukaryota; kingdom Metazoa; phylum Chordata; class Actinopteri; order Scombriformes; family Scombridae; genus Scomberomorus; species Scomberomorus guttatus. The sequence continues at coordinate 27,816,469 of CM076452.1, forward strand.
ATTGTGGGTAAAGTAGGCTCCAGGTTTTACCAATAAATAAGGATGCCTGGAAAACAACGACAATATATTAACTGTCCATTGTGTGTATGACAATGTTAAAGGAGTGTAATGCTAAATTGGTGGAGGTTAGGGAACGGTTGTGGTTATGGTTTAAAGTGTCAAAGTCTCTTTTTTTTATTCTGAATATGTTGGTGAATGTTGTGGCCAATTTAAAGATACACCATTAGCATTCAGAGCTGTGTTTCTGGCCACCTGATAAGTCCAATATTCTCTCTTCTTTTAGCTCTGTGTTGGTCTCAGCCAACATTTGAGGGAACCATTTACTCTAACTGCTCTCCTATGTTCAGCAGATAGTCCCTGAATTGTCTGCCGGCTGTTTGGTGCGGGATAGAGGGTATATGGTGGGTTTTATCAGCTTCTTTGCTGAAAAAAGCTGCTTTCTGTGGGCTGGAAACAAGGTTAACAAGAGTCTTGAGAGTGAATCAAACACAAAAGTTTAGGGCTGTAAAACCAAAACAATGCGCTGAAAGATGCTGAAACACTGCTGAGTTGAGTGATAATTCTCTTTGGATTCATCATGATGAGCTACCCCTTTCACAATACTCGTAGTCATTTGATCCATTGGTAATATAAAAATGTTCATTAGTGCAGCTGTAAGCCTTTGGTTGTCAAAGATAACGGACATTACAGTAAAATGAAGAGAAGAGTCTCATAAACACTAGCAATTCAGCGCACAATGCAGAGAAAGTTGTACTCAAGATTAGAACTTTTGCCTCTGTCCTCCGTTTGGTAGCCTTTAGCACAAAGCACTAGAGCTGGATAGCAAACCTGAGCAGGTTGGGCAGATGTTTTAATGCCCCTTTACAGACTTTGTGGGTATTGGATTGGACAGGATTTGTGGATTAAAAAACACTCTTCACCCCCTCCACCCTTGGCAGCTCTATAGGCCATCAAAGAATCAAGTCGTCTTATGCAGCTTTAACCCTGTTATATAGACCACCAACTAATTTCTAGATTATGGCTCTTCAACTACTTTACCCAAGCATAACATGAGTGGATGGGGTCTCATTAGAAGAGGCCCCAAAACCCAAAGGGTTTGTTGTATGTTCATATAAGCCACCAGGTCTTAATCCTGAGTGACATTTTGTTACACTTTCAAAGCCATCAGTGTAAATCGCTGCAGTTAGAAACCACTTTACTGGATCAGAGCCTTTAAAAGGCTGATTTACAGGTGCTATCTTTTGCATTTTTCTTCTTCTTCAGTTTCTCTCTTTGCATTCACTCTCTCTCTCTCGCACCCCTTTTCTGACTATAAATCCATTTTTCATTAATTGCTCTCCTTTTTATCTGCTTTCACTTCTTCCTTTCACTCACCTTTTTTTGACCAGTGTTCTTTCTGGACTGATTTATGATGTGTAACTTTCCAGTCTCATTCTCTTTTTATCACATCATGCAGCCCATCTCTTCTTCCTTTTACCCTTTTTTCAAACTATTGTATTAAATTGCAATATATTTAAGTAAGTTTAGAACTTTTTACACCAATAAATCATCACTATAACAATTCTGAAATTTTAATTACAAGATTGGTTGCCTCTACTGTACCTACCTAACAAAGTGCAAGGACTCACTTCAATTAAATGCGTGTCAGCTGATCAGATATCACAGCAAAAAATATTTCATACATGCTCTGTGAGTATAATAATGCGTTTTGGGGCTTTGTATTGTAGGTTGCCCTCCTAGTAGGTCTGAAATACTGTATGCCTAATTTTATTATGTAGAAACCCTCAATCTCATAAAGCACAGGTCAGAAAATGACCACATCTTTATGTCACATGGCAGAAGTATTGGTTTTATTTGTGTTCTTACATTTGCATTTTTACTATTGTTGACTATTTTTATATTGCATGGTTTTATATATTCGGTTTTAAATTGCTTTGTTTGATGTGATTGGTTTTATTGCATGCTTTTAGTTTGTAATTTACTTGCATGTTTGACTTCCTTCCACTGAACATGTGACTGCATTCCCACTAATAACCTGCACCTGGTTGAGCCCTTACCCTTTTAATAGACATTGTTTTTAGCCAATCCTGAGAGAACGTGTAGCTTGGTGGACCAATGGTGTGACTGGGAGGAGGAATCAGCTCTCCGGGGAATGGAAAGATAAACAGCTGGAGGGAAACACAAAAAGCAGGACGCAGAAAAGAGGCCAGAGGAGAAAGCATGCGACAGGAGGAAGAGGCACCGGCGGTATGAGAGCTCCTGAGGGGAACAACAGAGATGGGGAACAACTTTAAGCCCTGCCTGTGGGCCAGTTAAGGACCAGGTGTGGGCAATTTGGGTCATGGATGGTTTGGGAATCTCTCTCTCTCTCAGCGTATCTATAGGCACAATGTGGCAGAATCATGGAGGAAGAGGGAGAGAGAGAAGGCCCAGAAGTTGCTACACCGTGGTGACTAGGAACCGCAGGCAGGGTGATGCTCCCCATTCTCTCCGAAGCCCCATTCTCCTCCAGGCAGCCGGAGAGCGCGTAGAATAGTGGAGAGTCCAGCAGAGCAAGAGCAGGGGAATCTGACTGAGACGGACAGAACACAAACGGTGACCGCAGGTTGACCAGCCTTCCACATTCCCACTTTACTGGGATAACAGGAGGTATCCTTGCACTTGTAAATGTTGAAAATAAATATCTTACGCTTGGGATGATGTCAGGGTGGTTGGATGTTGTAAGTTGACATGTTTTGTACTTACAAAGGGGAAGTTATAAGGCTAACGGAAATCACATCAAGTGTCCAAAAAGTGGCAAACCTGGAGTGAAAATACAAGTTGAGATTTTGTATTTATTAACTGCTCAGCGCAGTTCCATTAAATGCATTTGTCTTTTGTCATTTTACACAGTGAACCACAGTCTGGCCTGTTCAGTGGACCAACTACTCACTGAGAACTATTTAGCTTAAAAAATCCTCCAAAGGAGGCAGGGACCGACAGAGGAGAGGCCACAGCAGCCACTTGGCCACACTTTACCCCAATTTATGAGGTGTAACTGTAACCCTAATCTTTTGAGCCCCCAGTTTTGATGGACTCATGTGTTGGGTAAGACCATGAGCCTGTGCCTGACGTGGCCTCCCATGGCAGTGGCTTACCTCCTCATGGAGCTGGGGTAGCTGCTCATAGGCAGTGCGTGAGGAGGAAGGTGCTTCACAGTCTGGCAGTAGTAGCACCATCACACGGGGATGATGAGCCATCCACCTCTGCCTGTCCCTCAACCTCTAAAAGTTGGTGCACCTCCAGGGGGGCACTAATGGATTTTTTAAAAGGAGGCTGAGAAAGAGGATGAGCGGTTTCTGGATCTTTTAGAGGAGTTACTTTAAAAGTCCTAAGTTTGTTTTATTACTTGTACTTGTTAATAATGTAACATTTTTCAGGTATATTTGTCACATTGTAAACAGTGTTTAAAAAAAAATTGTAATTCTATGAAGGCAATGAAGAAGAGACGCACTCTATGGCAGGTTTAGTGAACATGTTTATACTACCTCGTGTTCTTTGAGTCCATATTTTGTATTAGTATATCCCACAAAGTAGAACCCTGCCAAGGACTGGTGACACCCCTTGTGTGGCTGTGATCTGCATGTTAACAAAGTTGAAATGAGCTGAAGGGGAAAAAAAGGGTGTTTACCTTTTGTAATGGTATTTTCTTCTGGGGATATTAAGGTATTTTGTATCAGTTACCATAAATGCTGGCCTTCACCTTCTCTGTCAGAATTCACTCAAGACAACAAATGTGCACAAGAGATGATGCTTTTTGTACAGGATTGTGAACTTTACAGACTAAACTCAATTGTAATTATACAAGGGAATACACCGGAATGGAGCCACAGATGGTGATGACCACTTCATGCATGATTTTTTTTTTTTTTTACATAAACATTAAACTCAGATTAGTGATCTTTGTAATGTGTAACTGTAACCATGCGAATGTCCCAGACACCCTCGATGGGTTTAAGGATGTCCCCTGCAGTGAGGCAGATGTTGTGGAGCACTGCACAGGTAGTGATGACTAAAGGGGACAAAGGTGTAGTGGATCTCCACAGACTTGAAGAATAGGGATCTCCAATACCTTGTTGGACAAGCATTTGCCACCTGTGCAAACACGTGACCAAGCACTTCAGACTGCAGTGGGCAATCTGATCATCTTTTGGTGGGGGGCTGCAATTTTCTCTACACCAATGTGCACCAACCTACAGATGGTAGTCTTGGGAACATGAAAGTCCAAGAGGGACAGCACACAGTGGTCAATATATGCATCCGATGTGACCAGCGTTGATTGTATTTTGATGGCAGAGGCCTCATTAAAGCCCCCATGGAAACCCACTCAAGCCTGTAGTTGGCCATCTGTGGTTGAAAATACACCTCAACGACTGGGACGTTGACATGTAGCTGTGCATATATTAGTGCACTGACAGTTCTCAAAATAAAAGAAATTGTGTTTATTTCCCACACTTTTACTTTTCAGGGAATCACAGCAATAACCTGAGTTAGTTGAACAATAAAATGTGTGAGATGCAGACTACATATTCTGAGGCTGATCGACAGTGTGTGTACATATTATCGCTTTTCTTTATCTACCTGGGTGGTATTCCACTTAACTTTGTGTCTAGGCCTGTGCATGTGCTATATCTATACAGTATGTTTGGCCATGATTTCTGAATAGTGAACCTACATCTTTTATTTATTTTGTTTTATTTACAACCACCATCATTTATTTGCTGTATTTTCGTAATACTGTATGTTTGTCATTTTATTTGAGCACTGTATTTGTGTGATGATTAGACACAATGTGGCTCACTGACACTTACATAGGCTTGTGACCTGGCATTCTTGATTGGCCTAATGAGTTGAAATGGTTCAGCTGACATCACAGCTGAATTGGATGCAGCCGCAGCTGTCATTAGAGTGACAGTGTATGCCATTACCAAACTTATGAAATATACTGAAGAATTGTGTTTGATGTTAATTAATTTTGTTAATTTATCTTTAGGTAAATGGACTCTGCAGTTTTCCTTGCATCTACCCTCGCGTCTAACATGGGACTGATTAAGACACAAGGCAAAGATGTAAGTGAGGGAAATGAGGAAGGAATTAAAGGACTTGGGATGTACCCTCATTCATAATAGTAGCCATGAAACTTTTCATTACTTGTCTGTTTTATTATGTGGAATTGACTACTGTCAGCAGGCAGTCACAGACAAGTAGTAGGAAGTTGAATTAGATATTATGTTTTATAGCATGGAGGAGAGAACCATTTTCTGTGCAGTTTGCATTATTTTCATAGCTGAGTTTGGTGGTTTTGCTGATAACCTTGTATGTCCTTTTTGAAAATCACATAAAAAGGTAGAAACCAGAAGGCTATGGTATGTATTTTTCTACATTAAAGCAGGGTAAGGGATCAAAAGTGAAAGTAAACAGTGTAAAGATTGAATCCTGATCAGTGTCTGACTAAAAGCAAACATCGAAAGGCCATACATGTATATATCCATATACAGCATATAAGACGTGACCTGAATTGGACTTGTATGAAATATGGAATCAGACTGTGCCCATGCATGCATACGTGTACTAAAACTTGAAAAGTATACATACACACATACACAGCACTGAAAGCCTCAGAGAAGCTATCAGAAACTCACCTGTAATGAATTCACAAATCAAATCAGCATCGACTGGACACAGATGGTGGTGGAATAACATCAGCTCTTAGTTTGACAGAAAGTCGCTTGTGTATGTGTAAGCGCACACGCATGTCTGCGGTGGTCTTGAGAGGCAGAGATGAACATTGAACCAACTTATGTTTAATTGGATGTACCTCAGCTTGCAGTGCTGGCCCAATCCTCTCAGAAATGTATTAGCATTGGTAGGAATCAATATCCTGTACACCCTGCAAACATTTCATACTGTACCTACAGCTAGTTGAAATGTAGACATATTTGCTCAGCACGCATGCATGCAGAAGCACCAGTCAGAAGCACTTAAATATTAACCACAGCAGTCCTCGACCAAACACCCACCCTGTAGAAGTACTATATACTAATTTATTGTCATGTTAGCAATGAAAATAGATTTAAAAAAAACAAAACATGAGTGTTCAGTTGGGAGTCATTCCTGTTTAGCATCGGAAGTCTTGAGTTAAAAAAAGATACACTTAAATTTTCTCAGTTACCAATGGGAATGATGTTATAATAGTTGACCTATGGCCTTAACCTATGTGACACCCACTTCAAATGTACACCCACACCGATTTAACTCATTTATCTATTGTTACTTAATCTCAGAAGATATTTCTATTACTATGTGTTGTATACAAAATTGTACAAAATCATAAAGGATTTCTGTAGCAGCTGCATTAAATTAACTTAATTACTTAACTTATTAACACATTTCAAGTACGATTCAGTTTCTCACGTCCATCTAAGAATTGTGCCAATCGAGTTGTTATTTCCTGTTACATGTTTCACTGAGTTGATCTCATCTAAACGTGTTGCCATTTCTGTTTGGAATAGATTTTGATTCTGGCACAGGAAGATGACGTCCCCATTGTTGATTCCACCTACAGAGCTCTGATTGGCTCAGTTGTTTTTCCAACCGGGGGGAAACAACAATGAGCACAATCCCTGTTATATTTGAATTTATGAAAAAAAATCTGTGATGTGGGCAGCGCCGTCCCTGTAAGGTGATCTAATTTTACCTTTTGCACATTTTATGGATATTAAATAAACAAGCACCAGTGTTTGAACACTACATGTCACAATGTATCATTAGCATCTCCTCATGGTTTTACTATAGTGAGTTTTCTTGCACCAAATGTTAACTTGTTAGGGATAGAGGCTGGTGGAGTAAAACTACTTTGTACTACTAGAGTACAACTTGTAAATGATGAGTGTGTTGACATTAGATAGCTAACTTTTAACTTGTTAAGCAAGCATTTTGGCTAGCGCATACATATGAGATTTGCAACATTTTGGTTCTACCTTATTCCGTATGACACAGTGCTGATTCCTTTCTCAAAGTTCGCAGATCTGGCTTTGCTACTGCTCTTTATTGGACATATCAGAGATGCTTTTAAATTTATCAGTTATTCCTAATTCTTAAAGTGTTTTTTCTCTTGTAAAAGTGAAACATTGTTTGCCTTTGGGTGGCTTGTTGAGTGGAGTGTCTTCTTCGTCTACAGACTTTTCTCACAGCAGATATTTTGACTTGTTAAACACAGGTGTAACTAATAACATTAATCATTGTTGTATTCTATTTAGGAGTGCCAGAATGTTGTTATTTTGCATGCTGGCACACATTTTGCGTGCTTACAGCACACTGAAATGCAACAGAGCCATCATAAAATTTATTAGGTACACTTGTGTTTTCCCCTGCAATACAAGTGTCTTAAGTAATTAGTAGAGCAATGGACCACAATTGTCAGAGGCAATGGAAACCAGACTATTAGTCACAGGGGTTCATTTTGCCCCCAACTGGTTTTGGGTGAAGTGCTTTTTTTAGCCTTTTTGCCTATGTGCAGTATGTCATGGACCAGGTACTGTATATAATAAAAGTTGACTTTTCCACATAGTCCATAAGCAAAGCTGACTGTCTCCCACACAGTGAAAGAGACAGTCTCATACAGGGCTAATAAGTCTGTAAAATGCTTCACATTGCCTGGTGAATGGAGAGGGCACTGACCGGCTGGTCTGCAGATAGAGAGAACACTGTCTGGGAGCCATCTGAATGCTTTCTGAGCCTGTTTAGTATGCCCATAATTTAGAAGTGCTCATTAATTATTATGTTTTAATGATATTTCATTGGGACTGGCGATTGCTAGGTATGGATTTATTAATAACATAAAACAGAGGACTTGTCCATGCAGCATAAACAAAATTATTTGTCTCCCTGAATCATTAATGTATAACAAACTGTGTGTATTTCATTCAACATCTTTAAGTGTAGCAGGAACCAGGGGCAAATTAGGAATAAAAATTGGCCCAGGACATTTGACTCAGACCAGCCCACCAAAAACCCACCTGGAGACACAGCACCACCCATAAAGACTTAAATTAACTATGATAATATGTAGAACAAATTGTCAAACAGAAACCCATGTGCAGTGTTATATAATGATAATAATACATTTCCATAATTGTGTAATGTTATAACTTTTATTTACACTGTGTCAAATCAGTCATGGTGATTTTACAATGTAGTTTGTGAATTTGTGAGGTGGATGAAATACTTTTTCATCTGATGTAGTCTACTACAACACTACCACATTACCACAAATAAGTCTATTCTCAAGAATTACTAATTAACTGAAATTAATGTAGTATCAACAAAAACTGAACATTGAAAAGGTACAGTAACTGGTATTACTGGTAACTGGTATATTCACTGTACAGGTCTTTGTTTTTAGTTTCCAGTTCCTCTCTCGCTATACTAACTACAAGTAAAGTGTAAGATTAGGATTCAAACTGAATAGTGCAGCAGCAAATACAACACCAAATATAATCCATTTTAGTTTTAATATAAGTTTATTATTATAATTTGTCTGAGCTTTTCCACCCCACCTTTACGTTTACCCTAGTTATTCATGTAAAGCGAGTCAGCAACAGTTCACGGCTTGCTGGGACAGTGTTTAAACAATGTTAAACATACTGTGGGACCCAGTCAAACACAGCATAGTTGGCTGGAGGAGGGAAACCGGTAGACAGACTTGAGGGAGTAAAAACATCGGGCCTCGCAACCTGCACGACTAGGTCGATCACCACAGCATAGCACATCTCTGTTTTTATTTTATTTTTAATTGAACCATCTGTTCAGTTTTTGTTGCGACCCACCAGGAAACAACACGGTACTCTGGATGGGCACTCCACCCTTGCCAAGTTGAAGTGCTTCATTGTTTGTAGTCCCACCCCTCTGATAATGACCCTTTATCTTTGATTAACATGAAATTGGTTAAAAATTAACATACTTTTACCTCTAACTTTATGAGCCACAATGTCTTTGGAAATATAATAAACATGATTAAAATTGATGGCTTCTGGTAGGAATATGAGTGATCTACCCAGGTTTATTACTGCATACCAATAGCACTGTCCAGATATAAAATTCAGTGCTATTGATTTAGGCATGAAGACAAGAGAGTATCTTCTATTGGAAACACATTGTTATACCTGCATTGTACTTGTAAATATTCAGCAAGATTCCTCGACTCATTAAATGCTGTAGTTATACGGGTTCCAAAGCCACATTACTGTACATTCAGCCACATTTCAGACATTCCATGTAAGAGGTTTGATAAATGAAATGACCATGGGAAAATTTGACCCTTTCACATCTGACAGAGTAACAGCACTGGGTAATTAGATGGACCACTGTCAGCAAGAAAGATTCTTTGAGATACATCACTATAATGGAGTCGGTACCCTGCAGCTGAACCTGCTGAGCTGTCCTGTGCAAATTGCATTCAAACCCTTATTTATTAAGCGATGTGTTGGCTTCATCTATGCCTGTAGCTCCATGTAGCAGTTCCATTTTGCTTTACAGCTCATTATTTCATGCTTTTTCTTTGAAAATTACTGTTGAAAATGTAGCCCATGTCCAAACTAAAAGGTTTAACAAACACACAAATGCTGAACATTACCTCATTGGTAAATAATCGTGTGCATTATTTGGATGTACCCCAACTAGCAAAGAGAAATATTCATATGACGGATATTGACTATCCATTGGAGAGTTGTTTCTCTAGTGAGCACAATTAATCAATTATACGTACCATCTACACCCTCATGATTGCAAACCATGCTGGCATCTCTTTTGTGGAGTATGTGAAGTTCATACTCCGACACAGCTAATATGGAAGGTTCCTTCACGTTGGACACTGGCTCTCTCCAGTACCTCAAAGGTCAACATTGTCAAGATACTTTGCACTTTGCAACAGCTTGTCCACAAGCATGACCCATAGAGTCACATTTATAGGAAGTACGCCATGTTGAAATAAACCGGAATGATCCTTTAAGGTTCACCAAGGTTGAGGAGAAGAGAACTGTGTAAATTTACTTCACCTCTAGGAGTGAATCCACTGAGTGTGGTAATTGAAATGAATGAAAATATGTTCATAGAAAACAATGGATGCACTACTGGATGTGATTTTGACTTCAGTACTGTCAAGTCAAACAATGAATCTTCTCAGCCTACAGTTTGTTCAATTGCAGATGCATGAGTTGTTTCTTTTTTGTTGAATTTCTGACAGAATAGCTCACAGCATATTTCTGACGACAATGCTCATACTCATGTTATTTTGAATGGAATGGGGAAAAAGCCAAATCAACCAGGACTAAAATCTTTAAAAAAGGGAACAGACTGGACAGATTAGGTTTTATTGGATATATGTTTGTATTACGCCACTCATCACCACTCACAAACCTAAAGAGAAGATTTGTAAATCCAAAGTGAAATGCTCATTCGGGTGCTAAATACGGCTGTGCAAGAAGGATTAACTACTTATAAAATAAAAACCAAGGAACACTATTAAAAAAGCCAAATAAATACCACTTTAAAGTTCCCCTCCAGTCAAAAATGTGTTTTTCTTCTTGTTCCTTCAGGTGAATCTTTGACCTTCTGCACTGTGTAGAATGATATATGTATAGAGTTTGTTTTCACATTTATCTGATGAAGGGGGAAAGTTTCTCTGTGCTCACTTTAAATCTGAGTTGAAGGTGTGCACCTGCAAGCATGATTTGTGACATCACAAGGTTTGGAGCTAGTCCCAGTCCAGTATGTAATTTACAAGCTTAAATTGGAAACTTGAAATGTCCAGTGCACAGCAACACAACAATATCTGCATATTCATAGATTCTGGATTTTTAAATGAGGAGGAAGTAAGAGGTGATATTTTAATTCAATTCATTATTCCAAGCAGAGGATTTTTATGTGTCTTAACCCTCTATGGTCACATCCAGGGGCTTGATAATCCATCAACGAACCACTGTGTTATTTTTGGACACTTTCTAAAAAATAATAAAAACAATAATTCAGTGCTTTATGTATTTATTTATCCAATATCGACTGTACGGACAACTCTTTCATTTAGTGAGTGAGATCGTTGGCAGCCATTTAGACTCTCTCTTGTCCAATCACATGCTGTGTTATTGGGTGGTGAACCATACACAAACAGCTGAAGCAATGACGGTAACAAAAGGGCATATCACCAATTTACAAACATGATTAGAGAGATATATGCTCTGTCCTGAGCATTTAGAAATCAACTGCAACATGGAAGAGAGTAAATAATTTGTCAAGATAGTTATCTGAAGTTTATTGAGCTACATAAAGACCTAAAACAAGATGTGGATCAAGGTCTACTCCTGGATGCCAGGTGTACAGAGAGTGGGCCAAATGTATAGGTAAAATACAGTATGTCTTTAAGTGCCTACTTCTTTAGATTATGGCCACAAATGCAGTTCAATAAAAAGAATTATAATGTGTAAAGATAATAGGCTGTAGGTAAAGCAAGGCTAAAACAGTACATTTGAAAAGGGGATAAATAGATTTAATTTGAAAGCTGACTTCAGTTCCAGAGGGAGACTGTTTCAGAGTTCAGCTCTACTGGAGGTATTTGTGTAGATTTTGGTACACTAAGAAATGGGGTCCTTGGATTTGTGGGCTCTACCAGGGACTTGTTTTGGCAGCATATCAATGTATTATAGTCAGGGAGAGTCAATGAAGAGCTTTATAGAGTTGAAAGATATTTATCTATGCATAATATCAAACACTAACTGAAGGCTTAAGCAGGGATGTAAGTGGTGGTGTAACCTCTTTTATTTGCTGTTGTTACAACTCTGGTAACAACAGTTTGTTATTGTTTCACAGATTCTCTGGCATTTAGCAATCAATATTCTTTTTGATTAATTGATTCATATGTTAGTCTAATGTTTAAGAAATGCAAATATCTTGAATGAATTAATTCATTTTTTATTTTCGTGCCATACCATTAAAATGGTCCATCCCACATGTGATTACATGCCACACAATAATATCACATATAAATGACATGAGTGAGAGTGTGGCAAATCATGTTCCAAAGAAAAACAAATCATTGCTACAAACCTCATGCTGAATGTAGCAGGGCAAAACACAAAAGAAAAAACAGTATAAAAAGGTACCAATACAAAGTATTTGACCAGGCATTGTCCAAATCACTCAGAGCAAAATGTCCATTTCACAAAGTTTTTTTCATAATTTCAACATCTTCCAGAAAGTAACTGATTTCAGTTTTACTGAATAATATCTTCCTGCAATTATTATACAACACAGAACTAAATGCATTTCATTTTCTACTTCATTTAACTCACATAACTGACAAAGCAGATCCTGTTCTTCAATACCGACAAAATGTCCATCTCAGTTGGGCACACAGATCTTTTCTTTTTAGGCAGATTAAATTTCACATAATTTTCAGAACTAAACCTCAGTTTTGATTAGATTTTGGCTTATTGCAAATCTCGGTACCCCCCTTTTATTTAACAGTTTAAAAACACAATCTTTGATCAAACCAATATTAACTTTTTCTTTCAAAATGTACTCTACTTATTGAAATAAAGAGTGCATATACTCTGGCCAAGGTCTGTGTGTCTGTGTCCCATATAAGGATTTTATTAAAGGTTCATACCCACTAGTTGATTCTACAGTCTGCTCATATTAACAGCCAATGCACTTCACAGGGGTCCTATCCCATGTCTCCTTTCACAGCTGTGGTTGGAGCATTTATTTACCCCAAATAATACATCACAGCTTTATTTTGCACTTGTTCACATCCTTCAGCATATTTCAGCGCATGGCAAACACAGACACAATATTTTATGTAAATCACAATGATATAAAACATGATAGCAAATCCTTAATTGGAAGAGAAAGTAGAACCAGCAAACTGAGGAACAAAAGGTTGGATGATTCAAGCACAAGCTTGTTGAATATAAACTGATTTTTAAGCAGCTGTGTCCCCTGTGAGGGGATGGATCCTCCAAAGTCAGCATTTCTAGAGAGAATACATCCTAACAGGGCCTGTCCAATTACCAAGCCTCTTCCAAATGCAACCGAGAACAGCAGGCATCTGCAACCCTTACAGTCAAGAGATATATTAACCAACTGTATTTACTATGTATTTGTCTTCAGGTGGTCATCAGTCACTAGTTAAAATGTCACATGAACCCAGTCAATGAAAAAGCCACTTAAATGTGTTTTTTTCCCTTCATGAGCTGACAAGGGATGCCTAACTGCACCATTAGTTTTGGACTCTGTGAGGCTAGACTGTCTCATTTGTTGAGGAGGTGCAGTTTAAGCTTGGCCTTCAGGTCCTTCAAAGGATTTTCTGTCATGGTTCATATCCTTTAAATAATCCAACCCCTGAAATACAGCTAGAGATGTAGTCCTGAAGTTAGATTTGGGATAAAAGGGATATATTCATAAAGGAGGAATAGAGGAAAGACATGCACACAAGAGCAATAGCAAAAAAAAAATAGGGAAAGAAATGGGCTATTGACCCAGAAGTCAATGGCCACCACTCTTTTCATAGTCTGTATCCTATTACTGCTCACATGACTGTTCTTTGTTTCTCATTTTTGAATGCCTCTATGACTTTAGGTGTGTGATGTGTTGGGTCCATGCAATCAAATACATGACCATGTGACATGTGGGTAACCCAGATCATACACTGCACTGGAAAAATGCACACATAATGGCACTGCACTGTCACACTATAACCAACCTGGACAACAACACGTCAAAAATAGGATGCATTCTCTGTGCTCAGTGCAAAGTGACACCTGGCTACACACCATTAGAGTAAATGTAATCACACAGAGACACACACACGCAGAACACAACTTGTCTTCTTGCCAAGGATTTTGCAAAATGCAAAAGAAAATGTAAAGCATCTTTAAGGAAGTATATATGGGAGCATGAAGGGAACATATAGGCTTTCAAGGTTGGATGCCACTTCAATGCAAAACAACCAAATTGTATTATTTTCTGTGAAGGCATGAAGCAATAAGGCACATTAGGTACAGTGCAACATGGTGAAGGAAAGGAAATTATTGCATTTAGGTTGAATCTTTAAGAGTAATTCCACACTAGATCTTGAAAGGAAGACTGTTGCACTGAAAGCTGTAAGTCTGTTGAACTCTGCCTCCATGATCACAGCTAGATGTGGTCAGGTGTGTTCTGTAGTACTTATGACCATGATGCTACATTACTGCAGAAAGCTGATCAGGGTGTGGAATGAGCAAGCAGAATGATTAGCCTGGGTACAGCTACTTTATAAGTCTACTTTTCTATATCAAGGTATTGCAACAATAATTGTCTGTTACAAACTAGAAATGAATTTTTAAAAAAAGAATTGAGGTGGACATTATGAATCATTTTTATGGATTCAAATCATTTCATTTAGTTCATTCAGAGATTTGTAGTGGCTGATTTTGTATCACTATTCAAATGCATTGCAGTACACATGTACTGTAAGTAGTACAATACATGTATACTGTATTACTGAAATATCAGTAGGGTGTCACAGTCTGTTGCTGCTTCAAACTGTTATTTTCAGTTCTGTGCAAAATGTGGTCTATATGAGCACTGTTGAAAGGGTTAATACCGCAGTGGCCAACTATTTGTGACAGAATTATCACATTATGATTGTTTCTGTGGCTTTCACTGTTTTTTAATGAGATTTTAACCAGACAGCAACATACTGTGTATCATGACTGAGCTGACAGCGGTGCTTTCAGTCACAAGCGATTGGAGCTCTACTGCTAAAAGCTACTGATTTTTTCAGAAGATGCTTTGTAGAAGAAATGTGCAGTGTTTTTATACCCCCAAATGCAGCACAAAATATGATTATTATTTTCAATTTTCATTAGGATTGGATTGGAGATTCATTGGAGATTGTGACATGTTCAGAATTGTGAGAGTCATGGTATGCTTAGACTGAATTTTGGAGTGTGGCAATGGCATACATTAGTGGGTGTGACAAGACACAAACATTCTTTACTGACCTTGGAAACAGTGGTTTCACAAAAACTCAATCATCTGATGACCATGAGATGCGGTTGAAAGCTCTCAAGTGGACCTTGAGTTACTTTTTTTTCTTTCTTTGACAAGGCACACATGTTCAAGGCAGTGTAATTTGAGGTAAAGATACAGTACCAGTCAAAAGTTTGGACACACCTTCCCATTCACTTGAATGAGAAAGTATGTCCAAACTTTTGACTGGTATTGTACGTCTGCATGAATTGAAAATGTTTTATTTTTACTGTACTTTACCACATTTTTAATACTCCAGAGACACAAAATTAGGAAAATAACAAAGTGGAGATCCTGTTCAGTGCAATAACGGTGTGTAAAATGCTAACTAGCCACAGCTAATGTCTGTACAGCTGTTTGGGGCACATAATCACATACTATAGACCAACAGAAATACTCAAGTAGTCAAATTAGTGCCAATAACCCACAATGAAAATTTTGTTTGGATCTAAATGTACCTTTATACTGAACCCCCGACTCAACTCTCCTTTTCTCTTCCTTTGACCCCCTTTGCTTTCAGATTCTTTTTTTAATCTCTTCTTCTTCATCTTTGTCTCCCTTCTCATCTGTTTAAATTGTATTTTTCTTTTCTGCTGTTTGCCCTGCGTCTTTCTCCCTTTCATCCCTCTGTTTAACTTCCTTCCTCTCTCCACTGCTCCTTTTTACCCCCTCTCTCTGCCACTCACCCAATCCCTTTCGTCCTCCTCTCCTCTGCTTTCTATCCATTAACCTCTGACCAGTCCCATCTACTAACACCAGCTGGATCCTCTCTGATCTGTACAGCAGTGAGTTGCACAGTTGTGTGTGTGTGTGTGTGTGTGTGTGTGTAACCCCTACCTGTTGGGCAGTGAGGCGAGTGCAGCCAGTAACAACAAGGAGACACGGCAGAGCTTTTCTCCATTACACTCTGTCACCACACGTCTTCTCAGAGAGGGAGAGAGGGGTAGGGAGAGATGTTGAATACAGGAGGGCAGACAAAGCTTTTTTGAGGTTTTGTAAGGTATGCCAATGCCCCCTAGAGATAGGAGAAAATATGCATGAACATTACTACATTACATAGTGAATTATTCCTTGTGGAGAAAAGAAAGCACAGACTTAATATTTCAAAAGAAATAGAAACAGTTAAAATGTTCCACAAAATACAAGATATTAAATCACTACTGCATTAATTTTTAGGCATTAGAGTTATTAACATAAACAGACCAACCACAATGTTTATGTCTGTTTGGCAGCAAAGCTTTTGGACTGTATGCAGCACAAAATAAAATTTCTTTCTTGAAAGCCTAATTGCAGTACTTTGAACATTTGTTGGCTCATACTGAATGGCTTCTTTTTACCAAGAAGCAACAGGCTTGTGAGAAATGGTGATAAATTAAATAAATAGCACTCTTCATCTCAATGAGCTGTGAGTCATTACACACTGTGTGAGCAATGAAACAGCTAAAAGCTAAAAGACAGCAGAGCTGAAAACAGTCATGTTATGATAGGGGTTAGGTGGTTTACTATGTTCAAAATTCTTCCAGTAGATCCCTAAATGGCATTTATAAGATGATTTGTGCATCCAGCATTTGCACTACTGCAAGCAGTGAGAGAGATTGAGAAGAGAGATTTGTTTATACTCCCCCACTTACACAGTGTACTGAATAGCAGGAGAGAAGGTATAAAATATGTTACCTAGCATAAATACTGAGCAGTACACTGCATATTATTGCCTGACCAATACTTGATGCTGATAGCAAAAGTAATATTTTAGAGCTGATAAAAATCTGATAAAGTATTGGCCAATATACTTTTTTTTTCTTTTTTTTTACATAAACATATAACATGGAGACTCCCCTAAAAGAGAATCCCCTAAATTTGTTTCTTAAAGAATTTGGATTCAATATATATAATGAGTAGGAAATATCACAGCTAAAAAGTAAACTTGCTGTTCCTAAATTACTTACATATTTTCGGCATTTACAGTATTGGCCCGAGTATAAGTGAACTGCAAATGTAAATTCTAGAATAAACTATTGTCTTATATTCGGGCCAATATGGTATGGACTGCAATTTGTTGTTACTCATGTACACCAATACCACATATGTCCAATAAGCTAATATCGGCTGATATATCTGCCCATCTGATTAAGCAGTCCAGCTATTGCATAAGCATCTTCTGCTTTGGACACAGCAACACTGTAATGGCACAAAGCTCATTTGAGTGTGAAAACTCACCCTAGCATTTTATCAGATGACAGTTATAAATGAAGATGGCAGAATGTGTCACTTTTTTTTTTAAGAGTCAGGGAAGAAGCCTCTTGGCAAGAAGCTTCCTTGCTTTAATGAATCAGATCTGGACTGCCTAAAAAGATAAAAATATCCTGCATGTATCATTGCTGTGGACATCTCTGTCACACGATTAATTGATGCACTGTACATAAAGTTGTAAATTTATAGAGTTGTATGTTTAATTCTGATGGATTCGATTTCCTGTTAAACATGAAAGCAAATGTTGTGTTTTTCCTCAGCTAAAAGGCCTGAATGTTATTACACAATCCTGATGGACTGGACTGGTTTGGGACAGCTTGGAGTCAGAGGACCTGATCCCCGCTAAGCCCCTCTCCAAATAGAAAGCTGCTCCTCAGAGCCAGTTGAACAGACCCCTCCTGTAGAGGCAAACAAAGAGCAAAGAAAATAAGGAAAAGGAGAAGGGGAAAGAGTTAAAAATTAAGAATAAAAAGGAATAAAAGAAGCAAACAATCAAAAATAAAAAGAAAGGAGAAAAAGGAAGGGAAAATAAATAAAAATAAATAAATATATTCAAAATTCTCTCCTGACCCATCCCAGATCCACCCCGGTGCCTCTTTGTCCTTGCAGCCCAACCAGACATGGCCTGCCATAGCATTGTAGCTATGTTTTTGTTTTTTTGTTTTTTTTTCCTTTGGTTATTTCTGTCCCACTCCTTTTGCTCTCTCTTCCCTCTATATGTTTCATACAAAAAAACCCACCCACCCACACAAACACACACACACACACATGCGTACTACAATAAGAAAATCTAAGCTAAACATTATGCTTTTTTCATTTGTTATATTGTTGTTCTTTATTATTATTGTACTATTTTGCTTTTTTTTCTCTTTTGTGTCAGTTTGTTTAAGTAGTTCTCCCTCTTGTCTTGTGCTGTGTCATATGTGCCTTCATGTTGGTCACTTGTATTGCACTATAGACAAATAAAAAAAACACACACACACACACACACAAAAAAACATCTGCATCACAGCCAATGTTTAATTGTACAGATGCAACAATTTTGAGTTGGAATCTGTTACAACTAGATGAAAATAATGATCACAGGGATGATGATAAATATAAGAAATCATCTGAGGGCACTAGATTAAAGAATGATTCTAGATTATTATAAATAAGATCCTATATTCATAGTTTTGGCCATAATTTCTACTTGTTATCATCTCTACAGTGAAGTCAGACAAGGAAAGAAGTAAGTGATTAGACAGTCAGACAAGTTGTAAACCAGCAAATATTATAGCCAGATTATCTAAGCCACTTTATTTGGAGGTTAAACCAAAAGTCAGTGAACCTCAGATTCTGGTACTAATCTCTCATTGCACTAGAAGTCTGTACAATCTGAAGCTGACCTGTAAACTGTGATGGATGTTTACAACAGTTTGGATCATAATTCTACCGAGTACCTTCATTCTGGGTTTTGAACCCATGTTGCTGGATTCTTGAGGCTCTAGAGGTTCTGATGTCTCCGT
The DNA here is from genome assembly GCA_038419695.1 of Scomberomorus guttatus. Classification (NCBI taxonomy): domain Eukaryota; kingdom Metazoa; phylum Chordata; class Actinopteri; order Scombriformes; family Scombridae; genus Scomberomorus; species Scomberomorus guttatus. The sequence goes on from CM076452.1 coordinate 27,835,332, forward strand.
CCTCCATGTACAATGTGGGTGAGCAGAATGAGAATTTCCTATAGGAATCGATGCTGTGTCACATTATAGTCACACACATGACTGGACAGTTTATCACACAATGCTTATCTGCACTGTGTAGTCAAAAAATCCATTACCAGATGCAGGGCGAAAGGACATGCAGCGATCATGACAACTTAGAACAACATTAAAAGCATTTCAGATCCACCACCGCACTCAAAGAGTGTTTGCTAAGTTACATGGACCAAAAACAAATCAGGTGAATGGCGATGGTGATTGTACTTAGTGCCGGCCTGTGTGTGGGTGTGTGTTTGTTGTCTCCATCCTCTGGCACCATGTCACTTTGGGGAGAAAGACAGAGAGAGATGGAGGGGGCAGTACAAGGCAATCAAGACAGAAAGATAGATAAATGGTTAAAAGCTTTTACTCTGGGCATGGCGAGAGACAAAGATAGGAATATGGAGACAAAGAGGGATTGAGCAAGTGATTGAGACACACTGAAAGAGAGAAAGAAATAGTAAATAGCTCTTGTTCCATGTCCCCCTGGAGAGAAACAAGGAGGAAACATGGTACATCAAGTAGCCCACGGTAATGGAACTTCCATTTTTCTGTCATTAATTCATGGCCCTTGTATGTGACTCTCTACTTGTCTTGTTGGTCTATCTTAGTGTCTTTATTCCCTGTAATAAAAGGCAGGAAATTACTTTTTCTGAAATCCAGCAGGCAGATGACAGTTGCTGTTGAGAACGCAGTCGGTGCTTGTATCAACAAATTGTTTATGAGTACGAGACTGACGGCAAATGAGTCATCCCCAACTTATCTCTGCTCTGAAGAAAGAGAAGAAACAGGGTTCTACTTCTTCTACAGCCCATTAAAATGTGCCTTTTTGTGCGTATTTTAGATCACTTACATGTCAGCTTGTTGTTACCACAACTTCACCCAGAAAGGAGAAAGCAATCATTAAAACCACCTGCAGCAGCATATGGTTAAAATAAAAATCTGCAGACTATTGGCCCTTAATAGCAAAACTGCCTATGCATACAAGAATTATTCTTGTGAAGAGGAATACATCCAGCCATGTTAGCGGTGTGGCTCTAGGGATAGCAGTGTCAGCCTGGGGGTCCATCACTTCTCATCTCACATGGGCTCCATTAGAGAAATCCTCATGAGTTTGGTGATCCCCTGACTTTTCCCCTACCGCCATCATCAGGTCAAACGTTAGTTTTTTTTAAAACTTTGGTTTATGATCAAATATCTGCAAAACTAATAAACAGTGGTAAAGAAAGTACAGAAATATTTTACTTAAGTAAAAACAACAATACCATGATGAAGTAAAGTAAAAATCCCATTCATTTTTCCTAGAGACAATATTACATGACTCACAGTTTGAGCTCTTCTATGGCTTGGATCAATATAGATATATTGAAGGTTGAAGGTAAAAGACTGTGTACATCAGAATTTCAGGGCAGAAGTTAACCATGTCTCCCAAGGTGCATTTCAGCAGGTAACAGACAGCCAGTTTCTATAAGTTTAAAAACATAAACACTAATACCAAATGTGTGGCTATGGGCCTTTTTTTTGAAGAGACTGACATTTAGGAGTAGGTGATATGCAACAAAGGCCACCAGCCGGAATCAAGCCAGGGATGTGGCCATGATATGAGTCATAGACCATAAAAATCCCGCCGTTCTGCGTGTGCAGAGGTTTTTCTGGTTGTAAAAGGTCAAAAAAGGCTGAGTCTACTGTAACACATTGACAAACATGGCAACCACCCAAAAACTTTGACATAGAAAAGCATCCTGAAGGATGGAGCAGGCTTTGCTCTAATTGATGTTTGAAGAGAGGAAAGGGCCATGGTGTGTGGCCAGTCATTTCTTTTTTTTTTTTTTTTTTTTTTGTTGAATGCAATTAAGATGCACCCTAAATTAAATTTCATGACTATTCACATTTGATGTCAAAAGCACATTCCACCACCTAAAGTATGTACTTTGTCTTAATTTGGCACTGTATATTTTGTTCAGATTTCATGTTATTAACATTTAATCTGTTTGGCCAATTTGTATCTGTTACACACCTGATTGTCTTAAGAGGGGGAATCCCTCTCAGTAATGTCTTGCACAAGGTTCTTTCCTCCTTGGTGAGTTTTTTGTAGAAGTTCTGACAATGAAGATCTGTGATTTATCAGTATTGTTTGTTTACTTCACTGCTGAATAATGTGGGCGTTAGTCAGCTCTTTTCAGACAGCAGCTGGGGTTAATAGCTATGCAAATAAAGATTTAACCCTTTCCCTGTTGTGCTGTGGTGGGGACAGCCATTGTTTAAGACTGAAAGTTGGAATAAACAAGATGCATGAACTGTATTATGGTAGGAATAAAAATAGGCTTATGAGCAGTACAGTCATGATGGAACAGAAGCTAAACAGTAAAGTATAAATGAATGACTACAATTAAAGCACTCCAAAAATTGTTAATTCAATATTAAATAATCTAAGATTTCTGCTGGCAACCATTAGAAGTTTACAATAACATTTGCCAGTCTTTGAAACAACCCTTAAAAACTACAGTCCCTTTGACCTGTGGTTCCCTGACACTAAGGAAAATGTAAATGGAGCAGTTTTTACTCCAGCAGAGGAGGGTTAAATAAAAGTGGATGGTGCAATACAGCTAATAGGATAAATAGCGCCCTTTGTTTTGGACTGTTCATCGAGATGGTTTGGTGTGTAAAGGTTCACTTAAATTGGACTCAACACAAAAAATTGCATATTAAATGCTGATGTGGCCAGGTCTTAATGTCCATCAAGATCTGTATCAGACATGATAACATGGTGATGGACATTCATGTAGATTACATTTTGCAGGATATTAGTTTTGGATTACTGCTGACTTGCTTACGCATTGTTATCATTGCAATTGCACAATGTGTACAAGAGTTATGGCAGTTTATATTTAGTAGGCCTCACCTACATGAACTGATTACTGAATATACATTTTGGGGGTCATCCAAATATTTAACAAATTTGGTGAAGACTAGATGAAATGTGTAAGTAGAGTGGTGAAGAAGTGTAACAAAAATTCACATCAGTGAAAAATGGCAGATATTATTGAAGGTTATACTCCAAAGGTTCATCTTATAAGGAACGCAAGCAAACACTATTGCTTCTGTGCCTATTGAGTATAAATATAAAGTGCCATAAATGGCCATATGGTGGCAAATGCCTTAACTAGTTAAGTAGTTTCTGAGCTATCCCACTAGCTAACAAACAAACAATGCTTACTTATCTATAGTAAAGAAAACTGACATAAATTTTCTGTTACCATGTGCACACACACCACTATGAGAACTCGTCAAGATAGTTATGAAATGTCAATCAAAAATGTACATCCCCTAAACTGCAGGATGACTCATTCAAATTTTATTTTATTTTTGCAAACTTCTTTGTCTCAGTCGACAGCATAGACTGTATTAAAAAAAAAAAAATGGATGCAGCCACCGTGATGTCACCCATTGGTTTGTGGATTCTGTTTGTGGATTCTGAAGCCTTGAGTTGATGAGAAGTGGCCTTATTTATACGAGAGGGTGGAGCTGACCCTAACGCTAGCTCCTGGCTTGGTTAGCACAGTGCATTTACAGTCTATGCTTAACTGTGATAATGCCAATGCTAATTTTTGCTAGTGAAATACGCACTTAAAACTATCAAAACAAAATGTACTTACCATAAAAACTGAACATCTGACTCCTTAGAGGGTTTTAGTACAACCAAATGCTGAACAAGACTTTTTTAGGCAACCAAAATATTACAATTAACTTTCATGAACTGAAAACACACTGAAATAGCGATGGCTACACCTACGCCTATACTCTGTGAATCTGGGGTTACGCCATGTTTATCTTACCCAACCAATGTTGTCACCATGGTAGCGGCTTGTCAATCACAACGTAGCCGGTGCAGGCCAACCTAGCATAGCTCCTACTCCCCCGGTAGCTAGGTGACTGTCCAAAGGAAGCATAGCCCTAAGCAGAAGCCCACAGTTCACCACCAACCAGTTCACGTTTCTAACAGGTTCACTCCACTCAGTGACACACCCACTGAGAAACTAACTCTGATTATTTGCAGCTCCATAGTGAGAAGCGTGAAATTAACAACACTGGCAGCCATGGTCAAATGTATTCCTGTCGGAGCGGACAACATAGAATCCCATTTAAAACTGCTGGCTAAGGATAAGTATAAATATGGTAAAATCATTATTCACGATGACTCCCAATTACGCCAATTGGAGGTCACTAAAATTAATCTCGAGTCAGTGTGTACATATGCAAAGACAATGTCGGACTAATATTCTCTGGGCCCCTTCCAAGTCTGACCAGTGATGACATGTATAGCTGCATGTCATCATTCAACTGCTGGCTGTCAAGGTGGTGTCCAGCAAATGATGTGGGCTTTATGGATAACTGGTGGACTTTCTGGGGAAGACCTGGTCTGATTAGGAGATGGCATACATCACACTTTGGTTGGAGCTGTTCTCATATCTAGAAATATGGCTGAGTTTATTAGACCAAAACCATGACAACCCAGAGTTGAGACCAGGAGGCAGAGTTGCAGTCCTACACACTGTGCTTCCATTAGAGCAGTTACCCACCCAAAACCACATAAAAACTGTGTCTGCCGCCTAATCACTTAAATCAATTAAATCTAAAGTAAACAGAAGAGGAGTTATACTTAAAAATCTAATAAAAAATTAACACCACCACTGCAATTGTACAACAAAATAGGAGAATTAAATGTGGACTCTTAAACATTATATTATTTTGTCTTACTGAAACCTGGCTGTGTCATGAAGAATATGTTAGCCTAAACGAATCCACTCCTCCCAGTCACATTAATACTCACATTCCCTGAGACACCGGCCGAGGAGGTGGAGTTGCAGCCATTTTCAACTCAAGCCTATTAATCAACCCTAGGCCTAAACTTAATTATAACTCATTTGAAAGCTTTATTCTTAGTCTTTCACACCCAACCTGGAAAACTTTACAGCCAATTCTATTTGTTATAGTGTACTGCCCTCCTGGCCCGTACTCTGAATTTCTATCTGAATTTTTAGAGTTTTTATCAAACGTAGTCCTTCGTACAGATAAAGTAATTATAGTAGGTGACTTTAATATCCATGTGGACGTTGATAATGATAGTCTTAGCACTACGTTTATCTCATTATTAGACTCAATTGGCTTATCTCAGAGTGTAAATAAACCCACTCACTGTTTTAACCACACCCTCGACCTTGTTCTGACTTATGGCATCGAAAATGAACATATAATAGTCTTTCCACAAAATCCTATTTTATCAGACCATTACTTAATAACTTTTGAATTCCTATTACTGGACTACACGCCATTAGACAAAAAAATCTTCACTAGATGTCTTTCTGATGGCGTTGTAGCTGAATATAAGGAAGTGATTCCATCAGTCTTGAATGTCTGCCACGTCTCAATACAACAGAGGACTCGTATGCTAACTTTAGTCCCTCCCAAATTGATCATCTTGTTGATAGTGCTGCAGGCTCACTGCGAATGCCTAGCAACAATTAAAAGAAGACGCAGCAAGCTGCTCTTTTTTTAAATTGTAGGCTTCAACAAAAAGGAGTAGGCAGTCCGGTGCCCCTTGCATTTTGCAACTTGCAAAAAGTGCTCTGTCTGATGGGGGCCTTAGTCATTTCTGCCCACTGCTACCACTATTATTAGTCATATTTCTATTATTATTATTGTTATTATTGTTGTCGCTGTGCTTCTCTGTGTCTCTCTCTTCCCTCTCCCCCTACCTCTTTCTCTCTCAACCCAACCAGTCAAGGCAGATGGCCGTTCACCTAGAGCCCAATCCTGTTCAGGGTTTCTTCCTGTTAAAGGGGAGTATTTTTCCTTGCCACTATTGCCAAGTGCTGCTCATGGGGGAATGCTGGGTCTCTGTAAATTAAAGAGTATGGTCTAGACCTGCTTTATGTGAAAAGTGCCCTGAGATAACTTCTGTTGTGATATGGCGCTATATAGCCTCCCAGAGTTGGATGCAGAGTTGGGTGATAATTCTCTGTAGGTTCATCACTACAAGGGATTCCTCTCACATTACATAGTCATTTCATACACTGTTACACCATGTCTACACATAAAGCGTAGGGTGAGCAGCATGTTTAGCAGAGCAGCAGCAGCAGTAGCAGCGAGTGCTCTGTCATGTGATTACACTGGAGGTGTTCAGGTACAGTGTTGAGCGTAGGTCACCTGGAGTTTTGGAAGCACTCAGAGCCCAATACACAATGACTGTAGTTACGCGTGTAAAACAGAGGAAAATAGAACTGAAGCCTAAAAATATGCTTTGGGTTGTGTAGACAGCTGTATTGATTAACATAGAAGCATACTGTTCCGTCAGACGCTCGTGAAATGGACAACTGAAAAACGCAGCTGCAATATTTTCTGTGTAGAGTAAAAAATTGTTGTGGGTTTATACAGGAGGTTATATGTTGGATGTTGGACTGTTTCTTGAAATTAGTGCAGAAACAATTTATAAATACTTGATAACACAGTATAACATAGTTGCCATTGCAAGAATATGCACAATTGCAAGAATATAAACAATATATGCATATATATCATGTGATTGAAGTACAAATTTGTACAAAATTGTACAACAATTGTAAGCAAAGGATTTGTATGTGTGTAATCATTAACCTTTAAGTCATTTATACTTTAAAATTGCATTTATGTGCTTTTCATCTTTGATCTCTGTAAGTTGTATGGTTCCATGGTGGTATGAGTTGAGGGTAACCACAATCTTTTTCACAAAACAAATTAAGGCAGAGAGAGGGAGGCTGATCCAGCAAAGTAGAGGGTCAGACAAGTATAGTGAATGGAAAGCAGAACAGCTGTATTTCTGCAGTGTCCTCCGAGCAACAGGAGAGCAATAAAGGACTTGACCAAAATTGGTCTCAGCTTTTATTGCACCCTGAAGTGTGTGACTTCTGCAGAACATGACCTCTGCTGGGGGTACTTGAGACAAAAATATAACCTATAAGTGTGTATGGTGACTGCTGCCGGAGAGTATTTACATAGAGCTCTCTTGGTGACTTGCACGGAGCTGCTTCCTCTGGAGACAAATGTCACCATCTGCTTTTAGACGTGTAGATGGAAGAAGATACACACTCATTCCCACAAATGTATGCAAAAGCTTTAAACTTTTTTTGTGTGCTAAAGTTAAAGTTGTGTGCTTGGAATGTGTCTCCTGTAGGTATTTAAAGGGGTCATTGTGATTGTGACATTGGCTCAAACATATATGGATAGATTTGAGAAGAAGTCGACATTTTGAGTAAAGAACAAGAAAAAGTAGTGAAATCCTGTTTCACAGTTTGTTGATGTAGCCTCCTGATGCAGCTTCCGGAAGCAAACCAATCAGAACAGAGTGGGCTCATCCGGAGGGGGGCCTTAAAGAGACAGGAGCTAAAATGGCCTGTTTCAGACCAAGGCTGAACTAAGGGGCTGCATAAAGGGCCAGTATGATTTATATAAAGGAGTTATTTTAACTGTAAATCATGCAAAGATATTCCAGTAAAGCCCCAGAATATAAATATAGACCTGGAATTGTGCATAATATGGCCCCTTTAATAAAATCTGGTCAGATATAACCATGGGCAAGGTCCATCATCCTGTATGTGACCGACATACCATGGACATAGTGACACACTTGATGGTAATATACTTGATCAAAAGCAGGTATGCTGTGGAACTCTGGGTTGGTGAGTGCTAATTTCTGAGGCAGGTACAAGCAATGCTGTACTTTCCTATTGTCTTTCAACATACTGAAGTTAATCATTCCATTATTCCATTATGTTTGACAGCTCTTGTTTTTATCCTTTTCTCTTTTCTTGTGTTGAGCTCATATGGTATCACTGACGCATTTCTTTTGATTTTGTTGTGCAGGTTGTTGTTATTCTGCAATCGCTCTTGATCACAAAGACTTAAAATATTAACAACAAGAACTCAAGGTTCCTGCGTGTTTTGTCTCTGAGTCAGAACTTTGTTAGTTTTGTCTAACTTTAAATACAATCATAACAAGCAACATGGTCATTGACAGAAAATGAGCTCAGCAAAACCCTCACTTTATATTGTTTCGGACACCTTTTTCCCCCATTTGAGATCAATTTCTTCATGTACATTTGTAAATTGTACTTTTTTCATACTCAAGACCACTGATTTGGTGTATTATTTAACATGAAACTTGTTATTAGAAAAACTGATATGGAAGGCAGTTTAAAGAGTGAATAGTACTGGACACTATTCTAATCTTGGAAAGAAGTGAAAGCTTCTTGTTTTATGATGATTTGAGACATTTTGTTTTGTTTTGTAGTCGACAATGTCATGGAAGGCTTCTTTTCCATGATTCCTGTACAAAACATACAAAACAGAAAAGATATCACCTCCTTAAATATGTCTTCTCAAACCATCATCAAAGAAAATTGTTTAGTTTCAGGAAACTTGACTCGGAACTTTGACTGTTTTTAAATCTGCAGTGACAGGGATGCACAGATAAACAGCTGACCACAAGAGAGTTCTGACCCAGCAAAGTCTTAAAAAGTCCTGACTTTACAAGCTCACTGAATGTAAAAACAAAATGAAACTTTTAAACTGAGTTGAGAGGAGACCATGCAGCCTCTCAGAGTGTACCAGACTGTTTGCTGCAGCCTGTCTTGGAATACTTGTGCACATAAGGATGCCTTTTGTCCATTTGGGAGCAGTAAATTGCTCACACAGAGAATACTTGAACAAGCAAGGATGCATTGAACTCACACAGAGATGCTCTCTTTTTCCACACACATTTTGTCATTATTTTGTCTCCATAGAGGCGGTGCTAGTGGGGTTTAACTAAGGGCCAACATGGCCTGAGTAATGGTTTATGGGCACAGTAGATGAGTGAAGGAGATTATAAAGAGAAACATTCCTGGGCCCATGTTCTCGGATCTTAGAATCTCTCTGGGTAATTGCGCTGCAAGTTAACCTAGGACCAAAAACACAATGAAGCTTTCTACACTGACTCTTAGCTAGGAGTTAGTCCTTTGAGAGTATGATTGTTGCTATTTTCAGATGCAAAGTAGAAATTATGTTGACATATTGTAGGTCTGACACTGCTAAAATTCAGAATGCAGAAAATTGCAACATTTTTATGTGCAAGCTACTTGCATGGCTTAAACAATAAATGTAGGGGAGAATAGGGTACCATGAACCACTTTTTATATTTGATGAAATAATAGTTGCTGTATATACACCTCAGGTTGTTGTGTACCCATGGAAATCAAAACAAATTATCTAATTATTATGGTTTTAGAACAATGACCCACCAAAAAAAGTTATTCCTACACAACTTGCCCCAAGGTAGGGGTAAAATATTGCCACCGTTAAAAATACTGATATAAAAATGACACAAAATCAAACAATTTTGAGATAATTTTGAACTTAATTAATGTCATCAATTTAACAAAGGCAAAAACTCATACTTTTAAGTAAAACCATATGTTTGTGTCCTGTTGTTCAACATGTTACCTAAACATTTGCAGTAAAGATTAAACTGTGATCTATGTGTGTTAGCTACAGAGAGAATGTGTGTAAATGTGCTTTTGTGTATACAGACAGGTGATAAGTTAAAAAAAAAAAACGGTACAGGTCTGAATGCTTGACCCCTACAGTGAGGGGATCTGGTGGCTCTGTTATGCTGTGGGGGGCATTTTGCTGGCATGGTTTGGGTCCACTTGTCCCCTCAGAGGGAAGGGTCACTGCAGATCAATACAAAGCTGTTCTGAGTGATCACCTTTATCCTATGATGAAACATTTCTATCCTGATGGGAGTGGTCTCTTCCAGGATGGCAATGCCTCTATCCATAGGGCACTGAATGGTTTGATGAGTATGAAAATGATGTGAATCATATGCTATGGCCTTCACAGTCACCAGATCTCAACCTAGCTGAACACCTATGGGAGATTTTGGACCGACGTGTTAGACAGCGCTCTCCACCACCATCTTTTAGAAGAATGGTGTTCATCCCTCCAGTAGAGTTCAGAGACTTGTAGCATCAATGCCAAGGTGCATTGAAGCTGTTCTGGTGTCATGTGGTGGCCCAACACCTTACCAAGACACTTTATGTTGGTATTTACTTTAAGTAAAGTGGTGGCCTAAAGGTTAGAGAAGTGAGCTTGTGACCAGAGGATCACTGGTTCAATCCCCAGGACCAGCATGATAAATCTGGGTGGGGAAAGTAAAGAAGCAGTGTTTGCCTCTCTGAAATGCCCTTGAGCAAGGCCCCTTAACCCCAACTGCTCCAGTGGAGTTGCTCAATGGCTGGCAGATCAAACTATGGTTTTACTGGGCAGCTTCCAGGTACGAATGTGTGAATGTGATCAGGGCTTTCCCTGGAAAAAGAGCATTGCTCTCAGTGAAAATTCCCCTGAATAAATAAAGGTTAAAAATAATAATAATATTTAAATACACAGGTTACTCTGTACATATGTAGCCTATTTAAACTTTTGGGGGTAAATTGAGGTTTTGATTTTTTTTTGCTCTATTTTGCTCATCACTCTCTCCATGTGTTTGAGTCCAAGATTGAGTAATGTGAACTATACTTCCTTAATTTGTGGTCACATCATTACTTTTATGGTAACCTAGATACAGGGGGTGGCTCATTTTTACCCACTGGCTCGACTTACCCTGGTCTCCCCTACTGTATATACAGTGTAAAATAATTTGGCAGAGTTGGCATATCACAGTCAGCCCTATTCAATCACATTTTTACATTTTATGCCTATAATAGGTGCAAGTATTGTGCAGTATTGCACACAGTGGTGATGTTGCAAATGCTCTACAAGCTGCCATGTTTAATTTCCCTTTCAAGTACACCTCTTGTTCAATTATGTGTCCTTATAGGGGAAAACAATTTTTAATTTCTGTAATGTCACCCAGTGTTAGTGGAAATACAGTGTGACAATATGAACATACCTCATACTGGAAATGTAGCTCCGCTATTGGTAATTTTAAATAAATAAATGCATGAATGAATAAATGAATAAACCAAAGATGCATGAAAGCTGCATTATGTTTTTGCATAACTGAATGGTGGGGAGATGAATGAATCTGCCTATTAGCTCAGGAGCTATAAGAGCGATCAAAGTTTGATTTATTACTGCTGAAATGGTTGATTCTGACAGACCAAAATCATCACTGTTACAAACAATCTGGTCACCTAAAATTCCATTTATGTACAACTAATTTGCAGCAGCAAGTATATTTTGAAGGAAAAGTAATTCTGCCCTGATAATTAACATAGTGAGAAAACGTTAATTTACTATCTGTCAAGACACAAAAGTAGTTTAAAGTAGTCCACCCATTTACTTATCTGGGCAGTGTCATCTCTGACGCCAAGATCGACAAAGTGATTGTCAGCAGACTAGCCAAGGCAAACAGTGCGCTCAGCTGGCTTCACAAACATGTCTGGGCCAACAGCCACCTAAAAAAGTAAACAAAAGTCAATGTCTACCATGCTCTCATGCTGACCACCCTCCTGTATGGCGCTTAGGCGTGGGTCCTATACCAGCTCCTTGAGCTTTTCCACCAGTGCTGCCTCCGCTCCATCCTCAACATCCACTGGAGTGACTGTGTCACCAACATAGATGTGCTGCAAGCAGCAGGGCTCACTAGCATTGAGGCCACTCTCCTCAGGATACAGCTGCACTGGGCAGGCCACATCTCTGGGATGGACAATCACTGCCTCATCCAGTGGCTACTGCTACAGAGGGGCGCAAGTGCTTTAAAGATACACTCAAAAGGTCTCTCACCATTTGCAAAATTGATCACTGCTAGTGGTGAACATTCACTGCAGATTGGGCTGAGAGGCGTCAAAAAGGTGTCAAACCTCTACAAGCCCAGAGGCAAAGGAAAAAGAACAGCAACAAAGACCCATCAGCAACCCTTGCATGCCTGACATTCAACTGTCGCCGCTATAAAAGGCTTGTGGCTGATTAAGCCTATCTCAGACAGGATTAGTCAGCCATAGGCAAGCCTGCACCGAGCGTGGTCAACATCCTTCCTAATCACGAAGCCAAGTGTAAAGTAAAATATTTTAACTATATCATTGAACTACTGACATTGGTCAATGATACAGTATATTTCATTATTTCATACAATATCTGCTTGTAGCAACTTTTGATTAGGCACTTGTTCATGGTTAGAGAGAGATGTGGTCTTGGCTGAATGTTGAAAAAGTCAACAGAGACTTGAGGCAGGAGACAGGACGTGTTTAGTTTATCAACATTTAACTGAAACTAGGATCGTCCAAGTAACCTGCATGCAGGTTGCAAATGTTGGTCACTGGTATTAAAGTCCTGCGCTATACATTCCCACCATCCACCAAAGGTTAAGAAAAGCAATATTTATAGGGACACAAACTGTTAATTCCAAAACAGGAATGTCCCCGTAATCAAAAATTATATGATGACAATGTTGCCTCATTATTGTGAGTCTACTGACAGATCAAAGAACCATCCCCAGTCTCCAGACAGAGCACTTTCTCCCAAGATCAAGTTTCTAGCATATGCAGATATGGTCTGCAGTTCTGTGGGATGGCTCTCTAAAAATAAATGGTGCCAGAGATGGGGCCAGGTTCAGGGGTAAATATTGTCTCACAGAAAGAAGTATTTGAGGGCATGTTGCTGTTGACAGGGGGCCACTGTACAAAGTAAACCTCAAAGACCTCTTTGTTGAGTTGAGGAAGAGGTCAGGACAAAGAAGAATGTTTGGATCTGTCAGACAGCAGTGAGACCACATCATAAATCCTATATCAGATATTTGTTGTACTACTTTCTGCACAACTGAGTCAAGGAGGCCACTGGTGAGGATGAGGAGTTGAAAGGTGCTCTCAGCAGTGTAACATCATCTACTATAGGCTATAATGTTCTCTCCTCTAGTATCTCTGTGACTGTCACATCACTTGGACTGTTTTGCTTTAGAAAGATGTTTTTCAGCATCTAACTTCACCATTTCCTCTATGTCTGTCACAGCACAGCGTTGCTCTGATGACATTTTGTTGGCAGCTCTATTATTATTTTCTAATTGTATTGGATCCTCTAATGCGACAGCTGACGCTGATAAATGTGTCTGCTGTTTGCTGACAACAGGACTTGAAGCTCTGCAGTGTGAAATTCTTTCGTTCATTTTTGTGAATGAAACTCGCCCACAAATGGAGTAGAACATGTTATGGCTCTGTTCGCAGTCTGACTCTAGCTGCCATTCTCCACCAGTCTACCAGAAGCCCTCAGCTTTTTCCCTGTGATGTTAAGTCTGGACTGAGTGGAAGATGGAGAGATAAGATAGGCTGCTTATTGTAGTTAACCTTTGTCCTGACATTTAAGTTTGTATACATGTGAGCATACAAAGAGCATACAGAGCTGAAGTAATACTTTTGCCATCACCTGATGGTTCAGAATGAGTTCAGAATGTTTTTCTAACTGAAAATGTTTCTCTGTACTTCCAGGTTTAATGCTTTTCATGCAATTCTCACTCTAAGTGGTGAATCAGTTTTTGGGTTATGGAAGAGATCTATGTTTTGGACTCCAAGAGTTTGCCTGTCTTAGTTTATCTTGCAGCCCATTTCGTTTTGCACAGTAGCACAGTGTTTTTTGTTTGCATTTGGCCTGCTGGCATTTGGGGCTTTCTTGAGCCTACTTGTGTTTTCTGTGTTTTTGGTTGTCAGTTTGCACTGTTTTCCCTCCACTGTTTCTGTGTTCCTACCCAGCCTGCTTGTCTCTCACACCTTCCTTACACACCTGCCCTGCATTAGTTTCGTTAGCCCTGCCCTGCTCCCTGTGTCTTCCCAGCCATTCAGCTCCCAGCCTGCCCTTGTGTTTTGTGACCTGTTCCTTGTTGTTTCATTAGTTCAGTTTGCATTTTAGTCCTGGTTTTCAGTTCAGCCTGGTTGGATCATTTGTTCGGTTTAGTTGCCTGCCTGCGCTTCTGTGTCCTGTTCATGTGTTGGTTAATAAATATATTCTTCAGTTCCTCGTGCCTGCCAAGTCTCTGCATTTATGTCCACCTGCTCCACATTTCATGACAGGAACATGTAGCCTTATATAGCAGTTTTAGCAGTGTTGATTATGCAAATAATCAAATCTCACCATAGACTGTAAAAAATAATGGACGTAATCACCGTGATATCACCCATTGGTTTGTGGACCCCCATTTTGAGGCCTCAAGTTTGCATTTTGACTGTCACCATCTTGGATTTTTGGAGACAGAAGTGACTAGCTGACACTAGTGACAGGCTTAAAACCATTAAAACTTACTTACTAGAAAAACTGAACATCCGACTCCTTAGAGGGTCTTTTTAGTACAGCCAAACACTGAACAATATTTTTTAGGCGACCAAATTGTTACAATTAACTTTCATGAACTAAAAACACACTGAAATAGCGACCCCAGATTCACAACTTTGTGAATCTGGGGTTATGCCATGGTTAGGTTACCTTACCAGCATTGTCGCCGTCAATCACAACAAAGCCATGCCCTAAAGCATACCCTGCTTTATCGTCTTTGTCACTCTAAATGGGACCATAATTTACAAAATTAACACCATGATGTATTGAAGAAGAAGAAGACTGCCAAGAGGGGTGACGCGGGGGCTCATCAGCCATCCGCTCACTGTCTCCTTCAGAGATCCCCTTCACCTCATGTGGGCCTGCCAACAACTGCTGCTCAACTAATGACAGAAGAAAAAATGTGCTCGCCCCCACAACACCAGGCACTGCTTATACCCAAGTGTAATCTATTTCTTATACTCACACTTTGGGGCAGAGTCTGCACTCTGCCCCTTGTGTGTTGCGCCATAGTACACTGAGTGACGTCTAGTCTCTGCGCCAGTGGGCCTGTGGTTGCCGTGCCTCCTTATCGCTTTCTTCCGTCTCCAATTCTAGCTCTGCTCCAGCTCAGTTCATGCATGTCCTCTGGCCGCCTGGAGGGGAATGGCGCTTCTGAGAACTGGGGAGCGGCACCCCACCTGCAGTCTCTGGTCACCATGGTGGGGCAGCTCGTGGCCCTTCTCCCTCTCTCCCTTTACCCCTGCGATTCCACCATGGTGCGTCCCTAGGTTCGCGAAGGGAGAGAAGGATACTCGCGTTGTCCACGTCAAAGCTGCCCACACCTGGTTCATACATGGACCACAGGCAGGGTTAACCGCTGCTCCCGCTCCCCATCCCCCGCCGTCCCTCCTCCAGACGTGTGCTCTTTTGCTCTTTCTCTGCCTTATTCCTTCATCTCTCTCCTCCTCTTGTTTCCGTGTACAGGTCCTTGTCCCTCTTCCCGGCGCATCATTGGTTCGTTCAGCTGCAGTCTCCTCTCCCATTGGTTTGTAACCCACTCTCAACCAGGTGCAAATGTTTAGTAATCACGGTGGCAGGAAGTAAATATACATCAACTCAACACAGCAGAATCCAAACCAAACACAATAAAAGCAAGCACAACAATGAAAGCAATTCCAAACATTATCTAAAATCATGCAATATAAAATAACCACAGCAAACTATAAATAGACTTCGGTTCTGTCCATGACAAGATATGGGAATTCTCATTAATCTGGCTCTCTCACACACACATGTGCACACACTCACACACACACTCTTTCCTAGCTCATAACTGAAAGAGTTGACCCGGCTATTAATGGAAATTTAGAGATGTAAAGCACTGTGACAGGTTCATATTGGCCAACAGCAAAGATTAGTCAGGATGTTCAAATCCAAGCATGTGTGACTGCGTGCGGCTGAGAAAAAGAAAGTAACTGTGCGTGTGAGGGTATGTAAGAAAGCAATTAAGTGAGGCTATTTATGAGTGATTTGTCCGTGAATGAACAGTGCTCACACAGAAGTCACACAGAAAGCAGGGTAAATAGGGATTTATCAAAGTGTTCATGTAATCATTAATTTTGATAGATTATATTAAATATATAATCATAGAAACAGAGACTATGTTGTCAATGCCTTGTGAGCTCGCCAGAACCCTTTTAATAGCAGCGGTGTAACATTTTGAAGCAGACAAGTGCTGTCAGTATTTGGATTTTTGACCGCTGGCACTTTTAAACACAATTGGCTTGTTATGAACAGTATATTAACGGGTGTTAGTTTAACAGTAGGTAGACAAAATAACAAATAGTTGATGGGAAAAGTCTAATCTGACCAGACGCTGGTCAGAAGTTAGTTCAGTTCAACATTGATGTCACAGTGTAGCTACTGACCACACCCAGAGTACACTTTTAATTGAATTTGAGGACTAATTAATGTTCATTTATTATTTTATTGTTTGTCTTTTGTATTATTTTTATACTACTATGATGTTAAACATGGCCAAAGTGAACATACGTAAAATGCTCCCTGCAAGTCAAAAGCCAAAACCTCAGTATGCTCTGAATGCTTCGTGTGCAAGTTACTTTACAAGTTAAGTTTGCAAAGGTTGTTGCATGGGTTGTTCACATTGTCCACTCGTGTATTTCTGATCGGATTCAGGCTCCAACATGTACGGATGGATTTGAGAAGTTAACATTTTTGGTAAAGAACAAGATAAAGTTGTGAAATCCTACTGTTATAGTTTGTATTTCATAGCCTCCCAAGCTGCCAGAGGTCTGCTGAGGGGCAGAGGGGAAGTCAGCTAAGTGACCGCACTGGCCAATCAGAACAGAGTGGGTTCATCGGGAGGGGGGCCTTACAGAGACGCTTAAGAGGAGCTTAAACGGCCTGTTTCAGACAGAGGCTGAACTGAGGGGGTTCATAAAGGGTCAGTATGAGAGTTAAGTTAGATAAAAAGGAGTTTTTAACTGTAAATCATGCAAAGACATTCCAGTAGAGCCCCGGAATATAAATATAGTGTGCATGATACGTTTAAATGTAATTTTCTTTAATTTTTGAATGTGCATGATTAATTTTTACTACTCAGGAACATGCCAAGGACCTTTTTAATACCATGGTTTTTCTGCCTGGATGTTTGTAAATTCATTTTTCAATTAAGGAAAAAAAAAAAAAAATAATAATAATAATAATAATAATACAAATCTGCAGCTCAGAAAAAAAATTCAGCTGGTGCAGTGTTGCTATTTAAAAAGGAAAATTACAGTGTAGATAAATCTGTCCAAAAGTATGAAGGACCTCTGCCATTTGGAGCTCTGTTAGTTTGGCGTTACATCATTTATATATCTAACCAGATGCTGTGTACAAATTCAAATTTGTTATGAAAATTTGTGCTGTCTTCTACACTATAGTACTGTGTAACAGCAGGCAAAATAAAAACACAACTCATAATTGCATCTATAAATTGCTAGCTCTGAATCCTCTCAAGGTCCAACACACTCATGTCTTACATTATTGAAAGCCCAGGACATCAGGGACAAGAGCCAAACAACACACACACACACACACGCGCACACACACAAATCTGGATTTTGGATCTGAGGCCTATCCCAGCATGCATTGGACAACACGCTGGAAAATAATATGGACATGTCACCAGTAATTACAAGGCCCATTTTACTTCTCACATATGAAGGGTAGGCGATGTTTACTTATTCAAATGTTAGAGCTGAAACAATTAGTTGATTAAACATTTAGTTCATAGAAAAATAATCACCAACTATTTTCATAATGGATTATGTGTTTCAGTCATTTTCATGAAAAATACCAACCATTCTCTGGACTTGGTCCAATGGCAAAATAAATTAAATATCCTTTGGCTTTGGACTGTTGGTTAGAAAGAAATTCGAAGATGTCACCTGGCACTTGGTTTTTTTTTTTTTTTTACTATTTTCTGACATTTTTTAGAGCAAATGAATAATCACTGGTCATACACTACTGAAAAGCCCAGTGCTCATTATATGCACCATTCACCACTGAAACATGTTCACATTTACATAAAAATGCTCACTTACATAAACTTGAAGCACTTGAACTATGGTTTCTACTTTTCCATGAGCACAATCTACTTATTTTTGTCAGTATCTTGTCATTCTGTTAGTACATACTAGGGTTAGTTGTCATTTAGTTCATAACTTATGTCACTGAATTCATTTTACTCTGAAAATAATTCAGTTTACTGATTTAATGATTTGTGAAAATTATCTCTGTGAAAATTTAAGCTGCCCAAAAAGAGATAACAATATTTTGTCATTTTTTGTACACCCCTATGTCATAACATCAACTGAAATAACAAGAGTCTGATCATGCTATTAATGTTCTCCATGGCTAATAATGTCATATCACCATTCAGAGGAGAGGATACATTATTCATACAGCCATTATCCTCCAGTTTGACCCTTCCTATGATAGACACATGCAGTGCAGCAGGAGGGCTATCATCTCCTGCTGGCTCAGCAGGGACTCTGTGTGTTCTATACAGTATGTGTTCACTTACAGTATGTGTGTGAGCTTAAATATGTATGTGTGTGTTCACTCATATTTGTGTGTATGGATATTTTCACTCACCACTGTGTGTGTGCATATTGTTAATTCACATCAACACAGCACCCGTCTGTCAACATATGGTGTACAACAGGCCTGTGCTCTACCTGATCTCTGTCTCCCTCACACACACACACAGACACACACTCGCTGTGCTCCCCTCGCCTCTACAGATGTCATGTGGAACACAGCCGAATGTTTCCTTACTAGTGTATCTATATATCCAGAAACACATACACATACACTTTATGGACATGCTAAACAAAGCAACATAGCAGTGTGGGAACACACAAACACACACACACCCCAAACAAAGCAGCACACAGGCACAGGGGCAACCAAGCTGAGAGAGCAGCCAATTAGCCTGACCATCTGTTATGGTGGCTAGTACCAGTGCGTGTGTATGTGTGCGTGTGTGCGTTAGAACAATGCAACTGTCAAATGTCCTGCTAATTCTGCCTGTCGGGGGGTCATACATGTTGAAAGACAAAAAAGTAGAAAGAAAGGAGGTGAAAGGTAAAGACAGGTGTGAGGGTTCTAGAGAGGAGGAAATTATGAATGTATGACCAAAGTCAAGGAGAGAAGGAAAAGAAGAGGAGGAAGGAGGGTCAGACGGAGATGCAGGATGCTTTGAAGCCTGATGATGAAGAAGCAGCTAACAGTTTTAACTTCCGAAGCACATTAGATGATGAGATTCATTAATTTTGACCTGCATTTTTTGCCACTGAATTATGCAGATGACTAAATAGCGAGCCTGCGGCAGTGTTTTCTGTGTACTGCCTTTTGCAGAAAAGGTGGCTGGGGGTAGATAGTTTATTTTTTCAAGGATGCCTGCTGTCATTCTAATGCAGATTGTACCTCCACTGTTCCAATGTGAGCTACCCCTGTATATCTATATTCTGTATATCTATTCTTCATTAGAAAGTAAAAGGAGGCAATCATGGGGGCTAGCAAAAACTGCAAAATATCAAATTTACCTCAAAGAGCTTTACAATTCGTACAGCATGTGACACCCACTACCGTAAGATACATTCACATTACATGCTGCAGTGGCTCAAATCCGGATATGGGCCAATAACAGATATGGGCCACTTGCATATGTGGCCCTAGATCTGATTGGTGCCATGCCATTGGTGCGACAGCCCATTATTCCAAAAACCCAATAGTTTGAAAAACTTCCCACTGGACCGAAAGCTCATTAGTCTGCGGCCCATTATCCCGAAAACAAAAGCCCACTGCTCCAAAGGCCTGTTGTTTCAAAAATACACACTCTCCCTGGAGTTTTTTGCCCTGAATTTGTATTTTGACGTGCAAAGGATAATTATAACCCAAACCATGATCTTTCCCTAACCCTAACCAAGTGTTTTTTGTACCTAAAGCTAACCAAACCTTAACCACAGTGTTACACCATAAAACATAATTATTTTTTTAAGCATGTCAAAATACACTAAGATATTAATGGAAAAAGACGACAGAGGTAGCCTAATCGGAACCTCCTACTATAAATAATGGCAGTGCATCATTGTTGGTTATAAGACATTGATAATGTTTATTACCTTACAAACTAGACTTTTTATATATTACTGAGGTCTCCTGCTAAATTTGGCGTCATGTTTCATTTTGTAGAATTCTTATAAATCAGCAGTTATAAAAATGTGTAAACTGCGTCATTAAGGCAGACGAGCATTATCTGGGAAACATCAACTTTATTCACTTTACATGGAGCTACAAATAATACCTTAATGTTCACTGGATGAGTTAGTGTCTGTTTATGAGTCATAAGGAATCATAAATGATCTTTTAGAAGGAGTAGATGTTTACCGGCAAGCTCTGCTCCGTTAAATTTAACAATATGTTAACAGAGGTTTTCCTCCGACAGTAGGAAACAGTTATATATGTTAACACAGTCTGGAAAGTAGCAAGGCCGGCAGTCACTGAACTCCATCAGCTCTAGAAGGTGTATTTTTGGAGCGACAGTCCTTTGGAGCAGTGGGTTTTTGTTTTCAGGATAACAGGCCGTCAGACTGGGCTTTCAGTCCAATGGGACATTTTTTCGAACTATTGGGGTTTCAGAATAATGGGCCGTCGGACCAATAGGCAGTCCCCATCTGATTCATATCCAAACTCTGGATATGTGCAACTGCTGTCAGAACGGTCAGAACGTAATTTATGTTTTTTTTTGTTTTTTTTTAATGCCTCACTTCTCTGCACATATCTCCTGTTGTCATCAATCAGTGTCAGCACCTCACAGCCCACTAAAAATAAAATGGAGGAGACAACCAACAGTGACCGGGGTCAATGGAGAGACTTGTAAATTTAAAATTTGTTGGAAATTAAAGGAGAAACTTCTATTCAATTCAAAGTGGAAGGAACTTATCGTAACCAAGCAGTTTTTTGTTTTGTTTTGAAATTATTGTTGTTATTCTTGTACACATGCAGCTCACATTTCAGTTATATCTGTGCATGCGTGGCAGTTTAGGACCTCAACGTTGTTCACACCAGAAACATGTCCCTTACAAACATGAACTTGAACCATTAACACAGAAAGACTGGATCTGACTAAAAAATTGGAATTGAGCATTAAGACCTGTAATGTGAGCATAGCCTTAGACCATCCGTCGTAGGAAATTAAAAACTACCTAGTTGTTTTTCTATAATGTGTAGCATTGAAGTGATAAAGATGCATGAAGAGAAGACTTCTTTGATAACTAAAAAATAAAGTGAATGGTGCATCAATAGAAGGAGCATCAAGTTCACATATCTTGTCCTTGACATGAGAAATAGCCAACTACAAAATGGATCCACTAAGTACACAATCTCAACTGAAACTGTGTTGAGATAGAAACAGATATCTTCAACAGAAAAGAACAAAATTGGATGCAGAAGTAGGGGCAGAAGATCATGTTTCAGGCATTGTGATGAGCAGACTGTGCTGAAATAAGGATAGAGATGAGAGGGGATCAGTGGAGCTGAGGCACCCTTCAGGTGGGGAGGGAGAGAAAGAGGCTACCCACTGCCTTAGACCAAATAAAAAGAAATAAAAATATATAATAAGCCACCACTGACAGAAATGTGGAATTTTTGCCTGTTTCATCTTAACTAATCTGTTATTCTGCAAAATAATTGTTAATATAAGGTGTTTCTTGTCTTGTTTTTGTGGCTTACCAGAGGTGTGGTCAGGAAGAACAGTGAGGTTTTCACTTATTGCTCACACTGGCAGGTGGTGGCAGGGAAGACTGGGTCAGAGATGTCCCTTCTGGTCTAATAACATCTTTGTAGACTGGTATAGCCACTGCATAGACCAGTAGCACTTCACAGCCCGGTCGCTGCAAATCATTGATCTATCTGACATCAAATCCACGCACAATTACGCTTAGGCACACAAAACAATAAAAGCAACCCACAGTCATGATACCAAAAAA
Organism: Scomberomorus guttatus; assembly: GCA_038419695.1. Classification (NCBI taxonomy): domain Eukaryota; kingdom Metazoa; phylum Chordata; class Actinopteri; order Scombriformes; family Scombridae; genus Scomberomorus; species Scomberomorus guttatus. Next base: position 27,857,261 of record CM076452.1, read on the forward strand.
ACACCCTGCACAACTCCAAACCAATCATGTTATCTGCATTACTGACAAAGGATAAAGTCAGTGGCACAGTTCAGAAGACTTCCTGAAGAGTTGGTAGAGAGCAAAAACAGAGCTTAAAGGAGAGTAAATATTGACCTAAATTAAACACATAGGAACTCTAATTGAATGCTAATGTTGCTGCATGTCTGCTGGATGTGTAACTATGCAGCTGCCATACCAACTTTAGGTAATATTATGTTAATATTGTGTTTACAGTTTGATCCACTGCCCCCAAGTGGCCAAAAGAAATGAATTATTTCTCTTTTAAGCAAGCCCTCAGGTTAGCCAAAGAAAAAATGAAGGCAAACCTTGAAATTATTACCCCATTTGTTTTCCTTTGCAATGAGGGATCATGACCAACGTTTCTGGTATGCTCACTTTCAGTTTTACTTCCAAATAAAAATATAGTCTGGCTAAACTGTTGAATTCTGATCATCTGACTGCTTGGATTCCATTGGAGTTCATTTTTAGTGATTTTGCTGTGTTCCCAGATCTCTACAATTACTTTGTTAGTACAATGTAAGTGATACAAATTATGGCCAAAATTGAGAAAAGATCCAAGTTGTAATAAACCAGACTTAAAGACTGGGTATCATCTGTTAGCTTTTGTTTGGGGTAGTTTAACAGGGATGCAAAATGGTGCATGCTGTCCTCATTGCTATTAGTACAAAATCATGTTAGTTCTTTGTCTTTGCTTTGATAAGAAAATCAGCTTTTGAGGTAAAAATCTGAGCAGCGCCTTGGATTCTGCTGTGGCTCTACCCACAAAAAGTGCACGTCATCACATCTGAGGCATCAGTTTCCCTGATAGGTAAGTACTTCTATGATTGTACATTATTATTAGTCTACCATCATTAAAATTAAAATTAAGGTCAATTTGGCTGTTGCCTTCAGTCCATTCCTTTACCCCTCTCACTCACCCCTTTTGTTTCCTGCTCTTATCAGATGTCAGGATGAGAGGCTACATAGAGAGAAGGTGAAGCATCCTACATTTTTTCGGTTTTGCACATCAAGATGTGATAATGTTTGATAAAAACACAAAACAATTTATAAAAGCCCAAATTCCATGCTTTCCATCCCATTGGGCTGAAAGCACCTTACATCTTAAATGTAAGGTGCTTATCTTCCCTTGAGAGCGCTGTTTGGTTTCCACACTGATTAAAACAAATTTGTTGAAATTGCAGATGGGGAGAGTCAAATAAATTCCAATAACAAAGTGCAAACTATTCAATAGCAGTTTTTCCCTTTTCCTTTTGGCAAATACCAGCAGCAAAAGCTTTAAAAATAAGTAATATAAATCTGGATTTTCCTGTTTAGAGATCAAATTACATTGTGAAATCCAATCTGAGCCTTGAACAATTTCTCTGTTTGGCCTGGGTAGAACACAGCCCTGTGGGACAACCAATTTGGCTCAGTGTAATGAGTCAAGTCCAAGTACTTATTTGTTTGAATGAAGCTTAATTTAAAAGTGCAAAAAACAACGCTCTTAAGACAGACTTTGTGTGTGTTGGGGGGAAGATGTGTCTGGGGAGCAACAGAAGCAGAAAGTTAAAGTTATAATATTAAAGATTCAATGTGAACGTGTTTTATTGGTCTCAGTGATGAAAAGAGAGCTTAAGGTAGATGACTAAGATTAAGGTAGCAATGAATTTGGTTGTAGGAGGCAGGACGACTCCTGAATTAAACCTGTCCCCGTGAAATCATTAAAAGACTCATTGGGCCTCATACATTAATGTTTTCTTATTTCTCTCTTACATTTGTTCTTGCACAAAGCAATAAGAGGAAAATAAGAAAATTCTACATGGGATTCAACAAACTCTCTTAACTGCCTGAATTTGTCGTTCGTTTCAGCCTGATAAATGTCACCTGTTCATGAGTAGGGGCACGTTTGTGAGATGTGATCATTAGCATAATCCATGCCCGTAAAATTGCCATATAAGGCTTCATGTCCCACTCCGTTTGAGGGTGAGTTTTATTCACAAAAAGTTCCCAAAGAGTAAAAACACAGCACAGCTTCAAGTCCTGCTTTCAGAAATCAAGACAGGTTGGTAAATGCCAGTAAATAGTTGGCTCCAGGATGTTTCGCTAGCCTGCAAAACACTCACACCGGAGCAGTGTCAGCCATCAGCAGCGAGTTTTTAGCTGTAATTTAGCAGTAAATAAGCAGCCATGTGTGTTTGACTGTGGATGGTGGAGCTGTTGAATTGATTTGTGAAGTTTGTTGGTTGCAACAGTGGCTGTTAGCAGTTAGCTCTGCTTGTTAGCCACTGAACTGCAGCAACAGCATGCAGGCAGAGCGAGCAGCAGACTTCACATCTATTGATCTCTGCAGGACTCCACTCAGATCCAGACTGTCTACAGAAGGTTTGTGGTTGGTTTGCTGTTTGACAGGCAGGTAGGAGGCTCAGTTATCTGTGAATGTAGCTGTACTGTAAGTAAACAGTCTGAACTCAGCAGAGTTTTCTCTGACGGAGCTAAAAGTCCAGTTTTAATCATCAACACTGTGAGAGGACATGAGTTTAAACCTCCAGACTAACAGATGTTGCAGATTTAGAAAGAATTCAGGCTGAAATAAAGTTATTTTTCTGCTGTGAGATTGATAAGTCAGAGTTTACAGTGAACCTGGGTAGAAATAGTTAATGTAGTTGTCTTAAATTTGTTATTTATGGTCTCAAAGTTTGAGATTTTGAGCTTTTGAAATGATGATCAGTAAGTGTGAGCCCATAAATCATCATCTAAACCTGTCAAAACCTCTGCTGGAGAAATGCAAGTTTGTAAATATGTAGAAATTATTTGTAGATGTAGAAAAAAAATGTCTCAATGGATTTTTGTGCACAAATGATATCAACAGGGAGGTTTCACAAAAACTTGGGTGCTTTTGAGAACATGTGAGTTGGGGCTGAAACAAACAGTTGAGTAATCAGAAACAGAAAATTATTTGGCAACTGTTCTGATTATCAATTAACTATTTTTCAATTGAAAATGCCCAAAGTTTGCAGATTCTTGCTTCTCCAGTTTGAGGATTTGATGCTTTTTTCTGTTTTATATTGTAAACAGATTTTTTGGGTTTTGCACTGTTGGTTGGACAAACAAGATATTTAAACACGTCACTTTGGACTCTTAGAAAAGTGAGATGGACATTTTTAGCTGATTTACGTCACCGTACAGACTGAATAACTAACAATTCAATCGAGAATATAATCCTAATCTGATTAGAGCTGTGACAAAAGATTATCATGATTGATTAATCTAACAATTAATCATTTGGTCTTTAAAATGTCATTTATAAAATGTCAATTTTGTTAATTTTGGTATCATATTTAAACTAATTCAGATTAGGACATTATCATTGTAAATCAAACAAGGGTTTCTCACCAAGTGAAGAAAGGTAGAGATGATCTATTCATAACACATACAACAGGTCTGGACCACTCATAAATTTCGTTTGTACCTAAGAGAAAATTCTATGTACGATACATTTTAAGAACAAATCTGTTCGTACAGGTGCTTCTTGCATTAGGCCCATTCTGTTACTGCAAATGGACAAATGGAATCTCATTTCTTCGTGTAAAGCACCACTTCTCCTAACAATCGCTGAGATCTTTTGCTCTTTGACACTTCCACCTCCTTTCCCTCTTACTAACCACATACATACACGCTCCTACACGCACACACACATACATGTGATGAGCAGATAACTCAGTTCCCAACTTATCCTATTGTTAGAGACACGTGTTAAGCTGGTAGACGCCATTGTCTCTGTTTAAATCTTGTGGTCACACCCGCCATCTTGACAAAACCCCACATGGTACACGTCCGCCATCTTGTTCCTCCTCCTTCCTCTCTCACACCCTCCCTGCACACATATATACTCACACACACACACAACAGCTGTGAGCACGGTGCCAAAACTTTGTGTCTATCCTGTAGGTCCTGTGGGCTGCCACTGCTTCAGCCCCAAATGGTTTGAGCCGAGCTCTGCATATTTCTGCTTCTCAAAATTGGTATTTTAATGTAACATAGTGGAACTTAATGCAGAGCGACAGAGGAAGGGGGAGAAATGTGGTGCTGCACATAACAAGACACATACAGGCCTTGGATGTATTACAGGCAGTAAAGTTACTTTTACAGTGAGCGGAGCTGTTTCCAGTGTTTCAGACTTTCCTCCACTTTTCAGCACATCGACTGGTCCGTGATGAAAACTGCAGAGAGCACAAAAGCCTCAAGTTGCATGTCTTTAATTAGCAGAGGTGCGCACACACAGAGCTCTCCACAATCACAAACAAACTTCCATGTATTTTGCTTCTTTTACTTCTCTGTATTTTGTATCTATAAGATACAGTAATTTACAGAAATGTCCGCCAGAATAGGTTACAGCTATTAATGTGACTCAGGCAGGTCTGAAACATGTGAGATTAATGAATGAGTTTTGCATTAGGCTAACATTGTTCAGGTGTCGCTGAACGTAAATCCAGGATGTTGCAGAACTGGGCAGAAACTAAGTATCTTTAAATAGAGAGATTGAGCACAGCAGTAACTTCTTTAACACCAGATCGGTCAGGATCTGATGGTAAGCCCTTATGGATGAATCCTGAGCTCCATCAGAGCTGTTAGGACACTTTTATTTTAAGTAGCTAAAAGTCCAAGTTAAGCCTAAACCCCATACCATGCATCCTTGTCCGCAGAGCCCCAAAAAGTATGAATGGAACCATGTGCGGTCAGCACGCGCTCCACAGCTCCAAGTCCACAGCTGTCTGTGGACACAGTGTGGAAAGTATGAAAAGGCCTTAACACACACACAAACACACACACACACCCCGTACTTCTGAAATGAATCCAACACCACTGTCCACAGCTGAAAGTAGTCCTCAATAAATTAACTGTTTCTTTCCTGTTAAAGTAAACTTTGCTCAAAGATACATTTCTCAGCTGTTTTAGGACATCCCTGAGCCTTTTTTAACATTAAACATTGCATTGTGACCCATTTGTGAGGATATACAGTACGTCTTCAGTGGGAAACAGTCATGTCAGCTGAGTTCCGCAGACATGACAGGGAAGTCAGAAGAGACAGAGTTACACATTCTTGGTCTTTTCATGGGATTGTTGACAATAAGAAAACAATTAAAGTAGCGACATGTGTTAATATCAGCCACCATTCTTATTACTGAGGATATCAGATATGGGGATACTTTTACAGAGGCCACAGGACACTATAAAACAAGTTAATTCACATGTTTTAAACAAATCCAGCATCTTTACCATTTACTATATTGCAAAATAAAATGTAATTTTATTTGTTCATTGCATTGTACAACAATGTGAACTGTGCAGCTGTTATATGTAGGAAAATATACATATGGGATCAGTGGTGGACTGGTAGATTACTACATTAGTACATACTTATTAAAGTATGCATATATCATTTAGGCTCCTTTGGTATTTAAGTCCTCATTATTTAATGCTAGTGTGTTTAATGTCCATGTGTTAAACTCATGCTTAAAGCCAGCCTTTTTCCAGAGAATGATATTATTGGCAACATCTACTGATTAACTTTATCATAGATCCACCATGTTAAAGTTCAATTGATTATACTTCACATCACAGCTCATATCATTACTTAAAAGGCACTGCAGATGAATGCCTATTGTGATGCTACTAACAAACTCCAAAAAAAGAGGTCATTCATGATAATGAACTCAGTCATAATTTAAGTAGGAACAACAAATGATCTGTTACAAGCAACAGTAAGAAAGTTTGGCTTTTATTACTGAAGACATGCTGAAAATCTAGAACAATAGCTACCTGGGAAGTCCCACAGGAGGCCTGTTGTCAAGGGAGGTATGTTTTCAACAACAAACAGGAGGGTGTCCCCAGGATTGTCTTCCATTACATCTTTTTGGCTTGGTTTCGACAGTAATTCAGTGTTTGCTCCTATACACCTTCAGCAATGATCTGTCAGCATAACAGCAATATAGTCTACAAGGGGTAAAAACTCTAGAATATGCACTTGTCTCATTATTAAGTACCTGACAAAGATCTGCAACCCCAGCCACCCCAATCCAAACAACTTCTGTCACTATTTCCACAGAAATCTCAGGTGTATTTAAGCTCCTCACAGGAGAATATAAACTGATGACTATTGTGACTCTCGAGTCCCTTAAGGCCTCTGTACACTGCCTGACTTTGAGCAGTCCCAAAGGAAAGTTGACAACTGTGAGAAAAACAAGGTGAAATCTTGTCAATCCAGAACGGTGTCCACAGACGGATGATTTAGACCTTTGCTGACAAAAAACAGCCTACATCAACATTCTAACAGTGTCAGAAAATTAGGACTGAATTCTTACTATTTCTCTATATAAAGAATCTGTCTGTCTGTATGTGTGTTTGTTCTTTGCATATCTCGAGAACCGTTCATCCGATCTACTTCACACTCGGCAGGTGCATTGCTGGGGATACAAGGGAGTGTCACTGTTGAAATTTAGTGAAATTTGGACACGTGACATGTTTAATATTAATAAACCACTCCGCTCTGAAGCAGCGGGGCGGGGCTTCTGGGCTCTGCTACTGCATGTCATGGTCAGAGCTGTACAACCCTGCCATGAGAGAGAGGAGGGGACAACATCTCTCTTCCTTTGATAATATTAAAAGTAAGGCTTTGTTGTGGGTTTCCCAAATCATTTTAAAAAAGACAAGAAAAAGAGAGAGGGGGGAGCGCGGCTGTGTGAGGCAGAAGGGCAGAAGTTGCTGCAGCGACATAATAATAATTATAATAATTATAATAATAATGAGAGGAAGACAATCTGTGCAACAACACTTAAACAGCCCAGAAGTCATTTGCATTTTGTCCTTACTGAACCTGTCCGAGCACAGCTCTGCAGCTATGCTCCACAGCGGGCAGAACCTGTCGGCTGCAATGCAGCTCCACCGAAACTGCCGTTTAGGCTCTGCAGTGGACCGGTCCTGTCAGTTGAAGTTGTCCGCTACAGAGCAGCTCTGCCTGAACACCAGTTTCGGTGGAGCAGGTTCAGTTTTGGTGGAGCTGCTCTGACAGACAGTTTCAGCAGAGCTCCTGTTACACCGCAATTTAACATTTTTAAACAAGATTTTACCAGCTGATAACTGCAGGAACAGACTGCTGGAGAGTTAAAGAGCTGCAGGGCGAGATGCGAGGAGGATTTCTGTTGTTTTTGTGGCTGCCAGCAGCTTTTCCTCCCGCAGACAGTCACAGACGGAGAGACTCCCTCCAGCTGGACAGCACCGCTGTAGCTGCTGTTATGTGCTGAAGCTAAAACTGTCTCAATCAACATATATTTGAAAATGAGTGCGGGGCTGGGGGAGGTGGGCGTTGTCATTCTACCATTTATCTAAATTTCATGACGTAGAGACCTCCCAAACGGTCGACTCCGCCTTTTCAGGGCTGAGTTTAAACAGCAGACGACAGGTTGAACTACTTTCAACCCATGAAATGCAGATTTTTATAAATATGATGTCAATGTCAATATTAACACCAACATTGATGTGTTTCATCACAGTACAGTCATATAATTTAGTTTACAGCTCAAAAAACACATTTTAGAGTGCAGTACCTCTTTAATTTATTAAGTCCATGTCGTTTTAATTGATATGATTGAATTGATCAATTGATCAGCCTGTTCTGAACAAGCACGTTTTGAACGGGCACTGCACTAGTGTGATACAATCCTATAAACCACAGAATACAACATGGATACTGCCACTGCAAAATTATAAGCACCACTGTTAGCCACACTGGGTACATCATTGTCACTTGGTCAACTACTTTGGTCCAGAGTGAAATATCACAGCAATTATTGGTTTTATGTCTCAGACTGTTGGATGGATATCCATGAAATCTGTCCTGAAGAGGATGAATCCTAATGACTTTGATGATCCCCTTACTTTTTATCTAGCTCCGGCAGATCAAACTTTTCGGTTTTTCAGTGAAATATCTCCACATCTACTGGGTGGATGGCACAAAATTATGTACAAACATTCATGGTTCCAAGAGGATGAATCCTAATGGTTTTGTTGATATTTTCATATTCCATTTAGTGAAATGTCACAACTATCAGATGTATTGTCATGGAATTTGGTGCAAAATTCATGTATGCCACAAGATAAAGTGTAATACCTTTTGTGATCCATCAAGTACATCATCGCCATCATCAGGTCAAAATTTAAATGTGATCAGTATTTATAACCAAATGCCTGCAAAACTAATGACATTCCCATATTCATTTGTATTTTGTGTTAGTGTAAATTAGTAAATGTTAGCATGCTTACACGCTAAACAAAGCAGGTGAACATGGTAAACATTATAGCCACCAAAGCTGTATGTTAACATTGTCATTGTGAGCATATTAGCATTTTGATATGAGTTTTACCTCAAAGCTTCCCTGTACCCTCATACCCAGATCCGTTTTGAGTCTTGTTGAATAAAATTGATCTGCCTAAGCTGAGAGCAGCTTAGGCAGATCCAGAAAGTTGATGATGTGTATGTGCTTGTATAACTTTGTTTTCTGTTTACACTGTAGTTACAATTCACTGGTCAATAAGTGCACACACAAAAAAAAAGAGCAAAGATTTTATTAGGGTCATCTTGCACAGTATGACATGAAATAAACCTGCAAAATCACCTTTTTCACATAGTGTGCAGGGGCCTTTAGTTGTAGGATTTAACATCCGCGTTCACAAAGAGCCACTTTGAAATGGGCACTAATGAAAAGAACCGTGAGCCCTAAGCACATATTTTATGCAATCTGTGTTATTTTTCCTCAAAGAATTTTGATTGAAATTAGTGACCTTTTGACTTGTGATGCCCTGCAAAATTGGTCTATCCTGGAAAGTAAACTCTATGTGCAGCCTAAAGCAGAACCTTATCTGTAGTGAAAGCCCTCAGAAAACCACAGCAGTCCATCAAACCAGAGAGACAGAGGAGGGGTAACAGGAAAAGGTTATTTTAAGAAGAGAGAGTATGCCAGAGAAAACGGAGGCACAAAAACCAGAAGATGAAAGCTACAGACATTAAGAAAAGAGAGAGAAGGTGGCAGACAACATGACTTGCTATGACTAATGCTTACTGTAGCTGTGACATTCTGCTAAGTGCAACATCCTCTCCTCCTCTACTCCCTATCCACCCATCCATCTATTCCATCTTTCCATGACTGACACTTTTATGTCAAAGCTTTGACATTCAAGCATTCTATTCTCCACCCTCCCTGTCATCCATCCATCCCAACCATTCCTCCCTTATTTTTTATTTTTTCCTTCTCCCCTCGCACAACATTCCCCCTGCCTGTGTGAAAAAGCTTGGGTTTCTATGTGTTGAACACTGTGTGGGATGGGCAAAAAGGTGAAGCAAAGTCCATCCATCCCTTCCTCCAATCATCCAGCCATCTCCAGATCCCTTGAGATAACACTGTTTGTTACACCATGGACTCCTCCATCTATGCCCGTCTGTGTGTATGATGAAGGAAAGGCCAAGGTGATGTGCTACAGCAAGAAAGAGAGAGTAAAAGAGGATCTGGTAATGAATTCCCAAAAATGTCTGACACCCAGACTAAAGCATGGAGGAATGTCGGGAAAGGGGGGAAGGATTAGGATTCAGGACATGATGGACAACCTGAGAGATGAGTAGAGGGGGCTTGCATCTTGTTCACTCTTGCTGCAGTGTGTTTTAGTATTTTAATCATAGGCCAACAGTGCCCTCATGTGTCTCAGAGTGGTGCCTACTCGGTTGAGGTGGTGTAAAAGTAAAGGCATTGATATCTTCCTGGGTGTATTCAAGACAACAAGGAAATGGGAGGTTTCTAACCAGAAAAGAGCGCCACTGTAGCCCAAGTGGGATTTGACACTAAAATACACCACAAATTCAAATATACACCTCAAATTCAACCAAACCAGGAACTGACTGTGAAATTAAAATACAAATTGAAACACAAATTAAAATAAAATTGCAACATAACATTAACGTTATTAAACACAATTTTGCCATTTGTTTGTTTTGTTCTTAATCTTTGCCTGTGCTTATTCATAGTATCAGTGACACAAAGAAGGCAACCAAAAAAAAAAAAAAAAGTACCTGCAACCTGCACAGCATGATATTAAATGTGACATTCTTGTATACCTCAGATCTCTAAAGACCAGAGGCGTTGTGCCCACTGGGGGCATGTGCCCCCTCAAATATTTGAGATTGGATGGCTTTAGAAATAGTTCAATTCTAATTGTTTTTAATTAGCCTTAATAATTGTTGTAATCATTCTGTTGTTAACCGCAGTGTGAGGTACGAATAACCAATCTCAGCTTATGCCATAAAAGAATGACACTTAATGAATTTGTAAATTACTTAGAGCTCCAGAATTTCCTTATTTAAAATAACTTTAGCATCTGTGGTTTTAATTATAACCCACAAGTAATTAACATTAGTGTTAGCTTGTTGTCCTTTGCTATTATTATTGACTAAATTATCGTTTTGGTCAAAACAAATTTGCAATACTGAAATTCGTCCTGCAAACAGAGAATGGACATAATGAGATTTTCTACAATGAGTCAAGAGCTAAACAGTGTCAGTAAAAACAGTAGCTACATGTTTGTGAGCTTTGTAGCTAACCCGGCTAGCTCACCAGCTACCGTTAGCACTGAATTACAAGCCTTTTTGCTAACATTTTCTTGTTCAACATTGCTGTTAAATGCAATATAGTGTTAATAAATGTTATTCAGTTCTAGAGATAGGTAGTGATCAGGGGTCAGCAGATAATTACTGGTAACAACTTGGTTTGGTGTGAACATTAACATATTCTGAAACTTTGCCCTCTCAGCAAAATTGACTGCATGAAGCTAAAGACCTGCTAAAGACAGTATGTTTATGGAGGAAAAACACTAGAAAAAAAATAATGATTTTCAACATTTTCCAACTTTCTCTTCAATTTTCAACAATTTTTGGACACCAAAAAACAAAAACTATAAAAACTATTTTAAAAAATAGAGGAATGGAAGGGATAATATGGAAAGGAGACATTTCAGTTAATACACACTTCAATCCGCTGCCATTATGCAAATATTCAGAGTTGGGTAATCGAGATAAACAGCTGGTGGTGCTAATTTTAAACCATTGCAGAATATAAAGGCACAACAAGACAACGTAAGACCGACAGTCAAACCTCAAATGCTGAAAAACAATATAAAAACACGATGGACATATGGCATTTCTGATTGTTTTATGTATGAATTTGAAGAACATTACAGTCTTGTCATTGCTACACAGAGATATAAAGCTTTTGTCTGCTGCTACTTTTTATTCATTGGAGAAGCTTTATGTATGTCATGATTTACTCGCTAAGTCTCTTTCATTGCACTTTGTTGTATGTTGCTTTTATCAATACACCAACTACTACCTCAGCCAAGCGTAAAAACTTTTATACAATTTATTTTAATGCGCCAATTGACAATGCAAATAAAAACAGATGCACACTGACAAAATTTAATTTTGAGATTTAAATAATTTTTGTTTGTTTTTTGTTTGTTTGTTTGTTTTTAAAAAAATTGCAAGTAAATAACACATAGAACCTGGGGCCTGGTAGTATTCTATAGAAGTATGGTTGCTTTCTGGGGAATAACGAATGATACTTTTTATAGTATGACTCAATAGGAGGCATCAACAACAAAATTTTGCTCCCCCAGCAGGTAAATTTAGTCATGTCAATGACCAACTGGAATGAGAAACTGTTACTCAGAGAAAATGTGTGAGGAGGCATGGCTGATTATTAGCAAACACAATTTATTTCTGTCCAAAACAGAAGTAATCAAAACTCTCTTGATCATTACTTAAATTACTTATTAATTACTAAACTATGTGACCATGTACAAGGTGAGATACATTATATTTATTGCTAATTAATTAGTTATTGCTATTTGGCTTTACCAAATAAATGTCTTTATTTTTTATTTATATCGTTATTATAGTTCATGTTCATGTCGTGACGCTGAACCATCCAGACATTTCCTGAAGAAAAGCTTTCTGTTTGTTGAGCTGTCGTCATCACGTTTAACTGTGATTGGCACAACTGTTTCAGAGCTATGAGAGCAGTGATGTGACTGGCTGAGAGAGTATTTAATAATCACCACACCCGCTGATCTATATTCACCTTCACTCAGCCCTTTTGCACATTGTGCTGCTGCACATACATGAACCAAAATAGCAGGTGTGCATGGAGACACTCACACAGTCCGTGCACCTAAGACCTACCTTGTGCTTGTCATTGCACTTTTGCAGTTAAAATAGGGCCTCCAGAGTGCAGCAAGGCATGCTAACGCTAATAGGATTTTGTGTGGCATCAATATTTTGAATACATGTGTTAACTTAAAACATTTTGCCGCATCAGCCACAAGATTTTTTTATTTTTTCTCTCTGACCTTTTCTGCTTTTTGAGACTTTTGTCCATTTGTATAGGCTAGCGTTATTTTTGATTCAAACTCCACTCTTTCTGTCTTGACATTACATGGATGGATGCATCCATTTGAAGGGTTGGGGGGAGGATGACGGTAGCACTTCCTGCACCTGCCTTTCAGTATAGATGGCCTATTGACAATGGGAACCGTGTAACTCCGAATCAGATGGGCTGTTCCTACATCAAGTGGGCCACAGCCGGCAGGTTGAATTTTTTTCCCACAATTTTTTTTTTCCCACATTGCAGCCCATTAGGTGGACCGGCCCATCTGGCATTTGCTAGAATTGCCAGATTGTCAGTCCATGCCTGAATCTACATATGTTTCGTCATGATGAAAGATAAAATGATTGCAGCTGTGATAGCTTTAAAGAAACAGCTCCTGTCTCATGGTATTATGAGCTGCTGTGTAGTGTTTTGATGTCTGATAAGCCTTCACATTCATGGATCTGTTAGTCAAACTGGACTTCCTAGATCAGATTTGATTTCTCACAGATACCTTAAAACACACCCCTACCAACGAAGGCCCCTGTGTTGTTATAATGCGTTTAGTACTCCTCTGAATTTCCCCAAGAAAATCTTCTTGATATCTCATACTCCCACCTGTTTGGTGCTGACCTATACACATGATCTATAGGGCAGACATGATCTATAATCTTCCTGTTCATGGACATTAAGATGACTAACATTTATTTATCCATTTTGTGAGGTTTTAAATGTGTTATTCTACTGATTCAGTTGCATTGTAATGTGTGCTTAATATAAATGATATAGTACGTGACAGTTTGTAATTATCTTGACCTACCTATTTCCTATTCATGCCCTTAATATTTCATTATTTACTCTTTCAACTAAACTAACCCTCAGAATTTCAGTTTAATTGTGAATATCCACAAACAAATGCAAGTAGCAGTGACTTCATCTTGATCCGAAAGAACTCTAAAACAGTAGAAAGAAATTATATAAAATGCACAGAAAGGTCATACAGAAAGGTCTGCAAACATGGAGAAGGGGGGACTGGGGTGTATTTATTTCACCATTAGAGTCTCTTTAGCACCAGTTACAGCTGTACATGGTCTACCATGATTGCTGTGCTTAATATATACAGTATAGTATATACAGTATACTGTATAAGCATTTGGACAGTTACACATTTAGTACATTAAATATGAAATAAAATACTGGGCACTACATTAAAGGGCTTAGCTTCATTTTGAGTAGATTTACATCAATATTTAAAGAACTGTGTGGAAGATATAGCCCTTTTAACACATAGTGCCCAAAGTTTAGGGGTGCATTCTCTATTTCTCTCTCTCTTTCTATGTCTCTCTCTCTCTTTTTCTCACAGCTTACTGTCAACCTCTCATTTTCTGTCGCCCATTTGCATTAATGTGTTGTATAGTAATTGTTTTGGCTGCCACCCTCTGGTATAACCATATTATTACAGCACTCAAAGCTCTCTAGGCTTTGTTCATAAGCTGAAACTAAAATGTTTTTATGTATTGACAAATCTAATGTAGCTGCATAAATATCATTTTTATTTCTCAAAGGGATAATGAGCCATGAACATTTTAAGCTCTCCACTGATTTTACACATGAAGTTCACTTTACTTTAGTACTACTAGTACTCAGCCTGTGAAAGCAATTGTACAATGTCTTTTGTGGCTTTGGAGGAGCTTTGTCAAGTCTGAGAAAATAACCCTGATGATGTAATGGTGAGACTTCAAATATGTGTTGCAAACTGGGTGTATGTAGTTCAAAGAAATGTTGATGTTCATGACAGAGAGGGTCTAATGAACGCCACTATCAAGTTGCACTGTGGGAGGAGTACTGTAGGATCCAGGGGTTTTGAGGCTGACTAATAATATGGGCTAAAAATCAGGATCTCAGCCACTGCGATTCCATTTTCGATTTTCTTTTTCTTTTAAGTGGTCTCTCACAAGACCAAGAACTTTATGGAAAAGTAGTACTAAATCACTGGAGTACTGTTTTAACTTTCTGATGGAAACATGTAACTGTGTCACACTTCAGATTAATTCAACTTCATGTAGGACCTCAAAATATTCTGAACAGAAACTAGACTACATTTCCCGAGTTAGTAAATTATTTGTACAGTCAGTTTATCACCAGTTTTTTTGCAGTATAGTGTTTATTGCAATAGCTGTTCTTCACCTTTTCTGTGATGATGCCTTGGACTCCACGTCCCCAAAGTACAACATTGACACTTGATTTGTAATTTGCAAGGAGATTAAGACATTGAGAGCATGCATAGAGGACAAGTGGTTCTAGTAGTTAATAGTGTGTTGAGTGTCGGGGGGCATCCTCTGTACCACTCATCCCCATATCCCTGCTTCCCCTATCCTGTCACATCTGCTGAAGCCTTTGTGAGCCTGCACTTGAGGCGCGTTCCTGCCAAATCTGTGAGGGCTTAGGGCTGTTCCACTGTCAAATCGTCAGGTGCATGAGGGCTCTCTCGCAAACATTTTGAGCCTTTTATGCACACTGTCTGTAAGTCTGCATTGCTGTATGCCTAAATTTACAAAGAAACACTACATTAACAAGGATATGAAATGGTACATAAAATACACATGAAATCAGAGGAATACAAGCACAGATTATATTACACACCTATTCATCAACCATTTCTTTTCATTTTTGCTTAATGATGCTGTTACCTCTTGCCCACTCTGTAAGGCAAGAGCCTGGAAGACCTTCAAATCAGGCAGTCTGTTCCTTACTTAACTTTCATGCACATGATTATTTTATGGGTTGGATATTGCCTATCTGCTTTATACTTTGTTTAATGTATCATGTGCTTTATGAGTGAGTGGTTTTACAATTTTTGTGTTGAGAGCCCACTAAGACAAGTTCCAATTAATCATGTTGATATGGCAATAAAGTATTGACTTTGAATCTTAAGTGCCTTGGCCATGAAGAAAGTAAAAAACGTAAAATAGAAAGTCCCAAACTCACAATCGTATGTAACATGTTTTGGTGTCGTCAAGGTAACGTGATATGTCACAGAGTGCTGTCCCATTCCTATTTATACCATTTCGAGCCCTTGCAGCCTCTCACACTCAAGCACTTACCAGGTGACGTCAATTAAGTCCGTGAGGGTTCCGGGCTTAGGGCTTAGGGGGGACATTGGCATTGAGCCACAGACTCCAGGGAAAAGAGATTCCTCTCTGTTGCAAATGTTTGTTCACTTGTGACACTGGAGTCACTGACACTGCTATCCATTTCAGGTACAAAAGACACTTTGGGCCAAATCCACAAAGAATGGATAGCGCCTGCTAATAACACTGTGAATTGTGAAGCATTTGCACCCACAATCTGCCCTGTTTTCTGCCCCATAACATGTTTTGCATCTGATTGAGTGAGCAGAGCAGTTCCCAGTGTTCTAGGCTTTTCTCCACATTTCAGCACACAGATTGGTCCATAATGAAAACTACAGAGAGCACAAAAGCCTTAAATTGCGTGTCTTTAATTAGCAAAGGTGCATGCACACAGAGCTCTCCACAGTCACAAACTTTCATGTATTTTCCTTTTCTAGTATTTCGCATCTATAACATAATCTACTGAGCTTTCTATCAAAATACAGCTATTAATGTGACTCAGGCAGGTCTGAAACGTGCTACATTAATGTCTGAATCTTACAATAATGTTTTTTCAGATGTTGCTGCATAATTTCAAGGCATGAGGAGGGGGTGGTGGCATATCATATGCATTGAAACAGACATAACCTATATTACTGATGTATGACTACTGAGTAACGTTACAGAACACTTTCTTAGTCCGACACCACACACCACCACGTACACATACATGATGAACACGCACATACACATGTACAGATTAATCCCTCTGATTCAACATAAAATTCACACACAACAGGCCAAGCCTATTTAGCCTATTACTTGCTATTTACACATAAACATACAAATGAAACAATAGCAAACATCCACTCCACAACCAAAACACATCCTGCTGCAAGTCTAAATCAACATCATATTCATTATCATGAGTCAGCATTCAGGAGATAAATATCTTATTCACACAGAGACAGGCGGGGTGTGCAGAGCCGTGTGCACACCTACACACTTGAGACACGTGCAGTGAAATTAAAAGTAACCAACGCAATAGCCATACCATTGAAAATGACTACGACAGTAATATGTTGGATATGTAAAAAAAAAAAAACTGACTTACATTAGTGGTCCTTGAACCTCCCGATGGCCAGCCTGCATCACTCATTTTGCTGGACAAATGTTCTTGCGACAGCAGTCAGGTACACTTGTGCCATGCCCAACCCAATCACCAGAATAAAACATTGGCATTGTACGTTTCTGCAAACCACGGATACATCGAATCTCTATGTTTCAATCTCTACGTTTCAATGATGATCACGTTTTAAGCTTTTCACATGTCATTTAATGTTGTATTAAATGGCTGTTATCAGTTGAATAATTATGTTTTATGTTGTGACAACGCTGTGGTTAAGGTCTAGTTAGGTTTAGGCACAAAAACCACTTGGTTAGGGTTAGGAAAAGATCATGGTTTGGGTTAAAATACCCAGTTTTGTTGCCAGAAAAACGGCTGCACATGTCCCAACATCTTGCTAAAAATACCCAGTTTTGTCAGTTGAAACGGGAATCGAGCAGTGGTCTTGAACAGTGGTTTCTGCTGCTTTGATGCTTTGCAACTTTGTGCCATGCAAGTGTCTAGCCAATCACCCAACCTGCCTGCTCCTAACATGGAAGTCAGCTTATATAGATATCATCTGAACTACATCACTTTCCTTATGATACATATTGTAGAAATGTGGATATGCTACATATTGAACGTATTGAAACATAGAGATTCAATGTATCTGTGGTTTACAGAAACGTACAATGGCGACATTTTATTCTGGTGACTGAGCTGGCCTTGTCAGGACATCCTTGTGTATATGGCTGCACATCAAGCCAACGTTAACCACTTTATGGCTATTGCCTATAACTTTTAGTTGTTTTTTTGTTATCTTTTGAGTTTAATGGAATTATGGAACCGTTTTTGTCAATGTTTGTAATGCCTTTTTGGTGTAATAAATCATCAAATATCAACAAGTTGCATCAGGAGTGCGTTTCGAAAACCACCACGGACAGATGCATGACATATGGTCAGGATCTGACAGTAATTAATGTTCTGTGTTTTGCTACACACCTACAGGTCAGCTGTTACACACAAATTCCAGGTTTGTATGGTGGAATTGTTTGTAATAAAATAGCCTCTTACTGTATGGATGAATCCTGAACTTGTCAGTGCTGTTATTTTTATTTTTAAATCTGAGATAAGCCCACAACCCCACTTGATCCCCCCAAAGTCTGACTATAGCTTTCATCCTTAATATCATTCAGTATTAATTCAATATCATTCAAGCCTCACAAGCTTGAAGATTTGAAGAGAAAGAGAGAGAGAGAGAGAGAGGAATGAGTGTGCACGCAGTTAACACCAACTATCACCAACTATCTGAAGATGCTAATAACAATTAGTGCTGGTGAACCACAAGCCAGTGTGGACACATGTACTAATTAAAACTATTCTGACATAGGTGGCTGTGTAGTGCTGTGTAGACGGGGTAAGACAGACAGGTGCTGGAGCAGTGATCAAAAAGAGCGAAGAGTGATGAAGTGTTGTTAGAGTTGTTGTGGGGTCACAGGACTGTACCTACCATTGAGGACAATGAGGTTGTGTCCGGCGAGGTGGAAACACAAGCCTGTATGTTTCTTTTAATTCATTTATGAATAAAATGGATTTATATCACTGTTTAGGATTGTATCTGAGGGCAGATGTCATTTTACAGTGAGGGTTGACAGGTAGTTACAGCTAATTTTAATACTCATTTGGGTATAAAAATAAAATGTGAATATATGTTCTGTGTTGCAGTTTGAGAATAGAGACTTACTTTATTGGTTATTTACACATAATAAACAGCAGCCTGCTTCATGTATGGTTGATTTAAAGTCTGTTGTGAAAAAAAATGGCACCAACACACCATTTCTGTTAGCTGCCACCTAGATACCGGGCTAAAACAAGCAACAGTGTGCCAACTGAAGCTTAATCTCTGCAGTGGGTCCACTTGTTGGACCTGTGTCAGTAAGTTTTGCTGCTTGCTGCCATTTCTGTGGATCCCCTCTGTTAGTGCTGCTAAAACCAGATCAATGCTATGGGCTCTAGGTTGGGGCCCCTGCGCGTAAGTGCCTGTAACCTCCCTGTTAGTGGCTGCTACCATCTACAGCTAGTTGCTAACTCTTAAACATTTATGCACTTTTAGCCATGTTTCCTTTAGCTGATATCATCAGAAATTTTAGGGTTTCATACCACATGTATGCAGATGCTATGCAGATATATATATATAGCTGTGTCACCAAACAATTATAGTTCAATAGACTCCCTGAGACAGTGCATCAAACAAATCAGTACCTGGATGCTCCAAAATTTCCTCCAGTTAAATGTGGATAGAACAGTCATTGTTTTTGGTGCAGAGGAAGAAAGACTTAAAGTCTGTGCTCACCTTAGTAGTCTGTCATTGAAAAGTAAAAATCACGCTAGAAACCTCAGTGTTATCCTTGATTCAGATCAGTCATTAAGTCAATAACAAAATCAGCCTTCTACCATCTTAAAAATATCACAAAGATCAGAGACTTGATGTCACAAAATGATCTAGAGAAACTTGTACATGCTTTTATTTCTAGCAGACTGGACCACTGCAACAGTCTTACAGGTCTGTCTAAGAAATCAATCAGACAGCTTCAGCTGATCCAGAATGCGGCTGCTAGAGTCGTAACAGGGACCAAAAAACACATAGCTCCAGTTCTCAGATCAAAATATATCTTATTATTTAAAAGATTATTACTTGTCCTTGTAAATCATTGAACAGCTTAGGTCCAAAATACTTATCCGAACTTCTGAACCACTACGAACCCTCCAGACCGCTCAGGTTGGCTGGTTTGGGATTACTCGTGGTTCCCAGGATTAAAACTGGCTATGCTGCTTTTAGTTATTATGCTGCTGGAACAAAATGCCATAAAACCTGAGACTAGAAACAGGGCTGAGCATTTTTAAATCTAAACTCAAGACCTATCTTTTTACAGTTGCTTTTAACTAATTTATTTTTTTATTATTTGCTGCTTACATATGTACATACTTATGTTTCCATGTTTTAATGTTTTTATAGTTTCTAGCTGTTCTCTGTCCATTTTGATCATCCTTTTGTTTCTGTTTTTTTGTCTGTGTTTTTTTGTTTGTTTTGTTACTCTGTTCTTATTTGTCTTGTTTATCTGTATTTCCGTGGAGCACTTTAGGTTGCCTTGTGCAGGATAAGGTACTATATAAATAAATTTGCTTTGCCTTGCCTATTTGTGTTTGTGAAGAACTAATCTGTTATGGTCCAATAGGCTGAAGTTGTGGAATGAAAACAATGTTAGAATTCACACATTAAAAATGCATTTCTGGTTGGTTAATTAGACTTAATTTCAGCACCATGCACTGTTCATACAGCACAGTGCAACCATGGTTTAATGCCTCTCGTGGTGTGGGGGCAGTATTAGATATAACAATAGTAGGTTAATTTGGAGTTACACAAGCCTTGTATTTATATTGTTATCTACAGTAAATTTGTGAAAATTATGTAAAGATTTTGATGAAACTATTAATAGTCCAAACTTCAGCTTTCATCAAGGGGCCAAATGCTTTGCTGGAGGGATGGATTAGGCCCACAGGCCACTATTTCCTTCCCACAGCTGAATTTTGAGACTGATATGATGACATTACTAAAATCCTATAATATAATTTTTATATTTAAATTTGATTATGTTTAGGCCAGCAAAATGATTCAGTAGTCCCCAAGCAGAATTTTACTCCTGGCAGAGTGGAGAAGACTTTAAAAACAGCAGTGCAAAAGCAACAGCATGGCATGTCATACCAGGAAAAAAGCACAGGAATAATTAATAACATGAATCATGGCTGCATTCCATTCATGTTTGCAGGTTTCAGGGCCCTCGTATTGTGCATGCTGGCTCACTGTCAGAAGACACCTAATTGAAACAGAGCCATTGTTAACGCTATTAGTAACACCTGTGCTATGACAAGTCAAAATATCTGTTGTGAAAAAGGTATAGTTTGATTTGTCATAGCAAGAAAAGCACAAGTGTTACTAATAACCTTAACAATGGCTCTGTTTTATTCAAGTGCCCCAGTAAACAATGACAGTTAGCCAGCATGCACAATACCAGGACCCTGAAACTGATGCAGCTAAGCTTTTTCCTACTGTAACATGCCACAAATGTCCCCTGTGAGAAATGCCTTTTGTCAGTTCAAGACCCTGCACACCCACACACAGGTGTTTTCACTTCTGGCTAATTAGACCTGTGCTCAGGTAGAAGGTGGGCGGAGCTATGCTGGAATAAAGGCGCGGTCACATGACATTTCCTGTCACTGTATAGTTATCTCCGTTTCCCATTCACTTCTATTGAAGCCTGTTCAGTGGACAAATTTAAGCGTCCAGCAGGCTGCGGTGGTTTCACAGGTTAGGGACACCTTTGTTCAGCTTTGACCCGGCAGATGTGCTCATTCAGCCTGTAGAAACACTGCTGCACTTTGTTTGGAAATGGAGAAGTTATTATTCTTATGTGTTAGTAAATTATCACACTACCAGACTACAAACTTTAGCGTCACTCACAGTTTGTGATCACTCTAATCAATAATTATTTATTACCCGCATCACAAATGTGACATCACATCCTTTTTTGTCATGTCACCGCACCTTAACTCCAGATCACCAATTTTCATTAACCAATAAGAATGATAAAGGAGTAAATTTAGGTGCAACAAAACTAACTGGAAGGTCAGAGAGATGTCAATCAGTCCTGAGAAAAGGTCTAATCAGGTAAAAAAAAGAACACACCTAGGTGTGTAGGACCTTTAATAATAATTTGCCAGATTAAAATGACACACAGTTTGAGGTTTATATTGTGGGGAAGAGGAAATACGGGGAATAAGTGTGTATTACCTTATTTGACCACATAGTGGCAGGAGAGGTTAACTAATGTCTCCTGAGCACCAGGTACAGCTATAAAACTATATTGAATACATTTTGCAGCATTGCAGTCAAACTGTCTCTCCCCCTCTTCCTCACCTCTCTCTTCCTCTCTTTTTCTTTCTCTTCCCTGCCCCTTCTGTTCTTTTTCTTCACTTTCCTTTTCTTCCTTTTCTCATTCCTTCTGTCTCTTTTTCTTTTTTCCTGCTTACCCCCCCCCCCCCCCCCCCCCCCCCACACACACACACCCCACATCTCTGCAGCAGCGCCTGTGATTCTACAGATGTTGTACAGTATACATCCACCTAGCCACTACTACTTACGTTGTACTAAGTACAACAGCAGCCTGCAACAATCCTTAATATGGATGAGCATGTAGTGTGTCTGAGATGGTATGTGTGTGTGTGTGTGTGTGTGTGTGTGTGTGTGTGTGTGTGTGTGTGTGTGTGTGTGTGTGTGCGTTTGAGTGTGTTCTGTCTCTCTCTCCTTGCTACAGTCTAGTTCTCCTGGTGTCATACATCATGTCCAGCTGGGCTCATTCGAATTTCCAGAGTCTATATTCTATTAAGTAAACAGTCAGTGCAACACTCAGCAGCATACTGTATACTAGTATGGGATGTCTATACAGTGTATGTGTGTGCACTGGCACTCTCTTCCCTTCACTCTCCCCACTGTTTATACAGCATATCCAGCTGTGTCTATAACCATACATTATGTCCATATCCTACAATAAGCAGCATCTACTAAAGACCTTCATATATTACAGCTTCAGTGGAAGGACCTTTTGTTAGGAATCAGCTGTAGCCACCTTGAACCTGTATTGAAACACAAAAGTAAATTCAGTATGCGCTTCACAAAACCCTAACCCTAACCCTAAGATATTGATCATTACATGCAATGGTAAATGGGTATTGTGTTATGTTACGCACCCTCTGGTGGTCATAAAGGGGGTTGTGAGATCTTCAGCAACTAGTGCTACTGTATATGTACTTATAAAAAGACTAAGATAAGCATAATAATGATAAGACACATCAAAGATACAAATATGGTGGAATATACTAATGTAACACCCACTGCAAGTCACTAGACGAACTAGACAGAAAAAGAAACCCCCAAAAAACAAACAAGCAAACAATGAAAATAGTCCCATGGCAAGAGCAGCTTTCTCTGCTCTGCAGAGAAACAAATATTAACAATCTTAAAAAACACTTTATTACACAAATATTAAAACACATGCTGATTAAATGTTAAAAAACTATATGACTAAACTTTAAAACACCTGGTATGTCAATCTACTTTCCTACCGGCTACCAGCCGCCTTCAACCCAGCAGGGAAGCAGGTCTGAAATACATTAAATGTGTGTGTGTCACACACACACACACATTCAAACCTGACAGTATAAAACACTATACACAGAAAACAGCCTTACCCCGTGTCTACACAGCATGAGCAGCACGTCAGCAGAGCAGCAGCAAGTGCTCCGTCTGTGTGTCTACACTGGAGGCATTCAGCTGCAGTGTTAAGCGTAGGTCACCCACGTGTTGGAAGTACTCATAGCCCGATACACGACTGAAGTGATGTGCGTAAAAATAGACTTGAAACGTAAATGAACGCTTCAGGTTGTGGTTACAACCGTGAGATGCGGCTGCCACGTGAGCCTGTGCGGAGCCGGTGCAGACAGCTGCATAGATGAAAATGGGAGCGTATCTGTTGCGTGTGACATGCGCGTGAAAAATGTGTCTGACACGATGCTGTCTAGACACGGGGTTAGGCCTACCAGGTGTTCCTGCACTCCCGTCTTCCTTGCCTGCCAGCATGGACTGAGGTGTGTGCCTGCCTCACTCCACTGGCCCGAATCCAAACCTCACTAATTGGTGCACCGCCCCTTTTTTTGCTCAGTTCCACCTGCCACACTAAATTCATGATAAATACAGAATGTGATGCTGCACAACATGATAAGTGGACTCAACTAAGCTGGTCAGTGACCCAAATTACAAATGAATCCACAAAGAAGACAAATGGCCAGTACAAAACGCCTAAAATACAATAAGATTCAAATCAACATTATGATTTTTTTTAAATCCACGCTAGCAGTATGGCTCTACTGTTGGATGGATTGCTATAACATTTTGTATTCACAACCATGTTGCCCAGAGCATGAATCGTAGTGACTTTGGTGATTCCCTGACTTTTCCTGTAGTGCCACCAGCAGATCAAAAATTTCCTTTATCCTGAGAAATATCTCAACATCTACTGGCTGGATTGGCACAGAATTTTGTACACATTCATGGTTCCCTAGATGATGTACTGTATTTTAATGAATTTGGGGATTCCCTGACTTTTTCTCTAGTCCCACTGTGAAGATCTCAACCACTTTTGGATGTATCTTATCTTATACCAGGTCTACAATTCAATATATCACAATACCAATAATGCACAATGCTAAGACTTTAATTTAAGTACAATTGAAACATTATAACATGTCTCATTGCAGACATTTTGAACGGTCATTGCAGCACATGTCAACATTAATTATGGTTCTGTTACATTATATGAAGCGGTAAACTGAGTGTTTGGGAGTAGAGACTTAGGCTAAAGATGAGACATTTGAAATAAATAAATTTCCTGAGATTATCCACTTAATACATACTTGTACTGAAATATACTGGAATCACCACCACATTAGCTTTTCATGTACAGTATATGTCTTTTGTAACCATAATTTGCACACAGCTAATTTCCCACTGGACCACCAACATGGCACAAGCAAGATTTGTGACCCAACCTATAATTGTACTTGTTATAACACACAGTTTCTTAATAATCAATGATGCAGCACTTGTAAACAAAGAGTGAGTCAACTAAGTTGTGGCCTAGTTGATGATCATTACAAGGTATGAAAACAAAAACCTTAAACCCTGAATAAATCAAACTGATCTTTGACATTCATTCATCATTCATTGTGCATTTAAACACAAGCTTGATGGCTTGCTTTAAAGGGGACATATCATGCACATTTCTAGGTCTATGTTTCTATTCTGGGGCTCTACTGGAATATCTTTGCATGATTTGTTTTATGAAGATAAATGAACATGTAGAACACATAATCCACTTTAGGCTTCTCCAAAGTATTATCCTTACATCTACAGCTCTAATAATTTATTCATAACACAATTTTAGCCAAAACAGAAAGCAGTTATTTCAATGATGTAGCAGTTCTTTAAATAGGGGAAAATATCTCTCTAGAATGCGGTATGTTTTTGTAATGACATTATGAATGTGTAAATGTGTGTGTGTGTGTGTGTGTGTGGGTAATGTAATTATGGCATTCATTTAAAAATATGGCAATGTTTAACATAGAAATATTACCAGTTAAGCTGTTGCTGATGTGAATGTGCAGGTGTTTGATGCTAATCACCACTAATCACCATTGTGTAGCTGCCGGGTTCTCATGGATCATCAATACACAAAGACACACAAAGACACACACACACACACGCATTATAGCCTATTTGTTGCTACAAATACGCACATCACAAAACTGGATTCTGTTATGCTGACACTTGATTCAATTACTGTAAAGTGGAGCACATTAAGTCGCAGCTATCAGGAAGCAGAGCCTTGACAGTTAGACAGTGAATAAGGACTTTTACTGCACCACAGCACAAAATGTCAATATACACTATCTACAATGAGTTGAATTATTGATCGATACCAAAGACCTTACCTATAGAGGCTCAGGGTTGGGAGTTCTGGCTTTTAAAACTCATTTTGCAGAAGGTTAGTCTGATAGAAGTCTTAAGTAATACTTTTATGACGGCTGTCCCAGGCCCACAGCCAGTTACAAAGGGGTCCACCTTGGGCACAATCTGCGTGACTGAACATGCATTTTTGTTGTTTAGTTGAATATTTTGAATACTGTGTCTTCTGCACAGCAGAGACGAGCACCTACCACTGCCAAAGGTTCTCGTCTTATGCAGCAAACAGCAACAGCGGGAGCACTGTGGCTTGTTTGTATTGTCGTTGATTCCACCCCCTTAAGTACCCCCTTAATCAGGCCCCCGCCACAGTGGATTTGGCTGCTGGGGGTTTTGAAAGCTAGCAGCCCGTGTATCCGTGAATGCATCATGTTGTCACACATTGTCAAGTTAACGATCAAGGTGATGTGTTTCTTTAATCTAGCTATGAGGTCAAATGGAGAGAAAGTACAAATCAGGTCCATTAAAACACAAGGAGTGAGAGAGTAAGAAAAGTTTAATTGCATCCTTACATCTTACTTGTCATCTTGCTCATCTTTTCAACACAATCGCGATGATGGTGGAAACTCACTTGGCTGTCTGCTGAGCAGGACATAAACACTGACAAAAACAAAGTGGTTGGCAGGTTTGCAACCATGAAGGAGAGGAGGATGAAGTTTTAGAAAGGGACCGTGATATGTACAAAGTTTGTTAACCTGTTTGGATTATTTGGTTCTATGGAGGATGGTGGAATACACAAATGGACTACACTAAACTACAGCAGGCTGAGCAGGGACAACAATTGGTGAGTGAAACATATAACTTCTTTAACGTATGGAAGTTACTTTATGTACCTGATCTTATACTGGGACTGACAAACCTGCCGAGACTTTGAATAAAGCGTATTTTCCCCAGTTTTGCATTTATAAGTGGTTCAGTTACTTATTGACTGTGTGTGGTTTGTGGATGAGCCTGTGCAGAAGCTCTGTCTGCTTGTTGCTTGTGAGAATTCATTCATGCATATAGAAAACAAGAGTAAGTCCTGTATTTGATACATGCAGTGATACTTTTTGACATAAGCAAAAACTCTCAAAGAATATACATAAAGAAATATGTGTAAGCCATGTATCTACAGTATATGTGCATTCTAACATAAATATGCTGTCTAAATGCCAATCTAGAGTTTTCTAATTGAATGTATGAAACACTGTTAACTGTTTTGATAAAATGACATGTTATCCTACTTTATATTATAATGACCTGTCTGACCTGGCTTCTGACTACACCACTGCTATTATAAGTGCTTAGTTTCAGACTTAATTTAGCTAACCTTGATAAATGTGTGGGCTCACAAGATGTTAAAAAGTATCAACAGAATTTTATCAGATTTTTCTCTAATTCCACTGCTCTTTTCTTGGGAAATACTGGTTTTTTGTTTTCACCTTTTCAGGACTCAACAAAGTTACAACCATCCATAATTAGTCTTTATTAACTTAACTATTTTGGTTATGAAGAAATCAGTCAGAATGTTAGATTAATCTGTTGTTTAACTGCATGTTTACCGCATCTCGGCACCTGTCTGTGTCACTGCCTGTGGTGTTGTAGACTGTACTTTGTATTTGAATAGGCCTTGCAGTGTTGTAGACTGCTGTATCTATTTTGTGTTTGTTATTTCCATGTAAGAAAGACATGGTACTGAGACAGTGCACTTGGCCTGTCACTGTCTATCGGCGGTGGTGCTGAACCGTTCGTCAATCGATGTATGTAGAGCGCCACGAGCTGTCCTCAGTGCTGAAACATTTGAATTTGACTGACAACCAGTTTTCTTTCTTTGTTCTTCAGAACTTGTCTGGCAAAGTGGCTTCACTGTATGTTTTCTTAGAAAGGCTTGCTTGGCTCAATAAGTGACAATTTGTGTTAGGACAGGATATATCAACTATTTTACAGATGTGAACTTAAATGACTTTATCAGAAGTCCCCTCGAGACAGTCTAGCTCCGCCCCTGACTACTTTAGGGGGCCTTATATTGTTCTTTACTCACAGATTATAATATGTTAGCCTGCAAAAAAATTAAAAGTGGAGGACAGCGAAACTCTATCTAATAGCTCCACAAGCAACCTTGTCAGTCCATCCTTCCAGATGGCTTGTATGTGTGTGTGTGTGTGTGTGTGTGTGTGTGTGTGTGTGTGTGTGTGTGTGTGTATGTGTGTGTGTGGGTGGAGGCCATGCCTTAATTCAGATTTGGTTTGCGCCCAGATGATATAACACTCACTATCAGAGAGAGGGTGGACCACTGGGAGCAAGAGAGAGTGTGTATTTGATAATGCGTTTGTGCACACACACCACTTTTTATCTGCCCTATGTCAGTGCACGCAGACTGAATGGAGTGTGTGAGTGAGTGTAGTGAATTAGTTCAAGAAAGTAAGAGATTGCATTACACCTCTGCTGTACCGGTCACAGATGAAGCAGGACACATTTATGTATGCCATGCCATCAGAGAACACTTCCATTATAATTAATTAAAGGTGCTACACTGATTTACATTTCCAGCAATGGAAAGAACATTTACTCAAGATCTATACTTGATGTGCTTGTACTTTAAGTCAGTATTTTCATTTCATGTAACTTTACACTTCTTTACATTTTAGAGGGAAATATGGCATGTTTTACATCACTACATTTATTTCACAGCTAGAATAACTAGTTTAGAGTTCTAGTTAGAACTCTAAAATTTACCCATATATGAAATGCATTTATTTCTGCATGGTTTATGTTTAAACATTCTAAGTTGCTAGGCATTTGCTATGGCATTTGTTGGAGCAGCGGGTTCTGACTATGTCAAGTCATAATTAAATGATAAAAAGAGCAGAGGATAATGACCTGCAAAAAAACCTTCACCAAGCGGCTGAAGTGCAGGAAAGCTGTGTGTGGAAAAGTCATAGTCAAGGTGCTGAATGTCTGCTCAGTGTGTTTGAGGGACACATATAATCAGATGTGTTCAAATGAAGGTGATTTAACCTCCTCACAAACATTCATTGTGTGTAAAACTTATTTTTAGTTCATTGATTATTCATTCATTTTTGTTTTGCCATGTTACTGTTTATGGTTTACAGGCTATTTAGCCTCATTTACCCATTGTGTTACTCTGTTTTCATGAACGGAACACCAAAAGAGAAATATATATTTCTGTTATGATGTTATAAATTAAAAAAAGCTTTAATGGTTACTTATTCACACATTGTTGAAATGCCTAAATTAATAATTGATTAGATTGAATTGTGCGCTATCAATCGACATCAGTATGGTGGTTGTTTATTGTTATTATTATGGCTCATTATTATCCATTTGGGATATATTTAGGCTACTTTGGTAATTTAAATAACATGGGTTTTCTCATTATGTGATGAATGTTGTTTTAT
Source organism: Scomberomorus guttatus (assembly GCA_038419695.1). Taxonomy (NCBI): domain Eukaryota; kingdom Metazoa; phylum Chordata; class Actinopteri; order Scombriformes; family Scombridae; genus Scomberomorus; species Scomberomorus guttatus. Next base: position 27,885,994 of record CM076452.1, read on the forward strand.
AATAATATCACACCACCCAAATATTTCCTTTTAATACCTATTTTCAGTGTCATTTTAGACTGATTTATACTGACGGCCATGCAAAGCGATTCTTAAAGGTTGCAGATTGCAACCAACTGAATACCGTAATATTGGCAGCCTCCATGGAGGGCTCATTCTAAGGTAACAACAACACAACAATTCTTATTTTCAGGTGATTATACACTGATTAAAACATAGTTATGAATATTATATTCCATTTCTGCCAAGTCCGTTCCACTAGATACCACTAAATTCTACACACTGGACCTTTAAAGGTTCTATATGAAGGAATCAGAAATTCCTTCTCATTAGTGACACCTGTGGCCGTTAAATGAGCTGCAGTCAACATTATGTTGCTCGTGTGTGTGCTCGCAGGTGATGTCTTTTTCCTGGCTTACACTTCTCATAATTACATAAAAGATGTAACATTGTGTTTTGCATCGTGTTTCAGCAAAGCATCTCTCAATCCCAGTCCAAAACACAAACACACACACAGGGACTCCTGCTGCACTGTGGCTGCTGGCCGGTGAGAGTCAATCCGCTCTGCCCAACTTGCACAAATATGCGTTATTCAATCACCCAAACCTGACCTGACCCACAAACTGCCAACTTTATTTTACCAACCGTGTTTACCAAACACCAGTAGGCTCACTGAACTGTGGCCAGGGAGCAACGTGCTGTGGCTGGGCAGCAACATGCTGCAGTTTTGTTATGAAATGTGTGCTTTGGACTACCAACAGAAGACACAAAAGGGGTAAGCTATATTCTGCTATCACTCTGGAGCTTGTTTGCTGAGGAAATAATGTTTTAGCTGTGTGTGCTTGGGAGTGTTTTGTTGTGAAATGTGTTGAGGTTGACGGAGGCTGCTAACCGTCTCATTAGCTAGAGAGCTAATATCTGCAGGGTGTTTCTAGTTGGATAGCACCGTTTTTGTTGTGTTGTTGTGTCGTTTGTTGACGTTAGCGGGAGAGAGGCATGGCACTTGGGAGTGCCCAGAAATGTCACTTCCATTGGATTTTTGCTGAAAATCCGGCCCAGGTCCTTCAAATAGAAATCAGTCAGTCAACAGGCTGTTACAGACAACCGAGAAAGTCGGGGAGGTCTCATTTTTTACATTACATTACTACCCATTCACTCATTGGCAATAAAAAATTATTAATACATGTAAATTGCTTAAGAATTCTACATATAGAACCTTTAAAGATACTTAGATTATAAAACAACAGGACCTTATCACAGGTGATGATTAGGCAAACTCATTTTGTGACTTTAGACATTTCTTTGTGAAGACAATGCCTTAATACAATGACAGAGTACCTTTTTAGAATTAGAAATATTGTAGCCAGGTGCAGTTTTAAGTATACAGCGACCCCTAGCGGTTCTAAAGTAGACATCCTAATTACATGCTATTGCATCAGTAATAATGATTCAACTATATAATACATATTAACACTCTGAAAGGGGCCATTCTAATGAGTCATTTTACTTTGATACTTTAAGTACATTGTGCTGATAACACATTTACTTGAGTGAAAGTTTAAATGCAAGACAGGAAGAGTATTTTTACACTGTGGTATTGCTACTTTAATGCAAGTGAAGGAGTTGTAGAAGTCATTCTTCTATCTTCATCAATCCATCAACCCTGTTTCCAGTTGTAGCTTTGATAAACTTACTGTACACTACCTTCCAACCATCAAACTGCAGACAAAGTTAGCAACTAGCTGGTAAACATAGAGGACCATTTAGCAGCTAAAGAGCCAAATATTTCCCTCAGGAGTTGGTGGAGACCAAAAACAGAGCTAAAGAGTGAATATTGGACTTAGAATTATCTAGTGGCCAGAAACACGACTCCAAATGAATGCTAACAATATTACGTTTCTGCTGGGTATTTAAATACGCATCTGTTTAATAACACATTCCCTGTAACATTTTAATTTAAAAAAAGGCCAAACCTTACCTTTTTAAATTAAATGTCATCGTGATGACTTCATCGAAATTACTCATGAAGTCTGACTTATTGATTTAGTATAATGATATGTTTCATACATTTTAAGACAGATCATTTTAGATTTAGCCTCTGTCATGGAAACTCGCCTTTAATATTTAATATCAAATTACTTCAGTGTGTTCAAATAATGCCATGGCATGCATCAATGTGGTTTTAGCCCTTCTTGTTGTTTGTTATGGCCTCACTGTACTTATAGACTAACCTGGTTTTGCTGTCTGCACACACACACACACACACACACACACAAACTTGTTTTACATCCTAAATCCTGGATGATTTCTGTCGTCGAGGAAACCTCTATGAGGCAAACCTGCTTCATTTAAGAGTTATTGATGAATTTTACTGAGAGGACTGTTGAGACAGAATAACATTCATGCAGGAGAGCATCATGAATACTTGGATGCACCTTATGCAACCAAATATGAATTTAATTACACCAGTGAGGCTTTATTCTCTCTAGGCTCTGTAAAATTCTTAATTTGTATGTGGGAGATGGAATAGGTTACCATGCATTATAATGAATTTGTGCATAAACTTCAAAGAATGTATGTAAGCATATCTTGGGCAGCGTCAATAAATGTCTGTTTATTCGTGTGTGTATGTGTGTGCGTATGAGCAGAATCTTCTTATTTTGCATTATGAGTTTGTGTGCACCTGTAATTAATCATGTAGCCACAAACTGTCAAATCATTAGCTCCCATAGCTTCCTTAATGGATTAAGTGTTTACATTTAGTACAAGCTGCCCTTCTTGTCTTAAGAGAATTAAAAGGGAAATCACTGATTTGTCTTTATTACATTAGTATTCATGAATATCATACTTCTTTAGGCACCATGTTACCAGGAACTTGCATCAATGCAAAAATACTTTCTTTCTGTAGATAACCACCAAGCACCTCTTGTTATTCAAAATATTCAAAACCAAAACTAATGAAATCTCACATTCTATGTAATCACTTGTGTAATCAAGTTTTAAAAGCCCCCTTCAAGCTGGCATTGAAGTTACAAACCAGATTCTAAATGTGATGTGTTATTTTGCTGATGAATGTTACAAAGTACGGTATGCATGTATGTAGTATGCAAGTATGACACAGGCCTTTTGCAATATCTTTCTTGCTAGCTGATGTAATTCCCCTGGTATTCATCAGTGTGTGAGCAAGACTGACATACTTTTCTTGGCTTGTGTGTTTCTTTAGTTGGCATTCTTTCCTTTGTCAGTCCAACATTGTTACTTAAGAAGTTCAACAGTTATATGAAGAGCTTATGTCTCATACTGTATACGTGGGCCAACAAAATATGGTCTTACAGCATTGGGCTGTCAGTTCAAAGTTAACCTGATACGCCAGATGGTTTGTTATACAGAACCATCTGAGAAGTCATCTTTGGAAACTGTTTGGAAAAAGGCAGGCACTGTCAATGTCTCAATTTTTTGCATGTGACCTCTGAACATATGTTGTTCATCTTTTGCTTTGATTGGCAGTTATTTCTTAAAGTGTGGAGGTAAGTATAGAGTTTGAATTTGCTGAAACTTTTAAATACATATTTTGTCCTTCTCAATGCATTGTAAGCAGAGATTAAATCTGTTGCAGGCATAGCTGGTGGGATTGTTAAAAGTCAGGTGGCAGAAACAGTTAAGGGGAATTGATATGAATGTGGGAACAGAGGCTCACACCATCAAACAGGTGCTGGAGCCACAGAGAATGCAAAATTTTGTCATTTGGAGATGAAAAAGCATGAGGTTGAACTCTGGTTAACAAGTATTAACCAGGGGAAAAGTCTGTGGGCAACATTTGATCTAGTTTTTTTTTAATTCTAATACATTTGACATCAGTAGAAAATGGGGCGTAATTTACACTTAGGATGGTGGGGACATGTCCCTCTCATTTCTATTGTTTTATGTTAATTTTCTTAATAGAATCTCTCTGAGCAGTGTCCTCTGTCTGTCCAGCTGCCATATTCCAGATGAGAGAAGATCTAAATTGAGTAAAATAAAAACAACATTTAATCTGTAATTTTAAAAAAAGGTTTACAAGTAATAATCTTCTAAAAGATCAGTCAGTAAAGCACAAAGGCTCTTTGTGGTAAAGATGCAGACACATTATCTATCAGAATATATATTCATTGTGCCCGAACCACTTCTGGAACCAAACCTAGGCCCAAAAGTGCTTTGAGGTGTGCCTTTGCAAAGAAGCAGCTCAAGGCATTTGAATTATGACGTGGTAGAGGCCTCTGTGTGCATAAGGATTAGTTTCAGAGGTTTACTGCCAAAAATTCTGGTCAAGTGAAAATTGCAAATGACACATAATTTATGTCTTATCTGCCATAAAAGATGTAGCAGGTAAGGTGAATTATTTTACCTGCCTCAGGATTAAGTTTTTTCTTAAAGAATGTTCAAACGATTCTGACAAAAAAAAGTCACCTTGCTATCTGAAGCTGCCATTGTTGTGGAAGAGTTTGACGCATCCAATAAATGTTTTGTCCCCTCTCGTACGTCACGCTACTAAAGGTTTTTATTGCCATGAACAAAGTCATTTTATTATAGCTTCTCCTCACCTTGGGTGGGGGGGGGCAGTCTGGCATAATTGTGCTCGTCAATCCCTGATACTGAAAATCCTTCAGTAGTCTGGCCCTTTTCATGAGATCCTTGAGTGACAAAGATTTATTTCTAATACCTAGCCTTAAAGCAGAATGTTGTGCACACTTCCATCTCATTATGTTCCAGATTACAGATTTTTTTACTGCCTGCAAACTGACAAACATCTTGTAGACTGAATGACTGTTTTGTTGACACTGACATTTCGATAATACACTGTCAAACACTGTCATTGCAATGTCCTCAGTAATGTCTCTTGGCATTCGGCAGTAGAAGGATTCTGCAGTATTGTCAGGGAGACACTCAAATTGCCACTACTCCTGGTGAGCAGACCAAAATTTACATCCAACGATGTTAGCTTTAGTACGGTCAAAAACTATTTTATTAAGCAGCTGCTGATATCACTGATGAATAATTTGTCTAACCAGGATAGTCAGACACTCAACAATCCAAAGAAATGTGATCCCCTGAAGTCTATTTTTAGACAGTGAAATAAAGATAACCAAAGTAATGCCACAACTCCAAAGAGAATCAAGAGATTTTTCTTTTTATAGGATTTATAATATTATTGCAACAAAATTGCTTACTTTCACCTGAAGCATGCCCTTAGCTAACTTAACTGTGAGTGAACTGCTTTGCAGGAAGCTTTAACATGTTTACACAACTCTGAATAACTCACACAGATGTTCAACAAACCTCAGTCTGGATAAGATTCACTAGGATTTAATAAGTGATGCAAAATCAATCGTCACCAGAGATACCATGCCAGTTGAAGGGGAAAATGTTTTTTGTAATGTGTCTGTAATCCAGTTATACTACTAAGTGACTAGCAAATAAAGTTCAGCAAAGGACAACAAAGTGACATTAAATTGGGTTTGCTTTACACTTTGGACAGAAAACAGTGCAGAATAAACTATTATACTGTAAGATATCATTATAATAGATACTTCTAAATAACATTCAGCTTTTGATACTGTGTCAGTGAAATGTGCCTACAACTCATTGGTTTGACTTAACAATTCACTTTAAAAAATAAGTCCTTAAGAAGAATCAGAATCATAGAAAGTTTGAACATCTACAGTTGAGCAAACTCAATCTGCTGAAGACTGTGTGACAAGGATGAAAGCTCAGGGACAAGCAAGTAAGTGAACCTGGGGTTGAGATTGTTTTGTCAAGAAACATTTTCTTTTGTTGCTTTATTGAACTATGAATTTACGAACCACATTACATCTACATGTGATTTGAGTTCAACAGATATTCTTTTGTTTAAACCATTCATCCAGTATTGTTTCCAATGTAGATGGGAACGACAACAAGAAAACATATTCAGAAATTTCATTATCTGTTGTGCAAAAGGAACAAACATAACTTTAGAAATTGAATCTTAATCTAAGGAATTCACCAGATGGATACATAACATGAATTAGTTAGGAATTATTTTCTTTAGCTTTGGGTAATATAGGATAATCATAAATAAAAAAGTTTTTAATCTTGCAGTGCATATGATAGCCCAATAAGGAAATCATTTTCACAAGTTGGGAGTGACCAGAGGTCAAGTACAACCAATTTGAGTCTGCGTACCTGATAGGGAAGCCTATTAGACTGTCCCTACGGTGTAAAATGCAAATATCTAAAGGTGTGAAAATGTTTCCTGGCAGAACAGCTCGAACATTTTCTCAAATACATGGATCAGTGGCAAGAGACCTTTTTGGTCAGTAAAATCCAGACATATGTCTAAACCTCTGTAGTGCATGCTGGAGGTCCTCATCTAGATTCTAAACCTTTCGTGTATGTATGTTAAATTGAATAAAAAAGCAACCTAAATCAACCTTATCGCCTCCTAAAAAGGCTGTACGACTTTTTTTATTTTTTCTCTTGGGCCCTCCAACTTAAGCATCATAAAGTATGACTCATCTGTGATTCCCTGGAGAGCTGTAGGAAACACTCTCTCCAATGAATGACTCACCTACAGCTTCTATTGTTGCTGATTCTTTAGCTGTTTGGCATAACATTGAACAGTTAATAATATTATACTAATATTATACAATTAATAATACAATTAAAAATATTGTTATGGCTCTTATTGAGCCATAACAATATTTTCACTGGCACAGTGTCTTTTAAATATCCCAACTGTGTAACAGGAACATATGGAGTGCCTTGGGACACCTTTCCTCAACCCAGTCTCACATCAAAATGTGTAAAAGCTGGCGCACAGTGCAAAACATATTAGTTTTACAATAACAGCTCTAAAATATTTTTTTTGTTTGTTTTTTTGAGCTGTTATGTTGTTTGTGTCATTTTATGTTACTGTTTGATGATGTTCTTTTAATTTTAGAATTTGAAGGTTAGCGATTGGCTGACCAGAGGACCCGCCCAGAAGTATTTTCCTCACTGTCATCATGTTAAGGTTTTCTTTTAATGATATCTTTTTCTTTAATGACATATTTAACATTTCTCAATACAAAAACACGAAAATGGATAAAATTCTGACAATAAAATGAGTCATTGAACAAGGGACACTGTGGAAAAGGAGTGGCTATAAAACAGTGAATACATTTTCCAGTGATTGTGTTTCGGGAAAAATGCTTTTTGGCCCAGTGTGCATCATGTGACAGACCGGGAAATCGTAATTACATGGTTTGGCCACTACGTGAAATTGGCTTGGCCCAAATACATATTCAGCATAACCAGATGCATTGTCTGTTTTTGGTAGAGTAGTCAATACAAAATAGCAACCATGCTCTGCGAGCACCCCATTAGGGGAACAGAGAAACGCAGTGAAACTGTTTGGGAATTCAAGGGACAAGGGAAACACTGCATTGATGAGCTGCTGATGAAATGTTTGCGGTTTGTCGAATGCAGCGCTTTGCTGAGTGGATCACCTTGACAGCGCCTACGGATGGAATCATCAGGCTTCCATTGTTCTTCAAGGTCAACAGGTGATAATTTTAAGAAAATGATGCTGATACAGCATCAGACACCAAACTGTTTCGGCACACATTGCATGTAAGCTGCTTCATCACCTGTTGAACAACAAACCCTCCTATATACACCAGTGCATTCTCCATCAGACCCCCATTAGTGAGTTGGCAGGTAACTGTGGTCCAGTATCACACTACTGATGTCCTCAAATGGAGAGGAGGCAGTGTCAGAGTCATCAGCCGGCAGGCACTACAGATGACATGTCTACAGCAGACAAGGAGACTGTCTCATCCTGGGCCGTCACATTGCCAGTGTTCCCCAGAGAAACCCCACAGCAGATCATTAGACAGCAGAAAATGCTCTGGAACTGAACTGAACTCGGGTTGTTGTTCCACCCACCTGTAATTTGCACATGAAGTGACATTATAGTTCTGTATTGTATCATCTAATAAAAATTGTAATGCATATAACATAGCATTGTGTATTCAAAATATTCCTACCTGATACCCTGATAGAATTGAACAGGAGCTCTAAATGGTCCTGGCTGTAGTGGTATATGCAGACATAAACACTGTGACTGAAGCAGCTCTGGAATCATCAAGATGAAGGTGTCGATGTTAATGATGAAGCCAGTCACAGAGAAGTACCTTTAAAAACTGAAAATAAATCAAATTAAAATAGTAAAAACTGGCAATACTGGCAATACTGTAAATATTTACAGTTATTACCCCGTTTCACTATGAGGGTATCATGTAAACAGAACACATTTTGGCAAAGTTATCTGCCTGTTATCTACCTGAAACAATGAAACTTTGTTTATCCAACAAATCAAATTTCCACATCACTTGAGAGGGAGTGGCATTTATCCCCTTCCCATTTGATAGTCTATTTACTTTATATGAAACAGGGCAATTAGGTTAAAATATTTTAATGTAAAAATGTGATTGTGACTATAACTATATATAGAAAAAAAAGGATTGAGAATAAATAACTCTGCTCACAACAATGTTTTGGTAATAACCGAAAAATGCTACTACAAAGGTTCAACCAAAGACGTTTTAACATACCAATGATGAGACACGTATGTTGCTTGATGAACTTCTTAAACACTTCAACTTTACGATACCCACACATACCTCAAGCACCTCCAATTTCTCGGGTAATAGAAAAGGATAAAAGGCAACAAAAACAACACCAAACTGGAATATCAAACCAATTTCATAGCAATGAACATCGAACTCCATTGAACACAGAACTGAACATCGAACAGCAAAAACCTTAAACAGCAAGTCATTCTTAAAAAAAGTAAAGGTTAAGGCCAATGAGAGACATGAGTCAAATTGTCTGCACAGTTATATAAATATACATTTTTAAATTATCGTATTGACCCAAATATAAGAAGACCCTGATCATAAGACGAACCCCCTTTTCAAGACTCATTTGTGGAAAAAGAGTTACAACTTGGATTAAATACTTATTTGTTTTTTACTCACAAAACTTTTATTGCACTTCCAAAAACATAACGAGTGTACTTCTCCTGGTTCACTGTCTCTGCTCCGCTCTGTGGAGCACACACACACACACACACACACACACAGTGTGCTCAGCCCTGCCCACGGTGAAACAGTGGAGAGAAGTGAAACTCAGCGTGACGATAAATGACAGCAAAACACTTTCGAGTTGTTTATGCTTGAGTATGAGTATGTTTATTTGTTATTTACCTAATTTATGTGCACTCTGCGTTTCATTTCAGCAGTGTGAGGTTCCCTACTGCGCTTTGCTGTCATTTATGATCATGAGTTTCTCTCCTCTCTGTTTCACCACGGGCGGGGCTGACTCTCCACACACACAAACTCAGCGGAGCAGAGGAGAGACAGTGAAGTAGTCGAGTTGACAACGATACTCATTACGTTACTTTTTCTCAGTTGTTGGTTATCTTGGCCTACTTTTGATAAAAATAACAATAACTTTATTTGTATGGCACCTTTCATACAAGAAATGCAGCTCAAAGTGCTTTACAACCAAAGAAATGACATGCACCAAGTGCTTCACATTAAAAGGACATAAAAGAACATAAAAGCATGTAAAAAACAATGTAGCATAAGATGGAAAGTAAAACCCCCTTGATAACATTAAGAAAAATGAGAAAATAAAAAGAAAATACAATACATAGAATGTGTACTTCGGTGGTGGTAGTTTGAGACTTTAAAATTCAGAAAGTATTTTGCCATGTGTACACAATCTGTAAATCCATAAGCCATAAGCAAACAGAACCTCCCTTTTCCCAACAGACACAGACTCACCACCGGTCTCCATTAACCGAAATAAGCCTCTTTCAGCTTACCCCAGAACGTCTTCCCACGGGTTTAACCTCACTGCGGGTCTTATCTGTGTCAGGCGCAACTCAAAGCTTGCCCCAGAAAGAAACCACCCTCAGTGGTGCTGTGGGGGTTAAATCTGTGTTTACACTAGCAGGAATACTGTCTCTAATTGAGGTTATTTTGTTGTTGAAGAACAGTGTGAGCTCCTCACACTTTGCTGAAGACTGTAGAGAGGTGGGGGCAGTGTTGAGCAGCTAGTCAATAGTGGAGAATAGTACTCTAGAGTTTCCAGCGTTCTCTGTAATAATTTTAGAGAAGTATTCCTTTCTTGCCATGCATACAGCTTTGTTATAGGTAGTTATTGGCTTCTTTGTATATATCACAGTGAACTGTGAGCTTAGTTTTCCTCCATTTTCTCTCAGCTGCTTGAAAGTTTCTCTTGATCTCATTAACACTATTATTGTTTAACCATGGGGTGACTGTTGGTTGACCTCTTTTTGACTTTTAGTGGAGCAACAGTATTTTACACAGATGACAGTGCACCATTGAGATTTTCTACCATGTCATTGAGAGAGCAGTCACGACTGTGTGGCTCGAATGATCTGATAAGATCAGAAAATGTTGCTTCAGCTTTGTCATCTAAAACCCTCTTTTGGATTATAAGTTCCCTTTTAGTTCTAGTTAAGGTTATCTCTGCATCAAAGAGCACACAGTGATGGTCAGAGAGAAGTAATTCAGTTACTGAAACATTATCTATGTTTAACCCAGTTGTTATCATTAAGTCTAGAGTATTACTATGCTGGTGAGTCGGACCATTTATATGCAGAGTTAGTCCAAAACTGTCTAGTAAATTTATGACCTCTATAGTTTTAGAGTCATTTCTTCTTATTAAAATGGATATTCAGGTCTCTGTTTAGGATCACCTTATCACATCTGGTAACACAGAGTGAGATCAGTTTAGAGAACTCCTGTATAAATATTGGTGAGTGTTTTGGTGGCTGATATATTGTAACAAAAAGTACTGATTCTGCTTTGAGTTCAATAGCAAGATATTCCATTGACATAAATTCACCCAGTTCAATGACTTTAAATACAAGCTGTGAGGAGAAGATAGCTGCAACCCCCCCCCCTCCTCTCCTGCTTTGTCTGGCTGATTGATAAAAACTATAGTTTGGAGGACAGGCCTCAAGCACTGTTGCTGTACCAGTGTCGTTATTGAGCCAAGTTTCAACTAAGAAAATGCAGTGCAAGTTTTTTTTTTTTTTTTTCTGTTATCAGATCATTAACTAGAAAAGTTTTATTATTCAGTCATCTGACATTTAGGAGGGCCAATTTCAGCTGCTGAGAATTTGCGTTAGGAGGGGAGACTGGTTTTGGCTTGGCATTGACAACTTTAAGATTACTGTAATTATTATGGCCACCAGCTGTTTAAGATTACTGGTATGTTTAGTGAAGTAGCATGGCGCCTGTCTCTGTTTTATCAGTTCGTCAATTTCATCAAGCTTCTGTCTGGCTGTTTTAATAAGCAGTTCAGTCGGTGATTGTGTTTCAATTCAGCATTTTGAATCCCCTGTGTGCAGCTGAGCAGTGAGTCCGTGAGGATTGTTAGTGGTGCCAGTGACATTCGTGTGACCCCTTCCCTAATGTGCAGCAGTGGGGGGGTTTGATTTGGTGGTTGGTGGGAGGTTTTGTTGTGGATTTTGGTGCGGAGGGGAGCATTGTTGAAGGGGTGCCACTGTAGCTGCTGTCCTTCTCGCTGCCGTTGGCCAGGAGGGGGCTGGGGGGTGATGGTATATCAGGCATCCTCCTCTCTTTGCTGATGGCCTTGTGGGGGATAGGGTGGGCGGGGGGGATAGGGTGGGCGGGGGGGGCATCAAAACGATCACTGTGTCTCTCCATCTTTCAGGCCCCCTGACACTGTAGGCTAGTTGTGAGGGACGGTGGCTCGCCTCAGTGTGGAGGGGAACACTCATTTTACAGATTTTTGGCACCATCTGTTGATGTGAATGTATATTGACATTTAAAAGTCTAGACCCTGAATATAAGACGACCCCACTTTGTTATGCCCGGGCCACACATCCCATGCGCCGCAGCAGCCACGGTCATATTGACATCATATCAGCAACATTACACTTTTCACTATGGTTTCAATGTCTATATGTGTAGAATATGTCACAGACATGAAGTTTCACCACTGCGGGTCAGCCTGCGCGCTGCATGCCAGGGCAAGGAGCCTCTCTCAGCACAGAGAGTTGGTGACACATGGAGCTTCTTTTCTCGACTCCTGCCTGCTTTCTGTGATATTAGCTCAAACTGGGGCTCCTGCCTGCTGTTTCACCTGCTTCCAGACGGAGAATTAGCGTTGTTATTTTCCTTATTTGTTGTCAGTTTCCCTCCTGACAGTTTTGAGGTTTGTGGGAGTGTGTTTGGCTCGTTTAAGGAACTTGGTGTCATCTGGGGGGATTTTCTTCACTTGGAGCGGTGACAGCGGGGGTTTAGCTGTCAGAATAATCAATATAATCAATTAAAAAAACCCATCCTGTGTGAGGAGTGGCTGACACAGACATATCCCCAACCAGACCCCGCCATGCCCGTCAGAAAGAAAGCCGCTTTCACCTCACATATTATTTATTTTTCACAATTGAGCTCACGCTTCTTAACCTTTATCTGTCTAAATTAAATATAAATAAAATTCATAATTAAATGATATGAAACATTCTATTATTGATGGCCATTATCAATGTGAAACTCTGTAGAATGATAGAGCTGGCAGTGGCATCACTTGCCTCACCAACTTGTGTTGATGTCCTAGTTGACCTGGCTTTATTGGGCACCTTCAAATGAAGTAAGAAATCAATATTAGATAGAAATCAATATTAATCTAAAATGGACGTTTACTTTCAATATCAGGTTTAGTGGTAATTCCTGTTATGTTAGCAAAAGATCATTTGTATGCTCATCATTCCAGTCAGTTTCCACTATAATCAAAATAATAATCAAAAAACACTATAATCTTACAATACAAGTACAATAACCGTGTTCACATTGTCTGGAAAGGATGCAAAAACTGAATCACATTCCTTCACACACACAATTTGCCCAGTTCTGTCAAAATCATCTGCTTTGAAAAGATAGCTATAGACAACTGTTGTGTCATTAGGCTCAAAATCCTTCCATCTGACAGCTATGGCCCAAGCTTTCCTTAGTCCAGGATCTTTGGGGAACCTTTGACAAAAACAAGGCTATCTCAAAATTACTTCTGGCATGTAGCTAAATGGTGCAGCCAGTGCATTAAGCTAGCAGCATAAATATGGCTTACTAGATCTAGCTAATTTAGGCTAGCTAGTGTGTATAATCTCATGAGAACAAACAAATTCCAGCTGATAATTTTCTAAAAAAAAAAGTAAATTATACAAATAATGAGGTTATTGTTAAGTAAATATCACATTTACCCCTTGCCAGGTAGTGTTTTAATAATTATTCACTATTGTCATGTTTTCGTTAGGTAGCCATCAACACAATGGTGTCCGTAAGGTCATTTTCAGGATAGTCTGAAGCAACATTTCATGCTCACTAACTTACATAACAGTAAAATACAATAAAATTGCCACTTACTTCTGAAAAGTAATCCTGCAATGCCTGAACGTTTCATCTGTTTGTATCCAAATGCAGCAAGCCTGCAGCATTTTTCCAAGCGGTCTACTCTCTGACTCTTGACAGTTGGCCACCTCTGCAACCACACAGATGCACATCAAATCTCAAATGTGGTATCTACGTTGATGGTGCTAACCTACAAGAAAGATAGCTTGCTGCAGTCAGTCAGTTTCTTCTGTAGTTGCTTCACCTCCAGTGGAGTTATTGAGTGGAAATATGGACAGCACCACTCTGCCATTGCAACTACATTGTGGCCAGAGGGGGAATTATACAGTGGATGAGATGTGTCAAATGAACTGCATATCCAAAACACTGTGCAAATTTGAAAAACACAAGCACATCAATGGAGAACACAAGCGCATGAACAGAAAACACAAATGCAAAAATTACAACACAAATACAAAAGTTACAGCACAAATGCAAAAGCCACAATGGAAGTGAGCAACAACAGGTATTGACAATGAAACAGCCGACTATTAGTACCGGTGTAGGTATTACCTGCACATGTGGAAGAGGAAAGTTCTTGCCTGTTTGAGAAGTGAAACATTATTTGCTGGCTAACTATGATTACTATTGCTATGTGATTGTCACAAATGAATAATGTTGTTCAATGTCTTTATATTTTCATATTTATGTACTCTCTGCCATCCAATGTTAGGCTATTATGAAGCTAGCTATGTTGAGCTGAGTTTATACATCTATTTGTATCTTGGCTCAACAGCATTCAGTGATGCTGCTCCTCCTTACTGAGAAATATTAACATATAATCTCCAATACCATAGAAATTACTGTATGTTCCATCAGTTTACGGTTTGTTGAAGAAAACCTGCCAGCGAGCAGGTTAGGTTCACAGAGTCGATTACCATGCTAACTGATCCAGTGGCACCACAATGAGTTTTGAAATGGGGGGGCATCCCAATATTGAGTTATAACCAACTAGTCTGATGTGTGTAGAGGTGTGTGTGTGTGTGTGTATTTCAGAAAGAAAGTTTAGAGAGAGTAAACCTGAACTCTTGGTTGACTAACCCTGAGCTGTCAAACTCAGAGTTTTTCGGTTTCAGAACTGGTGATAAAAATTAGTTCAAACAACTATTAGTTCAATTAACCCTGAGTAAAGCTTCTGCATGAGGAGATAAAAAGCCCTCATCAATGAAACACAGATAACACGATTCATCATGGCAACAGGAGAGAAAAGGGCTCAATCCTCCTACTTCTCCCCAGTGGAGTTGGAAATATTAATGAATGCATATGCAGATTATGAGCATATATTTGAGAAAAAAAGCAATACTGTAGCAGCAGCAAAAGAACATGAGCTGGCATGGCAGAAAATTGCTAACCACGTCAATGCATAAGTATTAATTGATAAAAAAAAAAAGCTTTATATTCAGCCACATCATCCAATAAAGCATTCCAATGTTGTGTGTGTGTGCGCGTGTGTGTGTGTGTGTGTGTGTTTGCGTATGCATGTGTTCTAGTACATATATCTTTGTGAGGACGATTTGTCTGGTCCTCACTTTGGACAGAACTTCAGCTTCTATTGTAGGCTACTGTAAGTGTCCATACAGCGTTTTACTCTGGCAGAAAAGCATTGGCAGGGTGCTGAAGAGTGCTGGGATGAAGCACTCGTGCGGTGAGTGAAAAAAACGTTGTGGGTGGGTTTTGTTTCTATGACAACAATATCTTGACAATTTCTATGATAACATATAACCACTCTAACTGCCACTGTATGATAGACTAGCATTGCCCCTTTGCTTTTTATTATCTATTTGTTATTCTTACGATATTTTGTTTGACATTGTTTTTTCACCATGAGCACCAACCGGAGGATGCTTGCCCTCATACTTTGTATGGAGGAGCTTAATAATGATGATGTCCCTGCTGTCACCGCTCAATCTGACAGCTGTAGAGCAAGGAGGATGTTTCTGTCTGACATATCATAAAGCTCAGGATAGACAAGGATGGCCAGAACAAGCTTCTCCTCCATTTTCTTGGCTACCAGGGTGACGAGTCCCGCCCCATCTGATAAATGATTGGTTGCCTGAAAATGATGACATGATGACTAAATGATGACTAGAGGCGCTCAGAGTGGCCGCACAAAAAGGTCGGGCATACTGGCCAGTACTGGCTGTAACCTACTGCTGCGGCTGTAAAACAGTGGATAAATTGTTTTGAGCATCATACAACCCCTGCAAAATGACTCGTCACTTTCACTATCAGAATTTGATCCACCAGACCAATAACATGATGCAGTAACTGTCTGTCATAATATGCCTCTCATATTGTGACAGGCTGCTAGTAGCTCACTGCTAAAATGAAGTTTCACAGCTGAGAGGCTCTTAAAGCTCACTGAGAAAGCTTTTAGCTTTACAGTACATTCAAATTTACCTCAGTTTGAGGCATGTTCACCTCACACTGATCAGGAATAGTGCCTTTTTCCAGTGACCAAGTTGTCTGATTTTAAATGCAGGTATTTTGTTTTTCTCTGTGCTCAATAGAACCAGGCTCTGATTCCCTGCTGGTGCACTGCTTGGAGCATTTGCTAACAACTACAATCTTTCACAACAGGGACTGAAACATGAGCAGCCTGGCTTTTCCAATTCCTTTTACTTTGGCTGTTGTCAAGGGACATGATCAGAGGGAGCCATGTTTGTCTATGATCTGTGAAGGAACCAGGAAATTACAAAATTGGCTTCCATTGCCCATTACAACTCTGACTCAAAAAAAGAAAAAAATGGTTCCATGAACAATGGCTCCCAATGATGCCCTGCTTTGTCAGGGTCTGTGTCGGCCAGTCCTACTCGGACAGTTACTCACCAACACGACACATAGCAACATATCATCTCTCCTCTCTGTTCCTTTGGACTCACGTGACGCTTGCTGCTTGAGATGCTGGCCATCAGTGAATTTGAACGCTACGTTAATTGGTTTTATAGTAGTTCTGAGATGGTTTTAAACAACATTGCCTTCTGTCATTACTCTTAGTTACTTTTATTTAATTTTAGCCACTTTCATTGCGTGATCACACTTTTTTAGAAATTTGCCAGTCTCACCTCCTCTGGACCACCTTGACTGCTGCTAGCTAGCTAGGTTAGTTTTTAGCCTGGTGGCTAGGCTAGCTGGTCACTTTTACTGTGGATTTTAAGCAATTTTGCTCTTGGATTTTACCCCTCTCTATCACTGGTTGCTTAACTTCTTGTCGGTGTCATTCCTGGTAAAACTATTGATATATTTCCAAGTATGGTCACCTCTTCATTTATCTGTGAGATCAAGAGTGAGTTAGCCTCCATCAAGCGGCTCATCATGGTCCTTCTCCAGCGGCAGACTGACCGTGGCTCCCAAGTAGCCACGCTGGAGCATCCTGAATCCACGACTGTATCGGGGGAAAGCACCCTGATACAAAAGTAAATGGCATTAAATGGCATAATCACACCTGAAGTGCAAGTACTTGTGGACCTCCTTCAGGCAGCATTCACTGAGAATGATTTCAGATAAAACGCCTGCAGGAGGGGTTTTGAATGGTAATGTGGAATGTTATTGTGTCAGAGCTGTATTACATATGAGTTATAAAGCTAAACAGTGAAGCCACAGAGTAAGGCCAAATAACATGGAGTTACTGAAGAGACCAGATAGAAGAGGGCACCTGTGCATACTTCAGCAAGTTTCACCTCCTGGTGGAGTTTGTCAAAACTCCTGATGAAGCCTTCCCTCTCCATGATCACAGAGCTCTTCTGCGTCTCTCACTTGTCAGTGTTGACTATTCATATGATCTCTTTTGTGTCATTTTCCATGACACTGTAGGTGCAGTATTGAGCACAGAACCCAGGACTGTCCATACGACCATCAGCTATGAATAGTGACAGATTGACAAGAAACAAACATTTGTTGTCAAACCTGAAGACAACATTGTCAGCACAGATTCATGAGACAGTTGCCAGTGGTGGTATGATTGACTATTATACTCACCATGTACTATAACATTTCTCAGTTGTGGCAGAGACATGACTATGATCGGTTCAACTGTGTTAAAGACAATTTGTTTAGAGTGGGCAACATAGATAATAATGAGGATATGATTGTTAACACACAATTTCAAGAAGCAGTCATACCATGAACCATAACCAGAAGACTGAGTAAAGACAGCTTGGACTGAGTTTTATGACCACCTTTCACCAAATGATCAAGATGACGGGAGTGCTCCACAACTCTAGCAAAAATCTAATGATTTTATTCCGACATTGGAAATTTGTCTGCAACAGTGAATTTACTTGAAAAGTCATTTGGTGTAAGGCTGGCATTGGAGAGACTGTACTTTGATGCCAACATGTCGGCAGACATGAAGCAGAAACTAGACTGCTTCTATTTCCAACACTTCTTACCAACTCTTTTTTTTTTAGTGAAGAAGGTGTAGCTACAGTAGGCTACACAAGCAAATTGTTATGAGTATACATAGACTATGTTCTATGACTATGACCATTTCAATGCATATTGACATTCATGAATTTATATGTGTGTACTGGAAGAAATTACTTCATTAACCACTTTCTTACTCCTGAATCACTTACCCGAAATACTGTAAATGACAATTCTATTCTAATAACAATTGATATTCTACTTAAATAAAAAAGGCAGGTCTTAACTTTTCCGAAGTTTCCAGTTTATTAACAATTCATTTACATGCATGCATTTGTCAGACGATTTTATACAAAGTGACTGATCTGCCTTATGTAGGTCACAAGAAATAAACATAGCAATACAATAGTAAATATAACATGTAGAGAAGGCGAGGCAGTTTTGTTTACATTTAGGCTCAGAACAATGGTCCATGAAATGTTGTGAGGAGGGCATACACCTTCCAGACTTGGTTTCATGGGTAATGTTCTATTGTAATGGCCCATTCAACATAAATCCTAAGGTGAGCAATTTCCTGTGTCTGCAACACCTCCTCCTGGGTAAGCTGTCTATTACACCTTAGGAATGGTGGTATTACAAGACTGACATTTATGGCAGACAAAAGGTCACTAATAAATAAGCCTTTATCTGCCATTACCTCGTCCACTTCCTCTAACAAAGAGAGAATCCCAGACAACTTTGTGATTTCTTTGTCTGATATTGACCCTGTATATAAGTCACTGACGAAAGTAAGTGCACCAGATGGGCTTATGCCAACTAAGGACTTAAAGGTGGTCGTTCTTTTGTAATGGGAGTAGGTTTTGGAACTTTTGAACTGGCCCTTTGTACATGTAATTCTGTACAGTCTACTGTCACTCTTGTATGCGGAAAAGTATTTTTGAACAGACAGACAGAGACAGACAGAGGCATAAGTTCATTTACTGTTTCTCCTTGAAGGCCAAACAGGGATAGATCCTAACATGTAACAGAGAAAGTTTGTCCAAGTGATGCAAATTCTACTGACAGTTGCCTGAGATACATTGAAATGAATAGCAAGGTCCTGCACTAAAAAACCCTACCTCAAACTGGTCTATGAGAGGTAGGCTTTGCTCTTTGAATCCCTTTCTAATGATGTGTTGATCTACTTGTTTTTGTCTCTGCTTGACTCCATCCTACCATATTTTCAGCTGTAGGTTGCAAAGCCCTAAAAACAGCCATGAGAGTGATATAATCTTTCAACCATTTGTAGAACATAATTAGCCTGTCATCACATTGGAATCGTTCAAGAAAGAACCGGTAGTTTCTTAGTTTCACAAGTTCCTCTTCTTGGCACGCGGTGGTCTTGGGGGCCTCTTGAAGCTGCTCATCCAATGGCAGGGCTCTTTGGTCGTAATTGTGATCTGCATGCGGTAAACTTGTCTCTACTGTGCTGAAAGTGCAAAGTAAAAATGGAAATATGTTTTATGTGGCCATTTTAGTAGTAGCTTATATCTTTCCAGCAGATCAGCAATGTTAAAGCTCTGCAACCATTGACAATAAGATTAACTTGATGTGGAGGCTATTCAGGTGCATCCTGTCCACAGATAACAGCATCTGCATGACTGGAAAACATTAACAGAAACATGCCTTTTGTTAAATTACACAATAACGTCCAGCATTTAATCAGGTAACTGAATTTGCTAGTAAAATGTTAACAATTCAGGTCACCTGCAACCATGGCTAATAGATTTTTCTTATATCAATGAATGGTTAACAATTGCATAGTTGAGTTGATGTATTCAGTGACAATTGATGTTGAAATGAAAGTTAAACCTAAGTAAACTGTCTCCTTATTCCAACAACACAATTTCCCAGCCAGAGTCATTTTTAAAAATTGCCTTTTTGGGAGTTGGTAGGATTGGAACAAGTGCGTGCTTTGCAAAATTGTGATCCAGCCTTCTCCCAGGGTCAGTATTGTAAGGTGCTCTAGAAGTAGTTTGAGATGGAGGGTCATCTTTTTCCTTCTCACCACCAGCTTCCGCACTTTCACCATGTTTCAAAGTCTCTTGGCTGGTCCATGACTTTACAACACTTTCAATGAATGAGAGAAGAGTGATATATTCACCCTGTGGGCTTTTAGCTTTCTAAATGATAAAAGCATTGAACAAGCTGATTTGGAATAGATAGGTTACAAATTTCTTTGTCAACTTATGCCATTTCCGGACAAAAGGATAGTACACAATATTTTGGTTCAATTTGTCTACCCCATTCATGGCATCATTTGCCTTTTGCATTGCAACTTTATCTGACCTCTCTGCCATACCTGTCTTCCATATTATTCTGATGGGGTGTTGTAACCATCTTCACAATTTTTTTTGGTCCCGCCATGCCAAAACCATCACATTGTCATTGTAATGCATGATTCTTTCCCCAATCCTGAGACCAACATTTCCAACATCTCAAATGATTGGTGATTTATCCCTGTATATCCTAGGTATACCACAGACATGGACTTTGAGATCAAGTAGGCACTCACTCAATGCTACAGAGTTATAGAAGTTATCCATGAACGTTCCGTAGCCATGACCAGCTAGGCGATCAAGAAGAAATACAACTGTGTCTTCTAGGGCAGCCCCTTTTCCACAATAGGGCATCATGTTATACAAGTATGCTGTGTCAGAATCGCAAAAATCTTAATATAGGATTTTATGCCATATTTGATGGTTTTTGGGGATTGTACACTCTGAAAGCAAGGCACCCACACCACAGAAACATACCCTCATCAGTGCAGATGTTTGTGTAAGGTTGATACATTTCACGGAATTTGGATACAAGGTAATCTAAGACAGGGCAGACTTTGCACAATCTGTTAGTATCATTTGCTGGCCTTGCATCATTATCATTAAAATTAAGAAATCTCCATATGATTTCAAACCTGTTGTGAGACATAACCTTGTTGAAGTAGGGGGTAGCTAATATTTCATCTGTAGACCAGTGCATTTCAAGGTCAGGCTTATGAATGATACCAGTGAGTAAAAACAACCCCAGAAATTTTTCTGAAACTGTGACAGGTTTCCAAGCATGAATCCCAGTAAGACAGCTAGCATGCCGACCCCCAAGTGTAAAAGTAACGGAGCATTACTTGGATTAGTAACTGTAATGTGATTACTGAATTTCAAATTGTAATCACTTACACTACTCGTCTCTGAAAAAAAGCAATTACATTACTGCAATGTGTTACAAAGTAATGCATTGCTGTCTAACTCTGTTTACCAGCCAGAGACGGTTTAATGAAAAGATGCTATTGAGTTGCATTATGGGAAGTGTAGGATCCAGTGTTTTTGGAGCTTGAGCTATACTAGAGACTAAAAGTCAGGATATCTCTGCTGCATGCAGCCATGTAAACAGAATTGCTTGCTAAAGCATAGGCCAGCACTGTCAGATTCTTCCACTGTGGAAAGCAATTTCATTTGCTGAAAATGTTGGGTTAGTATGGACTAAAGGCAAAAATGGAGAGAAAAATATTTTGCTTGCTTTGTGTGGATGTACACATAATAGTACATATTTTAAATAAAAAAAACATTTCAGAGAAAAGTTGTAGACTGATTTTTCTATCCTTGCTTTCTCCCTCATCTATAGCGTTTTCAGTCTATCTATTCATTTTATTCTCTCTTATTTCTCTCTCTCTCTCTCTCTCTCTCTCTCTCTCTCTCTCTCTCTCTCTCTCTGCTCCACAGGCAGATCTCAGAGAGCAAAAAGTTTAAGCGTTCTCTCTCCCTCTGTCTCTCCACCCTCCTTTTTCTCACTAGGATTCACTCTCCCTCTTTCAGTCTTGTCTTGGATGTCAGAGGAAACTAATTTAAGCTGGAGGTCTGAGCCTTCAGCTCTTTCCAATATGTCAAAACAGAAGAATTGTTCTAAGATGAAAGAGCAGATCGAGGCCTCAGGATATTGAAAAGGACAGTGGGACATTTTATATATACATAACTTATATGTAACAGAAGGGTTAGGCAGGATACAGTACCAGATGTCCTTGGAACCTCAAAAAAATACTGTACACTGAGAAGGAAAAGGAGGAGGCTTTAGAAAAGCTAGGTGATAGAAGAATGTCATTTATTGAAAAAAAAGTTATATAAGATGAATACATACAAGACAATTTTGCCAAAACATCACATCTATATTTGAGGTGCTGAAAAAAGGGAGATTTACATAATTGAGAAGGGAAGTTGAAAGGCAAGTGTCCTTGCAAGAACATTGCTCCATTCATGAAGGTAATAATGTTGTTATAGAAGTTCTGACAAAGCCTCATGAAATTAACATAACACTTTGAATTTCTTGGCACTGTAAAAACCCTATATGGAGCCAGAATGATATTGGAATGCATTTTTTTTAAAAAACAAAACAAAACAAAACAAACAAACACAAAAAAAAACAGCCTTGGAACATAACCTTACTCAATGGTGTCTATGATAAGGATGAAAAATGTAAAAACAAAAAAAACATTACATTTACATTTAGTTTTATTTTAAATTATATATATTTTTGGTTTTAGCAGCCTTAACATAATTTCTCATAAGTCTAAGATCACGTAGCCAGTTTAAACATGACTGCAATAACAATAGCAACACAGAGCAGGCTGAATGGTGTAGATAGCTTTTAGACAGCAGGGATTTCATGACATTAGAAGAGAGTGTTGGTGGATGTCACAGATGGAAGTAACCAAATTTCCTACCTGTGTGTACAACACTGAAGTTACAACTACAAACTGCAAGTTACAAGTATGAATTTTGACCCCTTGGCACAGGTAGAGCTGATGTCGAATTCATCCCTGTGGGTGCTTCTATGAACCGGCGGACTGGTGGAAGTGTGAGCAGTGACAGGAGCACAGCAGGCGCAGTGGAAAACGGTGCAGAGGGTGTCCTGGCACTGAGGATCCTGCTCAATGTGTTGGTCAGGAATGCAGGGAAATATCAACAGCTGTACAGATTAAATGCTACAACCAATGACAAGAGACAATTCCAATGCTGCTGCATATGGAGGCACACATATTCCAGGAGGGTGTGCTGCACAGAGGATCAGATTCAGGAATCACACCCAGGTAATAGCTGACCTGCCAGACACAGTGGAGGATAACAGACAGCATTTGCATGGCAGTGTGGAAATCTTGGTTCAGGTCACACACTTGTCATCCCAAATTGCTGTTTTTGGAGAATCTGATATCCAGAGTGTCACAGAAAGCACAGTTTCGTCTGTATGAGGATGTAGCTTCCATTTAAATTTTTCAATTGTAAATAGTTTGAGGTGCTTTTATACTGTAAATAGGTTACTTATGTATGTTTTATTTGCTATGTAATACATACCTGCCAACACTCCTGATTTTTGCAGGAGTCTCCCTATTTCTAACCTTTTCTCCCACTGTGCTCCTGATTGGTAATTTCTCCCGTTAATCTCCTGATTTCATGGTGATTCAAATCAAATGGATGTTCCTCAGTTTCTTTGTGAGATGTTACCTGGCGACCCAACCCAGAGGCAGAGGTGAGCATGCGCAAACGACCCTGTCTGATGTGCGTCACTCATCACTGCACTCATTCAAGCTCTCTGCTCTGCTCAGTTTGCAGCTGAAAATGAGAGGAGGGGCTGCCTTGTCTCAACCAGCAACTAAGTTTACAAGAACTTTGTGTTATTGGCTTAACCAGCGTGCTGTGGTTGTGTCAAACATACCGGTGGTGGATGGGACACTGCAGGCAAAGCAGCTGAAAATATCACTTTTCTACATATTTATGCAGTTTGATGAAGTACTTATTGGCTTTTTACTTGCAACGGTTTTGTTGTACTTACAGTAACAAGCATCGTTGTCGTCAACTCGAGTAAACACGTTATCTTTAACCCCCCCCCATCAAAAAAAAAAAATCCAGTTTTTTTAAAACCTAAATGGTGGCAGGTATGGTAATATTTCTTGTGCTGTCATTTCTTTTACAATAAAGTGACTATAGTGAGTTGTTTCTGAACAAATACGTTTGTTACACCATTGTACCATTATCTATTTTTACTAGACCCTCACCTTCATTTAGACTACAAATTAACATTTAATCATGACATGCAAATATAAATGAACAGCTATATAGAGGGTGATTTAATATGGCAAATATGTAGTTTGATGTGGTGGGTGAATGTGAATACTTCACAGGTGGTCTTCATCTGATGCAGGGGCAGGCCTTTGTCTCTGTGGCCTCTGGAAAAAAATCTCAAAGAATCCACATATTGAATCCTTACATGCCAAGAGAAAAAAAAAGTTACTGTTTGGAAACATTAATAATAAATAATAATAAATAAACACATGTGGCATGTAGTGTTTTGAAGTACTTAGTGGTGCCTTCTGAAAAACAGAAAAGTAACACAGTTTGACCAGAACTGATGCTCATGCCAAATAGATTAACTGAATGAACAATATTCATATTTTTGATTTATGACTTAAGTGTAACAACCACCTCTTGCACAGCAGTGGAGTCAGTGTTACATTTTCATGCAATGTCATGCCCCCTGCTGATCTGTGTTTACAATGGCTCCCGAGTGGTTGAGGCTGGTACAGCAGACTATAAACCAGGCTGATGTGGATCATCTGGCCTTCTCGATCAAAGTTGTGGCATCCTAGGCCCTGATACCATGGCCCTCTGAAGTTTTGGGATGGAGCTGTAGTCTTTGGCCTCCTTCAGCATTTGAAATATGAGACAACTCATGTCTACTAGCAAATGGGTATTATTCTCAGGTCACACAAATAATATTTCCGCTATTACAGCGCTGCTTCTCACGGATTTATTTAGCAACTACACACAAAGTGAATTATTTACTTATTGGCACAAGGGAAGACCTTAGAGATAAAGCTTCAACATCATCAATAGCAGCACAACACATTATAGTCATACAATAATGTCAACTGCTGATTCATCTGGGGATACAACTTGCTCAGGGCAAGTTGTATGCCTTACAATAACAGCAAACTAACTGCAAGGTAAATACACAACACGTTAAATATTTACCATTAATATCTACAGCATCCCTAAGTACAATTAAACCCACCTGGGTTGCGGGAGAACCTGCACCATCATCCATCTTCCAAGACCTGCAGGGGGATGAACACAACGCAACCATCTGCCCTCTGATTGGACAGATTGACACTACATTTGACCAATTGCATTCAGCTGTAAAAACAGGGTCAAAGTTCGTACTCAAACTTGCAGTTTGTAGTTCTATCTTCAATGTCACACACACAGGTAGGAAATTTGTGTGTCCGTCTCTCAGACTCACTGTTGAAAATATTCCTGCACAAATTTAATTACACATACACAAAATATTTCTACAGCTGCAAAACTTTAATATTTTGAGCTTGTGAAATGGTTTGTGAATGTATAATAATGACCATTATTTGATTCCATAAACCAGGGCTCAGTGAAAAGACAGAGGAGCAACCTTTTCACATGGTGCAGCAGTCATTGCATAATAAACCAAAGGATCACATTTATGTTTTGCATTAAGGCAGATGAAAGAAAACCCTCAATGAGAGATTACACTGAGTTACAGAAGCTGGTGGAACAGAAGCTCGCCTGGAAGTGACTTTACTTCACAGGACTTTGGCTTTCTACCTTTAAAAATAATGGCATTGCATTGACATTAATGACATTAGCTCAAGGCATTGCTGTGCCTATGTACAGCCTCACAGAGCACAATTGAAGGTTTAAGGTTTCTCTCCCACACCCTTACCAGTTCAGTACTGTTACTTTCATTTGCAGTCACTTAAATTACACAATCACAGTTTGTTTGATTTAGAATTTGACACCTTTTGACACCACCGGCCATCGGGCAGACCAGGACAAATCCTGGTGGGCCAGTGGACCGACAAAAAACCTGTTTTTACTGACCCTGTCTGTCTTTTTACCGGCCCTCTCTGGAGCATGAGAGTGTGCTGCATGCATGTGCATCACTGCCCAATCACAGCCGGTTTTATTGAGTTTCATTTTGGGGGGAATATAAATCCCAATTTTGAAATATAAACCTGTGTTTTCTTGCACCTTACTGCTTGGTCCATGACAGCATCTACAGAAAGAGCTATTCATGTTTTGGACAAAGACTCAATAAATAATGTATACAAAAATGGAGGGTAAAAACCTGTGTATCTTATTATTATATATTAGTGACTTAAGGTGTTTTTTTTAAATACTAATATCTATCTCCCTGATAACAGCAAAGAAGGCAAATGTCCTGAAATTGGGGTCTTTCTTACAGAGTATTTTTTACACCCATTCAGTGCTTACTATAAATCCATTTTTAGTTGGTTTTTGGAATGTTGAGTGGAGCCCAACTGAGCAATCTCTTTACAAAGATGAATATCTGATGCTTTTTAAAATGGTTTTTAGTGATAGATAATCTGACTTCAAGCAAAAAAGCCTAGTCATTAAGTGAATGTTTGTCCCAGAACACAGTAGTATAGTTGCTTAGATTTAGTGTAAGTGCTCTGTGCTGTGGCCAAGATCCCAATAAAGGCCAACTAACTAATTTGCAAATTTGTCTATACTTAAAGGTAATGTAATGTAAAAGCTAATGTAAAATCAAACTGTCAGGATGTCATGCAAATGTAACACAATGAATAGTGGCTGTACAGCTGCAATCAGGCTAATTTGCACCAGATGACAATGTTGCAAACAGTGAAATGTCACTTCACAGAGGGAAACTGCAGAGACACTAATACAGATAAACCACACAGAGGAGGAACAGACAGCAACAAAGACGAAACCAGCAACAAGAAAACCAGACAATACACTTTCACATCAAGCAGCTGCCCCCCACCTCCACCTAACACACCCCAAAACTCCATTTGGACTGAGGAAGACCAAAGTTAAATGCTGACATTTCCACATTAGTTTCACTGCAGTGACCAGCCTTGTAATTGTAGTATGTATTATTTAAGCCATATACTGCACTAAATAAAATAATCTTCCCTTGTTTTGAGCTTTTGGCAGAGGTCTGGATTTTATGAGCATTATACTAGCTGTTCCTGGAACTGGTTTTTAAGATTTTATATGAAGAATCTGTCAGGGCAACTCTCCCAACCTGGAGCAGATCCCAGCTTTAAGTGCTCCACATGTTCACTTCTGGTACATTATTCAGCCACTGGTGATTCTCCTGCATATCATATTCCATCATCTTATTGTGCTTTCACTGAAGAGCACTACAGACACACACACTGTATGTCACATTTAGCCCCAATAATCACACACTTAGATTTACTCTCACCAGCGCTTATAAAATTCTTTCAGGTGTTTATTCAGTATCTGTCCTGCAATACATCAGGCAATTTTCCTCAATGTAAGAGTAGTATTACATACACATTAAAGGAAAACGAGTGTGAGAATGTCATGAATCATATGCTATGGCCTTCACTAGATCTCAATCCAACAAAACACCTATGAGAGTATTTGAAGCAACATGTTACCACAGCATCAAAACGCATTAAGGAATATTTTTTGAAAGAATGGTGCTCATTCCTCCAGTTTCACACACTTGGAGAATCTGTATGCTACGGTGGTTCAACCCTACACTTCCCTTTCATTTGTCACCCAGTAGCACCACAATAGATAACAGAGTTTAATAGTATTAGTGGCATACTATATAAGAATAGTGGGAGACTAATAGCATATTGCAACATAGCTTATATGACACCTAACAAATCTGAATGCCTGAAAAGATTCTGACTCTCCTGACTGCTTTCCAAGGATTGAGCCATCAATCCTTTAGTAAGCACCAATTAAGGCTGCATCTGGTGGTAAAGGAAAAGGTAAAGGGAGCACTTTGAGACAAGTTTGAACTCTGATTTGCAAAGGTATGTAACAGGACATCAAGAAACTTCAGCAGTTGGTCTGTAAAACTTGAAGAAAACTAAATGTCCAAGGGAGGTAAAACACATCATTATGGACATTGTAGCTTCATCTGGAAGTCCCAATTGCTTCTGTTTAGGGAATAGTTTGTTCTAGTACTTATTTGTTTGTTAGTTTGCTCTAAAAATGTATTTCTGGTTTATTGCAAGTTTGAAAAATCTTGGAATTTAACTGGGGATAACATTGTATGCATCTTAACAACTAGGCCCCCCAGACGGCCCGACAAAACAACTGTATCAGTTCCATCAGTCAGGAAAACATTGTACTCACTAGGTTAATAGCTGGGATCTGGCAACATGGTGGCATCGCTACTACCAAGTCCAATAGGGCAAGAAATCCAAGCAGTCAGACAATCAGACAGGTTGGAAACATGCCTTAATCTGTCTATTTGGAGATAAAAATGAAAGTGAGATATTGCATAAATTGGATAAATTATTTTACCCATTTTTTCTTTTATTTGCTTCACTGTTGAGTTTTATGTAGCTTCACTGCACTGGGAGCACTGTTTTTTTCAATATACACCTTCTGAGCCAACATAAGACCCAATTCTCACATGACAAAAGCAATGAAAACAGGTGCTAAAAAAGGTCCTGAATGACATGATCATGAAAATCCCTTCATATTTTTCCTCTTCCTCTGGGTAAAGAGGTTCCCAAACCTAAATTCAGCTT
The DNA here is from genome assembly GCA_038419695.1 of Scomberomorus guttatus. Classification (NCBI taxonomy): domain Eukaryota; kingdom Metazoa; phylum Chordata; class Actinopteri; order Scombriformes; family Scombridae; genus Scomberomorus; species Scomberomorus guttatus. The sequence goes on from CM076452.1 coordinate 27,914,482, forward strand.
CTTTTCACCAAATATTTTTGTTTTCTGTTATCTTAATTGCAGTATGATGTAGATGGAATGTTTTTGATTGAGGCTTTTTAAATTGAGTGTATTTTTACATTTAAATTTTGACATTTAGCTAAAAAATGAAGGACCTTTATAAATGTGAGGAAAGCATCAGTCCCAGCAGTGTCTTTTTCTCCAAAAGGCTTCATGTCATTGTTTTCCTCTCAACCATGAATGAAAAATCTTTTCTGATCTTCTTCTTACATAAAATGTTAAATAAATAAATCCCATATAAGTGCTGATGTGATAGTCCCTTGTCAAAAAGTGTCCTCCAGCGCTGGTGGCAGTTTTCTTGCAGTGCTGTCTCATCACTGTTAAATGCATATTGGGGAAAGATGACTGTGTGTTTGTTCCTCAGTTTGATAAATGTTGCTTCTGACACTCCATCAGTTTAACTGTGTATTCATTTTACCTTGGGCTCTTTCAGAACTTAGACTCTCCCCAAAACTATCTCAATAACAGTACGTGTGTGTGTGCTTATTTTGCTGTTATAATTTGTGTATGGGTCTGTGAGTCAAATGCTTTGGTTGGGTATGTGTGTGTTAGTGTGTGGGAGAGTGTGTGGCTGAATGGCCACTATTCCTTTGTAATTGTAAGCCTTAGCTGTCTGTTGGGCACATTAGCGCTACAGCTAGCAGGCTACCCAAACAAAAGCTTCAGTAACAACACGTGAGCGCGCGCGCACACACACACACACACACACACACACACACACAGACTAAGCCTGAAGTAAACAGATCTGTTACACTGCACACTCACACACGTTGTTGAGTGACTAGAGACCCGGCCACACACAGACACATTCAAAACTCTTTGCCTAAAACCATTAGTGCCAACTCCTCTCCTCTCTCTTATTTATTTTTTACATGAATAAAAAAACAAACTGAAGGACACATTTTTTTCTTAAATTACTCCATTAAAATGTTTCTCTGTGTGTATTGAGTTTACAGTATTTTTTGCATTTGATTGCAGAACAGGTACCAGCAATCCAGTTAGCAGTGCACCTCAGTTCTTTGAGTTTTTGTGTGTGTGTGTGTGTGTGTGTGTGTGTGTGTGTGTGTGTGTGTGTGAGTGTGAGAGAGAGAGAGAGGGAGAGAGAGAGAAACACATTTCTAAACGATAAGCAAGGAATAAGCATTGTTTTTAAAAATGCATACCGGTAATACATTTTTGGAGTGGAGACTCCCAAACTCCCATTTAAAAATTTTGTTTAATAGCAATGCATTATACATGGGTACTGGTTATCATTATACGATGACATTCCTGACAAGACTTTAATTTTTTCCCATCAGTTTGCTCTGTTGAACTACTTTGAAAATAAAAGCATATTGATACCATTGTCCACTTACATTTATGTATATTAGGTGTAGGGTGAGGGCCAATAAAGTTCCAATAAAGGGAAATCCAGAGGAGAAATGCAACTAATATTACTAAGTGTTTAGATAAGTATGCTTTTGAGATACTTACCTCCATTTTATGTGACTGGATCGTTCTATACCACTGCATTTCTGTAGAGAAATAACATTTCAGTTTAAGATTTTACATGCAAAGCATATGATCAGTTTATAAAATTGTTAAAGATGAACTACCCCACAGTATGTAACATCTCAACAAACTACACAGTCAAAATGATACCTACATGTTAATGCTGATCAGTTACACTAATAAAACAATATACTATATAGATATATATTATATAACAGTGACAGGGGCATTCCTTCATTACAGATACTTTTGATATTTTGTGTATATTTTGCTGATAATACTTCATTTCACTTCGGTCAGATTTTGGGAGGTTGCTACATTTACTTTAGATTAAGTATTTGAATAGTTCTTCCACCACTGAGAAAACCTTAAGGCTGCAGCTTTCAATATGTTAGACCGTTGTTGTTGTTGTTTTTTTTCAACTTTGTGGCAGCAGTTTGGTGAAGGCGCTTTCCACTTTCAACATGACAATGCCTCTTTGCACAAAGCCAGTTCCATAAAGAAATGGTTTTCCCATTTTGGTGTGGAAGAACTTGATTGGCTTGGACAGTGCCCTGACCTCCACCCCATCCAACACCTTTTGGATGAACAGGAACATGGACTATGAACCAGGTCTTATCACCCACCATCAGTGTTGGATCTCACTAATGTTCTTCTGGCTGGATGGGACCTTTAACTCCACCACTACTCTTTCCATCAGGCTTCCTAGCTGATTAGCTGTTTCTCACCATGACCTTCCCTAGTTACAACTATGTCATGGCATGACAAATGTGTTATTTGCACAGTATTGCACTTTTGACCTTTTTCAACACATCTGAATGTTTTCAATTCAATTACTAATTCTTCTAATAATAAAAATGGGAGAAATATTTGTTGGGAGTTTTGAAAAATACTCAAATGTCCAGTCATGTAACACTGTCTATGAGCAACATGAGCATGCAATTTACTTCCACCATCCTGGATCCCTAATATCACCCCAGCCCATTATCCATGATACTGATATACAGGTAGAAAGTCTGTTTTCACTGAGCTCAAGTCAGAGAAATGAGGCAAGAGAGGAAACAGTCCACGAGGGAAATTGGATGAGTTTTCAAAACTTGCAAGACACCATGATGTTGCAAAATGACTTAGACTCAACAGAGAATGTTTTTTATCTACCCACCTTCCATTGCACCACTCAGCTGTCAATCCCTTCACAATCTCTGGCATAAGAATTCAGCCCTTTATCCATTAGGCTACTTGGGCTGCAGCTGTTAGTCAATGGCAAATCTCTTGTCTCCGTACATTTCCATACATCTGCAAAAACATCAACAACACTCATAGAAACCATGACTGCTGTGCTCGTTTCTATGGATCAACTGTCTGCAGAACTCGCAAAGCAGGCGACTACACTTAGAGATGGTGTCTCTCTCCTGATCCAACCATTAAATTATTCATATTTGCAGTTTTTCATCAATTTATTTTCCTGTACAGTGCATTTAACCTGGACCTAAAAAACATGCACCTTTGCATTTAATATCGTATTTGATTTAATTATTCTTACAGGGGTAATATTTAAAAGGTGTGCATAAACAGCCCCATTAAAAAAAAATATTCCTATTTTGTGAAGGATTTGTCTACTCTTTGATGTCATTACTGCTCTACACTGAGATCCCAACCCCCAGTTTCTGAAACACTCAGACAAATACTAAACTATTTTCCAGTGTCACTTTAACGGCTTCTGAATAATTTAGATTTATACATATTTAAAGCCTCAAGTGGCCTAGTAAACTAAACTACCCAACAAATGTGCAGCACTTTGAATGTGACAGATATAACTTCTTGTTAAGTATTTATTTTGATAATGCAAGTATGAAATCTAATAATTCAATCAGTCAATCCAAGTCTTCCATTGTTTTTTTAAGATACAACAGAATATTGTGTTTAAGACAGCTATGTAAGACTTAAGAATTTCAGGAATAGGATAAATCACTACAAATGTGTCTGTATACTGTACATGCTCCATTCTTACACTTACATTTACCATTCACCAATTTTTATTTTCATTTTTAATTTTCTTAGGAGGCAGACAAGCAGCAACATCTCTGTCACAATAAATAAGTTGGACAGCAAAAACTAATTTCTGGAGGGCTCTCAGTGTACTTTGGAGGCAGTTAAGTCAATTCAAAACTCTGGCAAGGCAAAGTGTTGGAACTTAAGTTGTCAGGAGTTGATGTAAAGTCGCGGTCTGCTTGTGAGGAGTGGGAGGAAGGCAGATGCACTCAATGACATCGGTTCAGTTCATCAAAAACCCTGCACATGCACAATAAGAAGTGCATTGTAGGTATAAGCAGCACAAGATAAGCTGCCCAGACAAGGATGCATTAAAAAGTCAGATGTTATTTTTTATTGTATAACCTTTAAACCTGTCTTTAAAATTTGATCTAAATCTCCCCCTCTCAGAACTGATTAGGTGATGATGATTTCTCGGTATGAACTGGTCGTCTTCTCTTCACCCAGACTGTTGGCTAATTAATCAAACTGCTGCCCTGGTTGGAAAATTGTTTTCACGTAATGGGATCTCCCATTCACACAGAGAGACAGACACGTGAAGGAACTACAGAAAAAAGAAACAGATGAAAAGAGCGAGAATGGGGAGGATGCAGAGAGAAGTGAAACAAAAGAAGAAAATGAGAAGAGACAAAGGAACAATGGAAAAGAAAGAATAGAGAGGGAATAAACAGGAAGCAGAGAAGTGGGATAATTAGGTTAGATGAGATTTAATCAGCAATCAACATCACTTATCAACAGCAGCAACTGTGTGTAGGAGCTTTATAAATCAAACATTCTACTGCACTGATTGACTTGATTATTTTAAATTTTTAAACTTTAATAAGAAATACAGTAATCAGCATATCTTTCACAGTTTCAACACAGTGAGTTTCAGCCATATTTCTGACAGAAAGTTTTATCAATATAGCTGTCTACACAGGCCATGTATTAGCTTGTGTTTCACTCATGATTTATGCACATTTGTGACCAAGTCTACTGTCTCCCATTTTATGTGCATTAGTACAGAGTAACTATAGCCACCTTTTTGATGCAAGAAGCTACCAAGAGGACATCCTTGTTTGCTTATAGTTTGCCTTGTATATTTGATTTTCTGAACACACATAGCAACCCATCACAAAACGTCAACCATTAACTAAAAAGCAAATGTGATAAAAGCAAAATACCTTGGTACATTCCAATTCAACAAGTTCTCCAAACTTAATGATAAAGTTTGTTGTTTATCATTGCCTTAAAAAAACAATACACATCAGCGTTTTTGATCTGGTGCCTTCGATGATGCACATGGACGTTATAAAAACAGTTTATATGACTGTTAACTTTTGGTTAGGATTACACACAAAAATGCTTGGTTAAGGTTAGAGAGAGATCAAAAAACTACTTTGTTCAGTTGTCATGGAGTTGTCATAGATGTCTATTGACATGTGAGCTCAGAAGCTGTTGTGATTTCAGCTACAGCACTTTTATGACTTCTTGTCTGTGTTGGCTTAAAAGTTAGTTATTAAAAATCAGTACTGGCTTGATGAGTTACTGGCATTGTGAAAGCTCTGAAAACACCTAGTAAGTGGACCTTGACTTGGGATTGTTTCATGAAACAGGCTCTCAGCTCTTGAAAAGCCTTCAGAAGTATTGAGTTTGCTTTCCTCAAAAAAAGGCCTTAGAAGGTATTAAAAAGCCTTAAATTGAATTTATGAAAGTATTAAATATGCGGGCTGTTGAAAAACGCTTTACACCTATAAACTAAAAGTGGGAATGTTCGGACAGTGGATTGTGCTGCTGGCGTTTCAGCAAACACTGTTGCTACTGCAAGTTACTGTAGCAAGAAAGTTCACCGACTCAATAGCAAAGTGTCAGTTTTATCCAAAACTTTAATGAACTTAAATCATTTTTAATTGTTTAATCCATCTATCCATTGTATCCCACTTCTCCAGGTCCAGGTTGCATTAATTTGATTAATTATATTATTAAGAATTATTGTTTTATATTGCTGTGATGTACAGAAAAAAATGGGATCTGTTTTGCTTACTTTGGCCGGTATGACCGTGACAGGTATTAAATTGCATGAGTTTCAGGATTTACTTGGTTAAGTATAGGGGACCATGCCATGGGTTAAAACAGAACAACGGTGAATGTTGATAGGATGTGAACAGCAGTGTCCCCTAAGAGTCCCTACTTTTGTGAACCAACTTTCCACCCCAACCTCTGTCCTTAGAGGTCGTGGCACTATGACAACATCACATAACTGCTTTTGTTCCCGACAGTCACTATTTCCTTGTCAGGTAAATGTAGACATAGCTTGTTGTTGGAATTTGAACAAATCACAGATGCTGTAGTTTTTCTGGCAAGGACAGTCTCTTATTGTGGTTTGAATACGCCAGCCTGGTTGCTTGCAACATGAAAATATGTAGATATTAACAGAGATTTTCTCTCTCAATATGACTTGAATTGAAATTTTCAGCAGATTGCTGAACTTCCAGTTCTTCCAGTTGTAAATGTATGGAAAGAACGCACGAGAGAAGGCTCCCAGCCTACTTTTCGCTGCTTTACCAAGCTTTCCCCTCAGAATTTCGACAAAAACGTTCCAGTTAGATTTACATTTGAATTTTTCAAAATGACCACTTGGAAGAGCACCAGACAAGCTAGCAGCGCACAAACTCCAGCTACATGTACTACCACGAGTGCAGCAGCAAAGCTAGCATTGTTTGCAGCTAACAGCCCTCTGACATCTGCAAACACTTCAACACCACCCATAGAAACCACGACTGCTGTGCTCATTTCTATGGATCAACTGTCTGCAGAACTCGCAAAGCAGAGGACTACACTTAGAGATGATGTCTCTCTCCTGATCCAAGAATCCACTAAACCACTACAAGTTTCACTGGACTCACTACAGACAACAGTGAACTCTTTCTGGAACCACCTTACCTCTGTGGAGTCTGTAGCTGGTGATAACTTTGAACGGTTAACGGTAGCAGAGTCCACCATCAAATGCCCCAAACTCAAAACCGGTCTCTTCTGGACCAGCTCGACAAACTCGAGAACTGATCACGGACAGCTAATCTCCATATATTGAACATTCCTTAAGGCAGTGAGGACAGTAAAGACCTGCTGTTCATGCCGGAGGTGTTGATGCAGATGATGGGTCCCGCTGTTTTTGCTGCGCAGCCTGAACTGGGGAGAGCCCACCAGACCCCAACCTTCAGATCCAGTCAAGGAAAATCCTCCCGCACATTCCTCATTTGTTTTTCCAGATTGCAGCAAAAGGAGGCTGCGTTGCTCTGGGCCAGGAATCACAAGCTGAAGTACCAAGGAGCTGTCATAAGTACCTATCACGACCTCAGCGCAGCACTTGCTCAAAAGTGGGCTGCATTTAATAGCATAAAACAAGCCCTGTACCATAAGAACGTCCAGTTCCACCAGTTATACCCGGCCCGACTGTGCATGAATGTATGGGAATGATATGCTCACCTTCAACTCACGTGATGAAGCTCAGAAGTTTTATGATCAGAGGTTCAGTAAAGAGTAGAAATACAGGCATTTTTGCCTTGGACAGCTTGGAAGTGGTAAATTCATCCTGTCACCAGCCCTAGGACTCAAGGTATGGTCACTCTCACTTATGTTATTACTGGGCTACTTACATATACACACACACACACACATATATATACATACATATATATATACACACACACACACACACACACACACATATATATATATATATATATTTTTTTTTTTTTTTTTTTTTTTTTTAACTATAGCTTAAGTGTAATAAGCTTTCAATATATTATTTTGGTGGTAACAAGTATCGGCCTAGTTTTAGTTTCGTCTTGGGATGTGCAACAGTGTTATGGGAAGGGACACCTTCAAACTGTATTCTCTTTTGTTCTCCTTAGAGAGGTTATCCATGAAGCTGCACACTTTGTCACAACCGTTTCTTTACTTTATCACTATTATCATTATTATTCCACCCTTTCAGATTAAACATGGAAAAAAGAACTAACATAGGAAAGGCAGACGTATGGTTCATCAACTGGAATGTAAAAGGATTAAACAGGCTTTTAAAAAGAGCTAGAATATTTAATCACCTTAAATATTTAAAATGTGAAATTGCATTTCTTCAAGAAACTCACTTATCTGTAAAAGATCAAGTCAGACTTATAACAGCTTGGGTGGGCCATGTATTTCACTCAAATCTCAATTCCAGAACACATCGAACAGCTATATTAATACATAAAAAAAAAAAAAAAAAACAGTTCAATGCAACCACTGTTATTTCGGATCCACACTTTACACTTTATCATGGTATCTGGTTTCCTTTTCCACAAACCCGTCATTTTAGCTAATGTATACGCCCCAAATTGGGATGGCTATAAAATTATATGAAGAATTACCTCATTAATACTATATTTAAACTCACAACTGATTTTTGGTGGTGATCTGAACTGTGCAATTAATCCAGTATTGGACCAGTCTAATCTGAAATCTACAAAAATGGCCAAGTCACTATCAGTCTTTATGGATCAAATAGGAAGTATTGACCCTTGGTGTTCTTTATTTCAACAAAGTCAGTCCATTTACTTCTTCTCCCCAGTACACCACTCATATAGTAGAATGGATTACTTCTTTATTGATAGAACCCTTCTTCGCTTTGTCACAAAATCTGAAAATTCAGGTATTCTGGTATGCCCTCCTTGGAAATTAGACAAAATTTTACTGGCTGATAATGCTTTTTGTGAATTAATATTAAAAAAAAAACCTGAAAGCTCTGATCAGAGGTGAGATTATATCATATTCAGCTAAAATCAATAAGACAATAATACTTAAACAAGTCCAGCTCATTAAGTCAATAAATACAGTGGATGCTCAGTACTCTACTTCCCTTTCCCCTGAACTCTATACAATTTGTTATCAACTGGAAAGACAGAATGACTCTTGTTAAAATCACGTGGATATGTCTATGAGCATGGCGAGAAAGCTGGCTGCCTCTTAGCACACTGACTTAAGTGCTGATCAGCTGCTCAACAAATCCCACAAATAAGGAAACCAAATTGTGAATTAACTATCGACCCAGAAGAAATTAATGAAACATTTGCCTCATTTTACTCAAACCTATATCCATCAGAAATAACAAATGACTAATATGTAACATTTCTTCAACAATCTCTGGGCTCATTCTATAAACACAATGCATAGGGATGAGACTGAGCTGCCATTACACCATACAGAAATCATTACTGTGATAATGGCAATGCAAAGTGATAAGGTGTCTGGTCCAGATGGCTACCCAATAGAATTCTTTAAAACATTTTCTGACAAATTATCTATAATTTTACTTTATGTTTAATGATTCTCTGTCCCGTGGGTCGCTGCCACAAACACTGACAGAAGCACCAATTATTCCCCTGCTTAAGCCAGGTAAGGATAATACAGAATGTGGTTCATATCAACCCATCTCTCTCCTAAACAGTGATGTGAAGATCTTAGCCAAAGTGTTGTTGCAGCTGAAATATCAGCTTGTCTAGTTCGGTGACAAAGGCAATTAAATACCAGACACAGTATTTTCCTTTGGTCCAACTGCATTTAATAAAATATATGCATATAGGCCTTCCAAACTCTGTAGCAAGGGAGAAGCACATTGATCAACTCACACAAACATTTTATACCTTCAGCCTCTGCCCAACACAACCGTCAACACAGTACTTGTGTTGTGTGCAGTCATACTTCTCTGTCTGCAAACACCTGTTTCCTGCAAGATAATCAATATATGGTGTCATGCCCATCTTGTGCAACTTTCAGTTCTTGCATCTAGTTCCCATTTTCCAACAATAACTTCTTAGAATCGGGATCACCGTGTATCATGCACTTCAGATACCCTTTGCTGTTTCTTCTTTCCTAACAAACTAGACATTAATTTGCCTACACAAAAAAGGTGTGAGACATCTTGGCAAGACATCTTACTTAAAAACAGAATAATGTGAAAGGTCAAATACACAGGGTCAAGAGTACATCATGTTCTTTGAAGACAAAAACTGATCAGTTGAATACACTTCTATACTAGATTGATATTCATCAAAACATTAATATCGTAATTCAGTGTTTTCTCCAATAGTACTCTTCTAATTATCATTATTTCCTTCAAAAAAGCTCTTGCCCTATGCCTAGAAACCACAATTCATGATGTGATCTCTGTCGACCAAATTGGTTTCATTTCAGGATGACACTCATTTACAAATGTCCGTCAGCTTTTCACTGTCCTGCATCCAATGTGGTACCAGAGGTGGTCATCTCGCTGGACGCTGAGAAAGCTTTTGGCAGGGTTGAATGGGAATATTTATTTACATGTTTAAAAAAAATGAGTATGGTCCTAATTTTATTTCATGAATTAAACTCTTATACACCTCACCCAAAGCTTCTGCAGCTACAAATAGTAAGCAATCACAGTGCTTCCATCTGTCAAGGGCAACCAGTCAGAGATGCCCAATCAGTCCACTGTTATTTGCCTTAGCCATAGAGCCCTTATCCATCACACTCAAATCACTGCTATCAATGAGGATATATAATCTATACTGTTCTCTTCCTCTGTGGAATTCACAGAGGAGGAGAAGAGTATAGATTATCTCTATATGCAGATGATTTATTATATTATATTATATTATTAGATATTTGGTACATTCTCTGGGTATATGTGTGCTACCCTGTTAATAACTTGGCTCTTCAAATGCAGGACAATGCTTTACCATTCCAAATGTCTAGAAATAGCTGTAAATACTTGGGCATTAACATCACAAGAGACATGGAGAGCCTCTATCAGCAAAACTTTTCTCCTCTATTTGAGATAGTCAAACTAGATCTGAAGAAATGGAAAACAATTAACTTATCCTTGGCAGGAAAAGTGAAGTGTATTAAAATGAATGTTCTCCCCAAATGTATCCCACTTTATCTTCCTCGATCTTTCTTTAAATCTATGGATAAAGCTTTCATTTAATTTATATGTAACAATAAGAGCCCTGGAGTAGGCATAGAACTATTACAGAGGCCTAAAACATAGGGTGGCTTAGCAAATCTTTGCTACTATTATTGGGCTGCAAATGTTCAAAAAAATATTTACTGGCTTTATACTCCAGATACAGACTGTTGACTGTCACTTAGAGGCTACATCCTGCATCTCAACATCTCTCACAGCCCTGATCACTTCCAGTCTTCCCCTTCCTATTTCACACCTTACTAACAATCCAATCATCAATACCCTCAAGATATGGTTTCAATTTAGACATAACTTTGGGTTCAAACATTTTAACATAAGTCCTATATGCAATAATCAAGTGCAATAATAATAATGCAATAGTCAAGTCCTATATGCAATTTCCCCCCAGGTAGACTAGACTTCTCTGCTTGGCAAAGACAAGGCATTTCTAAATTTAAGGATATGTACATAAATTGTGTATTTGCAAGCTCTAATGATTTATCACACAAATTCAGCCATCTAAGTCCAGCTTATTTTGGTATTTCCAAGTCTGCCACTTCCTTCAGCGTCATGACCCCAACATTCCAAACATATCTTTAGTTTCAGGCCAAAATAATATTCTAGAGGCCCCTTATAATTCAAAAAGGTTAATCTCAAGAATAAATTATTGTATATCTTCTCTTAATCTTCACAACTTTTATGTTTTTAAGGCAGACTGGGTGGGCAAGCTAAAGGGGGGGGCATGGAAGAGGACATTTGGAACTGTTCTCCACAAAGAGTGAATGATAATATCTCTTGTGCAAAACTGAGCAAAGTTCTACATCAAGTTTATTTCTCCGAAGCGAGATTAGCTAAAATATATGTCAATTTAACCCATATGTTCTGGTCATGCCCTGCTCTGGCAATTTACTGGTCTGTGATCTTTAAAACATTATCGGAGGCACTTGGGTTGACTTCCAACCCAATGCAGCAGCAGCCATAACAGAGATAGAAAACATTCTACAATAAGGAAAAGACATAAAACATCATTGCTTTTACGACACTGCGTGCAGAAAATATTATATTGGAAATCAACAAATCCACCTAAGGCCTCTATGTGGCTGAGTGACCTGATGCAATTCATGCATTTAGAACAGATAAAATACTCACTTAGGGGATCCGGGGACAAATTCCTCTCCATCTAGCTTTGGCATATTTAGGTAACCTTAAAATTATGCCTGATATCCCTTAGCAGCTTTCCCCAATTTAGGCTATTTAATCATATAGACCACAGTATATATAGGTTTTATTAACTTATTTTTTCCTTTTCATAGTTTTTTTCTTCTTATAATTGTATCTATGTCTGTTCTATACCAATCGCTAGGTGAGATATATATATGTGTGTGTGTGTGTGTGTGTGTGTATGTACATACACACACACACACACACACACACACACACACACTGTATTTGTGATTGCCAACATTTCCAACTAATAAAAAAATTACAAATTAAAAAAAATAAATAAATCCACATAAATAGGGTCAGTAATTTCCTTTCATGTCTGTGCTATAGTGAGCTCAAACACTGTCAACCTAGAGCAACAAAAGGGAATTCTGTGGCAAATGAGAGAAAGCAAAAGCTAAGTAATATTTCAGCATCAGGGACAGCTCCTCATCCTCAGGCTATAAGATGTATGGCTGGAAGATGTATGGCTGTTTGAAGGCTGTTGAAAAATCATGAGTTTCTTACAAGAAAATTGTGTTTACCTCAGGTTTTAGATGGTAAACACTTAAAAACAAACAAATGTACAGAATGTTAATTACAGTTACACTACATTGATTCCAAAGAAGGCACAAGCTTTAAATGCTATCAGAGTGTTCTGTTTAACTCTGTGTTCGATGCTGCAGTTTGATTTGTTGTGAAACAAAGTGAAATGGATAACTTATGTAACTTGTAACTTGCCTTCCTCACCTTCCGCTTCTCCTCCACCTCCCGCTCTGTCTCTCTCCGCCTTGCTCAGCTCAACCTCTGCTTTCCTCAGTTACAGTATAATTCAGTCACCGCTCTTGTTTCCCTGCCTCTCCTCTCTCTCCATCTCTCCCCATTATGTTTCCATTTAATGTGACAAGCCTTTTCCTAGAATAATGAAAGTTAAAGCACGCCTCGCTCCCCACTACTACACTTGTTATACACCATGTTATCTCTCCTCTGTGTGTGTGTATGTGTGTGTGTGTGTGTGTGTGTGTGTGTGTGTGTGTGTGTGTGTGGAAGCTGACAAGTGATGTGCAGATTTGTATTCCCCCTCAGCTATTTTAAATGATAGCGTGACTCATAATCCTCACACATGCCCAGAATATGAATTACAGGCACACACGTTATCTCAAGTCTTATACACAGGGAATTAGCTATACTCTCTCTGAATAAAAAGTGTGCTAATGCCTGAGGATTATAGCAGCTTTTTTGCTCAAGGACAGTTTGTGTAGCAAGCATAAGTTTATGATTGTGGTCAGACACCTGGCGCTTGCAGTAAAATGACAGTATACTTAAACTTAAAATATCTCTTAGCGCTAGGACAGTTTGGGAAAAATACTTACCTGGTTGATAAGGTGAAGACTTTTACTGGAAACATAAATTAAACATATAATATACAGTATATTAATGCAAATAATATGAATAAATGACACCAAACTCAACAGAATCTCACTTTGTGAATGAATGCACCACAAAAAGTTCACAAATTATCACAAAGTTAATTCAAAATGCTTTATATAAAGGCAAAATAAGCATTAAAACATATAAAAACACAAAAAAGATGTAAATAGACTACAAATATATTTACAGTACAATAAAACTAATACAAGCATAGCAGATTAATTATTCAATGAAAGGCCAAGAAAAACAAAGTTTACATTTAGAATTGAACAGGGGTGGATTTAGTGATTTGGGGGCCCTAGGCAAACTCAGACATGGGGCCTCCTTCGCGCTTTATTTTCACCCTCTCTCTAATTGAGAATGGTCGTATGGCCACTCCGAGTTGAAGTTTTTTCAACTCGAGGCATTCGGGTGCTCCTGCAAAAATGTGATGCGCATAGAGCGGAAAGCTTCACTCTCATTGAAAACAATTACAAAAAGCCACCCCAGGCTGCTAAAAAGCAGAATCTGTCTGATTGGGGTCTTAATGGTTACCTCAAGTTTCTTGGTGATGTTCTCTAACTTGGTGATGTTAACATAGTCATGTTGATTTTGTTGCAATGTTAAATCACCCATAAAGGCAGTGGTTGTTTATTTGTATTGTTATGGCTCATTATTGTCCATTTGGGGTATTTAGGATACTTTGGTAATTTGAATAAAATGGGTTATGTCATTATGTGTCATTATATAATAAAATCACACCACCCAGATATGCAAGTTGTATTTCCTTCTAATACCCATTTTCCATGTAATTTTAGACTGATTTATACTGACTGCTATGCAAAGCGATTAGTGTTCTTAAAGATACTTAGATACATTGACTTTAGACATTCCTTTGTGAAGACTATGCCTAAATACAATGACAGAGTACATTTTTTTAGTATTGAAAATGTGGTAGCTAGGTGCATGGGTAAATTTTACCCGTTTGTGATTTTTAGGTATATAGTGACCCCTGGTGGTTCTAGTGTTATGGTTGACATGGCCTCAATTGCTCAGTGATGTCAATTTGCCCTGTACAGCATCAGGAAGATCAGACCCTACCTGTTTGAGCGTGCAGCACAACTCCTGGTACAGGTTCTCGTAATATCATGCATTGACTACTGCAACTCCTTTCTGGCAGGCCTCCCCACATGTATGTTCAAACCTCTGCAGATAATCCAGAACACGGTGGCACTGCTGGTCTTCAACCAGCCCAAAACAGCACGTTACCCCACTGTTCATATCCCTCCACTGGCTCCCAGTTGCTGCTCGCATCAAATTCAAAAACAAACAAACAGCAACTAAAGCAGCTCCTGCCTACCTAAACTCCCTCATTCAGGTCTATGCTCACTACGCTCTGCCAATGAAAGGCACCTGGTACTACCACCACAACAGGTCCTAAGTTGCTAGCCAGACTCTTCTCTTCTGTAGTTCCCCAGTGGTTGAACAAGTTACCAAACATCGTCTGATCCACAGAATCCCTTTCAATCTTTAAGAAATGACTAAAGACCCAGTTTTTTGCAAACACCTCTGCACCTGATGGACTGAAAAAAAAACTGCTTCTATGCATTCTATGCACTCTATGCATTGCCTCTGTGCACAGCCTGTTGGCACCTACATCCTATCGAACTCAAACTTAACTTTATGGTACTTACTCACATTCTTCTCTCCTGACTAAATCTTGCTTGTGTTTTATCAACTGTCAGATGTACATTGCTTTGGATAAAAGTGTCTGCTAAATTAAATTGTAAATTTGCCAACAAACTGAAGGCAGCAAAGCAAACGGAAAATGGCAAAAAATGGCAGATAAGATGAACTGTTTAGAGAGCAACTGAAGAGGCTGGGCAGGAAAATTCAATTCTTCCGCCAAATCCTGTGACTGGAGGACAGGGATCAGGTGAGGCTAGAGTGGGGGAGGGGTCTGCAACAGTCCCACAAATGGAGAGTTCTGTGGAGGTTGGGGTCGCCTCCTGTTGGTGGTAAAATTCTTGCCTGCTGTGGGATTGACTCTTACCAGCGCTTGGGAGGATATTCACTTCATTCATTGTATAAAGTATTATAACTCTATTGTAGTTGTAGATCTTGCACAAACAGGAATCCATTGGCTCAGAGGACTGTTTACCTGTACTCTGCCGGATTTAACACCTTGACCAGGCCAAACGCTGAAGGTAAGTACCTTTTAGTTCCTTTAATTTGTTGGTTTTAGGATATCTTACCTATTTATTTAAAGTTTTTAGTTGCTTTTAACCCTTTTAGCTTGTGGTGCCTCCACCATGTCGGCCACCCATGCCGGCATGTGGAGGCACACAGTGTCCGTTCTACAACACAAGAAAAAGATGGAAAGCTCCTGGGGATGTCAAAACTAGACCTCTCCAGGAAGCTAATTCAGCAAGCCTTAAACTTCAAACCAGACGACCTAAACTGCATTTTAACCCTGCCTTTTAACAAAGGTTTTGATATGAGTTTTAGATCTGCTGTTTTGGATGCAATTTGAAATTGTGAAACCCCAGTTTTCTGCTTCCAATGTTGAGAAACTGACTGGTAATGCTTTGAATGCAGATGACATGTGTTTGTGGCTGGAAGATATTGCACTGTAAAAGGCCAGGCTACTAAAGTGAGAGATGAAGATGGCATTTGGAATTGTGTTTGGAGGGTACCCATCCAACAGTGGCAGGACCCCCAAGGCTTCCCAGGCCTGAAACATCTGCCATCCATGATAATTCTGGGAGGAAACAGGAGCTATATTCACTATCAGGGTCAGCCCAAACTCTGCCGCAAGTGTGGTGAGCATGGGCACCTGGCAGAAGCATGCCAGCAGACTGTTTGTGGAAAAAGCAGAGAAAATGGGCACACCTTTGAGGAGTGCACCAATGGCAGACATTGCAATCTTTGTGGAGAATCAAACCATCTCTTCAGAGATTGCCCTAAGTCACTTGCCAACAAGTTGAAGGCAGCAAAGCAAACTGAAAATAAGAAAAATGGTGGACAAGATGAGCTGCTTAGAGAGCAATGTGAAGAGGCAGGAAAATTCAAATCTCCCACCAAATCCTGCAACAGGAGGACAGGGATCAGGTGAGGCGGGAGTGGGGGGGGGGGGGGGGGGAGTTCTGGGGAGGATGGGCTAGTGCTAGCAGAGGGTGGAGCTGGTTCAGAATGTGGGAAAAGTCCAATCAAAGGACGATACTGAGGATGCCCCTCTCCCTGCAGCCCAGCTAAAAATGAGACCTGCAATAGAATTGTCCTTAGAGAGTCTGAGAGTCTCCTGTACTTTCAGAGAAGAGGGGGGGGTTTCTCAGACAGTTCATCTGTGGAGGAGCCCAGGGTCTTCCCCTCCAGTTCACCAAATGAGGTCTCTTTTTTTTTAACAATAGCTCTGCGAACAATCCCTAGAGACTCAAAATTAAATGCAACATTATGTCCCCAGAGTCCGACAGGGGAATGGAGCTCAACCTTTTCACCTGTGGAAGTGAAGGAAGAGCTCCATTCACAATAAATTGCCTATCTGCTTTTTAGACATCTTAAAAAGGTCCCATACTGTGAGAAAAACTCACTTTTTTTAACATACATTTGGGTCTCTGATCTTCCTACAAACACACAAACTGAAATAAGACCACCCACTCAGTCTCAGTCTACCTAGGTCGTCAAGTGGGGACTCATTTGAATTATACCACCCATGAACTACCAGATGAACTACCTTCTAGAGGCCATTTTTTTCTCACAAGCACCGGAGTCGCTAACACTATGTTGAAGCTAAGAGCTAAAAATGCAAACTGCTCTGTTGTTGGCTGTAGAGACCAGCATTAGAGCAAATCTCTACATTGGCCCCCAGCCTCAGAAGACAGAAGAGCTGAGTGGATAAAATTTATTGTTGATGGCAATGTCCCAGCTACAGTTGGTAAAAACCTGTACATGTGTGCTAACCACTTTGTTTCTGACTGTTTTACCAAGTTTTTGAGTCAGTACACCGCAGGACTGGCCACGAAACCTTTCCTGAAAGAGGGATCAATTCCAACTGTCCGTGACAAAACTGCAGATGAGGGAGATGTAAGGATTTAAAAATGATATGCTGTGTTTCTTTTGCCGTTTAGCACTAGCTAACACTAACAGATGATTAGGATGCAGTCAGCAAGGTTTCTGACATTGTATTGCAAGTCCAGTGGCACGCCGGGCCTGAGTTGATCCCCCTGCTGCGTGTATCCTTAAAAAATAGGTATTTTAAGATGTTTTCTAAATTAAAATGTGTTGTACAAGTAGCGCAGTTCCTTTAAGGAATAGCTCAGTGCTTAGCCAGTGTGCGGTCGAGAGAGAGAGCGTGTGTGTGACAGTGAAGCTGCAGCTACCGGAGCAACCCACCTACCATCTGAGAGCAGGCTGAGTTTCTACTGAAAAAAAGGACTGAAAGTACTGTTCTGAATAGTACACCACCTGGGAACCTCCAGCTTTCTTTAAACTTTAAAAGGTAAATAAAGTATAACTATATTTGCTCAGAGTCGTTGAATATAGCATGTAATGTTGAATCTATAGCAGCGGCTTCAGGTGAAATTACATGGACAAAAAACTTTTTTGTCATTTGTATCTATCCTTAGGTCTTCAAAGCAATGCAGCTGCAGATTTTCCAGTATGACACCTTTCATCGGCATGCCAGAATGTTCATCAAGCCAGCAATTATGAACAAATGGAAGACATCACAGAATCTGATGCTACAGCGGCTCAGAGAAGAGGACAAAGTCATAGTTGGTGGTGATATGAGGGCTAACTCCAGGTATTTATACATTAATGAAATCATAATGATTGGACAAGTGTCCGTCATCCACAAATACAGAAATTTCTGAGGGAAAGCAATATCACCCAATTCTATGACGTCTGGCAACTGGAGAAGATCAGCAAGATGAAGGACTGTGAAAAATTACGGAAGTGGATGCAAGCTATCAAAAATCACATCTACTGGACTGCGGTATCATCAACCACCGGGCCGGAGAGAGTGGCAAAATGGACCTCCTGAACCATGTGCAGGATATCCACACACACCAGGACCCCATTTTCCCCAAGTGCCTACATCCACTGCACCAAACCAGGGACAAGAGTGAATGGCTGGCAGCAGGTGTGTTTGTCATATACAGATCAAAAAAGTATTACATTACTCCTCTTTTTCTATAATTGGCGATCAGAAATATTCTATAAGAGACTGGTAATAAACCTACTCATTCGCAATGTTTGAACTTCTGCAGAAGCCTCCCCTCCATGGTCAGGGTCAGATTCTGGATCAAAGATGTGGTTGAATTTCTGCGTTTCTGTTAGCAGCCATGTCGGTTATTTTCATAGGGGGGCTAAAGTCTCACCGTTACCATGGTATCAGTTTCCGAGTGAGGCGTGGGCAGCAGCAGCTCATTTTCATTTGAAGCTACAGACACAGAAACAGCCTGTCCAGAAAAGGACTGAAACAGAGGGGTATAGAGGCATGTGAGAATGCATAATCTGAATGGTATTTCTTGGGAAACAACTACACATGTTTTATGGACCTCAGAGACCTATATTAACATGTTGAAAAGGAGTATAATATGGGACCTGTTTAATGTTTTAATCTCTTTTTAGTCTTAAAATTTCATACCTGTTTTTAACCATACTCATGACACTCACCTTCTCAACCATCAATGTGTGAAGTTGAGAGTTAGAGCCCAGAGTGTTTTATCCTTTCTTAGTTCTTTTAAGTCAGATGTGTCTTTAACATATGTGCAGGTGACTCGTGACTAAATGTATTTTATGTATGGACCACGTGAACATTTTATGCACTGATCTTTTATGCATCAACAGGACGCTGGACTTGACTGACTGGTTTGGATGGGCCTCTGAGTCTCTTACTTCTCTTCTCTTACTTTCTATGGGGCTCCAAGTGGTAAAGGCTGAGGAGAGATGTGATGAAGAGGCCAAAAGAAAAGGAGAAAAAGGAGTGCCTGACTTGTACTTGTTTTTAGAACGCAGATACACAACAATGCACATCACACTTGCCAGAGACCCATCCGGAAACCCCAAGACCATAGCAATGATATGATTCTGGATGGGATCTTACCTCAGAAGACTGAAGATTTTACCCACTGATCTTAAAGTACCTGTGTTGTTCAGCCTATGCTTTTATCCAGATATTTTAAAGCATTTTAATATGGAGCAGGAGGAGTTGCATATTTCAACTAATCATCGCTCCCTGATTTCTGTTGTGCAGGAGCGGGAACCAGTGAGTCCAGTGCGCGGGCTTGCATTCAGCGAGCCGTCAGTTTGGCACAAGGTGAACCATTCTGCTCTTCCAAATAGATTCAGGGACTTGTAATGGATGGTAGCTCATGAGATCCTCCCAGTCAGGTCCGTTATGCACTCCCGGGGCATGTCTATGCTCTCAACCTGCCCCCAGCCTGGTTGTGGCGCACTTGAGTAAGTGAGGCATCTGCTCTGGGAGTGCAGTGCTGCCATAGACCAGTGGGCAACAGCCGGCTCCTTGAAATTCCTGTACTGCCAGCACAAGAGGTCCTCACAACACAACTGGTGCTCTATGGGGTGAGTCAAACAATAATAAAAAATAATTACTTTACCAAGCAGTGGCTCACCCTAGTCACCATTAAAGATGCCATGTAGGCCTCCAGAAACTTTCTGGCAAGGAAGCACACGCAGATCCCCCCTGTGGCTGTGATTCGGATGGCCCAAGCGACGGCCCAAGCAGTCGGAGTTGCAGGCCTAGGACACAGGCTTTTGACATCTGTGCATATGACTGTGCATATGTTTAACCCCTTTGTGACTGACCTGGTGTTTGCTGCACTTTTGGGGCAGCGTGGAGAGGTGTCAGGAGCTGGGTAAATAAATGTTGGGGTTTCAGACTGGAAGGTGGCAGTTCTGGGTTTTGCTCAACTCTGACCCGGATGGGCCTGGTGGCCTTAAGCACCGACCTGCTTTTTTCAGCCTTGGTGGGGACCGTGGATATCTGTACTACTCTCAGCAACCAGCTTTCTGCAGGCAGTGTAGGAAGTCAGGCCACACAGAGGCAACCTGTTCTGGAGCCTGCTGCCATTTCTGTGGCCAGGGGGGCCATGAGGCCAAAGACTGCACCACACATAAGGCCTGTCATGGAAGTGGTGGACTGGACCACCTGTACCAGGCCTGTCCTAGCTGCAGGCGGACTTTTGCGGAAGTATCCAAAGCAACTGCTGGGTTTTAGAGAACCAAGGAGTCAGCAAGGGGACCCAAACCTGCAGGGAATTCCCCAGGAAGGCCAGTGCAGGCAGAGGTGGGAGCGGTCCTTATGAGTGTGGAATGGAGGCCACGCTCCAGGAGCAGAGATCAGCCAAGGTTGTCGTGGGTCAACAGAGGGACCCACCCTGTCTCCTGGCCCAACTTCCTTCAAAACGAAGCAGGGAGCACAGAGAGGTTTACAGGTGTTCAGAGTGGGGCTTTCATCTGAAAGTGGACAGAGTGGGGAGGGGAAAGGGGAGGAGGGGCAGCCCATTGGGGTACCAGTGATTTTTTTTTTTTTAATCTCCCACTTTATGGCCAGACATGGCCTGGTAGATGGGGGGTTAGGTAGACAGTCCCACATGGCATAACTCACAGGGAATTGTTAGACGGCTGGATTATGCGTTTTTTGCAAAGTCTGTTGGCAGGTAGATTACTCCTTGTTTTCTTTTCAGATCATGATGGGTTGCTGTTTTAGGTACGCTCGTGTGTGCCAGTTTTTGGGTGCCTTAACATTAGTGTTTTGGAGGAGGATTGTTTTAGACAGCACTTTCAAGTGTTTTTCAAAGGCCTTCTAGGACTGAGACCAGTGTGCCCTGGGGTGGTGAAGTGATGGGAGGTAGCCAAGGAGCAGATTATGTTTTTTGTTATTTTAAAAGGGAGACAAGGTTGGTGAAGAGGGAGGTGCTTCGCTTTCAGCGGGCTCCCTGTGACTCCCTGAAAGCACAGCTGAGGGATGTCTTGAGTGTAGGGCCCGGGCATATCTGTTACAGTCACATTGGGATTTCCTTGAGAAGCACAAGATGTGTTCTGCTGTTTTCTTCAGCTCAATACAGGCTGATATGATAAAACAGGTAGTGACCAGGGTTAGGGACGAGCAGGATGGGGTTTTGTCAGAAACAGGTGAGATGGTGCATGCTGCCACTGACTACTACCATGCAAGTTTTATTGAGAAAGAAAGAGGTAGATGTAGGAGGAGTGGAGGTCTTTCTAGGTTTACTGACCCAGTGGGTGCCAGCGGACATAGCACAGGCTTTGGAGGTCCTGCTCACCCTTGAAGAGCTTGAGGGTGCCCTCTGGAGAATGAACAGGCAGAAGGTGCCTGGCATCGATGGACTGCTGGCGGAACGGTGCACCCTTCTCTTTGCTTTGTGGAAAACCAAATACTGATGCAGAGGGAGAGAGCAGCATGGCTCAATGCATAATTTGTCACTGGACCAGAAGATGTCAGTCAAAGCAGATGGCAGTTTTTATGGCTTGGGAGAGTGGAAAAGGAGCCTATAATACCCCTGCTGGAGACTCCTTAGTCTCCCCATCTCTGACCTTTGATTTCCAGACAAACATGACAAAGAGGGAAAGTTGCCGTATTGCTAAAAATCCAAAATACCCATTGAATCTGCGCAGCATTTTCCCTGCATTTGTCCTCGCTGGAGTGTCTGCGGGTGCCTGAGTATTTCTCTTGTTTGGTAGCCTGCGTCTGACAGCCAGGCCTTAATTTCTCAGCATTGGGGCAGCCTTTCTGACCAAACTTCTTGCTGGTTACATGTAACAAATTTGTCAGATATACCAAACGTGACATTCTCAAGAATCTAGTCAAGGCAGTTGTCGGCTCAGTCTAATCTCAAACTACACTTTTACCCAAGCCAGTTGGTGACTCAGACTACCCTTTTACCCAAACAAGGGCCACAAGTAAAACCATTTATCTGTAAATGTTGGTGCTGTGTAATAAAATCTCCATACATTAGTTTATACTCAGGACCATGTCTGGCTCTCCCTCTCCTTGGAGCGATCTCCAACCCAGAGCGGAGATAGCGGCATAAACATTTTTAACAAAGGCTATTTTTAATCTGCTATCAATCTCTATGGCACCAAACCCCCCATATGCCTTGCTTTTATATAATAGCTCTCATTTGGTAACTTCCCTGGTTGGTCCCCAAATTAAGTTGACACACTGTTTGTTTATTTTAGTTATTTTATTGGCTGGAGGAAGGATGTTAGCCAGAAAAAGAAGTTTGGATGGGATGAAGGTTTTGACTATATGTATTCTTGATCTGTAATTAGTATCTTTGTTTTCCCATTTCTGCACTTCATATTTAATTTCACACAATTTTTCCCCCTAGTTTTTTTCACCACAGTCTCTGTTACAGATGGTCAGACCGAGTATTTTAATTTGTTTGTGATTTGAATGTTAATATTTTGTCTGTCATTCTATCCCCCAATCCAAACTCCTCTCATTTTGACATGATTCATTTTGCTCCAGAAGCTTGTTCATATAGATGTAAGTGACTGGTTAAAACATCCATATCAGCTTGATTTTTTTTTTTAATTCCAACAGTGACGTTATCAGCGTAAGCGATGGCCACAACCCTGTGCGCATATCCTACACATGTGCCAGTAATCTGGCTGTCGATGTTAATTCTACTGATTAATGGACTTATTGCTAGAGTGTATAGAGCAAGGCTTAGGCGAAAGCCCTGCTTCACTCCTCTCTCCACTTCAAAACACTCTGTTAAAACCCTGTTTACATTTACACAAATACTTGATTTAACATACAGACATCTGATCATTTGAATAAAACCATTGGGAAAGCCATACGCTTTCATTACCGATCAGAGATAATCTTTTGAAATACAATTAAATGCTTTTTTTTTTTTTTGGATCAAGACCAATGTAAAAATCTTTTGCATCCTTAGGTTTGTGATAATTTCGCTTAAAATACAAAGATCCCACATCACCCGTCCTTTGATTGCACATGTTTGTCCTTTGTCTATAATCTCATCTAAAATATCATTTAGTCTGTTCATAATTATTTTATCAAATATTTTATAGTCAGTATTCATAATAGTCAGATGTCTAATCTATATCAGAATTGTCACCTCTTTTAAACAATAAACACAAAACACCTTGATAAAAGGAGTTTCCCATACAGCCACTGTGCAGACAATGTAGAGATGTGAGCAGGTTTAAGACTTCATCAGTGTATAACTGATAAAACTCAGTGGGCAGGCTGTCTGGAATGGGGCTTTTCCCAACATTTAACTGTTTGATGGCCTGAACCACCTCATCTTTTCTTGTTTCACCAAGGAGTGAAGTAAAGTTTGACAAGCTGTATGGGGAGAGTCTTTAAAAAAGGAGTTCACAATGTCAGTGTTTGTTTCTATTTTCTTGTAGGCATTGGGACATAGTTCTATAATAACTTCCCTTTTTTCCTTTTCACAGAGCACATTTCATCTTTATTTCTTATGGATTTAATGAACTTACTTTGGCATTGTTTTTGTCCTGATTTAAGAGCATGAACAAGATTCCCTCTTTTATCTAATTGTGATTATTTGTAAATATTATATAATTCATAATTAAAATGATCTGTGATTTTAGATTTCATTGTTTCCTCATTTGACATAGATCTGTTTCATTTGTTTCAAACCAATATACTGATTTATCACTTTTTTTAAGTTTAATTATTTGAATTTAAATTTAAAGACATATTTTATCCTATATTTTAGTATTTCCCATAATTGAATCAGATTTCACTAGTATATTTAGTTGGATTATTTGATGAATTGCCTGCCTTAATTCTATTATTAATTCTTTTGTCCTGTAAATTCTGTAGTTTCCAGAATCCTGTTAACTGAGGCTCCAGAGAACAAAGACATTTTAACTAAAGAGATGATATGAGAAATCTTTTAAAATTATGCCATAATGAGAAACCTTAGAATCTGACAATGCATATATTTTATCATTGCGCCTTTAGTTTTGTAGTCAAACCCAGTAAACACTGACAGTCTTTTTCCCTTCAGTTAGAGTATTGAAATCACCATTGTAGCAGATCTCACTGCCACTGTGAGTTCCCTCAGCACACAACACAGACACAACAGGCCAATCACAGACAACGTCCTTTTATTCACAACTGCTCAAACACACTTAACATAAATATGCAACACTTCCACCGTGCTCCTCTGGTTGCCTGGCTTCTTCTGGCACACATGTTCCAGTCACTTTAAGTCACCTAGTCTCAAAAATAATATTTACAGGCTTCAGCCAGACAATCTCCAATGGCCAGCATGCTCTCTGTTTGAGGTGTGCAGCAGTCATCTGAGATTTCGGCATGCTACTGCATTTAAAGGGAGAGTATAATTAGCCAACGATCACCAGCTGTGCTAATCAACTCACCTGGCACTGCTCTCATGAGCCATCTCCACACTTCTTTCTCCTGCAGCTGAATGCCAACTACACTCACCACCACAACCACTTAAAAAAATATTATATCCTACCCATATTAGTTCTCTAAGGGCCGGTTTCCCATGTAGGGATTAAGCCTAGTTGTAGACTAAATCACTTTTTAAACCTGGATTTATTGAAATGGCTTTCTCAGACATGGATTAAAATAGTCTCACACTTGCCCTAGTCTTGATTTAAACAATTGGATTTCCAGAAGGAAGATTAGAGCTAATTCAGATCTAAATGAAGGCTTAAATTAAACCTGGCCAGAGGCAGATTTAACTTCAGATAAAAGGCTGTTTGCCTTAAGGCTGGGCAGGAAAATTCAAATCTCCCTCCAAATCCTGTGAATGGAGGACAGGGATCAGGTGAGGCAGGAGTGGGGGAGGGGCCTGCAACAGCCCCACCAATGGAGAGTTCTGTGGAGGATGGGGTGGTGCAGGCAGAGGGTGAGGTACTGCAAAGTCTGCCAAAAATAGATTTAACTCCTGGGTGTTCCTCTCCACAAAAGAGAAACCAGAGTAAGTACATGGTAAGCCTCACTTGGCTTGCCACGTGCCGAATCCCAGGCCACACCCATTCCCTTACCCCACATAGCGCTTTCAGGGAGTCTTGGGTGCTAAGTTTGCTTGTCTTTCATGTTGCTGCCACTACACTTTCTGGAAGAGGTGTTGCTCCTTTGCCACTGGCGCTCACCGTGTGATGTTTGCACTTTTTGTGAAATGCAATGAAACAGTTCAGCTGGATGATGAAGAAAACCACAATAAAACAAAAAATGACTTTTCTAAGTGTCACCATGAACCTATGTGGGATTGGAAATGTCGTTGCCAAATATGTCATGGCTGCAGGTATTTCTGCTTTTATAACGAGGACTTTCCCAGCCATGGATAGATCCCTGTCTCGCCATTAGAGGAGCTTTCCACAAATTTTGGGTAATTTCGATTTTCCATGTCCTTCCCTATTTGTACTCCTAAGACTTTGATTGTTTCTGTTTTGTGTATGAGGCCTAGATGTTCCACTGGGTCTCTCCAGTTGAGGTAGAGTATTTCGCATTTTCCTTTATTAACTTTTGTTCCTGACGCAGCAGTAAAGTTATCACAAATAAACAAGGTGTCTCTTACTGATCTGTTGTCCGTGAGAAGAAGGGTTAGGTCATCCATATACAAACTGAG
Organism: Scomberomorus guttatus; assembly: GCA_038419695.1. Taxonomy (NCBI): domain Eukaryota; kingdom Metazoa; phylum Chordata; class Actinopteri; order Scombriformes; family Scombridae; genus Scomberomorus; species Scomberomorus guttatus. The sequence goes on from CM076452.1 coordinate 27,940,285, forward strand.
TTTTGCCTCCTTGCCTGCTGCCCTCGGAATTGGGAGGCCTCTGATGTTTTTTTTTCCTGCCTTAGTACACATGCAAGGAGCTCGATTGCTAGGATGAACAAGGTAGAGGAAAGTGGACAGCCTTGTTGTACACCCAATTCTACTTCTAAATGGGATTGTGCATTTTCCATTTACCAAAACTGTGCTAGTAATATAAGTATTCAGCAGGTCTACTCGTGTTCTAAATTTGTTGCCAAAATTGAGATGGGAAAGGACTGCTTTAAAGTACCTGTGACTAATACTATCAAAGGCTTTCTCCAAATCTAGCCTCAGAATACAGAGAGGGAGGTGACAATCTTGTGCAAACAGGTAAGAATCTCTAACTAGGGCTAGGCTGTCAGACATGGACCAGCCTAGAACCCAACATGTTTGGTCTATGTCGACCAGCTGATGAACTACTGGTTGCATTCGGAAGAAAAGGGCTTTTGACAGTATCTTAACATCGACTCCAAGCAAGGTTAAAGGTCTCCAGTTCTTCAAGTCTTTCCTGTCTCCCTTTTTGAAAAGAAGGGAGATGGAGCCTGCTCTTAAAGAAGAGGATAGTGCTATAAAAATCTTTGGGTAAACCGTCCAGACCAAGAGATTTATTACTCTGCATGCTCTGCATGGCTTTGGTTAACTCGTTGATTGTCAAGTCTCTCTCGGGCAATTCTCTATCTGTACTGTTAAGTTTTGTATTTAAATGCGACAAAAAGAAACTGATTGACTGTTCAGATATGGCCCTGTCTTGATAGAGATCACAGTAGAATGACTTGACAACATCAAGTAAGCCTTGAGGATCGCTCACCTCTTCTCCTTCTCTGTCTAATACACCTTCCATACAGTGCCTGGACTTGAACAGTTTGTTAAAGAAGTAGCGGGTACACTTTTCATTCTCTTCTAGGTGTTGCACCCTGCTCCTTGTGAGCACCCCTCTACTCTTTACATTATGCAACTTGAGCATGTCTTTTTTGAGTTTTGCTATGTCCTCATTCACCTCAAAACCCGACAGTGAAAGGAGATAGTAGTGTTGCAACTTAGCCTGCAGTCTTTTTTGGAGGGTTCATTTTTTTGCTGCTGCTTTTTTGTCTTCAGTCATGAAAAACCTTGTTTTACATTTGACATCCTCCCACCACTCTCCCAAGGAGTTAAATAAGGGCTGCAAGGTAAACCATTGATTAAGTTTGTCCCTGTATCCTGTCACCACTTCTGGGTTGTCCAGCAGGCTTGTGTTGAGTTTCCAGGTGCCTGGTCCAGATCTATATGAACCGTGGAATTTCTAGCAAGCAATCAAGTTTATGGTGGTCTGAGAAGGGGACCGGTTCGATTGTACAATTAAGCGGTGTGACTCCTGGTGTGGTGAACAAGAAGTCTATACAGGAGAAGGTTCTCCCATTGGTCCAAGTGTACCCTGGAGTAGAAGGATTTATCAGTCCATAAGTATTAACAAGTTTACAGTCCTTGATAATGCTCTGGAGTGTATGAGAACTAGCATCTAGTTTCACAGAAGAGGTGGATCTTCTGTCTGCTATGTCCACAATGCAGTTGAAGTCACCCCCAATAATAACTTCTCAGTCTCAGTGGGGCAGTAAATGCTTAGAACCCTAAACCTGGCTCCTTTTTCCTCTATATCTACCAACGACAGTCTCCCATCTATAACCCTCTCAGCCCTCTGAATATGAAGATGTCGGCAATAGAGCACTCCTGAAGTAGGAATATGCCCCCCACCACTTCTGCACAAAAAACTGAAAACAGACTGGCATTTTATAGGGTCATTAAGTCCTCTAGTGTTAATAATGACAATCTTAAGAGATGACATTACAATTTTTTGTGGGAGGAGAGATCAGGGGTCTACAGTAAAGTTCAAACCACTGTGGGGGATTTCCCTTTTTTCTTTTTCTTCTTTTGGGTTCTCCAGCTCCTGCTTGAGATTGCATCTTGTTGGTTGGTCACAGTCTTTGGCATTCTGGTCAGTACTCTTACAGTTTCTGCAGAAAATGGCATTACAGTTTGCTGCAAGATGGGATGAAGAACCGCACATCCTGCAGGTTTTTGGCTGTCCGGCATAGAAAACGTCCCCTAACTGGCCCCAGCTCGATGGTGGAAGGCCGATTCTCCCAGAGTCCCCATCTCTCCTCAGCTGCACATAGCAGCGCCTGGCCCCAGTTCTGATACCATCTTCATCTCTCAACTCCATGCTCCATAGAACAGAGCAATGGAAAGACAACCATGTACAAATGTCCTCAGTCGTTACTTACATAATGACAGTAACTGCATTTGATTCTCTCTCGGAAAGAGGGATGAGGAGCACATTGTGGAGTCTTGGGTTGTTGTCCTTTTTGTGATTGTAACACTCAAGGCATTGCTCAAACAAGGTATATGTAGTAAAAATTACCTCAAAAGTCCTTCTTCCAGGCAGAGCAAAAACATAGTCAAGTTGAGAAGGGGTAAAACCCAGTTCCTTCTGGATAATAAGCCGGTTGAACTGTAGTCGATCCATTTCTAAGTCTTCCTGGAACTCAAAACTAACCACATTCCTTGGGCAACCAACTGAAGCCATTACATAGGTAGAGTCTTCCAATGTGTCTCTTTTAGAGGAAAAGAGAGATGAAGCACAACTGACCAGGATTGATGCCATGTCAGTGCAGTAGCCTAAAGAAGCACTGGTCAAGCCACAAATACTTCTGAATTTGGCTCCTACACTGATTAAGATATCAAGAGCTGGAACGGTCAGGGACAGGGGGGGTGACTCCTAGATAGAGCACTCTGGCTTACGGTGCCTACAACGCATGATCCCAGAATCCAGTGCGTTTGGCCTCAGCTCACCTTCATCTGTTACCACATTCGCTGAAAGGTTGAAAACAATGCTACAGTTTAACTAGGGTGTGTGGTGCACAAGCATTGCCCTTTTTTTGTCTTTGTGTTTCCTTTTCCCATCGCTCATTGCTCTACCAAACAAGAGGAAAGCTGTTTCTCTCTCTGAGAAGGCAAAGCCCAGCAGCAGCTGCACCAAACCTCGAATGAGCCATTACATATAGACGCTGTAACTTTGCCAGCTTTCTTTTGCAGGTTAAGCGTTTTTTCATTGCTCTTCTTTTACCTTCATTTATAAAAAAGATCTTAGCCCTATTTTTCAGATCTTCCCACCAGTCTCCCACAGAATTAAATGTGAATTGTAATGAGGACCATAATTTTAATTTTACCATCTACCACTTTAGGATCTTGGAGCAAAGACACATTCAGTTTCCAGGGACTACCACTTGTTTTACCTTTATCATTGAGAACTAGAGTACATTCCACTTTTGAGTGGTCACTAAAGAACACTGGTTTGACTGAAGCATTAGAAACCTCCAAACCTTTCGATGTAAACAGAAAGTCAATACGTGAATAAGTTGTCCCATTTGACCAAATATAACCAGGTATATCAGGGTTTTTTTCACGAAAGGTGTCTCTTAGTTTAAAGTCCTGGATTAAATTCTTCAAAGCCTCTGAACTTGAATCCAGCCTGACCGTGGTAGAGGTCATTCTGTCTTTTTTATCAGTGAGGCAGTTGAAATCCCCACCCAGGATAACTTCTCTTCCACATAAAAGGAGTGGTTTTATGGCTTTCAGGGTCTCTAGGCAATCACTGAGATCAGCAGGACAGTAAACATTTATTATTCTAAATCTGAATTGCTGCCATTCAACATCAATGCAAAGCAGCCGTCCATCTACTATACGTTGCACCCTCTGTATGATGAAATCATGCCCCTTAAATAGTATCGCAACCCCTGATGACCTGTTTTTATTATCTCTAGACCAGACAGATTGGCCAAAACTCCATCTATCTTCAAATACCTTGTAATTGTCCCTGTAACTGATGTTGCATTCTTGAAGTAAAAAAATGTTATTTTTCTCACCATGCAAGAATGTGAAAGCAGACTGACATTTCACAGGGTCATTAACGCCTCTAGTGTTGAGGGATGCAATAGAGAGGATGGGCATAAGGAGAGTGTAGGTAATCAGGAGCTATACTGTGTGGTCGCTTTTGCCTTCCTAGGCTTTTTGGGCTTAACCACTGTCTCAGCATTGTACATTTCTTTAATTTGGGTAGCAGAAGTGAAAGCCTCAACTTTGTCAGCTTCAAGAAAGGGGGTGTATGTGGAAAGGGAAGATGGCCATTTATTTATAGAAAAATCTGGGATCATAAGAAGAGATGGTTCACCTGATGCGGGTGACTCCAATGGGCGTTTCTTGGACTGACTAGATGAATCTTCTGGCGGGCTCTCAAACAATGGAATTGAAGAAGGTGGGGCTTCTGCAGCTTCCAAGAGCAGATTTCCTCTCTCAGTTGGCATTTCAGGGTCTGGTATTATAACAGGAAAATTGCCGAGCAGGGTTTCTAACATATTACCTGCCTCCTGGAGAGACACTGGAGACTTCCGACGCTGGGTGCTTTGTGCTGAATTGGGGGTCGAGGCAGTCTGTTGAGCAGTTTGATGGTTGCTGATTGGGGCCGTGGAATAGTTGGTGTCATTGGAGGCTTCGTCAGCAGGTAGAGGCTCAGCACTCCAATCCAACACTGGCTCTTGGCTGATGGGGTCCTCTTACCTGGCAGGGGATGATGATCAAGAAGGTGGTTCACCCAGGGCAACAATGGCTTCCAATGTTCCAGCTGTGTCTTCTTTGTTACAACAGAACCGGAGAAATGCGATGAGATTCAACCTACATGAAGACCTTGAAATGGATCGACTTCAGTTCAGCAGGCAAATTGTCCAGAAAGATCTCCAGTTAGGCCAGTTAGGGGACGTTTTCTATGCCGGACAGCCAAAAACCTGCAGGATGTGCGGTTCTTCATCCCATCTTGCAGCAAACTGTAATGCCATTTTCTGCAGAAACTGTAAGAGTACTAACCAGCTGGACTACATCTTCGCTTTTCCAGGCAAGAAGGTGTTTGAAGTTGTTTTTACAACAGAACAGAACTTTGAATGCTGTCTGCAGAGGTTTGAGGAGAAGAAGAAATCTGCGCCAAGCTTCAAGAACATTTCCCTGACGTCACTGGCAAAAAGAGACCAGAAGACAGTCCATGTGATGATCCTTTCTGAAAAGATCAGGAATCAAGATGTATGGACATGGTTGTCAAGCTATTGTGATGTAACTCATGGAAAAGAGTTGACAGACATTGATGGGGTTAAAACAGGCACCAGACGCTTCCAGGTGCGGCTGAGAAGATCCGAGGGAAGACTCCAACACATCCCCAGCACCATTCAGTTGGGAGCCTTCCGTGGCTTTGTATTCTATCCTGGGCAACCAAAGCAATGCAGGAAGTGTGGTAGCCTTGACCATCTGGTCGCTTCCTGTACCAGTAACAACTGCAGGAAATGTCAAGCCACTGACCACAATGCAGACCGGTGCCCACAGCCACTGAAATGTAATCTATGTTCGTCTGTAAATCATAGATTCAAGGACTGTCCGCAGGCATATTCCAATCGGGTGAAGCTTTCTACTGTTATAACCCCTCAGTCTATGAGCCAAGGACCTACAAATGAACAACCTTCCAGTCGGGTTCCTTCTTCACCCCCATGGCCTGATTTAGCAGCTCCCGATTCCCAGCAGCCTGATGAAGTTCCACTTCAAGATCACAAAGAGGCCCTGGGTGAACCACCTTCTTGATCATGGTACAACCGGAGTGCAATGGCTGAGCCTCGCCCTGGGTGAACCAATTCAATTTCAATTTTTCAATTTTTAGACGTTTATTAAATTCAAGCAAAAAAATTACATTTTACCATATATCTTTTACAACACCATAAAAGGTTATACAAAAAGGCATAAATAAGTCAAAAAATGGCACAGAATGTACAATACAACACAATAAATTCATCAATTATTACAAATAAGCTATTTCCATCAACTTTATAGATATTTGACAGTTTCCTATTTTCCACAGTTTTTTACATTCCATATTTTTACATTTCTTTTTATCCCTTAAAACATAATCCCTTATCAATGTGAGATTTAAATTTACCACTGATTCTGGTGACACTGAAAATTTCTTAAAAACCATTAAGTTTCTATATCTCCAAATTGCTTCTTTAACACAATTAATCACCGCCCACCATCTTTCCCATTTTTTAGTATCATTATTTTGAAGATCACCATATAAAATGTCTGATTCTGTAGGAGCTCTATAAAGGTCATTTAGCCATGGTCTTAATAAGTCCCAAACCTTTTGAGAAAATATACATGACCAAAACAAGTGTAATATGTTTTCATCACTGCTACAGTTCATTCTTGGACATTTTGAATTCACTGAAGACCCCCTTCTCTTTAAAAACACTTTGGTTGGAAGGCATCCATGCACTGTTTGCCAAGCTATATCTTTATATTCATTTAAAAGGAAGCAAGAGTTAACATTTTTCCAAACTTTAAGGCAATCATCTTCAATCAATGTGCCAACAGACACTAATCTTGAGTTGTCAGGTTTTAAACACTTTTCTATTAATAATCTATTCACCTTACCCACTGAAATTTTTTCCCAGTTCCCTGATTTAACAAAGGTTATTACCCTTTCATACAGCGAAGGCCTTTCTTCAGCATGAGGAGTGTTTAGGGGAGGCCTTATTCCTACTGTTCTTAATAGCTGGTGTCCAACCCAAAATTTAGCAAAGTTAGCCCAAAGGCTCCGCTTACTTTCATTTAGTACTGCATTCAATATAGGGGTCAAAAACAGAGCTTCCATTTTAACTGCTAACTCTGGAACCTCCTTTCCACCTTTGACCAATGGCTTATACATTACTTCCCTTTTAACTCTTTCTTGCTGTGCGCCCCAGATAAACTGAAAAATACTTCTTCTTAGGGATATTATAAAAGGTCTAGGAGCAGGCAAGGTTGCTGCAAGAAATGTGAGAGAAGCAAGGATTTCTGAGTTGATTACAAGTACTTTCCCTGTAAAGGTGAGATCCCTATTTTCCCATTGAAGCAGTTTACCTTTAATCTTTGGTAGTTTTCTTTCCCAATTCACTCTTTCCATATTGCTCCCAATATCTAGTCCTAAAATCTTAATTCTCTCTTCCCTCTGAACAAGGCCTAGATTTAATTTAGATTCAGGCCAATTTAAATACAAAATTTCACTTTTGGATCTATTTAATTTGGCACACGATGCAAGAGAAAATTGCTCGCACCAATAAAGGGCTTTAACAATAGACTTATTGTCTGAACATAAGACAGATATATCATCCATATAGACTGACAATTTGGCCTCTCGTCCCCCACTACCAGGGACTTGAAGACCGTGAATAGAAACATCTTGTCTTATGGCACAAGCGAGGGGTTCCATGGCAAATATAAATAACATAACAGATAGTGGGCATCCCTGTCTGACCCCTGAAAGAACATCAAAGTTGTCTGTGAAGTGACCATTAACAATGACTTTGCTTAGACAGTTAGTATAGAGAAGTTCTATCCAGGCTTGCGACCAAATCCAAGTTTGACCAAAACTTCTCTCATGTAGGCATGACTGACCTTATCAAAGGCTTTTTCTAAATCTAGGCCAGAAATGCATAATGGCAGTCTACGGTCAAGTGCATAGAGATAAGAATCTCTAACTAAAGCGAGGTTATCACTCATAAACCTGCCTGGTATTGCACAGGTCTGCTCCTCCCCCACTACCTGGCCAGCAACTTTTTAGAGGCGGAAAAAGAGAGCCTTGGCGAGGATTTTTCGATCCACTCCAAGCAAGGTAAGTGGGTGCCAGTTCTTAATGTCTTTTTTCTCTCCTTTTTTAAACAGTAGTGAGATTACACCAGTTCTCAGGGATGATGGTAGACATCCAATTTGCAGGCTTTCATTAAACATCTTTAAAAGAGGATCTTTTAGATCTTCCTAAAAGGTAGTATAAATCTCTTTGGGTAACCCATCAGCCCCTGGAACCTTATTGTTTTGCATACTCTCTATGGCTTTAGACAGTTCATTAACAGTTAAATCTCTATCGAGCATATCAAAAACCTCACTCACATTTGTATTCATTTTACACAAAAGGTTGTGAAGAGCTACAGTATCTATATCTTCTTCTTTATACAGATCTGAATAAAAAGTATATATTCTATGAAGAATGTCTTTCATTTCTGTTTGTTCTTTCCCCTCCTCATCCAAAAGTGATTGTATAGTGTTTCTAGGCCTAGCTAATTTCTGAAAAAAATACCTGGAACATCTTTCATTATTCTCGAAGTGGTGGACCCTGCTACGCAATAGAAGACCTTTGGTAGCCTCAGCAGAGAGTCCCATCATCTCCTTCTTGAGCTTAGCTATCTCCTCTGCCATATCAAACCCCTAATGAGCCATTACATATAGACGCTGTAACTTTGCCAGCTTTCTTTTGCAGGTTAAGCGTTTTTTCATTGCTCTTCTTTTACCTTCAGTTATAAAAAAGATCTTAGCCCTAATTTTCAGATCTTCCCACCAGTCTCCCACAGAATTAAATGTGAATTGTAATGAGGACCATAGTTTTAATTTTACCCTGAACCTATCTACCACTTTAGGATCTTGGAGCAAAGACACATTCAGTTTCCAGGGACTACCACTTGTTTTACCTTTATCATTGAGAACTAGAGTACATTCCACTTTTGAGTGGTCACTAAAGAACACTGGTTTGACTGAAGCATTAGAAACCTCAAAACCTTTCGATGTAAACAGAAAGTCAATACGTGAATAAGTTGTCCCATTTGACCAAGTATAACCAGGTATATCAGGGTTTTTTTCCCGAAAGGTGTCTCTTAGTTTAAAGTCCTGGATTAAATTCTTCAGAGCCTCTGAACTTGAATCCAGCCTGACCGTGGTAGAGGTCATTCTGTCTTTTTTATCAGTGAGGCAGTTGAAATCCCCACCCAGGATAACTTCTCTTCCACATAAAAGGAGTGGTTGTAGCGCTTTCAGGGTCTCTAGGCAATCACTGAGATCAGCAGGACAGTAAACATTTATTATTCGAAATCTGAATTGCTGCCATTCAACATCAATGCAAAGCAGCCGTCCATCTACTATACGTTGCACCCTCTGTATGATGAAATCATGCCCCTTAAATAGTATCGCAACCCCTGATGACCTGTTTTTATTATCTCTAGACCAGACAGATTGGCCAAAACTCCATCTATCTTCAAATACCTTGTAATTGTCCCTGTAACTGATGTTGCATTCTTGAAGTAAAAAAATGTTATTTTTCTCACCATGCAAGAATGTGAAAGCAGACTGACATTTCACAGGGTCATTAAGGCCTCTAGTGTTGAGGGATGCAATAGAGAGGATGGGCATAAGGAGAGTGTAGGTAATCAGGAGCTATACTGTGTGGTCGCTTTTGCCTTCCTAGGCTTTTTGGGCTTAACCACTGTCTCAGCATTGTACATTTCTTTAATTTGGGTAGCAGAAGTGAAAGCCTCAACTTTGTCAGCTTCAAGAAAGGGGGTGTATGTGGAAAGGGAAGATGGCCATTTATTTATAGAAAAATCTGGGATCATAAGAAGAGATGGTTCACCTGATGCGGGTGACTCCAATGGGCGTTTCTTGGACTGACTAGATGAATCTTCTGGCGGGCTCTCAAACAATGGAATTGAAGAAGGTGGGGCTTCTGCAGCTTCCAAGAGCAGATTTCCTCTCTCAGTTGGCATTTCAGGGTCTGGTATTATAACAGGAAAATTGCCGAGCAGGGTTTCTAACATATTACCTGCCTCCTGGAGAGACACTGGAGACTTCCGACGCTGGGTGCTTTGTGCTGAATTGGGGGTCGAGGCAGTCTGTTGAGCAGTTTGATGGTTGCTGATTGGGGCCGTGGAATAGTTGGTGTCATTGGAGGCTTCGTCAGCAGGTAGAGGCTCAGCACTCCAATCCAACACTGGCTCTTGCCCTGGGTGAACCACCTTCTTGATCATGGTATCTCCCCTGCCAGGTAAGTATGAGTTGGAAGTGTCAGGGACAGAGGGCGTGACTCCTAGACAGAGCACTCTGGCTTACGGTGCCTACAACGCATCATCCCCCAAACGCACTGGATTGTACGTTTGGCCTCAGATCACCTTCATCTGCTACCACATTCGCTGAAAGGTCGAAAACAATGCTGCAGTTTAACTAGGGTGTGTGGTGCACATGCGTTGCCCTTTTTTTTTTGCGTTTGTGTTTCCTTTTCCCATCGCTCATTGCTCTACCAAACAAGAGGAAAGCTGTTTCTCTCTCTGAGAAGGCAAAGCCCAGCAGCAGCTGCACCACAGCCTAAAAGCAAATCATGCTGACGATGGAAGAATACCTCGGGCACATTTCTTGCCAAGAGAAAGAAGCACATTAAAGAGGAGTCGCATAATTCACTTTCTTTCCATCTAAGAGGCCACGCCCACTCCCCGCGGCCACGAATCCCGGGTAATCCGCATGACTGAACACAGCTACTCAGAGTACACCACAGGCTGCCGAGGCAGCAACACTGCCACCTTCTGGACAGACTGCAAAGATAGCCGCGCATCAAAAAACAGTTTTTCCGCAATCACCGCGACTGGGGAGGGGCAATGTTGCACGCTCCCCCACCGCAGTCAAGTGCTCGTGCAGCAAAGCCCGCTTTGCCCGGGGAAAAAAGAATAATAATAATAAAAATTTTTTTTTTAAAAATCATATTTACTCTTGTTCTTTGACGCAAATGATCAGGGGAGAGCGCGAACGCAGTCCCCCACTACCAGAAATTATGCAGTCGAGATTCCCACATTTGGGGAATTCGCAGGGGTCAGCACAACCGGAGTGCAATGGCTGAGCCTCGCCCTGGGTGAACCAATTCAATTCAATTTTTAGACGTTTATTAAATTCAAGCAAAGAAATTACATTTTACCATATATCTTTTACAACAACACCATAAAAGGTTATACAAAAAGGCATAAATATGTCAAAAATGGCACAGGATGTACAATACAACACAATAAATTCATCAATTATTACAAATAAGCTATTTCCATCAACTTTATAGATATTTGACAGTTTCCTATTTTCCACAGTTTTTTACATTCAATATTTTTACATTTCTTTTTATCCCTTAAAACATAATCCCTTATCAATGTGAGACTTAAATTTACCACTGATTCTGGTGACACTGAAAATTTCTTAAAAACTATTAAGTTTCTACATCTCCAAATTGCTTCTTTAACACAATTAATCACAGCCCACCATCTTTCCCATTTTTTAGTATCATTATTTTGAAGATCACCATATAAAATGTCTGATTCTGTAGGAGCTTTATAAAGGTCATTTAGCCATGGTCTTAATAAGTCCCAAACCTTTTGAGAAAATATACATGACCAAAACAAGTGTAATATGTTTTCATCACTGCTACAGTTCATTCTTGGACATTTTGAATTCACTGAAGACCCCCTTCTCTTTAAAAACACTTTGGTTGGAAGGCATCCATGCACTGTTTGCCAAGCTATATCTTTATATTCATTTAAAAGGAAGCAAGAGTTAACATTTTTCCAAACTTTAAGGCAATCATCTTCAATCAATGTGCCAACAGGCACTAATTTTGAGTTGTCAGGTTTTAAACACTTTTCTATTAATAATCTATTCACCTTACCCACTGAAATTTTTTCCCAGTTCCCTGATTTAACAAAGGTTATTACCCTTTCATACAGTGAAGGCCTTCCTTCAGCATGAGGAGTGTTTAGGGGAGGCCTTATTCCTACTGTTCTTAATAGCTGGTGTCCAACCCAAAATTTAGCAAAGTTAGCCCAAGGGCTCCGCTTACTTTCATTTAGTACTGCATTCAATATAGGGGTCAAAAACAGAGCTTCCATTTTAACTGCTAACTCTGGAACCTCCTTTCCACCTTTGACCAATGGCCTATACATTACTTCCCTTTTAACTCTTTCTTGCTGTGCGCCCCAGATAAACTGAAAAATACTTCTTCTTAGGGATATTATAAAAGGTCTAGGAGCAGGCAAGGTTGCTGCAAGAAATGTGAGAGAAGCAAGGATTTCTGAGTTGATTACAAGTACTTTCCCTGTAAAGGTGAGATCTCTATTTTCCCATTGAAGCAGTTTACCTTTAATCTTTGGTAGTTTTCTTTCCCAATTGACTCTTTCCATATTGCTCCCAATTTCTAGTCCTAAAATCTTAATTCTCTCTTCCCTCTGAACAAGGCCTAGATTTAAATTAGATTCAGGCCAATTTAAATACAAAATTTCACTTTTGGATCTATTTAATTTGGCACACGATGCAAGAGAAAATTGCTCGCACCAATAAAGGGCTTTAACAATAGACTTATTGTCTGAACATAAGACAGATATATCATCCATATAGACTGACAATTTGGCCTCTCGTCCCCCACTACCAGGGACTTGAAGACCGTGAATAGAAACATCTTGTCTTATGGCACAAGCGAGGGGTTCCATGGCAAATATAAATAACATAACAGATAGTGGACATCCCTGTATGACCCCTGAAAGAACATCAAAGTTGTCTGTGAAGTGACCATTAACAATGACTTTGCTGAGACAGTTAGTATAGAGAAGTTCTATCCAGGCTCTAAGCTTAGGACCAAATCCAAGTTTGACCAAAACTTCTCTCATGTAGGCATGACTGACCTTATCAAAGGCTTTTTCTAAATCTAGGCCAGAAATGCATAATGGCAGTCTACGGTCAAGTGCATAGAGATAAGAATCTCTAACTAAAGCGAGGTTATCACTCATAAACCTGCCTGGTATTGCACAGGTCTGCTCCTCCCCCACTACCTGGCCAGCAACTTCTTGGAGGCGGAAAAAGAGAGCCTTGGCGAGGATTTTTCGATCCACCCCAAGCAAGGTAAGTGGGCGCCAGTTCTTAATGTCTTTTTTCTCTCCTTTTTTAAACAGTAGTGAGATTACACCAGTTCTCAGGGATGATGGTAGACATCCAATTTGCAGGCTGCTGACGATGGAAGAATGCCTCGGGCACATTTCTTGCCAAGAGAAAGAAACACATTAAAGAGGAGTCGCATAATTCACTTTCTTTCCATCTAAGAGGCCACGCCCACTCCCCGCGGCCACGAATCCCGGGTAATCCGCATGACTGAACACAGCTACTCAGAGTACACCACAGGCTGCCGAGGCAGCAACACTGCCACCTTCTGGACAGACTGCAAAGATAGCCGCGCATCAAAAAACTGTTTTTCCGCAATCACCGCGACTGGGGAGGGGCAATGTTGCACGCTCCCCCACCGCAGTCAAGCGCTCGTGCAGCAAAGCCCGCTTTGCCCGGGGAAAAAAGAATAATAATAATAAAAAAAAATCATATTTACTCTTGTTCTTTGACGCAAATGATCAGGGGAGAGCGCGAACGCAGTCCCCCACTACCAGAAATTATGCAGTCGAGATTCCCACATTTGGGGAATTCGCAGGGGTCAGCACAACCGGAGTGCAATGGCTGAGCCTCGCCCTGGGTGAACCACCTTCTTGATCATGGTATCTCCCCTGCCAGGTAAGTATGAGTTGGAAGTGTCAGGGACAGAGGGCGTGACTCCTAGGCAGAGCACTCTGGCTTACGGTGCCTACAACGCATCATCCCCCAAACGCACTGGATTGTACGTTTGGCCTCAGCTCACCTTCATCTGTTACCACATTCGCTGAAAGGTCGAAAACAATGCTGCAGTTTAACTAGGGTGTGTGGTGCACATGCGTTGCCCTTTTTTTTTTGCGTTTGTGTTTCCTTTTCCCATCGCTCATTGCTCTACCAAACAAGAGGAAAGCTGTTTCTCTCTCTGAGAAGGCAAAGCCCAGCAGCAGCTGCACCACAGCCTAAAAGCAAATCATGCTGACGATAGAAGAATGCCTCGGGCACATTTCTTGCCAAGAGAAAGAAACACATTAAAGAGGAGTCGCATAATTCACTTTCTTTCCATCTAAGAGGCCACGCCCACTCCCCGCGGCCACGAATCCCGGGTAATCCGCATGACTGAACACAGCTACTCAGAGTACACCACAGGCTGCCGAGGCAGCAACACTGCCACCTTCGGGACAGACTGCAAAGATAGCCGCGCATCAAAAAACAGTTTTTCCGCAATCACCGCGACTGGGGAGGGGCAATGTTGCACGCTCCCCCACCGCAGTCAAGCGCTCGTGCAGCAAAGCCCGCTTTGCCCGGGGAAAAAAGAATAATATTAATAAAAAAAACTTTAAAAAAAAATCATATTTACTCTTGTTCTTTGACGCAAATGATCAGGGGAGAGCGCGAACGCAGTCCCCCACTACCAGAAATTATGCAGTCGAGATTCCCACATTTGGGGAATTCGCAGGGGTCAGCACAACCGGAGTGCAATGGCTGAGCCTCGCCCTGGGTGAACCACCTTCTTGATCATGGTATCTCCCCTGCCAGGTAAGTATGAGTTGGAAGTGTCAGGGACAGAGGGCGTGACTCCTAGGCAGAGCACTCTGGCTTACGGTGCCTACAACGCATCATCCCCCAAACGCACTGGATTGTACGTTTGGCCTCAGCTCACCTTCATCTGTTACCACATTCGCTGAAAGGTCGAAAACAATGCTGCAGTTTAACTAGGGTGTGTGGTGCACATGCGTTGCCCTTTTTTTTTTGCGTTTGTGTTTCCTTTTCCCATCGCTCATTGCTCTACCAAACAAGAGGAAAGCTGTTTCTCTCTCTGAGAAGGCAAAGCCCAGCAGCAGCTGCACCACAGCCTAAAAGCAAATCATGCTGACGATGGAAGAATGCCTCGGGCACATTTCTTGCCAAGAGAAAGAAACACATTAAAGAGGAGTCGCATAATTCACTTTCTTTCCATCTAAGAGGCCAAGCCCACTCCCCGCGGCCACGAATCCCGGGTAATCCGCATGACTGAACACAGCTACTCAGAGTACACCACAGGCTGCCGAGGCAGCAACACTGCCACCTTCGGGACAGACTGCAAAGATAGCCGCGCATCAAAAAACAGTTTTTCCGCAATCACCGCGACTGGGGAGGGGCAATGTTGCACGCTCCCCCACCGCAGTCAAGCGCTCGTGCAGCAAAGCCCGCTTTGCCCGGGGAAAAAAGAATAATAATAATAAAACAAATTTTTAAAAAAAATCATATTTACTTTTGTTCTTTGACGCAAATGATCAGGGGAGAGCGCGAACGCAGTCCCCCACTACCAGAAATTATGCAGTCGAGATTCCCACATTTGGGGAATTCGCAGGGGTCAGCACAACCGGAGTGCAATGGCTGAGCCTCGCCCTGGGTGAACCACCTTCTTGATCATGGTATCTCCCCTGCCAGGTAAGTATGAGTTGGAAGTGTCAGGGACAGAGGGCGTGACTCCTAGGCAGAGCACTCTGGCTTACGGTGCCTACAACGCATCATCCCCCAAACGCACTGGATTGTACGTTTGGCCTCAGCTCACCTTCATCTGTTACCACATTCGCTGAAAGGTCGAAAACAATGCTGCAGTTTAACTAGGGTGTGTGGTGCACATGCGTTGCCCTTTTTTTTTTGCGTTTGTGTTTCCTTTTCCCATCGCTCATTGCTCTACCAAACAAGAGGAAAGCTGTTTCTCTCTCTGAGAAGGCAAAGCCCAGCAGCAGCTGCACCACAGCCTAAAAGCAAATCATGCTGACGATGGAAGAATGCCTCGGGCACATTTCTTGCCAAGAGAAAGAAACACATTAAAGAGGAGTCGCATAATTCACTTTCTTTCCATCTAAGAGGCCACGCCCACTCCCCGCGGCCACGAATCCCGGGTAATCCGCATGACTGAACACAGCTACTCAGAGTACACCACAGGCTGCCGAGGCAGCAACACTGCCACCTTCGGGACAGACTGCAAAGATAGCCGCGCATCAAAAAACAGTTTTTCCGCAATCACCGCGACTGGGGAGGGGCAATGTTGCACGCTCCCCCACCGCAGTCAAGCGCTCGTGCAGCAAAGCCCGCTTTGCCCGGGGAAAAAAGAATAATAATAATAAAACAAATTTTAAAAAAAAATCATATTTACTCTTGTTCTTTGACGCAAATGATCAGGGGAGAGCGCGAACGCAGTCCCCCACTACCAGAAATTATGCAGTCGAGATTCCCACATTTGGGGAATTCGCAGGGGTCAGCACAACCGGAGTGCAATGGCTGAGCCTCGCCCTGGGTGAACCACCTTCTTGATCATGGTATCTCCCCTGCCAGGTAAGTATGAGTTGGAAGTGTCAGGGACAGAGGGCGTGACTCCTAGGCAGAGCACTCTGGCTTACGGTGCCTACAACGCATCATCCCCCAAACGCACTGGATTGTACGTTTGGCCTCAGCTCACCTTCATCTGTTACCACATTCGCTGAAAGGTCGAAAACAATGCTGCAGTTTAACTAGGGTGTGTGGTGCACATGCGTTGCCCTTTTTTTTTTGCGTTTGTGTTTCCTTTTCCCATCGCTCATTGCTCTACCAAACAAGAGGAAAGCTGTTTCTCTCTCTGAGAAGGCAAAGCCCAGCAGCAGCTGCACCACAGCCTAAAAGCAAATCATGCTGACGATGGAAGAATGCCTCGGGCACATTTCTTGCCAAGAGAAAGAAACACATTAAAGAGGAGTCGCATAATTCACTTTCTTTCCATCTAAGAGGCCAAGCCGACTCCCCGCGGCCACGAATCCCGGGTAATCCGCATGACTGAACACAGCTACTCAGAGTACACCACAGGCTGCCGAGGCAGCAACACTGCCACCTTCGGGACAGACTGCAAAGATAGCCGCGCATCAAAAAACAGTTTTTCCGCAATCACCGCGACTGGGGAGGGGCAATGTTGCACGCTCCCCCACCGCAGTCAAGCGCTCGTGCAGCAAAGCCCGCTTTGCCCGGGGAAAAAAGAATAATATTAATAAAAAAAACTTTTAAAAAAAATCATATTTACTCTTGTTCTTTGACGCAAATGATCAGGGGAGAGCGCGAACGCAGTCCCCCACTACCAGAAATTATGCAGTCGAGATTCCCACATTTGGGGAATTCGCAGGGGTCAGCACAACCGGAGTGCAATGGCTGAGCCTCGCCCTGGGTGAACCACCTTCTTGATCATGGTATCTCCCCTGCCAGGTAAGTATGAGTTGGAAGTGTCAGGGACAGAGGGCGTGACTCCTAGGCAGAGCACTCTGGCTTACGGTGCCTACAACGCATCATCCCCCAAACGCACTGGATTGTACGTTTGGCCTCAGCTCACCTTCATCTGTTACCACATTCGCTGAAAGGTCGAAAACAATGCTGCAGTTTAACTAGGGTGTGTGGTGCACATGCGTTGCCCTTTTTTTTTTGCGTTTGTGTTTCCTTTTCCCATCGCTCATTGCTCTACCAAACAAGAGGAAAGCTGTTTCTCTCTCTGAGAAGGCAAAGCCCAGCAGCAGCTGCACCACAGCCTAAA
The DNA here is from genome assembly GCA_038419695.1 of Scomberomorus guttatus. NCBI lineage: Eukaryota > Metazoa > Chordata > Actinopteri > Scombriformes > Scombridae > Scomberomorus > Scomberomorus guttatus. The sequence continues at coordinate 27,957,647 of CM076452.1, forward strand.
AGCAAATCATGCTGACGATGGAAGAATGCCTCGGGCACATTTCTTGCCAAGAGAAAGAAACACATTAAAGAGGAGTCGCATAATTCACTTTCTTTCCATCTAAGAGGCCAAGCCGACTCCCCGCGGCCACGAATCCCGGGTAATCCGCATGACTGAACACAGCTACTCAGAGTACACCACAGGCTGCCGAGGCAGCAACACTGCCACCTTCGGGACAGACTGCAAAGATAGCCGCGCATCAAAAAACTGTTTTTCCGCAATCACCGCGACTGGGGAGGGGCAATGTTGCACGCTCCCCCACCGCAGTCAAGCGCTCGTGCAGCAAAGCCCGCTTTGCCCGGGGAAAAAAGAATAATAATAATAAAACAAATTTAAAAAAAAATCATGTTTACTCTTGTTCTTTGACGCAAATGATCAGGGGAGAGCGCGAACGCAGTCCCCCACTACCAGAAATTATGCAGTCGAGATTCCCACATTTGGGGAATTCGCAGGGGTCAGCACAACCGGAGTGCAATGGCTGAGCCTCGCCCTGGGTGAACCACCTTCTTGATCATGGTATCTCCCCTGCCAGGTAAGTATGAGTTGGAAGTGTCAGGGACAGAGGGCGTGACTCCTAGGCAGAGCACTCTGGCTTACGGTGCCTACAACGCATCATCCCCCAAACGCACTGGATTGTACGTTTGGCCTCAGCTCACCTTCATCTGTTACCACATTCGCTGAAAGGTCGAAAACAATGCTGCAGTTTAACTAGGGTGTGTGGTGCACATGCGTTGCCCTTTTTTTTTTGCGTTTGTGTTTCCTTTTCCCATCGCTCATTGCTCTACCAAACAAGAGGAAAGCTGTTTCTCTCTCTGAGAAGGCAAAGCCCAGCAGCAGCTGCACCACAGCCTAAAAGCAAATCATGCTGACGATGGAAGAATGCCTCGGGCACATTTCTTGCCAAGAGAAAGAAACACATTAAAGAGGAGTCGCATAATTCACTTTCTTTCCATCTAAGAGGCCAAGCCCACTCCCCGCGGCCACGAATCCCGGGTAATCCGCATGACTGAACACAGCTACTCAGAGTACACCACAGGCTGCCGAGGCAGCAACACTGCCACCTTCGGGACAGACTGCAAAGATAGCCGCGCATCAAAAAACAGTTTTTCCGCAATCACCGCGACTGGGGAGGGGCAATGTTGCACGCTCCCCCACCGCAGTCAAGCGCTCGTGCAGCAAAGCCCGCTTTGCCCGGGGAAAAAAGAATAATAATAATAAAACAAATTTTAAAAAAAAATCATATTTACTCTTGTTCTTTGACGCAAATGATCAGGGGAGAGCGCGAACGCAGTCCCCCACTACCAGAAATTATGCAGTCGAGATTCCCACATTTGGGGAATTCGCAGGGGTCAGCACAACCGGAGTGCAATGGCTGAGCCTCGCCCTGGGTGAACCACCTTCTTGATCATGGTATCTCCCCTGCCAGGTAAGTATGAGTTGGAAGTGTCAGGGACAGAGGGCGTGACTCCTAGGCAGAGCACTCTGGCTTACGGTGCCTACAACGCATCATCCCCCAAACGCACTGGATTGTACGTTTGGCCTCAGCTCACCTTCATCTGTTACCACATTCGCTGAAAGGTCGAAAACAATGCTGCAGTTTAACTAGGGTGTGTGGTGCACATGCGTTGCCCTTTTTTTTTTGCGTTTGTGTTTCCTTTTCCCATCGCTCATTGCTCTACCAAACAAGAGGAAAGCTGTTTCTCTCTCTGAGAAGGCAAAGCCCAGCAGCAGCTGCACCACAGCCTAAAAGCAAATCATGCTGACGATGGAAGAATGCCTCGGGCACATTTCTTGCCAAGAGAAAGAAACACATTAAAGAGGAGTCGCATAATTCACTTTCTTTCCATCTAAGAGGCCACGCCCACTCCCCGCGGCCACGAATCCCGGGTAATCCGCATGACTGAACACAGCTACTCAGAGTACACCACAGGCTGCCGAGGCAGCAACACTGCCACCTTCGGGACAGACTGCAAAGATAGCCGCGCATCAAAAAACAGTTTTTCCGCAATCACCGCGACTGGGGAGGGGCAATGTTGCACGCTCCCCCACCGCAGTCAAGCGCTCGTGCAGCAAAGCCCGCTTTGCCCGGGGAAAAAAGAATAATAATAATAAAACAAATTTTAAAAAAAAAATCATATTTACTCTTGTTCTTTGACGCAAATGATCAGGGGAGAGCGCGAACGCAGTCCCCCACTACCAGAAATTATGCAGTCGAGATTCCCACATTTGGGGAATTCGCAGGGGTCAGCACAACCGGAGTGCAATGGCTGAGCCTCGCCCTGGGTGAACCACCTTCTTGATCATGGTATCTCCCCTGCCAGGTAAGTATGAGTTGGAAGTGTCAGGGACAGAGGGCGTGACTCCTAGGCAGAGCACTCTGGCTTACGGTGCCTACAACGCATCATCCCCCAAACGCACTGGATTGTACGTTTGGCCTCAGCTCACCTTCATCTGTTACCACATTCGCTGAAAGGTCGAAAACAATGCTGCAGTTTAACTAGGGTGTGTGGTGCACATGCGTTGCCCTTTTTTTTTTGCGTTTGTGTTTCCTTTTCCCATCGCTCATTGCTCTACCAAACAAGAGGAAAGCTGTTTCTCTCTCTGAGAAGGCAAAGCCCAGCAGCAGCTGCACCACAGCCTAAAAGCAAATCATGCTGACGATGGAAGAATGCCTCGGGCACATTTCTTGCCAAGAGAAAGAAACACATTAAAGAGGAGTCGCATAATTCACTTTCTTTCCATCTAAGAGGCCACGCCCACTCCCCGCGGCCACGAATCCCGGGTAATCCGCATGACTGAACACAGCTACTCAGAGTACACCACAGGCTGCCGAGGCAGCAACACTGCCACCTTCGGGACAGACTGCAAAGATAGCCGCGCATCAAAAAACTGTTTTTCCGCAATCACCGCGACTGGGGAGGGGCAATGTTGCACGCTCCCCCACCGCAGTCAAGCGCTCGTGCAGCAAAGCCCGCTTTGCCCGGGGAAAAAAGAATAATAATAATAAAACAAACTTTAAAAAAAAATCATATTTACTCTTGTTCTTTGACGCAAATGATCAGGGGAGAGCGCGAACGCAGTCCCCCACTACCAGAAATTATGCAGTCGAGATTCCCACATTTGGGGAATTCGCAGGGGTCAGCACAACCGGAGTGCAATGGCTGAGCCTCGCCCTGGGTGAACCACCTTCTTGATCATGGTATCTCCCCTGCCAGGTAAGTATGAGTTGGAAGTGTCAGGGACAGAGGGCGTGACTCCTAGGCAGAGCACTCTGGCTTACGGTGCCTACAACGCATCATCCCCCAAACGCACTGGATTGTACGTTTGGCCTCAGCTCACCTTCATCTGTTACCACATTCGCTGAAAGGTCGAAAACAATGCTGCAGTTTAACTAGGGTGTGTGGTGCACATGCGTTGCCCTTTTTTTTTTGCGTTTGTGTTTCCTTTTCCCATCGCTCATTGCTCTACCAAACAAGAGGAAAGCTGTTTCTCTCTCTGAGAAGGCAAAGCCCAGCAGCAGCTGCACCACAGCCTAAAAGCAAATCATGCTGACGATGGAAGAATGCCTCGGGCACATTTCTTGCCAAGAGAAAGAAACACATTAAAGAGGAGTCGCATAATTCACTTTCTTTCCATCTAAGAGGCCACGCCCACTCCCCGCGGCCACGAATCCCGGGTAATCCGCATGACTGAACACAGCTACTCAGAGTACACCACAGGCTGCCGAGGCAGCAACACTGCCACCTTCGGGACAGACTGCAAAGATAGCCGCGCATCAAAAAACTGTTTTTCCGCAATCACCGCGACTGGGGAGGGGCAATGTTGCACGCTCCCCCACCGCAGTCAAGCGCTCGTGCAGCAAAGCCCGCTTTGCCCGGGGAAAAAAGAATAATAATAATAAAACAAACTTTAAAAAAAAAATCATATTTACTCTTGTTCTTTGACGCAAATGATCAGGGGAGAGCGCGAACGCAGTCCCCCACTACCAGAAATTATGCAGTCGAGATTCCCACATTTGGGGAATTCGCAGGGGTCAGCACAACCGGAGTGCAATGGCTGAGCCTCGCCCTGGGTGAACCACCTTCTTGATCATGGTATCTCCCCTGCCAGGTAAGTATGAGTTGGAAGTGTCAGGGACAGAGGGCGTGACTCCTAGGCAGAGCACTCTGGCTTACGGTGCCTACAACGCATCATCCCCCAAACGCACTGGATTGTACGTTTGGCCTCAGCTCACCTTCATCTGTTACCACATTCGCTGAAAGGTCGAAAACAATGCTGCAGTTTAACTAGGGTGTGTGGTGCACATGCGTTGCCCTTTTTTTTTTGCGTTTGTGTTTCCTTTTCCCATCGCTCATTGCTCTACCAAACAAGAGGAAAGCTGTTTCTCTCTCTGAGAAGGCAAAGCCCAGCAGCAGCTGCACCACAGCCTAAAAGCAAATCATGCTGACGATGGAAGAATGCCTCGGGCACATTTCTTGCCAAGAGAAAGAAACACATTAAAGAGGAGTCGCATAATTCACTTTCTTTCCATCTAAGAGGCCACGCCCACTCCCCGCGGCCACGAATCCCGGGTAATCCGCATGACTGAACACAGCTACTCAGAGTACACCACAGGCTGCCGAGGCAGCAACACTGCCACCTTCGGGACAGACTGCAAAGATAGCCGCGCATCAAAAAACAGTTTTTCCGCAATCACCGCGACTGGGGAGGGGCAATGTTGCACGCTCCCCCACCGCAGTCAAGCGCTCGTGCAGCAAAGCCCGCTTTGCCCGGGGAAAAAAGAATAATAATAATAAAACAAACTTTAAAAAAAAATCATATTTACTCTTGTTCTTTGACGCAAATGATCAGGGGAGAGCGCGAACGCAGTCCCCCACTACCAGAAATTATGCAGTCGAGATTCCCACATTTGGGGAATTCGCAGGGGTCAGCACAACCGGAGTGCAATGGCTGAGCCTCGCCCTGGGTGAACCACCTTCTTGATCATGGTATCTCCCCTGCCAGGTAAGTATGAGTTGGAAGTGTCAGGGACAGAGGGCGTGACTCCTAGGCAGAGCACTCTGGCTTACGGTGCCTACAACGCATCATCCCCCAAACGCACTGGATTGTACGTTTGGCCTCAGCTCACCTTCATCTGTTACCACATTCGCTGAAAGGTCGAAAACAATGCTGCAGTTTAACTAGGGTGTGTGGTGCACATGCGTTGCCCTTTTTTTTTTGCGTTTGTGTTTCCTTTTCCCATCGCTCATTGCTCTACCAAACAAGAGGAAAGCTGTTTCTCTCTCTGAGAAGGCAAAGCCCAGCAGCAGCTGCACCACAGCCTAAAAGCAAATCATGCTGACGATGGAAGAATGCCTCGGGCACATTTCTTGCCAAGAGAAAGAAACACATTAAAGAGGAGTCGCATAATTCACTTTCTTTCCATCTAAGAGGCCAAGCCCACTCCCCGCGGCCACGAATCCCGGGTAATCCGCATGACTGAACACAGCTACTCAGAGTACACCACAGGCTGCCGAGGCAGCAACACTGCCACCTTCGGGACAGACTGCAAAGATAGCCGCGCATCAAAAAACAGTTTTTCCGCAATCACCGCGACTGGGGAGGGGCAATGTTGCACGCTCCCCCACCGCAGTCAAGCGCTCGTGCAGCAAAGCCCGCTTTGCCCGGGGAAAAAAGAATAATAATAATAAAAAATTTTTTTTAAAGAATCATATTTACTCTTGTTCTTTGACGCAAATGATCAGGGGAGAGCGCGAACGCAGTCCCCCACTACCAGAAATTATGCAGTCGAGATTCCCACATTTGGGGAATTCGCAGGGGTCAGCACAACCGGAGTGCAATGGCTGAGCCTCGCCCTGGGTGAACCAATTTTTAGACGTTTATTAAATTCAAGCAAAGAAATTACATTTTACCATATATCTTTTACAACAACACCATAAAAGGTTATACAAAAAGGCATAAATATGTCAAAAATGGCACAGAATGTACAATACAACACAATAAATTCATCAATTATTACAAATAAGCTATTTCCATCAACTTTATAGATATTTGACAGTTTCCTATTTTCCACAGTTTTTTACATTCAATATTTTTACATTTCTTTTTATCCCTTAAAACATAATCCCTTATCAATGTGAGACTTAAATTTACCACTGATTCTGGTGACACTGAAAATTTCTTAAAAACTATTAAGTTTCTACATCTCCAAATTGCTTCTTTAACACAATTAATCACAGCCCACCATCTTTCCCATTTTTTAGTATCATTATTTTGAAGATCACCATATAAAATGTCTGATTCTGTAGGAGCTTTATAAAGGTCATTTAGCCATGGTCTTAATAAGTCCCAAACCTTTTGAGAAAATATACATGACCAAAACAAGTGTAATATGTTTTCATCACTGCTACAGTTAATTCTTGGACATTTTGAATTCACAGAAGACCCCCTTCTCTTTAAAAACACTTTGGTTGGAAGGCATCCATGCACTGTTTGCCAAGCTATATCTTTATATTCATTTAAAAGGAAGCAAGAGTTAACATTTTTCCAAACTTTAAGGCAATCATCTTCAATCAATGTACCAACAGACACTAATCTTGAGTTGTCAGGTTTTAAACACTTTTCTATTAATAATCTATTCACCTTACCCACTGAAATTTTTTCCCAGTTCCCTGATTTAACAAAGGTTATTACCCTTTCATACAGCGAAGGCCTTTCTTCAGCATGAGGAGTGTTTAGGGGAGGCCTTATTCCTACTGTTCTTAATAGCTGGTGTCCAACCCAAAATTTAGCAAAGTTAGCCCAAAGGCTCCGCTTACTTTCATTTAGTACTGCATTCAATATAGGGGTCAAAAACAGAGCTTCCATTTTAACTGCTAACTCTGGAACCTCCTTTCCACCTTTGACCAATGGCCTATACATTACTTCCCTTTTAACTCTTTCTTTGTGCGCCCCAGATAAACTGAAAAATACTTCTTCGTAGGGATATTATAAAAGGTCTAGGAGCAGGCAAGGTTGCTGCAAGAAATGTGAGAGAAGCAAGGATTTCTGAGTTGATTACAAGTACTTTCCCTGTAAAGGTGAGATCTCTATTTTCCCATTGAAGCAGTTTACCTTTAATCTTTGGTAGTTTTCTTTCCCAATTCACTCTTTCCATATTGCTCCCAATTTCTAGTCCTAAAATCTTAATTCTCTCTTCCCTCTGAACAAGGCCTAGATTTAATTTAGATTCAGGCCAATTTAAATACAAAATTTCACTTTTGGATCTATTTAATTTGGCACACGATGCAAGAGAAAATTGCTCGCACCAATAAAGGGCTTTAACAATAGACTTATTGTCTGAACATAAGACAGATATATCATCCATATAGACTGACAATTTGGCCTCTCGTTCCCCCCACTACCAGGGACTTGAAGACCGTGAATAGAAACATCTTGTCTTATGGCACAAGCGAGGGGTTCCATGGCAAATATAAATAACATAACAGATAGTGGGCATCCCTGTCTGACCCCTGAAAGAACATCAAAGTTGTCTGTGAAGTGACCATTAACAATGACTTTGCTTAGACAGTTAGTATAGAGAAGTTCTATCCAGGCTCTAAGCTTAGGACCAAATCCAAGTTTGACCAAAACTTCTCTCATGTAGGCATGACTGACCTTATCAAAGGCTTTTTCTAAATCTAGGCCAGAAATGCATAATGGCAGTCTACGGTCAAGTGCATAGAGATAAGAATCTCTAACTAAAGCGAGGTTATCACTCATAAACCTGCCTGGTATTGCACAGGTCTGCTCCTCCCCCACTACCTGGCCAGCAACTTCTTGGAGGCGGAAAAAGAGAGCCTTGGCGAGGATTTTTCGATCCACCCCAAGCAAGGTAAGTGGGCGCCAGTTCTTAATGTCTTTTTTCTCTCCTTTTTTAAACAGTAGTGAGATTACACCAGTTCTCAGGGATGATGGTAGACATCCAATTTGCAGGCCTTCATTAAACATCTTTAAAAGAGGATCTTTTAGATCCTCCCAAAAGGCAGTATAAAACTCTTTGGGCAACCCATCAGCCCCTGGAACCTTATTGTTTTGCATACTCTCTATGGCTTTAGACAGTTCATTAACAGTTAAATCTCTATCGAGCATATCAAAAACCTCACCCACATTTGTATTCATTTTACACAAAAGGTTGTGAAGAGCTACAGTATCTATATCTTCTTCTTTATACAGATCTGAATAAAAAGTATATATTCTATGAAGAATGTCTTTCATTTCTGTTTGTTCTTTCCCCTCCTCATCCAAAAGTGATTGTATAGTGTTTCTAGGCCTAGCTAATTTCTGAAAAAAATACCTGGAACATCTTTCATTATTCTCAATGTGGTGGACCCTGCTACGCAGTAGAAGACCTTTGGTAGCCTCAGCAGAGAGTCCCATCATCTCCTTCTTGAGCTTAGCTATCTCCTCTGCCATATCAAACCCCGAATGAGCCATTACATATAGACGCTGTAACTTTGCCAGCTTTCTTTTGCAGGTTAAGCGTTTTTTCATTGCTCTTCTTTTACCTTCATTTATAAAAAAGATCTTAGCCCTATTTTTCAGATCTTCCCACCAGTCTCCCACAGAATTAAATGTGAATTGTAATGAGGACCATAGTTTTAATTTTACCCTGAACCTATCTACCACTTTAGGATCTTGGAGCAAAGACACATTCAGTTTCCAGGGACTACCACTTGTTTTACCTTTGTCATTGAGAACTAGAGTACATTCCACTTTTGAGTGGTCACTAAAGAACACTGGTTTGACTGAAGCATTAGAAACCTCCAAACCTTTCGATGTAAACAGAAAGTCAATACGTGAATAAGTTGTCCCATTTGACCAAGTATAACCAGGTATGTCAGGATTTTTTTCCCGAAAGGTGTCTCTTAGTTTAAAGTCCTGGATTAAATTCTTCAGAGCCTCTGAACTTGAATCCAGCCTGACCATGGTAGAGGTCATTCTGTCTTTTTTATCAGTGAGGCAGTTGAAATCCCCACCCAGGATAACTTCTCTTCCACATAAAAGGAGTGGTTGTAGCGCTTTCAGGGTCTCTAGGCGATCACTGAGATCAGCAGGACAGTAAACATTTATTATTCTAAATCTGACCTGCTGCCATTCAACATCAATGCAAAGCAGCCGTCCATCTACTATACGTTGCACCCTCTGTATGATGAAATCATGCCCCTTAAATAGTATCGCAACCCCTGATGACCTGTTTTTATTATCTCCAGACCAGACAGATTGGCCAAAACTCCATCTATCTTCAAATACCTTGTAATTGTCCCTGTAACTGATGTTGCATTCTTGAAGTAAAAAAATGTTATTTTTCTCACCATGCAAGAATGTGAAAGCAGACTGACATTTCACAGGGTCATTAAGGCCTCTAGTGTTGAGGGATGCAATAGAGAGGATGGGCATAAGGAGAGTGTAGGTAATCAGGAGCTATACTGTGTGGTCGCTTTTGCCTTCTTAGGCTTTTTGGGCTTAACCACTCTCTCAGCAATGTACATTTCTTTAATTTGGGTCGCAGAAGTGAAAGCCTCAACTTTGTCAGCTTCAAGAAAGGGGGTGCATGTGGAAAGGGAAGATGGCCATTTATTTATAGAAAAATCTGGGATCATAAGAAGAGATGGTTCACCTGATGCGGGTGACTCCAATGGGCGTTTCTTGGACTGACTAGATGAATCTTCTGGCGGGCTCTCAAACAATGGAATTGAAGAAGGTGGGGCTTCTGCAGCTTCCAAGAGCAGATTTCCTCTCTCAGTTGGCATTTCAGGGTCTTGTATTATAGCAGGAAAATTGCCGAGCAGGGTTTCTAGCATATTACCTGCCTCCTGGAGAGACACTGGAGACTTCCGACGCTGGGTGCTTTGTGCTGAGTTGGGGGTCGAGGCAGTCTGTTGGGCAGTTTGATGGTTGCTGATTGGGGCCGTGGAATAGTTGGTGTCATTGGAGGCTTCGTCAGCAGGTAGAGGCTCAGCACTCCAATCCAACACTGGCTCTTGGCTGATGGGGTCCTCTTTGTGATCTTGAAGTGGAACTTCATCAGGCTGCTGGGAATCGGGAGCTGCTAAATCAGGCCATGGGGGTGAAGAAGGAACCTGACTGGAAGGTTGTTCATTTGTAGGTCCTTGGCTCATAGACTGAGTGGTTGTAACAGTAGAAAGCTTCACCCGATTGGAATATGCCTGCGGACAGTCTTTGAATCTATGATTTGCAGAAGAACATAGATTACATTTCAGTGGCTGTGGGCACCGGTCTGCACTGTGGTCAGTGGCTTGACATTTCCTGCAGTTGTTACTGGTACAGGCAGCGACCAGATGGTCAAGGCTACCACACTTCCTGCATTGCTTTGGTTGCCCCGGATAGAATACAAAGCCACGGAAGGCTCCCAACTGAATGGTGCTGGGGATGTGTTGGAGTCTTCCCTCTGATCTTCTCAGCCGCACCTGGAAGCGTCTGGTGCCTGTTTTAACCCCATCAATGTCTGTCAACTCTTTTCCATGAGTTACATCACAATAGCTTGACAACCATGTCCATACATCTTGATTCCTGACCTTTTCAGAAAGGATCATCACATGGACTGTCTTCTGGTCTCTTTCTGCCAGTGACGTCAGGGAAATGTTCTTGAAGCTTGGCGCAGATTTCTTCTTCTCCTCAAACCTCTGCAGACAGCATTCAAAGTTCTGTTCTGTTGTAAAAACAACTTCAAAAACCTTCTTGCCTGGAAAAGCGAAGATGTAGTCCAGCTGATTAGTAGAAAACCGGAGATCTTTCTGGAGAATTTGCCTGCTGAACTGAAGTCGGTCCATTTCAAGGTCCTCATGTAGGTTGAATCTCACCGCATTTCTCCGGTTCTGTTGTAACAAAGAAGACGAAGCTGGAACGTTGGAAGCCATTGTTGCCCTGGGTGAACCACCTTCTTGATCATGGTATCTCCCCTGCCAGGTAAGTATGAGTTGGAAGTGTCAGGGACAGAGGGCGTGACTCCTAGGCAGAGCACTCTGGCTTACGGTGCCTACAACGCATCATCCCCCAAACGCACTGGATTGTACGTTTGGCCTCAGCTCACCTTCATCTGTTACCACATTCGCTGAAAGGTCGAAAACAATGCTGCAGTTTAACTAGGGTGTGTGGTGCACATGCGTTGCCCTTTTTTTTTTGCGTTTGTGTTTCCTTTTCCCATCGCTCATTGCTCTACCAAACAAGAGGAAAGCTGTTTCTCTCTCTGAGAAGGCAAAGCCCAGCAGCAGCTGCACCACAGCCTAAAAGCAAATCATGCTGACGATGGAAGAATGCCTCGGGCACATTTCTTGCCAAGAGAAAGAAATACATTAAAGAGGAGTCGCATAATTCACTTTCTTTCCATCTAAGAGGCCACGCCCACTCCCCGCGGCCACGAATCCCGGGTAATCTGCATGACTGAACACAGCTACTCAGAGTACACCACAGGCTGCCGAGGCAGCAACACTGCCACCTTCGGGACAGACTGCAAAGATAGCCGCGCATCAAAAAACAGTTTTTCCGCAATCACCGCGACTGGGGAGGGGCAATGTTGCACGCTCCCCCACCGCAGTCAAGCGCTCGTGCAGCAAAGCCCGCTTTGCCCGGGGAAAAAAGAATAATAATAATAAAAAAAACTTTTAAAAAAAATCATATTTACTCTTGTTCTTTGACGCAAATGATCAGGGGAGAGCGCGAACGCAGTCCCCCACTACCAGAAATTATGCAGTCGAGATTCCCACATTTGGGGAATTCGCAGGGGTCAGCACAACCGGAGTGCAATGGCTGAGCCTCGCCCTGGGTGAACCACCTTCTTGATCATGGTATCTCCCCTGCCAGGTAAGTATGAGTTGGAAGTGTCAGGGACAGAGGGCGTGACTCCTAGGCAGAGCACTCTGGCTTACGGTGCCTACAACGCATCATCCCCCAAACGCACTGGATTGTACGTTTGGCCTCAGCTCACCTTCATCTGTTACCACATTCGCTGAAAGGTCGAAAACAATGCTGCAGTTTAACTAGGGTGTGTGGTGCACATGCGTTGCCCTTTTTTTTTTGCGTTTGTGTTTCCTTTTCCCATCGCTCATTGCTCTACCAAACAAGAGGAAAGCTGTTTCTCTCTCTGAGAAGGCAAAGCCCAGCAGCAGCTGCACCACAGCCTAAAAGCAAATCATGCTGACGATGGAAGAATGCCTCGGGCACATTTCTTGCCAAGAGAAAGAAACACATTAAAGAGGAGTCGCATAATTCACTTTCTTTCCATCTAAGAGGCCACGCCCACTCCCCGCGGCCACGAATCCCGGGTAATCCGCATGACTGAACACAGCTACTCAGAGTACACCACAGGCTGCCGAGGCAGCAACACTGCCACCTTCGGGACAGACTGCAAAGATAGCCGCGCATCAAAAAACAGTTTTTCCGCAATCACCGCGACTGGGGAGGGGCAATGTTGCATGCTCCCCCACCGCAGTCAAGCGCTCGTGCAGCAAAGCCCGCTTTGCCCGGGGAAAAAAGAATAATAATAATAAAAAAAACTTTAAAAAAAAAACATATTTACTCTTGTTCTTTGACGCAAATGATCAGGGGAGAGCGCGAACGCAGTCCCCCACTACCAGAAATTATGCAGTCGAGATTCCCACATTTGGGGAATTCGCAGGGGTCAGCACAACCGGAGTGCAATGGCTGAGCCTCGCCGTGGGTGAACCACCTTCTTGATCATGGTATCTCCCCTGCCAGGTAAGTATGAGTTGGAAGTGTCAGGGACAGAGGGCGTGACTCCTAGGCAGAGCACTCTGGCTTACGGTGCCTACAACGCATCATCCCCGAAACGCACTGGATTGTACGTTTGGCCTCAGCTCACCTTCATCTGTTACCACATTCGCTGAAAGGTCGAAAACAATGCTGCAGTTTAACTAGGGTGTGTGGTGCACATGCATTGCCCTTTTTTTTTTGCGTTTGTGTTTCCTTTTCCCATCGCTCATTGCTCTACCAAACAAGAGGAAAGCTGTTTCTCTCTCTGAGAAGGCAAAGCCCAGCAGCAGCTGCACCACAGCCTAAAAGCAAATCATGCTGACGATGGAAGAATGCCTCGGGCACATTTCTTGCCAAGAGAAAGAAACACATTAAAGAGGAGTCGCATAATTCACTTTCTTTCCATCTAAGAGGCCACGCCCACTCCCCGCGGCCACGAATCCCAGGTAATCTGCATGACTGAACACAGCTACTCAGAGTGCAGCAACACTGCCACCTTCGGGACAGACTGCAAAGATAGCCGCGCATCAAAAAACAGTTTTTCCGCAATCACCGCGACTGGGGAGGGGCAATGTTGCACGCTCCCCCACCGCAGTCAAGCGCTCGTGCAGCAAAGCCCGCTTTGCCCGGGGAAAAAAGAATAATAATAATAAACAAATTTTTAAAAAAAATCATATTTACTCTTGTTCTTTGACGCAAATGATCAGGGGAGAGCGCGAACGCAGTCCCCCACTACCAGAAATTATGCAGTCGAGATTCCCACATTTGGGGAATTCGCAGGGGTCAGCACAACCGGAGTGCAATGGCTGAGCCTCGCCCTGGGTGAACCACCTTCTTGATCATGGTATCTCCCCTGCCAGGTAAGTATGAGTTGGAAGTGTCAGGGACAGAGGGCGTGACTCCTAGGCAGAGCACTCTGGCTTACGGTGCCTACAACGCATCATCCCCCAAACGCACTGGATTGTACGTTTGGCCTCAGCTCACCTTCATCTGTTACCACATTCGCTGAAAGGTCGAAAACAATGCTGCAGTTTAACTAGGGTGTGTGGTGCACATGCGTTGCCCTTTTTTTTTTGCGTTTGTGTTTCCTTTTCCCATCGCTCATTGCTCTACCAAACAAGAGGAAAGCTGTTTCTCTCTCTGAGAAGGCAAAGCCCAGCAGCAGCTGCACCACAGCCTAAAAGCAAATCATGCTGACGATGGAAGAATGCCTCGGGCACATTTCTTGCCAAGAGAAAGAAATACATTAAAGAGGAGTCGCATAATTCACTTTCTTTCCATCTAAGAGGCCACGCCCACTCCCCGCGGCCACGAATCCCGGGTAATCTGCATGACTGAACACAGCTACTCAGAGTACACCACAGGCTGCCGAGGCAGCAACACTGCCACCTTCGGGACAGACTGCAAAGATAGCCGCGCATCAAAAAACAGTTTTTCCGCAATCACCGCGACTGGGGAGGGGCAATGTTGCACGCTCCCCCACCGCAGTCAAGCGCTCGTGCAGCAAAGCCCGCTTTGCCCGGGGAAAAAAGAATAATAATAATAAAAAAACCTTTAAAAAAAAATCATATTTACTCTTGTTCTTTGACGCAAATGATCAGGGGAGAGCGCGAACGCAGTCCCCCACTACCAGAGATTATGCAGTCGAGATTCCCACATTTGGGGAATTCGCAGGGGTCAGCACAACCGGAGTGCAATGGCTGAGCCTCGCCCTGGGTGAACCACCTTCTTGATCATGGTATCTCCCCTGCCAGGTAAGTATGAGTTGGAAGTGTCAGGGACAGAGGGCGTGACTCCTAGGCAGAGCACTCTGGCTTACGGTGCCTACAACGCATCATCCCCCAAACGCACTGGATTGTACGTTTGGCCTCAGCTCACCTTCATCTGTTACCACATTCGCTGAAAGGTCGAAAACAATGCTGCAGTTTAACTAGGGTGTGTGGTGCACATGCGTTGCCCTTTTTTTTTTGCGTTTGTGTTTCCTTTTCCCATCGCTCATTGCTCTACCAAACAAGAGGAAAGCTGTTTCTCTCTCTGAGAAGGCAAAGCCCAGCAGCAGCTGCACCACAGCCTAAAAGCAAATCATGCTGACGATGGAAGAATGCCTCGGGCACATTTCTTGCCAAGAGAAAGAAATACATTAAAGAGGAGTCGCATAATTCACTTTCTTTCCATCTAAGAGGCCACGCCCACTCCCCGCGGCCACGAATCCCGGGTAATCTGCATGACTGAACACAGCTACTCAGAGTACACCACAGGCTGCCGAGGCAGCAACACTGCCACCTTCGGGACAGACTGCAAAGATAGCCGCGCATCAAAAAACAGTTTTTCCGCAATCACCGCGACTGGGGAGGGGCAATGTTGCACGCTCCCCCACCGCAGTCAAGCGCTCGTGCAGCAAAGCCCGCTTTGCCCGGGGAAAAAAGAATAATAATAATAAAAAAAACTTTTAAAAAAAATCATATTTACTCTTGTTCTTTGACGCAAATGATCAGGGGAGAGCGCGAACGCAGTCCCCCACTACCAGAAATTATGCAGTCGAGATTCCCACATTTGGGGAATTCGCAGGGGTCAGCACAACCGGAGTGCAATGGCTGAGCCTCGCCCTGGGTGAACCACCTTCTTGATCATGGTATCTCCCCTGCCAGGTAAGTATGAGTTGGAAGTGTCAGGGACAGAGGGCGTGACTCCTAGGCAGAGCACTCTGGCTTACGGTGCCTACAACGCATCATCCCCCAAACGCACTGGATTGTACGTTTGGCCTCAGCTCACCTTCATCTGTTACCACATTCGCTGAAAGGTCGAAAACAATGCTGCAGTTTAACTAGGGTGTGTGGTGCACATGCGTTGCCCTTTTTTTTTTGCGTTTGTGTTTCCTTTTCCCATCGCTCATTGCTCTACCAAACAAGAGGAAAGCTGTTTCTCTCTCTGAGAAGGCAAAGCCCAGCAGCAGCTGCACCACAGCCTAAAAGCAAATCATGCTGACGATGGAAGAATGCCTCGGGCACATTTCTTGCCAAGAGAAAGAAACACATTAAAGAGGAGTCGCATAATTCACTTTCTTTCCATCTAAGAGGCCACGCCCACTCCCCGCGGCCACGAATCCCGGGTAATCCGCATGACTGAACACAGCTACTCAGAGTACACCACAGGCTGCCGAGGCAGCAACACTGCCACCTTCGGGACAGACTGCAAAGATAGCCGCGCATCAAAAAACAGTTTTTCCGCAATCACCGCGACTGGGGAGGGGCAATGTTGCATGCTCCCCCACCGCAGTCAAGCGCTCGTGCAGCAAAGCCCGCTTTGCCTGGGGAAAAAAGAATAATAATAATAAAAAAAACTTTAAAAAAAAAACATATTTACTCTTGTTCTTTGACGCAAATGATCAGGGGAGAGCGCGAACGCAGTCCCCCACTACCAGAAATTATGCAGTCGAGATTCCCACATTTGGGGAATTCGCAGGGGTCAGCACAACCGGAGTGCAATGGCTGAGCCTCGCCGTGGGTGAACCACCTTCTTGATCATGGTATCTCCCCTGCCAGGTAAGTATGAGTTGGAAGTGTCAGGGACAGAGGGCGTGACTCCTAGGCAGAGCACTCTGGCTTACGGTGCCTACAACGCATCATCCCCGAAACGCACTGGATTGTACGTTTGGCCTCAGCTCACCTTCATCTGTTACCACATTCGCTGAAAGGTCGAAAACAATGCTGCAGTTTAACTAGGGTGTGTGGTGCACATGCATTGCCCTTTTTTTTTTGCGTTTGTGTTTCCTTTTCCCATCGCTCATTGCTCTACCAAACAAGAGGAAAGCTGTTTCTCTCTCTGAGAAGGCAAAGCCCAGCAGCAGCTGCACCACAGCCTAAAAGCAAATCATGCTGACGATGGAAGAATGCCTCGGGCACATTTCTTGCCAAGAGAAAGAAACACATTAAAGAGGAGTCGCATAATTCACTTTCTTTCCATCTAAGAGGCCACGCCCACTCCCCGCGGCCACGAATCCCAGGTAATCTGCATGACTGAACACAGCTACTCAGAGTGCAGCAACACTGCCACCTTCGGGACAGACTGCAAAGATAGCCGCGCATCAAAAAACAGTTTTTCCGCAATCACCGCGACTGGGGAGGGGCAATGTTGCACGCTCCCCCACCGCAGTCAAGCGCTCGTGCAGCAAAGCCCGCTTTGCCCGGGGAAAAAAGAATAATAATAATAAACAAATTTTTAAAAAAAATCATATTTACTCTTGTTCTTTGACGCAAATGATCAGGGGAGAGCGCGAACGCAGTCCCCCACTACCAGAAATTATGCAGTCGAGATTCCCACATTTGGGGAATTCGCAGGGGTCAGCACAACCGGAGTGCAATGGCTGAGCCTCGCCCTGGGTGAACCACCTTCTTGATCATGGTATCTCCCCTGCCAGGTAAGTATGAGTTGGAAGTGTCAGGGACAGAGGGCGTGACTCCTAGGCAGAGCACTCTGGCTTACGGTGCCTACAACGCATCATCCCCCAAACGCACTGGATTGTACGTTTGGCCTCAGCTCACCTTCATCTGTTACCACATTCGCTGAAAGGTCGAAAACAATGCTGCAGTTTAACTAGGGTGTGTGGTGCACATGCGTTGCCCTTTTTTTTTTGCGTTTGTGTTTCCTTTTCCCATCGCTCATTGCTCTACCAAACAAGAGGAAAGCTGTTTCTCTCTCTGAGAAGGCAAAGCCCAGCAGCAGCTGCACCACAGCCTAAAAGCAAATCATGCTGACGATGGAAGAATGCCTCGGGCACATTTCTTGCCAAGAGAAAGAAACACATTAAAGAGGAGTCGCATAATTCACTTTCTTTCCATCTAAGAGGCCACGCCCACTCCCCGCGGCCACGAATCCCAGGTAATCTGCATGACTGAACACAGCTACTCAGAGTACACCACAGGCTGCCGAGGCAGCAACACTGCCACCTTCGGGACAGACTGCAAAGATAGCCGAGCATCAAAAAACTGTTTTTCCGCAATCACCGCGACTGGGGAGGGGCAATGTTGCACGCTCCCCCACCGCAGTCAAGCGCTCTTGCAGCAAAGCCCGCTTTGCCCGGGGAAAAAAGAATAATAATAATAAAAATTTTTTTAAAAAAAATCATATTTAGTCTTGTTCTTTGACGCAAATGATCAGGGGAGAGCGCGAACGCAGTCCCCCACTACCAGAAATTATGCAGTCGAGATTCCCACATTTGGGGAATTCGCAGGGGTCAGCACAACCGGAGTGCAATGGCTGAGCCTCGCCCTGGGTGAACCACCTTCTTGATCATGGTATCTCCCCTGCCAGGTAAGTATGAGTTGGAAGTGTCAGGGACAGAGGGCGTGACTCCTAGGCAGAGCACTCTGGCTTACGGTGCCTACAACGCATCATCCCCCAAACGCACTGGATTGTACGTTTGGCCTCAGCTCACCTTCATCTGTTACCACATTCGCTGAAAGGTCGAAAACAATGCTGCAGTTTAACTAGGGTGTGTGGTGCACATGCGTTGTCCTTTTTTTTTTGCGTTTGTGTTTCCTTTTCCCATCGCTCATTGCTCTACCAAACAAGAGGAAAGCTGTTTCTCTCTCTGAGAAGGCAAAGCCCAGCAGCAGCTGCACCACAGCCTAAAAGTAAATCATGCTGACGATGGAAGAATGCCTCGGGCACATTTCTTGCCAAGAGAAAGAAACACATTAAAGAGGAGTCGCATAATTCACTTTGTTTCCATCTAAGAGGCCACGCCCACTCCCCGCAGCCACGAATCCCGGGTAATCCGCATGACTGAACACAGCTACTCAGAGTACACCACAGGCTGCCGAGGCAGCAACACTGCCACCTTCTGGACAGACTGCAAAGATAGCCGCGCATCAAAAAACTGTTTTTCCGCAATCACCGCGACTGGGGAGGGGCAATGTTGCACGCTCCCCCACCGCAGTCAAGCGCTCGTGCAGCAAAGCCCGCTTTGCCCGGGGAAAAAAGAATAATAATAATAAAAAATTTTTTTAAAAAAAATCATATTTACTCTTGTTCTTTGACGCAAATGATCAGGGGAGAGCGCGAACGCAGTCCCCCACTACCAGAAATTATGCAGTCGAGATTCCCACATTTGGGGAATTCGCAGGGGTCAGCACAACCGGAGTGCAATGGCTGAGCCTCGCCCTGGGTGAACCACCTTCTTGATCATGGTATCTCCCCTGCCAGGTAAGTATGAGTTGGAAGTGTCAGGGACAGAGGGCGTGACTCCTAGGCAGAGCACTCTGGCTTACGGTGCCTACAACGCATCATCCCCCAAACGCACTGGATTGTACGTTTGGCCTCAGCTCACCTTCATCTGTTACCACATTCGCTGAAAGGTCGAAAACAATGCTGCAGTTTAACTAGGGTGTGTGGTGCACATGCGTTGCCCTTTTTTTTTTGCGTTTGTGTTTCCTTTTCCCATCGCTCATTGCTCTACCAAACAAGAGGAAAGCTGTTTCTCTCTCTGAGAAGGCAAAGCCCAGCAGCAGCTGCACCACAGCCTAAAAGCAAATCATGCTGACGATGGAAGAATGCCTCGGGCACATTTCTTGCCAAGAGAAAGAAACACATTAAAGAGGAGTCGCATAATTCACTTTCTTTCCATCTAAGAGGCCACGCCCACTCCCCGCGGCCACGAATCCCGGGTAATCCGCATGACTGAACACAGCTACTCAGAGTACACCACAGGCTGCCGAGGCAGCAACACTGCCACCTTCTGGACAGACTGCAAAGATAGCCGCGCATCAAAAAACTGTTTTTCCGCAATCACCGCGACTGGGGAGGGGCAATGTTGCACGCTCCCCCACCGCAGTCAAGCGCTCGTGCAGCAAAGCCCGCTTTGCCCGGGGAAAAAAGAATAATAATAATAAAAAAAAATTTAAAAAAAAATCATATTTACTCTCATTCTTTGACGCAAATGATCAGGGGAGAGCGCGAACGCAGTCCCCCACTACCAGAAATTATGCAGTCGAGATTCCCACATTTGGGGAATTCGCAGGGGTCAGCACAACCGGAGTGCAATGGCTGAGCCTCGCCCTGGGTGAACCACCTTCTTGATCATGGTACCTCCCCTGCCAGGTAAGTATGAGTTGGAAGTGTCAGGGACAGAGGGCGTGACTCCTAGGCAGAGCACTCTGGCTTACGGTGCCTACAACGCATCATCCCCCAAACGCACTGGATTGTACATTTGGCCTCAGCTCACCTTCATCTGTTACCACATTCGCTGAAAGGTCGAAAACAATGCTGCAGTTTAACTAGGGTGTGTGGTGCACATGCGTTGCCCTTTTTTTTTTGCGTTTGTGTTTCCTTTTCCCATCGCTCATTGCTCTACCAAACAAGAGGAAAGCTGTTTCTCTCTCTGAGAAGGCAAAGCCCAGCAGCAGCTGCACCACAGCCTAAAAGCAAATCATGCTGACGATGGAAGAATGCCTCGGGCACATTTCTTGCCAAGAGAAAGAAACACATTAAAGAGGAGTCGCATAATTCACTTTCTTTCCATCTAAGAGGCCACGCCCACTCCCCGCGGCCACGAATCCCGGGTAATCCGCATGACTGAACACAGCTACTCAGAGTACACCACAGGCTGCCGAGGCAGCAACACTGCCACCTTCGGGACAGACTGCAAAGATAGCCGCGCATCAAAAAACTGTTTTTCCGCAATCACCGCGACTGGGGAGGGGCAATGTTGCACGCTCCCCCACCGCAGTCAAGCGCTCGTGCAGCAAAGCCCACTTTGCCCGGGGAAAAAAGAATAATAATAATAAACAAATTTTTAAAAAAAATCATATTTACTCATTTTCTTTGACGCAAATGATCAGGGGAGAGCGCGAACGCAGTCCCCCACTACCAGAAATTATGCAGTTGAGATTCCCACATTTGGGGAATTCGCAGGGGTCAGCACAACCGGAGTGCAATGGCTGAGCCTCGCCCTGGGTGAACCACCTTCTTGATCATGGTATCTCCCCTGCCAGGTAAGTATGAGTTGGAAGTGTCAGGGACAGAGGGCGTGACTCCTAGGCAGAGCACTCTGGCTTACGGTGCCTACAACGCATCATCCCCGAAACGCACTGGATTGTACGTTTGGCCTCAGCTCACCTTCATCTGTTACCACATTCGCTGAAAGGTCGAAAACAATGCTGCAGTTTAACTAGGGTGTGTGGTGCACATGCGTTGCCCTTTTTTTTTTGCGTTTGTGTTTCCTTTTCCCATCGCTCATTGCTCTACCAAACAAGAGGAAAGCTGTTTCTCTCTCTGAGAAGGCAAAGCCCAGCAGCAGCTGCACCACAGCCTAAAAGCAAATCATGCTGACGATGGAAGAATGCCTCGGGCACATTTCTTGCCAAGAGAAAGAAACACATTAAAGAGGAGTCGCATAATTCACTTTCTTTCCATCTAAGAGGCCACGCCCACTCCCCGCGGCCACGAATCCCGGGTAATCCGCATGACTGAACACAGCTACTCAGAGTACACCACAGGCTGCCGAGGCAGCAACACTGCCACCTTCTGGACAGACTGCAAAGATAGCCGCGCATCAAAAAACTGTTTTTCCGCAATCACCGCGACTGGGGAGGGGCAATGTTGCACGCTCCCCCACCGCAGTCAAGCGCTCGTGCAGCAAAGCCCGCTTTGCCCGGGGAAAAAAGAATAATAATAATAAAAAATTTTTAAAAAAAAAATCATATTTACTCTTATTCTTTGACGCAAATGATCAGGGGAGAGCGCGAACGCAGTCCCCCACTACCAGAAATTATGCAGTCGAGATTCCCACATTTGGGGAATTCGCAGGGGTCAGCACAACCGGAGTGCAATGGCTGAGCCTCGCCCTGGGTGAACCACCTTCTTGATCATGGTATCTCCCCTGCCAGGTAAGTATGAGTTGGAAGTGTCAGGGACAGAGGGCGTGACTCCTAGGCAGAGCACTCTGGCTTACGGTGCCTACAACGCATCATCCCCCAAACGCACTGGATTGTACGTTTGGCCTCAGCTCACCTTCATCTGTTACCACATTCGCTGAAAGGTCGAAAACAATGCTGCAGTTTAACTAGGGTGTGTGGTGCACATGCGTTGCCCTTTTTTTTTTGCGTTTGTGTTTCCTTTTCCCATCGCTCATTGCTCTACCAAACAAGAGGAAAGCTGTTTCTCTCTCTGAGAAGGCAAAGCCCAGCAGCAGCTGCACCACAGCCTAAAAGCAAATCATGCTGACGATGGAAGAATGCCTCGGGCACATTTCTTGCCAAGAGAAAGAAACACATTAAAGAGGAGTCGCATAATTCACTTTCTTTCCATCTAAGAGGCCACGCCCACTCCCCGCGGCCACGAATCCCGGGTAATCCGCATGACTGAACACAGCTACTCAGAGTACACCACAGGCTGCCGAGGCAGCAACACTGCCACCTTCGGGACAGACTGCAAAGATAGCCGCGCATCAAAAAACAGTTTTTCCGCAATCACCGCGACTGGGGAGGGGCAATGTTGCACGCTCCCCCACCGCAGTCAAGCGCTCGTGCAGCAAAGCCCGCTTTGCCCGGGGAAAAAAGAATAATAATAATAAAAAATTTTTAAAAAAAAAATCATATTTACTCTTATTCTTTGACGCAAATGATCAGGGGAGAGCGCGAACGCAGTCCCCCACTACCAGAAATTATGCAGTCGAGATTCCCACATTTGGGGAATTCGCAGGGGTCAGCACAACCGGAGTGCAATGGCTGAGCCTCGCCCTGGGTGAACCACCTTCTTGATCATGGTATCTCCCCTGCCAGGTAAGTATGAGTTGGAAGTGTCAGGGACAGAGGGCGTGACTCCTAGGCAGAGCACTCTGGCTTACGGTGCCTACAACGCATCATCCCCCAAACGCACTGGATTGTACGTTTGGCCTCAGCTCACCTTCATCTGTTACCACATTCGCTGAAAGGTCGAAAACAATGCTGCAGTTTAACTAGGGTGTGTGGTGCACATGCGTTGCCCTTTTTTTTTTGCGTTTGTGTTTCCTTTTCCCATCGCTCATTGCTCTACCAAACAAGAGGAAAGCTGTTTCTCTCTCTGAGAAGGCAAAGCCCAGCAGCAGCTGCACCACAGCCTAAAAGCAAATCATGCTGACGATGGAAGAATGCCTCGGGCACATTTCTTGCCAAGAGAAAGAAACACATTAAAGAGGAGTCGCATAATTCACTTTCTTTCCATCTAAGAGGCCACGCCCACTCCCCGCGGCCACGAATCCCGGGTAATCCGCATGACTGAACACAGCTACTCAGAGTACACCACAGGCTGCCGAGGCAGCAACACTGCCACCTTCGGGACAGACTGCAAAGATAGCCGCGCATCAAAAAACTGTTTTTCCGCAATCACCGCGACTGGGGAGGGGCAATGTTGCACGCTCCCCCACCGCAGTCAAGCGCTCGTGCAGCAAAGCCCGCTTTGCCCGGGGAAAAAAAGAATAATAATAATAAAAAATTTTTTAAAAAAAATCATATTTACTCTTGTTCTTTGACGCAAATGATCAGGGGAGAGCGCGAACGCAGTCCCCCACTACCAGAAATTATGCAGTCGAGATTCCCACATTTGGGGAATTCGCAGGGGTCAGCACAACCGGAGTGCAATGGCTGAGCCTCGCCCTGGGTGAACCACCTTCTTGATCATGGTATCTCCCCTGCCAGGTAAGTATGAGTTGGAAGTGTCAGGGACAGAGGGCGTGACTCCTAGGCAGAGCACTCTGGCTTACGGTGCCTACAACGCATCATCCCCCAAACGCACTGGATTGTACGTTTGGCCTCAGCTCACCTTCATCTGTTACCACATTCGCTGAAAGGTCGAAAACAATGCTGCAGTTTAACTAGGGTGTGTGGTGCACATGCGTTGCCCTTTTTTTTTTGCGTTTGTGTTTCCTTTTCCCATCGCTCATTGCTCTACCAAACAAGAGGAAAGCTGTTTCTCTCTCTGAGAAGGCAAAGCCCAGCAGCAGCTGCACCACAGCCTAAAAGCAAATCATGCTGACGATGGAAGAATGCCTCGGGCACATTTCTTGCCAAGAGAAAGAAACACATTAAAGAGGAGTCGCATAATTCACTTTCTTTCCATCTAAGAGGCCACGCCCACTCCCCGCGGCCACGAATCCCGGGTAATCCGCATGACTGAACACAGCTACTCAGAGTACACCACAGGCTGCCGAGGCAGCAACACTGCCACCTTCGGGACAGACTGCAAAGATAGCCGCGCATCAAAAAACAGTTTTTCCGCAATCACCGCGACTGGGGAGGGGCAATGTTGCATGCTCCCCCACCGCAGTCAAGCGCTCGTGCAGCAAAGCCCGCTTTGCCCGGGGAAAAAAGAATAATAATAATAAAAAAAACTTTAAAAAAAAAACATATTTACTCTTGTTCTTTGACGCAAATGATCAGGGGAGAGCGCGAACGCAGTCCCCCACTACCAGAAATTATGCAGTCGAGATTCCCACATTTGGGGAATTCGCAGGGGTCAGCACAACCGGAGTGCAATGGCTGAGCCTCGCCCTGGGTGAACCACCTTCTTGATCATGGTATCTCCCCTGCCAGGTAAGTATGAGTTGGAAGTGTCAGGGACAGAGGGCGTGACTCCTAGGCAGAGCACTCTGGCTTACGGTGCCTACAACGCATCATCCCCGAAACGCACTGGATTGTACGTTTGGCCTCAGCTCACCTTCATCTGTTACCACATTCGCTGAAAGGTCGAAAACAATGCTGCAGTTTAACTAGGGTGTGTGGTGCACATGCGTTGCCCTTTTTTTTTTGCGTTTGTGTTTCCTTTTCCCATCGCTCATTGCTCTACCAAACAAGAGGAAAGCTGTTTCTCTCTCTGAGAAGGCAAAGCCCAGCAGCAGCTGCACCACAGCCTAAAAGCAAATCATGCTGACGATGGAAGAATGCCTCGGGCACATTTCTTGCCAAGAGAAAGAAACACATTAAAGAGGAGTCGCATAATTCACTTTCTTTCCATCTAAGAGGCCACGCCCACTCCCCGCGGCCACGAATCCCGGGTAATCCGCATGACTGAACACAGCTACTCAGAGTACACCACAGGCTGCCGAGGCAGCAACACTGCCACCTTCGGGACAGACTGCAAAGATAGCCGCGCATCAAAAAACAGTTTTTCCGCAATCACCGCGACTGGGGAGGGGCAATGTTGCATGCTCCCCCACCGCAGTCAAGCGCTCGTGCAGCAAAGCCCGCTTTGCCCGGGGAAAAAAGAATAATAATAATAAAAAAAACTTTAAAAAAAAAACATATTTACTCTTGTTCTTTGACGCAAATGATCAGGGGAGAGCGCGAACGCAGTCCCCCACTACCAGAAATTATGCAGTCGAGATTCCCACATTTGGGGAATTCGCAGGGGTCAGCACAACCGGAGTGCAATGGCTGAGCCTCGCCCTGGGTGAACCACCTTCTTGATCATGGTATCTCCCCTGCCAGGTAAGTATGAGTTGGAAGTGTCAGGGACAGAGGGCGTGACTCCTAGGCAGAGCACTCTGGCTTACGGTGCCTACAACGCATCATCCCCCAAACGCACTGGATTGTACGTTTGGCCTCAGCTCACCTTCATCTGTTACCACATTCGCTGAAAGGTCGAAAACAATGCTGCAGTTTAACTAGGGTGTGTGGTGCACATGCGTTGCCCTTTTTTTTTTGCGTTTCTGTTTCCTTTTCCCATCGCTCATTGCTCTACCAAACAAGAGGAAAGCTGTTTCTCTCTCTGAGAAGGCAAAGCCCAGCAGCAGCTGCACCACAGCCTAAAAGCAAATCATGCTGACGATGGAAGAATGCCTCGGGCACATTTCTTGCCAAGAGAAAGAAACACAATAAAGAGGAGTCGCATAATTCACTTTCTTTCCATCTAAGAGGCCACGCCCACTCCCCGCGGCCACGAATCCCGGGTAATCCGCATGACTGAACACAGCTACTCAGAGTACACCACAGGCTGCCGAGGCAGCAACACTGCCACCTTCTGGACAGACTGCAAAGATAGCCGCGCATCAAAAAACTGTTTTTCCGCAATCACCGCGACTGGGGAGGGGCAATGTTGCACGCTCCCCCACCGCAGTCAAGCGCTCGTGCAGCAAAGCCCGCTTTGCCCGGGGAAAAAAGAATAATAACAATAAAAAATTTTTTAAAAAAAAATCATATTTACTCTTATTCTTTGACGCAAATGATCAGGGGAGAGCGCGAACGCAGTCCCCCACTACCAGAAATTACGCAGTCGAGATTCCCACATTTGGGGAATTCGCAGGGGTCAGCACAACCGGAGTGCAATGGCTGAGCCTCGCCCTGGGTGAACCACCTTCTTGATCATGGTATCTCCCCTGCCAGGTAAGTATGAGTTGGAAGTGTCAGGGACAGAGGGCGTGACTCCTAGGCAGAGCACTCTGGCTTACGGTGCCTACAACGCATCATCCCCCAAACGCACTGGATTGTAGGTTTGGCCTCACCTCACCTTCATCTGTTACCACATTCGCTGAAAGGTCGAAAACAATGCTGCAGTTTAACTAGGGTGTGTGGTGCACATGCGTTGCCCTTTTTTTTTTGCGTTTGTGTTTCCTTTTCCCATCGCTCATTGCTCTACCAAACAAGAGGAAAGCTGTTTCTCTCTCTGAGAAGGCAAAGCCCAGCAGCAGCTGCACCACAGCCTAAAAGCAAATCATGCTGACGATGGAAGAATGCCTCGGGCACATTTCTTGCCAAGAGAAAGAAACACATTAAAGAGGAGTCGCATAATTCACTTTCTTTCCATCTAAGAGGCCACGCCCACTCCCCGCGGCCACGAATCCCGGGTAATCTGCATGACTGAACACAGCTACTCAGAGTACACCACAGGCTGCCGAGGCAGCAACACTGCCACCTTCGGGACAGACTGCAAAGATAGCCGCGCATCAAAAAACAGTTTTTCCGCAATCACCGCGACTGGGGAGGGGCAATGTTGCACGCTCCCCCACCGCAGTCAAGCGCTCGTGCAGCAAAGCCCGCTTTGCCCGGGGAAAAAAGAATAATAATAATAAAAAAAACTTTAAAAAAAAATCATATTTACTCTTGTTCTTTGACGCAAATGATCAGGGGAGAGCGCGAACGCAGTCCCCCACTACCAGAAATTATGCAGTCGAGATTCCCACATTTGGGGAATTCGCAGGGGTCAGCACAACCGGAGTGCAATGGCTGAGCCTCGCCCTGGGTGAACCACCTTCTTGATCATGGTATCTCCCCTGCCAGGTAAGTATGAGTTAGAAGTGTCAGGGACAGAGGGCGTGACTCCTAGGCAGAGCACTCTGGCTTACGGTGCCTACAACGCATCATCCCCCAAACGCACTGGATTGTACGTTTGGCCTCAGCTCACCTTCATCTGTTACCACATTCGCTGAAAGGTCGAAAACAATGCTGCAGTTTAACTAGGGTGTGTGGTGCACATGCGTTGCCCTTTTTTTTTTGCGTTTGTGTTTCCTTTTCCCATCGCTCATTGCTCTACCAAACAAGAGGAAAGCTGTTTCTCTCTCTGAGAAGGCAAAGCCCAGCAGCAGCTGCACCACAGCCTAAAAGCAAATCATGCTGACGATGGAAGAATGCCTCGGGCACATTTCTTGCCAAGAGAAAGAAACACATTAAAGAGGAGTCGCATAATTCACTTTCTTTCCATCTAAGAGGCCACGCCCACTCCCCGCGGCCACGAATCCCGGGTAATCCGCATGACTGAACACAGCTACTCAGAGTACACCACAGGCTGCCGAGGCAGCAACACTGCCACCTTCGGGACAGACTGCAAAGATAGCCGCGCATCAAAAAACAGTTTTTCCGCAATCACCGCGACTGGGGAGGGGCAATGTTGCATGCTCCCCCACCGCAGTCAAGCGCTCGTGCAGCAAAGCCCGCTTTGCCCGGGGAAAAAAGAATAATAATAATAAAAAAAACTTTAAAAAAAAATCATATTTACTCTTGTTCTTTGACGCAAATGATCAGGGGAGAGCGCGAACGCAGTCCCCCACTACCAGAAATTATGCAGTCGAGATTCCCACATTTGGGGAATTCGCAGGGGTCAGCACAACCGGAGTGCAATGGCTGAGCCTCGCCCTGGGTGAACCACCTTCTTGATCATGGTATCTCCCCTGCCAGGTAAGTATGAGTTGGAAGTGTCAGGGACAGAGGGCGTGACTCCTAGGCAGAGCACTCTGGCTTACGGTGCCTACAACGCATCATCCCCCAAACGCACTGGATTGTACGTTTGGCCTCAGCTCACCTTCATCTGTTACCACATTCGCTGAAAGGTCGAAAACAATGCTGCAGTTTAACTAGGGTGTGTGGTGCACATGCGTTGCCCTTTTTTTTTTGCGTTTGTGTTTCCTTTTCCCATCGCTCATTGCTCTACCAAACAAGAGGAAAGCTGTTTCTCTCTCTGAGAAGGCAAAGCCCAGCAGCAGCTGCACCACAGCCTAAAAGCAAATCATGCTGACGATGGAAGAATGCCTCGGGCACATTTCTTGCCAAGAGAAAGAAACACATTAAAGAGGAATCGCATAATTCACTTTCTTTCCATCTAAGAGGCCACGCCCACTCCCCGCGGCCACGAATCCCGGGTAATCCGCATGACTGAACACAGCTACTCAGAGTACACCACAGGCTGCCGAGGCAGCAACACTGCCACCTTCTGGACAGACTGCAAAGATAGCCGCGCATCAAAAAACTGTTTTTCCGCAATCACCGCGACTGGGGAGGGGCAATGTTGCACGCTCCCCCACCGCAGTCAAGCGCTCGTGCAGCAAAGCCCGCTTTGCCCGGGGAAAAAAGAATAATAATAATAAAAAAAAATTTTAAAAAAAATCATATTTACTCTCATTCTTTGACGCAAATGATCAGGGGAGAGCGCGAACGCAGTCCCCCACTACCAGAAATTATGCAGTCGAGATTCCCACATTTGGGGAATTCGCAGGGGTCAGCACAACCGGAGTGCAATGGCTGAGCCTCGCCCTGGGTGAACCAATTTCAATTTCAATTTTTAGACGTTTATTAAATTCAAGCAAAGAAATTACATTTTACCATATATCTTTTACAACAACACCATAAAAGGTTATACAAAAAGGCATAAATATGTCAAAAATGGCACAGGATGTACAATACAACACAATAAATTCATCAATTATTACAAATAAGCTATTTCCATCAACTTTATAGATATTTGACAGTTTCCTATTTTCCACAGTTTTTTACATTCAATATTTTTACATTTCTTTTTATCCCTTAAAACATAATCCCTTATCAATGTGAGACTTAAATTTACCACTGATTCTGGTGACACTGAAAATTTCTTAAAAACTATTAAGTTTCTACATCTCCAAATTGCTTCTTTAACACAATTAATCACAGCCCACCATCTTTCCCATTTTTTAGTATCATTATTTTGAAGATCACCATATAAAATGTCTGATTCTGTAGGAGCTTTATAAAGGTCATTTAGCCATGGTCTTAATAAGTCCCAAACCTTTTGAGAAAATATACATGACCAAAACAAGTGTAATATGTTTTCATCACTGCTACAGTTCATTCTTGGACATTTTGAATTCACTGAAGACCCCCTTCTCTTTAAAAACACTTTGGTTGGAAGGCATCCATGCACTGTTTGCCAAGCTATATCTTTATATTCATTTAAAAGGAAGCAAGAGTTAACATTTTTCCAAACTTTAAGGCAATCATCTTCAATCAATGTGCCAACAGGCACTAATCTTGAGTTGTCAGGTTTTAAACACTTTTCTATTAATAATCTATTCACCTTACCCACTGAAATTTTTTCCCAGTTCCCTGATTTAACAAAGGTTATTACCCTTTCATACAGTGAAGGCCTTCCTTCAGCATGAGGAGTGTTTAGGGGAGGCCTTATTCCTACTGTTCTTAATAGCTGGTGTCCAACCCAAAATTTAGCAAAGTTAGCCCAAAGGCTCCGCTTACTTTCATTTAGTACTGCATTCAATATAGGGGTCAAAAACAGAGCTTCCATTTTAACTGCTAACTCTGGAACCTCCTTTCCACCTTTGACCAATGGCCTATACATTACTTCCCTTTTAACTCTTTCTTGCTGTGCGCCCCAGATAAACTGAAAAATACTTCTTCTTAGGGATATTATAAAAGGTCTAGGAGCAGGCAAGGTTGCTGCAAGAAATGTGAGAGAAGCAAGGATTTCTGAGTTGATTACAAGTACTTTCCCTGTAAAGGTGAGATCCCTATTTTCCCATTGAAGCAGTTTACCTTTAATCTTTGGTAGTTTTCTTTCCCAATTCACTCTTTCCATATTGCTCCCAATTTGTAGTCCTAAAATCTTAATTCTCTCTTCCCTCTGAACAAGGCCTAGATTTAATTTAGATTCAGGCCAATTTAAATACAAAATTTCACTTTTGGATCTATTTAATTTGGCACACGATGCAAGAGAAAATTGCTCGCACCAATAAAGGGCTTTAACAATAGACTTATTGTCTGAACATAAGACAGATATATCATCCATATAGACTGACAATTTGGCCTCTCGTCCCCCACTACCAGGGACTTGAAGACCGTGAATAGAAACATCTTGTCTTATGGCACAAGCGAGGGGTTCCATGGCAAATATAAATAACATAACAGATAGTGGACATCCCTGTCTGACCCCTGAAAGAACATCAAAGTTGTCTGTGAAGTGACCATTAACAATGACTTTGCTTAGACAGTTAGTATAGAGAAGTTCTATCCAGGCTCTAAGCTTAGGACCAAATCCAAGTTTGACCAAAACTTCTCTCATGTAGTCATGACTGACCTTATCAAAGGCTTTTTCTAAATCTAGGCCAGAAATGCATAATGGCAGTCTACGGTCAAGTGCATAGAGATAAGAATCTCTAACTAAAGCGAGGTTATCACTCATAAACCTGCCTGGTATTGCACAGGTCTGCTCCTCCCCCACTACCTGGCCAGCAACTTCTTGGAGGCGGAAAAAGAGAGCCTTGGCGAGGATTTTTCGATCCACCCCAAGCAAGGTAAGTGGGCGCCAGTTCTTAATGTCTTTTTTCTCTCCTTTTTTAAACAGTAGTGAGATTACACCAGTTCTCAGGGATGATGGTAGACATCCAATTTGCAGGCTTTCATTAAACATCTTTAAAAGAGGATCTTTTAGATCTTCCCAAAAGGTAGTATAAAACTCTTTGGGTAACCCATCAGCCCCTGGAACCTTATTGTTTTGCATACTCTCTATAGCTTTAGACAGTTCATTAACAGTTAAATCTCTATCGAGCATATCAAAAACCTCACTCACATTTGTATTCATTTTACACAAAAGGTTGTGAAGAGCTACAGTATTTATATCTTCTTCTTTATACAGATCTGAATAAAAAGTATATATTCTATGAAGAATGTCTTTCATTTCTGTTTGTTCTTTCCCCTCCTCATCCAAGAGTGATTGTATAGTGTTTCTAGGCCTAGCTAATTTCTGAAAAAAATACCTGGAACATCTTTCATTATTCTCAATGTGGTGGACCCTGCTACGCAATAGAAGACCTTTGGTAGCCTCAGCAGAGAGTCCCATCATCTCCTTCTTGAGCTTAGCTATCTCCTCTGCCATATCAAACCCCGAATGAGCCATTACATATAGACGCTGTAACTTTGCCAGCTTTCTTTTGCAGGTTAAGCGTTTTTTCATTGCTCTTCTTTTACCTTCATTTATAAAAAAGATCTTAGCCCTATTTTTCAGATCTTCCCACCAGTCTCCCACAGAATTAAATGTGAATTGTAATGAGGACCATAGTTTTAATTTTACCCTGAACCTATCTACCACTTTAGGATCTTGGAGCAAAGACACATTCAGTTTCCAGGGACTACCACTTGTTTTACCTTTGTCATTGAGAACTAGAGTACATTCCACTTTTGAGTGGTCACTAAAGAACACTGGTTTGACTGAAGCATTAGAAACCTCCAAACCTTTCGATGTAAACAGAAAGTCAATACGTGAATAAGTTGTCCCATTTGACCAAGTATAACCAGGTATGTCAGGATTTTTTTCCCGAAAAGTGTCTCTTAGTTTAAAGTCCTGGATTAAATTCTTCAGAGCCTCTGAACTTGAATCCAGCCTGACCATGGTAGAGGTCATTCTGTCTTTTTTATCAGTGAGGCAGTTGAAATCCCCACCCAGGATAACTTCTCTTCCACATAAAAGGAGTGGTTGTAGCGCTTTCAGGGTCTCTAGGCGATCACTGAGATCAGCAGGACAGTAAACATTTATTATTCTAAATCTGAACTGCTGCCATTCAACATCAATGCAAAGCAGCCGTCCATCTACTATACGTTGCACCCTCTGTATGATGAAATCATGCCCCTTAAATAGTATCGCAACCCCTGATGACCTGTTTTTATTATCTCCAGACCAGACAGATTGGCCAAAACTCCATCTATCTTCAAATACCTTGTAATTGTCCCTGTAACTGATGTTGCATTCTTGAAGTAAAAAAATGTTATTTTTCTCACCATGCAAGAATGTGAAAGCAGACTGACATTTCACAGGGTCATTAAGGCCTCTGGTGTTGAGGGATGCAATAGAGAGGATGGGCATAAGGAGAGTGTAGGTAATCAGGAGCTATACTGTGTGGTCGCTTTTGCCTTCTTAGGCTTTTTGGGTTTAACCACTGTCTCAGCATTGTACATTTCTTTAATTTGGGTAGCAGAAGTGAAAGCCTCAACTTTGTCAGCTTCAAGAAAGGGGGTGCATGTGGAAAGGGAAGATGGCCATTTATTTATAGAAAATTCTGGGATCATAAGAAGAGATGGTTCACCTGATGCGGGTGACTCCAATGGGCGTTTCTTGGACTGACTAGATGAATCTTCTGGCGGGCTCTCAAACAATGGAATTGAAGAAGGTGGGGCTTCTGCAGCTTCCAAGAGCAGATTTCCTCTCTCAGTTGGCATTTCAGGGTCTGGTATTATAGCAGGAAAATTGCCGAGCAGGGTTTCTAGCATATTACCTGCCTCCTGGAGAGACACTGGAGACTTCCGACGCTGGGTGCTTTGTGCTGAGTTGGGGGTCGAGGCAGTCTGTTGAGCAGTTTGATGGTTGCTGATTGGGGCCGTGGAATAGTTGGTGTCATTGGAGGCTTCGTCAGCAGGTAGAGGCTCAGCACTCCAATCCAACACTGGCTCTTGGCTGATGGGGTCCTCTTTGTGATCTTGAAGTGGAACTTCATCAGGCTGCTGGGAATCGGGAGCTGCTAAATCAGGCCATGGGGGTGAAGAAGGAACCTGACTGGAAGGTTGTTCATTTGTAGGTCCTTGGCTCATAGACTGAGTGGTTGTAACAGTAGAAAGCTTCACCCGATTGGAATATGCCTGCGGACAGTCTTTGAATCTATGATTTGCAGAAGAACATAGATTACATTTCAATGGCTGTGGGCACCGGTCTGCATTGTGGTCAGTGGCTTGACATTTCCTGCAGTTGTTACTGGTACAGGCAGCGACCAGATGGTCAAGGCTACCACACTTCCTGCATTGCTTTGGTTGCCCAGGATAGAATACAAAGCCACGGAAGGCTCCCAACTGAATGGTGCTGGGGATGTGTTGGAGTCTTCCCTCTGATCTTCTCAGCCGCACCTGGAAGCGTCTGGTGCCTGTTTTAACCCCATCAATGTCTGTCAACTCTTTTCCATGAGTTACATCACAATAGCTTGACAACCATGTCCATACATCTTGATTCCTGACCTTTTCAGAAAGGATCATCACATGGACTGTCTTCTGGTCTCTTTCTGCCAGTGACGTCAGGGAAATGTTCTTGAAGCTTGGCGCAGATTTCTTCTTCTCCTCAAACCTCTGCAGACAGCATTCAAAGTTCTGTTCTGTTGTAAAAACAACTTCAAAAACCTTCTTGCCTGGAAAAGCGAAGATGTAGTCCAGCTGATTAGTAGAAAACCGGAGATCTTTCTGGAGAATTTGCCTGCTGAACTGAAGTCGATCCATTTCAAGGTCTTCATGTAGGTTGAATCTCACCGCATTTCTCCGGTTCTGTTGTAACAAAGAAGACGAAGCTGGAACGTTGGAAGCCATTGTTGCCCTGGGTGAACCACCTTCTTGATCATGGTACCTCCCCTGCCAGGTAAGTATGAGTTGGAAATGTCAGGGACAGAGGGCGTGACTCCTAGGCAGAGCACTCTGGCTTACGGTGCCTACAACGCATCATCCCCCAAACGCACTGGATTGTACATTTGGCCTCAGCTCACCTTCATCTGTTACCACATTCGCTGAAAGGTCGAAAACAATGCTGCAGTTTAACTAGGGTGTGTGGTGCACATGCGTTGCCCTTTTTTTTTTGCGTTTGTGTTTCCTTTTCCCATCGCTCATTGCTCTACCAAACAAGAGGAAAGCTGTTTCTCTCTCTGAGAAGGCAAAGCCCAGCAGCAGCTGCACCACAGCCTAAAAGCAAATCATGCTGACGATGGAAGAATGCCTCGGGCACATTTCTTGCCAAGAGAAAGAAACACATTAAAGAGGAGTCGCATAATTCACTTTCTTTCCATCTAAGAGGCCACGCCCACTCCCCGCGGCCACGAATCCCGGGTAATCCGCATGACTGAACACAGCTACTCAGAGTACACCACAGGCTGCCGAGGCAGCAACACTGCCACCTTCGGGACAGACTGCAAAGATAGCCGCGCATCAAAAAACTGTTTTTCCGCAATCACCGCGACTGGGGAGGGGCAATGTTGCACGCTCCCCCACCGCAGTCAAGCGCTCGTGCAGCAAAGCCCACTTTGCCCGGGGAAAAAAGAATAATAATAATAAACAAATTTTTAAAAAAAATCATATTTACTCATTTTCTTTGACGCAAATGATCAGGGGAGAGCGCGAACGCAGTCCCCCACTACCAGAAATTATGCAGTTGAGATTCCCACATTTGGGGAATTCGCAGGGGTCAGCACAACCGGAGTGCAATGGCTGAGCCTCGCCCTGGGTGAACCACCTTCTTGATCATGGTATCTCCCCTGCCAGGTAAGTATGAGTTGGAAGTGTCAGGGACAGAGGGCGTGACTCCTAGGCAGAGCACTCTGGCTTACGGTGCCTACAACGCATCATCCCCCAAACGCACTGGATTGTACGTTTGGCCTCAGCTCACCTTCATCTGTTACCACATTCGCTGAAAGGTCGAAAACAATGCTGCAGTTTAACTAGGGTGTGTGGTGCACATGCGTTGCCCTTTTTTTTTTGCGTTTGTGTTTCCTTTTCCCATCGCTCATTGCTCTACCAAACAAGAGGAAAGCTGTTTCTCTCTCTGAGAAGGCAAAGCCCAGCAGCAGCTGCACCACAGCCTAAAAGCAAATCATGCTGACGATGGAAGAATGCCTCGGGCACATTTCTTGCCAAGAGAAAGAAACACATTAAAGAGGAGTCGCATAATTCACTTTCTTTCCATCTAAGAGGCCACGCCCACTCCCCGCGGCCACGAATCCCGGGTAATCCGCATGACTGAACACAGCTACTCAGAGTACACCACAGGCTGCCGAGGCAGCAACACTGCCACCTTCTGGACAGACTGCAAAGATAGCCGCGCATCAAAAAACTGTTTTTCCGCAATCACCGCGACTGGGGAGGGGCAATGTTGCACGCTCCCCCACCGCAGTCAAGCGCTCGTGCAGCAAAGCCCGCTTTGCCCGGGGAAAAAAGAATAATAATAATAAAAAATTTTTTAAAAAAAAATCATATTTACTCTTATTCTTTGACGCAAATGATCAGGGGAGAGCGCGAACGCAGTCCCCCACTACCAGAAATTATGCAGTCGAGATTCCCACATTTGGGGAATTCGCAGGGGTCAGCACAACCGGAGTGCAATGGCTGAGCCTCGCCCTGGGTGAACCACCTTCTTGATCATGGTATCCCCCCTGCCAGGTAAGTATGAGTTGGAAGTGTCAGGGACAGAGGGCGTGACTCCTAGGCAGAGCACTCTGGCTTACGGTGCCTACAACGCATCATCCCCCAAACGCACTGGATTGTACGTTTGGCCTCAGCTCACCTTCATCTGTTACCACATTCGCTGAAAGGTCGAAAACAATGCTGCAGTTTAACTAGGGTGTGTGGTGCACATGCGTTGCCCTTTTTTTTTTGCGTTTGTGTTTCCTTTTCCCATCGCTCATTGCTCTACCAAACAAGAGGAAAGCTGTTTCTCTCTCTGAGAAGGCAAAGCCCAGCAGCAGCTGCACCACAGCCTAAAAGCAAATCATGCTGACGATGGAAGAATGCCTCGGGCACATTTCTTGCCAAGAGAAAGAAACACATTAAAGAGGAGTCGCATAATTCACTTTCTTTCCATCTAAGAGGCCACGCCCACTCCCCGCGGCCACGAATCCCGGGTAATCCGCATGACTGAACACAGCTACTCAGAGTACACCACAGGCTGCCGAGGCAGCAACACTGCCACCTTCGGGACAGACTGCAAAGATAGCCGCGCATCAAAAAACAGTTTTTCCGCAATCACCGCGACTGGGGAGGGGCAATGTTGCACGCTCCCCCACCGCAGTCAAGCGCTCGTGCAGCAAAGCCCGCTTTGCCCGGGGAAAAAAAGAATAATAATAATAAAAAATTTTTAAAAAAAAATCATATTTACTCTTGTTCTTTGACGCAAATGATCAGGGGAGAGCGCGAACGCAGTCCCCCACTACCAGAAATTATGCAGTCGAGATTCCCACATTTGGGGAATTCGCAGGGGTCAGCACAACCGGAGTGCAATGGCTGAGCCTCGCCCTGGGTGAACCACCTTCTTGATCATGGTATCTCCCCTGCCAGGTAAGTATGAGTTGGAAGTGTCAGGGACAGAGGGCGTGACTCCTAGGCAGAGCACTCTGGCTTACGGTGCCTACAACGCATCATCCCCCAAACGCACTGGATTGTAGGTTTGGCCTCACCTCACCTTCATCTGTTACCACATTCGCTGAAAGGTCGAAAACAATGCTGCAGTTTAACTAGGGTGTGTGGTGCACATGCGTTGCCCTTTTTTTTTTGCGTTTGTGTTTCCTTTTCCCATCGCTCATTGCTCTACCAAACAAGAGGAAAGCTGTTTCTCTCTCTGAGAAGGCAAAGCCCAGCAGCAGCTGCACCACAGCCTAAAAGCAAATCATGCTGACGATGGAAGAATGCCTCGGGCACATTTCTTGCCAAGAGAAAGAAACACATTAAAGAGGAGTCGCATAATTCACTTTCTTTCCATCTAAGAGGCCACGCCCACTCCCCGCGGCCACGAATCCCGGGTAATCCGCATGACTGAACACAGCTACTCAGAGTACACCACAGGCTGCCGAGGCAGCAACACTGCCACCTTCGGGACAGACTGCAAAGATAGCCGCGCATCAAAAAACAGTTTTTCCGCAATCACCGCGACTGGGGAGGGGCAATGTTGCATGCTCCCCCACCGCAGTCAAGCGCTCGTGCAGCAAAGCCCGCTTTGCCCGGGGAAAAAAGAAAAATAATAATAAAAAAAACTTTAAAAAAAAAACATATTTACTCTTGTTCTTTGACGCAAATGATCAGGGGAGAGCGCGAACGCAGTCCCCCACTACCAGAAATTATGCAGTCGAGATTCCCACATTTGGGGAATTCGCAGGGGTCAGCACAACCGGAGTGCAATGGCTGAGCCTCGCCCTGGGTGAACCACCTTCTTGATCATGGTATCTCCCCTGCCAGGTAAGTATGAGTTGGAAGTGTCAGGGACAGAGGGCGTGACTCCTAGGCAGAGCACTCTGGCTTACGGTGCCTACAACGCATCATCCCCCAAACGCACTGGATTGTACGTTTGGCCTCAGCTCACCTTCATCTGTTACCACATTCGCTGAAAGGTCGAAAACAATGCTGCAGTTTAACTAGGGTGTGTGGTGCACATGCGTTGCCCTTTTTTTTTTGCGTTTGTGTTTCCTTTTCCCATCGCTCATTGCTCTACCAAACAAGAGGAAAGCTGTTTCTCTCTCTGAGAAGGCAAAGCCCAGCAGCAGCTGCACCACAGCCTAAAAGTAAATCATGCTGACGATGGAAGAATGCCTCGGGCACATTTCTTGCCAAGAGAAAGAAACACATTAAAGAGGAGTCGCATAATTCACTTTGTTTCCATCTAAGAGGCCACGCCCACTCCCCGCAGCCACGAATCCCGGGTAATCCGCATGACTGAACACAGCTACTCAGAGTACACCACAGGCTGCCGAGGCAGCAACACTGCCACCTTCTGGACAGACTGCAAAGATAGCCGCGCATCAAAAAACTGTTTTTCCGCAATCACCGCGACTGGGGAGGGGCAATGTTGCACGCTCCCCCACCGCAGTCAAGCGCTCGTGCAGCAAAGCCCGCTTTGCCCGGGGAAAAAAGAATAATAATAATAAAAAAATTTTTAAAAAAAAATCATATTTACTCTTGTTCTTTGACGCAAATGATCAGGGGAGAGCGCGAACGCAGTCCCCCACTACCAGAAATTATGCAGTCGAGATTCCCACATTTGGGGAATTCGCAGGGGTCAGCACAACCGGAGTGCAATGGCTGAGCCTCGCCCTGGGTGAACCACCTTCTTGATCATGGTATCTCCCCTGCCAGGTAAGTATGAGTTGGAAGTGTCAGGGACAGAGGGCGTGACTCCTAGGCAGAGCACTCTGGCTTACGGTGCCTACAACGCATCATCCCCCAAACGCACTGGATTGTACGTTTGGCCTCAGCTCACCTTCATCTGTTACCACATTCGCTGAAAGGTCGAAAACAATGCTGCAGTTTAACTAGGGTGTGTGGTGCACATGCGTTGCCCTTTTTTTTTTGCGTTTGTGTTTCCTTTTCCCATCGCTCATTGCTCTACCAAACAAGAGGAAAGCTGTTTCTCTCTCTGAGAAGGCAAAGCCCAGCAGCAGCTGCACCACAGCCTAAAAGCAAATCATGCTGACGATGGAAGAATGCCTCGGGCACATTTCTTGCCAAGAGAAAGAAACACATTAAAGAGGAGTCGCATAATTCACTTTCTTTCCATCTAAGAGGCCACGCCCACTCCCCGCGGCCACGAATCCCGGGTAATCCGCATGACTGAACACAGCTACTCAGAGTACACCACAGGCTGCCGAGGCAGCAACACTGCCACCTTCTGGACAGACTGCAAAGATAGCCGCGCATCAAAAAACTGTTTTTCCGCAATCACCGCGACTGGGGAGGGGCAATGTTGCACGCTCCCCCACCGCAGTCAAGCGCTCGTGCAGCAAAGCCCGCTTTGCCCGGGGAAAAAAGAATAATAATAATAAAAAAAAATTTTAAAAAAAATCATATTTACTCTCATTCTTTGACGCAAATGATCAGGGGAGAGCGCGAACGCAGTCCCCCACTACCAGAAATTATGCAGTCGAGATTCCCACATTTGGGGAATTCGCAGGGGTCAGCACAACCGGAGTGCAATGGCTGAGCCTCGCCCTGGGTGAACCAATTTCAATTTCAATTTTTAGACGTTTATTAAATTCAAGCAAAGAAATTACATTTTACCATATATCTTTTACAACAACACCATAAAAGGTTATACAAAAAGGCATAAATATGTCAAAAATGGCACAGGATGTACAATACAACACAATAAATTCATCAATTATTACAAATAAGCTATTTCCATCAACTTTATAGATATTTGACAGTTTCCTATTTTCCACAGTTTTTTACATTCAATATTTTTACATTTCTTTTTATCCCTTAAAACATAATCCCTTATCAATGTGAGACTTAAATTTACCACTGATTCTGGTGACACTGAAAATTTCTTAAAAACTATTAAGTTTCTACATCTCCAAATTGCTTCTTTAACACAATTAATCACAGCCCACCATCTTTCCCATTTTTTAGTATCATTATTTTGAAGATCACCATATAAAATGTCTGATTCTGTAGGAGCTTTATAAAGGTCATTTAGCCATGGTCTTAATAAGTCCCAAACCTTTTGAGAAAATATACATGACCAAAACAAGTGTAATATGTTTTCATCACTGCTACAGTTCATTCTTGGACATTTTGAATTCACTGAAGACCCCCTTCTCTTTAAAAACACTTTGGTTGGAAGGCATCCATGCACTGTTTGCCAAGCTATATCTTTATATTCATTTAAAAGGAAGCAAGAGTTAACATTTTTCCAAACTTTAAGGCAATCATCTTCAATCAATGTGCCAACAGGCACTAATCTTGAGTTGTCAGGTTTTAAACACTTTTCTATTAATAATCTATTCACCTTACCCACTGAAATTTTTTCCCAGTTCCCTGATTTAACAAAGGTTATTACCCTTTCATACAGTGAAGGCCTTCCTTCAGCATGAGGAGTGTTTAGGGGAGGCCTTATTCCTACTGTTCTTAATAGCTGGTGTCCAACCCAAAATTTAGCAAAGTTAGCCCAAAGGCTCCGCTTACTTTCATTTAGTACTGCATTCAATATAGGGGTCAAAAACAGAGCTTCCATTTTAACTGCTAACTCTGGAACCTCCTTTCCACCTTTGACCAATGGCCTATACATTACTTCCCTTTTAACTCTTTCTTGCTGTGCGCCCCAGATAAACTGAAAAATACTTCTTCTTAGGGATATTATAAAAGGTCTAGGAGCAGGCAAGGTTGCTGCAAGAAATGTGAGAGAAGCAAGGATTTCTGAGTTGATTACAAGTACTTTCCCTGTAAAGGTGAGATCCCTATTTTCCCATTGAAGCAGTTTACCTTTAATCTTTGGTAGTTTTCTTTCCCAATTCACTCTTTCCATATTGCTCCCAATTTGTAGTCCTAAAATCTTAATTCTCTCTTCCCTCTGAACAAGGCCTAGATTTAATTTAGATTCAGGCCAATTTAAATACAAAATTTCACTTTTGGATCTATTTAATTTGGCACACGATGCAAGAGAAAATTGCTCGCACCAATAAAGGGCTTTAACAATAGACTTATTGTCTGAACATAAGACAGATATATCATCCATATAGACTGACAATTTGGCCTCTCGTCCCCCACTACCAGGGACTTGAAGACCGTGAATAGAAACATCTTGTCTTATGGCACAAGCGAGGGGTTCCATGGCAAATATAAATAACATAACAGATAGTGGACATCCCTGTCTGACCCCTGAAAGAACATCAAAGTTGTCTGTGAAGTGACCATTAACAATGACTTTGCTTAGACAGTTAGTATAGAGAAGTTCTATCCAGGCTCTAAGCTTAGGACCAAATCCAAGTTTGACCAAAACTTCTCTCATGTAGTCATGACTGACCTTATCAAAGGCTTTTTCTAAATCTAGGCCAGAAATGCATAATGGCAGTCTACGGTCAAGTGCATAGAGATAAGAATCTCTAACTAAAGCGAGGTTATCACTCATAAACCTGCCTGGTATTGCACAGGTCTGCTCCTCCCCCACTACCTGGCCAGCAACTTCTTGGAGGCGGAAAAAGAGAGCCTTGGCGAGGATTTTTCGATCCACCCCAAGCAAGGTAAGTGGGCGCCAGTTCTTAATGTCTTTTTTCTCTCCTTTTTTAAACAGTAGTGAGATTACACCAGTTCTCAGGGATGATGGTAGACATCCAATTTGCAGGCTTTCATTAAACATCTTTAAAAGAGGATCTTTTAGATCTTCCCAAAAGGTAGTATAAAACTCTTTGGGTAACCCATCAGCCCCTGGAACCTTATTGTTTTGCATACTCTCTATAGCTTTAGACAGTTCATTAACAGTTAAATCTCTATCGAGCATATCAAAAACCTCACTCACATTTGTATTCATTTTACACAAAAGGTTGTGAAGAGCTACAGTATTTATATCTTCTTCTTTATACAGATCTGAATAAAAAGTATATATTCTATGAAGAATGTCTTTCATTTCTGTTTGTTCTTTCCCCTCCTCATCCAAGAGTGATTGTATAGTGTTTCTAGGCCTAGCTAATTTCTGAAAAAAATACCTGGAACATCTTTCATTATTCTCAATGTGGTGGACCCTGCTACGCAATAGAAGACCTTTGGTAGCCTCAGCAGAGAGTCCCATCATCTCCTTCTTGAGCTTAGCTATCTCCTCTGCCATATCAAACCCCGAATGAGCCATTACATATAGACGCTGTAACTTTGCCAGCTTTCTTTTGCAGGTTAAGCGTTTTTTCATTGCTCTTCTTTTACCTTCATTTATAAAAAAGATCTTAGCCCTATTTTTCAGATCTTCCCACCAGTCTCCCACAGAATTAAATGTGAATTGTAATGAGGACCATAGTTTTAATTTTACCCTGAACCTATCTACCACTTTAGGATCTTGGAGCAAAGACACATTCAGTTTCCAGGGACTACCACTTGTTTTACCTTTGTCATTGAGAACTAGAGTACATTCCACTTTTGAGTGGTCACTAAAGAACACTGGTTTGACTGAAGCATTAGAAACCTCCAAACCTTTCGATGTAAACAGAAAGTCAATACGTGAATAAGTTGTCCCATTTGACCAAGTATAACCAGGTATGTCAGGATTTTTTTCCCGAAAAGTGTCTCTTAGTTTAAAGTCCTGGATTAAATTCTTCAGAGCCTCTGAACTTGAATCCAGCCTGACCATGGTAGAGGTCATTCTGTCTTTTTTATCAGTGAGGCAGTTGAAATCCCCACCCAGGATAACTTCTCTTCCACATAAAAGGAGTGGTTGTAGCGCTTTCAGGGTCTCTAGGCGATCACTGAGATCAGCAGGACAGTAAACATTTATTATTCTAAATCTGAACTGCTGCCATTCAACATCAATGCAAAGCAGCCGTCCATCTACTATACGTTGCACCCTCTGTATGATGAAATCATGCCCCTTAAATAGTATCGCAACCCCTGATGACCTGTTTTTATTATCTCCAGACCAGACAGATTGGCCAAAACTCCATCTATCTTCAAATACCTTGTAATTGTCCCTGTAACTGATGTTGCATTCTTGAAGTAAAAAAATGTTATTTTTCTCACCATGCAAGAATGTGAAAGCAGACTGACATTTCACAGGGTCATTAAGGCCTCTGGTGTTGAGGGATGCAATAGAGAGGATGGGCATAAGGAGAGTGTAGGTAATCAGGAGCTATACTGTGTGGTCGCTTTTGCCTTCTTAGGCTTTTTGGGTTTAACCACTGTCTCAGCATTGTACATTTCTTTAATTTGGGTAGCAGAAGTGAAAGCCTCAACTTTGTCAGCTTCAAGAAAGGGGGTGCATGTGGAAAGGGAAGATGGCCATTTATTTATAGAAAATTCTGGGATCATAAGAAGAGATGGTTCACCTGATGCGGGTGACTCCAATGGGCGTTTCTTGGACTGACTAGATGAATCTTCTGGCGGGCTCTCAAACAATGGAATTGAAGAAGGTGGGGCTTCTGCAGCTTCCAAGAGCAGATTTCCTCTCTCAGTTGGCATTTCAGGGTCTGGTATTATAGCAGGAAAATTGCCGAGCAGGGTTTCTAGCATATTACCTGCCTCCTGGAGAGACACTGGAGACTTCCGACGCTGGGTGCTTTGTGCTGAGTTGGGGGTCGAGGCAGTCTGTTGAGCAGTTTGATGGTTGCTGATTGGGGCCGTGGAATAGTTGGTGTCATTGGAGGCTTCGTCAGCAGGTAGAGGCTCAGCACTCCAATCCAACACTGGCTCTTGGCTGATGGGGTCCTCTTTGTGATCTTGAAGTGGAACTTCATCAGGCTGCTGGGAATCGGGAGCTGCTAAATCAGGCCATGGGGGTGAAGAAGGAACCTGACTGGAAGGTTGTTCATTTGTAGGTCCTTGGCTCATAGACTGAGTGGTTGTAACAGTAGAAAGCTTCACCCGATTGGAATATGCCTGCGGACAGTCTTTGAATCTATGATTTGCAGAAGAACATAGATTACATTTCAATGGCTGTGGGCACCGGTCTGCATTGTGGTCAGTGGCTTGACATTTCCTGCAGTTGTTACTGGTACAGGCAGCGACCAGATGGTCAAGGCTACCACACTTCCTGCATTGCTTTGGTTGCCCAGGATAGAATACAAAGCCACGGAAGGCTCCCAACTGAATGGTGCTGGGGATGTGTTGGAGTCTTCCCTCTGATCTTCTCAGCCGCACCTGGAAGCGTCTGGTGCCTGTTTTAACCCCATCAATGTCTGTCAACTCTTTTCCATGAGTTACATCACAATAGCTTGACAACCATGTCCATACATCTTGATTCCTGACCTTTTCAGAAAGGATCATCACATGGACTGTCTTCTGGTCTCTTTCTGCCAGTGACGTCAGGGAAATGTTCTTGAAGCTTGGCGCAGATTTCTTCTTCTCCTCAAACCTCTGCAGACAGCATTCAAAGTTCTGTTCTGTTGTAAAAACAACTTCAAAAACCTTCTTGCCTGGAAAAGCGAAGATGTAGTCCAGCTGATTAGTAGAAAACCGGAGATCTTTCTGGAGAATTTGCCTGCTGAACTGAAGTCGATCCATTTCAAGGTCTTCATGTAGGTTGAATCTCACCGCATTTCTCCGGTTCTGTTGTAACAAAGAAGACGAAGCTGGAACGTTGGAAGCCATTGTTGCCCTGGGTGAACCACCTTCTTGATCATGGTAC
Source organism: Scomberomorus guttatus (assembly GCA_038419695.1). Lineage (NCBI taxonomy): Eukaryota > Metazoa > Chordata > Actinopteri > Scombriformes > Scombridae > Scomberomorus > Scomberomorus guttatus. The sequence continues at coordinate 28,002,011 of CM076452.1, forward strand.
CTCCCCTGCCAGGTAAGTATGAGTTGGAAATGTCAGGGACAGAGGGCGTGACTCCTAGGCAGAGCACTCTGGCTTACGGTGCCTACAACGCATCATCCCCCAAACGCACTGGATTGTACATTTGGCCTCAGCTCACCTTCATCTGTTACCACATTCGCTGAAAGGTCGAAAACAATGCTGCAGTTTAACTAGGGTGTGTGGTGCACATGCGTTGCCCTTTTTTTTTTGCGTTTGTGTTTCCTTTTCCCATCGCTCATTGCTCTACCAAACAAGAGGAAAGCTGTTTCTCTCTCTGAGAAGGCAAAGCCCAGCAGCAGCTGCACCACAGCCTAAAAGCAAATCATGCTGACGATGGAAGAATGCCTCGGGCACATTTCTTGCCAAGAGAAAGAAACACATTAAAGAGGAGTCGCATAATTCACTTTCTTTCCATCTAAGAGGCCACGCCCACTCCCCGCGGCCACGAATCCCGGGTAATCCGCATGACTGAACACAGCTACTCAGAGTACACCACAGGCTGCCGAGGCAGCAACACTGCCACCTTCGGGACAGACTGCAAAGATAGCCGCGCATCAAAAAACTGTTTTTCCGCAATCACCGCGACTGGGGAGGGGCAATGTTGCACGCTCCCCCACCGCAGTCAAGCGCTCGTGCAGCAAAGCCCACTTTGCCCGGGGAAAAAAGAATAATAATAATAAACAAATTTTTAAAAAAAATCATATTTACTCATTTTCTTTGACGCAAATGATCAGGGGAGAGCGCGAACGCAGTCCCCCACTACCAGAAATTATGCAGTTGAGATTCCCACATTTGGGGAATTCGCAGGGGTCAGCACAACCGGAGTGCAATGGCTGAGCCTCGCCCTGGGTGAACCACCTTCTTGATCATGGTATCTCCCCTGCCAGGTAAGTATGAGTTGGAAGTGTCAGGGACAGAGGGCGTGACTCCTAGGCAGAGCACTCTGGCTTACGGTGCCTACAACGCATCATCCCCCAAACGCACTGGATTGTACGTTTGGCCTCAGCTCACCTTCATCTGTTACCACATTCGCTGAAAGGTCGAAAACAATGCTGCAGTTTAACTAGGGTGTGTGGTGCACATGCGTTGCCCTTTTTTTTTTGCGTTTGTGTTTCCTTTTCCCATCGCTCATTGCTCTACCAAACAAGAGGAAAGCTGTTTCTCTCTCTGAGAAGGCAAAGCCCAGCAGCAGCTGCACCACAGCCTAAAAGCAAATCATGCTGACGATGGAAGAATGCCTCGGGCACATTTCTTGCCAAGAGAAAGAAACACATTAAAGAGGAGTCGCATAATTCACTTTCTTTCCATCTAAGAGGCCACGCCCACTCCCCGCGGCCACGAATCCCGGGTAATCCGCATGACTGAACACAGCTACTCAGAGTACACCACAGGCTGCCGAGGCAGCAACACTGCCACCTTCTGGACAGACTGCAAAGATAGCCGCGCATCAAAAAACTGTTTTTCCGCAATCACCGCGACTGGGGAGGGGCAATGTTGCACGCTCCCCCACCGCAGTCAAGCGCTCGTGCAGCAAAGCCCGCTTTGCCCGGGGAAAAAAGAATAATAATAATAAAAAATTTTTTAAAAAAAAATCATATTTACTCTTATTCTTTGACGCAAATGATCAGGGGAGAGCGCGAACGCAGTCCCCCACTACCAGAAATTATGCAGTCGAGATTCCCACATTTGGGGAATTCGCAGGGGTCAGCACAACCGGAGTGCAATGGCTGAGCCTCGCCCTGGGTGAACCACCTTCTTGATCATGGTATCCCCCCTGCCAGGTAAGTATGAGTTGGAAGTGTCAGGGACAGAGGGCGTGACTCCTAGGCAGAGCACTCTGGCTTACGGTGCCTACAACGCATCATCCCCCAAACGCACTGGATTGTACGTTTGGCCTCAGCTCACCTTCATCTGTTACCACATTCGCTGAAAGGTCGAAAACAATGCTGCAGTTTAACTAGGGTGTGTGGTGCACATGCGTTGCCCTTTTTTTTTTGCGTTTGTGTTTCCTTTTCCCATCGCTCATTGCTCTACCAAACAAGAGGAAAGCTGTTTCTCTCTCTGAGAAGGCAAAGCCCAGCAGCAGCTGCACCACAGCCTAAAAGCAAATCATGCTGACGATGGAAGAATGCCTCGGGCACATTTCTTGCCAAGAGAAAGAAACACATTAAAGAGGAGTCGCATAATTCACTTTCTTTCCATCTAAGAGGCCACGCCCACTCCCCGCGGCCACGAATCCCGGGTAATCCGCATGACTGAACACAGCTACTCAGAGTACACCACAGGCTGCCGAGGCAGCAACACTGCCACCTTCGGGACAGACTGCAAAGATAGCCGCGCATCAAAAAACAGTTTTTCCGCAATCACCGCGACTGGGGAGGGGCAATGTTGCACGCTCCCCCACCGCAGTCAAGCGCTCGTGCAGCAAAGCCCGCTTTGCCCGGGGAAAAAAAGAATAATAATAATAAAAAATTTTTAAAAAAAAATCATATTTACTCTTGTTCTTTGACGCAAATGATCAGGGGAGAGCGCGAACGCAGTCCCCCACTACCAGAAATTATGCAGTCGAGATTCCCACATTTGGGGAATTCGCAGGGGTCAGCACAACCGGAGTGCAATGGCTGAGCCTCGCCCTGGGTGAACCACCTTCTTGATCATGGTATCTCCCCTGCCAGGTAAGTATGAGTTGGAAGTGTCAGGGACAGAGGGCGTGACTCCTAGGCAGAGCACTCTGGCTTACGGTGCCTACAACGCATCATCCCCCAAACGCACTGGATTGTAGGTTTGGCCTCACCTCACCTTCATCTGTTACCACATTCGCTGAAAGGTCGAAAACAATGCTGCAGTTTAACTAGGGTGTGTGGTGCACATGCGTTGCCCTTTTTTTTTTGCGTTTGTGTTTCCTTTTCCCATCGCTCATTGCTCTACCAAACAAGAGGAAAGCTGTTTCTCTCTCTGAGAAGGCAAAGCCCAGCAGCAGCTGCACCACAGCCTAAAAGCAAATCATGCTGACGATGGAAGAATGCCTCGGGCACATTTCTTGCCAAGAGAAAGAAACACATTAAAGAGGAGTCGCATAATTCACTTTCTTTCCATCTAAGAGGCCACGCCCACTCCCCGCGGCCACGAATCCCGGGTAATCCGCATGACTGAACACAGCTACTCAGAGTACACCACAGGCTGCCGAGGCAGCAACACTGCCACCTTCGGGACAGACTGCAAAGATAGCCGCGCATCAAAAAACAGTTTTTCCGCAATCACCGCGACTGGGGAGGGGCAATGTTGCATGCTCCCCCACCGCAGTCAAGCGCTCGTGCAGCAAAGCCCGCTTTGCCCGGGGAAAAAAGAAAAATAATAATAAAAAAAACTTTAAAAAAAAAACATATTTACTCTTGTTCTTTGACGCAAATGATCAGGGGAGAGCGCGAACGCAGTCCCCCACTACCAGAAATTATGCAGTCGAGATTCCCACATTTGGGGAATTCGCAGGGGTCAGCACAACCGGAGTGCAATGGCTGAGCCTCGCCCTGGGTGAACCACCTTCTTGATCATGGTATCTCCCCTGCCAGGTAAGTATGAGTTGGAAGTGTCAGGGACAGAGGGCGTGACTCCTAGGCAGAGCACTCTGGCTTACGGTGCCTACAACGCATCATCCCCCAAACGCACTGGATTGTACGTTTGGCCTCAGCTCACCTTCATCTGTTACCACATTCGCTGAAAGGTCGAAAACAATGCTGCAGTTTAACTAGGGTGTGTGGTGCACATGCGTTGCCCTTTTTTTTTTGCGTTTGTGTTTCCTTTTCCCATCGCTCATTGCTCTACCAAACAAGAGGAAAGCTGTTTCTCTCTCTGAGAAGGCAAAGCCCAGCAGCAGCTGCACCACAGCCTAAAAGTAAATCATGCTGACGATGGAAGAATGCCTCGGGCACATTTCTTGCCAAGAGAAAGAAACACATTAAAGAGGAGTCGCATAATTCACTTTGTTTCCATCTAAGAGGCCACGCCCACTCCCCGCAGCCACGAATCCCGGGTAATCCGCATGACTGAACACAGCTACTCAGAGTACACCACAGGCTGCCGAGGCAGCAACACTGCCACCTTCTGGACAGACTGCAAAGATAGCCGCGCATCAAAAAACTGTTTTTCCGCAATCACCGCGACTGGGGAGGGGCAATGTTGCACGCTCCCCCACCGCAGTCAAGCGCTCGTGCAGCAAAGCCCGCTTTGCCCGGGGAAAAAAGAATAATAATAATAAAAAAATTTTTAAAAAAAAATCATATTTACTCTTGTTCTTTGACGCAAATGATCAGGGGAGAGCGCGAACGCAGTCCCCCACTACCAGAAATTATGCAGTCGAGATTCCCACATTTGGGGAATTCGCAGGGGTCAGCACAACCGGAGTGCAATGGCTGAGCCTCGCCCTGGGTGAACCACCTTCTTGATCATGGTATCTCCCCTGCCAGGTAAGTATGAGTTGGAAGTGTCAGGGACAGAGGGCGTGACTCCTAGGCAGAGCACTCTGGCTTACGGTGCCTACAACGCATCATCCCCCAAACGCACTGGATTGTACGTTTGGCCTCAGCTCACCTTCATCTGTTACCACATTCGCTGAAAGGTCGAAAACAATGCTGCAGTTTAACTAGGGTGTGTGGTGCACATGCGTTGCCCTTTTTTTTTTGCGTTTGTGTTTCCTTTTCCCATCGCTCATTGCTCTACCAAACAAGAGGAAAGCTGTTTCTCTCTCTGAGAAGGCAAAGCCCAGCAGCAGCTGCACCACAGCCTAAAAGCAAATCATGCTGACGATGGAAGAATGCCTCGGGCACATTTCTTGCCAAGAGAAAGAAACACATTAAAGAGGAGTCGCATAATTCACTTTCTTTCCATCTAAGAGGCCACGCCCACTCCCCGCGGCCACGAATCCCGGGTAATCCGCATGACTGAACACAGCTACTCAGAGTACACCACAGGCTGCCGAGGCAGCAACACTGCCACCTTCTGGACAGACTGCAAAGATAGCCGCGCATCAAAAAACTGTTTTTCCGCAATCACCGCGACTGGGGAGGGGCAATGTTGCACGCTCCCCCACCGCAGTCAAGCGCTCGTGCAGCAAAGCCCGCTTTGCCCGGGGAAAAAAGAATAATAATAATAAAAAAAAATTTTAAAAAAAATCATATTTACTCTCATTCTTTGACGCAAATGATCAGGGGAGAGCGCGAACGCAGTCCCCCACTACCAGAAATTATGCAGTCGAGATTCCCACATTTGGGGAATTCGCAGGGGTCAGCACAACCGGAGTGCAATGGCTGAGCCTCGCCCTGGGTGAACCAATTTCAATTTCAATTTTTAGACGTTTATTAAATTCAAGCAAAGAAATTACATTTTACCATATATCTTTTACAACAACACCATAAAAGGTTATACAAAAAGGCATAAATATGTCAAAAATGGCACAGGATGTACAATACAACACAATAAATTCATCAATTATTACAAATAAGCTATTTCCATCAACTTTATAGATATTTGACAGTTTCCTATTTTCCACAGTTTTTTACATTCAATATTTTTACATTTCTTTTTATCCCTTAAAACATAATCCCTTATCAATGTGAGACTTAAATTTACCACTGATTCTGGTGACACTGAAAATTTCTTAAAAACTATTAAGTTTCTACATCTCCAAATTGCTTCTTTAACACAATTAATCACAGCCCACCATCTTTCCCATTTTTTAGTATCATTATTTTGAAGATCACCATATAAAATGTCTGATTCTGTAGGAGCTTTATAAAGGTCATTTAGCCATGGTCTTAATAAGTCCCAAACCTTTTGAGAAAATATACATGACCAAAACAAGTGTAATATGTTTTCATCACTGCTACAGTTCATTCTTGGACATTTTGAATTCACTGAAGACCCCCTTCTCTTTAAAAACACTTTGGTTGGAAGGCATCCATGCACTGTTTGCCAAGCTATATCTTTATATTCATTTAAAAGGAAGCAAGAGTTAACATTTTTCCAAACTTTAAGGCAATCATCTTCAATCAATGTGCCAACAGGCACTAATCTTGAGTTGTCAGGTTTTAAACACTTTTCTATTAATAATCTATTCACCTTACCCACTGAAATTTTTTCCCAGTTCCCTGATTTAACAAAGGTTATTACCCTTTCATACAGTGAAGGCCTTCCTTCAGCATGAGGAGTGTTTAGGGGAGGCCTTATTCCTACTGTTCTTAATAGCTGGTGTCCAACCCAAAATTTAGCAAAGTTAGCCCAAAGGCTCCGCTTACTTTCATTTAGTACTGCATTCAATATAGGGGTCAAAAACAGAGCTTCCATTTTAACTGCTAACTCTGGAACCTCCTTTCCACCTTTGACCAATGGCCTATACATTACTTCCCTTTTAACTCTTTCTTGCTGTGCGCCCCAGATAAACTGAAAAATACTTCTTCTTAGGGATATTATAAAAGGTCTAGGAGCAGGCAAGGTTGCTGCAAGAAATGTGAGAGAAGCAAGGATTTCTGAGTTGATTACAAGTACTTTCCCTGTAAAGGTGAGATCCCTATTTTCCCATTGAAGCAGTTTACCTTTAATCTTTGGTAGTTTTCTTTCCCAATTCACTCTTTCCATATTGCTCCCAATTTGTAGTCCTAAAATCTTAATTCTCTCTTCCCTCTGAACAAGGCCTAGATTTAATTTAGATTCAGGCCAATTTAAATACAAAATTTCACTTTTGGATCTATTTAATTTGGCACACGATGCAAGAGAAAATTGCTCGCACCAATAAAGGGCTTTAACAATAGACTTATTGTCTGAACATAAGACAGATATATCATCCATATAGACTGACAATTTGGCCTCTCGTCCCCCACTACCAGGGACTTGAAGACCGTGAATAGAAACATCTTGTCTTATGGCACAAGCGAGGGGTTCCATGGCAAATATAAATAACATAACAGATAGTGGACATCCCTGTCTGACCCCTGAAAGAACATCAAAGTTGTCTGTGAAGTGACCATTAACAATGACTTTGCTTAGACAGTTAGTATAGAGAAGTTCTATCCAGGCTCTAAGCTTAGGACCAAATCCAAGTTTGACCAAAACTTCTCTCATGTAGTCATGACTGACCTTATCAAAGGCTTTTTCTAAATCTAGGCCAGAAATGCATAATGGCAGTCTACGGTCAAGTGCATAGAGATAAGAATCTCTAACTAAAGCGAGGTTATCACTCATAAACCTGCCTGGTATTGCACAGGTCTGCTCCTCCCCCACTACCTGGCCAGCAACTTCTTGGAGGCGGAAAAAGAGAGCCTTGGCGAGGATTTTTCGATCCACCCCAAGCAAGGTAAGTGGGCGCCAGTTCTTAATGTCTTTTTTCTCTCCTTTTTTAAACAGTAGTGAGATTACACCAGTTCTCAGGGATGATGGTAGACATCCAATTTGCAGGCTTTCATTAAACATCTTTAAAAGAGGATCTTTTAGATCTTCCCAAAAGGTAGTATAAAACTCTTTGGGTAACCCATCAGCCCCTGGAACCTTATTGTTTTGCATACTCTCTATAGCTTTAGACAGTTCATTAACAGTTAAATCTCTATCGAGCATATCAAAAACCTCACTCACATTTGTATTCATTTTACACAAAAGGTTGTGAAGAGCTACAGTATTTATATCTTCTTCTTTATACAGATCTGAATAAAAAGTATATATTCTATGAAGAATGTCTTTCATTTCTGTTTGTTCTTTCCCCTCCTCATCCAAGAGTGATTGTATAGTGTTTCTAGGCCTAGCTAATTTCTGAAAAAAATACCTGGAACATCTTTCATTATTCTCAATGTGGTGGACCCTGCTACGCAATAGAAGACCTTTGGTAGCCTCAGCAGAGAGTCCCATCATCTCCTTCTTGAGCTTAGCTATCTCCTCTGCCATATCAAACCCCGAATGAGCCATTACATATAGACGCTGTAACTTTGCCAGCTTTCTTTTGCAGGTTAAGCGTTTTTTCATTGCTCTTCTTTTACCTTCATTTATAAAAAAGATCTTAGCCCTATTTTTCAGATCTTCCCACCAGTCTCCCACAGAATTAAATGTGAATTGTAATGAGGACCATAGTTTTAATTTTACCCTGAACCTATCTACCACTTTAGGATCTTGGAGCAAAGACACATTCAGTTTCCAGGGACTACCACTTGTTTTACCTTTGTCATTGAGAACTAGAGTACATTCCACTTTTGAGTGGTCACTAAAGAACACTGGTTTGACTGAAGCATTAGAAACCTCCAAACCTTTCGATGTAAACAGAAAGTCAATACGTGAATAAGTTGTCCCATTTGACCAAGTATAACCAGGTATGTCAGGATTTTTTTCCCGAAAAGTGTCTCTTAGTTTAAAGTCCTGGATTAAATTCTTCAGAGCCTCTGAACTTGAATCCAGCCTGACCATGGTAGAGGTCATTCTGTCTTTTTTATCAGTGAGGCAGTTGAAATCCCCACCCAGGATAACTTCTCTTCCACATAAAAGGAGTGGTTGTAGCGCTTTCAGGGTCTCTAGGCGATCACTGAGATCAGCAGGACAGTAAACATTTATTATTCTAAATCTGAACTGCTGCCATTCAACATCAATGCAAAGCAGCCGTCCATCTACTATACGTTGCACCCTCTGTATGATGAAATCATGCCCCTTAAATAGTATCGCAACCCCTGATGACCTGTTTTTATTATCTCCAGACCAGACAGATTGGCCAAAACTCCATCTATCTTCAAATACCTTGTAATTGTCCCTGTAACTGATGTTGCATTCTTGAAGTAAAAAAATGTTATTTTTCTCACCATGCAAGAATGTGAAAGCAGACTGACATTTCACAGGGTCATTAAGGCCTCTGGTGTTGAGGGATGCAATAGAGAGGATGGGCATAAGGAGAGTGTAGGTAATCAGGAGCTATACTGTGTGGTCGCTTTTGCCTTCTTAGGCTTTTTGGGTTTAACCACTGTCTCAGCATTGTACATTTCTTTAATTTGGGTAGCAGAAGTGAAAGCCTCAACTTTGTCAGCTTCAAGAAAGGGGGTGCATGTGGAAAGGGAAGATGGCCATTTATTTATAGAAAATTCTGGGATCATAAGAAGAGATGGTTCACCTGATGCGGGTGACTCCAATGGGCGTTTCTTGGACTGACTAGATGAATCTTCTGGCGGGCTCTCAAACAATGGAATTGAAGAAGGTGGGGCTTCTGCAGCTTCCAAGAGCAGATTTCCTCTCTCAGTTGGCATTTCAGGGTCTGGTATTATAGCAGGAAAATTGCCGAGCAGGGTTTCTAGCATATTACCTGCCTCCTGGAGAGACACTGGAGACTTCCGACGCTGGGTGCTTTGTGCTGAGTTGGGGGTCGAGGCAGTCTGTTGAGCAGTTTGATGGTTGCTGATTGGGGCCGTGGAATAGTTGGTGTCATTGGAGGCTTCGTCAGCAGGTAGAGGCTCAGCACTCCAATCCAACACTGGCTCTTGGCTGATGGGGTCCTCTTTGTGATCTTGAAGTGGAACTTCATCAGGCTGCTGGGAATCGGGAGCTGCTAAATCAGGCCATGGGGGTGAAGAAGGAACCTGACTGGAAGGTTGTTCATTTGTAGGTCCTTGGCTCATAGACTGAGTGGTTGTAACAGTAGAAAGCTTCACCCGATTGGAATATGCCTGCGGACAGTCTTTGAATCTATGATTTGCAGAAGAACATAGATTACATTTCAATGGCTGTGGGCACCGGTCTGCATTGTGGTCAGTGGCTTGACATTTCCTGCAGTTGTTACTGGTACAGGCAGCGACCAGATGGTCAAGGCTACCACACTTCCTGCATTGCTTTGGTTGCCCAGGATAGAATACAAAGCCACGGAAGGCTCCCAACTGAATGGTGCTGGGGATGTGTTGGAGTCTTCCCTCTGATCTTCTCAGCCGCACCTGGAAGCGTCTGGTGCCTGTTTTAACCCCATCAATGTCTGTCAACTCTTTTCCATGAGTTACATCACAATAGCTTGACAACCATGTCCATACATCTTGATTCCTGACCTTTTCAGAAAGGATCATCACATGGACTGTCTTCTGGTCTCTTTCTGCCAGTGACGTCAGGGAAATGTTCTTGAAGCTTGGCGCAGATTTCTTCTTCTCCTCAAACCTCTGCAGACAGCATTCAAAGTTCTGTTCTGTTGTAAAAACAACTTCAAAAACCTTCTTGCCTGGAAAAGCGAAGATGTAGTCCAGCTGATTAGTAGAAAACCGGAGATCTTTCTGGAGAATTTGCCTGCTGAACTGAAGTCGATCCATTTCAAGGTCTTCATGTAGGTTGAATCTCACCGCATTTCTCCGGTTCTGTTGTAACAAAGAAGACGAAGCTGGAACGTTGGAAGCCATTGTTGCCCTGGGTGAACCACCTTCTTGATCATGGTACCTCCCCTGCCAGGTAAGTATGAGTTGGAAATGTCAGGGACAGAGGGCGTGACTCCTAGGCAGAGCACTCTGGCTTACGGTGCCTACAACGCATCATCCCCCAAACGCACTGGATTGTACATTTGGCCTCAGCTCACCTTCATCTGTTACCACATTCGCTGAAAGGTCGAAAACAATGCTGCAGTTTAACTAGGGTGTGTGGTGCACATGCGTTGCCCTTTTTTTTTTGCGTTTGTGTTTCCTTTTCCCATCGCTCATTGCTCTACCAAACAAGAGGAAAGCTGTTTCTCTCTCTGAGAAGGCAAAGCCCAGCAGCAGCTGCACCACAGCCTAAAAGCAAATCATGCTGACGATGGAAGAATGCCTCGGGCACATTTCTTGCCAAGAGAAAGAAACACATTAAAGAGGAGTCGCATAATTCACTTTCTTTCCATCTAAGAGGCCACGCCCACTCCCCGCGGCCACGAATCCCGGGTAATCCGCATGACTGAACACAGCTACTCAGAGTACACCACAGGCTGCCGAGGCAGCAACACTGCCACCTTCGGGACAGACTGCAAAGATAGCCGCGCATCAAAAAACTGTTTTTCCGCAATCACCGCGACTGGGGAGGGGCAATGTTGCACGCTCCCCCACCGCAGTCAAGCGCTCGTGCAGCAAAGCCCACTTTGCCCGGGGAAAAAAGAATAATAATAATAAACAAATTTTTAAAAAAAATCATATTTACTCATTTTCTTTGACGCAAATGATCAGGGGAGAGCGCGAACGCAGTCCCCCACTACCAGAAATTATGCAGTTGAGATTCCCACATTTGGGGAATTCGCAGGGGTCAGCACAACCGGAGTGCAATGGCTGAGCCTCGCCCTGGGTGAACCACCTTCTTGATCATGGTATCTCCCCTGCCAGGTAAGTATGAGTTGGAAGTGTCAGGGACAGAGGGCGTGACTCCTAGGCAGAGCACTCTGGCTTACGGTGCCTACAACGCATCATCCCCCAAACGCACTGGATTGTACGTTTGGCCTCAGCTCACCTTCATCTGTTACCACATTCGCTGAAAGGTCGAAAACAATGCTGCAGTTTAACTAGGGTGTGTGGTGCACATGCGTTGCCCTTTTTTTTTTGCGTTTGTGTTTCCTTTTCCCATCGCTCATTGCTCTACCAAACAAGAGGAAAGCTGTTTCTCTCTCTGAGAAGGCAAAGCCCAGCAGCAGCTGCACCACAGCCTAAAAGCAAATCATGCTGACGATGGAAGAATGCCTCGGGCACATTTCTTGCCAAGAGAAAGAAACACATTAAAGAGGAGTCGCATAATTCACTTTCTTTCCATCTAAGAGGCCACGCCCACTCCCCGCGGCCACGAATCCCGGGTAATCCGCATGACTGAACACAGCTACTCAGAGTACACCACAGGCTGCCGAGGCAGCAACACTGCCACCTTCTGGACAGACTGCAAAGATAGCCGCGCATCAAAAAACTGTTTTTCCGCAATCACCGCGACTGGGGAGGGGCAATGTTGCACGCTCCCCCACCGCAGTCAAGCGCTCGTGCAGCAAAGCCTGCTTTGCCCGGGGAAAAAAGAATAATAATAATAAAAAAATTTTAAAAAAAAAATCATATTTACTCTTATTCTTTGACGCAAATGATCAGGGGAGAGCGCGAACGCAGTCCCCCACTACCAGAAATTATGCAGTCGAGATTCCCACATTTGGGGAATTCGCAGGGGTCAGCACAACCGGAGTGCAATGGCTGAGCCTCGCCCTGGGTGAACCACCTTCTTGATCATGGTATCTCCCCTGCCAGGTAAGTATGAGTTGGAAGTGTCAGGGACAGAGGGCGTGACTCCTAGGCAGAGCACTCTGGCTTACGGTGCCTACAACGCATCATCCCCCAAACGCACTGGATTGTACGTTTGGCCTCAGCTCACCTTCATCTGTTACCACATTCGCTGAAAGGTCGAAAACAATGCTGCAGTTTAACTAGGGTGTGTGGTGCACATGCGTTGCCCTTTTTTTTTTGCGTTTGTGTTTCCTTTTCCCATCGCTCATTGCTCTACCAAACAAGAGGAAAGCTGTTTCTCTCTCTGAGAAGGCAAAGCCCAGCAGCAGCTGCACCACAGCCTAAAAGCAAATCATGCTGACGATGGAAGAATGCCTCGGGCACATTTCTTGCCAAGAGAAAGAAACACATTAAAGAGGAGTCGCATAATTCACTTTCTTTCCATCTAAGAGGCCACGCCCACTCCCCGCGGCCACGAATCCCGGGTAATCCGCATGACTGAACACAGCTACTCAGAGTACACCACAGGCTGCCGAGGCAGCAACACTGCCACCTTCGGGACAGACTGCAAAGATAGCCGCGCATCAAAAAACAGTTTTTCCGCAATCACCGCGACTGGGGAGGGGCAATGTTGCACGCTCCCCCACCGCAGTCAAGCGCTCGTGCAGCAAAGCCCGCTTTGCCCGGGGAAAAAAAGAATAATAATAATAAAAAATTTTTAAAAAAAAATCATATTTACTCTTGTTCTTTGACGCAAATGATCAGGGGAGAGCGCGAACGCAGTCCCCCACTACCAGAAATTATGCAGTCGAGATTCCCACATTTGGGGAATTCGCAGGGGTCAGCACAACCGGAGTGCAATGGCTGAGCCTCGCCCTGGGTGAACCACCTTCTTGATCATGGTATCTCCCCTGCCAGGTAAGTATGAGTTGGAAGTGTCAGGGACAGAGGGCGTGACTCCTAGGCAGAGCACTCTGGCTTACGGTGCCTACAACGCATCATCCCCCAAACGCACTGGATTGTAGGTTTGGCCTCACCTCACCTTCATCTGTTACCACATTCGCTGAAAGGTCGAAAACAATGCTGCAGTTTAACTAGGGTGTGTGGTGCACATGCGTTGCCCTTTTTTTTTTGCGTTTGTGTTTCCTTTTCCCATCGCTCATTGCTCTACCAAACAAGAGGAAAGCTGTTTCTCTCTCTGAGAAGGCAAAGCCCAGCAGCAGCTGCACCACAGCCTAAAAGCAAATCATGCTGACGATGGAAGAATGCCTCGGGCACATTTCTTGCCAAGAGAAAGAAACACATTAAAGAGGAGTCGCATAATTCACTTTCTTTCCATCTAAGAGGCCACGCCCACTCCCCGCGGCCACGAATCCCGGGTAATCTGCATGACTGAACACAGCTACTCAGAGTACACCACAGGCTGCCGAGGCAGCAACACTGCCACCTTCGGGACAGACTGCAAAGATAGCCGCGCATCAAAAAACAGTTTTTCCGCAATCACCGCGACTGGGGAGGGGCAATGTTGCACGCTCCCCCACCGCAGTCAAGCGCTCGTGCAGCAAAGCCCGCTTTGCCCGGGGAAAAAAGAATAATAATAATAAAAAAAACTTTTAAAAAAAATCATATTTACTCTTGTTCTTTAACGCAAATGATCAGGGGAGAGCGCGAACGCAGTCCCCCACTACCAGAAATTATGCAGTCGAGATTCCCACATTTGGGGAATTCGCAGGGGTCAGCACAACCGGAGTGCAATGGCTGAGCCTCGCCCTGGGTGAACCACCTTCTTGATCATGGTATCTCCCCTGCCAGGTAAGTATGAGTTGGAAGTGTCAGGGACAGAGGGCGTGACTCCTAGGCAGAGCACTCTGGCTTACGGTGCCTACAACGCATCATCCCCCAAACGCACTGGATTGTACGTTTGGCCTCAGCTCACCTTCATCTGTTACCACATTCGCTGAAAGGTCGAAAACAATGCTGCAGTTTAACTAGGGTGTGTGGTGCACATGCGTTGCCCTTTTTTTTTTGCGTTTGTGTTTCCTTTTCCCATCGCTCATTGCTCTACCAAACAAGAGGAAAGCTGTTTCTCTCTCTGAGAAGGCAAAGCCCAGCAGCAGCTGCACCACAGCCTAAAAGCAAATCATGCTGACGATGGAAGAATGCCTCGGGCACATTTCTTGCCAAGAGAAAGAAACACATTAAAGAGGAGTCGCATAATTCACTTTCTTTCCATCTAAGAGGCCACGCCCACTCCCCGCGGCCACGAATCCCGGGTAATCCGCATGACTGAACACAGCTACTCAGAGTACACCACAGGCTGCCGAGGCAGCAACACTGCCACCTTCGGGACAGACTGCAAAGATAGCCGCGCATCAAAAAACAGTTTTTCCGCAATCACCGCGACTGGGGAGGGGCAATGTTGCATGCTCCCCCACCGCAGTCAAGCGCTCGTGCAGCAAAGCCCGCTTTGCCCGGGGAAAAAAGAATAATAATAATAAAAAAAACTTTAAAAAAAAAACATATTTACTCTTGTTCTTTGACGCAAATGATCAGGGGAGAGCGCGAACGCAGTCCCCCACTACCAGAAATTATGCAGTCGAGATTCCCACATTTGGGGAATTCGCAGGGGTCAGCACAACCGGAGTGCAATGGCTGAGCCTCGCCCTGGGTGAACCACCTTCTTGATCATGGTATCTCCCCTGCCAGGTAAGTATGAGTTGGAAGTGTCAGGGACAGAGGGCGTGACTCCTAGGCAGAGCACTCTGGCTTACGGTGCCTACAACGCATCATCCCCGAAACGCACTGGATTGTACGTTTGGCCTCAGCTCAC
Source organism: Scomberomorus guttatus (assembly GCA_038419695.1). Lineage (NCBI taxonomy): Eukaryota > Metazoa > Chordata > Actinopteri > Scombriformes > Scombridae > Scomberomorus > Scomberomorus guttatus. Next base: position 28,017,062 of record CM076452.1, read on the forward strand.
CTTCATCTGTTACCACATTCGCTGAAAGGTCGAAAACAATGCTGCAGTTTAACTAGGGTGTGTGGTGCACATGCGTTGCCCTTTTTTTTTTGCGTTTGTGTTTCCTTTTCCCATCGCTCATTGCTCTACCAAACAAGAGGAAAGCTGTTTCTCTCTCTGAGAAGGCAAAGCCCAGCAGCAGCTGCACCACAGCCTAAAAGCAAATCATGCTGACGATGGAAGAATGCCTCGGGCACATTTCTTGCCAAGAGAAAGAAACACATTAAAGAGGAGTCGCATAATTCACTTTCTTTCCATCTAAGAGGCCACGCCCACTCCCCGCGGCCACGAATCCCGGGTAATCCGCATGACTGAACACAGCTACTCAGAGTACACCACAGGCTGCCGAGGCAGCAACACTGCCACCTTCGGGACAGACTGCAAAGATAGCCGCGCATCAAAAAACAGTTTTTCCGCAATCACCGCGACTGGGGAGGGGCAATGTTGCATGCTCCCCCACCGCAGTCAAGCGCTCGTGCAGCAAAGCCCGCTTTGCCCGGGGAAAAAAGAATAATAATAATAAAAAAAACTTTAAAAAAAAAACATATTTACTCTTGTTCTTTGACGCAAATGATCAGGGGAGAGCGCGAACGCAGTCCCCCACTACCAGAAATTATGCAGTCGAGATTCCCACATTTGGGGAATTCGCAGGGGTCAGCACAACCGGAGTGCAATGGCTGAGCCTCGCCCTGGGTGAACCACCTTCTTGATCATGGTATCTCCCCTGCCAGGTAAGTATGAGTTGGAAGTGTCAGGGACAGAGGGCGTGACTCCTAGGCAGAGCACTCTGGCTTACAGTGCCTACAACGCATCATCCCCCAAACGCACTGGATTGTACGTTTGGCCTCAGCTCACCTTCATCTGTTACCACATTCGCTGAAAGGTCGAAAACAATGCTGCAGTTTAACTAGGGTGTGTGGTGCACATGCGTTGCCCTTTTTTTTTTGCGTTTGTGTTTCCTTTTCCCATCGCTCATTGCTCTACCAAACAAGAGGAAAGCTGTTTCTCTCTCTGAGAAGGCAAAGCCCAGCAGCAGCTGCACCACAGCCTAAAAGCAAATCATGCTGACGATGGAAGAATGCCTCGGGCACATTTCTTGCCAAGAGAAAGAAACACAATAAAGAGGAGTCGCATAATTCACTTTCTTTCCATCTAAGAGGCCACGCCCACTCCCCGCGGCCACGAATCCCGGGTAATCCGCATGACTGAACACAGCTACTCAGAGTACACCACAGGCTGCCGAGGCAGCAACACTGCCACCTTCTGGACAGACTGCAAAGATAGCCGCGCATCAAAAAACTGTTTTTCCGCAATCACCGCGACTGGGGAGGGGCAATGTTGCACGCTCCCCCACCGCAGTCAAGCGCTCGTGCAGCAAAGCCCGCTTTGCCCGGGGAAAAAAGAATAATAATAATAAAAAATTTTTAAAAAAAAAATCATATTTACTCTTATTCTTTGACGCAAATGATCAGGGGAGAGCGCGAACGCAGTCCCCCACTACCAGAAATTATGCAGTCGAGATTCCCACATTTGGGGAATTCGCAGGGGTCAGCACAACCGGAGTGCAATGGCTGAGCCTCGCCCTGGGTGAACCACCTTCTTGATCATGGTATCTCCCCTGCCAGGTAAGTATGAGTTGGAAGTGTCAGGGACAGAGGGCGTGACTCCTAGGCAGAGCACTCTGGCTTACGGTGCCTACAACGCATCATCCCCCAAACGCACTGGATTGTAGGTTTGGCCTCACCTCACCTTCATCTGTTACCACATTCGCTGAAAGGTCGAAAACAATGCTGCAGTTTAACTAGGGTGTGTGGTGCACATGCGTTGCCCTTTTTTTTTTGCGTTTGTGTTTCCTTTTCCCATCGCTCATTGCTCTACCAAACAAGAGGAAAGCTGTTTCTCTCTCTGAGAAGGCAAAGCCCAGCAGCAGCTGCACCACAGCCTAAAAGCAAATCATGCTGACGATGGAAGAATGCCTCGGGCACATTTCTTGCCAAGAGAAAGAAACACATTAAAGAGGAGTCGCATAATTCACTTTCTTTCCATCTAAGAGGCCACGCCCACTCCCCGCGGCCACGAATCCCGGGTAATCTGCATGACTGAACACAGCTACTCAGAGTACACCACAGGCTGCCGAGGCAGCAACACTGCCACCTTCGGGACAGACTGCAAAGATAGCCGCGCATCAAAAAACAGTTTTTCCGCAATCACCGCGACTGGGGAGGGGCAATGTTGCACGCTCCCCCACCGCAGTCAAGCGCTCGTGCAGCAAAGCCCGCTTTGCCCGGGGAAAAAAGAATAATAATAAAAAAAACTTTAAAAAAAAATCATATTTACTCTTGTTCTTTGACGCAAATGATCAGGGGAGAGCGCGAACGCAGTCCCCCACTACCAGAAATTATGCAGTCGAGATTCCCACATTTGGGGAATTCGCAGGGGTCAGCACAACCGGAGTGCAATGGCTGAGCCTCGCCCTGGGTGAACCACCTTCTTGATCATGGTATCTCCCCTGCCAGGTAAGTATGAGTTAGAAGTGTCAGGGACAGAGGGCGTGACTCCTAGGCAGAGCACTCTGGCTTACGGTGCCTACAACGCATCATCCCCCAAACGCACTGGATTGTACGTTTGGCCTCAGCTCACCTTCATCTGTTACCACATTCGCTGAAAGGTCGAAAACAATGCTGCAGTTTAACTAGGGTGTGTGGTGCACATGCGTTGCCCTTTTTTTTTTGCGTTTGTGTTTCCTTTTCCCATCGCTCATTGCTCTACCAAACAAGAGGAAAGCTGTTTCTCTCTCTGAGAAGGCAAAGCCCAGCAGCAGCTGCACCACAGCCTAAAAGCAAATCATGCTGACGATGGAAGAATGCCTCGGGCACATTTCTTGCCAAGAGAAAGAAACACATTAAAGAGGAGTCGCATAATTCACTTTCTTTCCATCTAAGAGGCCACGCCCACTCCCCGCGGCCACGAATCCCGGGTAATCCGCATGACTGAACACAGCTACTCAGAGTACACCACAGGCTGCCGAGGCAGCAACACTGCCACCTTCGGGACAGACTGCAAAGATAGCCGCGCATCAAAAAACAGTTTTTCCGCAATCACCGCGACTGGGGAGGGGCAATGTTGCATGCTCCCCCACCGCAGTCAAGCGCTCGTGCAGCAAAGCCCGCTTTGCCCGGGGAAAAAAGAATAATAATAATAAAAAAAACTTTAAAAAAAAAACATATTTACTCTTGTTCTTTGACGCAAATGATCAGGGGAGAGCGCGAACGCAGTCCCCCACTACCAGAAATTATGCAGTCGAGATTCCCACATTTGGGGAATTCGCAGGGGTCAGCACAACCGGAGTGCAATGGCTGAGCCTCGCCCTGGGTGAACCACCTTCTTGATCATGGTATCTCCCCTGCCAGGTAAGTATGAGTTGGAAGTGTCAGGGACAGAGGGCGTGACTCCTAGGCAGAGCACTCTGGCTTACGGTGCCTACAACGCATCATCCCCCAAACGCACTGGATTGTAGGTTTGGCCTCACCTCACCTTCATCTGTTACCACATTCGCTGAAAGGTCGAAAACAATGCTGCAGTTTAACTAGGGTGTGTGGTGCACATGCGTTGCCCTTTTTTTTTTGCGTTTGTGTTTCCTTTTCCCATCGCTCATTGCTCTACCAAACAAGAGGAAAGCTGTTTCTCTCTCTGAGAAGGCAAAGCCCAGCAGCAGCTGCACCACAGCCTAAAAGCAAATCATGCTGACGATGGAAGAATGCCTCGGGCACATTTCTTGCCAAGAGAAAGAAACACATTAAAGAGGAGTCGCATAATTCACTTTCTTTCCATCTAAGAGGCCACGCCCACTCCCCGCGGCCACGAATCCCGGGTAATCCGCATGACTGAACACAGCTACTCAGAGTACACCACAGGCTGCCGAGGCAGCAACACTGCCACCTTCGGGACAGACTGCAAAGATAGCCGCGCATCAAAAAACAGTTTTTCCGCAATCACCGCGACTGGGGAGGGGCAATGTTGCACGCTCCCCCACCGCAGTCAAGCGCTCGTGCAGCAAAGCCCGCTTTGCCCGGGGAAAAAAGAATAATAATAATAAAAAAAACTTTTAAAAAAAATCATATTTACTCTTGTTCTTTGACGCAAATGATCAGGGGAGAGCGCGAACGCAGTCCCCCACTACCAGAAATTATGCAGTCGAGATTCCCACATTTGGGGAATTCGCAGGGGTCAGCACAACCGGAGTGCAATGGCTGAGCCTCGCCCTGGGTGAACCACCTTCTTGATCATGGTATCTCCCCTGCCAGGTAAGTATGAGTTGGAAGTGTCAGGGACAGAGGGCGTGACTCCTAGGCAGAGCACTCTGGCTTACGGTGCCTACAACGCATCATCCCCCAAACGCACTGGATTGTACGTTTGGCCTCAGCTCACCTTCATCTGTTACCACATTCGCTGAAAGGTCGAAAACAATGCTGCAGTTTAACTAGGGTGTGTGGTGCACATGCGTTGCCCTTTTTTTTTTGCGTTTGTGTTTCCTTTTCCCATCGCTCATTGCTCTACCAAACAAGAGGAAAGCTGTTTCTCTCTCTGAGAAGGCAAAGCCCAGCAGCAGCTGCACCACAGCCTAAAAGCAAATCATGCTGACGATGGAAGAATGCCTCGGGCACATTTCTTGCCAAGAGAAAGAAACACATTAAAGAGGAGTCGCATAATTCACTTTCTTTCCATCTAAGAGGCCACGCCCACTCCCCGCGGCCACGAATCCCGGGTAATCCGCATGACTGAACACAGCTACTCAGAGTACACCACAGGCTGCCGAGGCAGCAACACTGCCACCTTCGGGACAGACTGCAAAGATAGCCGCGCATCAAAAAACAGTTTTTCCGCAATCACCGCGACTGGGGAGGGGCAATGTTGCATGCTCCCCCACCGCAGTCAAGCGCTCGTGCAGCAAAGCCCGCTTTGCCCGGGGAAAAAAGAATAATAATAATAAAAAAAACTTTAAAAAAAAAAACATATTTACTCTTGTTCTTTGACGCAAATGATCAGGGGAGAGCGCGAACGCAGTCCCCCACTACCAGAAATTATGCAGTCGAGATTCCCACATTTGGGGAATTCGCAGGGGTCAGCACAACCGGAGTGCAATGGCTGAGCCTCGCCCTGGGTGAACCACCTTCTTGATCATGGTATCTCCCCTGCCAGGTAAGTATGAGTTGGAAGTGTCAGGGACAGAGGGCGTGACTCCTAGGCAGAGCACTCTGGCTTACGGTGCCTACAACGCATCATCCCCGAAACGCACTGGATTGTACGTTTGGCCTCAGCTCACCTTCATCTGTTACCACATTCGCTGAAAGGTCGAAAACAATGCTGCAGTTTAACTAGGGTGTGTGGTGCACATGCGTTGCCCTTTTTTTTTTGCGTTTGTGTTTCCTTTTCCCATCGCTCATTGCTCTACCAAACAAGAGGAAAGCTGTTTCTCTCTCTGAGAAGGCAAAGCCCAGCAGCAGCTGCACCACAGCCTAAAAGCAAATCATGCTGACGATGGAAGAATGCCTCGGGCACATTTCTTGCCAAGAGAAAGAAACACATTAAAGAGGAGTCGCATAATTCACTTTCTTTCCATCTAAGAGGCCACGCCCACTCCCCGCGGCCACGAATCCCAGGTAATCTGCATGACTGAACACAGCTACTCAGAGTGCAGCAACACTGCCACCTTCGGGACAGACTGCAAAGATAGCCGCGCATCAAAAAACAGTTTTTCCGCAATCACCGCGACTGGGGAGGGGCAATGTTGCACGCTCCCCCACCGCAGTCAAGCGCTCGTGCAGCAAAGCCCGCTTTGCCCGGGGAAAAAAGAATAATAATAATAAACAAATTTTTAAAAAAAATCATATTTACTCTTGTTCTTTGACGCAAATGATCAGGGGAGAGCGCGAACGCAGTCCCCCACTACCAGAAATTATGCAGTCGAGATTCCCACATTTGGGGAATTCGCAGGGGTCAGCACAACCGGAGTGCAATGGCTGAGCCTCGCCCTGGGTGAACCACCTTCTTGATCATGGTATCTCCCCTGCCAGGTAAGTATGAGTTGGAAGTGTCAGGGACAGAGGGCGTGACTCCTAGGCAGAGCACTCTGGCTTACGGTGCCTACAACGCATCATCCCCCAAACGCACTGGATTGTACGTTTGGCCTCAGCTCACCTTCATCTGTTACCACATTCGCTGAAAGGTCGAAAACAATGCTGCAGTTTAACTAGGGTGTGTGGTGCACATGCGTTGCCCTTTTTTTTTTGCGTTTGTGTTTCCTTTTCCCATCGCTCATTGCTCTACCAAACAAGAGGAAAGCTGTTTCTCTCTCTGAGAAGGCAAAGCCCAGCAGCAGCTGCACCACAGCCTAAAAGTAAATCATGCTGACGATGGAAGAATGCCTCGGGCACATTTCTTGCCAAGAGAAAGAAACACATTAAAGAGGAGTCGCATAATTCACTTTGTTTCCATCTAAGAGGCCACGCCCACTCCCCGCGGCCACGAATCCCGGGTAATCCGCATGACTGAACACAGCTACTCAGAGTACACCACAGGCTGCCGAGGCAGCAACACTGCCACCTTCTGGACAGACTGCAAAGATAGCCGCGCATCAAAAAACTGTTTTTCCGCAATCACCGCGACTGGGGAGGGGCAATGTTGCACGCTCCCCCACCGCAGTCAAGCGCTCGTGCAGCAAAGCCCGCTTTGCCCGGGGAAAAAAGAATAATAATAATAAAAAATTTTTAAAAAAAAAATCATATTTACTCTTGTTCTTTGACGCAAATGATCAGGGGAGAGCGCGAACGCAGTCCCCCACTACCAGAAATTATGCAGTCGAGATTCCCACATTTGGGGAATTCGCAGGGGTCAGCACAACCGGAGTGCAATGGCTGAGCCTCGCCCTGGGTGAACCACCTTCTTGATCATGGTATCTCCCCTGCCAGGTAAGTATGAGTTGGAAGTGTCAGGGACAGAGGGCGTGACTCCTAGGCAGAGCACTCTGGCTTACGGTGCCTACAACGCATCATCCCCCAAACGCACTGGATTGTACGTTTGGCCTCAGCTCACCTTCATCTGTTACCACATTCGCTGAAAGGTCGAAAACAATGCTGCAGTTTAACTAGGGTGTGTGGTGCACATGCGTTGCCCTTTTTTTTTGCGTTTGTGTTTCCTTTTCCCATCGCTCATTGCTCTACCAAACAAGAGGAAAGCTGTTTCTCTCTCTGAGAAGGCAAAGCCCAGCAGCAGCTGCACCACAGCCTAAAAGCAAATCATGCTGACGATGGAAGAATGCCTCGGGCACATTTCTTGCCAAGAGAAAGAAACACATTAAAGAGGAGTCGCATAATTCACTTTCTTTCCATCTAAGAGGCCACGCCCACTCCCCGCGGCCACGAATCCCGGGTAATCCGCATGACTGAACACAGCTACTCAGAGTACACCACAGGTTGCCGAGGCAGCAACACTGCCACCTTCGGGACAGACTGCAAAGATAGCCGCGCATCAAAAAACAGTTTTTCCGCAATCACCGCGACTGGGGAGGGGCAATGTTGCACGCTCCCCCACCGCAGTCAAGCGCTCGTGCAGCAAAGCCCGCTTTGCCCGGGGAAAAAAGAATAATAATAATAAAAAAAACTTTAAAAAAAAAACATATTTACTCTTGTTCTTTGACGCAAATGATCAGGGGAGAGCGCGAACGCAGTCCCCCACTACCAGAAATTATGCAGTCGAGATTCCCACATTTGGGGAATTCGCAGGGGTCAGCACAACCGGAGTGCAATGGCTGAGCCTCGCCCTGGGTGAACCACCTTCTTGATCATGGTATCTCCCCTGCCAGGTAAGTATGAGTTGGAAGTGTCAGGGACAGAGGGCGTGACTCCTAGGCAGAGCACTCTGGCTTACGGTGCCTACAACGCATCATCCCCCAAACGCACTGGATTGTACGTTTGGCCTCAGCTCACCTTCATCTGTTACCACATTCGCTGAAAGGTCGAAAACAATGCTGCAGTTTAACTAGGGTGTGTGGTGCACATGCGTTGCCCTTTTTTTTTTGCGTTTGTGTTTCCTTTTCCCATCGCTCATTGCTCTACCAAACAAGAGGAAAGCTGTTTCTCTCTCTGAGAAGGCAAAGCCCAGCAGCAGCTGCACCACAGCCTAAAAGCAAATCATGCTGACGATGGAAGAATGCCTCGGGCACATTTCTTGCCAAGAGAAAGAAACACATTAAAGAGGAGTCGCATAATTCACTTTCTTTCCATCTAAGAGGCCACGCCCACTCCCCGCGGCCACGAATCCCAGGTAATCTGCATGACTGAACACAGCTACTCAGAGTACACCACAGGCTGCCGAGGCAGCAACACTGCCACCTTCGGGACAGACTGCAAAGATAGCCGCGCATCAAAAAACAGTTTTTCCGCAATCACCGCGACTGGGGAGGGGCAATGTTGCACGCTCCCCCACCGCAGTCAAGCGCTCGTGCAGCAAAGCCCGCTTTGCCCGGGGAAAAAAGAATAATAATAATAAACAAATTTTTAAAAAAAATCATATTTACTCTTGTTCTTTGACGCAAATGATCAGGGGAGAGCGCGAACGCAGTCCCCCACTACCAGAAATTATGCAGTCGAGATTCCCACATTTGGGGAATTCGCAGGGGTCAGCACAACCGGAGTGCAATGGCTGAGCCTCGCCCTGGGTGAACCACCTTCTTGATCATGGTATCTCCCCTGCCAGGTAAGTATGAGTTGGAAGTGTCAGGGACAGAGGGCGTGACTCCTAGGCAGAGCACTCTGGCTTACGGTGCCTACAACGCATCATCCCCCAAACGCACTGGATTGTACGTTTGGCCTCAGCTCACCTTCATCTGTTACCACATTCGCTGAAAGGTCGAAAACAATGCTGCAGTTTAACTAGGGTGTGTGGTGCACATGCGTTGCCCTTTTTTTTTTGCGTTTGTGTTTCCTTTTCCCATCGCTCATTGCTCTACCAAACAAGAGGAAAGCTGTTTCTCTCTCTGAGAAGGCAAAGCCCAGCAGCAGCTGCACCACAGCCTAAAAGCAAATCATGCTGACGATGGAAGAATGCCTCGGGCACATTTCTTGCCAAGAGAAAGAAACACATTAAAGAGGAGTCGCATAATTCACTTTCTTTCCATCTAAGAGGCCACGCCCACTCCCCGCGGCCACGAATCCCAGGTAATCTGCATGACTGAACACAGCTACTCAGAGTACACCACAGGCTGCCGAGGCAGCAACACTGCCACCTTCGGGACAGACTGCAAAGATAGCCGCGCATCAAAAAACAGTTTTTCCGCAATCACCGCGACTGGGGAGGGGCAATGTTGCACGCTCCCCCACCGCAGTCAAGCGCTCGTGCAGCAAAGCCCGCTTTGCCCGGGGAAAAAAGAATAATAATAATAAACAAATTTTTAAAAAAAATCATATTTACTCTTGTTCTTTGACGCAAATGATCAGGGGAGAGCGCGAACGCAGTCCCCCACTACCAGAAATTATGCAGTCGAGATTCCCACATTTGGGGAATTCGCAGGGGTCAGCACAACCGGAGTGCAATGGCTGAGCCTCGCCCTGGGTGAACCACCTTCTTGATCATGGTATCTCCCCTGCCAGGTAAGTATGAGTTGGAAGTGTCAGGGACAGAGGGCGTGACTCCTAGGCAGAGCACTCTGGCTTACGGTGCCTACAACGCATCATCCCCCAAACGCACTGGATTGTACGTTTGGCCTCAGCTCACCTTCATCTGTTACCACATTCGCTGAAAGGTCGAAAACAATGCTGCAGTTTAACTAGGGTGTGTGGTGCACATGCGTTGCCCTTTTTTTTTTGCGTTTGTGTTTCCTTTTCCCATCGCTCATTGCTCTACCAAACAAGAGGAAAGCTGTTTCTCTCTCTGAGAAGGCAAAGCCCAGCAGCAGCTGCACCACAGCCTAAAAGCAAATCATGCTGACGATGGAAGAATGCCTCGGGCACATTTCTTGCCAAGAGAAAGAAACACATTAAAGAGGAGTCGCATAATTCACTTTCTTTCCATCTAAGAGGCCACGCCCACTCCCCGCGGCCACGAATCCCAGGTAATCTGCATGACTGAACACAGCTACTCAGAGTACACCACAGGCTGCCGAGGCAGCAACACTGCCACCTTCGGGACAGACTGCAAAGATAGCCGCGCATCAAAAAACAGTTTTTCCGCAATCACCGCGACTGGGGAGGGGCAATGTTGCACGCTCCCCCACCGCAGTCAAGCGCTCGTGCAGCAAAGCCCGCTTTGCCCGGGGAAAAAAGAATAATAATAATAAAAAAACCTTTAAAAAAAAATCATATTTACTCTTGTTCTTTGACGCAAATGATCAGGGGAGAGCGCGAACGCAGTCCCCCACTACCAGAAATTATGCAGTCGAGATTCCCACATTTGGGGAATTCGCAGGGGTCAGCACAACCGGAGTGCAATGGCTGAGCCTCGCCCTGGGTGAACCACCTTCTTGATCATGGTATCTCCCCTGCCAGGTAAGTATGAGTTGGAAGTGTCAGGGACAGAGGGCGTGACTCCTAGGCAGAGCACTCTGGCTTACGGTGCCTACAACGCATCATCCCCCAAACGCACTGGATTGTACGTTTGGCCTCAGCTCACCTTCATCTGTTACCACATTCGCTGAAAGGTCGAAAACAATGCTGCAGTTTAACTAGGGTGTGTGGTGCACATGCGTTGCCCTTTTTTTTTTGCGTTTGTGTTTCCTTTTCCCATCGCTCATTGCTCTACCAAACAAGAGGAAAGCTGTTTCTCTCTCTGAGAAGGCAAAGCCCAGCAGCAGCTGCACCACAGCCTAAAAGCAAATCATGCTGACGATGGAAGAATGCCTCGGGCACATTTCTTGCCAAGAGAAAGAAACACATTAAAGAGGAGTCGCATAATTCACTTTCTTTCCATCTAAGAGGCCACGCCCACTCCCCGCGGCCACGAATCCCAGGTAATCTGCATGACTGAACACAGCTACTCAGAGTACACCACAGGCTGCCGAGGCAGCAACACTGCCACCTTCGGGACAGACTGCAAAGATAGCCGCGCATCAAAAAACAGTTTTTCCGCAATCACCGCGACTGGGGAGGGGCAATGTTGCACGCTCCCCCACCGCAGTCAAGCGCTCGTGCAGCAAAGCCCGCTTTGCCCGGGGAAAAAAGAATAATAATAATAAACAAATTTTTAAAAAAAATCATATTTACTCTTGTTCTTTGACGCAAATGATCAGGGGAGAGCGCGAACGCAGTCCCCCACTACCAGAAATTATGCAGTCGAGATTCCCACATTTGGGGAATTCGCAGGGGTCAGCACAACCGGAGTGCAATGGCTGAGCCTCGCCCTGGGTGAACCACCTTCTTGATCATGGTATCTCCCCTGCCAGGTAAGTATGAGTTGGAAGTGTCAGGGACAGAGGGCGTGACTCCTAGGCAGAGCACTCTGGCTTACGGTGCCTACAACGCATCATCCCCCAAACGCACTGGATTGTACGTTTGGCCTCAGCTCACCTTCATCTGTTACCACATTCGCTGAAAGGTCGAAAACAATGCTGCAGTTTAACTAGGGTGTGTGGTGCACATGCGTTGCCCTTTTTTTTTTGCGTTTGTGTTTCCTTTTCCCATCGCTCATTGCTCTACCAAACAAGAGGAAAGCTGTTTCTCTCTCTGAGAAGGCAAAGCCCAGCAGCAGCTGCACCACAGCCTAAAAGCAAATCATGCTGACGATGGAAGAATGCCTCGGGCACATTTCTTGCCAAGAGAAAGAAACACAATAAAGAGGAGTCGCATAATTCACTTTCTTTCCATCTAAGAGGCCACGCCCACTCCCCGCGGCCACGAATCCCGGGTAATCCGCATGACTGAACACAGCTACTCAGAGTACACCACAGGCTGCCGAGGCAGCAACACTGCCACCTTCTGGACAGACTGCAAAGATAGCCGCGCATCAAAAAACAGTTTTTCCGCAATCACCGCGACTGGGGAGGGGCAATGTTGCACGCTCCCCCACCGCAGTCAAGCGCTCGTGCAGCAAAGCCCGCTTTGCCCGGGGAAAAAAGAATAATAATAATAAACAAATTTTTAAAAAAAAAAATCATATTTACTCTTGTTCTTTGACGCAAATGATCAGGGGAGAGCGCGAACGCAGTCCCCCACTACCAGAAATTATGCAGTCGAGATTCCCACATTTGGGGAATTCGCAGGGGTCAGCACAACCGGAGTGCAATGGCTGAGCCTCGCCCTGGGTGAACCACCTTCTTGATCATGGTATCTCCCCTGCCAGGTAAGTATGAGTTGGAAGTGTCAGGGACAGAGGGCGTGACTCCTAGGCAGAGCACTCTGGCTTACGGTGCCTACAACGCATCATCCCCCAAACGCACTGGATTGTACGTTTGGCCTCAGCTCACCTTCATCTGTTACCACATTCGCTGAAAGGTCGAAAACAATGCTGCAGTTTAACTAGGGTGTGTGGTGCACATGCGTTGCCCTTTTTTTTTTGCGTTTGTGTTTCCTTTTCCCATCGCTCATTGCTCTACCAAACAAGAGGAAAGCTGTTTCTCTCTCTGAGAAGGCAAAGCCCAGCAGCAGCTGCACCACAGCCTAAAAGCAAATCATGCTGACGATGGAAGAATGCCTCGGGCACATTTCTTGCCAAGAGAAAGAAACACATTAAAGAGGAGTCGCATAATTCACTTTCTTTCCATCTAAGAGGCCACGCCCACTCCCCGCGGCCACGAATCCCAGGTAATCTGCATGACTGAACACAGCTACTCAGAGTACACCACAGGCTGCCGAGGCAGCAACACTGCCACCTTCGGGACAGACTGCAAAGATAGCCGCGCATCAAAAAACAGTTTTTCCGCAATCACCGCGACTGGGGAGGGGCAATGTTGCACGCTCCCCCACCGCAGTCAAGCGCTCGTGCAGCAAAGCCCGCTTTGCCCGGGGAAAAAAGAATAATAATAATAAAAAAACCTTTAAAAAAAAATCATATTTACTCTTGTTCTTTGACGCAAATGATCAGGGGAGAGCGCGAACGCAGTCCCCCACTACCAGAAATTATGCAGTCGAGATTCCCACATTTGGGGAATTCGCAGGGGTCAGCACAACCGGAGTGCAATGGCTGAGCCTCGCCCTGGGTGAACCACCTTCTTGATCATGGTATCTCCCCTGCCAGGTAAGTATGAGTTGGAAGTGTCAGGGACAGAGGGCGTGACTCCTAGGCAGAGCACTCTGGCTTACGGTGCCTACAACGCATCATCCCCCAAACGCACTGGATTGTACGTTTGGCCTCAGCTCACCTTCATCTGTTACCACATTCGCTGAAAGGTCGAAAACAATGCTGCAGTTTAACTAGGGTGTGTGGTGCACATGCGTTGCCCTTTTTTTTTTGCGTTTGTGTTTCCTTTTCCCATCGCTCATTGCTCTACCAAACAAGAGGAAAGCTGTTTCTCTCTCTGAGAAGGCAAAGCCCAGCAGCAGCTGCACCACAGCCTAAAAGCAAATCATGCTGACGATGGAAGAATGCCTCGGGCACATTTCTTGCCAAGAGAAAGAAACACATTAAAGAGGAGTCGCATAATTCACTTTCTTTCCATCTAAGAGGCCACGCCCACTCCCCGCGGCCACGAATCCCGGGTAATCCGCATGACTGAACACAGCTACTCAGAGTACACCACAGGCTGCCGAGGCAGCAACACTGCCACCTTCTGGACAGACTGCAAAGATAGCCGAGCATCAAAAAACTGTTTTTCCGCAATCACCGCGACTGGGGAGGGGCAATGTTGCACGCTCCCCCACCGCAGTCAAGCGCTCGTGCAGCAAAGCCCGCTTTGCCCGGGGAAAAAAGAATAATAATAATAAAAAAATTTTAAAAAAAAATCATGTTTAGTCTTGTTCTTTGACGCAAATGATCAGGGGAGAGCGCGAACGCAGTCCCCCACTACCAGAAATTATGCAGTCGAGATTCCCACATTTGGGGAATTCGCAGGGGTCAGCACAACCGGAGTGCAATGGCTGAGCCTCGCCCTGGGTGAACCACCTTCTTGATCATGGTATCTCCCCTGCCAGGTAAGTATGAGTTGGAAGTGTCAGGGACAGAGGGCGTGACTCCTAGGCAGAGCACTCTGGCTTACGGTGCCTACAACGCATCATCCCCCAAACGCACTGGATTGTACGTTTGGCCTCAGCTCACCTTCATCTGTTACCACATTCGCTGAAAGGTCGAAAACAATGCTGCAGTTTAACTAGGGTGTGTGGTGCACATGCGTTGCCCTTTTTTTTTGCGTTTGTGTTTCCTTTTCCCATCGCTCATTGCTCTACCAAACAAGAGGAAAGCTGTTTCTCTCTCTGAGAAGGCAAAGCCCAGCAGCAGCTGCACCACAGCCTAAAAGCAAATCATGCTGACGATGGAAGAATGCCTCGGGCACATTTCTTGCCAAGAGAAAGAAACACATTAAAGAGGAGTCGCATAATTCACTTTGTTTCCATCTAAGAGGCCACGCCCACTCCCCGCGGCCACGAATCCCGGGTAATCCGCATGACTGAACACAGCTACTCAGAGTACACCACAGGCTGCCGAGGCAGCAACACTGCCACCTTCTGGACAGACTGCAAAGATAGCCGCGCATCAAAAAACTGTTTTTCCGCAATCACCGCGACTGGGGAGGGGCAATGTTGCACGCTCCCCCACCGCAGTCAAGCGCTCGTGCAGCAAAGCCCGCTTTGCCCGGGGAAAAAAGAATAATAATAATAAAAAATTTTTAAAAAAAAAATCATATTTACTCTTATTCTTTGACGCAAATGATCAGGGGAGAGCGCGAACGCAGTCCCCCACTACCAGAAATTATGCAGTCGAGATTCCCACATTTGGGGAATTCGCAGGGGTCAGCACAACCGGAGTGCAATGGCTGAGCCTCGCCCTGGGTGAACCACCTTCTTGATCATGGTATCTCCCCTGCCAGGTAAGTATGAGTTGGAAGTGTCAGGGACAGAGGGCGTGACTCCTAGGCAGAGCACTCTGGCTTACGGTGCCTACAACGCATCATCCCCCAAACGCACTGGATTGTACATTTGGCCTCAGCTCACCTTCATCTGTTACCACATTCGCTGAAAGGTCGAAAACAATGCTGCAGTTTAACTAGGGTGTGTGGTGCACATGCGTTGCCCTTTTTTTTTTGCGTTTGTGTTTCCTTTTCCCATCGCTCATTGCTCTACCAAACAAGAGGAAAGCTGTTTCTCTCTCTGAGAAGGCAAAGCCCAGCAGCAGCTGCACCACAGCCTAAAAGCAAATCATGCTGACGATGGAAGAATGCCTCGGGCACATTTCTTGCCAAGAGAAAGAAACACATTAAAGAGGAGTCGCATAATTCACTTTCTTTCCATCTAAGAGGCCACGCCCACTCCCCGCGGCCACGAATCCCGGGTAATCCGCATGACTGAACACAGCTACTCAGAGTACACCACAGGCTGCCGAGGCAGCAACACTGCCACCTTCGGGACAGACTGCAAAGATAGCCGCGCATCAAAAAACTGTTTTTCCGCAATCACCGCGACTGGGGAGGGGCAATGTTGCACGCTCCCCCACCGCAGTCAAGCGCTCGTGCAGCAAAGCCCGCTTTGCCCGGGGAAAAAAGAATAATAATAATAAACAAATTTTTAAAAAAAATCATATTTACTCTTGTTCTTTGACGCAAATGATCAGGGGAGAGCGCGAACGCAGTCCCCCACTACCAGAAATTATGCAGTCGAGATTCCCACATTTGGGGAATTCGCAGGGGTCAGCACAACCGGAGTGCAATGGCTGAGCCTCGCCCTGGGTGAACCACCTTCTTGATCATGGTATCTCCCCTGCCAGGTAAGTATGAGTTGGAAGTGTCAGGGACAGAGGGCGTGACTCCTAGGCAGAGCACTCTGGCTTACGGTGCCTACAACGCATCATCCCCCAAACGCACTGGATTGTACGTTTGGCCTCACCTCACCTTCATCTGTTACCACATTCGCTGAAAGGTCGAAAACAATGCTGCAGTTTAACTAGGGTGTGTGGTGCACATGCGTTGCCCTTTTTTTTTTGCGTTTGTGTTTCCTTTTCCCATCGCTCATTGCTCTACCAAACAAGAGGAAAGCTGTTTCTCTCTCTGAGAAGGCAAAGCCCAGCAGCAGCTGCACCACAGCCTAAAAGCAAATCATGCTGACGATGGAAGAATGCCTCGGGCACATTTCTTGCCAAGAGAAAGAAACACATTAAAGAGGAGTCGCATAATTCACTTTCTTTCCATCTAAGAGGCCACGCCCACTCCCCGCGGCCACGAATCCCGGGTAATCTGCATGACTGAACACAGCTACTCAGAGTACACCACAGGCTGCCGAGGCAGCAACACTGCCACCTTCGGGACAGACTGCAAAGATAGCCGCGCATCAAAAAACAGTTTTTCCGCAATCACCGCGACTGGGGAGGGGCAATGTTGCACGCTCCCCCACCGCACTCAAGCGCTCGTGCAGCAAAGCCCGCTTTGCCCGGGGAAAAAAGAATAATAATAATAAAAAAAACTTTTAAAAAAAATCATATTTACTCTTGTTCTTTGACGCAAATGATCAGGGGAGAGCGCGAACGCAGTCCCCCACTACCAGAAATTATGCAGTCGAGATTCCCACATTTGGGGAATTCGCAGGGGTCAGCACAACCGGAGTGCAATGGCTGAGCCTCGCCCTGGGTGAACCACCTTCTTGATCATGGTATCTCCCCTGCCAGGTAAGTATGAGTTGGAAGTGTCAGGGACAGAGGGCGTGACTCCTAGGCAGAGCACTCTGGCTTACGGTGCCTACAACGCATCATCCCCCAAACGCACTGGATTGTACGTTTGGCCTCAGCTCACCTTCATCTGTTACCACATTCGCTGAAAGGTCGAAAACAATGCTGCAGTTTAACTAGGGTGTGTGGTGCACATGCGTTGCCCTTTTTTTTTTGCGTTTGTGTTTCCTTTTCCCATCGCTCATTGCTCTACCAAACAAGAGGAAAGCTGTTTCTCTCTCTGAGAAGGCAAAGCCCAGCAGCAGCTGCACCACAGCCTAAAAGCAAATCATGCTGACGATGGAAGAATGCCTCGGGCACATTTCTTGCCAAGAGAAAGAAACACATTAAAGAGGAGTCGCATAATTCACTTTCTTTCCATCTAAGAGGCCACGCCCACTCCCCGCGGCCACGAATCCCGGGTAATCCGCATGACTGAACACAGCTACTCAGAGTACACCACAGGCTGCCGAGGCAGCAACACTGCCACCTTCTGGACAGACTGCAAAGATAGCCGAGCATCAAAAAACTGTTTTTCCGCAATCACCGCGACTGGGGAGGGGCAATGTTGCACGCTCCCCCACCGCAGTCAAGCGCTCGTGCAGCAAAGCCCGCTTTGCCCGGGGAAAAAAGAATAATAATAATAAAAAAATTTTAAAAAAAAATCATGTTTAGTCTTGTTCTTTGACGCAAATGATCAGGGGAGAGCGCGAACGCAGTCCCCCACTACCAGAAATTATGCAGTCGAGATTCCCACATTTGGGGAATTCGCAGGGGTCAGCACAACCGGAGTGCAATGGCTGAGCCTCGCCCTGGGTGAACCACCTTCTTGATCATGGTATCTCCCCTGCCAGGTAAGTATGAGTTGGAAGTGTCAGGGACAGAGGGCGTGACTCCTAGGCAGAGCACTCTGGCTTACGGTGCCTACAACGCATCATCCCCCAAACGCACTGGATTGTACGTTTGGCCTCAGCTCACCTTCATCTGTTACCACATTCGCTGAAAGGTCGAAAACAATGCTGCAGTTTAACTAGGGTGTGTGGTGCACATGCGTTGCCCTTTTTTTTTGCGTTTGTGTTTCCTTTTCCCATCGCTCATTGCTCTACCAAACAAGAGGAAAGCTGTTTCTCTCTCTGAGAAGGCAAAGCCCAGCAGCAGCTGCACCACAGCCTAAAAGCAAATCATGCTGACGATGGAAGAATGCCTCGGGCACATTTCTTGCCAAGAGAAAGAAACACATTAAAGAGGAGTCGCATAATTCACTTTGTTTCCATCTAAGAGGCCACGCCCACTCCCCGCGGCCACGAATCCCGGGTAATCCGCATGACTGAACACAGCTACTCAGAGTACACCACAGGCTGCCGAGGCAGCAACACTGCCACCTTCTGGACAGACTGCAAAGATAGCCGCGCATCAAAAAACTGTTTTTCCGCAATCACCGCGACTGGGGAGGGGCAATGTTGCACGCTCCCCCACCGCAGTCAAGCGCTCGTGCAGCAAAGCCCGCTTTGCCCGGGGAAAAAAGAATAATAATAATAAAAAATTTTTAAAAAAAAAATCATATTTACTCTTATTCTTTGACGCAAATGATCAGGGGAGAGCGCGAACGCAGTCCCCCACTACCAGAAATTATGCAGTCGAGATTCCCACATTTGGGGAATTCGCAGGGGTCAGCACAACCGGAGTGCAATGGCTGAGCCTCGCCCTGGGTGAACCACCTTCTTGATCATGGTATCTCCCCTGCCAGGTAAGTATGAGTTGGAAGTGTCAGGGACAGAGGGCGTGACTCCTAGGCAGAGCACTCTGGCTTACGGTGCCTACAACGCATCATCCCCCAAACGCACTGGATTGTACATTTGGCCTCAGCTCACCTTCATCTGTTACCACATTCGCTGAAAGGTCGAAAACAATGCTGCAGTTTAACTAGGGTGTGTGGTGCACATGCGTTGCCCTTTTTTTTTTGCGTTTGTGTTTCCTTTTCCCATCGCTCATTGCTCTACCAAACAAGAGGAAAGCTGTTTCTCTCTCTGAGAAGGCAAAGCCCAGCAGCAGCTGCACCACAGCCTAAAAGCAAATCATGCTGACGATGGAAGAATGCCTCGGGCACATTTCTTGCCAAGAGAAAGAAACACATTAAAGAGGAGTCGCATAATTCACTTTCTTTCCATCTAAGAGGCCACGCCCACTCCCCGCGGCCACGAATCCCGGGTAATCCGCATGACTGAACACAGCTACTCAGAGTACACCACAGGCTGCCGAGGCAGCAACACTGCCACCTTCGGGACAGACTGCAAAGATAGCCGCGCATCAAAAAACTGTTTTTCCGCAATCACCGCGACTGGGGAGGGGCAATGTTGCACGCTCCCCCACCGCAGTCAAGCGCTCGTGCAGCAAAGCCCGCTTTGCCCGGGGAAAAAAGAATAATAATAATAAACAAATTTTTAAAAAAAATCATATTTACTCTTGTTCTTTGACGCAAATGATCAGGGGAGAGCGCGAACGCAGTCCCCCACTACCAGAAATTATGCAGTCGAGATTCCCACATTTGGGGAATTCGCAGGGGTCAGCACAACCGGAGTGCAATGGCTGAGCCTCGCCCTGGGTGAACCACCTTCTTGATCATGGTATCTCCCCTGCCAGGTAAGTATGAGTTGGAAGTGTCAGGGACAGAGGGCGTGACTCCTAGGCAGAGCACTCTGGCTTACGGTGCCTACAACGCATCATCCCCCAAACGCACTGGATTGTACGTTTGGCCTCACCTCACCTTCATCTGTTACCACATTCGCTGAAAGGTCGAAAACAATGCTGCAGTTTAACTAGGGTGTGTGGTGCACATGCGTTGCCCTTTTTTTTTTGTGTTTGTGTTTCCTTTTCCCATCGCTCATTGCTCTACCAAACAAGAGGAAAGCTGTTTCTCTCTCTGAGAAGGCAAAGCCCAGCAGCAGCTGCACCACAGCCTAAAAGTAAATCATGCTGACGATGGAAGAATGCCTCGGGCACATTTCTTGCCAAGAGAAAGAAACACATTAAAGAGGAGTCGCATAATTCACTTTGTTTCCATCTAAGAGGCCACGCCCACTCCCCGCGGCCACGAATCCCGGGTAATCCGCATGACTGAACACAGCTACTCAGAGTACACCACAGGCTGCCGAGGCAGCAACACTGCCACCTTCTGGACAGACTGCAAAGATAGCCGCGCATCAAAAAACTGTTTTTCCGCAATCACCGCGACTGGGGAGGGGCAATGTTGCACGCTCCCCCACCGCAGTCAAGCGCTCGTGCAGCAAAGCCCGCTTTGCCCGGGGAAAAAAGAATAATAATAATAAAAAATTTTTAAAAAAAAAATCATATTTACTCTTGTTCTTTGACGCAAATGATCAGGGGAGAGCGCGAACGCAGTCCCCCACTACCAGAAATTATGCAGTCGAGATTCCCACATTTGGGGAATTCGCAGGGGTCAGCACAACCGGAGTGCAATGGCTGAGCCTCGCCCTGGGTGAACCACCTTCTTGATCATGGTATCTCCCCTGCCAGGTAAGTATGAGTTGGAAGTGTCAGGGACAGAGGGCGTGACTCCTAGGCAGAGCACTCTGGCTTACGGTGCCTACAACGCATCATCCCCCAAACGCACTGGATTGTACGTTTGGCCTCAGCTCACCTTCATCTGTTACCACATTCGCTGAAAGGTCGAAAACAATGCTGCAGTTTAACTAGGGTGTGTGGTGCACATGCGTTGCCCTTTTTTTTTGCGTTTGTGTTTCCTTTTCCCATCGCTCATTGCTCTACCAAACAAGAGGAAAGCTGTTTCTCTCTCTGAGAAGGCAAAGCCCAGCAGCAGCTGCACCACAGCCTAAAAGCAAATCATGCTGACGATGGAAGAATGCCTCGGGCACATTTCTTGCCAAGAGAAAGAAACACATTAAAGAGGAGTCGCATAATTCACTTTCTTTCCATCTAAGAGGCCACGCCCACTCCCCGCGGCCACGAATCCCGGGTAATCCGCATGACTGAACACAGCTACTCAGAGTACACCACAGGCTGCCGAGGCAGCAACACTGCCACCTTCTGGACAGACTGCAAAGATAGCCGCGCATCAAAAAACTGTTTTTCCGCAATCACCGCGACTGGGGAGGGGCAATGTTGCACGCTCCCCCACCGCAGTCAAGCGCTCGTGCAGCAAAGCCCGCTTTGCCCGGGGAAAAAAGAATAATAATAATAAAAAAATTTTTAAAAAAAAATCATATTTACTCTTATTCTTTGACGCAAATGATCAGGGGAGAGCGCGAACGCAGTCCCCCACTACCAGAAATTATGCAGTCGAGATTCCCACATTTGGGGAATTCGCAGGGGTCAGCACAACCGGAGTGCAATGGCTGAGCCTCGCCCTGGGTGAACCACCTTCTTGATCATGGTATCTCCCCTGCCAGGTAAGTATGAGTTGGAAGTGTCAGGGACAGAGGGCGTGACTCCTAGGCAGAGCACTCTGGCTTACGGTGCCTACAACGCATCATCCCCCAAACGCACTGGATTGTACATTTGGCCTCAGCTCACCTTCATCTGTTACCACATTCGCTGAAAGGTCGAAAACAATGCTGCAGTTTAACTAGGGTGTGTGGTGCACATGCGTTGCCCTTTTTTTTTTGCGTTTGTGTTTCCTTTTCCCATCGCTCATTGCTCTACCAAACAAGAGGAAAGCTGTTTCTCTCTCTGAGAAGGCAAAGCCCAGCAGCAGCTGCACCACAGCCTAAAAGCAAATCATGCTGACGATGGAAGAATGCCTCGGGCACATTTCTTGCCAAGAGAAAGAAACACATTAAAGAGGAGTCGCATAATTCACTTTCTTTCCATCTAAGAGGCCACGCCCACTCCCCGCGGCCACGAATCCCGGGTAATCCGCATGACTGAACACAGCTACTCAGAGTACACCACAGGCTGCCGAGGCAGCAACACTGCCACCTTCTGGACAGACTGCAAAGATAGCCGAGCATCAAAAAACTGTTTTTCCGCAATCACCGCGACTGGGGAGGGGCAATGTTGCACGCTCCCCCACCGCAGTCAAGCGCTCGTGCAGCAAAGCCCGCTTTGCCCGGGGAAAAAAGAATAATAATAATAAAAAAATTTTTTAAAAAAATCATGTTTAGTCTTGTTCTTTGACGCAAATGATCAGGGGAGAGCGCGAACGCAGTCCCCCACTACCAGAAATTATGCAGTCGAGATTCCCACATTTGGGGAATTCGCAGGGGTCAGCACAACCGGAGTGCAATGGCTGAGCCTCGCCCTGGGTGAACCACCTTCTTGATCATGGTATCTCCCCTGCCAGGTAAGTATGAGTTGGAAGTGTCAGGGACAGAGGGCGTGACTCCTAGGCAGAGCACTCTGGCTTACGGTGCCTACAACGCATCATCCCCCAAACGCACTGGATTGTACGTTTGGCCTCAGCTCACCTTCATCTGTTACCACATTCGCTGAAAGGTCGAAAACAATGCTGCAGTTTAACTAGGGTGTGTGGTGCACATGCGTTGTCCTTTTTTTTTTGCGTTTGTGTTTCCTTTTCCCATCGCTCATTGCTCTACCAAACAAGAGGAAAGCTGTTTCTCTCTCTGAGAAGGCAAAGCCCAGCAGCAGCTGCACCACAGCCTAAAAGTAAATCATGCTGACGATGGAAGAATGCCTCGGGCACATTTCTTTCCAAGAGAAAGAAACACATTAAAGAGGAGTCGCATAATTCACTTTGTTTCCATCTAAGAGGCCACGCCCACTCCCCGCGGCCACGAATCCCGGGTAATCCGCATGACTGAACACAGCTACTCAGAGTACACCACAGGCTGCCGAGGCAGCAACACTGCCACCTTCTGGACAGACTGCAAAGATAGCCGCGCATCAAAAAACTGTTTTTCCGCAATCACCGCGACTGGGGAGGGGCAATGTTGCACGCTCCCCCACCGCAGTCAAGCGCTCGTGCAGCAAAGCCCGCTTTGCCCGGGGAAAAAAGAATAATAATAATAAAAAAATTTTAAAAAAAAAATCATATTTACTCTTGTTCTTTGACGCAAATGATCAGGGGAGAGCGCGAACGCAGTCCCCCACTACCAGAAATTATGCAGTCGAGATTCCCACATTTGGGGAATTCGCAGGGGTCAGCACAACCGGAGTGCAATGGCTGAGCCTCGCCCTGGGTGAACCACCTTCTTGATCATGGTATCTCCCCTGCCAGGTAAGTATGAGTTGGAAGTGTCAGGGACAGAGGGCGTGACTCCTAGGCAGAGCACTCTGGCTTACGGTGCCTACAACGCATCATCCCCCAAACGCACTGGATTGTACGTTTGGCCTCAGCTCACCTTCATCTGTTACCACATTCGCTGAAAGGTCGAAAACAATGCTGCAGTTTAACTAGGGTGTGTGGTGCACATGCGTTGCCCTTTTTTTTTTGCGTTTGTGTTTCCTTTTCCCATCGCTCATTGCTCTACCAAACAAGAGGAAAGCTGTTTCTCTCTCTGAGAAGGCAAAGCCCAGCAGCAGCTGCACCACAGCCTAAAAGCAAATCATGCTGACGATGGAAGAATGCCTCGGGCACATTTCTTGCCAAGAGAAAGAAACACATTAAAGAGGAGTCGCATAATTCACTTTCTTTCCATCTAAGAGGCCACGCCCACTCCCCGCGGCCACGAATCCCGGGTAATCCGCATGACTGAACACAGCTACTCAGAGTACACCACAGGCTGCCGAGGCAGCAACACTGCCACCTTCTGGACAGACTGCAAAGATAGCCGCGCATCAAAAAACTGTTTTTCCGCAATCACCGCGACTGGGGAGGGGCAATGTTGCACGCTCCCCCACCGCAGTCAAGCGCTCGTGCAGCAAAGCCCGCTTTGCCCGGGGAAAAAAGAATAATAATAATAAAAAAATTTTTTAAAAAAAATCATATTTACTCTTATTCTTTGACGCAAATGATCAGGGGAGAGCGCGAACGCAGTCCCCCACTACCAGAAATTATGCAGTCGAGATTCCCACATTTGGGGAATTCGCAGGGGTCAGCACAACCGGAGTGCAATGGCTGAGCCTCGCCCTGGGTGAACCACCTTCTTGATCATGGTATCTCCCCTGCCAGGTAAGTATGAGTTGGAAGTGTCAGGGACAGAGGGCGTGACTCCTAGGCAGAGCACTCTGGCTTACGGTGCCTACAACGCATCATCCCCCAAACGCACTGGATTGTACATTTGGCCTCAGCTCACCTTCATCTGTTACCACATTCGCTGAAAGGTCGAAAACAATGCTGCAGTTTAACTAGGGTGTGTGGTGCACATGCGTTGCCCTTTTTTTTTTGCGTTTGTGTTTCCTTTTCCCATCGCTCATTGCTCTACCAAACAAGAGGAAAGCTGTTTCTCTCTCTGAGAAGGCAAAGCCCAGCAGCAGCTGCACCACAGCCTAAAAGCAAATCATGCTGACGATGGAAGAATGCCTCGGGCACATTTCTTGCCAAGAGAAAGAAACACATTAAAGAGGAGTCGCATAATTCACTTTCTTTCCATCTAAGAGGCCACGCCCACTCCCCGCGGCCACGAATCCCGGGTAATCCGCATGACTGAACACAGCTACTCAGAGTACACCACAGGCTGCCGAGGCAGCAACACTGCCACCTTCGGGACAGACTGCAAAGATAGCCGCGCATCAAAAAACTGTTTTTCCGCAATCACCGCGACTGGGGAGGGGCAATGTTGCACGCTCCCCCACCGCAGTCAAGCGCTCGTGCAGCAAAGCCCACTTTGCCCGGGGAAAAAAGAATAATAATAATAAACAAATTTTTAAAAAAAATCATATTTACTCTTGTTCTTTGACGCAAATGATCAGGGGAGAGCGCGAACGCAGTCCCCCACTACCAGAAATTATGCAGTCGAGATTCCCACATTTGGGGAATTCGCAGGGGTCAGCACAACCGGAGTGCAATGGCTGAGCCTCGCCCTGGGTGAACCACCTTCTTGATCATGGTATCTCCCCTGCCAGGTAAGTATGAGTTGGAAGTGTCAGGGACAGAGGGCGTGACTCCTAGGCAGAGCACTCTGGCTTACGGTGCCTACAACGCATCATCCCCCAAACGCACTGGATTGTACATTTGGCCTCAGCTCACCTTCATCTGTTACCACATTCGCTGAAAGGTCGAAAACAATGCTGCAGTTTAACTAGGGTGTGGTGCACATGCGTTGCCCTTTTTTTTTTGCGTTTGTGTTTCCTTTTCCCATCGCTCATTGCTCTACCAAACAAGAGGAAAGCTGTTTCTCTCTCTGAGAAGGCAAAGCCCAGCAGCAGCTGCACCACAGCCTAAAAGCAAATCATGCTGACGATGGAAGAATGCCTCGGGCACATTTCTTGCCAAGAGAAAGAAACACATTAAAGAGGAGTCGCATAATTCACTTTCTTTCCATCTAAGAGGCCACGCCCACTCCCCGCGGCCACGAATCCCGGGTAATCCGCATGACTGAACACAGCTACTCAGAGTACACCACAGGCTGCCGAGGCGGCAACACTGCCACCTTCGGGACAGACTGCAAAGATAGCCGCGCATCAAAAAACTGTTTTTCCGCAATCACCGCGACTGGGGAGGGGCAATGTTGCACGCTCCCCCACCGCAGTCAAGCGCTCGTGCAGCAAAGCCCGCTTTGCCCGGGGAAAAAAGAATAATAATAATAAAAAATTTTTTTTAAAAAAATCATATTTACTCTTATTCTTTGACGCAAATGATCAGGGGAGAGCGCGAACGCAGTCCCCCACTACCAGAAATTATGCAGTCGAGATTCCCACATTTGGGGAATTCGCAGGGGTCAGCACAACCGGAGTGCAATGGCTGAGCCTCGCCCTGGGTGAACCACCTTCTTGATCATGGTATCTCCCCTGCCAGGTAAGTATGAGTTGGAAGTGTCAGGGACAGAGGGCGTGACTCCTAGGCAGAGCACTCTGGCTTACGGTGCCTACAACGCATCATCCCCCAAACGCACTGGATTGTACGTTTGGCCTCAGCTCACCTTCATCTGTTACCACATTCGCTGAAAGGTCGAAAACAATGCTGCAGTTTAACTAGGGTGTGTGGTGCACATGCGTTGCCCTTTTTTTTTTGCGTTTGTGTTTCCTTTTCCCATCGCTCATTGCTCTACCAAACAAGAGGAAAGCTGTTTCTCTCTCTGAGAAGGCAAAGCCCAGCAGCAGCTGCACCACAGCCTAAAAGCAAATCATGCTGACGATGGAAGAATGCCTCGGGCACATTTCTTGCCAAGAGAAAGAAACACATTAAAGAGGAGTCGCATAATTCACTTTCTTTCCATCTAAGAGGCCACGCCCACTCCCCGCGGCCACGAATCCCGGGTAATCCGCATGACTGAACACAGCTACTCAGAGTACACCACAGGCTGCCGAGGCGGCAACACTGCCACCTTCGGGACAGACTGCAAAGATAGCCGCGCATCAAAAAACTGTTTTTCCGCAATCACCGCGACTGGGGAGGGGCAATGTTGCACGCTCCCCCACCGCAGTCAAGCGCTCGTGCAGCAAAGCCCGCTTTGCCCGGGGAAAAAAGAGTAATAATAATAAAAAAATTTTTAAAAAAAAATCATATTTACTCTTATTCTTTGACGCAAATGATCAGGGGAGAGCGCGAACGCAGTCCCCCACTACCAGAAATTATGCAGTCGAGATTCCCACATTTGGGGAATTCGCAGGGGTCAGCACAACCGGAGTGCAATGGCTGAGCCTCGCCCTGGGTGAACCACCTTCTTGATCATGGTATCTCCCCTGCCAGGTAAGTATGAGTTGGAAGTGTCAGGGACAGAGGGCGTGACTCCTAGGCAGAGCACTCTGGCTTACGGTGCCTACAACGCATCATCCCCCAAACGCACTGGATTGTACGTTTGGCCTCAGCTCACCTTCATCTGTTACCACATTCGCTGAAAGGTCGAAAACAATGCTGCAGTTTAACTAGGGTGTGTGGTGCACATGCGTTGCCCTTTTTTTTTTGCGTTTGTGTTTCCTTTTCCCATCGCTCATTGCTCTACCAAACAAGAGGAAAGCTGTTTCTCTCTCTGAGAAGGCAAAGCCCAGCAGCAGCTGCACCACAGCCTAAAAGCAAATCATGCTGACGATGGAAGAATGCCTCGGGCACATTTCTTGCCAAGAGAAAGAAACACATTAAAGAGGAGTCGCATAATTCACTTTCTTTCCATCTAAGAGGCCACGCCCACTCCCCGCGGCCACGAATCCCGGGTAATCCGCATGACTGAACACAGCTACTCAGAGTACACCACAGGCTGCCGAGGCAGCAACACTGCCACCTTCGGGACAGACTGCAAAGATAGCCGCGCATCAAAAAACAGTTTTTCCGCAATCACCGCGACTGGGGAGGGGCAATGTTGCACGCTCCCCCACCGCAGTCAAGCGCTCGTGCAGCAAAGCCCGCTTTGCCCGGGGAAAAAAGAATAATAATAATAAACAAATTTTTAAAAAAAAACATATTTACTCTTGTTCTTTGACGCAAATGATCAGGGGAGAGCGCGAACGCAGTCCCCCACTACCAGAAATTATGCAGTCGAGATTCCCACATTTGGGGAATTCGCAGGGGTCAGCACAACCGGAGTGCAATGGCTGAGCCTCGCCCTGGGTGAACCACCTTCTTGATCATGGTATCTCCCCTGCCAGGTAAGTATGAGTTGGAAGTGTCAGGGACAGAGGGCGTGACTCCTAGGCAGAGCACTCTGGCTTACGGTGCCTACAACGCATCATCCCCCAAACGCACTGGATTGTACGTTTGGCCTCAGCTCACCTTCATCTGTTACCACATTCGCTGAAAGGTCGAAAACAATGCTGCAGTTTAACTAGGGTGTGTGGTGCACATGCGTTGCCCTTTTTTTTTTGCGTTTGTGTTTCCTTTTCCCATCGCTCATTGCTCTACCAAACAAGAGGAAAGCTGTTTCTCTCTCTGAGAAGGCAAAGCCCAGCAGCAGCTGCACCACAGCCTAAAAGCAAATCATGCTGACGATGGAAGAATGCCTCGGGCACATTTCTTGCCAAGAGAAAGAAACACATTAAAGAGGAGTCGCATAATTCACTTTCTTTCCATCTAAGAGGCCACGCCCACTCCCCGCGGCCACGAATCCCAGGTAATCTGCATGACTGAACACAGCTACTCAGAGTACACCACAGGCTGCCGAGGCAGCAACACTGCCACCTTCGGGACAGACTGCAAAGATAGCCGCGCATCAAAAAACAGTTTTTCCGCAATCACCGCGACTGGGGAGGGGCAATGTTGCACGCTCCCCCACCGCAGTCAAGCGCTCGTGCAGCAAAGCCCGCTTTGCCCGGGGAAAAAAGAATAATAATAATAAAAAAAACTTTAAAGAAAAATCATATTTACTCTTGTTCTTTGACGCAAATGATCAGGGGAGAGCGCGAACGCAGTCCCCCACTACCAGAAATTATGCAGTCGAGATTCCCACATTTGGGGAATTCGCAGGGGTCAGCACAACCGGAGTGCAATGGCTGAGCCTCGCCCTGGGTGAACCACCTTCTTGATCATGGTATCTCCCCTGCCAGGTAAGTATGAGTTGGAAGTGTCAGGGACAGAGGGCGTGACTCCTAGGCAGAGCACTCTGGCTTACGGTGCCTACAACGCATCATCCCCCAAACGCACTGGATTGTACGTTTGGCCTCAGCTCACCTTCATCTGTTACCACATTCGCTGAAAGGTCGAAAACAATGCTGCAGTTTAACTAGGGTGTGTGGTGCACATGCGTTCCCCTTTTTTTTTTGCGTTTGTGTTTCCTTTTCCCATCGCTCATTGCTCTACCAAACAAGAGGAAAGCTGTTTCTCTCTCTGAGAAGGCAAAGCCCAGCAGCAGCTGCACCACAGCCTAAAAGCAAATCATGCTGACGATGGAAGAATGCCTCGGGCACATTTCTTGCCAAGAGAAAGAAACACATTAAAGAGGAGTCACATAATTCACTTTCTTTCCATCTAAGAGGCCACGCCCACTCCCCGCGGCCACGAATCCCGGGTAATCCGCATGACTGAACACAGCTACTCAGAGTACACCACAGGCTGCAGAGGCAGCAACACTGCCACCTTCTGGACAGACTGCAAAGATAGCCGCGCATCAAAAAACAGTTTTTCCGCAATCACCGCGACTGGGGAGGGGCAATGTTGCACGCTCCCCCACCGCAGTCAAGCGCTCGTGCAGCAAAGCCCGCTTTGCCCGGGGAAAAAAAGAATAATAATAATAAAAAAATTTTTTAAAAAAATCATATTTACTCTTGTTCTTTGACGCAAATGATCAGGGGAGAGCGCGAACGCAGTCCCCCACTACCAGAAATTATGCAGTCGAGATTCCCACATTTGGGGAATTCGCAGGGGTCAGCACAACCGGAGTGCAATGGCTGAGCCTCGCCCTGGGTGAACCACCTTCTTGATCATGGTATCTCCCCTGCCAGGTAAGTATGAGTTGGAAGTGTCAGGGACAGAGGGCGTGACTCCTAGGCAGAGCACTCTGGCTTACGGTGCCTACAACGCATCATCCCCCAAACGCACTGGATTGTACGTTTGGCCTCACCTCACCTTCATCTGTTACCACATTCGCTGAAAGGTCGAAAACAATGCTGCAGTTTAACTAGGGTGTGTGGTGCACATGCGTTGCCCTTTTTTTTTTGCGTTTGTGTTTCCTTTTCCCATCGCTCATTGCTCTACCAAACAAGAGGAAAGCTGTTTCTCTCTCTGAGAAGTTAAAGCCCAGCAGCAGCTGCACCACAGCCTAAAAGCAAATCATGCTGACGATGGAAGAATGCCTCGGGCACATTTCTTGCCAAGAGAAAGAAACACATTAAAGAGGAGTCGCATAATTCACTTTCTTTCCATCTAAGAGGCCACGCCCACTCCCCGCGGCCACGAATCCCGGGTAATCTGCATGACTGAACACAGCTACTCAGAGTACACCACAGGCTGCCGAGGCAGCAACACTGCCACCTTCGGGACAGACTGCAAAGATAGCCGCGCATCAAAAAACAGTTTTTCCGCAATCACCGCGACTGGGGAGGGGCAATGTTGCACGCTCCCCCACCGCAGTCAAGCGCTCGTGCAGCAAAGCCCGCTTTGCCCGGGGAAAAAAGAATAATAATAATAAAACAAATTTTTAAAAAAAATCATGTTTACTCTTGTTCTTTGACGCAAATGATCAGGGGAGAGCGCGAACGCAGTCCCCCACTACCAGAAATTATGCAGTCGAGATTCCCACATTTGGGGAATTCGCAGGGGTCAGCACAACCGGAGTGCAATGGCTGAGCCTCGCCCTGGGTGAACCACCTTCTTGATCATGGTATCTCCCCTGCCAGGTAAGTATGAGTTGGAAGTGTCAGGGACAGAGGGCGTGACTCCTAGGCAGAGCACTCTGGCTTACGGTGCCTACAACGCATCATCCCCCAAACGCACTGGATTGTACGTTTGGCCTCAGCTCACCTTCATCTGTTACCACATTCGCTGAAAGGTCGAAAACAATGCTGCAGTTTAACTAGGGTGTGTGGTGCACATGCGTTGCCCTTTTTTTTTTGCGTTTGTGTTTCCTTTTCCCATCGCTCATTGCTCTACCAAACAAGAGGAAAGCTGTTTCTCTCTCTGAGAAGGCAAAGCCCAGCAGCAGCTGCACCACAGCCTAAAAGCAAATCATGCTGACGATGGAAGAATGCCTCGGGCACATTTCTTGCCAAGAGAAAGAAACACATTAAAGAGGAGTCGCATAATTCACTTTCTTTCCATCTAAGAGGCCACGCCCACTCCCCGTGGCCACGAATCCCGGGTAATCCGCATGACTGAACACAGCTACTCAGAGTACACCACAGGCTGCCGAGGCAGCAACACTGCCACCTTCGGGACAGACTGCAAAGATAGCCGCGCATCAAAAAACTGTTTTTCCGCAATCACCGCGACTGGGGAGGGGCAATGTTGCACGCTCCCCCACCGCAGTCAAGCGCTCGTGCAGCAAAGCCCACTTTGCCCGGGGAAAAAAGAATAATAATAATAAACAAATTTTTAAAAAAAATCATATTTACTCTTGTTCTTTGACGCAAATGATCAGGGGAGAGCGCGAACGCAGTCCCCCACTACCAGAAATTATGCAGTCGAGATTCCCACATTTGGGGAATTCGCAGGGGTCAGCACAACCGGAGTGCAATGGCTGAGCCTCGCCCTGGGTGAACCACCTTCTTGATCATGGTATCTCCCCTGCCAGGTAAGTATGAGTTGGAAGTGTCAGGGACAGAGGGCGTGACTCCTAGGCAGAGCACTCTGGCTTACGGTGCCTACAACGCATCATCCCCCAAACGCACTGGATTGTACGTTTGGCCTCAGCTCACCTTCATCTGTTACCACATTCGCTGAAAGGTCGAAAACAATGCTGCAGTTTAACTAGGGTGTGTGGTGCACATGCGTTGCCCTTTTTTTTTTGCGTTTGTGTTTCCTTTTCCCATCGCTCATTGCTCTACCAAACAAGAGGAAAGCTGTTTCTCTCTCTGAGAAGGCAAAGCCCAGCAGCAGCTGCACCACAGCCTAAAAGCAAATCATGCTGACGATGGAAGAATGCCTCGGGCACATTTCTTGCCAAGAGAAAGAAACACATTAAAGAGGAGTCGCATAATTCACTTTCTTTCCATCTAAGAGGCCACGCCCACTCCCCGCGGCCACGAATCCCAGGTAATCTGCATGACTGAACACAGCTACTCAGAGTACACCACAGGCTGCCGAGGCAGCAACACTGCCACCTTCGGGACAGACTGCAAAGATAGCCGCGCATCAAAAAACAGTTTTTCCGCAATCACCGCGACTGGGGAGGGGCAATGTTGCACGCTCCCCCACCGCAGTCAAGCGCTCGTGCAGCAAAGCCCGCTTTGCCCGGGGAAAAAAGAATAATAATAATAAAAAAAACTTTAAAGAAAAATCATATTTACTCTAGTTCTTTGACGCAAATGATCAGGGGAGAGCGCGAACGCAGTCCCCCACTACCAGAAATTATGCAGTCGAGATTCCCACATTTGGGGAATTCGCAGGGGTCAGCACAACCGGAGTGCAATGGCTGAGCCTCGCCCTGGGTGAACCACCTTCTTGATCATGGTATCTCCCCTGCCAGGTAAGTATGAGTTGGAAGTGTCAGGGACAGAGGGCGTGACTCCTAGGCAGAGCACTCTGGCTTACGGTGCCTACAACGCATCATCCCCCAAACGCACTGGATTGTACGTTTGGCCTCAGCTCACCTTCATCTGTTACCACATTCGCTGAAAGGTCGAAAACAATGCTGCAGTTTAACTAGGGTGTGTGGTGCACATGCGTTCCCCTTTTTTTTTTGCGTTTGTGTTTCCTTTTCCCATCGCTCATTGCTCTACCAAACAAGAGGAAAGCTGTTTCTCTCTCTGAGAAGGCAAAGCCCAGCAGCAGCTGCACCACAGCCTAAAAGCAAATCATGCTGACGATGGAAGAATGCCTCGGGCACATTTCTTGCCAAGAGAAAGAAACACATTAAAGAGGAGTCACATAATTCACTTTCTTTCCATCTAAGAGGCCACGCCCACTCCCCGCGGCCACGAATCCCGGGTAATCCGCATGACTGAACACAGCTACTCAGAGTACACCACAGGCTGCAGAGGCAGCAACACTGCCACCTTCTGGACAGACTGCAAAGATAGCCGCGCATCAAAAAACAGTTTTTCCGCAATCACCGCGACTGGGGAGGGGCAATGTTGCACGCTCCCCCACCGCAGTCAAGCGCTCGTGCAGCAAAGCCCGCTTTGCCCGGGGAAAAAAAGAATAATAATAATAAAAAAATTTTTAAAAAAAATCATATTTACTCTTGTTCTTTGACGCAAATGATCAGGGGAGAGCGCGAACGCAGTCCCCCACTACCAGAAATTATGCAGTCGAGATTCCCACATTTGGGGAATTCGCAGGGGTCAGCACAACCGGAGTGCAATGGCTGAGCCTCGCCCTGGGTGAACCACCTTCTTGATCATGGTATCTCCCCTGCCAGGTAAGTATGAGTTGGAAGTGTCAGGGACAGAGGGCGTGACTCCTAGGCAGAGCACTCTGGCTTACGGTGCCTACAACGCATCATCCCCCAAACGCACTGGATTGTACGTTTGGCCTCACCTCACCTTCATCTGTTACCACATTCGCTGAAAGGTCGAAAACAATGCTGCAGTTTAACTAGGGTGTGTGGTGCACATGCGTTGCCCTTTTTTTTTTGCGTTTGTGTTTCCTTTTCCCATCGCTCATTGCTCTACCAAACAAGAGGAAAGCTGTTTCTCTCTCTGAGAAGTTAAAGCCCAGCAGCAGCTGCACCACAGCCTAAAAGCAAATCATGCTGACGATGGAAGAATGCCTCGGGCACATTTCTTGCCAAGAGAAAGAAACACATTAAAGAGGAGTCGCATAATTCACTTTCTTTCCATCTAAGAGGCCACGCCCACTCCCCGCGGCCACGAATCCCGGGTAATCTGCATGACTGAACACAGCTACTCAGAGTACACCACAGGCTGCCGAGGCAGCAACACTGCCACCTTCGGGACAGACTGCAAAGATAGCCGCGCATCAAAAAACAGTTTTTCCGCAATCACCGCGACTGGGGAGGGGCAATGTTGCACGCTCCCCCACCGCAGTCAAGCGCTCGTGCAGCAAAGCCCGCTTTGCCCGGGGAAAAAAGAATAATAATAATAAAACAAATTTTTAAAAAAAATCATGTTTACTCTTGTTCTTTGACGCAAATGATCAGGGGAGAGCGCGAACGCAGTCCCCCACTACCAGAAATTATGCAGTCGAGATTCCCACATTTGGGGAATTCGCAGGGGTCAGCACAACCGGAGTGCAATGGCTGAGCCTCGCCCTGGGTGAACCACCTTCTTGATCATGGTATCTCCCCTGCCAGGTAAGTATGAGTTGGAAGTGTCAGGGACAGAGGGCGTGACTCCTAGGCAGAGCACTCTGGCTTACGGTGCCTACAACGCATCATCCCCCAAACGCACTGGATTGTACGTTTGGCCTCAGCTCACCTTCATCTGTTACCACATTCGCTGAAAGGTCGAAAACAATGCTGCAGTTTAACTAGGGTGTGTGGTGCACATGCGTTGCCCTTTTTTTTTTGCGTTTGTGTTTCCTTTTCCCATCGCTCATTGCTCTACCAAACAAGAGGAAAGCTGTTTCTCTCTCTGAGAAGGCAAAGCCCAGCAGCAGCTGCACCACAGCCTAAAAGCAAATCATGCTGACGATGGAAGAATGCCTCGGGCACATTTCTTGCCAAGAGAAAGAAACACATTAAAGAGGAGTCACATAATTCACTTTCTTTCCATCTAAGAGGCCACGCCCACTCCCCGCGGCCACGAATCCCGGGTAATCCGCATGACTGAACACAGCTACTCAGAGTACACCACAGGCTGCAGAGGCAGCAACACTGCCACCTTCTGGACAGACTGCAAAGATAGCCGCGCATCAAAAAACAGTTTTTCCGCAATCACCGCGACTGGGGAGGGGCAATGTTGCACGCTCCCCCACCGCAGTCAAGCGCTCGTGCAGCAAAGCCCGCTTTGCCCGGGGAAAAAAATAATAATAATAAAAAATTTTTAAAAAAAAATCATATTTACTCTTGTTCTTTGACGCAAATGATCAGGGGAGAGCGCGAACGCAGTCCCCCACTACCAGAAATTATGCAGTCGAGATTCCCACATTTGGGGAATTCGCAGGGGTCAGCACAACCGGAGTGCAATGGCTGAGCCTCGCCCTGGGTGAACCACCTTCTTGATCATGGTATCTCCCCTGCCAGGTAAGTATGAGTTGGAAGTGTCAGGGACAGAGGGCGTGACTCCTAGGCAGAGCACTCTGGCTTACGGTGCCTACAACGCATCATCCCCCAAACGCACTGGATTGTACGTTTGGCCTCACCTCACCTTCATCTGTTACCACATTCGCTGAAAGGTCGAAAACAATGCTGCAGTTTAACTAGGGTGTGTGGTGCACATGCGTTGCCCTTTTTTTTTTGCGTTTGTGTTTTCTTTTCCCATCGCTCATTGCTCTACCAAACAAGAGGAAAGCTGTTTCTCTCTCTGAGAAGTTAAAGCCCAGCAGCAGCTGCACCACAGCCTAAAAGCAAATCATGCTGACGATGGAAGAATGCCTCGGGCACATTTCTTGCCAAGAGAAAGAAACACATTAAAGAGGAGTCGCATAATTCACTTTCTTTCCATCTAAGAGGCCACGCCCACTCCCCGCGGCCACGAATCCCGGGTAATCTGCATGACTGAACACAGCTACTCAGAGTACACCACAGGCTGCCGAGGCAGCAACACTGCCACCTTCGGGACAGACTGCAAAGATAGCCGCGCATCAAAAAACAGTTTTTCCGCAATCACCGCGACTGGGGAGGGGCAATGTTGCACGCTCCCCCACCGCAGTCAAGCGCTCGTGCAGCAAAGCCCGCTTTGCCCGGGGAAAAAAGAATAATAATAATAAAAAAAACTTTTAAAAAAAATCATATTTACTCTTGTTCTTTGACGCAAATGATCAGGGGAGAGCGCGAACGCAGTCCCCCACTACCAGAAATTATGCAGTCGAGATTCCCACATTTGGGGAATTCGCAGGGGTCAGCACAACCGGAGTGCAATGGCTGAGCCTCGCCCTGGGTGAACCACCTTCTTGATCATGGTATCTCCCCTACCAGGTAAGTATGAGTTGGAAGTGTCAGGGACAGAGGGCGTGACTCCTAGGCAGAGCACTCTGGCTTACGGTGCCTACAACGCATCATCCCCCAAACGCACTGGATTGTACGTTTGGCCTCAGCTCACCTTCATCTGTTACCACATTCGCTGAAAGGTCGAAAACAATGCTGCAGTTTAACTAGGGTGTGTGGTGCACATGCGTTGCCCTTTTTTTTTTTGCGTTTGTGTTTCCTTTTCCCATCGCTCATTGCTCTACCAAACAAGAGGAAAGCTGTTTCTCTCTCTGAGAAGGCAAAGCCCAGCAGCAGCTGCACCACAGCCTAAAAGCAAATCATGCTGACGATGGAAGAATGCCTCGGGCACATTTCTTGCCAAGAGAAAGAAACACATTAAAGAGGAGTCGCATAATTCACTTTCTTTCCATCTAAGAGGCCACGCCCACTCCCCGCGGCCACGAATCCCGGGTAATCCGCATGACTGAACACAGCTACTCAGAGTACACCACAGGCTGCCGAGGCAGCAACACTGCCACCTTCGGGAAAGACTGCAAAGATAGCCGCGCATCAAAAAACAGTTTTTCCGCAATCACCGCGACTGGGGAGGGGCAATGTTGCACGCTCCCCCACCGCAGTCAAGCGCTCGTGCAGCAAAGCCCGCTTTGCCCGGGGAAAAAAGAATAATAATAATAAAAAAAACTTTAAAAAAAAAACATATTTACTCTTGTTCTTTGACGCAAATGATCAGGGGAGAGCGCGAACGCAGTCCCCCACTACCAGAAATTATGCAGTCGAGATTCCCACATTTGGGGAATTCGCAGGGGTCAGCACAACCGGAGTGCAATGGCTGAGCCTCGCCCTGGGTGAACCACCTTCTTGATCATGGTATCTCCCCTGCCAGGTAAGTATGAGTTGGAAGTGTCAGGGACAGAGGGCGTGACTCCTAGGCAGAGCACTCTGGCTTACGGTGCCTACAACGCATCATCCCCCAAACGCACTGGATTGTACGTTTGGCCTCAGCTCACCTTCATCTGTTACCACATTCGCTGAAAGGTCGAAAACAATGCTGCAGTTTAACTAGGGTGTGTGGTGCACATGCGTTGCCCTTTTTTTTTTGCGTTTGTGTTTCCTTTTCCCATCGCTCATTGCTCTACCAAACAAGAGGAAAGCTGTTTCTCTCTCTGAGAAGGCAAAGCCCAGCAGCAGCTGCACCACAGCCTAAAAGCAAATCATGCTGACGATGGAAGAATGCCTCGGGCACATTTCTTGCCAAGAGAAAGAAACACATTAAAGAGGAGTCGCATAATTCACTTTCTTTCCATCTAAGAGGCCACGCCCACTCCCCGTGGCCACGAATCCCGGGTAATCCGCATGACTGAACACAGCTACTCAGAGTACACCACAGGCTGCCGAGGCAGCAACACTGCCACCTTCGGGACAGACTGCAAAGATAGCCGCGCATCAAAAAACTGTTTTTCCGCAATCACCGCGACTGGGGAGGGGCAATGTTGCACGCTCCCCCACCGCAGTCAAGCGCTCGTGCAGCAAAGCCCACTTTGCCCGGGGAAAAAAGAATAATAATAATAAACAAATTTTTAAAAAAAATCATATTTACTCTTGTTCTTTGACGCAAATGATCAGGGGAGAGCGCGAACGCAGTCCCCCACTACCAGAAATTATGCAGTCGAGATTCCCACATTTGGGGAATTCGCAGGGGTCAGCACAACCGGAGTGCAATGGCTGAGCCTCGCCCTGGGTGAACCACCTTCTTGATCATGGTATCTCCCCTGCCAGGTAAGTATGAGTTGGAAGTGTCAGGGACAGAGGGCGTGACTCCTAGGCAGAGCACTCTGGCTTACGGTGCCTACAACGCATCATCCCCCAAACGCACTGGATTGTACGTTTGGCCTCAGCTCACCTTCATCTGTTACCACATTCGCTGAAAGGTCGAAAACAATGCTGCAGTTTAACTAGGGTGTGTGGTGCACATGCGTTGCCCTTTTTTTTTTGCGTTTGTGTTTCCTTTTCCCATCGCTCATTGCTCTACCAAACAAGAGGAAAGCTGTTTCTCTCTCTGAGAAGGCAAAGCCCAGCAGCAGCTGCACCACAGCCTAAAAGCAAATCATGCTGACGATGGAAGAATGCCTCGGGCACATTTCTTGCCAAGAGAAAGAAACACATTAAAGAGGAGTCGCATAATTCACTTTCTTTCCATCTAAGAGGCCACGCCCACTCCCCGCGGCCACGAATCCCAGGTAATCTGCATGACTGAACACAGCTACTCAGAGTACACCACAGGCTGCCGAGGCAGCAACACTGCCACCTTCGGGACAGACTGCAAAGATAGCCGCGCATCAAAAAACAGTTTTTCCGCAATCACCGCGACTGGGGAGGGGCAATGTTGCACGCTCCCCCACCGCAGTCAAGCGCTCGTGCAGCAAAGCCCGCTTTGCCCGGGGAAAAAAGAATAATAATAATAAAAAAAACTTTAAAGAAAAATCATATTTACTCTAGTTCTTTGACGCAAATGATCAGGGGAGAGCGCGAACGCAGTCCCCCACTACCAGAAATTATGCAGTCGAGATTCCCACATTTGGGGAATTCGCAGGGGTCAGCACAACCGGAGTGCAATGGCTGAGCCTCGCCCTGGGTGAACCACCTTCTTGATCATGGTATCTCCCCTGCCAGGTAAGTATGAGTTGGAAGTGTCAGGGACAGAGGGCGTGACTCCTAGGCAGAGCACTCTGGCTTACGGTGCCTACAACGCATCATCCCCCAAACGCACTGGATTGTACGTTTGGCCTCAGCTCACCTT
The DNA here is from genome assembly GCA_038419695.1 of Scomberomorus guttatus. Lineage (NCBI taxonomy): Eukaryota > Metazoa > Chordata > Actinopteri > Scombriformes > Scombridae > Scomberomorus > Scomberomorus guttatus. The sequence goes on from CM076452.1 coordinate 28,055,468, forward strand.
CATCTGTTACCACATTCGCTGAAAGGTCGAAAACAATGCTGCAGTTTAACTAGGGTGTGTGGTGCACATGCGTTGCCCTTTTTTTTTTGCGTTTGTGTTTCCTTTTCCCATCGCTCATTGCTCTACCAAACAAGAGGAAAGCTGTTTCTCTCTCTGAGAAGTTAAAGCCCAGCAGCAGCTGCACCACAGCCTAAAAGCAAATCATGCTGACGATGGAAGAATGCCTCGGGCACATTTCTTGCCAAGAGAAAGAAACACATTAAAGAGGAGTCGCATAATTCACTTTCTTTCCATCTAAGAGGCCACGCCCACTCCCCGCGGCCACGAATCCCAGGTAATCTGCATGACTGAACACAGCTACTCAGAGTACACCACAGGCTGCCGAGGCAGCAACACTGCCACCTTCGGGACAGACTGCAAAGATAGCCGCGCATCAAAAAACAGTTTTTCCGCAATCACCGCGACTGGGGAGGGGCAATGTTGCACGCTCCCCCACCGCAGTCAAGCGCTCGTGCAGCAAAGCCCGCTTTGCCCGGGGAAAAAAGAATAATAATAATAAAAAAAACTTTTAAAAAAAATCATATTTACTCTTGTTCTTTGACGCAAATGATCAGGGGAGAGCGCGAACGCAGTCCCCCACTACCAGAAATTATGCAGTCGAGATTCCCACATTTGGGGAATTCGCAGGGGTCAGCACAACCGGAGTGCAATGGCTGAGCCTCGCCCTGGGTGAACCACCTTCTTGATCATGGTATCTCCCCTGCCAGGTAAGTATGAGTTGGAAGTGTCAGGGACAGAGGGCGTGACTCCTAGGCAGAGCACTCTGGCTTACGGTGCCTACAACGCATCATCCCCCAAACGCACTGGATTGTACGTTTGGCCTCAGCTCACCTTCATCTGTTACCACATTCGCTGAAAGGTCGAAAACAATGCTGCAGTTTAACTAGGGTGTGTGGTGCACATGCGTTGCCCTTTTTTTTTTGCGTTTGTGTTTCCTTTTCCCATCGCTCATTGCTCTACCAAACAAGAGGAAAGCTGTTTCTCTCTCTGAGAAGGCAAAGCCCAGCAGCAGCTGCACCACAGCCTAAAAGCAAATCATGCTGACGATGGAAGAATGCCTCGGGCACATTTCTTGCCAAGAGAAAGAAACACATTAAAGAGGAGTCGCATAATTCACTTTCTTTCCATCTAAGAGGCCACGCCCACTCCCCGCGGCCACGAATCCCGGGTAATCCGCATGAGTGAACACAGCTACTCAGAGTACACCACAGGCTGCCGAGGCAGCAACACTGCCACCTTCGGGAAAGACTGCAAAGATAGCCGCGCATCAAAAAACAGTTTTTCCGCAATCACCGCGACTGGGGAGGGGCAATGTTGCACGCTCCCCCACCGCAGTCAAGCGCTCGTGCAGCAAAGCCCGCTTTGCCCGGGGAAAAAAGAATAATAATAATAAACAAATTTTAAAAAAAAATCATATTTACTCTTGTTCTTTGACGCAAATGATCAGGGGAGAGCGCGAACGCAGTCCCCCACTACCAGAAATTATGCAGTCGAGATTCCCACATTTGGGGAATTCGCAGGGGTCAGCACAACCGGAGTGCAATGGCTGAGCCTCGCCCTGGGTGAACCACCTTCTTGATCATGGTATCTCCCCTGCCAGGTAAGTATGAGTTGGAAGTGTCAGGGACAGAGGGCGTGACTCCTAGGCAGAGCACTCTGGCTTACGGTGCCTACAACGCATCATCCCCCAAACGCACTGGATTGTACGTTTGGCCTCAGCTCACCTTCATCTGTTACCACATTCGCTGAAAGGTCGAAAACAATGCTGCAGTTTAACTAGGGTGTGTGGTGCACATGCGTTGCCCTTTTTTTTTTGCGTTTGTGTTTCCTTTTCCCATCGCTCATTGCTCTACCAAACAAGAGGAAAGCTGTTTCTCTCTCTGAGAAGGCAAAGCCCAGCAGCAGCTGCACCACAGCCTAAAAGCAAATCATGCTGACGATGGAAGAATGCCTCGGGCACATTTCTTGCCAAGAGAAAGAAACACATTAAAGAGGAGTCGCATAATTCACTTTCTTTCCATCTAAGAGGCCACGCCCACTCCCCGCGGCCACGAATCCCGGGTAATCCGCATGAGTGAACACAGCTACTCAGAGTACACCACAGGCTGCCGAGGCAGCAACACTGCCACCTTCGGGCAAGACTGCAAAGATAGCCGCGCATCAAAAAACAGTTTTTCCGCAATCACCGCGACTGGGGAGGGGCAATGTTGCACGCTCCCCCACCGCAGTCAAGCGCTCGTGCAGCAAAGCCCGCTTTGCCCGGGTAAAAAAGAATAATAATAATAAACAAATTTAAAAAAAAAATCATATTTACTCTTGTTCTTTGACGCAAATGATCAGGGGAGAGCGCGAACGCAGTCCCCCACTACCAGAAATTATGCAGTCGAGATTCCCACATTTGGGGAATTCGCAGGGGTCAGCACAACCGGAGTGCAATGGCTGAGCCTCGCCCTGGGTGAACCACCTTCTTGATCATGGTATCTCCCCTGCCAGGTAAGTATGAGTTGGAAGTGTCAGGGACAGAGGGCGTGACTCCTAGGCAGAGCACTCTGGCTTACGGTGCCTACAACGCATCATCCCCCAAACGCACTGGATTGTACATTTGGCCTCAGCTCACCTTCATCTGTTACCACATTCGCTGAAAGGTCGAAAACAATGCTGCAGTTTAACTAGGGTGTGTGGTGCACATGCGTTGCCCTTTTTTTTTTGCGTTTGTGTTTCCTTTTCCCATCGCTCATTGCTCTACCAAACAAGAGGAAAGCTGTTTCTCTCTCTGAGAAGGCAAAGCCCAGCAGCAGCTGCACCACAGCCTAAAAGCAAATCATGCTGACGATGGAAGAATGCCTCGGGCACATTTCTTGCCAAGAGAAAGAAACACATTAAAGAGGAGTCGCATAATTCACTTTCTTTCCATCTAAGAGGCCACGCCCACTCCCCGCGGCCACGAATCCCGGGTAATCCGCATGACTGAACACAGCTACTCAGAGTACACCACAGGCTGCCGAGGCAGCAACACTGCCACCTTCGGGAAAGACTGCAAAGATAGCCGCGCATCAAAAAACAGTTTTTCCGCAATCACCGCGACTGGGGAGGGGCAATGTTGCACGCTCCCCCACCGCAGTCAAGCGCTCGTGCAGCAAAGCCCACTTTGCCCGGGGAAAAAAAGAATAATAATAATAAACAAATTTTTAAAAAAAATCATATTTACTCTTGTTCTTTGACGCAAATGATCAGGGGAGAGCGCGAACGCAGTCCCCCACTACCAGAAATTATGCAGTCGAGATTCCCACATTTGGGGAATTCGCAGGGGTCAGCACAACCGGAGTGCAATGGCTGAGCCTCGCCCTGGGTGAACCACCTTCTTGATCATGGTATCTCCCCTGCCAGGTAAGTATGAGTTGGAAGTGTCAGGGACAGAGGGCGTGACTCCTAGGCAGAGCACTCTGGCTTACGGTGCCTACAACGCATCATCCCCCAAACGCACTGGATTGTACGTTTGGCCTCAGCTCACCTTCATCTGTTACCACATTCGCTGAAAGGTCGAAAACAATGCTGCAGTTTAACTAGGGTGTGTGGTGCACATGCGTTGCCCTTTTTTTTTTGCGTTTGTGTTTCCTTTTCCCATCGCTCATTGCTCTACCAAACAAGAGGAAAGCTGTTTCTCTCTCTGAGAAGGCAAAGCCCAGCAGCAGCTGCACCACAGCCTAAAAGCAAATCATGCTGACGATGGAAGAATGCCTCGGGCACATTTCTTGCCAAGAGAAAGAAACACATTAAAGAGGAGTCGCATAATTCACTTTCTTTCCATCTAAGAGGCCACGCCCACTCCCCGCGGCCACGAATCCCGGGTAATCCGCATGAGTGAACACAGCTACTCAGAGTACACCACAGGCTGCCGAGGCAGCAACACTGCCACCTTCGGGACAGACTGCAAAGATAGCCGCGCATCAAAAAACTGTTTTTCCGCAATCACCGCGACTGGGGAGGGGCAATGTTGCACGCTTCCCCACCGCAGTCAAGCGCTCGTGCAGCAAAGCCCACTTTGCCCAAGGAAAAAAGAATAATAATAATAAACAAATTTTTAAAAAAAATCATATTTACTCTTGTTCTTTGACGCAAATGATCAGGGGAGAGCGCGAACGCAGTCCCCCACTACCAGAAATTATGCAGTCGAGATTCCCACATTTGGGGAATTCGCAGGGGTCAGCACAACCGGAGTGCAATGGCTGAGCCTCGCCCTGGGTGAACCACCTTCTTGATCATGGTATCTCCCCTGCCAGGTAAGTATGAGTTGGAAGTGTCAGGGACAGAGGGCGTGACTCCTAGGCAGAGCACTCTGGCTTACGGTGCCTACAACGCATCATCCCCCAAACGCACTGGATTGTACATTTGGCCTCAGCTCACCTTCATCTGTTACCACATTCGCTGAAAGGTCGAAAACAATGCTGCAGTTTAACTAGGGTGTGTGGTGCACATGCGTTGCCCTTTTTTTTTTGCGTTTGTGTTTCCTTTTCCCATCGCTCATTGCTCTACCAAACAAGAGGAAAGCTGTTTCTCTCTCTGAGAAGGCAAAGCCCAGCAGCAGCTGCACCACAGCCTAAAAGCAAATCATGCTGACGATGGAAGAATGCCTCGGGCACATTTCTTGCCAAGAGAAAGAAACACATTAAAGAGGAGTCGCATAATTCACTTTCTTTCCATCTAAGAGGCCACGCCCACTCCCCGCGGCCACGAATCCCGGGTAATCCGCATGACTGAACACAGCTACTCAGAGTACACCACAGGCTGCCGAGGCAGCAACACTGCCACCTTCGGGACAGACTGCAAAGATAGCCGCGCATCAAAAAACTGTTTTTCCGCAATCACCGCGACTGGGGAGGGGCAATGTTGCACGCTCCCCCACCGCAGTCAAGCGCTCGTGCAGCAAAGCCCGCTTTGCCCGGGGAAAAAAAGAATAATAATAATAAAAAATTTTTTTAAAAAAATCATATTTACTCTTGTTCTTTGACGCAAATGATCAGGGGAGAGCGCGAACGCAGTCCCCCACTACCAGAAATTATGCAGTCGAGATTCCCACATTTGGGGAATTCGCAGGGGTCAGCACAACCGGAGTGCAATGGCTGAGCCTCGCCCTGGGTGAACCACCTTCTTGATCATGGTATCTCCCCTGCCAGGTAAGTATGAGTTGGAAGTGTCAGGGACAGAGGGCGTGACTCCTAGGCAGAGCACTCTGGCTTACGGTGCCTACAACGCATCATCCCCCAAACGCACTGGATTGTACGTTTGGCCTCAGCTCACCTTCATCTGTTACCACATTCGCTGAAAGGTCGAAAACAATGCTGCAGTTTAACTAGGGTGTGTGGTGCACATGCATTGCCCTTTTTTTTTTGCGTTTGTGTTTCCTTTTCCCATCGCTCATTGCTCTACCAAACAAGAGGAAAGCTGTTTCTCTCTCTGAGAAGGCAAAGCCCAGCAGCAGCTGCACCACAGCCTAAAAGCAAATCATGCTGACGATGGAAGAATGCCTCGGGCACATTTCTTGCCAAGAGAAAGAAACACATTAAAGAGGAGTCACATAATTCACTTTCTTTCCATCTAAGAGGCCACGCCCACTCCCCGCGGCCACGAATCCCGGGTAATCCGCATGACTGAACACAGCTACTCAGAGTACACCACAGGCTGCCGAGGCAGCAACACTGCCACCTTCGGGACAGACTGCAAAGATAGCCGCGCATCAAAAAACTGTTTTTCCGCAATCACCGCGACTGGGGAGGGGCAATGTTGCACGCTCCCCCACCGCAGTCAAGCGCTCGTGCAGCAAAGCCCACTTTGCCCGGGGAAAAAAGAATAATAATAATAAACAAATTTTTAAAAAAAATCATATTTACTCTTGTTCTTTGACGCAAATGATCAGGGGAGAGCACGAACGCAGTCCCCCACTACCAGAAATTATGCAATTCAATTTCAATTTTTAGACGTTTATTAAATTCAAGCAAAAAAAAAAAATTACATTTTACCATACATCTTTTACAACAACACCATAAAAGGTTACACAAAAAGGCATAAATACGTCAAAAATGGCACAGGATGTACAATACAACACAATAAATTCATCAATTATTCCAAATAAGCTATTTCCATCAACTTTATAGATATTTGACAGTTTCCTATTTTCCACAGTTTTTTACATTCAATATTTTTACATTTCTTTTTATCCCTTAAAACATAATCCCTTATCAATGTGAGATTTAAATTTACCACTGATTCTGGTGACACTGAAAATTTCTTAAAAACTATTAAGTTTCTACATCTCCAAATTGCTTCTTTAACACAATTAATCACCGCCCACCAATTTTTTAGTATCATTATTTTGAAGATCACCATATAAAATGTCTGATTCTGTAGGAGCTTTATAAAGGTCATTTAGCCATGGTCTTAATAAGTCCCAAACCTTTTGAGAAAATATACATGACCAAAACAAGTGTAATATGTTTTCATCACTGCTACAGTTCATTCTTGGACATTTTGAATTCACTGAAGACCCCCTTCTCTTTAAAAACACTTTGGTTGGAAGGCATCCATGCACTGTTTGCCAAGCTATATCTTTATATTCATTTAAAAGGAAGCAAGAGTTAACATTTTTCCAAACTTTAAGGCAATCATCTTCAATCAATGTGCCAACAGACACTAATTTTGAGTTGTCAGGTTTTAAACACTTTTCTATTAATAATCTATTCACCTTACCCACTGAAATTTTTTCCCAGTTCCCTGATTTAACAAGGGTTATTACCCTTTCATACAGCGAAGGCCTTTCTTCAGCATGAGGAGTATTTAGGGGAGGCCTTATTCCTACTGTTCTTAATAGCTGGTGTCCAACCCAAAATTTAGCAAAGTTAGCCCAAAGGCTCCGCTTACTTTCATTTAGTACTGCATTCAATATAGGGGTCAAAAACAGAGCTTCCATTTTAACTTCTACCTCTGGAACCTCCTTTCCACCTTTGACCAATGGCCTGTACATTACTTCCCTTTTAACTCTTTCTTGCTGTGCGCCCCAGATAAACTGAAAAATACTTCTTCTTAGGGATATTATAAAAGGTCTAGGAGCAGGCAAGGTTGCTGCAAGAAATGTGAGAGAAGCAAGGATTTCTGACTTGATTACCAGTACTTTCCCTGTAAGGGTGAGATCTCTATTTTCCCATTGAAGCAGTTTACCTTTAATCTTTGGTAGTTTTCTTTCCCAATTCACTCTTTCCATATTGCTCCCAATTTCTAGTCCTAAAATCTTAATTCTCTCTTCCCTCTGAACAAGGCCTAGATTTAATTTAGATTCAGGCCAATTTAAATACAAAATTTCACTTTTGGATCTATTTAATTTGGCACACGATGCAAGAGAAAATTGCTCGCACCAATAAAGGGCTTTAACAATAGACTTATTGTCTGAACATAAGACAGATATATCATCCATATAGACTGACAATTTGGCCTCTCGTCCCCCACTACCAGGGACTTGAAGACCGTGAATAGAAACATCTTGTCTTATGGCACAAGCGAGGGGTTACATGGCAAATATTGTGCTGACCCCTGCGAACCTAAAACCTAAGCATGCTGGCAATGGAAGAATGCCTCGGGCACATTTCTTGCCAAGAGAAAGAACCATATTAAAGTTCACCGCCAAAGTCCACTTTGGTGGTGGTGGATAGGTTCAGCAGCTCCACAGTTTATGTATTACTTTTTACCTATTTCAACCATACTTTTAGCTAACAATTTCAACCATGCAGGACAGGCTCCAGGATGAAGCGACTGAGGGGGCGCTTTGGCAATTTTTTTCATAAAATAAAATTAATTGATTTAATGACATAACAACAGCATAAGGGTGTGTGACCATATAGCGTATTTCTCTGGCAGAAAAGCGATTGCAGTGCGCTGGGGAGTGCCGGGATTAAGCACTTCAAGTTCATCCCAGCACCCAGCGTACATCCCTAAGACTGCTGTTTCAAAATCAAAGAATATATGTATTAATCAGACTAGTCACATAATAAGGTGTGCCTGTCTGTTTATATCCTTTTTCAGCCTTAAAAGCTGAGTAAATCCATAGACCTAAGTAGGTTATTTTATGGTATAATATTTTATTAACAACTTGGTATGATTTTCTGTAGTCCTTAAACTCTGTTACATGGCTTGTGTGTCAAGTGTTTATTACAATTTTACTAACCCATAACTACATCTTTTAACATTTTATCAAGATCAACATAATAATTATTGTATTTTACATATATCTACTGTTTATTGCTTCTCTGCATGTCTGCATGTATCAAAAGATGGCTGTGGTCAGTATTGCTGGCTGTGTTTTGTTGCTTCATGTTGCTTGCATGGCTATATGTGCCGAAATGGTGTTTGTTGTTGCTGTATTATGCACTGATGTTTTGCTGTTTCCTGTTTCCTGCTCTGCATGGCTTGTGTTCTGAATCATAGACCTGCATTGGTGGAGGTGGGGCACTATGTGCTTGTGTATGGTATTGAGATACACACTGTAGGCTAATGCATTGATATTGTTGCTGCTGGTCCAGGAAAGTATTGTTGCAATCATGTGGTGTAAATCCTGTATGATAGAAGACCTCTAAAGGTGTTGATATTGTCCTTCAGGTTGTGATCATAGGCTGTAGCCTGTCCTGTATAAGCTACATGTGTTTCCAACCGATAGTAGCCTACGATGAAAACCTATAATTCAAAAGTGGTGGGGGGCCCTCCAAGATTTTGTGCCCAGGGGCCTCTGTTTTCCTAATCCGTGCCTGAGTTCACGCACAGTGATAGCTACATGCTATGTTTTCTCTAGTTCATAGATTTATGTACAGTAATCTGGAGATTTAATTGCTCCATCGTTATTGTAATTCATGTTTATACAGTATATATTAAGTACTAAAAAGATAATTTAGTTAAAAAGATTACTTAATAAGCTAACCACATGATAGCTTGTTGTTAAATGCAATGCAGTTTAAATAATCATACTTTCTGTATATATTTTCAGTTTTACCCTTCCTTAGCCAAATACCTGGCAAAATACAATCCTGTCTATGGAGTCTTGGTGAAAGTAAGGAGTTTATCTGGCTGGCAAAATACCTCACTCACGTATAGAAGACAGCACAACTAGACTTCTCCAGAAGCGAATTCAAAAAGCCTTGAACTTCACACCAGAGGACCTGAACTGTATTTTGACCCTGCCATTTAACAAAGGTTTTGATGCAAGTTTATTTTTTTGGACACATTTTGAAAATGTGAAATCCCAGTTTTCTGCTTTCAATATTGAGAAAATGAGACAGTGAATGCAGATGACATTTGTTTGTGGCTGGGGAGATATTGCACTGTAAAAGGCCAGGCTCCAAAGTGAGAGATGAAGATGGCATTTGGAATTGTGCTTGGCGGGTCCCCCAAGGCTTCCAAGGCCTGAAACATCTGCCATCTATGATAGTTCTGGGAGAAAACAGGGGCTATATTCAGTACCAACCTAAACTCTGCCGCAAGTGTGGTGAGCATGTCCACCTGGCAGAAGCATGCTAACAGATTGTTTGTGGAAAATGCAAGGGTGGAAGTTGCAATTTTTGTGGAAAAACAAACGCTTCTTCAGAGATTGCCCTAAGTCATTTGCCAACAAACAGCAAAGCAAACCGAAAATGGAAAAAAAAAGTTGTGGACAGGTATTTGAAGAGGCTGGGCAGGAAAATTCCAAATTTCCCGCCAAATCCTGTAGCTGTAGGACAGGGATCAGGTGAAGCTGGAGTGGGGGAGGGGGCAGCAGCAGCCCCATCAATGGAGAGTTCACAAGATGATAGTGAGGATGCCCCTCTCCCTGCGGCCCAGCAAACTAAGAGGCCTGCATCAGGGGAGTTGGGACTTCCCCTCCAGTTCACCAAATGAGGTCTCTTTCTTAAGAGTAGCTCTGCAGTCAACAACTAAAACTCAAAATTAGCTGTGATTCAAAGTATGCTATTGTCAGTGGCACCATTTTAATCATTTTCAAAATTTATCATGTGCAATATCACTTTTCCATTTTAGTTTACTTTCTTATTTTACTACTTTATCTTACTCGTTATTCTATTAGGAACTTATTTACCTGTTATACACTTTACATTTATTACTCGTTTTTTATTCTTATGTTTTTGTAATTTTTTGAACAATCTCAAAAGAATTTCCTTAAGGATAGATGTTATTTTATCTTATGCTGACGTTTCTAATTCACCAATGCCTAGTTCACTACCAATAATACACAATTAGGCAATACCCAACTTCTGCCAAATCCAATGCCGTTCTGCAGTAGGGGTCAGCCTACTCTTAATAATTACTCCTATGTTCATAATAAAACATAAACAATGTATTTAATGCAACTTATTGCAAGTGCTGCTACCTTAATTTTACCCACTGATGTGATGATTAGGAGGTGTTGTACTTTTAAACCACAAGGTGTCAGTAGTGGTTCATTAGACAGGAGCATATAAGTTTCATTGAAAAGACAAACAAAACAACTGGTTGGCAACAGCTGTGGATTCTCCAGTAGTACAGGGTAGTCTTCTGCCTTCACAGTTCACAGCAATGAAATGGGAATTTTATCAACATAAGAAATGTTAGTGTTGATGCAGCCCAAACTAGATCCAACTACATCAAAACTACACAACAAAGTGTTTATCCAACTTATTCAGAATTGTATAAAGAGTGGCTTCACAAACACTGCAACATTTTCTGCTCATATTGCATCATATGTTTTACAGCAGTATTACATATTTGTAATTATCTGACATAATGATATAACAAAGTGTGGTACAGCTGATTTCACGGTATAGCAACATTAGAAGGCAGCTGCAGATTGGATGAGGTTGAACACCATTGAAGGTTGCAATGGAGGGAGATGGATCAGAGTGATGTCCAACGTCAGCAAGACATGGAGCTTTGTTAAACTTCTCTGCAATTTCTCTGCAAAGCCACTGCTATAACTGACAGTGTTGCCATGAACAACAGAGGTCTCCACTTCTTATTACCAGTTCAACGGGCACAGTCACTGTTCATTGGCAACACCCTCTGCGGGTTCTGTAGCAGTGCAGAGGAATTTCACATGTCTAACCAAACCCCAGGCCACAGATGGTGCAGAGAGGTGAAACGCCATGGTCCAGCAGAGTCAATCAGTCAATCAAAAGCAGGCTGCACAGGGGCCAGGGGAAGGCTGAAGAGCAACAAATGATAGTGTTAAGAGATAAGCAATTTATGAATTTAGACACTAGACATGACTAAAAGACTCCCATTTAACTTACCACACGTTTCCATAATGGAGGGTAGTAGAACTCACATCCTGTTATAGGACTGCAGCATTTGACTCCCTCTGGAGAGAGAGAGAAATGCATGAAAGGGCCTGAAAGAGGAGAGAAGAGTAGGATGAAAGGAATAAGAGCTTTAGTATTTCCCCGCCAGAACTGAGGATGTGGTTCCTCCAAGGAATCAACAGGACTGTCCAGTGTTCCCCACTTGTACGCCAACTCAGCCCCCCTCCTCTTCCACCGTTCCAGAAACAGAGTGGCCCACACCATATTGAACAGTGCAAACACCACACAGCAGATGTCATGTCTTGTCTGAAACACCCTAAACACATACATGCAGATGCTTTAAACTGTAGTGCATATTTATCATTGATTTCATCACTTTTTCATTTGCAAACCATTAGCAAGTAGCAGCCTGCAAGTGGACCTTTATTAACTTTATTTTAAATTATAGCAAGGAATCCAAAGTTTCAAAAGACACAAAATGAGTGAGGCTGAATCTGGGGGAACTGTGTATTAAATGATGTGCAATACATGTGGAATATTTCGGTTTGATGGAATGAGTTTGACTATTTAACTCAGTGTAAACATCATATAGCTTAAATGAAGAGCTGGACCCACCTGATACAGAATATGATCTCTTGAACTTTCTCTAGTATGCTATTTGATTGTTCTTTTGGTGATTAAAGTTGTTTTAGGCTATGACAGCTTCTCTCCTCACCTGATCTGACTTGGTGAGCATCCACAGCACAAAGCCAATCACAGCAGGATATAAGGTTGAAGTGTTGTAGAAACCTGGCCAGGCAAAATACACGGCAGTCTTCATCCCAAGGTCGTCACAGATATCATCTATGACATTATTTAAAAAAATAATGTAACATGAAGGTAAGAAGAAAAAAACATGAAGTATGATTCAAACTGATAAAATACGTTATTGTACTAGTATGTGAATGTCAGAGTTTCACTGTGTGAGTGTATCTTGTTCTACTGACCAAAGTGTTGTGTCTCACAAACAGCCTGGACCCAAGACTTCATCAGCTGACTCAGGATATTCGGCTCATGGAGAGGAAACACCTGCTGGATCATACCTTGTGCACTCAGCTCTGGGACCACAGAGACAATAATTAGTTACTGTAACATTAATTTGATCAAAGAGTGAAACATAGATCAAAGAAGAGAAGATATAAAATACATCTACTGACTGCAGTAAAATATCAGATTCATCACATTTGGCTTCTCATGATTTCAGACCAGACCAGATTATTTTTAAAGCCTGCCAAGAAAGCTGTTTAATAAAGACAAAAAACCAAGCATCTAGCAACACCGTACAGATAAATGATACAGTTTACTGATTGGCTGGCCCTCCAGGAAGTTGATATTATGAAGCACCTACCCATATTTGTCACATTGATTGTCCAGCCAGTATTTTATTGATGCTCTGCCTCTCCTGCAGCGAACAAGAGGAGAGCATAAATTCCTCTATGTTCCTCCTCCAAACTCAAGCTTCACCACTTTCCTCAGTGTCATCTTGTCAGACTTAAATGACTACACACAGTAAAAAAAATAAAATACACACTACTGTGTTATTCTATTGAAAACATCAATTTAACATGATGTTTGCCAAGTATACCAAGTGGCCCACCTGACAATTTCCTTTAGGTAGCTCCCATTCTCAAAAAGGTTGGAGACCCATAATCTAAAGAGGCTCCTTTTATTCTTCTCATGCTCTCTTCTCCCCTCTGGAAGGGGAAGGGGGGGGCATTGGAGCCAGAACCACCAGGCTAACAGCCTGCCCCAATCCCCCTAGCTCACTGTTCTCTTTCTTGCATGTCTAATGTAGCCTTGTGCTGCTTTTATTATTTTATTGTATCTGGTGAAAAAAATAAACTCATCCACATACAGTGCATGTAGGGGAGCTATAAATAATGTACTTACTTCATACCACATCATAGAGTGAGAAAGAGTAACAATAGAGGGCTGTCTGCAGCTGATGCAGCCTCACTGCTTGTGCAGTTACAGCACAAGCAGTGGAGTAATAAGCCAGCACATTAGCTTGCAGCAGCACATGTGGTTGAGCATGGTCTTCAGATGAGCCCCTGAGGACAAGTAGTATGTACATGACTTTTAACTTGATCAAGAGAAGATCAGCCAAAATGAGTGGAAGAGGCAAGGGAGGCAAACATTAGTAGTCTCTCTGTGTCTCTGTCTCACTTCCCTCTGCGCCCTTCTTGGACTTCCAGCCATCATGGCTCCTCTCGGCAGTGTTCCACCCTATGCCTCAAAATTCGGACAATTCTGGGTCCATTTGAAATATAATGGAGATGGTGAACCCCCTACCCGCGACTATGTTGGCGAAGTGCTTTTGTTTGACTCATGTTGGTTAAACACTAAAGACATTTACTCTTTCATTGCCCTGCCAAACAAGAGAGATTTCGAGTTGTGCTTCTTCAATGAAGCCCCACTAAGACGTTTCCTGGAAATTCACGCATCCAAGTCAGGAGACCCAAAATGGAAGGACTGGGCCATTGAGTCATCTATCCAAATGGACATTACCACTCTGGTTGTGAAATTCTGGACAGGCAGAATTCCAGATCATGACATTGAACTATATCTGAGCAGATACTGTGAACTAACTCAACAGGTTATAAAACCTGTTGACAACTTCGGTATCAGGTACGGAGTGTGCAAATACAAAGTGCGCATAAAGAAGGATTCAAACGGCCACCAGGTCTACATTCCAAACTCTATCTTCCTCGGTCCATATAATGGGCGCATCATCTACCCTGGTCAGTCCATCTGCTGCTTCATCAGCTCCTCCGACCACCAGGTGAAGCGCTGGAGGTGTGGCAACCTGGGCCACAAAGCAAAGGACTGCACGTCAGACGGTCTGTGCAGCTTGTGTGGAGTAAATGGTCACAACTTCTTCAGCTGTCCGGAGTCCTATGTCAACAAAGCCAGAGCACATCAGCAGCGTCCTCGCAGCCAGCCAGCCGCTCAGCAGCAGTATCCTGTTACACAACCGCCCGGCCCACAGCATGAGCCGGGATCTCAGCCTGGTGGTCGGAGGAGCCGCAGCCTCAGTGTCCTCACAGCCAGCCAACAACTCAGCAGCAACAGCGTCCTGTTCAGCCAGGCTACCTGCAGCATCAGCCTCGGAACCAGCCGGTTGTCCATCAGAAGCAACCTCTCATCCAGTCCACAGCCCGGCAGCCGGGAGACTCTCCTCCTTCTCCTCATCTGCTCGACGCCCCTCTCCCCGATCCCCAGCGAGGTCCTCGACTGCGAGATCCGCCTGCTACAGACGAACCTTTATCTGTCGTAGAGCCCTCAGCCATCCCTCCTGATGACTTCTCCTCTCGGTCAGGTGAGGGGAGCTCTAATGTTGAGAGTGATGTTGAGAGTAATTGTAGCGATGTTGATAGCGGAGATGACAATGAAAGACAAGTAGTATGACAGCAACACGGCAAGTGTCAAGCCAAGTAAATGTAGTTTTATGTAGCTACTTGAGGTTCAATGAGTGATGACTGATTCTTCATTAAGACAGTAAATCATGAGTCTCTTCAAAGTGAAGAAAATCCCTTGAATGTCAGTGTTGCCATGCCCCTCCCAAAGCCTTTTAAAGTAGTGATTCTTCAGACAGTTGATATATTTACTACACTTAATAAAATATTCAAGGGTGTGTGTGGTTCTCAAAGATAAAACCAATACATGGTTGCAATCCATGACAGCTCATGCATAATAAAATACAATTTGGGGTCCAAAATTAGCACATTTAAAAGTTTGAATTGG
This sequence comes from Scomberomorus guttatus, assembly GCA_038419695.1. Classification (NCBI taxonomy): domain Eukaryota; kingdom Metazoa; phylum Chordata; class Actinopteri; order Scombriformes; family Scombridae; genus Scomberomorus; species Scomberomorus guttatus. The sequence continues at coordinate 28,070,617 of CM076452.1, forward strand.
CCAGTAAATAAAATGTGAAATGTGTAAAATAAACTGTCATTGGTTGGTAAGTAGAATTGTGATGGACATCATGTAGTCATTTAATCCATACTTTTCTGATTCATATTGATAATAAATTCAGACCAGTTAGTAGAAAAGTTTTCACTTTAACATGAAAGAATACACGTTCTGTTGATCATTATGAAAGATACATTCTCCCCAAAAGGCAGGTAGCCTTATTCTGTTTATAGGCCTAAACATTGTTAATGTTAATATAGCATTTTTTTATTATGCCTACTGTAAAATACAGTACACAGAATGTAACATATTTTTTTGGTTACACTGTAAAGCACTTATAGATGCTAATGTCATAAAAAGTACAGATTGTGGTAGGTAGACAATTTTTAAAACTCTGATGTGTACAACTGGCATCATCAGAAATAAAAATAAAAGGACTTGTTTACTAATGCACTGTACCAGTTTAAGTATTAAGTAGGCCTATTAGAATAGGACTATGATATAAATAGGCCAAAAGACCCCCAGATCTCTGGAGATACCCTCTATCAACTTATCAAATTCTGTGACTGTCCACATGGGTCACCATCTCCTTTGTCAAGGAGAATCCAAAATGTAAGGGTATTTCCAGGGAATCTCAAAACCTGCCCTATGTAAAGACAAGGCTACTACTATATTGAATGAAATTTTACTAATTTTTTACTAATACTACTTTGATTACCTGATATCAGACAGAATTGTCAACTGTACTTGGTGGGGTGGGTGGATTCAAAGGTCTGGACCCAGGCAACTACTTTAACACAACAGTGATTAAACTCATGAATTATTTTGAATTGTACAGCATTTCCTCATACAGAATATTTTATTCCCTTTAACACCAATCAGGAATTATTTTTAACGTTTTAACCATGAATTATGATTATTAAACCTTTTAATCATGAAATTGACGTGTTTCTCTTTAAATTATTAAGTGAATAACAGCACAAAATCATAAATCTTACATACAGTACCTCACATTCCTATATTCAAGGTTATAGTTAAAGTGCACATATTCAGTAGTCTTCTTAAACATACCACAAATTATTATTTGCCCTGGCAGTGCATAACAGGGCAACCATGCTGCAAGTGTACATAGTATAACACTGACAAACATACAAAAGTAATCAAATTCAGCATCAAAGTAAAAGAATTGAGCGACGACTCATATTTTATATTTTCTATCAAATTATCAATACAGAAATATGCTGCTTTAACTAGAGCTTCAACACTCTTAATATCACAGCTGTAAATATAATGTTAAGTTCATGTATCAGCAAGGAAAACACAAGCTTTATTGCTGAATCACTGAATCATTTTCAGGTTCAACATTTGAGACAAGACACACACCTTCAGGCCTGATTTGGTATAAAGCCCACTCACCACGGCAAAGTACAGGCCACAAGTGGGATGTTAGTAAGACAGGACAAAGACTATTGGTAACTGTCACAATATATGTGCATATGTATAGTTGTAGTTAGTGCAGTCCAGACTGAGGAGTCCAGCAAGCTGTTACTAATAATGGTCATTTTGTGCCAATACTGTAAATATGAGATATGTTCTGTGACATAGCCTATCTGTGTGTTCTGTTGCATATCGGATGATTCCACATAATGGCATAATCAATAATACAACGTAACCTAGTAAGCCGAAACCAGTAGTGCATGGCTGGTGGTCCTGTAGGCTATTAATCGGGCTGATTAAATATAAATTTGTAAAACAAAATAAGTTTGTAAGAGCAAGAGACTTAAGCACTGAGTTAAATTAATTCAAAAAAAGAGGAAAATAGGGTTGTAAACCTAAAAAGCTTTGTTTATGAATAAATAATTTTTCCACTAAAATTTAAGAAATTAAAACATAGTTAAGAGATTTATTACTCACATTGTCATAGCAGCAAACTATTATAATTATTTTTATATTTATTTATTTTAATAATAAAAATTATTAATCTTAAATTATCAGAGAAACAAGCTGAGCAAAGCAGCAGTTAGGCTTGCAGCCTGTCCCAGATGTCCCGTGACAGTGTCGGGAAAAACACAGATTTTTAAGTGAAACTGCTTTATTCAGTGTTTTTACCAGTTTTAATACCCGTGTATGTTTGTTTTGGAGAGGAGACCTCTGCGGATAATTCGGCTCCCGGTAAAAACCTGCTGAATGTCTGGATCTTAAGTTATCAGAGAAACAAGTGATGTGGTATTTTTGTGAACCTAAATGACATTTAAAGGTAGAGTACAATTTGAATAACATTTAAAGAAAAGTTAAAAAGCTGATGCGTGAGCCTGTTTAAAATCAGAAAAGCAGCAAGGTTATGTTAAAAATTGTGTAAACTTGATGAAACTCAAACCTGTGTTGAATTACATGAATTGTGGTTAAAGAACACATTGTTTAAAGATCTTTTTTTAAAGACCCTTTTAAAAACCAATTGGAAGAAAAGTAACTTTCTAATGGTGTCTTATGGGCCCACTGAGTTTTAAACATGTCAAGACTTGCCCAGAGCATATAGATTACATCATCTGCACCTGGCTATGCCAGAAGGATGAGGTGATGGTGTATGCCATCCTTTTGATGATAGACACCATTAGAAATGGACCCAAAAGATTGGTTCAAACTGTTGGTTTCCGGAGCCACCTCGGGTTTATTGTTGTATTACTTGCTTATTAGTTTGTTACTTAAACTCAATCACATCTGATCCTGACCTGCATCCAGTGTTTTCTTCAGAAGATTTTCAAGACTCCAGTAGCTTAGTGAAAAAGGCATTTTTGACAAAGTGCTGAGAAAAGTTCTGGACCTCTTTTGGCCCGTGACCAGAACATTTTGTTCACATCACAAGCTGAGCAAATGTTAGCAGCAGCTAGGCTAGTTGCCCCTCCTGGATTTCCTGCATCAGAGAAACACTGATTTCTTACGTGAAACTGCTTTATTCAGTGTTTTTACTGGTTTTAATTCCCGTGTACGTTTATTTTGGAGAGGAGGTGACCTCTGTAGATAATTTGACTCCCGTTAAAAACATGCTGGACATCTGGATCTTATCAGAGAAACAAGCTGAGCAAACGTTAGCAGCAGCTCAGCTGGCAGCCCCTACCGAATGTCCTGTGTCCACCGAACAGTGTCAGAAAAACACTGGCTCCCTTGTAAACTATTTGCCTTCAAGAACACTGTGATCATCTGCTGCAGGTTTATTGGAGTTTCCCAGCAACAGACGAAAGAAAATCAGGGATACAGCCTTTCTCAGTTACGCCCCAAAATTATGGAACACACTACCAGGAAGCCAGCTCGCTAAATATTTTTAAAAGAAATCTAAAAACTTATCTCTTCACTTTAGCCTTTAACTAGCTTTTCTCTTCAGTGCTTTAGTGTGCACTGCTACACTAAAATGTTGTATTTTACTTTATTTTATACATTCTATGTATTCTATGTTTTAACTTTGTTTTTATTATATTTTATTCTTATTATTCAGTATGTATTCTATTTTATTTGTCAGTGGGTTTTATCTTCCACCTTATATTATGCATTCTATGTATTTTTAGTTTCACTTTATCTATTTTATCTTAATTTTATTATCAAGTGGGCTTTATTATTATTATTATAATTTTTATTGTGAAATTCAATAAAGGTCTTTAAAAACGCAAGAATTTGATTAATGCTGTCTAGCCAGCTAACAGAATTGACCTATTTACCTTGAGATTATATTAGACTCATTAAAATCTAATGTAAACTAAATAAACAGTTTTTTGGAAATGGTTTGTGAAACCAGCCTGTAATAAGGCCTGAATATATTATGAATATACTTTATGAATATGATATTGCTGCTTAGTATCACAGAGTAGGCCTAGCTATTTCTTATCTCTCCACAGGAACATTGGTGAAGTTCCTATCAACAAAAAAGGAACATGCCCCAACTCCAGGTCCTGATACTGATGAATGTGAGTTTATTGTATCCTAATGGTACTGATGACATATACCATGTCCTCTAAAAATCATCATGACAATGCGTTGCCTTTTATTTTTTCTCATCAGGTCCATCAACTTCCACCATCTCCGGCACTTTAGCAACAGCAACACCATCATCCATTACTAAGGAGTTTATTTATTACTGTTAAGTATTCAGATAAGATTATTACATTTGTTTGTTCTGCTAACATTAGTGTGTGTTTAGGGCTAGATGTTGATGAGCATTGATCTCATAATGTGGGGTTTATTCCCAAAGAGAAATAACTTTTTAAAGAATTAGTTTGTTATTTATACATATATTTTTATATAGTTGTATACTTTTTATATTTGTATACTTTTTACTTTATGCTTTTAAGTTATTTACATTTATCTTATTTCTTTAATATTGAACTGTGTTTTTATTGTAACTAAGGGGTTTATTATATTTGTTTGTTTTTTTGCTGTTAATATAAATGTGTCAAAATAAAAATGTTTAAATTCTATAAATGCTTTTTGATTAATATCTGATTATTTAATAGGTGTTCTGGGGAATGTAATGGCAATGAAAGTTGGTCAAAGGGCCCCGTGGGATTTTCTGCCTGGGGCCCATCAGACTCTAGAATTGCCTCTGGATGTCCACATCCCTCCTCTCACAGTTTGTAAATTCTGGATTATGATTATTACAGGTGCTGGTGATATGAACAAGCCACTTGTTTAATCCAGATAAGAGATAAATACAAATGTTGTACAATATCTGCACTTGTTAATCACATGCCTATTACTTCCACATAGAAGTGTTGCTTGTGCTATTGTTGGCATTGCACTGTTCTCTTATCTATGTTTCTGCAATCTCTGATTGCACATCAACAAGGCATCGTCATGCCTACAGAAAGAAAAGACTATTGTGAGCAGCAAAATTTTCCTCTGGGTAGTCCTTATTAGAGAAAGAATAACTCTCAATCTTTTATCTTACATTGCTATAATAATAAATGACTTTAAAATGAATGCTCTGAAGATGCTCACGAGACCAAACAAACTGCAGTCTAAACATGATTCAAATCAGAGCCTAACATGATGCCTAAGTTCTTGTTATCTGTGTATGTAGCCAAATAACTAATGATTTATGGATAAAACATAAATCAAAACAAGTGGCTGGGATCACTTTTAGAATATTTGTGTCATGGGGAGATGTTTAAGATCTTTAAAACTTTAAAAGTCACATTTTTGAAAGACATCAAGACTTTGTACCACTTAGCTTTTGTGTCTCACGCACGCAGTTCCATTGCAGGCTATGGAGGTCCCCTCTTTGACAGGTGACAAGTAAATTGCCTCTTGGCAATAAGAAAAAAAGCATATTTGCAGTATACTGTGAAGAAAGACCTTTAAAGAAAATTTTTGTTTCTGAAAAATAAGCAGAAACAGTGGTCCACACTTGGTCGATCTAGAATGATAGTGTACTGTTGGTAAAGTAGGAATGTAACATTAATATACGAATGTATTCTGTCCTCGCAGATTCATCATGTTGCATAGCTAAACAGATAACACAAAACTTAGTAGGCTGTACTTCATGTTGAGTGTGATGTACTGAAGCTTAGGTTGTAAAACTGCAAGCACAAACACAAGAATACATAACACATTACACAGTTACAATGAAATATCTGCAACAATATTACAACAATTTTCTTCTTCACAGGTTTCCAAATGAGATAAGTAACAGTTAGCCTACATAACTTATACAGACCAAGTAGCATAAATTTGCATTGATAATGTGTTAACTTAGAAAGTAGCCTATGCTAGAGATTAGCTTAGATGATTAGCTCAGCAGCTGGTTAGCTCTTCTCATAAAACTGATGACAACAAAATCATATTCGTCATTTAACAGCGTTTTTTAAGCACATAATTAAATTACAGAGGTAAGTAACCATACTAACAGACAGATCTACTCTAAGGATCAAACCAAAAAACTCTGTGGGGCTACACTGAGCCTGCATGTGCACTGCTGGGCTGTGCTGTGTAGACTTAAAAACAAAGTGGAGGATACAGCACTTTGAGAACCTTAAAAGTACAGTACCTCAACCTGCCTGTAGGTGTCACTTATTTACAGCAAACACTGACTGGTGTCAGAACAGTATGCCTCTTGTGATTCTACATTTCATGAACAGAATTTCTGCTGACCTCCTGTTGCTACATGGTGTAGCTATTGACAGACTAAGGGTTAGGGTCAAAGGTTAGTTTTGGCTGGGGGTGTTATGGAATAAATGTAGTCATTGGAGGTAGTAGATGTAAAATGATAGTGTGTGTGTGTGTAAAGTGGAGAGAGGAATGAAAAAGCAAAAACTGCTCAAAATCACTGTAAATAAGAGAAAATTGTGAATCACGTGTGTGTGTTTGTGTGTGTAGGAGGGCAATGCATGAGTGTGTGCAGTCGAGCAGTATCCTTGCCAAAAGGCAGGTTAAAGACAGTATCTGATTAGATCTGACTAGACTGACTCACTGACCTACACACACACACACACACACACACACATACACACACATGCACACAGAAAAAAGGTGGCAAAAGCCACCTATGTCCACAGCCTAAAACCTTACAGTACATACAGTAATGGTGCTGTTTTTCTTGTTAATGAAATAAAAAAGAAAAGGTGGAACAGAGCAGAACACATCCCAAACAGCCACAGATGCAGCAGCAGAAGCTGCTTTATTTATAGGGTGAAATACACCTTTCTTTATTGTAATCAGGTAAGTGGAACGACTTTGACAAATATTGCCATTTCCACCAAAGTGAGGTATACAGCGTGTGTGTGTGTGTGTGTGTGTGTGTGTGTGTGTGTGTGTGTATACATTGCAAGTAATTTGCAAATTGGGTCCAATCAGGCAGATTGCAGTAAGCAGGAGACCCTCTTTAGAGCCCCAGTTAACACAGAAACCTCCATCCCTGTCACTGCTAGGAGACCTTCTGTCATGAACACACCAAACCCTTACTCAGTGCTCTATTACCAAGGTAACTGTGCTCCAGAGGTGGAAATATAAGAACTCATTGCACATCAATGTTAAGATTTAAAGGAAAATTCCGGTTGAAAATAATTATTACATTCCCATCAGCCTCAGCTGTACTTTGTGTTTAGTTCTAATTAGCTAATGTTAGCATGCTAACTTGCTTAACTGAGGTCGTTAACATGGTAAACCTTATACCTAACCTTATCAGCTGATGTTAGCATTTAGCTCAAAGCACCACTGTAAGTACAGCCTTGCATAGCCACTAACATGGCTGTAGACTCTTAGTCATGTTTCCAATGTAAAGTTACATTTGGAATCTCATGTTTACGGAAAACCTCAATGTTCTCAAGACAGAAATTTACTAGATAATTTTACAATACAAGTCAATCTTAGGCCATTTCTCTGCCAGAATAAAACACCATATCAATTCAAAATGTATCCAAATTTCAAGAATGACTTGATTCAAATTGCTGAATATATCCAACAACAACGGTACAAACCTCTAACAGTGCCAGTAGCTGTGCTGTGACAGGATTCCAAAAGGGATACTCTGACATTTTGGGAACATTTTGGATTGCTTTTTGATATCAGTCTAATTTCTGTGGGTTTAATATAGAAGTAATTTTGTGATGTGTTTAGCCTAGCCTTGCAAAAAGACTGGAAGTGGGGAGAAAAAAGCTTGCCTGCTGTCAGAGGTCAGCACCTTCATGGTTATATTTACACATTGTACGTGCATACACAAGTACAAATATAAAACCGAACTCTGAAGAAGTTGAGGAATTGCACCTTTGCCCCATCCCGAAAAAGGAAAATATCCAAATTGATTATGAAGTTTATAAAAAGGGCATGACAATGTATTGCCCATTTTAAATGCTTGTGATGACAGTTAACAGCCACTTGCCTAACATTATTGGTGAGAAAAATTATTTGATGTTTACTTCCAAAACTTCAGAGGCCCAATGTAAACGGGCATTCAAACCAGAAATATCACTGAATTTAAAAGAGAAAAACCGAAGATGTTGCGCTGGGAGTGTTGCCACAGGTACTGATGTGAAGATGCAATTCAACTCAGGAAGTCCAGTTTGAGTGAGTGAGTTTGAAGGCTTGAAGGCTTATCAGATGCCAAAACGTGAAGTTTATAACACAATGAGACAGGATTGTACTACTCTGGAAAGTTATCACAAAGACAATTATTTTATCCTACATTATAATGCTTATAGACTGAATTGTAAGATTACACTCTTCATGTTACAAATTAATCTACCAGGAATGTGCTGTTTTATGTAATTGACTGACCAGTTAAGTGTGTTGCATTGCATTTTTGTGCTATTGTGAGTCTGAACACACCTTACCTTACCCACTTCACTACTCTGTAATCAGTGTTTTTACACAGTAACGTGCCCTTTTTAATCAAGATTAATTTAGTTCAGTTACCCATTGGACATTTGGATGTATGCACTTTGTTTTCATATGGTTACATGATTTAAGCAAAATCACTTGTTTAGGGAAAAGGATTGATATAATTTACATTTATAATTTAGCCTGCATTGTACATTTAGCCTGTATGTGTTTTTAGCCCCTGATCGAGGCTGTGTGATTCTGCTGCAGTAACTTGAGTGGGTGGGTCAAAAGCCAGTGAACTAGAAAGACGAAATCAAGGCAGAGATTACCAGGATGATGCTGTGTGTGTGTGTGTGTGTTTGTGCAACCAGGTCCAGTTGGACCATATGTGTTCTGAGCCCCTGCAGCCTGTCTTTGCTACAGCACACCTTCAGCAGATTGTGTGTGTGTGTCTGTCTTGAGCAGACTACAGCACAGTGCAGTCATGTGTAATGCCTCACCACAGAGTGAGTTCAGCTATGTCTTCATTAGATGCTTTTCACTCACTCACTCTCTGTCTCTCTCTCTCAAACACACATACTCACACATAATAAAGTGAGAGTGACAGAGAGATAGAGAGAGAGAGAGAGGCAAGGAGAACGTGTACTTCCCAGTTTTCTGTCTTCTCTCACATCATCTGTGTCAGAGACACAGTGGGTAGGGGTCAAGGATGTATTATAAGAGCTGGATAGCAGACCAAAAATGGCACCCATTCAGTCCAATAAGAATTGCTTGGCTGGCGCATACACCAAAAAAAGTTTCGAGCTTCCGGGTTTGCTTCCATGTTGTACGGCCCACTGAATATGTGCAGTGGTGTTTCCCCCGCTGGCCCTGCCCGCGATTTCCTGCTTGGCCCATAGACTTTACATTGTGATGACATCATGGATCTTTAAATCACCTTTCTCAGCTCAAGGTAAATTTTACAAATATAAAATCTCCACAGATCAAAAGAGTCATAATTTACCTTGTTTGCAGTTGGAAGTGTCCTGTCAGCAGTTTTACAGACGTCTCTTTTACAATGGCGGTCTATATGGAGAAAATGCTTTTTGGGCCACAAGGGGATTTTACGCTGCAATACCGTGAGTGACCACTGGGAAAATTTGGCTGCAAGGCTAAGCAGCGGCGCCCTATCCAGCTCTTATAATACATCTATGATAGGAGTACACCACTATACACTTAGAAAGTACATAGACATGCATACACACACACACACACACACACACACACACACACACAAAATGAGCAGTGTGTTATCTTCTGGTCAGCTGAGTTAAAGAGACAACACACCAACATCAACTCTGAGTCATGGCAACATTACTTCCTCCTGACCTTGGATATTACATCAAATTCTAAAAATGACAAACTGGAATATATATAAAAATGTTGAGAGACTAAAACTGTTCCACAATGGAAATGAAGGTGCAACTCTGGGAAAAAGTGAAAAAATTGTGGATGACAATGCAATAACTTGCACACTGCTGACAGCTTGGAAAACAGCAACAACTTAGAGGCTGATCTAGATATGGTTTATTATAACTTGGGTCTTATTTCTATAGTTTCGGTCATGATTTCTATCACTTATGATGAAAGTCCAATAGGACAAGACAGGTGGTAAACAACAGTTTAGCAAGATTACCTAAAAGGTAAAACTGAAATGGAGTGCACCTGAAATGTTGCTAATAACCAACTGTGTATGCACAACTATGAATAACCAGAAATCTGGGCATTGTGATTGATTACCAACTAATTTTCACTGAGCATGTTGTATCTGTCACTCGGTCACGTCGCTTCACATTATATAACATCAGAAAGATCAGGCCCTATATGCAGGGCAATGTGGTTGTGCCACAGTAAAATAAACTAATCAAACAAAACTAGGCTGAACTAATTACTATCTCTGAAAACAGAAACCCAAACTAAAGACCCAACTACAGTGGGGACACCAACCAATAAACCAAATGTATTGTTGGGCCTCAACCATGGGGTCAGACAAAGGCAGGCCTGAGGCAAGCTCTGAAGCCTGACAATGAAGCTTCAGAGGCTTTGTTCCCTGAAACAAAGGAGCAGCGCCAAAATGCTGCTCACAGATTCCATCTCCCATGATGCTTTGCAGTTCACACCTAAGTGAGAACTCTAAGCAGGAAGCTCCAACTCTTGTCTCTGATTGGCAGAGATGCACCAACACCACCGGGAGTCATGGCAACACAGCCATGACATCACTGCACTTATGAAGAGGCTGCACAAATGTCAATCAACATGTAACAGCTCTGGGAGAAGCTTTGCCTCTCTGTCAGCCAGTTTACTAAAGGAGGTAACTCTGTGCATGTGGACTTTTTCCCCACTGACTGGAAGATTCAACCCTTGCTGGACAAGCTCAAACTCACCGGATCCGAGAGAGAGACCGCTGCTGTTGCAACCCAGCACTCTCACTGCCAGCAGAAGGAAGAAAAGGATTTCTTCACGAAGACCATCATTGTTATGACCGACCATCTTGCTATTGTTCTAACCGACACTGCGGTCACATCCGCTATTTGCTTCTCGCTTGACTTCATCTCGCAAGATCATGTCCGCCGTCCTTGAGATCGTGTGACGTCATCTCACGAGATCACATCCACATCAGTCACCTGAAATCTTGTGTGACGTCATCTTCCCAGATCACGGTTGCCATCTTGCCCACACACACACAGAGACACACACATGCATGCTCCCGCTTGCATGTGTTTTCATTTGTACATATGCTGTATATGCAACTGTATTATTGCTTAGGTAGTGTTAGATTTTAAGAGTGATTTATTGATCAAAGCATTTGCTCACTTTGTTAACTTTGCTATTGTTTAATAAACACTGTTATATCATGAAAGAGAAGTCTTGTGATTATTGTGCTCATTTATTGTAAAAGGTGGCTGATTGAGAGAGTCAGAGCTCAGATTCACACCTTCATTGTTCACTTGGGATCCCAAGTGAACCTTGTTTATTTGACTACCTTATTGTTTGGTTATTGGTCCCAGTTTCCGGGTGGTGCCCCGTATTATTAATTCATATTAATAATTGATTTTTTTATTAATTAATAATTATCTCTGATAATTATTAATTATTGCTAATAACCAACCAGCTCCCAAACAAAGACCCAACAGTATCTAACAAAAGTTACCTACATGAGTGAAAGTGTACAGGTACAATGACCTACCAAATGTCCTTAACCTTTTTTATTCCTAAACAACTTTTACCTAACAAAGTACCAATAGCTCATACACAGACAAGTCAAGGGTAGAGAATGAGAGAGCCTCACACTCGAGTTCTGGGCCCTGGGGCCTGTACTTGTCACATCCTGCCAGGACTTTCTGTTTGTGTTTGGACTCTTTGTGTTTTGTTCTTTTGGTTTTACTGGGTTACACTTATGTTGCCTAGTTCTTTGGCTCATTTGGTTTTGCTCATGTATGTTATTTGACTTATCTTTGAAGGACCTTCTTGAGTTTTGTATTCTGGGACAATTTATGCTGGGTTGTCATTGAGAGGTGCTGTGTTTTCTGGGTTTTGGTTTGCTCTGTGTTTCCCCTGTGTGTTCCTTCACTTCTCCTGTGTTCGTGTGCTCCTCCTCACACCTGCCCTGCATTATCCTCGTTGGCCCTGCTCCCAGTGTCTTCCCCAGCCTTTCAGCTCTAAGCCCGCCGTTGTGTTGTGCCACCAACTTTTCCTTCGTGTCAGCTTAGTTTAGTTCCTGTTTTATTTTGGAATTTTTTCTCCTTGTGTTTTGTTACCTTTACTTCCTGTGTTTTCCCACCTTTGTTGATTGCCTCATGTGTTTCACCTGTGTCTTGTTTCACTCACCTGTGTTCAATTTGTAATCAGCCCCTGTGTATTTATCGTCCAGTTTTCAGTTCAGTCTTTGTCGAGTCGTCTGCTCAGTTAGCTTTGTTTTGTTCTGTTTAGTCAAGTCTGTTCAGTTCAGTTGTTCCACTCAGCCCAGCCTGCTTTTGTTTTGTGCCCGCTAGTCTTTTAAATAAAGATGGTTTTCTTCAGCCCTGCTTCCTGGTCTCTGCATTTGGGTCCACCTGCTCCTTAACCCATGACAGTACTATGAAGCAAGTTCAACATACTCCGGATATCTTTTCGTTAGCTGGGTTCAGTGAACCTAACATTGGCCGTCCAGATAACCAGTACTACAAAGCTGGCTATCAACTAGCTCAGTCAACTCTGGGTTTTCCTATACAGCTACAAGCGTGTTCATGTGAAAGAGACGGGGTTGTTAATCATCAGAATGGTGAATGAAGTATTTGAGTACATGAGATGAAACGGTGATACCAAGTAACTGTGGGAAACTTCTGTTTTAGGGACAGAAGTCAGTCATATTCAACAAAGTGAAATGTAAACGATAGCCTATTATTATACAACAGAATAAGAAGATGTAGAAACACTAGAAATTAGTTTTCTACATATTAAAAGTAGCATAAGGCTTAAAATATATGTAGGTATTATTAAATATGACTTGAGTATTTATTGCTATTTAGTTGGTTGTAACCCTGAAAACCCAGAGTTAAACCTGAAGTTACCTCGCTAACCCCGAAATCCTGCTTCATAGTACAGGCCTCTGGTTTACTTCAGAGGATCAGATAAAAACCTTTCAACAGTCATCATTCCTGCATGTGTCACTCTGGGTTTAAAACAGCGTCTAACAGAGGGATAGTTTACAACACTATATACATAATGAATGATGGTTATAGCTGCATTTTAATTGTGCAATTTTTTTTTTTTTATTCCTGAAGGCATTTCTGTCAGTGTTGATCCTTTTTTTTTTTATTCCATCACTGCAGCTCAGAATAACGCAAGGTGACTGCTTGATAATTGGAAATGGAAACTAAAACCTCTGTTATCTTTTATTAGAAAAATAATCCACACTATTAATTAGCTCCCATGATTATAAAATCAACATTTTGGTCAGATAGACCTCATCGGGCATTGCCTTTCTTCTCCTTTCCAACTTTTTTACATGTGCATCAAATATTTAAAATAGTTTGCTCATCATCAAAAAAAAAAAAAAAAAAAAAAAAAAACCCACTCTACACTACAGACTTTTAAACATTTATCACACTTATTTATATTTACTTTGAATATTTGGAAATTATTTCTAGAGTTTCTATCACTGACTACAAGTCTGACTAATTTTAGTGATGTTTCTGTGTTCCCAGATCTAATTAACTAGGTGTATAGAATGTTGTTATGACTGATAGCGATAATAGCTAAAACTACAAAAATACAAAACAGGAATGATCCAATACCACATTCTCATGAATTCTCATTCCTTGCTTGGTATTTGAGAAGTTTGCACATGTGAAATTGTCAGCAGTACTCAAAGTCTTAGTGTACACAGTTTAGACTTTACAGTGTGGAACTGCACACACCTGTTGCTCATTCTCTTGTTAGCCCTCATACCGTTGTCTGCCTCACCAGCTGAAGTTTATTAATTTCTTTGTACTCAGGATTTAACTTTTTCTTTGGTCAGATCATCTAAGAAGCTTGTTTTTGCATCTTTTTAATGCATGACAAATTAAAAGACAATACACCAATAGCCTGTTAGATGTTTTAAAAGATAGTGAATTTATGGCCTGTAGTGAGGTTAAAAAGATCATACATTCATGAGTAACAGTTCATAAGAGTTGTTTAAAACCATAGTATTTTGTTTCAAATTGATTATGTTAAAAAGGGTTAAAATGTTAAAAAGAAATTGATTACTTTAATTAATTTAATTGTTGTTTTATTTCTATATTGTTTCATTGGTGATTGCATTATTGGTCTTAATCTGTTAGCATGAAGTTGATAGCTTCTGTCTCCACCCACATCCCTGTAGGAAATTGCAATATTTTAGCTCTCACTAAGGAAACCCCACCCCATTACTCTCGTGATTTTTTTTGTCCGTTTTCAGGTATGTTTGTATTCTAAACTCCTAACTGGTCGTTATAATTTGCGAACATGTTTAAAGTATCAGGAGTGTTTATGCAACATTTTCAGTAAGTTAGAGTAAAGTTTTGTTGAGTGCAGCAAAATGTGTGGACGGAGGCATTTGTTGTCTTCTGTGAATTCACATGTACACATGCATAAATTTATTTAGCAGTTAGTTGTATATGGTGTATTTAGCATTATTGGTGAATTTTGTGAGAGTTTACTGAGCCATAGCTACCTGTTGCCTGCCAGTAATAGTTGTAAAAAAAATAGGAATTATGTCTCAGGGATGTACTGTAAACTATAAAATCACAACAGTATTGTATTATATTGCATGGCTGTTGCACTGGATTGCATTATGCCTCTGTATTTTGCTGATGTGGCACACTTCTATCCTCTTTCTGTTGTATTTTTTTTTTTTCATTTGCTGCATTTCAGTCTTACTACATATCAACTGGGCATACTCCCTTGAAGGTTGCTGTGCATATTAATGGTCCCAAGAGCATGACTGCTAATGATTTCTGTGACCTTCTTACCTTTTCTTTAACTAACACCATCAGTCCAAAATTTCCATTATGTTCACTTGAAAATTTCAAAATCTAACATGAAATTTACTGAGGATGATCGATGCTCTATAAAAGACCCTGTGGCCTTTCCTGTATCGCCACCCTCAGGTCAGACGGTGTATCCTCAGTATGTTGTTTTTGTTTCAGGCATCACTTTGATTTTTCTCTCTTTGCATGCTGTGTTGTCAGTTGTCTGCCCATGCAGCCTGATCAGTGGCTGAATGAAGAATCAGCACTGAATACAAAATGCTGCGAGTGTCTGTGAGTGTTGCTGTTCTAGAGGGTATGGAGTGTTTCACACAAGCAGCTGACATTATTCGAACTCTGAATGTGTCTGAGTGTGATTCGAGCTGTCACACATCATCTGAGGCACGTTAGAAAACTAAAATAGAAGTCTAGATTATAATTATGGTGGAAAAGCAGCTGATTTTAGCCTTTAATTTAAGATCATGTATTAAACATCCTGTAACCTGCACTAAACTGAATTACACTGATGGGAGTTTGCAAAATGATGAGCACTATACTGGTGGTTAATAAGATTTTAGCTAGAATTTATTTAGGAAAATAGGAATGTTATGTTTTTATTTTGACATTAGTATTAACGAAAATATTTAAAGTGTTTTTTTGAAAAACTATTCAAGACAGACATAGACAACACTTGTAGATAAGGTCCAATCATGATCTAAGTACTTTTTCAGAGATTTGCTCATCCAAAAGGCTAAATGAATGTCATGGCTTAGGATGATGAATATCATACAAAATTCAAGCTAGTGGAATTAAATACTAATTGGAAGTTGACTGTAATTTAAGAATGAGACTGAGCCAAGATCATTTGTACCTTTTTCTCTGGTCCAGCCCCCCTTCTCTCCTCCCTCCCTCCCACTTCAACTCATTCATCCAATCATTGCACACGTTTGGATCTTATATTTTGCCTCTTCTCATTCATAAACTGGCCTTTTCCTCATTGTCTGTCTTGCTTATCTCACAGGCAAGACATCGTCACCCCAACTCCACCTCCCACCAGAGGGCTCAGGACTTTTTACTGGGGCAGTCTCAGACACCCTCCTGCAGAGCACTCCAGCCTTGGTTGGTCATGTTCATCTCATATTCGTGTGGTGAAGTCTCCTCTAGTTGAACAATTTTTACACTGGCCCTCAAAATTCCACATTATGACAGTAAGGAGACCTGGGGTGACCTTGTGGCTTACAGGTTACCTCCACATCTCTCCTTCACTTCCTGTAATCTCCCTACTCTTACTATCTAATAAAACATTTTTTTAAAAAGGAGACCTTAGAGCACCACCTGGTGTATTTGTCTTACAGTGATAGTTTAGTTTAGTTTAGTTTAGTTTATTAGGATCCCCTTTAGCTACAGCATTGCAACAGCTATTCTTCCTGGGGTCTACAAAAAAAACAAAACAACTTTACATTGTGACAACGCAACCATAACAACTTACATCATAAGTAAGTTGATGTAATGACCTTTATTATTGTTTACTTTTATAAACATTACAACTTAAGAGGACAAAAACTAGAACACACACACAGACAAGAAAAGCTCCTAACAGTACAATAATCAAAAAATAGCACCCACTATTCTCTTCAGTTTCTCTCAGCCAATCATCTGTCATTTGAGTCAGAGCAGTAGCTGTTTAATGCCCTTCTCTTTATGCATGCTGAAAATCAGTGGTTATTCATAGAAAAATAGCATTTAATCTGTTCACACACTATTCTTTCCATAATTTTACTTAAAACAGGTAATAAACTTATAGGACGACTATTAGATCCAGAGAATGGTAACTTCCCATTTTGGGGCAGTGGTATTATTTTGGCAGTTTTCCAGTCTTGTGGACATAGACTTTTGATGAAACTGTGGTTTATAATATGGCAAATAGCAGAGGCAATTAAACAGCAACCAGTATGAGGAGTTTCCTGTTAACTCCGTCAACCCCTGGTGGTTTATTTTTACAAGTTTAAGCATGTTTTCTACCTTACTTATACTTACTCTGTCCAATTTTAAAATTACAATTTTTACCTTTCATTATTTTATTTTTTATGAATAAATAAGATATTTTGTTATCTATTTTTGTCATGTTATTCCTTAAATTATCTACTTTACCTATGAAGAAATTATTAAAGTGGTTAGCAATATCTGTTGGTTTGGTGAGGAAGTTTCCTTCCGTCTCTAAGAAAGATGGAGTGGGTTTGGTGTTCTTGCCCATTAGATCATTCAGTGTATTCCATAATTTTTTACTATAGTTTTTAATATCATTAGTCCTATTTTCATAATACAATTTCTTTTTCTTCTCATTTAACAAAGTACCAAAATTCCTTAATTTGCAATATATTTGCCAGTGCCTTTTCTGGATCTTTTTCCCAGTAACACAATTGAACAAAACACACACATATATAAGATAGCTTAAAGATTACTTTAGATGTAGGATTGGACACTTTCGTTTTCCAACTAAATTATGGTCGCTACAACCTATAGGTACAGATACTGCTTATGATCAATACAAGTCAAAATTTGGGTGCTATCTCTTTTCAGCCATATTCTAGTTGGTTTATTGGTTGGTTAATTACTTGTGACAATCCACATGCATCTTCAACAGTTATAAGTTTGTTTTTCAATGGACAGCTCAGCGAATTCCAATCTCATGCTCACTCCTCGCAACCGGACATGATGTCACCTTCTGAGTGAAGCTCTATGTATTACGTGATGAAGTAAGCTTTTCATTTGTGCATTGCCATTTGTAGTGGATTCTTTGTGCCATAGCCCAGGCTGGATTACCAACCGGGTAAAGCGGGCAACTGCCCAGGGGCCCCAGACCCTCCAAAACCCCAGGTTTGCTCCATTTCAATTTGATTATTAGAAGATTTGTTAGAACATTGCGGCACTGAAGTACAACTTCAACTCTGATAGGTCCTCCATCTTGTGGTCCTGGATGTGAAGAGGGACTCCATGTCAAAATCCAGTTTTAAGACATTAAGTGTATTAGTGTATATGGTGTTCATTTGTTGTAAAGTTGTATTTTAGTGTATAAAATGTCAGAAAATGGTGAAAAAAGCCAATCATTATTTCCTGAAGCCCAAGTTAATGTATTAAAATTAATTGTTTTGTCTGACCAACAGTCAAAAATCCATTAAACATCATGGAAAACTAGCAAATCAAAATCAAAATTGTTGCTAATCAATTTTATTTCACTTGACTATTCATTTAATCATCGAATCATTTCAGCTCTAGAGTATTACCATGTATAGTGGAGGTCAGTAGGGGCCCAACAATAAACTTTTGCCCCAGGTCCCCAGATAATCCGGCCATGGTCACAGCAGGATCAGCATACCGTTTATTTTAGTGAGAAGCAATAATGTTCTGCCTTAGTTGAAACAGCTCTGATTAATATTTTATATTAACAAAAGGATGAAATGACAAAAGGATAATGAATGCATAATTAATTAATGCATAATGTGAAAAGGGTCACTCAAAGTGTTGAAGTCACAGAGAGTTATCACCAGACGTTCCCCTCGGCGATCGTTTTAGCTTCTTTCAGCTCATTATTCTGGTTTTATGACATGCAAATGTTGCTGTTTTGGTTCCGTCTCACTCTCATCATTCTGGTTTCCAGCAGAATGCAGCTGTTTTCAGGGAAAAAGCTCTGATAAACTCACTGTACACTGCGTGCTCAGCACCAAACGGCAGAAAGACTAGGTGGTGAACACAGTGGAGCATTTAGCAGCTACTGTACGGGGTCTCACCTGTTTTTTCCACGACGCACATGGTTCTCAGCAAAAATAGATAGTAAAAATGATTGCTGATAGTCATATTGACAAAATACCAGCAACATTACACCTTTAACTATAGTTTGAATGCCTGTATCTGTAGAATATGTTACAGACAGGTCAGCCTGCACGGTGCACGCCGGGGGAAGGGAGCCTCTCTGGTGGAGAACTCCAGCACAGAGAGTCGGTGACACACGGAGCTTCTTTTCTCAAATCCTGCTCGCTTTCTGTGATATTAGTTCAAACCAGGACTCCTGCCTGTTGTTTTACATGCTTCCAGACAGAGATTTGGTGTTGTTTTTTTCTTTATTTGTTGTCAGTTTCCCTCCTGACAGTTTGGAGGTTTGTTTGTCGGAGTGTGTTTGGCTTGTTTGGGGAACTTGGTGTCGTCTGGAGGGATTTTCTTCACTTGGAGCAGTGACAGCAGGAGTTTAACTGGCGGAATAATCAATATAATCAATAAAAAAACCCGTCCTGTGTGAGGAGTGCATGTGGATGACAAAGAAGTTGCCCCAACCAGACCCCACCATGCCTGTCAGAAAGAAAGCCTCTCATATTATTTATTTTTCACAATTGAGCTCACGGTTCTTAACCTTTTTCTGTCTAAACTAAATATACATGAAATTTATAATCAAATTATATGAAACATTCTATTATTGATGGCCACTATCAAAGTCAAACTTTATGTAGAAAGATAGAGCTGGCAGTAGCAGCGCTGCAGCAGCAACACTGTCTGTGTGGACAGCGCTGGCCTGCGAGCCACAGCAGTACAGCGACACACATGCACTGCTCAGGTAGAGGCAGGCTGTGTGGCCCAGGTTTGACTCTTCCTCTCCCATGTCCTCTGCCTCTTGGTCTTCTCCTGCTGGCAGCACCTCTTCAGGGAGTTGGGGAAAGGGGCTCCTCTCCTGAGGAGGTACTGTCCTGCTGCTCCACTCTGTGCGACTGCTTGCTGACTGGTGGAGAAATATCCAGCTCCCAATCCTTATCCAAATCTTCCTCAGATGGTTGCCTATTATGTGAAACTAAAGCCTGTATTAGCCTGTATTCAGACCAAATCAGGTGGTGCAGCGTACAGCCACAGGGTTGAACAGAGGTGTGTGGGGGTGTGGGCGTGTTTATTTGTGCTCTATGTAACCACTGTGAAACAATCAGAAAATAACGTTTTATTGATCTGATTCACTGGCTTCCTCACTACCAGCGCTCCCTCTCTTTATTCACTCTATAGCTCACTTGACCACAGCTTCTCACTCTTTCTCTTGCAGGTACTCAGCTCTCTCTCTCCTCTTTTTTAAAATGGCTTGGGAAGCCGACAGAAAAGTCAAATGAAGAGAAATGTCCTCCCCTCGTCCTAGTAACGTCTGTGCTCCCTCACAGCTGAGTTTACAGCTCTCATCAGTCTGATATCCATCTTACATGTCACGCCTCTCAATCCAGAACACCGACATGCTGTGTAAAAGCACACATGGAGGCGGCTTTATGCCTGGCTTATGTGTGGTTCAGTGTAAAAAAAGCAAAAAGGTGGCTAGAAGGCGGATCGTCTTTACAGCTATAATGCGGGTT
The DNA here is from genome assembly GCA_038419695.1 of Scomberomorus guttatus. Classification (NCBI taxonomy): domain Eukaryota; kingdom Metazoa; phylum Chordata; class Actinopteri; order Scombriformes; family Scombridae; genus Scomberomorus; species Scomberomorus guttatus. Next base: position 28,090,802 of record CM076452.1, read on the forward strand.
CTCTGTATCAAAGAGGGAGTGAAACACAGTAATAAAACTTCACACACACACACCTCCCCTCCTGCCAATAGGTAAGGAGACTCACTGGGGAAACACGATCTACAAACTGTGTATTTAAAATTCAAACTAAAGCTTATTTATGTCAAAATATACAGTGATATATAAGATTTAATATAATACAATACTTGTCGAAAGAAACGACAAGTATTGAAACATTTCCTCTGCGTAGAAGTCAATGGATGACAGTTTACTGTCTTCTTCAGACATCTCCTCCTGAGACTCGTCGCTGTCACGCTGAGTACAGTCTTCCACCACTTCTTGGATTGTATATTTAGTTTTCCCCGTCCATTTCGCCATTATTTTCCTACCAACCTTATGCCTTTTACGTACACTTTTTGCCTTTACACGCGACTTGCAAGTAGTTTGCTTTATGCATGTGTGACAAAGAGGGGAAACAAGCCAGCTTAAAGTGCCAATTGAATGTTTTATTAGAAAATCAAAACAACATAACTATTTACAAAAAAGCATGTGGTGTGGAGAGTGGTTGCATCAGTAATGAATGAAATGTATGGATGAGTGAGGGATGTGTATGCGACTATTGAGTGCAAGGAAAAACGGCAAAGCAACCCAAAACCTGGAGAGATGTGGAGCCTAGGAGAGGGAGAACAACAATGAGACCAGAATGGTAGATATAGCCTTGGTGGAGGCCTAGCCAGGTGTCACCACATTACTTTAACGACCCTCCCTGACTGCCAGCTCTGGCAGGAAGTGGCCAATTGAGCCACTGCAGGCAGAAAAGAAGGGGTCATAACACATGTACCTGATGTGGCTATAAACCTAAACACTGAAGCAACATAACAGAATTTCATTGGCTATTCGAAGTGCCAGTCTTTAGCAAAATTGGCGTCAATTGGCTCAGTCTTTACACAAAAGAAGAGGGGCAGGTATTTTCTTTCAACTCGGACTCTCGTTGGCTATTGTAGGCAAGGGGCAGGACATGGAAGCTCCTAATGGGTTGAGTGAGGTGTCAATCGAAAGGTCAGAGTGCAGCCACCATTTTGATACTGAGATATGGCTAATATTTACACACTAAATCGAGTTAATGATGGAGAATACATGGAAAATTATGCATGCCGGCTAATTTGAAATGATGCAACAGCTGTTTGTGGATGTTTATTGATGTAATAATGTGTTTTGGACTAAATATTTTACTGGATTGGGTCAACTGGACCTTTGCCAATGTAACAAGACCGTTTTTGTTGGAGTTGTATCCATGAGGCTTCATAGGTGAGTTGCCTGAATTTTGTTATTGTTTATTTGTTTGTCGGTTGTCTGACAGAGGCGTTGATTGTACCTGCTGTTGTGATTGTATCTTGAAATGGTTTGCAATGTTTTCACATTCATCTGCTGAAAGTGGAAAGTTTCTCTGTGCTCACTGAAAATTCCATTTTGAGGGGTGGGCCTAAAAGCAATATCTGTGACATCACAACTAGTTTGGAGCCAATTGTGGTCCAGTTTGTCTTAGTGTCTGGAGGGGATCTTTAAAAATGATTATAACATTTGTTACTTGTTATAGTGTTGTTGAATTACATATTCAAAATTAAATCTTATTATTAAAAGCATGTTTTCCATCATATTTTTCAGTAGTTCAAATGTGCTTTAATATATATTATTCATTATTACATATATATACAAAATTTCATTTAGACGGAATTTTTTTGCTACAACTACAAATAATTTCTACATCTGTAACCCTTTCACCACTGGCTTGTTAGGTATTTAATTACTTTATTTTTCACTGAATAAGGCATTATACAGTCTAGGGTAAGCTATGACTCTCACTCTCAGCAATGGTTAATTAGTTCTCCTCATAAAATGCAAAAATGAAATATATGAATTACCTTAGTAATGTAAACACCAAGCAATAACACTCACAACATAGTATCTCACTTTCTTCTTGGATATGTATTAACACATTTCAATTGCACAAAATTGCATACTCTTTAATGAAAAGAAAAAAAACCCCAGTGACCTTTAGTCTTTAGTCTGTTCAACCTGAGAGCAGGTTATTTGGATAGTTATTTTTAGCAAGTTTGCATTTTAGTTTGTTGGCGCGCTTTAAAGTTGGAGCTCATGAAGAAACAAGGTAACAGTACCCTGTATGGACAATGGAAACACCTCCTACCGCGGGGAGAATCCCTCTCCAGTCTCTCTGACTGGAGCAGCACAGCAGCGATGAGCAGCACAGTCCTCAGCCTCACACAGCAGCAGGAAAAGCCCGTCCACGGCACCCGACACACACCTGTGTCCTCTGCTGAAGCTCCTCAGGTCCTGCGGTCTCCTCCGAAGTCAGTACAGGGGAAGAAAGCGAATGGCAACTCTTCCATAACAGCGGCGGCTAAGCTAACTCGGCTAGCTCACTTCACAGTGAATAAATCACACTCTGTCTGCAGCAAACAGTCCCAAACTCACTCACTTTAGAGCGTGGTATCTAGCAAACGGTTCACAATCCAGCAGAAGAGAATAAACACGATAAACATAACAGTCTGTATCCCATCTCACGCGGGTTTGAATCTCTGCTCTACTCCTTCATCTTTTCTGTTGCTCTCCAGCGCACCTGCCCCTCCTTCCTTCTTCACGCAGGTGAACCGGAAAAAAAACTCTTTGGGGTCATTACTTATCAAACGTAACCAGAATTACTTTTTAGCTTTGCAAATACTGAACAAACCATGAAATATATTTTAAAGGCACATATTTGTAACTAAACTTATTTATGCATTTTAACTTCTTATTAAATTGTATTTACCTCCATGTAATATGAACTTTACCATGACAACTGAATTTTAATCAGGCATCTTATTAATAACTTGAAATAATTACACCTTTTAAAGGAGAGAAAAAATAAATATAACTGATATTTATCAGGTTATTACACATATTTACAAACTTGCATTTCTCCAGCCGAGATTTTGACAGGTTTAGATGATGATTTATGGGCTCACACTTACTGATCATCATTTCAAAAGCTCAAAATCTCAAACTTAACCCATAAATAACTTAAACCATAAATAACAAATTTAAGACAACTACATTAACTATTTCTACCCAGGTTCACTGTAAACTCTGACTTATCGATCTCACTGTTTAGAAGCAGAAAAATAACTTTATTTCAGCCTGAATTCTTTCTAAATCTGCAACATCTGTTAGTCTGGAGGTTTAAACTCATGTCCTCTCACAGTGTTGATGATTAATTTAACTAGAACACAAACAGCATGAAAACTGGACTTTTAGCTCCATCAGAGAAAACTCTGCTGAGTTTACTTACAGTACAGCTACACTCACAGATAACTGAGCCTCCTACCTGCCTGTCAAACAGCAAACCAACCACAAACCTTCTCTAGACAGTCTGGATCTGAGTGGAGTCCTGCTGGGATCAATAGATGTGAAGTCCGGCGGCTAACAAGCAGAACTAACTGCTAACAGCCACCGCTGCAACTAACAAACTCCACAAATCTTTATGACTTTATGTCATAGACTTTATGTCTCAACAGCTCAACCATCCACAGTCAAAAACACACGGCTGCTTATTTACTGCTGAATAAATGTACAGCTAAAAACCCATGCTTATGGTGCTCTGGTGTTAGTGTTTTGCAGGCTAGCGTAACATACTGGCGCCAACTATTAACTGGCATTTACCAACTCCTTGGTGCTCCAAGCTCATACCCCGCCCACTGATTGTTGAATCATTATTGTTCAGCTAAAATGTAGCTGCAGACTGACTTTTAGGTGACAATTGAATCAATATTGATTCAGTGTCATGGTTATGGTTATGGATTCAACATCAATAACGAGCTCTTTCAATTTGGTTTCACTGTCAGACGTCAACATAGATACAATACTTCTGCCTGAAGACACTTTGTTGGCACATTTGCTATCTGGGATTGACTCCGTCAATATTGGCAGATGAACTGTGTACTGAGCATTCGCCAAACTTGGACCCATTAAACGTGTTTACTGGATTATAAAATGTTTCTACATTAAAAGAAAAATCCAAAAGATCTAATGTAAGGCAATCTTGAGCCAACTGCATCTTACCTCCAAATGTCACCTCAGCTCACCGCGCCGAACTCCTGGATCCTCAGAGGTGTCCGGCTCTGGCTAGCAGACTCCAAGCTTGTGCTGCTGCTGCCCCAGTGTGTCTGTGGAGTTGTTTCATCCCTGGACATAGATCTGGACCTACTGCTTTTCTTCTTCAAATTTCTCATTTTTATTTCCACCCCTTCCATCCAAAGCCGTTTCTGCAGACTTCAACATGAATGGCATGCAGTCTGCGTTCCGGCTATAAAGTGATGTTGCTTGGAACAATAGCAATCACATTTCACTCTTCAAATTCAAATGTAATTGTAATTGAAAATATATATCCTCTCTCTCTCTCTCTGTCCCTCTCTAGCTCTCTCTCGATGTCAGGTTACATTTCTTCAAAAGTTGATTCTGGTTCAACTTTCTCGCCACAGGCTGCTGTGGCACTACTGTGGCCCCTATCCCCACAACCTTCACACACTACCCTCATTCAAATGAATGGGAGCACTGGCGTTTTCGCGGCAACACCTGATTTGGTGTGAATTCAGCCTTAGGAAATAGCATACTAGCTAGCTAGCTAGCTAATTCTTGCCTCACTTGTGGTCTGATCAACAGTAAATTCATCAAATTCGGTGCCCCATATTGCTATTTTTCAAGCTACACATAGTACAGCCTCTATGCTTAACTGAAACTGATAACTCATAGTCCTACAGAATTAATGTTTCCCATTACTCAACACCAGACACCCACTGAACATACAGTTGGGAAATAGCACACAAACAGTAAATTCATCAAATTCAGTGCCCCATATCGTTGTTTTCCAAGCTACTATAGATGTCATATTTCGCTGGACCAGCATGAGCGCAGTTTCCATGGGAACCCAGCTGTCAAGGCTTTCATCATACAGAAGCGGGCATGTAACTAGGTTGGAAAAATGATAAACCAAGCCGCCAGGAACAGCACCGGGCTTTGAAGCAAAGTCGTCAAACTGTGTAATTACTTCTGCGTCCGTCATGTGATGCACACTGGCCCAAAAAGACTTACATTGTGAAAATCAGCAGATACCGTACGTTTTTTTGAGCGTCATAACCCCAAAACAAAAATGATTCATTTCACTATCAGAATTTGATCCACTCGGTCCGACAACATTTGGAAAGTCTAGAAGAGCTGCACAATTGAATTATTTTACCTTTCAAGTTAGAGGAGGGCTAAACCGGAAGTTAGCCGGAAGCATCTGGTGCACCTGCTCTATGGGCCAGGCGATCCTGGAAGATCCGCTTCCAGTCTCATGATTTGTGTTGTTTGTGCCCCGCCTAATAACCCTTGACCTTTTTAGCCCTTGGCATCATAAGTACTTCCAATGAAGTTCGAATTAACAAAATTATTATTATTATTAATTATTATTTTTAAGATAAATTCAAATCAACACAAATAATAAATACACAAAAAGAAGGAAAAAAATCCTGATGGGCAGATTAATGCCAGGCCACAATGTGCATCTGTTGGGGGTCCCTGGCTTATTGTGTGTGTATTTAAAGCTACAGATACATGATGTGTATCTGTTTGGAGGTCCACAGCCTTATGTGCATCTGTTAGGAGGTCTATGAATGAATGTGTATCTGTTTGACATCCTTGGACTAATAAGTAATAAATAAGCTATACATTTATAAGATGTATACATATGTTTATAAATGTGATTATTGTTTCACATAAAATTGCTTCCATGATATAGCACTGCTGTGAGTTTTTTTTTTAATGTATTAAATTTATTTTCAAAGGTTTGAAAATTTCAACTTTGATGAGCTGCTGATAGTCAGATGGGGTTTTCTGAAAATGCATTTTTTCAAATGTTTGTTATGTTGCCTTTTATTAATATTTTCATTGTGTAAACCTTGTTGACAGAGGTACCCATTTGGTGTCAATCAATGATAATTATACAAAAAAATGCTTTTTTTTTGGTACACAGATGTGATGTGGAAAAACTGTATGTGATATCCAAACAGTATATGGCTAAACCTAAATTATAGGATTACAGGTATACTGTATGTAAAACATTAAGGTATCTATGGAATAGATAATGATGTATCAGATGTAGATGAAGTTTATCTGGATTTTTGTCCTCGGACAGTGGGTAAGACAGCAAACATTCACATTTCCCATAATAACATAATTAGGGCTTTATATTAACATAATTATTAGCCTTATAATTATAAACTTGTAAGTTATATTAATGGAAATGAACCAAAACATTAGAAACAGCTGTACATTTAATGCAGTCCAATACAACACCGCTGCTATGTTTGGTCTAATATATGACCCTAACATTGACTCAACTATAAAGAAAATTATAAACTGGATTGAACTGCATTATATTGTACAGGTGTACTTACTGTAATAAACTGATTACTCAGTGTAACATCCTGTAATATTCCTAAAGAATATAAGTATGTTGCTAATACTGTACTTTAGTTGTGAAAACTGTGCCCTTCATAAATGTATTGCTGAATTTCTGCGGTTCATTTTTGTATGGCAAGTCTTGCATACCATAATATTACTTCAAAGTGTGTTTGTGTGTGGGTGTGTGTAGTTCTACACTGATACTGCAGCTGCTTCTCTCTAAAGTGAATCTCCTGTTGACCTGTGGACAGGCTGTTTTAAGCACAGCATTTGGCCCAACACTTGAATACAACATTGTGATTTCTGAAGTGGGTTCAAAGGCTTAGAAAGAAACAAATGATCTGACTTCAACTCTTTCTATCGATGGTTTACTGTGAAAAACAATTCTTTGTTATCTCACCAGATCTTATACGGTTTCTTTCTCTGGCACTTCCTCTTCCATGATTGTTTCTTGGTCAGAGAGATATTAAAAAAGCCCTGAAGCTGTTGTCCCAACCATTGATTTTTGTATGTTGGGATCTTGGAATTTACACTTTCTTCCGTAAGGCCCATTGTATGTTATGCTATAGTGCTATAGTTAAGAATATGAGCCAAAAGACTAAAATTGGCACTCCAACAGTAATAACAATTGACCTGATTTGAAGGATAAGAGAGTTCAACAAAAATATGAGGTCCTGGAACTGTGCACTTACACTGTTGCTGCCCTTTGCTGATCTTGTCTCAGCAGTTGAGTGGCAGTGATGCTGCAGGCTTGAAGGCTTGCAGTGTGGAGAAATGTCAGGGTTTTTTTTCTCTGTTCTGCACTGCAGAAATCCCTTTCATCTCTCTCAAGCACTGAACAGTGATCTGATCTCTCTCAGATTAAATGGTGGGAAAACCATGCATATAAGCAAAACTCTATTTTATATATTCATGAGAGCATTAACTATGAGATCCCATCATGAATGTGCGTGGAGGTGAGTAGGTGAGAGAAAGTGTGTGTGTAAGGTAAGTGCATACGAAAGTGCATGCAACTCTGTTGTGTATGTGTGTATGTCCATGTATCCATCCGACCATGTAGATGACTGCATCCATGCTTGCTTGTACAAGCCTGTGTACAAGCCTGTGTGTGTGTGCGTGTGTTTGATAAGACACCAAAGTTAGTGTGTGGTAAGTAGGGCTAATGGTGGAGTATGACCCAGGTAGAGCAAAGCTGGACAGGATCGTCCATATGTCTGTATAGATATGTGTGTGTGTGTGTGTGTGTGTGTGTGTGTGTGTGTGTGTGTGTGTGTGTGTGTGTGTGTGTGTGTGTGTGTGTGGTAATTGAAGGAGGGGTTGTGTATGTGGTAAGCAGGGCTGAGTTGATATACCTCTTGTTTTGATACATATGGAAAGAGCAAATTTAAAGGGGAACATCGATTTTACACATCAAACTATGTTTCCAGGTGTTGGGCAGAAAGATCATTGGTCAGGTATAGTGATGTCAGAATTGTGAATGAAGGGATTCTGACAGTGTGGGAAAGCAGACATGATGGAGGGAATAGAACAGAAGAAAATAGCTGACATTGACTTGTAGTGAAATAAAGGCAGAATGGGGAGGGGGGGGGGATCTTTCTTCTTGAACTTTTGCCATAGCTTCATTTGGGGCTGAAGACTACAAGTGAACATTTAAAAAATCTGGGGGTGTGGAGTTAGCAAGAAGTGAGGTTACCAGACCTCTGTAGCCCAGTCTAGATGAAAAAGACGATTTTGATCTTGATTTTTTTTAAGTGTCCTTGGTGAGACTAACAACGTTATAGCAGTGCAATGCTAAATCGGTGCAGTACTCTTAGAAACCTTCCATGGAATATATAGTATTTAGATCTCCAATGTATGGAGGAAATATGCACCAATACTGCAAAAAATGTATCAAAAGTATCATAGCTATTCCCACTTTTGGTATTTCCCATGGTTTTAAATTCAACTGCATGATCAGATGGAGCTCCACAGGTGGAGATCATGTTTCAAACTATTCATAAAACCCTTAAAAAGTCATTTGCATTGCAAGGCATTGTGGGATTCCAACCAGAGCAGGACTGACCAGCAGTGCAAAAACCTAATTTGCATAAAGTTGAAAATTTTTTTAACTTTTGCCAATAACAGCAAAATCTGTGTGCAAACTCCATGGTGATTTGCTGAAAGCTACTCACTAGTTTGCAAGCACTGACACCCTCACAGCAATGAGTGAGAAGTGGCGGAGGTGATGATGTGCGAATTGTTTGCTTCCTGTGAGTATTTATGGTTAATCTTGTTAATCGCTACCTGCCTTTTTGGACAGCACCTGCTTGTCAATAGCCCTGTGGGCTTTGTTGCCAATTTGAGCACTTACCTTACCTGTTGCCAACTTTTGCCAGCCTTAATAATCAGGTAAACTTTGCTTATAATTCAACTGTCCTGCCTTTGAATCTTGCTTTATGGGTCTAAATTTTGTTTTACTGAGCTATTACAAACACATTGTCGGTTTTGGTCTTTAGAATGTGAAAATATATACAATATATACGCCCTTTATTTTTGTCTGTGACTCCAGCGATCTGTCTCTGTGTCTCTGCCTCCATCTCGCTCTCTCTCCCCTTGATGGTTTCTTTAAAGCGTACTTCAAACCAGACCAAGCCTTTTGACCATGGCAGTTTGCACTGTGTGTGTGTGTGTGTGTGTGTGTGTGAGCAGAGGGAACAGCTCCTTTCATCTTTAAATAGGCAGGCCAACTTTCAGGTCCCTTCTGTCTTGGTTTCCAGTTGGGTTTGTGTGTCTTAACTTTCTCTAACTATCTCTCACATCCTTGAACAATGCCCCTCTATCTCCTCCCTCTTTTATTTCATTATTTATTTATTTTTCATCTTTTTTCTGCCGCCTCTCCTTTCTCTCCTCTTTGTAGCTGTAACACCTCATTCACCCAAGCCTTCCCTCTTCTCCTTTTTCTTCTCCTCCTTGTCTTTCCTTTGTCTCTCTTTCAATAATTTCCTCTTTCAGTTCAATTCTGTTGAATTAAAATAAGCTTATTGACATCAATGTCCCTGTAAGGTTGGTTGAGTGGTGTAGGCAAAAAGAAAGGGGTCTTTAAACTGTTCAACAGTCCAAGTTCTTTATTTAGCTTTTTTTCCCCTTCTTTTCAGTAGTGGATTAGTGCAGCACATTTATGGTGCAGATCAGCTTGGCCAAAACCGAAGAAAAGCAAAACTGAAGAAAAATGACAAATAACTAGGAACTTCTAAATTAAAGATAAAAGAATTAATGGAAACAAACGAGAAAACAACTCTGCACCATTTAAGCCCTTGGCAGTAGACAGCCACTGTGGCCTGCTTGTGCCAGCATGGTCTGAACTTCTGGGAGAAGCTCCAACTCCTGTTTATATAAACAGTAGCTCCTCCTACTCCAGGAAATAACAATTAGACAATCAATTAACTTATAACAGTGATTTATCCATTAACCAACAAATAACTATTATAAGTCAACAGTGGAAAAACATTACTAAACATGTTAAAAGAGTAAACATGATCTCAAACTGCTCGAAATCAACATATCCTCCAAGTATCTCCCAAACCTCCTCTTCATCTATACCATACTTGGCACATTCCCCCAGGCACTTGACCATAAGAAGAGTCCAAATGAGCAGGGACTGGTTTGGCAGTTCCTGGATCCAAACCAGAGGATGGCCAAGGGTACATCTCAAGTCTATGGGTGCATTTCATTATGCTAATGTGGCTTCCCTCACTCGCATCTCTTCCAAGCTACTCCCAGCGAGGATGTGAGAGAGAAATGTACGGACATGAGGACGGAGGAGCCAAAACTGCAAAATAAGAAATCCTTGGTTCCATAGCGTCAGTCAGTTAAGCAATGTCAGTTACTTATGACATGCTGCACAGCTGTATCACCTGTCAAACTGACTGGTACGAATGTCCACAGAACCCCTTATTTAACGCTAAAACCGCCATGGGGAAAAATTAATATTACATTAATATGTTTTAATAAAGTATTCATGTCCCCCAGTCTTTGACTTTTCCTAAAATAATGTTGTGAAGCACCCCCCATTGTTAAAAACAGTGAAGATGAATACAGATTAAAAACACAGGCATTCAAACCTATAACCTCCACCGGGTAAAATTGACCCGTATATGAAATGCATTAATTTCTGCATGGTTTATGTTTAAACATTCTTAGTTGCTAGGCAATGGCATTCGTTGGAATGTGTGATCTGACAACTATGTCAAGTCATAATTAAATGATAAAAAGAGCAGAGGATAATGACCTGCAAAAAAACCTTCACTAAGCGGCTGAAGTGCAGGAAAGCTGTGTGTGGAAAAGTGAATGTCTGCTCAGTGTGTTTGAGGGACACAGATGTGTTCAAATGAAGGTGATTTAACCTCCTCACAAACTGTTCTGTTACGATGTTATAAAATGTTAAAAAAAGCTTTAATGGTAACCTCACGTTTCTTGGTGATGTTCTCTTATTCACACATTGTTGAAATGCCTAAATTAATAATTGATTAGGTAAAATTGTGTGCTCGACTTTCTCATGTCGATTTTGTTGCAACATTAAATCACCCATAAATGTGGTGGTTGTTTATTATGACTCATTATTGTCCATTTGGGATATAGTTAGGCTACTTTGGTAATTTAAATAACATGGGTTATCTCATTATGTGATTATTGTTGTTTTATAATAATATCACACCACCCAAATATGCAAATATTTCCTTCTAATACCCATTTTCAGTGTTATTTTAGACAGATTTATACTGACGGCCATGCAAAGCGATAGTGTTCTTAAAGATACTTAGATTATAAAACAAGAGGACCAAAACACAGCTGATGATGAAACAAACTCATTTTGTGACTTTAGACATTCCTTTGTGAAGACTGCCTTAATACAATGACAGAATACATTTTTTAGTAGAAATGTGGTAGCCAGGTGCACGGGTAAATTTTACCCATTGGTTTTAAGTATATAGCTTTCATAGATAGATAGATATATAAATATGAAAATCTCTTACAGGCCTATACAAGTCTATATACAAGGCCTTTATTCATTTAGATATGTACATTTTTTAACATGGCCAATTATCAATAGTATTATTACTGTTGATTGCAATGGTCATTTAATATTCCTTTTAAATCTTCTAATTCATGTAGCCTAGGGATCAGTGTTATTTGTTATTATTACGTAGGCTATTTACTTGCATTATTTTCACCTGCACAATAATATATCACATAGCTGTTTAAGGATGTGTGTATGTCAATTGTATTGTAGAATAAAAAAAAGTATTGGCTTTTTACTTGCAAAGGTTTTATTGCACTTACAGGAACAAGCGTAGTTGTCATCAACTTGATTAATCTTCACTTCACCTGTGCTCTGCTGTTTGCTGACTGTGCTCCGTGTGTGTGTGTGTGTGTGTGTGTGTATGGAGGAGCTCAGCCCTGACACAGAGAGCAGAGGAGAGGCTGCAGTGTGAGAATAAATTACACCAAAATGTAAAAGTACAGATAAAAGAACCAGTAACATCAGAGCTTATCAATACTACGGTCTTTAATAATTTAGCCTCTGGGCCTGTTTAATCCTGGGTTTCAGTACATGGTGCACATTAAATAAAACTGCCATGCCTTTGATTATTTTGGAGAAAATAGACATAAATTGATGCATACAACCATGGGAAGCTGGAGTGTTGATGTCTGGGACAACAATTGTCTCTTTCCCTTGCCATTTCATTGTATACAAAGCGAAAAGCAAAAATTGCAGTGGCAGAGTAAAATCTTTTTTTTGCGTTAGTGGTAAAAATAAATGGGCTATGATGGAACAAATAATTCACTTTTGACAGAAATCTGTCTGTAGATGGATTTCTTGCACCCATGTCAATCATTCCAAACATACAAATATTACTCAATTATATATCTGCTGCAGCTGATCATTAACTAGACATCCAGCCCATGGACCAGCTGATGCCATTCAAATGATGAGCCACGCTGGCTATAAAGGTGAAAGATCCTCCCAGTCTGATTGTCCATACTGAGTTGCAGCATTCTACTCCTGCAGCAGGTAATCAATAGGCTACTTGAAAGATGTCATAATATTATGTGCAATACTTTGCATTAAACATTAGAGTATTAAAATGCAGCAGTGTTCCTAATATTTTGCCCCCCTCATGTATGTTAATGGAGTGGACAAAATATTAGGAACCATTCCATTCAATATAATGCACTCCAGTACAGCACCACCACCCACTATGACCTCAATAATAAACATAAAGAAGAATTATCACCTTTCTGACAATGTCAACAAAAACTGAAAATGTATAAGCTTCGTAAATGCAGAATTTATAGCAGAGCTGTTGTAGTGGATTGCATTAGATTGCACAGCTACATGTAAAATTATTATTATCAGTGTCAAGTGTTGCACTTTTTGCCTTTTTGGCCTCTGTATAGATATGACTGCCTCACTCCTGTGCACTGTGAGACTATATAAAACACATCTGACACTGTATCATATATCAAATTTGTAGAGCACAAAATAGTATTCATTGTATTACGTTTAGTCATATTTTTTATATCGTTGCTCGGTGCTTTTCATTCAAGTATATATTATTGAGCCTAATAATAACTATGATACATAATATTTATAACAATTGTGTATCACAATGCACTAATCACTCACTCCTGGGCCTGTGAATAAGTGGTCACTTTCTGCGCTCAGTTTGATTAACTTAAGGGTCTCTTCATCCGTCCCTGTAATACATGAGACTGATCAGATTCCCAACATTTCCACTCCTGATTAACATTTATTTGAGTTGTTAATCATTTCTATAAAATGAGGCATAACAGAGGACGTGTGTGTGGTAAGAATATTGAACCATTAAGCCTTAAATAGCGTGTACACCTACTAAGCACACCTACTTCTACACACACTGTTCCCAGGCCCCCTGTGGCATTAATTTGCTCCTTCATAGTAGAACAGACAGCTGTTATTAAAGAACATAATCGCAACAAGAACGACTGTGGGCCACTTACATTTATGAACAGATGCTCCTGCCATGCTTCAAACTGCGTGCCACATGTGAAGGTGCGGCATTTATACGTCATGCCACTTGATAAAAGACTTCCAAAGACAATGAATTTTTTTCTACAAATCGTCACTGGTGTTACCAGGAAGAGGAGTAACACCAGTGACTGTAACACCAGTGACTGTAACACCAGTGACTGTAACACCAGTGGTGTTCCTGTTTAAATGAGCCACATAAAAGCTGCAAAAAGGAGGAGGAGAATTTTTTTTAAAAGTTTCAATTAATGTGTTTTGTTATCGTTATAATACTGTACTTTTCCTTTTGTCAGGTGTGGCGAAATTGAGTGCAGGAATATAAAGGTTTTATATATCTCAGAGAAAATAAGTCACGTTTTAAGCTATTTCTAATGCTGATGTTCTGTATTGTTAATTTGCATTAACAAGCTGTCCTAATCTTGGTACTCAAATGTTTTCAACTTCTAATGCTGTTACTGAGTTAAATGGCATTTTTATCTGATAAATCATTTAAAACATGAATTGAAATTAGATGAAGAATACTGTCTTGTGTGAAATCATTGGTGTTATATTGTGTCACTGGTGTTACATGTTTTTTCAGTGATAGATTTTATTATAGATGTAATTTTTTTAAACTTTCGAGCAATATTTTGTTTGTTGATTGGTGATGTAATCATTAGTTGATATTTTAGAGTTAGCATCAGGCACTTCTTGTTTGAATATTCTTCAATTGTTCAAAACGATGGAGCAAATCAAATGAATTCACACAATGTTGTTTAAACCTGTGCAATTTTATTAAAAAAATGTAAATAATCCAATAGTTTTCTTATCTTATCATTCTACTACTCTGCATTTAACTAAATATTCAGGTTGTAATGAGAAAAAATATTTTCATAAACATTTAATGTTGTTTACATTATAGGTAACACCAATGACAAAGAAACGGCGCATGAATTCTTTAATGAAATGTATAAAAATAATAAACTACATTACTTGTTGTGGTTTCATCAAGTTTAAAAGTTAAATATTGCTATTAAAGAAGTTTTAGGTATGTAAGAAGGAATACATTCCAGTAGATTTCACCCAGATTCCACTATCTCTGTAGAATGACCCGTGCGTGTGTGTGTGTATCTGTCCACAGCTAATCTCGCATACTACTAGACCCATCAGCCTAATATTGTTTGTGCACATTTATGACTGTATGTTCACAGGCCACATTTTGGCCTCTGTTGTGGCTCAAAAATTGACATCCATAGAAAAGTTTGGTCTCATCTTGAACTGAAGCATCATTAATTCCATACCTGATACATTATGATCCACTAAAGTTAATTCTTTGTTTGGGAGGGAAGAGGGAGGTATGGAGGGGTTTTATTTCATGTGGTGTGTTACAACAAAATGTTCTAAATAAATAACAATATTTTAATTGAGAAGTTAGGTGAACTCACTCTTCTAGTTTGCATCTGTAATTATTGATATTCTGATTGTGAATTCATTCTTTAATAACCAAGAATATGATCAGGGTGTCTTTTGAACACTGGAAATGATCTATTAGGCTAAACGTTTCAAGGAAAATTGAAATGATGTAACTCATAACAAACCTGACACTCAGGAATTTTCAGCCTCACATGTAACTTAATGGAAGTGATGATAAATTACGTCAAATATAAATTTGTTTAAAATGTTTCTTGCTGACAGACAGACTCTCCCTGACTTTAATTTTTCCATAATGAAAGATAATGGGGGAAATAACAGATCATCAAAGAAAAATCTCAAAACATATCAAACATGTCCTATGCTGCATTTAGGCTTTGTCAGTAAAATAAAATAAAAGGGAAAATCACTCATGCTTCTGGTTTCATGCCTTATTGCTAGATGACTACTGTTGTTACAAGCTTGTCCCACCAGATAATTGGAAATTAACTGCAACTTTTCCATTATTATTGTACCACATATTTGTAATGGTTTGTTGTCAAACTAGAAACTAGATACTGATTTTAGTTAGATATACAGTATTACTTGTATAGCCTTACGTAGACCATTAATATTGTATTTATTCACATTTAGAATGCAGTTTGATTCTTGTGGCTTCTCACAAAGTGGGAGAAATCATAGCTGTCAGAAATCCAGATATCTCAAACTATAAATTACAGTCAAGAGACTGACACTAACAGTTTTTCTCTATATGGACAACATATGGCCAAGGTGCACCAGTTTCTTTCCTCTCGTCTCAACCTCAACCCTGTCATCTTCATCAGGAGTGGAAAGGAAGATGAAAAAGGACAAAATGAAGAAGCAATGCAAGAAATACAAAAATAAAGAAATAAAGAATTCATTGCTATCAGTTTATTTATTAAGAGTAATTTTAAATAAAATTTTTAAGTTAAGGATGCAAGATTTTGTTTTTAATATGATACAAGGCATACAGTGTAATTACCCTGTAATTACCCTGTAACTACATGTAACAAGGGGAAAACTACCACTGCATATATATAACTTGTTCTGTAACTACAGAGAACAATGTGAGAACAGTCAATTGTTTGGCTGTCAGTAAAACATATTAACCATATATATGTGTTGTGATTCGTACGCTGTGTTTTATCTCACTATATTTATATTTATTTCCTAGGATGAAAGGAGGCCGTGCACAGAGCGTGCATTTTTGCTCAGTTTTATGGTCATATTGTACGGTGTAATAATAGAATAGGTACCAAGTAGTTAAAAATAACTACAGTATAAGGTCTTTGTAAATTCAGGAATTGTTAGCCCTGTATTCCATAACTTCACATCTTGTTCCCCTGTACCTACATACATGTATTTGTACATACTGTACTGGTAAACCATTAGTGCAAACTTACCGTAACTACGGGGTAGTTACAATGTAAATTGCAGGCTGTAATCTATAGCATTACCTTAAATCCTTAGCGTAGAGCTCCCCCCATGCATTGTTAAGGACTCACATAAAATCTCTGATAATACCAAAACGCTTGGTTGTTTTAATGAGCATTTCATTGCTTCTGGTTCCTTGTTCGACTCCCTAACATTACTCCTAAAATTACCTAAAATTCTCCTACTGTTTGTTCATGTTACGGTAAATCAATCCTTTAGTTTTAATCCAGTTACAGTCTCAGAGGTGCATAAAGCCCTAAAACTTTTAGACATTAGAAAATCGGCAGGTCCTGATGACTTGCAGCTTTACTTTTTAAAGCTAGCAAATGATTTTATCGCACCACCTTTGACCTTTTTAATCTCTCCCAGGACACAAATGAAATTCCCCTTATTTGTCCTAAACAATTATAGGTCCATCTCCAATTTTTTACAAATCTCAAAGACCTCACCTTTGCTCTTTGTATGCTCGGGTTGGATGGTCTGCCTTGTCCACCTGTTGACTTGACCATTGGTATATTCTTATTTATAAGGCTATTCTTGGACTGCTTCCTTCTTATCTACGGATCTACATCCTACAAAAAAATATGGAAAGTTATTGTCTTTGCTCCCAGGACTTATTCCTACTAACTGCCCCTAAAGTCCATACTGAACTGGGAAAAAGGGCATAAGTATGCTTTTCCCTCGGATTGGAATCAGTTGCAAAATTAAAATTGGAATTGATTCCAGCAGGCACATCTGGCTGTAGATGTTTTGAATTTTGATTAATGTTTCGTTATTTTATAATTCTGTAATTTGTTTTTTGTTTTCATTTTATTTATTTATTTATTAATTTATTTTATGTCTGCAACTTGTGCTGCTGCCTGTCGTGGCCAGGACACTCTTGAAAAAAATAAAAATTGACAAAATAAACAAAGAATATATAAATTACAGAATCTGCTAATGTACATTTCAGTGCATATACCACTGAGCTACCCACAGCAAACATCTCTTTCATCCGTTCTCTAATTGCAGTGTTCCTGCCATGGCACCTGGCCAGCAGGTGACACAAAATAATCTCTCAGGAGATTGTTTGGCAGTGAGCGTGGGGTTCCGTGCCCCTCCAGTTTGCACACTCTGCATGGCCCCCAGTCCATCTCTTCTCCATGCTCCTTCGTTGACCCTGTGGTCTGTGTCTTCCCAGTCTGCCAGTGCTAGTGGCATATAGGCCTCTGAATGGCACTCACAAAGGAAGTTGTGGAGGCATGCCGAAGCCATGGTGATCTTGATGAAGGAGGACTGTGGAGCAGAACAGCCTAAACCTATTGGGGAAAATGCTAAAGGCATTTTCTACGATTCGCTGTGCCCATGAGAGACAGTAGTTGTAGATCCTCTGGTTGTGCTCCAGCTGCCTGAAAGGGTAGGGCTTCATTGGGCTCTTGTAAGAGGGTATGCCTCATCCCCCACAAACATATAGGGTAGCACAACATCAGAACTAGGAAGCTTTTCTGGAGGAGGAACATCCAGTCCAATGCTTTCTTCAGGTCAGAATGGGCAAAGAGCCCAGCATCTGAGACCCTGCCCTGAGTACCAACAATAACATAAATTAACTTGTATTTTGCATCTACAGCTGCCATCATAAGAACAGAAAATCTACTTTTACAATTGTGCTTCATGCTGCCACTGTGGGCCAGGGGCTAGATGTAGACATGCTTCCTGTTGAGGGCACTCCAGGCAATGTGGGGATTGCCATTTCTCCACAAAGTCCATGGCAATTGCTTGCCATTCCTCCTCTGATTTTGGTGTCTGCAAATATGAGAGCAGAATGAAAGATGCACAATATAAGTTAAAGTACATTGACAAATTATCTACAATTCTTAAGATGAGAGATTTCTCCTCACCTCATCTCCCAGAGCAACTACTGAATCTCAACCCCAGCTGTAGTGATTTCCTAAATATATTCATCCCAGTTACCCCGCACCCCTCCCCAACACACACACACCCACACACACACTCCCCTATAAAACTACTTAGCCTACCTCTAACTGACCAGCATTGAATACAGTGGTTCAATCACCTCTCCCCAATCAAGCATACTGCCTAATAACATGGCCACCACATCTATGCATTCTGTTGTCTTTATGTGTTATCTCCTCTTTCTGATCATTGTGATTTCTGTTTATCTTCATATTTGTACATACTGTGTGTCATAATGTCTATGGTTGTTATACTAATGATAAAAAACATGTGAAAGTGAAACAAGTTGAGACTAAATGCAGGTAAAGGCTTTGAGAGGCCACCTCTCAAATTAATTTTGAAATAACGTTTGCGCAAACGTCCAATCACTTTACAGCTGTCAGCTCACACCGGCTTCCTACCGCAGTTTCTGTTGTAGCTTCTAGGAGTGCTCGTTTTGTTTTCCGTTTGAACATTATATCCATGTATGAGACATAGAGAGAGCTGTTACTGTTGACAAGGAGACCCGTGCTAGGAGGGTTTTTAAAACAAACAAAACCTCCGTGCTGAAGCTAGCAGGCAAACTGGAGCCGCTTTCATGAGACAGACGGATGAATCAGAGTTCAGAGGATCATATATGACATTAACTGACATGTGTGCCATTCAATTATAATGTCAGACAAAGGACCACAAAATAAGTAGCTAGCAAAACCTCTTAAGCAAAAAGTGGAGCTAAAGTTGCATTTTTTTCTGCTGATATTCTTGTTTTTCTTCTGTGAGAAACTACAAGCAGTGGTTCCTGGATACTTAAATAATTGGGACTGTAATTCTTTGTAGATATAGTAGGCTATTGCCATATTTCAACATTTTATGACCTCCTCAGTACTACATGAGTGTGGCCTACCTACTGCTCAGTTGAAAAACTAAACGCATGTGGCAAGAAACAGATCTCCAGGTTCATTATGACATTTGGGACTGAAAAATGCAAGGTTGTCTTTCTTCTCTGATATCATCGCCAAAAACAATAATAATGCACTTGCCTTGTTTGCTTCTGTCAACAGGCTAACAAACCCTCCTGTGCCAGTAGCCTCTATCCACCAGGGACTGCAATTAATTTATCTCCTTCACTGACAAAATCCAGAAAATATCGGGTACAGGGTATGTATTGTCCCTGTGTCCCCTTAAAATCAATTCAAATAGTATGACACAATTTTATCCAGTCAACCATAAAAACCTGGAGGACATTATACAACATCTGAAATCCTCCTCCTGCTGCCTTGATATTCTGCCAACAGGCTTTTTCAAAAATGTTTAAAATTGCATGGCCTTAGATCTTCTACAAATTGTCAATACGTCTCTTCTCTCAGGTCTCACAAGCCCTGAAAACTGCTGTCGTCAAGCCACTCTTAAAAAAAAACAATCTAGACACTTCACTAATGAACAATTATAGGCCCATATCAAACCTCCCATTTTTAAGTGAAATCATTGAAAAGGATTTTCAATGTTTTTGAACAGCTGAACAACTTCTTAGCACTAAACAACTGTTTTGATGTCTTCCAGTCAGGATTTCGACCACACCACAGTACTGAGACTGCTAGACTGACTGGAAAGCTGGATGGGACTTTCTGGCACAGTACTAAAATGGTTTGAACCCTACTTAAAGGACAGGGACTACTTTGTGTCCATATGTAATTACACATCTGAGCGGACAAAAATGACATGCGGAGTTCCCCAAGGCTCCATTCTGGGGCCTCTTCTGTTCAACATCTACACGCGATCACTGGCTCAGATTATGGAAAACAACAAAATATGGACTATATAGGGGACTATAATCCCATACAAGCACTGAGTAAGTGCATTGAACCAATCAACGATTGGATGTGCCAGATTGTCTTCAAGTAAACAAAGTCAAAACTGAAGTATTTGTTTTTGAAGCTGAGGAAGAATGCAATGTTTAGTAGTTTAGTAACAAACTCCCAGAAAACTTCAGGTCTGCTGCAACTCTGAGTTCTTCTAAGTTAAGGCTGAAAACGTTTCTCTTTGCCACTGCCTTTTATTAAATCAAATAATTATTCATTTCTTACATTGCAGTGTAACTTTTATTGTATTTTATACCTGTCCTGTTCTATTTTAGCTTGTTTTTGTTTTCTACTCTCAGCTTTTTAATGACTGTTTTTAATTGTATTTAAGTGTTCTTTTATTGTGTGTTTACACTGTCTCAATGCATTTAATGTTCTTTGTAACATTGTTGCTGAAATGTGCTATATAAATAAACTCGCCTTGCCTTGCCTCAGATTTAATGTGTGGGTCTGTCACCCAGCAGTTTCCACCAACTCTCTTCAGAATGTTTGACTGGAGAAATATCAGATAATCAAAGGGAAACAGCTGAATGTTGTCACTGCAGCAAAAGTCCACAAATATCATTTTCATCAATTGGTACTACAATGTGTCCATTGTAACATTTTGAACATAAAGCCAGAAAACAACATTGTCAAACCCACAGCTAAGATAACATTGTAATAATAGCTGGCAATGAGGAATTATCAACAACATTTCTGGTGCGCTCACTTTCAGTTTTACCTCCAAACAAAGCTCTGTCACCGTGTTCCCAGATAACATTAATTACTTTGCTAAATATCATAATCAACAGAAAGAATGTCCAAAACTGCTAAAATAAAATCTAAGTTGTAATAAACTAGAATTATCTTTTAACTGTAAATTACAAAGACAACTAAGAAACATTTCATTCAGAGGCTGCATTTACAAAATTATTGGAAACATGAATACGTTCTTTAGTTAAATGTGTCTGTCGACTGCAGTTCAAGATTTCTAGCTAAATTCTGGCAAAATTGTTATGTAGCCTACCACATTTTTAGATGTTACACCTCCAAAGGTTCTTGAAACACTCAGATGTTCAAATATCATATCCTGTGCATTACCCAATTCTCGTGAAATGGTAAGAGAAAACCTAATAATTGCAAGTTCTTAAAATGCTTTCAGTTGCATTATAGTATTTACTTTTTTAACGCTGATCTAACCCAGAGTAGCTTGATTCCCATCTAATGATTCTGTAATACCTTCTATGTGTCCAGGTCAAGAGACAAGCAAATGGAAAAAAAAAAAGAAACTTCTTGAAACAGGACAGTGAAGCTGGAGAGGCTGGATGACTTGGGAGCCTAAGGCAAGAGTTTTATGGCAGCTTGTCATCTGAAAACGACTTCCAATGTTTTTCTCCATCACAACAGCTTTCAAGGACCTGCCAAGAAGGACCGTCAGAAATGTTCTTTTGTCCTGGGGGAATTCTTGTGATGCTGCATTGTCTGAAGTGGGTACAAACAAACCAAAGTGGGACTCTTGACTGGCAACCTGTTTATTCTTTCAGTCCTTCTGTAGGACATTTTCACCAATGCTCAGTGTCTAACAATACAAATGCAATATCTCTTTACTTCATAATTCTTGCATAAAGCATCATCTTTTTATAAGCTTGTATGGTTTCAAGGTCCAAGTCAGTAAAGAACCATCTTTTAAACAGAGTGGAACTTTGAAGATTTTATGTTTGTTCCTGAAGTCTCTCAGGGGTATAATACAGATTAGGAAAATACATGTATTCATGTAAAACTTTTTGGTGCATGACGTCTCAGGTCAGCAGTCTAATTACAGTCTATGGACTACAGTTTTTGGCTTTTTTTTTTTTTTTTACCACACAGGTACAAAGACAAATAACTGAGGTCATGTGTTCCCAAAGAGCAACTTAACAGCAGCTGAATCGCTTACCTCCAGTAGTTTTACTTTTTTTACCTTTTTGTAGTGATGTAAAAGTGCACTCCAGGGTGTGGTCAGTACACTGTGACGTCACTGTTGGGTGTGGTCACAAGTGCATCAGAGCACACTTCTGACCACACTCAACAGACTTGAAACTTACAGGTATTACTCGTTTCAATTGATGTGATTACCATGGTAATACTGCAGTAATGCTATGGCGGCAGTGAAGTAAAATAATTTATCCAGGAGTAGCTGCAGTGCACACCAGCAACCACCAGGTGGCACATGTGAGCAGTTGAGAGCGAAAAGGATTGTGACGTGAATGCAAGCAAGCAAGCAGGCATTGTGGGACATTAGGACATGCATGCTGTGGTAGAGACGGAGTAGTATTAGCTGAAGTAGACGTGGTGGTGTTTATCTTATCCAACTTTAAAACATGGTGAAATGGTGAACGCTTGCTGTATTATCAACTGCCATACCTGTTGTCACGTGGCACGGGTAGCAGCTGTACAACGAACAAACATCACCTTCAGCAACATTTCTGACACATGATCACGTCATTTTGACACAGTTAAGTTATAAAACTGTTACCACTAGCTCCACATACATGGTATTAGGTAGCCAAGCTGTGTTGTGTAACTAATCAAAGAAACTGTGTTTTTTTATGCAAACCAGCCTATGAAATGCTACAGCGTCATCCTGACTGGATGCCTTCATTACACTTCTGGCACACAGAAGTCAAAGTAACGCACACTGAGCGGTTTAACTGGAGGACAAAGCAATTTTTTTTGTTTGTATTTATCATATTGAGCTACTGGAAACCATCTACTTAAACTGTATACTTTATGCAGAGATTAATTTAATCACTATTATTTATTCATTATTTATCAATATATCAGCATATCCTTCAGATGCTGCAGGGATTTAATGAACTGAAGAAGCTTTTCATACAGTATAAATCAGCTAGGGATGGCAAATAAATACTGTATTGATGATTTATTTGAAAGTTAGAGACTAATATTAAATTGTTTGAAAATCTGATATTGGAGATAAAATTTCATCATTTTATGTCAACTTGGCGCGGCAGGGATTTGCATCTCCATTACAACAGGGCTACCCACTTGAAGGTGTGACAATAAAATTCAGTCTAATCTAATCTAAAATAAGGGAAAGGCCAAGCAGGCATCAGCAGCCATAAATCATAGGTGGGAGTGAGCTTTCCAGATCTGTTGCAGACGGCCTGTTTCTAGCCATCATGTTTCAAATGTGTAAGAGAGGTTAATTGACATGAAACATTATCATTATCTCTTGGACCGCATCAATGAGGTGCTGTGAACACTGTGTCAGTTTGCCATGGGACTCATTTGTTAGGCTATAGGCCTAATCTGTGGAATTTGTGAATGTGTACAATACGGCTAACACTTTTTCTGTGATGCGCCTTCTTGACTTTACTTTCAATGCTGCAATAATAATAATAATAATAATAATAATAATAATAATAATAATAATAATAATAATAATAATAATAATAATAATAATAATAATGGTTGCACTTTATTTTATGGTACACTAATAAGATGTAATAATTTATGTTGTGATCAGACAACACATTTAATGCTAACAACATGGGCCTATCATAGCTTAATTAGACAACATGATATTGAATGATATATAACAAAAGGCTCTCAGCTTTTTGTCACCACCCCTGCTGCTGCCTTCTGATAGTTGAGTTTATTTATAAGAATGTCCCATAGTACAAACTGTAATCTTTAGGAGTTGAATGAAAAGTAATACAAATTGAAGTTTTTGAGATGATTTAAAGATAGGTTTGAGCATCACTGTTGTTCTGTCATGAAACTCTTGAGCTGTGTCGCCCAAATCCACAAACTGAAAGAAGGACAGAATCTCAGACAGACTGCTCTGATACATCACAACAGCACCGCAGTTTCATACCGTGGTGGAGACAGATAACAGATTAAACTCAAGTCTATCACTCCCAAGTATTTTATTTATTCTCTGATTCACCTTCTAGTTAAACATCTGTGTTAATTGTAGGTCTGAACAACCAAAGAACCAAACCAAACCAAACTTTCTTCATTTCAATCACACAAGATTTATGAACAGCATGTGTGTGTGTGTGTGTGTGTGTGTGTGTGTGTGTGTGTGTGAAAGAGAAAATCATTTGCAGCACAATAGGAGGGTTAACTGGGTATTTGAATAGGAGGTAGAGAGGTGACTGTGTATATCATTTGGCTGTTCAGCTGCCTTAATGACTGGCCCAAACATATGCAAATACAAACCCACTGAACAAGTGGGAGGGGCAAATTTTTTGCAGTTTCAGGCTGAATTTTTGGGGAAGTGTGTCTAAAATGATGCTCAAGACATCGATAATATTTCCATTTGATGGAATGGTGTAACCATAAAAACATACAGTAGACCTGTTTAGTTTTATCAGTTTGAGAGAGAGGGACAGAGCTGATATACAGTGAAGAAGTAACTGTGTGCATGACGGTGACTTTATTTCCTGTTAACAAGGCATCTACTGTAGACATAAAGTAGCCTAGCCTACTTTTGCCAAATTTACAAGAAGACCCTAACTCAACAACGAACAAAACTATCTGGTGATTTTCTCCACGGGAGACAAAGGATCAAACCACTTACAGGTTATGGTGGATTGAGTAAGAATAAGACGACACACTTCTGTGGGAATTTCCTCTGGGCATGAAAGTTGGGTGACGACATTATGACGTGTCTAGGATTCCCTTTGTCGCTGGTTCTCTTCTGTTATGTTACTTGGCTGAATAAAACATCCTCTTTCACTTGTTTTTGTGATTTGGTCATACAAAACATTGCAAACAGGAAAGTAAGATATGTTATTTCTCACATTCCCAGACACATCATTAGCATTTGAGTGTACTTTGAGTATCCAAACCTGTTGAGCTGTGTTCAACTTGTTTGATAACAGGCTAAACAAATATACAATGCATTGTGTGCCCCCTCACAAAAATCAAATGCCCGTCCTATTGATTTGCTCTAGTGCCAGGTCTAAACAAATATATATAACAAATATAGTTATATGCAGTGATCCCCCTGCAGCTGCATCTCCTCATTGAGAGAGAGACGCTGTGCGCATTTACGCAGGAGGCACAGCAGTGTAACTTCATTGATTATTTGAATCTCCAGACATGCCAACGTGATGTCAAACAGTAGCTAGGCTAACAGTAGCTAGGCATTAATGTAGCAAATGTTTTAAAACGATAACGTATGAGGGTGGATGTAGCCTTAATGTGTTTGCTGTGTGTTTGGTTACAGTATATATTATTTACTACCAAGATTATCTTGAAAGTGACAGTACTGTATACTGTAGTATATGAAAGCAAAGTCAAGAAGGTGCTTCATAGAAAAAGTGTTTATATAGCAAAAAACCCCAAATTCAGTCACTGAAATGATTGCAGGACTACAGTAGAAGCCCTGCAGAAAAGGTTTGGGAACCTTTTCTTTCAATTAAATGTCAATAAATCAGATTAAATATTGTTTCTGGAATATGATAAAGAAATGCATTCCAGTAATTTTAATGGAGTCTAAATTATGGCTGTGCCCAAGTTTACGTATCCACATTTTGCGCAAATTATGGCATTAAAACTTTAAAGTGGAAGTCAAGAGGCAAGCCTCCTGCAAAAGAGCCGACATGAGCCGGTGCTCTGATCAGGCTGCCCAGCCAGCGTGAGCCTGAGCGGGGCTTCTGCCTTCTGTGCACCCGGCAGAGAAACAAGCTCAACCAGGGCGCAAAATGTCACGGGGCACCGCAAGATAAACACTAAACACCACTTCATTGATGTCAAACAGTAACTTTATGTTACACATCTTACTTTAGTTGAGTTGACTTAGTTCACAGAAGAGCTGTTTAAATTAAATATCAGCTGAAATGAAAAGTCTCTCTTCAGGAGTCATACAACATACATTCATCTGGTTCCACAGCTCCACTTCCTGTGGAGTCAACAGCGCCACTCTGCCATTGCTGACTACATTGTGGTCAAAGGGGGTATAAAGTAAAATCCTGTCAGCAGGATTCAAACACTCTGCTGCCACCTAGCGCCTACAGTTTACTGCCGCAGCAGCACTGTGGTAACACGGCGGTAAAGCAGACAAATGAAACATGTAACAACATCTGTAAAGCAGAGACGGAAGAGTTTGTGGTGATATATCCTGTATCCTCTCAGCCAGTCACATTAATTGTATACCTTACTTACTTTAAACACTTGTGTCAATGAAAGTGAAGTGTGTCATCCTACAGGGAGAACAGACTAAATAGAAAACAATACAGATGTCCTGGATGTTGACTGAGTGGCAGCTTACATCCAGCGATACACATTCCTGTAGATTGTTTTATGTTATTCCAGTGACACACAGTTAGTGGCAGCAACGTGCCAAGAAACGTATGTAAACAATGCAGGTTTAAAAACATTTTTAAAATACTTTTTGCATTATGCAGAAAGAAATGCATTCAACACATTTTCTAGGCCTCATGGATATAATGCACTTTGTTGATTGAATCTAGACAAAACATTGTTTGCCTCCAACAGAACTCCATAGTGTACCTTTAATTTGTTTACATGACTGCATCAATTGACAATTTTCTGTAATAATCCCGTTTTTTTAATGACAATCAAGAGAGACTTTTTAGAGAACTTTTAAAAAATATAACTTTTTTATTTACTTTACCTTTAAACTGAACTTTTTTCAGTTGTTGTAAGGCATGATGCATGCAGCCTGGTGGGACAACCCAGTTTTTAAATGTTGAAACTTTTGAGTGAAAGAGCTGAAGATACAGAGTAAAGCAACGTTCCATCTTCAGGGTCTGTTTTTCAAGAATGTAGTATATGCATACATGAATAAATAATAACTTCTTCAATAGTGTTCTACTTTTCCAGAATGTATGTGAATTTATTAACACACAAACACCACCCCACACACTGATGCGGTAACTAAATGTTATAACAATTTCACATTTTAAAGCAGCAGCCTTTTTTGACGATATACAGAAGATACGACTGAGAGAGAACTGTCCTTTTTAAGAATTGTCCTTTGAACATCATTTTAAGATGCTCTTGCATTTGCATTTTAAGTCAGATGTCAAATGTGTGTGTGTGTGATGAAAGAAGCAGACAAAAGAAAAAAAGAGCCCACTGCTTTATATACTGAATATATATGCATGTTTATGCACACAGGCCAGCCTTGCTGTGACTTTATCTTTTTGTTTGTCTGTGTGATTTTTGAATTTGAAATTGAAATGTATGGAATGATTGAACTTTGGAATATGCGGTTTGGTTTACATGTTGTGTGTGACCCCTTATTTCTCAGCAGGAGAAAAAACATTTATATGGAAATGAATTGTATACATTAATCAGCCAGGCATTTATGTAATTGTGGCTTGGCTGGAAAAACATTTTTACTTTCATTTGATGTCACGGCTGTAATCCATTCATGCATTCATTTTGCAAGACCAATTTTGTGCTCATTTTGTATATAGCTGGCTTTAAAAGTTTGGGTTGAATTTCCTAGTGTGAAACCCAATCATAGACCTCTACAAATAAATCCACAGCCTGTAATGAATCTGTAGTTTCTTATTTTTATCACACAGCAAGAAGAGCATTGTCTTTTGTCTTAATCTCAGTTTTACTCCAGTTGACAGTGACAGAAGACAAACTTCAAGCCTCAGGGCAATGAAAACAAGATCATTTAAATTGGGGTGACCACATGTCCTGGTTTGCAGTCCTGGTTTTAAATGGAGCATCCTAGTGTCCTGAGAAATCTCTGAAATATATCAATATGTCCTGGTTTCAACGAGCTGCAAAATATACACGTTTCAAGAGTCATGATAGTTGTCATTTCCCTACAAATAGCCCAGCCCACACTTGACTCACAGGCATCAAAATCACCACAAATTAGTTATTTTATCTTTTTTTCCTTTGTGTCAGAATCCTCTGGATAGAGAAAACATGTCTGAATTAAGCAAATCAAATTGTTTTATTATGTTTTTCTCAAAATTCAGTGCCAAGTACCAGCAATATACATGACACCTCATCCCCATATCCAGAAATAAAGACTACATTTAAGCATAAAATGCCCTGTCATATACACGTCATATACATGTGATTTATATGTAAGTGTATAATAGCATCTTTCATATATAACCATTGTTGGGCAGTAATGCATTACTTGGTAAAGTGTTACTCATCCTTGCATTTCCAAAACTTATTTTTTAACACATGCCGTATTTGACACAAATTGAGAAACAGCAGCTAGCAGCAGTGATAATGCTAACACAGTGCTAGCTCTACAGGTAGTAAGAAGTGAATAGTTAGTGCCCCAAACTATCAACCAGCAGCACTGGTTAAAAGCACAGAAGCATGTCTCACACAAGTAACATTAGCATAAAAAAGAAAAAAGAAATGTTAGCATGAAATTCCTGCTGTTTGAGTGCCACACAAGTTAAGAGCACAAACTAATTCATTCTGGTTAATATTCATAAACATGTATGACAATCCTGCTGCTACCTCAAAATATACGAGACACAGGACTGTGGTTTATACAGGCAAATTGACACATTACTTAATAACACGCTGCAGTAATGTGACTGCATGTGAGGCTACTTTACTTTTTCAGTAGTGTAAATTCAGTAACTCTGTTACTCAGTGTGATATCAGTTTGGTCTGCATTCAGCTGACAGATTGGCCTGATTAGCTTGGTGCAGGAGCTGGAGGTGAGTGGTTAGCCTCTATGAAAAAGGGGAATTGCAGCTTGCAGTAATTCCACAGTTGTCTACATTTATAGATTTATGTTGTGTATAAGCAAAAAGTAGGGAATTACCTGGTTTTGTTGTTTTGTTGAGTTTGAGGATGTGTGAACCCCACAGCTGTGAGGACTAGAGTGCAGTGTTACATATTTAGCAACTTTTTAGCTAGATTTAGTGACTTCTCAGACTCCTTTAGCAACTTTTTTTTCAAAAAAGCAACATATCTAAAAGTCTAGAGACATTTTGGACAGACCTTAACTCCTCTCCTTGAAGGGAGTCACCAGTATTTCTCAGTGAATGAGGCTAATGTGGCTCTCTGGATTGACTGTTCAGTGGGTGGGACAGAGCAGCAGCACGTTCAGTGGACCAGTGGTTCAGAGTCATGAATGAGCTGTGAATGTGTGTACCTAATAACCAATCATTGATCCTCATTGTTTTTATTCTAAATGATTTAACTTTACTATCTAAGTTTGATTTTGTTTTGTCAAAATAGAGTTAACAATAGTGAATTTATTCCAGTGCATGATCATCTCTCTATTCATGATACTTAGACTTGATACAACAGCCTGCATAAAACATTTTTTTTTAATATTAGAGGTAGATTTAGATGCACATTGAGGAGCTGCTCATATAGCTAGTTACAGTTTAGTTTAAATTAACTTAATTTTCTTTAGATTTTTAAAAATCTTGTATGTAATTATGTAATGACATCATAGACATGCAAATTAGCATGTGACATCATCTAGCCACATCTAGAGACTTTTCCTGCAGGCTTTAGCTACTTCCCACTGAAAATAGTTGGCAACACTGGGCTGCTGTGTGCTGTCACCATGGATAAATGCTGAGCTAGCTACTGATAGTCAGAAGATTCCTCTATATTGTAGGGCTGGTTATTATACTGCGATGCCTTATTTTGTATTCCTACTCGTTAAGTACAGAAGATGTGACTTGTGGGTGTAGAAGATTTGGAGTTGTTTAAACGCATCTGTCACAGAACTGGATTGAGAAACAAAAATATTGTTATGAGTAATGTACCTATACTTTTGCTGTTGTGTACTTAGTAAAGTAGTGTAGTTAATTTTTCAGTGTGTTATCTGTAAGGAGTAATTGATAAAACTTTTCAAGTATCTAACAATGTATATAACACAAATACTGTGTCAAGTATGCCACATGTTCTATCATTTTGTTGTCGTAGTGTTGGGTAAGACCAATACATGTGAAGCAATAAGCCAATGTATCACTTTGATGTCGTTTTTTTCTCTCTCACCAGTCATTCTCCCCAGTAAGGTGACTTTATGTGCACAGCTTAATCTCGTTCCCCCACAGCCTCCTCCCCATTATTCCTCTGCTCCGACAAACTTAAATAAACAAACTAATGCATACAATTTGCATTTTGTTTACTGCTGTGGCAATATTGTAATGCCAGCAATAAAGTCAGTGAATAGAATTTAAAGACAAAGATTAAATTTCAGCGAGAAAAACACAGCTCATCTGTTGATGCTGAAGTGCTTTTTTCTTTGTTTTTGAGAAAGAGATGTCGGTGGTGGAGAGAGAGAACAAAAGAAAATTGATTGTAAAACGTACCGTCATTATATACCTATGGTTTATGGGCCCTGCATTTGTTTATCATGATTAACATCGCAGTGTGAAGAGAGGTTGCTGATGTGGACTACTCATCTTAATTCATAGTGGAATGATAAAAAAAGGAAGGAGGCAATGAGTGAAGGAATAAAATTCAATAAAGAGGAAAGTACAAAGAATATAAGAAAGAAGAAAAACAATATGAAAAGGATTGTACATAGGAAGGAACATACATAAGGAAGGAACTAGAAAAGGAGAATGAGACTGTGATGTCATCACCAACAGCATTGGCAAAGTACTGTGATTGGACAGCAATTCTACAACTGTAGAACTTGGAGATATACAGTATTTAACTTAAATATTTCCTTTTTCATAATTTTTTATACAGATTTTTTTTACTGCTTTGTACAATAAAGTCAATAAGAGTGAATCAATTGTGTCTACTCACATGACATGATTAATCCTTCGAATGCTAGGGTCTTTTTTTTTTGCTTGTTTGTAATTTCCTTAATTTATAGACCCATGATATAGCTGCTATGTGTCACCCAGGCATGCCATGTATTGTTTTTTTCAGGATAAGTGATTCAGAAATCATCATTTTGATCATTTTGCATGTGAGTAGTACAATACATGCTTCAAGAGATGTTTTTATGGGAAAAAATGATTTATGGTGACTCAGCTTAAAGTTTACACACATGCATGGATGTAGCTGTTAAAAGATCAACTGGGTTACGTTTACTAGAGAAAAAGTCATACATTTGATGATTATGAACCAAGATCTGTAAAAGAGTATCTTTTTTCTATTATTTAGAAGTAGATTTACTGATGCTTTTCCTTGGCTGAATCCTTGGCTGAGCCCAGACCTCAAGTGTTCCCATGGAGATGAATTGAAATTCCAGACCCTAAAACTCAATTCAAAGAGTATTTCTGAACGGTTCTACATGGTTTTGATATGTGCAGGTCTGCTGATTTAAACAGCAGCTACAACAAATCGGGTCAGAATGATCAGTGATATTTTCCCTTTTCATGAACTGCTAATTTAGCAGATTATAATTTACAAAAACAAATCCACATTATTAAGCCTATAGGTCTATGAATATTCTCTGTGTGTATTATCAAACCTCACTATACAACAAAACTGAAAAAAGCTAATGCCATCAAAAGTGAATATGGCAGATATTATTATGATGATGATTATTGTTTTTTTTTTTAATTGTTGATAAAATGTCATTACTTCCATATTGCTGTGGATTATGGGGAATTTTCCGAGTGAAGTCTGGTGAAGTCTGCACCCCAGGTGGACTCTCTGGAAGTCTGCAGAAAGTCTGCTCGAGGTCCCTTGTGGACTTGATGAATTGTGGATGGCAATCGCAGAGTTCCTGGGAATGTGCCTACAAAGTTCACAATTCTGCAAGTGCAGTGAAGTCTGGATATTTGGATTCAGCCCTTAACAGATCATGGATCAGTGGACAGCTTTGCAAAGGGTAGGTTCCGCAGATTTTTACAGTGTGTGAATTTATGTGTGTACTCTAGTTTGACAGTTAGGATTTTGAGATCAAGGGTTACAAAAACAACCAACCAGGAAATAGTGCCAACAATACTGCCTCACAAACAACACCAACAGCATATCTACATATGCACAAGTGCAGCAAATTTTAAATATGTCAAATGTGACGTAATTAAACCACCAAGGAGTGCAAGATCAGGACGAGATCGAGCAACAGTGAGAGAGACTTTACAGAGATGGAGACAAACAGCCGCAGAGACAGAGGTGCAGCGAGGATAGACGACTCTGGCACTTCCTATCATCAACATTTCTCCAACATGGAAATTAAAACCACTGTAATGATAGCGACAAAAGTTTCGTGTAAAGTGTACTATATAGGAGCTGTCTATCCAGCACCAATGCATGAATTTTATTTTTTCTTACCTTATCAGCGCCCACTTGAATTAGTATTGTTCCTGGCACTTAGCAGCATGCAGTAAGTCTGATTTTTTTTTTTCAGAAAGTCATAAAACTCTGCACGAGTCATTTTGTAGTTCAGAATCACTTGCGGTTCGGCTTTGACAAGACCCTCCGACATTCTGTTCCATTCGTTGGTCCAAAGCTGTGTCATGAGACTGAAGATCATCTCACAGAAGGCATTAGACACTGGTGTGGTGTGCAGGTTAACAGATTATGGGAGAGTAGCATCAATGGCACACAGTGGCCCAGGAGGACATGTCAGGGCATCACTCATCATAATTGAATCAGCCAATCACATTTTATTTAATTTTTCTTAATATATTCTGTTTTATTTTTTGTCAGTGCCAAGATCAAACAAGAGCATTAGTATAAGTATTAGCATAAATATTGAACTTTGGTCAGATGATAACAAGCAGTCACATGTAAGGAGAGATGGTAACCTCTGTGTCTGCTCAAAGATGGCCTCTGGCATTGGCTTTCAACCCCCTTCCCACTCCTGAAAAGGAAAGTTGGAGTGGTGTATGACATCACATGTTACAGTTGTGGGGAACACTACATTAGTTACATGACAATGACCCCAATGGGACTTAACGAACACAGAAACAGACATCAGCTGTCTGTGAACACCAGACCAAAACAGCATCAACCAGGAAGAGGTCAAAGGTCATTGACAACAAAGAGGACATTCACATCTGACACCAGAAACCATCTTTAAATGATTTTTCATTCAATTGATTTTTTCCAAAGTTCAAGAATTCATTTCTACTCTCAACTTAAATGTCACCTGCTTGACAGTTTAATAAGTCACACTTTCTTTTTTTTAATAAACCATTATTGTTAGCTTGGCTAGAGGTTATTATGTTATGTACAATGCCTAAATGTTCTGCAATTATCAACCCAGTTTCTAATGAATTGCTTAATGTAATATACTGCCAAACATAGTTCAGTAGAATCATTTTTCATTTCATTTTTTTCATTATTTTCAGACTTAAACAGAGCAAAACAACACCGGTGGTAGTTTGTAAATGTGCTGTTAATGCATACGTAGAATACATCAGATACACTGCGGTGGAGGTGTTGCATGCAAATATGACAGAATAATGCATCAGCAACAGAATCTGTGGTTTAAAAAGTGTGAACCTCCACTGGCAAACACTAAGTGTCATCCCAGTCTTATCAATAATGCAGAGCTCTGCTGTTTATGGAAGCGTGGCTCTTTTTGGACAACCCAAGCTCAGTGGACCTGTTGAAAGCAATGCTGTCACTCTGAATTGTTTACCCATGAGTAAGTACCTGAAGAGCACCCTACTATTCTGACAGTAAACACAACTTGTCACACATTCAAGTGCTTTAGTGTGGAAATCATAACAAAAAGGACTCTGCGACCAAACTGTGTTATTTTTCAAAGCTGTTGTTGTGACAGAATGATGAAGAGAAAATATGCACTGCAAGGAATTCTGCCATATCCAAAATGACAAGGTACAAACTCTTTCTCCTGGTCTCAGGCTGAGATCTGTCCAAACCATCACCTTTGCACTGTTTAATTTGACAATTAAATGTATTCTAAGAGATGCCATACACCACCTGTATAATCAGTTGAGAATAGGCCTTTTTTCACAGACTACATGTCACAGTAGGAAAAGCACAGGTGTAAATGATAAAATGAACCGTTTAACTATTGGTGCCAGCTGCTGTGGCTGCTTGCAACCTTTACCGCTGAAAGCTTAACAGCAACTAATTTAAACTGAGACAGTATTTTAGAATTTCAAATTTTACATACTCATGCAATTCTGTGCTGATAGAGCATTGTCATTTTAAGTTCTATTTGTACTGTAATGCCACCTGAAATAGCATTTGCCATGAAGATTACAGTCATGGTAGTTTGTTTAGAAATGGCTCCAAAGACTAATAACAGCAATCATGTTCATGTAAATGGAACTGCGCTCCCATGCATGCACAGTGGCGTCTGCCTTACACAGAAAACACAGAAAATCTGATTGTTGTTATTAGTCTTTGGAGCCATTTCTAAACAAACCACTGTAACCATAATCTTCATGTCAAAGGAGCATAATGGTGTGGCTCATTGACATGTTTTCATATGTATATGTATATATGTATGGTGGAATTTTATGCCTTTATTATAGCAACAGTGGAGAGATGACAAGAAATTAAGGAAGAGACAGGTGGGGTGGCAACAGGGCATGCCCACTTATGTGTTTTTAATAGCTTTTGGACAACAATGGAGGTCTACAGCAAATAGGAATAAGATATATCAGACTCTGGATACACACACAATACTTGTAAGCAGAGTTGAGCAATAACACATTACTTACTACTACTACTTACTACTTTGTTACTTATTACACTAATGTTATTACTTTTTTCAGTGACGAGTAATGTAAGGGATTACAATTTGAAATTCAGTAATTATATCACAGTTACTAATCCAAGTAACACTCTGTTTCTTTTACATTTGGGTGTCGGTGTCCTCGCTGTCTTGCTGTCTTAATGGAGGGTTGATATCAGTGTGGTCTCTGCGTTCAGCTGACAGATGGCTTTGGAAGAGAAGAAATATGACTTGTGGTAATTCCAAAGTTTTCTTATTTCCATGTTGTGTGTTCTTAGTTGGCTTGCTAACATTAGCCACGGGTATGCCTACATTCAGGAGTTTTGTTCAGAATTGGAGGGTGTGTGAATTGTGACTTCTGGAGAGCTGTGAGCAGTCACTGAGGCTACGCTAACGAGCTGTTGTCAGTAAATCATTCCAAACTGTTTCCTGCCTGCTTGTTAAACCACAAACATCTCATTTTCTTTCTACATGTGTTAAATACAAAAGATGCAGTGTGTGGGTGTGGAGGATTTTGAGTTGTTTAAAGGAGTTGATGAAGCTGACGGCTGAGTAACACAAGTAATTAATAATGTAATGTGTTTCTTTTGCTGCTGAGTAATAAGTAAAGTAATGTAATTTCTTTTACAATAACTAATGCGTATTCAGTAATTAATTACAATTTTCAAGTCACTTGCCCAACACTGCTTGTAAGGAGCAGTTCATTGTTGGTTTGGCTCTGCACATGAGATTTGTTGACAATAAGAAGAATATAGAAAATCATCAGCCTTATCCATTAAGGATAGGCAAAAGAAGATAAGAAGAGATCAAGTAGTGGTTAAAAAATTCAACATTAAGTGTTGGTTTGACACATCACAGATCAGACAAACTTTGGTCTCTAGTGTGAAAGTCTGTTGCGCTACATGCCTATCCACCATGCCAACCCCCAAACCATTATGTCTCATGTGAGTTAGGGGGACCTCCTGCTTTGGCACTAGATGTACTGTATATTGTGCACTGCAGAATCATCCAGTATGAATGTCAGTGAAGGGTCATGGCATGAATTTCACTGCCTGGACATGATAATCCTTTATTAAGTCATCACAGGTAAAAGGAAGTGTTATTCAATTAAATTCAATTCAATTTTATTTATATAGCGCCAAATCACAACAAAAGTTATCTCAGGGCACTTTACACATAGAGCAGGTCGAGACCATACTCATTAATTTACAGAGACCCAACAATTCCCCCATGAGCAGCACTTGGCGACAGCGGCAAGGAAAAACTCCCCTTTAACGGGAGGAAACCTCAAGCAGAACCGGGCTCTAGGTGGGCGGCCATCTGCTTTGACTGGTTGGGTTTACAGAGAAAGAAGGAGGGAGGGGGACGGGGGAGGGGGAGAGCAATACAGAGAAGCGTAATAACAACAACAAGAATAACCATAACAACAATAATAGTAGTAGAGATATGACTTGTAATAATAATAGCAATAATAGCAGTAGCAGAAATGGAAGCAGGACATCCACAGTCCCTACGGCCATGACCCACCATTCAGGCACTGGACCTTCCTGTGAGACGAGAAAGCACAAAAACTCTGGGGAAGAAGTCAAGTTAGTAACATGCATTAATGGTACATGAAAGCATACAAATGGAGAGGAGGAGGAGAAGAGAGGAGCTCAGTGCATCATTGGAAGTCCCCCAGCAGTCTTGGCCTATAGCAGCATAACTAAGAGCCAGTTCAAGGCGAGCCTGGCCGGCCCTAACTATAAGCTTTGTCAAAAAGGAAAGTTTTAAGCTTAACTGAATCTGGAAGATGGTTCCACAGGAGAGGAGCCTGATAGCTGAAGGCTCTGCCTCCCATTTTAGTTTTGAAGCCTCTAGGAACCGCAAGTAAGCCTGCATTCTGGGAGTGTTCTATTGGAATAATAGGGTACTATGAGTTCTTTAAGATATAATGGTGCCTGACCATTAAGAGCTTTGTAAGTAAGGAGAAGTATTTTAAATTCTATTCTGGATTTTACAGGAAGCCAATGTAGCGAAGCTAAAATGGGAGAAATATGATCTCTTTTCCTAGTTTTTGTCAGTACACGTGGAGCTGCATTCTGGACCAGCTGGAGAGTCTAGAGACTTGTTGGGGCAGCCTGATAATAAAGAATTACAATAATCCAACCTAGAAGTAACAAATGCATGAACTAGTTTTTCTGCATCTTTTTGAGGCAGGATGTGCCTGATTTCTGCTATATTACGTAGGTGAAAAAAAGCAGTTCTTCAAATTTGTTTTATGTGGGAGTTAAAGGACATATCCGGACCAAAGATAACTCCCAGATTCCTTACAGTGGAGCTAGAGGCCAAGGTAATGCCATCCAGAGTAGCTATATCATTAGATAATGTGTTTCTAAGGTGTTGAGGACCAAGCACAATAACTTCAGTTTTGTCTGAGTTCAGTAGCAGAAAATTGTCAGTCATCCAGGTATTTATGTCCTTAAGGCACAGTTGAAGTTTAGTTAACTGATTTAATTAATCTGCCTTCATTGACAAATATAATTGGGTATCATCAGCATAGCAATGAAAATGTGTGGAGTTTCCGAATAATATTACCTAAAGGAAGCATATATAAGGTGAACAGTATTGGTCCAAGCACAGAACCTTGTGGAACTCCCGTGTCTAACTTTTGTGTGCATGGAAGATTCATCGTTAACATGTACAAACTGAAGTCGATCTGAAAAATAGGATTTAAACCAGCTTAATGCTGTTCCTTTAATACCAAATAAATATTCCATTCTCTGTAATAGGATGTGATGGTCAATGGTGTCGAATGCCGCACTAAGATCTAACAAGACAAGTACGGAGAGAAGTCCATTGTCTGATGCAGTTAGGAGGTCATTTGTAACTTTCACCAGTGCTGTCTCTGTGCTATGATGCGCTCTAAATCCTCAAATAAACTATTGTTATGTAGAAAGTCACATAACTGATTGGGGACTGCTTTCTCAAGGATCTTAGAGAGAAAGGGAAGGTTAGATATAGGTCTATAGTTGGTTAAAACGGCTGAATCCAGAGTAGGCTTCTTAAGAAGAGGTTTAATTACAGCTACTTTAAAGGACTGTGGTACATAGCCTGTTACTAAAGACAGATTGATCATGCCCAGTAAAGAAGTGCTAGCTAAGGGTAAGACTTCCTTAAGCAGCCTAGTTGGAATGGGGTCTAAGAGAGAGGTTGATAGTTTAGAGGATGAAACACTGAAGTTAATTCACGAAGGTCTATTGGAGAGAAACAGTCTAAATATATATCAGATTTTATGGCTGTTTCTAAGGTTCCTGAGTTTGAGGGTGAATCAGTGCCTGTTGAGGGCAGGAGGTGATGAATTTTGTCTCTAATGGTTAGAATTTTGTCATTAAAGAAGCTCATAAAGTCATTACTGCTGAGAGCTATAGGAATACATGGATCAATAGAGTTATGACTCTTTGTCAGCCTGGCCAAAGTGCTGAAAAGGAACTGAGGGCTGTTTTTATTCTCCTCTATTAATAATGAGTAGTAGGCAGCCCTGGCATTAGGGAGGGCCTTCCTATATGTTTTAAGACTATCTTGCCAGACTAAACGAGATTCTTCCAGTTTGGTGGAACGCCAAATCCTTTCAAAATTTTGCGATGTTTGCTTTAATTTACGGGTTTGGGAGTTATACCATGGAGCTAGCTTCTTATGTTTTATTATCTTCCTTTTTAAAGGGGCGATGGACTCGAGTGTTTTTCGCAATGAGCCTGCAGCACTATCAACAAGATTATCAGTTTCAGAGGGACTAAAGTTAGCATAAGACTCCTTTGTAGTATTGAGACATGGCATTGAATTTAATACCAATGGGATCGCTTCCTTAAATTTACGGATGTATTGACTATATACCTTCAGCTAGACAACCTGTATACATGGCATCTGTTGTTCTTCATTTGCAACGTCTTATCTGTATTGTATATGTTAAATAAACTAACAGATAAATTAGTCTTTTCAATTGCAAATGTTTCTTTGTTAGTTTTGACAGACATTTGTATTTGTTCAAAAAATGAAGGAATATCAGTAAGTGTTCAAATTTAGGCCTAAAGTAAGACAATATAACAGCTACCCTAGGGTAGTAATGGATGTGATTGATCTGTGGTCACAAGACCAGTGACACACACACACGTTCTGTGCTTTTGCTCTGAGATTCTCTGTAATTTTCCAGTGTCACTTGAATTACAATGTAAGCAAATGGACACCACAGTAGACCGACTCAAGACTAATAATAGTGATCGCAAACACAATTGAGTGTGTCTATCTCTGTGTGTTACTGCTGACATGTATTTCCTCTTGTGTGACATTTGGAATCTCAGCGTGTTTTCTCTATGAATACACATCCATGCTTCACTGCTCGCATGTGCATCCTGTCACTCATGATCATGTTTAGGCAACATGATGTTGGGAAAAATCTGCCAGCTATTACACCTGAAAGAGAAGCAGCATGGTATTTTAGAGCTTCATAAAAGCTCATGTTTGTATTTGGATATTTCTCATATATTCCTTTCTTTCTTTTCTCACAAAAGAAATTCCTGATGTTTATGTGACTCTGTGTGTGTGTTTGTATTAAATTATATCTCAAGTAATAATCCAAACCTGGTTGTTATGTTAATTATTGCCTGCCTAAAACTGGATTTAGGCACAACATATAGTAAGTATATCTAAGAAGCAATGATTTCAACAATATTGACATCATTGGACCTCATGCATGAATGTTTTCTTATTTTTCTATTATATTTGTTCTTGCACAAAGTAATAAGAGGAAAATAAGAAAATCCTACTTGGGATTCATGAAATGTATTTCGTAAACGTATCTATTCATTAATGCAATTCATCAACATACACAGGCAGGTGCCTGTGTATGTTGATGAATTGCATTTGATCTAAAATTGGATGCATGTGTCAGGCAATCTGCAGTTAGCATAAGGAAACACCCCAGTAAACCTATATAAGGGCAGCAGACCTAGGTGTCGGGTGCAAACCACCAAACCAACAAGCCACAGCAATTTGACAGGTAACGTTAAACACAGACAAAAGAAGAAAGAAAAAAGGAAAGGAATGGCATGGCAAGAGATCACCAGTGCAATTAATGCTGTATGTACAGAAGAAAGAACAAAAATGTTTTTTTCTGAAAATGGATGCCAAAAAACGACTGTCTGCTGCCAGGCGTACTATTACAGCCACAGGAGGAGGCCAGGAAACTGTCAAGACAACAGACATGGATGAGTACATTGGCACCATCACTGAAGAGGTTTCTCTGTAGGAGGTGCAGTCTGATATTCCACTGGACAGTGACCTACCACAGCCAGGAAACATCCTGTCAGCACCAGACAGCATACCCCAGGATCAACTAGCAAGATCTGAAGACAATGGAAAACAAATTTTTAATCTTAAAAGGGAATTTAGTTAAGTTGATTCCTTCATTTGATTCCACATTAAACATATTTTTAAAAAAAACACATGAATTTTACCTAATCAATAACCTACCATGCCCATTTTTGTTTTAAGCTACATGTCCATTTTAAATCATTGGTATATGAATAAATTAAACAAAAAACATATGTATTAATGATCTTTATTTTATTATTTAGATACATGTGGCACTGGTGCACCATCCACCTCCCAGAGAGCACCTGGACCATCAAGACCATTCACCCGAGCAGAGATCATTTCATAGTTGGTCCTACAAAATCAAGAGAAGATATTAGAGACTCTTCATCTCTTCCACTTTTTCACAGATTGACAGTCTCAAAGAAATAAATGAAACTTTTAAAAAAAGAATAAAATAAAAACCATTTATCAAATAAATCTCATTACAATTTTTCTGCCCTGCACAATGTAACAAAAGTGATCTGCTTACATGTTAAAAAAGTGAAATGAGTCACTGTCTGGTTTCAACACCATGTCTCTGGTCAGGTCCCACAAAATCATTAACCTCCATGTCCTCAGGTGGTGCGGGTGGGGGCACACCATATTGTGCAGAGGATAGCAGACCATGGTTATTTTGCACATTTTTTCGGGTGTGTATAAAAGCTTGACACCTGATGTGTCCAGGCATAGCCACCAGCCTTTCAGTATACCAATAGTGCGCTCTGCCACTGAGTGAATGTGCATCAGTTTCTGGTAATAGGCCACCTCCTGCTGGGTCTGAGGGTTGGTAAGTGGTGTCATAAGCCACGGTAGTAGCGGATAGCCCTAATCACATAAATTAAAAGTTGGATTTATGTTGAATGGTAATAATGCAGACTTATGACAATTCTATCATATTATAACACTTACCAATAAGCCACCCATCTCCAGCAGCACCTCAATCCAACCGCATACCCATCGAACTGTTGTGCAGCACGAAAGAGTCGTGCACTCCCCCCAGCCAGTGGGCCACCACATTATACCCGTTATTCTCTACTTCACATATTATTTGGACATTGATTGAATGTAATTGTTTTCTATTGAGAAAGGGGAACGGATTTGGAGATGGTGCCTCCATATGCATATGAGTACAGTCAATTGCTCCAATAGTATTGGGCAGTCCAACAATGGCATAAAAATCCGTTTTTATCTGGGTCTGCTGAGCAGCGGTACATGGAAACTGAATGTACTGTGGAGTTAACTAGATGATTCCCTGGAGAACTTTGGGGACCACACAACTAACAGTGGACTGGGATATGCCAGACTTGTCACTGATCTTTCTCTATAAGGGCCCAGTAGCCAGGAAACCGATAGCGGTGAGTCCTTACAGATGAGGTGGAGTGGGATTAGATAGCTGAGGCTCCAGAATGGCACGCAGGTTTTGAAGAATCTGCCTTGGTAATCGGAAACAGCTTATCAGCCACTCGTTACTCTCAGCAAACAAATATGCTCAATCTTCAAATACACGCTCTCTTCTCAAGGTTTGGTTGGCCAACGCATCAAGCAGTAGCAAATAAGCTATTGCGGAGTCACCACTTCATACTACTTTATATAGCAAATCCTAATTAATGACGTGTGCTGTCATAATTAATGATTAGATAGGTTTGTGTGGGTGTGTGTGTGTGTGTGTGTGTATGGGGGGGGGGGCATATTGGTCTATTTTTTAAACTATAGTGTTATCATTTTAAAATATGTTTGAGGGGTGTCAAATGTAACATATTGTTGTTTAACAGGTAAAATCTAGTATAACTATCTTGCCGGAACGTCTTAAATGGTGACTGGGTCCTTTATTTACCTCATTGGCAGAGAACCAGGCCTGTATTTTAGACAGGCCTATATTAGAGACAGACCAAATGTTGAGTTGTATTAACTGAGGAACAGGGGACATTAGTAATAGAAATAGGCCTGTCTCTAATATAAGCCTATGCTGAATAAAGCCTGTTTCTCTCTGCAACCATGGTAAATAAAGGCCCTGGCCACTATTTGAGAATTTACGGTATGTAGGGACCTCAATACCAAAACACAGCTGTTACCCTGCCACTAACTATCTGGGTGCCCCTCCTAACTAACCAGAGTAGCCACAACAACCTGTAACTTCAGTTACTACTGCTACAGTAACTTGACATTGATTCAAGCTTATGAATTATTTAACTCTTGTGCTCTTTTAATCAAGAGCTCAAATTACTAATTTGTGCATATGACTTTAAAAAAACAATACTACTTGCAGAGCTCCATAAATAACAATAACTACATTTA
This sequence comes from Scomberomorus guttatus, assembly GCA_038419695.1. NCBI lineage: Eukaryota > Metazoa > Chordata > Actinopteri > Scombriformes > Scombridae > Scomberomorus > Scomberomorus guttatus. The sequence continues at coordinate 28,133,262 of CM076452.1, forward strand.
TGCAGACTTACATTCTCAACCATTGTGCTTGTGTCAGGTAGGTGCAAGATTCAGGTACAAACTCAACATTAAGACTTTGATTTCTATGTAAAAGTATGTTATGGGAGCCAAAGCACATAATCTTCTATCACTCTGAATGCTCATACACAACAGCAACAGGACACAAAGAAAACACACACACAAAACACAGAAAGAATATTGTGTTGGCATGGTGGCCACGTCGTAAGGAAAGATCATGGGTTCATCTCTTCATCATCTCCATCCATGCTTTAGAGAGCCTGCTTTCACATACTATGATGCATACTCAGTAACTCTCCTTTAACCAGCTCGAGGAACAGTCCTCAGTCAATCAGAAAGTAGAAAGGTAAAGGTTGGGGTAGAAGAGCAGTAAAATAGAAGGCATGGTGGCCAAGTGGAAAGGCGTTGGTCTTGTAAACCAAAGATCATGGGTTCAATCCCCATCCATGCCTTTGAGGCTATATGAAGTTTCAGATGTCCTTAAGAAGCTTAGGTGTGCTTGTGTTTATAACTACAAACAAAAACTCTTTCTATAGTAATTCTTGTATTTCAACATAACTGACTCAGATAATGTTTAAGAGTCATAGAACTCCATTGATGTACAGAGCCAAGGAGCAGAAAGAAAAGAAGTGAGACTGAAGTTTCGGGTAAGTTGCTCACACACAAATTGTTTTGAAATTGTAATTAATTTCAATGTGAATAAATTCAGTGTGACAAAAACTAAAACAGAACTAAAAAAAACATAAGGCGTGGTGGCCAAGTGGTAAGGCGTTGGTCTCGTAAAGATCATGGGTTCAATCCCCATCCATGCCTAGGATTTCCTACTGTTAGCCTTTTTGTATGTTTATACAAAATTTGACTCCAGTTTCTATCAACTCTCAGTGTCTTTACCCTGATGGAAGCTGGTCTCTGGTCTGTAGGCAGTTTGACAGGAGCCCAACACTTCTGCCTTTCTCTCTGCATACGTACACCTGATATTCTGTTGCCATCTCTGCTTATTTTATAGTGTTAACAAGACCATCATTACAATTTTATTTTTGTTTTTTAAGTGGATTTTACTTACCATGTGTTGGATGTCCCTGGATCTTTCTCCCTTCACATGATCTGCATTTTATTCACTCCGGATTGTCTTTTATTCACTGCTAGCTGTCAGCTGGTTAGCTGTCTCCAGGCTAAAAGCATTAGCTCTCTGAGCTGAGGGCTTGAGGAGCCCACCTGGTTGTTGTGTGACCACTTAGGGGCCGGTTGAATAACGATGGAGTCTGCTGCAGAGATCTCCGGCATAAAGTCTGAACTTTCATCCATTGAAAGCCTCATCAGTGACCTCCAGTGACAGTCTAAGCTCCAAGAGCGGCTAGCTGCTTTGGAGTCAGTCCCAGCTCACATTGATGCCTTCTCTTGGGCTTCAGCAAAAGGAAAGAGGAGAAGGGTTTCTCTCCCTCTCTTCGACCCAAACACGGATGAGGATGAGACCCACACTGACCGAGTACAACACTATTATTAACCATTATTAACACCATTATCTCCGTAGTGAAACGATACTGCGTCTCCCTCCCCTGTCTGTAACGGTTGGCTTTTCCTTTGAGTGAAGCCGTTCAGAACAATATAAAAACATTTGATTTCTGACATGGTCAGACAGCACGTCGTAAGAACCAGTGGTGAGAGAAAAATGTAAAGTATTAAAGTAAAAGTATTGGTTTGGTCCCTCTGACTGATATATTATTTAATTATATTATTATTATAATCTAATTATCATTAGATTATTAATTACTGAAGCATCAGTGTGTAAGCAGCATGTTACTGTTGTAGCTGCTGGAGGTGGAGCTAGTTTGAACTACTTTATATACAGTTAGACCATAAATCAGCATAACCAGCTGTCAGCAGGTGTCCTGACTCCTTGAAAGAAACAGAAAGGTTGTTTTCTTTTTCCACTGCAGCTCAGCTTAACTGTTTCAATAATAGTTTCCACTGTGGCACAACTAAACTGTTTCAGTAATAGTTACAGTCAATGAGCCATTGTTTGATGTTTACATTTTTCAAAATTAAAGATCACAATGTTATTTTCTGCCTTTCTTTTTTTCCCCCTGCTGTATCGAAATCGTACCAAACCATGACCCCAAAACCGAGGTACATACCAAACTGTGAACTTGGTGAACTTAGTGTAAACTTACATATCTTACAAACCGCGTAGCTGCAAAAAAGACACTAGAGTTTTGTTTAGCACCACTGAAGATTGTGATAAGTTCTTAATTCAATTTTTTTCATTCATCTCATTTTTTTTGTATTTGCTATTCATTCCTTCATCCCAATCATATCTGATTGTTGGGACCACCACGGACTGGGCTCCAGTGACTGGGGGTGCTTGGGGGGTTTGGGGGACTGGACTAATTAGGGACAGCTTGAAGTCAGAGGACCGGTTCTCTCTTAAGCCCCTCTCCAAATAGAAAGCTGCTCCTCAGACCCAATTGAACAGACCCCTCCTGTAGGGGTGGGAGCTGTTCTAAAGGGGATCTGACCTCCAACAGGCCAGCCACCTCTTACAGGCCTGGTGGTGGCCTAAAGCAGGTGAGAGCAAAGAAAGCAAGGAAGAGGAGAAGGGGAAAAGAGCTAAAAAAGAAAAATGAAGAAAGGATAAAACAAGCAAACAAACAAAAAATAAAAAGAAAGGAGAAAAAGGAAGAGAAATAAAAATAAATAATTACACAAAATTCTGCCCTGACCCAGCTATCCCGAGCTGACCTACCCTGGATCCACCCCGGTGCCTCTTTGTCCTTAGAGCCCAACGAGTGATGCCCTCCAAGCTGCATTGTAGCTATGTTATTTTCTTATTTTATTTATTATTTTCTCTTTCTTCCTTTGGTTAATACTGTCTTCCCCTTATGCTCTTTCTCCCATCTACATCTTTCACTCAGAAAACCCACACACCCACACACACACATACACACCTACCTACCTAAAAACATGCGTATTACAACAAGAAAATCTAAGCCAAGCATCATGCCTTTTTTGTTTGTTTGTTTTTTCATTGTCATTCTTGTTGTTGTTGTTGCTGCTGCTGTTTTGCCATTTTTTTCTCTCTTTTGTTTCAGTTTGTTTGAGTCTAGGTCTCCCTGTCTTGTGCTGTGTCATATGTTTTTTTGTTTGTTTGTTTGTTTTCATGTTTATCACTTGTATTGCACTATAAACAAATAAACAAATAGGAAAAACAAAAAACAAAAACAAACTATGGTTCAGCAAACAAGATTGGAGATTGGAGATTGGAGATTTTTTAAAAATTAGCTGCATTTTATATAACTGACATCAACCTCATACTTGTGTGTGATGTTTTTGCCACTAGAGGGCAACCTTTCTACAAATGTTTTCTTTCCCTGCCTGCTAAATCTCTGTAATATGACAAATATAAAAGACCTCAGTCTCAGCCAGGGGCAGATGGAGAGTCCACACTGATGATGATTTAAAAAAAAAAGAGAGAGACAGAAGGTTAAGGGTATCAAAGCCTCTGTAATGCCCCCTACCTCATGCACCACTTCTCCAGATGCCTCCCCCACATTATTGAGTAAATGTACCCCCATTTCCCAGAATAATCTGCTTGATATTGTGTTACACTTGCTCTTATCCTCCTGTGGCCTTGACACTCTACCCCCCAAATTTTTCAAAGAGGTATTAGAAGTCATTGCCCCATGTCTTCTCTCTATTGTAAATGAGTCTCTGTCCTCTGGTCTGTTCTCAGACTATTTGAAACAAGCCTGTATTCAGCCCCTATTAAAGAAATCTGGCCTTGATCCAACGCTCCCTCATAATTATAGACCAATCCCTAAATTAACCTTTGTAAAAAAATCTAATAAAAAATCATTGAAAAGGCTGTTGCTAAATAACTACTGGAAATAGTGGAAGCTAATAACATTCTCGACCTAATTCAATCTGGTTTTCACCAGCTGCATAGTATTGAAACTGCTCTGCTGAAAGTCACTAATAATATGCTTATGAATGTAGATTCTGGTGATCACTCCATTTGAGTATAGTTAGACTTGTCTGCTGCCTTTGACACCGTTGATCATACCATCTTGCTGGATAGACTAAAGGAATGGGTTGGCATAGATAGAACTGCCTTTGGATGATTTTCCTCCTATCTTACAGAGAGATCTTTCAGGGTGACTATTGATGATTTTGTCTCATCGTTGGCTCATATGTTGTGTGGTGTCCCACAAGGTTCAATCCTTGTTCGCATCTTGATCAGCTTGTATATGCTCTCCCTTGGTCATATTATTCATCAATTTAAGATTGTTGCCTACCATTGTTATGCAGATGACACCCGGCTTTATGTATTATTTAAAGCTGATGAGCTTAAAATTCTGGATACTCTCCACTGTTGCCTTACTGCTATCAAAGATTGGATATCACTGAATTTTTTTCAGCTAAATGTGGACAAAACAGAAATCTTGTTCATTGGCCCAGACCAAGTTTCAAAGAGTATTAGTCCATACCTCACACATTTATCAGGGAATATAAAACCATCTGCTAGAAATCTTGGTGTTATGTTTGATCAAAATCTGACACATCAAGATTTGACACATCTGATCACATTAAGAAATTGGTTCAGTCTTGTTTTTTACCACCCAGAAATATTGCCAAAAGCAGTTCAGCACTGCCTAAGAACATCGTAGAGCAAATCGTCCATGCTTTTATCTCTTCATGCCTGGATTACTGTAACTCCACATTTTCTTGTTTTAGCGAGTCTGCGATTGCTTGACTTCAACTGGTTCAGAATGCAGCAGCTAGGCTTTTGACAAACACTAAACGAAAAGAACATATTACCCCATTCTGTCCCACTTACACTGGCTTCCTGTACGCTTCAGAATTCCGTTCAAGATCCTCCTGATCACATTCAAAGCCCTCCATGGCATGGCGCCCTTTATATTTCTGAATTTATAATCCTGTCACTGTCAGGTCAGCCAAGTCTGTACCACATTTTCAAAAACTTTTTAAAAACCCACTTGTATAGGCTGGCATTTTATAAGTTTGTTGCTGTGCAATTCCTAATGGTTTTATTTGTCTTTTAATTTTGTTTTGTTTGTTTATATTGCTTTTATGGTTGAGTGTCTGTTTACATTTTATAAACTGAATTTTTACTTGCTGTTTTCATGCTGTGCATTATTATGCATTTTCATTATCAGCTGTGAAGCACTTTGTAACTGCTGTTTTGAAAAGTGCTATACAAATAAAGTTTACTTACTTACACACAACAATACAACAAGATACACATGGACATGCAGTCAAAACAAGAACAACAAAGATAAAAAAACATAAACATATCACTATTATGTACAAGCAAGTAGGTCAAAAAATAGATACATACATATAGAAACAACCAATGGACAACAACATACAACATGTCTATATACAGGTAAAGCAGTTTTGTAAATTGTAAACAGGATACAACTAGTCTAAAGGTGTCTAAGATTGCAAGGAGTGCTGAAATAAATATTGTATGGGTAATACAATATGTTACTTTATATGCATACAGTAGGTGGTTATGTATAGTGTAGACTGCTCAAATATATATTTAACAGTAATGGATGATATGTATACATGTTATTGCACATTTTGTATTTTAAACTAATGTAAATATTTATTTGTAGGTACAATGGGTTTAGTCCCCATCTGTGCCTTCAAGATGATCAACTTTTCAGATATACATCCATTCATGAACAATAATGGTTAGTTTAAGCTTGATCAGAAGTGTGAATGTTTATAGTTGTTCAGAACTGCAGAGTGAAAAGTTGGCCATCAGAGAGGGGGTGGGGGGGGGGGGATGGGATATCATTTAAATACGGGGATAGTGGTGCACATTTTAAGACAGTCTGCTGGAAGACATTCAAAATGTTACACTCAGTTGTTCACATGAAAAGAGACAGAAATAGTTGTGCCAAGAATGAAAAAGAGAGAGAAGTTCAAACCCTGGCTCCTTTCTCACCTCCACATGCCTGGTTAATCATGGTGTGAATGTCAAATTGTTGGTTTTGGACATTACAGAAATGACTGTACACAGCCTGCCCTAACCCGGCAATGGAAAGCTATGGGGGCAGGGAAGTTTACTATTTGATAGTCCAGCAAGCAGTTCTGATGGATTATATTGACCCCTTTAGAGTATATTGTGGTAAAAGTCACCACAAATAGGATCCTCATAATTATCAATGAAAATTAATTTTATACTGCTTTAAGTTAAGATGCATCTTTCAGTATTTTCCAGTATTTGCACAGTCACAATTATCTTAGTTTAAAATCAGTGGCATCTGAAAAAATGAATTCACAACCAGTACCAACCACATCTCATTCTATACTTATGCATTGGTTATTTTGGTTATTTTGATTTTTTTTTTTTTTGTGATACACCCAATTAATTAATGTTTTTCAGGGGAATGAAATGAGTCAAAGTTAGAGGGACACTGATTTCATACATGAATTCATAAATTACGTTAACTTGTCACGAAAGGTACAAGTCTGACATAACCCTGACTTGAGCTTGGAGACTTCAAATTTATTTTTTAGAGAAAGCTTGTGTTACAAAATCGGGGTGTGGAGTTTGAAAGATGGGTAATCAGGCAGGAATGATCAAATAACTCAAATGATCAAAAGACTCACTCACTGACTAATAGTAAAGCATGCAACTTGTGCTCAACATGATCATGAATGTAGCTTTTTTTGTGAAGTGCTATTTGTGGTGGATTCCTTGTGCCACCGCTGGATCAGAAATTTATAATGTTCAGTCTTATTTTAAGGCTCTGTCTTAGTTCAAGAGGCAAAATGAATTGCGCTCAGAGTCAGTGAATCTGGACCTTTCACTCCAAGGGATACTGAATGATTATTACAATTGTTAAACAAGATAGCTTCCCACTTGAAATTACACAAACATGCCACCATTTTTGATTTAAGAAGGCAGTGTCAGTGGAAGGCTATGGTGATATGAACATCCATCTTGACAGACCACAATCAGCTGACTTTCTCTCTCTCCTGAGTCAATTTGATTTTAAGCAGGTTTGCACCCCTCCTATAGACAAAGCTGGCAAACAGTTGGACATCATCCTGACAAGGAACTGCACAACAGGCAACCCCTCAGTATCATCATTACATGTATCAGACCATCTCTATATTCAGTTCACTGTGTCCCTCCCTGAACTTTTTAAAGGCCACATGGCATTAGTGTCTATCTGATGCAATTTTTGCAAACATGAGCCTGCTCACTTTTTCACATTAGTCACTTCCACCCTACGACCTCCTAGCACATTCTCCTTAGTAATTGTAAATGCTACAGATACACTATTCCACACTAAGTTTTTGTCTGGACAATATCTGGCCTCTGTCCATCAGACCTGCTTGAGCTACGCCATCCCAGCTATGGCTACCTGATGTTCTATGCAAGCTGCAAACCAGTCTCAGATCTGCTGAAAGAAAAAAGCATAAATCTAGAGATCCTACAGACCTCAGTAGGTGTCAGACTGTTCAGACTTCTGGTCTCGAGTTGTCCCACCGCTTGTCCTTTGGATCATATTCCCACCAAGCTCTTTCAAGCAATCTCACCCACAATCATGCCTACAATCATGCACATGACAAATACTTCTCTGGCTTTGGGTACATTCCCCACAAGGTTTAAACAGGCCCAAGTGATCCCCTTGTGGAAAAAGCCAACCCTGAATCCATCCAAGTTGAAAACTACAGGCAAGTCTCGCTACTTCCCTTCCTATCCAAGCTACAAAAGTGTGCAGCTTTCACCCAAGTCTCAGACTTTCTCTTTCAAAATAATTTACTTTACTAACTTACTCCAAACCAGTCTGGTTTCAAGAGCAGCCATTCCACCAAAACTGCACCGCTGTCAGTGGTAGAAACCCTGAGGTCAGCAAGAAATGCCCAGTCATCAGTTCTCATCTTGCTGGAGCTGTCGGCAGCCTTTGACACAGTGAACCACAAAATCCTCCTGTCCACCCTATCCCAACTAGGTGTGTGTGGTATTGCAAGGATAGGAGTCTAAGCATCATTTTCTTTCCACTGAGGTACCACAAGGATCTGTTCTTGGTCCCCTTCTCTTCTCAGTATACACCATCCCCATTGGTCTGATTATCCACTCAAATGTTTTTTCTTACCACTGCTATGCTCATGATACCCAGCTCTATCTGTCATTTTAACCTGACTGTCTCAGCGCAGATCTCAGCCTGCCTGAAGGATATCTCTAAATGGATGATACAAGTCAGTCTCTCTAAGACTGATCTCTTGGTGATCCCAGCCAGTCCTTCTGTTGAGCACAACGTTAATATCCTGCTTAGTTCCTCCTCACAGTCTGCTAGAAATCTGGGTGTTGTGATTGATGACCAACCAACTCAGTGAGCATTTTGCATCTGTCACTTGGACATGTTTCTTCGCACTATATAATATCAGAAAGATCAGGCCTTATCTGACAGGGTATGCCACTCAACTCAACAAGCAGTGATCATCTCTCATCTTGACTGCTATAATGCTCCTCTGACAGGGCTGCCAGCATGCACACTAAAACCTCTGCAAATGGTCCAAAAGCAGCAGTTCTGGCCTTCAACCAGCCAAAACTGCTTATGTCACTCCAGTTTTCATTACTCTGTACCAGCTCCCTGTTGCTGCTCACATTAAGTTCAAGTCACTAATGCTAGCCTACAGAGTAGCCACCAACACAGCGCCCACCTACCTGAACTCCCTCATTCAGGTTTATGCACCTTCTCATTCCCTATAATCTGCAGATAAACGACTCTTTCTCCATCTCTCGATCCTTCTCAGGCTCTCTCTCTCATTAAAAAAATACTTGGCGCTTATATGCTTCAAGCACATGCAAGCCTTGTGGCACATGTGTCAGATGAAACAAGCAGGCTTCTCCTTGATCTACAGTAGCTTTGATTGTACCTCATTTGTATGTTGCTTTGGACAAAAGCATCTGCAAAATAGATTAATGTAAATTTAAGTGTAAATGTACTACACAGAGTATGAAAACAGTAACATACTGTAATGTATTCTGTGGCTCTAGAGGAGCTGTGACAAATCTGAAAAAATAACTCTGATGATGTCATTAGGGCCATCTCAATTTTGGCTTGGACGCTTAAAATTTATGTTTATATGGACTGTAACAATGAGGAAATTAAATGTTGTGTCTGACAGCTGCTTCAGGCTCTGCAGGAGGGAGGAGATGGTAAGAGACTCAGGGTTCACAGAGTAAGTTACCACGATAACTGACCTACAGTTTGTTATCTCTCTTTCTGGAACTGAAAACCCGGAGTTTCCCTCAGCTCAGGGTTAACAAGAGTTTTCACTAAACCCACTTTCTAGAAGTAGTTTGTATCATGTGTTATTTGACCAAATCAAAAGTGTTCATAGTTAGTCTGTATGTTGCTAAACAGGTTATTGTACACCAACGTTGTTGGTGGTGAGTTCATGGTGGTATCACAACCCAACAAAAACAAACAATTGACATGGTTGCCAAGTGGTAAGGCATTGATCTTACCACCGGATCTGGAGATACAAACTCTAATTGTTGTTTTGATTGTAAAAAGGAGGTAGCTTTTCACTTAAAATTGATTTAAAAAGGCATGGTGGCCAAGTGGTAAGGCACCGTTCATGAGATCATGGGTTTAAAACCCATCCATAACTTTAATTGGATTGGTATGAGCTTGCATGTTCCATTTGGGAGAATTTGGATTCCATTTGGAATGAGCTGTGCTGTGTAAAAAGTATGTACAAAAAAGGCATATAATTCAGTTTGACCCCAACTGAGTCCAATGACAGCAGTGCTGACTGTAGTTTTGAATATTTTAATGTTGATTTGGTTTCATCTCCTCCAGTTGGAAATGTCTTAACAGAGTTTAAGACTCAGTGAATGTACAGAGACAAAAGCAAAGAGGGTCGGCAGAAAATAAGATAACCAGGGGTTCCCAGTAAATTTGGAATCTTGCTGGAAGGAAAGATACTATATCACATAAAAAAACAACAATCAACAAAAAAAGGCATCCATGGTGGCCAAGTGGTAAGGTGTTGGTCTTGTAAACCAAATGTCATGGGTTCCAACACCATATATGCCTACAAGATGAAGGAATATGAAGGATATCCTTTGTTGTATATATTGCAGTGGTCTTACAAAGTTTGAATGAGTAATCAGAATGTATGAATGCAACATGATTTATTTTCTAAAAATATTTTCTTGATAAAGATAAGGAATGTTTCAGGAAAAAGAGAAGAAAGAGAGACAAACAGAGAGAATGTAAATTAATTTATAGAGGACGAGAAGCCAGTGTGGCATGAGGCATCTTTATGTGGATTAACACCCCTGGTCCATCAAAACCTGGGCAGAATCAGCAAAATGTTGTGTGTGTGTACCATATATGTGTGTGTGGCTGAGGGGGATATGCATGTGTCCAATAAGCCACTTTTCCACCCTTTTACATTCTGTGCTATTCCTCTACACACACACACACACACACACACACACACACACACACACACACACACACACACACACACACACACATACACACAGAGAGAGAGAGTCTCTGGCTCTGCCCTGGGAAATCTCTTTTTTCTCAGGTATTACAGAAATCCAGTGTGTCTCAGCAGAAATGAGGTGATGTCCGGACATGTTCAGTTATTAGACAATTAACCCCTGCTGAGACCCTGACAACGAGGGAGGCAAGAGGTCACTGTGTCCCGATAACAGTTACACAATCCAGGGAGGTTAAGGGAACATATGGGTGTGTGTGTGTGTTTTAGATACAGAGAAAGAGACAATAAGTTAAAGAAATAAGCATTGTGTTTAAGGTGTGTGTAGAGGTGAGAGTGTTTGTCTGGTTTTGTTTGTGTTAACAAGGTTCACTCAGTGTAACTGGGATTCAGTGAGCGTTCATTTCTTCTTTTCTTTTACAATTAACCTCTACCAAGACCCTGAAAATAATGCAAGGTGACCAGATGGAAAAAGCACGAAAAAAGAGGGACTTGGATCATAATATGTAACAGAATTCAACAGAATTGTTCAGACTGAAAGTGACTTTTAGAGTTGGCGTGATTGCATTCATAGACAAAGGGAAGATAAAAGTGGACCAACAAATCAGTAAACATGTTGTATATGCTATGCAACCAGCTACTGTTAATTATATACAAAATCACAAAACACATTTTGTATGTAACAATAAGAAATGTTGTGTCCCATGTAAAAGCTGCACCAATCTAGTTTTGTATTATGGATCAAATGACTATAAGTAATGTGAAGGGTGTCACTACAGGTAGTGATGAACCCACATTTATCTCCCAACCCTGCAGTTTCTCTCTGAGAGTTTTTGCGTCTTTTATCTTATTGTTTTGGTGTACCCTGTACAGCACACAACTTTACTGTACTGGTTCAGTCACACTGCTCTCATCAACTCAGTTTCCAGAAGCAGCAGGCAGCTGTGCCTCTGCTAAACCCACTGTACACCACCTGCCCAGCAACAAACAGCAGACGGACAAAGTCAACAACTAGCAGAGCAAAATCATTGTAGTCAATGAATCTGGACCTCTTATTCAAAGTTATACAAACTTTGACCATTAAAGGAGGTGCCTTTTCAACCGAAATCACATACAACATGGGAAGTAAAGGCGTGGTGGCCAAGTGGTAAGGTTTTATAAGCCAAAGATCATGGGTTCAATCCCTATCCATGCCTTTAAAATAATCTTCAGCAACTTCAATTGTCTGCATGAGCATTGGGTTATAAACAGATTGTGTTTGTCTAGCAACTTAGCTATCTACTTTGCTAAACAGCAAGCCAGTAACTTGGAGAGCCATTTTAACTAACCAGCTGATTAGTGTGTTAACCAGCTACAGTTAACTAACCAGTACTGTAAGTAGGAACTATATCACCAAATGTAGGGCAATCATGCTGAAAGATAATAAATAAATAAACATGGGAAATTTTACAGATGTTTTTTTTTTGTTTGTTTTTTGGTGGGACTAAAACATTTCTTAAAGGGGTACCACTGGGGAAATTTGGACCCAGTTTTTAAAATGTCTAAAATATTGGCTCCAGCTCCACCTGTGTCTATCCTCAGATGATTTGATACTTCTGTAGACACATGATCCATGATCCAATATGAAAACAACACAGATAATATTTTAACAATTTGATAAGCTGCAATTCAAAGCTGATTGATACAATTTGATTCTGATGTGAAGTGTAGGCTATTATTAATATTATTATTAAAATCGATATTCATTCAATTTTGATTTCAAAGATATAAATTAGAAATGTTCTTCAACATTTTGCTTACTGACACATCAGTATATAATACTAAACATGGGCAGTGATACATTAAGTAACTTCAGTCACCATGTAGGATGAATGTTAAAATTCATGAAATGCAAATGCATTTGAAAGGTGTTTGTGGTGTGCCACCAGCATATTTTATGGTACCATTATGTGTTTTGATGAGTACAAATGCAGTTTAATTCAGATAGCATTGGACACATTAGAAACCAACATGTTTTACAGTGGGGAGCACAGACAGAGGAGGCTGTGCTGTGAAAAGGTCAGATGCACCAGCTGGAGTCTCTTTGTTCTATAAGTATCTGCACAATGTAATGCACAGCCAGTCTGTGGACAATATTTCCTGACACATACATGATTTGTATCTGTACACATTTGTAGCCAGACACCTGGGGAAGTAACATTAGACTGGACAAAACTGAGAGGAATATAGACATTAGGTCATATTTTAAAACAGAATCAGGGAGTTTTTCCTTATACAGATCAAGGGTTTAAGGATAGAGGATGCTGTATTGCTGTACAGACTGTAAAGCTCCCTGAGGCAAATTTGTGACTTGTGATATTGGGCTATACAAATAAAATTGACTTGACTTTATCTTTATAAGGCTGATCATAAGTGTTGTGTGTGTGAGTCAAAGACTACATTAACAGATACAGATAGTTAAGAGATGTAGTGAACAAACCATTAAGCTGAGCATCTCTGCCCCTGTGTTACATAACATTATAAGCCCACAGAGGGGCTGACTGCTTAACCTGCAGTCATGAATGTAAACCACTTCATGAGGCATTTTAACCTGCTAATTTTACAAAACCTGACTTTACTAAGTCTGACACATGATCCTCTTCATTTCCAGGAGGCTGACATTCAGTGACCCCCATTCATATTTGCAACACATGCACAATCAGGCACACTATACTCTACATATATAATATATAGTTTTATATTGATCAGTTTGTTGTTTAGAACGTGAACATTTTGTTCCTATGATTGGAGTGAAAACACACTGTTCTTGCATGGGTTTGACTCACTAAGCTTGACTGGATATTAAGTTAAACTGCTACAGTCTACAGTGAGGAGTGTAAAAAATACAACATGCAACAAATGTCAGAGTGGAATCCGAAAACAGAAAGCAACACCATAGGAAAGGCGTGGTGGCCAAGTGGTAAGGCGTTGGTCTCGTAAACCAAAGATCATGGGTTCGATCCCCATCCATGCCTTTAATTGAATCAGAAACAACTTAAATGATCCGAGGCACAATGTTCTCGTTCGAGAAAGAAGTTGTCCATCTGAAAACACAAAATAAGTAAGAAATCATTGGAAAACAATTAGCTTCCTGTTGCAGTGCTTTGGGCTTCTTAAATTGCTGTGCATTGGACTCTTAGCATGATTAAATCCACAAGTTTCAAAGAATATTCAGGTCATCTGTGTAAACCACATGCTTGGTTAGTCAACATAACACAGCCCCTTAAAACTATACTATAAGTCCACAATGTTTTGCTTTTCCTTTATCTTTGGCCCACTGTAAATCTGTCTATCTGCATCCCAGTCTCCTAGAAATGATGAAATGTTTATATACGACTAAATTGTAAATGTAATCAATGCCTGGATTATGTTCACAGACAACGTTTTTTCCAACAAATTAGGCGATACATTTATACTATAACGCACTAAAGTCAGAGGGAGGAGGCCAGGGTGGATGGAGGGCGTACAAAATACAGGACTCTGGCTCCTGAGTCCGGGGTTTACATCCTGAGTCCCGCGTGTGGTTAGGTTTAGGCAACAAAAAACTTTGGTTAAGGTTAGTGAAAGATCATGGTTATAGTTAAATGTTAATAACCATGTTGTGGTTCAAGTCACAGGAACTTTGTTCTGTATTAAACCAAGACCACAGTCTTTCCCTAATCTTAACCAAGTCCTGCCAGTGCCTAAACATAACCATACAACGTTTAATATTGCTGTAGTTTCTTCTAGCAGATATTGTACTGCAAGATCAAATATTTAACCTAACCAACTAGCACAGTGGTGAATGAATGGCATGAGTTGTTCTTTACGTTGGCATTCACCTGAAGTAGATGACTGTTCACGGTGGTGTTGAGTTGGCCTGAACCACCATAGGTGTAATGGTGTTTTCTTGAAGAACAGGCTTTCTGTTTATGGATATCTTTTCTTTCTGTAGTGTTCACTTGTAGGAATTGTTGTTCCTCCTGCCATTCAATCACACAACCACCAGGTGCAAAGTTGCCTTATATCAACTAATGAGGGCCACCACCATAACCATGTTGTTGCCCTCTACTGGCCTGTAGTGCAAATGGCCACATAATTTCACTAAAATAAAAACCCAATATTGGCACACTACAGATATTTCCTTTTCAGCATTTTTTTTCCAGTGAGTGACTTGAGTGTATTAATTTCTGGTTGATACATCAAACAATGCTGACATTTTGCTACTTTCTTAGATTAAGGAAGTTTTTCCTAACATCTTTTCCTAACTGTAACCAAGAGGCTATAGTTGCCTAAACTTAATCAAACCATAACCATATGCGTGGCAGATGATGAGTCATTTGGAAGGTTATGTTTTCTTAACAGGTTAGTAGATCAATAGAATAACAACAAAAAAAGTCTATTTCGTTAAAGCCTGTTTCCAACGAACCAAGGCCACCACCCCACCTTTGTCTGTAACTAGACTAGATCTGCCTCCTGTTGCAGCTTGGGATTTAGCAGCAAACTCTCAAGTAAGGGATACACTGTTTTGATCTATTTGATCTTTTCCTCAGCATAAAACAATTAAAATCCCTTAAGAACAATAATGTCAGGGACAAGTCGGTACAATTTTCTTACAAAAAACAATTGTACCAGAACATGGCTTTTTAATTGAGTTGCATATTTTCAGAAAGCTCACAAAATGAAGTTGTTTGAGTCCCAATAATGATTTTAAAATGTATATTAAATCCTGGGGATGTAGCACAGTGTCACAGAAACAGCTTTAATTGTGTTTTATGTGTTCCGAGTCACACAGTTAAAATGCAGTGTGTGTGGGCCGAGGGAGCTGTGAAATTATAATGAGTGATACAAGCAGGGAATGGTGTAAAAACCCCATCAAGTAAGGCATCATTTTAATAAGACTGCCATTTGGTGCCATTTTGTTTGAGACTTTCTTTAAACAGGCACTTCCCTCACTCATCTCCTTTTTTTCTTTTAGTTTCCTTTTGTCTGTCTTTTTTCTCTTTAAAAGCTCCAGCTGTCATTAACATCAGACTAATTTCCCTACAAGATGATATTGCATACGATCACAGCCCGAGATAGTACAGACAGGTATCTAAATTGTGATTTCTCATTACAGTGTCAAATATGAAAGAGACAGTGAGGCTGTGAGCTAAATCATTATTAAATACTCTCATTCTGCTCTCCATGCTTTCCTGCTCCATTTAGACACTAAGTGTCCACTTAAATGTTGCACAGGTTTAATGCAAACTGCATAACATATTTTGGCAAAATAAAATGTGAATCAGTTTGTGTTTCCATCAACTCCCTTTATGTATGTGACAAGATTACATAATTAATCAAGTACCAGTAATTCAGATACATTGTGGAATTATATTACTGCTTCCCACTTAAAGGCCTGTGGTCACATCAGAAAGTTAATCCAGACAGCCTCACAGAATAGCTGGTGCTGTAGGTGAACTAGGGGGACTCTCTATGGATCGCTACAACCTGTTAGTCAAGGATCATGTGAAATGGGAGCAGAGATAGCACTACTCTTAGTTAGCTAATCTGTTAGCATTGTTTACTGCTGACCACTATTGGTATTGCAAGCTATTATTGGAATATTATCTTGTCGGGCACAGTGGATGTGAGTTTGATGATGTTTTTATTCAAAAAATGGTGCAATGGGAGACTCTCCTCCTAAGAAGAAATGACAGACTCATTTCAGCAAGACAAAGCCTTTTGTGGTCCATCTGGTGATGTTATTATAGAGCAACAAAGTCCACACAGGAAGGAGCTGTGGTGCATAGGTCAACAAAACACTGGACTTTTCTATATTTTTATATTGAACAATTTGTTGTTTAGACTTTTTGAACCTGAACATTTTGTTCCTATAATTGGAGTGAAAACACACAGTCCTTGCAAATGTTTGACTCACTAAGCTTGACTGGATATTTAGTTAAACTGCTATAGTTTATAGCAGTGGTTCTCAAACTTCTGTTCTGTTCTGTTAAGGACCCCTAAACTGACATAAATTAGACCGAGGATCCCCATTTGATAAGATTTTGTCCCAGGGCCCCCCATCTGATTAGATTTTTGCTTTTAGATGTTTTATTATAGAACGTGTATGAAACCCATGACCAAAATAGTCATACATTCTGTCATTGTCTTACTTATGGATGGAATTATAGTGAAAATAAATTATCCCCCTTTTTGCTGTTTACAATTTCAGAGGCCAGAGTGGAATCTACAAATGCTGTACACCTCAGCCGTCCACCTCAACCCCTTCCCTAATTGCAGTTGGAAAAGCAGGCGTGGTGGCCAAGTGGTAAGGCGTTGGTCTCGTAAATCAAAGATCATGGGTTCGATCCCCATCCATGCCTTTATCAGAAGCAACTTTAATGTTGAATTTCGGAAAATTAGCTGTTCTGTCTAACTTCTAATGCAGGTTTTGAGTCTGTAATGGTGTTGCAACAGCTTTGAAAACACAAAATAAGTAAGAAAACACTGAGCTTTCTCGCAGTTTGATTGCTGTGTGTTGGACTCTTATCAGCCTGATCAGAACCACAGGTTTCAAAGAATATTTACGTTATCTGTGCAAACTATGTGCTTGATTAGTCAACTTGACACAGCCCCTTAAAACATTGGACTTTTAACACAGGAAACAGCTGTGTGTCCAGCTGTTCAACCATGAGTCAATGCTGAACATCAAACAGAGCTGATAAGTGTAAAGAATTTGAAGGAAAATTCTGTGATATTTCAACTGTACAGAGACTGGAAAGTAACTCCACATTGAGGGGATTCCTTAATGTGGTTTTCAAAATCTAATGAACTGTTTGAATGAAAAATAATGTGGTATAATGTCTTTATTTTGGAAGGAATTTGGCTTTATACATTTAAGTCATTAGTTTGTTTCATAATCATTGTTTTTACAAGTTTTTCACTTCACCCAAGCAAAAAAAATGTGATATTTCATCATTCTTTACATTTTCTAATGTTTTCACTCAGTATGGCACTATTGTTGTTATGGGTTCACATTGGAGCTGGATACATGTCACTTACAAACTGAATGTGAACCAACAACACAAAAAGTTCAGATCTGACTAAAAAATTGGAATTGAGCATTAAGGCCTGTAATGTGAACATAGCCACATTGAAGGGAATTGAATGTAGGGGTGGTATAGAGAGAGAAATACTAACTTTCCTTTGCACCATCTCTTGTTTTCTCTTTCCTTTCCATTCCTTTCATTTGACTTCAGAGAAAGAGAGAAAGTGACAGAAGGAAAACCTAGAGAAAAAACACTACACCAATATATATGTGGTGCAATAGTGAAAGCACACAATTAAGTGCACAGTTAATGATTCCCTCATGAATAACACATCAGCTGCAATAGCAAATGCTGGTTTTATATGACTGCAGATTAGCTTTTGTAAAACAAAACAAGCCATTTAGGATTGTTTATTTCATTTTTCAGAAAGATTTACTTGACGTGTGTTGTGATCATAAGTTAATTACAAGAATATTAGAAGCAAAGCTAAAGTCTATTCTTTGAGGTGTAACCATTATACAAATAACAGAAAATGAGATCTCTGTAAGAAAATTGCATCTCCTTATCTTTAACAGAAAATCTGTTCTTTGTCACTGTTTGCTGGTGTGACTGGATAGATAGAAAAAGGAATTATGCACACAGATAAGCATAAATGGGAGAGATATTACACGAATTTAGTCAAATAAGACCTAGATGCTACAAAAAGTCTATTTTTATTGTTATTATCTATTCTCTTTAGTATTTTGTGACAGTCATCTTACAACTAAACTATACAGATGTGAAAATTCATATATATCTGCATTTAGACTGTAATTAATCTGGAATCATATTTTAGTAGTTGCAGTTTTTTGATTGCTGTTAAGAAAATGTCTATTAAACCTGATACTACTTGCACAGATATTTCAAAATAAAAGCCATCCAGGGGCAAAAGGGATGTAATCCCCAGCCCCTCAACCCACATCCTTTAAACTGAAATGTGAGAGAAGTGTCGAGTTTTATTGAAAGCGCTCAAAAAGCAGCACAAGAGTAAAAATAAAAATCAGATAAACTTTACTGTCCATTGCAAAGCAATCAGTAAACAAATAATTCCCCCAGGCCATAAAAACAATTGAGAGCAGTGGCTGCAGTATGCTTTGTTATTAATTTTCCTGGAAGTCTCTGCTTATTTTCCATTGTTTACCACAGAGAGAAATTAATTCAAAAAGTAATTAAAAAACATATAAAATGGTCATAAAGCAAAGGCGTTAGTTCTCTGTCTCTACAATGCAGGCAGTAGCTTTTGGGTGATAGCTAGCATGACTAAAAATGAAGAGAGTACACTAACAAGTTGTTTGTTTGTTTTTTACTGGGGCTGCTGAAAAAATGCCTGCTGGAGATGAGGATGGTAACGACACCAGAAGATTCAACCGAAAATACATAGACAGCTACCTAAAATATAATAATAATACATCCAATTTGTACCACACTTTCAATTCATAGTGAAACTCTAAGTGATACAGCATTAATAGCATAGAACAATATTAAAAAAAATTAGATATATATGAGTTAAGATGAAAAAGCCTTCCTGATTAGAAAGGTTTTTAGGCCTTTTTTAGTCTAGGGTCTGTGCTGCCCTCAGATGGTAAGGAAGGTTGTTCCACAAGTGTGGTGCAGCAGAGCAGAAGGCTCAATCCCCCATGGTGTGGAGCTTAGTACTGGGGGCCCAGAGGAGCAAGCTGCTGGCAGATCTGGATCAAATATGGATTGCCACCAGAGATGCTAATGCTTCAAACCCCTTGTGTGAGCAGGGAGACACTGTCAAATGAGTGTATGAAACTGTTACTTCGACACTTGGAAACGAAATATTCAGTATCAAGGACAAGCCGGTGGATTAATAATAATAAAAATAATAATAATAATAATAATAATAATAATAAGTTCATTCTTCCATCAGCAAAGAACATATGCCTGGAATTTTTTTTTGGGTTGCTGCAGCTGCTAAAGTTGGGCATGTCACACTCGCACTCATGTCCTTTTAACACAGTTAAAAGGAGAATGGATGAAATGGCAGAAGATGTTAAGGGGCAAGTGTTTGAAAGTTTGTTACTTGTTTACTTCTCTATGTGCAATAAATCTAATCAAGATGACTTACAAAAGGATTTTTTATGTGCCCTAACACTGCCAACAAAAACTACTGGAGAGGAAATATTTAAGGCTCTGGATGAATACATCTCCAGTAAACTGAACTGGGACTTCTCTGTTGGAGTTTGTACCAATAGTCCTGCTGCAATGACAGGCTATCTGGTAGGTTATCTGGCTTCACCGCCTGAGTGAAAAAGGTGCGTCGACTTGTGAGGCCACCCACTGTGTCATCCATCCTGAAATGCTGGCCAGTAAAAAACTCTCACTGGAGCTCAACGGTGTATTGAATGATGTGGTTAAGATGATTAATTACATCAAAGCTTGTGCGCTTAATACGCTGTTGTGACAGGGATGTGGAACACAAACGGCTCCTTCAACACACTGAGGTCTAATGTTTGTCCAGGGGTAACTTCAGGGGAAGATGTCAACACCGCGCTTGTCACTCAAAAACATAACGCCACGCTATGATCGCCTTGTCTCCAGGAAGCAGGCCCAGGGCTCTCACTGATGGTGAGTTAAGTGTTTTGAATTTTGTATGTTTTGTATACTAGTAGCTTTTTGTTGTAATGTGCTTTTGTAGTGCTTTATACTTAATAACACTGTGCTAGAAATTGGTATTATATGTGTGCCACTTCTTTCCAGTACATAAAAAATAGTTTTGATGCGGTCTGGTCTGCTAGGATAAAAAAGGTTAGAAACCCCTGAATTAGTAAATAAAAAAACTATTTCTGTAAAAATAAATGATTGAATTACATTTTGTTGGGACTGCATAATTTGAAAACTACTTTTAATATATTTATTGTTAGTTTATTTAGAAACAGAGATAAAGATCCATCAGCCTGTCAGCATTTTGTGTTTTCTTCTAAAGCAAATGCAGGTATATAAATTTTTGGTTGAAATTATCTTAGCTCTCCTGCATATTACTTAAACGAGGTGCTTAAGCAATTCAGTAAAAACCTCCATAAATCACTCAAAGCAGCAGATATTCTGATGTTGGGCCTCGACCATGGGGTCAGACAAAGACAGGCCTACATGTAAAACCTGAAGCCTGACCATGAGGCTTCCTTTGTCCTTTGTCCCCTGAAACAAAGGAGCAGCACCAAAATGCTGCTCACAGACTCCACCTCCCATGATGCTTTGCCAGTTCACACCTAGGTGAGAACTCTCAGGAGGGAGCTCAAACCCTCGTCTCTGATTGGCAGAGACGCACCAACACCATCGGGAGTCATGGCAACACAGCCATGACGTCACCGGCCCCTAATTCAACATCGCCTTTCCACCTTAACAGCGCTGGAGGAAGCTTTGATTTCTCTGTGAGCCAGCTTACTAAAGGAGGTAACCTCTCATGAGATCACAGTCGCCATCTTGCCCCACACACACATACCCATCTACACTCCCATACTCACACACACACACACATGCACGCTCCCACTGGCATGTGTTTTCATTGTACATAGCTGTTTTTTTGCTTAGGTAGTATTAGATTTTAGGAGTGATTTATTGATCAAAGCATTTGCTAACTTTGTTAACTTTGCTATTGTTTAATAAACACTGTTATATCTTTAAAGAGAAGTCTTTTGTAATTATTGTACTCATTTATTGTAAAAAAGTGGCTGATTGAGAAAGTCAGAGCTCGAATTCAAACCTTCATTGTTCACTCAGATATCAAGTGAACCTTGTTTATGAGACTACCTTATTGTTTGGTTAGTGGTCCCGGTTTCCGGGTGGTGCCTTGTATCATTAATTCATATTAATAATTTAATTTTTAATAATTCATAATTATTTTTGATAATTATTAATTATTGCTAATAACCAACCAGCTTACAATCAATGACCCAACACTGACTTTTAGTCCATTATATGGGTCAAACTCCAAAAAACACTGGATCCTACACTTCCCATAATGCCACTTAGTATCATCTTTTTGTTAGACCTTCTTTGCCTGGTAAATTCCCATGTCTTTCATACTCCATGCCACACAATATATTATTCAGGCTAAGTACTCCCCATGATTAGTAAGTACACTGTGCCCTTTAATGCATCTGTACAGTGTTATGCAGTGAAGAGAGATCTTACTCATGTAAGATATAGGTAAATACACTACAAACTCAATTACACAAACTCCTACCAGATTCAGTCTCACAACAACTGACCATCATGAGCTTCACAAAGGAGGTACTGTATTGCTGTAATAGACTGTATTGTATCCAGCCACTATATACATATTCATAGCTATGCACATGCACTTATGGCAAACACCACAGGGATTTGTGCATGCATAATCATGTTCATACATCCCTTTTGATCAAGGCTCTTGTTTTATTTGTCCACTGTTATCTGTTTTATCAAAATACTGCTGTGTATGCATAATTGTCTACTTCACAAACGTGTACACAAAAGTTTTCCTATTCAATGATGTTACCAATAAACAGTGTACCAATAAACGCTGACAGAGATTTTATTTATTAAAAAGTAAAATGTTTAGCAAATATATAAATTGGTGATCCCTGGTGTTGGAGTTAATTTTTACTGAGAAAAAACAAAGAGGGACAGTTGACAGAGATAATTTGCTTTGATGCCACATATACTCCAAACCTCTCAACTCCACTTAGAAGCAACTTAAAAGTTTAAGAGTCACTCTGAAATCCACTAAACTTTAAAAGCCACTCCCCGTCACCAAGAGAATTATGATTTGTGAGTTAAAATGCTTATTTTAACCCATCACCCATAAAGTGAGGTTAACCTGGAAAAAACATAAGAACATGTGTCTAATAATTGGTCTAATTGTGTTATCCTTAATTTCAAAATAAAAATCTCAAAGCTCCTTTGTAAACTTTCATCTAAAACCTAATTTCAGTAAGTCACTGCTTTTGATAGTGTTCAGGGAACAGATCCATCTTAAAACGCATACATGGTTACAGCTTTCTAGTGGCGTTTGAGAAGTAACTTTACATTATTTTTGTTTCAAACTGGAAACTGGGGTGGCACATAATGCAAGGACTGACTGCTAAAATTATGGATTTGTCAAATGAATCAATACATGAATAAATCAGCCAGGTGCAGAGGGAAATGGGGCTTTCACTGCCATCCCCTGTTACCACTCTGTCACTTTGAAAGGTCTAGAGCTGCAGGTTATATATGATGGATGGGCTTAAGTGGGGGGCAGGAGGGCTATTATTTTTGTGATGGTGATCTACTGGAATGGATTCAAGTACCCACTAAAATATGTGGTTTTCCTGGAAGTTGAATTTGTCAGATTTTGATGTAAACATTAAAAATACTACAGTCATGCTAACTTGATTAACCTGAACTTAGCAGTTCTACACTACAAGTACACAGTAGTGCTTTAGTTCAGCTAAATGCTAATGTAAGCATTCTGACAATACTGACATGTTGATGTCTAGCAAGTGATGATTACTATTTTACCATCTCAGTATAGCATGTTAGCATACTAACATTCACCAATTAGCACTATATGAAATTTACAGTTGAGGGCAGTGTCATGAATTTTGCAGGTATTTGGTTATAAACCAAAGGTAATAAAGAAAATGACAGATACAAATTTTAACCTGATGATGGCACTACAGGAAAATTCAGGGCACAGTATTTACTATTCATCCTGCAGGGAACGGCTGTACCAATTTCATGGTAATCCATTAAATAGATGCTGAGATATTTCACTAAAAATCAAAAATCAACCAAGTCAACATCATGGTAAAGCTAAAGGAAATATCAGGGGATCCCCAAAGCAATCTGGACTTTTTAGTCTGGAGGATGATGTACATGAATCCAGTGTTTGTTACGACATTTCAGCCAAAATTACAAATGTCCACCTCATGGTGGCTCTAGATGAAAAGTCAGGTGATCACCAAAGTCAGTAAGGTTCATCCTCTGGGGACCATTATTTTCTTTACAAAATTTCATCGCAATCCATCTAATATGTGTCTGCTGTCACTGGCTTCCTGCCAACACTGCCAGTTGTGTTTGACAGGGCCACACTAGAAGGACCACTGCTGGAAATTGAACACAGAACTTTTTGAAAGTTTAACCCACAACTATCAAATCAATTTCCAGCACAGTTGAATACTGTCCACCTCATACAGACAGTATTTCTTATACAGCATAACATTTTTACTGCACCAAACCATTAAAACCTTTTAAATGTATTATTTTGCAAGTGTCATACAGTATTTAGATGACGATTTGTCTCCACATGGTTTCCTATGGCTCATTTTAGAGATATGAGACAGTTTGATGAATCAGACATGAAGGGTTTTAGGATCATTTCCACAGCAAGAGATACTGATTGTTTTCATTGCTCAGCCCTCCCAGTATGTTGTAATGAAGGCTTTGGAGCTGAAGTACGAATGTTCTGACACTCGATATGTTTGTATGTTAACTTTTGGTATAAGTAAAGAAGTAAAGTTAAAAAGTAAAAGAAAAAAACTCTCTGAAACTAACTTTCAATTACTTCTCAAAGTAAAGCTATCTGTCCCTGCATATTGTTTGTTGCATTTAGTCTTGAGAATAAGTTAGTAGTGTCTATGGACATAGTATAATGTGTATATTATAAACAAATTATTAGATAGATTGCATTACAGACCTCACAAAAACAATGAAACACTTTCATTAACACATCCAGGTGCAGTGGACAGGTGCCTGAACATAATGACAGTGTGTGTATGTGGCTGTATAGAGTAATTGTATGTTTACGTGTAAATACGTGTCTCCTGTGTGTGCTGATATACTGTGAGATTGTACTGTAGTGTTTGTGTCACTGTTTGTATGTGATGCACATTTGTGTGCGCTGTGTCGTTATTCGTGAAACTGCAGTGTGTATTTAAAGTGTTCAAATCTGTTGTCCTAAAAGCCAATCACAGACCTCTGAACCTCTCTGATGAAACCTATACAATACCATTTGTAACACTCATATGTAAATATTTATGCTGGTGTAATATTAATGCATTCTCACATGAAATCGAATCATTATTGTTACATGAAATATGTATTTAAGCCTTTCGTATAATCATTCATTATATCATGGTTGATGCTGACTGACATGGGCCAGATCTCATATTTAATTATAACCAGAAGTGTATTTTCTACAGAATGGTTTCTGACACTGTCTGCAGAACATATCAGCTTTTTAACTATCTGCCAGATGTCAGGTCCCACAATGCAACACTCCTCCAGTGGAGAGAAAAGAGGGACAGAGAAAGAGGTTTCTTTTTGCACTACAGTGCTTAACTGTGGAAGGAAGGAACAAAGACAGGTAAAAGAAAAAGGATGAGCATGTTATTTCAAGATCTCAGTACAAACATTTGTGAAACTCTGCTTACCTTAATGGTGTGTTCACACTGAATATGAAGCAAATTTTCTCCTTGCGTTACTCGCGCGATTCGTGTTTATTCGCCGCAAACAGCCAGCGAGCAACGGCAGGCACTGACTAGTCCCTACCCAGACAATGTGAACCAGCGTGGTGATGTTACTGAAGCTCAGCCTGCTTGCCATCATGACGGCTCAGTCATCCTGCTAGCAACTGTCATACCAACACTTACCTGTGAACACTGAGAAATACATTATCAGCTCTTCTCTGTTCATTTTGTTCATTCTTCTCTGTGATAAGCTGCATTATCTGGTCATACAAAATTCCCCCCAAAAATCTGTTGATTTACTGCACTTCCAAAAAGCGGTATGAACCCAAAATGAACTTATTTATTAAAATAACAAAAAATGAATAATAATTAATAATTAAAAAACCTACATCATGATGCTGATTTATAAAAAAGTCTGAATTCATGCTTTGTCAGGTCTGTCCGCAAGCAAACAAGCCTGTTGGCTATGCAGGGTCACTGAAAATCTCCATGAACATTATGGCTTACTTTAAGGTGCAAGACATGACATTCAGCCACTAGATGTCAGCTACTAGCACCAACATTTCAGACCAAAACAAACGTGTGTGTAGTTTGCTCAATAAAGTTGGAAAAAAAAAAAAAAAGAATGCCAACAACTCACGAAACTCAGGTCAAAGTAGGCAGTGCTGATCAAATATGGAGCGAGATTCTGTTAGTGCATTGCCTATTTCTCACCTTAAATGTTTTCAGAAACATATTTCAGTGTACTGTTTAGCTGTAATTTGAGAAAATTTGTGATGTGGCCGCCATCTTGGAAATGGACATTGAGGACACGGAGAGACTCACATGCACTAACATGTACACGCGGCCGGGGCAGCTACCAAAACAAAGAACAGAGAAGCTTGGATAACAACACACACAGAGGGAGTGTGACGTCATTCACTACTCAGGTCGCCATTACTCCGCTGTATCCTTACATAGCAAATAGTTGTTTGCTGACATCCAGTGACGCTTAATGTAATTTATTGGACCTTTAAATCTTGCACAATCACTTCCACATCTGGTCAGTGGATCACTGGACCATTGGACAGCACTGTTTCTAGTAGACATGTTGAACTAACACCATAGAAAAACTTTACTCTGAATACATCTGGCTCATTTATATCTTTGTGTTTGTCAAATTTTGGCAAGTCCCTTAAGTAAAATATGAGTAGAATGAGTAATATGAGTAGTAGATGTCAACATTTGACATCTCCTTGCAGCACAGAGTTCAAATACATTAGAGATTTTAACTGTTAGTCAATATTTATTATATTAAAATACTATAGTACAGTAGTGCTACTGATAATACAGCATCAATGGATGGTGAAGCATTAGACTAATCCAAACTCAAATAGCTTCTCATTGCAGTGGTGCTTTGACTCTCTGGGCAACTTAGGCAAATTAGATGTTCTTAACACAACAGTCCTCTAGATGCCATCTCAAGCATTAGTCAGATACTTGATGCACAATGAGAGACCTCTCGGCAGAGAAATATGAGTGTGTGAAGAGAGATAAACAGAGAAAGAGGGGGAGACAGTGTAAAAACAAAGTGACTTCCAAACAATCTTCCAGGTCATTAGTGATTGAATGAAAGGGCAGAATAGGTGAATGGCCTGGAACATTACTAGGACACCCATCAACAACAACATAGTTATTGAACAATTCTGCATAACTCTGGATTATGTTCAATGACAACTTTTACATTGCATTTGCAGTCTACAAAATGATCAGTGGTATTGTAAAATATTCCAGTGGCACCTCAAACCTTGCTACTCATATAAGAGGGCCCTGTTCTGACATTTAATAGAGCAGTCAACACCATGCAATTATCACTAGCATTAGCAGCTAATGCTACTTCTAACTAGCCCCAACTCCTCTCGGTTACTGAAGAAGTGTTGTTTTAGTTACAAAGACATATGACTATACAGTGTTATTGTAATTTAAAATTAAACTGATCCAGGAACCCCAGGGTAGCCCTGTATGTGACCTTTGCACTCTGTACACTCCGTGACTGCCACAGAGCATGTAGCATACAGCTCATACAGCAAAGAAGATGACAGTGGGGTAATGTTTGTAGTTCTGTTTCTGAAAAGCTGGGAACAGTTTATGGAAATACTGGATTCAAATGTTGGTTTCACCCTGGGCAAAGTTTTTCTCATCCTGTGCAGACAGTAAACACAGTCACAAAGATGCAAACCGCTGCTGGTAAAAACAGGTAAAATAATTACATTTGTGTTTTGTATACATTTTATATTTTCCCCATAAGGTAAAGTAATGAGCAATGTAATGAGCAGGGAGTGTACTGAAGTGAAGTGCCATTTTGGTGTCAAATGTAACTTGTGCCTCAACCTGAAACTGCATCTGTGTAGATGCAGGCATCATGCACCACAAACACTGCTTATATGTACGTTAGGGTTGCTCATTTCATGACATGAGGCCTCTCTCAATATAGAGTACACCAAGTTTGGACTTGCATACTTGCTACATCACTGCCCATGTGTGTTTGTGTGGCAGGAACATAATGTACTTTTCAGGGACATATTCTGATTCAAATCCTAATTGCAGCTGAATTAAATCCTATCACAGTGTATGGTGTTGTAACAAATTTATCTGTTAGCACTGGACTGAACCATGATGTGCGGAAACATCCAATATGGATGTAATTTGTAGGGATACTGGATTCCAACTGGCTTACTAGCCAAAGTGTTAACAGAGAAGATGGTCCGATGTACATCCTTTACACCCAAATTAAATTCAGGTGCTGGTGTACTCACTGGTAAGGTTTACATACAGAAAGTTACATATTGATGAAATCCTGGTATTTCTGGTAGTGACTGACAACTTTCATAATCCTTTAAATCTGGACAAACTGGGGCTTCAACACTTGGATTCCAAGTTCGTAACTGCTGTGACTCACTGTTTGAAGGAGCAAGCTCTTTGGATAAACTGTTAAAGTTAATACTTAGCCTCCTCTGCCTCATCATGGTAATCTTTTGTCATAGCTTTAGGACAGGACATTAAAAACATTTTATGTAACTCTTTGGAACTAAGTTGCAGAGACACAACAGCAACAGGAGGGGAATGAAAGTTCAGAACTCTTGAGATGGGGATTTCAGTTCGGTTTGTGTTGTGATGAACAAATATGCAGAGATTTTATATGACTCATCACACCCTAAATCCTAACAAAGCTGTCTGTCACTAGCTCAAGCCAAACCAAGGGCAAGCTTTGTGAGCTTTCTCTCCAGACACAACACGGACAACAGCCAGCAACAAAACTGCTCAAAGCACTTAGCTTTTAAGACATTATACAGATTCATATCCACTCTGTGTGCTATATAATGCAGAAGCTTCCCTAAAGAATTTAGGATAGTAGTTAAACATGGCAGTGCAGATATCATTATTTTTGTTTAAAGGGGAAATAAAATCTATTTCCATAAAATTGGTATTCATTATTCAGCTGCTCTGCAAAGTGAGAGACATTATCATTTTAGTGTTGATAAGCTTTCATTGTTCCTTCATGCATTTTAAGTTTGTAATAATAATCATAATTGTGACAGATATAAACACTAATGCACAATAACTGGCAAAAAAGTCAAAAGACATTAGACATGGACTTTAATTCAAGCCAATTTAGGCCATCTTCCAAAGGGAAAATGTGATTTTGTCAATAAGGCTTCCTTCATCCTCTTCCATTCAAGACATTACTAATGTTACATTTGATTTTGAAAGTGATCTGAGGACCTTAAACCTGACAGAGCCTCTAAACCTGACAATGGGTGGCACTGAAATTCAGACAAGCAGAACATTTAAATTAGATTCAAGATTTTAATATGTCCCAAGGAGAGTCTATTTTATTGCCAGCCTGCATCAAGTACAATGACCTCGCTCTGCTGAAGTGGTGAATAAGGGTGTGACCATATTTTTTACCATCTGTACCCATTTGATAAACACCACAAACACTGCTTATATGTAAGTTAGGGTTGCTTATTTCATGAACCTCTCTAAATATAGAGTACACCAAGTTTGGACTTGCGTACTTAGGCGTTTGAACTTGACAAGTTAAACTCGAGAGTCCAGTCATGAGAAGCCTGTGTGACCATGTCACGGAGTGCTAAGGTCACATGTGGGACTACCCTGTTGGCAGCATTTTAGTGTAAAATTCCTTGTGGACAGGAGGGCACAGTATGATCATTTGCAACTGGAACAGCAACATTTTTGCTGGCATCATCAGCTCAGGTGTCCCAAAGTCCACAGAGGCAGCGCTGTTGTTCTGTCCAGTAAAAACATGAAGCTTAACTTTACCTTCAGACAAACTATGTGTGTGGCAGCAACAAATATTAGATTTCAACTCTGAGAGCAAAATGTATCTTCCAAAAGAAATATTGCAGTGCTGCAGTCTGTACTTTTACATCAGTGTAACTGGTCTACATACAATACATCATATCAGATTTTTTTGCTATTACTAATTAAGCTCCCCCATAGCTGATTAACAGAGACCCACATTTAACTTGTAAAGAATGTAGTTTTCCCTCAAATATAGCCTTAAATGTTGGGGAAATATTTTTTCTACGGTGGTTAATCCTCTGTCTGGCACTGTACCTAACTCCTTTATATATATCTCTCATTCTCTCCACAAACTCCACGTAAAATCATTGGTTTAACCTTTTGGCCTGTCTTTTGGGAATTCCACTTTAAGTGCATTGGACTGGATAGGATCTGGACTTTACGTATCTGCACTCTCAGTCCTTTACTCTCCTCTGTTGTTATTCATTATTTTTTCCATTTTCATTGACTCAGGACACTTTAGTCATTTTGGCAGCATCCTCCTGTATGCTTATTCATTCCCAATCAGTGAGTTGCCTGATGGAGACAAATGAATCAGTTTTGTGGAGAGCTGAATAAATCAGTTAATGGATCTCCTAAAAAGTGTTTCATACAGTCACAAGCCTTAATGGGCGATTGAGTCACAGTACTCATCACATCACTAGTCATAGTACTCAGGTGAAGTTGTCTCTAAGACAAAGGGCCCTATTTTACACCCAGCGCAAAGCAGGGCCAAGCTCTGTCTTTGCTAGTTTAAGACCGATGTAGTTGTCATTTTCCCATCCAGCACCCACGTTGTTTAAATAGCAAATGCACTTGCGCCCATGGGCGTGTTGGTCTTAAAATGAGGTGTGGTCAGGCGCATTGTTGACACATTGCTATCGTGTAGCAGCAGAAAGCGATTGCGTGATTGACCAACAAAAACCTGGTCTGAGGTCAATGGTGCAGTATTTCACTGCACCATTGACCACCACACTTCCATGTTTTAAGGGCATATTATCAAGATAGTAATATGCGCCCACATAGGCGGGTGCACATCGTACACCCTGTTTGTTACACACACGGATGCACAGTAGCGCACAAACATGCAAAAGATTACAAATAAAAGGATTACAATGTGAAAGATTGTTATTGTGTACATTAACATATTTTTAAAAAATGTCATAATGTCTAGTCATAATATTTATTAGAATTTGCTAATTGCAGTAATGATGGATGAAACTGTCTAATTATTTGACCAAATCGTGGCAATACACATAGGTATTTCAGACCTGTCAGGTTGAGGGTGTCTGTCAAGATCTAGCAAACGGATATCAACAACAGATGAGACACGGATCGACTTTCCTGCTACATCAATGTTATATTATATTATAACAAATATTCTTTGACATTTTCGAGATTACAGTGATCAGGTTTCCAGCAATTAAACCCGGCTGATTTTACCTGTTATTCCATGACTGAACAAAACAATTTTAAAGAGAAGCAAAGCTGTAATTAAAAAAAATAAACCTTTTTAACAAAACAAACGAAAAGAAATTGCAACAAATTAATGAACAGGATCTTAAACTGGTGGTCTTCCTCCTTGGGTTCATGGGCGAGGAGCACCACGAAGGGGCTGGCCACGGGACGGTCCAGGAGCAGCAGGGGCCAGTGTGATCGTGCGCTTTCACTTCGCACACAAGCAGATCTGTTTCCTCTGCATAGAAGTGTTCCTTCTTACTACTTGGCAAATGTTCCATTATAATAGCAGTCCACCAGGGTGCAAGCGCACCTAGCTATTAAAGGGAAATGGAGATGACAATCTGATTGGTTTATTGCATATTAAAAACACACCCATGATTAATTGAGAGACTAAGTACAACCCTTGAACCATGCACCTAATGCTGTGACCATTAAAGTAGTTAAACTAGCAAAAGTGGATTTGGACACACCCTAAATACACTTGTGCCATGCGCTTCATACTGTGCGCTTAGATCATTAAGATACTGTACAGCCCAAAAGCTGCAACATTTATTCTAAAGATCATCAGGTACTGATTATGTTGTTGTGTAATGTTACTCACCATTTCAACACACGTCAACCTGTATTAACATACATTTTGTGTAGGTGTATGCAGTTATCTCAGTTGTATAAGCTTTGTCCGTTTGGAATCGGCACAAGTCTTTTAGAGACCCTGGATGATCTGAAACTTTTATTCATTCTGAAACGGTGCTGCTCACTATTTGCTGAAAAAATAATGTCCCATATTGAGCTGCTGTCTTTTTCCCCAGTTCTTAAACTTGACCTGTAATACTCCCTAACTGGTTGTTTCCTGACACTAAGTCTGAAGCACTCATAACAGGTTAGTCCACACAGTTAATCATTTGAATGATACAATTTATAATGAGGACATTTATCTGCCTTACTTGACTTTCAGTGTTGTTTTAAGTTGCTAGTTTGAAAACGTTCATCTCTTAATGATGTGAAGTTCAGCCAGGTAGGCTGTAGTCACGTTTCCATCCAAATGTACCTCAAATATCAACCAAATTTCCTGAAATTTGGGGAAATATAATGCAAATTAATGTGTGTTTCTAATCATTTCTGTTATGTCAATATTAACAGTTAGGTTAATCAAGATAAACAGTTGGTGGCACTAATTCTCCAGTCGGGTGCCATTAAACCATTGTAAAAGACAACACAACACACAACAATATGACATAATTCACCATGTGGAAAATGTGGTGGAAATATGGAATTATGTTTTTTTATGTATTCATTTAAAGAGCATTACAGTCTCCCCATTGGTCCACACAGATCTGATGTTTTCGGCTCTTCAGTGGAAGCTTGGGTGACATTTAAATCACATGCTTCATGTATATAATGATTTATTCACTAAGTCTATTTACACTGCAATTTGTCATATTTTCTTTTTATCAGTATACCTGTATATCTGGCTGTAGTAACTGAGACATGGTGGCCCAGTGGTATGGTGTTTGGCCATGTATACTAAAGATAATGGATTCAGTCCCTGTCCATGCCTTTACAGGGATTGCTATTGACTCTTTCCCAGGGATCATTCACTGCTAGCCTGAGATGAATTAGCTGAAATCAAAAAGATTTGTCACATGCTATGAATATCCTTCATTTAGAGTTAGCTAACTTTGGCCAAAATCTTTTTTCAAAAGATATAGTACAACCCGTGAAAGATTGGCTTGTTCTGTAGCAAAGCATTTCACTTCATTAAGCAATTCTATATGTAAATGAATATTTCATGTGGAATTCTTTTATTGGAGACACCTGAATGGACACAATAGTAATTAAAGGTTGTCCAGTGAGACTATATTGCACTTCCATGAAGTTAAGGGGCTTACCAGACACATATTGGAAAGAAGAATGGTCAATCCCTAGTACTGACCAAGCAACCAAAAATTCTGGATCCTACATTTCCAATAATGCATCTTATTTTTTTAGAAACTCCATGCCTGTTAAACCCCCATTTCTTTCAAGTGCCAGATTATTTGGCTAAAAGAAACAGACACACTTCACCAATTTCCAGTGGGGCTGTCTTAATAAAAACAACCATCAAAATAATTTGAAAGATATTAAAATAATATTCACCTCTAGTTATTAGCAGCTTGTTGGTGATGTAAATACTACTTTGTCTTACAGATGAGAACAAGAGTCAACTCTCCAGAAGGCCACATTGTAGAATGTGATAGTTATGGAGAAAGCTCCACCTTTTAAAGAAACTTTACTGCATCAGCCTTGGTAGATATGTCCTCACAGAAAAGCAGCCTAGTGTGCTTTGTTCATGCACTGCCTTTGGTCAAAGGGATCCACATACACTTAATATTGGAGAACAAACAATCATGGCCTACCTAAAAAGGCTAAGGCGTGGTGGCCAAGTGGTAAGGCGTTGGTCTCGTAAACCAAAGATCATGGGTTCAATTCCCATCCATGCCTTTAAGAGAATTAGCACTGACAACTTTGTGTGGATCTTTCCCTGCTACCATCAGATGAACTAAATGAAACCATAATGCCTGGGCCACACTGGATGCGTCTACCTCAGCAGTGCATGTGCATCGCTGAACTGCTGTGTCTCCCATGCTTGTGGTTCTCACACAGAGAGAGCTGCTGCCAGCTCTGTCTTTCTACATAGAGTTTCACTTTGATAGTGGCCATCGATAATAGAATCTTTCATATCATTTAATTATGAATTTTATTTATATTTAGTTTAGACAGATAAAGGTTAAGAAGTGTGAGCTCAATTGTGAAAAATCAATAATAATATGTGAGGTGAAAGCAGCTTTCTTTCTGACAGGCATGGTGGAGTCTGGTTGGGGATACTTCTGTGTCAGTCACATACACTCCTCACACAGGACGGGTTTTTTTTTATTGATTATATTGATTATTCCGCCAGTTAAACCCCCGCTGTCACCGCTCCAAGTGAGGAAAATCCCCCCAGACGACACCAAGTTCCCCAAACGAGCCAAACACACTCCGACAAACCTCCAACTCCAACTGTCAGGAGGGAAACTGACAACAAATAAGGAAAATAACAACGCTAAATCTCCATCTGGAAGCAGATGAAACAGCAGGCAGGAGCCCCAGCTTGAGCAAACATCACAGAAAGCGAGCAGGAGTCGAAACAAGAAGCTCCGTGTGTCACCGACTCTCGGTGCTGGAGTTCCCCGCCAGAGAGGCTCCCTGCCCCGGCGTGCAGCGTGCAGGCTGACCTGCAGTGGTGAAACTTCATGTCTGTGACATATTCTACACATATAGACATTGAAACCATAGTGAAAGGTGTTATTGTTGCTGGTATGATGTCAATATGACTGTCAACAGATCATTTTCCCTGTCTATTTTGCTGAGAACCGCGCGCGGCTTGCAGAAAAAATAGGCGAGACCTCGAATCTCTAGATGAAGCGTGGCTGCTGCGGCTGCGGGCTGTGTGGCTGCTCTAACCTGTTAACATGGGCGCCAGTGTGGCCCAGGCGTAAGTGTTTGGTGTATCTTACAAATCCTGTACATTAAGTTTGACTTAGGTATTTGTGGCCGTAGGAGGTGTTCAGGTCACCTTTTGTTCAAAAACATGGTACAACAGTAAAAGATTGGTTAGTTAAGCATTTCACTTCATGAAGCAATTCTATATGTAAATGAACATTTCATGTGGCACTCTTTTATTGGCGACAACTGAATGGACACAATAGTAATTAAAGGTTGTCCAGCGACATAGCATTGCACTTCCATGAAGTTAGGGGGCTTGCCAGACACATATTGGAAAGAAGAATGGTCAATTCCTAGTATGGACCAAGGAACCAAAAATGCATCTTGAATGCATTATTTTGTTAGACATTGCCTGCCTGTTAAACACCCATTTCATTCAAGCGCCAGACCATTTGGCTAAAAGGAGCACACAGACTTCACTGATTTTCAGTGGGATTCTTTCAATAAAAACAACCATCAAAATAATTTGCAAGATGTTACATTAACATAAAATCAGTACATAGTGGCTTTTTTGGAATTGGAACTTAAGAAAACAGACAGAAAATATTCATCTGGAGTTACTAGCAGCTTGATGGTGATGCAAATACTAGCTTGTCTCACAGAGGAGAACAAGGGTTAACTTTCCAGAAGGCCATGCTGTAGAATTTGTTAAGCTTGGAGCAAGCTCCACTATGTAAAGAGACTTTAATGCACCAGCCCTAGTGGATATGTCCTAATAGAAAAGCAGCCTAGTGTTCTTAGCTTATGCACTGCTTTTGGTCAAAGGGATCCACATACACTTAATGAGGAAGAACAAACAGTCATGATCTGCTTGAAGTGGCTGAGGCAGGGTGGCCAAGTGTTAAGGGGTTGGTCTTATAAACCAAAGATCATGGGTTTAATTCCCATCTATGCCTTTAAAGGTATTAGCACTGATTACTTCCTGTGGATCTTTCCCTGCTACCATCAGATTAACTGAAATCATAAGAGTATGGTGCATGTTATGAACCCTGCACATTGAGCTTGACTTAACATTTGTTTTTTAAACGGGTCATGTTTTGTTCAAAAACATGGTATAACCATAAGAGATTGGTTTGTTCTATAGGTAAGCATTTTACGTCATAAGCTATTCTGTATGAATGTGAACATTTCATGAGGCACTCTTTTATTGGAGACTGAATGGACACAATAATAATTAAAGTTCATCCAGTGACATAGCATTGCACTTCCATGAAGTTAGGGGGCTTGCCAGAGACATATTGGAAGCAGGAATGGTCAATCCCTAGTATTGACCAAGTAACCAAAAATTGTGGATAAAGTGACCAAGGCATGGTGGCCAAGTGGTAAGGCGTTGGTCTCGTAAACCAAAGATCATGGGTTCAATTCCCATCCGTGCCTTTACAGGGAATAGCATTGATTACCCATGGGTCTTTCACTGCTACCAGGAACTGAATGTAAGTGGTTGGTATATGTAATGAATCCTATGCTTTGAGCTTGACTTAGATGTTTGTGGTTGAAAGACATGTTGCAGGTTATCATTTGTTCAAACACAAAAACAAGACTGGTTTGCTTTGTAGGTAAGCATTTCACGTAATAAGCTATTCTGTATGAAAATAAACATAGCACATCCAGCGACATAGCATTGCACTTCCATGAAGTCAGGGTGCTTACCAGAGACATATTGGAAACAATAATGGTCAATCCTTAGTATGGACCAAGCAAGCGCGAGGTTATTTGGCTAAGAGAAACACACCACTTTCCAGCAGGATTGTCTCAATAAAAAAAATGTATGCCATCAAAATAATTTGCAAGATGTTACATTAACGTAAAGTCAACACATAGTGGCTTTATTGTAATTGGAACTTAAGAAAACAGACAAAATATTCACCTCTAGTTACTAGCAACTTGATGGTGATGTAAATACTACCTTGTCTTACATATAAGAACAAGAGTTAGCTCTCCAGAAGGCCACATTGTAGAATTTAACAGGTTTGGAGAAAGCTCCACTTTTTAAAGAGACTTTACTCTATCAGCATTGGTGGATATGTCCTAACAGAAAAGCAGACTTCTGTGCTTTGTTTATAGACTACCTTTGGTCAGAAGGAGCTGCATATACTCAATTTTGGAGAATAAACAATCACGGATTACCTTGCGTGACCAGGGCATGGTGGCCAAGTGGTAAGGCGTTGGTCTCGTAAACCAAAGATCATGGGTTCAAATCCCATCCATGCCTTTACAGGGTTTAGCATTGATTACTTCCCATGGGTCTTTCACTGCTACCATCAGAGGAACTGAACGAAACCTTAAGTGTTTGGTATATGTAATGAATCCTATACTTTAAGCTTGACTTACATGTTTGTGGTTGAAAGACATGTTGCAGGTTATCATTTGTTCAAAAACATGGTACAACCATAGAAGGCTGGTTTGCTTTGTAGGTAAGCATTTCACGTCATAAGCTATTCTGTATGAAAATAAACATTTCATGTGGCACTCTTTTATTGGAGACAACTGCATGGACACAATAGTAATTAAAGGTTGTCCAGCGACATAGCATTGCACTTCCATGAAGTCAGGGGGCTTGCCAGAGACATATTGGAAACAATAATGGTCAATCCTTAGTATGGACCAAGCAACCAAAAATTCAGGATCCTATCTTTCCAGTAATGCAACTTGATTGCATTATTATGTTAGAAACTTCCTGCCTGTTAAACACCCATTTCGTTCAAGCGCCAGGTTATTTGGCTAAGAGAAACACACAGACTTCACCACTTTCCAGCAGGATTGTCTCAATAAAAAAAATGTATGCCATCAAAATAATTTGCAAGATGTTACATTAACGTCAAGTCAACACATAGTGGCTTTATTAGAATTGGAACTTAAGAAAACAGACAAAATATTCACCTCTAGTTACTAGAAACTTGATGGTGATGTAAAAACTACCTTGTCTTACATATAAGAACAAGAGTTAGCTCTCCAGAAGGCCACATTGTAGAATTTAACAGGTTTGAAGAAAGCTCCACAAGAGACTTTACTGCATCAGCCTTGGTGGATATGTCCTAACAGAAAAGCAGATTATTGTGCTTTGTTTCTTTACTGCCTTTGGTCAAAGGGATCCACATTTACTTAATTTTGGAGAATAAACAATCACAGTTTACCTGATGTGACTAAGGCATGGTAAGGCGTTGGTCTTGTAAACCAAATGTGCTTGACCATTGAGATTGACTTAGATAGTTCTGGCTGAAGGAAGTGTTCAGGTAACCTTTTGTTCAAAAATATGGTACAACCATAAAAGATTGGTTTGTTCTGTTGGTAAGCATTTTGCTTCATAAACAATTCTGTATGAAAATGAACATTTCATGTGACACTCTTTTATTGGAGACTGAATGGACACAATAGTAATTAAAGGTTGTCCAGCGACATAGCATTGCACTTCCATGAAGTTAGGGGGCTTGCAAGAGATATATTGGAAAGAAGAAAGGTCAATCCCTAGTATGGACCAAGCAATCCAAAATTATCGATCCTACATTTTCAATAATGCAACTAGATTGCATTATTTTGTTAGACACTGCCTGTTAAACACTCATTACATTCAATCGACAGATTATTTAGCTAAGAGAAACACACAGACTTCACCCATTCTCAGCGGGATTGTCTCAATAAAAACAAAAATGTATGCCTTCAAAATACTTTACAAGATGTTACAATAACATCTGCACTGTATCACAAGCAGTCCAGTGTGCTCTGTTTGTGCAATCCCTTTGACCAAAGGGATCCACATATATTCAATCTTTGAGAATGAACACTCATGTTCAGACTGACGCAAACAGGGCATGGTGGCCAAGTGGTAAGGCGTTGGTCTTGTAAACCAAAAATCATGGGTTCAATCCCCATCCGTGCCTGTGTTGGGATTAGTATGAGCCTTCTTCCCTGAGGAGAACCCACCTGTGGCTTTATGATCTGGATTGAATCATATCTTAATACGGCACATAGTGGGTTTACCTTCTTTTTAAAAATAAGCTGCATGCAAGACATAACAATATTGCTACAAAGAAGGACAACAGGTTAAAGAAAACAAGCACTCAGACACATTATAAGTAAAACACATGTCCCATGTAATTCCCCAGATACAAATGGTGATCATAACTTTGAAATTAAGTTTTCTTAATGAACTAAAAGCTCTGATGCTCAGGGAGACACTTTCCCACGGATATCCAGCTGTAAAACAAGGAGTGTCCTATGTGACTATGAGTGTATGGTTTTATTTCTTACATTTAGTTCTTTGGGGACAAGGCAGATGAAGTGTGATTGTTGGTACTTTTTATGTAGATACCAGGGGAACAGCTGTCTCTGCCATGCTAATGGGAATCCACATAAAGGCAAGTGTAAGCAATTTCCCTCTGTCTTCTGCCACTGAACATTTCCAGTGGAGCAGTTGAGAGATTAAGTGCCTTGATGTTAATTGTGGAGCAAGAGAGGAGCACGCCACTTGAATTCACCCAGCTCAGATTTTTAGTAAATACTTTCAAAGTGGCTGACATTTCAGTCATAAGCACACTTCTCTAACATTAAGTCTTCTCCTGCCTTTGTATTTTCTGTCCACTCAGTGGAAGCAGTAATTCATGCTAATGCTGCATTTATGGGTAGATGAAAGGCTTCTCCTTGAAAATGTCCTCAAAGTCAGCTTTCCTTTGTCCGACACTACCTGGGAATCCTGGATTCTAGTGCCACGACACTCCTAGATTGACCAAATATAATAACAGTATTAAGCTCCCACATACTATACACATGCAGCAGGGTGGTGTATTCTGACAATGTATTTACAAGTGTATGCAAAGGACTTTTGCTCCTGACTAGTGGCACCCTAAATGACAAAAAGAAATTTGGTATAAAGGCAACAAGTAAGGCCCATTTCTTCTTTTGCTCTGTTCATTTATGCCAAGGATGTTTCTGTCTGAATTGATGTTGCAGTGATGGATGTTGGCCAACAGGTCATGGTTACTTTCCATTTGCTTTTTTCTATTGCCTTTGTTTCTGTAATTCTTTTTTTTTTTGTTTTCTGTTGGTGTCATGTTTCCATAGAACTCCTGGACATTATGGAATAAAATCTTTTTTTTCATTATTGTGGGGATGGTGTGGAGAGGAGACAGTGTAGATAGAACAACCAGTAGGAGATGCTAAGGCCATATTCAGACCAAATCAGGCACTGCGGGGAAAACGCCAGTCCTCCTAATAATTTGAATGGGGGTAGTGCATTTAGACTGTGGGGGTTTTGGCCAAACGCAACCTGGTGTCATGCTGCAGTGGCCAATCACAGCCTGCGATCAGAGTGATCAGAGCTGTAAAACCCTGCCATGAGGGAGTACAAAGATGTTACTAGGAGGAGGGGAGGACATTTCTCTTTGTTTGTTAATGTTAAAAGTAAAGTTAGACTTTGCTGTCAGCTTCCTGACTCATTTTAAAAAAGATGAGAGAAAAAGAGAGAGAGAGAGAAAGAGAGAGCTGATAGCACCAGCTACCGAGAAAGAGCAGCTGTGGTCAAGTGAGCTAGAGAGTGAATGAAGAGAGGGAGCGGTGGTAGCGAGAAAACCAGTAAATCAAAATCAATAAAATATTTTCCGATTGTTTCACAGTGGTTATGTTCTAGAGCACAAATAAACATGCCCACATCCCCACACACCTCCACTCAACCCTGCGGCGGTGCGCTGCAACGCCAGATTTTGTCTGAATACGGCCTAATAAGAACCCTCACCAGCTTCCTACCTACCAACACTGCCAGTTTGCCACCTTGTATTGCAGGATAATCTGCTATGAATATTTTACCCTAAATTATCAGAAACTTCTCCTGCACCATTTTAATTGTGTTATTGTAGCAGAAAATATAATGTAATATTTCAGGATCTGTTTTCTTCAAGTGTCAGCTAAAATGCATTCTAGTGACTTTAGGTGATGGTCCATGTATCATCTATTCCTTCTTTCATTTCATTTCAAAATGAGAAAAAAAAACAGATCAGAATTTTGTTTTTTGTTCATTGTTAAAAAAAGTAAAATGCCTGTTTTCCTGTTTTCATCTTGGAGTAGATATTCAAATAAACAAGTAAACCAAAAAACAAGTCTTATTTCTGTTTTTCTGTTTTGTGGAATCATAACTCTTCTTCTGCAATGGTTTAATGGCAATGGGAGAATTTGTGCCACCAACTCCTAATATTCACATAACAGTAGTGGATGGCAGATGAATGTACACCAAATTTGGATGGAAACTTGGCTTGTGTGTGTGGACATTAAGAGAGAGAAAAATACTTCTATAACTTATATAGCATATATTATATTATTATTTTACTTTGTAGTGCTGTGTAATGGAAAAACACTCACAGCGGTGAACTTGTGGAGCAGATGACCAAAAGAAATCCATCACGAGCTGACGCCGACTCGGGCTGAAAGTAGAAAAAACTGTTGGAAACTGAGAGTTCAGAGCAGTCTGAAGCTGGTGCTTTTTGCTCACAGGGATTACTTCTACATACGTTTACCTCATTATTTGACACTTTTGCCGCGTTTAATATGAACATCCAACATTGTAACATTATATTTATGACTGAAAATAAGGAAAAGCATAATAGGTCCCTTTTAACCACCAGGGCACCCCTTTGCAGTAAAGCCAAGAGAGTAGAGCTTTATTCAAAATATATGCCCAGATTTATGGGGTCAAACCACATCTATGACCCCCTTTTTTTTATACCTTTCATTCTTCTCTGCCTTACTATTTTTTATTCACCCACACCCAATAAAATAGATTGTATTATCCAGTATAACCTGGTTAGGGTCACATGGGAAAGTCATGAGTTCAGACTGAGACTCACTTACTGGGATCATATTTGAAGTCTGCAGTCTCATACAAAGACACTTTTTAGCATCTGGCATTTTTCCAGTACTACTCAGAGTTCGGTGCGCTTATCTTCTGTAATATTTTGTCACTTTATTTGGTGAAGGTACACCAATATAAACCTCTCTGTCATCACACAAACCACATAGAGTTTTGCTCATCTTTACATTTTCCAGACCTTTTTTTTTACCTTATTGACTCTCTGTAAAGCCATCTGAAGGTGACAGGTATCTGTTCCATCCGCAGTCTGTATTGGAATGATGTTGCGCATTGTCAAGGCACAATTACGCACAGCAGATCTGCTGGTTAAAGTTTGTGCAGTCAGCACCAGACTATTGCAAAATAACCACAAAAACCTCTGTGCTTCTATGCATATAAAACTTACTTAATAGCAAACAATGTTATTATCTGCAGCCACAGGTCTTATTTAAGAAGTGCAAATTTAACTTTTATTGGTAAAAGTTTGGAGGTTTTCCCACCAGTCATTATAAAGATACCAGTTACTGTATGCATGCTGTATATTTGGACAAACACTGAGGTGAATCTGTGGTGTCTCAATGAGTGGGAATGGGAAGTCTTTGTTTAAGCCACACTTTGTGATTCAGCCTCATAAGTTGTATATCTTCCCTAAAAAAATGTTATGTAGCAAAGCTTTTAATTTGTAGTTTCTGTCTTTGGCCCCTTTTCCACCTTTCTATACAGGCCAACCAGCAAAATAAGCAAATTTAAATTGAATCATAGCGAATAAAGAACCAGCACATGCAGCACTGTAAGCAAACTAACAAGACTAGGTCAAAATCTAGTATATGGCTGGACCATGTATGGTGTGTATGTGTGAAACTGTGGCCAGTTTGTTACAGGGATAGTCAGTGGTAGTGTCTGTAGTGTGAATTCCTGGATATTAAATGTTTATCTGCAATTTTCTGTAGTGGTCCCTGTAATATTTGGTGTTAAAGTGTACTGAAGTACATCCCATATCTTGGGATGTTTGATTTGAAAGAGAACTTATTTTAATTCTAATTCTAACTATTCTAATTATCTGTTAACTCCCCCTGTTCTTTCATCTGTCTCTATCTATGGATGTCTCTCATTTTTCACTCTGTGTTGAGTGTTTTGTCAGAGAGATGATTATTTGAGGTGCTTTAGCTGTGTGCTCTCCCTCATGCCTCCCGGCGCATGGAGAGCTGTTTTCTCTCCTACTCTGTGAGCTTGGATGCTGCAGTGCAGCCCCAGGTGCACCACTGGGTGAGCTGCCGACATCATCCCGAGGAGCGACATGATGCTCCCCGCCTGAGGCACTGAGGTTGCAGACCTCACGCACCTGGTCAGCCACAGCAACGCCTCCACATGCTCCTCTGACAGTCGTGCAATCATGGCGTGGGCGTCCAGGTGCAGACCGAGGTAGGGCATCTGCTGGCTCGGCTGCAGGGCGCTCTTAGCGTGCGATAAATTTGGAATGAGCTGCAGTCAATGAGTGGGACTGCTGTAAATGCCCCCTGAGAATGTAATAGAAAACTGTTCACGCCGATTCATTTTGAAAGAGCGACGGTCAATGGGGAACCTCCAACACTCAGCTGGCCGACCAGTGATGTAACTTCATCACTCAGTGAGTCAGTCGGTCTCGACGGACAGACATTGTGTAGGACTGGCTCTGCTGTTGCAGTCCAGCCAACAATTGCAAGTGCTAAGTTAACAAGATGAACCGCTGCTGTTATTACTTGCTGGAGTTTAAGGTATTTGTTGTGAAGTAGAAACCCAGGTAGTGCATAATGAGGCAGGGAGGGAGTTCAGACCGACTCCTTCTAGCACCAGGTATCTAGTTAGATGGTGCACAGTTTGAGGGGCTGTGAGTAAGCCAAGGATTGAAAGGAAAGATGAGAGCAGAAATCTCTGGAGTGAATGCATCATTGGTTGTTTACATTAGCATAAATGCTAATATATTATTTGAGGTATTTGAGGCTCAACAAACTAATAATAGTTTAATAATAGAAATAATAAGCTACTGATAAAATAAAGTAAACATGGAAAAAGTAAATTGCAGAAAACATTTATGGGTGACAGTTATATGAGGACAACATGTAAGAATACATACAGTAGAAACACTAAAAGAGCAAAATCAAGATGTTT
The DNA here is from genome assembly GCA_038419695.1 of Scomberomorus guttatus. Taxonomy (NCBI): domain Eukaryota; kingdom Metazoa; phylum Chordata; class Actinopteri; order Scombriformes; family Scombridae; genus Scomberomorus; species Scomberomorus guttatus. The sequence goes on from CM076452.1 coordinate 28,176,644, forward strand.
GTTGGTCTCAAACCAACTAACACATACATATCAGGACACTTGTGTGTGTGTTTGATGGTACTACACATTAATTTAAACCCAGTTTTCTCCTGCCAGTCCTTTAGCAGTCAACTAAAATCCACCTCTTCTTAAATAAATATAAATAAATCAGGGTTGCCACTCCCTTTCAGGTTCTGTCTCACACTCTCATTCTGCCCAAACAAATCTCAAATAAGAGTAAGTCACAAAGCCACTCCTTCATCAAAAATGAAGGAAGGTCCATACTGATGTTTTGTTTGTGTGCAGTATTCTCTCCTCTGAGTTTGTGAAAAACCTGTAGCCAACCAACAGCAGCAGGAGCGACACGTGTGTCTCTATTCAGAGAAGCACTGTGGCGATTTTTATGCGGGTGGAAAAGCATCAAATCTCTCGACACTGTGACATGAGTCAGGAACAGTCAGGATGTAACTGTAATGATGTTATTTGTTTTTCTCCACATTAGACAGGTCAGATATTAATCGCTGACTCCAAGTTTATCCAGTGAAATAATTTGGAAGAAAGCAGCCATCCTCAGGAGGAGAGAATAGAATCACTTTTTCCTGTCCTGTCCTGTTTATTATTACAGGGAGTTGACAGTTTTGCTGTTTAAATAATATCTCACAATGTTTGCAGTATTGACATCACTGTGCGCATGGAAGCTTTTCCACAACTACTAATCTTCAAAGCAAACAACACAAAATACGACAACAGGTAGTTGTGTGGAGGTCATCTTATATCTGAGGACTAGACAATTACAAGGTCACAACATCAGATATTCTTTTTGAATGGAAAGAGTACCCGTGTTGCATTATGGGTTGTTTGTAGCCTGAATGTTGTTAGGCTAGTGACCTGCAGGAGTTTGTGACGGCTTGTGTAACATGGTTTTTTGCCACGGAGGAAATAAATACATGACGAGTGAAAAGCAGCCGAAAGCATCTTCTGAAGTCTTTACTGCAGAAACACAGTGAGGACTGAATCATCTGTCAAGCAGCCAAGAATTAATGCTGTCACAGATGATGAGGACCTCAAAAAGACAGTTGTTGCTGCTGGAGAAAATAATGTTGACCCCTTCCAAGAGCCTAAGGGGAGAGAGTGTGACTATGACTGATAGACAAGCTACAGATATGTGTGGTTTTCTTTCAGCTGTAACAGTATTATTACCAGAGAAAAGGCTTCAAGAATCAGGACTCTCTTCTCCTTGGATTAATAGTTAAACGTTCCCAACAGGACGAGTGTAAAAGTGTACTTTATCTTCAAAAAGTCTTTTTCCAAAAGAGCTGTTGGAAAAAAGGGCACGAGTGGGGGGGTGGGGGGTGGGGGGGCATCTTATATTCAAGTCAATATTGTAATACTGAAAATACATTTTACTGTACAATAAATAATGTTGCTGTCCTGTGAAAATCACATATCTCCATTTTTTTAAAACTAATAAACATTAACTAACTTTTATAACAAAAATATGAAGGTTTATTGGTTTTAATGGGTTGAGAAAATTGTCTTACTTCTTAAGTTAAATAAACCATTTAAAATACATCCTGGATTAACTGAAAAATGCATTTTCTAAAATGGCTTTTTTTTTGCTTATGAAAAGTTGACGTTTTGGAGATACATAGGTGAATCACGCACGGCCAGGAATATCAGTGTTTTGTAAGCACATGAAATCATATAATAAAAGGATATTCTCTTCCAATGTCAGCATATTTGGGGTATTATTGTGCTTTGGGACTTCAGAGTGTTTCATTGAATTGAACTTGTTTGTTCCTCCTGTACATTTAAAGGGTTATCTCACTCAAGTTACAAAAAACAAGGCACATTGTCTGTCTTACCTCTAGTGCTATTCATGCTGATAGTTTGGGTTTCATCTGTCCATTGGTTTAATATTCTGTATGTGTCTGAGGGATTTCTCCCTTCACACCAATACAGTGTAGGTGAATGGAATTACATTTGTGCTGCTCGCAGTATTGAAAAAGCATTTAAAAAATATTTAAACAGCAGCAAATCTTTCCACAGTCAGCATTCCCAAAACAGTGAAGGTGAATGGATAATTCACGGATCTCAGTCTACAGTTTCCTGCCAAAGAAATGATCCTCATGAAACTTGCCTGACATGTAGCCCGAATGCCCTGCAAATGCAAGCACATGATAATCTTGCATCAGTGACTGAGGGTTGGCCTAGAAAGTTACCAGACTGGTGTGGTGTGCAGTATATTTTCAGCTTTTGCTCTGATGGGTGTTTGTTCTGTTGACTGTCTGTCTGTCTCTTTCTGTTTCAATGATTCAGTCACTTTGAGTCATTCTGAAATTGGTGATTCACTGTCTGGGTGTCATTTCCCTCAAGTGCTTGTCTGCTTGTGTGTGCGTGTGCGTGCATGCATGTGTGTGTGTGTGTGTGTAAGTGTGTGAGTGTGAGGGTTTAAATAGGCTATGGAGGCCTATTTAAAGTGTTAGTAATGATGATGATGATTATGATGATGACAGAGGGTTCCTCCTCCGGCAACAGCTGTTCTCACAGACATGCACAAACACAAACACACATGCAGACTCTCACAGTTAAATGATGGGAGGGAAGTCTGAGAAAGGTCACAAAGATGGCATCAAGGAATCAAGCAGGAGAGAGAGAGAATACCAGAACTTATATATATATGGGTCTTCTGCCAGGACCTGCTCCCACCATGGCCTGGTTGTTCTGCTTGTGTTACGGTTGTAAATGGAAGTGTCAGAATCAGATGCACTGAGGATTTTAGATTAAATTAGCCTGCTGACTGAATGAAGTCCAGTGTCTGGACATTAACAGCAGCCTCTGTTCTCATGAATATCCTCACTTGAAGCTGTAGTTACCTGAGTTAAAGATGATTAAGATTAAGTGTGTCCTTCCAAAGCAGTGCATCCAAGTGCATCCAAGGCAGACTGGAGTTAGTTTTAGTTTAAAATAGGATGCAGTTATGGTCAGACGATGCTCATGCTTTGCATACTTTATTTTGTTACCATTTACAAGGCAGCAGGTGGCCTCTTCCAGATGAAAGGCGAAGAACATTTCTATGATGGTGCTGGCAAACATGAACAAACAAATTCTAAAGAGTACATACAGGGTCTGCACTGGTAAGTACTGCATCTAGGTAGCACAGGCCCGCACTCAGACAGTGTGTTTACACAGCCTGCACAGTAAAAGCAGCAGCACAGTAGCAGCTTCAGTCCTCCGTCTTTGTCTACACAGGATGTGTTCAGGCACATTATTGAGTGTAGGTCACCTGTGTTTTGATGCTCACAGCCCAAGACACAATCACTGTATTTATGCATGTAAAATGGAAGAAAATAAACTTGAGGCATAAAAATAAGCTTTGAGCTGTGGTTACGTGTGTGTAGTGGGAGCTATTACGCAGCCTGTGTGGACAGCTGCATTAATTAAAAAAAGAGTATCTTTCCATTAGACATGCATGAGACTGACAACTGAAAAACACAATTGAAATGCCTCCTGTGTAGATAAACTTTCATTCAGACACAGGCAAAAGCATGCCCAACTAATAACAAGTATGCCAAAAAAACACCGAAGATATGGCTTGGAGTTGTCAGGGTTTTCTGTCAGACATTAGATTCAGTGCTCGTTAGCTTGTTGATAATCCTCCAGGCTGCCTGTCGAATTTGGCAAGACTCACTGCTGCAGTTTGGTTGATAATATTGTGCATGTTAATATAACTTCTATGCTCACACTGTACAGAGACATCGAGCGGTCATTATGCGGTTGCCCACACACAGAGACAGTTTTGTCCACTTCCAATAAAGTCTTATTCAAACAAGATGGCCTCTTCCAAAATGTCGACAAAAAAGATCACTTCATTTTGTGCACTTTGAATGGAAGAAAAAATGAACAGGCCTGTCTGTTCTGCAGGAAGTTCAGGTTTTATTCATATCACAGCATATTTACAGTCAGGACTACAGTTAGCCACAACATGTAAAATGCAGCTCCTGTAGGAAAACCTGTGCTACAGCCCCTTTTAATTGGTAATTAAGCTCAAGCCAATCAGTGACTGCTACACATTGTGGTCAGTGGCTTCAGCTGAATTGTGTGTGCAGATGTTTACTCTTGCTCTCCTGTCTCATTGTGTGAATGAATCATATAACTGTAAGTAATCATTAAAGCTGGAGTGTGGGATTTTTGTCTCCCCTTCTGGCAGTGAGAGTAAAGGGGGGCTTCAATGTAACGGACGTTCATTTATATATAAAAGTTCCACACTGCAGGTTTAATCTATATATCTATTATTTGAAAAATTCACTTGTTAATTTCCATATGTTGGCGTTTGTTAAAGGTTGTTCGCCCAGCCACTGTTTATTTTTAATTACCTTGCTGCACATTGCTTTGTTTGCACTTCTGCTAATGTTGTCTAAGCATATGGACTGTTTCAGTTACTACTAAGACTACTACAGTTAATTCATAATGACATTTATTTGAAACTGTATTTTATTTGTTAATAAGTCAGTCTACTAATTATTTTGCTGGTATTATTTGGAGATGCATTTTTTGTCAGTTTAGTTGTTAACGTGTAAGTGAGCTTATTACGATACTTCAGTGATTCCTGATATATGTATCTTATTTATTTTCTATTATTTTCAGACCACACACACCCTTACAGAAAGGCAATGTAACCCACTGTGACATCCAGAATATAAATACTTTACCTGGCTCTTTGACTGGAGTCATTCCATAGTATTGCCAACCCAGAGAAGTGTTTCCTGAGGTTTCTCTCCTGAACAACTCCAATAACATTAAAACAACCTCACTGCAGTTTATGAGATCTTTTGACAGCAGCCATGTGGGAAATTAGAGTATGCTTAAACTGCAGGCGACCCAAGTTAATGACCTGAATCCATCCAGCCAGACTGTTGAATGTTTAGGTACTTAACCCAGCGTTATGACCACCCTCAAACTGAACATTAAACAACAGCCAATCTAAATTCAATCGAATCCATGATTTCTGATTTGTGCTACTCTCACAATGCAGCACACAGAAGTGTTGCCTGCCCTGCATCTGTGGCCCTAAAAGACTTGAATATATGAAACATTTAGACGTCATGTTGATAATCTTATCAAAGCATTATCTGATGCCTTGCCAAGGCAATATTCAGTTTTGGTCAAAAATTGTCACAAATATTATCTTTTACCATTCCAACTGCTTCTGTTTTTTTTTTCTTTAAAAAATGGTTACACAGTTATCTGACTTTATGGGAGTATGCAGTTACATCATTCTGTTCAGTAAACCCTCTGAAAGTACGATAGAGCAACAAAAAAAAACAAAAAAAAAAACTTGATGTTGTTTTTCTGATGCTAACTTCCTTTGAAAGGACAGCCCTTTGAAAAGGTTTTGGAAACGGCTTTGTTCAGGTCATGTACAAATCATTTTTCAACAAGATTGTGCCCTACCAAGTTGAGAAAAACATAAAGAGTTGAAGTACAGCACCTTTTTAGTTGTGGAGACATCTGATCACTGACCTGCATGTAACCTTAACCTTGCCTTAACCTGACCTGTCCCAGTAACCTTGTATGCATGAAAACATAGTCAGTGTGAGGCAGAGGCAGGTATAGCAGAAAAAACGAAAGAAAGAGAAAGTGAAAGAGGAAGAAAGTACCGTGAACTGTTTTTAAAAATTACTTTGAGAATGGAAGAAATGACAAAAAGAAGGAATGTAAAATGTGAAGTTGCCTTCAAAGTTAAAATGTTGAAACCCATTGACTTGTTATGCGAACTACTTCCTGTTTATTCCCCTGCTTTGATGTCTGTCTCTAAGGAGAGCGTCTGGCTGGGATCTGTGCATGTATGTGAGTGTATTCACGTAGAGTATGTGTGTGTGTGTGTGTGTGTGCATGCAGTTGAGTGGGTCTGTGTGTGTGTGTATGTGTTGCTGTGCAGAGAGCAGGTAAATTGGCTTGTAGCTCATGTTCACAGACGGTACCTGTCACTGTGAAGCCTGTTCGTTAGCCAGCGAGCATGGCACACTCTGAAAATGAACCATAAATTAGCATTAGCTCTCTCGGCAGCAGCAACATAACAACCAACAACTTTTATTTGTTTCTGTTTGCTCTGTCTTCCTTCTAATTCTCTTGTTTCTCATGTCTCTCATGCCTTATCTGTTTCTTCTCGCAACCCCTTCATGGTCTTCATCCTGTGTTATTGGAATTCATTTTTGGAATAACGCAATAGACATACGTTATTGTCACATTATTGCAGAGTTCAAAAGTTCAGCATGTCTAAAATATCGATAGGCTTCCCTGGGTTTTTCTGCCAGCCTCATGCTGTTGTGTTTTGGTGTCGTGCTGAGTGAGAAGTCAACTGTGTTCTTTTCCCAGCCATGCTAATGATGCAGCCCACTGCGAACTATTCTCCCATTCTTACAGCTTTTTTGGTGACCAATTGTGCTCAATTATACTTAATGGCATGTTTTGTATATGAAGAGATGCTTTCCTGGTTATCATAGCAAGAAACCTGCATTTTCCACCAATCTTTGGAAGCAAAGATAAACATAGTGTGACAGTGTGTGAGATCCACGTGGTTGAATTATCAATGTATTTTTAATTATGTGAGAAGTTGTGAACTTCACTCATCTTTGGGCTGCTGTGTTTGTTATTGTTAATCCTGGGTTTGATTTCACTGCATTTATTTGATTCTTCAAACATTTGGTTGGTCAAAAAAGGATCCAGGAGCCAGTCCAAATTATACAAAGTGTAATCGGCTCTGGGTACAGTTCAGCAACCTGACCCAAACTTGATGGGTCCTGATAACAGCGCGGGCTCGTGACTTTTTTTGCTTTGGACTCAGGGTGGATTATTTTGGAATATAACTGAATAAGAAAATGGTCTCTCTCATTCTCTCTCTTACTCTCAATCATCTGCTGTTACATCTGTTGCTCTTACTGTTTCATGCATTTCAAATAGATACTCAATGTCCACTGTAAGTGGGAGTGTAACCAATGCCTTGCATTATCCACTATCAGTCAGTAATGGATGAAATACAGCAAACAATTGCATAAAGGGATCTTCTTAAAATTCCCAATGATTTGGGGGAGGCCATTGCATTGGGGAAACATTATGACCTTGTTGTGAGAACTGTCTAAATTATATTCAGTCTAGCTTAGCTTAGCATAAAGAGTGAAAACACTAGCTCAGCTAGCCTGGCTCTGTTATACACTAAGAAAATCTGCCTACCAACACCACTTAGTACGTGTGTGTGTGTGCGTGTGCGAGTGTATAAAATCCTTATATCAAAGGGTAGTTATTATCACTTTTAAAAGTTCCAGCATTGTCTCTAAATGCTCTCTCATTGTAGTGTGAATATTTTACATATAAGCCTTGTACTATCGGCTAGCAATATGAATACTGGGAGCACCGCTATGAATATTGAGGTTAAGACAAAAAACAACAACAATCATCAATGTATTTCAACATTGTAACTTTAGTGCAACATTCATTTGAAAACGTTCATTTTTAGTGCAGTATACATTGAACACACTGAACATGAAGGTACGGTGTGTGTGTGTGTGTGTGTGTGTGTGTGTGTGTTGATTATATGTGTAAATATAGTAAATCAACCACAATATATCCAAGAGAAGAGTGGCCTAGTGTATTTTCAACCTTTGTTCCCTGTCAATACCATGTTCACTACAGACTGAATCACTCAAAAGTGGGCATAACACACAGATTGCAGTGCGACCTGGGGCCAGATGCATACATGATGCGTATGCACAAAATGCATATACAATGCATACACCATTTTCTTGCACATAAAATGCTATTCTATGTGCGGAGAGAATGTGTGCACCTCATGCATACTTCAGACCATGTGAACACATGTTTTTCTAAAGTGATCTGAGGGTGATGTGATGAGGTGGAGATGAAATATAAGATGCGAGATGGAATATTTTAGTAAAACATTGTTTTTATGTTAATAACTAGTAGCACTGATTGTGTGATTTTTTTGAGCTACTAATAAAGTAATCATTGACTACATTTCTGAGATATCACTGCTGACGATGGTTTACAGGTCCATGTGATGAATTAATTATATGGACAATATAAAGTGCCACACAGTCATGCATAACGGTCGTGTGTAATGACAGCTGTTCTGGCTGTTGGAGAACCTCGCCAGTGCAACACAATCTGTGAAGCGGCACTTCTTCTTTCCCATTTGTTTTATTGACAGGTGCACAGACTGATGGAGCAGGCGGTGAACTGAAACGGCTGGTTCAGAGCGTGTCTTCATCCATTTATGGCTAATTTTTTAAATGTATTTATTTTTTATTTAGTGAGATGAGACAAAACAAGTGATATAAGACAAGACAGAACATAATACAATGGATGACATTACAGGATTCACGCAACAAGACAAAGCATGCATTTAGGACATACAGCGGTGACAGCAGAAAAGAAAAAAAACAACTTTATGACTTTCCTATTTACTAAACCAATCATCAGATTTAAAGAGATCCCAAAAAACTATCACAATATATGACACTTTATTCCATGCATAAAAAATATAGCACATTCCACTCCAAACAATGTGTACTGTAAAAGGTCAAAAATGTACTATGTTCTTCTTCCAAAAGTACTTTCCAGATGGTTTATCCATATTTTCAATCATGTTACATTCTTTTGATTGAATGTTTTTTCAGCATTTTCATCGTATGTATAAAAACATTTTTACTCTATCCTTGGTATTTAGCATATGTCAGAGCTGTTAGATTATTTTTCTTTGTGTGAGAAGAATTTTTAAAAACAGAAAGTCCCTGTATAGTTACAGTGTAAATAATGGCAGAATCAGCTTGTTATATGCAACAAAATTGCAGGAAATATCAATTATGTGTGCTTTTAGTAAGTGTGCTTAATGCTGCAGTATTTTGGAGACATGCAGAGACAAGAACCCCATTGTGTTGCTCTCTGGCCATGTTAATGATACATCATGCTGAGGAGGAAGAATTACATTCCACCCTATTTAACTGTATGCAAAGTTTGCAGTACAGATGGCTGGAGTTAATTGAGAGTGCATTCTGTTCTTTATAACCAAAGACGCAATATTAAATAGTAAATATTGCTGGGCAGACATTTTCTTGCTTTATGCCTCAATATTTAAAGGACAAAAGGGGATAAAGAGAAAGACTGAGCCGCAGTCATTAAAGAAATGACACTTACTTAAATACTGATGATTAAAACTTCATTTTTATACCTCAGACCATAGATTTTATGGCACCGCTGGTCAAAGGTGATGTCTGCTGTAGTTCAAAGTTAATTTCATGTTCAAAGACGGTCACAAGACATCTGTTAAACCTGCAATTGCCCAAACGACATTTTGGTTAAAATTCCTGGGCAATTACTGAACTTTTTTTTTTCTTTTTTCTTTTTACTTTCAGGTCATAAATCACAAGTATTTTATGAATGTATTTTAAAAATCTGGTAAAGCTGGCTTCATTTATGGGTCTTACACCCAGAAAAAGATAGACAGATAATGAAGCTCAATGCTACTGCAGAAAAAAAGACACTAAGCATTCCCTACATCAATATATCTATTGTGACATTTTTAAAATAAAAAGTCATGAAACAACATACCAGACCCATACCAGTGAGGTCTGTAACACAGCAACAAAGTAATCTCAACTCAAATGTTCACTTACTAGCTTTTTCTAATCTTGGCTCCATTTGCCATCAGTCATGGTATGAAATAGGACTGAAATAAACATATACACGGCTCGCACACTGCAGGGCTCAAATGTCCACTTAAAATTTATTGCACCTAGGCGTTTCAAGCACTACTGTTCATCATCAGACTCAAGCGCAGCAGTGAAGAGCAGTAGTGCTCAAAAGGTCACCTTAGTACAATGAATTATAAGTGGACATTGGAGCCCTGCAGTGTGCGAGCCGTGTATATGTTTATTTTGATATTTGCTCACTTTCAGCCCAGCACCTGCCCTCTTTGGCTTGGATGTGCGTACTTAGCTTATCTAATAGGATTGAGTAATAATAATAATATTAAATAATGTGCTTTAATTAAATGTAAACACAAGATGTATATTGAATAATACGTTTAAAGTAACTAGAATTAAAACTTTCTAAATACTAAAAGCAACTAGAATAATAACAGTGTTAACATGTCAGCTTTGTAGGCAATTTTTTGTATTTTTGTATGTCGTGCATATAGATAAGAGTGTGTAAGTCATGTATTTGATACATGCATTAATGAACATTAGTGAACCTGCACTAGATTTTGTTAAACTTTGTTGGTAAATGAGCACGTCTTTGTTTAGAAACAATATGTATAAATGTCTTTAAAGCAGCAGCCTTTTCACCACTCAGGGGTTTTTGTTTTATTGGCATATAAAATTGTCCCCCCTCTGATTTCAGCTGGTGGGGGACAATAATAGTAGTATGATGTGGTTTGTTGTAAGATTCCATGTTACGTTCTGTTCTGTTTGAATATGTGTTGCTATAATTCAGCAGGTTATGCTATAAATGATGTTGGTGTTTTAAAATCTTGTTCCATCTGCCCCTTTTTAACTTTGAGCACCTGCCACAGTAAAGGTCTCTGCACAGTCCTGCATTTGAACATAAGAACATATCATAACTTGAACATAAGAAAGTAGAGATAAGTAGCCAACTGGTGTAAAATAACATGACGCCACTGCTACACACTCACAACAACATTTCCAAAGATCTATAAATATTAAAGCTTGGCCATTGGCCAAAAAAAGCTATAAACACAATATTAACACATTGTCACCTTATAAAGTTGGTGAAAGTGTTAGCAAACGTTGCCTAATTACACATCCAGCAGAAACACTGTCAGCAACACTAGCATTCACTTGTTTCTGTCCACCTGATAAGTCCAATAATCAATCTCCTTCAACTCTTTGGTCTCCACCAACCCCCAAGAAAAATATTGTAGCTTGTCTCAGCTACTAAATGCTTCACCAGCTAGCTGTACACATTCTGTAGAGCTGCAGAATCAGATAGTTACTCTTTACAAATTATACATAGTTATCTTACCTTTTGTTTGCATTTTGGGCACCTACTTTTTGAAATTACCAAGTGCATCTTGTCAACATGTTTCCTGTTGTGGTGAATATTGATTATTAACCATGTGTGTCATCCCCCTAGTATGGCTAATACACAAAGAGTGTTCATATGAATGGGAGAAACCTCCATTTTTGTCATTCTGTTTCTATGAAGTGTGCTGTTTCCTTTCAGGGAGAAAGTGACAAATGTTTCCGTCTTCTGCCTCTTCCTGTCAATCATCACCCCTCCGCTTCAACTTTGTCAAATGTCAGTGAGCAGACAGCAGGCCATGGGCTATTACTGGCATTCACCACTGACATGAGGAACACACACTCACATGTACATGCATCCAAAAACAAGCACACACAGGAACAGAGATGGACACACAGACTTCACAGCCATACTTCTGAACCCATGCGGACAAATGGCGTGGCATATATGCAGGCAGGATGAAGGGTTTTTTTCTGATTGATGCTGACAGTGTAATCCAGTTTCACACTGTTCTGAGGAAAAAGAGCTGGTTGTCAAAGCAGAAGCAGGTTGCATATTGAGTGGGCTTCATTTTGTAAAGCGTGTGATTAATCCATAATAATCCAGAATACAGTATGTGCTTAATACTATGTGTGGGTGTGTGAGTGTGTGCAGGTGTGTGTGTGTGCGCCATGTGCTTCTATCAATGCGTGTGTGTTTTATTGCTCGTGTGGCTTTCAAAAAGCATCTCTCTGCCCTTTCAGGTCAGCTTTAATTTTTCCTACAGCTAAACTGACAGAAAGACACCCACACGACAGATATGTGAAATATTTTATTCTACTCAGTAGGACTCCTCTACCTCTAACACTTGAGAGTCCCAAAACCAACAAACAACCCAAAATTACACATTTATTGATTGGAATTAAATATTTCTCTGAATTAACTCAGGACTAAGAGTACTCGAAAGTCCCAGAGTTCTTAGAAATACTACTGTAAAAGGAGAGGTAACAGTGGGGAAATGGCACGGCAGTTATCACAAACACAAACCTTACCAAGTCTGGCAAGAAAAAAAAAACTTTTCTTAATGAATCCAGTGTTTTTTTGTTGTTAATTAAAGCAGCATTCAATTATTTTTTTCATTTCTTAGGGCCTGCATAACAAGCTGTAAACACAACACTGACATCACCTTATAAAGATGAAAATTTGAGCAAACAGCTGCTTATTTACACATCCAGCAGACAGGGAGCAGCATTAACATTTTTATTTCTGGCCACCTGGTGAACATAAGTTTAATATGCACTCTCTTTTTAGCTGTTTTTGTCTCCACCAACCCCTGAGAAGAATATTTTAGCTAGCTGCTTACATTGTCTGCTGTGTGGTGCTGAGCAGGTAGTGTGCAGTGTGTAGTGTGCTGCTGGAATGACACTGATGAGAGCAGTAAGACCGAACCAAAGAAAGTTTTCAGCTGTAATACCAAAACATTGAGATAAAAGAAGCTGAAATGTTCCAAAGAGCTGAACTGCAGAGTTGGGTGAATTCTCTGTGGATTTGTCACTTAAAACAACATTTATAAAGTATTTAAGTATTTCTAAGTGCAGCTTTAAGGGAATTATTTTTACCGAGTGTTGCAGTTTTTTTGTTTAACATAATGTGATTTAAGAATTTAAGAAACTACACAAGAAACTACAAAAGTACAAAACAATCTCTGATTTCTCTTTGGTGTTTACATTAATAATTCACACTGGCAGCTAGTCAACCTCGAGCTGTCTCATTATTTATAGAATAATTCCAATACCATTGATTACTATCAATAACACCATCCCATTGTCAAACCTCATCCCTATGAGGATACATGACGTCTTGCCATCTTCGTGCTGTCATTCACATTTTAGCAGGTAGCTAAATGCTTAATGCTACCAAGCAGGCATCAAATAACTTGTGACGAGCTGCAATAGGAAGTACACAAGACAAGAAAGAAAGCAAGATAGAAATAAAGAGAAAAAGAGTGTTGACAGCCAGATAAACCCTTTTCTTTAAACTCCACACAAACATGGTTTTGATCCTTGGATATATTAGTTAGCAAAGGGTAACATTGGAAAGTGGAAAAAAACAAAGGAAAGGTGACATTTTAAGATATTCAATGTGCTACAACAGCTGACTAGCTAATTAGCTATATTGTTGCTCGTTCAGAAAGTAACGATTCAACATAAGACATCTGTCCAAGTTAAGGAGACATTGACTAGAAAGCTAAAGTTTGTAATTACTTACACTGATGTAAACCTATTGTTTTAACTACTTTATATCATATTACGTACTTTAATAAATAATACAGTACAATATATCATATCCTCACATATGTTTTGTATGTAAAACCTTTATCTGCAAAGTAACTAGTATAAATGTAGTTGAGTAAAAAGTACATTTCTCTCTGAAATGTAGTGGAATAGAAGTAGAACAGAGCAGAAAGGGGAAATATTCAAATAAGCGCCTCAAAATTAGGACTGTGACCAGAAGGAGGGAAAACATTACACCTGTTGCCTGTCAGTGTTCATATTGATTTTAAAATTCTGTTACTTGTCTTTAAAGCATTTCATTCATGCTCTTACACCAGCCTAGTTGTCTGATATGCTGTTAATGTATGAACCAGGATGGAGTCTTTTAGTTGTTCCAAAGTGCAGGACAAAAAGTTTTGAGGCAGCTTTCAGTTTTTATGCTCCGAGCCGCTGGAACAGTGTGATGAGGAACTGCGAGCAGCTGAAAGTGTTAAAGCCCACCTGGCTTTTGATTAGAACGCTTTATGGCCATTCTTTACAGGTATTTTATTGAATCCTTTATTTTATTGCATTCATGTTTTAACATGTTCTATTTCCTCAAAGATTTTATTTATCAATGTCTTCTGTATATTTTATCTTTTTTATTTTTAAATCTATTTTATTGTTTTATTATTACATTTTCATATTTTTTATTTGTCATGTGCATTAGTTTCAAATTATTATTTTACAGTTTACATTTCTTCTGTCTTATCAGCTTGTCAGTCATCTGTGAAGCACTTTGAATGGCACTAACGTAAAGTTTGACTGACTGAAAATTGTACTTACTGCAAGTAGAGTGAAAGAGTTACTTTTCACCACTGGTTGAAGGGTGTAGTCTCGCTAGTTAGCATCACTGTCATGTTACTGCTTGCGGCTATGTGAAAATAAGTAAGTATAATCTACGAAGACAACAACATCCTGACTGCTACAGTATATGTACAGTCATGAAACCAAAAAAATATAAAACATCAATTTTTCTTTCTTTTTTTATTTCCTCTAGAGAGCATGGGACATGTTATGTACAGAGCAGATGTGCTGTATAGTAGAAAAACATGCAATTAATTTCAGTTGGATTTCATTGTTGGTGATGTTAAAAACTCTCAGCTTCTTTCTTCAACCACAGAGGTCTAATCAGACAAAACAACTTGTGTGGGTAAACAGGGCTTTTGAAGAGCACTGCTGTAGCACTTAAATTCAGATTTCACTTAAAGGTCTCCCCAATTGCCTCAAGTGTATTCTGTCATCCTTGATCCTTAAAATAACAGTGGCATCTTCTTATTGAAGCCAAATAAACCCGTAAATTATCTTAGTGCAGTCAGAGTTTAAACCTCTCTCAGACATTTCCTCCATGTCCTTGTAGCCTCCCTGCTAGCAGCATCCCTCTGTGGCTGCTCTTGTATTATTCAGCGTGCCAGTCATCCTTATGCCTCCCTCTCTTCACAGAGTGACATGTCTTTTAACAGGGGGCCTTATTAGGCAGCTCAGGGATGGAATCCCCTCCTGCGCGATTATATACTTTTCTTCCACACTGCAATGAATCTGCAAAGTTGCCTCCCTTATTTTTTCTCTTCTCTTCTCTTCTTCTCAGTTTCTCTTACTCTCTCTCTTGTTCTCACTCTCACTCCTGTTTATCTATCTATCTCTTTCTTCCTTTTCTCCCTATGACCCTCATTGGTATTTCTCTTTTATCCTTGGTCTATTCCTCTCTTCCTTATGTCATTCTTGTGCTTGGATTTTCACATTTAGTCCCCTTTCCTCTCTTCTCTGCCTGTCTTTGCCCTTAGCTATGTTGCCATCCAGCTGTCAAATGAATTTTTGAACAAACTTTTGAAATGGAAAATAAAGAACACATTAATGTGTGTCTATTAGCTGTCTATGTGGAAGCAACTAAGCAAGATTCTTGAATGTAGAGCTGTGTCATCCATCAGAAAAATTAAAGGCATAACATCAGCTATGTCAGAATACTGTGATTCACTTTCTTCTGAAGACAAAGGCCAGAAGCTAAGCTAATGCAAGTGCAACCTTAAGCAAGAGGGTCTAACTGCAGACCTCATACCTGAGGTCTACCAGCTGATGGAAAGAGTAGGGTCCCCCATTGTGAAGTGTGTTACTTCCTTTGGGGTCCCAGAATTGTGCGTCTCTTCTATTAGCTGCGTTTTTTGTTTTCATCTCCATTTAACCAGATTTGGAAAAGTTTATAGTTTATCTGCTCAGGACTTTAAGAAGTGTTACCTTAATGTTGTTTTTTCAGTAACAAAAACAAGCTAAATATTCTGTCTTGTAGTGTAGTAGGTGTGAAAGAAATACTATGCTAAATTGGCTGAACAAATACATGGCTAACCAAAGTGCAGGTGATGGATATCTCCTGGAATAAAGCTGAAAATATTGACTGCCCCTGTGTTGTTTATGTCAGTGTTTGCATTAAATGAAATACATATGCCTGAACTTGTATTGTCTTGTATTGTATTTGCTCATACATTAAAAAATACATTACAAACATTTAGACATATATATATATATATATATAGTACATGAGGTGACTGATTAATGTTAGCATTAAGTTGGATCCTAGGATGATATTAGCTGCAAACATCTTCATAAAAGTCTGAAGATAAAGTTAATGCCCAATAGCACACTCACAACAGAACATTCCAATTTCTGTGTGACTTTCTTAAAATTGATTTTATTTAATTTTTTGCAACTTATTTTTAATGGGATTCAACATTTTGACTGTACATTCCAGATATTACATCATTTTTTCTTCTCAGTATATGGGTTAGGAAAGACCATATTCTTTTTTCCCCTTTTTCAACTATCTTTCCCCCACTGCACCAACTTTCTGCAGTCATTTGTCATATCGTTATTTAGTCTGTCTGGCATGGCTTTAGGTTGGTCCACCACTTTGGTCCAAACTGAAAACTGACATTCATTCACATTCCCCAGAGGATGAATCCTACAGAGATTGGTGATCCCCTGACTTTTCTTCTAGCACCACCATGAGATTGACATTTTTAGGTTTTTAATGAAATGTCTAGCAAAGTCTTGGATGGTTGTTGGTGCACATATCCAGGACACCCAGAGGATTAATCCAAAGTTTCCAGTTCCAAATCCAGTTTTGCAGGCTTTGGTATTTTGGGCCTCACAGAAAATGCACACTAGTTAAGAGCATGCATGTTAAAGCTGACTACTTGTTGGCTCCTCTCACACATGAATGGAATGCAATAATTTACTGATACAGGTCTTAGATGTGAGGTCTGCAGTCGTACCCTTCTCACTATGAGGGGTTACTTGTCATGTCAGAAAGTCAACAAAAGTCCTCAAAATTGACAGCCAAATACATTGTTTGACCTTGTGCACTCCAGAAAGACACATAGGAGCATTTTCTAATCTGGTACCCCTATCGGCAGTGATAGGCAGGACAACATCACGCCGTTTGGAATGTTGGTTGTGCACGTCCTCAGAAATTAACGCAACACTCCCCCAAAATGCAATAGGCACATGAACGATAGGGGCAGTGTAGGGGCAGTATGGGGATGTGACAGGGTCAGGGGTCAGTAGGCACATCAGCAGTGACAACAGTGGTGGAAAGTTTTGAAGACAAATTAATAGACCAAGTCTGCAATTACTGTACGATGTGTCATTGCCACTGCACAGTGACAAATATGCTTGAATTAACAAAGTAGTAACTTCCTCAAGTGTCGCCATGTTTATTTTTTACATGATACTTCTTCTTCTTTGTGTTTTTTAGCAGATTTTACATCATGCATATCTGGAAGTTCTATTTATATCCTTAGTTCTCTTGTGTGCCCTCTAGTGGAATCCTCCAGAAACACACATAGTACATAGGCAAGTATATGAACAATTACATTCACAGCACAGCCGGTTGTCTACGCAAATGCGTGGTTAAAAAGCAAGTATATCTCCAGCTTTACAAACCACTGTTAAAAAATAATGATGTTTGATGATGTGACAACTCTGTGGTTAAGGTCTAGTTAGGTTTAGCCACAAAAACCACTTGGTTTGGTTTAGGGAAAGATCATGGTTTGGGTTAAATTATCTCTTTGTTAATATTAGAGAAACATGTGATCTGGGTATTTCTTCCTTAAAGTTAGGTCACCTTCGTTGTCATGGCTACAGTAATAACCACAGGGTTAAGGTTAGGGGATGATTGTAGCTACGTTTTTCAAAAACCTTGTTTTTCTTGGGAGGACAGTCTCCAGAAAGCCTAAAGCCATCTGGAACTGTTTTGCAATAAACTATGTAGTAAGCAGAATCAAAACAGCCCTGTTTTATTATTTTTTGACAGTTGTTTTCACTAATGTTCAGTCTATTTCTGAGTAAGAAACATTTTATATTATAATTGAATTGGAAAAAGAGTGACTTTTGATTTGGGGCGCATTATACATGCACAGTTCAATCAACCTTTCTGGCAGGATAGAAACACAGCTCCTGTCCATTCCCTGCTATCTCTCTTATTTTTGTCTTCCACTCTCCCACTCAGACTTCTCTTTATTCCTATAGAAGTTTAACTGAGAAGTGACTTGCATCACTGTATAACATGAAAGCAGCTGGCAAACTAATGAAGACTTTGCAGCTGACATGGTTAGACTGTTGATTAAGGGAAGCAGTGTATTTTGGCCTGACTGAAATACTCTGTTTATGTGATCTGTTGGCTAAGACTTGTCATAGCATACTTTGGGTTAGCTGATGCTTTTTACAACCTCATTACCATTAAACACTTCATGGTACAAAAAGGAATATGAAAAAAGGAGACAGATAAAGCCTTAAAGTATTGTTATTTACCGTGGATATACTATTTCATGTGCTGTTGGTTTTCTGGTGTTTTGAGTGTCTTAACATTAATTATTTCACCCACTTACACACACACACACACACACACACACACACAAATACAAACACACACACACACACAGACAATTGTGAAGTCTAAAAGGAAACTATTCCAGCAGCAGTGAAGCTACTTTTGCCATTTGGCATTTCAAGAGTATCTAACTTGCACATCATGACGTTCTGTTTCTGAGTGAAACAGGATAGACAGGCAGGGCATAATGGTGGGAGGATTTTGATTTGAACGTTGAAAAGTGGGTGTGTCATAATGAATCTAAAAGTTGAAGATTGATTGATGGGTGGATGTCATATTATTAGTTGAAACTGGTTGGTTCATGTCTATGTAAGCACAGTCATATTTTGTTTTACAAGAAGAAAACATGATTGGATTTTGATCTAAGAATACATTGATTTTTTTTGTATATATTGTTGAATAGGTGCACAATATGACCGGGGATGTGATCTAAAAGGGTTAAAAAAAAAAGCATTTTTCATTTCATCTCAACTTTAAAAACGACAAGAGTCACACACATCTGCTCATACCTGCCTGTGACAGCAGCTATTTCAAACCTCCAATACCCCTCTAATCTGCCTTGTGATTATTTTTACAGCATATGTTGTATTGGCAAAATCCATATGCCCCAACACACAGGCAGCTTCCCCAAGTGAGGAATGATAGGAAGCTCATCTGTTTTTACTAAAAGATTGCTACAAACTGAAGGACAAGGTGGGAACACAGCATTGAAAATGAAGTCAAGCTGTGTTTTAATCTTGGATAGGCTGAAACAAAGCTGACAGTTGTTTGGGTAATGCAAGTCCTAGAACCTACTACACTCTAGTCAATGAAGTTAGTCTCTTGAGTATAAAACAGAATTCTTAATTGCTTTGGCTGTTGTTCCTGATGCAGGCTCTTTGCAACACCACCAGAATTGAAATGTCTGGGAAATTTGAATTTTTGAGAAGCACAAGCACACTAGTTTGAAATGTATGCTACCAAACCTCATGGAACTCATACACTATGAATGCAAAAAATCCAAAAGTCTTATCCACAAAAACCAACCAGTATAATGTTTGTTTGTGCTAGATGGTTTCCACAGTGTGGTATGTGAATCGGCACATGCCACATTTCCTCCCTATGTGAGCGAGTACACCTAAATTATCTGTATCCATATCTGTACTCAGAATGGGCGGGTTTAAACCGGAAGTGGGCGGGGTCTAACCAGACACACATTGGTATTTTAAGTCTGAAATGGATACGGGTTGATCAGAAGTTGTTATCTTTATTGTTTATTAGAAAACTGTTTTCAGAACAGCCTCAGAATTGAGCTTCAGATCAATGTTTTTGATCACAAGAGTAAGAGAACTATAGAACAAGTTTTTATAAATGAATGAATGAATGAATAAACTTCAGTGAATCAGTGAACACAACACATGCAGTGTTAAAAAGTATGAAGTAAAATGCATGAACTATGAAAGAGTTTTCATACTCAACATAACTTTCTGTTTTATTGATTTTTTTTCATTTTTAATTTTTAAACAGTGTGATGTTTGTGTGTGTGATCACAGGGCTGTTTTACTACCTAAGGTTTTTTTTTTTTTTTTTAGTGTGTGTGTGTGCAGTCAAACACTCAGGCTATGTAACAGTTCAATATATAGTTCAATATATCACTCCTGACCTCCATCAAAAGAATAGTGCTGCATGTAGGGATAAATGACACTTCCCATCAGGAGTCTGAGCATGCCAAAAACTATTTTAATCTCCTTTTTCAAAATTTTAAAGGACACTGGAAAGTCTATTTTTATCAGTGGTCCGCGTAACTAAAAGACCTCATAGACCGTTAAAATCTAGCCTCTAACCTCTAATCTAACCTCCAAATTCACAGTGGAGTAAACTTTAACAACCTTGTATGCATCCCTGCATCCAGTGGCTGTCGCCAACCACTTCCTGATCAAAGCAAGACAGTAAATTCGCAAATGGCACTTTTAAATATTAGGTCCCTCGCCAATAAAATATTTTTAATTAATGATCTTATTTTAGAGCATCAGTTTGACTGTCTATTTTTAACTGAAACCTGGCTAAACACGGACGCACCTACCGTTCTTATTGAAATTGCCCTGCAAAATTATAATTTCTCCTATTCCACTAGATAAGGGAAGAGGGGCGGAGGGACAGCCACCATATGTACTGATGCTCTGAGGCCAAGGAATACTTCCTTTGGTGTTTTTAGTTCATTTGAGTATCATGCTGTCTTTCGGAATTCTTGCAGTTATTGTTTATAGACCACCAAAGCATTGTCCAAATTTCTTGTCTGATTTCTCTGAGCTCTTATCTATCATCAGCTCCAACTATGACAATATAATCATTATTGGTGACTTTAATTTACACATTGACAATAACACAGACAAGCAGGCTACTGACTTTTCACATCTATTGGAAGATCTGAGCGTCATAAAACATGTTAATGAACCAACTCATAGCTGTGGTCATACCTTAGACCTTGTCATTACATGGGGACTTTATCAGTTATGGATGTGGCTCTGTCTGATCACTTCTTAATGAAATTCACTGTCTCTCTTCATTTGCTGTATTGTAATTCTAGACGCACAGTAAAAAGATGATATCTCACATCTGAAATGGCAGAAAATGTTATATCTCCAAAAACTCCAGGCCACAATATCCTAAAGGAGCTCCTAGCAGAATTCAATACAGCCATCAGAAACACCAGGCGATCATATTTCTCTGAATTTATAAATAAAAACTCAATCCAAGGTTCTTTTTTCAACTGTTGACAGTCTCATAAACCCTGCCCCTAACTATTACCCTGATCACCTGAGCGTTACTAAATGCAATGAATTTTCTGCCTATTTTAGAGATAAGTTTGCAGCCATCAGAATGAATATTATTCAGAAAAGGCTGGACAGTGTTCCACAAAGTATTACCCCAAAATCCAAATGCATCATGCACTTTTTTTACATCAGTGGACTTGGAAACAATCAGGAAAGTTGTCTGAATTAAAATCCTCTACCTGTGCTCTTGATCTCATTCCCACCACTTTTTTAAAATTGGTTTTTAACAGTTTAGCAGAGGACGTTTTAACAATAATAAATGACTTGCTGTTCACAGGCACCTTTCCTGCAACTTTTAAAACTGTTTTAATTAAACCACTGCTTAAAAAGACAGCATAGATTGTTCTGTCATCTCTAATTACAGACCAATCTCCAACCTGCCTTTTCTGAGTAAGATTTTAGATAAAAAAATGTTTTTAAACAGTTGAATGATTTCCTCTGTGACAACACTGTCTTTGAAAAGTTCCAGTCTGGTTTCAGGGCCCAGCACAGTACGGAAACAGCTCTAGTCAAAGTTGTAAATGACCTCAGAATGAACACTGATGAGAAAACGCTCTCTGTGCTTGTCCTGTTAGATCTCAGCTCTGCACTTGATACTGCACTTGAACACTGGGTCAGTCTCTCTGGCACAGTTCTTAAATGGTTCAGGTCTTACTTAACTGGTCGGCAATTCTTTGTGGCCATGGACGACCGCTCCTCTGATAAAATAGACCTGACATGTGGTGTCCCGCAGGGCTCTATCTTAGGCCCAATTCTTTTTAGTCTATATATATTGGCACTCTGTGATATTATTACAAATCACAACATCAATTTCCATAATTATGCAGACAATACGCATCTATATATCTCTGTAAGTTCAAATGGCTACAGTTCTATTAACAACTTGATTGCATGCATCGCTGACATAAGTCAGTGGATGACAGAACAAGACAAGACAAACCTGAGATCCTAGTTATTGAAGCAAAAGCTGAGAGAGAAAAACTGCCTGACCACCTAAAATTATTCACACTAAACACCAAGGAACAGTTCAAAAACCTGCATTATCATTGACTCTGATCTAAATTTCAAATGTCACATTAGAAATGTGACTAAAGTGTCCTTCTATCATTTGAGGAATATTGACAAAGTCAGACTGTTCCTCTCCCAGGCAGACACAGAAAAGTTAATACATGTGTAGCCAGGTGAACAAAGGGTAGAGAGTGTTTTTGGAGCCCTTTGCTGTTTCTTTCTGTTGAGGCAGCGCCGTCACTTTAAGACCAGTTTAATGGTAGATCTCGCGAGAGTGCAAAACTCCCATGAGAGTTTGTGCACCAGGAAGCTGCAGTGCCGCGAAACTAGTGACCGCAAGGTATGTATTTTTCACCTATCTGTCGGAAAAATATCCTGACAAACCTTGTTCAGACCTAACAATGGTTAGCAGCGTCAGTAGATGAGAGTATAATTAAGTTAGCGGACTAAGTTTGGTGACTGATGATTCTGTATTCTTGCTGATTTTTGTAGATTGGTAAAACGTGTTGTGTGTGTGTGATATCTCTGCCACGCTGAGGGCAAACACTGAAGAGCAGAGCAGCATGAGTGGTGATAAAGTAAACTGACGGATAGAGTCATAGCATCATAGGGGTGTATGCTGATTATTTTCACTAAAATAAGTTCATGATTTTCTTCTAAAGACGTATTTTGAAGTTAATGTAAGAGTATTTGTAAAAATATGTTCTCTTCATGAATATACTGTATATATATATTTTTTGAACTAGTGTAATCTACTGTGAGGTAACTACACAAGTTGGGTGGTTGAACAAATGTATTTATTTGTGTTGTATTTCAATTTTTTAAATTTATTTAGGAAGTAAGCCACTACTGTTGTCTATAGATACTTGATGTCTAGAGTTCATTATATTTAGTTTTCTGAAGAAGATCTTGAGTGAAACCTTACTGTAAGCATTAATGTACTATGATACTCTGGGTGACCTATCTGCACCACTGTTATTAGCACTATAGTAGACAGTCAGGAGCTACAAGCCAATGTCAAGCTCTCATCAGGGAAGGTGTTTCTGGAAAGGTTGTTCATAGGAGAAATACCTGCTTCCTCACTGGTTTCACTGATGTTAATTGAGAACAAAATGAGAGAAAAGTAATATTGTTTTGTTATCATTTTGGTTATCCTAGACCCTCAAAATTACAGTAATTACAGTACAATACATTAATGCTGTTCTTTATTGAGTGCAGTCAGGGAATTAAAAGACCCACAACAAGAATTCTGCTGTGTCCAGTCCTGTCATTTATGACCAGGCTACACATGCTTTTATCTCCAGCAGGTTGGACTATTGTAATGCTTTTCTGTCTGGTCTGTTGGTCAGCTACAGCTCGTACAGAACACAGCAGCACGTGTTCTGATGAAAACCAGACACAGAGCCCACATCACTCTGATTTTAAAATCCTTACATTGGTTACCTGTCAGTTACAGAAATAATTTTAAAATTATTTTATTGGTTTTTAAATCCCTGAATGGCTTTGCTCCATCTTATCTATCTGACATGGTTAAGACTTATGTGCGCACTAGGTCCCTTAGATCCTCTGACTCTAACCTCCTGAGGTCAGAACTAAAAGGCACAGAGAGGCATCCTTTGTTAATTATGCCCCAAAACTCTGGAACAGTCTGCCTGATGGTCTGAGGGGCTCTAAAACTGTTGACACTTTCAAATGAAATCTTAAGACACATCTTTTCACTATTGTTTTCTCCTGAAGCTTTAAGTTTTAATCTGATTTTTTTTGTTGTTGTTTTTGTTTGTTTGTTACAATCTGGTTTTTGTTTGTTGCTATCTGCTTTGATGTTAAGCACTTTGTGCTGCATTTTATGCATGAATTGTGCTATATAAATAAGGTTTATTATTATTATTATTGTTATTATTATATTGTAATATTTAAAGCCTATATATATTTTATTACTTCATTTGTATTATTCTATTATTCATTTTTATAAGCTATTGTGAGTAAAAGCGTCTGGCATGACCAGCCATATTAAAAATAAAAATGAAAATAAAAATTATAATGTCTTTGTGTGTTCAGAAAATAATGTGTGTGTGTGTGTGTGTGTGTGTGTGTGGTCAGTAGTTATGTACTATAATATAGGTACACAATGCAAGATTCAGCCTGTTATTTATTTACAGCCTCGCTCATTACTCTGTTTTTTTTTTTGTTTTTTTTTTAAATGAACTGACGGTGTGAACCTGGGTGATTTATGCAAACAGCCTGTGTTGGCGATCCAACATGGAAATATGCATTCAGGCTTGCGACTGTTTTCTTGTCAAAAGCACTGCTGGGTACAAGCCAAGTTCTCCAAGTAACTCAGCTGACTTTAGATATTCTACAAACTGAGGTAGGAGCGAGCTGATGGAGGAAAACCTAACTGGTGTAGAAGCAGTGGGAGTCGTGAGCTGTTAATCCCTGTGGACAGAGCGGCTGTGATGATGGCAGGATTGTGTTGTGTGGCGCAGCAGCAGTGAACTTTGTATAGGCTCTGTGTAGGGGAGGAGCTCTGTGTGTGGCTGGCCTATGACAGAATGATGTGGAAACAGCTACACAAGGAGGATTTTCCTTCATCACAAATACAGATACTGACACATTTTACACAGATGATACTCATGCTTGTAAAAAGTATATTATCCGTAGCAGATACTCATTTCATACGAGTATTCGGCTCAACCCTAGCTAATGCATCAAGGAAAAGTATCGACGGGTTAATCAATGGAGGATTGTAAGCCACTTCCATATGGTTGCTGAATGTCACCGTTATTGCATTGTCTTTGCCAACTTTGAAAAGACTGGCATACAGCCACACAGACACTGGTTTTAATATGTTGCCCTAATTCACCTTTCTCTACTACAACCTTTTCATAATGCCAGACAGTTCCTTTTAAATGTGATGGCAGGCAGATGCTGGAGACAATGGATGTAAATTAATTAAAGCAGTTCTGTGAGGAGAGCAAAGAAGGTGCTTATACTATAGAATGCAACCATCTCTTTGTCTGCAATAATCTAGGCAGAATTTATCACAGTGATAATGTTGGCAGTCCAAACTACTCGTATAGCTTGGTACATTTTTAAAAGAACAGCTACATAATGTGGTGAATATGATCTAACATGCCAACATTATGATAAACAATTTCAAATGCAAGAGGTCATATCTCTGTGGCTCTAAATAGTTTGGCTAATGTTTCTTGTCTGTCATTTCTGTAAGTGGGGACAAGATGTGAGAGTTCAGACATAATAAGAGGTACTTTAGCTTCTAATTTGTAGCGGGAACATGTAATCTCAGAGTGGTGATAAACATGCTGTTTTATATGACTCCCAGGTTCACCTTAAAATATATCTCTCACATTTTGAAGTAAATGGAGCAGTAAAAGAGCACTAACTCTCTACAACGGTGCAAAAAGTAACTAAATGTATGGGCACACATTTATTTTAGTGAAGTGGACATAGCAACTGAGGAAGAAATGCAGACTCAATGTAAAGTCTGCAAGGACAAAGGACAGCAGACTTAAAGCAGAAGATATGCAAGGCTCAGTTCAAATCATCATGTAAATTAACTTTTGGCTTTCTTTAAATACTAGACATACTGAGATGCACCATAATTCATGTAGTTCCCCATACAGTAGTGACAGGAGGGCAATACCTTGATGAAATATAAAAGGAATAGTTCAATATTTTAGGAAATACACATATGTTTAAATGTTTGTTCATTTGCAAGTGAACTGCAAATGAAAATGTGTCTTGTAGGGCTTTCTCAAATACCGAGTATGCTAGGTTTGAACTTGTATCCTTGGGAGGTTGAACATAGGAGTCCAAACTTCCGGGAATGAGTGAAAATGATCGGGACTACAGCATTCTTGCTGACTTCAGTAACTCAGTCAGGCTCTGATTAATACATGTCATCAACACATATACCTCTTTTCTTCTTGTATATTTCCCTTGCTAGCTAGTCCTCACAACTCTAAATATTGGAGCACATTTTTAACTAGGCATTATTGAATAGACTACATATTTGAAATGTCAATATTTAATTTCTCACCCACAAAAAAAAATTGGACAAAAAAATTGGGACATGAAACAGTTAAGGTGGATGTATACTTAACATAACACACCGCCTTTGAGTGGCACAACTATAAACATATTTGATTTCCGACATGGTTGGACAACACATCGTAAGAGCCAGTTCTGAGTGACCATCAGTTGAGCTTTAGATGCTTGTCTACCCAAAGTTCACAGTGGGGTCAAAGTCCTACACTCTACCCACTGACTTTCCCCTTCCTTCCCCCTATAAGAATGTGACTCATTGTAGTCTAGAAAACATCGCCAATGAACCTAATCAATGCAGCAAGTATGATTCCTCCGAAACTAATGTGGTGAAACCATTTATTTTTATAGGATTTCTATTAGCTTCCACTATTACAATTGCTAGTCTTCCTGGGGTCCATCAAATCAAGTCAATTTTATTTATATAGCGCCAAAACACAAAAGAGGTTATCTCAGGGCACTTTTCACATAGAGCAGGTCTAGACCATAATCTTTACTTTACAGAGACCCAACATCCCCCCGTGAGCAAGCACTTGGTGACAGCGGCAAGGAAAAACTCCCCTTTAATGGGAAGAAACCTCAAGCAGAACCGGGCTTTAGGTGGGCGGCCATCTGCCTTGACCGGTTGGGTTAAGAGAGAAAGAGGGAGTGGGAGAGCGAGACACAGAGAAGCATAATAACAACAATAATAACAACAACAATAATAATAGAAATATAACTTATAATAATGTTGGTAGCAGGGGGCAAAAATTTCAAATAATAAGAGCAGCAGCAGTGGGCGTCAAGCTGGACAGCGGGTGGTCTGCAGCTGAAGGTCTCCTGTGAGATGAGAAAACACAAAAATACGGGGAAGATGCCAAGTTAGTACCATGCATTAATGGTACATGAGTGCATACAGATGGAGAGGGAAAGGAGGAGAGAGTAGCTCAGTCCCCTGGCAGTCTAGGCCTATAGCAGAGAGGGTGTCTGGCTCCCGGACTGAAACTATAAGATGGTTCCACAGGAGAGGAGCCTGATAACTGAAGGCTCTGCCTCCCATTTTACTTTTGGAGATTCTAGGAACCACAAGTAAGCCTGCATTCTGGGAGTGTTCTAGTGCGATAATAGGGTACTATGAGCTAACGAAATTACTCAAGATACAGGACCAGATCTAGACCTTATCAGTTACAAGAGAAAAAAAAAACATGAGGAATATGCAACAAAAACAAAAATAAATAACACAGTCAGTTTAAAACAAGACTAAACGATTTCCTGAATCTATTTCAACAAACAATTAGAGTTAGATGTCTGCATTCGACCATGTTAACTAAAATGTATTGCTTTATGTTTTTTGAGTAGAAATGTATCTGATGTGGGTTGGTAAGAGATTCCTATCTGAGAAAGCTCTGTATCCCCTTAAAATCCACTGGATCACCAGTGACCTGCTTAAGCCAGTTCTAAGCGTTCTCTATAGAACTCTATACATTTGGTAAAGTTTAGAGTGTGATCATGACTTTGGGTTATGTATGAGGTACACAGTATGTACACTCACCAAAAACTTCAGCTATCACATCAGGAACACCTGTACATCTGCTTATTAATGCAATTATCTAATCAGCCATCATGTGGCAACAGTGCAATGTATAAAACCATGTAGATACAGCTCAAGAGCTTCAGTTAATGTATAAATTATGTGACACAAATGCAATCATGATCAAAATGTTTCCAACATCTTGTGGAGTCCATGCCACAAACAATTGAGGCTGTTCTGACAGCAAAGAGAGACCCTAACCAGTATAAGTATGGAGTTCCAAATAAAGTGCTCAGTGAGTGTATTTATACACACAAAAAACAGCAATGCCAATGTGAGAGTGAAAATAAACTTACATCAACATCAAGCACAATGGCATTCTTGGTCTCTTCCAAGTACACCATCAGAAGGAGAAGAATGCATGCAGCCTTGTCTGAAGCCGCTGGTTCAAAATAAGCCAGAACATGTTTCACACCTGGATGACAGTTGACTTCTCGGCAGAACTTCAGAATGGTGTTGCATTTGTTATCCATTGCCTCTCGATCTCGATGTCTCTCGATGTCTGCATCCTCTTCACGAGGATGGAGACATCTGTTGAACTGAGTTTACAGTTGAACACTGTGTTCTATTTAGTTGAGAAAAAAAAAATAGGTGTAACAAGGATTTAAAACTAGCAATCCTGTTATTTTGGATATAGCTAGCAGATTGCACCAAGTTAACATATTTGGATCACACACAAAAATCACTAAACAACAATATATACACATTAGTTAACACAGTTTTAATAAATGTCTGTGTACCTCATCCATGGCTAGCAGAAAAACTCTGTCTGTCATGTAAACCAACAATTACATCTGATTGAAAGAGAGTAATCAATTATGAAGAAGCAGCATCAAGACAGGATGAAAAACACTAACATTTAGTGGTGAAAAAATACATGAAATAATGTGATACAATCAGTTGTGGATTTACATCCACTTTTGTCTCAGTTTTATTGGAAACGGGTGGTGATTATGGAGATTCACTGTCTGCCGCATACAAGAACTGCTCTGATTTTGAACTCTGTTTCTTTCATCCTCCAGCACGTCATCAAGTCAAAAGGTTCTGGAGAATGATCTGATTATGAGTACACAAGCAGACATGATGATCATCAGTGTCTGGTGTTTGGGGAAATATTCTCTACAGTGTGTGGTGGTATGATTGAGTCAGAGGAGTTTTAGAACTACAAACAGTCTGGAGGAGCTGATGAGAATACAACAGAGCAAACAAACAGTTCACAAGGAGTATGCACATGAGAAATGGGACCAGTTTTGCTACATGCACCAAATCTATTCAACACAGCACACCCATGACCAGGCAGAGCAAGAGGAGACAGGAGGTCTGCCCAAGTGTAAAGCATCAACAAAATATAT
Organism: Scomberomorus guttatus; assembly: GCA_038419695.1. Taxonomy (NCBI): domain Eukaryota; kingdom Metazoa; phylum Chordata; class Actinopteri; order Scombriformes; family Scombridae; genus Scomberomorus; species Scomberomorus guttatus. Next base: position 28,205,665 of record CM076452.1, read on the forward strand.
ACTAGCGAATGCCGTTTACATATCAATATATTGCCAAAAGTATGTGGGCACCCGCACATTACAGCCACATGTGATTGTTAACCTGCTGCTATACAGCCTCCACTCTTCTGGGAGGACTTTCCACAAGATTATGATCCCATTTACACTTAGTCTCTGTCTTCACATGTTTTGGGCAGGTCAGATAACTATCCGATCTTAAAAAAAGCTAAGTGTAAATGCATCCAAGAAGCACTCAAGAGCAAGTTACACAAAAGTTACAATGAAATTAGCCAAAAGGAAAAAATGCCTCCATTGATATACAGATGGCTCACTGAGCTGTTATCTGAGCCCTGATCAGTTTTTCCATTGAATGTTCTGTATAGTCGAGGCAGCACTGTGAGTCAAAACCTGTGAAGACAGTAAAACTCTTGTCTTGCACTTCATAAACGCCATTCATCAATGTGTTTGTGTTAGTTTATGGATAGTTGTTAGCTAGCTAGCTGTTATTGCTAACTGTTAATTGTAACTTTATTGCTAAAAAAGCAAATGTTATTCTTCTTCCGGTGTGTGTATAGCAGTTACCAACAGTTTTAGGTGCATTACCTCCACCCTCTGGACTGAAGTAGGCCTGACCCGTATTTGCATGTAGTTGGGAAAACCAAGACGGAATGCAATTGGATTTGCAATCTGACCAACAGACACATACTGTATGTATTTAAGTGTAACCAAAAGTGTATTAAATTGCACCTGGATTTAATCCAAATACATGTAATATGCAATATAGTGTACATGAACTAACATCAGTATTAAGTAAAGTGTCTCAGAAAAAAAATGTATTGAACTAAACTGTGTCATGGTGGATAAAATATGACAATACAGTTAACTATGGGAACTTACTGCATTGTCCCATTAACCACTGAGCTAGCTAGCTCGGACAGCAATTGTGACTGACATTTTCTCTGCTGGCTAGCACGGTGAGTTAGCTTGCTGGTTACAATAGTTCACTAACTAGCCCAAATCAAATTCTGGCACAAATCAAATTCACTGTCCCACTTTGTGGTGTGAACACCAGGCCTTTAAACTAGCCTGTCTTGGCTAGTACTCAAGCAAAAAGCGATGTTCCAATGTGAGTGAAGAGTTAACTTCAGTTATTACCATAGTAGGAAGTGTCCTGGTATTTTCACTCCCACTGAATGATTGGACTGTTGTTGGTTGTCAGTACGTAAAGGCTTGTTACAGCCTGATATTGTGTCTACAGGACTGATGATGGTGTCTTTACCAAAACTGTTTGTTTGTGCACTTTTTCTTTTAGCACCTTTGTTATATACTGATAATATATTGATGTTTCAAAATGCTATAATGCAAACCTTTAAAGAGGAGCTGATTATTATTAATTAGCAGTATTTCTCTGGTTTAAGAGAATGTGACAGAAACAACATTTTTCATACAACTGGGACCCTTAACTGACCTGGATTTGACTTCACTGTTTTATCCACAGACCCAGAAGTCTTTACCATCATAAACTGCAAAGGACAGAAATATACATCTCTCACACACACAAAGAAACAGCAGCTTTAAAAATCCCCATAGCGTGACAGTGCCTTCATTCAAACAAAGTCTCTGACCTTGCTACGAACTCTTTCTTTATGCATGTTTGTGTGGCAATAGATGAGCTAGCAGCATCCAAAGCCTGACCAAGATCATTTTGATGTCATCTCCTTCTCTCTTCCCATGAATCCAATCTGTCAGCTATTAGCCATCTAATACATATCAAATCATGTTTAAAATATTGCCAACTGAAAAGAATGAGCTCATTATATGTTGACTGACAAGTGCGAGTGTTGAAACAACAGAAACAGAATTACCAAGTCAGCATAATATGATGTCATTCTTCATGTTATGTTTGCATACAGAAGTTAGCATCAACACATGAAAAGGAATAATGTATGTCTGTGCATTTATGTCCTGTGCACATATTTCTATTTATTATATGTTTTCAATAAAATAAAACAATTACAAACAAAAATAGCTAGTTACAGTCAGGTTAGTTTAATTTAATTTTCTTTAAATTTTTTAAAATCTTGTATGTATGTAATTACGCCATGACATTATAGATATGTGCTCAGTGGCCGCTGTGGAAGTAGCATAGAATCGTTGTTAACTGCATTGTAAGGTACAAATAACTAATCTCAGTCACTCTTTAAAGTGACTTTTATCATCAGTTTTAACTATAACCCACAAGTGGGAAGGGCCTTTACTATTATCTGCAGCTAAATTATTGTTTTTGTCAAAACAAATTTGCAGCACTGAAATGTGTCCTACAAACAGGGGATGGACATGAGATTTTTAACAATGAATCAAGAGCTAAACTGTGTCAGTAAAAACAGTAGCTACAGGTTTGTCAGTTTTCTTTACTTAATGTTAAATAATCAATGGTGCTGCTAGCTAACAAGAGAACATTAGCCCTGAGTTTAAAGCCTTTTCACTAACATTTTCTTGTTCAGTATTGCTGTTAAATGCAATGTAGTGTTAATAAGTGTCTTTTAATTATAGTTGTAGATAGTTACTGATAGGAGGGCAGGGAAATAGCCCCAATCTTGCACTCGGAGTGCAACATTAATTAAACACACAATATATTTCAAGCAAAACAATAACAAAAGACAGAGTTTGATGATGTTGTGAAGTAGCGTTGGATCATTGTTAAACAACCAGCTTCTCCCGGGTAAAATTACTTCAGTGTTCATCATTCAGGAGGTTTTTACTGGCAGCCGATTTATCCGCAGAGGTCTCTGGGAGGGGCTCTGTGTGAGCTGAGCTGCTGCTAACGTTTGCTCAGCTTATTTCTCTGATAATTTAAGATCCAGATGTCCAATGACTAAAATCCTTAATCTGGTTAAAAGATATAGTTAAAAACGACCAAGTTTTAAAAAGTTTATCATAAAATTGAGGCTTAAAACTGAATAAAAGTCAATTTATGACAATGCAGATATATTATCTTGTAGGTGTGTAATGGGCTTTGAAGGCACAGACATAAGGTCAGTACAGATGAGATGCAACGCAGAATTTCATTCATGTAAAAACCTGTGACCTAATGAACACTTTGTATTATGTTTCATCCAGTTTGTCAACAAACAAAATGTGTTGACTTCTTGAGGGGATCCCAGAATGCCAGGAGCAGGTTTTTTTGAAGTTGATGCTGTATAACAGATGTATGGGCTTTTAAATACAGCATTTGCTCAAAATGAAAAAAATACTTTATGGCTGCATTGTAATCTCTAGAGGTGGAAATCACACTCCCACCCCCCAAAAAATGTTTTAACAAAGGCAATTTTCTTAGTCACAGGAAAACAAAAGAATTTAAAAAAAGTTAATTTGGGGTGGATCGTGAATTCTTCCCCTTTTGAATGCGGTACCATTAGAGCTTTTTTCTGTGTCTTCAGTATTTGGTGCGTGGTAGCACAATGGTGCAAAACATACTATACACTGAGCTCAGAAGTTAGCAGCTCTTGCTTTTTTTGCAGATCAAAGGGATTATTTGCTAAAAAAAAGATTCTCAGAGGAGGGAGTAAGCTTTTTATTTCATTTTGTTTCAGTTTACCACTCAATCTATCTATCCCACAATCCCCCATATGCCTCCGAACCATAATCCCTTTGGAGGTCTGCCAATCATTCTCTCTTGCTCTCACTCCCCTGTTTGCAATAGCTGTCTAAATCTTAATCTGCCTCCCCTCCCTCTGCCACCCCTCTCTCACTGAAGTGAACAGGGAAGCTAAGCCCTCCACTCCTTCTACCTGTTGTTCTGTAATCTACCTTCCACATCTCCACTCCAACATTATCTCTGATTCACACTCAGTCCCCTTAACGCACACTCCCTTCCTTCCTCAGTCTTTTCCCACAAGATATTTTCTGTACAAATATCCACCTACTCATACAAGATATGAGCACCGCAGCAGCTTTGCGCACATCTCAATAGCAAGATGGCTTGTCTCCTATCCCTCATAAAGCCAATGATACATGGAAGGAATTTTTTTTGTGGCAGTGTAAATTCACAGTATTGTCTGAAGCAGGGGGGGGCTTAATGAAAAAAAAACATATTGGTCATAGTGGTCAGCCAAGTCACCCCTGTCCACTGCATCAACATGTTATAAACTTTAACTCTATGCTTTGCTAGTGTTGTAAATCAGATTGAAAGGTAGTATGGAGAAGGGTGAGGAGGACAAGAAAAACCAGGCAGCCATTTAGATTATTTCATTAGATTAGATTAGTTTATTAAGTTTGTTGGTGTTGCTAGCTCCAATTCTACTCCCCCAGCAGACTACAGCAAAGTACAGTGCACTGGCCACAACAGACTTTTCAAACGTCTTGCTTCACACATTGAAGGGTCTCTGCTCATCCACTTCTTATATACAGCCTCAGTGTTGGTCTTCCAGTTCAGTATGTTGCCAGTGTGGATGCCCAGGTACTTGTAATCCTTCACCACGCCAACATCCTCTCCCAGAATACACAGGGGCTGTGTATCTGTCCTTTTCCTTCTGAAGTCAATCACCATCTCCCTAGTCTTAGCTGTGTTCAGAAGCAGATGATTTCTTCCAGACCACTCCACAAAATCTTCCACCAGTGCTCTGTACTCCTCCTCCCGCCTATCACTTATACACCCAACCACTGCAGAATCATCAGAGAATTTCTGCAAGTGGCATGACCCAGAGTTGTACTGAAAGTCTGAGGTGTACAGGGTGAAAAGGCAGGGAGACAGCACAGTCCCTTGTGAAGCTCCTGTACTATTCTCCACCATGTCAGACAGAGCACTACCCACTACCCACAAACTGCAGACTTCCTGTCAGTTAGACTGTAAACCAGGAAATGGTGGTTGTGTCTACCCTCATCACTTGCAGCTTCTCTCTCAGTAGCAGTGGCTGGATGGTGTTGAATGCAGTGGAGAAATCAAAGAATTTGTTTCTCATAGTGCAACCAGGCGGGTCAAGACCAGCCTCTCCAGCACCTTCATCACAAGATGTGAGGGTAACTGGTCGATAGTCATTGAGGCCGGATGGAATCGTCTTCTTGGGAACAGGAACCAGGAAGGAGCTCTTCCACAGCACTGGTATCTTCTCCTGGTTCAGGCTCAGATTGAAGAGGTGTTGCAGAAAAGCAGACAGCTGGCTGGCACAGATCCTTAGAACCCTGGGGCTGATACGGTCAGGGCCTGCAGCCTTGCCTTGGAGTCTCTCCAGCTGTCTCCTAACCTGGCCAGTAGTCACAGTCAGGCAGGGGAGGGTGATTGTTGTCTCAGTGGAGAAAAGGCACTGAAGGTGAGGGGTTTGGGTCCAAGGAGCTCACCGGGGGGGATTTAGTGGGAAAGGGAAAGGTCTGGGTGTGTGGTGGTGTTGCACTCCCTCAGCTTCACCCTAAGGCCGTGCTGTACACTCCTCAGTTCTTCCCTGTCCCTAGACCTGAAGACTTTCTTCTTATTAAGAAGTACTTTCAGGTCACTGGTGATCCAGGGCTTGTTGTTAGGGAAGCAGAGTACAGTCCAGGCCAGGTAGTGTGTTCACAGAATTCACAGATGTATTCTGTGATTCAGTCTGGCGTGGGTCAACAGGGACATACTTTGGTGTCAGCAGGACCAGGTTGTGATCAGATCTGCCAAGGGAGAGAAAGGCAGTGGCACTGTAAGCATCCTTAACATTTGCATACAGGAAGTCCAGTGTTTAACATATCGATAAAGTGTTGGTAATGTTTTGTCCAGTGTGATATGATTGAAGTCCCCAGTAATGGCTACAAAAGTGGAACAAATGGTGCCGCACGCTACTTCTGCATCAGCTGATGGAAGAATGTAGACAGCAATAAAAATGGCAGACAAGAACTCCCTTGGCAAGTAATACGGCCACATCCCCACAACTAACAGTTCAATGTCCGGGCCATAGAAATGTTTCTTCACATTAACATGTCAAGGATTCCACCACCTTTCACTCACATACATTGAGATTCTTCCTCCCTTCTTCTTACTGCTCTGTATAACCCATATAACTCCATATATCCCTGTCCGCCCGAACAGTCCTGAAGCCAGGTATGGCAGCACTGTGGTCTGGGAAGTGCAAGTGCAGCCATGTCTTCATGAAACACAAAAAAGGCTGACCTCACGGTATTCCCTCTGGGTCTTGATCAGCGCACCAAGCCCGTCCATCTTATCGCCCGAGGACCTCACATACCCCATGATAATTGCTGGAACGGAAGGTTTATATTTCCTCTTCTTCGTTCTCCACCTAGCTCCAGCTCTGCAACCCCGGCATAGCCTCTGCAGCTCCTCCGGTTTTCAGGCCTCTCTCTGGGCAGTAGCACTGGTTTACTCAATGCAATTAGCTGGTCATGTGAGTAAACAATGCCCTCACTCCTCTCTGCATGACTCCTGGCACAAAGAGTGTAGAAAGTAACATTAAAACCACGAGAAAAATTGCAAAACAAAAAGTTGCCATTGCTGCTCAGTCACTGAAACAAAGTTAAAAAACCAGCACGAACAAGAAAATAAAGTGACAAAGAATCAAAACATTCAACGGGAGCTGCTGCAACAGGCTGCCGCCCAGCACGGCACCATCTTGCATTCACATTTATCAGCAATCTCCAAAACTAATGAGGAAAAAAAAATGGAGGGAAAAAAAACCTTCAGTATGGCTCTAAAAGAAGAGTAAAATAAAAATAATGTTGCTCTTCGACCAGCCCATTTTTAAAAGACTTCCCCAGGCTCCATTGTACTCATCAATAAAGTATGAAAGCCTGTCTCCCCATTTTAAAACCCTTTCATGCATGAATTATTATCCCTGAGTCAAGATTTATTTTCTATGTGCATTTAATCCTCTTTAGGCATGAGATTTCTTTACTGTTAAAAAAATGTGTTACTGTTTACTGTTAGTTACTTTTAATGTTTTACTCTTTTGGGTTTTTTTTAACGTTTTTTAAAAAAATACCTTATTGATGTGTCTGCTCAGCATGCATTTACATGTATTTCAATGTATGTGTAATAATACAAAAATAATATATATTAATATTAATATTATGCGAAAACTTTGACAATGAAATTTAGATCAATCAAGATCAAGAGGCACTCATAGTGGTCACCAGGTCACCATGGATGATAAATGGACCTATAAGTGTCTATCGCAAAAATGTTCTGGAATCAAACACAGTATATATGGTCTTAATTATAGATCAGTGTTTGGAATACAACACAACACTGATGGGGAATTAATTTGAGCTCAAAGCTGCATCACATTCATAAATGAAGAGCTTTACTGAATGAAAAATCAGCATTTTGTGTGTTTCATATATGTATCTCATAACTGAAACTATCTGACCAATTTACTGCTGTGTTTGCGCACATCCCACAGTGTTGACCCTTGTAAGGAAATATCTCATCATTTTATAGCAAATTCTGATTTTTGCTAGATACTTGTTAAAATTAAGTTATGTCATAAAAAAACTATAAATTAGACCATTACGGTTTTAGCATTTGAACATGTCTCTATCACCTGATCCCTGGGCTGGTTCTGAATCTCTCTCTGTCTCTTTTCCTTTTTTAAACTTGTCTTTAAATCTTGAAACACTTGCACTTTTTGTATGCTCTTTCATGTTTCTGTCTTCAATTTTTGCATCCTGAGTTTCTCCCCTTCATTCTCTGCAAATGTAGTCTCAGTTTCAAAAATGTCAAAACTTTAACTTGCATAGTGTTAATTACAGCAATTGGCATAACAATGTGTAATGTATTGAACTGACAAGCTACATAAAAGCAACGACAAGCTGCTAAACTGGATGTTAAAAAGGGCTCCTAAACAGCCTTACTCCATGGTCTTTTGTTCGATAGACTGTGATGCAGCATGTTTTACATAATGTCATATGTGTGTCTTCTGACCTCTGGCTCAATCATCTGCTCTGTGAAAGCGGCTCCTGCAGTGTTTACAGCCAGCATGCTGTAAGTCCCGCGTTGCCCGACTAGGTCATGAGTGGACGGTCGCTCTGTGTACACTGGTGCAGATATGAGGATATGAAGATTCGAGCGGAGAACAAAATGAGCAAACCTATAATTTGCAGAAGAAACTGTGGTAGGGAGCACAGTCCAGGTGCACTAACAGATGTAAAGTGATGCACAGTTCAACGTGATGTGAAAGATGCTCTGTTTTAGAATTTTCAGAATTGTATAGCTTCACTGATAATGGGCTTGGGATGCTGATCATCTATATTTCCTGCTAGAGGGAGGTCTAAATCTGAAGGGACTGACTACAACATTCCACATACAGTAAAAGTGGTTCTGTAGAGGAAACAAACTGACTAGAACAGGGTAGGGGAGAACGGGGTAAGTCAAGCCAGTGGGTAAAATGAGCCACCCCCTGTATCTAGGTACCCATAAACAAAAGTAATGATGTGACCACAAATTAAGGAAGTATAATTCACATTACTCAATCTTGGACTCAAGCACATGGAGAGAGTGATGAGCAAAACAGAGCAAAAAAAAAATCTTTGTCATGCCAGGTGAATTCATCATGTAACTAAAGTTATTAGTCTTGTATCTTAATTAAAGTTTTGAACATTATTACATGTTTAGGTCAGTGTAAGCTACAAAACAAGGTCTTAAACTTAGCATAATTGTGTCTCTGAGCCATTGTGTGAAACAGTTTTGTCAAAATGGAGGCTGTGGGATAAAATGTGCCAGTGATGTTGGGGCAAGTTGAGTCAATGGCTCAATTTACCCCCACAGCATAACAGAGCCACCAGATCCCCTCACTGTAGGGGTCAAGCATTCAGACCTGTACCGTTTTTTTTTTTTTAACTTATCACCTGTCTGTATACACAAAAGCACATTTACACACATTCTCTCTGTAGCTAACACACATAGATCACAGTTTAATCTTTACTGCAAATGTTTAGGTAACATGTTGAACAACAGGACACAAACATATGGTTTTACTTAAAAGTATGAGTTTTTGCCTTTGTTAAATTGATGACATTAATTAAGTTCAAAATTATCTCAAAATTGTTTGATTTTGTGTCATTTTAACAGTAGCACTATTTACCCTTAGAGTGCTCAATTTACCCCATCCCCATGCTCATTTTACCCCTACCTTGGGGCAAGTTGTGCCATAGGACTACATTTTTTTGATGGGTCACTGTTCTAACTATAACTATAATAATTAGATAACATGTTTTAATTTCCATGGGTACAACCTAAGGTATATATAGTAACTATTATTTGAAACAAGCACACTTTTATTTTGCAGTAAAATCATCAAATGTAAAGAAGTGGCTCATGGTTCTCCCCTGTCTCCATTGTTCTCCATTGATGTCTTTGGCATCAATGTGTCATTTCTTGAAAACCTTTTTTAATAAATAACCTATATTTTACTGACAATTGTAATCCTTTGTCTTTAAAAATCCACCTTCCTCTTGGCAGTTTCTTACTAATCAAACAGCTTAGTAACAAAAATGTTCAGTATATGGTCAGTTAGGAGGGTGATTCCTATGCAGACCAAATAAAATAAACAATAACGGGAGCTGCATTGGTGGGGAAATGTTGCTTCAGGTAGCAGTGAGGCATGAAATACAATCCAAGAAGTCCAGTTTGAGCAACAGATTTGTGAATTTGAAAGCTTATCATATGTCAAAACACTGCATGACTGTTTATAATAGCCAGAGACAGGATTTTTAAATTTTCGTCACAATGATAGCAGGGTAAACAGTAGAAATATGGCTTTGAATTACTGTACTTACTGTTCTCTTCTGACTGAAGTTTATCCTTAGTTGACATTCACAATGTGAAGGCAGAACATTTACCAAATGAATTTTCAGTGATAGGCATTTAAATTCAAAACTAAGCCTGGGACTCCTCATTATGCCATCTGTTCACATGAATAAACAGTGAAAGGGAGGACAGCGGTTCATCTGTTCATTCACAGAAAACCACAAAGCAGCTGACATTTAAGGGGGTGTCTGCCATAAACAATTTTCCATCTATCCACCCTTCATCAATGACAATCATTATGTTTACAATGGAGGTCCCTAAATTCACAAAATTAGGAAAGACACATGAATGAAAAGGACAGACTCATTACTGGGAGAAACAGAATAAATACAAGCATAGGACAGCAATTGATTGAGGCAACAAAATCCCCTGTTCAACTGAAATGTGTAATTTGGCTTTTTAGAATTTCAGGTCACGTTTGTGTGCGTGCCTTCATTCTCTCTCTCTCCTTCTTTCTGTCTGCCTCTTTTTTCATTTTGGTGTTTTGATTTCATCGACCATGAAAAAGTGTGCAATATTTTCATTTCCCATTTAAGTATGTGACAGTAATCCATGCTTGCCTCAGTGTGTAATGAGAGGTGACAGAGTAAATATCACACACCCACCCACACACACACACACACAGAATGCAATGTCTAGCAGGATTTCTCTGTGGTAGAGAAGGGCAGCACTGGATTCATATTAATTACAATCAGTGTTGCCAACTATTTTCTGTGGGAAGTAGCTAAAACTTTCAGGAAAAGTCGCTAGATGTCGCTAGATGACGTCACATGCTAATTTGCATATCCATGACATCATGGCGTAATTACATACATACAAGATTTTAAAATATTTAAATAAAATTTAGTTAAATTAAGCTAAACTGACTGTAACTATCTATGTCATTAGCTATTTTTCTTTACAAGCAGTTCCTCAATGTGCATCTAAATCTACCTCTAATAATATTTATGCAGGTTGTATCAACTCTAACTGAAGTATCATGAATAGAGAGATGATCATGCACTGCAATAAATTAACTATTGTTAACTCTATTTTGACAAAACAAAATCAAACTTAGATAGTGAAGTTAAATCATTTAGAATAAAAACCATGAGGATTAATGATTGGTCATTAGGTACACACATTCACAGCTCATTCATGACTCTGGCTGATGATTGGTCCACTGAACCTGCTGCTGCTCTGTCCCACCCACTGAACAGTCAATCCAGAGAGCCACATTAGCCTCATTCACTGAGAAATACTGGCATCTCCCTTCAAGGAGAGGAGTTAGGGTCTGTCCAAAAAGTCTCTAGATATGTCGCAAGTTGCTTTTTTTAAAAAAAAAGTTGGTAAAGTGGTCTGAAAAGTCGCTATCTAGCAATAAAGTTGCTAAGTAGGCAACACTGGTTACAATAGATTCTAACTGTGACCCAGAGTTACAGCCAGAAATAACCGAGTTGCAAAATGGGAGGAGCTATTTTGGCTGTTCCAGGTTCTGGAAGTAAAAATTCATTTTTCCCATAGACAATGTTACGTGACTAGAGCTGCCGTGGTTACTGCATTAGTGCCGGTATTCTTAGCCATCCACCATGCCGAAATCCTGGACAAAGAGATTTCTCAGAAATAATTGAAACTGGTGGTGAAATGCACTGCCCGCGTCTGAAGTTTAGTTTATCTCCTGCGTTTCTGTTTGTACCTTCAGATATCTGCCTTATTTTACTGTTGTTATTATTGTTTCAACCCTATCAGAACCTGCTGATGAAAACCCAACATTCCCCACTGCTGTTGCTTCACATTAAAAGCTTTCCACTGACAAATTAACAGGATGCTTTTATTGTGAAGAAGTTATAGGAAATGAAATGTGTTTATCACCGAATTAGCAGAGCTTTGTTAGTGGTACAGACCTGCCAACCTGTACAGATTTGGCGTCACAGGTATGAATTTTGACATCAAAGTACGTTGGTACGATTTGTCACTCTAAACTACGCAAAAAGCTGGTGATGCCCTCTTGTTCCCCCTCCTCACTCCGACTGGTTGGTTCTTCAAGTGATTCTTTTAAGTTATATTGTCCTTGTGTCACAGATTGTTAAATGTGACTTTGCAGAGTACTGTATTCATAATTATTATTGCAGCCAAACCCATAAATGTAATGAGAGGAGCAGATCTCTAGGAACATCAAGGAAAGGAAACTAAGGAATATGATTACTTCTACAGTTTGCAAAGCCATGTTTATATTCAGCCTGTATTGTTATTAGGTCATCATACCATTAAGTAATAGCCTACCTATAATGAGAACAGTTCTATTAACCAGCTCTAAAATATTTATTTCACCATAGCCACAAAATAGTCTGTATAGGCTGGTTAGGGTTTTACAGCTACATTGTCATCATCTTTTCAAATTAGCTGAAAATCATATTTTCAAAAGTCAAATTGGCTTAAAGTTTGATTATTGTGGAGGTGTAACCAATAGAAACTTTACAAATGCAGAAGTAGTGGTAGGTTAGTGTGTAGCCTAAGTGAAAATGTGTTTCTTGGTAAGCTGTGTTTAGGCAGGTGAAAGACAAATAGACAAACAGGCATAAATGACCAACAAACTGTTTTGGCATCTGCAGATATTTTTGTAAACAATCTGTTAATAGTATCAAAAAAATTCATATCAGTTCTTCCCTCACTTTTTTGTCCGTTTGCTGCATGTATGCAAATGATGTACTGTTATACATATGAATGCGAATTATGTACAATAATTCATTATGTGAACAGCAGTAATAATGCATCTGACACATCTAGGTCTCTGAAGTGGCACTCAAAAAATTCATCCAGGGTTGGCAGGTCTGGTGGTGCTATTCTTACGTAGGAGATATTTGGAGCTATTTGGTCAGCAGAATACTGCAGGAAGGAATAGTGCAAGCAGAAACAGCCACAGTGAGAAGTTAGATGAAGAGCTGCAGACAACAGACTCTTCCTGCATTTTCTGCAAACCAGCGCACCTCCAACAGGTAAACAACTTCTTTTATCTTGCAAGTGGAAAATTATAATAGCAGCACGCTATATTGGCAGCACGTTTCAACATCACTTGGCGCGACAACACCAAAAACCCTACATGTGTTTGTCTGGGTTCACTCTTTAATGAACTTGCAACCTCTCCAGGGTGTTCTCACACCTTTTCCTCCATGCATGTTTACTGATGATCTTAAAGACATCAAGGGAGTTTTATGTCAAATTTTATTCCATTTGATGCATTTTGGAAAATAAAAATTACATTAAAAAGTGTTAGAGAGCATTTATTTGCTGTCAGCAGCTTCCAGTATTTTCCTCCTTCCTAAATCTGTAAAGATTTAATGGGAGGCAGAACTGTCTCTCTCAGCTCCATCCTTCCTGGAGAGTTATGAATCTCTCACTGACACTCCCACAACAGCCAAAAAGCTGCGTTGTGGTTTTGCAGAGGCAATGTCATGGTCTGTGAAGGTTCACTGAGATGTGATTACTGCTGGCTGAAGAACCTGACTTGATATTTTGCCAGGATTCCACTGCTGATAGTAAGACCAGCTTTGGTTGAAACCTCTGCAATAAAGACAGTGTTATAGTGTCTCCATGTGCCAGTGCCTCTTCATTTGATTAGATTCAAATAATAATTTGACATTATGCAGCTGCAGTACCTTTTATACAAAGTGAACATATTATAATTAACTGGCACTGGCACCACTGTTGTCAGGCATGTCACATTTCATTTGAATTTATATAATCTCCTGTATGCATAGAGTCTAGCAGGCATGCTGAACACGTACAAATGCACATCAGGCAAGACACCTGTAGGCCTTTTCCATACACATGCGCTGGCTTGGCTTGATTCAGTTTGACTCAGCACGTCAGCCGAGCACAGCAGGGATTTGCATTTCCATTAAAACAGGGCTACCCGCTTGAAAGTATGTCTTTAAATGATGACGCGCTTGTTTTGAGTGAAAAAGCAGCGGGCTGTATATACACATCATGGCTGTGAGTAGTGGTCAAAGTTGCTGCTGTAAAATGGTGGATAAACGCATTTCATTTCCTATATATTCTTCCGAATAAATGTCCTCTGTTATTTTGTTATTTAAAAGCTTTTTATATGAAGCTGCAGCAGCAGGAAATGTTTTCATCTGCACTCTGAAAGCAAGGAAATGGTAAAATAAAGCAGATATCTGAAAGTACAAACAGGGATGCACGAAAAAACTAAACTTCAAACCACAGAGATTCAATTAGAAGCTACAAAAGTACTGAGAGCTGAACACAGATACTTTTAAAAACGTCTTTCTCTCTGGTCTCCAGCAGACATGAGTTGACTTTTGCAATACAGAGGGGGAGAAGTAGGAGAGGGGGGTTGACCGCGGTTGGAGAGACGTCACCGCCAGGTCGGGCGTGCTTTTGTCTCTCCAAAGATGGTCCATCTCGGGTAAAACTGGTAATGGAAAGCAAATCAACACAACATGTTTTGAATCAGTGCAGCCAAAAATGCCAATGGAAAAACCCTACTGGATGCAGTATCTTCATTTCATAAAGACTATATTGGTTGCTATAAGCTTTCATATTGGCTTGCATGAAGGAAGCTCTAAGAAAAGTATATGGACAAAGTATTATCACAGCAACCAAAGTCTGACAGGAAGTATATTTTCTTAATTTAAAGCAGCATTAATTTATTTTTTGTCCATTTGGGGGCTGCAGAACAAGCTGTTAGCAACACTGACACAGTAGTATATAGTAGTTGTTATGGTGGTGTTGTAGCAAACAGTTGCCACACATCCAGCAGACACAGAGCAACATAAGCATTTATTTGGGGTCGTGTTTCAGTCCACCTGGTGAATGTAAGTCCAATTCACTCTCCTTTTAACTCTATTTTGGTCTCCAACCAACTGAGAAAAATATCTGTCTCTTTCTGCTAAATGCTCCACTGTGTTCACCAGCTAGCTGCTAACTCTATCTGCTGTTTGGTGCTGAGAGGGTAGCATACAGTGGGTTTATCACTGTATCACTATTTTCACTGAAAATAGCTGCCTGCTGCTGCTGGAAATGAGGATGATGAGAGCGGTGAAACTGAACCAAAACAGTAAAGTTGTGAGCTATAAAACCAAAACAATGAGCTCAAAGAAGCTAAAACGCTCTGTAGAAGTGCAGAGTTGCTCGCATTGTGATTGGATTTCAGCCAGGTGACCACAGTCAAAAGAAAGCAAGCCTTGCAAAGTACAAGTAGTTGCAGTAGCTAGAAATCTTCCCTTGCAAAAAGTGATTTAGATTTAGATTAGATTTTGTGGCAGCAGTTTCCTTGACCTGGGACACAACATGTTTGTTGACAAGTCCGCCAGCTCCGCCTATCTAACTTGCATGTTGAGATCACAATGTGGGGACAATTGAGAAAATGAGAACACATTTTAATACCAGGTGTAAATGCAAAGACTCAGATCAGATGCCATTATTCAGATACTGTATCTAGATGTGTCTAGGTGTAAATGGGGCCTGGGTGTGAATAAGAGTGAAAAGCTTTAACCTGGTGTTACGTTACTCTGAGCACATCTACCATCACTGATAGGTGTGGTTAAAGTATACCTGCACATCACTGCAGCCAGGTAGGGAGTTGAACCACTGGAGGTCAGCAAAGACACGTTTTTTTTTTTTTTGTTTTGTTTACTCTAAATCTGATCCACACTTTTGCAGACTATGTGCCAAATCCACAAAAGGACTGTGTGGCTTTTGCGGCCACTGTGCAAAAAAAATGGTGTAACTCACAAAGCACCCGCAAAGGGTGAAATGCACCGCAAACTGCACTGCCAAGCAAATAGCGTCATGGTGCACCTGTTCCATTTGCATGTATGTAAATTTGGTAATATTTATACATTTGGTGCAAAATGGCCCCTTTCTATGCAAATTAGCATCATTGCAGAAATAGCCTAACTCACAAAGACCAGCACTAAAACGTGCAGCATGACCATCAGCTGCACATATCTCAATCGTATTTGCTGCTATTTCAATCTATTTTATGTGAGTAGAAGGCTGAATTTCAAAAGTTTAACATACCCCAGATTTCCTTAATTTTGTTCAAACATGTGGTGCCTCTTCCAGAAAATTTCAGAGGTGATGATATCTTTAAACCACCAGTCACCAGAGTTTCATGAATTTCAAATAAATCACCACAGTTAGTTTGAAAATGTACCTCTAAACACTCTCAGTTATTTGTTCTCACATGGACAGGCAAACTGAATTTAACAGGAAACCTTAAACAGTTAAACGCTTACATGTTGCCTCTGCAGTGAGCCTCCAGCCAAACCTTCCATTATCACATCAAATCATGCCAGCTCTGAACAACACTGACTGGGAATTGGTGGCTTATTTAATGGCAGCATCGCCAACGTGGGAACTGTATCCAGCTTTGGACCACTGGCTTGGCGGCCCACTGCTCTGCTGTTTTCCAAGTGACCGAGTTCCAAGTTACAAAGCTGTGTCGGTGGTCTCTTTATCACATGACAATCCTGCTAAAGCTACTCTGACAACACGTTTGTTCAAATGTTATACAGCCTGCCACCTTCCCTCCGTACTGCTCCATTCTCGAGGTGTTTGAGGACAGTTTGTCAAAGAAAAACAGGCAACATTTACTGGCTAAGTTTGATGAGGCAGCTGTGCTTTGTTGAAAAAGATGGTCATTGAATGCTTATCCTGAATGATAGCCCCAGTTAGTTTGTCTCTTCCTTTGTTGAGTGTCAGGCAGTTATATATTACTGAATATAGTAATGTGTTTACTGTAATGAGTAGTGTAAGAGATTGCATTTTGAAATTCAGGCATTACATTATAATTACAAGTCCCAGCACACATTTTGGTTTGGTTGAGAGGATGATATCATCATATCATGATTGCGTCTTGTGCATGGAGTCAGAATTTACCTTTCAGTAACTGCAAAGTTATATATATGGCTAGCTAACCACTGGTTGCAGTCACCAGGGCAAGGCCAGCAGTTGATGGTCAGTAAATACCACCAAAACCTACGCTGTCTGCTTGTTAAAGCACAATATATAATTTTCTATTTCTACACGTTAAATACAGAAGATGAGGAGTGGGTGTGATGGCTTTGGAGTTGTTGAACCCCAGGGTGTTTTTGCTTGTTTTTAATTTCTAAGCTGTTCAGAAATGCCATTATTTTGCTGGGGGAAAAAACCCTACAAGTGTAAATAGAAATTTAGATTTTTTTTTTGTGTTCAATCCAGCATAAATATCCATATATGAATGGATAGAGGATATTGCCAGGGTTCCACGGATATAAGAAACCTGTTGACAGGACATTCTGAGCCTTAGTGCCAAACGAACACTGATTTGAATACTCTGATCAGAATCAGAATCAGAACCAGGTTTATTGCCAAGTTGGTTTGCACATAAGAGGAATATGCCTTGGTGTTGTGGTGCGTAATTTTCAAAATATACACAAAACTAATAATTGTAAATACTTTAAAAAAGAAAGTAAGAATTTTACAATAAAAATATATAAAATATATTCTAAGTGAGAAGAGCTGCTACAGGTTTAAATTTCTAAATTGAAGAGAATGAGATGAAATGTACAAAATATTGACCAGGAGTAAACTGTATATGCAGTGTGCAGTTAATAATAATAATAATAATACAAGTTGTGTTAATGTAATGCACCACGTTAGATCGAAAAACACAGATGTGCAAATATAAGATTATGGGGTGTTACGTTAATATAACGTGTAATAGGTTCATAGGTCGGATAGAGTCCATGTCAGTGGGGGTCCTGGGCCTTGTTGATGAGTGTTCTTGTCATGAGGTTTTGGTCTTGACAGAACTCAGCCTCTTGCCAGAGGGGAGTGTTTCAAAAAGTTTATGTCAGGGTGGGAGGGGTCGGCCATGATTTTTCCTGCTCGCCTCAGGGTCCTGGAGGCTAACGTACTCACAATGACAATGCTAACATATTGATGTTTAGCAAGTATAACGTAGTGAGTTAGCATGCTATCATTTGCTAATTAGCACTAAACACAAAGTACAACAGAGGCTGATGGGAATGTCAATAATTTTGCACGTAAAGTCAGGGGATCATGAAAGTTACATTACAGTTCATCCTGAGGGAGACATGAATGTCTGTACCAAATTTCATGCTATGAAAACTGAATGAGTGAATGAATGATTTTGAGTGAAATGTCTCAACTATTGGCTGGACTACCATTAAATTTGGTTCACACATTCCTGTACCCCCTCAGGATGAATTGTAATCACTCAGGTGATCCCTGAATGTTTCATATACACCATCAACAGGGCCAAATTTGAATTTGTCCAGTGCTTTGTGTATGACCTAAGACTTGCAAAATTCAGTGAGTGTTTTGGCACATTTCACCCTGTGTATTGCAAATGTTAGCATGCTAACATGCTAAACTAAGATGGCTGATATGGTAAACAATCATGCCTGCTAAACATCAGCATGTTTAACATTGTTTTTGTGAGCTGAGCAAGTTAGTGTGTTCACCTTAGCATTTAGCTCAAAGCAACACTGTGCCTAAGTGCACCAAAGAGCTACTAGCATGGATGTGGGATGTGTCAGCTGCCTCTATAGATCTTACTTATATCTTGCATATATTCCTGTATATATGAACAAGACAGGATTTCAATAATTGTTATCTTTATAAGCAAGCAAGAGTGTAATACAAACTGCCAAGTGAAACAATGTCTCTCTGTTCCTGAGCAGGATACACATTAATCTTGCTTAATGTGCATGAAAGTGTGTTTTCATATGGCTCCAAGTACATGATAATATTATACAACACGAATGTTGGTGTATGCAGTTGTTTGTGTGCTCGTATGTCAGTCTGTTTGCATGTGTGTTTGTGTGTACACACATCAGAAAGTCGGCAAAATGCTACTGAAATTTAACCTGAACCCTTGAAACACTGGGAATCATTCCAGACAGTAAGTCCCATCCTCATCAACTTTTTAAATTGGATTTCCCCCTCTGCCACGCTTTATTGTTTTTGTAGCAACATTTCAATTAGACATACGTGAACAGAAATAGACGGTGCTCAGAGCTCAAAGGAATTACATTCCTTCACGTATGCTCGGACACAAAGGCTTCAAAGAGCTATGGCAGCCTGCCTTCACGCAAACTAATGGATTTTTGTTTTTAGCTGACAAAGGAGCTGGCATACATAAACTGGCACACACAGGCATATAGATATGAATACACACTGTACACACATAGAGGACAGATGCAAGTACACACACGCACACAAAGAAAAAGCTGGCTTTACCAAATAAGTTACTTTTGTAGAAATATATTCAGTGATTTTTGGAAAAAACACAAATTAGAACACAACTGGTGGCTGCTTATAAAAGGGGAAGTGCTGATGTGGAATATTTCATACATTATAAATGTTACCTTACAGCACAAAGGATCAAAGTAGAACCTCTTGAAGATGGTGCTGTAATAAACTGTTAAAAAGTGGTAATACAAAGCACCAGGATGGCCTTTTTAAATGGAAGTTTTTACACAAGTTCACAGAATGAACAAAAATAGTAACTAAAGTTGCTGCTGTCAGTGACACTAAAGTTGAGTAAGCACAATAATGAGATCAAAAGAAAGTTTTCTTGTCACTTTCCTGATTGCTTGCTACTGTGAACATGGTGAATGTAAGTCCAATATTCAGTCTCTGCTAAATGTTCCATGATGTTCACCAGCTAGTCTCTAACTGTGTCTTTTGGTTTGTCTTTTGGTGCTGAGCAGGTAGTGTACAGTGGGTTTTTAGAACTCATTCTCTGAAAACAGCTGCCTGCTGCGGCCGAAAACGGCACTATGCGAGCGCTGAGAGTGAACCAGAACAGTAGAGTTGCAGCTGGACAGCTAAACAATGAGCTGAAACTCCCTATGAAGCTCCTTAAAGCTCAGGGGAGCTGCAGAGTCACTGATAATTCTCTGTAGGTTCACTTTGAGCGACCTCTTTCATATTACACACTGTCATTTGATACATTATTATCATGAAAATATTGACCATAGTCCCTTTCAGTTTTTGGGAAACATCCATCGCAATGAACCACTGAGGAAAGTTTTGGCAGTTATGTTATTGTTGCTAAAGTGAACATTACAATTCTATAAATGTAACTTCCATGATGATCTGTCCAAATGGTAAACTAAACCAAAAGTTATCTCAGAGTAAAAATACCTGAATACCATGAAAATTCTCAAATAGTGGCTGTGCCATTTATTTACCTCAGTGGCAGAGAGGAGCAGATCTTTATAAATAATGTTCCTTTTTCCCAAGTTAATGCAAGCTCAACACTTCCTCCATGTTGACCAGTTGTCTGGATAAATGCTGTAGAATGTCCATTTCCACAGGAATAATTCCAGCAGTCATGTCAGGTGCTCCACTTTTCCTTTTTCCCCTAACAATGTTGAACTACTATGAATGAAACTCAACACTTATAACTAGGCTTTTAATATACAAAAAAAAAAAAAAAAAACAGGAAGTCCCCAAGAGGTAGCAACCTACCTAACCTTTTGATCCAGAGAGAAATGGGTTTGATTTGACCATATGAATACGAGAACTTTGAGGTTAGATGATGATTTTCATTCAAATCCATTTTATCATTTTTTTAAGGAGTTTGATGTCATGGTGCAATGTTTGTGTTATTGTGTTATAGATGAAAACTGTCTATTGTATATTATTTGTAATTGTGGTAACAGAAGTTAGTGCTCCTCCCACACAGCTGGGGAGGATTGCTTATCCTCTATAGAAGGAGCAGGATTATAGCACTCATATAGTGATCTGCATGATGGCTTGTTTGCCGAAACTAAGGCCACATACTGAGATACTGAGTTTTTTGTGTTTTTTGAAGTGCCAGTATCTCAATATGCTGCACAAACTGATTTGAGAAGTTGTCTGGTTGAGACTCTGAATAATGACTTTTCCCCTCTGTCACACCCACAACAAAAGGTGAAGGTGAATAAATAACAATGGATCTTATCATAGAGGCGCACAGCCCTGATATATTACTACTGTATGACTTTGTTGTGACTAACATGTCAACAAACTAGCAGCTGCTAGCAACCAAACTATAAAAGAACCAAGATAACAAGCTAAAAGAGGCTAAGAAGTTGGTTAGCTCTGTGGGTTCATCTTTACCTGTTGCGCTTTACATACAGTACATGCTTTATTTTTTATTGATTAATTTCATACAAATTCACAGGATAAATGAATAGTGGGAGCTGATACAAGTTCACTTTTAAGTCCCATTCTGACAAAATTAACATTACAGGGGGAGGTGGGGGGTAAAATATTCACTATGCTCCTCTGTAATTTAACTCATCATTCTGGATGGCATTTTAATTAACCATCAGGAAATGACAGGCTCTGGTCTGTAACAGACATGTACATTCAGCAGGACAAAGCCCAAAGGGGGGTGTGGGAGAGTTGAAGGTGAGGCAAAGATACTGCATGAGGTGAAGAAGAGTCAAAAATCGTTCTCCCTCTTGGAGTGATAACTCAGTCAAATCACAAACACACAGACATGGAGCACATATTGATCAACTTGCCTGAGAGTCATCACATTTTTAGGTTTTCTTCAGTATCAAAGTAACCCAGAGATAGTTGTCTGTACAGGCATGATGTAAATAAAGTTACTTACTTACATCTGTGGGTACATTGCAAGCAGGAACTGCTAATAGCTAATTCAGCATACTTTTACTTTGCCAGAATGTAAACAAACATCGGTTGAATAGAGAATACCAGTACTACCTGTAACTGACATTACAACAGGCCTATGGGGGTTAAATAGGCCTATATGTTGATGTTAACATATTTCTGTCTGTCAGAAGACTCAATTTTCACACAAGAGTCAAATTTCACATTAAGCGTAAGAAGTAGAAGTACAAGAAGCTCTTAGAAATCCACTTTAAATACAAGGACCTTGCTCTGGATGGGATTTAAATTGCAGGAGGACCAGTGAGTTAGCCTTAAAACAGAAGGTTATTGCAGCTGTAATTATTAAGGGGTGGGGGTGAAAAATTACCCACATAAACACTCTGGACTGGATTAAAATCACTGACCATGGGAGGTAATGCTAAAATCACCCCACCTCCTCTAGAGAAATAAATGCAGTGTGAATGGGGCTTTAATCAGCATTTATTCCTGTTCATTTTGGGAAATACTGTTTGCCTATGATTGTGCTAGCTCAGCATTCTGTTGTGTGGTGGAATCTCCCTTTTTTCACATGTTGTCAGGCAGAGAGAGCTGACAACATCATCACACTGCATCTGTGTGAGCTCCAGGTGCTTAGGTGTCCATCAAAAAAAAAAAAAAAAAGTCTTTGTCAATAGCATTCAAATCCTGAAAGTGCCCATCAACTTTGAATATTGGTTCCTTCACTCTGTGTCAGGTGTCAGGTGATCAATTATTTAGTGAAAACTTTGGTGTACAAGTACAGCTGTAATACATTTTCCTTCTTCCCCTAAAGACTCGTGTTGACTTCATTTAACTGCAGAGCAATTTGGTCAAATGACTGCCAGCCAGGCAGGGTCAGCCAGCTCTCCCTGTGGCTGTCCCTTTACTGACAGGACCTACTCTATCTCTGCTCTCAGAGAGAAAAAAAAGGAGCACATTCCTGGCTGAGCCACCGGCATGATTGTGATAAAACACTCCTTTTTGTACTCCCAGGTTCAACAAGAATGTATTTGATGAAGTGCTTTTACACAGATGCAGTTTACCATCTTGATGACAGTGGTCATGACGTGATGCATTTTGAGATCAGGGTCTGTTGATGAATAATGCAGCGGGATTTAATCAAATTGCCTCTGAGCTTCTTGCAAACTGGTACGCCATCCGCTAGTGTTTTTCCTCTACATTTTCTTTAAATACATGTCATCAATGGCACCCAAGAGGTCATGCTTTGCACTTTGTAAGCACCTGGAATTTTTCAGTTAAGTCAAAAAAAGCGTAGAAGTGACAAATTTGTCCCTTTCTACCTATAGGCTTCATGGTGGTGGATACATGCTCTATTAGCATGTAACAGAGGTTCTTTCAAGCCAAGCTAGAGGCATGGCTCTAGGGATGGCAAAGTCAGTCTGTCAGTCGGTCATTTCATCACTTTGGTTCAGAGTGAACTATTTCAACAATAACTGGATGGATTGCTATGAAATTTACAACAGATAGTCAGGATCCCCCAAGGATACATTCTAATGACTCTGGTGATGCTCTCACTTTTCCTCCAGCACCACCATGAAGTTGACTTTGAAGTTCTTTATTGGAATATCTACACAACTATTGGATGGATTGCTGTAAAATATGGTTCACACATTCATGGTTGAAAGAGGATGGATTGTAATAATTATGATCCCTTGACTTTTGATCTAGCGCCATCATCTGATCAAATTTTGTTTTTTGGGCAAATATCTGTAAAAGGCATGACATTCCCATATACACTTTATAAAATATATTTTTAAGAGACAGGATTGTGTTATTAGACTTAAGCTACTAACATACTTGGTTAAAGTTAGAGAGATATCAACCAAGTGCTTTGTGTTGACATAAAAACCATAAAAACATGAACCATGCTTTAGTGTCCAGGAGATTCTATTGTAAGAACACAAATGAAAAAGTGAACTTTTTTCAGATATATTCAAATGTGTCCTCGTTATGTTAACAACAGAAACACAATCCAGACAGCATTGCAAAACATATTTGCCAGTACAAATAAATTATATATGAACATTATTTTTAGGGGACAGGCATTTTTTTATCACAACTTTTCATACAACATACAGTATTTCAAATGACCCTAGCATCATATATTTGATTTTTTAACAGAGTAAGAAACATACTGTACATTTGACTGATTATTTTGTATTTGAATAAGAAACATTGTGCTGCGTAAACTACTTAAATTTGATGTCCCTGCTTGACTCTTCCTCCTCTCTGGCCAACTCTATCCATCTTTGTCCTTCCTCTCATCCTAAAACGTCCCCATCTCCCTCTGCTTCCTCCTCTCTGTCACTTGACACATGAGAATAACAGGTTTGTCTGCAGCGCTAAAGTACATAAGTGGAAAGAGAACCTCTTACCAAATCCTCAGTGGAGCTTTATCATTCTTGTCCTTTTCTCCCTGCATCACATCTCTTTCCATCTCCCTCCTCTCTCTCTCTCCCTCCTCTCTCTCTCTCCCTCTCTCTCTCTCTCTCTCTCTCTCACACACACATTAAAAAAGTCTCTTGCTCTGCCTTCTTCCTCCTTCTTCCTTCCCCAAAGTCAAATTTGTTGTTTCACACTTCAAGGTCGCTTGTTACCCCAAAATATTTCTGCTTCAGTACAGTTTGTTTCCCATTAACAGTACACCCTCTGCCTTGCTTGCCCTCCCTGATGCCTCCTCCAAATTCTTCCCCTCCATCCCATTTTCAACTCAGTCACACTGAAAAGCTCTCTGAAATGTAAGTTTTTCAAGAAAAGCTGTCTAGTTTCTCTCTATATTAATGGCGATGATGATGCATTTTATGTTTCGTAACTCTTAAACCCTTAGATTAGCATGTATTCTTTAAATCAAGTTGAACATTTCTCAAGTTATGAGTTCATTGTGGGTCAAAGGTGACAATTTTAAAAGCAAGATCACCATTTTTCCCACTTAGCACCCATATTTCTCCCCTCCAACCATCACCTATCTCACCCTCCTTTTTCTCTTTTCAAAGCTCAAGGTCAGCCATTACTCAAAGATATTACTGCTTTTCAACAGTTAGCCTTCCTCAGTAGATTTGTTATAATCTGAAATTTGAATCAGTGCCCTTATGAGTGTTAAAAGGAATGGGGGCAGATACAAACGAATGTGCTCCCACACAGTAACAAATGACTCGTGTGTTGAAGAACTTCTTGGTGCCACGGCGATTCCAGCAGTCATACATCACGGACGGACAGTTGGCTTTAATTGAAGACCAATTCTTTTCAGAGAGGAGAAGATGGGACATGAATAGCAATGCACAGAGAACTGCAGAGGGTTTGGGCAGTGGGCTCTTTGATGTGTTTATGAGGGAACACTGAAGCCAAGAAAAATTAAGAGAATATAATCTGAAACGAAAATGCACTACAATGGTTATTTTTCATTTAAAAACAAGGGTATTGTGGAAGGTGAGCCTGACTACACAGTAAAGATCACTCACTGTTATTCCCGTCATTTCTTCTCTGTTTTTCTTTTTCTGTGAGGTTTGCTCTTATGAGTGTTCCAACTCTCCGCACCAACTTATTGTAAATTGCTTGTTTCAGCTTGATGAATGTCACCTGTTCATGAGGCGCACATGTCACATTAGTAACATTTGATCATAATCGACCCCCCTAAAATGTAATAAGGCTACATGTTCTGCTCTGTGTGTGGGCAAGTTTCATACACAAAAACGTTCCCAAAGAGTAAAAAGAAGAATTTCATATCACAGAGCTTCAAACCCTGCTGTCAGAAATCAGTAGACAAAAACACGGTAATAGAGGACCCGAAACAATTAGGAAATTTGAATCCAGCTGCCAACGACGTGTCATCAGAGTACTGTGACAGAAATAATGAGGGAACGCTTTGACATGAAGTTAGATGCTGAAAAACATTTTTTCTAAAGCAAAGCGGTCCATCACTAATATGAGAGGTGGTCATGTGACAGTCACAGAGATAGAGGAGAGGAGAGAATATTATAGCCTACAGCAGGTGATGTTACACTGTCAGCTGTTTCAGAAACTGCCCCAAAACAGCATATGTTTATGTTCAAGTGCTGAATTACTGTAAGAATCAGAAGTCTGGAACCAGAGCAGACTTTCTCAGCCTTATTAAAGTCATAAGAGTTTAAAGCATATTATGGTTGTCTTTGGACAATATTCTGATATTTCAAATAGACCAGGACTCTTCAAATGTGGCTTAACTAATTCAGCCTAACAGGCTGTTATCAGACTAAAATAATTCTGTTAATTCTCATCCAGCAAATTTGGTTCCTTGATGGCAGTTTGAGGACTGATTTGTTAATCCTGAAGTCATCTTGAATAACAAAAGTAAAATGAGTAGAGAGTCAAAACCATGATCAGCATTTATATTATTGGTTGAGTTCTAATCATGTGATTGCAGTAGATGTGTTAGGAACTCTTCCAGCATGTACTGGGGCAATAGATTTATGTGTGTTCCTGCATTGTTCCTGCAGTTAAATCTCAAAAAGCAGCTTTAAGTGGATAAACATGTTTCAGCAAAGTGAGTTCTGCAGTTTATCATTTAATCATTTATCATATCAAGTTTCGGTGTTCAAATGACAAGTTCTCATTGAAATGTCATATTAAATACCATATGTTCTGGCTCCATTGGTCTTTTTACAGTTCAACAGGCTTTTAGTTGTCTTTTTGCTCAAAGTATTGGATTGATTCATTTTTTATGTACAAACTTTCATTTAGCTGTAGCCTATATTTTATCATGTATAAGTGAAGGTAACTCATAACTCTTAATGATTAAATTGAAAAATTACACCAATAGACATAAACATAATGATTTATCAATAACCTGCATGTTCTCATCTAAAATCATAATTACATCAACATTATAAATATGAGAAAGTAAGACATTTGTATCTGAAAATAAGTTCATATATGTGGTCCACCCTAAAACATCATGTCACAATCCAGCTCACTGTCAATAAGCCTGCACTTAAGCAGGTTTGGGTTTAAGGACTTGTCGCTATGACAACAGTTCCAGATGAATTTTAAGCAGCTTGAAAGAGCCAAAAAAATCAAATCATCAACAGTCTAATCTGGATAACTCAGTTATCCTCGTATGAATAACAGGTCCAGGTTTGTGAACTAGATGTGCTGGTTACTAACTGCCTCATGTATCTCTCTTTGTGATTTCATGGGGATAAGGAGAAGGCTCAGCAGTGCTGCTACACCATGGTGACAAGAAACTGCAGGCTAGATTGCAAAATAACTGCCAAAGAATAACCTGTGTGCCAGCTTTGTGGAGAGCCTACCCTTCTAAAACTCCACAGCAGGCATAGTTTGTTTCATCCAGTCTTGTTTTAAATTTATTCCATTATTACTACCTCCTACACTGAATCTGTTCACTGAATTCATTAAACATCTCATTACCATTTTAACATTTTTTTTCATGTGAATACATAATGACGGACACTGAATATTGTGTGTTTGCCACACAAGGAAGTGAGCAGCTTCTGTGCATGGCAGGGTCACATGCATACCCTGGATTAGGATCTGCTGGAGTCCCATTCTCTGTGCACTCAACCATCTACCCCGACCCCCTCCTTCAGAAGCTTTGCAGCAGTGTAATAACACAGAGTCTGTCTTCCCAAGAAAAAACAACAGAATCAGTTCAGAATCAGCAAGTGCCCCAAAACAACATACGGCAGGAGCAAAGGAGGAATGCAGGTGACGTTATTATAGAGCAACAACATCTATGTAGGCAGGATGTCGGGCTGGATGGATGGGCCAACAAAACATCAGACTGGAGATCACTGTATTTTCTAAAAAACCATGACCATAATTGTCTCCTAACCTTAAATCGAGTGTTTTTTATTGTAAGCATGAGGTCGATGAGGTCCCCTGTGAACATGTGAAAAAACGTTTTTGTTTTTTTTAATCAAGCCAAAGGTGTGAAAAGTTTCTACTGCTGGTCCGAATGTTGTCGCCTTCAGCTGATTATATTTCCCTCTCCATTGCTTTTGATGCCCATATCACTTCTGTATGAGAAGCCATTAGGGAGAGTCAAATCATAATTGATCCAATAGAAGTATAAAACATGAGGTTTCAGGTTATAACAATGAGGGTTAGTCAGTGTGTTGTGTTCAGCTCCTGCTGTGACGGCCTCTGTGGGATGCTGCTGTGCTTTCATCACAAACATGGAGCTACAGCAGCGATCTCTGGCCTTGTTTTTGAAGTACCTTTTGTAATTAATTAGCCAGGAGTGTTTTGGGACCTGTGCATTTTTGCCACTAGAGACAGTGTATTTACATGAATGGGTAATGAAATAAAAACGGTGTTCCTAAGGGATCTTCCACTGTCAGTGTAGACAAGCTCACTTTGACAAGCAGAGTAACTAAAAACTGAGCAGAGGGGAAATCAAAGTGTTTTTACATTTTAAATGCACTCTTAATAAGGTCAATAAACATTTACATGCTCCCCCACAGGATCTGACTCTGGTCTACATTTAAATATACACAAGCATAATGCATTCATTTCATTGATGGTATATATAACAGTATTACATCTCCTTAATGTTTCAGAACCTTCTCCATCCTTTCAGTAGTCAAATTCAGGTTTAGGAATGTTTAATACTGGCTGATAATGCCAAAACACACCATGGATTTAAGTCTGATTTTTAGAAACAGATGAGTAAAGTCACTTCACATGGATTCACCCCCTGCTTCCTCACTAAATTGGATCAATTAAAAACAGCTTAAAGTAAGATGGCTAGGCCAACACCTCTCTCAGACTGGGCCAGTCTGCTCTCTCCACATCTGTGTTGTAGCCTACTGTGAGATGGTGGACCATTTACTGATAGAGGAATTGGAAGCTACGAGAGGAAAATTAAGCTCTCATCCAGCAGCTGTGAGCCACACATTACACCTCAGCAGCACATTAATTTTTTAAATATCTTTATTGAAATTTTCAAATATATAAAGTGTAATAGTGCCAAAATGAAAACATTCACTTTTCCCCCTTTGCTAATTTTTTTCAACAAAGTTTACAAAACAAAAACACATACATACAACACAGATCACAAATACAATGAACAGATAAAGTGCTGAGTGAATAAAGTGCAGTTCAGTGTCTATTCAGGTCAGTCTGGAAACACCTCACTGAGTGCATGTATATCCCTCACATCAAAGATCCAGCATCCAAACTTCTCCTCCTTCTGAGGTCAGCAAGCATGCGTTTAATGACCATGTCGCTGTCAATCACAGTCTGTTTGATGACCATGGCACATCTGGTTTTC
Organism: Scomberomorus guttatus; assembly: GCA_038419695.1. NCBI lineage: Eukaryota > Metazoa > Chordata > Actinopteri > Scombriformes > Scombridae > Scomberomorus > Scomberomorus guttatus. Next base: position 28,234,377 of record CM076452.1, read on the forward strand.
CACAGTTTGACACACACTATACTGATGATCAGTTGGAACAGTTCTTTTTGTTTGGAAGGCGTCTTTTCTTCCAGCAGACCATACATGACAGAGTTCTAGTTCCAGTCCGTCTCTATCTGCTATTGCCTTCTGTTCTCTTTGGAAAAGAAAGTTTGATTATGACAAACGTGCTGGCAGTGCGTGGGAATTCAAACTTTCTTTGGCATTGGACAGTGGGAAGGTTTGAGAAAGATGAGGGGTATGACATGTGACAGATCCTGGTCCAGATTTATACCTTAGCCATGCGGCTCTATTTTGGTGCAGTCACCCAGTGAGGAACACAGTGCACTCATTTTATTCAATGTACTAAGATGGTATTTATGGTATGGATCATTATGATGCCAAATAAAACCTCACACTATCACACACAGAAACATGATGACTGATGAATCTTCAACATATCCAAAAAAATTAATTGAACTTTAAAAGAGACATCATTTTCTCTTGGCAGTATACTGAGCAGCAGTATTCATATTTGCAGCTCAATAATAACTCTCCACTTGAAAGCCCAGTGTTCAAAGGGGATGAAAGTAGTGAATGTGATTGGCCACAATTGTGTTCATTTCGTCACTATGACGAAAAATATGTATTGACATTGTTTTTATTTCAGGGCAAAAACGAACGACAGCAGATCAGCAGGATGTGTCGAGGGCAGAGTCAGTTATATGACGTTAGCGCTTCTTGGAAGAAACAGATTTATGGATTACAATCCAGTAATTGTAGATGAGAATGAAACAAAAAGCAGCAACTGTATTTTATTATGTTATTATTATACACATGAGTGAATCCAGCTTCTGAATGATCAGCTGCTGTAGAGCACCAGCACTACACTGCGTCTCTGGGTGCTGTCTTCTTAAGCAGAGAATAATGTCAACAACAGGTTTGACAATACCTTCCACCAAATGTGTTCTATCCCCTTCAATCAGTCCCTGTATGGGAAATTGACACTGTGCCTGCAGCTAGTTGTCAGTCACACTTCTCTCTTAAACCTCTCTGATTAAAAAATTGAAAAAAATAAAACTGATGTTCTCTCCTCTTTTATCTTTCATATTTTTGACCATCTGCACCTATTCCATTGTCTTGCTGTGTCTCTCTGAATGACCCTCTCATAGAGTTGTATTACCGTTCATGTATTTTTATCATGTGTTATTAAAGTCATTATCCAGCTTTAATTATAATGATGATGAAAAAAAAGATAATGACACTTGGAAGCTTGCAGGACAACCAGATGAGTCACAGCTGTGACTGGAAGCAAATTACATTTTTTTAAGGATATCCCCAAATACACTGTGTGTGTGTGTGTGTGCGTGCGTGTGTGTGTGTGTGTGGACATCTGTAGAGGGATTTACTCACCATGTGTGTATGCATTTTTATTAGTGTAATTGTAAACCTGGATGAGTGCATTCATTAGTGTCCTGTGCTGTGTGTTGTATGTGGTGCTTATGTGTTTGTGTGTGTGTGTGTATGGGGGTTGGGGGGGGCATCTGCTATCTATATGCCCTCTGATCAAGTGTGCATGTAATTTTTGGCATCATGTGTGTGTTGTGTTTGAGAACGCTGGCATACTTTTCTGTATTATTTTCATGTGTGTGTATGTATCCATGTACTTACTGCATGTGTGTTAATCTTTTTTTAATTGGGTCTTCGTGTGTGTGTGTGTGTGTGTGTGTGTGTGTGTGTGTATTAGTCATTGTTAATGGGTTCCCAGTAGATGATCTACAGGAATAAACAGCCCACATTGAGCACTAAGATGAAAAGCTGAGGAGAAACTTCCACCATCAGCACTACTGCAGCTTCACTGGGGACTGGGTCCATGTCATACAGACCCAAGCTACTGGAACAGAGTCAGGCCTTTATGTCTAATTTCCCATGTTCCCTGGTCAACGCAAACTCAACACTTCCTCCGTATTTACCTGTTGTCTGGATACATTCAGTATAATGTATATTTCCATAGCAGACTCATCACTTAGCTGCTCTGAGTTTCACTTCTCTAACAGAAATACTGTTTTCACTTTTCCACTTCCACTCTATTACTTCCACTTTGCCGTTTTTTGGATCACTGTTAAGCTACTGTCAGTGAAACCCAACACTTTCTGCATAGATCTTTCAAATCAGTTTCAATGATGGCAACTTTATAAAACATTTTTTAAAAGAAGCAAAGTGGAAGCAAAATAATTACTGAATGAAAACCATACACATCCCAGCAGAGACTCTGCCATTATTTGAACTCCAGTTTTTTTTTGATGATGAATGGTAACTCAGTTAATTTGGAAAAGTGGATGACTGATGGCTGAAGTATGGTTTAAACAGTGTGGTATTAGCATACGTTCAATTCACAGGGGTTTTCTTTAGAAGATAAAAACCTGTGATGTTTGATAAACCCAGAAGGTTGTATGAGAACACTGTTCACAGGTGTTCAGAAGGTATTTTCAGACTCCTTAGGGACTCTTCTAACCATCTGGATGAAAAAATATTCTTTTCACTGCACAGTGAAAAATATTTTTAACTTGTTTCCCCAAGTAGCAACTCAGTTTTCCATCCATGTAGCCAGCTAGCTGCCATCTTTTTTTGAATTAGGTAACAGAGAAGGAACTTGGGAAATGTTTTTGCGTTTACATTTTTTATTGAGCTGCAATAAAATGATACACACACTGGGTTTTTGAGGCCAATAACAATATTGACATTTGTGACTTTAAAAAAATCAGCAAATTATACATATAGGCTGATTTTCATTTTTCAACATGAATGAATGAACATTAATTAACATAAATAATGATCAATAAGGAGTCCTCCTTGGTTATTAAAAAACTGTGACTTGTTAGTGCCTTCTAGTGGACAAACTGTAAAAGGACACTGTTTCTAAATGAGTTCAAACATATTAAGCATTCCTGTTAGAGGTTTTCACAGGTCCAAAAATTTGTGCCCAAACCAAAAAGACTTGGAAATCTACTGGCCAGAACCGAACTCAACCCGTCTATTATTTGAAAGCTGGTCCTGGATCCATGTAGCACCGAGAAATGTCAGACCCAAACCCAGCCGGAAGACACAGACCCGATCAGCACCATTTTCACAGCTGATTGCTATTAACAAGTTAACTACAACTAATTACAAGTTGTCAAAACAAAACTTTGTGTCTAACCAAGTGGATAGCTTCTAGTCTGAAAAGTGAAGCCAATGCAGAAGTGCCTTAAACCTACATTCTTTCTAATGGCCAGCAGGGGGAGACTCCAGTGGTTGCTAAAAGAAGTCCAATTGTATGGAAGTCTATGAGAAAATGACTCTACTTCTCACTTGATTTATTACCTCAGTGAACAGTTTCCTAATGAGTTTATGGTCTCAATTGCTAGTGTCAAGTCTTCTTCAATACAGCATTCATGTTCATTTTGTAAATTATGGTCCCATTTAGAGTAAGATAAAGCAGACCATAAAGCAGCGTATCCTTTAGGGCAGGGCTACCTTGTGATTGACCAGCTGCTACCACAGCAACAATGTTGATTATGTAACTTAACCATGGCGTAACCCCAGATTCATGGAGTATAGGCAAAGCTGCCGCTATTTCACAGTGTGTTTTCAGTTCATGAAAGTTAATTGTAACATTTTGATTGCCTAAAAAACTATTGCTCAGTGGTTGGTTGTACTAAAAAGACCCTCTAAGGAGTCGGATGTTCAGTTTTTCCAGCAAGTATATTTTGTTTTAATGGTTTTAGGCCTGTTTTTTGCTAGCCAAAATTAGCATTAGCTTTGGCATTATCACAGTTAACCATAGACTGTAAATGCACCATGCTAACCGGTTCTAACCAAGCTTGAAGCTAGCGATAAGGTCAACTCCACCATATGGTCACTTCTGGCCCCAAAAATCAAAGACGGTGACGGTCAAATTCAAGATGATGACGGTCAAATCGCTAAACTTGAGGCTTCAAAATGGCAGTCCACAAACAATGGGTGACGACACGGTGACTATGCCCATATTTTTTTACAGTCTATGTGTTTTACCTAATATAACTTTAGTAGCCTTCTCCCCTATGCCTGGCCGTGACGCATAATCCATCCTCCTTGCCAAGAAAGCAGGTAAAATACATCCAGGTTTTCAGTTATTCCTCTCTTGCTGATTGAAATTCTGCTAAGTTTGTCATTCCATTTGGGGGTTTATTGAGGGCATGACAGTACATAAAATCTCTTGTAATTCAAACACTTAAGTCAAGTAGTGAAGAGTGAAAAACTGTGCGTTAGACAGCAAGTGGGGAGTGAATTAGGACACAGCCATGAAGTGTTCAAAGGGTGTTGAATTGCATGTGAAACTTGTTTCTTGCTTTTATATTTAATATAGTATAGCCTGCTGTTTAAATATTTTATATTTAATAACAGAAACCTAGCCTTTTAGCTAACATCTGGCTCTAACTTTGAAACATCTCATCAAGAAAAATTGCCAGCTAGTAAAACCAGGAGTTTGGTGCAACCTGTCAGCTGTTTGACTTGTTGTGGCCTGTAATTGGCCACAAGGTACTGGTGATACTGCAACACATGACTTTATAATCTGTGTAAGGATCAGCAAACTGACAGGAAAGAGCTTTGTGATTCAGTGCCTCTAAGCCAACAGCATAAGATTGCACTCCTTGGGGGCTCTTTCAAGTTACCGTGTTGCCATTTGAATTGCTTGGAGCTTCAGCCACATCCCAATGGATAATGCATCAGGTATTGATAGAACTATCTGCTTTTTTCTGCTGCTATCTTAACAACACTGTCATTTACATTGAACCCTTGGTGGTCCACATTGTGTTGACCAGTTGATAGCTGCTTGCCTGACTATTGACCTGTCCAAGTGAGACTGATTTTTAAAGCTATGTCTTAAGGAAATGTCATCAGGCCATAGATCGTCCAAGCCTTAAAGTCTTGTCTACTGCCGCAGACTAAAGGCAGACTGCCTTTACATTATGCATTATGCGCAGGTGGAGTCGGGGAAGGCTTCAATAATGACCAATCACATGAGCTCCTCTCATTCCCTGTAAACACAGCAACAGGTGAAATGGGGGAGAGAGGCTGAGTGAGAGAGAGAAAAGAGTTCACCTCTGTGAAGCCCCTGAAGTTCCAAAATATACATTCAGGACACCCCAAATATTAATATACATCAATCCAAATATGCTGACAATGGTAGAATGAAAGTAAAGCTGATGTGTTCTCATGTGTGCTGCAGCTGCTGGCATACCGGTGCTGCCGCTTATTTTGTACAAACAATGAATATAAGATAATTAATACATTTAAACTCAGCACTTCTACTCCTCTGCATATTTGAAAATCCTCATTTATGCTTTTAAGTATATACAATATATTTACACAGACACAAAATCGGGTTTGGAAATTTGCTGTTTGTGTTTGAAAATAGCGCAAATTCTATCACTGTTTCGTCAAAATATTTAAATGTTGAATGAAGGTATCCACACTGTGCCGGCTGTGTGTAAAGTAAGCAGGACTGTGTTTAAACCTGTTTTTAAAATGTTTTCATGAACAGGTTTTATTTGTTCATGTTATATAAGATGTTGATGTGTGCCTACTCTGTTCAGGAAGGTAGTCAGAGGCTATTTTACACACTGATTATATGGATACACGTCCATGTGCAGAACTGACTACTGCAAATATTTTGAGACTTGACTGTAAGTGGCATAACTGAGAACTCACTGTAATGATCCTCGTGACATGACAGAAAAAAATATTTTTATTCCCTAAACTGAGTTTGAACTTTTATTTAATAAAAATGTTTGAACAGATTTGATGGAGCTCAGGATGCATCCTGAGGACAGCTGCGCTACTTCAAATTAGTTTATTGTTAAACTTGGAATCTGTGAGTAACAGCTTTTCAGACTGATGTTTAGAAAATGCAGAACATTAATTACTGTAGATCCTGACCATGATATTATTGGTAAGAATTTTCCTTAAAAATAAAACTGTGTTTTGATTCCCATGTCAAAATGTGTAGCAAACTGAAAGGGGCAAACCTCAACATAAATGAAAGGTGTTTTGTGATTTTGAAGAAATCTGTGTGCTTGTCCTCTGCCAACTGAAGCCAGGAAAATTGCCCTGTGTCTGCGCTTAATCTGCATAAACACAGCCTCAGCAAGTATGCTCCTTTGGTGCCTGGAAATGACCAAACAGGCACAGATGCACAAAACTTGTGACTCGGGAAAATTGCATAAAGACTGTGTGATTCAAGATGAGTCGTTTCTGGTTTTCCCTCCCAAAAGCACCAAACCAGTAGAATAAAATGAAAATATGAATGAAAATACCTTGCCATAACTAATCCGACTCAACCACTTGAACATCTTCAGGTCCCACCATTAGCAGGGGAACATAAGCAGACATTTTCAGATTGTCATTTCCTTCAGCACATCCTTCCTTCCTTCTTCAAATGAGATACTGTTTTGCCTCTTTTTTAAAAAAAAAAAAAATATTTTGTTTGGTACAGTATGTCTCTTGAGGTTTAGAGAGAAAAATTCTCATGTTACCACACTGCACAACTGCCAGAGAAAAGCTGTTTGTCTTCCTAATGTGCTTTTGCAAATTAAAGACATAAAAGCTTTGGGACAGTGTGGAATCCATTGATGTTTTGAAACTTTCAGCCAACAGAAGAGGGGTTGAAGTGTATAGGTAATCACTGCATTTGGCTGCAGGCTCAGTCTGCTATTGTAGTCCATCATAATTTCTTTGGATACACTTGTTAGTTGTGCCCCCTTCCATTACACATGCAATCATTTAATTCAGGGGAACAGATAGTGGAAGCTGCTGTTAACATGTCCAAAGGCAACACTGCAGCTGTACAGGGTAATGAGACTATAAAGATTGTGACACGGGAAAAAAATATGATGCTCAATCAACTTCTCCTTAATTATTTTATTGACCCCGTGCCAGTTACTTTAATTGTCTGCATATGTGAGGCCTTCCACTTTCTTCCCTTTAGGTGATTTCACACAAATGTCAGAGAGCAGCATGTTCGTTTTCCCTTGGACATTTCCTCTGGGCACCCTGACCTGGAAAATCTGCCTGTTATAGCCACTTTGATGCCTCAGCAAACCTGGCAATGGGAGTGAAGCCTCAGGGCACATCATCACAAAATTGTGCATCTGTCCATGCTAAATTAGCTCACCTGCAGTAGCTACCAAAGTTGATAGGGCGCTTTTGCTCAAGGCCATGAAAAATATAAACGTCTCTTTTGGCTAGGAGTGCATGAACCTAATACCTGCCTCCCACATGACATTCAGTCCTGAAATAATTACAGTCTAAGCATTTGTATCTGAATCACAGATGACTGAGGTGCTTTTGCTTAACGAGACCAAAGCTTGTTCAATATAATTGTGATCTCATTAAATGAAGCATCTCCTCTAAATCAGTATTTTTTCTGCTTGTTGAAGATTCTGTGTCTATCTGGATTAATGTTTTCAATCCAGGTAGACACACACAGGCCTTGGACAGAATGTATGTGCGTTTGTCTCTCCTTCAATATGGCCGCCAGTATTGCACATAGAATCTGCTGTCTGCTCCAACACTCATGAAAACTGGGCAGAACTTAAAATAACAGATTTGTTTAGCAATAAGAGGCCCATTATTCTGAACTGAAATAAATTAATATTGTATTGATAATTGATTGTACTGGTAATTTTATTATCAATAAATCATTAAAATAATCTAAATTGGCTATTAATTTGTGCAATAAATTCATATTGCAAAAGTGGGAAACAGTAAATGCAAGCTAGAACAGATACTGTAAGAGTGAACAAAGGTAGAAGATAAATATGAGGGTAAAGAGTACTTTATATGTTCTGCATTTAAGTCAAGTTACATGGCAACATCTCACCCAACCTAAAAAAATACGGAATTACAAAAAATACTAATTACTATAAAAAATAGTATATTACTATAAAATATATACAGTATTTGCTGAAACATTCATTCATTGTGTTTTTTGGACAGTTAGAGGCAGTGCAACAAGCTGTACACACAACATTGACATATCACCTTACTGGATTTTTCAAACATATTAGCTGTGTAACACATCTAGCAGACACAGCAACATTAATATTCATTTGAAGTCGTGTATCTGGACACCCGATGAGTCAACAAATCACTTTCCTATTACCTTTGTGGTGGAATGGTTTTCCATCAACTCCAGAGAAAAATATCTGGCTCTTTAGCCGCTAAAAGGGTCTAATAGTACTGACCATATTGTGTTTGCCTGCTTATCCCAGCTGGCAGACACTGTTAGTGACTAGCTGTTGTATAAAGCAATGTAAAAATACTCCATTACAAGTAAAGTCTTGCATGAAAAATCCTACTTAAGTCAAAGTACATAAGTATTATCAGCTTGATGTAGTTAAAGTATTGCAGTAAAACATGTATTGAAATGAAACCATGTGAGAAGTTTAGTTTAGAAGACTACACACTGCTTTTTGTAAGATGTCAAAAGCTAAAAAGGTTGGAAACCACTGGTTTCATCTTTAACAATGTGTTGTATTTTAAACGCTTGTTATATTATCCATTGTGTCAAATCTTCATCTGAAAAGTAACTAAAGCTGTCAAATAAATGTAGTGGAGTAGAAGTATAAAGTAGCACCAAATGGAAATACTCAAGTAAAATACAAGTACCTCAAAACTGTACTTGAGTACTAAGGACATTACTTGAGTAAATGTACTTAGTTACTTTCCACCACTGCTAGCTGCTGAACTTAGTGGAGAATTTTAGCAGCTCAGCACCCAGATCTTTACCCAGATAGTTGATGGAGACCAAAATAGAGTGAGTAAGTTACATTTGTTAAAATGGAAAGAAACCCTTTTTCAAATGAATGCTTAAGTTGCTCCATGTCTGCTGAATGAGTAAACAGGTGACTGCTTGATAATATCTTCGCAATATCAACTTTCTGAGTTGATAATATGCCAATGTTGTTTGATTGTTTGCTGCCCCCAAGTTGCCAAAAAATCTATTGATACCATCTTAAGGAAATGTCTGTATACAAAAATGCAGCCTTTTGTTGGCTAAAATGAAAGAACTGGAGCTGTTTCAACACACTGCATTTCACCCAATTCGCCTCAAATCAAAACTGCTGTCTATACAGCAAATAACAGGCACTTTATCCGAAGGAGGCCAAGGTCATACAGGATTTCTGTGTAATGAAGTCCTTCAAATTCTCTAAAACTGATATTGTACTCTCATATCCACTTGGGGGAGACAAAGAGCACCATTAAGCCACAAATAGCTCCGTAAAATTCCGGTTGGAGAATGATTTGTTCTTGATAGAAGTGAAAGGAATAGCAATAGCACAAGCAGATGCGAGAAGAAAGGTAATGACTGTGAATGAGAGGAGAGAAATTGAGATAATGGGAAACAAGGAGAAAAAGAGAGAAATAAATGATAAGAAATAGGATCCACCAGATTGAAGGGGTTAATAATGTGTTTCTGTGTTGGCATTCATCTGAGTTAACATTACATGATGTTTGTCTCTGTATGTAAGTGAGCTGCAAGAAAGAAACAGAGATCAGTGAGATGAAAAGAGAAAACAGATGTTGGACGTGAGATTAAAGTTGGGAACAATAAAGGACAGAGAGAACAGGCTAATGGTTTGGAGGAAGGAATGGTAGAAAGAGAGCAGTGTCTTGGCGTATGTCCAACAGATACCACAGGGCAGAAATGAATCTCCTTCATGAACATCTCTGTCCTCACAGAAATACACATACAGCCTTTAAAATCAGAGGCGAGAAGCAGATGAAACCAGCCTCTGAACATCCAAATGAGAAGAATAAAAGAAATAAAAATGATAGAGAGAGGGAGTGAATGAGAGGAAGAAAGATTGGAGAAACAGAAAGCGATAAAGTAGCAGCAGAAATAGTGGGAAATTAGAGTAAAAGAGCAGGAGAAAGTGGTCAGGGAAGAAAAAGAGAGCAAAATGAAACAATAAAGTACAGTTGAGATGGTGATGATTTATCAGTGAGAAGCTGAATTGAGGCTTTCCATCATACTTTGTGACATTAAGACCACCTTGGGCGTCTGCCGAGCACATAATCTATACATCCGACAGGAGGGAAATCGAAGGCAGAAAATGCTCAGGAAGCAAATATTAATACCATCGTCCTGCAGAAGCCTGAAATACCTTCTGTCTCCTTAATGTGCAGAGAAAAGTTTCAGTAGCTCCAAGCACTTGCCAATTCAATAAACCAGGTTTTCCTCAATATCTGACAAAAACTTACCACATTCAGTGAAGACACAAAGTGTGTCTCGGTGTGTATCCAGTGTTGAATACATCCTACAGTTAGACAGACAGGGATAATGAGCTTTGGAAGTAAGTTGTAAGTTGAAACTTACCCTGTTAAACACCCTCAAGTAATTTACTTCATTTATCAGCCCGCAAGCAGTTCAGAGTTTATTACTGGATGCAAAGGTGTGTGTGCGCGCATGTGTGTGTGTTTATGCCCACTGCAGTTCATAGCTTCATTATTCACCCATAGGTACTTAAAAGTTTAGAAACTTTATGTGTGTGCATGTGTTTGTATATGTGTGTGGGTGTTTTATTTTGCCTCATTAGCCTATAAGTAGTTGTTAGCTCGTGATTCTTAATCATCTGTTTCTTTGTGTGTATTTGTGTGTGTGGCCTAATAAAAGTACATTTTGTTATATTGGTCTGTAAGTATTTGGATCTACAGGTGTGTCTGTGTGTGTACTCGTGTACTCAATTTTGATGGTTGTGTGCCTCATTTAATCCACTCATTTACTATATATATATATATATATATATATATATATATATAGGTACAGGTATCATTGCTACTGGCAAGGACATATTGCACTTTGCTAAATGCATAATGTTCAGCTCAAATTCTCAAACCTCATTTTTAATTTATTATCATATTAACTTTTAAAATGTATTTATCTCTATGTAGAATTCCTTGCAACATGGAGTAATTGGAACTCCACAGAAGTTAGTGCTATGGAAATCCAAAAATAAAACCAAGGAAAACCACAAGAAGTATTAAGACATTTCATAAACTGATCACTTTACAGGAATGTGGCCAAATATATTTTATAAATGACAGAAAATGCTGTTAAATAAGTTAGAGGATTTAGAATCACTTTCCTTCCTTATCTAATGATGTAAGAATACACGTGATGTACTGTGCACAGCGTTTCAGGTTACATCAGGGCAGTATGGGCGCTTCAGTCAGATGGAAATAAAATCAAAGATGACTATGGAAATAAAGTCACAAGCAGTGAACAAAATGAGTGTTCATAGAACCTACAACAGAAACTGTGGTAGCAAAGCCAGTCTGAGTGCACAGGTGTAAAGTGGTGGAAAGAATGTGTAAATGCTTGTGGGCGCTACATAAACACTATTTCAGAATTTGAGAGGTGGGTAAACCAAGTGGCAACTACCACAGCTTGAGACTGAAGCCAATGTGGAAGTACCTTAAAGTAAAATGCCACTGACGGCTGCTAGATGCTCCAAATGACTCCCATTCAAAAAGCCTCAAATACTAAGTCAATCATTTTTTTCAATGAGTCATCATGGTCTCAATCAAATAAACTCTGACACTCTAATAAGTGTGCTGGTTAAGATTTTCCTAGTAGAGAAGTAGAGTTCCCAGTGGGCTAGTAAGCTGGCATTTCCTTTGGTCTGAGGTAGCGGGGCATGTTTCCAGAGCATGAAATGCAACACCTCCTTATATGGAAGGTCCTGGCTCCAAACATGGCGCCATACATAAGCAATGTAAACCAACGCGTGATGTCACACCTCGCTATGTGCACCTTTATATACAGTCTGTGGGGTAAACTGTGTTTACACGTGTTTACCCTTCATTACAGCTCTGGTTGGAAAACCAATTAAATACGTTATCAGTGATTTTGCACATTATGATACATTCACTATGAACACTTTGCGACTTTGCGTATATGGTACATTAAAAAGGATTTCTAATTATGTTAATAAAAAATCTAATGTTGCAAATTAGTAGTAACAAACTTTAAAATGGAGTTCCCAGATTTGCTAGACACAAGCTTAAAATCATACCACAATCGTGGCAGGAAGATTATAGCATGGCAGAACGTCAGTAGTCAGTGAATAAATGGTACTTTCTGGAAAATTGGTGACATGCTATAAATCTACTATAAATGTTATAATTTGCTTCTACACTGTGCTCTGGCTTCACCTTGCAGTTTGCAAAACTCATAGCTCTGGTCAAGACAGACACAATGATGGCATCATATTTAACATTTAAAGGAACTGCACTCTTATATTATCAAACTAGGGCTTTCATGGTGACTGTGGACTATGCTGTATTTGTTTTACACTTGGTCAGTGGACTGAGGATGTGACTGCAGTGGCCTGAGACTGTCTGGACCCTCATCACAAAGCTGAAAACTTTGATTTATGTACTGTTGGCTCAGTGGAGTTCAATGGCCATTAAGTCTGTTAGTGCCATCAGTTACAGCTGTCAGGAGGGTGGGCAAGGTCAAATGTAATGGCCTTGACAGTGGAGAGAGTCTATAATATTTAGACAGAGTGACCAGGCACACACACACACACACACACGCGCACACACACACACACACACACACACACACACACACACACACACACACACACACACTTAGACATATAATGTCCACTGGGGCACAGGTCATTGTTTTCCTTCATCAAATATTCATACTGAATTTACTGTTAGATCTAAGGTGAAGGACCATGCAGCATCATCTTACCTGCTGTATAATGAAACATGAGACAAGGTTCACATCAGTGGAAGTCAACCAGGACAAATATACAGTACCAGGGGAGTTCAAATGGAACTATAGAGAATGGAAACAGCAGAGAGATTACACAGGTAGTACCAGCAGAGTCCATCATCTGTAATGCCTTTAGGGAGGAGGTATTATAAAATGTTTCTGAATCAATTTGTTGATATTAATGTTAAAATACTGCATGTAGAGCTTTCAAGTACACATATCTGTGATTAAAGGAGAGATTTATTCTTTCCTCTCATCTTTTTTTTCTTTTTGAGTGGCATTTGTTTTCTACACTGATCCCAACACATGAAATTTGTAGTTTACTCAACCAAGAGAACAAAAACAATGAGAATTAATAAGTGAGCCAGACTGAATATTCAACACACTCCCACATCATCACTAATAGGCTTAACAGCCAAATCATAAAATATGACATGATGTCTCACAGTCTGAGAAATGAATAACTATTCTAACCATGAAGCAGAGTAGAAACGCATATTTATCCAATTTTGGAAAGAGGTTCAGGTGTATAAATGGAACAAATAATACAACAACTACAACAATGTGACTTCATACACATTTTATGGTCTTGCAAAGTGCCTCTGGTTCACTATGGTTATCAAAGGTTTTGGTCTACAGTTTAGATAAATTGCAAAATAGTTTGTTATTCCACATACCTAAATGTAGCTAGCTTTGTAGCTAAATCCAATCATAATGGAGAAAAACAAACAGCTGAACTCCTACTAAGAGTAACCAGTTTAGCTGAGTAGTAGAAACTGTCATCCCAACTTCAGACTCTAGAGGAATTCATGCGATTTTTATGTGGTTAGTCTACTTTTAAATAATATATTTATACATTAAATTGACCATTTTAAATAGACCATTTTACACGCCTTAATCTCATCATGCCTGGATTATGCAAAAGCCTTTTCACTTACCTGAACCAAAAATCTATTGATCGACTCAGCTGCCAGGCTTTTAACCAGAACCAGGAGAAGTGATCACATAACTCCTATTTTACCCTCTTTACACTGGCTCCCAGTGTGTTTTAGAATAGACTTTGAGATCTTACTGATTACTTTTAAGGCTTTTCATGACCTCTCTCCCTGCTATATATCTCTGACCTCTTAGTACTGTATGAGCTGGTGAGTACTTTGAGATCCTCGGGCAGAGGTCTTTTATGTGTTCCAGAGGCCTGACTGAAAACTAAAGGGGACAGAGCATTTGCAGTCAGAGCCCCGAGGCTCTGGAACAATCTGCCCAAGGAAATCAGGTCAGCTGAGTCAGTGATTTCTTTTAAGTCCCTTCTTAAAACTACTACTTTTATCAGAGAGCCTTTCCTGATTTTACATGAGTTTGTATTTTCATTAAACTGTCTTTTATTTCTCTTTTTATTTCTCTTGTTTTATCTTACACTAAATTGGTTTTATATTTTTAAAAGCTAAGGATATTATAATTTGTCTTTTTGCTATTTTGCTGCCTTTGTGAAGCACTTTGTATCATGTGCTCTATAAATAAAGATTATGATATACTACATTCATTTTGGGTATGTCATTTTTGAGCAGGGGCCTAAGCCAGAGACCTAGGGATTAAGAGGTTAATGTTATTATTATTATTATTATTGTTATTATTATTATTATTATTATTATTATTATTATTATTACTACAGACTGGAAATAACTACATTTCCCCCTCGCACCCCTGAAGGTAATCCAACACAGAGTGCAGTAGCTGCATTGTTTATGGCAATGACTTTTGGGGGGTAAAATAATTAGCCTAAAATGCAGAAAATTAAAGCATTACAACATTTCTATCTGTGACGCACTTTGCCAGCCATCCTGAAAACTTTAAACCTTTATTTTTTCTGAACTTCACTGCTTGTGTATACTGCTGTCAGCGTTTGCAGCAGCTGAAGTGGAAATCTGGATGCCTTGAGCTAAGCTGTCTCACGTGTGAAACATTTGTCATATATTTGAATATCGTCTTTGGGTAATACTGAAACATTTAAAATACAGTACTAGTGTGTATGTGTGTGTTGGGCGTCAAACACCCTTGAGAAGTCTGAGGGGTCATCAGGACAGGGTAATGACATTGTGAGTCAAACTCTTTCACATGTTGTTGCTGCTGCAAAAAGGGATCCCCACAGCTGTCATGGTTCTGTCCCAGTCTGGTTCTATGTCCCTCCACCAGTCCACCAGATGCCCTTGGACTTTTTCCCTGTTTGTTGAACTGGACTGAGTGGCAATAGGCCCTCCACTTGACAAATTTATTGTTTCGTGTTTCTGTCAACAGCAATGTATGTTTGAGTTCTTTAAAGACCATAAGGTTGTCAATGTCATGTTGACGTTTATTTGCTGTGTTTGCTCAGTGTGACTTGTGTATTTATTTACGTTATATTTATGTAATTCTGAGACAGCTAATGAAGGATGGTTTATATATGAAGAGGATTGTGCATGGTTATATTGTGGACTTTCATTTGGCTCATGGATGAAGTTCTGCTTTTGATGTGTCCTCAGCCCAGAGCAGCTGTTGCCTTTTGTGTTTTTCGTTTTCCTCAGTCTGCTCTTCCCTCCACACCTGCCCTGCATTCAGTCTCATTAGCCCCACCCTGCTCCAGGGTGTCCTCCACAGCCAATCAGCTCCCAGCCTGCCCTTGTGTCTTCCCACCTATTCCTTGTTGTTTCATTAGTTCAGTTTGGATTAAAGTCCTGGTTTTCAGTTCAGTCTTGTTGGATCCTTTGTTCAGGCTGCTCTTTTTGTTCTGTGTCCATCAGTTCAGTTCAGTTTTTCTTTGCCTGCACTTGAGCTATAATAAAGAATTATTCTTCAGTTCCTGGCACTCGAGCATCCTGCATTTGGGTCCATCTCCTGCTACTCTTCTTGACGACAGCATGATGCTGCCACTACCAGTTGTCATGGTGGGGTTGGTGTGTTCTTGCTGATGTGTTATGTTGGGCTTGTAACTTACAAAAAAAACTTAATTTTGGTCTCATCATAATGTAGAACCTTCTCCCTCTTTGCCAGAAGGCATATACAGAAGGAAACAGATGCTTGCCGAGATATTAACTGTTTTCACTTTGCAACTCTGAAACAGTTGGTGCCATCTTTGTTTTATATGGTCTATGATGGTTTTAAGGGAGGAGACCCTTATTTTGTAAATCAGTAAATCATGTTGTTTTGTTTCATAGTTTGCACCTGGTGTGAAATAATACCCCCCCCCCCCCCCCCCCCCCAACCACCACCCTTATAAGTTGCTATGACAACTGCCTACCATCTGGTGAGTTGGTATTTTCAATATTCTGTCTGTATTGAATTTTTTGAGCTGCTAAATTACTTAAAGGCCAAGTCATGTGAGATGAAGATCAATCTAGATTATAAATGTGATTGATTTGATTGATTTAGGCTACAAAAGGGACTACACTGATACATACTGTATATGTAAGCCTTCATTATTTACTGTTCAATAAACCCTGGATAGCCAACTGTCAATCAATGTCAATGTATTTTCTCAAGGATGATGTAAATTTTAATTTAAAATGTGGAAAACATTGCAAACCTCTTGCACTCCAGGGAAGGTTATCTGCAGGATGTAGGGAAACTAATCTGATCCACATACCTGCAGGATGATATAAATCCACACAATACATACAACTGACAGCTCTCACCGTTGTTTTTCAGCATATAGCTTTCCTGCACAACTGCAACCCTTCAATGAACCCTGAGTAAGTGAGGGCTGTCAGTTACCTGACTGTGTTATTTTCTCACGGGCAGCGCTAATGGCAGAGCATGCTACAGAGTGTGCAATGTAGCGCCTTCAGAGACAGCAGTTCAAACCTGTCGACATTTGTCACCACTCTTCCTTGTCTCTCCCTTCTTCCCTGTCATTCTGTTATCTGCTGTTAAATAATGCAGAAATTCAATCAAAGAAACAGTGTGTGTAGTTATGGGCTATTTTGCAAACTGTATCCATCCAGCACATCATGATCTGCCTGAGTATTCAGTGAACCATGAGTGACACTAATTTGGAGCTGTCAATCAACTAATGTTTATTTTGGTAGAACCTCAGTTTCAAAACCAAAACTTTGCCATGAAAAAAATGAAGATCTGGCTCTTGAGACAATTTCAAAATGCTGGAAAATATATGTTTATAATGATCAGGGTATGAAGCAGTAAATCCACTCATCCTATATGGCTCTTAATCACTGCCTGAAGCGGAGGGTGAACTCTGCCAGAAGCATGTGCTTCATGCAATAGTGTCCTAGATACCTGAGCACTGGTGAGAACTGGCTCAGTGGCTATAAAAAATGATTACATGTATTTTGTGTGGTGGGTTTCATACAGCTTATTTCTTGCTGGAAGGCTAGAAAAAAAATCCAAGGAGAAAGTGCAGTCAGTTTAAAGGCAAGTATTCTTGCTTTTTTATGGGTATATGTTGTTCATAGTTTGGTCAGTTGAAAATATTTTAGTTACCTACTCACTGCTGCAATCGTGCCTCTGCCCGAACCCAATAGGTTTGGGCTATTTTTGTGCGTAAATCTTTGGGTTGTGTTCGAGCTCAGGTTGGATTATATTCAACTGTAATTTAATTTGTAAAAATCTCTCTCTTCCTCTCTCTAAATCTGACAATAGTCTGTATCATTGCATGTCATGTGTTGCAAGTAGATACACAATGCCCACTGGCAGTGGTTAGCTAGCGATCAGTAATGGATGATATAAAGTAAATACATGCAATAAGTGCTGCTGGTGCAATATTCTGTGTCGGTCTATTGCTGCTGGCAGATTTTTTGTGTGAGAAAGCATTTCCAAAGAAAGCATATAACTTTCTTTGAAGAAGAAATAACAAAAATATAGCCTCGGTCTCAAGTCAGGACTTTGGGTCTTAAATTCTATCAGGCAGGTTCAGTAATGTCAGGCTGAAAGGCACGGGTACGGGCCAGGTTCTGGTCTCAGTATTAGGCCTGTGCAGAACTCCAGACTAGCAGCACAGTCCGACACAGAGGTTTAGCACACAAATCTTGGACATGTGCATATTCAGTCCCAGTGAGCCCTCACTCTAAGGCTGCCCAATGGACATATGAACTGGACTCTGACTACTGGATGCACCATTTGTGTCAAGCATTTAAGAGAAAGTTTGGGAGCATTTCTGCAGCTGTTACCAGGAGGATGCACTCCAGACCCCATGGCTTGTGGGAGAAGTGCAGGGGTCTCATTTATAAAACAGTGTGTGTGCACAAAAGCCAAAAATGTTGTGTGCCAAAAAATAATCAGATTTATAAAGTTGTGTGTATGCATAAATGCAAGCATGTTTCCCTTTATAAATCACAACCCACCTGGAAATGTGCACACATGGATCAGCCTCATATCCAGCCCTCTACATGCCCACATTCAACCATAAATGGTCAATACAGTTTGGCAGCTCCAAAGGAAGGACTGCAACAGTCACGAACTGACTTTTACTGTTTTATTTCCCCGTTTTCGGACTTTTTGAAGTTATCTATGTAATCCAAAACAACCATTTACAACTTAAATAAACATTCCTCTGGGTCACAGTTCATGAGTTAGTTAATGAGGTTGAGGTGAAAAGGAATCAGTATATTCATGCTTAATATCAGGGAACAGCAAGCCAGACTTTCCTGAATCTTGCCACCTGCCACATCCTGACATCATTCATTTCAGCAGCTACTGTGCTGCTCCACAACTGACCCTCTCCTCTGAGCTCTGGGTGAGACAGCACTGATGAAATGTTAAGCGGACTCTGATTTAAGATTTGAGTTGGCTTATATCTTTTCAAATTGAAAGGTGCTTATGGAATACAAGCGCAAGTACAGATAACACTGCTGGTTTGAATGTTTATGATAACGTGCATCTATAATTAATGTTTGATATTAAGTGAAATTAAATGTGTGACAGGAATCATTAAACAATCTGGCTTCAATTCACCACCTCATCATCTGCGTCGCCAATGTCCCCCGTCTCCAAAATGTTTGTAGTGGTCAGAGTTTACGTACAGATGCGCACATTCTCCTGTCAAGTTTGTTTTTATAGATCACAACTTTTGCGTGGGAAGCGGCATACACCTCTTTCAAGCCCCGTTTTGTGTATGCAATGGTTATAAATGAGACTCCTGGACCCCAGGTTCAAAGGAAAGATGCAGGGTGACGGCACCTAGGACCGCTGAGAGAGGCAGCAAGAGCCAGTGGAGGACTGGTCAGAGGAACAGTGCCATACAGATGAAGAGGAGCCACAGGAGACACAGTGACTCCACAGTATTAATCAAAGACTGCATTGGAAGAGAGCTGTTTGCTAATGAAGACAGGGAGCTGAGGGTCACTATGCAGCAGAGTATCTTGTCTCCCAGTGAGTGTGTTCATCAGCAACTCCAATCCTCCCTTCCATCCCCATGTCAGAAGAGCCTGCATTGTGGTGGTGGGAAAAGAGAGATACTCTGCCCCTGCTGATACAATTTGCAACAACCTACCTCTGTCCCCAAACCTCCTCTATCTCCAGTGAGATGGGAACATCATCAGTCAGGGGACATCCAGACTTCTGCCAGAGAGGCCAGATATATTAATCTCCCTGCAGAAGAATGGTTAAGGCAGTTTTTTACGTTTAAGTCAGTTTCACATTTGTTTCTAGGGAGACATTGTTGAGTGTATACAGTAACTTTGTTGTTTCAAATATTGCGGTTACTGTTAAAATTCAAGGAACTGTATTTGTTATATAAATAAAAATATGTTCATTATTTTCTTGTATTTCTTTTCATCAAAAAGAACTATGAGTATCAATAATGCACTGGACAATACCCATCCCTAGTTATATGTGTAACCTAAAATTCATGAATATTCTCATTCTCTTTCTCCCTCGATCTCAATCAGGATGTATAAAGTTCCAGCCTTGGGAATCCCTCCCTGTTAAGATGTTGCTAGCAACACAAGCTGGGGGAATTCTGGGGCCCAGGAACTATTTAGTATTTTATGATGACAGAAAAGGGAGATTATAATTAGTAATAGATATGAGTAAATGAATGACTGATATGTCATGCACATCAAGGTATGAGCTGGATAATACCCTCCAAGTCTGTACGTTTGATGATGCTCAACTAGTCGGGCACTATCCCTTACTTGTCCAATCCCTACAGTTGGAATGGACCTAATCATGTGCAGAAATAAAAATGTGTCTGTTGAAACTTATTAAATGTAATTTAAATTAAATTTATTCAGACAATAATAATAATTTAACTACGGTGCTAATAACCTAAAATTTGCAAAGTCGCAGACAATTATTTTTCAATTCCCCACTTCCTAAGGCTCCTCCCACAGTTGGGACCCTGGGTAGTTAATTCACGCAACCACTGTGCCCCACTCTGTAATGCTCCTGATTGGACAGGTTTTTAAATATATGTTCACATCTAAATTCACAGTTTAAAATAACTATGTGTTGAATTTTTATGTGTATATAGCATCTTTCAAATTATTTTGGAAGGTTTTTGTTCATATAAAACAGCATAATCCCAGTGTAAACTGGTGCAGTCTATCAGCTGTTTTCATTTCGTTTGTATAGTCTACCACAGTGTCCTTCATACTACCACTGAGGGGGACAGAGTTGAAAATATTCGGTTTAATGCAGTTATTAAACCATTTCATTTAAGGTGAAACAACGAAATTGTCTGTCAGAGTCCATAGTGTGCTTGGAAAAGCAACTACTGTAAGTACAGTAGGTGTAAATGTGTTTTAACAGTTATTTGGGGAACATAATTATAATGTTCTCCTTTGTTTTCATCTCCAAATAAATTGTTTGGAAACTGTGTAATCATATTTCCTCTAAAAAGTTGTGTACTGCATCAGTACACTGAGCTCGCCTTCTTAAATTTAATGTGCATTTTAATTGGCAGCAACTTAAAATATGCTCAAACCAACTCAAGGAAAAAAAGTGTAATGGAGTTCATTTTTTTTCCTGCAGGCAGAGCTGCTCTGGCCTCTATATCCATCTGTGTTTTAATAATCACAGAATGCAACCTCTGAACCCTGAGCAGTCAAGACCTGTCAGTCAACTGTGTTTTTCCTATAGGGTTTGCATTATAAATATTTTATATTCAATACTAGAAAGCCAGATGAAATTGTCTGGACTTGGTCATGGTGCACTGCAGTTCTTGACAGAAGCATAAAAATGGATGATGCTTTGTGTATTGATGATTAATAAACCAGCCTATGACCTTAACTTTCTACAGCATTCTAGGCCTCAACAGCATGTTAAAGTGGGAAAATGTTTTTGGAGCTGGAATAAACTGAATCTTAAATGCTCATGAATATAGAAAAATACACATAGCCTCTGTTATTGCTCCTACAGCACAGCCTGAAGCCATTTGCTGTCACTTCTTGTATGTTCATAATGTCGTTCCACTGTGGCCGATTTCCTGTCACATCAGTGGCATTTTAGGTCTGCAAGTCAATGTGGGTAAGAGCCTGTAGTGTGCTCCAGCCAATCAGAAATAATGAACAACAGCTTCAAGCCTATAATCAGCCCTGTCTACCAGAAATAATGAATTAACACAAGAGCCAGCCCTTTTGCTACTCTAAATACTTAAGAAACAAGAAAACCAATAAGATTTTTACAGTGGCCCCTAAGGACAAAACACATTCAAAAGCAAAAGCATGTATCAAATAATATTAAAGATCCCAGACATAAACACTCTTCTTTCACTAATCATTTGTGTCTGATTTTTTTTATACAAAAAAAGTTAAAATACATTGTTAAAATCTAATCATCACAAATGACTCATCGAAACTTTAACTGCTGGACACAAGATGTCTCCTACTTAACTGAAAAGTCCATTTAGTGCATGTACATTGGAGGCTTCAAGTTTCCACATCACACTTGTATAAGTTGTGTACTGGACTAGGATCGGCTTCCAAACAAGCAGTAATGTCACAAATCATGCTCAAAGGTAGACCTCTTACACTTTTTGGTGAGCACAGAGAAACTTTCCCCCTCCAGTAGATGAATGTGAAAACAAACTCTGCACATACATCATTCTGCACAGTGAAGCTCAAACATCACAGTGAAGGAACAGAATGTGGTGCAATAAGTGGAGGGGGACTTTAAGGAAATGTGCTCCAAACACAGAAATGCTACAGACTGTAAAACACATTGAAAAGTAAAGCACAGACATTAAGAGAAATGCAACAAATGCTAAACCACATATACAGAAGTGAAAACACATTAAGACAAATGTGCTTTATTTAGTAATTTAGTATCTGTAGCATTTTTGGACTTGAAATGCATTATTTTTCATACTTGTGCTTTACTTTTTGTATGTATTTTACAATTAGTACCATTTTTAATTTGGAGTGCATTTCGTTTTTTGCATGTGTTTTGTATGTGTCCTTTGGGGCCCACGGCAGATTTTGTTTCAAAAACAGTGATCTAGGTTTTGTACCATAAGACAAAATAACTTCTACAACTACATCCTCTTGATAAAAGTGAGATGTTTCTGCATTTGACATCTGACAGAATATTCTTCACACAACTACATTTTATTATCTATGGATAGGTGTTCGCCCATTCCGACCCCGACCTCCCTGCACAAGTGAGTCTTGTCTTGACAAGTAGCCCGACAGGGTTTCAGTCAGGGATATCATGCTGCACTCATCTTCACAGCTTCTTTCATAATTGCCTGAAGCACACTGAGATCCAAGCATAAGTATTATCCCTCATAAGCCTAATAATCTCTGTAGAGAATCTAGAGGATGTAAACATACTATATTGTAACATGTATCCCATCAGGCATTTGGAAATCCATACTGTAATCTGTAAACCCTGATTAAGTACTGTGTTGCCTTCACTTGCTCAAAGAAATATTGTAATTGGGAAATAAAGGTACATGAAGGACTGAACAAAATACGAATGACTAGAAAATAGGGAGTTTTTAAAATAATAATGAAATAATAACACCTTTTAGTGTATTTTTGTTTAAAAGTTGACCTCAGTTACTCACTAAGCAGTATAAACTGTTGGTGATGATGTAGTAACACAAAGAATCCTTTTAAACCGTTGTCATTCTTTGATTTTGGGGCTTTAATGAACTAGTCTTACTGACCATCAAACTATTTCTTATCTCAAGTTGAAGTTGCTAAATTGGTGGAATCTGCACACAGACCTCCAGAATCACAAACAAAAAACCGGGATTACAGCAGCTATAATCAATATTTTTGTATTAGCAATGTACCTGTTTGTGAAAGGGGTCACCTGTAGTGATTAATCCACAAAGAATTATAACCTGAATGTGCAGTTCCCCTCGTATTTCAGCTCACTGTTTTTCCGCCCCGTGCAATTCCAGCAGCAGCAGGCAGCTGCTTACAGTGAAAAGATCTATGATAAACCAACTGTACATTACCTGCCCAGCACCAAAGAGCAGTCAGACAAAGTTAGCAAATAAGTGGTGAACATAGTGGAGCATTTAGCAGCTAAAGAGTCAGATATTATTTCCGGAAATTGGAGACTAAACAGAGCTAAAAAAAAAAAAAAAAAAAGTGAATACTAGACAGAACTGAGACTCCAAATCAATGCTAATGTTATTCTGTACTCTCCACACTTTCATCATATCAACTTAAAAAGGTGATAATGTCAGTATTGTGTTCACAGCTGCTTTCCACTGACTCCAAGTTCCACAACAAATCAGTATTTGCAGGTTTAAGTACACATTTACTGCTTGTAGAATGTCGCTTTTTTCCCTTTGATTTGACTAAATATCTGTATCCATTATACTGCAGCAAGAATGATGTTTGTTCCATCTGTACCGTAGATTATTAATGAACAAATACGCTACATGAAACGAATGGTGAAAATCGCTGCAGCTTTCTGTAAAAAAAAAAAAAAAAAACCTTGACTGCAAGCCCAAGATGAGATAACTCTGAGGCACAGACAGGCCAGCCTGGATTGTCTGCTGCATTTAAAGATGGTTGGGTGGAGCTGATGTGATTGGTCATTATTGAAGTCCATCTGCTGATTCTCTATTCCTCCTACTAATAATGTATTCCTCCAGCTCCCGGCTCTGCTGCCTCAGGATTAGCTTGCTCCTCTGGTCACCAAAATTGCTCAGATTAGTTGGTCACCCCCACTTGGTTCGTGAATTTTTTTCTTGTAATTGTGCCCAGTTTCAGGGAATTAAGCGGCCTATTTGTTTCTAGTCTCCTTTCCTAGCCCTTTGTCTTCTAACAGCGTGAAGAACATTTAAAGTCCTTCAGTGAGAAGTCTCATTTGGCTTTGTTCACTGGAGAGAGCTGCCTTTATATTGTGTTTGTTCAGTAAAGATATAAACTATTCACAGAGCCTTCATGCTCTGCTTAACTACCATAGCAAGCCAGCTAAATAGCCTAGTTCTGCATTACAAAAGTATGTTGTTAATAAATGGCCAAGCGTCAAGGAGAGGAGAACACTGAATGTGTCAAAAAGAAAAGGAGGATTTACAGGACAGTTATATTGAGTCTGGCTTCATAGAGGCGTTGGGCAAAATCAGAATTGAGTGTATCATTTATGGTGAGAAATTGGCGAACAAAAGTATGAAACCCTGCAAGTTCCAATTCAAGATGATTAAAAGGTTATAAAAATGTGCAGCCCAGGGCAAAAATGGACAAAAAGCTAATTACTCTGAAAGAGCTCCACACAAGGCAACACAAGGAATTCATTTTTGGTAAATTCAGTTTGGCCTTAACAATGGAAGCCAATACAGAGAAGTGTCAGGAAATCACCAACACAGTTAACAGCATTGAAGGTTGTTAGAACTGTCTAAGACATCAGAAGAAGGACAGATTTTTCCAGCCACACAAAACAAAAAGAGGTTTGTGTTATTCAACAGAAGGAAATGGGTCTGCTGGTAAATAAGAAGAGAGGTTGCTATTGGGAGTATTTCTGGATGTTCTGACATCATTGAGCACAAGAACTACAGAAGAGAGCCCTGGGTGGATCTGACACTCACGCATAGCCTGATATGTTCACAACAAAGATGTTAAGTAGAAAAGTCAGGCTTATTAATGAACAAAGCCAACCAAGTGACAATATTAATGCAGTGCCAGATGGAGCACTCATAGTCCAACAGTGCAAAAGAATGTTTGACGCTGACCTCTTTGAGATAAAGGAGGCCCTTCTACAAGTGGAAAAAGAACTGTTTTGTGAAATGCAAAGTCTGGAAAATTGAGAGAGAAAAGTTTTCTGAATATGTTCCAAAAAGGGACACTAAAGAGTCTACAAGTCAGCCTCTCACCTCCAAATGAACAAGCAAACAAAGATATAAAAATCAGAATGACAGCCAGCGTCCATCCCCCCAACCCTGCTGTACTCTGTGAAGCAGGTTTAAATACGGGCTGTTAGTCAATGTAAAATTTATTTTCTATTACTTACAGGCTGGTAAACTGTTGCTGCAGGCTTTTAACTTGCTTTACTGAACTCCCACTGACAAATCACACTTAATTTCCACTGAGGAATAAAAATGATTAACTGGCAGAATTGCGGATTGGATTTTCCATTATTAATTGGTGTGTGTAATGCCTGCATGGCATTTTTCCAGCATCTGAGCCAATTGGAAATGTGCTTGTGGTATAGCTTCTTATGTACAGTATCAGTATTTACAATGCTGTTTTATTTTCTGTCCCCCGTCTTTTTAGATGGTTTAGTTTAATTGGATTTTGTGATGTGTGATGTTTAAACAAAAGCCAGTTGAGCTGCAACAGAATTTTATTTTGTACGAGACTCAAAGTCACACTTAACTTAAACAAATCTGCACAATCTGCAAAATATCTGCAAGACTTGCTATTTTAAAAAACATCTAAAAACCTATCAGTAAAGAAGTGTATTATTTAATAATGTAAAAAGAGAAAACTATAAAAAGAAAAAAACACTAAGCCATTTAAGAGAAATCACAGAGTTTATAGTGTTTGTTTCAGCAGAGCACTGAAGCTGCTTTCATTCATACTAAACCTTCAATGGCTCATTCAGCAGCTGTGTGGTTACTAGCTGACTAGTAATAACCAATCATATTCATGCAGGTGTTAAATGCAGCCTTTATAATCTGACACTTCTTACAATTGCTCTTGATTTGTTCATGCCAAACCCAGCAGCTCCCTTCACCACCTCAACTTCTTAGTTACTGTATGTGCGTACGACACATTTGGTATTGTTAGATTTGACGATGATGTAATGTTGATGTGGGACTGATGTTGGGAGGGAGATTAGGATTACATTCAATCCCGAGAATCAATTTCAAATCATGATGGACAATTTCCCCAGTCATTGATGAGAATATGGTCATCAAAGTCATGTAGCTGTTTTGCTTTGCTGTTGCATGCTAAAACCTGAGAATGTTTGTTGGCTGACATTTGGGTGCAATAACAATATCCAAATTGAGAACAATTATGACGTTGTTTAAAACTGTCGATAAAATGGCATTATTAAACTGCTTCCATCAAACCAAATAAATCCTTTTCTGCCTTATAATTAAGCACTATCTTGACACCTTTTATGAAACATGTGCCTGGGTTTTGTTTACTATATCTGGTGATGATGATTCTGTGTGTCTTCTTCCTTGTCTGAAAATTTGGGTTCAGAACCATGTAAGTCAGGAGATATGATAAAAACATGTTTGCTGTTTCCTGCGTGTGTGTTTTTGTGTAGAATGCTTTATAAACCTAGACCAAACAGAGAGGCTGTTGCTCTCCTCAGCTTAAAAGGCATAACTTGCAAGTGTTTTGAATAAATAACAGAAAAACATTCTCTCTTTGTGAGTATTTTATTTAATAGAAAAAAAAGGGCATATTGTCTAATGTACTTTTGGCTGTTGTGGATACGTGATTATGTGTGATATTGCTTCTCCTGGGTTGTGAACATTGATGCCTGTGGAAGGTCCAGTGATGGTGGTACACTGGCCAACTTGCAGAACACCTGGAACCAAACATTGCCCCTGTGACTAATAAGAATAAGAATAAGAAATACTTTATTAATCCCAAGGGAAATGGAAGTGTCACAACAGCAACATCCAGCACACATCACACACAACAGAATAAAATAAAATAAATAGTTAAATAGTAAAATAGGAAAGGTTGTTATTATACATTGTGCAGTAATTATATATGTAGTATATAATAAAATGAGTAGTGAGATAAATAAAAAATAGTTATCCATTATGCAATGATTATAGTATATAATGAAATATGAAAATAAAATAAGAGTAGAATTATTATTATATGCTGTGCAATGTGCAATAGAAGTATTTTTTATTATTATACATTCTACAGAACGATAATAATAATTATGTAGTGCAATTCTTAACCAGTTATTAGTTATTTGTGAGAAGAGGGAAAGCATAGGGTGGAAAGCGTCAGCCTAATCCCATGTTGCGGCAGAGAGAGGAGAAGTTGTAAAGTTTGACGGCCACCGGCAGAAATAGCCTTCTGTGTCGCTTGGTGGAACATTTGGGGAGATCAGTCTGTTGCTGAAGGTGCTCTTCTCTTTAACAAGCCTGTCGTGGAGGGGATGGGAGGTCTCGTTTAGGATGCTCACCAGACTGGTTAGCATCCTCCTCTCCGCCATAACCCCCAGGAAGTCCAGCTCAATTCCACCTCCTATAATGGGTGATTGATGGAGACAGGGGTCAGAGTAGGCTTAATCCTGTGGAAGTCCACGACCAGCTCTTTTGTCTTGCTGACATTTAGCCGCAGATGGTTCAGGCTGCACCACTCAATAAAGTTGTCCACCAGGCCTCTGTATTCTGCCTCCTGTTGATACACACCACGATGGCAGAGTCATCTGAGAACTTCCGAAGGTGGCATGATTTCCAGTTGTACCTTAAGTCGGAGGTGTACAGGGTGAACAGGAAGGGAGAGAGGACAGTCCCCTGGGGGGGCCCTGTGCTGCTCAACGCTGTCTCTGACAAACTGCTCCCCAGTCTCACATACTGTGGTCTGCCAGTCAGCTAGTCTGTTATCCAGGACACAAGCAGAGCATCCGCCAGAAGTCAAAGAGCATGACTCTCACAGTGCAGATGTTCTGGAAGACTCCACAGAGCTGTTCAGCACATCCCTTAAACACCTCTGCGCTCATGCCATCAGGGCCTGCAGCTTTGCCATTTTCAACCATTGTGATGGTTGGGGGGGGGCAGTTCCAGATACAGGGACCTGAGAAGGGTTGGAGGGGGGCTGCATGGTGATTTGGGGAGGTATGAATGGTCAAGGGGTTGGGAGGTGGGAGGACAAGGGCTCCAGTGTGAAACGTATTGAAAAACAGGTTTAACTCATTGGCCCTAACCATGCTGTCCTCTCTCATATGGCTGCTGGTCTGATTGTAGCCGGTGATTCTCCTCATGCCATTCCACACTTCCCTTATGTTGTTCTGTTGCAGCCTGTACTCCATCCTCCTCCTATAGGCGTCCTTGTCCTTGTCATTAAGGAGGGCCTTTATGTCTCTAGTAATCCAATGTTTGTTATTCAGGAAACACTGTACTGTGTGGGTAGGGATGACATTGTCCACGCAGAAGTTATGTAACCCATAATGCAATGCGTGAGCTCGTCGAGTACAGTGTACAGTACGAGAGGGGCTAAACTGGATAAAAAGGTCTTGAGATTTTCAAATTTTCTGTTGCTGTAAACACAGTTTGAGGGCTTTTTTGGAAATGGGGTTGTAAATAAGCAGAATGGAGCATTATCATGGGAAATGTCTGACAGTATATGTTGTGTGAAAGAATCGTGTGCCATAGGCAATCAATTGTTACAAGTCAAGCTAAATAGAGCTACAATTTAGTATGTATGATATTACATTTTTGGTTTTGTTTAGAGACCAGAGTTAATGGCTAATGATATGTGCTGCTAAAAAAAAATGTTAGCTTAGAGACCACAACATATACAAGTAAATCTAAATATAAACTGCAGGAGACCAGCATATCTCCATTTGCCTTCATGCCAGTAGTTAAGCAGAAACGCTCCTGTTTTTATAGCAGACTTCGCAGTGCATCTGCTGATATGTGCAGTAGCTGCTATGACTACACCACTTCAGTCTGTAAAACAATAATCCTCTCTGTGGCTTCACAGATGATTAAAACAGATCTGACACATTTCTAATATATTTAATTACACAATGTGCGTTTGGTTCACATGTTTGTTCCTAAACTACAGATACATGCATTTGAGAACAAACATATGTATGAGGACATAAAGTATACAAAGCTCTTTTGTTTCCACCTACTCACACACACATTTTCTGAGCATCTCACACAAACAGGCACACACACTCGGGATCACTTTCTGTTAGACTTCCAGTACAAGCCAAGCCTGCTTTTCTCTTGGCTTGGTTAGCTGGGCCATGAATTATTTGCTGTGCTGCAACAACCCCTGGTAATATGATGAGCGCACAGCTGACTGGGCAAAGCACTTTCACACACTAATACAGATGTAGAAACCTGCACATGTGGAAACACAGACTACAATCCACAAGCTAATACACACATATGCAGAAAGATGCCTACCTAAATGCATTTCTGTGTGTGTGTGTGTGTGTGTGCGTGTGTGTGTGTGTGTGTGTGTGTGTGTGTGTGTGTCTGCATGGTCACACACTAATTGCAGCAGACCCCACACAGGGCAGATGGCTGCAGAGATGAGAGCTGACAGCGACAGGCTAAGCAGGCTTTTAGCCTGGGTGTGGTTAGAGTCAGGAGACATACATTTAGTTATGTGCATAAGCTTTCAGCATGAATATGATCAGAGTGTACAAAGACACTGTTTGAAATGTGAAGACATCCGTCCCCCAAATTTACATTTAACTGCTCAGATGATGGACAGTGAGCAACAGATGAAACACATTTCAGCTGGCACAAATTCTTCTCGACAAACTGGTGTT
Source organism: Scomberomorus guttatus (assembly GCA_038419695.1). Taxonomy (NCBI): domain Eukaryota; kingdom Metazoa; phylum Chordata; class Actinopteri; order Scombriformes; family Scombridae; genus Scomberomorus; species Scomberomorus guttatus. The sequence continues at coordinate 28,264,048 of CM076452.1, forward strand.
TTTATTGCAGTAAATACCGAGGTGAAATATCAATTCCTCATTAGACTTCTGCTCTAATAAGGTTGCTTACTTGTCTGTTTGTGAAAGGTTAATTAAAATCATAATCCCAGAGATTTGCGCCCTGCTCAATCTCGGAATACCTGTGATTACCAGTAGTAAAAGCAAACACATTTACATAATGCAGAACTCTGAGTTCCATTCAAAAGACACGCATAACCAGCAGCAAAGGCAGCAAATATGCCTTGATTAGCTAAAAAATGCAAAAAAACTAAAGCAACTGGATATGCACTGGTTTTTGTACTCCCCATCACATCCAGTACATGTATGCATTGTTTCCTGTAAATCCTGCAGGAAAGATGGGCTCCACCACCAATAAAAACTACTATAAAGAGGTGATTACATAATATAAGCACACTGAATGGCTATTGCCAAAAACACCAGGAATTATATTTTTAAAAAGAGGACTTGATGTAATGAAAATCTTAAGGGTTATGACTTCAAAGGACTACATAAACTGTCAGAGCTGTTGATGTTGCTATTAATGAAGCGTAGCCTGCAAGCTAAAGCAGCCAACTAGAGTCCACCACGCATGGCTTACTCTTCTCCCCTCTCCTGCTCACTCTCTTGCTGCTGTCCTATCACTCAGTTTAAAGCTATGCTAACACTTGCTGACACTCTTATAGCATTTCAAAGCCCCACTCCCCCCCTCAGCATCCACCTCAGCCACTGGGTTTGGCAATATTTTACCCACACTACCAGTGTGTCTCAGCCACTTTGGTGGGAGTTTGCTCCTCTGACTTTTCATCAATACCAGCAGGTCGACACTTTTGGTTCAAATGAAATGTATTAATACCTGGATGGTCTGTGATCAAATTAAGTATGAGGATGAATTGTAGCAAATAACATTTGTAATAACACAGCACCATCATCAGGCCAAAATTTAATCCAAAGTCCAGTATTTTGGTTTACTAATAACATTTCCATCAGCCTCAGCTGTACTTTGTGTTTAATGCTAATTAGTGAATGTTAACATTCTAACACGCTAAACTAAGATGGTGACCATGGCAGGTGACCTGCTAAACATCAACATGTTACAATACTGACATTAGAATTTAGCACAGTTGTGCTAAAGTACAACTCGCACTGTGTACCCAAACAGAACACAAAGTGAATTTAACTTTAACTTTACCATGTAAAGTGACTGATTCTGCCAATATAACAACTCATATTAATTCAATAATTATAGACTAACAGTAGCAGTATTATTCAAATATTAAATGTATTGATTAACTCTGTCAACACAGCGATATTTATTGATTGACTAATAAACAAATATAGCCTATAGCTCATTGATTCAACAAACACCGCTTATTGCTTGAAGCCTCTCCTCAGCTCTCAGATACAACACATGCACTGTTCTCCTTTTATTCGCAATGTCTGAGTCTTCATTTCTCTTTGCAGACAGACGGACTATTTAAGTGTGATCAGGTGAATTTAATATGAAAAGCTGACAATCGATAGCCTATTTGATCACACACAGACTCTAGCCTGAACATTTTACTCGCCAATATGCTGCAGTTTTACAGAAAAGAAAGTAAACAACGGACTTTGCACACAAATATCTAAAGCTGCGACAAAGCACAGGTGGGTACTTCCTTAAAACATCAAAATAAAAGCATCTCTGTATGTAACTGGAGACAATGTATTTTCAGCATCTTCTTCATAGTAATATTGAATAAATACCATAACCAGGTTTCCCATTAATTTTCACATTTTCTGTAAATACTACGTGTAAGATGCTGAGTGTGTGAGAGAAGAGAGTCAGAGTTAATGCTGTCTCAATGCTTTATTGGCATTAACCTACAGCTAACTCTGCTAACATCGATGCAGTACAGTAACTCTGGAGGAATACAGAGGCCAACTACGGAAACTTACACACGTTGCATAGAGCGCAACTCACAACAACAACACTACATTACATTACGTTTTTAACATTTCTTTGATATAGCTACTATTCAAACAACTAAACATGAATTGCCTTATTTAAAGTGGCAATCTCAAAGATCTCCATTTCGTTCTCAAGATTGCCACTTTAATTACTTTAAACCCAACAAGTCACAGTCACATCGCCATGTACGGCTCATGAAAACAACTGTAGGCATGTCTGAAAACAACTGTGGGCATGTCCCTGTCTCTTCTACAGTGTTTAACGCAGGGCAAAAACAAAAACAAAAACCCAACGTGTTATTTCCTGTCCTGAGAGTGGAGCCTGCACTGGATGCGTCCCCGCAGAGGAAACCTGCAGGCAGACCCCTCGTGAGTTCTGAGAACAGTCTAGAGACTAAGCAGAACACAAACACACACAGAGACACAGATGGTATGTCTGTTGATAGTTAGCTTATAGCTAACGTCTGTACAGTCAGTACATCAGTGTGTGTGGTGAATAAACACAAAAGGACACATGCAGGTGGATGGCATGAGGCAAAGATTCACTTCGCTTCCTGTGTGAACACACTTCGTCTTGTTAATGCGTCTTTAATACCTCAAATATTAATCTTGGTTATGAATGAGCCCCTAAACCAGTTACCTTGCATTGGAATGATCTGAACTGAGAAAAATTGGTTAGATACACTATTTGCATTTTTAAATGGCAGGGCTTGATCCTAAGCATATTGATATATACTGTATGTGCAAGGAAAAGCATTCCAGTTTTTGTCAGGCACCAGTAAACATTGATATTATGCATACAGACACTATAACCAATAGATGCATGTCTTCATGTATGAATAATGCCTGTGCCTGGTGGCCTATCTAATTACATAAGAGGAAAAATGTGGCGGATAAGTATTGATCTATGAGGCCGCATTCATTTTCATAAGCAAGGGCACAAACACGCGCGCACGCACACACACACACACACACACACACACACACACACACACAGCTATGCATGCTATAATAACACATGCTTAAAAATGAATGCACACATTCCTGCAAGGATACAGAGAAGGGTAAACCTGCCTGGACTTAACTCACCTTCAAATTGATTTTAACTCATATTTGTGGTTGTTTGCCTTCTGAGGAGCAGCAATCACCTTTTTTAAAATTTATTTCTACACCACTGCACATAGATGCACACATACTAGCAAAGACAGACAGACACCTACACACCTTGAGGCAAAATTCCTTTGCAGACAGAACATAGAGACAAGAGCCTCTGCTGATTTGAATAACAGCATAGCTATGAATTACAGCTCACATATGAAACTACAAATCAAAGCAGCGGTTAGAAGCGGGGAGTGATTACCCTTTTGGGCAGAGAGGTGAGAGCGAAGGAATAAATAGACTGGATAAAAAGGGGCAAAATATGGTAGAAACAGCAGTGTGTAGGTGAAGGGGAAAGCTAGACAGCACTAACTAGAAGAAGATTGTGGATAGATGGAGGGGATTTGTGTGAAAAAGAATGAGAAGAGAGAGGGGAGATGGAGACAGAATGAGATGGGTCAAGGATGACATATAGAGAGAACAAGTGAGAGCGGGGAGAGTGTGAGTGTTGGAGACAAAGGAGTATATTTATGTTATTGGTATGCGGCAGGGCCCAGAGGAACAGGCTTTAGTCATATTGTTTTTCTTCTTCCTCTAGTGGCTGTAATATCCTGACAAGTGTGTAAATCCTGCATTTAATTGTCTGGCTGACAGTAAATTCTCTATAAGGGAAACTCCACCGTAGAGAGGATCACTCAGTTAAAACAAAGTCAAAGCAGTAAGGTCCCAAAGACAGTGTTACACCTCTGTCTGCTGGCGTCAGTCTATTTCCCTGATTTCCAGTTCCCTTCACTAAGACTAGAAAATTGCAGTAGACTCATTTATTTCAAAATGTGTCTTTATGTTAGAGGACGTAACAATAGAGGAGAGATGACAGAAACAAGGGAAAGAGACATGAAGCAAAGGTCCCCTGTCGGATTCAAACATGGTAGGAGTCTTACAGTCACAGTGCAACAGAAGTTATGAGTGTCTTTAGCCTCTGTACTGTGACGTATTTCCCAGTGAAACAGAATATGGCACCCCTTTTCTTAAGCAACATAAAAGGGAAGTTTTAAATCAAGTTGAGGTGAAAGGGCTACACTAACATACCAAAAGAAAGAAAGAAACAACTAAGAGTCTCCACCAGGGGTCAGCAATTAGGATTTTTCATTGGGGGGCCGTTAATCAGTGCAGTGGAAACACAGGTCTGTTTCTTTTGTTCATTTCTTTTAATTCATGTTAGAATAAAATTGATTTTAACACTGTTTAGTATTGTATCTGAGGGAAGATGTCATTTTGTCACTAGTAAGTGAGGGCTAACGGAGTTACAGCTTATTTTCTCATTTGGCTAAAAGTGACTCATAAGTGAATATATTAGCTGTGTTGCAGCTCAGGACTGGAGACGTACTTTATCGCTTATTCACAGACAATAAACAGCACCCTGCTTCATTTATCGTTGATTGAAAGTTATGTTGTTGTTGGCTTAGAAAAAATGTCATCAACACCTTTTCTGTCAGACTCCCACCTATTTGTGATTCATTGGGATTTACACAAGCCTTGTGTTTATTTAATTATCTACAGTAGATTTGTGAACAATTAAGGAAAAGTTTTGATGCAAACTATGAAAGTCAAAACTTCTGCTTTCATCAGGGGGACAAAGTTTTAAAATTTACTTGTTAGATTACACTAGTCTGCTACTACAGCTTTATTATTATGATGACATTAAAATGTATATTTGCTTTTACATTAGCATTTTTCCACCATGGAAGTAAGGTAACATTAGCTTGCATAGGTGAGCTAACAGTAACAGCTAACAGGCCAGGTTGCTACCAGCTAAAACTGATGAGCATTGCTATCTTTCTGGCTCAAATTGGAATATTTTTATAGCCTAGCTATCCTTGGGTTAGGGATACTCTGGGCAATTGTTTGGGCAATATTGCAAAAGCAGATATCTCAATATCTGTAGCATTTATTATATGGCCATTTCTTATTGCACAGATACATTATATGGTATATATTTTCCGTACAACTCATTTTAATTCATTACCAGGTATGTTGCCATGTCATGTTGCCCAAAAGATTACCTAATGTATGTTCTCAAGTCCACGTTGCTTTATTTTCTGTTATATGTCTTCAGACCACCATATGAATGTTGACTTCAAGTCATCATTGCTTTATTCTGATGTTGATTGCTTTATACATGATGTTGTCTTCAGACCATTATAAATGTTGACCTCAAGTCATCATTGCTTTATTCTCTGTTATATGATGATGTCTTCAGACCATCATATGAATGTTGACCTCAATGTCCAACATTAAAGTTTTAAAATGTCTACTACTATAGCTGTATTATTATAATGATATTAAAACATATCTGCTTTTGCAATATTTCCCAAAAATTGTCCAGAGTATCCCGAACCTAAGGATAGCAGCAGACAAAGTAATATTATAGGCAGCTGATGTTAAACAGTACTAGGAGTTGCCTCAGCATATTGGACAGATGTTTGACCCTAACTCTCACTGTTGCTTACTACTTGCAACATTGGCCATACAATTGCTGAATGTGTCATTACCCTAAACTCCACCAACATCAACAACTGAGGGATGTTTATGGTTAGTTAGCTAAAGCTAGATATTTAATTAGTGCCTTTTAAATATGAAAATAAATCAAATGTCTTTTTCAGTCAACTCTTATTTATATTTACAGTAAACATTAACATTGGTTAATATTGGCTTTGTGGCTTGCTAGCTTGCTCATGTTTGCTAGCTAGCTAAGTTTTAGCTTTTTTTTAGCTAGGCATGCTATAAAAATATCAACATGTAAATATTAATTTCAGATTGTTTCAATTTGAGCCAGAAAGATAGCAATGCTCATCAGGTTTGGCTGGTAGTAACCTGGCTAACTGTTAGCTCACCTATGCAAGCTAATGCTAGCTTACTTCCATGGTGGCAAAATGCTAATCTAAAAAGCCAATATGCATTTAATATCCTCATAATAATAAAGCTGTATTAGCAGACTAGTGTAAACTAATAAGTGAATTTGAAAACTTTCATGTTGGTCTCACCTTGTAATTTGCGCATTTTTGCACAGCCGTTTTTATGGTTTTTACCTTCTTTTTTAAAAAGGTGTTGGAGGCATCAACAGCAGGGCTCTTTGTAATGACATCCTTAATTTAGACAATCAGTGAAAAAAGTGCAAGTCACAGCATCCCACAACACAAAGCTGGCAACATTATCCCCAGTGTACAAAGATATAAGCTACATACAGAAAGTAACATGTGGACTACATTAGGCATAAAACCATTATTACTCAGAACATAAAAGGCACATGGCAGAAAAGGTGGAACCATGCCGTTCAACACATAAATCCATCTACTTTTCACTTTCACAATGTATTTTAACATCACCAGCTCAAAATTTTGATACAATCATTTCCCTTTGGTTCCACCTTGGAATATGGTGTAAATGGAACTTGCCGAAAACTAATAAATCAGTTGGACTCTTATATGTAAGGCGTAGAATACATGTGTGGCCTTTTCCAGCAGGCATATCTGGGCATTTGTGGAAAAGAAGATTTTACCACCACAGTTATAGAACCACTATGCCACTGGGTTCCTGCATGGGACAGGTAAAGGGGAAGGGAGGAGGAATGAGAGAAATGGAAAGAGAAGGTCAAATGGTATTATCAGGGTAGGGAACCAGGTCTTTGTTACCATAGTTGTTTAACTGAGTTGTTTACACCATGTCCAAATATTTGTTTTGCCATTTCATGACTCCAGTGGATGTACTCTTGCTTAGTGGTGAACCTATCCCATACCTGCCCAGTGTGGCAGGGTCGGTGGGAAGTATTAATGGGATTAATTATTTATGTTTTCTTGTTGTTCCTGTTCCAACAATGTTAGTAGTTGTATTTGGAAAATAAATGTGAGCATCTGGAAAGGTGGAACTGTCTTTCGTGTATAATGTTTTCCGATTCATCATGATCTTCATATTACGATGAATTGAGTTGTTTTTTTTATAAACAGATTTCAAGAAACCAGTTAATTGCTGCTCCAGGGCAGATTTAGGTTTAGGTTCTCAGGAAGAGCATAGACTTTCCCACAAAGCTCCAGTCATGCAGCTTCCTGGAGTGCTAATGCCACGTTCTTATCATAAGGGATAGATGTTAGGGTTGGGAAAAATTCCCATGTTATCAACTCGTGATCAAAAGGATTGTATGATTACAGAGTTGGTTGTGTGAGGATTAAAATACTGTGACTTCTACTGACTGAGGGATCAATTTTTGTTTGGTTATAGAAGCACTTCCATATTATTAAGTGCCAAGTTGGAAATATCTGAGTTTTCAGAAAAATCTGAGTTTCCTAGTCGTAATTACTGTATGACTTGGATGTTAGGTAAGTCTGAAACTTGTAATTACGATTACTCCAATGACATGAACACGGAATTAGCTACATGGCAATTGAGTCAAAATTTGGATTCATTTTTGTTCATATTATAGGTTCACTGGCCTTTACAGTTGACATGTGTTAATCCCCTTACTGTATTGTATATTGCAGCAAACCCTGTGGCTAAATGACCTACTGTACTATTACTCATGAGAAAGCAGCTGACCTTTGACCAAACTGGCCCCCAACTGACATCACCTGATATACTCTAGCTGAAAATACAGAGGAGTCATCCTCTGTTATAACAGCAGTGCTAGATATTTTTCCTTTTTAAGAGAGTGTGCTTGTCCACCACTATCAGGATTTTTTTTTTTTTTTTTGCCGGTAGCTGATCATAGTGGGTTGACACAGGAATGAGAACTAGGAAGAGATCAAGCTGGTTATTTATTTGTTGGTTATTGGTTGTGGTGGGTCAAAGGTGAAAGAAACTACACACACGGGTTCTGTGGTACAATCAGGGGTTAAACTGGGCTGGGGCTGTCCAGGGCTCAGCCCTAGCACATAGGCCATCACTACGCTCTTCTATATCATCAGGGGATGCTGAACTTTGCACATATTCAACAATGTATATATTTTTACAAATTTCTTGGTCTTAATAATAAATAAATATATATAGCATCAAGCAAAAATGGCTAAACATGGCTCAGTTCACATGCAGCATACTGTCCCATTTACTGAAAATATAATAAATGTTAATAAATGTTCAGTTTTATGAACAGGGACAGACATAAAACACAGAACTGCCTGCTGTGTTCAGTTCATACGCTGTCAGGTAAGATTACTGTCTGTTTTCTCTAAACGCAACACAGCCCAGTTTCACTTTAAGCTAGCTAACAGCCTCATGTTAGCATCAAGCTAGCTATGAAGCAAGAACAAAACTGGAAATTAGATTTTGTATTCAAAATAAAAACAGTAATATATGAACAAAAATACATATTCGAAACATAATTTAATGTCTATGGAAATGTTTAATTTGATATGTATGTATTTTTGCTAAATAACAGCCAAAGATATTATTTTAACCATACAAACTGAAGTGTTTGTTGTATTCATTCGAACTTGACTCTCGTATATAATAAAAGTATCTAGAATGACTTTGATTAGAGTTTTACTGCTCAGAGCAGAGGGTTGCCTCAACTTGTTATATTTTATTTACAGTTTGTCAAATGATATCAATCGGATTGCACACACACACATGCACCAGAAGAGGCTCGTCCATAGAGGCAGAAGAGGGTGCTCTTCCTCCATTTTTGAGAGGCAAGAGGGTGATGATTGAAATATAAGAAAGAGTAATGAAATAAACCATTACCAAATCTCAGTATCATTTCTAAAATAATTTTCTCTCTTCTTTGGAAGGAATCCATTACTGAAATTCTGATTATGCTTCAACAGTGACACCTGCAGGACAGGCAAGAGGGGAAAGAGCAGTGTGTGTGAAGTGGTGGTGGGGGCAGAGGAGGACGGGCTCCTGCTGGCCTCCTCAGGGCGGAATCTCTTATATCAATTTAATGTACTTCATGCTAATCTATGATTGGCCAAAACACATAAAATGACACTCCAAGGGAGGACATCCTCCCTAACCAATCAACAACCAGAATACAATGTTGACATCGCATTGGTCCAATGACAGTTTCCAAATTTCATCTTCAATTCTCTACCACTGTATGCGGAAAAAACAATAAAGTCATACCATATTAGAAAAGAGATTATAACATGCATATTGCAAATTACTTTTAAACACATCACTAAATAATTACATTTTATTTAGTCCAAATTTCCTTTTTACAGATTAAGCAGTTACATTTTCCTTTTTTATCAAGCAGTAGATAGCTACTTGCAACACAGCAGTTAGCTTGTTGTAGCAGCCCAGAAGAACTGTTAAGGACTATTGTTAAGCTAATGGGAGAATGGATTTGGACTGGGAGGCACAGCACCGGCAGGACCCCGCCAGAGACTGGATGGAGAGTTCCACTTTGCTGGCGCAGCCTCAGGCATCGCTGTCTCAGCTGTCCTGGCTGGACCCCTGGCTGGTTAACCAGCAGCAACAAAGTTCTGTTAACAAACAAACAAGGTGAGTCAGATACAGCTTCTCTCTCCTTCTCTCTCTCTGTCTCTTTGGTCGCTAATTTCTTCTCTGATGGTTAAATGTCTTTCTGTGGCTGTTGTGTGAATTTATCAGCAAAGACATGATGTGCTGTTGGTAGTTTGCCTGTTGAAGAGTTACAGTGAGCTGTCTGGACTCACATGGAAAGAGTCTGATTCATTTGGAATTCATCCAGTTTTTAATTAAGTGGTTGTTCAGTCACCTGTTGATGTTGCATGAGTGTGCAGGAGGTCTGGCTGCTTGCTTGTGAGAATTTCTTAATTCTTGTTCATTTATAAGCTGAGCTGTATATTGAGTAATAAGCTTAATGTAACTTGAATTAAAGACTTTTTAAATACTAAAAGCAACTAGAATAACAACAGTGTTAACATGTCAGCTTTGTAGGCTATTTTTTGTATGTCCTGCATATAGATAAGAGTGTGTAAGTCATGTATTTGATACATGCATTAATACTTTTTGATGTGAACCTGCACTTTTAGATCTGTGAATGTTTTTAGTGTTCAGTATTTCTCCCGCTGATGTGCTGAATACAACATGTGATATGTTGTCTGTTTTTGATGAGAACATAAATCTGTTGTCACAATAGAACAATACTATAAATTTGAAGTTAATTTTGTTGAACTTTGTTGGTAAAATGACACATCTGAACCACTGCAGGGCTAAAATGAGCGCTTCTTTGTTTAGAAACAATATGTATAAATGTCTTTAAAGCAGCAGCCTTTTCACCACTCAGGGGTTTTTGTTTTATTGGCATATAAAATTTCCCCCCCTCTGATTTCAGCTGGTGGGGGACAGTGATATAGTATGATGTGGTTTGTTGTAAGATTCCACGTTACGTTCTGTTTGAATATGTGTTGCTATAATTCAGCAGGTTATGCTATAAATGATGTTGGTGTATGCTGTTTTAAAATCTTGTTCCATCTGCCCCTTTTTAACTTTGAGCACCTGCCACAGTAAAGGTCTCTGCACAGTCCTGCATTTGAACATAAGAACATTTCATAACTTGAACATAAGAAAGTAGAGATAAGTAGCCAACTAGTGTAAAATAACATGACACCGTGTGCTGGTTTTCCTCCTGTCCTCCCCAGTTTTTTGAGTCACTAGCCACCACTGATGTGCACCCATGGCAACCTTAAAACCACAGAGTCCCCCCACATAAGAAATCCCAGTTTAAAGACAGAGCCAGTCATTCTGGAGAAAGATTGCTGATATTTGAACTAAACACCCAAACAAAATACACCCCTCCCTTCGTGCTCCTTCAGAAGCTCCGCCCCCCAAATTCATGGACACGCATTGCCAAGGCAACGACCAAAAGAGAGAACGATGCGTCAGCTGTAGAGTCTCTTCTGTTCTTCTCACACATCATCACGAGCGGAAAACAAATTTTGTCTCATGTGAGCACAACAGTCCATCCACACTCTCCGCCTCTCTGCAGCCTCCACACTTCTCACTCCACCTGCGTTCAGCGTCTCTGTCCACAGAAGCAGCCGTCTGTCAGCTGCAGCTCCTGGAGAGCTGAGAGGACAGCGGCCACACAAACTGCCTTCACCAGGCTGACTGACAGCAGAAATTTACTGAACCGAAACAGTTTACATGTTGGCTCCACAGGAAGAAATCAACAGTGTTTGTATTTATTGATTCATTGATACAGTTAATAAGTTGAAAACACATATACAGCAGGATATTTGTGTGATTTAAACAAACGTGACTAAACGTGACAGAAACAGACTCGTTGAGTAAAAAAACGTGGGGGGTCTCTGTGAGACTGTCTGGGATTCAGTGTGGATTGATACATTTAATAAGATGGAATCGTGTTGTGTGGCTCACTCCCAGCCACTGTGTTTACATGCCCATTTACAGAGCCAGTGCTGTGTATGAACACTGGATTGTTTTTTCAGTGCACACACAGACCAGACAGCTAGCAGACCGTGAGGAGATATTTCCTGAATTTGACAAAAATTGTATTGGATTAGAATCACTGACTTTACCTTTAACTCCTGGGTACAATCCTGTACTAAATGTCCAAAAATACCATACAAGTCTCTGAGTACCACAGGACTTTACCACAGAAACATGGGATATCAGTACCACAAAACCTCTGGCACAGTACCACAGAGTTTTTGGTACAGTATCATAGAACCTGTGGTACAATCCAGGGGTAAACGTCTCAAAACACCACACAAGTCTCTGATTAACACAAAAAATACTCTAGGAATTATCACAAGAACACAAAAAGTACCACAGAAATTAACTCAGGAACATGGGTTATCCATACAACAAAACTTTTCCCTTTGCACTTGCAAAGTATGAAATACAACCCTAAGCAAAAATAAACTAACAATTTAAAGAATTAATCTGAACTAGACTGAAGCACATTATAGATCATTTGTTTAATGTTTGCTAAATAAATGAGAACTCACTGAAATTACCTTGTTCTTGGTCACCTCCCACAGGCTGAAAAAGAGAGACAAGGGAAAAATCTTATTAAGATATACTGTACCAATTTTAATAACACAGAGAATTAGAGAAATTACTTATGTTGATTAAGGAACTGTGTTAATGCTGCTTTAACCTATGAATGTGATTGAATTTAAATATAGTGTTCAGTTTAACAGAGCCAATCAGTGACTTACCTGCACTTTTTAGCTGGTTAGGTAACTTGTGGTGATAATTTAGGTGAATCTCCACTTATAAATATTAATTGTTTTGTTGGTAGTGTATGAGACATATTTCAGTGACCCACTGTTGAGCCGGCTTTGTATGTTATGCACAGTATTTAACAAACATTTAAGAGAGAGTTGCCCTAATGATCATCTCATTGACTTCCTTATACAGTGGAAACCGCTATAGTGATCACATCTGACCGGGTCAAATTGATCACTATAAGTAGATGATTATTATCTTTATTTCTCATGCAGATTACTATCTAATTGACATTTGTATATTAGAGCTGGTGATGAGACTGATAAGAGATGTACAACCCTGCCATGAGGGAGGACAAAAACATTACTAGAAAGAGGGATGACATTCCTCTTCACTTGATAACATTAAAAGTAAAGTTAGGCTTTGCTGTTGGCTTCCTGACTCATGAGAGAGAAAGAGAGAGAGAGAGAGAAGCAGTGGTCAAGTGAGCTAGAGAGTAGATGAGGAGAGTGAGCAGCGGTAGTGAGAAAGCCAGTGACTGAGAGGAATAAAATATTATTTTCTGATTGTTTCACGGTGGTTACAAATAAACACTCCTGCACAAACCTGCGGAGATGCGCCACAACGCCGCTGCAGCCGCTAAGTAAATATCATGGGATCATGGGAATAATATTTAAAAAATATATAGAATTACTGTTGTTTTAAAAGTTTTTTCCATATGTTGTCATGTATGAAAAGATCCAAAATGTATACTGTAAGCGGACTACTTGATTACTATAAGCAAATTATTTAAACAGCATTTGTATAGGAATGATTCTGTCCCAAGCTTTTTGATCCATATAAGCGGTCAATCACTGTAATTGTGATCACTATAAGTGGTTTCTACTGTAGTCCCAATGGTCATAATACTAGATAGCACGGGTAGATCAATTTAAGTTCAGGTTGACTTGTTATGGTTTTCCCTGCAACAGTTATAACCATTGAAATGGTTATAACTGTTATATTTTAGTTAAGTGTTAAATAAAATAATATTTAGACAAGACAACTGATGTTTCTGTCAGTAGGAAGTGGTCAAAAAGCACATATAAAAAAGACTGACATTTGAACACAGGACCTTCTTGTTGTGCTTATTAATGTCTTTTCATGCTCACAGATCCTAACAGGAATAATGACTAAACTAATGGTGGGTTTGTTTATTTGTATTGTCTTTCGGCAGTGGCAGTGTCTCTTGGTTTATAATACACACTGCTGACTAGAAGGTTCCTTTCATGCAGGCATAGAACATTTATATGTTCAGGTGCAAATTTCAACAGAAGACAATGCCAAGTGTTTGACAAGTTTAGAGAAAAATCATGGGAGCATAATTTTGTCAATATATGCCAATTAAAAACCACTCACCTATTGAGCAATAACAGTATATCTCCTCCCTGCTGAGCCTTGCGGTCAAAACTCGCAAAATGCATTTCCATTTGTTAGTGTAACCCACAGGGATGGCAGGTGATAGTGATGGTGTGGATCAGGTGGTTGCAGCTGTGGGTTTTACTCTGTGAGAAAACAAGTTAGAAGTTGTAGTTCTTTACCCAAATCAGGAAAAAAAAAATATTTTCCCACCTAAGTCTAGTGGTAGATCAAGTGGATAGTCACCTCTGAGATTTCAGCCACCAAAAATTCAACAGCAACATCTCTTTGCAGAAACAATGTCTTTATAGGACACAATCAGCAGACCTCAATGTTAACAGTTTTTATTGAGAAGTATTTTCTACCTATTGTAAATATAATCACTATCTTCACAAATGCCGAGCAGTGGGGCACCAACTTCTGCAGAGATATAGGCAGCAGAGCACAAAAAGACAGTGTACAGTTGTACTTTTGATAGAAGACTGTACTCAAAACTGCTGACAGTGGGATATCTCAACTAAAAAAAAAAAATTACATTTAAAATGTGTGTGCTACTTATTCATTATATAATCAATGGTCTCTTTCAGATAAAAGCTTACCCATTGTACAGTGCATGTATAATTACATTGCAAGCACACACACACACACACACACACACACACACACACTAGAAAAAAAACAATTGAAAATTAAAATTTTTATGAAGGTGGTATTTCCCATTATATTACAGATCTATTGTAATGCATTGCAGTACGTTGTAGCCTACAGGTGTTTAATATAATATTGTCCGTCCCTTCTATGAAAATATAAACATGGTCAGTTAAAAAAGCTGAATAAGTCTATCACTAATGCCAAGAAATGTATGAAATCCTTCTTAAAGTTAGATTCATTTACATGAAGTTACATTAACTACACAGCAGTACACTTAAAGTTTAATCCTTTAGTTCTTCTCATGTGAAAGACAACATTATACCACCACACATCTATTTTACAGCTTATTACTGCCAGCTTTTAGATTGTAGCATTCTTTGCTGGCAGTCACTGACTCAGCCCCACACTCCTGTTTAGAAGAAAATAGCAGTCTCTTTGTCAGCTTTTCTTGTGATTTTAGTTAGCTTATGACCTTGGCTAATGCTAAACTTAGCTGGTTAATTACATTTACCAGGAAGAGTCCTCTTACGTTGGAGTCACAAATTATTGTTTAGCTTTCAAATTCCTTTCAGATATTATCAAATGTGTATAAAGTTTATTTTAAAATATGCCAGTAAACAGCTCAGTCAAGACATTATGATGTACGTTAGCTAACATATAACTTAACATCTTGTGGTAAATCTCTCCAATCAAGAATATTAACATTAAAAATGTACCATACATTTTGCAAGCTCTAGTACCATATCTAGCGGTCTGTCAAAAAGCTTTAAAATCATTCCAGTCAGTTTTTAAAAACTGTTTCATCTGAAGTCGACTGCTCAGCTGGAGCATTGCCATTACACTGACCAATCAGATTGAACCACAGATTATGTGATACTTTACCACAGGTTCTGCTGCATTTTACAACATGTTCTGTGGCACTGTACCATAGATTCTGTGGTACTTTACTGTATTCTGTGTGGTACTTTAGTACTTGAAAGGCATCTCAGCATGTCACACAATCGAGCTGATTGCCACTTGGTTGTCTCACCGAATCTACACTTCCTCCCCTTTGATCAAATTTGAATATTGTGGTTGCAGAAACTGCCAAGATGGCAGTGAATGGTAACTAACACTTCAGGCTTCAAAATGTCTCTTCAGAACCCTGTAGGTGGCACACAGATGTTACTTCCATGTGTTTCCTCTGGCTGTACCACTCCCTGTGGGCGTAGAACCTGTTTGCCAGTGATTATGCCTGGCAGCATGGCAACAATCATAGTGATTTCACAGCAAATCTATAGCATCTTCCCTGTTGCAGCTCCACTTGATAATTTAAGTAGATGACATACATTTTTTTTACACAGTTTGCATAATGTCAGAGTAACTATTCCATTTAATCTTCAATTGAATGCTTCGTCCTTTCACCATTTCCTTCCTCCCTCTGACACTCATCATCACTCATACATGTAATTACTCTGCTTGATTTTTCTATTCTGCCTTTTCTCTCCCGTGCTTCATTTATTTTTCTTCTGCATGTTGAATGGCCTGAAAATCTCTCTCCTATTTATTCCCTTCTTCGACTGCCCTGTTTATCCAGCCAACAAGCTTTTTTCACTTCTCCTAGTCTTTCAGCTTTAGCACCATGCAATTTAAACTACATCATCATAAGTATTATTAATGTAATTACTACAGTCAGGCTTCTACTTTTTTTTTTTTTTTTTTTACATTTTTATGCAGTCAGTGACATATAGGGGTGGTTAACCAAGGACTGGTCTTAAAGGAACAGTTCAACATTTTGGAAAAAACAATTACTGGTGTTCTTGCTGAGTCAAGACCACTCTCATGTCTGTACAGTTAATATGAAACCACAACCAGCTTAGCTTAACACTAAACTGGAGGAAACAGCTAGTCTATCTCCATTCAAAGGTAACAAATTATACCCCCCAGTACTTCTAAAGCTCACTAATTTAACATGTTGTATCTTGTTTAATCTGCAAAAGTGTAAAAACTATTTAGTTTTTTCAGTGGGTTACGCCACACTTTCTTGGTCAGTGACTTCATTGAGTCTTTGCTGTTTGCCTGGCAACCTCATTGTGGCAATACGGGAAGTTTTCAGTGTTTGTGCTAAGCTAAGATAAGCTGCTTTTGGCAGTATAGCTTCATATTCACCGTACAAAATGTACCGCAAAATGGTGAACTATTCCTTTAACTTTGTACTGGTTCATGTTTGGTGAGAACCAGAATCCTGAAAAACTCCTGCAGGAGTTGGTACTGCTACCTGTATTTCAATGTCATTAATTGATTTAGGCATTTTCAGTTGGCCTACTATTAAATGAACTTCTTCCCACTGTGTAGCTGTTTGCTAATGATGCATTCCTTAGTGTCATGCAACAACATCGTGGCTGTGTTTACATTCTGCGGGCTGTTATAGTGACAGGTTGCAATATTCTGAAGAGAAGTCTAGCAATGCAAATGAAAACACAGCTAATGCTCCAGTTGTATATACAGTATGTATGTGCTACAGTATGTGTATGTTGTTGTGTGGGTCTAACAGGCGCCCAATGGGACAACACACCATATATTTGTAGTGTTTGGGATTTTCCGAGCAAAGTGGCTGCTGTTCCACCGGCACTGTATCCAGTCCACTCCACCAACTTCACCAGCAACAGTTCCAATGTCCAGAATAATGTTACAAGTCTATTCAGACTTTCTCTTAGAGAAACACTGATATTAATATGTAGTACCAGTATAGATAAAATCCTAACAATACCCATACATCCTTATTTACATACAAACACTAAGTTTGACAAGTTAGATTTTAATACCTGGATAGGATGATGCACAAACCTACAGTATACTGTATGCTAAAATTGTTTGGGAATTCATTTAATTAGGTAACAGTAAAGGTTCAGATTGAACACCACGCAAATTTTAGATGCAGCGAGATTGCATACTGTACAAATAGAAAAGTGTCGCAAATACAAAACATGCTCAGCAGTCAAGAAAATTCCCCTCACATTCAGTAGAGTATTATAGTGCAGCTCCATTGTTCTGCTGTTTAGAGAAAGCCCTGCTTGCTCCTTCAAGTTAATCTCATTAATGTAATCTCATTTTCAGAAAGTACGAGTTCTTGAAACCAGTGGAATCCGCCACTGTTGTTAGATAAATTGACAAAAACGTCTTCAAGTAAGATTGCCGAGTCTTATTGTAAAAGAAAAATGCACTGCCAAGCTTGTCCTCACTTATCATTTACTTTGGTCTCTCCTTGCATCTTTCTCTCATTTCCTCCAGTCCTTGTCGCTCCTCATTCCTTCAGCCATCCTTATCTGTCCTATTTCTTTCTCTCTCCAACCTTTACTCCCTCCTGCTGTCCTTGTTATGACATTTTATCCTCCCATCAGCCCTCCTTTCTCTCTGACCTCTCCATCTATGTCAATAATCATCTCATCTCCGCACCCTGACTGAGTAGACATTTATCTCCCATCAGACTCAATTCTTCTGTCCTCCTTTCCTTCTTGTCATTCCACTGTCCTCATGATGTGTCCCAGATGATCCAGCTGTATTCACATTGAGCGAAGGCACATGAAACCCTAGGTGTCAAGTCATCCAAAATGAACTGACAGTGATCACAGACAGGCCCTACATCTGGTTACAGAATTGCAAAGAGGAAAATAGAAACAAACTATCAGATCATAATGTTCTCAACTCAAGGGACCCATACGCACCTGGTACTAACATGTAATCTGTATCTGATTATATTATCTGGATAATGACATCTGATCCATGAGCCTTTCCATTTATTGGTATGCAAAAAAAAAGCTCTCGTTATCTCGAGTCTACCCACATTGCGATCAGATCTCACTATTTCAATTAGATAGGCTTACCGATGTGTCAACGAAAATGGCACGATCTAGGTCAAGGCAGCAATGCTGTGGATGAGTGTGACTACTTGTAGCTTTTGCCAGGCTTTCTTAAGACAGCATGAAGAGGCAGAGTTAGGTGACCTTTCAACTTGCTGGGAGGCTTTTCTTCTTAAAGGACTGTACCACTGGTTATGCATATTAACCACTGTCTGCTTAGACCTTCCATTAGTGCCAGTCATTTCCCAAAACATGCAGCCATATTTTAGCTTCAGTAATATTTTCCAGAATTCTCAAAATTTTCTAGAGAAAATTTTTAGGTGATACACCCGTCTTAATATTCAGTGCTTTGCCTACCAAAACACGTCTGCATGCAGTAATATGATTTTGCTTGTAAAAATGTGAAGCACATCACGTTTCTGAGCAAACCATTCTAGCTAGGAGGAGTGCACAACTTGTCGGTTCATCCACTGCATCACTACCTTGCTCCAACTCCTCAAAAATGGTTCCAAAATGTCCAAAAACATTCTAATGTAGTCTGGCCGATCCGATCACAGTCCAATCACACTGTGTTCTGAGAGCTTTAATGCCTTGTATTAACATGCGTTTTTCCTTGTCCAGATATAGAATATACAGATACAGATTGCATGTCAATGCTAAGTGTAAATCGCGTCGAGATGTGTGGACTTCACAAGCTCTGACCAACCAATAGTGGTCAGTAGTGCAGCTACGTTACATTACACTATGTTAGCTAACATCTGAGCTAACCCTGTGGTTTCTGAAGTTTATACGTAGTGCCGCAATTAGAAGCCAGAAAAAATTTTTTTATCAACTGTTAACAATATTCGGGGGAACTAGCAACAAAGAGAGCAGCTTTGAATTTTATCAAGACAACATTATCAAACATATGAACTGCATACTTCTTTTCAGTCATGCTTATCATTCGTTTGTTTTGTGCAAACAAAAAATGTAGACCTAAAGGACATGAGGGTCTCCTACTGAACTAACTCTTCACTTGAGAGAAAGACAGCCTTCTTTATAATTTGGATTTAACTCACTGGTTTACTTGTTGAGCATCACCTGATTTCTTCCCTGACAAAAGTCTGTCTATCTTGTGCTTTACATGTTGTTTTACAAGCTAATTTTAGATAGCTCTTTTTTTCACACTTTCATTTGTCCTAGCAGCAAAAGCACAGGTGGAACTGATAACATCAACAATGACTCTGGTTCTGTTCTAGCAGTCATTGCAACGCAGCAATTAACCATTTTATTAGCTACACCTGTGTTCAACAAGTCTAACTGTTACAAAGAAGGTCTGCTTTACTTTAATTTCACTCCACATTTTTCCCTCTGGTCATGTAGGCGCCTGTAATAATAGTTATTAAAGTCAGTGCTATTTATGCTATTTTGTAGATATTTTTTAAATAAGCTTACAGTTTTCACACTAGTGCTTTACAACTGCCATTAAAATATAAATGGACCATTCTTTTGATACAATATTACTTCACTGCAGTGTAAGTGACAGTTGTCGTGAGGTACAATCTTATGTCAGTTGTTTGTGTGATAGGGCAGCTGTTTTGTGGGGTCATGGGTGAATTTTGAGAACTGGATACCGTGTTTAAAGATGGCACCCATTAATTCCAATGAAAGGTGGGACAAACTGGGTACAAAGCTAACTCTGTCACAGTCCCTAGATACACCCACGGTAGTGCTGCTTTGAATGAATTGAGAGAATTCTGGGTTAGTCCACTGGTTAAGGCTTGTTCAGTCAAGCTCCTTGTAGGTAGGATGTTTCTCATTTTCCACACATATTCAGTAAAACCAGCTACAGGCAAATAATATGTGAAGTGGATTAGAGAAAACATTTTTACATTTCATGATGTGTCCTTTATGTATTAATACCTTTGTATATCAGGATACCTGGGGCTGAAGCAATTATTTTTTGCAGACAGTATCTTATATGGATAAAACTTCAAATGGGTGGTTATTATTATTATTATTATTAGACTATAAAAATTGTCATATTTTTGCTAAACCTTTGAAGACTGCAGGGCCAGACTGGATGGGTGCCTCAGCAGCTATAAATGGGTGTTCATTCTCAGCCTGCCTAATTATTGAGGCAGACTCTGCTGTTAGTCTTGCAGCTGCAAGTATATTATATCATCGGGTCAAGCTGTGTAGAGATGTCTTGATCACCATCGTTTCCATTTGTGACAGCATCTCTGCTAAGATTTAAGGTTTTATGCATCATTTTTGGAACATTCTATCATTATCCCTGACATCTCTTCGTTCAATGCATATTCCTCCATGCTGAGGAGTGGTACGAGTACAACCTGAGCTGCTCCCACAGACTCTCTCTCCTTGTGCAGACACTGGAACATGTCCATCAGGTCTCAACCTCAAAGATGAGCTTTAGTATTGGCCATCCCATCTGCTGCTGAATCTGTGCAAATTTCTCTTTCGGTGTTGTACTGAACCAAAAATAGGATACTAGCCTTCTTGCCCTTGTCCAGATGACATCTTGTACGTCTTCTGGTACTGGCAGCAGGTGCAGAACAATCTAGAGAACAAGTTTTGACAACTGGCCTCTATACAGTAGTCTGCTGGGAGGTTGATGGGGTTATTGGGAATAAAACCTCTGTCTGAGGCTATAACTTAACATTTAAGGTCACACCAAGTCTGTTTTTTTTGTCCGAAATTGTCGCACATTTAAAAATAAATACGACCTCGCGTTGTGACAATCACATTTACACACTGACTCCGAAAGTTTTGTCCATCATTAAAGTTTTCGGAGCAGGTTCGATTTTCTGCATTTTTCGCATCCATCAAAAGCCTTTAGAGAGTTGTTTGACCACTCAGAGCCACCGTACATGCAAACATCGTCATTCAAAATGGCATTTGATAAACTCATCCACTTCGTCTCCCTGAGGGACACATACGTCCGCAAAAAGAGAGGAACAGGGCAGAAGTGGACAGGGAGCCAGCATGAAAAAGAAGTGGAAATATATGGAAGCAATGTTCCTCCTGAAATCTTCCACAACAAAGAGAAGGTAACGTGAGCCTATCCAGAAATGTACAACAGCAATGATGATGCTTACAGCAGAGTGCAATGTAATGGTCGCACAGTATCATTTCATACCTGTATTTTCAACAGGTCAGATAGTAACATTGAGCTGGGTGATGAAGACGACGAGGAGGATGAAATAGAGGATGAGGACAGTACACAGACAGAGAGGGAGGACATCTCAGTCCCTTCAGGTAGCCGCTGTGCTAAACCTAAGACGAGGGCAGAGAGTGGAGACAGTTTAGCGAGGTACCTGCAGTGGAGAGAAGCAAGCGAGGAAATGAGAGAGAAGGAGCGAGAGGCAGAGCGACAGCAGCGTCAAGCTTGGCAGGAGCAGCAAACAGATGAGGTGTCCACCTTCCTCTCCAGCTTGGCCCCCAGCATGAGGAGACCCACCCCAGAGAAACTATCTTATGTAAAGATAAAGATGCAGCAGCTGGTTCATGAAGCTGCCTTTGGTGTTGGGGGGTCCTTCTATCAGCAGTTTTCCCAGGATCTGACCTACCATAATTTTTAAATTCCGAGCATGATAGTTGTCCAGGGGGAAATGTGCACACTGTAAATAAGTATTTCATTTATCTTGTTACGATGTTACAATGTTCAACATGTTACAATGTTTGAAGAATTTTTCTCACAACCATTTAAATGTTATGTCGCCAAATTTCAAATCAATCGTTATTACAGCAGGTTCTTTTGTATTTATGAATGCAGAACAAAGAACTCCTGCACACTCTCCTGTGCTTGCAATTAGAGGAGATTTATTGGGAACAATGTTTTGGTACGCAGACCTTCAGAACAGACAGACAGAAGCTCAGGTTAATTCCAAGCACAGGAGAGTGTGCGGGAGTTCTTTGTTCTGCGATTGTCGACCCATGGTTTTCTCCGTCACACCTGTCAATCTGCAGGTGTGCAAGAGTTGTTCTCCTTGTATTTATGAATGTAAAATAAACAGGGAACAAGCTCATTGGTCTTTTGTTCTTTTACTTTATATGTACATGTTTGTATAACAATATCCGGTTCATTGTGGTATTTGCACAATATAACAATAACAATAGTAATAATAATGTGTAAACTGAGTGTATAACAATGTTTGGCTCAGTGTTGTGTTTACAAAATATAATAACAGCCAATGTATTATATATGTAATATATGTGTAACAGCCAATATATTTAACAATTGAACCTATGAACAACATTCAAACAAATTTAAAATATCTTTTATCTTCCATCTTCATCTTCTTCTTGCTGTATCTCTAACCTATGAGTCTGCGGCACATGGTCGTACTGCCATGGTAGTTGGCCAGCAGGTGAGACAAAATATTCCTTAAATGCATCTTGGCCTCTAGATCTCCTGTACACAAAACTGTCATCCTGGCCTGCTGGTCCCTGTACTTCAGGGCTCAGGTAGTAGCATAATATGCAGGTTGCTTTGACGATGCTGTCTGCCAGGGTTCACCTCCATTGGCCTTTTATAAACCCTGAAACGCTGGGTCAGAATGCCGAACACATTTTCTGATATGCGACATGCTCTTGACAGGTGGAAGTTGAAGATGCGCTTGTCCTCTTCAAGGCACTTTCCAGGGTAGGGTCAGAGGAGGTATGGTTTCATGGGGAAGGCCACAATAATGTCATTGACCTTCCCCAATTCAGGTATGGACGGGAGCTCCAGTGGGGGTGGAACGTTCACCCCAGTGCAGAATCTGTGAATATGCCTCTGTCGCTATTCCCACCATAGCTCCCCACATCTATGGCAAGGAAACGGTAATCCGCATCCACTAAAGCGAGGAGGACAGTGGAAAAGGTGCCTTTATAATTAAAAAAAAGGGAAACTGTGTTTGCAGGGGCCTCAATTCTGACACGCTTCCCATCCAGAGCTCCAAGGCAATTAGGGAAGTCCCATCTCTCACTGAACCTCCTTGCTGTGTTCTTACAGATCTCTGTTGGAGCTGGCATGTATTCGTCTTTGAGTTGCAGCCAGATTTGGTCACAGGCAAACACACATACACACACGAACAGACATGTGTATATGTGTGTTTGCAACTAGGTTAATAAATTGATGGAACAATTTAAAGCGAGGGTGTAGGTTTGGTTTTAACTTTGGTAGGGACATTTTTTGAGGCTGCAGCAGCTGACCTGTCTGTGTGTCTGTGCTGCTCAGGCTGCTGCTGACACGATTTTCATAATTAAATGATGCCTGACAGTCACAAACAGATCAGTTGGAAAAGCTGCGGCTAATTTAATTTATAAATAATGTCCATGTCTTAATGACACATATGCAATAATAATTCTGCTCTTGATCTACGTGTGGAAAAAGGGAGAGATGGCATTAAATAGTAAATATTTCTCCCACTAATTTCAAAGATTAATATTTGGATTGATTACAGAAGATTCTTATTAACTAAGCTCAACTGTTACTGACACTTTGGTTCTTTTGTAAAAAGGACCAGATGTCTTAATTTGCTTTTGGGCACCTAACACCTGAAATTAAATATAATATCAAATGATCTTAGTTTTGTCCAGTGAAGTTGATTTTAATTCTGTGACGTTTGGTCCGTTTAAACTATAAATACTAACCGCTTCAGATTCTACTGCTGCTACCGGGCTGCTGCTGGTCAATGCGTACAATCCAGCTACACCTTGAGGTCCATACCCAAATCTACACCCATGATTTAAAGAAATTTCAAGAAGGTGTAAACACTGTGCATGCACAAACTAGGCAATGAGGCAGCTCAGCCATTAAGCAACGACTGGATCTACTGAGATCTCTGGCACAGCCTCGAAACACTGATACTATCAGCTCTGGCAGGAAAGTGATAAACAGTCTGATCCCAGGACCCATGATCTTGTCTGTATGCTGCAGTGTTTTGAGCCTGTGCCCTGAGTATCTGCAGATCTAGTTGAAAGGCTGATCACCTGTGATCAGGTGACCATGGTGTGTGTGTGTGTGTGTGTGTGTGTGTGTGTGTGTGTGTGTGTGTGTGTGTGTGTGTGTGTGTGTGTCCCTACCTTAGACATACTGCCAGCCAATGTTCAGGATCAATTGGATCGTGGAAATTGGTGGTCTTCTCTTTAATGTGTGGTTCCAGTATTTCTAGCAGTGTATCAAACTGGACCACTGACATCCTGAAGTAGACCAGGAAACGATCGGGATAATTCCGCAGCTCCTTTATCAGCAGGTGAAACTCTCCTTGCTCTTGACATCTTCTCAGGATTGGATGGACCCAATATTTTCTTTTTCTTTTTTAAAAAAGTGAGAGGACCACAAAATCATTCTCACTGCTTGACGACTCCATTTCGTTATGGAGTTATCAGGGATAGTGCAGTGTACATTGTAATACATTAGTTTGCTAAGATCTGGAGAAAAACTAAATGAGCAATTTGACATAAAACTCTTTTTTATAAAAACAGGAATCACAGAAATGTCATTTCCTTACTCTCTCTGTGATGACATACCTCCTCCTGGTGCCAAAACCTATGCTGCATATGCTGCACAATATAAACATTTCCCCTTTTCTGTTAAAAAAATGCATTCTTTTTCTTTTCTTTCTTTCTTCTTTCATTCTTTTCTTTCTTTCTTTCTTTATTAGGATCCCCATTATCATCAGCATAAGCATTAGCTATTCTTCCTGGGGTCCACCACACATAGTCATACACACTTATACACACTATAGCCACATAAACACAACAAACAAAACAGCTCATCTCATTGAATTAACAATCAAGTACATACAGAAGAGAAACAAAACTGTCATCCTTTCAACAGACATTAGGCCAAACATAAAATTATAAATCAATCACAATTCCTCAAGAATTCATAGCAAACTTGATTTTTTTTTCTTCATAGAAATGGTAATTCTTAATAAACATAAATCTTTGTCTGAATGGCCTTCTTAAAGTATATATTTATCCATCCTGCGCTTTCACACATTTAATTCCAAGAAAATAGGGTATTAAAATACATTTCTCATTTTCTGCCAGGGGGATTTCTACTTTCACCCAGGTTTACATTTTATTGCTTACACCATTTTTTCCAGTTTACACACACGCAATTTAATTGTGTGTAATTGTTTTAAGAAAAAAATGAACTGATGTTTAGCATTCTCTTGAACAATATGCACTGACAATGAATTCCACCTGACCATGGTTGTATACATGACAGTTTTCTGTATCATACTAGTTTCCGCTTTAGGTAGCATGAACCTTCTGTCTGATGGATATCATGTTTGGTAATTGTGTTGAGCAAACTGAGAGAATAACCTACCATATATCTTTGGTATCTTTGGTGATGTGTATGAAAAAAGTGTGTATTACATGTTCTTTATATGCTACATTGTGCATTTTCTCTGTACAGAGAAAAAAATAGAGGTGTTATTTTGTTTGTATTTGCTCTCCTAACTGTATGTGAAATTGTTTTTTATGTATGTCTATTTTTGTATGTAGCCTGTTTTTTGTTCACATGGATGTTTGGATGACAGACAGTCTTACAGGTCAAAATGTTGCATTAATGCTTTGCTTTTGGTTCTTTTACTTATTTAGGCTTGCCAAGACTTTTTCCTATTGGTGTCACCACACAGCCCAGTATCCCTAGAAATTACATCCATATTGGACGATTCTGCACCTCACAATATACATCCAATGCCAACCTTACGCAAGAAATAGTGTGCCCTATCTGCAGCGAGGCAGGCAGTCAGGGAGTGGAGGTCAGGTTGGTGATTATGTGTGTAGCTTGTCCGACTTTCATGCAGAAGACCATCACAGATGCGGAAATGACATTTGCAACTTTATAACAGCAACAACAATCTTTTCCGAACTTAAACTATGCTGTATTTTCAGTGTGCAAATATTGTATGAACTGCAGATTTTAAACAGTTGGCAGAGGATGTAAAAAAAAACTTGAATGTAATTTAAGGTTTTACAGAATCATCCAATATCGACGGTCTTGTCTGGCAAAAGGGTTGCACCACAAATGACCCAACACTATTAGCTGTACTGTCTGACAGACAACAGACCAAATTTCAGAGATAAGCTGGCTTCAGTTAAGATATTGGTTTACATATATTATTAGTCATGTGTAGTCTCACTTTTTAGTCAAACCCGTTGAGCCTGGGTTGGACATTCCACAGTGGTTCCAACTTCCTCATGAGAAATCAACTTTTCTACCATCTCAGCTGCCCTTTCTGAAATAGTTCCTTGTTTGAACTGAAAGGGTGGAGGATACTTATGAAGAAAAATGCAATGGCAGCTGTGGGTGCGATACAGATTTTATATGACTCACTGGGATAATATAAGTAACTTTCAACACCACATTTTTCGATTTTTGAACTATATATTTGTCCCGCTGTAGAAGCAAAAAACATTACCCAACTGTATTTATTTGTGGACGTGGGAGCTGTTTTTTGCACAGCTGACTGACCGGATCTTTATATGACAAATTGAGTATTTTTATGGCTGCTCAGTGGCAGCGTGTTTTTTCCTCACTGGCTTTACATGGCTGACTGATTTCTCTGCAGAGTGTCAGAGAGGCATCAGGGATTCTGGTCAGCCAGAGACAGGCCATACATGATAATGCAATCTGCTGCTACCCTGCAAGGACACCACACACACACGCACACACATACACACACACACACACACACACACATACACACACACAGAGGAGAGAAGGCCTGTGGTTATCCCTTGTAAGGCTGTCCTGAGCAAAATATGGCACTTACTGAAAGCCTGACAAACACCCACTTCCATCTCATACAAGCTGTCTCCTATTATATGTATCACCCTCCCACTCATACACAAACAATCATTTTCTTATTCTTGCAGGTAATCAGACACTGCCAGGTAAAATACATTAAGTAGACTGTATAAAAAGTCCAGTGTGGGTCCTCTTTCTGGTTTCATCTTTTTAGCTAGTTCGCTCATGAACCCTGTCCTTGTGGGTCTAGTATTACCAGCGGACCTACTGCAACTGTTATTTGAAAAGTAAAAATTCCAAAATTAATTCCCCACCATACTACACCATCCTTCTTTCCTCTCCTGGTTCAAGAAATATGGAGACTATCGTGGAAATTATTAATGAACACTTTGATATCATTCTGGGGGCAGTTTCAAGAGGACCATCAAGCTTCTTGGTTTGTTTCTACTATGCTTATGTTTTTACATGCAGCACAGATGAGGGGGCAAATTCTCCAAGGCTGTCTCCAGTCTGTAGGTGGTGAACCATTATGCAGAGAATAATCTGGTTTTTGACTGGACATTGGCACGCTGAGTCAATAACCAGTGACAGTTCGAAGGCAGAACATGATAATGATGCCACATCAGCTACTCTCCAGAGTCATACCCCATTCAGACCGACCCAGTGGGTTGAACCCGTGTCAGGGGTCTATCTGTATGGGTCAACCCATGTCAGCCGACCCTCCTCTCGACCAGGGTTGAAAGCGGGTCAGAGGCTGCACAGCTTTCATGACCTGGTGTTGCTTAAAGGAATGGAAATATCTTCAGTGATACTGATGTTTAAATGTCATTTAACTGACTCGCCGGAAAAAAGTGAGGAAGAAAGAAAGAGAGGGAGTGAGAGAGAAAAAGAGAAAGCTTGCGTATGGGTGATCACGAGAGAGGGAGCGCATATATGGAGAGTCAGAGGAGGTGAAACTGAAACTTAACTTTTATCTGGTAATTATTCAATGTAATTCAGTGTAATTCTCATGTTTGTCAGTGAAGTGTATGAACCTCACAGCAGACTGCGGTCTCTGCTAACAGTGAGAAGCAGGGTAACAGCTGTCTAATGGATGGATCCTATGCGGGTCGAATGCACTTTGAATAGATCCACGTCATACGCACATCTGCTGTCTGAAAATTTAGACAGAAATTAGACAGACTACAGAGCTACAAGAGTCTACAGAGATAAGAGTGATCAGAGATAACAACAGTAACACTAGATTCCTCTTTGAGGCTGCACATAGAACCAGAATCAGCTTTATTGGCCAAGTATGTCCATGCATACAAGGGACTTTGACTCCGGTTTCTAGTGGCTCTCAATGTGCTTACACACGGAAACACTTCATGAGTTTGCGTATCACCCGCCTTTTGCCGGGATTGGCAGGTTCTCAGATTATTGTGCCCATTGGACTGTTCTTCTTTCGAGTACTGCTGTGATTGGCTGGTTCAGTCTAGGAGTCCTGTGATTTCAGTCATCTGTCATTGCCACTTGGACAGCAACTGGTAAGTCCCGAATTTTGATTTTACTTTATTAAGTTATCATTAAAACACCAAATGTTAGTTGGATGTTAGGCCGTGTGAAAAAATGCACACCATTTAATTTTCCATCCTGGCATCATCTCATTCATCTTGTATTTCAACTTTCTTCTTATTTAGCCTGCTTTGCTAACAGCATGTCTGCCTCTAATCAGGGCACTGTAGTACTGTATTACTGGGAATTGTGGACAATATGATATAATGTGTTTGTCAAATATCAGTCCTCCAGAAGCATTTTTAAAGCTTGTGTGTATTTGTAACTGCTCCATTTAAGGAGCTCAGCTAACGTTTAGTCCGGTAGGTTAACATTGATGACATGGTTGGCTCAGAAAACCAATAGTGACTTATTTATTTGTTTATTTATTGTGTAAACTCTGCCAATTTCTCTGCAAAAGGTGTAAGTTGTGAAATAATTTTGCCACCTTTAATTATCTGTAGGCGGAATAGTATTTTTCCAGCTCTCTGTGTGATTGTCGTATGAATCGCGATCAGTGCAAATAAACAATCTTATCTCCGTCTTTTAAACTTATCTTTGATTTTCATCCATGTAGAGCCAAGAAAAATTAGGCTTTTCTTCCATAAATGTTTATGTAATTTAAATCTAGTAGAGTTGAAGAGTTTCTGGATGACTTGTTGTAAGCTGTGTTATAATGTTACAGTACGATTGATAACCTCATGTGCAGTGAATTGCACCTTTTAAACTTATCCACGACATTACAATATAATAAATGAATTGCAAATGTAAGTTGTATTGTACAGTACGATTTATAGTGCTTATGCTGTGATTGGGACCAGAGGTGTTATTTTTATCTCATTATCCCATTTAGATGAATAGCCACATTACATTTGCATCAATGTTCTCCAGTACTGGCTAGGGCTGTGTTATCACTGTGCTTATTGGGTCTAACTGCTGGCTCTTTCTGATGTACAGATGGACTACGTCCCAAACTTCTGTCAGCAGTCCAGGTCCCATGACCTCATTTTGGGGTTCCACCAAGGCAGCTGCATTTTCCTGCCAGCAGCAGGGATACCAGCCGAAGAGTGCTGCCACAACCAGGGATGACACCAAGGCCCATGTCGTGGCCAGTGGGGGAGACTGCAGTGACACCAAACTTGTTCTCAGCCAGTATGAGATGCAGTTTGGCAAGTACAGAGGGCAATCTTTCCACCGGCTGCTAAGCAACGACATGGGCTATATTGTCATGATCCTGGCGGCACACCAGCAGGAGCGTGAGTTGGGGGCCCACGGAACCAGCCCCATTATGGTCAATAAGGACTCTCTGTCATGGTATGCCAAGCTGTTTCCCTGTGTTGTGGCTGCTATCCAGCAAAGGAGGTGTGTGTGTGTGTGTGTGTGTGTGTGTGTTTTTAGCTTCCTCTTCAGAAAAGGAGGATGACAAGGCAAAAAGTCAAATGTCTTTATTGGATATAACAGGATGCAGTAAGAAAAGCATGTGAGTTAGTGAGTTATTTTTCTATCCTCTGTGCAGCGTTCGTGACTCCTGAGTGGTCCCTGCTCCAGCCTGGAGAAGAGTAGCTGCTGAGACAGCATCTGGCCCGCTCCCAGCTGATGTCAGTCCTCCGGTAATATCTCAAAACACATATTGCAGAGGACAAGTTGTAATCTTTTACCAATGTATGTATATACATTATATTTATGTGTATGTGTGTGTGTTTGTGTGTGTATGTGTGTGTTACAAGTTCCTCTCCCAGAGAGCTGGAAGAGCACACTGCCAAGGATGCAGCATGGGTTGGTGAGTCGGGCTCTCTTCACCAGGGACCAGACTGGATGTAGAACCATCCTCTTGGCCCCAGACGGCTGTACTACCAGCCTCCCGCCTCGCCTGACGCCTCCTTTCAGCAGCCGTTCCTTTTGTGGGTACCCTACAGGATGTGGCAATGTAACATCCACTGTCCCATATGTGCCCATAAAATGACCAGATGTCCTGGCCTGTACAAGACCGTTCGCAAAGGTCGTGGACAGCGACAGATGGTAATACCTAGAATGTCACCACTGTGGTAAGAAGTCAGTCTCTTGGGTGAGGAGCATAAACACATAACAACACATAAACACTACCAAATGTTTATTCAATGCTGCTGTTCTCACATTGCCATTTGTTCAAAGTCAAAGTTTATTTGTCATATACATAGTTAGTACACGTACATGTGAAATCTCTTGATTTTCTCCCTGGGGAGCAGGAAGATTGTTTTTTTTTTTTTTTTTTTTTGTTTAAATTACCTGTCCTATGGTTTTATAAATGTGTTGAATAAATGGACTTTGTCACTTTTACGTGGGTTGCAACTAAACACGATTTTCATTCTGTCTACTATCTTATTGTGTCTGTTCTGCAGGCCATTGTGTGACAAAAGGGCTCGAGGGACAGACACTGGCAACAGTGCCAATCATCCGCGCTCCTACAGAACAGAACACGGTAGCCTGGATCAACAGCTGCATCCACTTCATGGCCACCTACAACAAGTCATGATGCCAGGAGTGAACCTGCCACCTCCTCCAGCCCTGCCAGAGATGGACACAGTCCCCATCAGGCGGTGGATCCTCTCAGCCTACGCCACCGACTGGAACACATCAAGCCTGTTGCAAAGAATCTTGGTGTTTGGTTTGATAGCAACTTGCTGCCAACTGACAGCCTCTTCACCTGCCTCAACCAAAAATCTATTAAGTGGCTCCAGATTGTATAGAACTCAGCTGCCAGGCTTTTAACAAGATCCAAGAGACGTGACCATATCACGCTTGTTTTAGCCACCTTGCACTGGCTCCCAGTAAATTTATAACTGATTTCAAGATCTTGTTGATTTTTAAGGCTCTTTATGGCCTCCCTCTATGCTATATATCTGACCTTAATTGCATATGAGCCAGCATGTAGCCTGAGATCCTTGGTCAGAGGTTTTTTATCTGTTCCCGAGACTCAGCTGAAAACTAGAGATGACGGAGCATTCGCAGTCAGAGCCCCGAAGCTATAGAACAAGTTGCCTGAGGAAATCAGGTCAGCAGAATCAGTGACCTCTTTTAAATCTCTTCTTAAAACATACTTTTATCGGGGAGCTTCTCCTGATTTGACTTGATGTTTATTGACTGCCCTTCTGCTGGCAGCACTGTAATCGGTTTTATTTGTTTTTTATGATCTGCTTTGTTTTTATGATCTGCTTGTTTTGAAGTTGTTGCCTTGTGTGAAGTACTTTGTAATGTGGGTTTAGAAAAGTGCCTATAAAAAAAGATTATTATTATTATTATTAACCAGCTTCTGGGGCGCCACTCCCATTCTTTGATGTTAATGGGTTGGGAATTACATCACTGTGGACAGTACATAAATGATGTAATCTGATGTAACTGCAGCACTACTGAGACATATTTTACAACCACATTCATGGGCCATTTCTAATATGTTGAACCCATTAGAACGTCATCATTGCTTACTGAACACCCACCTCTTTAACTGAACTTACTTCCAGTGTGCCTATTGACTTTAGTTTAAAAAATAGGCCTGAAGTTACTAAATGTGTGTAGGAGGGAAAGAAAATTAAGATGAAACCCAGCAATGTGAGTAATGCAGATGAATCTTTACCAATTAACAGCATCTTGATGCCTTAATGTGGGTGTTAGAAATGTTAATTATGGGGTCTGGAGTCTGACAGAGTGTTCTTGTTATGGTACCGGAGTGAGAGCTGGTTTGGAGTTTTGATTTTCTTCAAAAAGCTGATTTCAGATTGTTATTAAGAACATATTAGAACTAAGATGACATTCGGGCTATGTAAGGGTTAAGTCTTTGGCTAAAAATGAGCGTGTACATGATGAAACTATCAATGTTTTGAAACCTCTCTGTGCTCCCCAGCTATCAATCATCATCCCATTTATAATCTTCCCCATTTATAATCATCTAATAATTTCTTGTCAGGAGCGACATCCCGGACTATAAATATGTATGGAAGGTTTTCTCTCCAGATGTTGGCTGATAAGACTGGACTGGCAAATCAGAGATCAAATCCCAAAGCTAAATGACTTTTAGTGATTACTACATCGCTGGCCCATCATCATCAATGCACTGATTATTGTAAAGATACACACGCACAGGAATTTAGAATTAACTGCTTCCATTTCAAAATGTGTTAATATGATAGATCACTATCAGGGCCTATGGCAGACTAGCCTATGATGGCTTGTACACCTCATTAATTAATAATGTTTGGTTGTTGTAGCCAAAAAAGTTTTTTTCCATATTAATTTGAGGTAAATTCATATACTGTACAAAATTACATATTCTGACATGTAAATGAAAAGTTGGCATTTTTGTGCTTTACAAATGATCATAATTGAAAATATAGGCCTGGGTTTTTTTGTGACAAAAAAGGGATAAAAATTGATGCAGCAGAACCAGATATCGTCTTTTTTATTCCACGTATTCTTCTTCCTTGTCAAAACCTGGCGCCTACATTACCCACAATGCAACTTGACACGATTCACTCGCCTGTACGGAGTCAGGTGTGTTATGCTAGAAGTGGGTTTCAATAACTTAGAATAGTTAGCAGAGTTTAGCAAATCCATGTGTTTTACCAATCTAGGTGTCAGAACTCACGCTGAAAAATGTGAGTACTAAGAATAAACTGTGAACTATGAATAAAATGATGAAGTTTTATGGATTTTTGGGGTAAAATTAGCAGCCAAAATAGGCATAAAATAACATTGCCTTCTATCTGTTGTGCAGTTTGACAGACAGCCTGAAAACTTAACACATTTCCTCTCAACTTCACTGCTTCTGTAGCTACTACTCTTTATAGGGCAGCACAGTTTCTAACCCTGGGTGTGATAACTGGACAAGCCTACTTATTTTACTGTTGTCAAAGACTGTATTTTGTACGATAGGACTAGAGTATATAATCTACAGTCAACAGGCAGGATATTCACAGTACCTCCCTGTAGATGCTGGGAGGTAAAGAGGCTGAATGTCTGGAACAAATAGTCAGATTTACATGATTTAGTCAGATTTAATGTCAAAAGGCACACAAGAGGAAAATATATCTATAAATAAGAGAAGCAGCCTGTTTATCACTGAAAATCCCCTAAGCACCTTATAAGCATAAGAGCACAATGCTTTGGTAAAGAACTGACATGTCAACAGTGTTTTATTCCTGTGAGCAGAGCTCATGTTCAATACATGGACAGGCCTCCCACAATATGCTGTAGCTACCATACATTATCTTCAAACAATATCCTGTTTGCTCCACTTTCAACCTGCAGCATTCATGCACACACGTCAATGCAAGTAATCACATGGCATACACAAACAAACACACACACATGATCCATGGAGACGTGAACATGCACTGAACCCTGCTGGGGTTGCATAGCTTATATGCAGAATGTAATTTCCTGTTGTATACAACACACTAGTATCTCGTTATTCATATGATAAACAGGATATATATTTAAAGTGTGGATCATTTATCGATGAAACGTGTAGTAGAGTGTTCATAATAAAAAAATAGAGCAGCAGCATGTCATTTTTTATATATGAATAAATCTATAAATAATTATGTAACAACAATATAATACCTCAACAATGACTGTGAGTTTCTAGCAGTGGTGCACTGGAGAAAATGTTTATTTATTTAGCACTTATCAAAACCAGACATGGCAATGTCTATGTGTAGTTATTACAGCTTTTTCCAGAGCTTTCTACTGTATCTTATGGTCCTCTTCTGTGGATGGAGTTTGCTAGTAATCACGTGACCTACAGTGAGCAAACTGAATCTGCCGAGGAAGCTTGTGGGTTGTGGTTTGGAGCTCCAGAAAAAGCTAATAATCAACAAAAACAAGGTGACTATACGTTTTTGTTGTTAACAATTTTACAGTCACTCTACAGTCTAAACAACATTACTTTGCATATAATGCTTAAATGCATGAAACTGCTGTTTTGAAAGGTTGACCTGTGTTGCCTTCTCAAAATTATACCTTGAGAGCATATTCTCTAGGATATACTTAGATGCATATTTGTATCATGCCAGAGCTCATATACTGTGATATTTTCTATCAATGTGTCTCACACCCTCTATGACATGCAGCAGTCACTAAGTTTGTTCAGAAAATTGAGATATTGATATGCAATAGCATGGAGGATGGGAGGGTTGCATAATACCCCTAGAGGCATGATTTTATCTAAATGTAAACAAGAAAATCTCCAATGGTTTCTCAGATCTCAACTCAACATATAGGGGATGCTAAGATTGGAGTCAGATGTAAGAGTGCAGGCTAAAACCATGAGGAGAAACAAGTTTATTCCCAGAGCTTCTGCCCTATTTCAGTGTAAACAGCAACTCTCTGATGGCTTCTGTGATCAAAACTCAGCATATGGGAGATGATAACAGTGCATATCCAGTGTGTTGTCAGATCTGACGTCAGCATGGAACAGTATGGGAGATATTATGTTGGACAATTCCACGGTAATGTTCTCCTCTGTAGCTCAGAGATAAAGGCACTTTTCATTCCCACTGGAGCTACAGGAGTTAAAGACATATGTGCTCTCATCGCACTGCAAGTGTGTTATATAAAAGTGTCTTTCCATTAGTAAGTTATAGAGAATTGCCTTATTTGCATGAGACTACTATTATGGGGCCCTCAAGGATATAATTAAACTTATCAACCAAATAATTACAATGCCTTCGCAAAACAGTCTCTAATTTTCACTTGAATTCTTGTGTTTTGAGTTTAATCTGTAAGTAGAGCTTTGTTTCATGTTGCATCAAGAAAAAAAGAAGTGGCTGATGACCTGCCAATGTTTTATTTAATTTTAATGGTATATACTGATTCTTAGTGTTATGACACTGCTGTTCTACTGGCTTATGCCAATAATAAGAGGTACAGTATGTTACTCATGTTCCACTGACAGATACCACTCTTCACCACCATACTGATGGTATGCCATTCTTGTTTTAGTGTCACATGCCATTAGTCATATGGCACTCTAGAAGCCATATGGCTCATGATATGAAAATGGTACACTATTTGTGTGCTACTGCAACATAGATACATACATACAACATAGCATATACGAATACTTACTGAATTATGTACGGTGGCCTTGAGGTGCAAAACACAACAACAACAACAACAAAAAAATAGAAAACACAAAAAATTAAAAACTACAAAAACAAAAACAAAACAGAAAAGGTAGGGACTATTTGTGATTGGACAAAACCCAAGTCAGTTCAGA
Organism: Scomberomorus guttatus; assembly: GCA_038419695.1. Lineage (NCBI taxonomy): Eukaryota > Metazoa > Chordata > Actinopteri > Scombriformes > Scombridae > Scomberomorus > Scomberomorus guttatus. Next base: position 28,299,689 of record CM076452.1, read on the forward strand.
GTTTAATCAAGATTTGGCATCTATTCTATATGGAAGTAAACTCCCACAGATGTGCTGTTTTCCAAATTATTGTGTTTTTGGTGGTGTTGTGTTTTCTGTTCTGTTTCTGTGTTTTTTGCTGAGTAAAACAGGGTGCTTTGGTATAAATATGAAACAAACAGATATTCAACTGGAACTTACAGTTTTTAATTTTTTGAATCCAGGGAAAGTAAAGAATCTCAAATGAGATTTATAAAAATAGAGCAACTCTGATTTTCTCCTGTGTATACCACTGTGCCCCAAATGAGTGCAGCTCAATGCTAACATCATTTGTAAGCTAAGTGTAGGCTGTATGGGGGATACAAAGATTAGAGGAAATCAGATATCAAAGCAAGCCCTCGTGAGAGGCTGCTGTGGCTTTCCCACAGGTTTTGTTCCATTCAAACATAAACGATGAATGTATCCACTGGAGCGTGTGTTTGTATTATGAGGAGCTATTGTTGCATTCCAGTGAGTTTCTTTCTCCATCTGAAGAGGAACAAAATCCCTGATGGTTTCCAGAATCAGAATTTAACAAGTCTGACAGTCAGTCTGATGGATCTGATTGTAAAACTACATCATCAAATGGGAATATAGCTTTTCCTGACAACCTAAAACTAACAACTACTTTCTAGTTTCAGTTGCTTGAATGGCTTAATTTGTGGAAGTTACCTGTGTAAAGTTGCTTCACCTTTAGTCTCTAAATGATGACTGTTCTATGAGTTTGTTTTTTTGTTTTTTTTATCATTGCTATCTCAATGGTATGGATTCATTTAGGCAACAAAATACTTTGTTAAGGTTAGGAAAGGCTCGCCTTCATGGTTAAAAGAAACAAGCGTTGGCTCTTGGTAGGATATCCTGTGCAACTGTGAAAGGACATTCACACAACCACATGTTAGGCTTTTCAACAATCTGCTCTGGTGAGGAAGACTCTTATAAAATCCAAATCTATGTATATATACAGTATAATAAAAAGAAAGAAGAGGAGTGCTAACATGTTGGTGATGCACAACATCTATTGGAAAGATAATCTCAAGCTACTGATATGTCCTACACGTGGTTTATGTTCACAATTCCATATCTGTGAAATTTCTCTTTTATGAATAAAACCACATTTTAAATTACTCACAATTTTAAAACTGAAATCTGACTCTGGCCTTTAGTTGAGAAAGTTTCTGGGTTATGAAAATTTCTCTCATTTGGGACTTCCAATGTACAATTCTGCCTATTTTAACTTTCAGGGCATTATCACAGTGAGGTTTTATACTGGCGGCAATTTAGCTGACATTCCTATCCAGCATGACTTACAGTGAGGATAAGGGAAGCCATAATACCAGCTGGGAATTCCTGATATTTGAGGATTTTAAGGGTAGAGGCAGGCAATGCACTGAGGGAGAAGCCCTGCCAGGCAGAGGGAAGAAACTAACAGGGTTTTCTACTTTCACACCATGCTTGGTTACCATTTCTGTTGTTTACTTATTGATGTGGATTGATTTTTGCTGTGTTGTCTAGTAGAAGTAATGGAGGCTGAAGAGGAATTTGTACTATTTAAGTATGAGAGGACAACATAACTTTTCATTTCTGGCAGAGCAAAAAGCAACTTTCCAGGAAATAAGGACAGCTGGCTGTCTCTGTCATTGACTGTGTCTGCAGCTTCAAGTACTTCATTTCATTTTGATTAGACTTCAATTTCAATGTCCAGTTTGAAAGACACATTTTTTACAGTACATAGGCCCAGATGTCTTTACAGTTATTGTTTGGTATTCCATTCATCATGCTTTTATTTATAACCAAGCAGCCAGACACAGACAAGCCTAAATAAAGTGAGGACAACTAGAAAAGAGGCCCAAAAGCGAAAATCAAGCCTTAAGTCACTTATGATAAGAAAAAATGCAAATTGCAGACACAATAACAGCAGTGATGGGAAAGAAAAGGTGTGATAGATGGTAAAAGTCTGTACCAGTCAGTCCAGCCTAATCAAAATTCTGCAGGAGAAATGGATGTTGAAGAGAGCATTTGATTGCACAAAAAAGCAAAAACACAGTGAGAGAGGGGTTTGAGCTCCAACAGAATAAGAAACAAGACTGGCCTCCATGCTTCAACAGTTGCATCTCTAGAAGAGCTCTGACATTTAAAAACTTTTTTTGAACCTTGGAGAGAACAGATTCATCCTATCCTGGCTGCTTTCCCTAAGCCGAAGCCTAGTGAGACAGATAGCTTTAATTGTCCCAGGAAGAAAATCACATACAAAGTGTAGAACAACCAACCCACCACTCCAAAATGAGTTGTTTGAGGACTGGCTGGGCAAAAGCCAACAGATTGTTAAAAAAATGACACATATAGAGAGCCGAAGTGAAACCAGAACTTCCGGATGTAATAATACAAATTACTAAAATTCCAGCCTTGGAACATAACCTTACTCAACAGTATGTTATTGAACATTGGCTTACACTAGCCAAAAAGAGTTCTGACAATAGTAAATTGCTATCAAGCTAATTTTGTGTGTTTCTATATGGTGGTTTTGGCATATAGCTTTAGCCTTAGCTCTGAACTTACTAAAGCTACATTTTAGAGCTTTGTGAATTTTTATGGTGGTTTTTGCAGGACAGAAAGCCCAAAGAAGAAGTTTGGGCTGCTGTCCAGAGGTCACACACAAAATATATTTGTCTGATGGGAATTTACTATTGATGTCATCAGGGTTCTTGAAAAGGCACACCAGGAACACATTATGTAGAGAATATAATGTATCTCTAAAAGTTAGAGTTACACCAGAGTTGTTCAAGGGCAATACTGATGTCTTTAAAACCATATTTTTAAGTTAAGTGGATGACCAAAGGAAATTTGATGATGAAATAATGAATACATTTCAGTGGCCAGAGCTCTTAATATTGCAGTAAATCCAATCTCAATGGTCCAAGAATTGACATAATGGCATATGGAAGACACACAGCTTACTGTATTCTTTGACATACAGCAATCAAAATGGATAAAAATAGCAAGCTGTCATTTTCACTACAGTATATTTGTCATAGTTTTATTGGACCTATAGGCCATCATATTCATCTAGCCATTGTCTTTTCTTTCTGACAGGTTTTTCAGCCGCAGTGGCCACAGCTGCACTTGTGCCTCAGATGTGGATGCTGTGACAAAGATGTAGTTCCTGAGGCAGCTGCAAAAGTGCTTGTGGATGTTAATACAGATGCTCCAAACAGAGTTCTGACATTCTCATGTGTGTAAGCCAGACACTAAATTATTACAGTTTTTTTGTGGAGTGACTGATTTCACGTTAAACGGCAGCAATATTTGTCTTTAAACTCTCTTAAACACTTGAGCAGCACAAAACTAAAGGGTACACAGTACAATTTATTCTATCTGGTATGTGCAATTGCAGGTATTTCATTAGCTGGTGTACTGCTTTGCCAAAAGATATTGCATTGCACTATGGGTTGGTGATATGGATAAATTCCTCTCTATATGAAATGCTCATGATTTAGTCAATTTCTGGAAAATCTGCTGGGAAACTGTTAAAATAACCAGACAAGTAGTGCTTTTAGTGAAGACTGTGAATTAAATAGCCAACAAATCAAAGCCTCAGAAATTGTAGAAAAATTCTGCACGGCCATAAAAGCAGTGCAGTTTGTAACATTGCCCACATTTGTCAAATACAACCAGAGATATTAATGTGATAGTTGTTTGGAAAAAAAAAATTGATGGAGGACTAATTTATATCATCACATGGTCCACCTCTACATCACATTGAGGTAAAAGCAGAGCCACACATCCCATACTCTTAAAATTTCTTTTTAAAAACTACACATACCATCAGTTTACTTCTTCCTTCCTACAATACTGAAAGTCATTCACATTTCCTGCCCTATGGTGGCCTGAGAGATGTGCAGCACTTTATGCTTACGAGGACATGACAGCACAATCTCAGACAAGACTCAAAAAGCCTAAAAAAAAAGTGAAGATTTGATTCATTTTAAAGATCTAAAATGATTTGACCAAAAATTATGAATGACCCTGCAGTAGAGAAATGACAAGCCATTATTCTCTATTAAGTTAGTTACATCTAACATTTGATTAATGTACTTGGTGTGTCAGCACTTCAGTTTTCAGGAATCCACTTGCTTATAGAGGATGACAGAGCTGTTTTCTATTAAGTCTTAATACCTTCGTGCTCTTATTGTGGTATTTTCACTGACAGAAGGACAGACCAACAAAAAACCTTGGCTTTTACTTTGTTTACCCACTTGGGTCTGTGTGCCTCACGCTCAATGCACGCTACATGATTCTCCAAATAGAGATGAAGAGTGATGTAATGTTTATCACTGCTTGTCACTGTGTGCATTTGTATAACCTGCAAGGTGTCAGTGGAATATTCCCACACACACAAGAAACAGTGCAGTACTTGAGAGTCCTGCCACTAATGGGATATTTCTTTGGTACTGTGCAGGGTGGTTATCAGCCAGTTGTGCCAATTTATCAGCCTCAAACTACAGGTGTCAATAAAAGGGAGGAATGCAGTAGTGAGGAAGAAAGAGAGCACCGCAGCCTCTCAAAGCACCAGCAGGGAAGTTTAGACACAGCCTTTATTCACACACAAAGATAATGTTTTCCCACAATTAAATGTTGCTCTTTAAAAAAAAACAAAACATACATAATCTAGAAGTTACATAATTATTACTCAGTTCAGCAAAAGTGGATAAAACCAGACAAAAACCATACAAAAAATAAACATTATTATTCCTAATTAGATTAATTAGGAATGAACAGGACATAAAAAAAGTATAAAATAGTACTGAATCCTGATACTCATGTAGAAAATAATGTCATTATTTTGTGGAAAACTGGGATATTAACTACCTCTGAGGATAATTATTGGAAGTAGATGCATCAAATTCATGCATCTTACACAACAGTACTATATAAACTAGAAAATGCGTGGGAATGCTGACAGCTGAAACAGAGCATTGCTGAAAATACTACAGACTTGTTCAGCAACCCCATCTACACAACTTTGCTGAATTTGGTTACCATGGAATATTACATTTAAGAGATATGGCAGTTAATAGGTAGTATGGTGGTGTCTGACTAATGGCCACCAGGTGGGGCTATTGGTGCCATGATACCAAATTTCATTTTATTAAAGACAACAGATTTGTTATAATATTACAGTAGCGCCCCCTGTAGGTAGAATTGTATCAGATGTTACACACTTGTGCAGTTGGCTGTATGTTCAGCATTCCCAAATTTGGTTGCAATCAAATTTAGCATTTAAGAGTTATGGCCTGTTAAGTGCATCAGGCTGCACCTGAAATGAACATTTTGTTTGGGATCATCTAAATATGGTATGTACCAAGGGCAGGGGTGAAGATTAGATGAAATGTGCCAACAGAAGCAAAAAATGTGTTTACTAAAAAACCCAAAATGGCAAGAATTTTTCCAGGCACAAATGGGCTTGGCCTATATCAGTCGAATCGACATCATCCAAGGAACACAATGTGTAAATATTGTTTTGGTACACCTCATGGTTCATGAGTTAGCCAAAATGTTAAACAAGTAATAACTGACCACATGGTGGCACTATGGGTCCCATGTTTTAACCACTTCCACTCCTGCCCCCCTACCATAGATCCATTTTGGGGGGCACAGAGGATCTTTAGGGGGAGATAGCAGGTCAACAGTATATGCCACATAGAAGTGGTATACATCATCTGAAAGCTGGGAGCCTGAGATTAATTTGAGATGCAGTTCAGCACTGTCTGTCAAGTTTTTCTAGTAATAAATCTGTAATGAACATTGTGTTTTGGTTAGGCACCTGTTCAAATTTTGAAAGTTTAGAGTGTATAAGGGCTTAGAACATTATGATGGAAGTTTATGACGGCCATTCCTATGCTCAATTATGTCTCATAAGCTGTTGCAGCAATTTTTGGGTTGATACCACTTGTTACATAGATTTGGAGCAAAATTTAACCATTTTGACCACTCCATAATTGATAAGTCCCTCCTAAATACCATATTAAAACACCATGACCTTGAGGGACACCATAGAAAGATTCATGCTGCAATTTGGTATCAAAAACTTTTGACATTTGGAGGTTTCTGTAAGAGTTGCATTTTTCAGCGATTGGATAGTAAGCACTTGTTCTGGAAATTACTCTGAAACTCCCTTATTGTCAATCTAACTAGGAAAGCCATACATCCTCTGAATGCTCGAGGCCTCCAGTTTGTGGGTGTAAAGTGTCATGAGACTGTGATTATCCTAGAAGTCACAATAGGTCATTTTATACAGTGAGTTCAAGTTTCAAAAAATGGTTTCACTGCATTAAAATGGCTACTATGGGGACTTATATCATCACACATTAATACAATGGGGATCATTGAATCCATAAGAGTCTCAGCTTTCCAGTCATATCAAATTTATGCAATTCCAAGACTGTTTAGGGACCCCAGTGTACAGAAATATTCAAATACACCATTTTAGAATAGGGAAATATAACACATTTATACTGCATGCAAAAAACTGCATGTTTTTTTTTTTCCCAAAACTGCATGGGATTAGCATAAAGTGGGCATGTCTGTAAAGGGGAGACTCATGGGTACCCATAGAACAGATTTTCATTCAGATATCTTGAGGTGAGAGGTCAAGGGACCCCTTTGAAAATGGCCATGCCAGTTTTTCCCTTGCCAAAATTTAGCCTAACTTTGAAGCATTATTTAGCCTTCCCAAGAAGCTAGCATTACATGGTTGGTACCAATGGATTCCTTAGGTCACCTAGTTTCATATGATACCAGCATCTTCACTGTAGCTACAGCCTCCGAAAGACAGTAATGTCACCTGCAGACACCAGTGTCCTCAGGGAATGGAAGAGGTTAAGCATTTCCACATGGGACACCTGTCCATGAAGTATGAATACTTCAGCACTTTTAATTTATGAGATATCAACTTTCAAACATTCCTCCCATAGACTTTCCAGACTTTATACATTTTAATTTTAAAACAAATATATATATAATCACTGTAATGTGCTAGAAAGATGAGCTGAACATTTTGACATTTGAATGGTTTGCAGTATGCAGAAGTAGTTAACAATTGACAAACGTATGGAAGAATAATAAATAAATATTTGAAAAACAAAAGTGTGAATGCTCGTGAGCATGTCACACTAATAAGTGAACACTTTTTACCAACCTTCAGCTAAAGGAGGATATCACCTATTTTGAAACAAGTACTCTCCCATAATTTACAGGAATACTTTTCATGCAAGTATACCTTTTATAATTTTAAATCACCATATTCACAATTACTGGACAACACTGGATTTTTCCAAAAATCTACTGTTGAATAATTTATTTTTATTACTCTATAATTGTAGCAAATTGTACAAACCTTTTTAAAATTCTCTGAAATCACAGCACTTGGGACATTAACTGGCCCGAAAGTCCATGAAATCAGTAATGTACATGGCATTTTATAATTCGCACTTCTCAGTACATCAATTCTAGGAATCCTTTGTTTCTCAGCATTTGATTTCAGACCAGAATACCTGGAAAACAGTGTAGCAACTCCAAATACATCTAGCAAACACATACATTTTGCACATAATAGGAAACAAGTTCATTTTTTGTTTGTTTTGTATTGCAAATAAATAACACTAGCACTACATACATGTAGTAATTGCTCCAGAGTGGCACAGTTTATGTCCTAATAGCAAGAGATATGACACAACTATTATATTAATCTTACAGCAGTGTGCAGTGGGATGCCTCACTGTCTCACTGTAATGACTCCTTCCCCTGTTACAATGATGATTGCTTTCCCTCTCCGCTGCTACACCTGTAGTTTAAAAGGACTGCACTAATGACACCTTTAATGGACAGTTGATGAGCTAATGAGTGATGTTATGTGAGCCAATTATCTTGGCCCTTTTCACACAGTAATAGCCATTCCTAATGGTGATTTGATGGGCTAAAGATATGTAAAATGTGGGCCTACTATGTTTGCTCCATGTCTTTTTTAGACTGTGTCAATAATATATCTTTAAAGTGGCAGATAGAGCTTGGTATAACAGCATGCAGTGCTTCAAACAGCTGTTTCTGTGTTAATGTGTTGCAAATGTTATTCACTCTTTAAATGTACTTTGCATAATTCTGCAGTTGATAGTTCTGATTGTTCCCATGTGTAGTAAAACGTGACTCAAGGTCCAAATCAGAGTATTCATACTAATGACATTCATGATGAAATGCCTTTTATAGTGAGTATGGGAAGTTAAAGTTCTCATTATGCAACATAACTCATTATGGGACAGCTCTGTGGCCCTGCCAGGGTCAGTACACAGTCTGTGTCTGGACCGTGTCTGGTTTTGTGTGTGAGGTCATGAAAGGCATGTGATAGGCACTATGTTGGTCTCATATCTGAGTAAGCACCCTAGTCACATTTATGTAAAAGTCACAACAACAATTTTACCAGGTCTGACCTGTAACATTTCCGTATCACTTTTCAACACAGCACACACATCTGAGCAGCACTCTATCCCTACATTTCACATTTTTATTCATGCCACCTGCAATGATAAGTAAATTCATATACAGTACATACAGCATGAGAGCTAAAAGAGTCCCAACTTAACTAATAATTTACTATCTAATGACATATAAATGATGAAATTGATGAAAAAAATGTATGTATGTTGCGTGTCCCTAACGCTCACAGCAGTCATTAAGCACACAATCTCAAATCTCCTGCTGTCTAAATGTTGTCAGTGTAACTATATTTGTAATAATCGGTCAAGAAAACCAGTTTTACTATAGGCCTTACAATTTCACCTATTTTAGTTCATTTCTGATAACAGATTGTTCTAAGCTCTATGCTAAACTAAGCTAACCATCTCCCGGCTCCAGTTTTATATTGAACAGACAGGCATGAGAGTGGCATCAATCTTCTCATCTAACTTTGGGCAACAAAGTAGAAAGTCAGACTATTTTTGCAATATTTCTCTAAGTTTAATGTAACTTGATTACACTATCTGTCCTGATAGGACAATTTAGCTCAAGTAGCTAATGTTAGCACCCAGTAAGCTAGCATTAGCTTGGGTCCGAAGTAGCGGGGCATGTTTCCAGAGTGTGAAAGGCAGCACCCCGCACTCCTTATTTGGAAGGTCCTGGCTCCAAACGGAATAGATGTCGTTGATTGCAAGATGCAACTCTGAGCTTCAAACCAGCTCCAATGCAAACCAACGGGTGACGTCACACCTCGCTACGTCCATCTTTATATACAGTCTATGCTCTTCCCTCATGCAACACTTCTTTGTTTTGTTTTGTTTTGTTGTATGGCTATCTATATTTAACGCCATAAAACAAAACACTGCTCATACAGACACAACCGACCTTACTGACTAACCATTACACATATTTAGTTAGCATTTAGTTCCCATTTTTGTTAATAAATTTAAAACATTTCATTATTATTAGTATTATTTTTTGTCATGACTCATAAATCAGGTCATGGCAACGACCAGATTCCAAAGGTTTTTATTTCAGCCATGGACAACACAGTAATGAAGAGTACTGTATTTCTTGCTTCAGTCTGCACTTTAACAAACAAACAAAAGTATTATGTTTGTAATAAATTTAGGCCTTCGGTACATCCTTGACTCACAGCCTAACTGATTTTAATTAGAAACATTTTGCTGAGGAAAAGTCAAGGTGTGTATCACTAGGATTCAGTTTAACAAAGCTATAAATGTGTGTACTGACAATAGCAGCTTTGGAACTTGTGGAAGGACACAGACAATATGTGTTTTTATTTATGTTTTTCCCCTGTGATGATGACTGGCTTATTAGCTGGTAGAGCTGTTACAACTTGCTGAGTTGCATCTTATTTACTGAAGACTAACCAAAGGGATTCTACACCAGTCACTTTGTAGTGTTAACTACTGTTGGTCTTTTTGCAGTTGTCAAAATAAAGCTATTTATAATTCACTTGACTCCTGGATACACCCGGTTACCTCACATCACAGGCAAACAGATGACATTAAAGTGCTATTTGGAAATGTAATCAGATCAGTTGCCATAAGAGCCTGTCAAATAAAAAAGCAATTTTGTTAACAGAACACACATTCTGTTCATCAAAGCCAAAATATCTGGGTTGTAAAAACAACCTACCACAGACAGTGGTGTTGAAGCAGGCTGCAAAGCTGGAGCACAGTGTGATGGTCTGTGTGCTGGTGAGATAATTAACTTTCCAGCACTGTGTGTTGTGATTCTTACCCGTGTTTCTGCACCCGTATTGCTCCCTCGGTACCGTCTGACCATTAAGTTGCCTGTCAGGTAGCAGCAGCTGCCCCGCGAGACTTCTAACCCTGTTCACCAACAGCACACACAGCAGACTCATTACAACCAGAAACACATTGACCAGCGTGTTCAGGGTAGAGGACAGCACTGGGAGGCTTTAAGTACAATAGTGAGGCTTTAACTCCTAAGGGCAAGTTTATTTTATCACACAGCAGAGTTGTGTACCACTATAAAGACTACACAACAAAAGATACTATCACAGACTCCATCTCACACCTGGTATGAGGTCTGATGAATTGAGCCTTCCTACCTAGTCAGTGTGAAGGTCACGTTTCATGTGACAAACAGAATTCATTCAATTTTTCCTCAAACATGACCTGAACAAGATTGCAACATTAAAGCAAGACTATGCAACTATAGCCACAAGTAACTACTGCAGAATCATGCTAAATGCTAAAACATGTGTGTCTGTACAGAAGTAGAGAAGAGTCATCTAAAACTTTCCCCAGAACACAGAGGTAAGAACCACAAAACAGCTTAAGTCATCGTATCAAGCCTCCAGCAGAATAATTGTGAAATCAATGACATTTTCAACAATGAATAGAGTGAAAAACTCATACTGCAGCAGACTCATTAATGAACACTTACAGCAGTGCATCCACCTGGCCATCCCACCTTTTTATGTCCAAGTTTAAGGACTTGGCTATACAATAAAGGTCTCATATCCCCTGTTAATAGAAATGCTGTTCATGTACAGAGTTCTGGAGTTTTTTTACTGAAATATCAGCACCTTAGCAGCCTTACTGGACCTTTAATGTGGTGGAAATTTGGTAGGTGAACCTCTAAGACTTGTATTTGAGTATCCCTGGCATAGACTGAAAGGTGAGGCTACAAGACCGAGGGATATCTTATAGCCCCCTTTTTATTTCAAAGACATGGCCAATGTTTGAGGTAAATGCCAGTTCATTTACCATTACATTGGGTGCTTTCATGTTTTGTGGCTTGCATCCACTGCACATGAACATTATGTTAGTCTGCACAAATGAGTATCCTGTCACCTGCAATCACAAGCTCATACACGTGCACCCACACACTAAAATGAACCATGTTGGTTAAGTGTGCATGCAGGTATGACACTGATCAGAGAATCACCTGATTCATAGGCAGCGCTCGTATCTACAGCCACACGTGTCACCTTGGTGCAGTGACCTGACGCGACTGGGACGAGCTTTTCTTATTACTGAGGCGAGACGCACAGCGAGGGGAGAGAGCTGAGGCACTCCTCTACACCCAGCAGTGGCCTTGATAAGGTCTTCACATGCACTGATGGGATCCATGTTGAATGAAAAAATGTCTTTCCTGGAGCCCACCACAACAACTAAAATCTCAGTTTCACATTCTGCGAACCTGGACACATAATTTCTGTCAATTTGTGATATTTTTCCAAAGAGAATTCAAACAGGGCTAGTTATATTCGAAACATATTGATTATTGCTGATTTAGCAACTATTTATTGCTAACTGTTATAGGTATAAATAGTAATAGTAGTAATACAACAGTCTAAGAATTCAGCATACAATATATTTAAAGCACATCTTTCTCCTTTTCTCCAGAAGTGAAAGTGAAGCCAAATAAAACTTGTGTTGTGTTTCTGAGTTCAGTTCTGTCAAACCAGCAGAAGTTCTGCATTACAGCTCAGGTATGAGATTAAAAGGTGATGAGTTTCAGGCTGTCCATTTAATAAGTAAAATAGAAGTTCGTCTATCTCGCTGAGGGTGTAGCCACTACTGCACCAGCTATATGTAGGCCGCTGTTGCACTATAATAATACTGCCACAAAAAGAGATTCATTCATAGAATTACAGTGCTTTATAGCATTAAAACATCTTTAAACTGGTTAATACAATTCAAACATTACTAACCCTGATACATTAGAAATAAACCAAGTGAATCAAGTGAACATCACTCTTGTCCATGATTTACTAAACCACTTAGGAACACAGATCAGCACTTGTATATGGCAGTTCATGAAATTAAAAGGCCATTAATCAGACTTGAACATGAAAACATTAGTAAACTACTGGTCTGTCTACCATAAAATAATGCAAATTGTTTGGTTGCAGCTATGTTAGCAGCACTGCAAGGCTGTACCAAGGCACAGAAGTGCTTTTAGTTAAATGCTAACATTAACATGTTAGCCATGTTCATCATCTTATTTTAGTGTGTTAGCATGCTATCATTTGCTAATTAGCACTAAAAACAAATTACAGCTGAGGCTGATGGAAACGTCATTTCTTCAGGTATTTAATACTAAAGTGAAAGGACAAATTAACATTTTGACCTAATTATTTTTCACTAGATGACAAATCAAGTAATCACCCAAGTTGGGGCCGTTCAGACCGACATCACCTCTACATAAAAGAATGTAGTCCTCCAATTCATTTGAATGGGGCTGGTGTGTGTACACAGTGGGGTTGCCACTGCAGACGGCTTGGAAAGGAAACGTAGCGGCCATCCTGCAAAACGTTGAACTGGGCTCAACTTTTGGCACAACGCAACCCATCTGGCAATGCGCTATGTTGGCTAATCACATACATGCAAGGGCACATTCCTGGTGGATTACTTTGTAACGCGAACGCCATATTCGATTGTTTACCTTGTGACTGTTGTGACAAAAGATAAAAACGTTGCTACTGTAATAACTTTCCAGAGTAAAATGATGTATGTGAGTATTATAAAACTGCTGTGCAGTGTTTTGGCTTCTGATAAGCCTTTAAATGAATTACTCTGTAACTCCATCTCGACTTCCTGGATCGTATTTCATTGTCTCACTGGTACCTCAAACAACACACCCCAACCACCGCATCCCCTTGTGCTATTTTTGGTCTAAACACGGCCTTATTATAATTCATCCTGAGGGGGACATGGATATCTGTACCATATGTCATGATAATCCATCAAGTTTTTAGACATTTCACTCAAAATCACACATTTCAGCCTCATGGTGGCACTAGAGGAAAAGTCATATTTTATAGCATTTGTGAAAATTTGTCCTGCTGGCGGCGTGAGAAGAGAAATATCATCAGAGGGATCATTGAAGTCAGTAGGATTACCATGAATGTCTCTACAACATTGCATGGCAATCCATCTAATAGTTGTTGAGATATTTAAGTTTAGACCTAAGTGGTGAACCAACCGACCAATAGACTGACATTGCCACCCCTACAGACATGTTGCTAGCATGGCTAAAAAAAAAAACAGTACTTGAGATCAGCTCATTCTAAAGTCAGTCTAGGAAATTGCAATTTTGCAATCACAATAATTGAAGAAATCTCCGCAATATTTGTGAGAGCTTGCAATTTTTCTAAATTACTGCAACTTTCCTGCATGACGTGGACAAATCAACAGACCGCTTGTGATTTGGACCACTTGTCGCATTTCATGTCATGTTAAGTTACGTCATCGCAGTGTGCAGTGCACATGGACAAATCTCACTTGCCAACAAAATATATGCAACAATTCTAAAATGTTCCCAAATGTGGTTTGCATTCAGTTAGTCAGAAGAATACAAGCTGATGTGTTGTTCAGACAGCATAATCTACCTCAAACATAAAAATGGACACTTTGAAAATGAAACTATATATTTATGTTAATGGGTTTATTTTTTAGATTATTATATTTATTTTAACAGCATTATTGACTGGTTTTATTTGGTGCTAATGTTGAGGTGAAAGTTTATTTAATAAGGCTTATAAATGGACCTCAAGTACAGTATTTTCTTTTTCATATAACTTTAAGCCCATGGTTCTCATGTTCAGAAAATACATTAGCACTGAAATATAGTTGTTTCTGTGATATTCAGTATGTTTTTTATTGAAGGAGGTGATTACATATGACTCGTCATTGGTAGTAGTTTAAGAATGCATTATTCTGTAGAATAATAGAAAATCAGTAGTAAAGTGTAGTAAAGTATTCCTTCCAAGCATTATTAATTTAAAGTTGGTATCATTGGACCTTGTTTCCTTTGGTTGTCTTTAGCTGATAATTGTACTTGTAAATTTTCACCTCTCTTCAGGGTCTGTGTCCTTGTTATTTGTGCACTGACTCTTGAGAAAATCACTGTCTACACTCACAGGAATAGTTTGTATACTTCTTTGTAAGTAAAGATAAAACTGCAATTAGCAGAGTGGCCTTCAAGGTCCCCACTCTCAGTAAGTAGATATTTTGCTTGGATCTGATCCTTTGCTCCAGCCTTTTTCTAATCAGTTTCATCACAGAGACATCTTGCATATTTTGTCAGTCAAACACAAAATGATTTCAAGAAACAGGGTGAGTTCAGACCTTGGTAAAGTTATACCTTCTACTTAAATAACTGGAATGTGGTTTATTGCTTTTTGTTGTTGTTTGTTTGTTTGTTTTGTTTTGTATTGGAACTGGTGCTTATGAAGCACCTCAAAAAGCACCCTGGAATTTTCCAGGCTGTGACCATTTTTTATTACAAAATTTTCAAAATATCTCACAAATTGATTATTTCTTTTCCTTTGTAGGTATTACAGACAGCAATAGCCTGGTTAAGTCTCTAATGTATATCCTGTGGTTGCTCTATGTCTCTCTCCCTCTCTCCCTCCCTTCTTGAAGCTGTCCATGGTTCAGACAAGCTTTTTGACTAATGTATCGCCTTCAAAACTCTGATTTGGCCATGGAATAAGCTTACCTTTGAACTTTAATTAAATGCTGTATTTCAGCTATGTGTGTGTAAGCTATCATTTTAATGCTCATTTTAACCTCTGTCTAATTCAAACACTGTTTGAAACAATGATTTGAGTTTCTCTGTATGACACATAAGGATGTGTAGTTAAAAGGTGAATTTGGCAGTGGAAGAGAAGATAAGTTCCTCAGTATGTGTGCAATACCATCACTGCATGTGCAGTATGCACAATACATGCAGGATGCAGCACTAATATAGGCAGTATAAGACAATGTGATTGGATGTACCACTCAGCTGAGTCAAATCATCTACCCTACGACTTTAAATTTATTTTATTTTAATTTAATAAAAAGTTTGATACATGTGAGTGTCTTGTCAGAGTTTACTTACAGCCTATGCAAATTGATTTTTGGTAAATAGCATTAGAAGATTTAAGCTATGTATTAATTTTGGCATCATATCATTGCATACATAAGCTTGGTGCCAGTTGTTTACCTATTGTATACACACTGTCTTAAAAAAAAATTATTTCCTGCATTTTCCATTTTTCTGCTGTTTCAGATTTCAAACCACAGCAGTCAGAGAACTACTACATGTAACAATCTCTCCTGCGAGCAGTAGTTCATCCTTACTGAAAGTCAGTTTAGGAAGCTTCATAAATCATTCTTGAGTCCCACTCTGGGATAGGATTTTTTATTAGTCCGAGTTTCACTTTCATCGTGATTCCCTAAAAGTGATCACAGCTGATAAATGCTGTAGAGGCCCAGAGTTAGCAACATTTCAGCTTCTGATGACAATTGTGGGGTTGAGTTTTTGAGTGTTGGACTTGTAACAAATAGATGTTTTTTTTCATGAACTTTCTTAAACTTTAATTGTTGCTTATTCAGTCATATATATTTTATCTTACAGAGAAGAGCTTTTCAGGTGCTTTAAACACTGGATTTGACAGAGCTGAGACAACATCAGTAAAAATGCTAACCTGCAGGATAGTGTGGCCGAGTGGTCTAAGATGCTGGATTAAGGCTTCAGTCTCTCAGGAGGCATGGGTTTAAATCCCACCGCTGCCATCTGTTCAGGTAATACTCTGTATTCAGGGATTTTGTCACATATGAGTAGGTTGATGTTTAGCAATGAATGTCATTCTTTTAACCAAGTTTAAAATTGAACATAAAATGCTGCTTTTTAAAATTGACCTTTAAAGTGTATATTGTGCCTCTAACATGGTTAGAGTGCTACTACATTTTATTAGACTGTGTGAATCAAATCTTCCTTTCAAATTGCAGTGCTTACAATTTGCTGTCAAACATGATCTCTGCTGCAAAAACAGACAGGAACAGATTTTATTCAGACAAAGAAAGACATGATGATATAATACAACAGCACCACCAAAGTAGGCTTGACATCAATACTGCACCACTATTGTTGTTACAAAAAGATAACCACTCAATCATAACAGTGGGATGGCATGAGAGACCGAACAAGGCTGGGAGTCATAGAGAGAGAATGAAAAGGGAACAAGAGAGAAGAGATTAAAATTGAAAGGATGGGTGACTTTGCTTTCATGCTGCACAAGTTTGCCAAATTTGACGGACCATATGCTGTCGAAAATCCCCCAGACCATTCCAACGAGGGTTTTCTCCAATAAATCATCCGTGATGTCTTTGAACTGCGGACAAGCTTGATTTTTATTTTCAGACAAAATTGAAAGCGAGGGAGAGGTGATCAATGATTACAGTTGAGGACACTATCCAAGGTAGAAAGAAGACTTCAGACGTCTCTCATCATTTCTAGTTAGACATAAGCTGAGATGGCCAACCAAATGCTGACATTCTGTTCTGGGTCTCCCTTCCCTATATTTCAGGCTTCAACCGTAACGTCAATACTCACCCACATCATCATAAACACCAATGTAGGCCATGGAGGTCTATTTTCAACAGGATGTCCAAAAAGTCATGTAATACAGTGACAGTGCAATATTGGCCACACATGCTGCAGCTGTTTAACTGGCCCAGTTAACCAGACCATTCTGCATCTAAACCGTCTTATCTTGAAATTGGCAGGACAGTTTTTAAGTTGTGCAAAGACAATGCAAAAACAGGACAAAACAGTGCAAAGAATCAGTGTAATAATGTAGAATTTAATGTAATTATTTAAATATAATGATGAACACTGACCATTGAGGTGATTTTGGTATGGTATTTGAAATGTGTACATTTGAAATAGTTAGCCTGACAAGACAAAACAGTGTAAAGAGGACAAAACAGTGCAAAGACAAGACAAAACTGTTGAAAGACAAAACAGTATAAATACAAGACAAAACAGCACAGAGACAAGACAAAACTGTTCAAACACAAAACAATACAAATAATCAATGCAATAATGTATAATGTAAACATTGTAAATGTTTAACTGTAATGAACATTGACCATTGAGATAGAGTGGTTTTGGTAAAGTGGATGTGTGCATTTGAAATAAACTTAGCACAAAAAGTAAGAAAATTTGTGTTTGGTAAATTATTTCTTTGTTGTAACAATGATTCTTGGCAATAAATCTTATACCTTTGGAAAGCCTGTTTATTCCCCTTTTAAATGGTGCCACATTCATAAGGAACATGCATTTGTGGGATGAGCAGCAGAGCTGAGTATGTGGGTTGTACCCATGAAGAATTTGCCAAATCTTCTCTGCCATTGCCAAACAGCTTATTTTGCTGTTGCTATTGACACTTGTTTTGAGCTTCTGGTACCCCCAGGTGAACAGGGGCCCTGCTACAGTGGTCAGTGGGTGTCTGCTCCAAGAATCGGCATGCCGCATTTGACTAATCTGGATAGGGCCTGTGCGATAGGGCAACTTCAAGCTGGTGTTCCGCAAAACTAAGTTGCGCCATTATTTGGAGTGAGCCCTGGTACCATCTCCAAAATGAAGGCCAAGTTCCATATAACAGTGGATGTCAGAGACAGGCCAAGAAGACGACACCCCAAGAAGACCGTTTCCTCACCCTGTCAGCACTTAGGTACCGTAGGCTGTCTTCTACAGATTTGCAGTCAAGGTTTGAAGGACAGGACAGGATATGGCCGACAGCTCTCTGCCCAGACAATCCGGAACAGACTGCACGCAGCCAATCTCCGGTCTCATAGGGCTGCCATGACTGGCCTTCATCAGGCCCGTTTGCACTATTGTTAGTGTGCACTGGAACCTGAACATGTGGAGGAACGTTATGTACAGCGATGAGTCCAGATTCTGCCTATGGTAGCTGGATCGTAGGGTCAAAATGTTGAGAAGACGCTATGCTGATTGCTGCACCGATAGAGTAACATCTTTTGGTGGAGGCAGTGTGATGGTGTGGGGCGGCATCTCCCTTACTGGAAAAACGAGGCTTGTTATCATTGGAGGCAATCTCAATGCAGAGAGATATCGAGATGAGATTCTGCAACCAGTGACAATCCCATATCTCCACAGTCTGGGACCGAACTCTATCCTCCAAGATGACAACGCTCGCCCCCACAGAGCGGGGTTTATCAGAGACTACCTCCAGAATTTGGGAGTGGAGAGGATGGAATGGCCTGCCAGCAGTCCTGACCTCAACCCCATTGAACACTTGTGAGATCAGCTTGGGTGTGCTGTTCATGCCAGAATGACCAAAACAACCACGTTGGCTGACTTGCGATAAATGCTGGTTGAAGAATGGGATGACATCCCACAGCAGTGTATGACCAGGCTGGTGACCAGCATGAGGAGGAGGTGCCAGGCTGTTGTGGCTGTGTATGGTTCTTCCACATGCTACTGAGGCTCCTGTTTGTTAAATGAATAAATTGTTAAATTGCCAATATGTGTTGTTTCTTCAAACTTCAATCATTCAATCCACCAAACACCAAGCAAGTCAATGGCAGAATAAGCTGTTTGGCATTGGCAGAGAAGATTTGGCAAATTTTTCATGGGCGCAACCCACATACTCAGCTCTGCTGCTCATCCCACAAATGCATGTTCCTTACAAATGTGGCACCATTTAAAAGGGAAATAAACAGGCTTTCCAACGGTATAAGATTTATTGCCAAGAAGCATTGTTACAACAAAGAAATAGTTCAGGCTATGTTTAGTTAGCCTGATTGCCAGGGTGAAAAAGGCTTTAATATGTAAAATGTACATATTATCTCTATGGGTGCTTTTTTCCCTAAAGAGTATAAAAGAGCAATTTACAGAACAGATCTACATAGTGTTGTGAAAAAATACAGTTGGACAAAGTAATAACATTTTGGTATATTATGATGTCATAAATGATCATAGATATCATTAATCATAGATGGTTGAGCCTGGTGCACCCTACTATCACTTGCCAACTATGCCATATTAATGATACGACAGTAGTCATAAAATCCAAACTGACTTTATTTCCAAACTTTAAATTTATTATATTGGCTTTTGGATTTGTGCCCTCCACCCACTACTCCACCCACAGAACTTGAACTCCTTCCCCTGGAGAAGCAACTGGATCCCAACTGAAAGTACCATGTATTCAGTGTTCTACCACACACACAGATGACTTTGCAGTTTTATCATCACTAAACTGGTGACTAATACCACAACATCCACAAAGTGTAAGTGAAGCCTTTTCCTTTAAGCTAAATAAATATGCATGTTTAATCCTATAATAAGAGGAGTATCCACAATGGAACTTCTGAATTCCGGGTAAATGGTTAAATTAATGGAGGCAAGTCCATTGCAATATTGAAATGAAATCTAGGCACAAATTAAGTGCTTTTATTCCAATATATTGTACTCAGCTAATGGGATTGTTTTCTGTATCTTTAAAATTAAATTTCACACCAGTGTATTAGGTTATAATATGCTATAATAATAATAATAATAATAATCTGTTCTGGAAGTCACAGACCAATCCTGTTGCCTCTCCATTAGCTCTCCTAATTTATGTTCTTTACGTCGTTTTTTTGTACTTTTTGTGAATAATATTGGACAATGATAATGTATGACTGGAAGTCACTCAACAGGATAGGGAAATTGTCAACTCGCCACTTTGTAAACTCTCTCTGCCTACTCTGCTACCTAGCTGGTTGTAATATCAGAGTAAATTTCGAGGAAAAGGTGAAAGGGATAAACACCAGCTATGATCCCGACCACATGGACTAGCAAGACCATCTCTGTGTCCATCTCTGCATACATCTCAACATTGGAGAAAACACTGAGGTAAACGTGGAGGGATTAAACACCAGCTGCGGTCCCAGCTACATGGATCTTCTCTGCCAAGCATCCTGCTAACTAATGTGCAAGCGTTGGATAATAAACTGGATGACTTCTGTGCCTGCATCAGTTTCCAACGGGATATCAGGAACTGTAATGCCCTCTGTTTCCCTTCCGAAACTTGGCTAAATCCTGGAATACTGAAGAGTGCCATTCAACCAGGTGACTCTTTTTCTGTATACCGATCTGACAGAACAGAGGATTCTGGCAAGAAAAAAGAAGGTGGCATGTTATTTATGGTGAATAAGGAATGGTTTGACAGTGGGAATATTGCAATTCTATCCCATTCCTGCTCACCTGATCTGGAGTTATTGTCAGTCAAATGCAGACCGCACTTTCTATCAAGGGAATTTATATCGGTCATTATCACAGTGGTCTACATCCCACCACAGGTGAGTACAGAGGTTGCCCTGTCTGATCTTTGCAAAGACTTTGCTCACAGACCAGTAATCCTGATGCAATCCGGCAATAATGAGCACTGCTACACGCCATTCAAAAATGGCTACAGAGCGGAATTGCCACCCACATTCAGGAAAAGTGACCATGCTACCATCTTGCTCAGCTCATAGTATGAAAACAAACTACAACACATGCCTCCAGTGACATGAGATGTCAGGAAATGGTAAAGCCAACCAGAGGCCGCCCTACAGTCTGCTCTACATGACGCAGTCTGGACCATGTTCCAGGACACCACCATCATGACCCTGACATTAATGGGTTCACTGAGTTTGTGGTGGATGTAATTTGTGAAACAACAGAAGCAACTGTACCCAAAACTACATTTTAATCATTCCACAACCAGAAACAATATGGTTTATCAGAACCATCAGGGATGTCATAAATAAATGTGCTGCAGCCTACAACTTAGGGCTGCAGTCTGGAAACATGGACAATTATAAAGCAGCAGCCTACAATGTAAAAAGCAGTAAAGGAGGCAAAAAGGGACTATGGGAAGAAAGTGGAACTACAATTCCAGGAGGGCAATCCCAGAAGCATAATGCAAGGTCTGAGAACTATAAAAGGTTACAAGCCCATGCCCCTCCTTGGGAAGTGCTGATGCGTCTCTAGCAAGTGAGTTAAACAACTTGTTTGCTTGCTTGGAGGCCAATGGCAGCCAGCAAGCAAAAACAGCTAAAGCAGAGGTTAATTAATGGGTGGGGGCACCTTTCATACCTATTACCCTTTCTGAGCATGATGTCAGGAGGGCTTTCAAGTGTGTGAACACCAATAAAGCAGCAGTAGCCTGTCCCTGGCTCAGTCTGTCATACCCATATGCTTCAAGAAGTCCACCATCACCATCATTCCTGTGCCCAAGACAACAAGACCAGTCTGCCTGAATGAATACTGCCCAGTGGCACTCACCTCTGTAGCGATGAAGTACTTTGAACAGCTGGTCAAGGATTACATCTGCTCCTCACTACCCAGCACACTGGACCCACTATAGTTTGCCTACCATCCCAACCAATCAACGGAAGATGCCACAGCACACATCCTTCAGACCACCCTATCTCACCTGGACAAGAAAGGAAGCTATGCGAGATTACTGTTCGTTGACTGCAGTTCAGCATTCAACATCATAGTTCCCTCCAGGCTCCAATCCAAGGACCTGGGATTAAACACCTCATTGTGCATGTGGATCCTTGACTTCCACATGGGCAGACCCCAGGTGGTGAGGGTAGGCAGACACACCTCACCTACCGTCATCCTTAACACTGGAAGACTCCAGGTCTACATTTTGAGCCCCCTGCTGTACGCCCTGTACACACATGACTGTGCAGCCACACCATCAAGTTTCCTGACGACACAGCTGTGGCGGGCATGTTCACAGATAACAATGAAAAGGCCTACCTGAAGGAAGTACTTGACCCACTGGTGTCAGGCCAACAACTTACTCCTGAATGTCAGCAAGACTAAGAGCTGATAGTGGACTTTGGGAAGAAGCAGGGAAGGAACTACGCCCCCATTATTATCAATTGGTCCTCAGTGTAGAGGGTAGACAGCTTCAAGTACCTTGGTGTCCATATCACCAGGGTCCTGACCTGGGTGCTGCATACTGACTCAGTGGTGAGAAAGGTAAGGCAGAGACCGTTTCACCGTCTGAGGTGAAACAGTCTCTGAGGAAATTCCGGGTATCCCCTCAAATACTGAGGAATTTCTACTCCTGAACCATCAAGAGTGTCCTGACGGGGAATATCACTGTCTGGTACGGAAACAGCACCGAACAGGGCTGCAAGGCCCTGCAAAGAGTGGTTCATTCAGCTGAACATACAATAGGCAGTGCTCTACCCTGCCTACAGGAAATTTACACCTAGCACTGCAAGAATAAGGCTAGGAGAATCATTAAGGATCCCAAACATCCAGATAACAGTCTTTTCTCCCTGCTGCAGTCGGGAAGAAGGTCCTGGATACACCAGGCCAGTACTGAGCAGTGTTGTGCAAGTTCACACTTCACAAGAGCTAGCTCAAAGTTCAGTTCACACAGATTAAAATGAACTATTCCATGTTCATAGTTCACAATTTTGAATTTTGAACTAAGTTCACAGTCCCAAAAAATTAACTAGTTTGCATTCATTTCTTCTATTTTTTAAATGAGCTGCTTCAAGCTATTCGTTTTCAATAGAACCTCCTCCTACACATCCATCCCCAGCCCCCAATCATTGCCACTGCCCACTTCCCAAACTAAATGAATAAATTATTGTATACTACTATAGAATCACAGACAGAGATTACTTTTAAAGGCCAAGAAAACCCTATGTGAGTATATGTTTTACCACTTAAACAATGTGTGTTATTATGCAGAACGTGAAAAAAGAGGTGCAGTAAAGGTATACTGTAGATGCAATGGAAATTTTATCTAGCCTGCATGAACCAAATTATGCAGCAGTTCTAAAACATAAAATAGATTCATATGCTTCCAAGCAAGCTGGTACAGGCTCCACCACTGGCTTCATTACAGTCGCTAGCTGAAAGATGTGCTATGATTTCAGTTCTGCAGAGCACACAATTTAGAAAGAGTAAGCAATAATGGGAAAAAAGACCAGGCTCTGCATCTAAAAAACTCCAGGAGAATATTCTGAACTGCAGTTACTGTGAACACCAGAGTCCAGAAGATGCCAACTACCAAAAAGATCCTAAGTACCAACACAGGCAAAAACTGTAAGAAAAAACAACCAGGATGTAAAAATGTAAACTAAGGCTGTGTCTAGTCTGCTCAAAGTGCAATGTTCAGCCAACATATTTTAACATCCTCTAAAAAGAAAAGAACTAAAAGTAAACAATGAGTAAGTCATTCTCATTCAGTTTGATTTTCTATCTTCCTGCCTTGTTTGCCCAGAGAAAAAGCATAGCTCTGAAAATTCAGAAACACACAGCATTTAGCTTTTAACACACATACATAGCTTTCATCACATCTTCATTTTAGAAGCAGATTTCCCCTGTGTATTTTTGGGTGTAAGAGTCAGAGGCTTTAGCCAAAGCTTCACAGTGCAATATTCAGCCAACATATTTTAACATCCTCTAAAAAGAAAAGAACTATAAGTAAACATTGAGTAAACAAACATAAAAAGTAAGTCATTCTCTGTTGTTCTCATGCAGCTACATCTCTGCACACCAATACACTCATCCCCAATATAACATCCCCACAAAAAAGTCACAATAGATACTACCAGTCCAAACCACCAATAAAAGAAGTTCAATGATTTTTGTTGGCATTCAAGAGCACTTGCTTCTCGAAGTTGGCATCACCAAGCTGGTTTCTCCTGGGCCTAAATATTTGGCCCAATATCTGGCCTCTCCACTGGAACACTTGAGGGGAGTACAGTGTTGTACCTCATGAACAACTTTTTGACCTTGGGTTTTGATTAATTCTAAAAAATGATGATGCAGTGTCTTTCTTGTCGATGTCACCACTGGACTGGGATTGATCAGATATTCTTACTTCTGAGTCATCAGAGTTAACAGTTTGAAATTTTTGTTTCAATATCACATTTCTCCTCATCTTCCACCCAGTCAAGCTTGAATGTTGGCAGCAGCATAGCTGCCAATATGTGTTCATTCTTCTCAAGCAAGCCTTCCGGTCTTGTTCTCAGTGACTGCATGATGTTCTGTATGAGGGGACGGCATGTAATCAGACCTTGTGTAGCAGTGGGCTTTGTGCACTCATCCAACAGGCCATTCAAATCATTTTGCAGTTGTACAATGGTTGGAGCCAAGCGCCCAAGGAAGATGTTCTTCTCCCCTTGGAGGATGTTCAGTGAAAATGCTACAAACTTGTGTATGAAGTTGATTTCCTCTGGACAGAATCAACGAAAGCCAAACTCATCACAGACAGTGTACAGGATAAGTTTCTCATATGCAGGAGCAGCAGACCAGCAATCTGCTTTTGTGAATACAGCATCGACTTCAGAAAGTTCAGCCTTTAGGTCACAAATATTTTCCTTGAATGCCTTGTTCAACATTGTTTGTACCTGCCTTCTTGAAAGCACACGCCTGGACGGCTACAAACCAGTAACTAATCTGATGATCGATGGCTTTTTGACCTTACTCAAAGGCTGCAGATTTCCTACAATGTAGTCTAGTACAAGTCTGTCTACTTGCTGTTAGGAAACAAAGGTAACCGGTCCTTTACAAAATGCTGTGAGTTTGACTTGGGTGGGGGACCATTGTGGCTGTTGGCTCGTGGTCTTGCCTTTTGTGATCATCATTCACTCGCAGATATTTCCCAAGACTGGTCAGATGTTTTAACTCTGTGTCATTTCAAATTTGTGGCTGACGTTCGGCCTTGTTTTTCAGACCCGGCGGGCACAATTTTCATTAAAATGTGACATTTTTCCGTTGGAGTCTGTACTAATTTGTTCATAAAACTCCTTTAACTATTAATATGAACTGGCTTCAGCAAATGTGGTAGCTGCATCTGAATTGCCAGTTGCACTAGTCATGCTGGCATGCCAGCTGCCATAAATCCTCAGGTGCCGTGAAACACAGTGCATGAGCATCATCAACGCTCAAGTTTACATTCATTAGTTGCAAATGGATATGTTCAGTTCACCGTTCACCACTGTCTAAGACTGCCCCCCCAACTCCCCAATGCAACTCCTGGGTCATTCAGGAATGTTGAGAATGGACCTGTATACCAGGTCAAGGTCAAGACGAAGATGAGCACATTTGATAGGCCCTTCACCAAGGTCTATCTCCTCCAGGAAGCTGACTGAGGCAGTGGTAAAGATTGTCCTCCCCCAGGGGCCATGTGCCTCTGGCCCCCAAGGTAAACTGTACATCAAGTAAGAAATGAGAAGATGGCTTGAAGAAGCGTCTTGTTTTTGTTGTTTTCCCTCCAATCTTTCTGCACAAATTGAAGGAACTGATGGGATTACATTTCACTGTGATTGTACCTTATATGATTACATGTGACAAATAAACTTGATTGATTGATTGCATGGGATCCTCAGATGGGGGCTGTTAGGTTAAACATAAGAATAAAGACATTAATCTTAAAACTAATTAGCTAATCAATCATTCGCTGGAGGGAAAAGGGGAAGAAGGCTTAACGACAGGGCATGACCTCGAATGGGCTGCACCACAGGGTGTGTGTGTGTGTGTAGTATGTATGAATGTAGGTTATACCCAGGGGAAAGACTAGTTGAAAGAAATATGGTGCCCCAATAATGCAAGTTGCTGCTAATTCATAGATGCCGTAGAATTCAGCCATCCCATACAAGGAACTGTGGGATTTTATCTTTAATTATGTTAAAGCTATGTAGCATGTTGTTGGTGTGTGTGCGTGTCTGTCTGTCTGTCTGTCTGTGTAGCCTATATACAGTACCACTGCATACAGTACTAAAGTCCCTGATAGACTGCCTCATAATCACATAGTAAACTTTAAAAGATGGCTTTGTAGTGTTTTGTATCATGTTTTTGCAGTTTGTGTGTGTGTGTGTGTCAGTAGGCTCTGATGGTTCATGCACACCAGGCAATTTTTGCTTATGTGTTTAAAAGCTAAATCAAACTTATTGCTGGCATCTTATTTAACCAGCTAACAGAGGTGACTTTTGCAATTGTGCTTTCGTGGAACAATATTATGCTGCGTCACAGGCTTCTGGCAATTGTGCAAGTGTGTGTGTGTGTGTGGGTGGGTGGGTGTGTTTATTTGCCCAAATGAATTCCCATTTTCATTCACTCGTAATAAACAACAATAAGCTTTCATAATCCCTACTGCCCCAT
Source organism: Scomberomorus guttatus (assembly GCA_038419695.1). NCBI lineage: Eukaryota > Metazoa > Chordata > Actinopteri > Scombriformes > Scombridae > Scomberomorus > Scomberomorus guttatus. The sequence goes on from CM076452.1 coordinate 28,326,182, forward strand.
GTTCCTCTCTGTCCTCCAACTTCACAGCAAGAACAGCTGCCTACAGCAGCAAAAGTTGCTGGCTACTAAATGAGCAACAAGATGCTAAAGTGCTGCATAGAGCTGAGGGGAACTGCAGAGTCAGGATCTTTGTGGGTAACTCTTACATTAAACATAGTCATTTTATCCATTTTCCATATAAAACTTTTGATCAGTGCAGCTGGCAAGTTGGCAGCTGTTCCACCATAGAATAGACTTAAGACTTAAGCAGTCGAGCTCAAAACATTTTGATCAGGTTGCAGCTGAGACAAGGAAAATGGACTAAAGGCCCCATCACACCAGCATTTAAAATGGTGAAATTTTGCAGCAAATTCAGCTCATTCCAATGGAACCTTTGCGATCAGTGGATTTGCTCATGGGGGCAAAGTAAATCAATGTATCTTTCATCATTTTTCCTAACAAGTTCAAGTTTGGTGAACTTTAACAGGGAATTTGCACCGTCGACCGATGGTAAGCTGTCTTCATGGTGCTTACCTTTGAGAGCACTGAGAGCCGGAAAGTCCAGAGTGGAGGAAGCCATAGCTCATCAGCTGTGTGTCACCATTTAAGTTTATTTGACCTCCCCTGTCAGAGTAAAAACTGTTCCAAAAAAGAACAATAGTTTACAGATAGTTATGAGACATGAGTCAATGGTACAAAGATGTCTTTTGTAATTCACTATGAAGTATTGTCCAGTTAGATCCTGAGCTAAGCTAACTAGTTGGCTAATGAGTTTACTAACTGACTGTTAAGCTCTGATAGATTATTTGCTTTCTTCAATAACTGGTGTGCAATGGTTAACAAAATACTAGGGGAAGTAAACAGAACAGCAGTGGATGTCAGCTTGTGGTGTGACCATAACTTAGTAGCAAGTTTTTATCTTGCAACTGCATTTATAACCTTTTTGTTTTTAACTCAAATGTATCTTAACCATGTCATGTGATGCTACTTCAGTACACTTTACCAGCAAATATTACTAGAACCACTACAGAAAATTGTAGATGAACATTTAATATCCAGGAATGCACATCATAGACACTACCACTGACTATCTCTGTAGCAAACTGGCCACAGTTTCACACATCGACCATACATGGTCCAGCCATATACTAGGTTTTGACCTAGTCTTGTTACATTTTATTTTGCTGAAATTTTAGGCAGTTACAATTTCTTTTTTTTTGTTTTAAATGTTTGGTACCAAACAGTCATTGCCCTGCTGTTGTTGTGTGTGCGTGCGTGTGCACAGCATTCATCTTAAACAGCCATCTGAAATGAAGTGTTGGTGCTTATCCAGCAGAGTGGCCCATTTCTTTGGGGGGCTGGATGACTCACTGCTGTGATGAAAGGGGTGTGTGTGTTTGGCTAATTCCTTATTTCCTGTTATCCATGCCTCTGTGTATGATCATGGTATGTTTGCGCTATGTGTTTTTTGGCTTCACTTTTAATCAATGCAGCTGTCTGCACTGGCTACATAATGGCTTGTGCTTTATGAGCATAAGTGCGACCTGAAGCATCTTTTTAGGCTACAAGTCTATTTTCTTCAGACTGTCGCACATAATTGATTATATGAGCTGTGAGCTCTGTCAAAGCTTGTCAAATGTGTCTGTGTGACAGTAGCACTGTGGCTGAATGGATGCAGTGTAGAAGCTAATGGAAGGCAGCGGCTGCTGCTGCTGTTCTGCTGCTGTTGCTTTCACTCACTACGCATCTGGTGTAGACAAAGAGTTAGCCTTGATATTTCTCTCCACAAAGTTTCTTTGTACTTTGAGCTACGACTGGTATCTACACAATGTCTATTCCATTCCTCACTCATGTGAACACTCATACTCCCATCACAGAGTTCATTTACACTGTTACTAACATGCATTTTTCTCAGCAAACTAAGACAAAGGATGTCAAAGTGTGAGGCCTGGCTCCCCAGGGAGGGTGCAAGGGAGAGATGTGAGGCTTGAGCCACAATTCGTGTCATAACTCAGTCAAATCTGAACACACGTGATGCACATATTTTCTTGATTCAGTGTGACTACCCTAAGATATCATCATCTCAGATGTGCATCATGAATAAGCATCCATAAATCTGCTTAGAAATCGCATAGAAAAAAGACGCTTCCTAAAACTCCAGAATTTGCCTGAAGATTATCATGTTTTTAAGTTTTTCTCCGTACTTCAGAACTCATAATAGCTAATTTGGCAGACTTTCGATGGTGCTTATTGTAAACAAATATAGAGGGCTCAAGTTGTACCCCACAGCTAACACAGCTTTTTTTGAGCAGGGGTCCATAGTGTCAGACTTTGAAAACCCCTGAAATAAAACATCCAGATTGCATTTCAATCTGTCTAACGCAGGTGAATCTGCCCATGTCTCCAGGCCTGACACCTGTGCACAGATTCCTCTGGCACCTGCAATATGTATCTCACGCTTTTCTCCATCTCAATATTTGATGTTTCCTTAATGCCCTGTGACAGTGTGAGGCTTCAGAAGTTGCCAGGTAAAATTTAATGTGCTAAGCGGCTGTGAATAATTGAAAAGGTTTTCGAAATCTCCCACCTCCCCTCTCTCTTTTGTTCCTTCTTTTTTCATTTAATTGCTGTTCACTATGTTGCTTTTTTGTATAGCAAAACAGTGTATTTCTTTTATGAATCTGCTGTTCTAAAGTTTATGTTTTATAAATTAAAAAGTTTGTGCACATTTACAGGTATCACAGGGCAACCCTGCTGCTAAGATTATTTTTAAAAAGAGGCATAGCACACATTGGAAACAGGTTATTGCAGAAGATAGAGTATATATGATATAACAGTTGGCAATGAGGACTATTCCACAATCAGAAATGATAACACTACATGTGGCAATATCCCAGACTCCCTCTAAGCAGGTGGCATTGAGATGATCACTGAATAACTTAGAGTGAGGAGATTAGGATTCATTCTCTGGGAGCCATAAATGTCTGTACAAACTTTTGTGCCAATTAATCTATTAGATGTTGAGATAGTTTACTTCGACCTGGTGGTGGCCCTAAAGACAAAAACAGGGGATCACCAAAGTCAGTAGGATTCATCCTCTGGAGACCATGATGGTCTGTACAAGATCTCATGGCAATTCATCCAATTGTTGTCAAGATATTTCACTAAAAACTAAAAATATCAACCTGTTGGTGGCACTAGGGGAATCGTCAGGGGATCACCAAAGTCTGATTCATCCTCATTCATCCTTTGGGGAGAAAGAGTGTTTTACAAAATGTCATAGCAATCCATTTAATAGTTGGTGAGATATTTGAGTCTGGACCAAGGTGGCGGACCAGCCAACCAACAAACTGACATTGCCAGAAGCACTGAGGGAAACGTCTTGGATTTCAGTCACTGGAAGCGACAGCCTTCCCAGGGCTCAATGATTCCATCTTCTCCTTTTTTTCAAGATGATTTGTAAAAGCTGTTTTATACAAGTTTTGTTTGTTTTGGGGTTGGGGTTTTGAGTAGGATTTGACTTAAACACATTCTATTGTGAAGACAAATAGGCGGTAATGATCTCCTGTCTGATTCCCATCACCCATCGCCTTCCTCTTGGCTTCCATCCACACACCTGTAACTCATTTTTTTCTTGTGCCATTTAAGTTTCTGTTTGGATTTTTACTTGAACACCCTGATAAAGGCTGATATAGCCAATTTATCAGTCAAGCTCTAGTTGTACAACAAGTGAACCCAAGCAGCAGAGCCGGCTTAGTGGTTGCAGTTCGAACAAATAAGATCTAACATGTAATTTGTTCCAATGAGTTTTGAACATTAGCCATGTAGCCTAATCTGTTCATTCACAGCAGTGACAGGTGATGTCAGATTTGCTCAGCAAGGGTACTTTCCTTTATTTTGCGTTAAAGGAGACAACAACAATTTTTACAACAAGTTTTAGTCAATGGAGCTTGCAATAGATCAGAGGGCATTTTAGGAACTTTCCTCGCTGGAGTACTGCAAATTTTGAATTTGGACACAACATTTTTCTTTAAAATTCAAACAGTGGTATGAATTTTACATAAAAAGTGACAGTCCTTATATTTTCTGTCCCACCTGCTTTTTGCCACAACAAAAGTGAGTACGAGTGAGAGGCAAGTAAATTTTCGCCCAGCCGAGCACTGCTGGGACAGAAACACTGCATCAGGCCAGAGAAAGAACAGAAAGAGGCAGAGCTGCTGAGCCACCCACACAGTCAGAGCAGACATTCAGCCATGTGTACACCAAGTCAGGTGTGTATGTGCTAAAAAATATTTGAAATTAATTAAAGGTAAAAAAAAACACTTAAATTATTCACATAACATTCAGAAAGTTAAAACCCTCCTGTGGATTTTTACCTCTTTTATTTAAAAGAAAAGAATAAATTGTTTTCCAGGTCCCTGATATTAAAGCAGTCTCCCTGCTGGGTCCATGAATCTGCTCCTCCTCCTTCAAATTTAATTTTGTCTAACCGAGTTTTGTCCTTGAATATTACTTCAAGCAGAGTGCACTGACATCATTAACCTTACCGGTGCCCCTATTAACCATTTCCTTCAAATCTATTTTCTCCTAAAAACATGGTTCAAAAAGGAGGTAAGGGGTCAACCTCCTCTGGAGTCAGGCATTATAAAGCTGATTATAGTTCTGATGTCTGTGGAGTGAAAAAGAGTAGACTGAATGTGATCAGCTGGAAACACCTGCTTCAAAAGCTATTTTAAGCTCTTATGAAAAAATTCACTTGTGGGTATACAGTATATACGTATTGACATTCAAGCAAAGAGGAACTTTCTCTCACAAAATTAAAACTAAATGATGGCATTTAACCAGATTACATGATTAATAAAAAAAATCATCACTTAAATAAACTGTTTTTCTGTATGTTAAATATATTGCCCAAAAAATGTTCAAATTCTTCTAGTAAAATATTAGAAACTGGAGCCATTTAATGAATAATTTTTACTACTTCACTGGAGGTATTTTTGCTGCTTTTGTTTGTTTTATATCATTATAAATGTAATCTCTCTGGGTTTTAGACTGCTGGTCAGACAATACAAGCAATTTGTTTTCTGGGAACTTGTGATGTGTATTTTTCATTATTTCCTTCCACTTTTTTATAAAATAAATGATTAAACAGTTAACTGAAAAATATCTTGTAGATTGACAATGAACATAATCATTAATTGCAGCTGTTATTGAAAGATATGAAGATGCCAGAGTTTTACAGTATTTATAATAGATTTGAGCATGGAAGTTCATAGTATATGTGACAATATAATCTGACCTCAAGGTCCACGTAATGGCTTTTTTTAAGCTTCATCTCATGGCCTTGTTCAGTGAATAGAGTTGGCTCTGGATAATCAAGGAAGAATCCTCTAGGCACAAGGAGCCAGCACCTACTGAATGAAAACTGGAAACAGACTGTCAGAACACAGAAACAATGTCAGCTGTCTGAACACCAGGCCAACTGGGAAGAGGTCAAACATCATCAGCTTGGAAAAAGCTCAACAAGAACACATCCATCACCAAAAACCCCATATATAACCACTTATTATCATGTATTATCAAGTGTTTCACACTTAGGTCACATGATGACAGACATGCAGTGCAGTATCTTGAATGAAACATGCATGGTCTGTATGTCAACAAGCTACTACTAGTTATAATGAAATAATACTGGAACATATGCAGGTTTCAGGCTACAAATAATTGGAAATCTAATGCAACTTGCTCCCATGGCAGTGGGTGCTAGGCATGTTGAAAGGATGTGTTTTAATTGCTTTTTGGCTTCAGCTGCTCAAGTTTGTGTTGGAGAGCAGCACAGCCACTGACCTCAAGCTATATGGTACAATAGGCCACAGGATTTTGAAACCAATCAATCGTCATGACGGCAACAAGAAAAACACGACCAAGGTTAAAAATAGCCTGAATTATCCTTTAAGGCAAAAAAAGCTTTCTTTGGTATTCGGAGTGTGCCCTGGTGTTACCCCTGCTTTCTGCCTGCATTTTGTCTAATAAATATCACAAAAATATTGATCAAAGCCTGACGGGTCAATACGCTTTGAGAAATGGCCTTCAATCTCTCAGCTAGTACCTCAATGACTTTGAATTTTTTTTTTTTTTTTTACAGAAAGCTGGTGTGTATGAGTATGTGTTTTGTATCCCAGTGTGCATGCCCGTGGCTGTGAATGAAGACACAGTTATACTGCTCTGTACTCCTGTCTTGTTTGGCTGGACGAGTACAGCTGACGACACAAAAGACTTGTAATGCCCCACGTCAGATATCATAAGCCATAACACAAAGCTGTTCCAAGGCAGAGGAGCGGGGAGGGCGGGTATGGGGAAAGCTCATGGTGAATTCTAAGCAGCATCTGAGTGTGAAACCCAGTCGACCTGCCCTTGGTCTGAACTGTTAGATGGAATGATGTGCCAGCAACAATTAATCTCTGAGTGAGATCATTAGGACAACACAGAGTCCCAGTGCAGATCACTGTAATGAGCGGACCTCCAAATCTGCACTCCCTGTCCTCTTGTGTATTTACTGCACACAAAAGCTACAACAGCAACAAGTTTTGTCTTTGCAGGGTAGAGGAGCAGTGACTGATTCAAAGAGGGGAGCTCAGGAAAAGGGAATACAGCTGTTGTGAACCTTGGGGGCACTTGTAGCCTATTAGCAGTTCAGAAATCCTACCGTGTTTAGTGGCCAGTCTCATCTGTGTGAAAGGCTTTATAGGGAAGAAACGGCTGACCATTTGGAGTGTTGGAAACACCAAATTGTGTGAAATTAACATACTATTTAGGCTTTGCTAGACTGGATGGTCCTGTTCAGAACTGTTTGTCGGATGGTCGAATAGCTTCAGGAACCCTGCCGCCTCCACACCTTTCCAACATCAGATTAGGGCGGTCTGTGTCCAACCATCTCTGTAACTTTTTAAACTGATAATCCAACATTGACACCAACTTTGCATCGGGATTGGCCAGCTGTGTGGAGGTGAGAAAAGAGTCTGAGTTTTAACTTCTCTCTCTAGCTCTCTTTTTACATTCTTGACACAACTATTTTTGTCACTTTTAATGTGAACATCCTTGTGCAACACTAAGAATGTCTTCCAGGAGATAATGTCTGCAAATGTGCACTGTTAATCAAGGACTTGATAGTAGGGTGCCCCACTAGCAGCAAGATGACAATATCAGCCAGGTCCATTGGTTTGTCTGTGTGTCCATCTGGCAGTCCAAACTTCTAAATTCTTAACCACCAACCGTCCAGATTTCCATTCACTTTATTGTGGATATTCAGGCTCCCCAGAGAATGAATCCTGTTTTTGTTGCCCTGACCTTTCCTCATTTGGCACCACTGGGGTGAAAATTCCACAAGAAAAACCTAATGAGCAGACTATAGTGAAATTAACACACAGACATGCTCCCCAGAGGATGACCTCTTTCCATTTCGGACACTCTTCTTGTGCCACCGAGAAGTTAAATTCAACATTGTAAAGACAGTCATGACATTGTTTGTGTGTATTTGTGATATCCAGAGGAACGCTGGTGGCAAAGAGACCCTTAAACTTTTGTCAATTCAGGTTATCATGAAATTTGGTCCCTATATATATGGTCCCTATAAGGGTAAACTGTCATGATTTTTGTGCTCCCTTTTTTAACCAAATTTCAACTTACAAACAACAAATTTATGCTGCTAAGATGAACACTTGTAAATTTGGTGATTCCATAAATTTCCAGCCCCATTGTAAGGTCAATATGTTTAGCCCCAATAGCAACAAGGCTAATAATCTAACACTTGAACTTGGTATTGTGTTCATATTGCAGTCTCCTTGGGCTGACAGTGGGGCTTCTACTTTCTAAAAACCTATACTTTATTTCTGTATTGCAGCCAGCTGTGTCAGAGTCGGGGTTACTTTATTCTATCCAAGGACTGGCACGGGGATAGTGGCACAGGGAAGTTCGAAGATTACAGCATTTTGCTACTTGAAATGGGAAAATTACAAAGCAGCACATGTGTTTGAGTGCCTGCACACTCCCAATGAATATATGTTCTCATACTGTATATGTATTCTTTTTAACTTCTGCACGTATGTAAATAAGCATGCACCCGTCTGCATATGAATTCTGATGTGTTTCAGTTGGGAGTTGTGGTATTTCACAGTGCATGAATGAATAATAATCAGTGTGCTAATCCATCATGTTGCCCTTTACCAGAGTAAAGTCCCATCTCAGCGTTCTCAGTGTGACCAGCATGTCAGCAGACTGCCACAACAGGCTCAACATACTCAATGAGTGGTTGATTAAATTCTATGGAAATTCATCATTTGTGGAGGCAGTGGTGGACCCATCGACAGACATGACATCTAGCACTACCACTAGCGTGTCTAACAACCTATAATGAATGCACAGTATCTTCACATGTTCTAACATGTTTACTGTATATTGAATGTATTTGCAAAACAATATCATAAACCTATCACATAAACCTTTAGGCCGCTAAGGCCTATAGGTTTGCAAGGATTCACTACAAACACAGACATACATATACTGTACTCTCTCACACACTCACACTAACACACACCACTTGAGAGGCTTTTTAAATCACCAAGCTGGTAAATTCAATTCCACAGAGTCACTGACTGAGTTCCACTCTCCAAACTCGAACCCTGGGGCCAGCCATTACAGAGCAAATTGTTTCTTTCTGTCTCTCACTATTCCTGATTGTTCTCCTGTTTTTTTTGTCCTCTCTTCTCTCTAACAAGTCATCACCTTGGCTTTTTCTCCATTCTTGGTACTCTTTTGTATCTGTCTGCTCTTCTCTCCACAGGGTGTCTGCAGGTTTCAGTAAAATCAAATTTCAAACTTTTTAAAGCTACTTGGAAAATGGAATATTACAGTAATATAAAAACAAAAAACAAAAATAACAAAATATGGAAATAAGTGTGTGGTAAAACCAGTATATTCCATACTATATTTATAAAAATGAATTCTGCAACATAATAACAACACTTCACTGACAAATTTGTGACAGTAAGGTTTCCTGCGACCCAGTCCCGGATAAACGGCGGAAAATGGATGGATGGATGGATGGACAGTAGGAAAAGCACAGGTGTAAATAACAAAATGAATGATGGCTAAATAGCTGCCTCAGTTTCAGGGTCCTGGTGTTGTGCATGCTGTCTCACTGTCACACTGTCACGGCTTACTGGGACACTTGAATAGAACAGAGCTATCATTAATATTATTAGTAACACCTGTGCCTTTCATACTATGACAAGTTAAAATGTATCCTGTGGAAAAAGGCCTTTTGCCTTCAACTGGGAGGAGTTCAGAGTGTTTTGGAAGTAAAAGGACTTCAGAATTAAACTATCATTAGCAATTAATGCTAAAGTGACTCATCTCTGGTTGAGTGTTTGACTTCTTGAATTAGCTTAAATCAAATTCAATCTTAAACTGATAGAGTTGTGTGCATATTGCAAATTGGTAATGTAAGTATTTCAGGTTATTTTGTACACTGAAGACATTGTCTTTGGGATTGTTAGCTTAGTGTGGGTATGTGATTAGAAAACATAGCTAGCTTGCAGGAGTAGGATGGGTTGCACACATGAATTCTTGATGAATTTCACACAAACTTTGGTTCAAGTATGTGGTTTTATATTCATGTAGCTGTATCTCTGACTCTTGTATAAGTTTTCCATACTTATCACTTAATCTTTACACCCCCAATAAAAGAGCAGAGCAAAAAAATGACATCCATAAAATAAATGTCAGAGGACATACTGCATTAACCCTAAACCTTATTAATCCACGAGTGCCTGTGACTTAAATTAAACAGGACAAGGTGGATGCGTGCTAACACAACATACAACACACACACACACATATACAAACCTGCCAGTCCCATTCAGATCTGTTGGTGAAATTACTGCACACAGCCTTATTTCATCTCCCTAACTCTGCCCACACTGTCACTGAAGATAACACAGAGAAAAGCTTAAGAACTCAGTTTAATGCTTCATTACATTTTAATGTTTAAATCCGGATATTTCCAGCTGTTGCCAACACTTTTCTAACTTTAAAGTCAAGTTAACAAAATCGAAATTCTCTCTGCGTTTTGAGGTCATTTCTCTCCATCTCTCTTTGGTTGTCTGCTTCGTTTCACCATCTTTCCACCTCTCTGTCCGTGGATCGTCTGTAACTGGGAGTAGTGTGCTAAGTGAATGAAGTGAGCAACACAGAGCATTGTGGGAGGAATACTGATCACGGTGAAATGGAGGGAGAGCAGGAGGACAGAGAGGATGTTCAGTTGGTGATGCCAAGGAAGGACCATGTAGAGAGGGTGAGTTTGTGCTCAACCTTCCTCCTCCTCATCCTCTTATACTCCCCTCAACGCCTTCTCTTTGTATATTTCTTTACCGTTCTTTCTTACTGTCATCTTAATTCAACTTGTCCTCTACTCTTCTCCTCTTGTACTTTTGCTCTCTTCATTTCTTCTTTGCCCTTACTTATGAATTCTCTTTCACCTCTCCTTTTCTCTTTTCTCCTGCATTCTCATCTCCTCTTGTTTCATCTTCTTTCCTCTATCCTCACCTCTCTTCATTTTCCTACTCTCCTTGTTTCCTCTTCTCCTTTCCTTCTGCCTTCTCTCCCCTTTTCCTTGTTTCTCCTCTCGTCATTTCCCTTCCTCTTCATCTTTATTCCTCCCCTTTTCCTCGTGTGTTCCCTGCTTGTTTCTGCATCTTTCATCCTCTCCTACTCGTATTCTTTCTCGTCCTCTCCTTTTTCTCCTTTACTCTCCTCCCAGTCATTTCCTCTTCACTTCCTTCCTCTCTTCTAATTATCTCATATTCTCTTCATCCTACCTTATTTCCTCTACTCTTTTATACTTTCTCTCCCATCCTGTCTTGCGCACTCATCTCCTCCTCGTCTTATTTCTCCTCTCTTGCCTTGCTTTGGCTTTTTCATTCTTCACTTGTCCTCACCTCTCGTTTTTGTTTTCCTCTTCTCGTCTCTCATTTTCTGCCCTCTTGTTTTCTTTTCTACCATCCTATCCTTTCCTTTCCTTTTATCTTACCATGTTTCCTCTGCTCTTTTCTTCTTCGTTTCCTCTCCTCTCTCCTGTGTATTTGTCGTCTTTCTTCTCCTCTGCTTTTTTCTCTTTCATCTCCTTTTCACCCCCCCCCCCCCTTCCCCTCCCTCCCCTCTCCTTTCCTCCTCTCGTCTCCTCTCCTGACTTTCTCCTGACAGTGCAAACAGTGTTTAAGTATGACAGATTGTCATGTTAGAGAGAGGCTGCTGGTGTTGAAGCTTACAGAAAAAAAAATCTCCTGCTGAAGTGAGAAAGGTCATCACAAATCTGTGTAGAGTGTGTAGATCTGGTGATATGTCGTCAGGTGGAATAATGGACTGACAACTTGGCGCTTTTTTTTTTTTTTAATTTCTCACCTTCTGGAATCAAAGGGAACTGGGACAACCTGAAGTGACACTCATATGTCAAGAGCTGAGACCACATTCAAATAAACGTACAATTTATTAGATCCATATGGCATGAATTCACAGTGGGACTGTATAAAATCTACACTTTTTACTACTCTTCTCCCCTTTCCTGTCCCCCAGTGTCCTCTCTGTTTTATTCTCTCCTCTGCTTCTCCTTCCTCTGCATTTCCTTGTCTTCTCTGTCTTGATTTAGATGTTAAAGGCTATAGCATTAACCTGAGTTAGCACCCAATTTAATCCCTCCCTTCTGCTGCCAACCGCTCCTGCCATTTATTTCTTCTCTGCACTTGTCTTTTCAGCCCCCAACAACTTTCCTCTCAACACTCCACCGTAACCTCTTATGTATAGACACGATACACATCTGTAGATTCAGTGTGACTTACACTATTCAGCGCTCTAAATATCTCTGATGTCCTGATCATGGATAAACATCCATAAATCCAGATGTTGCCTTCTAATCATCATGTTTTGAGTTTTCTTCAGTGTCACAGTAATCCAGTGAGAGGTGTCTGTACGTCCATGCGCACAGTGCAAACAGGAAGTGCTAATAGTTCATTCATGTCGCTGCAAAGAAGCTAGAAATTCTAAAACATGGATGCTTCACACACATCTTCAACCCGGCAGCACAGAAGATCTATACAATCACCACAGTTTCCAGGTGGGCACCAAGATTAGTGTCACCATTTCATTTGACACCAAATGTGCAATATTGTCACACTCTCCCCTTCTGTTCCTGAGTTATGGTGTTGAATAATGGCCAGAAAAGTGTTTTTGAAGAACATTATGATGTCACAGTCAAGTTGACCTTTGACCTTTTGGATATAAAATGTCATCACTTCATCATTTTATCCTTTTAGACATTTGTGTGAAACTCTGTCATAATTAGCATATAAATTCTTTAGTTATGGCCAAAAATGTGTTTTGTGAGGTCACAGTGACCTTGACCTTTGACCACCAAAATCTAATCAGTTCATCCTTGAGTCCAAGTGGACCCTCAAGGCGTTCCTGAGATATCACATTCACAAGAATATATTTAACAATAATAATAATAATTATATATATATTTCTTTACAGTACAGTACAAAGGCTCAGAACGTCAACATGGTTCCTGTATCACTGGAACACTGAAACTCTCCAATCATATACAGATATTCTCTCCCTGTGCTGAAAACCTCTGGACATAGGCAACAAGCAAAAAAAAAAATCATTTAATCATTGTACAGAGCGTTTTTTTTGTTTGTTTTTTTAAATAAAAACTGTTCTAAAACATGTAAAATACAACTCACATGCAAATTGATGTCATTTCTGAGTAGCCCGAAAAAACAGATGTTTCAGAGGGTTAAAGCATGCTGCCATGAGGATAATTTACTCTATGAACAGTCAATGACATACACAACATGGAAAATGTGGAAATGTGTCAAATTCCTGCAACATAGGCTTGCTGCTCAGAGACACAGCACCATAATGATTCAAGCTTTTACATCTGCCATTGTGTAGACTCATTAGCATCAACAAATACAATGAGTTTAATGTTAAAATTCATACACACATACCAGTGCTGTCTTTATGTCATTGGCATTAAACACATTCAAGTATACCTGCATTATATGCAGGACCTTGCTTTTTTCCCCAAATCTCTGCAGTTTTTCTGCATATAATGGCCAAACTGGAGAATGCCTGCCAATTTCATTTCCTGCATTACAATACAATTCAGAACCACTTTTAAGAGCCAAAGTCAAAGTCTCCACAAAAACACTGAAAAAACAGACAAACCTGCACACTGTTGCCTGCCTACTAATTTGTCTTTTGTTCTACATGGACATGGTAATGTTTTGACAACAAATGCGCTTTCTCATCTAAAATTATAGGTGTGAGCACACTTGTAAATATAGATGAGCAGAGACAATACTTCATCTGATTAGATCATTGGTTATAGATTATGGTGGCTGGTGGCAGAGGCCTGGGGGCTTCTGTGTTCAGGTGGTGGGGACTTTAGGGAATATTTTAGTTCCTTCTTAGAGGCTTACTTGTTAATATTCCTTTTACATACATGATTTGATGAGTTAAGTTTGCTTCACTGTCTTTGAAATTTCAAGATTTATCCAAGATACTCTAAGATGTCTGTTCTTATGTTACATTTCTCTTCCCTTGTGTGATCTCTGATTTGGCCATTAAAATCAAACAGCCTTTATTTAGACACAGTTTAGATTCTCTTTTAGGTGGGATTTAAATGCCAATCATATTTTATTATTTAACCAGGTACATGGTAAAATATTATTTTGTTGTAACCTAATCTTAAAGATGTATCAGGAGTATAAATGTTGGGAAAATAAAAGCAGAAAATGACCAGACAATTTCTGCTACACAGCACACCCACATAAATCTGAATACAGTCATAGATATTTTCAAACATAAACACATACAGAGAGTAGCTTTGTGTTACACCCCTACAGAGTGATTAGCAAAACCAGAGACCAGCAAGGCTGAACAGATAATGACATACAAGAAGTAACAAAACAGACAGACAAAGATGTTGTGGGCATTTTGGGATTACATATCATTCTGGTGCTTTTAAAATAATTCCACTCAGTTGCTGCTGTCTCTGGTTTGGATGTGGGTACATTACACTCAAAGCACCTATCGTGAGGTTCTACTGTAGATCTGGAGCCAACTGATAGTCAATATGTACTGGATAGCTCCAGTATTTGTATTGGATAGCTCCTAGTTAAAGAGTGTTAACTACAGTGCTCTCCTGTCAGCTTCCACCTGCTTGGGATGGAAGTTGTGCTGCTCTATTAGTAGATTCATCATGTCCTGTAGCCGTGTCCAAGACAGAACACGCACTAATTTAGCTCCTCCTTGAATGTTCTAAATAATCAGGCCACTCCCCAGCAGTTAAAGTGGGACTCAGAGCTTTGTTTCTAAATTCAGCTGTTACCTTTACCTCTATGTTAATAAGTGATACTGACACTCGGGGGTTGGCAGTCATCATGAACCCCAGCCCATATCAGCAGCTGATTATGTAATGGATAAATTGTGACAAATAGGATGGGAGTTGGGGTTGAGAAATGGTGCTCAGCTGTGTCAGAATGAATAGTTTGAAAAAGACTACTGGAGGCTACACCCTGGGCTGAATTTAAATAATTCCTCCAAATCGAAAGCGTGACACATTCCTCTGAAATCTAAACATTAATGTGTCAAAGATGCCTACAAACACATCATTTAAATAGCTTAATCTACACTATTCCACATAGGTATTTTCTTCTTTTTAAGTAAGAATTTCAAGTAAAGCACAAATAATACTTGACTTAGAGCAACTTGTTTCTGTCGTCTTATTTCGTTTAAAGAAAAAAAATCTTACTCCCTTTAAAATAATGTGGTTGAAAAAAGTCAAAAAAAAAAAAAAACAGCATCACTTTCATGAGAGGAACACAACAGTGATGAGGAAAAAAAGTATGTTTGTTAAAAGCTGCATTACTCAATATTTTCATATGAACAATGGAACAAATGTGTAATGTGCCACTCTGATGAACCAACAGAGAATTACAACTCTGCAGTTCCCCTCAGCTCTATGGAACATTTTAGCGTCTTTTAGCAGATTATTTTGAGTTTCCATCCTTCAAATTTACTGATTTGGTTCAGTCTCATCACTATTATCAACCTTGTTGCTAGTAGCACAACGTAACTGTTCTCAGAGAAACAACTCAGATAAACCACTGACTACATGCATAGTGCTAAAGAGCAAAGTTTAGACTAGCTGGTGAACATAGTGGAGCATTTAGCAGCTAAAGAGCCAGATATTCCTATATAACATTATCAGGTGTATTAAAAATACAATGAAATACTTGTGTTCTGGTTCTCGCTGCCTTAACACAAAGGACATGCCACCCCAAAACAGCAAAAAAAAACTACAGACCTACATAGACTATGTACAAAGTGCATTCATATGTACACATTATAAACACAATATACAGCACACGATAACAACAAAGTGCATATGGGTGCGGCAGCTATTCAGTAACCTGACTGCCTGTGGAAAGAAGCTGTTACTGAGAGGGGTGGTGTGTGATTTGATGCTCCGGTAACATTATTTAATTTATTAAATAAAAAAATAAAAAAATATAGCCTGTCAGGACACTCACAATGGTACAGCAATAAAAGTTCACTAGTGTTTTGGTGCTCATACCAAACCTCTTAAGACACCTCAGGAAGTACAGTCTCTGCTGTGCTTTCTTGAGGATGCAGTTGGTGTTGAGAGGTCAATGTGAGGGTGTCTGAGATGTGTATGCCAAGAAATCTAAAACTAATCTAAAACTAAATCAACAATTTCAACAGATGATCCATTGATGGAAATGAGAATGTGATTTTCTCTGATCTTTCTAAAGTCAATGATTTCTTTTGTCTTATTGACATTTAGAGAGAGGTTGTTATCATGGTGCCATATGGTTAGATAGGCCCTCTCATTACTGTAGATCTCCAAATGTGTGGAATTCTACTGGAAGGATGAACGACATTCCCTCATTTTATGTTTTGATGATGGTGGTATAGAGCGCTGTCTAACACATTGTTCCATAATCTCTCACTGGTGTTCAGTTGGGTTGCAATCTGGTGACTGTGAAGGTCATAGCATATGATTCACATTATTTTCATCCTCATCAAACTATTCCACTCATTTTTATACCAATCTGCACAAAGAAAAATATCTTACATCAAGTCAACACAAAGGTATGGCAGAATTAAAGCCACCTGACAGCAACTGCCATTTCAAATATGATGCTCTCATGGTCATTAAAATATAAATAAAGCAATTTTCTCTTTTGCATATAAATCGATTCATATACCACAGGATTGCTTCCTATAGCCCACGGTCATGAGATTGTGTCACATTGTACTTCTCAGCTGCGTTGATTTTTTTTGATTCTGTATTAAATACTAAATTAGCATCAGACAAAAAATATAAACTAATTACACAAGTCTGTAAAGGATTCAGGACAGGACTCAAAACAACTGAGTTTCACTTTATTTTCTCTGCTGAATACAGAGAAGCATGTGGCTGTTGTGCTGTGTGTTGTTATGTAGTATATGTTGTATGTGGTGAGCCACATAATTCTATGCATTTGCCTTAATGCATTCCTAACAGGGACTGCAGCTGGAGGGAGGAACACTCATGGAAAGCACAGCAGACACAAAAGCTTCATCAGGAATTAAAGGTTCATTGAGAAAAGTGGTATTTAGTGTAAAAGCAGGAAACAACAGCTTCAAAAGCTGAGAGAGGGATAAAAAAAGAAACATTTGCCACACTGCCAACTGCTTGTCACTGTGGTACAAAACTGTTTAAATGAAACTGCTGGTATAATAAAAAGGTTATTATCAAATTTACTGACAAGGTCCAAAATTTACTTTTTGGCTTACCTCCCAAGGTGGCTGGTAAATGACAAAAATTACCCACCAGACCGATTTTTTTTACCAACCAAAAATAATAAATTGCTTTTTACTATTGCAATTTGCTATTATTACTATTTAGCGTGTCCTCTTGGAACCATATGCAATTCTCAATTAATATTATAGTAGTGTGCAGACATGCGCTTCAGCACGTAAATGTGCTCAAGCTGGAATGAAATGCCATCACATTAATGTAAAGACTACAGCAGCGCAGGCTTAAATATGCAGATATTAAATGTATGTCAAGTCTAATCACACTTCCATCCATCGCTGAAAACACTTATTCCTTCATATCATTATTTTACATCTCATGTGAGCACTGCAGCTCCCTCCGTAAAGGTCCTGTATATAATATAATATGAGCAGAGCCATAACCATGTATGTAACAGAGACTAGGGCTTAGGGTTGAGCCAAATAGTCAGATGAAATGAGTATCCGGTACAGATAATGTACTTTTTATGAGCATCATCTGTGTAAAATGTGTCAGTATCCGTATTTGTGATGAAGGAAAACCCTCATCGGGTAGCTGTTTCCACATCATTCTGTGATAGGCCAGCCACACACAGAGCTCCTCCCCTACACAGAGCCTATACAAAGTTCACTGCTGCTGCGCCACACAACACAATCCTGCCATCATCACAGCCGCTCTGTCCACAGGGATTAACAGCTCACAACTCCCACTGCTTCTACACCAGTTAGGTTTTTCCTCCATCAGCTCGCTCCTACCTCAGTTTGTAGAATATCTAAAGTCAGCTGAGTTACTTGGAGAACTTGGCTCATACCGGACGTGATGCTTTTGACAAGAAAACAGTCCCAAGGCTGAATGCATATTTCCATGTTGGATCGCCAACACAGGCTGTTTGCATAAATCACCCAGGTTCACACCGTCAGTTCATTTAAAAAAGTAAATAAAACCAGAGTACTGAGCTGCAAATAACTTCTAGAAGTTACTTTATGTACCTGATCTTATACTGGGACCGACAAACCATGCAGAGACTTTGAATAAAGTGGATTTTCCCCAGTTTTGCATTTATAAGTGGTTCAGTTACTTATTGACTGTGTGTGGTTTGTGGATGAGCCTGTGCAGAAGCTCTGTCTGCTTGTTGCTTGTGAGAATTCATTCATGCATATAGAAAACAAGAGTAAGTCCTGTATTTGATACATGCAGTGATACTTTTTGACATAAGAAAAAACTCTCAAAGAATATACATAAAGAAATATGTGTAAGCCATGTATCTACAGTATATGTGCATTCTTTTTGATAACATAAATATGCTGTCTAAATGCTGATCTAGAGTTTTCTAATTGAATGTAATGCAGTTTGTTGTATTACACCACTATGAAACACTGTTAACTGTTTTGATAAAATGACATGTTATCCTACTTTATATTATAATGACCTGTCTGACCTGGCTTCTGACTACACCGCTATTATAAGTGCTTAGTTTCAGACTTAATTTAGCTAACCTTGATAAATGTGTGGGCTCACAAGATGTTAAAAAGTATTAACAGAAAGGCAGCAATTTTTTTTTTTTTTTTTTTTTTTTTTTTTTCTCTAATTGCACTGCTCTTTTCTTGGGAAATACTGGGCTCAACAAAGTTTCCCCCAACAATAACGTACAGGTCTATGATCTGGTTGTGTCCGACTACAAGGTGGTCTCAATGGATCTGACATTCCATGCACCACCTACTAAACCTAAGCATCAAATGCTTTTTTGGAACTGGAAAAGCATTTATCCAGCCATCATGACTCTGGACACTCTGTCTTTGATCTTTATGCCACTGTCAAGATGTGTGAGGTTAGTTTTTCACGCTCTGCTCCCTGGTTCACTCATGACCTGCGGAAAATAAAAACAGCTGGATGTGTTGAACAACTGCTGATGGCAGCTGATGCACGGTCCAGAAGCTCCAGTACATTCAGAACACTGCTGCCAGGATCCTGAAGAGAGTGTGAAGACACGAACATATTGTTTATCACCAATTCTGTTTTCATTGCACTGGCTCCCTGTCTCCTTCAGGATTGACTACAAAGTCCTGCTACTCACATACAAATCAATCAACAGACATGCACCTCCCTACCTACAGGAACTGATCATATCACAAACCTCCACCTGCACCCTCAGATCTGCCAGCAGCTTGTTCCATCGAGCCTTCTGCTCTGCTGCACCACACTTGTGGAACAGCCATCCTAACCATCTGAGGGCAGCACAGACCCTAGTCTCTTTTAGAAAAGGCCTAAAAATGTTGTGTGTTCTATGTTATTAATACTGTAGCACTTTGAGTTTTACTATTAATGACAAGAGCGATACAAATCAAATGTATTATTATTTATTATTATGTGATACTATGAGGCTTTAGAATGCTTACAACATTTTAACAGGTGTTGAAATAACATGCACAAAAATTAATGTCCGTTGGGAATTAGAAGCTTATGTTAACAAGCTACCAGTAATGTCTTAAGCCAGTCCTAAGGATCGGTATCAGAGCCAATTGGAGCATATTTTAATGCTGTCAGCTAAAATTAACCTGAAATGCAGGCGCCTTCTTGTACTTTCATGTGTTTTGTTAAACTCAGTCTGGCTCTACAGCGTAGTATTTCTCTGCATATTATATATGAGTGAAATTTGAGTGTGCAAACTTGGCTATTGTCGAGTTTGTGTGCTCTTTGCAAGTTTCTCCAACTTTCAGAACTCTCAGCCAAACATCATTTGTGAGGGAAGAACCTCCACGCTGTAACATCGCTGTACAACTGCAAGTGTTTATGTTGTTACGACAACTCCAACAGAGTGACACATATCAATTTCAGGAGTCACATCCTCCCAATTCATGTGTGTAATTCATATCAGATCAATAATTTAAGATGATCAACTTAATAGTTTTGAACCAGGACCTTCAGTATTTGGAACATAGTAGGTTGTGAAAAATAAGGTGTGCCATTAAGTAGTTTACAGCTATTATATTAATGTGTCAGATACATATTTAATCAATATTTAGGTAAATATAAGTATTGGATCAGATTTGTATCAACAGATACCACATACTGAAGAACTTGGCATCAGAATCAGGGCCAAAAAATGTGATTGGTCCACCCAACTGTTGTAAAGGGACAGACAGCTTAAATCACTAATGATCTACATTTACAGAAACCAGGAAATCCACTAATACTCAACACATAAGAGTGAGGTTACTCAAAAAAATAAAAAAATAAAATGACAGCGGCATTGTTCCATCCTAAGCTTTCAGTTTTGCTTGAAAAACATCATCAGGAGCAGTTTGGTGTGAGGAAACAACAGCTAATAAACACCAGGTGTACCTGGTACCTGTTGTTTCCTGGCACCAAACTGCTTCTGACGATCCTTTAAGTAACACTATGTGGACTTGTGTTAGAAAGGAAGAAAAAAACAAACAAACACAGCAGCAGGGAAGTTGACAGTGTCAGCTCTTGGCTGTCACTTGGCCAATTTCATGGGGAAACACCCACTCAGAGGCTCAAAGCTTAGACACAGTTTCCACAAATGTCAAAAATAGTTTTATTCTCTTTTGAAAAATGGGGGAAAAATCAGTTTAAATTAAAAAGCAGAATTCAACTTTAAAGGTGCAGTGTGTAGAATTTAGTGGCATCTAGCAGAACAGACTTGGCAGAAATGGAATATAAAATTCATAAGTATGTTTTAATTAGTGTATAATCACCTGAAAAATAAGAATTGTTGTATTTTCGTTACTTTAGAATGAGCCCTTCATATCTACATAGGGAGTGGGTCCTCTTCCACGGAGCCCGCCACGTTGCACCGCCATGTTTCTACAGTGGCCCAAAATAGACAAAAGAAAACAGTGGCTCCAGAGAGGGCCTTTCACATTTTTCGTGAGTTTCACAGCCACCGTAGGTTCTCCTACACACTTGGAAGGGGAGGGTGAGGGGAGGGGTATTCAGTTGGTTGCAACATCACCGCTAGATGCCAATAAATCCTACACACTGGACCTTTAAGGTAAGAGTGCATTATTAGACTTGTTCATATCCAGCTAACACACTGCTGTCTGCACTCAGTGACACACACTGTTCCCTGCATGCATGTTTGTGCAGTGTGACTTGTTATGTCCAGCAGGTACAATGTTCCCAGTTAGTGTTTTAATCTGCTGTGACACAGTGTTAGCAGTCCATTGGATACTCATGTGACTGTGCTGCTGCAGGCTGGCGTACATGTGACAGAGTGAGACAAGGTTTGGTTATTACAGCGTGACAACTTTCAATTTGCAGACTTCAGGGAGCAAAAAAAAAAAAAAAAAAAAAGCTTTTGGAAACTTTTAAGTTCAACAACTGTGATGTTTACAGATGCTATGCTACATTTTCCGGGTAATGAAGTTTCTCCAGCTTTCAGAAATGTAATATCCATATCTCTAACTGCAACTGTTCTCTGGCCGTGTGCAAAACTGCCTTCTGCAGCTTCAAACTCTGGGATATTACAAAAAACACATCTAGTTCTCAAAATTGAGGATTAGGAATTTAAAAATTACATTTCTGTCCACAAATATTCAATACTGTGTCTCTAAATGTACTACTGAAGGCTCTGTCTTTTATGTCTGCCTGTGCAGTTAATTCACTCATTGCCTGTCTGGAGATTTAGTAAATGACAGAAATGTGTGTGTCAATCAAAAAACGATGCCTATCAGAATATATTGAGACTATAATCTCCTATTCCATATAAGGGAGTTAAATGATTTCCCCAAGTCTAACATGTTTTTATTCGGTAAAGTACAGACAAAACCTAATTAAACTCCATTTACTGGTTTAGTGCCTTAAGACAATCTAATTAAGATTTAAATAAGAGCTGAATGACTTCATTTCATGTTCAAATACACGGACACAAAAAACAAACAGATAAGGGTAAAGAAAGGCATTACTTGAATATGGGTAATGGCACTTGGATGCAATTCATCTTAATTACAGCACGAGGATGATGGGAATGTTTATTACCAGCTCTACATAGTATGTGCTGTGTGAAGGGAGAGAAGGGGAAAAATGGAGGTTGAGTTTGGCAGAAAAAGAATACATCTTTCCACACAAATGTTTGTTTGCAGTTTGTGTATCGCCACAGATATTTATACGCATGCACATTTTCTAGATCGCTGGAAAGTTGAGTCACATTAATGATGGAATACACCGGTTGATTCATTCTGCTGTAGCTCTAAATTTAGAAGTCAATATTTTAGGGTAGAGATGTGGGCTTGAAAACAGTAACAGTAGTAAATGGAACAGTACTAAATGTTTGTGTTGTTGTATTGTTTCTGTATTAGTGCACAATACACACACACACACACACACACACACACACACACACACACACACACACACACACACACCTCTTCTCCAGGACTTACAAAACTGTTAAACACTTCTTTTAAAATATTGATTAATATTGATTTACAATATTAGAAAACATATTTTTCAAGCCCAAACTGGCTACATGTCAATTAGCCTGAATATAAGACAATATGGGGAATTTAGGAATTACGTTTACATATTTATAAAAGCAGGTGTTCTCTCTAAATTGAGCGAGTACTGGCTGAGTTATAGGGTGAGCCTGTTGCTTTAAGGGAGTGTTGAATTATGGGTTGTTTGCAGCCTTAACATTGCTAAGGCGAGCACGTTTCAATGTCCCTCTGCAGTCTGTCTGCTGAAGCTTAAGAGCCTTCAAGTGTCCAGCAGACCCAGTAGGTGGGTGATGCCTTATGGTTTACAACCACAGAAAAAGAAAAAAAAAATCTTACAACGTGCAAACAACAGGAAAGCATCTCTCAACGTCTTTACCACAGAGATGATTTATCAAAGACAGACAGAAAAATGCTACCAATCAGAGAAAATCTATGTGTGATTTGACAGCAGCCTGGAGAGTTTGTAACTGTATGAATGAAAAACAGAATAAAGGAATACCAGTGACTGTAAGAGAGCTGTTATACAGCTGCAAGCTCTGGAAATCACCAAACCACTGGTTAGAGCTGAATATTGGTATTTTGTTCAGAAAGTCTTTCTAACAAAAAGGTGCTATGAATGACCTCCAGTCAGAAAACACTCCAGCAGTGTCCCTTTACCCTCTGCATGCACCCTTATCACACACGTCTCTCCTTGGCTTGTCTTACATCTTTACATTTTCATTTGGTACCAACTTGTCAAGTTTTCTGCATTGTTTCACTCAACTTATTTTGTAGCCATGCTGCTCTGTGCAGCATAGAAAAGTTTGGTTGCAAAACTAAAACTGAACTTGGGATGCATCAGCATAGATACAGTAATTTGTAGGAGTTTGGAGATTATGTTTAAAAGGTAGAGCTAGCTGAGTTTTTGTAATTTGTCCAAAAAAAGAATTATATGTGGATGTAAGCATTAAATACATCTAGCTGTTTTTATATAAAAATTATTTGAGTCTAAAAAATAAAAAAGATGTCTAAACTGGATTTTTTTCTCTTTTTTTCCAACTTATTTCATTGTTCTGTTGCTGTGAAGTATTTTATACCATCTCAGGTGTGTGCTTGTCATACACGCACACACTTAAAAGTGCTCTAAAACCTGAACATGGCACAAACAAACTGGAGGCTCACAGCAGTGAATAATGTGAGGAACATACTTCAGCTTTCATCAAAAAACAAAGAGAGAAAAGCTGAGAAACAAAAAACAACATCTCTAAAGAGCGTGCATATTCAACTTCAGTGACACACGCAGAGGCACAGCAGAGGCATGCAAACCAAAAAAGAATGAAAAAACAACACAAACTTGCATCACAGGAACCAAAAAAAGCACAGTCAGGAAATTGAGGAAGGCATGTAAACACAGTCACAAAGCTGCTGGTTTTAATTGTCAGTTTCCTCTGTCAGTGTGACATTTCTCATACCTACATATTATGGGTGTAGATGACAATTTTTATCAAGAAAGTGACCCTGATGATGTTAGCTAGTAGCTCGTCCATGCTAATTATTTGCTACAGAAATCTTTCAACACAGTAAGCATTGAATAAAGTTACAGCAGTTCAAGCTTGACAATTAACACGGTCAATGATTATTACAAATGTTACAACCCTTCACAATAGACCAGACTAAATATGATGATTAAAATCTGCATGTCAGTGACCACAACTGGGAAATAAAGGAAACCACACACACACACACACACACACACACACACAGAGCCTGCAGCAGATGTTCACATTAAATGAACAGGCTAAAGCAAAAGCACCAGGATGATCCTTGAACACTGTTCAAAATAAATATATAAACATAAGGTTTAGCAGCACCGGAGGGAGAGTTCTCGCAGAGCAGACGGAGGCGATGGAGGCGTACAGAGGCAGGTTTATTTATGGCACACAACAGAAAGAGGAAACTGTTCTTTAACTGCAAATGGAGATGCAGAATTCAGAGAACAGCAGCTGTTGGAGAGAGAGTGGAAGGCTGAAGGAAAGATCACCTCGAATATGTTCCTCATTGAACAGACTGAGAGGCCAGAAATGGGGGTGTGGGGTGGTGGGGGGTTGGAGGGGGGGGTTCGGGGCTATTAAAAGAATAATTGGTTCTAAAACTTGCCAAAATCTCAATGTGGTCTGGTGTTGCTGCACAGCTGTGATTTTATGATGCATGGTGCTGGTTTTCTGCTCTGTGTGTTCCTCCTGCTGATTACTCTGTGCGGTTTATTTGTGGAACTGTAGCGCGGAGTCCAAAACTAATTTCCTCATGGGTCTCCAGGGGTTGGGAACACCCAGGGATGACGACAGGGGTTCTGCTTGCTTCCAGAGGGGATGGGACCACTGTTGGGGGCTCTTGCTTGGTCTTGAAGAACAGAAGTAGAGACAGGGACTGCACCGTGTGGCATATCATAAAGCACAGACTGGGGTGACCCATGGTGTCACAGCAGGAACTCAGGCGCAGAAAGCCCTTGTTCACACATACCAACTTTAACATTAGAAGTGTGGCAGGCTGCCATTCATTGTGAATTGAACACCCCCCCCCCCCCCCCCCCCCCCCAACACACACACACACAATTCAGGAAGTAGAGAGAGATTCAGCTTCAAAAGCAAGCACAGCTGTTCTCTGCTCAACAGCATAAAAATACTTCAAACAAAACACAAGTAAAGCTGAGTGTTGTGATCAGCAGCTTCCACATTCAATATAGAAGCACCACAAACAATGTCACTTTAATGAGGTAACTTTAAATGAAGAAATGGGTTCATTATGGAAAACATACGTATGTGCCTGAACCCAACACATAATGATTCTATTTATTACACAAGCAATGAATGTGTGTTCGACTTTTGGCATCAATAAGTCTTTTTTTTTTTTTACTAAATGATGTCTGCCTTTTTGTTGTTTGTTTTTATGTATATATGTTGTGTGGGTATGTACATATATATATTATATTTGAATTTTCATTTAAAAAGAGCTATCAGGACTCGCTCAGGAAATGAACTACTTCTTTGTGCGCCAGTATAGAGAACTGAACCTTGGAGCAGAGCTTTTCTCTACAGTATGTTCTGTTATTTACTCCATTAGTTTAAAAAATGACAGTGAATAAAAAAGAAAAGACATTGATTTTATAAATATGCTTGTACCCAGTATCCTAAATTTCCATGGGAGCTGTAGCTTTTTAATTTCCTTAAACCACGAAGGTTTCAACTTCTGATTGCAACTGCTGTAACGAAGCAGAGTTGTCTATATGAGAAGTAAACTCCAGGGACATGCTTCATTCTGTCCGATAAAAGAAATGCTGAATGAGTGATTGCATTGAGTTACAGAAGCTGGTGAAACAGAGGCTAGCCCAGACATGACTTCATGACTTTGGCTTTCTATACTGGCAACAAGAGAAAATAAATGTCCAACCAGAGCTGAGTATGTGAATTATGTGCTCAACGCTGAACACACCCACAAGCTTCAGGTGAGTGAGAGGACTGTTTGTGTGAACAGAGGGTGCAATTACTCATTAGTGATGTAATATCAGTAATTAAGTTAAATAAAAACATAAAATAAATATATGAATTGGTTGGCAAATTCTACATTATAATGACTTCTCATCTATTGGCTTTGAATTTCAGAACTTGCCTATGATCAGCCATAGAAGATATTTCATGAATCCCTTTTTAACACAATCAAAAGAAAAATTAATAAAGTCAGGAGTCAACGAGCATTCAAACATGCTGTACAGAAGGAAGCCAAGACATCTGAGCTGCCACACAGAACCTTTTCAGGAGTAAGGCTTATTCAACATGCATGTGCTTAGATGCTTGGATCCCTATGAATCCAAAAGTCTGGGTTTTCTATTTGTAATCTGTTTCCTCCCACTCATGTGCACCTGTGGAATTTAGATCCTAAATCACTCTTAATTGTTGGTCTTTACTGGAGCCTCTCTGATGCTGCTTTGCATCAGAGATCACGACTATGAGTGGACACAGATAAACGTGTAACACCTGACCCATGTAGCTATTTAGTTAGTGACTGGCTAACAAGTGTAGTACTATGGGCGGGGCCCTGGTACTTGTACCTGTGGCTGACCGTGATAACCTGTGTAACAGAAATGAATTTACCAGTTTTAAACTTAACTTAATTATGAATTACAGATATATGACAGTGCCTCCACTTGGCAGGACTGAATAATATGTATCACTAATTTTAAATCCAACTAAGAAGTATGTTTTTAATGACTATTCCCTTTTTAAACTCAAATCACACCTTAATGAAATGTAAATATGACACACACAGTACTTTAAATGCAAATAATAAGTTAATGAAAACACAAATATTTAAACCAATTAAAAAATAACAGGTATAAAAATATTGTACAAAACTTAAATGTGTTTCCCGTTTGACTTTAAACCTTTCTCAAAAGTTATGACCTTTTTCTATATTTACCAATTGCAAGGCTGATAACTAAAGGGCACACACACACACACACACACACACACACACACACACACACACTGCAACCAAAATAACATAGTGCCCTTTAAACCAAAAACCTTGGGAGTGTAGTGACCTAAAAGAAGTGGCTGCTTCACTTGCTAATGCAAGCTACTAAATAAAATAGCACGCGCACTGGTTAGTTGTTACTCACAAATCGCTGAGCTGAAACATGGGCGAAGGATGAGGAACTGGCAGATACATGACGAGGGAAACGATGAGTGAGGTTACAGGCTGGCGGGCGACAACAGTCACTCTTCCATAGAGTCCAAGTGTGTTTCCTGGTCCTCAGTCTAACAAATGTACATGACAGTTTTCTCAGTCACTTAACTCATCCCAAACTCATCCCAAAGCTCCTTTACTCCTTTTACTACTAGTTAACAACATTAACACATACTAGCAACACACAGTAACATTAGCTGCTACTACAGTGAAATATGTGCTAATATAACTAGCGCGCTAATACGCTAACCACGATTAGCATCTGTCTTACATACTACATTGTGATGAAGTGATACAAAAAATACACACAGAGAGGTATTTACCTTCTGCGGGTTGCAATATGTTAGACATAACAACAGACTGGATCAAGTGAAAGGTAAAATAAAACATTTTATTTCTCATGGTCCTTTCCATAATGTTGTCAGACACTTATAATAACAATCTGAGCCTGTCAGTGGCAAAAAGAACTTTTAGTGGACATACATTGGCAGGGCGCTATTGCCCCAAAGGATTACATTGCAGCCCATTTCGCTCAATACTGGACCGATCTCTAAAATTGTTGTCCCCATTAGTCACAAAAGATGGGAAAATAGGGTCCAGGTTGAAAAATACCAAAGTTTCCCTTTAAGGTTTGGTTAGATTCAGGCACTAAAATGACTTGGTAAAGGTTAAGGGAGCATTGTGGTTTGGGTTAGAAATACTAACAATACTACAAATACTACAAAAACAAACAAAAAAAACCTATGTTGATTTGTGGTTGGTAACAAGAAGGGAACACCAATCATCTAAAGTCAGACATTTTGTTGAACCATCAATCAATCCTGAGCTCCTCCCTCTGTGGACTTTGTTGCCTTGTTATCACCTGATTTCCTCCTTTGCTAATGGCAGTCAAGAAACATAAATCCTTTGGCCACTAGAGGGTAAATTCATGTTTTTGGGCATTTGCTGAAACAACTAATGCTCTCGTTTTTCTTAAGAGGACTGTCTCTATAGAAAGCAACAGCACTTCAGGACCTCAATAATGTTTTCTTTGTAGCTCTGTCTGTGCTTGTATGTGTGTGTATGTGTGTGTGTGTGTGTGTGTGTGTGTGTATTCAGGTAGGATTTAATCAATGAAGCCTTAGGGAATCTGTATGATGGGATTTCTCTCTGCCTCTCCCAACGTCACTCTACATTAAGGTCCCTTGTCAGTCTCTCTCTCTCTCTCTCACACACACACACACACACACATACAAACACACACATACAAACACACACAGAGTCACAACCTGCTGCAGATTATTATTTATCCAGTTTGTATTCCAGTGAGGCTGTCAGAAGTGTCAGCCTGATTACATGCTGGCAGGCAGACAGACTGTGTGTGTCTGTGTGTGTGTGTGTGTGTGTGTGTGTGTGTGTGTGTGTGTGTGTATTCAGGTAGGATTTAGATTTTTTCAAGATGGCCAATTGGTGGTTTATTATCTCACAGCTCAGAAACTAGTGGTTCAAAACTCACAAGGAGAATGTGAGTGTTTACTAAATAAACAGGAAAAACGAAATCATATAATAATCTATACAGTCAGGTCACAGGCCGAACCAAACCACATATTATATTTAGATCAAAAGGTGACAAGGGATACTCTTTATTTTTGGAATCTATCACAATGACAGCTGCATTGACACAAAACTGCCATGGAATTTTTGGCTATTTTACATCACCACATGCACCTGGATGCCCCTATATTTATAGATGACAGTACAAACACATCGCTGAACAAATTTAAAGGCTGCTTCATTAATTTCAGGATGAAATCAGAAGCCTTCTGTGACCACCACAGTCACCAGATTGAAGCGTCTTTGAAGCCTTCATCATCATTTTTTACACAACTGTCTGTTTCCTGTGTGTGTGTGTGTGTGTGTGTGTGTGTGTGTGTGTGTGTGTGGGTGTGGTGGTACAGTTTCTTATTAGCTTCTTAATATACAGTACATTCAGCATAAACAGCTTTACAGTCTGTTGACATTTTAATGCTAAATTTAAGTTATAGCTTTTTAGAGGCTCTTTTATCCAATTAGTCACATAGTGACCAGAAAAGTAGAAACCTCTATAGGAAGTACTGTAATTCAGTGGAATGGAACACTCCTCTGTGTGGTGAGTGTGTATTGTTGGCGCTGCATTGGATCAGGTTGGATTGGGGTGAAAAGCGGTGGTTTTTAAATATGCAGTATGTTGGATCTAATAGTCTAAATTGTGAATTGTGTATGTGTGATGCTTTTTTTTTCAGCATGATAATGTGTATGGCAAAAAGTGTGACTGGAGCAGAGGATGTCATGTGACCTTCAGGCCTGATTTTGGTCACTGCAGCAAAATCCCCACACAGCCCCCTGCTCCTGGGAGGAGGATCCAACAGGAAGTCTCTATTGTACATACTCTCATCTGGCTTGGCCAGAGAAAAGTGTGGATGCTCTATGGCCCAAAAAACACAAGAGCCTGAGAAAACCTGAAATAAATATTTGGCATATGTGAATGTAAGCAACCTTCATAGGACTTAATGGTGTGCCATTTTGTATCCCCTTCTCTTAATACATGCATGTTTTTTTGGCACAAGACTTTAAGTAGTTAATGTATTGTTGTTTTGTCAGCTAACAGGCAAGGGCCAATCTCAACAGCTAGAAAAATATATACATATATACATAACTCATATTAAAGTATGTATAATAACAGGGAATTAGTCCTTTTTGTTGGACATACAAGAAAGGTCAATTGGAATTATAATTAGTTATTTAATCTCAATTATGATTTTGTGAGGGTATTGGTCTTTCAAGGTTAAGTGACTGAGATGCAAGCACAAGAAAACACCAACAATTTTACTTTTAGTTACATACACATTTATTATTAATACTACAGCTACAGCTACTAAACACTACAACTACAACAGATCACAAACAAGACACAAAAGGGAAAGGGGAAACTGGTACACAAGGCTATGGCTAGTGAATGATTTGAATGCATGATGCAGAGTTATCTATTTAGTTGGTAAGAGAGACCTGATAAACAGATGAGATGACTGTTAACTGAGAAGTAGTGAGTCAAATCAACAGTACAACAGTTTAGTTCTGAATTGCCAAATGAAGTTACTAATTATGAAAGCACCAGGGTTTAAGCAAGTCATTGCTTGCTCCCTGGGGTGGCTTCTTGTGGAGATGGAATTAGATGTGCTGTAGTGAGAAGGCTGAAGTCTGGATCTTGAAAACGATGAATAAGTAGGCCGGTCCAGATCAGCAGCATTCAACCAGCCTCAGATAAGAGACTATTGTAAGTTTTGGTCTGCCCGCCCAGAAGATGCATCCTGGCCAATCACAGGGATTATAGTTCTGGCAGGGCAGAGTCATTCCCCTCCTGTCCATAGACAGGTAGGTTCAGCTCCTGAATGCTGTTACTCTTTTCATCAAAATTGTTAGTTTTATAACAATTTCATGATTCCTAATTTTGCATTTTTGATAGTAGCTTTAGCTATTTGAGAGTGAAACGAGCAGAGTGGTACTAAACATGACGTTAGTGTTAACAAAGATGAGTTATGTTAGTGGTACATTTCCTGGCTTAAAGGCAGTGAAATAAAAGTGTGACTAAAGCAGACACATATTGTGATATACACACACATACTGACATATAATATTAATTGTCCTCAGACAAAAATCACAAACATTTTAGAGTCCATGGGTATGTAGTCCTTTCTCCTTTCTCTATTCTCCTTAATCTGGCTGAAAACAGCAGGGGTCCATGAGTGTGTGTGTGTGTGTGTGTGTGTGTGTGTTTGTGTGTGTGTGCGTGTGTCCACATGTTTGCTGTGGGGTGTTCTGGTAAATGTCTGTGATTGTCTGTATATCACTGCCTTGTTCTTGGTGGTGATGACTTGGAAGCTGTCTGCTGTTTTGATGCTGGTTTACCCAGTGATCAGTTCTTTGGTCGGTTATTTGAGTCCTAAAAATCAGAGTTCACAGTAAGATTAAAGTCAGTGCCTGCTAGTCTCTGTGGGTGACTGGTTCTTAGAGGTGAATTATGATAGCCAGTGATGAGGTGATGTTTATCCAAGTTGAGCTATCAACTCACACTGGGGTGTATGAGCTTCCATGTTGCTGGCTCTTGGAGATCTTGAAGGATCAAAGGTAGTAGGGTCAGTGGTCTGGTTTAGTGGCCATGCAGGAGATGAGGGGTTTTCATATCTTGATCGTTGCTGTTTGCAGGATGTTGTGTATGGTCTGTTGAGTGAGAAGTTTGAAAAATCTCACTGATGTCCTGTTGGCCAGAATTCCTGGGTGGTTGAAGAAAGAGCTGGTCTTTGTTGTTTGAGGGTTTGTACGGTCTGCATTCAAAACATGAGGGGACTTTCCTCTACAGAGTTTTCTTTGTGTGCGCCTTAACATTAAAACTGAACCAAAAGCTTTGCCATTCCCATCTTTCTCTCTTTCTCTCTCTCTCATTTCCTACAATCTCTCTGCTGCTAGCTGTCCAATAAAAGTATAAAATGTACAAAAAAGTGCAATAATAAGAAAAAATAAAAAAGATTTTCAATTAATTAAATTAAAAAAAAGACAGAAACACAATTTCACCTTAAACAGCCTGTCATCTGACCGACATTAGCAACATTGTTATGTCAGAACTTACTTTATATTTTTACACCTAGCTATGATGCTGTCTGTAAAAGGAGTGAATATTATTGCCTTATGCCTTGCTGCAACATCCTGTTGTTAAGGGAAGTACATATTATTTCATGGGGCCTTTAAACTGCATAGTCAATTTGCAGGAAGAATTTAAAAAAAAAAGAAGAAAAAATCCTGTAATGTGACATCAGTAAACCTGCACACAACCCGCTCATCTTTACCACCCCTGCCTGTTTATGATGTTTTATAGCAGAGGATGTTAAATGGAAGAAACAGGTGATTTTAGCAGCTTTTACTTTCAATACCTCTCTGGAACAAATGCTGCTTATTGATATTTACAGGAGGACAGTTTGCATTTTGTTATCAAGTTTTGATTTGTCACCTCCTGTTGGCATCGGGATTGAATTTGGGCAAACAGGGTGAATGCACGGGCTCTTGCTGAGTGGAGATAGGTCACATTTTTCTGTTGCTGTCCCACACTGTGCTGCAGCCTCACATGAAAGTCACTATTAACATTATAACATTATTGACAGATACTGTTGTTTTAGTTATTTTTGTGCACAGCCAAGTCGGCTGTGGTGCCACCCGTAGCACCTTCAACCACTTCCTCATGTCCATTTCTTACCAATCAAATAAAATAGTGTCCATTCTTAGCCAATCAAAAGAGACTTCCTCTCCATTTCTTCCCAATCCAAAAGCTTCAACTCCCTTCCCGTTGGTCGACTAATCAGATTTTGCTACATCACTAAAATGGATTTCGCTACCTCAGCACTGGCTCTCATCTCTGCATTTTTCACGGTAAATAAATCAGAAGTTATTCACATTTCTGATGTAATCTATTACCAGCAAATCCTGTGTATTAAACTTGTAAAATGTTAATTTTATTTATTTATTTATTTATTTCCCAGCGATCTTACATTGTGGTTCACTTTGCTAGCTAAGAACATAAGGATATACTATAAACGTTATGTGTACAGTAACTGTATGCAGTAATGCTTTCAGTAGCTAGCTGTATGTTTGTTTGATGTAGGTCACATTGTGGCCTTTTCTTTAATTTCATGGGATAAAACAACTCTTCTTTAATTTCATATTTAGGAGGTGAGTGAATTCTACAGAGACATGGCTGAATGCCTCACCCCTGGAACCCCGAACTGACAAAGATGTCATGTTCAGGGTGAGGGTCACTGACCAAAGTTAAACACTGTGACAAAATGGAGATTGAACAGACCTCCTGAGACACCATTTCTGACCAATAGCTAAATTATGGCCTGAACTAAAAGCATAAATGATCTTTGGGGTCATTTGAAGCAGGAGAACAGACCAACAACTTCACGTAAACACAGACAGAAAACCGGTTTCCTTATCTCCCCAGAGTCATAAACTCTAACTCACATTCTTGAAAGACATTCATTGAGTCTCTCTGCAAATCTGAGCCAAATCTGAATTAGTGTGAAGTAAATGTCTAATCATTATGTAAATCATATCATGTTGTGTGTCATAGCAATTCATAAAGAATGGTATAACTTTGCTTTTACTTTTTGCTGTATTGAACTTACAGGCAATTGTATTTCAATAGTTAAATTAGATAAGCAGTTGTGATGAAAGAATGAGATAAGATACAATTCTTTTATTAAGGCGCCTCTTTTCTTTTTCAACCAAGTATGCATGTATTTTAATCTTTATTGAAACAAGTCAATTTATTTTTGTTTATTTGTTTAGTAAGTCTGATGTTTCCACGTATAGTATTTCATTTTTGAAGTTTACGCTGATCCACCTGAAGTTTTATCTGCTAATGAATACAGATTTGATTGTAGTCAGGAAAGTTTATTCAGCACTCAACTAAGATTATAAGAAGCCAGCGAAAGCCTGAATCCTCAACTCAAACTAGCACGTCGCTCTGAGGAAGACAGTATATGATTATGTTATTTAATCTTATAATTTAATCTCTTGCCATTGTCATTGTCCTATTCCATTTTAATCTCAGATGGCATCTAAACCCAAGAGGCACCGTGCCATGGGGGACGATGAATAGCGGTCCGGCTGAGGAGGTTTGCCACTACAGGTGTTTGGCCTACTGACGCTGGGAATAGACCAGCCCTTAGGCAAAAGACATGACCTCTATCATCAGGTAGCACTTTTTGTATATGTCAGTATCAACAGATAATGCCATGTATTCTGGTGAATTTTAATTTTGGTTTGCTACAGATAGAAAAGTGTCCACTCCAGCATCAGGGGCAGATGTCTGGTGGAGCACAGGTATGCACATGTGGATTTCACACTAAGAAGGTCAAGTTAATTAGGATACTTAAATGATAGAAATAGACAAAAGATACAACTATAATATATGTTGTTAAGACTGACTTGTATTCATGGGTGCAGGTTTCTTTGTTATTTTTATCAGACACCTCATGAGCAGACAGCCACATCTGCTGCTGCAGCTGGCCCAGCTCCTTCAACAGCTGCTGGCTCTGCTGCAGTTTCTATCAGTGGTGCTGTACCCTCTGCTGGTCAAGTGCAACCTAAACTAAACCTTGAAAGGGTACTTAACACCAGTATTTTATGAGAAATTTAATCAAAATCAAACCCTGCAGTAGCTTACAAAATAATAAGGTTCCAAAACACCTTCAGATCAATAAGTGTTTATCCCAGCATACACTTTATAAATAAACTAGTTGTACACTAGTAAAAATCAGGGTGTCTGTAGGTCAAAAAATAAAAATATCTAAATAAACCAAAACAGCAATGTTAGGTACAACAACACAGTAGTGGACAGTGTTTCTTTCTAATGTGTAAAGACAACTCATTGAGCTCACCAGTAAGCTTCAGGTCCTCTGTGTTAGGTGGGAATCGGACCAGCGACCTTTGGACACACATCAGTCTTCCCTTATCTAACAGAAAAAGTACAGTTTAGGCAACTGAATTAAAATTCCACTAAGTAGCAACTACACTGCAAAAAGAGATGTGTTAAAAATGACACGCAGAATTTTAACACATGTAGCAAGTGTGCTCAGGGACAACAGTGTTGTGTTGAATTTAACACAATAGATGTGTGTGCCACAAATGTGTCATTTCAACATGTTTTACAGAATCATTGTGTGAGCCATTTTAACAAACTCAAATGTGTCATTTCAACACATTAAGGGTTGATTATATGTAAATGAAAATGACCAGAAACTACTAATTAATGTGTTAATATTACAATTTAATGTAACATATTAACATATTACCAGGCATTTGTAATTCTAAAAATTAAAGGGAGAAACAGACAGATGTAAAAATGTTAGCCATTTAATCAAAGGTCAAATGTTGGCAGGGTATGGAACAATGCATGAGTGCACAAAAGTACAACAAAAGGTTTTAAAACTCAGTTTCATGGTCGGGCAACAAGCATGCACACACTTAAGTCACAATTCCTGCCAGCAAAACCCTGGCCAATGAGCACCACTTCCTTTGATGGTATAGCATAGTCAAGAAGAAAGAGAAACAAGTCTTTGGATGTGGAATAGGCTTAAAAAGCCTTTGTGTCTTGCTGGTGGAACAATCTAAGTGCTTTAGCCATGGCCTCGGGGTCACCACTTACACAATGTGGCTGTAATGCCAGAAAGCAGCTGGTCAGTTAACCATTTTAAAATTGTTACAGAGTTCAGAGTTCAACCAGCAACATGTGACAGTAAACAAAAAACATAACAGAACAAATAGTTGTTATAACCCATAAGTCATGAATATACACTCTCATTTCAGTTATCCCTGCATGGTCTGTGCAGCAGACATTTTCTTGGCATACACTTTGTCATTAATAACATTAATAATGGATACATTTCATGTAGGTGTTCCATCAGTACTGTGAATTGGCATGGTTTACTGGACACAACCTTTAATATTATTAGTTACAACTGTGCTTTTCCTGCTATGACAAGTCAAAATGTCTGCCATGAAAAAGGTCTATTAGGTTAGTTGTTCGACATTTCATTTGATGTAAATGAACCACTTTTCCTGATTTCTGTCAAAAACATTTTTGTTGAGGCTCAAAAAATATAGAAACTATAATAACTATAACCTCCAACAAGGTTGTTGAGTGACTTTTGACTAAGGGTGTAATAAAAAACTGAGTTGGGTTCTACAAGCAACATTAACACTTTACAGGAATAGCAAAGCTATACATTATAAAGGCACTCGATGAATAATAATGCACTCTTAATGCTTAATGCTTACTGATGCATTACAACTTCAGTCACAAGGCATCATAGAATTTACAATGATATAAGCAATATTGCGTTACACAGTCCATGCTTTTAACTAGTTATCCATCAAAGATTGTCAGAGAAGTAATGTCTGACAGGTCTTAATCATTACATATTTTAAGTGCTCAGGGAATGTCAAAATTACTCATCCATCATCATAAATGATCATGCATGTGTACGTGAATTGCCTTGTTATTATCTAAAATAAGTGGGATGCTGTTTTAAAAGCAGTTTTTATAATAACACTTGAAAAACGGAATTTGTGGCACTTCCTATTGGATCTGATGTTGCATGTTGTAGCAAAATGTACCACTTAGATGCATTAGTAATTACAGGACCTTATGATGTAGTAAGGTTAATTTAGATTAGATGATATGTCCATTAAAGTTGTATTTGATGAAGAAAAACATTTGTGCCACAAAAGAGGCAACATAGTCACTAGGAATGGCAGTTTTAAATGGAACAGAGTCTGGTGTTTCCTCAGTATTAGATGTCTCTGTCTCAGATGTGTCTGATGAACTGTGGTCATTAGCTTGAAATGACACATTGTCCATGAATGTTGTTGTGGACTGGTGGTCTCTATGAAAACGTTTGGAAAGTGAAGATAAGTTATGGTACGTCCTTGGGCAACCATCTTGGCTGTAGATAATAGTCAAGTCATGTACTTGTCTGCACTTTGGACATGTGTACATTCTCTTGTGATTTACTGTGCAGTCTGAAGCTTTGAGAGAAGCTCTAGTACCTTGGCTCTCCTGTTGGTTGGGATGGTCACGTCATAGATATATTCAAAGAAAGTGAACACAGAGCTGAGCTGTTGTGGGTAGGCTAATTTGCACACCCAGTAGAGCTTGAATAGCTTGTCCATGGCACATGTCAGGCCGTCGTCCACAGGAATGGTCACTCTGTCATACCTTGCGATGATGATGTAATATTGTGTTGTGCTCTTGCCGATGCAGATCAGCTGTGGTTGGGTCCTTGATGCCAGGGTTGCTGCAGAGGGATGCAATGCTGGTTCCAGGCTTAGAGATGAGGAAAAAATACATTTCAGGGGTTCAAAAAGCACCATCAAAAATAAATCCCACATTAGATAAAAGGTTTAAGACATCATTATAAATAACAGTCCTTGCGAAACAAAATCAAGTAGGGAATGATATTGCAGCTTTCACATTGCAGCGACTCCCAGGTAGTGGTGGCAGAAGATATGTGAGAACAACCACCATTGTGTAGCACTTCATCTAAAAATATTTTGAGAACAGATTAAGATAAGTGTAAGATTAAGGGCAGCCCAAATTCTGGCCCTCCACAACATTCTTTTTGGCCCAAAGGGTCTGAAAGAGGACATTCACTTTGGTCCATTTTGATGTATGTTAATATTTGAAAAGTGATTTTGAAATAACTGAAAAGGTTAAGTTAAATTTTGGACCCCTAGCCCAATTAATAATGACTGAGCTGCAATAAGAGACCTTCCAGACTTGGCATATCCAAGAAGCGTGGGTATTCATTTCAGCCATTGTGGGGGTCCATGATATCCTTTGATATCTTTCTTTGTTTCACTTAACAGTGTAACAAAAATGTGTGTTATTGGAGAGGGAGAGATACAGATAACTTACAGATAAGCCTACATGAACTGTCCGCCATCAAGGCATCTAGTAGTTGTTTTTTTTTTTTTTTTGGTAGTTGTGGTAACATTAACTGTTGATGTATTAATTACTGTGGATTAAGTTTGTCTTTTGATTTTACTCAAAAGTACTCCTACCATGATATTTTAACAATTTAAACCAGAAGTATAGAGATAGTATAGAGAAGTATAGAGATATATAGTATAGAGATATTATACTGTATATAAAAAATTGCAATGAAATATGCACTACATACACACTGTAATCGTGGTTATCGGCTTCTATTTCATCAACTTGCTTGCATTGAGACATATAATCCATATGTAGAAAGCTGTGTTTCATCCATCTTTCCATCCGGCCATTATTCTGACGGCAGCACTAGCCACAGCAGCAGTGACACAGGTCAATGACACAATGTTGTACAGCAAAAAAACCTGAGCAGAACTGAAGAAATTTGAAGAAATATGACGTTTCAACATTCACACCAATGACACTGAGCTCTCTTGATTCTGAAATGGAGGTCCAATGTATTAAGCATATACACCCTTTGAGATAACCTCAAAACTGACTCATAATTCTCATAAATATGGCCACTTCTGGTTTAAACAGCAATTTTGAATTTTGAAAATGTCAGAAATGGATTCAGCATCCTCAAAACCCCCATAACCACTCCAATATTGTCCAAATTGGCCAAGCAGTTGCTGAAATATTGTCCATATAGGTGATTATGCTAATTAATAATCAAATCAAAAGCCAGAGCCATTTATTGCCATGGCTCTGAACCTCACTATTTTCCCCTTCAAAAGTCAATGTATCCTGATTGCTAATTCTAACCAGGAGGTTATAATCATTACAAAGCTAGCTAAGCTACTTAACATATTTTAAGGGTTATTTTTTACATATTATCTAGCTAATAAATGTGAATATCAAATGAAAAACTTAACTGCAACAGTTCAAAAAGACAAGTGGCATGATGTGATTGGGCAACAAAAAAACTGCCGTTAATCTTTTAAATTTAATATATC
This sequence comes from Scomberomorus guttatus, assembly GCA_038419695.1. Classification (NCBI taxonomy): domain Eukaryota; kingdom Metazoa; phylum Chordata; class Actinopteri; order Scombriformes; family Scombridae; genus Scomberomorus; species Scomberomorus guttatus. The sequence goes on from CM076452.1 coordinate 28,364,786, forward strand.
CAGATGCATATATATTCATTTTATTCATGATTTTTATTCATTTTAGAGTTTTTTATGTGCTACCACATAAAATATGTGTAATTTTTTTTTTTAATAAACACAAACTGCCCTCCACCCAGGAGACTGTTTGTGCAGTGTATGTAACAGTTAAACGAGAGTGGGTCGTCCACTAATCAGAAAGTCAGGGGTCCCCAAACCCTCCAGTCCGCATGTCGAGGTGCCCTTGGGCAAGATACTGAACCCCAAATTGTTGTAAATGTGTGTGTGAATGAGCACTAGAAAATCCTCCTGATGAACAGGTTGGCACCTTGTATGGCAGCCTCTGCCATCAGTGTATGAATGTGTGTGTGAATGGGTGAATGTTGGCATGTTGTAAAGCACTTTGAGTGGTCGGTAGACTAGAAAAGCATCATATAACTGCAGTCCATTTACCAACTGCTTGTCTCTGAAGTCGACAGACTCTAAAACCATTCAAATGAAAAGCTTTGTAATGCTGATAAAAATTAGAATTGACAACACACAAACACACAGCAGATGGCAAAGTACACAATTCACAAGGCACTTTGTAATAATGCATGTGTTTTTGTTTTCTCTTTCCTTTCTGCGCTCTGAAATTGTCAATATGAATTGCTGAAGCAGCATGTGCAAAAAATTCTGTGTCTCAAGTATCTATTATGCAGGTTGGACAGGAAGCAATCTTTACATCAAGTCTTTTGCACCTTTTCCCCTCATATCTATAGTGTTTTTGTATCCATCTCACTCATCTTTTCTACCCTTTTTTTTTCTCAATCTCTACATTTTTTTGTCTCTCAATGCATTTTTTGCTGCTTGGTCTCCCTTCCTATTAAGTTGGTTATTTCTTTGGAAACTGTACAAGCCAGAGGCTGGACCAAAGTCAGATGAGTAGAGAAAGGGTTCGTCAGGTCATGTGCTGGAACGATGGATAATAATTGCCCCACAACACCTGATGTTATATCCAGTTCAGCTATATCCTATAAACAAACAGGCTGTTTGCTATGTGTGTGTGTGTGTGTGTGTACTTGAAACAGTTTGTTTGCATTTGGTTACACCCATTTCTAATTACGTGTTTACTTTTAAACTCTAAATGTGCTTTGACATAAAATGAGTCAAAAGTGTTGGCTCAAATATCACATACAGCACATACAGCAATACTGTATTAAAATATGTATCTTCCAGTGCTGTTGTTTATATCAAGGTATACTACTTTATTGCTTTATCAAGTTGTATAAATGTAAAATGACAATAGCCAAACAATCAAAACCTTTATGCATAAAAAATAAATAAGCACCACAAATCAGATATGAGCACTGTGTATGTAACACTTAAGTGTCATATGCACAAAAACACATTAGCGGTGCTAGCTCCCACAGTTTATGTTTACAAACCTACCCACACTTATTCCTGTCAACCCTGCTTTTGCTCTATTATTTCATTTAAACAAAATAATATCGAGCAACCACTACTGATTACCATTGTAGCTGTAGATGTACTGGTATGATTTGTAGCAATGCTAGCTGCATGGATCTAGGGACGGTTGGCACAAAACCACATTTGTGGTTTTGAGTGAAATATATGGACAACTAATTGATGGATTGCTATGAAATGTGAATGTCCTTTTCAGTATAAATTGTAAATAAATAAATAAACTTTCAATTTGTCCAATACCAAATGACCAAATACCTGCAAAAGTAATGATATTCCCATCAGCCTGTGCTTTGCAGTATTAGCAGATGTTACCATGCTAACACAATAAACTAAGATGGTGAACATGGTGAACATTGTACCTGCTACATTGCAAGCATGTTTCTTGTTATTCTATTATTGTGGCTTTCTTCTTTTGTTTCACTTTCATTGAACAAACTGAAGAGGAGAAACATGTCAGGATGAAGGAGTTGTCAACACTGATTGTTGTAAGCATCTCAAGTACAGTATATGTCCAGGTAAGAACCAAACGAGCCGCAGCACACATTGCAGTAACTCTTATGTTCCCTTGTAGATTTATGTCAGAGAATCATAAAGTTTGAACTTGGTCCAAACATGGCAGTGAGTAAGGCCTGGGTGCAGAGGAGCAGTATATGTCCACAAAGGTCCCATCAACACAGTGTGTATGTGCAGCGTACAGCAATATCCTCTGATGGATTGCTGCTACATAAACTGTTAATTGGGCTGTACAACACAGAGTGCCCTTAATTTCATTCCTGGATGACCTCAGTGGAAGGATCGTGCCAGGTGAAATTTGCACAGTTTGTAACTATATAGGAAGATGAAGAATTTTACCTCCCATTAATATACACATCTTAACCCCACTGAGAAAATATCCCCATGTAGGTGTTAGGTCCTTTTTTTACTGTCTACATGAGGGATGGGAAGTGCCATTGCTGTAAATAAGAACCTGACTAAAGCTAATCATAATTTTTAAAGAAATATAATGCATAGTGTCCTTTTGCATTTCTAAAATAAAATCTTCAGTGAGAGTATCCACAATGTGGATGTGTATCAAAGCGTCTGTCAGTGTGGATATCATTAATTGAGACTGTTAGCTGCCGTTAACTTGTTTGTGCCGCTCTTTGGTTCACTTGTTCATAACGCAGTGTATTGGAAAACAGTTCCAGTGTTTTAACTAAGCACAGTGGGCTGCTTTTGATAGCTGACACACACAGAGTACAATCAGCAAACACAGGATGGATCAGCTTTGTACTTATATCAGTCAAATCTAAAATGCTTTGAATAGTCCAGATTCTGACTGTATTACAGAGCTGGAATTAATGTAATTGCATCTGAGTATTTTAAATAAATCAATGCATAAATGAGAAAAAAAGGAAACTCGTATGACAGAACGTTGGATTTATTCATGCAGCATAAGACTGTGTTGCTTTTGGGAGGAAACATTTACTAGAATAAGTAGATTGAAACTTACTGTAAGTGAAGTGTTTTGGTGATTTTGGTGATGCAAGACTAACTTCTATGCTTGACTACATGTTAGCAAATTCAGCTATTAAGTTTCCAAAAAAAGTGAAAGCAGTATTTAAAAATGCACATAAGCATAAAAATGTGAATTTGAAAATGATACCTGCATTTGCAACCAGTGAACCATGATGAATGAAAAGTAGCCTATCAAGTCAGGTTTCTCTGCGTTACACGTACTGACTGATTTGACAAGCCTCATGAAATTGAATAATAGAAAAGACCAAAATTTGAAGGTGCACTTTTCTCCCTTTATGGCTTGAACTACATAATTGGCACTATCAACTTTTTTCCTCATATCTGGTTTTCAAACCTCCTTGTTTTACTCTGGGTAGGAAGTCATCCAACAAAACCCTCAAAATGAAGGCACTTTGGCTAAGTTACTGTCCCTTAATTAGCAGCAAATATTGCTATAGACCTGATTACCATACATTCTTTGCACCCCGGAGCCAAGAAAACCAAAGCTACTATCATTTCTTTCACAGGAATGCAGCATTAGCATTCAGCTGCACTATTCCACCAATACAGACAGTAGAAATGCTTTGCAGTGTATTTAATTGCCTCAGTTTTGGGGTTAAAACTCTGAAAGCAGCTGCAAGTCTGTATGCTGTAGAAGAACAGTGAGTTATTCCTTTTTTATGTCATAAAGAAACCAGCAAAATACAACTATATCCAAATGAGAGGCCTGCATCATACATGCAGTATGGACGCTGCCAGGAGTTACAGTGGTGGTTTTGTTTGGATATGGAAAATATAAGTTTCAAATTTATGAAAGCCACTTCTAATTTAGTACTTTTCAAAACCAGCATTGCCAAAAAAAACGAGTAAGAAGAGTTTAAAACAACAGATTGGGTTAAGGAAGCCCCAATAAGATGTCTGTGAGATGAGATTTGAATAACTTTGCAGAGTTTTCTGATCTGGACTGTTCCATAACCTGGGACGAGATCTTTGAATTGGACACAATCTGAAGCCCTTATTATAATGACCGAAGTGGCACCTGTATGGGAGCAGCCACTCAATGATATATGATAAAGCCAAATTATGTTGGCCCTCAAAATCAATGAGAAGGATTTGAATTCAAATCTGCTAAATCTGACAGGAAGCCAGTGCAATGAAGTCGGCACCAGGGGTCATTTGAGAACTCTGTGGAGTCTGAGTTAGTAATCATACAACAGGATTTTGAATGAACTGCAGATCTGCTACAGCTTCTCAACTGGACACAAGGACACAGTGCATTACCACAGTTGAGATGCAATGAGACAAAACATTAGATATTGCTGCATAGTTTGGCCATATTTCTTAATTAATATAAAATAAAAAGACTAAATAAATTAAAATAAATTAAGTAAGTTCAACTGGGAATAAAAAAAAAATGGCTAACTTTGAGTTAGATGCCAACTTGGAGTTAGATGGACTTTACGTGCTGTCAAAAATTTCAAAAGTCTGATTGGGGGAAAAGACAAGAACTTCAGTTTGGTTGGTATTTAACTGCAGAAAACTACGAGGCATCCAGCCACGGATTTCTTCAGGACAGTTAGCCTGTGCAAAGTAGCCAAAGTTCCCCTGATCTCACAAGGACATAGAGCTGAACATCATCAGCATAGCAATGATAAGAGATACAGCTAAACTCACAGATAATGTGCACTAAAGAGAGCATGTAGAGGAAGATTAAGTAGTCCCAGGATTGACCCCGGTAGAACTCCACGGGTCAGAGGAGAACATTCAGACTCTTTGTCAGCAATGAATACAAAGAACTGATTAGATAAATATGAAGAAAACCATCTGGCTTCAGTTGTAATTTTCGGTAGTTACGTTATCATTTCTACATTTCACATGTCACTTCTTAACTTCTAATTTAGCCATTTAGAACACTCATTCTGGTTGATTATTCATTTATCTGTTTGCATTGATACCTCAATTATTCACTTGTTCACCAGTTTAGTTAAATAAATAAGCATTTATCAGTATGTCTTTGTCTGTGGCTTCAATTTTATAGCAGAAATATAGATCCCTGTATCGTTACACACTATTTCAGACGTGAGATTGATCAAAACTGTTTTCTGTATCTGCTCCATCGATGTATAAACACAACTGAATACAGGAAGAGTGCCAGGCTTTGAAGCAAATTTGACATAGCAGCCAATTCATGTAATTACGACATTGTGATGTACACTGGCCCAAAAAGACTTTTTCCCATTAACTTATATTGTTTTATTCCCATTCAAGTTAGCCAGAGGGCTAAACTGGAAGTTAGCCGTCTCAACCGGTGGAAGTCTCTAGTGAGCATGCTCCATGGGCGCATGGGGCCCATAGAGTGTGCACAGTATATTTTTATCTGGGTAATTTCTTTACAGTGGGAAGTGGCTTTTTTGGCTTCATGTGCCACTGAGCAACTTTCATAGGAATGAACGGGGCCCTGCCACCAACGCTGTATCTAGTTCTCTTCATGGTCCATCCATGGTCTCCTCCCAGCACAGGTGAAAATAAAGAGGGGGTGTTTTTATATTAATAAATGTAGATTACCCTACAGCAATAGTTATTGACATTTACACAAGCCTTGTATTTACATTTTTCTTTATGAAAAAGCATGTCAAAGTTTTAATGTTTTTCATTTACCTATGGAACAGAAAACTTATTTTCACATATTTATGTAAAAATAAGTCAAATTTGAATCAAGAGGAACTACAATGCAGATGTGTTAACGGTACGAGTCTTCCAATGCCATGAAGCAGTGACATCTCAGGGGTTGATTTTCCTCTTTTTTTTTTCTTACATGTGACACATTCAGCTGGATTAGGCATTCATCCATTACAGCCCAAAAAATAAAGATCATACACCATCTACACGCATTACACACTACCACCACTCCCTTGTGCTAGCCTCCCACAAACAGGAATTTACAAATATTTGCTCTTTTGTTGATTTGGATTCTGGATGCATCATTGCTTATCCTCTTTAAAACCTGCATTTTAAACACACACACACACACACACACACACTCAGAGTAGCTGTTTGCACGACTCTCCCTCTCTGTGTTGCTCACAATAAGCTGAATGTAACACCTCATGGTTGAGCAGGCAGGGATCAAATTTTCTTTTTAGAGTAAGCCTAATATGCCGCCGGCTATGACAACTGAATCAAGTCAAAAGTTGCCAGGTCCACAAATGTATTCTGACAATGAATGTGTGTGTTTGCGCTCACAGTGTGTGTGCGGCGCGACAGATTTTGGCCAACAGGGTCAAATCCTCACAGTGTGGTCAAACTGAGTTTAGTAAAAGCAAGTAAACGGTGCATGTGTTTGTGTCTCTGTGAGTGTTAGCCCCCTAAAGATAATATTTTTTCCAAAGTTGTGGAATAAAATGTCATGAAAGTACAAGGCCATATCTGGTTCAGTGGAAACTTTAGAATAAGAGCTTCTGTCTCTGAACATGTAAATGTGTTTTGCTTGAAGGAGTTGAAGGAGTGCAAAATGTTCCATTTTGTCAAGAACCATGTGTAGCGTACACAAACACGTCTCAGAAATGTTTATCTGTTCACATAAAGTTTGACATTATTTTGTTTTATTAAGGCCCCATGAAATGAAAAATACATTTTCCCAGTTTTGATCCTGTGTCCCTGTGTTAATTGTTCATTTATGTCTTGTTATATGCCAAATATGTCAAAAATCTGTATCGGAGTATTTTTACATCAAAATCCCTGTCTTTTCTCTTCCTGTGAAACTGTTTCAAATGTCATCCTGCACTCAGGGGCGTTTACAAAAGTTCATCCAATCAAATGTGACTTTGGGCGAGCAGCTAGCCACACCAGCCATATAAAACTGCACTTCACCGTTTGGGTCATAGTAGCTACCAGAGCAATATGGAGAGAGACAGGAAGAGATGTGTGTTTGGATTTCAGTGGGTAAAAACAATGTGGCTGAGGTCTAATTCATTCATCTCTCCCTCATCCTCCTCCTGATCTAACAACAGGTGAGGGAGGTGTTTGGAGCCAATAGTTCTCTGTAGCTCCATTTCTTTCTGCAGCTCCATATTGCGCCAAACTCTAAACCCGACCCACTTCTTAGCGGTCCAATCAAATACAAAGGATTTGATTTAAATCCCTCTTGTTCAAATTTTACCTTTTACTGGGAAATATGTCACCGTACAGAAGCTAAAGACGCTCTCTAACTTCCGTTTAATGGGGCCTTTCACAATGTAAGCAACATCCCTGCAGCTTGTCACGACAACATCAGTCCACGCTGTGTGTTCTTGTCTGTCAGACTCTGTGATTACATGCAGAAATAAATAAATAAGTTCATGTGCAGGCGACTGTGAAAATAAAGGGTGCACACATCTTTTAAAGGTCTTCAGATGTCATAGAGTTGCATGCTAAATGTTTCCTGGCAACTATGTTGAGTGTGCCTGATGTATTTTGCTGGCATGATTTTGATGCCCTGAACCCCCCTGGAAGGAAACACAAATGCCAAAAAACAAAACACAAAGGCACAGTGAGTGATCATGTTCTTCCCTGTGGTGAAGCAGTTCTACACTAATGGGAGTAGAATCTTAGAAAATGAGAATGCCTCCATCCACTTGGCACGAACATTCACTGAATAATTGGATGAGTATGAAAAGGATCTGGAAGTCTAATGTACGGTAAAGTGCATCTAAGTTGTACTGCAGTGGCCCGGTGCCTTATTTAGAAACTCTTTCAACATTTTGGCAGTTACCTGTGTGCCTGATTATAGATTTGCATTACAAATTCAGAATGTGCAAGAATAAATAGACAAACACACTTCAGTGAGTGGATAAATATTCATCCTAAGCTCAGCCTTCTGCACTTTGGAGGTTTGTGTTAACTTATTCATATACTGTAGGCTCTGCAGCTGTAATGTTCACAAGAATGAACTATTAAAAGGAGACAGAGTTCAGAAGGTAATGATGAGAAGGTGCTAGATGTAAGGAAAAGAAAGGGAACGCTATAGAGGCTGGGGTTTTGTGACAGTTTGATACTTCAGCAGACGTTTATGTTAAATATGGTCAAAGTTCCAAAACTTGAGGTAGACATATGTAAAAATGCTCCCTGAAAGTCAAAAGTCATTTGCAATGTTAGCTCTACTTCATCCCTGTGATAATGTCAGATTGTTCTCACGTGCCCATAAATGGCCGTCCATTCCATATCCTTGGTTGCTATGGTTGTTGCTAAGGTTATTCCATGGGTTGTTCATGTTGGCCACTTGTATATTTCAGGCTCAAAGGCTATTCAGGCTATTTTCCGGCTCGAACATATATGTGTATATGTATATATATGTATTTGAGAAGTTGACATTTTGAGTAAAGAACGAGAAAAAGAAGTGAAATCCTGCTACTATTGTTTCATTGCTGCCAGGAGTCTGCTGAGGGGCAGCTTCCAGAATTTAATCAGAACAGAGTGGGCTCATCAGGAGGAGGGCCTTAAAGAGACAGGAGCTCTAATAGCCCATTTCAGGCAGAGGCTGAACTGAGGGGCTGCATAAAGGGCCAGTATAAAATACATAATAGGGATGAGTGAGGGATGAGTACACATCTGTATCTGTTCAACCAACTAAATTTTCTGTATCTGTATCCGTACTCGGAATAGGGCTTAGGGCTTAAAACGGAAGTGGGCAGAGTCTAACTTGAAGTAGGTATTTTAAGTCTGAAATGGATATGGGTTGATCAGAAGTTGCTATATTTATTGATTATTGGAAAACTATTTTCAGAACAGCCTCAGAATTGAGCTTCAGATCAATGTTTTTGATCACAAGAGTAAGAGAACTATAGAACAAGTTTTTTTTATAAACTTGAATGAATAAACTTCAGTGAATCAATGAAAACAACACATGCAGTATTAAGAAGTGTAGCAGTTTGATACTTTTAAATGAGGGGAGCTAGTCAGAGTCACGTCTGACAAATAAAATAGCTGTCAGACCATGCAAAACAATAAAGCAAACAGCAATGAAATATACTGTGATATACCAAAAACCAGCACTGTAAAATGTACATGTAAGTGTGTGCGTGTGATGGACTCATCCCACAGTCTCAGAGTTCAGTCCACTCGGTAAAGAGTCAGTTTTGTTTTCCCCACAACACCAAAACAGTTCAGTTCAATCCAGTTCATAACCACAAAAAGAAAGACAACTCAAAAGTCCACTTTGGTTTTTACTGCAGATCCCTACAAAACAAATCAAACCAGGAAATCAAAATTGAAATAGCAATCTGCATTTGCAGTTCAGCAGTAGTGACTATTTACAATATATACACTCACGGTACTGTCGATCAGTCAGTTAGTCGGTAGTCAGTCAAGTTTGCAATGTTGGCCTTAGCTCCACCGAGCCCGGCAACGCCTGGAGAAACTCTGACTGGAAAATACACACATCCACCAGATTATTCCTCCTGTTGACACAGACTCCAGAGACAAGGCTTATGTTTTACCAAGAGTAGAGCTGGTGTATCTCTCCTCCACTGACCAAAAACACTGGCGGCTCTGAGTCACACTAATAGATTTCCTGGAGGTTGGTTTCACACTGCGCGGGTTATTTGTGGTGTTGTGATTAGATTATTGGAAAATTGTGGGTGTTAACTGTAGGAAACATGAATGAACTCTTGACAGGTGGGCAGTGATGTAATTCTGATGGCTGGTTGTTACAGAAGTATGAAGTAAAATGCATGAGTAACAGGTGTAGAAGCAGTGAGAGTCATAAACTGTTAATCCCTGTGGACAGAGCGGCTGTGATGATGGCAGGATTGTGTTGTGGTTTAGGTTTAAATATGTTTTTTTTTAAAAACTGTACATTATCCAAAGATATTCCAGTAGAGCCCCAGAATATAAATATAGACCTGAAAATGTGCATAATATGTCCCCCTTTAAATAATCGGTATCTGGAAATGGTAGCTACAGTATAGTTAAGGTATGGCTAACTTTAGGCAACTAATACCCACAGAGAAACATCATTGTCATGTGTAATTTTTTTTATTCCAATGTGAATCTTTGTGTCCAGACTGAAAGTGAAGCCAATTTCAGAGGCGGCACAACTGGATGCAAACACACAGATTCACACTGGGTGGTATAGCTAGTTCAGAATATTTACTACTATGGCCCAATTCCCACGTGTTATTTCAAGTGTCTCATATGAGGATTAAATCCAGATGAGATTTAATGCACTTTCATTTACACTTGGTCACATATACGTGTCAGATCTTCTTGGTTTTCCCAGCTACATGCAAATAAGGGTCAGCCCAGTCCAGTCCAGAGGGTGGTGGTGATGCACCTGTTCAATAACAGCCAAAAACAACAGAACAACAATAACTTGCACACATGAGCAGTTCAGTTAAAACACTAAGTAAGCACTAACAGTTAAGCTAGTGTATGCAAGCAACTTTCCATAAACTAACACCAGCACATGGATGCATTGCAATAATGGACAAAGAGCGAGACAAGTGCAATCATCTGCACAGGCTACCACTCTCACTGCTCCCTCACCCATACAGAACAATGCTCTCTCACCCACACATATTCAGCAGTGGAAGTAATCAGGGATCAGATAAATGCTAAAACAGTTCAGTGTATGATTGCATGTGTTGAAATCACTAGAGACGGTTCACTAGAGAAAACCGGGGAGAACGGTGGCTGATTTCAGTGTGACTTCAGCTGCCATCATCACAGTGACAGACATTACAGCAGCTGCTTCCACAGAGCTCTTACTGGTGTAAGTTACAGTTGGAAGGAATAAAGATTACATATGTGTCTTGGAGAGACAGATGCTTTTATAACTTTTCTTTAATCTTTTGTTTTTTAAACCACCTTGAATGCTTCTTGGATGCATTTATACTTACCTTTTTTGAGACTGGATAATTATTTGATCTGTCCAATCTGTCCATGTGATCTCTCCAGGACGCTAAGTGTAAATGGCGTCCACTTAAAGAACATTAGGAGAAAAGAGAAAAAGGAGAAAAACTGGAGACAATTAAAAGATCTGGATGTTCTTGGTGAGATGTTCTTCATAAGTTCTTGGCAACACACACTGGCAGTGTCTTGAGATGTGCCAATGGGGGTCAACTGTTGAAAAAGCAGCAATTTTATTACATTCACACATTCTTGGTACTGGACTTCTTGCTTCTGTCTGTATGAGGTGTCCAGTGTGTGCTAGGGGGCATCGTTTCATGCACATAAAAGCTCCCAAACATACACAGGCACTCCACAGCGTGTATGTTGATAGCATCTACAGTCTGTACACTGGCTGTATGTAGTGAACAAACATGGACTCAAACAGTGGAGCAGTCAGAGTAAAGCAAGATAACAGTTAGCTTTGTGCTCAGTTTAAACACACCAGTAGAAGTCAGGCTGTCAAAGTTGTAATATTGGTGAATATATGTTAAATGTCCACACTTACAAACAGCTTTCTACACTGGGTCAAGTCAAGTACAGTTTTACACATTCAACATCGGACACTCACATTCCTCTGTAAGATAACGAGGACCGAGGACGTGTGTGTGTGTGTGTGTGTGTGTGTGACTGTGAGTAGTGGGGTTAAGGGAAAGGGAGGAGGACAAGGGGGCAGAAATTGCAGTTTGGAGAGAAACTTTGATCATCTCCTAATCATGATGTGCTTGCACATTCAGCATGCATCACAGAGTTTTATCCTTTGAGTTTTAATTAATTGAAAGCAAGAAAACTGGATTCAATCAGAGGGAAAGAAAAGATAAAACATCCCCACACGTCTCTCTCTCACCTGCTACGTTTCTGTGTCCCTCATCCTCGCTCTCCTCCGCCCTCCTCCCACAGCGCGTCTGTAACAAAGCAGAAGGATCCTGTTATTAAAACTCATTACAAAAAGATATTTGCATTGCAGGTTGTTCTAATTCACCTCATGGAGTTGTGAGCCTTGAGGAGGTGGGGAGCTCTGCCTCTGTGCACAGGCTGTAAAGTAATGACAGTGTGACATCTAATTTCATCTTGACAGACGTGCAGATTTACAGCGCAGAAGGCCAACTGTTCAGCTGCGAGCGCATTGCACTACAGCAAGGCCTTAATGCACTGGAGTTTCCTGGAGGAATAAAGTCATTTGAAATTCAAGTTGTGATTACTCCTCCAGTCTGACTGCGGTGTGGTTACTAATTAAGAGAAATGATTTTTACTTTTTTTGAAGTACTTCAAATGCAGTAGCCAGTGAAATACTAATGTACAGATCATAGACAATAAAATATTTTATCATTGATTTAACTTCGGCTCACAGTAATTATAATTTGCATTCAGTTTCACATGACTGTGTGTGTACAGTGTGCAGTGTGATGCCACCTGTTAATACATAAATTTGCCCCTGTGGGTTTGCTCATATTTCCAAATCACTTGGACTGTAATCTGTTTACTTTGACATACATTGCATAAACATGAATAATAAATAACAGCAAACTTAACATCTTGCTGATTTTTCAATGATTAATAAAGAGCATTTGATTGAAAGAGTCCATTTCTGCCTGGGATTAACATGTGATCTGGATCTCGAAATGCAAATTAGGTTGGCTGGACAATAAACATGATGTGTTCCAGGTCATTAGAAGTGATGCTGCTATATGGACTTTACTTATTTCTCCTTTGTCTGGGAAGGGGTCATCTGTAACTGTGCTTGAAAGTAGATACATTCATTGTTAGTTTGGTCTTTTCATGGAATTTGTTGATAATAATGAAAATATAGAATATCACCTGACTTATCCTTTAAAAATGTGGCCAAACTAAACAGATTACATTTCCTGGCTGAGGTTCAATCACATGTGGTCTGGTTGATCCAATCACATTCCCATCACAATGTGCTCCGCATGCATTTACTCCTTGCATTAACATGTGTTTGTTATCCAGATATGGATCCCATGTTAATACCAGCTGTAAATGGGGTCTTCAACAACTGAATGAGAAAACAGCCTATACATATACATATAGACATAGAAAATATTGTATTTGAAGCGAGAATCTTCATGGTAGATATTACCATGACTGCAGTGTTTGCCTTTCTCTCTAGTGCATTCCAACCTGAATCAACAGTACATCCCACTCTTTTTACACATTTTTAAGCAAACCTGAATAGGTATTTGGTAAAACAAAACTCTCCCAAATACCACTTTGCCAGACTATTTATTTGCACCTTTTGATATCCCCAAACAGAACATGTCTTTCCCTGAAAGAATGACTCATGCAAGACTTTTATTGAGTAAATTTGCCTTTGCCATGCATGTAAGTTATTCATCACAATTTTTCAGGTAGTTTTATCTCTTGTATAGACACATCTGTTAGGCCTGCCTGTTACAGCATTAATCCTTTCTAAGCAGCCCCTACTAGCAACACTTATTGTTTTTGAGTTTTTTTTTTTTTTTTTGTAACTTGCTAATCTGGTGTGTGTGTGTGTGTGTGTGTGCGGCTGGGGAGGGAAGTATTTGTTTTACTGAATCTGATTTCAAGGATGATTCTGAGTATTCCCAGGTTTTGCCACCCTGATAATTTTTTTTTTTTTTTTTTAATTTTAATACCATTCTCTCACTGTAAAGCTTTATATACAGTACCTTCATGCACTGTACACAGGGCCAACAAAAAAATAATCATTTACAACACTTTCAAGGTTGAGCTGTGTGGGGAACACAAGCAAAATCTCACCTTGGGTCTCAAAAAGGCTGAGGCCGGTCCTGTCTGCTGGAGTCAAACAGACAGCAGTAAAAACATGTAAATATTCCATTAGTGGCAGTTTTAGTCATCAGTACACAGTGAAATGTGCCAAAAGTTCAGTGAGCATTCCTATAAATGCCAAGTATTCATGTTAAATGTTTTGACCTATCATTAGGCCCTGCAGTGGGTATCAGGCTGTGCCATCATAAATCTTCTAACTGACATTAGTGGTGCACTTTTCCCCGGTGAATGTTTGTTTGATGGTTTGTTCAACAAGCTAAGCTGCAGGACAAGATCTGTGTTCATGTTTGTAAGTTATCAAGAAGTTTTGATGATGTGGACACAGGCTATTGTTTCACTACCATGTTTAAAGGAGGAAGGTATCATGCTTCATATTGCACTTTAACAATTGAGTATTGAAAATTGTATATATTTTAAGATTTTATTTAAACATTGGACATCTTGAATGTTGTTTTCATTTAAGATCATGGGCAAAATTTGAAATGTTTTATAGAATAAATGGAAAGCAAAGTTATATTTGTCTCCCCTTTTTTCCTTTTTTTTTTGCTGATCTGAAAAATTATCCGATCCGTGACTAAAAACCGTGATATGTTCCAAACCGTGAGTTTTGTGATCCGTTACACTCCTGTTAGCAAGCAAAGCATACACTCCTGCCCACATCACCAGCTAACAACATGCTATTCAAATACAAACAATGTATGCTAAGCTAACTAGCATGCTAAGCTAAGCAGAAAACAACAAAGCATACGCCTCAGCCTATAATATCACCAGCTAACAAATGCAGGCAAATAAAGCTAACCAGCATCCTGCCATCACCAACCAACCAACCAAACAAGCCTCTTCAGCTACCTCATCCTAGCAAGCAATGAAGCGTAAACTTTTGTCATATCATTACCATTAATATTATGGACTTTATTTAACAAAATAACACTAATGAAAGAATTAAGACTACTTATATTGTGACTAACTGTTTCATCACGGTGTCAGATTTAATCCATCTGTACAATTGCAATACCAGTAGTTGCCCAGCAGATGTTGCCATTTTGACTGTATCAAATGCTTAGCTTTATTAATTCAGCGGTTCAGAAAGTTTAGTTTCCTGCATGATAAGTTTCAGATTATGTTCTTACCCATCTTTGCCTACCTACAGCCATTCATTGGAGCTGGCAGCAGTGTCAGCCATGTTCTTTCTTCTTCTTCTTTAGCTGAATCCAAATGTCCACCCCTGGGACTTATGGACTGACCCCTAACAGACTTCACTTGTACGTACTGTGATGTGTTCACCTTCATCATGTCAAGTCTACGAGGGCTCTGGGCTGCGAGGGGATAAAATGTGCTCTGAGATGGGACTTAAGACATCCAGTGTTTCCATGGAGATAAATAGAAATTCCTGATCCTGTAACTCATTTCAAAGTATTTTTCTGAACAGCTCCTAACGGGTGCAGATCCCCCGCTTCACACTCAACAAATCTGGTCAGAATGCTCAGTGAGCATTTCCCTTTACATGAACTGCTAAACACCGCTACTATTATATTCACATTAAATCCTCAACTGAGGATTACTGCCCACTGTTGTTTGTTATTTGCTGCTCATTTTCAACAGTTCTTTATATTTTGTTATTTAATCCAACAGTGTAGAGATTCCAGCAGTTTCTCAATCTTACTCCAGCTGTCCAGATTGAATAATTCTAGCAGACTAGGTTTTTATTGGTTGGTTCTTAGTGGGATTGAGCATATTGTTTAGGGTTAGTCCGTATTCGCAGTTGTATGTCAAGAAAGAAAGCCCCACTACTCCCTCCTTACTTATCATAACTTTCTTTATTTCAGATTCCAGTGAGAGTCCATGGTGCTCATTCTTCTTCTAAAATCACTTTGTACTGGAGCAAACCAATCCTCCTCCATCTTATTCACCAATCAGTCACCACCACTACTGCTTGCTTCCAGGCAGCAAGAAGGGCTCCTCCTTTCCAGTGTTTATAAGAGCTAGTATTTCATGTAATACTGAATCATCTTATCTCTTAAATATCTCATCATTAAGGCCCTTTCCACGTGCTCTCTTCCCCCCACTCTATAGCACTTCTCAGTTCCTCCAGTGAGAAATTGGTTAACGGCATCAGAATTATCTTCATTAATTTAAAGTTCAAACATTTGTTGCCTTAGTGTTTCATTCCTTCTCCTGACACCCTCTACCCCAATGTTAACCCCACTGTGAACAACTTCATATTTGCTTATTCCAAATCACTTGGGACAACCACCTCTCTTCCTTTAACACTAGCATCTTCGTTTTCCTTATCACATCTGGCAAACAATAAACTGTTACCCATTTGCAGACTTAAAGACTTCCCTTGCCTTAGCGCTCAACTATTTTTATCTATTTTCCATTGGCCACTTTCTCACTGCCCTGATTCCTTTGTCTGAGAGCTTTATCACATTCTTTATTTCACCAAAGTACACTGATTCTCCTTTATTTTATAATGAAGGCAAAATCATAGCACACAAGCTGTTACTTAGTTCATCTATTTTTCCTTCCACATTTACCCTTTTGAGGTCCCTTCCACATATCTCAAAGAATCCCTTCCAGTTTGCCTTACTGTGCAGAAAACATGTTGCTAATTTTTGCTCTTCAGTAATGATTTCCCAAATCTCAATAATAGTGGAAAGTGATCACTTTGTGTTGTTTATCTATCCATAAAATCTTATTCTCCTACCCTTGACACCTCACTGGATGCTAAAGCCAAAACTATAAATGAAACTCCTTCTGCTCTAATTTCAAAACCCATTTGGTATTATCATCATTCAAGCCTACTAATTTATATATCTATACATAAATTCCTCTACAGTGTTTCAATTATTGTCATTTGACACCTACCCAAATGACGGGTGTCCCTATCTGTTCCATAACCTCCTTGAAATCCCTGATGCTACTTGTTCACCCATTTGTGCTTTTCTCACAACCTTACTACCACACACTCTAGTGAAGATTCAAGTTCTACCCTCTGGTACTGCACATCTGGGACCAGATGCATAAATGATGCGTAGACACAAAACCATGCATACGCCATTTCCCGCACATAAACTGGTATTTATAAACACAGAATGTGAGCACCTCACGCATTCTTCAGACTGTAACATGCTTTTCTATAGCAATCAGAGGGTGATGTGATGAGGTGGAGATGAAATATAAACTGATAGACAGAATCTTTAGTAAAACATTGTTTGTTTTGGTTGACAACCAACTGCACTGATTGTGTGATTTTTTTGCGTTTACACAGAGATCTATAAAATGCCAACCACAGATGCATTTACAAACATAATGTTGATTACTCATTTTTATATAATTCATTTTATCATTCTTTTAATTTACATAGGAGTCAACTTTTGCTGTTAATATCCTTTTAATTTATCCTTAGTTGTGTTACACCTTGTAAAATCATTTAGATATGAGCACTACAAACTAGTCATTGCATCTGCATTTCTGAGATATCACTGCTGACGATGGTTTACAGGTCCATGTGATGAATTAATTATATGGACAGTATAAAGAGCTGCACAGCCGTACTTAATGGTCGCATGTAATGACAGCTGTTCTGGCTGATGGAGAACCTCGCTGGTGCAACACAATCTGTGAAACTGCATGTCTTCTTTCCTGTTTGTTTCATTGACAGGTGTAAAGTCTAGTGAAGCAGGCGGCAAATTGATATGTTTAGGGCGAGTCTTCATCCATTTATGGATAACTGTGGGAGTGGAAATAAGGCTTGTGCACATGCGCCGAGTACCATAATGACTGAGATTTATAAAATAGAACCATGTCTTACACACAACTTTATAAATCTGACAAAAACAATGCATATGCATATTTCTGGGTTTGTGTGTGCACACAGTTTTAGTCATGAATCTACACAGAGTTTTATGCATCTGGCCACAGATCTTACAAATATTGCGCACACACACACACACACACAATTTCTCTCACTCAGTTCAATCCTTTATGATACTTTCAAATCCTAGTGCTGCAAAGTCCAAACATTACTTCAGCCAGTTGTCTTGTATACACAACACTTCTGGCTTCTCTTAATACATCCACAAACCCCTATCAGTTTGTTACTAAACAAATCTGCTTTCCCTTGCCTTCTCTCTCTCATGTATGTCCTTTCTATGTCTTATATAATTGTGCAGTTAATTGTGCAGTCTTTCAGCAGCATCCACCACAACTTTAATAATGTCTGATCTTCTGGTTTGGTTTCTAGATACCCACAGAACATCTTCAAAAAATGTAAGAAATGAATGCACTCCATGCTCACCTCCCTTGGAAGATGCCATATGGTTTCCGCCACAGTTCCAGCAATTGAGTTCATCAGCATGGCATTGTGAAAAGTCATGGTCCCCTCTACACTTCTCTTTGTGTTCTTCTCGACACTGTGCGTACATGCCCGAATTGCTGACACAATGCAACAGAGGGCGTATGTATTCCCTCATTTCAAAGCTCAGTTACTCCAGGCTTACTCTAGTAAGTTCCTTACTATGACATTCTCAGTTATCTCACGGCTAATATATATCACTCCTATTACACTTTGGGTTCGATCAGGTATAAAGCACTCAATTGGTCTATTGAGGAAATGGCAAACTTTCCGTGTCTTTGCTCTCTGGGCTTCAGATTTTCAGAAAATTAGAATATTTTTGTTCCGCAACATTTTGATTCAATACATTTACCATTTCATCTTTCAGTTTTTCAGAAAAATCACTTGACAACCAACTTAAATCCTCCTTCCCCCTCAAACCTTGACATTTTTCTTGTGTACCCATGTCAAGAACCTTCTCCCTCACTTCTGCTGTCACATCCAGTCCTGTTTCCTTTTAAGACTTTTGACTGTTTTTTCCTCCCGAAGCCATATTAAAGCTAATATGGCTAACCCCTGACAGGAGAAGACTGTCTGTTGAGTTCAATATTCAAATTCTTGTCAAAAAGTCAGAAAATAATGTCATTCCAAATGCCAGTGTGGAATGCATTTCATCTGAGATATTTGCTCTAGACGTTTGTCTGTAAATTATACCTCAGTGCAGAGTTCAAGAAGATAAGGTTTCAGTGGCCTTGTGACCACCAACAAGATGCCTTGACAGGTGAAAAACTGCCTCAGTCCTGGTTTCTGTCCCTTCCTTCAGGCACATTCTCACTTTTACTATGTTTCTATTGAACTTTCCAGACCCTGCCATTCACCACCTGTCCACCAGATGCCCTTATACTTTCCCACCTGTCCCACAGTCCCAGTCACCTGACTCCCACATACACCTGCTCACCTGTTCTCACTCTCAAATCATCCCCACCTGCCTCTCATTCTCCCATCAGACCCTCAGTATTTAACCAGCTCTTCAGCACTTTCCTGTTGCCTGATCATCTATGTTGCTGTGTGCCTTTGTTGTCAACCAGTCCTGTCTGTTATCTGGAACCTAATCCGGAACCTGGTTATTTGTTTTGTTTCCTGTGTTCTTACCTCATGCCAGTTTATGACCGACCTTTTAACCTTGCCCCTCTGGACTTGTTTGCTTATTTGGGCTGCTTCTCTGTTGCCGAACTGATTTTTTATAGGTCATTTCAATAAAATCCTTTAATCACCCTGTCCTGCCTAAGTGTCTCCATCCGGGTACTAACCTGGTAAATATTGTATACAAAATCCTACTGGTTAAGCTAACAAGCTGCCGAGC
Organism: Scomberomorus guttatus; assembly: GCA_038419695.1. NCBI lineage: Eukaryota > Metazoa > Chordata > Actinopteri > Scombriformes > Scombridae > Scomberomorus > Scomberomorus guttatus. The sequence continues at coordinate 28,384,141 of CM076452.1, forward strand.
AAACAGAAAAAGCTAGCAAGCTAACTAGCCACTCAATTCAAGACTGCTTATTTCTATTGGGTCTTACACCATAGCTTTGTCGATGGAAAGGAGGTCACGAAAGATGACATCTAGCAGTCTATGAACTTCTGCTATTTTCATAACATAAATCTCTGAATCCATCATGCCTTAGGTTAGACTGTTGTGGGCATTTTTAAGCGTTTATTACAGTGACAGTACAGAATAGACAGGAAACAAGCAGGAGACAGAGACTAGCAGGTGACATGTAACAAAGATCCACTGCTGGAATCAGTTATGTAGCATGCGTCTTAACCAGTGGGCTACCACACCAGAATATTTAACATCAAGTGAGCATTTGAATACTATAGCTATGGTATCACATACAACATGACAGAGCACCTCTGAGATCATGTGGGATGTGTAGTTTACCTTGAAGATTTCAAGATGGCAAATGGAGGTAAGACCTGATACTCTGTGCTCGATAAATTTATCAGATAATTTTGACACTGCTCCAACTCAGCTTATTCCTCACATTAGTTATAGCTGGATCTTCAGTTAGGATATATCATTGCCAATTGAAACTGTCCAAAACAGTGAAATTGTTTTTCTCCCAGCAAAATATTACCACACATCCAGATGCACAACTAGAGACATCTCTTTAGAATACATTTTCTGTCTTCTGAGTCAGATATAACCAGTTAGAGAAAAAGCTTTAAAGTAGCGTGTCTGGTGCTTGTCCACGACTTCATCAGCGGTGTAGACATTTCTAACAAGTCTAACTTCAGGTCCAGTCTAGACATAATGTGATTTAAATATTACTAAATCCCAACAGTTTGCTGAAATGGCATTAGGCGTAAGTATACTAAATATGAGAGCTGATTTTATTCCTGTCTGATTCCTGATGCATATGCCACTCTAGCTTGCATAATCTCCCTGGAATCCTATTTCCATTTGCACAGGAAGGCAAACATCCATATGTGGTAATAACCTCAGATATGGCGACTTCACACACATTCACGCTGGGGAGTGGGTGATGGATATGCACATTGGATGATATGCATGCATTAAAGCAAAGCATGCAACACATCACATATAGTGCAAGCCTTCGGTCTGATGGAGTCAGAATATGGATGGATCTGCTCTTTCTTTGATGTGTTATGTAAAACCTGAAAGTGAGTTTTGAAGAAAAGGGAGTTTTCAAACTCAAATGGAGTGGGGAAACCTTTAAACTGAATAGTTTGAATCCCAATTTATGATTTTCAGACTAACTCTGACCTAATAATATGCTGCAATAAAGAGCAAAACATTTCTTTGAATTGCACTATTACAGTTAAATACTAAGGTGGCCCTGAATGGTTTTTGGTAAAGGACCACAACTGCACTTATCAATATTTTTATGTTATTAATGGATCAAATGACTAATATGTAATATGAAAGGTATTGTGCTCACGAACCCAGAGAAATATCATAAACCCTTCAGTTTCCTACAGGTCATCAAAGCATTTCAGCATCTTTCAGCTCATTGTTTTAGCCAGCACCTTTTTAATGCTTTGGTTGACTATTTCTGCTCTCATCAACCTTGTTTCCAGATACAGCAAGAAGCTATTTTCAGCGAGATGGCTCAGAAACAGCAGACAGCATACTGTACAGTAATGAATGGAAGCCAATGGCTACCTGGAAGGCCAGAGCAATTAGTCACTCCCTCACAATGTCAAACAATTAAAACACAACAAATGAATAGAAACGTGTAAAGTGCGTGACTTCTAATACTAAAACTTGCAAAATAACTATAATCTCTTAGAGCTTTTTTGCTGAAAACAGCTGCCTGCTGCAGCTGGGAACGAGGTTGATTAAAGCTGAGCTGCCGGTCAGAAAACCAAAACAATGTGCTAAAAAATAGACTTAAACATTCAATAGAGCTGAGGGGAACTGCAGATTTGGTGATAATTCTCTATGGGTTCATCACTACAAGCAACACATTTCTAATTACACATACTGTAGTCATTTGATATACTGTTAATATAAAAAATATTGATAAGTGCAACTTTCAATCTGCACTTTTGCAATACAATTATAAACACTGGTTCAAAAGGACAGCTTACAAGTATCTGTATACATTAAGATTTAATTTCTCTGGATGGAGCACTTTCTCATTAATGTTTAGGATACATGTGTTTTTGCCCTCTGTAAGTTTGTCACTTTGTCACTTCCTGTGAAAATTTCCCTCAGGTGACCTTACAGACACCAGAATTAGTACACATTTATTGCATCCTAGTTTTTGGGAGGACATTTTCCTCTCAGCTGCAACTCCACTTTGTGATTTAGCTTGATCAAAGGGTGTATGTTTATATCAAAACCCTGCCTGCTGCAGCTTTAATGCCCAGTGACCAACAACTAATGGCTGCAGCTGCACGGGGTAACTCCCAGGTATGAATGTATGGAACAAGATGATTGTCAAGTCCTGGCCATGAGCACTGAATAAAACTTTTAAAATGATTGTTCTTAGCCAAGGGTGTATATTTCATGTAATGCACCGATGTCAGGAATAAAACTGACTCCCTGCTGAGTCCCCAGTTACCATGGTAACAACTTGCTGAGCAGTTCCCATGAGTCAAAGCAGGCATTGTCATTATTTTGGAGTGTGTCAAAAAATGCCATTTACACCTCAAGCTACGATGAATTCTAATTTAACTTGACAATCAATCAAGCCATGCTCAATTTTTTTTTTCCTCCAGACCTGTCAATCTTCCTCCACATTGTCGCCTTTGTGCTAATAGCGACTCTGGTAAGCAGCTAATGGCTGACTAACAAGTCACACACATACACACTTCCTGTGCTCATCCAGTTATCTCAGGTGGTAGTGTGTGATAGCACAGCAACAATTGTGTGACAGTGGGCAAACCCTCATTAACTTTGTATCCTCATGCTCCTTTTTCCCTTCTTCTAACGTCCTCTCTCACTCACACACATGTGCACACACATACACACACAGTCCTTCACAGTCTGCTGCTCAGCTGGTCCTTATCACAGTTCTAGTCTGCTGTGTCAGTGACATTCTGGGTATGTACAGCCTCTCATTAGCCTCCCCCCTGCTTCCCCTTTGCTGCTCTCTCTCCTTTGTCACTCTTTCTGGATTCTCTCTGTTCCTTCTTTCCTCATTAGTCCCTCTCTTTTGACTTCTCTTTCTATATGCGTGTGTGTGTGTGTGTGTGTGTGTGTGTGTATGTGCGTCTGTGTGTATGGTATCTATGCTTCTTTGTTTGTTCTTTGAGCTTAATGGCTTGTGTAATACGAAAACCAGCTATACCCATGACATAGGCAGAGAGGGAGAGAGCTGTGTGTTCACTATGGTTGTTTCAGTTGCTGCTGTTCTGCTGTTCTTATGACAATGAAAAAAGTCTTCAAAAAATACAGAAAACAGAATCGCAGAGTGATACTGAATATTTACTGATACATACTGAACCCTCCCAAGCAAGACTCAGGCAGTATCGTACACTCCATATGCAAAACATTGGGTATATTGAGTGGACTCAAGCTCTATGAGTGTAAGAAATTAATTCAGTAACAGTAATATAGTTCTGATCACGATTGCTTGTGCACAAACAGAAGCTGATATGATATATTGTAACCTAACCAGATTTATTTTTGTCATATGTTATCTTCTTATCTTTGTAGGATAATGAACCCAGGAATATAAAAGGAAAAGTTTAATCCTTCCAAAACATTATGATTCCTTTTGGCCTAACAGTCTGTCTGTGTAGGTGCAGGAACACACACACACAGACCCAATGACCTCTGACTGAAAGGCATAAGGATGTCAAGGAAACATTGGACAGGACCAAAAAACCCAGCCTTCTCATCACCAGTCATGGAAAGAAAAATGTACAGTTGTTTTTCTTTTCAGATAGAAAAACACTGCCCAAACCTGGATGGGCCAATCTCCCTTCTTCTGCTAGCTCCTATCTCTTAAGCTGTAAATTTTGGAAGAAGCTGCATTCCTTTGAGTCGCTCTCCTCCACTCTTATCCTTTTTATACCATAAGTGTCTGAATTGGTCAAATGCCACTAAAAATGTGTAAAAATATGTATGTAGACTTATCTAACCAATGTTTACTTTTACTGTTTTTTAGAACTATTAATTAGATATTATAGAAATTCAATCTCTGCTTCAAAATTTGTTAATTAAGTGTCTTATTTAGCTATGGTTCGATTGCTAGGATAATGTTTCCTAAATAGATTTAATTACAGGTTAGGAAATTAAGGTTTATTGATTTTATTTTGTATTTTATTTAGTTAACCAATATTACAATTTCTAAGTGTTCTCACTGTTTCATGATGTGTTGATGACATTGATGACAGAACGAGTGAGTATTCAATTTGCAAGCACATAATTTTCAGATATCCTATAGGAATAAAATTATTCCCCTTATTATTCAGACAACGTGCGTTACAGACTGCCGTCTGTACGCACGCACAAACAACCGCTGCTCTCCCCTCACGATTGTAGGATTTCGCCGTGAGCCGATAGCGTGGGACACAGCACTGCTCTGCCTGTCGTTATCTACCATCAGACACGTGTTTGATACATTGAATTGGGTGAATGCAGAGACGCCAACCCCCAGGTGGCGCCATCTTGCTATTGTTATAACTGACACTACGGTCATATCCGCTATTTGGTTCTCGCGTGACCCCATCTCGTGAGGTCACGCCAGTCACCCCCAATTCTCACGCGACATCGCGTCATCTCCCAGATCATGGTTGTGATCTTGCTCACACACACACACACACACACACACACACACATCTACACTCCCATACTCACACACACACATGTCCGCTCCCGCTTGCATGTGTTTTCATTGTATATAGCTGTATTATTGCTTAGGTAGTGTTAGATTTTAGGAGTGATTTATTGATCAAAGCATTTGCTAACTTGTTAACTTTGCTATTGTTTAATAAACACTGTTATATCTTTAAAGAGAAGTCTTTTGTAATTATTGTGCTTATTTATTGTAAAAGGTGGCTGATTGAGTCAGAGCTTGAATTCATACCTTCATTGTTCACTTGTGGATGCTGATATCCTCAGATATCAGCATCCACAAGTGAACCTTGTTTATGAGACTATCTTTATTGTTTGGTTATTGGTCCTGGTTTCTGGGTGGTGCCTCGTATTATTAATCCATATTAATAATTTAATTCTTATTAATTAATAATTATCTGATAATTATTTATTATTGCTAATAACCAACCAGCTTACAATCAACGACCCAACACCTTTAAAAGTTGGAGTCCAGTTTTCTCTCCACACAAAGGAATTAATTAGTAATCAATGTGGTCCCTCATATAAGCACCAAGGATCCTCTATCTCCAAAAACACGCCTCCTAGCTATAAGAGGTTTCACAACTCTTTGTCTACCTCTCTTCTCTTCTTTTTTGCTCATGCCCTTAGCTGCTTCTTCTGTGTTCCTCTCAGCCCTGCAGTCGGGTTGGCCTGGCATTTCAGGCATTGTTCTTTTTTTTTTTTTTTTTATGACTGAGAGCTGAGTGCCCCAGAAAGAGACTCAACTAAGAAGCAAAAAGACTACAAAGATGCCTAAGCCACAAGCCAAGACATGCCATTTGACATTTGAGTCATCTATTATTTTTGTAATCTCCTATTTTTATTGTGTAGTCAAACTTTTTAAAGACTTTTCCAAGGACTCTTCTGATTAGATTAAAGCTCCATGCATCCAACTCTGCAGCCTGCCACTGAATACACTGAGACTAAAACATCCCCCTGCTCTGTCCACTACGCGGCCTCAGCTAGTCTGAGACTGGATTCATCCTCCTGAGAAGCAGTAAACCAAAGCTGTTTCACTGAACCTGCTGCAATGATCCTCATCTGGTGACCTGAGGATCATCGAGTCTGCTCTGCCTTGCTCGGCACTTTCCGGTAAGTTCCTCATCATCAGCCCTTCATCACCAAGGAAACAGTAGGAAAACCATCTACCATGCTTCTGTCTCAGAGTTGATGCAAGGGCAATTCAAATATTTAATTTTTATTGGCTGTAGTTAGAGTCTTGACACTCATTGCGTTTTTGACTCGTTTTTGATTGATTTACTAATTCATTTATTCTATTGGCAATAACTTGTTAGTTTAATTCACCCATTTATTCATGCATCCATTCATTAATTCATTCATTTTAATTGTATATATGTACATATGCTTAGTGTTTCCCTATTCATCCCTATTCCTTGGTAGTTCAATAAATATATTGATTTATAGCCAAGTCGTTGTATGTGTGTATTCCTTTATATCAGAGATGGAAGTCATGAGTTCATGACTTTCAAATATAAGACTGATTAATTTGATTTATTTATTTTACCTCCTGATTAATTAATAATTAATTAATTAATCAATGGAGGTGGTGCCCCTATTAACTTAACAAGTACATAATATTAATTTCAAGCGCAGTGTTATTCCTACACGTTACATGAGTGGATCAGTAATGGTAGGTGTAAAAAAAAATCCCTCTAGTTTAGCTTCATCCAGGAAAAAGAACCAAATGAGCATGAAAGATCAAAGCATTTCCAATAGACTGATCCTGAATTTAGAAGGCAGAGAGGAGGCAGCTGTCAAATTTGGGAATCTATGAGAGAAGTGATATGACCACTACTGTGGCCATTCAGAAATGAGTGTAAAGCAAGGAAAACATCTATAGCTTAGACTAATGTCACAACTAAGTGAATTTTAGATTTCAGATTCTATATAAAGAAAATGCAAAGACACAAGAGAATGTAAAGTTGGAACAAGTCCTCCAAACTGAATGATGACATACATCATTTGACCATGTGACTCCAGAACGACACACAGGAGCGTTTTCTAACCTGGCACTCCTATTGGCAGTAATGAGCAGGACAACGTAATTTCTCTCTACTTTCCAAAAACATTACAAATCACTGTTAAAAAAAATAGTGATGTTTTATGATGTGACAACTCTGTGGTTAAGGTCTGGTTAGGTTTAGGCACAAAAACCACTTGGGTTAGGTTTAGGGATGATGGTTTGGGTTAAATTATCACTTTAAGGTTAGAGAAACACGTGGTGTAGGTTAAAGTTGCTATGTCCTTAAAGTTAGGCAAACTTTATCATCATGGCTAAAATAATAACCACAGGGTTAAGGTTAGGGGATGATCATAGTTACGCTTTTTAAAACCTGTCCTAACTCACGATTGGAAATGTGTCCATTGTCAGGTTAAACCATCCACCCAACTCACCACCTCCAAATGATTTTGTTGACATATACAGTATATACGTCATCTGAACTGCACCACTGCCCCGGGTCATAATTACTACAGCTGCTAGTTGGCATCTGTCACTCAAATGTAAATATATGTTGTACTGGAAGTTGATCAGAAATGGGGGTGCTGAGAGAAACTCACTCTATATAATGATGCAGACTAAATGTTGATGGTTGATGTTCTTGGTTTTGCCTCTGTAGTCCCGCCATATTGAACCTGTCCTCTGGCTCTGGCTATGGTTATGTCTATTTCAACGTCTTAACCGAGAGTCAAAGGAGTTTATTTCACAGATATAATAAAGGACATAGAGAGAATCAACAGTGTGAAAGCCATGTGCTCATCTATTCATTCCTTACTACTCTATTAAGACATCTTGCTTCTACGGAAAATCAATATCAAGGTATTGTCATAAATTTTAAGGAAGGGAGGGCAGAAAGATAGTTCATTAATTGCAGTACATCTGGCTCCTACATCTACCAGCTGGTCTCGTACAAAACTGTCTTCTGAAAAGACTGCCGACCTCTGCTATGATCTTGACCTCTGACCTCCTCCTCCTTTATCATCTCCTATCATTAACATTTTGCACGCAGCAGACTAAATGCTGGTTAAAATGCCAGAAAAAAAATGATGATGTTAAAGGAAAAAATCCTGCAAAGAAAGCTATTCAGCATATATTGATTAGAACAGCTTTTTCCTGCCTGTTTTTAATGTATTTGAGTATTATTAAGGATAAGCTAATTCTCAAAGGAGCACCACAATGCAGATTTGGGAAAAAAAAAAAACTGCAAAGCCTCTACCGAACACCGCTTATGTTATCTCTGCTCGCTATATTTCACAGTTCAAATTTAGCCGTGGCCCACCTTTTCTCCAATATGACCGCACAAATAGAGATAAGCAGAGGCAGAAAGCTGGAGACTGATAGAAAGAAGACGCAGAGACAGAGAAAAGTGTCAAACAATAATAAGTAGGATTTCATTTTAAGAGAGTCAGAGATAGAGTAATGCTGCAGTTTATATTCTAAAGTCAACACCCATAAAAAGGAGGCACGACTGAAATTGTATTTATTGTAAGAGCGACAGTAAGAGCTGGAATGAGTCTCTGACAATAATGAGTAGGTTCCTATTCCAACACGCAAATGCACACGTCGTGTTACAGACTTGAGTTCCCTTCAAAGTAGCTTCACATTTAAAGAAATAAAAAAAAACATATTACTAATGAACAACATCTGCTGAACAGTTGTATTTAAACCATGAAGTTATAATTGGTGGGTTGCTTGGGTGTGAAAGACAACAGAAAACTTTGGAATTCCAAATGTGATGGTGGATGGAAAGAACCAGAGTTGCAGAATGCACCAATGCAGAATTTACGATGACATCATCATTACATAATTATGCAAAGTGGAAACAACTACAGCTGTGTCTTAAGGCCTTTACACATTGGGGGAGGTTTTTTTTTTGTGCGATTAATTTGCACGTCAATATATTTTTTCAAACTGTTGTCTTGAGTACTTTAACACAGAATGCGAATATTACACGGCGAAAAAGTAACAATTTTTTTTTTTGAAACAAGGATGATTTTTCTGAGCTTTTGCACAGCGAATAAAGGCATAAACCAATCACAAAGCGTAATCTGCACAGACAGCTGTTTTTCCATCCTCCACCACCTGTGTCGGTGAGTCGGTGCCACAACGCTACTTGCCTAAAAATACATATGAAGTTTGTGGATGTAGTAGCTAAATCTGTCAATGGAAAAATGTATTTTTTCAGCGGATATCTTAGTGACAACAATATTGAGCTAGCAAGGCAGTTTTGTATTTATATGTGTGGTATTTATTCAGTTTAGGAAATCCCAGAAATCTCTAGAAAGCATTAGCTCAAGTTTGCTGGCTGACTCAACAGGGACTAGAAATCGTCTCTGTTGCTAGTTCGTTACTAAGGATCGGCCTACTTGCTGGAGTAGTAAACTAAGTTTCATTACATAGGAGTCTACTAACGTAACTGATTGTTTTCCAGGTATTAGACCCCATGCATTTCCAGGGAAACAGAGATAACACCAGTAAAATGTTTTTTAATTATAGAGTGAATTGCCCCACAGTAGGAATACATTTTGATTATATCTTTTATTTTGTTGGTAACCATTGTATAATCGCAATATTACACTCGGGGGTGAGCTTTACCGTCATTATTGGCACAACAGTGATGTGGTCAGGACCAAGGCTCACCCTGGAGTGCAGTTCCTCTCATGGCTTAGATGTATTCTGTCTGATTTTTTTTTTTTTTTTTTTGAGTATTACTTTCATTGCATGATGAAGTAATTGTCACTTGTAGCCACATTGGCTACTGTTCACTATTTTTTGTTTAACGCAATTCTGGAGCTGTCCTACCCCTAACCTTTCCAACTTATTGTATTGTTTTGCAGCTGTGAGTAACAACACTATTTCCTTTGTGCTTTGCATTGTGGGACAATAGTGTACATCAACAACACACTATTGTCTATAACTATTGTTATTGAGCCCGTTAGTGTGTATACTGACTTTTTTGTATACTTAATTTAGTCACTTTTCCAGTATGAACAAACCACATCCTCAAAATCTCCCTGAAATTGGAAAAAGACACCTGGGACAAAGCAAGATAAAAGTTCTTGCTCAATGAACACAGTCAATGTAAATGACTGTGTTCTTCATTCTCTTCACTTGTTTTACACTGACAACATTCTGTCTTCATTAGAAAAGCATTTTTGTGTTCCTATTGTGTACAGCTTGCTCAGTTCTGACACAAACAAATATATAATGTTTTATTATATCATAAGTTAAAGAGGCCCAGTTTCATTCCCCTATAAACTGACAGTACTTTGGAGTTTTAATGAAATGTTCTGTATAACAATACAGATTCACCACTGACATTTCCTTCTTCCTTTCTTTTCTACACAACTATACAAGCACAAAATGTAGCTTCTTTCGGGGTCACAAAACGATGACAGGCCTGCAATTTCATCACTTCAAAATGACAATGATGACAGCTAGCAAGCTCACTCCTGTACTCCCAATAGAAAGTGTCTTGAAATTGAATTGAAAAGTGAGTCATAGATAGATAGATAGACAGACAGACAGACAGCAAAAGTGGCCTCAGCAGTTTTCATAGTTATTTTGAGAGTGAACAGGAGCCACAGAGCAAGTGAGATACGGTAATAAGTGGTTTCCAATTCTAAAGTGAACATTCTGAGTAACCCACTAGTCAGAATCTATTATCTCTCCACCTCCTGTGTCCCTGCTATTGATAGAATGGAGATGTTTAGTTTTAGGTTTGCAGCAAAGCAGAAACAGCACAATAACAGAAGTGAACTGTGCAGGTTTGCACCATGACTGATAACATGGGCTCAAATGTAACGTTTGGGAGAGATTATGAAGAACTACCCACCCCACTTAGAGCTCTGGTCAACCTTTTCATCTTTTGACTCCCTGAAAACAAACCACCTCCCACTCATGAGTCCTTATTGTGGGCATAACTATGCAGCGTGCTGACCTTTGTCACCACACATGGTTTTAATTTTCTCTTTCAGAGTAATACACATTATTAATAATTAGAAGAAGAGTGCAAATATGCATTATACTGCACCTGCTAAACATAAGCATGTTAGCTCAATGCACTGCTGTTCTTGCACCATTAGATTCCTTTTTAGATGTGGTTGGATAGCACACTATCCACATCTTTGTTTCAAGCATACTGAACCCTTAAGTCATCTTGAAGTTGCATAATATGACCCTACAGGGTGACAACCAGTGCCTGTTGAGCTGAGTTGAGGTGCAAATGTGCTACACACTGTTTAGCTCTAATAACTTTCTCTGCTGTGGCCTCACTATGCCACTGTGAGAATACTAAACCAAGGATTACAGCTTTCTTCACACTGCCAGGTGAATCTTTTAAGGACTTTGCCACCTAACTCTATCCACTGCAGAGAATGAGAAAGTTTTCTTTACTTCTGTGACAATACAAATAGACCAAGTATTTGGAGAGGGATATTTGCCAGTGATGAAGAGGAAACTTTAGTTTGTCTTTCCCTCATATTTGTTCCAGTCTGCTGCCTTTTTGCATAAATCACATCAAATTAATCAAACAGTTACACTATTTAAGCAGTGCCAGTTAGAGAAGATTACAACAGGTTTGATTCCACTGGGCACGGTTATGTCGCGTTCTGGCTCTGACGCGGCCACCAGAGGTGATCGCAGCCACTCTGGTCAATGCTTGTGATCCCACCAGATGCACTGCAGCGTGTTTTAGAAGCAGCCCTCCACTCTGCTCCACTAAACATACACGCCTAATCTATTTTTGACATACGCCGTGTAGAGCTGCACAGAGCAGATCGAGCTGGGCAGGAAGCCAGGCACAGGAACAGCATAGAGCATCCAGTCGATTTTCAGACTCCCGATCGTATATCACATCACTACATCAACATTACATTATAATCGGTGGTACCAGGCCAGAAGTCAACTGGTCAGAGGATATTTGACACCATGGACGACAAGAATTTATATGACACCACAGATCCGTAACCTACCGTATAACCTACTAATTAGCTACCATATAAATACGTGATTTTGCCCAATTTAATGAATGCGACTTTACAGTCAATTACTTGTAAAGACCTATTCAGTAGTTATCCATCTTGAAAACCCATTAAAAGTTTCAGTTTTTTTGTGTTTGTCACTGGATTGATACACTTCTCCAGACAAGCTTAGCTTAAATAGGATGAAACAGCACAACAGGCTTCAGTAAAGTTGCAGTTGGCCCTAAGTATGATCATAACTAATTACTGCTGTATTTTTGTATGTAAGCTTCACCTGGTGTATGGTTCATTTAGTGTTTTTACCAGCTAAAACAAAGAGTTCAGGCTGGTTTTGGTGTGGTTGTGAAAAACTATGTTCAAAAATGAAAAACAAAAATAAACTTATAAAGTGTTTCAAAAGAACACAACGAAACTCAGCAATCCAACCAAAGAAAAACTATGGCTATTAGTGATGGATATATAGATGCTCTGAAACTTGTTCCACTCCTGTGAAGTGTGTTTCAATATGTTGTGTCGGACCTTGTGTCAAATGAAGAATACCATGAGACTGATACTGTCTGAAGCTTCAAACATCACTGGTGCTTCAGAAAAAAACTTTGTTCAGCTTGACAGTTTTTAGATTTTGCAGAGAAAAGATGTGCTCACGTGATGCTAACATTGGACAACACATTTTATTAATTATTTTATTGCACAATAATATGACCATATACTGGAGCACTACTGAACAAGAATATTACAGATTTAATAAATGACACGAAGGCCTCTTGGACTTTTACTGGACACATGAGATTTGAACTATAAAATTGGTGAGGTGCTGTGGTGTTTATTTGGTCCCAGTCTTAGAGGGTTGCTATAGGTTTAACCTACCAATAGATGTCACTGTGCTCGCTGAAGCCTGAAGTTTCAAATCCTTTTACAGCACCAGCATCAGGAAGCTCCTGACAATTGAAAACCCCTTCTGGTCTCTACTCAACATGGTTCAGTCAGATCTCACTCTTCTGTTTCAATAGACTGTTTGACTCAACAGTCTGTTGAAGCTCATGCTACAAACATTTGGGTTACTGAATTCATTAATACATAAATGTCTTGAATGTAATAATAAATGAATTTGAATGTATGTGGAGGTATTTCATTAATATATAAATGCAGTCTGTATGCATACATTTTTAGCTAGTTAGCATGCTAAATAACTATGCTAATATACTTAACCTCAGAGGCTTGGGCCAGACAATGCAATTAAGAGTGGTGGAATGACAGCTTAACACAACATAGCAACACAACTAGAACTACAAATCTATATGTAGTAGCTAAGTGGAAGGAATAAATTATAGAAATGTAGAAACTAGTGTATTTGGCCAGTGTGCAACCTATCCTAGAGGGATCTGAAGGCTAATCTTGTATGACGTATCAGCCAGTTCTTCTTGGGATAAATTAGGCTAATCAGAAATGTCATCTTCTGGCTTTTGGGTGTTACTATACATATTCAAGTAATCTTTTTTATGAAAAGAAAGGAAATTTCTGTATGTCAAGTGACAAAGGAGAGTGTCAGTGTTTTCAAGGGATAAAAGAACCATTTTAAAGAACCATTTTAATTGGACATGCTATACATTATTACAGTGAAAAAGTTCTGGATTTAGTGTCTTCCATTTGGTGTGAATATTTTAAGGGTTTTTTTTGCCAATACTTTATTAGTTTGACAAAAAAAATCTTAAAGGACAGATTCACAATTTTTCCATGTCTGTCTTAAAACAACAGTCAGAAGCCCAAATGAACACTGGAATAGACTTTTCTTGCCATAATCATTCTTCCTGCTCATACCGGCCATTAGAAGTTTCTTCATAATACACTTAGAATGTAAGTGATGGGGGACAAAATCCACAGTCCTCCTTCTGTGCAAAAATGTATTGAAAAGTTTATCTGAAGCTAATATGAAGCTTCATCCAAATGAGTGAAATCAAGTAGATATCTTTCAACGTTACAGTCTTTTTAGTGCCAAAGTCCCTCTTTTTGTTACTATAGTTCCATCACAGCTCAACAGGGAAACACAAAGAGGGAATTTGATGCTAAAAAGACTGTAAATGTGGCAGATATCCACTTGATATGATTAACTCAGACTGCTGAAGATTCATATAAGCTTCAAATCAACTTTTAAATGCATGATTGCACAAAATGACTGTGGACACACTGTGGATTTTGGCCCCCATCATTTACACTGAGAGAGCTGAGCTAAGAAACTACAGTTTCTAAGGTAAATGGTTGTATCTATATAGTAAAGCACACAATTTTCTTCTCATTGACACACACCATCACAGGTGATATTAAGCTGCCATGCAAGATGCAGGCCTGACCATGGGGAGCAATTTGGGGTTCAGTGTCTTTCCCAAGGACACTTCAACATGTTGAAAGGAGGAGCTGGGGATTGAACTGCAGACCCTGTAATTAGTGGACGTCTGGCTCTACCTCCTGAGCCACAGCCTCCCTGCAGTTATAGAACAAAAGTAAAGAGTGAACACGCACACTCCACACTCACTTGCCAGGTGATCAGGTGCACCGAGATAAAACTTTCAGTATAATACAACAGCCCTGCGATGAATCCTCCTTTCATGAAAGTTAAAATTTAGTTTATATTTAATCGTTTTCATTTGATCATTTTTTAACCAAATTGGGTCATACTAAGAAGTCTTTCTACAATCTTGTCCATCCCATTTATATGAATTAGAATCGACTAATTACAAACAACAGTAAATGGACACATCACCACTCATACAGCTGCAACATTCAGCACTAATTCTGATTCTTCAGTTCAGTAGTACGTTCAGTCTGTTTCTGGTTCAATCTGTTACATTCAGTTCAGAATAAAACTAGGTCTATACGAGAACTGTTTATATGGTTAATAGCTCAGAAGCTAACTATTTCAGCAGAGTTATCACATTATGATTATTTCTGTGGATTTTCATCATCTTTAAATAAGCTTGTAATGAGGAAGTAACACACTGTGAATCATGGCTAATCTGACAACGGCGCTCTCAGTCACAAGTGAGGAGCTCCACCGCTGAAAGCTACTGATTCGTTCAGTGACAGTGGTGACTCACTGCGCTCAGTTCTTGGTGTCAAAGACTCCTTTGTACATGTACTGACCACCTCTAGAAACATACAAAGTTATACATTCAGAATATGACTGACTGTGTCATGGCTTCATATAATTCATCTGCTTCTGACTCAGTTTCTCCTGCGTATTCCAGTTGCCTTGTTTTACCAATCTTTCCTGCTCCTCACCTGCCCACTAGCTGTTCTCATGGTGCTGTCAGATCTGATTTTGCTTCCCAGTAATTTATTTATTTATTTTTTTTTTTCGGTTTCCAAATATAGATACAAATATGAAAAACTTTGTCCAGTCTCTATTCACAGGATACCAAGAGGATAGTTATTGTCAAAGCATGGCTTTGAAAAAACAAGACAATCTGTATTTTTCTTTTGAGGTCTAACACTGGGTGTTTTGGTCAATACTTACCTTGTGGGAGGTACACAGAGTGAACTGACCTAGATGAAAACCTCATGTGGATGTCAAGTGTTAGGAATCTTATGTCTGTTTGTAATGCAGCAGGTCTAACTGAAATGAATTGTTTGGTTCTATATTAAAACAGGCACTCTGCAGAAGTATACAAAGTGTGAGCATACAACTATAAATTAAATATAACAGATAAAACACTGTATAATTTACAACTTTGTGGACTGTTGTTGTTAACATGTTAGCCATGCTAGCTCCTGCAGTTTGTTTACAACCCTACCCACACTGTTGTCCTATTTCACACTATTGCCACACCATGAGCAAATTTCGCAGGGTACATCTTGATCTCACTGCAGCTTCATTGTTTCTTGCCTATCACATGAACAGTCAGTCTGTGGGCTAATTAGTCTCAGCCCAAGTATATATATCCTCCAGCCAGCATTATCTAGCACAGCTCTGTGGTTTTTTTTTTCCCTGTTTATTTGACCTCCTCTCTGCTTTTGAGACCTGCCTTTGACCTTTTGATTTGTCTTCCTACCTCTTCCTTTTCAGTAACGGGCTGTAATTTTTATCTTTGACAAAGTAAAGACAGTTTTAGCCTTTCAGTCTCTGTCTGCACTTGACTCCTCATTCCTGTGCCTGTTGCCTGAAAACTCACAACAGTGTTAAGACCATGAAAATATCAATGTAATTACCCGTGGTATTTTCATTTTCACTAAGTTGGTGAAATGGCTACAAAGCAAGAGAAAATCAATGGCAAAAGGTGCTGCTGTTTCATGCTTAAATTGATGTTTGTATATTGTTAGCTGTCACAAAGAACAGTGAAAGGGTCAGCAAGTAAAGATAAAAAATAAAGATAAAATGTCAAATAGCTTTTACTGTGAAGGTTGTCAGAGATTACTACAGAGGACTGCATCTAGGCTTTTCATTAAAAATATTGAATTATGAATGATGACTGGAGTATAAATCATGAAGCTATGTATATGTGCATATTAATCCATGGAATGAAAATGGACATTAGTGTATTCATATACTGTAAATGTGGAAAATAAATTGTCATACCAACATACTGCTGACCCTGATGTCTGGCCTCCCTTTGGAAAAAGGTAAGAAAAAGATTATTTCCCTTAAGAAATAAGCACATTATTTAAATCGTTTTATTGAAAAAAATATTGATTACTGTATACAGTTTACTATATGTAGCTTCTAAAAATGTGTTTTACTGCAGTGAACAATAAACAGGTCATTTTAAATGGAACTCTGAGACTTGTATTGTGAAAACGTTCTTGGTGTTATCACCAGTAACCACAGTTGTCCCAAATTCAACCAAGACTGGAATTTGAAGGTTTACATCTTTAACATTACACAAAACCAGGGGCCTGAAGCAAGTTAAACTTGGTCTGGCTCTCTTTGGGTAACCTGGCTTCACTGAGCAACAATGACAATCCTGAATAACTGGTATTATGAAACTGGTTATCAATGGCCTCAGTGAACTCTGGGTTCACTGATCAAGTGATGAGCATATTCAGAAATTGATTGACTTAAAAACAGTTGTAAGTAAAGTGAGACTCGTCCTGCTGCTAAAACAGAGAGTAAAAATAAGTAAAGAAAAAGAAAAGAAACTGGTTTAAGGAAAGAAACAACTGTGTGATAAGGTCTATCTGACTAAAATGTTGCATTTATTTAATCAATGAATTAATTCACTGAGCTAATTAAGTGTGTGCACAATTAATATGCTACTATGATCAACATTCATTCTCTTGTTAGATGGTGTCCACTCTGGGAGACATGGTGTGCTTCTCCTTAGTCTTAAATTATGCCAGGGAAGAGGAATCAGGGAAACATGTTTTTAGAGAAATGAGATATCCCTCCATATCATGTGTCATTTGGAGATAACATCAGTTTGTGATGATGGTGGCACACAAATATATTTTATATGTGGCGATAATGTATCACATCTATTCCACCCTAATAACCCTGAAAGCATGTTGTGTTATACAAATCTGATTAAATTGGCATCAATGTTCAAAGTAATGACAAAGCAGCAAATTGTATCAAAATAACAGGTTCACAGACATAGGCCAGCTGATCTTTATCAGTTGATTAGGTTAGAGAGGGTATTTAAGCAACAGAACATGTGCATCCATGCAACAACAAACATGGACAGATGAACCAGAATTTCTAGTGCCCTTATAATCTGGAACCAGCTCCAGGATGAACAGCTTTCTATGCATATATCATGATTGCCTCATGGAGGAGCAGGGTTGCAGGATTGCACAACGTAGGCGCACTCGCCTGCTCCTCCATGAGGTAATCATGATTTATGCTCAAAAACTATTTAGAGAAAATGATGCTCATGACACCACATGCATCATTGCAGGGGTGACATGCATCCATGATTGGATGTTGGTTCCCAATTCACATAACATATGGCATTGTATCATTCATGCAAAAGCGCAGAGTATATTAACTTAGATGGAATAATTTTCACATGGATAATCAGAGACAAACACAACACACACACATCAATATTATAATTCTTAATGTGGCCACAAGACATCACACACTTGTAGTGCTTTTTAGAAATGTGCCCATAAGTGTATATCATGTTCTGAACTTGATATACACTTGTGGACTTTTGCAGGCTGCAAAAGTAAGACTTTTGCTTTTTCACATACGTTGAAATCAGACTGTGCCTGTCCTGGAAGTGTACTTCAACCCACAAACAAACCTCATTCCAGACTGAGCCGGGCCTCCATAGAGGATTTAATGAGGTTATTGCCACCACCTGAGCAATGAGGCTGGGGTCACCAAATTAATGTTTTAGTGACGGTATATTGGCTTGCCCATGGCCAGTCCTACACAGTGGTGTCCCAGGCCTTTCAGGTCCCCAGGGTCACTCTGTGCGGAATGGGTTAGAGTTACAAACTGGAGTCCAGAAGATTGCAGCCCTTTGCCAGGAAGTCATCACATTGCCCACCACTGGAGCCCAAGGTTTTGATCATGACTTTTTGACTTTTTGTTAAACTACTCTGGATACCATGTGCTTTCTCAAAATACACCACTGCCTGTGGGCCTGTAGTGCATGACTTTTGGACAATTAAAATCTTGGATTTATTCCCCAAGGGTTTACAATCCTGTGTCTGAAGCAGTTGTCTTTTTGCATACAACTTTATGCCGTCTAATTCCACTCACACAGAGTCCGATTTTTCAGACCCTGTGGCATCACAGTTTAATATTCAAACAATGTCCAACAAATTCAAACAAAGCTGTATAAAACAAAATTATAATACAAAAATAAAAAGTAAAAACCATGACATTAAACAGCATCTCAAATACAAACTCTTAACAAGTTCTCTTAAAATGAATCTAAAAATCTTGGTGGGTTTTCCTGGGTAGCCTTGAACTGCAGCTTCTTCTTGTAAGAGGGTCTTCAGGGAAGCTTTTAAAATTCTCCTCTTTTTGCTGGCTGGGGGACAGACAGAGGTGGATAGCTCTTGAGCAGAGCTACTTATGCCAGGTTGTGTGGCCTCTTCAGGCACACATAACTGGCTACAAGTAGCGAATTCAGATGGAGAGGATGATCCATTCGAGGCTACATCAGCCAAAGGATCCAGGTTTTCCCCGATGCCACAAGTCCATTAGCAGCATTATAGCGATCAAGTATAGAACAACAGTGGAACAAATTTCAAGTATTAATGGTGTGAGGGCAGAACAGTGGGATGGTATAATGCACAGAATGAAGAAGTATTGTATTTTTTAAGCAAATAAGGGATGGGTTTAATTACAGTGAGAGGGGGGAGTGTAAGATGGCTTTGTGAGTAATTTCAGTATTGCCCAGCAGCAACAATGTTGTCTATATTGCATTGGTTGTTGCTGTTGTATGATGCTCCAGTAGAAATGGTGTAAAATAATTAGGTGTACATACCCCCAGGCTTTTTTGGCCATGTGGTGTTTGCCCATAAAGAGGAAGACATTTTCAGTCCATGGGGTTATCAATTTTGTCTCTGTAAGAGAAAAAAGTACAGACATGTGAACACAGAGCATTGACCTACCTATGTACTGTAGGTAGATTGATTGATAGTGCATTAAAACATTTGCTCTATCTGTCTGTGTATGTAACTGTGTGCACACGTGCATGTATGTGTATACAGACCAGATAGTTTTGTGTTAACATTACACATAAGGTCGAAATGAGAAAAGTATTGTTTGACACAAACCGGTTAAGTTGGCAGAAGTGCTTTCTAAACAGGCCAAGAATTAACTTACTTTGATTCAAAAGTGTCATGACAACCTTCTTGCATGAACGGATGTTACACATTGATAGTTACAAACAAAAGCATTCAAAGTCAAAGTCAAAGTTGCCTGAGAATAAAACACAAACCCTAATGGTTAAAAGGTGGCACTTAAACTTATGGTTTTTGTCTGCCATGATTCAAATTGTGCCAGATGTTGGGGTGGGGTATTTATACATTGTGGGCCATGACTACAGACATCGAAGATGATCTCTTGTATCCTCGCTCAAAGTCAAAGGGTGGATGCATTATTTTTTATGTATTCAAACCTGAAAATTCAAATGTTGGTTGAAGTAAAAACTTTCTTCTAAAAACGTTTTCCCACGTGACCTGATATAGGTTTCTGCATGATGCGTATAAACTGATATAAAACCCCTAGCCCGCCTAGCTAGTAGCCACAGAGATGGACTAAGCACTCACTGTTGCTGCTGCTCTGCTAAACGTGCTAACAGACACACACAGGCAGAGCGCTCACTTTTGCTGCTAAAAAATTGGATGGGTTAGAAGGCATCAGCGCTCTAACCCACGTCACTGCTTTTTGATAACAGCTAAGTGGGCATTTCCATTTGAATAACCCACAAAAAAACGCATGTGGAGTCGACTTTCAAGCCTCCTCACTCCTTGGGTCTCCAAGTGCTAAGGTAATTGAGACAACCTTCATGGTGGATTGAAACGGTTTCTGAGTCACCCGAGGAGCGAGGAGACGTTAAAATAAGGTCATGAAAAGCACCTATGCGTCGTGTCGACAGGATCTGGTAGGAACGATGACTGACAGTGAGCTGATTGGTCAGTGGTTGGGCTGTTGACATGTTTTGATCTGATCCTCTGAAATTAATCTAATCCAGAGCAAGTTAGCCCAGCAACATAAGATATCACAGTGATCTGACCTGGTTAAAAAGTAAACCAAGTTAAGCCCGAGTTAAGCCCACAAATAGCTGGATAACCCACTAATCTCACTTCATAATCAAGAATTTAGTGGTTCTTCATATGGTTTAAGAGTTTAAGTTTAAGAGAGTTTAAGAGATTTCTGAAGGAAGAGACAGCAAAGTAGGTTTGAATTTACAGAATTTGTGCATATAAAATTTATCAAAATAAAATGACAATGAAGTGAAAAGTAAGACTGTAATGAAATAAAGATATTGGTAGCAAGCTCTGGCCATATCACTGTATACTGGCTCACATACATGGATCTCCAGCATTACAGTCAACCCTCCACCCTAACCCTTAGTAAGCACAAGTGTCACAAGTGCCATTGTGCCTTTCAATTTTAGTATCTAATAACAATATTCAGTTTCCTCTTACTGTGGATTTTACACAGATCTGCACTAGAGGGAAAGATTAGACTAAAGACTAAATGGCAAAGATAAAAGATGAGTACAATGTCCGATAGTGCTCTGCCCATCCTCCAGCATGCAGTGGAAGGACTAAGTTCATTTACTGACAAAGTCAAATTGGCTATATATATATTTATATATAATGGTTTGACTTCCAGAGAAAGTCATTACGGATTATATAACACAGGCTGAATAGACTATTTATAAGGATTTGTCTGACAGTTAAAGTCACTCAGACTATACATAACTCCATCTGATGTATGGCTGCCATTAGCCAGATGCTTTTAAACAGCTGTTTGGATGAATGCCTCTGGCAGTCTTTTCCCTTTCCTCCACACTGGTGTCTTGTTATTTACAATGGAGAGGACATGTTTAGGAGAACAGCATGCACCTCAGGATCTATGAGTTATAGTACACATAGCAAGTTTGAGCCACCATAGAAGTCCCATGTCAAACATCTATTGTGCATTAGTACAGCAGCGGGAGTCAGAGCAGCCTCCACATTTAGCTCCAAAACATCAAGTGCTTCATTAGAGCTTCAGGAAGGGTTCAGGTCCCATTTACAAATCCAACACTTAAGACTTTAAGGCCTACTAAGATGATTTTAATGATAAAATCAAGCTTTATATATGTATATGTATATATATATATATATATATATATATATATATGTGTGTGTGTGTGTGTGTATATGCCAGAAGTTGTTGAGAGTACAGAAAGTGCAGCTTAGTGTTTTCCAAAAGATTTTCAATGTCATGGCTGAATATTTAGCTGATTTTCACAACAACTCAGTTCCCACGAGATTTCAACAACAAACAGACCGGATCAAGCGAAAGGTAAAGAAAAATGTTTTATTTCTCTGAATGGTCCTTTCCATAATGTTGTCAGACACTTATAATAACAATCTGAGCCTGTCAGTGGCAAAAACAAGCACTTTTAGTGGACATACATTGACAGGGAGCTATTGCTCCAAAGGATTACATTGCAGTGTTTTTTCGCGGCTGCTGGCTGCCGCGCTCTCGCTCATTACTGGACCAATATATTAGTCCCTTACACACAAAAAGATGGGGAAATACAGAAGTTTCCCTTTAAGGCAGTTTGACTGGCTACAGTGATATACTTGACTGAAGTCCATCCGTCAAGCTCCTGTTTCTTAATCCATGCTACACAGGTAGCAATGGTGCGTCTATCCCCAAGACACCTTTGTTCCCTTTTCTAAAGCCACACAGTGACTGTGTGACTGTCTAGTCTTTTTCTACATTAAGACCAGGCTTACCAAGTATTACCCATTTTACTTTAAGGAGTCCAAGTAAGTGTGAAAGCTACTTAAGGGCCTGTAGGGGAGTAATGGCCAAGTGAGTGCCTCTGCTACTTGTCTTTTATTGTCTGCCTTGATAAAATGGAGGGAGGACTGTGGATTGACTCTGTCTGTCCATCTGTCTTTCATGCTCAATATCTCAGATGCTCAGAAGATTTAAAATTGACAAAACTTGATGAAGTGATGTGTCATCATTTTCCTGTGTCATATTCAGATTAAGCTGATTGGTCAAAGGAGGAGCTCAAAATCTCACACAGTTGATTGGCTTTTTATGAAACTTCAGGGAATGATATGTCTCATTACCTCTGTGGACAGACAGCTCTTAGGAACTTCAGGAGCTATATTAAAGGGTAGGTTCACATTTTTTCTGTCTTAAAACAACAGTCAGGTGCCCATATGAACAGTGAAACACTTTTTCTTGCTGTGATCATTCCTCCTGTTCATACTGACAATCCCTTCCTAGTGCACTTTCAATGTAAGTAATGGGGGACAAAATCCACAGTCCTTGTTCTGTGCAAAAATGTATTCAGATGTTTATCTGAAGCTGACATGAAACTTCAGCTGACTAACATGGCCTGCTAAAGCTTTACATTAGCTTTAGATACACTTTTAAGACTTAAAAAAATGTGAACCTGTCCTTTAAGTCATGACTTCATTAAGATATGCTATTTTATTTATAATATGCACATTTATATAAGCACAGAGAGGATAAAATGAATTCTCATATTTTGTTATGATTGAAGTTTTGTGGCCAGGAAAACAATCGTGTGCTTCAGGTGCTATAAGCTAGCTCTTTGTGGACAGGAAATTACCATCAAATACTTATATTTTTACTTAGCTATCAAAGTTCATGTGGACAACCTAAATTGATAAAGACTTTAAAGCAGCATTAATACATTTTTGGCCACTTTTGGTGGCAGAAAAACTTAAAAACAAGCACACAGATACACAGCCATCCTCCATTTTATCCCTGGTTTATAAATGTGGTATGGCTAATGTGTTAGCAAGAGATGACTTATTTTCACATCCAGCAGACATGGATATACATTAGCATTCATTTGGAGTTGTGTTTTTGTCCACCTGATGAATTTAAGTCAAATCTTAGTTCTGCTTTTAGCTCTTTAGTTGGTCTCCACCAACTCCTGAGAAACATCTGAATCTTTAGCTGCTGAATGCTTCACTACATTCACCAGTTAGTTGATAACGTCGTCTGTGTGTTTGGTGCTGGGTAGGTTGCATTTAGTTGGTTTATCAGAACTTTTTTTGCTAACATGGTTAATGGGAGTTTAGACTGAACCAAAACAAAATGGTAAAGTTAGAGGCCATAAAACTAAACGAATGAGCTAGAAGAAGCTGACAGGCTCTGTAGAGCTGAGAGGAACTGCAGATTTGGGTTTGTCATTAGGAAATTTCACACCATATTGTCATGTGACCCATTGTTAATATAAAGCTACTTATCCTAGCTGGGTCAAAAACCTTGCCTGTGCCATGGTTTTTGTCTGAGATTTATCTTCTATTTTTTTTCTGTTCTGTTTCGTAACAAATTACTAGTATCAAGCACCACAAAACAAAAGCTGGAGCAGAAGTTTGGAAAGCACTGAAGGCTGTGTCCTGACATGATAGGAACTGTGGGAATACTCTACCTGCTGGCATCTATATGTTGTATTCTGACCTGTGAAGCACAGGCAGAGAGTGCAAGCCACAGTAGCACAGACAGTAATATAGCAGTCATCAAATCCTGTCTGTGTGCATCTCTCATAAACACTATATATATCTATTTTAACCCCCTTCTCACACATACACACACACACTATTGAAGAGCTGTTTCTTAGCAACAGTCTTAGACTGCAGAACGAGAGCAGGTTCCTTCTCTCCCTAAAGTGTCTGTCACACTGATACCAATTAGCAGTCGTCATGGCGATACCATTTAGTGTCTGTTACAGTAATACCGGTTACTGTATCTGTCATAGTGAAACTAATTAGTTCCTTACACTTCACTAATTACCATGTAGGCTTTAACCCCATTTCACACCAGTCATGTGAACAGGTTGTATGAAAATGTGGAAGGTGTTACATCTACAGTCAGGAGCAGGTTTCACTTTAAATACCACGTGTAAATGTACATGTCTCTGTCTTACATGACACGGTCATAATAAGCCTGTTAAAGTAATTACGATTTCTTGAGGTTGGGATTAGAAGGGTTTTGCTTTTATTTTCATCACACTCATCCATGTATACATAATGTATTTATTACCAGGAATATTCTGTTTAACCCTAATGTGAAATTTTCATTTTTTTAGAGGTCAGGGTCAACAACACAACACAACTAGGAATCACTCACTCACTTTCATACAAGGGAGTATTAGGGCTACACATGGGGGGCTGGGGGGGGGCTGAGATTTTGAGAATAAAGTCTTAATATTTTGATAAAAAAGTCATAATATTAGGAGAATAAAGCAGCAATATTTTGAGAAAAATAGCAGTCTGAGCCTGCTTCTTATGGCAGCCGCCGTTTGCCTCAGGTGACAAGCCATAAACATCAGTCAACAGGTAATGTAGCTTGATCATCTCATCATCAAACATTAATACAGTTTCTCTTGCTGAGTGTTATTTGAAGGCACTTATTGAGAAGTTCTATCTAACTTTCAAATATGTTAATGCTTAGGAATGTGAAGGAACGTTAGTCTACTCATCACTCCACAAAGATCTGATGTACGTCATGATTTATTTATTTACTTGTTTCCATTGCACTTTTGCTTTTATTCATCTCTATCAATTTTTCCACTTCAGCTAAGCATTAAAACATTTTTTTACTGATTTTCTGCAGTGTTTTTTATGCGGAAATTGAAAATGTGAATAAAAAGAGGTGGATGGAAAAACACCCAAATGTTACTAATATGCAATACAGGCTGTGGACTTTTTTGGGAGGGCATAGCTTATAATGCTTTACAGTCAAATACACCAGTTGTAAAAGCCTGTCCAGGCATCCAGTGCAACACAATATTTCTTTACTATATAACTTATCTTATCTAAAAAATACATAAGCCGACAAGAAAGGCAAGCACAGTTTTCCATAGGTACAAGACTGTGGCCTTTGACTAATTATATAATAATGAGATGTCCAAATACTCATATTCTTTCTCCTTTCCAGGGGTGTTAATTGTTTCTGGAGAAATCATCAGTCTTCAATAATTCAATGACCAGAGAAAACCCTGCAAGCTCAAGTCATGTAGCAATAATATTTGTCAATGTCATCAGTGATCCATGGCTTTCTCTGTGGATACCAACTGTACTATTTTAGAACATGATTCAGAAGCAATAGATGCAGATACCTCTGACCCTGAGATCATTTTTGTGACACACCGATCTATCAATCTGATGAATTCCCTCAACGCTCTCTTCATATTAATCATGAAATAACTTTTTTCTGACGGTAGTTTTGAAACATTGAAAGTGACATGTCTACTTTCTGACAACTCAAAATCAACAAGTTTTGATATGACACAACAAGCTAGCGAAGCTCTGTAAATGGAACTGCATGCGCAGTGGTGGCTGCCAGGTTACACTGTTGCAAAAACAGTCTCATCACAGGGGCACTGCCCTGCTGCTCCATAGAAGTATAGCATAGAGCACCCTGGGGTGCCATGAGGACGGAACAGGGGTATAATTGTTCAGCTACTGTGCATTTTTAATAACCTTTCACCACTTAAAAAAAATACATTTACTAAGTTTTATGTTATGTTTTCAAACATAAACAATAAATAAGCAATAAATATCAAAATCACCATATTAAACACTTATAACGTATACAGATGTTACTTGTTTCATTTGGCTGCTTTACCGCCGTGTTACCACAGTGCTGCTGCGGCAGTAAACTGTAGGCGCTAGGTGGCAGCAGAGTGTTTGAATCCTGCTGACAGGATTTTACTTTATACCCCCTTTGACCACAATGTAGTCAGCAATGGCAGAGTGGCGCTGTTGACTCCACAGGAAGTGGAGCTGTGGAACCAGATGAATGTATGTTGTATGACTCCTGAAGAGAGACTTTTCATTTTGGCAATATTTAATCTGATTTATTGACATTTAATTGAAAGAAAAGGTTCCCAAACCTTTTCTGCAGGGCCCCCCTTTTGTAGATAAAAATATTTTCATATTTTTTTGCCCCACCCCCGGATTCCAAAATAAACTTGTTCAGTGGGTTTGTATTTGCATATGTTTGGGCCAGTCATTAAGGCAGCTGAACAGCCAAATGATATACACAGTCACCTCTCTACCTCCTATTCAAATACCCAGTTAACCCTCCTATTGTGTTTGCACGCAGTAAAAGATCCCACTCTCACAAATGAGTCCCATGGCAAACTGACAGTGTTCACAGCACCTCATTGGTGGGGTCTGAAGTATATGTACATATATGTTGATAAATAATAAATTAATAATAGTGATTAAATTAATCTCTGTGTCACATCAATCCTTTTGAATTTGAGGCATCTGAAAAACAGGGCCTATTATTATTATTATTATTATTATTATTATTATCATAACACTCACAGCAATAGTTCTTATGTCAAGTGTTTTCTATCTCAATTGTACTTGAAGGTTACACTGCCACTTTACTTACCTGTTGTATTTGCACTACATTGGTACTGTGGACTTTATACATATTTACTTCAGCATTGCATTAATCTATATTATGTTACACAAATAAAGAGATTCAGAATTGAATACTTTAACATGTGGTATGCAACATATGAACAATGCTTTTAATGCAGTCTATATCACAAGGGGTTTATGTCAAAAGTATACAGTTTAAGTAGATGGTTTCCAGTAGCTCAATACGATAAATACACACAATAAAAATCTTTGTCCTCCAGTTAAACCGCTCAGTGTGCGTTACTTTGACTTCTGTGTGCCAGAGGTGTAATGAAGGCATCCAGTCAGGATGACGCTGTAGCATTTCATAGGTTGGTTTGCCTAAAAAAAGGTTACCTTACGGCATGTATGTGGAGCTAGCGGTAACAGTTAAATATGTTTTGATTATAAGTCAACTGTGTGAAAATGACATGAACACATGACCATGTGTCAGAAATGTTGCTGAAGGTGATGTTTGTTCGTCTTACAGCCGCTACCCATGCCATGTGACGCCTCTTTGGTAACTCTTTTTCCACGATGGAAAACTGAAAAATCACACTCCATTAGTGATCCGTTTCCCACGCCGGTCATGACAACAGGTATGACAGTTGATAATAGTGTATTCACCATCCCACTGTGTTTTAAAGTTGGATAAGATAAACACCACCACGTCTACCTCCTTTAACTAACTAACTACTCAGTCTCTACCATAGCGTGCGTGTCCTAATGTCCCACAATGCCTTGCGTTGCTCACTTGCACTAACATCGCAATCCTATTTTCTCTCGACTGCTCACTTGTGGCACCTGGTGGTTGCTGGTGCACACTGCAGCTACTCCTGGATAAATTATTTTACTCCCCTTGACTGCTGCCACGGCATTTCCGCTGTATTACCGTGGTTATCATGTCAACTGAAACAAGTAACATCTGTACTGTTTAATATGCACGTAGTCGCAGCTGACACGACAATTCACGGTTGCAGATTATCATAGTAACACAACACGCTTTCCAGCTCTGGAATTTTGCAGGAGCTCAGCAGTCAGAAAAAATGTGACCGTCTATCATTGACTGTGCACATTCACTATGGTATTACACATTCCCAAATTCATTTTTGTGTTATGGCTCTCTGGTTGCTGGTAAACATGGAAACAAGACAAAAGATGTCCTGTCAGTGGAGTCAGACCTGCAGGTTGCTCTCTCTCTCCACCTCAACAGCTCACATGTCCCATTAAAAATCCCCTAAACCTTTTTTTGGGTCTTATTTGTTTGTTTTTCCTCATGCATCTTAAATATAAGCTAATTTTAATTGACGAAAATTAAAGAAATACATTTAATATATTATGTATTTAACTGTATTCATTGTTTATTTTTATTTTATTTTCAGCAAACTTAGCAAATCTTACTGTGTATTCCATAACCTCATCCAGTTCACAATGGTTGCACTCAACAGAGCCACCGTCCATCACACTAAAAATGCATGATTGTGTATTTTAAAGATCCCTAGACTCATGAAATGGAAAAGCCAGCCTACTAATGTCACACTGGCTTTTTGGACTTTTGCATCAACTGGGTTACCAGTGAGCTCAAGATTGCATTCAAATCTCTTAAGATTTTTGAAGACACTGCTAGGAAGTAATTATTTGCACCTCTTAAAAAGTAAACACTAGGTACACACCTACAGTGTGATAAGCCTGTGACTGTGATAGACTTTGATGATCGTGCACTGCATTATAATGCAGTGTGTTCAGCAAGCTTACAGATTCTTTATAACTGCATGACTGTCAGTGTTAACACCATTGTTTCATATATACAGTATATCATAAATAATCTCGTAGGCTTAAGGTCATGAAGCAGAACTGTATCGGGTTTTTGTCCAAGCCACCTATGAAATGTGGTCTGCCATATCATCTCTGAGGTTTTGAAACCTTTCCATCCAAAATGGTACACTCTGTTTACACAGGAACCTCCACCATGACGTTATTCATTGGTCGACCCACAACTACTATGCAGCGGTGGAATGTAATTTAAGTAGTAAATGGATTTTAAGATTATTTTTGTAAAACTTCTGTTTCCAAGGTCAGGAATGAGCTTCCATGCTCAACATCAAATATGTTTGATTTTGTCATAAAAGTGGAGAGAAAACGGACAACACAAATAGAGTCCTTGCAGGAACAGGGAGATCTAAAATTGCTTTTATTTTATAAGGTCTTATGTTAACACTATGCATAAATCTATAGGACATTTCTGTTCTTCTAGGGGTGGGAATTGAGAACCTGTTCCAGTGGAAAATTGGTTGCAAATTGTCCGATCCATTGGAATCATATGCCTCCGAGCATATGAATTCCTTTTATCCATGCCGGCATGTTTTTCTGACAGTTGTGCATTGTAAAACAATGACGTCAAACTCGTGTATCTACGCTGCTGGAAACTTGCAACAAGAAGGAGTCATGCTGGTAGGACCGAAACAGAAGAACCAAGAAGACCTGGTGCTGACCCAGTACTGGGACCGGGCTGGGCTGCAGGGAGAGCCACTGTTCTGTCAGTCTGCTGTTTGGAGCTAACAGAGCTAAATCATGGACAGCGGACCATCAACTGTTAACAATTGGGGCTAACACTGTGTTCAGACTCAGAGATAATAAAACAGTTGCATTGACATTGAAAACCTGTGTAGGCCTACTTTTTTCTACACAGAAAATTGATCAGGAATCAATAAGAGAATTGATAAAGAATCGGACCGATAAGGCCTTGGTGTCAATAAAATCTTATGTTGAAACAAAATGAATCAAAACAAATCACGAATTTTGTAGTAATTGTTTGTAATCATTATTTGTAGTTGTTAAGCCATATATATATATATATATATTAAAAAGTCAAATATTTGCTTGCTCCAGCTTCTCAAATGGGAGGATTTACTGCTTTTTTCTGTTTTATGTTATCCTGGGTTTTGGCCAAAACAAGCTATTTGAAAATGTTGCGTTCGGAAATTGTGATGTACTTTATTTTTGTTATTATTGCTGACATTTTATAAATCAAGCAAATGAAAAGCAATCAACAGAGTGAAAATTAAAATAATAATTGTTTCCCTATTTTCGAAGAACAGCATCTCCTCCTACAATAAATATGATAACATCAGGGGAATAAAAACAGAAAGGCGGTCAATGGAGGGGGGAAGCAGAGGGATTTTTTTTATTATTCTCCCACCTACAGGCATGTAGAGTAGACATCAGTAGACCCCTGCTGAGTAAGAGGGGGTTACAGTGTGATCCCTGCTGGTTTGTACAGTAGAGAAGAAAACAAGTACTTCAGCATGCCGTCAGGCTGCTTTCTGCAGTGTGGGGTTTGCCACCTGCTGCTGTGTGTGTGTGTGTGTGTGTGTGTGTGTTTGTGTGTGTGTGTGTGTGACTTAGCCTACTTTCAGGATCCACATTTCAGACTCAAGACCAGTTAATTGGGGACAGCTTGTCCAATAGAGGACAAAAGCTGTGTCCCCAATTGAGAAAAAGCGGATTTTTGGGTCAGTGGTTAAGGTCAGGGTAAGGGTTAGGTTTAGGCAAGTAGTGTGTAGAGGACAGCCTGTTCCCTTTCTTTAATTTCCAGGAGAAAGGAAAACAGACTTGTTTTCTTATTTCAGGGACAAACCTTTCCAGAGGCATAGGGTGAGTGTCTCACTCCAGGACCTACCTGAGTGGGGGTCTGACAAAATGACACTAGCCAGAATCAAACACTGTGTCTAAACTATTGGAAAGCCAGATGCCAACAATAAAAAAAAATAAAAAAAAATTAACGATTGGACTAAAATCATTTAAATGACCTTGAGGTCATTTGAACCAGACAACTCCACATGAAACATGGACAGAAAACTCACCTTTAGGGTCCAGCTTATCGCTAGACCCCTGTCATAAAATTCGAAGGACATTCCTTTGTGAGCTTTCATTAAGTATGTAAATCATGTAGTGTTGTTTGTCATACAATTGAATGAATAATGATATAAATTTGATAGCAGTATGATAATCTATTGATAAAATATTAAAATTAAATTCTATTACATTTTTCACCATGTGACAACATTGCCCTCTGTTAACTGGTATAGCGAACTGTTTCATGAACTACATCCAAACTGTTTATCCTGTTTATCGACAAGGAGTCGTATTGAATGTTTTTATATTATGATTAAGAGTTATGTGGAATTTATATTTGAAGCCACATGGTCTGAATGTCTAGTCGCTACAAAATGTTATGTTAACAGTCACCTAATTGTTGTTTTAACTTTACTATAATATATTGTTTGATAGTTAAATCAATGAAGAATGTCAGGTTTGTCTGAATATTATGAGATACGTGTTAAGTTGAAGGTTTAATGTATATTAACATATAAACTTTGATATCTACAATTTTGACATGAAGGTGGGCCATAGTGACGCTTGAAGTGTGATTATGTGCATAAACCCCTAAGTTTAATGCCCTAAGAATAAGGATTAGTAAATCATAACCACCATTCCAGTAACACCACATTACTGAACAATAACACCAAGAATAAAGAAAATGAATATTCATTCGAACTTTGGCATGAGAAACTTTTCAACACACCCAAGACTTCAGAAACCAATAAAAAGCCAAAAGGCTTCTCCTGTGCCTTTAGTCTGTCCCTCTCTTCTTGAACTGTGTATTTTTATTTTACCTCGAGTTTTCTTGAGACATCAGTTATAAATTTTGTTCTTCGACTAAAGTGTAGGATAAAGTATAATCCTTTATTGAAAAGTAATTTTTGCTTTTATCATTTTTAACAAGAAACCTCACGTTTTAATGTGTAGTATTTTCCCTTTAAAGTTTATCTGACCAAAGTAATTACTCTAACCAACTAAAGAGTTCGAGCAGCTAGAGAAAATATTCCGACACTCAACAACATCACAAAGACTCAGTGAAAGCCTGAACTCAATGCCGGCTCACGTCGCTCTGAAGAAGACAGCCATGCCTCAGCCAGACCTTTGGATGTCTGCTAAAACTAGACGACCACACTGACTGTTAAGTAACCCGCTGTCGGGCGACTTGCTCAGCGACTCATTACCCAACATCGCTTGGGAGCACAGCTGAAAGTGAAGGCTTTTACACGGCGCAGTCTGAAACAAGACTTAGCCGCTGTATCCGCCTAAGACTCATCCACAGGACGGCCCAAGCCTGAGCTGCACCAGCTGTCCAAGCCTGCACAACCACAGCTAACTAACACCTCAACCCAACCCCCTGCGTGATTTCCTTTGAGTACAGCAGACAGAGGTCACTGTTTTGAAAAGAACTTTCATTTGAGACTGATCAATTAAATATGTTTCCTCCTAACATTTAAAAGGTGCCCTGACGAGTTGAATTAAAGAATAAAAGTAGAGATTAACTATGGTTATGGTTAGGGTTAGGTTAAGTCTCCAGGAAATGAATGTAAGTCTATGTAATGTCCCCAAAAGTGACCTAAGTAAAGTAAAAATGTGTGTGTGCATGTGTGTGTCTGAGACCCTACATGACAGTCAAAACTCTGCATGGGACAGAGAGAAAGAGAGAATGGATGTGACTACAGTGAGAGTGGAGAGACAAAGGTGGTAAAAACAATATTTTACTGATTAAAGAGTTCCTGTATTGTCTGAACAGTCACTCATGTCAGCTGAATCTGCATTTTTTTTTCTTCTCCATGCAGACATGAGGCTTAGATTGCCAGAGATAGATGAAGGCACTTGGACATGACAGAGGGGGAGACGATGGGTGGTAGGATTACTCCTTTTCTTAAATATTTTACTTTCCTCTTGTTGTCTTCCATCTCTTTATACTGTGATTGACTGGTGTCAGCTGAAACTATGAGCAGCCCAACTTTCTCTGTGTTGTGTGGCAGCAGCGCTGTCACCTCCTGTCACCGTTGCGTCATGATGTCGCCTCATTGTGACACACCAAACAAGCTCAAAGACTCGGTTTTTGGTGGGGAGTTTTCTACATATTGCGTGACACTTGCCTCATGTTGCGTCAATGACACAGTTAAAGATAGTGACTTCACTGTTGTGGTCCCTGAAAAAAAATAAATAAATAATGGGACAATGCTGTTTTTAACCATTAATGACACAATATGGAGCTCGCTTCTAATATAAGCAATGACAAGAAACTGCATACTGTACATTAATGTTGGTCTATTTGCTAAGACTAGCCACACTAAGCTACTGGTCACACCAGACCAAGTAAGTTGAGTTAAAGTTTAGTATTCTAAGAGATAAAGTGCAGTATAAAGAACTGGAAATTTGTTCTAAAGTGGCAGGTGTGAGTGACATAAGATAATTTGTGGCATTAACAAATGTTCTTGTAATTATTTGGACTATTTTCCTAAAACAACAGTCAGGTGCCTGAATGAACACTGACGCATGTTCTTCTTGCTGTAATCATTCCTCGTATTTGTACTGACATTGGACATTAAGGGCCCTATTTAAACGATCTAAGTGCACGGTCTGAATCGCATGGTGCTAGTGAATTTAGGGTGTGTCCAAATCCACTTTTGCTAGTTTAACGGTGGAAAAAAAATGGTCACAGCGCCAGGTGTATTGTTCAAAAGGGTTGTACTTAGTCTCTTAATTAATCATGGGTGTGTTTTGGGTGTAACATGCAATAAACCAATCTGTGTCATCTCCCAATCTCCCATCCCCTTTAAAAGCCAGGTGCACTTGTACCCTGGTGGACTGCTATTATAATGGCGGATTTGCTAAGTAGTAAGAAGGAACGCTTCTCTGCAGAGGAAACGAATCTGTCGTGCGTGAAGTGAAAGCGCTCGAGTAGACCATCTACAGCAACAGCAGGATTCCACCAAAGCTCCCTGAGGTGAAGCAGGTGTGGGAGGAGGTAGCGGTGAGTGTGTCCTCGTCTTCTGGCATCACCAGAACAGCCGCACAATGCCGAAAGTGGTACAATGATGTCAGGAGACGGGGAAAACAAAAGCTTGCTGCTCACCGAAAACAGCTACTGAAACAGAAGGAGGACAACCTGCAACCAACGAGGATCTGACGTCAGTGGAGGACATCGCTGCCTCTACCCTCAGTGCTGAAAGCATTGAGGGTTTTGGGGGCTAGAGGTGGGCGTCCAAGGTAATGCAATGATAACAATAAATCAATGTGTATAAACCAATCATTTATTTCATTTATCATTTATTTTACATTAACACCTGTAACTAAGCCATGAGGCCGGACCCAGTAGGCAGGAGCAGGGAGTAGTTGTGGAGGGAGAAGAGATGGTGGAACAACCATCATCGAGGTCAAGAGGAGAGACGAGCCGACCCAGATTGCAAAGGGGAAACATCCGGCAGGAGGACCACCTGTTCCTGGAAGTCCAGCAGGCTGGATTCAACATGCTGGAGAGAGAATTGAGTGGAATCAGGCGAAGTGTTTGGTGCGTGAACATCCACCTGAGCTGCACTGAGATGTGGGACAATGTAGGAAGGCTCACTGAAGCAGTTGAGCACCTCATTCCTGCAACACCTCCTCCTCCGACCACCCGATGTCCGTATACTCAATCCATAATGAGCTCACTGGCCCCTGCTGCTCCTGAACCCTCTCATGGCCAGCCCCGTCGTGGTGCTCCTTGACTGTGAACCCAAGGAGGAAGAAGACCACCAGTTTAAGATCCTGTTCATAAATTTGTTGCAAATTTCTTTTCATTTGTTTTTTTTTAATTACAGCTTTGGTTCTCTTTAAAATCGTTTTGTTCAGTCATGGAGTAACAGGTAAAATCAGCAGGGTTTTAATTGCTGAAGGTATGGAAACCTGATCACTGTAATGTAAATGTTAAATAATATTTGTTAAATATTGTTCAAAAATTGTGTTAATCATGTAAAAAAAATCATCATACACGGTTGTCAGGACTGTGCACCACGACACTCTCCAAGTTGCTGATCCTGCTGCTGGCAGCAGCTCGGAGCTGTCCAGAGTTCTTTCTTTCTCCCTCCCTCGCTCACTCCTGCCAGCAGGAGCCTCCAGCCAATACCTTCTTTAGTTTACTCATTGTTTTCACCTGTTTCCTAGAGCCTATATAGACCCTCTGTTAGTGTGTTCTGGTTGCTGATTCTTGAAGTCTGCTTTCATGTGTGAGTCACAGAAGTTAGTCCATCTTAGTTCTGTTTGTTATTTTCTGCGCTGTAGTTTGATGGTTGCCAGTACTTAGTTAGATAGCTTTGTTGGCTGTAGTGTTTTTTTGTTTTGCCAAGTGAATAAATCTCCTGAACTGGTTCTTCAGTGTTCTGCTTCTCATTTGCACTTGGATCCTCTCTACACTTTGAAAACAGTGAATCCCCGGGATGGCATTTGACAAACATTTGTAAAATGCAATGTGATATAAAATGTCCAAATAAATTCAATATTTGGACTTTTTTTCAATTAAAGCATTGAGTTTGCTTACCAGGCTACAGATGAAGCAGCTCTTCTGCTAGCTGATCCCTCCTTGCCTGTGCTGCTGCTGGTGTATTTGGGTTCACTGCAGAGTAGGGCTTTCTGGCACAACTTCACCTACTTCCAAAGTGCGGGGAGAAGGGAAAAAAATCTAAAGAGGTCAAAACTCCAGCAACACTTGTAGTATATAGAACAACTTTATTGTGAGACCAACACGTTTCGGCTTGTGGTCTTCATCAGGGTCATCATAAAACACATTACAAACAACATTCAAATAGAGTAGGTTAGGTATGAAGCAGAAAAGGTAAAAAAAAAAAAAAAAAAATCCCAGGACCCCAGGGAACCCAAATTTCATCCAGAAATCCTCTTTAACCCGTTTTTGGCTGGCAGGTGTCATAGGGAATTTAATACATTCACTGGCATGTTGGACTAGGGCTGATGTAACTGCATGTATGGCTGAACTTCCGGGCAGATTGGGATATGCTTCCAATTGTATTCAGGGGATGCTGGAATGACACACTAGCAAAGAAATGTAGCACAGCAGTTAAAATAACAGTGAAATACTGCGCCATTGACTTCAGGCCAGGATTTTGTTGGTCAGTCACACAATTGCTTTCTGCTGCCTCAAGATAGCAATGCACCTGACCACAAGTGCAATTGCTATTTAAACAACGTGGGTGCTGGACGGGAAAATGACAACTGCGTCGGTCTTAAACTAGCAAAGACACTTGGCACCGCTCTGCACAGGGTGTAAGATAAGGCCCTTAGAGATCCCTATATAATGCACTTACAATGAAAGGGATGGGAGACAAAATCCACAGACCTCCTTCCCTACAAAAATATATATAAAAGTTTATTTGAAACTTATCTGAGACTTCAGTTGTCCAAATGAGTCAAATCAAGTAGATATCTTTCAACATTAGCCTTTGTTGCGGCAAAGTTCCTCTTTTTGTTACAATCCTTCCACTGCAGCTGAACAGGAAAACACTGATTTTTTTACTAAAAAGACTGTAACTCTGGAAGAAATCCACTTTATTTGACCACCTCATATTATCTACAGATGAACTTTTTGATACATTTTTGCTCAAAACACACAGAAGTGCATTATGAAGGGATCTTCTTATGGCCAGTATGAACAGGAGGAATGATTACAGTAAGAAAATGTTCATTTGGGCTCCTGACTGTTGTTTTAAGAAGACTTGTAAAAAATGTGAACCTACCTTTAAGTGTTGAACAACTGTACAGCAACTCTCAGCAACTATAACACTTCAATGAGAGTTCATATTGAATAGTGGAACTTTTAAGGTTACAATCACCATTGAGGTTAACTATTAACATTATTTTATAATTAAAGGTTATACAACAAAGAGTTGCACAGGATAACCATGTGGGACTTTAAAAATTATTCTGCTGTAACTCACTGAAGCATGAAGACATATTTAATTGGATTGTTGTGACCCTAAAAATATTCACTCTAATTATGCCACATGTTAAAAGAATCACAGAGGAATAAAACAGACTAATTGAGTTGAGATACTGAAATTATTCACACTCTTCCTTACGTAATGTTAATGAGGCAACAGCAGTGTGTAATTGTGACCTGAAGATTCCTTCCCTCACTCCTTCAGATTGACTAGACTTAGCTTTTAATTGCTATTTATTTGCTTTTATTCATAGCAAATGTTGGCTACCATAAAAAGAGTGAAGACTTCTATAGCTGCATGTCAAAGTCTGTTATTAAGTTAAACATGTCAGAAATGCATGTAGGATATCTGCAGAATGTAAGTTTAACATGTGTGCAATTGCGGATAAGATTAAAAACAATATACTGAAGCTAATAAATTCAAAGTTCTCATGGCCATCAATATTCAATGCACTCAATGAGATATCTTTGTGCCCTAAGTTTTCCAACCATATAAGTAATAAATATACAATAAACACTAAAAATGCTCAATATCGGGGAGATGAGAAGGAGTACAACTAATTTT
The DNA here is from genome assembly GCA_038419695.1 of Scomberomorus guttatus. Lineage (NCBI taxonomy): Eukaryota > Metazoa > Chordata > Actinopteri > Scombriformes > Scombridae > Scomberomorus > Scomberomorus guttatus. The sequence continues at coordinate 28,421,451 of CM076452.1, forward strand.
TACAAGTGTGTGTTGGCCTGTAGACTTTGTTTTCTGTTTGTGCTACTTACCATAATTCAAACTATTACAAATTTAATGAGAGAAGACGAAACAAATTAAGTGACATAAGGGAAGAGCTTGTGAGTAGAAACTTGAAGGCTGCAGGACATCACCATTTGGACTCGTCTGTTCCAGGACATCTCTTTGGACAGAGTCGTCTTCAGAGATTCCCAAAGCCATCAGTGTCTGCATCAAGTGTCATAGTCTTTGAAATCTCACGAAGACTAAATGAGCATGAGCAACACATAGAAGAAGGAGAAGTGACCTTCATTGGTGGACAGCCCCTCAATGGCAGAAAGGTCCAAGCATGAGCTGTGGATGGGATGTGTTGGCCTCCAAGAGAAACAGAGAAAACACCCTTCAAGATGGGGAGGGGCAAGGTCTAAAGATCGTGGGACATCACCAAGAGAAGTCAGGCTGAGAGGCATCACTGAGCAGAGATTAGGGTTAGGGGTTAGGGTTAGGGTTAGGGTTAGGGTTAGCATCTAAACAGCATCTCATTATCTCAAATGATATAATAAACCCATCAAAAAGAAGTATTTCTAACCTGCAATATTTTTTTGACCCACAATATTCATATCATTACCTTTTAAGTTTACAGGGTGAACTTGTTAGCAAACAAGTGACATATTTCTGTCCACCTGGTGAATGCAAGTCTAATATTCACTCTTCTTTCGTTCTATTTTGCACTCTACCAACCCCTGAGGGAAATATCTCGCTCTTTAGCTGCTAAATACTCAAAGATCCTCTCCAAAGGTATTATACAATATATATGCTTTGCATAATTTTGCGCCTAATACTGTTACAAGAAAATGTTGTATTATCTCATTAAATTCCTTAAAATTACAGCTACTCCTCCTCCCTCATTGAAAAGTCCAGAATCTATGAATATAAATAATGTTCATTTCAAAAGTTTAACTGCAGGACACGAGATGTCTCCTACTTCACTGTAAAGTCCATTCTCAGTGTTTGTGCACTGGAGGCTTCAAGTTTTCCACATCACACTTACAATGTCAGTTGCATACTGGACCACGATTTGCTTTACACTAGTTGTCTCAAATCATACTTGTAGGTTCCCTAGATAGGTAGGCACAGAGAAACTTCCCCCCTCCAGCAGATCAATGTGAAAACAAACTCTGTGCATACATTATTCTGCACAGAGAAGAGAACAACATTCAAGTGAAGAAAAACACATTTTTGACTGGAGGGGAACTTTAATTCAAAGTTAGTCAGGGAGGTAATTTTTTTCTGTGACATTGATTCTATGCACAAAATGGTCTAAGTTGGAATAGTTAGACAGTTTATCACCACTGTACAAATTAGTCTGAAGGTTGGTGCCTGCTTTGTCACATGATTACATCAAATGCATTATGGCTAAAGAACAATTCACTTAATGTAGTGCCACTGGCAAGCTGTTATTAAATCAGTAAAGCAGTCTCAGTCAGCATATTACTTTTAAAATGTGACATTGAAAAATTGTTCTAATAAAGAGAAATACTACTAAAATAAACTATTCAGTTTAATAAATAATAAGTGATATTAATGACTTCTTCTACTGAATAATGTACTTTGTGACCCGTAGCTCGCACAAATATTTTGTTTTCCTGTGAGTCAGATAATAAACTAATTTGGCCAATCACACATGAGAATACAGGCTAGTTTTAACTGATTCGTCTTAAAGAGGAACAGAGTATGTCCACTGTCCAAGGTGTATCCAAAATCACTTTCTGCAACAAACACAAGCATTGCAGGGCAAGCTATGATGTCATGCTACAGGGAAATGTGCTGTTTAGCTGGTATTGGGTTGTTGGTGTAGATTTTACATTTACATCTGTTGTATTCATCTGAAAAGATATTCAGAAAAATGTCAAACTAAAACAATTTCCAGTCAAAAATGTAATGTTTCTTGATGCATTCTGATATGGTCAAAATGACAATGCCTGCATCAAACAAGTTGAAGTTGCACATGGTTCTTGATTTTAATAAAGTTTTACAACCGGTAAATAAATACACAGTGCTAGAACTAAATCTATACTGTATCTGTTAAATTTATTGGAAAATAATTAGTTGAAAAGCTGACTTCAGCTTTACAATTGATCAGATATACAAGTGTTGTGTTTATGGTTTGGGCGCACATTTTGGGAGAAAGAAATGTTGGATGCAAAGTGGAAATGACCCCCACAGAGGAGAATTTAGGAGCGGCTCTCCTGCTGTTTTTCAAACGATGGAACTGTCAGCTGCCTTTGGCTCAACACCAGTGGCAGCTGGTGACTCAAAAAATTGGAGAGAACAGGAGGAAAACCAGCCCACAGCTTCATGTTATTTTACACCAGTTGGCTACTTATCTCTGCTCTCTTATGTTCAAGTTATGATATGTTCTTATGTTCAAATGCAGGACTGTGCAGAGACCTTTACTGTGGCAGGTGCTCAAAGTTGAAAAGGGGCAGATGGAACAAGATTTAAAAACAGCATACACCAACATCATTTATAGCATAACCTGCTGAATTATAGCAACACATATTCAAACAGAACGTAACGTGGAATCTTACAACAAACCACATCATACTATATCACTGTCCCCCACCAGCTGAAATCAGAGGGGGGACAATTTTATATGCCAATAAAACAAAAGTGCAGGTTCACATCAAAAAGTATTAATGCATGTATCAAATACATGACTTACACACTCTTATCTATATGCACGACATACAAAAAATAGCCTACAAAGCTGACATGTTAACACTGTTGTTATTCTAGTTGCTTTTAGTATTTAAAACGTCTTTAATTCAAGTTACTTTAAGCTTATTACTCAATATACAGCTCAGTTTATAAACGAACAAGAATAAAGAAATTCTCACAAGCAAGCAGCCAGACCTCCTGCACACTCCAGACAGCTCACTGTAACTCTTCAACAGCAAACTACCTATAGCACATTATATCATCTCTGCTGCATTCTTGTTAAGGAGATAAATTCACACAACAGCCACAGAGAGACATTTAACCTTTAGAGAAGAAATTAGCAACCAAAGAGACAGAGAGAGAGAAGCTGTATCTGACTCACATTATCTGATGTCTTCTTCTTTCTTTCATGGAGATTAAGTATCCGTTTCATAACGTCCCACATTTGTGGCTGTTGGTCATCTTGTTTGTTTGTTAACAGAATGTTGTTGTTGCAGCAATGAAAAACAAGCTCTCCTGGTTGTTTCATTTAGATTTTGTTGTTAACTTTCTATTGTTGAAAGGAGTTTACATTCAGAGCAGCAGCACGCCACCGTAGTCCCGCTGTGGGTCCAGCCTGTACAGCTGAGGCAGCGAAGCCCGAGGCTGCTCCAGCCGAGCGGAGCTCTTCATACACTCCCCAGCAGCGTCCTGTCACTGTTGAAGCATTTTAAATCAGTTCAAACAATTTATAAATGATACTGAGATTTGGTAATGGAAATGTAGCAACCTCCTCTGCCTCTATGGACCAGCCTCCTCTGCACAAGATTCAATACACCACAGAGAGCTGGACACTCCTTTTTGTTTTCCCCTGTCGAGTTCACTTCAGTTCACTCCTGGTCACTTCAGTTCAGTGTAGAGTAATACGGTTTATGCCAAGCATGAATCCTTTAGATCGTCATATTAATTGTACTGTAATGAACTGAAATTGTGCAACAAAATCACTTAATGTACTGCTGTTCTGCAAGTGCCCCTCTGATGGTAGAATTGGACAACCCACTTGTAATGAGCCAGTGTCTCCTTCAATTTGTGTTCTTATGTAACATTTTTTTATTAAGAAAATATGTTGTGGGGGGGAAATGAAATTTTCTTCAGTTTTAGTTATTTCTACAATACTTCTATTACTTCATTTTTAATTAGTATTGAAAATTACCCATGGATCCAACTTGGGGACATTGAGATGAACTGGCTCAAAGCCACATAGACATGTGCTGGGACTGTTTTCATACAAACACACTTTCATCAGAATAATTAGATAAATACTGAAATCAAATATTTTACATATACTGGGCTTTAGGTATCACTAAAGTATGATTAAGGTAAAACTAAAACCAGTTGGTATACGTTTGTGAAAGATCATGGTCATGCCTAAATACTAATGTCAGAGACTACTATTATGAGGTGGAGCTCATGTAAATGTTAGGAAGACTTTTATTATGAAAAAAATCCTATTTCCTAATTGGTATGTAATTCTTTATCCTTAGAAATGTGTTTGTAGCCTTACTGAACACACACCAGCAGCGTATGATGTACATCAACACCTGTGTTAAGAATGACGCAATGGAGCCAGTGTGTGTTGTCCTTTACAAATACCTCTCCTTCTGTTCAGGAAGCCACCAGATGATGTTTACATTCTCCTTACAGTCCTTCCCTTAATCCTAAAACACAGTGACATACTGCATGGAGCTGCTAATGCTCAGGAGCAAGGGTGGAAAATCTTTAATGCATTTTAACTAATAATCCAAATGTCATAATGGCCAATCCACTCCACTTTCATGAGAATGTTGACATTTATTATCTATTCAGTGTTATTAAGGGATCTGATTATGAATAATGTCATGTTTTGACTGGATAAGGTTTTCAAAATTCAGATAAACATTAAGTCAAACAAAGTTCTCTAATGTAAAAAAATATAACCTAACTAAAGTTGATAGTCGATTGAGGAGCAATGTTCTTCTCCAGTCACTCAAAATGATGTAACCTGCTGCAACACAAGCAACTCATTTCCATTCATTACTTTGCACGGCTGAGTGTGTGTGTGTGTTTATCATGCTTTTTTTGTGTGAGCATGGCTCATGACAAATTGCCAGTATGTATCGCTTTGCCTTGACTTCTGGTTACATACACATACAAAGTTTCCATTACGACACATGCATGTTAGATGTGATTAATCCCCTGCAGTGCACAACACAAAATGCTTGGTGAGCACAACATCACTGCCTTAAAATTACATTACACACATAATCAAAAAGTACACTCTGTCTCCAGCAAATTCCTTGTATCATCCTATAAACTCCTGCTGAGCTATCATTACCCTCCCCTGTCTCCCACAGAAAATGTATCATCACCCTAATTCAAATCAAAACCAGCACATCTGAAACATCCTCACACTAATGAGTCTTGTCAAAGACAGCCTAATTATTTCGCTTAGAAGAGATGGTCCCTCTCACCATGTTAAGACTCCCGGTCCTCAGCAGAATGTGTAATCAGCTCCAGCTCCTTTCTTCTTTGTATTTGTTGGACTTTATCTCTCAGGCAAGCTTTTATTAAAAATCAGAATTTATGAAGTCATTGTGTTCCATCTCTGATGTGATGGAGGTTCCTCACTGATCAGTCAAAAGGTTTTTCAGTCATTCTTACTTTTTGTTAAATCAAATGCATTCTGGTGTTTTGTGGGATACAGTATAAAAAACATAATTGAAACCTGCCTCACCATGATTAAAGGAACTACTCAACCATCTAACACCATTGATGTGGCACAATTGATGTGGCTTTTAATGGAGAATTTCAGTTTTGAAGCTTTTTCAACCCTGACAAAAGGAATCTGCTGTTAGAGACACTGATTACTTGAACATTTTGGGGACAATATCCACACATTTCTACCATTCAACCCTTAAAGATAAGATCTAACTGGGAAGGGTGGGAGGACAAAAACACGATTTACTGTATTGTGCAATGTGAATAGAGGAGAGAAAAATGTAACTAGTTATTATATTTAGAAAGCTTATGGTCAAGCCACAGAATCAACTGATAGTTGAGTCACATGTGGTATACTGTATGTATGTATGTACTATATGTACTGTATGTATGCCTACCTGTAGGATGTTGAATGACCTTTCCTTTAGCACCACTAGGGGTGTAACAGCACGAACATCAGTTTTGGGGTCCTGGTTTAGTATGTTTTCAGTATAGCAGGGGGGAAAAATGCAGTTTTGGCCTTAAGAATCTTCAACACACCTGCAGGATTCCTTTGAAAGGACTAATTAAGACATTTTTGAGGATCAGGATTTGCAGGAGTAAACATCTACTGTGGGATGTTTACTCCTGAAAGTATACAGAACTGTGTTGACAATGTCACTTTCAAACACATCCGGGTGTACCCCAACCAGAAGCCCTGGATGACAAATGGTGACGCCTCACTGGCAGAGGAACTTAACTGTTTCTTTGGTTGCTTTGAGGTGAAAGCAGTGGAGACAGACACAACAACACCTTTATCAGCCTCCAACAGCTACATCCTCACTGTGCAGGAGCATGATGTGAGGTGTGTGCTCAGAGCTGTGAACCCGAGGGAATCTGCCGGCCCTGATGGTGTGACAGGAAGGGTGCTGAAGGAATGTGCAGACCAGCTCTGTGAGGTCTTCACAAAGACTTTCAACCTGGCCCTGTCTAAATCCATCCTCCATCAAAGACTGTCATCAGTGGCCTCAATAACTACCATCTGCTCGCACTCACACTGGTCATCTGAAGTGCTTCGAGAGACTGGTCCTGCAGCACATCAAAGCCAGCCTCCCACCCACCTTCGACCCATACCAGTTTGCATACAGAGCAAATAGGTCTACAGAGGATGCCATCGCCACTGCTCTTCACACTGCACTGGCCTACCTTGAACACCAGGGGAGCTATGTGAGGATGCTTTTCATAGACTATAGCTCTGCCTTTAACACCATCATCCCGGGTAGAAAGGTCACTAAACTTACTGACTTTCCCAACCCACCTGCCACTTGATCAAGGACTTTCTGACCAACAGCCCCTAGAGTCTTAGACTAGGCCCCCACCTCTCCTCCACCCTTACACTCAGCACCAGCTCCCCACAGGTCTGTGTGTTGAGTCCCATCCTCTACGCCGTCGACACTCATGACTGTGCCCCCACCCATTCCACCAACACCATCATCAAGTTTGCGGACGACACAACTGTGGTTGGACTTATTTCAGGAGGAGACGAAACAGGCTACAGGGATGAAGTCCAAAGACTGAAAGCGTGGTGTTCAGAGAATAATCTTGTCCTGAACTCCTCAAAAACTTATAATAGACTTTTGGAAGAACAGTGCAGACCGCGATCCATTATACATCAACGAGGACTGTGTGGAAAGGGTCCCTGCTTCCAGGTTCCTGGGTAGGCACATTAATAAAGATCTCTCCTGGACTACCAACACCACTGCAGTAGTCAAAAAGACACAGCAGTGACTCCACTTCCTGAAGATCCTCAGGAAAACCAACCTGCAGGAGAAGCTGCAGGTGTTCTACCACTGCTCCATCGAGTGTGCTGGCATACTGCATACGCTGCATAGATGTCTACATTCCAACTGCACCTTTGTATGTACATATAACTAACTGCACTACTTGTATACAGGGCCACTGCAATTCAGCAAATGGGCAGTATCCTGAAGTGCAATATCTCAGCTGTTAATAAGTTTTAGTTTTTTTTTATTATCATATTGTTTTATATCTTATTGTTTTATAGGTTACAGCAAATATATATTTTATTAATCTATTTAGACCCTTAAATTAGTTTAGTTTGAACTCTTCTATTTTTAATTGCTGTGTGTTAGGTGTGAATGCACTGTCAGGATTGCTACTTAATATCTATTCTGTCTATTTTCATATGTTTCCATTCACTTTTGTTACATAAATATTAGAAGTATCTAATATCCAGGCAAGACTGTCAAGAAACAATGCATCCCACACAGTGTAGACCATTTATAATCACTCTGTATTTACTGACAATGTTTTGGTCCATAGGCAATACTAAATTAAAGTTGTTTTACCCCGAAGTGAGTATAAGTGATCAGTAGTGTGACTTGGTGGAGTGTAAGAACTTTTCACTGTATATAGGAAACATATCAAAAACTCATAAAAAGATGCCTTGCACCTGACATATTCAGACTCTTCAGAGGATGAATCATATCCATTCTTCCTCTCAAGGGAATAAACCGTCTTTAAATTCCAATGACATGTCCTCTCCTCTTGCACCACTTTCACAACAAACTTTTAGCCTAACTACTGGCAATCCACCAATATCTGCATGAAGTATATAATTAGTATGCGTAGTATATATATTTCTGTATCAGTTAACTTTATACACAAAAGCATAACATTTCTACAATAGGTTTTCAAAAGTTGTCACTTGGTTGGTATTAGAATAGTTTGCTAAAGGATTGCAGTTGAAAATTAGCCACCTGGCTAACATTGGCACATTTACAGAAATGTTGATTTAAAATGCATTATCCTTATGAATATAGAAAATGAAATTAAATTCATAAAGTTTATTTTGATTTATGTCCTGTTTAACTTGAGGTCATGTTTAAGCTGAGGCAATAATATTCTGCTTTATTGTGTCTTGAATTACAGTATAGAAAAACATATTTTCAGTTTGACAAGTGACGTGGCCCAGTTTGACTGACTGAGCCTGAATTTGCCTCTTTAATACCACATTGCTGACAGTGAAAAACTATGACATTTGTGACATGACTGTGGAACATGTGCTGATGGATTAGGAGGAAACAAGTTCTGCCCCTTGCAAATGTCTAATTGACAGGCATGCCCAGAAGCTAACCAGGGTGGTTTGCCATTGACCTGTCCTCGCTGTTTCAGAGATTTAAATGTCATCATTCTTTACTACCCACTGGGCAGGTGAGGCTCCTCGTCACTTGAAAAATCCCTATCTAAATCTAGATATATGCAGTGTAGTTTAAATATATACTGATCTATAATTAACCATTAAAGCTTGAGCTCTGTGTAATGTGCTGTTTTCTGGGCCAACACATTTGACATTTGCCTTGATTGGAAAACAGCAGGAGTAGGCATGCTCCTCCTCTGCAGGGGTCCTTTTAACTTTGGCATCAAATACTTCAGACAAATAATAAATAAATAAATAAATAAATAGATGAATGAAAAAGAAAATAAAATGAAAAACTATTTTTATTTCTGATTGCACTCAGCCTGAAGCAGAGATAAACTGTAATGGTGCTGTCACATGGTTGTCAACTACAAAGAATACACTTTTCTTCTCATAGTACGGCAAGAGAAGTACCAATTGCTTTTTTGCTTAAGAGGCTTAAGGATGGCAAAATTGGTCAGTCGGTTGACCAATCAGTCAATTCAACACTTTTGTTCAGAACAAGATATCTCAGCAAGTACAGGCCAGATTGCCATAGAGTCTACTATTGAGAGTTCGTTTGAGGCCTGCAAGACCTTTCCACGATTAGGTCATAATGCTCCTTGACAAACACCTCAGCCATAAAAACATATTTCTAAAACATTTCCATGCAATTTGCTGTGTACATTCATATCCCCAGAGACCAATTTTTCCAATCATCAGGTCAGAATTTCCACTTGTGCATAATAAATAGAAAAATCTAATTGAAAGAATGCTATGAAATGTATTATTATCATATTGATTTTACTGGCCCTAGTTCCCTTTGCTCTAGCACCACCAATAGCAAATGAACCATATATAGGTTTTCTAGCATTTTTGTATTGTGATATAAATAAAGTTTGGAGCCTATAGCAGCCACAAGTAGGGCTTTAGAATTTAATGGAAGGGATTGCAATTTAAAATGGACTCATTACATTACAGTAACTGTACCAATTTGGGGGTTCGATTTGTTTGCTGTCTTACCAGAAGTTGGACGAATGAGGTGATATCAATCTTGCCTCTGTTTGGTCAGTGGAGGCAGGGAAGGCAGCTAGCTATTAGCTGCTAGCTAACCACTGGTTAGCTACATTCAGGAATACCCTGGGTTTTGTAGGTGCGTGGACCCCCCTGCTTTGCTGTGAGGACTTCTAGAGTGCTGCATACGGTCACCAGTGCTAAATTAGCTGTTGATGGTCAGTAAATACCTACATATTGTAGGCTAGTTGATTGTTATACAACAATGTGAAGGTAGTTTAAAGTTGCAGACATACTGTATAATCCAATTATCCAATAAATCATGTAAAAGCATTCACTGAAAAGTACTTACTCTCTACAAATCATGTTAGTATAAAGTAAACCTTAATCATATTACACCTTCCAGCACTTTTAGCATGCCTCTGCTTCTATACAGCACATCTGCTTTGCATTTGGCTCACTTCAAGGGGGTTTCTAATACATGCAATGGCACAGAACACTAAAAGATTATCAGACCAAGAAGTGTACATGTCACAATCATTTTAGTGGAGATACTTAAAAGATTGTATAGTAACCAAGAGTGGGTCTCTCAGGTTATGCTTAAGGCCTCAGTGTGTTTCAAATGAAATGCTTATTTTTTACATGTACAGCCAAATGCAACACCACGAAAGCCTTCGAGGAGAGACTTCACAAATGTGCAGTTTTATCCCCATTCATATTTGTGATGGAGTTGAAATACAAAGAAACAAAAGTACAGTTCTTGGAGAGAAACTAGTAAGGCACTGTCTGTGCCTTTAAACGTGTTTGGATGACACGTAGTTTGAACTAGATAGCTTGAAGCATGCTGAACCCTTTAGTTAGATTTTAATGTTATTGGGCCTTTGAGGGGGTTTGCATTTTTTAACAGCTATACATATTTTATTTAACTGTATTAACATCTAATTTAGTATCAGGACACTTGATTAAAACATGGAGAGACACTTTCAGTATGAGTGCTTAAGACACTCTGAAATGTAGCTATGTAGCTCCCTTGATTATACAGTAACAGAATCCACCAAGAATAGAACACACATCAATGTAACAGGACTGTGTATTTATGTTATGGGATTAGCAGCTTTGAACTGCATGGAGAATTAACACTGCAGGATTTTCCTTTTAGCTGGATGTAAAGCAGGATATATTTAAAAGGAGAATCCAACTGAAAATAGATTTTAAAATTGTATTCCTGAATGTCAATACAACAGATTAGGACAAAAATGGAAATTAGATACACAGTCTCATTTGATACATGTGACAAGACTGCTTATAATTGAAATAACATCGTAAAAACTGTACGCATACACTATCTTAAGTCTTTCATTGCTGAGCTATTCAGGGAAATAGTCTATGGCAGCCATCTTGTGCGCCAGCATATGTGTCATATGAAGCAGCTAAATGACAGCTCAAGAATGTGGGTCTGAATACACGTTTCCGTTTTATCCTGTTTACATTGGGAAGAGACAGCAATGTAATGAAGACAGTAGAAAGGGGAACACATCTGACAGCATTATACTATAGTTATTATACACTCACTGCAAAAATGTCTGCCTTAGCAAATTAATTAGTCTGGTTTCCAGTCTTAAAATGTAGTAATGTGAGGAAATTATACTCGTTTTAAGACAGTTTTGGTTAAAAATTCATGAGTCAAGAAATATTACATGTCCAATGCCAAACTCATCACATACATAGGTCTGTCAAAGCTTAACAGGGTTTTTATTTGGAGGCATTTTGTAGCAGCAATGTTGCTACGGTAGTGAGTGTTTTCAAGTCCGTTTATATTGAATCTGTTGGAGTCAGTCAGCAATAAGTGTTTAATATTTACCTCAGTTTAACCTGCAGGAGTTTCTGAAGGCTTGTATAATGTGTGTTTTGCCACAAAGAAAAATAAATTCATGATGAGTGAAAATGAGTCCAAAGACGACTTTACTAAAGAAACGGACCGTGGACTGAGTCATCTGTCAAGCAGCCAATTACCACTGAAGCCAAAATGCTAATTGCTGGACAAAATAATTTCGACCGCTTCAAAGAGCCTGAGGAGAGTGTGTGAGTATGTATGGTGGCCCCTAAGGTCAAAGCACACAAAATCCAAAATGCTACAAATATCAAAACACATATGAAAGTGAAAACACATGCAACAAAAATAATGCTACAAAGCTAATTGCTACACCGGAAGTGCTCTGGACCGATACAGGGGGAGTGATGGGTTCAAACTGAACAGTAACCATAGATATATACTGTATCTATGGTCAGTAACCAATAACAACAAATAAAAACATGTCAATGAGTCACACTGCTGGACTGGGTGACAAGTTCATTTGAATCAAGAGTGTGATTACCGTAGTTTGTTTAGAAACGGCTCCAAAGAGTAATAGCGATCACGTTTTCATCTCTCTTTAGAGCTTTGCTAGCTTGTTGTGCTACATATCACAACCTCTTGACTTTATACAGAAGTTCTTTGAGAGTCAAGAGGTTTTGAAACTGTAAATATAAAATGTGGGTGGGCTGGCTGTTTACTGTACAATACGGTACAAATGTATACAAATGTATACAGCAATGGTGCTTGGTGTCTAATAATCATTTACTCAATGTCAAAATGTTTAATGGGGTGTTAAGGTGGACAATTTTTACACTGTAAGGAATTTACCATTGGGTTACTACAGTTCTTTACAGTTTACCATGTGAGTTAAGGAGAGGGCCACATCAGTGAGGAGAGGTGGATTTACTGTATGCAAAAACTAATGCAAAGAGGAGAGTGAGGTAGGGAGAGCAGAGCAAGACAGCGGGTTTATCTCCCACCTGATAAGTTCATCTTTCCCACATTGACAGAAGCGTTTATGACACATCCAACCTTTGGCAGACATTTGGAAGGTCAATGATAATAATGTAATCTCTTTAAATGTCTCGCTCTCAGTCTCGGACTGTGTACCTCTGTAAGCGCTTCTTCCTCCCTGTTTGTCATTTTCCCTTAGCTTGACTCCTAAAATCAAGACTCACTGGTAGGACTATTCATTGGGAAAAGTTGCTTTTTACCCCCACAGTGAAGCCATTTCATTATTGGTCATGAAAAAAATTTACACTCAATGATTATCTCACTCTTGAGGACAGAAAGTGGACTCCTTTTTTTAGTCCTTCTCTTTCGGGTGAATCCAGCTGTCTCCACTATTCGTTGGCCAATATCCCAGAAACTTCATTACAAATTGACCTGAATGTGTGCACAAGTGTGTACAAAGAAAAATGCTGACAAAGGAAAATAAAGAGAGAAACTGGCCAATAGAGAAACAGAAACAGATTTACAAACCATTATGGGCTCCACGTCAGGGCTCCAAATGTCAAGCAGAAGCAATAATCTTTTCAGGTGAGCGAAATCCGAGATCCAGGCAGAGCAATTATCATCGTAGTATTTCTTTTTCCAAATGTCACTCTGATTTCAGTCTGCCTAGCTCTGGCTACGGGCTTTATCAATATCCATAGTGACAATGAAAATAATAAAAAAAAGCATACTCATACTGCTGACAGACGTTGAATAGGCTGAGAGAGAGAGATGGATTCTAAAGCACTAACAGAAATGAGCCATTCATGCACTGACTTGCTGAAAAGGAACAAGCAGCAAGTTAAAGTTTGTGAAGTTGTCATTGTATAAGCACAAGGACAAGATATTGTTGTATCATTAGGCCTGTAAAGATGCCCCAGGTGTTATTTCTTTTCAAAGTTTGATTTGATTCAATTAAAGTTGAACATTAAAGATGTGGGCGACTGGGGACAGCATCAGGTTGGACATAATTTATCAAGCAAGTCCAAGGCTAGTCTGTTACTTCAACAGGTGTGTTGTTCTGGTTCAAACAGACATTTTGCCCAGTACAGTGACATTAGGCTCGTAGACAAACAAAAATTATTGGCAAACAGCGTGGGTATTGGAGCTGGTCCATCAACCTGTTGAACTCTTAATTAAAGTGAAAAAAAAACATCATAAAGGGTTTCAGTAGCCTCCAGAACAGCTTCAGTGCTCTTTCTCATTAAAGCCACATCATTCACATAATTTTCATATTCATGAAACCATCCTGTTCTGTATGGAAGCATCTGCATTTGCCATGTTTCTCCCCTCACTTATATTACTTTTTCCCTCTTTTTCCCCATTTAATTTGTCACTTGTCTTGTGTCTTATGAGTGAAATAAATCATACAAGGAATCTCATACTAAGCTACTAGCTGTATCTGTTTTGTGTGTTCTGTATTCAGATTTATACTGGATGTCAAATGGTCTTAACTACATCATTTTTTGTGTAAAAATTATAACTCGTGTATGAGTTTAGCTGCCCACGATATTCAAAATGTTGTTAAATTCAAAACTCAAATCATAAATCGTGGCCTATATTTGAACCCCACTTTTCGAAAAATGAACTTTGATACTGAAAAAAAAAAAAAAGAATATGATTTCTGTTCAAATATTACACACATCTTAACCAAAACTAAGTCGCTTTTTTTCGCATTTTCTTTTTATTGATACACCAACTTTTCCACCTCAGCCAAGAGTGAAAACTGGTACAAAACCTCTAATGTGCAGCCATGAAACTTGAGTGCAAAACATACCCTATGAATGAACATAAGCAAAGAGGTTCCAGCTACACAAAGTTGATTTCACACATTGATTTGTGCTTTCATTTATAGTTAAATTTCTGTCACTCTCTTACTGTATTGCCCTAATGAGGACTTGTAGTTTTACTTTCAAAATGCATAAAACACTTCAAATGAGTGTATACAATACAACTGTGCCACAAGTTTTCAATGCATAAGCATTTGCGTCTTAAATGCTTATACACATAGGTACGTTTTGCGTTATTATATTAGCTTAAATTCTTAAATAGTGGCTTTTTTTACCTCAACTGCAGAGAGAACCAGGCCTTTATCTGAAACAGACTGGTATTAGCTTTACTCCTAATTTCCCCCATTCCCTGATAAATGCAGATGCCTTCCTCTGTGATAACCTGTTATCTCACTGTCTCTACCGTCAATGAAGCTTCCTGCACAGATGCTTCACATTAAATGTTTTCCAGAGCATAACCCCCCCCTTTCTTGGTAGGCATTTATTGTGAAATATCAGCAGAAAGTGATATTCTTCTACCCAATTATGTATTGTGATACACAATGCATAAATATATTTTTATTTTCTTAGTGAAAATGGCTGAAAGTGAATGAATATATAAAAAGCAGTAAATCATGCTGGTGTTTTGTCATGTCATTAGTATATTATGAGGCATGTTACAGTACAACAAATAACAAAACTCTGACTTAACCATAGATGTCACATTCTAAATTATTACTTGAAAATTAATTTTAAAAAACCCTCTGTGAATTGCAAACAATGTATTGTTAACGTGAATAAAACAAGAACACTGACTGCCTTTATCCAGTTCTGACTGCATGGTGACATTACACTGTGCATTATGATGCTTAACTCAGTCAAATTGCACTTCGTATTTATGTCTGTATCCATATTCAGAATGTCAGACTTCATGCTGAAAAGATGAAAGGTTTTTGTTTCTTTTATGGCTTTAGTTTGCATCAAAAGATCCCAACTACATAAACAATGCAAGAAGCTTCTGTTCTCTGTGTTGGGAACTATCTTAACTAGATCTCAGCTCTGCACTGAAACAAAGCCTTACCCCTCTGACGCAAGCGCACAGACACTGGCATCTCACAGGACATCCCTTGCATTGTGCAACAGACACACGCACATTGTCTACAGCTCTGCCTCTCCCGAGCCTCCCAGCATTACTATATTAGCAGCCTGTGTCATCTTTATCTCACTAGAACCCCTCTGTGCCGCAAGGTGCTGTGTGTGTGTGTGAGTGTGTGATCAGAGTAATAATATTAATATACTTTTTCATTATATTTTCATTATTTCATTGTGTTTCAAACATAACATATAATGGGGTTGAATAATTATTAAGCACTTTTTGCACAATTCAATTTGCTGATGTAGTGTGCTCAAACTGTTGAACTATCTCATTTCTGTGTGGTTACTACAGAGCTCAAGCTAGTATGTTGTTAGCCTAGTTTAGCATAAAGTCTGGGGAAGCAAGCTCCCTAATTAACCATTGCACACTGATTGATTTGCAGCTTTTATTAGTGCAAACAGACTAATGTTTGGACACTACTGTGTCTTCATCAGAGTCAAAGAGGACAAAGGCATAAGGCAAACACATATACTGTATAGTCAAGCTAAGACAGGTGTATATTTGTCATTGGGTAAAAGGTGCAACAAGAATCCAGCCCTATTAAATTAAAAACAAGACAGGAAAACAAGAATACACTTATATCTTTGAGTTACATTGAATCAAGCACAAAAAAGATGCATATTCTGCAGCAACCATATATTATGAATTAGGGGAAACACGACAAATTTAGATGAGGGGGATTTTTTTTATATCCCCTGAATTTTAATGAAGCTGCAGAGCCATGCTTAGATTATGCATAACGTTGTGCCATAGCATATTGCATATTTTGAGTCCATATAGCAGTGTTGTTTTCAGAAAAACAAATCTTCAGAGGTATATTTGTTTATCCAATGTGCTTCAAACCTCAAGGACATTTCAGCAATGTAGACCACATGTGTGCTGCTGCAGTTTATGAAAGATTTTGTTTCTTGACAGACAACAGTTTTACTCACCCTTTCAGAACTTTTGTGCAGTGTCTTTGGCTGAAGTGCGGGTTACCAGATGCGGTTCTTGAGCACAGGTTTTGTTATAATATGTCTCTGTTTCAACAGAGATCAGCAATTAGGTTCAACTGTGGGTCTGTTTTTCAGGATTTTTCACTGGGAGGTCATTAACTAGCGCAATGGAAACACAGGCCTGTATGTTTTATTTCTTTTAATTAATTTAACAATAAAATAGATTTCTAACAGTGTTCAGCATTGTATTTGAGGGCAGATGTCATGTTTCCCATCAGTAAGTGAAGGCTAACAGTGACTAATAGAGCTCATTTGTCTAAAAATGAGTCATACATGAATATATGTGCTGTGTTGCACTTCGAGACATTCTTCATTGGTTATCCACCAATATATCCTGCTCCTACATTTATAGTTGATTGAAAGTCTGTGGTTGTTATTTTCTTAGAAAAAATGGCTTCAACACACCATTTTTGTTAGTCTGCCACCCATTTGTGTTTGTGAAGAACAAATCTGTTCTGGTCCGACAGGCACACACATTCCACAAAGTTGTGGAATGAAAACTTTGTTAGAATTCATACATTGAATTGCCCATTTCTGATAGGTTTATTAGACTAATTTCAGCATCTGCATGGTGTAACTATGGTGCAACAATGGTTTAATGCCTCTCCTGGTGTGGGGGCAGTATTAGATATGACAAAGTTAGATTAATTGTGATTTACACAAGCCTTGTATTTTAGTTTTCCACAGTAGATTTGTGAAAAATTATGTACACATAGAAGTCAAAGCAAACCTTTCATCAAGAAGCCAAATATATTTGCTGGAGGGCCATGATTTGGCCCATGGGCAGCTATTAGTCTACCACTGCTGTGTCGGCACAATGGCACTGTTCATTAAGTGTGGCATATAGTGACTTATAAACCATTTATTAAATGTTGTATATACTGCTTATAAGTGCTAAAAATGGTTGGACTTAAAATGTTAACCTGTCTCTCTTCCACTGACTAAAATCAACTTTCTTAAATAGGCCCTTCTATCTACTGAATAATCAGTCTAGTCAGAGCCATATTCCTTTCAATGGTGTCTGTCTCTCACACCTACACAGGTAAATCACAATCTTGTATCAGAAAACATCATCAGTACAAACAAGCCCTTAATATTCATCTCCAAATGTCATGGAAACTAATCATTACAAATACCAATCAGCATAACACTGAACCCAACGATCCCCCTGCCACACTTGGTTTATCCCATTGATGATGTCAGACAGAGCATGAAATCAGGAAGTGTTCGTTTGCTTCAACAATAAATGAATTTAAACAATACTTAATCTGTGTTTGACCAGGAAATGTTGATGCGACAAAATATAATTCTAAACACAAACAGACCCTTGATATTAAGTGTTTGCAATGCTCCTAATTAAATATGGAACATTGGCTAAAGCAAATAATTAATAAGCATGGTTAGAAATTTGTAAAGTTTCAAATGGGTGTAGCAGCCAATAATGTACTGCCATTAATGTAATAACTGCCAATAACGTAATAATATTTCCATTCTTAATGTAATAAAAGTCGATAATGTAATAACTTACCCATAATGTAATAAAAAAAATGCACATAATGTAAGTGGGACATTATTGTAAGTTATTACATTATTGGCAGGTTATTACATTATTAGCTGGGTTAGAAATGTAATAATATACTTATATCACTTTATAAATCACTTTTAAATCACTTTTTCAAGCAAACTGTTTCAATCACACTATTATAGCCATTCGGCCTCTCTCTCTCTATTTATATATAACAAACCTGATTGGTACATGAAAATGTATTACCAAATCAGAATCTTTGCCCTGTTTACATCCTCGGCTATTGGAATACAGTCATGACAAGCTCGACAAAGAGTCTAAAACTGAAACAAATATCTTCTGATATCTGAATCTGATATCTTTAGTTCATTCTTGAAGACGTGTATTTTTTTGCCAGTCCCCAATATTGACCACTAGATGGCTGTTGATTGACAAGTTATCCAGTCATGTGACTCTGACATTAGGCTTTTTTTCCTTTGTCTGCATACTTGTGTCTTCCTTATCACACATGTTGAAAAGTAATCAGTGATTGAATTTAATACATTTTATTTAGGCAGGGCTGGAGATAAGTCTAACCATCGAGTATCATAAACAAATATAATTCATAATTCCTAGAGAAAGAGTAGGTGTGTGTGTGTGTGTGTGTGTGATCAGGTTTTTGAGCAGCTATTTGAAAGAGGGAACAGTAAGGTTAAGTGTCATGGAAGTGTGACAATAAAACTTAAATAAAGTAATATAAGTATATTATTGCATTTTTTAATGATTTTTTAACCCAGCTAACAATGTAATAACCAGCCAATAATGTAACAACTTATTACATTATGCGCAAAAAGTTATTATTGGTTTAGAAATGTTATTACATTATAGGTAAGTTATTACATTATCGACTTTTATTACATTAAGAATGGAAAAAAATATTACATTATTGGCTGCTACAAATGGGACACCCACTTGGTCATACCAGGGCAGCTGTTCCTCCTGCTACGACTCTTTATGCTAAACTAGGCTAACTAGTACTGTTTCCAGCTTCTGATTTAATGGCTAGACATGAAATAGATACTGATCTTTTAATCTCACTGTTGGAAAGAAAGCAAATGAATGCATTTCCCAAAATGCTGAAGTATTCTTGTAACACCCTAGAAAGCACCTGGTAATGCTCAACAGCAACCATGCCCATTTCTCTAACAACCACCCAGCAGCGGACTGTCAACACCATGACAACCACCTAGCAACCACATGGTAAATGCTCTATAAACTATGTAGAATCATGTCCATAAAAACTGAGTTCATGCAGGTTTTGTTCTGGAATTAAGCACAAAAAAATTCTGTGAAATACTGAAACTTTTCCAGTGACACACAAACACAGACACACACACACACACACACACACACAGACACACTGGTAGGTCTAACTAAACAGCATGAAGATGTAGCAAGGCTCTGAGGTGTGAGTTTAAACTGGAGGCTCCGAGTGCGGTCACATCATGTCTCATTCTCTATGTTAGCAGCCCCATGGTGTGTGCAAATGTCACTCTCCTGTCCTTAGTGTGTATAATGTGTGTGTGTGCGTCATTCCATCTCCCTCCACCACCCTCTCTCTCTCTCTCGCTGAGGTTTAAATTATTTTGTTGAGCGATGAAATGTCAAAGCAGATTAGCAAGGTTTGGACAGGAGGCAAGGGGAGTATGGAGGAGAAACTAGGGAGAAAAATAACACAGCTAAGGAGAAGGGAGAGGGAAGATGTTTTTTTTAACAGCATACACTGAGGTTTTGTTATTCAACTTCTCCAACAAGTGATAAGAATATAGATACCAAATTCATCCATATCCTATGTGCTGAGCTCAGGCACGTAGCTGTGGGTGAGCTTAGGTGGGGCCCACCCACTTGGCCCATCCAATCAGAAGTCTTCCTTTTTTGCTGGATGAATAGTCAATGAATACTTTTTCAGTTATCCGACTATGCAACCAATATCATGTTTACCATATGATGATGATAGATCAGGTTTTTTGAGTGTGCATTTCGCAAATGCCAGATTGCCAGAATGGCAGCAAGCAGCCCCTCCTCTTTCACTCAGTGTACAGCCCGCACATTGCACACAGGAACAGAAGCCTACTGTCCACTAGCTAGCTGCTTGCTTGCCTCGGTCAAACACCTTTGGTGACAAGGCATTAATACAGCCCGCCAGCACACACTTTTCCATCGCTGTGGAAGATGCAGAACATGAAGTGTTTTTACAGCGGCTGAAGAGAAAGGTCACAGCAGACAGGGCCTTTCCATCACTTGTTGAGGTGCTTGATGCTTGCCCCCTTGACATATTTCCCAAAATGAATCGTCTCCTACGGGCACTTGCCACCCTACCCATAACAAGCTGTACTGTTGAAAGACTCTTTTCAACTGTCAGTTGGACAAAAACTGGCATCAGGGCATCAATGATAACACACAGACTGAACTCTTTGTCCCTGCTCTTCTTTGAAAGAAAACTGACTGAAGCATTGAACTATAATAATATCATTTCAGCGTTGAACACCAAGCCCCATCGTCTCCTGCTGTAATCATCAAAAGTAAGCTAATTTACAATTTCAGACTCTAGTAGCTTATTGCCTATTTCAATATTATTGGTTATTGGGTATAGTTTTTGTTGGTTGTACAATGGGATTTTGATGTTGCTGCATCTGCCATCTGTGTGTGTGTGTGTGTGTGTGTGTGTGTGTGTGCATGTGTGTGGTTTATGTGGCTGCTGTGCCAGGCTAAGTTCAGGTGTCATTTTTAACGTTACTGAGTATGTTGCTGCTGGTGTATCTGTATCCATATTCTTGATTAATGATGCTGTTGTGTCTCAGCCGTGTATGTGGTCACCAGGCTATGCGATGCTGTTAATGTTTGTCTTGGTGCCTGTAACATTACCTCTGATGATGTATAAGGCTTGCATGATGTAAGCATGATGAAACTATGGTGCATTCAGGCAAGTATAGCTGTAATGGCCTATTTTGGTTAGCATATGCGTTGAGAACCTATTAGGTATGATTGGTCTTGGAAGGGGTAAGCCCACCTGATTTTCTCTGTGACCACCCACACTGTGATTTCTGCCTACGCTACTGGCTGAGCTGCATGAATTTAGCAGGGTTTCTGAGCATGCACTGCTCGCTACAGCTCCTGCCAGAGCCGCCACGCAAGACTTCAAATTAGCTAATTTAAAGGGATTTTGGTGCAGAACTTCTTGTGTCTTTTGGATTATTATACCTCATGCAAGAACCACTCATAAAACAGATTTCCTCTTAAAGAAAAGGATGTGGCCATTGTGACTTGGGCAAGCTGCACATGTTTTTTTAGCAACAGCTGAAAGATGGATTTTCATTGTGTAGTTAAGGAGTCCGCCATTCCCACATAACATTCAAATTGCCTCCACACACGCATGACCGATTCATGGGAAACAATGTAGCATGTATTCCAGCATTGCTGATTTTAATGTTATCTCACTGATATCAGCCTCACTGTTGTACTCTCCTACAGCTGCATCAGAGTTGTACTAAAGGACATTTTTTCAAGTCTATCCTAAAATGGTAGATGGCCAATCAGATGCCCAAATGAATGTAGAAACATATTTTTCTTGCTGTAATCTATCGGTTCATACCGACCATTAAGAGAGCCCTTTATAATGCACTTTCAATGGAATTGAAAGGGGGGGGGGGGCAAATCCACAGTCTTTCCATGCATGAAGGTATTTAAAAGTTTACTTGAAGCTAATATGATGCTTCAGAAAAACTATCCATTGAGACACAAACAGGGATTTTTTTTTACTAAAGGACAGGAACTGTGTAAGATGTCTGTTTTATTTGACTAACCCAGACGGCTAAAGCCTCATATTATCTTCAGATAAATTTTAAACATAATTTTATTAATAAAATGAGGACTAGATTTTGTCCCCCATCACTTACATTGTAAGCACATTTGAGGGGGATCTTCTAATAGTCATTATGAACAAGAGGAATGATTACAGCAAGAGAAAACTGTTTCAGTGTTCATTTGAGCACCTGACTGTTGTTTTAAGATTTAAAGAAAAAAATGTGAATCTATCCTTTAAGTTACTGTTGATGCAAATCTAACCTTTTATTAACATCATTCCATCAACATTGAAAGCATTTAACTGGTGAAACACAGGGTGGCTGTTATTGTGAAGCAATGCCAGTTACTGACTGACTTCTTTATTAAAATGTGAGTTTGTTTGGCTGCACTGTAAACTGATACACCTTCTGTTGTATTTCTGACAAAGTAGTTGCTCAAGGAGCGTTTGCTGTTGTATTAAACCACACTTTCTGTTACCACCAGTAACCACACAAATCTACCAGGACTGAAATCTTAAGAATTACAACAGACTGAATTTAGAAATGAAATGTTATTGAAATCAGCTAAAGTAAGAGAATTGTGACTTGCCAGTTTACTGAGAGGTTCAACAATAGTTTCAGCATGACAACTTACACAGTCCAGTTTGCTAGAAAAATTCTCACACTCCAACAGCTGCCTCAGGGTCTCAATGCAAGTTGCTTTCCAAGAGAACATCCTCCGTTTACAGTGTAACATCAACTGTAATAGAATGTATTTCCTCATCTATCTCCATGACTGTCACGTCCACTTAACTGCCTCCTATGTAAGTCATAGACCATTTTGCTTTAGCAAGATGCTTTTTGGCATCCAACTTTAAGTCAGCCCATTCCTTCTTTCTGTACTTCTGTCATGGTATGTGATGACACAGCACTGACAGCTTTAGTGATAAATGTTTTAAAAAGTGATAAAAGTTTTTTCAAGTCCCCTAATATGAATACTGACACCTCTCTAAATTTGTTGTTACCATCTGCTGATGCAAATTTTACTTTCTTCCCTCAGATGACATTTTTGCAAATAAAACTCTCTCACACATGAATTGAACATGTAGCCACAGGTGGCACTCATTAAATTAATTCATTAAATGAGTAATTTATAAAATGTTTGTGCAGTTAAGAGAGTTTGCTGAATCCGACTCGGAACACTCATACGAGCAAACCTTGCAGAAAAAAAAAAAATAGGATAAAAACAGGAAAATGTTCTTGCATGAGTCCCACTGTCTGTGTGCACAACCCAACTGAGCTTCATATTCAGATAGTTCAGACAGATGGCACACAGTTCTCATTAAAAAGTCTGTGATATGGAGCAGAAATTAGATTTTTGTCAATGATGCAGACTGAATGAGAATAAGACAGAAACATTGGGTACATTTACAAATTGTTTAATTTCTTGGCCACCATGCTTGTCCCTGAACAGTGACATTACCTATGCAGTACAGAAGCTTAAAGTGAAAAAGCTGGTACACTTTAAATGGGATCAGTTGAATCTAAATTCATTTTAGGCTTCAAAAGCCAGAGAAATTAAAATAATGTGTGGAGTTTAGATATCCACTCATGCCAGCATAATCACTCAGGCCACAATCACCCAGAAGCATACTGTATCACCAAAACAATCAAATCAGAAAATCATGCAGATCATGCACCAATTTGGCACAGTGAGCTGAAAGCTGTCTAACAGCACAGGACAGAAAATAAAGCCTCTTTGCGCCTGTTACAGTCACACATATGCAAATTATATCTACATTTCATTATTTGGCCGATGAAATATGTTTTTGTAGCCTCATCCGTGCAAAGCAATATCACAGCCAATTCAGCGACCCTTAGCCACACCAGCTCTACTACTGCTTTGATGTTTGTAATTTTCAGGCATAGTGGCCAGCAAGTCTGATTAGATTAGAGAATGCTCCAATTATGAAAGGGTTTATGGATGCCAGCTTTGGTGGATTAGCCTTTAAAAGGCACATATTGTAGAAAGGGAGATTTCCATTTCTTTTTTGATTATAAAGCAGGTCTAGGTGATATATAAATACTAATTCAAGTATAAAAACGCTCAGTCCACAGAGAAATGCACACAGTCTGTATTCAGAAACTGTGCCTTTAAATGAGCTGTTTGGACTTCTGTAAGGTTGTGATGTCACAACTATACGCTCAGCGTTTCCCCTATCATTGCCTTGGAAGGACAAACCCCCCACCCCTCCTGAAAGAAACAAAATATGTTTATTTATGTTATTTACCTAATTTATGTGCACTTGTTTCATTTCAGCTCAGCTCTTTGACGTCATTTATGGTCGCGTTTCTCTCCTCTGCTCTCTGTCCGTTACCTGTGGTTGGCCTGGGCGTGCGTCACTCAGAAAACAGTCTGCCAATCAGAAGAGAGGGGCATGGAGCAGACACAAAACAGCCTGTTTCAGGCTGAGTGAAACAGAGGGGCTGTGCAGCTGTAGCTAGGTGCTTTTTGACCATAAAAACATGCAAATGTTTGTAAATAGACCACGAAAATGAAAACATTAAACTGGGACAGGGGCATAATATGACTTCTTTAAAGCTGAAGCAATTTGTGCTTGGCACACTGCATGATGAAGGTGCTGTTTGCTCTGCAGGGCTCTTTTCAGTGGCATTTTTTTTCGACATAACTTGATTTGCATAAATTTCATAGGGAATAAAACAAAACAAAAAAACGCCATGTTCTTTTGATTAACCAAGGAGCAGAACTGTGCTCTCACAGTGCCACAGCCACGAACCTAAACCTGTGTGGTGCCGGCTGTTGCAGACAAAAGTTTGTCTGTGGGTGAGAAGACGTAGCTGTAGAGTTAATGATGCAGCCAATATGGTGACTGACATGTGGTCAGTTTTTATGGCCATAGGTGTGCTCCTGCAGTGCATGTGGACACAGAGTCAGGAGGAATTCATCATCAGTAGGTGGAGAGGGTTCAGCCATGATGCTGCTGAGCAGTGCGCTCTGACTGTTTGATGGTAGAGTAGTGCAGTGTGGAGTGGATGTGCCACAAAGCTTCTCCCAAGAGAAAACAGACGGTGTAGAATACTCTGAAATCCATCCAGCAACCTGAGCAACAAAGGCAGATTATATTATATTATTTAGTCTTGGAGGAAATCAAATTATGTGTTGTTCTGGTCCAAGGGGAATATTTGTTCAGAATGGGAAGTGTTTAACCATTTGCACTTTGCACTTTTCATTCCCTTCATTTACAGGCTTATGGAATAGTCACATGTCTTAGCTATTCATGTCATATATTGTCATTTTCAGAATAAGGTAGGCTACTCATTTTTGTAGTACATATTCTCAGTCAGCTTTTATGATCAAAAAATAAAGGTTTTTTGCCTGTATGTCTCCAGGGTTAAACACAGCAAATATCTTTGTGTAAATGGATAAGGGACAATGTCAGTGTTCCAGGGACATACAGTAAGAACCACGCTGATGGGACATTCTCAGCCTTAGTTCAGTCAAAAGATGTATAGATAGTGTAAAACAAAAGTCTAATTTTCATTGAGTTTGTCACTCCTTTTGATTTATTCCTTCCATTTTGGATTAGTATGTTTTGGCCCCAAGGGTTTGCATCAGGCTTTAGTTTGCCATTTATGTACAGACAACAATCACCTGGATCACTGTTAATACTGAAGAAAAAGTCTAAAGTTGATACTTGTTGATACATGAAAGGACATCTGCAATTCACAAACACAAAAACAGCTGAATTAGCAGCTGCCAAGCTAACAATTGTGCTGGAAAGGATCACATAGTGGCTTGATCAACCATGTCTGAGTCGAAATGTAAACAAGACAAAGGGTATGTTTTTTTCTAAAACCATGGCACAACCACCTAACGCTGATATTCTCATTAAAGGTGAAAGGACTGACATAGTCAATGGTTTTAAATATCTTGGTGTGACACTGGATCCAAATTTGAACTTTAAGAAACATGTTTAAAAAATGGTTAAAACCATAAAGTACAACTTAGCAAATTTTAGACATATTAGAAACTGTCTCTCTTTGAATGCAGCCAAGATATTCATGCATGCTATGATTCTTTCCCATATGTCTTATTGCATTACATGTTGGGGGCAGGCTGGCAGGCCTAGTTATAAGATTTGAAATGGTTTGGCCCCTTCTCCACTACGTGACTTTGTGTATACTCAGTAAATTCTATTAGCTCCTCCAGAATATTCTCTATACGAGTTTGCACCATACTATTTTGCCACACTGCATTTGGGCAGTCAGCTTTTTCTATAACAGCCACAAATCAATGGAACACCCTGCCTGATGATGTGAGGAGCTGCAGCTCTATCAGCACTTTCAAAACCAACTTAAAAAGTCAGCTCTGCACTCACTGATTTTGATATTCTATCTTATGGTCTTCATGACTTATATTTGACAAGCATACATTTGTGATGTGCTATTGTGTATAGTGTGTGTGTGTGTGTGTGTGTGTGTGTGTGTGTGTGTGTGTGTGTGTGTGCTGTGTCTTTGCTCTCACCTGTCAAGGGACTACATATGCGAATTAGCTTGAAGCTATAATCTAGTATGGTGCATCAAATAGTGACATTTATGTTTGAGCTGTACACTGTCCCTTTTAAACACAAATAAATAAAAAAAAAAAAAGAGAAGCACCTTGTGTATGAGTTAAAAGACCTAAAGCTGGGTGCCGAATTTCACAGACCCTTGGGAAGCAGGGAATGTTGATAGAAGTTTTCAATATCATACTAACAACATTATGACATGATATTGTACCCAAACATTCTAGTATATTATAAAATACAACATATTACACTTTAACAGGGATAGAACGGTCAGAATGGTAAAGTCCTGGACTTATTTCTGGTGTTGTCCCTGATGTTTTTTTTTTACCATCCATCAACCATTTAACAAGATTGAAAGAGATGTTCATTGTCAGATATGAAAAAATATTACAAAATTAGCACTAAATGTAGATAATTGAATTCTAAGAACAAACAATAAAATGTTTTTAGGAAGTACTCATGATAAAAGGTAGCATAGCCTCACATAACATCACATCAAAAAAAGACAGCGGTTGTGTGGCACTAGTTCAAAATGCAAATATCAGAGAATAAAAGATTAAACACAAAACATATCAAGACACCCTCATTCTATTCAGGAACACTGCCCAGGAGTCATTGGCTGGCTTTTGACTCAAAGCCAGAAGAATTTCACTTGTCCTTAATTAAAAGAGAAAACTTATTCCATTCCATGGCCACAGAATACAGAAAAGAGTTCTCACCCATCTTAGACTTGAATCTATAAAGATTTCAATTTGCTACACTGGCTTTGGTGTTGTGACTATGAACTTCACTCACTTTCTTAAAATAATTTAAAAGTAGCTGGGAGCACTTCTGCGTAATATATTTAAAACTAAGACCTGTTGCTTGGAAGAGGGGCACAAATAACTTCAACATTCACACATTTTTTGAGTGTATGACCTGACTGGTGTGCCATTCAGTGGAAGTCCTGGGCTACCCTGGCTGTTACCATAACCACTTGTACTGGACCTACTGTGGGCTACTCTGCCAAGCTACGCCATACACCCAACTTTTTACTGAAACCCTCATATTGGTAAAAAAAAAGGATGTGTCCTTTACTGATGTCTCTGCTAAAGGAATTTGTGAGAATACCATTTCACCTCTGTTAGATTTTGCCTTTTATCTAAAAAGTTACATGACCTCTGAAACTGGTTTACTGCAAATTCCCAAATAAAAGCTGGTATTCAAGTATTTCCAAATAGCCGGCCAGCATGAACAAATAATGTCTGCCCACTAATAAAGGTTGAGTAAGGAGTGTAAGGGCTGCATTATCTATCTATCTTTCATTATCTATTTTATCTATTTATCTATTTTCATTATCTACTAATCTGCTGATTAAATTTGTCTATAAAATGTCAGAAAGTCATGAAAAATGGCAGTTATCATTTTTCAAAACCAATAGTGATGTCTTCAGATGTCTTGTTTTGTCTGATCAACAGTCCAAAGATATTCAGTTCATTATCATGTATGACACAGAAAATCTTCAGATCCTCACATTTGAGAAACTGCAACCAATGTCTAATGAATAAAACGATTATCAGAATAGTGTCAGATTGATACATTTAATATAGTATACATTTAGTAACAAAAATACCGTTCTCTTTCACTTATTAAGCCAAATCGCTTCTACTGTTTTATCACTGTTAAACTTCTGTCAGTAACACGTAACACTTCCTCCAGATATTTCACATTAAAAGCCTACCAGGAAAGGGAAGGGTTATGCCTTTTGAGATGCTGGAAGGATTCTAATGTGAAAAATCTGTAAAGGAAGAGTTTCATTGCTAGTAGCTTAGCGCATGGAGAAAAGTAGAGGCAAATAGAATAAGTTGGTAATAAACACTAAAAAGCTAAGAGCAGCATGGTGATTAGTATAACATGACTGTGGTGTTGTACTGATGGACTTGGTGCTGAGGAAACACATTTTATACTGCATTTATGAAGAAGTTTTCATTTTGTATCAACAGCAGATGAAAATAATCTAAAATTCTCAAAGCTCAGTAAATTGTATTTCTCCAGTACCCTACAGTGATGGAAATGCATTGGCTTTTTGTCTAGAGTTTTTAGAGTTTGTTTGTATAAGGACTCAAGAGGTCTTATGGCTGTTTCTCCAGCCTGCCCCCAACATGTAATGCAATAAGACATATGGGAAAGAATCATAGCATGCATGAATATCTTGGCTGCATTCAAAGAGAGACAGTTTCTAATATGTCTAAAATTTGTTAAGTTATACTTTATGGTTTTAACCATTTTTTAACATGATTCTTAAAGTTCAAATTTGGATCCAGTGTCACACCAAGATATTTAAAATCAGTGACTATGTCAGTCCTTTCACCTTTGATGAGAATATCAGCATTAGGAGGTTTTAGAGAAGAACATACCCTTTGTCTTGTTTACATTTCGACTCAAACATAATTGATCAAGCCACTGTGTGATCCTTTCCAACACAACTGTCAGCTTAGCAGCTGCTAATTCAGCTGTTTTTGCACGCGTGTATACAACAGTGTCATCTGCATACATCATTATTATATGGACTAAATAATAGGGGACCTAACACCCATTGTGCTGAAGTGCACAAGGGTCAGTGTTACTAGACAGTGTGTCACAAACTTTAACACACTGTATCCTATTAGATAAATATGAAGGCATCCATGCCAGTGCTCTAGATGAGAAGTTAAATCTAGAGTTTTGATATTAAAACATCATGATTGACTGTGTTGAATGCTTTATGCAGATCTAAAAATACAGAACCAGCTACTCCTCCTTTATCAAGCTTTGATTTAATTTGCTCTATTAAGTGCAAGGTAGCAGTTTCGGTGGAATGATTTGATCTGAAGCCAAATTGCATACCGTGTAGACCATAATTGCTTGTATTAAGATATCTTGTCAGTTGTTTAATGACAACTTTCTCTGCAACCTTTGAGAGTACTGGCAATTACTTATTGGTCTGTAGTTACTGCCTTCAAGGCAGTCTCCAGATTTAAAAATAGATGTGACAATGGCACATTTCCAGTCATCAGGAAAGGAGCTGTGTTTAAAAGACAAGTTAATTAAATGAACAGTGGGGGGGGTTAAAATATCTTTGTGTGATTTAACACACATGGTGTCAAATTGGAAAGCATCTCTACTTTTGGAGCTTTTTAAGGAGCTGATGATTTTGTTTATTTAACTCATTTATGTAACTCATTAGTCTCTACCAGCTCAAAAACCTGGCCTGTAGCTTCTAACAACAATATCCAATTTCCTTTTTGTATTTTTTTTTTCTTACCTCATATACTCAAAAGAACAGGCAGAAACAACAGTGAGATGATCTCCAATTAATTTTCCCTGTACTTTGAGTTTAAAATCTCCTGAAAATTTTGGGTCCCTCCTTGTGAGATTATCAATGTTTTTCCAGATCAGTTTACTGTTGCCTTTTGCCTCATTCAGTATATTAAGATAAAAACTAAAAATTAGCTTCTCTTAGCTCTTGGATAACTTTGTTCCCTAAACCTTTATAAATCAGCTTGTCAGTGTCTCTTCTAGTTTTAATTGCCTTCCTTAGTGCAGCATCTCTAGATTTCATTAGTTTCCACAAATTTCCACAAAACCACTGTAAATTGTATTTATTTTTAGATTTTATCTGTATCCTCACATTTAATCTTTCTCTCACAGAGTTGATTCTGTGAGTAAAAGCCACAGTTTAGGTCATCAGAGGACAGTACATCATCCCAGTTCAAACTGTTAATTTCACTGACGAATTCTTGCTTAGCTCTGGTTATGCATAAGGATCATTGTCTTAGTTGCCATGGTCCAAAATCGATTTTTAGTCAGTTTTCTCGCACATTGGGTTAGGTTATGATCTGATAAGCCAGTGATTAAATTATAACTTTTAGTTATTCTTGCTGGTTTGTTAGTAAATATCAGATCGATTTGTGTACTGGAACATTTTGCAATCCTAGTTGGGCCTTTTACTAGTTATTCTAGTTGGAATTTCTCTGTGATTATTTTTAGTTTTTTCCTCTTAGATTTATCCTCCCAAACACATCTTATGATAGAATATGCTTATGAAACAGAAATATGGAAATAAAGGCCTTGGTGTTTCTTCATATGAAGTTAATGAACCTGTTTTAAAGACATTTTCAATGTATGTAGAAATTCCTCCCTTGAACCCAACTGTCAAACCACAGCATGGGCAATCAAAACTGAATAAAACTATGCCTATGCCTTATAACCTCTTAATCCCTAGGCCTCTGGCTCAGGCCCCTGCTCAAAAATAACATGCCCAAAATGAATAGAGTATCTCTCTGCAACTAAAAGGTCTATATGAATAAACTTGGTATTATAATAAAGGTAACACATAAAGGTGATTTCTGCAGAGGTATAAGCATCAGTATAGATGTTACTGGGTCAGAGTAAATGAAGATGGAAGCATAAATGAAAGATTTAATTTCCGCCTAAAAAACTATACACAATTAGAGTGAATATCCCCTTTGGAATTATGCAGTTGCAACCCAAAACCTCTAGCAAACCATAGCACAACATTGTGGCACAACCTGTGCCAAGACTGATGCTAATAAAGTGAAGCAGAGCAAAGTCAGAGAGGTTTTAGTAGAGACATGTTTAGGCGGAATCTCCAAATTGGCCATTTGGGTACATTTGGGTACCATCTGTGCCATTTGAAATTTCTCAGTTACCAAACTGTAAATCTCATTTAATTTCACTTACATGCCACTATAGGTATTCCTTCCATCTAAATACAACTGTTTTTGGCTTTGTTTTGAAAAACAAGAAATGGGGTTTTAGGGGTGGGGTTTTAGGGAAAAAAAGTGGCTTCTGATGAATAAAATGTCCTCTCCTCTACTCATGGCCAACAAAAAAGGGGGGGGGCATCTACTGTCAACGTGCCAATAGTGTATATACACAGGAAGGGGAAGCTGTAGCTGAGGAACAGGTGCAGACGTGTTGAGAGCAGCCTCGCTGTGACTGAGAGGGGGGAGTAGTGATGGATGTTGAAGGCCCTGGCGTATAATCTTCATCATCCTCATCATCATCGTTGTCCTCATTTTCCCTTTGGAAACAAGACAGAGGAGAAAAAAGTCAGGTTTGAAACAAATGTATTCAATCACTGGCCTAAAGTTTTGAAATTGTGACTCAAAATATAAAAGTAATAATATATGGACTATAGTGATTTATAGTGAGAGGTAATAATAGTGACTAAAAATATTATTATAGCATGTTATTGTCAGTGACTTGCCTTGTGAATGGTCTAAATTTAGCCTATAAACTTTTGTTGTCATACAATAAAAAGCAGTAATGCATCATGAATGGAAATTCTAGCGAAAGCCCACAGTTACACATATTGATACAGCATTACGCAGTGATGGCCATTGTCTCATACATGCGCTCTCCGTAGGCACCATCTTGGCATTGCTAATGGCCCAGGTAACACAAGCAGATCATTCACAGTATACAAGCTGGTAAATTCCCACTGTTCTAAATGTTAGACACCAAATAAATAAGTAATTGATAACAATATAAAGATTGGATACTCTTCCATCAGTGGATCTTGGATGAGGCAATCTGTCTTATGACTCTGAATCTATGGGAATTTTGGCAGTCCCGCTTTTCGAAGTTAGTATTTCCAGTATTTCTGGTACAGTGAAAAATCGTTTTCGGTCTGACGTGGTTTTGTCAAAGAACAAATAATGTTTTTGAACATAGAAAGTTGCTATCGTGCACCCTGTGCTCCCCTCTGCTAATGATCTCAGCTAACCTGAGCAATACTGTCTTGACGCACATCAATCTCGGGAACCCATTAGTCGATTTGGATGGTTCACCCCTCTATTGAAAGGCCATGACCTCTAGAAAGTAGTGCGTTTGGGTGTGTCAATACTATGATTCAACCACCAGATGGAGGCATAGACCATGTGTTCGCATCGAAGGCTAGAAGGTAGGTTAACTGCAATTCCTTCCTCAAAATGACCCAGAGACATTGGAGTAGCTATTACTAGTGATTGTATGCAACCAGACACAACTTTTGATTACAAAAACAGCAAAGGGGAGACACCGTTTGTAGTTGTAAATCTAAATACAAAGGGAAGTTTATTTTTTTGTTGTTTTTTTCAGTGAGTTTTGGTCGGACAGTGATAGGAGTTATACTGCTGGAATCTGTGGAATCTCACTATTCATTTGAGGTGTCGTTTGTGTGGATAGCGTCAAATGAAAGATATCAGGACCGCTGTGTTTGCGGGCATGCACCGTCCTCAGACAGAGGATGCGTTTTTCTCAGTTTCTCAGTCAGTTGCTTGGTGTTTGGCTTGTGCTTCGTTTAGATAGAAATTGTTACACTAGCCTACTAGCTGAGCTTCTTCTGGTCAAAACGGTATGTCACGTGACTATATTCTCATGTGTTTAAATGCCCTAAGATATACACACACACCTCTGTCCTTCCCTCCCCACCCCCCTCCTCTCCAACGCCCCCATCTTACAGTCTCTCATCCTTTCAAAGTAATATTCCTCAATCAATCACTGCCCTCTTCCTCTTTTCAATCAGTTTTCCGTCATGCATCTCCTGGCTTTTAACTTGTCTCTTTCCAGATGTCAATCAATCATCAGCCCCCATTCTCTTTCTCACTCTTTCATTCTCTCTGGCTCCGTCCTTTTCACTCTGGCTTATGTATTATCAATCACTCCTGTTCTCCCTTACCCCCCTCACACTGCCCCCGACCCCTTTCTCCACAGCCTCTTGTTATTGATTAATCAATCAGTTTATAGTTCAGCCTCATTGACACCCAAAAGATGGAAAAGCACTTTATATACCTGCCATATACTGTACATTTTGTACCCACATACATATACTGTATACATATCATGTACATGCACAACATACACACACCTCATGTCAGCATATTTTCAAAGATGTATTTTAAGTGAAGGTTTTTTGCCCATGTAGTTTGAAGTAAATATATATATATATATATATATATATATATATATATATATATATATATATATTAAAAGAAGAAGAGGAAGAAATTCATTGGAAAATCACTGCACACAGAGCACAAGCAAAGCACATTCACGAGAACATCAGCAAAGACCTCCTATTTTTAACTCTAATTCATTGAAATGCTCAGGTTTGAGTGGGATGGTCTGGGGGCCAGGGCAACATCAAGTGAACCACTGTTCAATCAGTGAATCACACGCGTAGATGTGCAGCAAATCAGCCTTACATGAGCAACTCAAATTAAATCAAAACTAAAACATTTCTGTTTTGTTGCATTTTTAGCCAAAACAGCGGTGGGGTTCTAGGGATGTGGGCCAGTCTTCCACTTATGACACCTATTAGATTGCCATTAAATTTGGCTTTGATATTCAAGGTCCTCAGATGATCATTTAGGTTATTCCCGGCTCATCTACTGTTGTGACTGCAGCAAAGATCAGGATGCTAATGCT
Source organism: Scomberomorus guttatus (assembly GCA_038419695.1). Classification (NCBI taxonomy): domain Eukaryota; kingdom Metazoa; phylum Chordata; class Actinopteri; order Scombriformes; family Scombridae; genus Scomberomorus; species Scomberomorus guttatus. Next base: position 28,455,252 of record CM076452.1, read on the forward strand.
AAGCTTACCATGGGCAAAGAGGTGGAGCTGAGGTGGGCCGAATGAAGCCTGGTTGCTGAAACAAGCCACCTAGCCGATAGTGACCTGTCACTCAAAGCGGCCATGTCCTTAATTATGCATAACTTTATGGCTTAATAATAAAATTTAAACAGGTGAGTTATAAAAAAATTCACCCCCCGTACAGTTGTCATGAAAGGGGAAATTAGCTATAGAGTCCAAAACTGTTTTTTGTATTAGGTTGTAAACATGTTTATTTCTGCTGTAAAGTTGGGCATTTTAACATGAGGGTTTATGGGGATTGACTCACTTTTGGAGTCAGCCTCAAGTGGCCATTCGAGGAACTGCAGTTTGTGGCACTGCCACATTGGCTTCATTTTTCATCCCCGGAGGTTGCCGCTTGACTACACAGCCAGGTGATGCCAAGGTGCTCTAGCTCTTATATAGTGTTAGGGGAGGGGTCATGCTATTCACACCTCTACGTCATGGATCCACCATGTCAGGCCCGCCCAAAAAATCCTGAACACAAAAATGGTCAAAAGCAGTTTAACAGTCTAACTCCACAATTCAGTACTACATAGTTCACAGTCTTTTCACGTTTTCAGCAATTATTTTCTAACATGTATAACGTAATCTGTTTTTCCTTTACACAGACTTTTTAAAAAAAGCCAGGCTAAAGAGGTGGATGCAGTTTTGGTCCTGCACTTTGGAACAACTAAAAGATTCGTGCCTGAGGGCTGTCCTGGTTCATACATCACCAGCATGTCAGACAAGTAGGCTGCTGCAAGACCATGAAGTGCATGAAGTGAATAGTAAATCTATTTTAAAATCAATATCAATTAGAATTGACATGTGATAAAAGATGGTCTGGTGAAGTTTAGACAATTTCATGCCAAACTAGTGCCTTAAGAAAAGGATTAGGTGGTGTTGGACTGTAGGCAGAAGTATACCAAAGTCATATATAAGAAGTTAAATAATATTTTTTTCCACCTATTTTTATAGCTTTTTTCCTGAAGAAAGTATGACAGAGACAGAAAATACAGGAAGAGAGAGGAGATGACCTCCAGCAGTGCTGCTGCTGTGGTGAGGAAAGAGAAAAAAAATATCCAGAAAGGTCATGTGTGAAGAGAGTAGCACAAAGTGTGAATGACAAACTGTTGCCTTTTAGCAGATATCTGACACCAGCAAAGATCCATCTTCCATGTGTGAAAAGGGCTAAACATTCAAGAGCATCACATTATCATAACAGTGTGCAAACTCATGTGTGTGTCATGTAAATGTCACTTTTACATCCTCAAATATACACAGGTGAGCACACAGGCATTCATCGAATCCTTCTCAATGCGCAATTACATTGCATTTGTACACTTATAATAATAAAGCCACATATTATTACAGTGAGGTTTTTATGATATATTTCCCCATCTTGTATTTTGTCATTAAAACATTTTTCCTGTTATCAACGGAAGCAAGAACTCACTGTCAGAGAAGTATTCCACAGTAATGACAACACAACAGAACAGTTGTCAAGGGGAGAGCTGAAGCCACAGTGATGCCTTATTTAATTTCATTTCCTCTCGCTTTGACGCATTATACCTAATTGTTTTCTTTCAGGCATTTAGATGGAATTACCTTTAGTTTGTCAAGATTCTCCTGTGAACCCAAGAATGATGAGACAGATGCTGTGATGGTAATCCTGTGTGTCTTTTTCAGGCGTCTGATAGTATTTATTCTGCTAATGAAATCTGTATATTGTTTGTATTTGCACTTTTGTTTTTCGATGTTAAGACATGTGGAAAAGGTCAGTTACGTCACTCTCCTTACAAATCTGAATATGCATTTAAATTTAAAATCATCCCTTTCTGCTGTGGAGCTGATAACTGCCCTCAGCCCTGTTGACATTAACAAACAGCACAACAAGTTGACACTAACAGTGTCCCTGTCTGTTTGTGGATTGTCTCTCACCAGTATAGCAGGGCTGCAGATACAGGATGTATGACGTGATGTCCAAGTGAATCTGCATATATTCTGCACTCGGGTCTATCTACTGCAATCACCCTACACTTTGGGCCCGCAGGGCAGGTGCTGAGTGCCGTGGCATCAAGATTTCAAGCAGCAGGATTTCTTAACAGTATCTGTGCTGTAGATGGATGCCACATTCCAATTGTGAAACCGCACTGAAAAAAAAAAACCCAGTGGCATACCATAATAGGAGACAATTCTATTCAGTAATAGTGAGTGGGTTGTGTGACAGCCAAAGGCAATTGTGTCGTGTCAGTGTGGGCGACCCTCACTGGCTGGCTTCATGCTCGGGTGTTTCAGCTGTCACAGGTTGGACTGCTGCTGGAAGGAGATCCTCACCCTTAGTCTCTGGTGCCAGCAGGACTTCAAACCGCGGTGAATTCTGCATATTTAATGTTTTTTAACAGTTAAGTGTGAAAAACTATTTTAAAACACAAGCATGGATAATCATTCTTCACCTTGGGAATAATATGTGTGACAAAAAAAAACTCAACTCAATACTCAATACTATATTATTAATTATTAATACTATCTGATGCCAAAGACCAATCCTAAACCTTGACGGGATATGATCTCCGTGCATTTATCACATGATCCAAGTGTGGAGTTTTAAAATGGCACTTTGTTGGTTTGTGGAATGCTGTTTGGTCTGAATCCATTGTGGTTGATGGAGATAAAGTAAAACAAATAGTTTAGCCCATAAAGCACTTTTTTCACAATCTGATGTAAAGAAGTTTACTATTTTATTTAATCATATTTTGGGTTAAAACTGTAACTGCCCTGTAAACCCCTGGAGAAGTGAGAAACAAACAAAATGTACTCACTTAACAAAAGTTCCTCGCTTCTGAAAAATGCCTTCACCTCACAAAAGTGTCTCCACATGTCATGAATGTCCAGGGCTCGACATTAAGGCTTGTCCACTTGTCCGGGACAAGTGAATTTTTTTGTAGGGCAAGTGGAAGAGAAATTTGCTTGTTCCACCAGACAAGTTAAAAGTCATAAAAAAAGAAGTTTGTGTCTTCACGTTATGTGCAGGGTTTCCCCTACCATCATCTGACCTCCCGCCACTCCTGAGAGAAACAAATAAAAACAAATGTAACTTATACTAGCAGGATAGCAGGAGTGTAATGGGCTCGCACATGTTCATAAGTGTGTTGCATAAATTGTATATGGTGTGCTGTGATCAAATTTGTGTAAACGCAGTTTAGCCAGCTCTCAAAAAAAACAACAACAAAAAAAAAAACTTCTATTCACTCAAAAAAGCCTCCTCTACTCACTCCTCCTTTACTCTTGGCCTATTGGTCAGCTGTAAACAAAACAGAATTTATCCAAGCACTTGCTAATCTGTCAGACATTCAGGTACTAGGCCTGACCTAACAACCTGTATGATCCAAATCAGTCTTTCTTTAAGTGGGGGCACTTGACCAAGACTATAATCTTGTCTGTAACAGACAGTGTTCAGCTAGAGCTGCTGGTCAGTCCTCAGCTCTATTACTACTAGATCTTTCAACTGCCTTTGACACAGTTAACCACCAAATCCTTCTCTCCACACTCACTGAGCTTGGTATCTCAACATCTGCCCTCTGCTTGTTCATGTCCTACCTCTCAAGGAGATCTTTCTCAGTATCATGGAGGGGTGAAGTGTCCAAACTGCACAGCTTATCCACAGGGGCTCCTCAAGGGTTAGTGCTCGGTCCCCTTCTCTTCTCAATATATACCACCTCACTTGGTGCAGTTGATGCATTGCTATGCTGACGATACCCAGCTCTTCCTGTCGTTCCCGCCGGGAAGACCACACAGTCTTGGCTCGGATCTCGTCATGCCTGCCGATATATTGGCATGAATGAAAGAATGCCACCTTCAACTTAACCTCTCTAAGACCGAGCTCCTTGTCATCCCAGCCACTCCCTCTATACAACAACAGATCAGTATCCAGCTCAAATTAACCCAACTCACACCCACAGTCTGCCCAAAACTTGGGTGTCATGATTGATGACCAACTAACCTTTAAGGTTTATGTGGCCTCAACTGCTCAGTCATGTCGATTTGCCCTGTACAACATCAGGAAGATCAGACCCTACCTGTCTGAGCATGCAGCACAACTCCTGGTGCAGGCTTTCGTAATAACATACACTGACTACTGCGACTCCTTACTGGCAGGCCTCCCTGCATGTACATTCAAACCTCTGCAGATGATCCAAAACGCAGCGGCACGGCTGGTCTTCAACCAGCCCAAATCACCCGCTGTTCATATCCCTCCACTGGCTCCCAGTTGCTGCCTGCATCAAATTCAAAACCCTGACACTCGCTTACAAAACAGCAACTAAAACAGCTGCCGCCTACCTGAACTCCCTCATTCAGGTCTATGCTCCCTCCCGCTCACTACACTCTGCCAATTAAAGGCACCTGCTACAACCACCACAGCAGGGCCCTAAGTCGCTAGCTAGACTCTTCTCTTCTGCAGTTTCCTGGTGGTGGAATGAGTTATCAAACTGTGTTCTTAACCTTTAAGAAAAGACTAAACACCTCTGCACTTGATTGACTGAAGAAAAAAAAAAATCTGCTTCTATGCATTCTGTGCACTCTATGCATTGCCTGTTGGCACCTACGTCCTATCAGACTCGAACTTAGCTTTATGGCACTTCCTTGCCTTGTTCTCTCCTGACTAGATCCTTGCTTGTGTTGTATCAGCTCTCAGATGTATGTTGCTTTGGATAAAAGCATCTGCTAAATGAAATGAGTTGAAATCTCAAATTCAGAAATAGTGTTTATGCAGACTTTCATCACTTTACAGCTGTTAGCTCAGACTGGCTTCCTACTGCAGTTTCTGTCCAGAGTGAGTGAAGGAATCAGGAGGGAGGAGGCAGAAGTGAGGAAGAATTACAGGATGTAATGGTGTTAAAAGAAAAACGAAGAGAAAGTAAAGAACTGATTTAAGATTTAAAGAAAAAAAGTTTAAGGGAGAAAGAGAAACACACAGAGGCAGCCCAGGCATCAAGTGGAGAGTCATGAATAAATTCAAAGCAGGAAAACTGGTAAGGAACTTCCAGCTGTATCTAGATGAATTACTGTTCTGGTAAATGTTTTTAAAAGCACAATCTATCCAAATGTAAACTAAAGGACATCCTAACAAAAGTCAAAACACAAGATTAAAACCTGCTATAAAAGGGCTTAAAGATGTTTTAATACAGGCACTAACACTACAAAACAACTCTACCTTGACCTCGACCTCAGTAACTGTTGTAAACAGCACTAAAATTGACAGATAGTTTCAGTTATTAGGAAACACAAAATGCTGATTCATCATTCATCTGACTGATTCATCTATAAGACAAACTGTTGTCTTGATTTGGCTTTAAAGGTAGTTTAAAGTCAGCGATTCTAATCCAATACACTTTTTGTCAAATTCAGTGAATATCTCCTCATGGTCCGCTAGCTGTCCGTTATGTGTGTGTGCTGAAAAAAAAATCTGGTGTTCATACACAGCACTGGCTCTGTAAATGGGTATGTAAACACAGCGGCTCAGACTGAGCCACACAACACTACTCCGGCCAATCAGCAGCAGGGGGCGTTCGTACTCAACAGGGGGGGACAGGGGGAAGTCACCAGAACAGCTGTCTGTGTGACGCCTGGGCCACACATCCTGCGGGAGCAGCACGTGTGCGTCGCGGAACCTCTTGCTTTTCATTTCGGCGCCCATGTTAACAGGTTAGAGCAGCCACACTTCATCTAGAGATTCAGGGTCTCAGTTCTCAGTAGAATAGACAGGGAAAATGATCTGTTGACATATTGACATCATAACAGCAACTTTACACCTTTCACTATGGTTTCAATGTCTATATCTGTAAAATATGTCACAGACAAGTTTGTCAGAGTGTGTTTGGCTCGTTTAGGGAACTTGGTGTCGTCTGATGGAGTTTTCCTCATTTGGAGCGGTGACAGCGGGGGTTTAACTGGCAGAATAATCAATATAATCATTAAAAAAACCCGTCCTGTGTGAGGAGTGCATGTGGCTGACAAAGAAGTTGCCCCAACCAGACCCCGCCATGCCTGTCAGAGAAAAAGCTGCTTTCACCTCACATATTATTTATTTTTCACAATTGAACTCACGCTTCTTAACCTTTGTCTAAACTAAATATAAATAAAATTCATAATGAAATGATATGGAACATTATATTATTGATGGCCATTATCAAAGTCAAACTCTATGTAGAAAGATAGAGCTGCAGCAGCAACACTGCCTGTGTGGACAGCGCAGGCGTGTGAACCGCAGCAGTTCAGCGACACACATGCTGCTCAGGTAGAGGTAGGCTGTGTGGCCCAGGCATGAGGACATGACAGTCTCCCGTCTCCAGCACCCGTTGAATGGTGGGTGAAGGCTGGTGAACTGGAGAGAGAGAGAGGACACATAGAAAGTGTTTTCTCATGGAACAGATATGCTTCCATTTTATTAAATGTATCAATCCACACTGAATCCCAGACAATCTCACAGAGACCCCCCCCATGTTTTTTTACTCAACGAGTCTGTTTCTGTCATGTTTAGTGAACCGTAATCTAAACAGACAGCTGTTCAAACCACACAAATATTCTGCTGTATATGTGTTTTCAACTTATAAACCATATAAATGAATCAATAAATACAAACACTGTTGATTTCTTCCCATGGAGCCGACATGTAAACTATTTTGGTTGAGTAAATTTCTGCTGTCAGTCAGCCTGGTGAAGGCAGTTTGTGCGGCCGCTGTCCTCTGGATTTCATCACGAAAGGATTTCTTCACGAAGACGCGGATAACTTCTCTGCCCCGCTCTTCTTCAACTAAGAGTTGAAGAAGAAGAGCTGTTTTCTCCACCACGCCGTCAAAACCCACTGACAGAGTGTGAGGACGGCTCGCCAGTATCTGAACTGGACCAAGATGGACTGAAACACACATCTAATCGCTTTGTGGAGCAAACACGTAAGAGGCTATGTCTGGACAGAGACAGTTAATTGTATGTTGTTAGTTTTTAGCTTTTTAAACTTTATTGCTGTTTGTTGTTTGATTTAACGGACCTCTGATAATGATTAATTATTGCTAATAACCAACCAGCTTACAATCAAAGACCCAACATATCATCCATAACACCTCCATGTATTTATGTGTTGTAAATAAATATTGTTAATATTTAATATTAACAATATTTAAATACATAAATATTGTTAATATTTATTTACCTAATGTATGTTCACCTGTTTCATTTCAGCTCAGTGTAGAGAAATACAGTCAATGATTAATCTATAGAGCTCATAGTGAAAGTGACTTTACAAAGTGCTTCGCAATTCAGGATCAAATGAAAAGATCATTAACAGGCAAGTAATGGCTTTAATAAAATTCATAAATTGAATCACTTATATGTTGACACTGTTTGGATGCTTTCAACTGTTTGTTCATCTGAGTTCTGCATTTGCAAAGAAAATGGAAAAAAGTAATTCGATTTTTTTTCCCAGACAAGTGACTGAAGTAAATTTACTTGTCCGAAGGACAAGTGCCTCAAAAAGGTAACGTCGAGCCCTGATGTCCTCTTTTCAAAAACGTCTTCCTCAAAATGCTCACACAAATCTCTTTCCTTTGCAAAGATGGCCACATTTATCCATTTATCCATCTGCCCTTTGCCAAAGTGTCTGGGCCTCACAAAGAAGTCCTGCAGTCATTTCACAAAATATCCTCACAAAGCAGGTTTAAATAGCACATCTTACAACCACACACACAGACACACACTGACACATCAGTGTCAGCTCCTGGTTGTCAGTATAAATCCCATCCAGGTGACAGCAGTGCATCATTCATCAGCCAGATGCCTTCCTAATTACCTGATGCTGCTCCATAATTACTGTGATACCTGAAAAAATAGCTTCTCATCACAGCAAGACGTTCGCTCAGTCTCTGTGTTTCTTCTCATCTGTTTACCTCATTCATTACAGTACAAATCTCTCTTTGTCTCTTTCTGTCAATCGGTGTTTTGCTCCATGTTGCTCAAAGATGCTGCTTTCTGTCTTCTTGTTGGTTTGGCTTTCTGTATCAAACCTTTTCTTCATATAACTTGTTATAGCTTAACACTAAATTCCCTTATTTGAGTTTGTAGATTACTGTGCACCTTATTACACTATCTATTGATCCTGGTCCTGTTTGATAGTGTCCTTTGCAAGATTATTTTATTATTTTCCTTTTTCTAGAGAAATACAGTAATTCTGACCACTTGACAACCCCTCCCCCCAACACCCCTCCACCCCCCCAAGATTGTGTGAATGCAACTAAGAGTAGCAGTAGTAGAGATACTACAGTAGAAGAAATACTGCCTCTACTACCTATAGTAGTTTATAGTAGTAGTGTAGCTAGTAGTTTACAGTGTTGATCAGTGTTAAGAGTTTTTGTGGGAAATTCACAAAACTTAAGGGTTCAGAATGCACTTTTTGGATTTGTGAAGTGGGTGTTAAGTTGCTCTTTACACGGTGGTCACACCACAAAGTGACATTCATTTGTCCACACGAAATAGCTTGAAGCTTGGTGACATAGTGACTACTCACAGGGCTAGTTGGTAACTCACTAGCCAGCCTGGCTGGGCTAGCGTTAGTCACTGTTTCACTGTTTTGTTTACTTCTACCGGCATGGATCTTACTAATGGTCAGTTAGCGAGCTCATTTGCTTAGCTTGGTTGCTAACGGGACATTAAGTTCAGTTTCCTAAAAAGACGTATTTGTACTACTGACTCCTTTCTCATAACTGTCTGCAAAACATTGGTCTTTAGTGGAATAGTTTTTACTCTGACAGCTGGTTAAATTGACACACAGCTAATAAGTGTCCTCCATTTTGGGCTCTCTGAATCTCCATCCCATCAAACGACAGCACTGTTAAGACTGCTTCCTCGGTCAAAGATGCAAATTCATGTCAAAGTTTACCCAAGTTGAACTTGCAAAAAGATTGCAGATTTACCGCTATTTTTTAAATGCTGGTGTGACCGGGCCTAAAGTCTCTTTCCCATTTTCTTCTATTTCCATCCTCTGTTGCTCTGGTCTTTCTGGCTGCAGCTCTGCACACGCACACACACACACATCCCAGTTGGAGAGCTCATTTGGAGGATGGAGGTGTCGTGTTGCTCTGTCATGATCAGGATAATGCCTCTGGCATCACTTACCATTAATCACTTTCTAGGGGGAATGGATGGGTTACAAACACACACTCTCTCACACACATTCACACAAACTCTAATGTGGATAGATGAGACCAACAGGCTGGAGTACTTCCAAAACCACTAGAGAGATGGACGTATAGCGACGCTCTGTACCCTGCAGAAAGGGCAACAATGACAAATATACTCTTACACACACACTTGTACAGCATCATCACAAATTACAATGTCAAAGAGCCACTTTCTTTGTAGCTATTAGGACTCTGCATATATTTTTGTAATCTTGTAACTTGCAAATCAGCACAGCTGCTTTAGTTAAGTGTATGATCAAGCATATTTTAAACAATGGCATAAAGTCATAATTGAGAAATAATGTAGCACAGTGGAAATGCTGAACATCCAATAACACTACAAATTATTGTTTGCTGTTTGTCTTTATTGCTGATTCAAATAAGTAAAACCCTGGAGGTGCAATACACTCAGAAACAGATACATTTAATATGCAGGAGTAGACCCTGGTGCACGATTTTCCATATAATTTAACTGTCAAAGTGAAACCACTGTAGAACAGTGAAGTCAAATCTCTTAAAAAGTCCTAATTGCCAGACTGCTGTAATCAGATTCAGCAGAAAGATGTGACTGTGTACAGTACTATTTATAACCTGTAAAAGCAGTTTAATTCACAATTAAATTTACATTGAGGGACATTATTTTCATTATAATTCCCACAAACTTCCATGTGCCTGTCCCATTCCTCTGTCAACAAACTATTAATTAAATTGATATAACTATACCTATAGTTGGGCAACTTTGTAAAATAGCTAATAGTAATGAAAAAGAAAGGTAGGATTACATCTCTTCACTGGTTTGCAAAGGTGCAATTTTGCCACAAATTGCAAAAATAATAAAAAATCAAAATGTTATGACTTATAAAAATGTTACAAATTTGAACAACATTTTGTGATGGAGGAAAATCTCTATACCACTGACAAGCTTTCTTCAGTGACTGGTACCATTATTATGCTACTACACAGCTTATCTTTATTTTGTATCTGTATTTTCGGAATAGTGTATACTAGCAGAGGGAAAAGTGAAGCATTCCTTTGTCCTGCTTCACAGACGAGAGAAGTGACATGAACAAACAAGAAGTGAATTCCCTGCTTCAGAGATGCAAACTGCTCCAATAAAAATAGACCCCTGTTAAAGGTAATAGAGCAGAGAAAGGGGCAATTGTGAACATATCCTTTAAAGAATTGAATGCAACAGCCCATAAATCAAAATAACAGACTATGAGAGATATGGGGAAATGTATTTGTCATACAGGAAACATTAAAATATTTCCCTTGTGTTTTGATGATTGTTGTGTAGATTCTGTGAAACTCCATCTCATAATCAGCCACTGTTTCTTGCCTTGGTATCCCATGCTCACACTGTGAATCACCTCATCCTATTATTTTTATTCCACGTCAGTGCTCTTCCTCCATTGTATTTGTATTGATACTGGATTCTCACTGTCTTTCAGCAGCAGCTGTAGCTAAGTTCAGTGTGCGTTGTTTAATAATTGATGTGTAAGTCACTCACTAACAAACAATAGGGAGTTAGTGTGCAAAGTATAGCAAGCGGACATGCTCGCAGTCAGGAGGTGACAACCAGGATGGATGTATTAGGTCTCCTACCATTTACAATGAAAGGCTTTTTTTATTTAGAGTTTTCTGTTTGCACTGTTCTACTGCTGCCTCTCTTTCTTCTTTCAACCAGTAACCCAATGTGACTGACTGTGACTTGAATTTCTGTATTTAAAAAAAGAATCCAGGAAAATAGACAAAACAGTAGTTTATTACATGTTACTGTAATATGTGATCATTGGACTGGAACAGAGGTCCCCAATCATGCCAAACAAAACATTGGATCTAATTTGTTACTACTACTCTTATCCATACTCATTACTGTACTCTTATTGGTACTTACTGGTAAATTCCGTGCAAAAAAGGAATTCATTTAGAAAAGGATTGCAACTTATATTTTTAATATAGTCACTATATAAACTCAATAATATCTCAAAAAATCTCAATAATATATATATATATATATATATATATATATATATATATATATATATAATACCACTGACATCAAAACACTGATTTGAAGTTTGAAAATAGTGAAGAACACTGAAATGAGTCATGATGTGAACAGAGTCACTGCCTGCAGATAATGCTGGTAGAGGAGAGGAGAGCTGCAGTCTCAGCCAGAAATCCTCCAAGAATTTGACTTATTTTTAAGATACGTAGGTAGTTGGGTTAAACAGTTAGGCTACATACTGTCAGCTTTCGTTTTAGCTTCTTCATAACAATTTGCTGTTAGCCTAACACACACTATGACAAAAACATAACAGTGGTAGATAGGAGTGGTAGATAGGAGACTGCAGGCAAAGCTGTTCAATGCATCGATTTTCTACAAGTTTATGTCTGTTGAGGTGTTTTGATAAAGTACTTATTGGCTTTTTACACGCAAACGTTTTATTGCACTTACAGGTGCAGCATAGTAGTTGTCAACTTAAATAAAATTTTATCTTTCACTTACCTGCGTCCACTGTCTCCACCGCGGACTCTCTGCTGTCTGCTGTGTGTGTGTATGTGTGTGTGTGTGTGTGTGTGTGTGTGTGTGTGTGTAGTGGAGGAGCTGAGCCCCACCTTTGGTCAAGGAAATAGATGTGAACCATAAATTACACCAAAACCTTGTTCTCCGATCCCCACGTGTGCCAATGTGTCATTTTTATACCATGGCCACTGTGGATTCATTTCTAGTAACTGGACAGTAAACTGGACACCGATGACACAGGCATGTTTTTGCAATTCGGTTGAATTAAACTACGCAAGAACAGAGCTTTGTAAAAAAAGGATAAATAGCTTCTAAATGACAATCACACAGATTTACAGGTATCTTATAGTTTTTGACTAGTAGCAATATTGCAATGTTTTTTTTAAAAGTGTGTCCCCATTTTGTTAGTATTTCTTGTGTAATATACATTTTAGAATCAATCAATCAATTAGAATCAGTTGTGCTCGAAGGGAGATGTTATTATTATTGGTAGCAAAAGTATTACTATTATTTTGTCGGCTTGTTTTGTGTGCAGACACACCCTAACCTATAGAGGCACACTTTAATGTTCATCTTGCAACACTTAATCAATTACTAGACTGCAACAAACATTGCAGACTGACACAGTTCAAAAGTGTAAAAGAATCTAAAGGCAGGTCAACAATTAATTATTAATTATCTGGTAATAGTTTAACTGATTAAAAACATATTAGCCGATAATGCAGAAGAAGAGGGACGTAACTCATTTATTGTTATTATGCCTTATTGTAGATTCACATTTTTTTGGCATGTATATATGGGGCCCATACTTTTGTTTTAGTGCCCTCTATTGGTTATTTACAAGGCCTTATGTGTTAGGTGTAATGTAGACTCACAGGTCAGTCTCTAAACGCTTTGTTCATAGAGACTGAGGACAATCTCTCAGATTTCGTTGTTAAAACTGGGTGGAAACAGAGAGTGTTTAAAAAAAACCCTGCAGAACCAATCCAAAGTCTTTAGGGTGGCCCTTCATATTGGGGCGATGGCATGCAGTTTAGTACGGAGGAGAATGGGTGAAAAGCATCATTCCAGTAAGGCATGTCCTTGACAAAATATAAGGGGCGTAGGTTTGTTAGCATCCGTTCTCACCACCATTCAAGCAAATCCTATGCATTTAGAAATCCCCAGACTTCAGTAGGTGGAGATCTCCGATTGTCTGGTATCGCAAGACTAGGTGGAATGCCACCCATGACTGGTATATAATTCAGATTATGTGTTTGTCAAACCCTAAAGAAGACTTCGAGTCGATACCATAGACTGTAAAAAATATGGACGTAGCCACCATGACGTCACCCACTGGTTTCTGAAGAGAGGTTTTGAAGCTCAAAGTGGGCAGCTCCAGCCGTCACCATCTTGGCAGTGCCTCACTCCGCCTAATTCCTGGCTAATCCAAAATGGGCAAAGAGGTGGAGCTGAGGCGGGCTGAATGAAGCCTGGTTGCTGAAACTAACCACCTAGCGGCTAGTGACTTGTTACTCAAAGCGACCACATCCTTAATTAAAACTTTACAGCTTAATAAAACTTAAACAGGTGAGTTATAAAAATATTCAGCCCTGTACAGTTGTCATGTCATTGGCTATAGCGAAAACTGTTCTTTGTACCAGGCTATAAACATGTTTATTTCTGCTGTATAGTTGGACATTTTAACATGGGGGTGGAAGAGAGGAGCACTAGTGACTAAGCTAAGGCTAACTCCTTATCAGCTATCTCTACCCAGCATTTTCCTCGCCAATGTACAGTCTCTGGTGAACAAAATGGATGAACCGTGACTGCGGATCACCACTCATAAAAGGATTATGGACCGCAGCTTTATGGTTTTATGGAAACATGGCTTAACTGCAGTGTCCCCAATAGCACCATTGAGCTACCTGCCTGCTACATCCTCAGAGCAGACACAACAGCTAATGACTCGGGTAAGACCAGAGGGGTGTGGGGACTGTAGGGGGATGGGGGTTACGCCACTATGTCATGGAGTAGCCATTTTATGCACACCCAACAAAACCAGGAACACAGAAATGGTGAAAAACAGCCTAACTCCACAATTTAATACTACATAGTTCAAAGTCTTTTCACATGTTTTCAGCAATTATTTTCTAACATGTATAATGTGTTTCGAAAGACATCTCTGATTTTCATTTACATCCACACCCACCTGCCCTGATTCCAGCTCTGATCCCTTCCCCACTTACTAAGCCTTGGTTGTTTTTGCGTTTCCCTTTTTGGTTTTTGTTTTACACTGACAACATGCACCTCACATTAGAGAACACATTCATACATGTTCAAACATCACTGATACTGACATCCACACCCCATTGCAGCTGTTATTATTTATTTTAATACATTTCAGTTTGTTATTGCTGGGTTTGGTGAGTTTGGTTACTTGTAATTGCTATATACATTAAAATACAGAACAAGATATTTCTCTTTACACTAATTAAATATTCTTGATTTGCAGTTTAACCAAAAATGCCATTAAATTTAATTGTGAACAGCTGTGGGCACTACACTTCCCTACATGCTACATAATAGCAGTTACTACAGAGGAGGGAATATTAAAATGTATGCTCAAATACTAACTAATACTAACTAATTAGCCTACAAGTAAAAGTAAAATTGATTAATTACAAGCAGTTATTTACTCGGGTAAGAAGTAAGGTAGAAGTAATAAATATATGAGGTAGTAAAGTTCAAGACTATTGGTGAATTCCAAACCCTCTTTAATACATTTCTAAAATATACAAAAATAATATAATGACAAAAAGTATAATCAAAACTCTTATCAAAATATCAAATAATACCAAATTATTTTTTTAAAATTATCCTTTCAATTATTTTCTTTAACTATTTTACCTATTCATATTCAACTATTTTCTAACCATAAGTTCCATTAATTTGAGAAAACACTCCTCTCTTTTTTGTCTCCTTGTCTCATCTGTGTCCATTCTCTCCCTCTCTCTTCTCTTCTCTCTTTCAATTCTCCCTTTCTCTTCCTTCTTCTCTCTAAATTAATTATCTCTCATCTTTCATCTCTTTCTTCCGCCTCTCCAAACCTTCTCTCTTCTATCTCTTGTGCCTCTCTCTCTTCCTCTCTTTCTTGCTCCTCCTGTCTCTCCTCAACTTCCCTCAAGTACTGGAGGACATCTACTCTCCTTCTCTTCTTCACAGGAGTGTCTTCCTCCTCCTCCCTGCTCTTGTTGCTGGAGGGTGGTGAGGATACAGCAGATTCCTGGCTGGCTGAGGCAATAGGGACAGGAGGTGTTATGGATAGCCTGCCACATATTGCCTCATCCATAGCATCATACCACTTTCAAGTCCTACAAAACATAAAAGCATAAATATTAACCATTAAAATGAGATTTTCTAGAACTTACTGTTGTGACAACTGTTTGACCAACTTACTTTATACTTTTGCTTTAAATTTTCCCACTTCTTCACCCAGACAGGGCTCAGTACTCCCTGCAGACCAGTTTCTTTCACAGATGTCCTAAAGCAAGCACAATTGTGTTGACAATTATTATTACAGCAGAATTTATCTGATGCAAGCGGTTAAAGGTGTTCAAGAACACAATAAAGAGCAGGGTGCCTGCAGGGTCCACCAAGTCAAATTTAAGACTTTTTTTTAGACCTTTTTAGGACCACTTAGACTGCAATTTAAGACCTACTTCACAACTATAAGGGCCAACAGCTTCATGCTCTTTTCCCAGAAAAAAAATCTGTCAGCCTTTTTGTTCAGGGGGAATAGCCACAGTATTTCAGCAGATTTATAGGACAAGTGAAAAAATTACTCATTATGTAGAACAATAAGACATTGTTAGACCTGGAATGCAGATTATTGAATTAAGAGGTTGTTAGACTTTTTAAGGACCCACGGGAACCCTGAAAGAGAACAGCGACTTCTTTGAACTTATTCAAAACCTTTGATAGCAGCATTACGTTTGCATGTAAACAGACTTTCGTTGGCTGCTCGCCAACGGATCAGTTTTCCCATCAGCTCACCTAACCCTGGGGAATCAACATGAATTCTAATAAATTTAGCAATATGCAAAGGAAGCGATGTAACTTCCTAAATTATCTGGGTAAGTTAGGTACATCCCCCTATCCTCTCTCATTTATGTCACATAATGATACTAACACTATAGACTCTTAATGTCAGCTAGCTCCTTAGTTAGCTCAGTTAACATTGCAACCACAACAGTGCGTTTACATACAATAATGTGACCAAACAATGAGATAATTTAATAAACATATTACGCCTCGCAAAGTGAAACCTTATAGTTACACTTAAATTGAAGCGTTATTGATGTTATGCCAGAGCTGCCTTCTTCGCTGTCCGCCATTTTGTTATCCCCACTACTCACTGCATTGTGCATTGTACAAGAGCTGCTGTCAGTAAGCAGTCAAGTCGATTTTACAGGTTTTTAGTACAGCAGCAAGGCGAGCGCATACAGCTACAGTAATACCCGAGGGACAAACAAGTGCCAGCCAGTCACCACCTGCACTGCTTAAAGCAACTAAATGTTGCCATACAGAACTCAAGTAAACATTTAATACAGTTTAAGGTTATAATGCTTACATTTCTATCTCTGGCAGCTAGTGGTAACATATGAAGCAAGTATGCGGGAGAAAGTGAGGGCTTTTGTCAGTGTCAGACTTTAGCTCATCCTACAGTAACAAAAACACGATTCTTATTTTCAGGTCATCATAAAACATACTTCTGAATGTTATATTTCATTTCTGCCAAATCCGCTCTGCTAGATGCCACTAAATTCTACACACTGCACCTATGGGCTGATCTGCATAGGTCTGAAAAAAATATGGCTATGGCTGTCCCGTGGGTCCTACAGCTCACCGTCACCTCCGTTCCCTCCAGCAGCCATACCTCAGCACTCCTTTCACAACAGGTCTTGCCATGCCATACCGCTGTTTACACTGGCGCGGCGGCTGGTCATTTCTGGTCCCCAACAGCAAACCTCCCCACCCCCTACAAGACACATGGCTCTACTGAACGTAATCTCTCTAGCAGGAAAATCTTTTTTAACTAATGCTTTTATCACAGACCATAAGCGAGACATGTTTTTAACCAAAACCTGGTTACATGAAAATAACAGAGTAGCAACTCTTATTGAGTCAGCACCCCCTAAATTAGATTTTTTTGATGCAATTAGAGCAGAAAGAAGAGCAGGAGGATTAGCTGTTTTATTCAAAGAAAAACTCCAATGCAAACACTGCAAACACTGCCAACGCAAACTATCATTTGGCGTATTTAACTCACTTGAATATCTTGCTATTATACTTAATGACAATACCAAAAAAATTCTAGTTATTTATAGGCCACCAAGATATTCAATAACCGCCTTATTTGATGATTTTAAAGAGTTTTATTAGTATTATCATAACTGACTGACAGAGTATTGATCACCAGTGATTGTCAATAACCCAAACGATAAGAATGCAAAAGAACTTTTACTACTATTCTGGAAATCTTTTCTCTGTCCCACTACGTGAAAGACCCAACACACAACAAAGGTAATACACTGGACTTGGTCATTTCCAAAGGCCTTAATATCTCTAACATTCGTGTGTTTTCTATGATATAGCTGTTATGATGGACACTTGCATTAGATCTGAAATTTTCAGGAAACGCTATTTCAGTGAAAACAGTTGTGTAGCCTTTTGTCAGGCAGTCTCTATTCTGCCTTCCTCACAATCAAAATCAATGTCAAAATAAAATTGTCTTATGGACAATTTTAATTCTAAAATTCTATATGTTGCTGATAAAATTGCACCAGTTAGAGTTACAGTTGTTTCTGGTAGACAGAGGGCACCATGGAGCTCAAAGTGAAACTTCAAATTTACTTTGACCTCTATATAGAGATTCTCCATTACTACAATTCAGAGTTGAAAAATGCGAGACAATCATTTCTGTCACAGATTATTAATTCACAGAATATTAACACTCACAAACTGTTTGCCACTGTGGACAAACTTGTCAATCCACGAGTATCAATACCTATGAAACTTCATTCTACTGAGTCATGTAAAGACTTTGCCGCTTTCTTTGTAGAAAAGATTCAAAAGATTAGGCAAACTATCTGTGTTTCCTCATTTCAGTTAAATATCACGCCTCATCACACAGGTAAAACTAATTTGCTCAAATTGGCTCACTTCGATGCCATAAACCTCACAACTCTTGAAGAAATAGTTTCTCATCTCAAGTCCTCCATGTGCTGCCTTGACTCACTATCCTTCAGATTTCTTTAAGAAGGTTTTTAGCTGCCTGGCAACAGATGTTTTAGAGATAGTAAACAGATCACTACTATCAGGTGTCTTTCCTAAAGCCCTGAAAACTGCAGTCATTAAGCCACACTTGAAAAAAGCCTATTTAGATCCATCAGTACTGACTAATTACAGACCTATATCAAACCTGCCTGCGTTTATTAGCAAAATTTAATTATTATGTCTTTCGACAACTCACCAACTATCTGGCACAAAACAACTACCTTGACACCTTCCAGTCTGGATTCAGGCCCCATCACAGTACTGAGACTGCACTTATCAAGGTGCTAAATGACATTAATCTTAACACCGACTCTAGTAAAGTCTCTGTCCTCATGCTATTAGACCTCACTGCTGCATTTGGCGCTATTGATCACCATGTACTAATAGATAGACTTGAGCACTGTTTTGGTCTCTCTGACATAGTCTTGAGCTGGTTCACGTCCTGCCTTCAAGACAGAGAATGTTTTGTATTGATTAGTAGCTGCACATCAGAGCACCTCCCAGCAACATGTGGAGTCCTGCAAGGGTCGATTCTGGGACCTCTAACCTCTAACCTTTACATCTTCCCTTTAGCCAATATTATCAGAAAGTTTATGGTTTCATATCATATGTATGTAGATGATACGCAGCTATATATAGCTGTAAGTAAAAATCACGCTAGAAACCTCAGTGTTATCCTTGATTCAGACCTGAATTTCAGTGCTCACATTAAGTCAATAACAAAATCAGCCTTCTACCATCTTAAAAACATCACAAAGATCAGAGACTTGATGTCACAAAATGATCTAGAGAAACTTGTGCATGCTTTTATTTCTAGCAGACTGGACCACTGCAACAGTCAGTACATTACAGGTCTGTCAATCAATCAATCAGACAGCTTCAGCTGATCCAGAATGCGGCTGCTAGAGTCGTAACAGGGACCAAAAAAGCTCAGCACATATTTCCAGTTCTCAGATCACTTCATTGGCTACCAGTTACTGAAAGAATTAACCTCAAAATATTACTACTTCCATTAATCATTGAACAGCTTTTAGTTACTATGCTGCTAAACTTTGGAACAAAATGGCATAAAACCTGAGACTAGAAACAGGGTTGAGCATTTTTAAATCTAAACTCAAGACCTATCTTTTCACAGTTGCTTTTTACTAATTTATTTATTTATTATTTGTTGTTTACATACTAATGTTTCCATTGTTTTAAAGATTTTATGATTTCTAGTTGTTCTCTGTGCATTTTGATCTGCTTGTTCTTATTTGTCGTGTTTTTATGTATTTTCGTGGAGCACTTTAGGTTGCCTTGTGCAGGATAAGGTGCTATATAAATGAATATGCCTTGCCTTGAGTTGCCTTGCCTTGACGACTGACGGGGTTAAAAGTAACTTCCATTCAAAATCACATTTTACCAAAGTTGTTCCACATTATTACTAAATAGCACCTGGTATTCACAACACTAATTAGTTTCTGTCTGTAACGTTATCTTTTAAAATGACATTTATCTGAAAAGTGTTAGTTTCATCCTGGTTCCCCCCTACCAGTACAGACCCAATACATACTGAACCCACAAATGAATCAGCACTTTGGATTTGTTCGTTTTATGCCAGCAATAATTTGATACTAAAAGGGCTTTGAAATGTTGGAAGACACTTAACATGGTTAACTCAGACTACTGAAGCCTCGTATTGGCTTTGGCTGAATTTAGAATGTGTTTTTGCACAGACTGGCGACTCTCTCATCTCTTACATTGAAGTCGGGAAGGAGTCACGTCATGGCCAGTTTGGAGAAGAGGAATGATGTAGTGAGTTGAGCATGTGAGTATTGTTGTACAACAGACTTGAAAAAAAATCTGAATCCATATTGGAACAAAACACTTCATGCAGATATTAACACTTCAGAGGGCAATTTCCCTCTTTCTATGGAACTGCAGGGTCCATGTTTTGTAGCTAATGTTCACCTCTCACCTCCCTGTGGAGGAAAGGAACAGAACTTTGGTTCAGAGAATGATAAGGAAATAAAAACACAATGTATTTAGAATTCAATTACTTTATTTAGCAGATATTTTATTGTTGGCTTGTTTTTTGAGCTTTATTAGTGAAAACGACAGTAATCCATCTCTTCAGGGCCAAGGCCTCATTGCCTGAGGCCCACTTTGTACCAATTACATCAGTGCAAAAGAAAGAATGTGTGAATGTATGGTAGTGTGCATGTACATATGCATGTGTATTTGTGAGTGTGAGCTTATGAGTGCCCATCTGTTTGTGTAGGTGTGTGTGTGTGTTTGCACGTGTAGACCCCGGTGAAGCTCCATGCTGCGTTGGTGTTGGTTGGATCTCTGTCAGGGGTCATTCCTGCCCTCAGGGTGAGCAGACCTTGCCGACCGCAGCCTAATCCTGCCTGGAAATCCCTGGAGAGAGCTGAGCAAGCAAACACAGCTACCAAACACACTGACACTTTCCTCTCACATTTCCCCCACATATCTAAAAGACATGTATGCACACGTGTTTACATGCACTAAAAGCATACTCACATGCGAAATGCAAGGCTGTATGGTGACAACTGCAGAGCAACACAGAGAAACACAGGAGTTGGCAGAAACAGAGAGCTGCATGCTTCTACTGTCACATGGGGTCAAAATCACCATAAAGTGCCTTTGAGACTTCACAATTTCCAAAAGAAATAGCTGAGATTTTCCATTTAACTTAATATTCATTTTATTAAGTATACCTTAGGCTGTTATAAATGCATGTTGGTCAAGCTCCAGCACTTTTATGAATTAACTGCGAGCAGACAATATAAGAGCAAACCGCAAAATATGTCCACCCTGTCATGGACAATTTCACAGTAGAGGAAATACATTTTCATTGCATAGTGAAAATGTACATTTTCAGAAAGATATGTGTTCCCTTTCTCAACATTATATTTTAGTTATTGGGAAAAGTACTATGCAAGTTCCTCATTGTATCAGTAAGCAACCTCTTCTGCATCTTTTTCTTAAGCTGTGTGACTGTTTCTTTGCAGCCGGTCGTCATTCGGCTGACATCACCTCGAAAAAAAAAAGGATGTAAGGATGTTTCTGTTGACTGATGCGCTTCCTCCCACAGAAGGTTTTGATGGCTGAATTCACTTTTTGATGACCCAACAAAGCACTGACTGCTGGATGTGGCAATTTGGAGGCACTTTCTTTCTTGGCCCTATGGAGCATCTTATATTTCTCAGTTTTAGTTCTCCCTTTTTCCAGCTGTGCCTTCAATCTTTCTGTTCTTTACAGTTTCCTCTTTGAACTCCTTCAAGTACTTTCCTTTTGATGCTGTTGCCTGAAACACAAAATATTTGTTAGGATTTTTAGTAAGATTTTAGGGTATTAGTTATCAATATGTCATTTTATGGGGAAACTAACAGTTGATAAATGTCCTTCAAATAAATCTAAACTTTCTAATAAATCCTATAGCTAAACTTTCATGTTCTAACCCTCAGGGCCCTGGCTCAGGCTGATATTCAGGAGTTTCAGGAATTTCAGAAGAGTTGGGGGGTGTCTCTGACTGTAGCAAAGTGCTGGCTCTGGTTCTGGCTCGCCTTTCTTTCTTTTTGCCCTCTTCTCTCTCTCACTGAGCTCATTAATACCCTTCTTCTTTCCAGTCTCTCTGTCTTTTTTTTCCATTTGTCCCGCTCTTTCTTCTTCTGTCTGGGTCAGCATCACAATGTTCCTGATATCTTTTTGCTTCCTCAGCTCCACTTAGACTCATTCCTTTAAAAAAAAAGACAATTCAAAACGTTCACTTACAAACTGCTAACTCCCCTTTTAATTGGCAGTCTGGCTAAACTAGGCTTGCCTAGTCTTGTTCATTTACTTCTGCACAGCTGTAGGCAATGAAATCCGTTTTATGGACTTTGTTTTGATCACATTCTGCTGTTTTAATTACATAGAAAAAAGTTTGTAAAATTATCATCATCATCATCATCAAAAGGCCTAGCATCTACTGTTATAATGTGTGTGTAATAACTCATGTATTATGTGGAACATAATCAGAATGTGGCAAAATCTATGTACATGTCCAGCCTGTCATGGAAGGCTTGGTGACAGGGTGGACAATGACATCAATGAACACATGGTGGACCTTCAGTTAGCAAACTGATTCATTGTTGAAGGTGACTGTGTACTTTTTAACAAATATATTTTGAATTTCTGAAAAGTTATTATATTTATTAATATTTCACTGACAGGGTGGACATGTTAAGCTTGACAACATCCAACTACAAACTCAATATGATAAAAATCAGGAAATATAAGTGTAGATACTTACTGTACTTGCAGCAGTTGTTTCAACCTTCATTGAAGAAAGACAGAACAGAGGTGGTGATGTCACTGATTACATCAGCTGGTTTCTTAAAGTAGCAGTTACCCCATAATAACAGGGTGCACAGCAATTTCAGGGACACGTGCAAAATGTTTAATATTATTATGAAAATAGAATATAAATGATCAAAATTACTTGTTTTATCTAAGAACTTGTTGAGGACAATAAGAAAATATAAAAAGCATGTATTTATTTATTCATTAATTCGTTTAACCACTTGTTACACTCACTGAAGTTAGCAGAGCAGCGTGTGGGACATGCCAAAATCACGTACACCCAATCAAAGAAAATGCTATGAAATGAGAGAAACACATTTCAAGAGACTTATCATTGTGCTGATATGTGTGAAAACATTTATAATAAAACCTCATAATTTCATTATTTTGCAATATGTTATGTTATGATATCTGAATGATTCTGATGAGGACACCAAAGGCCCTTTATAGTGATTTTGACCCACATTGAGTAAGACTGCAAGTAAGGAAAGGCAATGTGGAAAGTATCCACTAACACTCCGCAGAAAATCTATTTCTATACAAATAAATATGGTATTATTGAGAGAAAAAGAATCTCGCTTCTGTGACTTGCGGTTCCGAAGTTATAAGTAAGAACTGGTTATGATAGCCAGTTCCATATTGGATCTGGTTCCCAGTAAGCAAAGTACTGGATTCATTAAGCTCCAACGCTAACAAATCGCTTATTGAACCTTATATCTTCTCACACTTTTTAATTAGCAAAGATCAATAGTAGCAGGCTTCTCATTTTCAGCTGGCATCATTGTCACAGGTTAAAATAACCAGTGGCAGATTAGATGAGCTGTAGGTAATTAATATTAATTCTGTAACAGCTAAAAGTTTAGCTGTCCTCTGGTTAATGTGCTCTCTGCAGCTGTTGTCTGTATTCTGCCAAAGTAGCTTTATGAGTTAAAAGACACCACCTTAGAACACCATCGTACGCCTATGAGTGTACTGTGATATTGTGGATTCACAGATTAAATTAACAAATCATATATTATGCTGCTCATCTCATTTTCAGGTTTAATAATTAGGCTGCTGCTAAAAGCTGTAGCATTTCTGCCTTCTCTTGATTTTACATCTTTGGGTTGTAATTATTTTAGCCTTTAGAGACTTGCAATGCTTGTTGCTTGTTGAATATTAAACCTAATAAGATTTGATATGTGATTTGATAGGATTCAGATTTGATACGTGGACTTAATACAGAATTTGAATTCAACAAAATTCTATCAAACGCCATCTCTATGAGCACAAACGAAGTAGCCTGTTACTTACCACATGGTGGCCCTAGTGGCCTCACTGAAGAGGCAGACATCCAGTGGGAACATACATGTGAGTTTTGTATGTACCAGGTCTACACTGGTACATATTGCTTACATACTGCAGTGCATGTGGTGACTGTTTACACCATTGACTGTATATAAATATAGACGTCATGACAGCTCCCCAAAAGTGAAGCCAGAACATCTTAATCGCCCCCTGGTGGCTGGCTGCAGTACAGGTCATAAGTCCTGCCCGCTCCATGTTAGCAAATGGGACATGAGCCAAACTAAAAAATCAAAGTACATGTCAAATACATTTTTCCCAAAGATGGTTTCTGTCATTTTAGGTTGTTCTTATCAAGCTGATATTTGTCCAAGTGCTCATTTTTTCTGATAAGTTTGTTTTTAATTAGTTATTTGATGATATAAAAAGGGGTGTGACGTCATGATTGACAGCTGCAACAGCCACCCTCAAACCTCCATCAGGCAGCAGGACAGCTGACTCCACTGACATCACACAAGCAAGATGGCAGCTCCCAGAAAGGAGACATTTTGGCTTCACTTTTGTATAGTGGTAGGAAGAGGAGACGCGTTGTCCATATTTATATAAAGTCAGTGGTTTACACATTACAGCAGCTGTATGTGCTGAGATTGTTCAGTACCACAACCCTGTATAGTTGATTTGGCAGCTGCTGATTAGTGCTGGGAAGAGTTTCAGTCGTCTCAGTATACTCGAGTCCAGGCTTCTAAATGTTTTGAGTATTTCAAGTTTTCCAGTACTGGGTGTTGCAGACCTCTCAGGCCACTATAATGCTGGACACTCTAACCAGATGTGTGTGTGTCAAGTGGTAGTGAATACATTTATGTTTCATTAAGGTCCCAAAATATTAGGCTGTATACTAAATAAAGCTGATAACTTAAAGAAAACAATTATTCTTTTTTTATTTACTTACTGTGATAATTGCGTTGATGCTGCATGCATATGATTTTTACAGTAAATAAAGAAAAATCTACCAACTCGTATCATGACAAAATAAGAAATAGACATTTAAATCAAAATGTAAAACAATTATTAACAGGCACTAAAGTGTCTATCTATCATATCAACCAAACTGCAGCAGAGAGGATCTCCAAAGTCCACAAACTGCAAAGAATCCACAGGCTAACAAGCTATACAATGTGAAAGTCATTGAGCATTGTGGTGGATGATTTTTAACATTCGGACTGTGGTTTACTGATTTCACATGTTGTAACAGTGGCCTTGTCCTAAGGAATGATGCTTGTCATATTCCGCAGTGCGGTTGTGATTTAAAAAAAAAAAAAAAAGATACAAATCAGTGACAGGCAGTCCTTGAAGTGAGGCCTTTGTAGGGCTACATAGGCCATTCCAGGCTCACACACGCCTCAAACACACCACAGAGGAATGCACCATCATGCCTTGTACTTTGTGCAAAGTCATGGCAAATTTCCGTCAAATCACTCCTTTTCTGCTTATGTTTGCCTCACATCTCTCTATGCACACAGAGTTATCTAATGCACCTTGTGTCTTTGAGTTTTGACTCTCAGTAGTATTGTCCAATTCAATCATTTATCCACTTTGTGTGCCAATTGCAAACATCCCAATAACAATCCTGTCTTCCACATTCAGATTCCTGATAAGGATAACACATACTCCCTGTGCAGCTTGTATGCTGTCAGGTAAATCATTTTTCCCTTTGATGAGCTCAGGCTTGATCATCATCTGTCCTGTTCAGGGGTCATTTAAATATGTTATACCCTGCCTGAATGATTATGACATCAGAATGGAAAGCAGCTACAGTTGCAGAATTGTCAGTGACAGCCAGGGTGAGCAAAGCTTTGTAATTTGTCACTGAGACCTTCCGTCTTTTGCTTTACTCATATCCTGTTCAGGAGCTCTGTCAGTTTGACCATTTTTAAATTGTCTATCCAAAGGTCAAGCACATCCTTCTCATATACACAGAGTGGTTTGGCCTTACTTAGATGTAGAAGTTGATAAAAGTCTCCCTTCAAATGGTTTCTTGTCTCCTTTGATCTGCTGAAGTCTTGGACATTTCATCTACCCATGAAAATCTCTGCATTTGATAGTGATGCTCTCGCCTCATCCAGTGTGTTTCCAAGTCCTTAATATGGTGGTTTTAAATTTCTTGGCAGTTTTAGAATGGAATGCAGGGTTTTAGCAAGAGATGTTGAAAGCTGCAGTGCCAGAAAATGCAGTCAGTAGCAATGCAGGCATGGACATGTCTGCGTGGTCGCTGAATCAAGGGAGATGGCGCTGGTCTTGATTGCATCCTTGTTTATTCACTTAATGACATGAGACTTGCCACAGCCGGTCTAGTCAAAGAAGAAGAGACAAGTAGAAGTGTTTAGGATTGTGGCCCCAGACACATTCGAGGCACCATTCATGGACTGTATATGAATATATTACTTCTGTGATCTGTCTTATTTCAGAACCAGAAAATGTGAGAAAGAAAGGTTTGCCCATTTGTCTGCCATAGCATTGAGATCCGACAAGTGTTTCTCCAAATAAGTGACATGAAGCAAGGTGTATCTTTTATATATATATATATATATATATAGTATATATAACTATATAAGCTAGTTATTCTGCCTGGTGTTTGTTGTGAAGCATCCTGTTGGAAACTTTGTTGCCATCTCTTTTTGACATGCTGTTTGTAACTGTGTGTGGTTCTGTCACAAACTGTGAGAAGAAAGCAAAACGGGTATCTGCTGAGAACAGTATTGCATTAAAATACATGATTGTGGACGACTTTGTTTGTCTGACCTCATCTAGTGTGTTCTGTCTGGTTGGGAACAGCACAGGGAAGCAATGGCTTCTAATTTTGCTGTGGAGAAGAAATCAAGAGGTTTGTTTCCTTTTGCTGGTGCAATGCTAAATAATTCCCTCACTGTATGATAAAATTGCTTGTGCTTTGTCTGGATCCATTTCTCCCTGAGTGGTTGGGCTGCTCAGCATGTTCAGCATTTGCATGTCCTCATTGCGGCTTTGTTGCATCACTTGGCAGATCATCAGGGAGACTTTTAAGTGTAACACTTTCATCTATGGATACATCTTTGTATTCACAATACATCTGTTTCAATTTTGCTAGACCTGCCATTTTTCATGTTACTGTATAGAAGTGCTGATGCCCTTTGTACCTGTCTTTTTAGTTTAACCTGCAACACTTGGACTTAACTGCTGGGTCTTAGAAGACAGTTCACTGTTACTTCAGCCTCTGACAGTACACACACTTGCATTTTGGGCAATGCATCTATTTTTGCAAGATTTAGCATTTCTCCAATCAGCTGTCTTTAGAGCACATTTAAATCAATCAGCTCTGGGTCGATGGGTGGTAGCACCTGTGTGGAGTTCTGGGGCTCACTGTATACACATGGGTGGGGGCCATGTTGAATTCTTCTAACGAAAGCAGATATTGCAACTTTCATCAAAATATTTTACAGGCTGGTTTTGAGCATTATGCTGTGGAGTTTGCAGGCGTGCATTAAGACCTGCCAGTATTTCCTTTCTAACTATGCTAGTGGCATGGCTGTAGGCAATGTTGGTCTTTCAGTTGGTCGACCACTTTGGTCTGGATTGAAATATCTCAACAAATATTTGATGATTTGCTATGAAATTTTGTAGCTCCGGAGGATGAATCTTACTGACTTTGGTGTTCCCCTGAATTTTCCTCTAGCACTACCACACCACAACTATTGGATGGATTTCCATGAAATGTGCTAGAGATTTTCATTGTCCATAAAGGATGAATTTTTAATAGATTTGAGGATACTCTGACTTTTTTTCTTGCACCAGGAGATGTTTACTAGATGGATTAGCACAAAGCTTTGTACATGGTTCCCAGGTGTTGTAATTTTTCCTCTAGCACATTGCCATGTGTGCTAAATTTTTTGGTTATTAGGATTAATCCTAATAACCTTGGTAGCACCCTAGCTTTTCATCTAGTGCCACCAGCAGGTCAAAGTTTTAATTTGTCAAAAATGAATGACATTTCCATCGGCCTCACCTGTATTTTGTGCTTAGTGCTAATTAGTAAACATTAACATGCTGACATGATAAACTAAGATGGTGGACATGGTACACATTAAACCTGCTAAACATCATGTTAGCAATGTTGGCTTAAGCATTAAGTTCAAAGCGCAGCTGTGGTTAAATACAGCCTCACAGAGACACCAGCATGGCTGTAGACTCATCAGTCTTGTTTTCTTGGGACTGGACTGCTGAATGCAGTGATACTATAACTAAATCCCACCCTCATATCTGATTAATTTTAATCAGCACTTTTACACTTTATATCTGTGTGCATAATCTGTTAACATTCTGAGAGTCATGAGGCAGTAGAAGTATTAAGTTAAACAGGAAAAATCTGGTTGTTGCTGTATTAATGCTGACCGATATGAAAGACTATGAATCAAACCCTTGCACTTTATGTATGAGAGATAATATTATGAGCTCTGATTGGTTGATTGACAGCAACTTGTGCTGCTTGACATAAATCCTAAAACAAATTTGTGACACAACTAGTAGCTTTTTGAATACTAATATTTTGAAATGTTAAAATAACACTGTTTTGGAAACTCAAACCAAGCAGCACTTACAAACTGCGTGCATGTATTTTTGTGTCATTGCCTTCACAAAGACTGTATCACCAGCTGAATAACACATAAAGATGCAAATTGTGCATTACATAATAATATTAGTACAAGTGTTCATGCACTCAACCAGACATGTGTATAAATGTCTAAGTTGCTTCAGAGTGCATCTTTGTGTGTGTGTGTGTGTGTGTGTGTGTGTGTGTATGTGTGTGTACAGTCGCATGTCATAACATGTCAAGCTAAATCGCTCCATCTCCAGCTGTGCCCGTGAGATTTTGATCCTAAAACGCTCTGAAAAGCTTTTCTCACCAAGCTGTTTCCACCACTGCTTTTCAGGCCAGGAGAGGAAAAATGTCGTGCTGTGTTTTGTGTGTGTGTGTGTTCACGTGTCATCTACATCTTCATCCTTTTTCCTCCAACTTTTTGCAACTACATAAACGCTGACTCCATTCTCAAACAGGCAGGCATTGGTTTTTCCAACTGTAATAAGTAATAAATACATTTTATTTAATAGCCTCATGTTTACATGAATGTGTTGCATTTTTTATATAAACCATCTGTAGATGTCTACAAATGCAAAATATGTGAGTCACGTACCTGTAGATCACAAGATTTCTGCAGTACAAGTAGCTGTCTTTACAACACCATTTTGTGGCATAACAGACTCAACTACAACTGTTCATTTTGGCACCTAATTTAGTTTTAGTCTTAGTCTTTTGATGAAATGTATATTAGTTTTAGTCAACAAAAACTAGACATTTTAGTCTTATCTTATATATTACATATTTTTATGTCTTCTCAGCATTTTGATTATATTGCTATTGCCATTTTTGTGGTGTACAGTTACCATGGTTACAGGTGTAACAACTCTGTTTTCTTGCTCACATACACAGTGTCCATGTGAGTCTGCTTTGCAGTAATACAAACAGAATATCTGTGCGGTGTACAGTTACAAGAGGAATTTGAATCAAATCCTTCACATTTTTGCTGCAGAGAGAAATGGAGCTGTAGAGCATTGTTGGCCTACACACACACCTCCCTCAATGGTGTTGTTAGATCAAGAGGAGGACAAGTGAGAAATTAATAAATAAGACCTCAGTCACATTCTTTTGGAAATGAAAACAACAGTGATAAAGTTTTTGCCCCCTGATTTCCAGACAGAGACCTCTTCCTATGATGCTGCTCTGCTACCAGCTATTAGGAGCGACAAGCAGTCAAATGCGGTTTTATATGATGGGATATGATGTAAATGCTTTTTATGGCTACATACAGGACATCATGCTGAAACACTGAGACTAAAGCTAACAGGTCCCAGATAAAAAGTCTGCATCCTCATCATATGAGTCCATGCAGAAGACATGGACATAAAGAAACAGCATTGCTCTTGTACTGCAATGTAGAGCTTGTTAATCCTTATAGTATTATAAGTGTGATAAGGAAAAATGTAAGATTAGACTGTTACTTCATTCTAACATAACCCTGTTTGGCTGATTACCTTACATACTTGTTGGTACTTTCATATCTTCACTTTAACATTACATGAGGGAAGGCTTTTAGGATGAGGATGTTTGATGTGTTCAGCAAACGTAATGCTATCTTTGGTAATGCTGGCTGACGTTGCTGAAGTGGCACCTCTCCAAATACAATAAAGAGCAGGGCAGAGCTGCTAATGTTACCCTAAACTCTAATAACAGCAGTGTTTGACAGAATGGTGCTTCAAAAGCTGTCAGTTAAAATGTTCATATTTGATTTGGTATTTATGTTCTTTCTTGTAGCAGCCATGTATTACAAAAAAAGAGTGAAGTTCTGAACTTTGTTTCGCTCTGCAGGTCTTTATTTATTGGTGAAGGTTCCAGTGTTCCAGCCTTTGTAATGACAAAGAAATTCCTCTGAACATTTTATAGCTGCGAGCTGTCAATTACCATCACAGTGAGCAAATCTGCCAGAGCAAATGGAGCATCAGTGTTTTGCTTAAGGGCACTGTAACAGTTTTGAGAGGGGACAGTGTTGCACATTCAGTGTCCCCAGCTGGCCCAGCCAGGGGTTAAAGGAGGTGAAACAGTCCACACAAAGAATGAGACACTGAGAGCAGTTATAACTGAATGAGTTATAGGACCAAATGTATGTGTCAGAAGGAATCTGCTATTTGACTTTTCCCAGTTAAAGATATGGGTGAATGAGTGGAGGAAAAGAGAGGAAATAAAGACAGTGAAACTAAGTCTGTGCTCTGGGAAAGCATACTTGTCTGTTTGTGTGAGAGACAGAGAAATCTGGTTTTCCTTTTATGAGAAACAGAGGAACAGATGAAAGAGACAGATGGAGAGAATCCCAGTGTCATGTAGCCCATGTATCTCTGTCACCTCCTAGTTCACATTTCCTATAATCATGTTGCTGTACTTACAACATGTTTTGTAATGTGGTAACATTTACCAGGTTTGTCTGCTTACACAAATTTATGCCTAATTTTCTTTTTATCATTTCCTTGTCATTGTGCAATGTATGCTTTGTGTAATTTGATTTCATGACAGTTTTTTCATTGCAAAATACACACTAATTGTTAAAACCTAAGTTAAAATTAGCTGCTCTTTCAGGTAACAAACCCAACAACAAACACATTAAATCCACAGCTCATTTCAAGCTCAGCATCCAAACGGTAGAGTTAGACAGCATGATTAAAGATAATATTCCAACATGCCTTCATTGAAAATGCACCATTTGCGTTTGTGTGACCAAACGTCTTGCATCACATTCACAATATAAAGCAGAAACACCATGGATGCAACAACCAATTAAAAAAAGGATTTGAATCACAAATACCTGAGATTACATCATCAATAATTGATTAAAAAACAAACCTTGAGACAAAAAATAAAATCAAAATAGAAGATACTGGATGGGCAATGCAAAATAACTGATCTTTGTTAATAAGAGACATATTTGAACACATTGTTTGGGATTTTTACATGAATGTATCAATTTTATCAACCATATTTCTTAAAAATGGAATTTATATACAATTAATTTTCAACAGCAAATATGTTTTGAAAGAAA
Organism: Scomberomorus guttatus; assembly: GCA_038419695.1. NCBI lineage: Eukaryota > Metazoa > Chordata > Actinopteri > Scombriformes > Scombridae > Scomberomorus > Scomberomorus guttatus. Next base: position 28,486,664 of record CM076452.1, read on the forward strand.
CATAATGCCACTGAGATTACATTTTTATGATGAGGAAACAACTTGAATGCACACATCTGCCATGTTGCAAAATGTTGATATTGAACATATCAGCAAAAATGTTCAATGATGATGCATTTCATTTGTTTTACTACAGCATTCACTCTTGCAGTAAAATATCAGCTCGTAACTTAAAAGCATGATTCAACCTTTTTATTATGTTAAGGTGCACTTGGCTAAGGTTAGGAAAAGACAGTGGTCTTGGTTTAATATTGTAAAAAAAAATCAAGTGACTTGAAGCACGAGATGGGACGGGTTTACTTTATTAAACTGAACTGAAACTATGAACTTTCCCTGAACTTAAAGAGCTTTTTCAGCCCAAACCTAGCCATGAGAGACTCAGTACATGAACCTTGATCCCTGGTGTCCAAGTCCTGCACTTTGTTCGGCCACCATCCGCCTCTCTATGATCTGCATACTGTGCAAAACAGTAGCAACAATATAATACGAACATAATCCAGGCAGCAGCCATACCCATGCGAGTCATACCAGTTACCCAGTCTTTACTACAGCAAGGGAGACAGAAGAGGACAAACATCTGCAGACACACAATTATGGGTGTGTGTTTATTAGTGTGTGTTTGCTTGTGTTGCTATCTTTGTGAGTCTTTAACCAGTTTTTAACCATTATGGTGAGGACATTATGGAAGGTCCTCACTTAGGACTGTTTGAAGGTTAGGACTTGGTTTTAAGGTTAAAGTTAGAAGTAGGTTTAGGTGAGGATAAGGGTTGGGATTTAGGCATTTAGTTGTGATAGTTAAGGTTAGGTTTAGGGGCAATGAGGGTCCTCACAAGTAAAGAAAGACAAATGTTATGTGTGTGTGTTTGTGTGTATTTTCAAAGCTGTTTAACCACCTTCATACATGGAGGAAAAAACACAGTTTATGTGATTGTTGAGCATAAGTTGATGACTGCAGGGCCATGAAAAGATGATGCAGTCAGTTTATTGTTCAGTTATTAAAACCTTGAGGTCTTCAGAGACAAAGCAGTAAATAAGACAGAGGGTAAAGAGGTACAGAGACAGTTGACTTACACAGTTGGCATGTGTGTGTGTATATGCATTAAGTAGAAAGGAATGTTTGAATTATATTTGTTACTAATGCAAATATTTTTTCATTGGTGCCTCTAAAAGCTGATATGCTGAGCCAGTATCTACAGGGACAAACTTAACATTGATTGATGATGACAGACTAGAGTGTAATGCACCCACGCATTAACATAACAGTGAACTTCGTTTCTCCCTCTAAACTAGACTTCACATGTTGATATTAATGGATAGCATACTCAGATCTGTTTTAGTCACTGTTTTTCCAAGATAACATCTATCCAAAACTTAAAATAAAAATATAATAGATGATAAAAAAAAAACATTGATTCAGACTCAAATAATGTGTCCTTCCTTTTGCCTTAAGAGAAACAATAGCCAAAGGCTGAACAGATGGTGAAAAAGCTGTTTTATCAGCATATCCCCTAAGATTAGTCTAACATTAAAGTTTGGAACAAAGTAAAGGTGGTAATAAAAGGCTAGCTGGGGAGCTTAACCTGTCATCCACTATGCACTCACACAGACTACACTGCCCCTGACTCTCATGTGAGGTTTGAAACAACTAACTGAACATTATACTGTGGTGCTTGAAAGTGAACCCTTAAGAATTTGCTCAGCTTCTGTACAAATATGACTGAAAACATGATCAGATTATCATGCAAGTCCTACAACCAGATACATTAACGAAACAAATGAGACAAAAATCTTACACACCTCTAGGATTATCAATTCATTTGAAGGGGAAATTAGAGTCAGGTGATTCAGTCAATGGGATGACAATCAGGTGTGAGTCTAGGAGGCCTTTTTTAAAGAAGAGAAATCTGGGTCCTCACTATCAAAGTCTGAGCTACACAACATAGGTTTTTGGAAGTGTGTCATGGCTCGAACAAAGGAGATTCCTGAGGACTTTATAAGAAGAGTTGTTGATTTCTCACCAGGCTAGAAAGGTTTACAAAATCATTGGTAAAGAGTTTGAACTCCACCAGTCGATCATGTACAAATGGAAGACATTCAACACCATTGTTACCCTCCCCAGGAGTGGTTGACCAACAAAGATCACATCAAGAGCAAGGCCTGTGATAGTCCAGGAAGTCACAAGGGACCCCAGGGTAAGGTTTAGGAAATTAAAGGACTCTCTTGCAATGGCTAATGTCAAAATTCATGAGTCCACCATCAGGAGAACATTGAACAACAATGGTGTGCATGGCAGAGTTGCAAGGAGAAAGCCACTACTTTCCAAAAGAACATTGTTGCCCATCTGTGGTTTGCTCAAGACCACACACATAAGCAAGAAGGTGATTGGAAAAATTTTCTGTGGATGGATGAGACCAAAATTGATGTTTGGCAACGAGCAAACGCTGAATTCCAGCATAAGAACCTTATCCTATCTGTAAAACATGGTGGTGGCAGTGTCATGGTTTGGGTCTGCTTTGCTGCCTCTGGAACAGGATGGCTTGCAATCATTAATGGAACTATGAGTTCTGACTTGTACCAGCAAATTCTACAGGAAAATGTCAAGGTGTCTGTCCGTGAACTGAAGCTCAACAGAAAGTGGGTCATGCAGCAAGACGACTCTAAACACACAAGTCACTCTACCAAAGAATGGTTAAAGAAGAAGAAAACTAATGTTTTGGAATGGCCGTGTCAAAGTCCTGACGTTAATCCCACAAAAATGCTGTGAAAGGACCTGAAGTGGCACTTGATGCGCAATCCATGCTTTGTGGATCTGGCCCATAATGTTCAGTTCCCCTCCCCAACCCAATAACTTTCATACGATCCCTAAGAGACTGTGAAAGTTAAATAACAAACAGTAATGTGTTTAGAAGTCCTCACAGTTTTGATCAGGTTGGCAAATTCTGCTTTACTAACACCTCTATATGCCTTCAGGCTTTGCTCAGTTACTTTCCTGGTAAGGAGCTACGTGTATACACATACTGTCACCTGATGTGTGACACATTCCTGCAAAAAAGCCACTCCAGCCATACATATTACATCTGACCACATCATCACCCAGGTACTACACAATATAAGGCTGATCAAAAATGGCAACAGCTCTTGACAATAGATTCAGCAACAGATCACAAACAAACAGAGGCTGCTGAGACACAGCCAATCTGAATATCTTTGAATCTATACTATAGGAAACAAACTTGTTGCTCCTTCCAGGATCTCGTAAATGTTTCTGTGATTATTACAGTGCAAAAAGACTGCATTTACAGCTGCTCCCTAACATAGTGACCATGGTAAACATCAGCTGGTTAGCCTTGTCATTGTGAGGTCAGTGTTCAAACAAACAAACAAATCTTTGATACCAATTATTTTTCACGTTCAATATATACTGGATCTGCAAAGGTATGCACTCCTTCAGGAAATAGACACAGCCTCACATAATCTGACACTAACAAAAGCTAAAATATCATATCAGCATGGGACAACACTGACTGGACCAGATTTTCCAACAACTTACAACTTTTTTTTGTGGTTTGATGTTGTCAGTATAAAATAAGAACACTGGATATTGATGAATTGATAAAAAATGACTGATTCTAATAATGAATAATTCCACAAGTTAATTAAGGGTAACAGAAAACAATAACTAAAGCAGCCTGTAAACTATTCAATTCCTTTTGATACCAGTAAGAAAAACAGGCAATAAATAACCTGCCATTTTAAATAAGGAAGCCCACTACTTCTCATTTCAGCTAGTCAGAGAGGGCTCAGCCTATTATGGTAGACTTGCCTTGGGTCTGTGGCTGTTTAATCATTTTCACTGCCTTTCTGTGTCATTTCATCAAGATTTCATCATTTTTTTGGAAGATCCCAATAGAGATCTTTTTATTTGATCATAAAGGCTGTTGGATAGGCTCTGCTTTTTCACAAATCACCTCAGGAAAGATTAGTCATCAGAGGATTTGTCGGATGTTGCACATTTGTTTGCAAAACTGTGAGAAAGTAGAGACCTGAAAAGGAAACTGACTTGTCGTCTGTATGGGTTTAATTGTTAATCTGATTGTATCAGACACCACTAGTTAGTCATACACAACTCTTTATTTTATGTGTAGTTGTAGGAGTAACACCTTTCAGTGCTTCTTAAAATCATTGCAATAAGATTTAATGTAATGTGTATTTTGTGGCACACACACAAACGTTAAAACATTCAATTCATTCTATTTTAAGATCATTTCATTTTATCTATAAAAGTGTTGGTAATCATTTTCCTTTTCTTTATCCATCTAGTGTTCCATTTCAAAGCAAAAAATTTGCTTGTATCAAGTCAAATCCAGAGAATAATCACCCAGCTCTGTAGTTCCCCTCAGCTTTACTAAGCATTTTAGCCTCTTTTAGATTGTTGTTTTGGTTTACTGTTGATTCAGTCTTGCCACTCTCATCAACCTGAATAGGCAGCTGTTTTCAGCGTAAAAGCTCTAATAAACTGACTGTACACTAACAGCTCATCAAATTACATTACTCTAAATGAATGCTAATTGGCATTTGCTTGCAAACACGTTCGCCTATAGTGTTCCATCCCTTACATCCATCCATTTTATCTGCTTATCCAGGTCTTGCTCAAAGCATCAGCAACACAAAAATCAGCTGATGCAGCTTTAAAAATAATACAATCTTTATTTGGTAGGTTTAAAACAAACAAACAAACAAAAAACACATACTCACACTGTTTGATGTTGGATGTTAAGATTCAACTCCTTCATTTGGGGCAGCAACTCATTCTGAATTCAGAATGAACAATCCATTGTTTCCTAGTACCATTGACTAATGCTAAGGTGCTAATTGTCATCTCAACCATGTCACATTGTCATTAAAAAATCAATTAATGGAGCTTTAAAAGAAGAAAAAAAATAGGGAAAAATATATACAGGAAATACTGCTGGTTTCTAGTGTTACATCAGTTGACTCTGAAGAAGTTTGATGCTGGATGTGAAGACAGATTTTGGCAGGTCATCTAATGTTATTTCACTCATTTCCATAAGTTTTGACTTCTTCTTGGGTTCATACATGCTGTGGTTGGATGAGGGATATACATGAAGTGCAAATACTGGCAGCCCAGTTGCTTTCATTTGCAGGACTGAAAGCATTTCTAGATATTAAAGTTATTCTGACTTGTTAATGAGCTCAAACATGAAACATGAAAAATAGATTCTGACTTCAAACCCATTTCTATCTTGACTCAGGCTATCACTGAGTTTATTTTCCGTGTGTTAAGCCATGTTCCTCTATATTAACTTTCTCAAAGATGCATCAACAGCATTCTAGTATTTGAATATTTGCTGAAAAAAAGCTGAACCTTGAATGACTTCCTGACTGGAAGCTTTCTGTGTCACTGTTGGCCTAATTGTGTCAGTCCACTTGTACAAAACAAAAAGAAAACCTGCTTTTTTAATGACTTTTGTCTTTTGTACTCTGTCATTTCCAATATAGATGTGCAACTTTTAACCAGAATGCATGATCTTTTTCTCATTTTCTTTCTCTGTATTGCTGAAAAGTTTGGCAGAACGCATCACTGCATCTTTAAAACTCTTTCATCTTTATTGCCAGAAAAGTGCTGTTTTCACCACTTTTTGACTATTAGAGTTATTACATTATTCTGGATAGATGATTTTTATATTTCCACAAAGCACCCTAAAGGACCTCTTCTCACTGACACACACTTACTCATTTTCTCTCCATCTTCTTTCTGCCTCTGTTATGGCCCCTGTATTTTAATTTTTTTTAACCTTTATTTAACCAGGAAGTCCCTTGAGATTTAAATCTCTTTCTCAAGGGAGATATGGCCAAGATAGCACACCATTACAAGGTTACAAAAATGATAGAATAGAGCATGTCAAAAACAGACAAGGGACAACAGATACATAATTATGAATAGCAGTTGCACTTTTCAGTTACACTGTTTTTTTTTTTTTTTTTTTTATCAGAGCTTTGAACTCTCCCAGGGAGACAAGATTATTAAGCTGTAGGTTATGTTATGTTATGTTCTGGTTATTCCATGACCAGGGCGCAAAATAGGAGAAAGTTGCTCTACCAAGTTCTGAGCAAATCCTCAGCAAAACCACAGCCAAACAAAACAGTCACAAAAAGACGTTGTGAGGAGCAGGAGGACCAAAATTCAATTCAATTTCAGCCACCATTCTCAACCCAGACACCGACACAAGTTTCCCCTCAACAAGTGCAGTATTAATGACACGTATGTGGCTGCTAATTCAACCTTTTCCCCCTCAGCAGCAGCAACAAGCTGTACTGTTGAAAGACTCTTTTCAACTGTCAGTCAAATAAAAACTGGCTTCAGGGCATCAATGATGACACACAGACTGAACTTTTTGTCCCTGTTCTCCTTTGAAAGAGAACTGACTGAAGTGTTGGACTGTAATGAAATAATGTCAGTGTTCAACACCAAGCCCCATCGTCTCCTGCTGTGATCATCAAAAGTAAGCTAATTTACAATTTCAGACTCTAGTAGCTTATTGCCTATCTCAATATTATTGGTTATTGGGTATAGTTTTTGTTGGTTGTACAATGGGATTTTATGCTGATGTTGCTATATCTGACATCTGTGTGTGTGTGTGTGTGTCCATGCATGCATGTGTGTGGTTTATTCTGGTGTCATTTTTAACGTGACTGAGTATGTTAGTGCCGGTGTATCTGTATCCATACACTGCACTGTTGCGTTTGTCAGCTGTGTGTGTGTCAATATGTGGCTGCCAGGCTATGCGATGCTGTTAATGTTCATCTCGGTGCCTGTAACAATACCTCTGATGATGTATAAGGCTTGTATGATTAAACTATGGTGCATTCAGGCAAGTATAGTTGTAATGGCCTATTTTGGTTAACATATGCATTTCAGAACCTATTAACTATTATTGGTCTTGGATGGGCAAGGCCCACCTAATTTTTTCTGTGACCACCCACACTGTGATTTCTGCTTATGCTACTGCTGGTAGAGCAGCCATCTAGTGGAGCGAAAATCATAACTGTTGAAGAGTGTTAGGAGATTACACAAATGTGAAGGGAGTTTGCTCAGTATGGCTTTGCAAATAAAATATACCAATGCTGCTGTCTCCTTAGAGTTAATGAAGACAAGGAAACCAGATCATAAAGTACACACTGATGTGTACAGAACAATGAGTTGGATATAAAACTGAGAGAACTGTGATACACAGAGTTTAGGCAGTGAAGTGTAGATGAGGCATCATGCATGTAAATAATGTCCCCGTAGTCTATAACACTTAAGAATGTAGTCTGAACAAATGTTTTCCTAACTGCTAAATTAAGGCAGGTATAGTGCTTTTCATAGACATTAGTCACAAAGTGCTTTACAAGGCATAATATAACATACAAAAATGAAAGAACTCAGATGAAGTCACACCCAAGACACATGATTAAAAGTGCAAAATAAAACACACAATACACAATGAAAAAAACACAATACACAATAAACATAAAATGCTGAACCGGTGCATACGGGTTACCCAAAGGCCTGTCTAAACAGGTATTTCTTTAGCTGTTCTTAAAAAAAATTCACAGAATCAGTAGGGTGCAGGCAGAGCATTCCATAGTTTAGGGGCTACAGCCTCAAAAGCTCGATCACCATAGGTCTTAAGGCAGGTGTGTGGGACAGACAGCAAGTTTAGCATATTTGACCTCACCTATTGTGACCATCTGTAGATATACACTGCGTTCTATCTGTAAAGTAGTCTCTGAAACACTCTATAGCCTTGTCACCCATATACTGATATCTGCCTAACAGCAGCTCATGGTCAACAGAATCAAATGGCTCGGACAGATCAACAAACAGAGTAGCACAATGCTGCTTTCTGTCCAAGACATTTATAATATCATTTGTTACCAACACAGCTGGTACTATGACCTGATGTAAAGCCTGACTGATTTTCACTTCAAATATTGTTGTCAGCCAAGAATTGTTTCAATTGAGAGTTTACTTGAGATTCTAAAATCTTGGCAAGGGTAGGGAGTTTGGATATAGGGCAGTAGTTTAAGTCCAAAGGGTCCCCACCCTTCAATAGGGGGAAAACATAGGCTGCTTTCCAGATTTTGGGGATAGAATTAGTCTGGAGGCTCCAATTAAAAAATATGAGCAACAGGCTTAGCAATACACTCAGCTGCAAGCATTAAAAGATAAGGATCCAGGTTGTTGGGTCCAGACAACTTTTTTGGATCAATAGCTTTCAACGCTTTACAGATCTCCACACTAGAAATAGGTGTAAAACAAAGGGGTCCCTAGGTGAGTCGGTACAGGATACACAAAACTGGAATTAGAGCTCATGAGACCCTGCTGCAGTTGTATTAAAACAGACCCAGCTGATATAAAATGCTCATTAAAGTGCCCAACAATATCATCTTTGCTCATAATATCAGTTGAGTCAACTAAAATGCATTCAGGGAGGCCTGAAGTGGAACTGGAACATGACAATGATTTTATTTGTTTCCAGAATTTAGTGGGATTGTTGACATTTTCCAAAATAGATTTTAAGAAATATTCTGACTTGGATATTCTAGTTTGGATTGTGCATTTATTTCTCAGAGCTCGAAAGGCAGTCCAGTCAGCAGGGGAGTTAGTGGATATAGCCTTGGCTCAGGAGGCGTTCGATAGTTCCTCCGTGAACCAAGGGTTGTCCCTCCCAGAAATCCTGAATTTCTTTATAGGGGCATGCTTATTGGAAATTGACATGAAAGACTGAAAAAGAAATCATAACAATTCAATCAATAAAAAACAATCAATATTGAACACGCTAACTGAAATACTTGGTGGGGAAGCCTCTGTTTGAAATAACAGCTTCAAGACGCTTCCTGTATGAAGAAACTAATCTCCCACAGTGTCCAGGGGGGATTTTGGCCCATACTTCTAAGCAGACAGTCTTCAAATGTTGAAGATTTCGCAGGATCCACTGGTGAATCTTTATCTTTGGTTCCTTCCATAAATGTTACCAGGTGACTGACTGGGCCATTCCAACAACTTTATTTTCTTTCTCTGGAACCAGTTGACAGTCTCCTTTGCAGTATGTTTTGGATCGTTGTCCTGTTGGAAGGTCCAACTGCATCTCATCTTCATTGTCCTGGTGGATGGCAACAGATTGTTCTTAAGAATATCCCGATACATGGCTCCATTCATCTTCCCTTCAACAATTTGGATTCTGCCGGTACCATGAGAAAAGAAACAGCCCCATAACATAATGCTTCCATCTCTGAACTTCACTGTCGGTAGGTATTTTAAGGGTCATATGTAGAGCCATTTCTCCTCCAAACATGGCACATAGTGTTATTGCCAAAAGTTTCAATGTTTGTCTTGTCTGACCACACCACATTCTTCCAGTAATCTACAGGCTCCTCCAAATGTTGTGTAGCAAACTTCAAACAAGCTTCAACATGTCTTTTCTTCAGTAATGGACAATGGACTTACAGGGTGATCGTGCATGGAGACCATGGCAGTGGCAATTGTACCTGCTTCTTCTAGGTCTTTCTGGAGCTTTTTTCGAGTGGTCCTTACTCTTCTGACTAATTTTCTTATTGCCTGGTCAGCAATCTTGCGAGGAGCTCCTGTGCGTAGCCAGTTGATGGTGGAGTAATGCTGCTTCCACTTGTGGATAAAGGCCCCAGTGGTGCTTATGGGAACATTTAGAAGTTGAGAAATCAGTTGGTAACCTGTGTCATTCCTATGTTGCTCAACAATCTTGTTGCAAAGGTTTTTAAAGAGCTCTTTGCCTCTACCCATCATGAGATGGTTCTTGCATGACTTAGGCTTTGGCTTAGTAGTAAATTATGCATTCACAGATGGCTAACCCTTTTTAAAAGAATGGAAGTGCTAATAACCACATGAACTAACCCTGATTCTGATTCTGATTCTATTTAGCACAGGTAAAAGGACTAATTAGTGGAATCACCTGGTGCTATGCTTTTTCTTACTGCCTGTTCAATACTTTTTTCCTGTGTCATTGCAATTTAATGCACATAACTTTTTTATTGATTGGAATGTGATGATTTTGTTGGCTGCGTTGCCTGACTGAGTTAATACTAATGTCTGGTCGTAATTTCATATGAATAGCTGCACTGGAAATATGTTTAATCAAAAACAAGTTGACATGTTGAATACTTATTTCCCCCACTGTATACTTGTGGGGCGCGTTTGTGAGAATGAGATCTAGTAATGTAGATTTGCTTAGATCTTTTGGGTTGGGCCTCGTAGGAGCATTAATAAATTGCATGAGATTAAAGGAATCATACATTCCTTAATGCAATCAGAGCAGAGGAAAGCCAATACCAATTAAGATCACCCATGAGAATGAATATGGAGTCATTGAAACTGTGTACGGCACCATAAAGAGAGGAGGTGGCTTCTTTTGTGGCTGATAGTGGTCTGTAACAGCCAACAACAGTAAAGTGAATATCCCTGGATATATTCACTTTAACAGTGAGCAGTTCTTCAATTGTCTGGCTTTGGTTACAGACTGTGACATGGAGCTAAAAAGTTTAGATTTGACATAAATTGGAACTCCACCACCTTTACCGATTCAATCAGATCTATAAACACTGTAACCATCGATTGCGATCAAATTGTCAGGTATCAGTTTTTTTCAAGTTTCTGGTAAGACCATAATATCCATATCTGTTGTGACAACCCAGTGCGTTATCATGTCCATTTTGGGGAGAAGACTTCTAACATTAAAATACACAAGGCCAAGACCTGATCTATTTTCTGTCTGCTGGAGTGGGTATATTTTGCATAGGGCCAGGGTTTGGTTGCATATTTCCAGATAACAACAGCAGTAGCAAAATAACACACTTTTCCCAGTATGTGCATTGGTGTCATAGTCAGCGTCTCTGCTTATAAAGTGCGTTTATGCCTGCATTATTCTTTCACAGAGGATAGAAGACGAGGGGGAGGGAGAGGAGAAAGTGGTGGAGGACGAAGAGAGGAAGGCGGTTGGAAAGCGTAAGGTGTGTGACCCAGGTAGTGAAAAGTGCAGCTCATTGATCAATATTTCCCAGTGTTGGGAGGGCTGACGCATGCTAAAATTGTACACTAGAATTAACTTACCAAAGACAGAGAGGGAGGGGTAAGACAGGTGTTTTTGGAACAGTGAAACATGTTCAAGCAGGAGGCATGAATTTACTGACTTACCGAAAAACTCATAAAGACAGATAAATAGGTGAAATATTAACATCAAATTATAAATTAGCAGGCAAAACTAGGTAAAACAAGATGCATGTAATGCCTAATGTTGAGCTCACCTCTGGTATTTTCCATCAGCTGTCAATGGCAAAAGACCTCTTGTAACATCATAGATTTGGTTGTGGCTTTAGCCCATATGGATGGATGAAGTGGCTGAATGGTTAAACTTGGGTTTCCTGATATTATGGTCTGTATGGAATGGTTGATACTGAGACAGATGTGATGATATGCAACAAAGGTCCCCGGTTGGAGTTGAACTTTTGTGCTTTGGACAGATACATAACTGAGATGTCCCAAGTTATTATAAAAAAAAACATATTTTGACCATACTGGATGACTCCACACTTCATGATTTATGCCCGATGCTTACATTCAGTGCTAATGCAGGAAGCAGTGTGTTTTATATGAAGCAAAGCAGGAAGTAAGGGTATAGAAGACGGGTTTGTCTCACAAACTCTGGTCTCCGGAGTTTTATCATTTATCATTTTATCATTTATTCATTACTTTTAGCTATTGATATGTGATCATCATCAATAGCAACATTAGGTCTTATTAAATTACTTGGCAGACCTGTAAATAACCTGCTTTTTTGCCATGCTAGTGACATGACTCTAGGGATGGCAATAATGGTCCACTACATCAGTCCAGACTGAAATATTTGATCAACTATCAGATGGATTTTTATGGAATTTGGTACAGGGTCCACAGAGAATGAATCCTACTGACTTTGGAGGTCCCCTGACTTTATCTGTAGCACCACTAGCAGGTCAAAATTCTTACTTATCCAGTGCATTTCTGGTTTTGAAATATCTCAGAAACTATTGGATGGATTGCCATTAAATTTGGTACAGCCAAAAATACCTAAACTAATAATATTCCCATATGCCTCAGTTGTACTTTGTGTTTAGTGCTAATTAGGGAATGTTAGCATGGTAACATACTAAGCTAAAATGGTGCACATGGTAAAAAAATTATACCTGCTTATCATCAGTATGTTAGCATTGTTATTATGAGCATGTTAGCATGCTGGCATTAGCATTTAGCTCAAAGAACCAATGTGCCCAAGTAAAGCCTCACAGAGCCACTACGTGACTGTAGACTCTATAACCTTGACCTTTCCATAATCTTAAGCAAGCCTTTTAGTAGCCTAACCTAAACAATACCTCAACCATAGCTTATTAAACATATTGTAGCTGCCATGCGCACATATTGTAGAAACTGAGCATTTATAAAACATTGGCTATTGGATGTAAATAAAGTATCATTGAATGTAATCCGAGGTTTTGAAAGATCATCCAACATAAATCTTAGATAGGGTTGATTTTGACCAAAATAAGATAAAAAATAGGATAAGTATGCCACAGAATAAAGCAGTGGTCCCCAACCTTTTTTGTCTGATGTAACCCCACAGTCCTATCAGAAGGGCTCCAGTACCCCTTCAGCAGACCCTTTCATAGATGGGAAAGCTTCATGAAATTATTTATTTTTTATTTTTCAAAAGTTTCATGACTATATTTTCAGATAACACAGTGGCTGTGGTTTTGGTCAAATTCCCATCACTTAGAAGGGCAAAAGTTGGCTGTTACAACCATTGCTCTTAGTGAAATACCCCTGAATAAAGGTTAAAAAGGGGGGGTGATGTGCTCTGAGGGTCATCTTCTTAAGACCTAACCCCTAACACTGGTAGAATCTTTATTTTATCAAAATATGATTTGAGACAATTTATTAGGATATATTGTGTTTACACCTTAAAAGTACACTTTTTTTCTTCACAAAGGAAATGCTGTGCTCATGTACATGCACAGTTCTGTTTACTTGAGGAAAGACTTAGGAGGAAGACGGGGGATGATGAAGGATGATGAAACAAGGGGAAGGAAATCAGCAGCAGAGCTTGGTGGAAAACAAGCCCAGGAGGGAAGGGAAGAAGGGATGAGAATAGGAAAAGAGAGGTGCAGAGGTGAGAGATAAGCAGAGGTGGAGACAGACGAGTGGTGAAAGACTGCAGAGAGGCATTAAACAGTCAGATGTGAGCCAGGGTCTGAACATACGTGTCACTGCTTAGTCATCTCTGGACACACAGGGGAAGGCAAACATGGTAAACACGCATTAAAACACACACACACACACCTACACAGAGCTAACTTCCTGTCACCCCCAGCATGCATGTGACTTCATCTGATTTCACAGTGAAAAACACACTGAGCCCAAGTGCAATAACAAAATGTGTGTATGTGTGTTAGGGCATATGAGTGTATTTCAAGAGCTGATGCTTAAATTTTGTCTCTGTATTTCCTTTCTGTGTGTTTGCCTATGTGTGTTCCTGTCTGGAATGAAGCCCCATAATGCAATTTTCTTTCCTCATGTTGCCCTCCATGAAAAAAAACACAGGGTACCTGTTTTGAAAAGGTTTCCCCATAGTGATATGAATGGAGGATGTGTTGAACATGGCATTTTTAATCCCACTGCCTTACTCAGAATAAACACAGGATGAAAGACATTAAAAAATAAAATGTGGTAAAATGTCACGGTCGCCATTGATGCGTCAAGACAGCGGTGATGTCAGCTGGTGAGGTTCTTTGTAGTCTCGAACAAAGACTGAAGCTGCCATATTTAAACATGTAGACTGATGATTAAATGATAGCTAGAGGGAATGGGTGGGTATGTTTTCCCCACTCCTCCAGACAGGCCTGTAACCTTTTCACCCTGTCACTTGTTCATAACTTTATGCAATGCCTCGTGGATATCTCCGGCTGTCTGCCCTTAGCTTAGATTTTTTTTAGCATTTAAAATAGGCCAGAAGCCTGCTGGTTAAGATGCATGCCACATAACTGCAACATCTGCGGTTCGAGTCTGGCAGCGGACCTTTGATTCCTCTCCTATTGTTTCCTGTCATCTCTCTCTCTCTATATATATATATATATGTATATGTATATGTACATGTATATGTGTACACACATATATATATATATATATATATATATGTCTAGTATTGTGCTCATTGAATGTCAAAGCTTTGTAGACTGGGCAAAGACTGGGGACGTTATCTTCCAATGTAGCTTTAGCTACCTAGCAACAGCCATGAAAAATAGCGACAAAAAATGGCCCCAAAACAAGAAGAGCGGGTAAGACTGATGCAGCTATACAGGCTACTGTAAACTGACTTGGAAAAAACTTAATTGGCATACTGCTTCAATTGCCATGAAAAAGTTAAGTTAGCTGCACGTCACGTCACACTGCTGATTGTTTAGGGCAAAACAGAAATCAGCTAACATGAACACGGTGTTAGGCTCAGTGAATTAATTGAAACCAAACAGCAATTCAGTCAAATTATCAGGCTAACCAGAAAGGCAAATTCTGAAAAGTAAAATTCATTTGTGCTTTTTCACAAAACAGAAGCTTGTTGATGTAGTGGCTACTTGCAGGGCTATTTGGCAAGCTACTGGGGCTGGAAAGCTAAGTAGCAACGTGCTGGCTAAGCGGTAACATGCTTGTCCTGCCCTATGCCTGGCGATGGGCTCCATCTCAGTATTTATATTGGCAGTATCTCCATGGCTAGTGTTAGTTCCCGTGTTACAAGTTAATGAAAGGACATGGTGTTCTCAGCTCTGCCTACTTTCATGCCCTCAGTGAAACTTATAGCTGTGAGTAACTGTTGCAAACTCTTTGTGTGAATGTTGTAGATACTTACCTGTTTTAACAGCGTTTACATAAATGTAAACAGTGTAATGATGTCTTAAAGGAATGTCTAGCCAATATTAGTGTGTTATGTACATGCTAATCTAGCTAACAGTGTCTGGCCTTTATTATGTGAATTAGTTAGTATGGTATTACTACTATGCACATCTTTGTGATGCATTGTTTGTTAATGTTTGCAAATGTCTGTTAGGCTAATGAAGACAATTACTTGAATTGTTTCTGTGAAAGGAAGTCATTTTATTTAGTTATGGTATCAGTGTAGATGTTCATGAAAAGATACTTACCAGCCATGTGTGAATGCTAATTTTGAAACACTTGAAAAAGGTGAAACATGTATTTTTGTATCAGTCTTACAGAATCCTACAACTACAAGTAAACATTCCAAATGAAACACCCGCGTTTGGTGTGGATCTGTTCACTATCTTGTGAGTCCCATTCATACATGTGATGAGAGCAGAACAATGCTAGTACTGGGCTGCCACAATAGTCAAGAGTCCAACTGCAAACCTAACATCTGTCAACTCCAGGACTGTGAGCCAATGGGAAGTAAATAGGGTCCCCAGATGTGAGGCTGGTCATGCACCTTTTTTTAAATGTTTTTTTTATTTTATTTATTTATTTTTTTTATACCAGATTTGAAAATGTTCACGTTCCTTTGCTTAAGACTTACTGTTATTTTTTTGGTCAGGTAAAGAACTAACTAAATATCCAACTCTTCACATATAACTTGTTGACGTTACATGAAGCACGGGTGATGTGAGATGTTAACCTGTTGGACAAGCTAACATTTATGTATGTACAACTATGTGAAACAGATTCTAATATAATATCCTCTGGAATAAAACTGAAAAGCTAAACTTCTCTCCTCTTTCTTCTGTTAAAGTCAGTGACTTTGTGCCTAAACTCATACTGCCTACCAATAATGCCAACCATAAATCACCATATACAACATGCTAATTTTTAACAGCACATAAGCTAACATTTACTGTGCGTTAGCATTAAGTTGGATCCTACTCTGTTTTTCACACACATGCTAATGTTGAAATGCTAATGCTGGTTACAAACATCTTTACACATATGTCTTCAAGACTGAAGATATATTTGCCCAGTAATACTTAAACATTTCACTCATTGTGTGGCTCTTTCTAGGGCTTTAACATCAGTTATAGCAGATTTTTACATTGGAAATTCCCAGCAGCCGAAAGAAAATCGGGGATATAGTCTTTGTTAATTAAAGCTATAGAACACACAGCTGATAGATATCAGGGAAGCCAGCTTGCAAAATTGTTGAAAGAAAGCTAAAAACTTATCTCTTCGCCGTAGCCTTTAATTAGCTTTTGTCTCAGTCTGCTTCACACTTATGCACTGCTGCACTTTGTTTAAAATATTGATTTTTACTTGATTTTATACATTCTATGTATTCTATGCTTTAACTTTGTTTTTATTATTATTATTATTATCATGTATTCTATTTTATGTATCAGTGGATTTTATAAATTATTAAATATTTGCATTTTTCTAGATATTGAAGTTACGTTTTGTTTTTGAAACATCATTGGGTGATTTCTAGTGCAAATATTTTAAGCATTAATCTGTTGTTTCAGTGCTTATATTATGTAGTTTGATCCTGTTGATAAAATCACCAAAGCAGCAGCAGATTGACGTTGTGCCATAAACAGACATGGTTCTGATTTCTGTTTTCAGGGCAACATCTAGGACCAAATTTCAACCAAAATACAACAACTGTCTTTGCACTGCTTCATATGAATGAACCTCCCACCTGTCTGTGTCTCTCCTCCCATGCTCTGTGTTGGTCACCAAAATGCTACACGGACATGCAAAGCAAGTTTCAAGGTCAGGAAAACACCAACAAGTCAGAGAGCTGCTTGCACTGGTTGTTGCACCTCCAAGAAAATACAGCCCTATGTTGTTGATGATGGTAGTAAGAAGAGAACAGCAGTAAGTAAGGTCTGCAGCAAAGAAAGTTTTGTGAATGTGTCTTTTTTTAGCTAACTTATTGGCTGGTTTGTGTCATACTTCTGTTTTCACTTTAGAGCCCTTTAGAGTTATAGGGCTATATTATAATTTCAGAGCCCCGCTCTCCATTGTTATTCATTTGTCAGATATCAGTAAGATTTATAAGGTGTAAGCAGGCTGCGACAGTTTGTTGAAAATATAATTCAACTTTTCATGACCTCTGTCTTTTAACTGATTTAAATGCGGAAACTGGGGTAGATCATCAGAATTTTGTATGACTTGACTTGTGACTTGCTTGACTTATAGCAGGGACTCGACTTGCTTAATTCTCACCACAGTAATATGGGACTTGCTTGAGACTTGAAGGTTAAGACTTGAGACTTGCTTGTGACTTGCACATGTGTGACTTACTCCCATCTCTGGTGTGTACAGCGGCAATGATTAAATAGCAGAGGGTGTGTGTGTGTGTGTTAGCTATGATTAAATCATGACCAGTTTGAAGGCTGCTTTATAAATGTCAGAATATGTAAGAGTCAGTTTTTCCACTCGGGGGTTCTTCTTGTCTGATGGCGCATTCATCTTCCTCAACAACACTGAGGCCGTGTGTATGTGTGTGTGTGTGTTTGACAGAGAGAGTGAGGGAGAAAGAATTATTGCAGAATGCAAATGTGTATTGCAGTCTTAAAAAACATACACAACTTATATAAAATGAACCCTGGTATGTTAAAGGGTCATTCCAACTAAAATGGCAAAAAACAAAAGGGAAAGAAACAAAACAGCTTAAGACCTTGGCAGATAAAACCTACCACTACTTAAAAACATGATTTTGCTTGTATGTCATTGCATGGGGTTATTATTCAATGCAAAAAGAAGTATCAGAGAGTCTCAGCAGTCACTGCTTCTTCTAAGAGCCAAATTATTCTCTTTATTTTTTAGATTCTTCTCATGTCTACTGTCCTCTGATTCTCATGGGTGCTGGTGAGAAAAAAATTTTTGACTGAACTTTTTTTACTGGTGTCCAGGTTAGCGCTGAAGGCACAAAGTCACCTGGGGGTGTCCGGGGGCATTTATATCACTTTAATATTAACATATGTGACTGCACACTGTCTCTTATTCTGACTGCACACTAACAATCACTAGTCTTATTGATACTCCTTATTGGTTCAGTTCTTTACTAAATAATTGCTTTTTAAAAAAAAAATCATTTAATTATTTTAAAAAAGAATAAATTCAGAACAGGATTAGAATTTATTTATATTTTAAATATAACTAAATGTTGTTTCTTTTAGCTTTTTTTTAACAATTCGCTACTAGACAAGCTAGCACACTGTGCTTATGACTATGCTTAACAGATAGCGGTGGTGGATGAGAGACTGCGGAGAAAGCAGATTGAAATATTGCTTTTGTACATGTTTATGCTTGTTGAACAGGTGTATTGATTAAGTATTGGCTTTTTACTCACAGAGGTTTTATTGCATTTACAGTAACGAGCGTGCAGCGAGCAGAGTGTGCTCTGCTGTTCGCTGACTGCGCTCAGTGTGTGTGTGTATGTGGAGGAGCTGCATTGTGAGAATAAATTGCACCAAAACGTTAAAAAGTACCGATAAAAGAACCAGTAACGTTGGAGCTTATCAATACTACGATCTTTAATAATTTAGCCCCAGGGCCTGTTTAATACCGGGTTTGAGTACCCAATGTCGTGGAAAAAGATCCTTCAGCTGGGCAAACAAGTCTTCAGGTCTTCCACAACATATTATTCCAATGGTCAAAAAATAATAAATCAAATAGTCAAAGAAAACACACTGAATCTGGCTGAGTTCAATACAGTAATAGATTTCAAGCATAACACAAGTAAATGGAGGCTGGTCCATGAAGCAGACACTGAATGACAATCCTGAAAGCACTTGCTTTTATACCCTGCTCAACTCCTCCTTCTCTAGAGCTTATTCTTATCTCATTTTCTAAGGCTCCTCTTTGTTTTCCAAATTCTAGGTGTTCTCCACCATTAGCTTCGGTTGTGATACAGTCGCTCCTCCCATAGTACATCATATATGACCTTCAATATGTTGCAGTATGTTGGCAATGATTTAAAACAGTCCCTTTTCAGACACCACATTTTTTCTGACTTGGATTTACTCTAAGATAATAATAAATGGCTCATGGCCTATAATGAATCACTGTTATATGACTGTCTTATGATTATTGACCTTTTAAATCACTGTTATAATGATTGACCTTTAAATGATTCATTGTCACACATTGTCATAAGACCATATACAAGAAAAAAATATCCCACACCACCACTACAGAGAAATAAATGCACATTAAATAAAATTGCCATTAGTGGTAATGTGCCTCAAGAAAAGGACAACAGAAAAGGGAAAGATAATTGGAATATCTGACTGAATCACCACTATGCCTTGACTGCTGCTTCTTTCTGTATTTCAGGTGTGTGCTCACTTGGGCACAATGAGTTTCAATCTTAAAGACCCCATGAAACCGGAAGCTAGGGAGGGACTTGTCACGGATATTGATGGGTGCTTATAGTAGCCAATAGCACTGAATGTGTGTTAGCCCCCCCCCATCTGTAAATAAATACTTTACCAATGCCAAGACTGATACCAAGTAATTAAAGGTGTGACTTTAGAATTTAGTTTACTACACAAATTCACTGTAATTGCTTGGATCAATAACAAACCTTTCACCACATGCCGGGGATCGTAGAAGTGCTGGATGTCTTTCCTCTGCTCATGCAGGTGCTTCCCAATATATGGGTGACGGTCTGTTACAATAGCACCTACCTACAGGCTCCTGAGAAAAACCTCCTTCTCCACACTACTGCCAACTGCATTAATGTGTAAACAAAAAGAATAAGTATTTGCAATTAAGTATGATTATAAATGCCCAGGTTAAATGTGGACAACTAAATGCCAAAGAAATGACTACAACTAATATGAAAATTACTTAATTCCTATTAAGCCAACCTGCACAAGTTGGATGTCCAATACCCTATTGTGATCAAGACTCATCATGGTCTATGAGCCATACTTAGCACTATGGCCTTTGGGGGCAGGAGAGAGAATGGAATTACTGCATTTGTGTGTCTCTAAGTAAATGGCAATACAGGAGTGGTATGAGTAGTTAAACTAACCTTGTGAATCTGCTCTCGTCCCCTCCAAAAGTAATGGGGTTTCCTGGGTTTTGCTAGGAAAATGGGTCATCTATGAGTTTTGCCTGCTCCATCTTCCACTGGATGGTGGGCTGGAGGAAGGCACTTTGGTGGAGGAAGTGTGTCCTTGGACAAGTAGACTGGAGCCGGAGTGATGACAGAACCTAAGTGAAACACAAGAAAAACGCTGTGACTATACCAACGTGTTGAAGTGTAGCTACACTGTAATCAGTTCCACAATAATGAAGCACAGATAAGTAGAAGCAATTAATTACATTAAGTGAAGCAGATAGTCCACTCTTAGACAATTGGTGGTGTCCAAACTTTTGCTTTGGGGTATTTTTCAATTTAGGGATGAGTTGACAACATCACATCATATTTTTACAACCCAAGCTGGTTGAAGAGAGATGACGACCAGCACCATGTTGTCTTCACTCAGTGAAAATCAACTACTGAACAAGGTGGAACTGTGCAGTAGTCTACATCATAGAGACACCAGAAGCCAGAGACCAAGCATAGCTATGGTGGCATTATGATGTTTAAGTATAAACTGACTTTTACACCTTAAACTTACCTTGTGGACTTAAATGAATGATGCACCATTGAAAGCCACCGCAGCTGAAAGCTGTAGGTTCCCAACTGGGATGTTTCCAATATATGGCTGGCTATGTACTTCCTTGTACTGTACAGTGGAGTACTGGCCATTTAAAGAACAAATTAACATATTAAAACAGAAATATGATAGATATATTCTTGATTTACATTATAAATTAAGCTACATATCTATTGTTAAAAGAAAATAGTTAAAATATCTAGTTGGTAGCTAGCAAATGTTAACTTTATTTGATGATACATTTACTCCTGGCGGCTTGACTTGGACACTCGCGTTTTTTTGCACCATTTCATACTGACATCCAACATCTCTGGTAGCTGGCTAAAAACATGTAAAGGACAAATTATTCCATATTTCATAACAAATGAACTTACATCAACTAATTAACCTATGAGTGAAAATTGGATTATTTACTTTTACGGGAGGAGACGTGCCAACAGTGTGCAATGAAGGGATTGCATTTTCTGACAATGAAAGGTAGCTAGCCATTCCTCTAGTGAAGAGGAATGGCTAGCTAGAGTTTATGGTAATTTATAATATCATAATATAGCTGACATGTTTTAGGGGACTGGTATCCTTTCTTTACTCTGCTGTGTTTTGTCCACCTCAGCCTGCTAATGTTGCTAAACTGCTTTCCTTTACAGCAGCCTACAGTGTGAGCATTTCGCTTACATATCCGAGTAAAAAATTAGAGTTTCCTAAGGTGAAATTATTGTTTGGGCGCACCAGAGCGAAAGTTCTGATGCTGAGGTTGGTAAAATACACAGATTTGCCAAACTCAGATCATTAGCAAACAGTAGCAGTGTACAAAACATCAACAGCCTCTCATTTTTAGCTGGTGCTGACTGTGGCTTTTGCCAGTTAAAGGACCGTTATTAGTTGCTAATTAATGTTCATTTAATGTGTAAGTACACTCTAACATTGTACAATTGCAAGAACTGTGAGTGTTTCAGGAGTTCCCACAACACCAACAGAGTGACGTGACTTCTCTCTAGCTGATCGTGTTGCATCAGTTTCAGGAGTCACATTCTCCAGTTAAACATTCGTTCGTATAATATCTTTAATTCAAATTAATCTATTCTGAAGGTCCTGTTCAAAACTATTAAATTAATTAAGTAGCATATGAAAGATAAGGTGTACCACATTTGGTAGGCTACACCTGGTGTTAATGGAATATACCTCATTCTCTCACTGGTACCTAATGCAGGGCTGTTTTTGGTGTGATTCCACACTAAGGGTCCGAGCCTGAAGCATGAAAAATAGCTCCAGATAAAGAAATTCATAGGATAGGACAGGAAGATAGGATGGCCAAAGGTAGAAGTTTTCCTGGGCTCAATACCACTAGTTTGTTCTATCCAAACAAAAAATAAGTGTATGAGATTGCCAGGTGGTGAGTTCAGAAAGTCCCCAGACAGTCCATTAATACTCCCATGCTAAAATAAGCTAATCGCCTGCTGGATTCCAGCTTCATATTTAGCGTACAGATGTGAGAGTGGCATCAATCTTCTCATCTAGTGTACAAAACTATTCCTCACATTGTGTCATATTGTTTGCCATTTCCTGTATTTTAAGCTTCAACCCACTCTCTTTAGCTACATGAAGAGATTAGAGCAGCCTGTCAGTCTTCAGAAGGATCAGACATTCAAAATACATAACACCAGTATTGCTGAACCACAGATATATCAGTGGCAACTTTCTAAACACTTCTCAAAGTGCAACCAGATACCAATTAGTGCCAAGGAATCTTTATTCAAGACAGCCCAAGAAAGAATCCCTTTAGGGTTTAAATCCCAATTTATATATTTACTTTTACATTTAGTATATATTTTTCTTTTCTTAATTAGTATCTGTTTCTTTTTCCAAATTCACTCCAGCCTTACTCACAATGTAAAACACAGCTCTGCCCTGTTTTATTTCTCGTAAGATTGATTAATGAAAGGTTCTGGCCATCTTTTAGTGTATAGCTGTAGTTTATAGTCAGTACATAATGAGTGAGTACAACATATAGGATAGCAATCTTTCTTAACTTAAAATAAGGAGATTAGAGGGAGGGGTCCAGCTTTTTACAGTTTTTAACATCTTATTTTCATTTCCTGCATACTTTATGTTTAGGTCTGGTGTATGGTGGTTAGATCACTCTTTAGGAGAATAAGCAGCAGGATGGAGACGGATACTTTAAGAAGCCGCAACTTTACTATTTACTCAACAGGTCCACAGTTACCCCACTTCCTTGTTCTTCCCTATCACATGAGGCTGAACTAGCCAATCAGATGCCAGAAGTACCCAGACTGTAGTAAATGAGAAGAAACTACTGACATAGCTTCAGATGATCACTGTAACTGTTTAAAGATGTTGATGGAAACATTTAAACATGAGGATATGTAAATAATAACCATATAAATGTAAATATATATAAATAGTTGACTGTCTGAGCATAAATATGTAAATTGTTAACTGTTTTAACATTGTTAATATATTTTGTAAATTAACTCAAATATTAATTAACTTCTGAACTTTACATTTATACTCATTAGTATCTAGGAACTTGTAACATTAATTTTCTTTTTGCTGTAGTGGCATGTTACTTAATGTATAGTTATTAGTCAGAATATGCAGTAGGTCAAAAAGAAAAGGAAAACAGAACAACCTAAAGCTGACTTGTAGACTTTGAAAATTGGCCTGTTTTACCGATTCACTTCATCCTAATTCATGAAACAATCACAAGCCAATTTCTTTCTTTCTTTCTTTCTTTCTTTCTCAGCTCTAGAGTAATTAATGAAAGGTCCTGATTAAGTTTAGCTGGAGCGTAGTAAAAAGGGAGGACAGGCGCAGAGCTCTGAGCTGCTTATTTCCATTAAACCTAAATCTACAACACTGCTCACCCTGCATTAAACGTATTGTCAAATCAACCGTTCTGCTGTGCTGGAGCCAAGTCTTAACACACACACACACACACACACACACACACACACACACTTTCCCTCCTAGACACGCACCATCAGACACAGATTAAGATTTGGACGGAAGTTGATAAATACGTATGGCCATTTTAAATTGTTCCTTTTACTGAATGACTAACCAGGTTGCTAATTTGGTGTGACATAATTAATTACAGCCAATTAGGTAAACAGATGGGACAAAGATTGTGGAGAGGAAATGAGAGCGAGGATCATTAACTTGTGTGGGCGGGTGGATCAGGCTTCACTATAGGGCCACCAAGTAGCCATGAAGAGACTTAGTTTAAACAGTATAAACAGATGAAGACAGAGAGAGATTAGGTTATACTGACACTAAGCAGCTGATATTGGCTTTAAAGTAATGATCTGCTACATTTGATAAATATTAATGTCTGCTTTGCAGCTCTCCACTGAGGATGTAAATCTCTCCATCAACATATAACCACTTCCTGCACTTTACGTTTCTTATAATATCCGTGTAAAGTTAAAGTGATGCATTTGAAAGAACATTCCAATTTATTACAGTTTGTGTCTTCAGCATGAAAGTTCTTTCTTGACTTTGGAAATAGTAGTTTGACAAAACAGTTCCAGCTCAAGGTTTAGCCCCTCCAGAGCTTCCAAATGAGACCGTGTGATGAGGTTGAATGCTTTGGAAGTGGCCAGTAAGTGGACCATGAGTTGGAATTGTTTTGTCAAATCAAGGTCTTATTTAATTAGTTTTGGACATCATTTCTACCTCATATGATAACATTGTACTCACCAAAGTAACTGCTGAGATCTGGGAACAAAGTGACATCACTAATGGAAAGAATAACGGGAAGAAACACAAGCAGTCTGACGATCACGCAGGGTTTAAACCTTTCCTTATTGCTTTCCAAACCTTTCACAATCACTACCAAAAAAATAAAAGCATTTTCTGATCCAACACCCTATTATTATCATTATCATTATCATTATCATTATTATTATAAAGGATAAGGCTGGTTTTAAGGCAATTTTCTATGTTTCTTATTGTCAACAAATCTCTCGTTCAGAGCCGAGCCGACTTAGTATTGTGCATGTATCCAAAGCCTGGTCTTATTTCTCTGTGCTGTAGACCTTTTGTCCAAAAACTATTAAAAACACGTCAGTGAGCCGCAGCGCTACACTAGCTGACATGTTCCTTCACACCTTAATAGTTTGATTACCATAGCTTGTTTAGAAAGATTACATTATACATTTCTCAAAGAACTTCAGTACAACGTCAAGAGGTTGTGTTATATACTGTAGTTCAACAAGCTAGTGAAGCTGTAAACAGAACCGCGTTCCTGCAGTACAAGGAAGCTCTCTCCTGAGAGTTACAATCTTACTGCTGTCTTTACTCTTTGGAGCTGTTTCTAAACAAGCTACAGTAACCACCATCTTCAAGGACGAAGGAACATGTCACCCAGTGCAGCTGGTGTGACTCATTGACGTGTTTTTAATAGTTTTCGGACAACAGATCTCTAAGGCACAGAGGAATAAGATATACCAGGCTTTGGATACACACACAATACTTGCTAGTAGGATGAGTTCGTTGTTGGTTTGGCTCTGTACATGAGATTTATTGGCAATAAGAAAAAATAGAAAATCACCAGCCTTATCTTTTAAGGTTAGGGTTAGGCACAAAAATGACTCGGTTGTGGTTAGAGAAAGATCATGCTTTGGTTTAAAATAACTGCTTGGTTACATTTGGGAAATGATTATATTGACGGCTAAAATTGTTGACTGTTGGTAGGAAAAGGAAAGTAAACACATCCTTTCCTTTGTTAAAATCTTCATTTTGTTGACTCATCTAACCACCCTAACCCACCCCACCCTTTGTAAATCTGTAATAACGTCACAATTCTTCCTCCTTTGCTCTCTTGAAAGTTAAATATACTTTGCTATTAGGCTTTTGCTGTGATGACTAATGCTGTTGTTTTCCTATGGAGGACAAGTTTAGCCAGATTATCTAAACAGATTTAGTTGTATTGTCATTATCAGGCACATGCACAGATAGACATCAAATGGGGCTTGAGCACCTGCCTGTCTGGCCTCCTAGAGAGAAAGTGCCCTTTTTTCTGGGGTGTTTTTTTAAATAAATAAATCAATTCCTGTTATTCCTGATACATCCAGCATGACACAACAATATACTCAGTACCTCATCTTGTTTCTGAGTGTAGCTGACAGAGAATTTATATTAGTATATGTTAATGTTAATAGTTTACCGCAAGGTAAAGTGACTGTAGGTGACAGAACTCAGTATTGTGGAACTAACGTTTGGGGGGACTATAATTGTCAAGGTTTGCATTTTTATCCCCCACAAGCTACAAGATAACAATGACATGATGCACTTAAGAAATACATTTTCCTGTAACAAGCAGCCAGTGAGGTGCATTCAGTGTAAGCTAAGTTAAACTGAGTTTCTAGTGCCAATTGATCTGCATTAACTATAGTCAGCAGTGATGTCACTGTGTTTGTGTTATTGTCAGACATTAAAGTATGTATGATAATATGTACAGTAAACATACATATTTCCTTTCTTCGTATTTTATGTGCTGTTTGCTCAACAGGTCAACATGTGTATAAAGACAGTAAATGCAGCTACATTTACATGAATGCTGAATGTTAACTGTTAACTAAATTTCATTATATATTTAGGCAAATAGTTAAGTTCAAGCACTTTTTTCAGTATTTTTCAACCAGTGTCTCATACACCTTATCTAAAGTTTATGTGTTGCTTTTTAGAATTGTGGCTTAAATGCATGATCTCTTTCAAGCCTCAGTATTATGATATGATGTGTGAATTATATTAAACCAATTTGTTGGCACATAGTAATAGTATCGTAGCCATACTCTTATTGCCCCTAATTACTGAAGCAATTATGCCTTCTATGGAGAGGTGGTAAGAGACGAATATGGAGGTGAGAGAGGCAGCCATGCAGCCAGAAGTGCATCTTTGTCAGCAGTATTAAGCTGAGCTTCTGCAGGATGCCAGTCAGAGGGCTACAGCAGGTAAGGGCTGGTTAACATGTGAGGAGAATTTACTGAAATACACTTAATTTCTTTGCATGTATCATTAATTAACTGTAATGTAGCAGTGTTTGAACCAACCACAGTCATGGGTTTGTTTTAAATAGACATTTTAATATCCTTTTAACAGTATTGCAAAAGTAGTCATTCCAACGCATATATGTATTTAATTATTTGGAAAAATCACCTTTTATTTTGGGCCCCTGTCCCTCTAACATCCTCTGCACACCCTGGTCATTATACAGTATAGGATTGCATAATGAAATGCAGTGTAAACAAAAGTGAGCACCCTAATAATCTAATAATATAATTTGGTGGATGTCTCTTCACTTGAAGTTTGACTAACGTGGTGGTTTGTTTACAACCTGTATGATCATCTGACAGCTTGTGGTTGTTCCCCCTTTGGACCTTTTATTAACCATGTCGCTGCATTCTGAGATCTCATTAATTATCTTGTTGAGCATATTGTCATTATAGCTTTCAAGACAAAGGCATGAGCTACATACAAAGTTGTGTTTCCTTTTAAGGATGTGGAGTTTGGTAGCAACATGTGCATATGACTTAGATGTTTTCAGAGCCCAGGTCTGTTTCTTTAATCAGTTGGGAACATAGACACATAGAACACATGCTTTTATCTCATTATTTTTAATGCTCTCACTTTGGTCCACTTCCACGCACAAATCAATGAAAACCAGTCATGCCTGGGTTTGAGGCATGTCACAGTCAAGTAGCACATTTCTCAGGGAAAATTGTCTCAAGACTGGCTGATCAGTCGTGCCAGCCAATATCTTTTTAGCAATGTTGCCACATTCCAAGATCTCAGCGAAAGCAATGTTATCATAACCAGTAGAAATGGCAGCCAAAACCATGATAGATACAAAGATACAAGCTGTACAAAACTGGAATTTCCCCTTAATGTTTCTGGTTAATTATGAGTTAAATGAGAGAAGAACTAGTTAGTTTGTTTGTTCAGTAATAGTCACTGTGGATGAACAGATGAAGCAAAGAACATCACACAGAAACACAAACCTCAAAAATCCAAGGAAAGTAGAGTATTGATTATTGATTGCTGTGCTGTTTGAAAATGTCATATATAAGCATTTTAAATTACTTAATTACAGGCTCTACCTGTCTTAACTCTGCCTTAGCCTTCATGTTCTGTACTGGACACAAAATCAACTTGAAAGAGACCAGAAAGTTTCAGGTTGTGATATATCTCAATACAAAGCAATATTGTCTGATCATTTGTTTTTGACCTGTTGGCTTAAGCAACAGGGGCTGAAAAGTTTTGAAAAACTGAAATCTCTGCATCAGCAAGTAATTGTTGAGTCACTGGTGCTGATCGATGACCCTCTCAACTCCTAATGATAAAAAGAAAAAGGCCTCCTGATGGTGGTGTGGACTGAAATTGCACAATAATCCTTCACAGAGTGAACATGCACACAAAAAGAGACAGACATGAGATGTAAAAATGAATGATTCCTGACAAGGTTAGTGCTGCTGCTGCTGTTGGACACCTTGTCTGGGGTTCTGCAGTCATAATGTCACCATAATTAAAGGATAAGTTCACAATTTTTCCAATCTGTCTTAAAACAACAGTCAGGTGCCCATAAGAACACTGAATGAGGTTTTCCCTTCAAATGTGCTTTCAATGTAAGTGATGGGAGCCAAAATCTACAATGTGTCCACACAGTCATTTTGTGCAAATGTACAGATTAATGTAGACATATCTTGTGAAGTTCATCAAAACATTCCTGTTTATATTTTTTATTCTAGTGGGTCTGCATCTCCTACCTGTGTGTGCACACCTACATAGCTACACTGCTTTTCCAAATGACAGAGGGTAGGCTGCATCAACTGAACCTCCCTGATAAACTTTTTTAATGCATTTGATGTGATCCTAATGTGATCTAATGGTTGTATCTTGTTCTGTGTCATATCAGTTCCATTCTGTGTCAGTCCTGCCAATATTTGTGATTGCTAACCACAGTTTTTAATTAAATTACATTAGGAGAAACTGGGCTACTGTTAGAGTGCTGAGTTCGTTGCCAAGCTAACTCAACAACCCTGCTGCATTTGCGGTCCTTTCATGTTAATTGTATCCGTTTTCTTCTTTCTGTCTGGGGAGCCAAGCAGACACACACACCACCAGCTGTTGATGTTTTTTGTTACTTTGTATATATTTTACCAGGTATGAAGATGTTTTTCTTTGCTTTTGAATCAATTTACTGTGTAATTTTAAAACTGGAAGAAGAAGTCTAGCTGGTGTGGTTGCTATGGTAACACAGTAGTGCTGCATGTTATGTAGTTTATAAGGTAATCAGACTTCAATATGGATCAATATTGCCATTTTCTGTTCTGTTCTAATTTTACAGTAATGAAATATGGGTCTTTTGGGTACTATTCTGCACTATGTGTTTAATTATAACTGATTAATTTTTATGACAGCATCAATATTGCAATGTCATGTTGCTATTCATAGTCATGGTTACTAGGTTTTGAGATTTATGCTGCTACAGTCTATGAAACTGAATTGTATCCAATAGTTGTTATTTAATTTGTAAATGTAACTTGGCAAGAAAGAAAAAAAACTTTTTCCAACTCACACAGAGGAGAGCCAAGCAGACACACCGCCAGCTGATGTTTTTGTTACTTTGTATATATATGACCAGATCACCACTATAGACCTGAGACCCAGTGCTGCCTCCTGCCTCTTAACTGATAACGCCAAGAACACAACGCAGAACATCAGCAGTCTGAGTTAATCATATCAAGTGGATATCTGACACATTTACAGTCTTTTTAGCATCAAATTCCCTCTTTGTGTTTCCCTGTTGAGCTGTGATGGAAGTATAGTAACAAAAAGAGGGACTTTGGCACTAAAAAGACTGTAACATTGAAAGATATCTACTTGATTTGACTCATTTAGATGCTGAAGTTTCATATTAGCTTCAGATACTTTTAAATGCATTTTTGCACAAAATGACTGTGTGGACACTGTGGATTTCGGCCGCCATCACTTACATTGTGCAAGTGCATTATGAAGGGATCTTGTAATGGTCAGTATGAACAGGAGGAATCATTACAGCAAGAAAAAACATGTTTCAGTGTTCATTTGGGCTCCTGACTGTTGTTTTAAGATATACTTACTTCAAAACTTGGACTTGTGTGTTACAGCACACAGTCTCCAGGAACAGGAGCCCCTGTAGGCTGGAGAGGTGTCCAAACAAACCAACAAAAAACATCCACAGACACTTTTATAACCACTCCTGCAGTCATATTTAATTTAAGAAAAAAGCAACAAATAATCACTAAAAAGAAAAGTAGAATTGAGAGCAAGAGTAAAACTTTAAACCCCCGAAGTCAACAATTCACTCCAGTAAAGAATTACGGAAAGAAATAATAAAATAAAGAGGGAGACGGTGAGGGTGACAGAAGAATGTGACTAAAAGTGTGATTAATGACATGAGACAGGAACTTCAATGAAAAAATAAAACCAGCTGAAAACATCTTGATGCTGATAAATCCAGACAAACCAATGACTAAAATATCATATGTCCCTGCTTTCCAAAATCAGTCCTGGCGCCTTTTTCATCCCATTGCTGTTCCACATGCTGACTGAAGCTTTGCATGATTCCAATGCACCAGAGAGTCCATGTTACCAGGCTGATGCATAATCAATAGGACAAGCACTCTCCAAATAGGGTTTTAACTTTTATTGAGCTCGCTGAAGAATGAGTGCCTCACTCTGTGTACATGCAATGCTCCACTCTCTCAGACCTAACCGCATTTTGTCTGAGATTCAGGCTTTTTTTTTTGTTTTTGTGCTGACTTGTGATGAAAACGGTGGGTAAGAGAGTGTAACCTGCCTGAATTGATACATGACAGTGGTCTTGAAACAGAAATCAATCTGCTGTGGCTCTAAAACTAAAACAGGCATCCTCAAGGAGAAATGATGAAAGATGCTGATTAAAAATGTGCCAGAGAATGTTGTTGTTTCCTTTCTCTCTCATTTATTCTTTGGTGAAAATGCAGCATCCATCATTTTGTAGCTCTGATCCTGCCCTCATTTAATTTAGACATTAAAAAAGGCCTCGCTGCAATTGCTGACTGTCACATTTGATAAATAACAGGCTGCGGTATACTGGAGGGGAGCACATGTTCAAGGAACAAACCTCATTGCTATCACTATGCTACTAATACTAGGTTGTTACCTTTTAAATGGACATTAAGCAATATCCAAGCTTTATGGACCCAAAATGGAAACCTGATGTTCAGACTAAATGGCTATTTTGTCACTACTCCATTATTCACTGACTCTCGTGAGCCTTTTTCTGTGTGACTCATCCCCATCATCCCAGCGTACAGTCAACATAAGGTTAAGCTAGTTTCAAGAGAACTGCAGCTTGTGAGAATATTATTGAACACAAATTAAAATCAGCATACATTTCTGTGGCCTACAGACATGGTGGATGATCTTGCATGCATGGGAGCCACAGCAGCAAGCGGTGTTGGCATGAATGTATCAGCAGAGTAGTCAGTGGCTGAATCCAAATGTCCAGACTTTTCCAAGTTAACAGGTGCAGGTTTTTTCACACACAGAGAATATGCACATAGGCCTAATAATTTGTATTTGTTTGTTATAATCTGCAGTTAGTCCAATTATTCAGTCTCAGAGCACTAGCATGAAATGGTTATGACAGAGACTTTGAAAAAAACCCCAAAACATGAATGTAATGCTTCTGTCCGACCTCCACAGTCTGGGTGTGAAAGTGCTGTGTGGAGTTAATTGAAACCTGCAGGAATTAATTGCTAGCTTATGATTAAAATCACTGAACACCCTCACTTCTTGCATCGCAATCAAAAGAAATGCATCATTTCATACAAATCTGAAACACATACTGCTGTAAAAGTGGGATTTCAGCCAGGAAATGTAACACAAGAGTCAGATCCCTCGGCCTTTAGCGGTCCATGGTCGGCCCTTTGTCAGCATGCCGCTCAGAATGCGATCGAAACATGAGAGTGAAATTGATTTCATGGAGCAGAGGCTTGTGGCTTTTTCCAAAGTTGAGGTTCACTGTTAGAGCAGCTTATAACAGCACAGAACAGAAAAGATGTTTGTTTAAACTGGACTAATTTGAGTTGAAAAGTTTTGAAGATTTTAACCTTTATGTTAACAGCATTTGCTGACTATATTTCCAACATATAAACGGCTCAACAGGCTCTCCTGCTCAGATTTCTTGGCAAAAGTACTTAAAAAGTGAAATCCTTCATCTCCATTAGCGTTTTTTGCTGCTTTACAAGTGAGGTGCTGCCACATTAATGGCAGCTTGTCTACTTCCAGCTACAACTCAGATTCATCTAAAGGTCCCAGTCATCTCATGCCAGTTGCTTTCTCACCAAACAAAATAATAGAGCGAGGTTTTAAAGTTCATTAGCAGAAATTTAAATCTGATTTCTTTTTTTTCCTGTGTGCTCTCTTTATTTTTAATATGATTACTACATATATTTGATGACCAAGCTTCTTCTCATACTTCTCTGGTGTTCACAGTAAGCTTTCAGCATCTGCCTCATTACAGCCAGTGTTTTGTAGTCTTTCATTAAATTGCATTCTCAGAATGAACTGCACTGAAATTGTCATGGGAGAGGATTTTCAGTGTAAGTGTGGATATTTTACCAATTCTAAATTCATAGGTTCGTAGATTTTCTCCCTGGCATGTACGCTTTTAAATGTGGCTTAGATCAATTGATTTAAACAGATTTTGGGTCTCTTTATCAATTGAGATGTCAAGCGGTTCATCAGCTCCGCATGTAATCCCGCTGTGCCTGTTTCAATTAGTAAAAAATCAGAGTGAGCACTTCACACTTAATAGGGAGGCTCTAGCTAAAAACTCCACATTATCACTCACTTTGCTTCCACTCCAACTGGAATTACAAATGGGGAACTCTGGTGAGGCTTGTGACAAGCTTGCAAGAAACCCTACCCTGGAATGACTGCCCTGCATGTCTACATGGTTTCTTGATGTATTTTTGCTCTCTGAATCATAATATCAGTTGTTCACAGCCTGGGCTTCTACTAGCCATAACCACATAAGGAACATTTTAATTGCAGTGTCACAATGTTTGTAAAAATGTGAAATCTGTTTGAAAATGTGTGACTGCACTGTATAGTGTAGCTAATTAGAGCAGAGCAGGAGGTAATAAACCACAGTGCTAAAAATTGGAAAGGTCGTTTTGTTTTAATGTAACAGTAAAGCTCTTACCTAGCGCGCCACTTTCACCATGGCCGCCATTGTCTACTAATGTTGGATATGTAAGAAGTTACTGCTGTAATAATAATGCAGACAGAAGAATAATTAAACAGCTTCCACTGAAAGAAAAATTACAAGTCTACGTTGGACTGCAGAAAGCTGCAGTTCTTCAGGGCCAGAAGAACTGTAGCTTTCTGCAGTAGATTGGTTCGGTTTTGCTGTCACATGCTTCAAATGTGCTTAAGAGACTGAACGCCTTTTCACAAGCCTATCTACTTTAATCATACAGTAACTACCACTGTATGTTTCTGCAGCGGAGCAATATCCTGCTTCATCATGTATCTCCAAATCAGTCATGAATATACACACCTCTTCTTGTCCATTTGTCTGTCATTATTTTTACTGCGGTGAGCTTGTTTTATTACTACAGAGAGGCAGATTGCAAGGAAGTCATCCTTATTTTCCGAACCTATAGTGTTGTGGTCACCTACAGTGTGCTTAAACCCAGTGGGACCTGCACAGATCGCCATAGGAATCAGTTTCTTTAGCAGGGCAATATCCTGTATCTTCTCTATTTCTATCAGTTATATATCTCTGTCCATTCAGCTGCTGTTGTACGTTAAAAGATGGCACCGGCGGATTCCCATCGGGGGTTGGTTAAATCAACAAAAACACACTTTCAAATCTAAGCTTGAAAAACCATACACATGCACATACAAAGACACAACAGCTACTCTCAGTTCTCAGACGTACAGAGCAGGCAGACAGCAGCTTCATGAGGTGCAGACAGCACTGTTGTATGTGCAGCTAACAGTATGGGTGAGTACATGTGGGTGTATGTGTGAAAGAGGATGAGTGACAGCTAGAGGGAAACAGGCGGTAGGACTCGATAAAATCAGTCCTGGGCAGCTTGCTGTGGAGCAGTCAGACCTTCATATCAAATAAGCTCATTACTTTTCAAAATGGTTTAGATATGGAGGAAGGCTTGTATTTTTAGGAATCGAAGGGAATCTGGGTTAGGCCTGGGATTTTCATAATAGTGTATGAAAATTAGACCCTTAGGGCTTTCTTAGTAGCTCTTACAGGGATATATTACTGCATATCTTGTAGTGGGGATTAGCTTTTGTTAGAATCCATGCAGCCAGATGCTTATGGCTCTGACAGCTGCACTTAGATAATGGGAAACAATAGAGATTTTGAAAATGATACAGTCACAGACATGCTCAGATATAGCCTAATATGAATCAACAGCAAATATGCAAAGTCATTGTTAATGTTACATAGAAATCAGTGGAAAACACTTGAAATTTCCTTTTGAACACTTATCAGAGAACACTTGTCAAGATTATGTATCAGTGTGCAATGTCTTTTTGCAATTTTCCTAAGCATTTAATCGCGTTAAAATTTTGAGACAGATTAATTCAATTTAATAAGGATGTTAAGATTTCTTGCTGATAATGAATGATGCTGAAAGAATATGAAAGATTAAGCTAATGTTTTAAGAGTTTGGCTGTTTACCCCAATAGTCACCACCTTCTGACTAAAGGAACAGAAGGAACACAGCTGATTTGGTGCTATATGACCAGATATTTGTTAGTGTTCACCATACTCTGACAAAGTTACAAACCTTTTCCAGGAACTGAACAACCAGTAATGTGGGGCT
The DNA here is from genome assembly GCA_038419695.1 of Scomberomorus guttatus. NCBI lineage: Eukaryota > Metazoa > Chordata > Actinopteri > Scombriformes > Scombridae > Scomberomorus > Scomberomorus guttatus. The sequence continues at coordinate 28,521,307 of CM076452.1, forward strand.
TCACCAACCCCGATACTATACCCTAATACCAGACATCAAGACTGTGGTTATTGTTGATAAAGAAAGCAAAAAGCTAATTGCAAGTCTGTAACAGAACACAAACTCAGGTCTCTTACATCAAAATCAGGCACAAACTTTGCTAAAAAAAAAAGTCCAATTGGGAAGAAACACAAGCAAAAAATCAGGTTGTAAATAAGTGTCAGACAAACAATTTATACCCAAACTATCTGCTGCATCCAACAGTTTCCAGACTTACTCCCAGATTCAACTTTGACCAGTGCGTTACTTAAAGGCCGTCCACACTAAGAATGATAACTATAACAATAACTATAAATATATAGTTTTAAAAATCGGTGAGGCCGCAGCGTCCGGAGCAGAGAGTATGAAGTTAGCAGTATAGCTGTGAACAGTGCAGTGAGTGTACCGTTTAGGCTATTTGCCAGTGAATACATGCTACAATACATGCTCCTCAGGACACAAACCAAGTTCCCATGTCTTGTTTGTTTCTGCCGAAAACAAACACCGAGACCCAGGAAGAGCTGCAGAGGGAGGGCAGACGTCTCACACCGCTAGTCTGTGATTCTGCTGCAGACGGTCACAGAGCAGACACTTTCAGTTTATAATTATAGCATCCGTTGTCCATTTTATAAATTAGAGTTTTTTTATTTGATGCCATATAAATATGCTGGGATACTGGAATTCATGATCCTGCACCTCCAGTACAGGGAGTGAGTTTATGATCAATAATCAAAAGTCTGATGTTGTACAGATTAAACTCATAAGGAGTAAATTTAATCAATAAGGACCCCATAGAGCAATTTTTTTCTGACATGCAAATGTGAAATATAGCAAACCACATGACTAAAACTCATTTATCTTTATAGAACATCAGGCAACCTGCCAGACGAGGATGAGGAGGCAGATGAGGGACAGTCAGTGCAGACACCGCAGGGGCAGAAAAGGACAGAACCAGGGACATCTACACCCACCTCATGTTCCAAAAAGAGTGCTGCCACTGCCCCATCTAGCATTGACACTGCTATAATGGAGTACTTAGAAAGTAGGAAACAGCAGCAGGAGGATGACCTTGATACATTTTTTAAGTCGATGACTACCTCCATGCGGAAGATGCCAGAACACACCAGGGCTAAGCTTAAATTTAAAGTCCACGAGCTGCTCCATAGGGCTGAAATGGAGACCATGTATCAGATGCATTCATCTTCTCAGGCAGTTGTCTGGGACAGTAGCATGGAGTACTGTCTTCTCTCTTAGGGTATATGACTGTAATAACTGTATAATGACTATATAAAATAATAAGCTTGTACATTGAATTTGCATTTATTTATTTGATAGGGACGATGCAATTTAACATAGTTCTAATACAGAGCATGAAACTGATGTGCTGCACAGAGAGTTTATGGCTATTGCTAATTTTCAACTCTCCCTAGTTGGGCTTTACATGTACAGTGTAATTAAAATATACAGCTTTCATTATCATAAAACCACGATACACTACAGATAGTTTTCATAAATGTTCTTAGTGTTTCTTTAACAGACTAAATGAAGAGCCAAGAAAATCATTTTCTAATAATAATAGTAACAGTAAATTAAGGTGATAAGCAGCCTGTTACAATGTAGTTAAATAATTTGCATTACTACAAATGTAAATATTAAGATGTTCCAAATTTAATTACGTTTCTAAATAAGATGAACAAATAAACCATTCAGTGAATTCACTCTACTGAGCCACTCCAAAGCAGGCTGCCATGGGACTGCTCAGGAAGTGGACATGAAATAGTCTTGTAGGCCAACTGCTCCACTTGCTCAAGGGACTGCCACACTCTCTGGTGCCTGGTGTTGAGTTGCTGGTTGGAGGTTTTAATGATAAAATTGTGTAAGACACAAGTGGCCTTTATCACTTTATCCAGAGTTTGATGACCACATGCTTCCCATCCAAGGCACCAACGCAGTTGGGGAATTGTCATCTTTGCTGGAATCCAGCTGCAACTTCCAGCCAATCATTCTCTGTTGGACTAGGCATGTACAGAGGCTTCAACTTTGCCCATATGGTGCCACACACCTCAGGCATTATTTCTACTACTGTAGACTTTCCAATTTGATAGTTCAAGTATATCATTTTGAATGAGTCCCCTGTATGAGGACTACATGCAAAACCATTACAGAGTATGTCTAAAAAAATCATTACACACATATAACTAATAAGGCAAGCCCAACAACAATGGTTGCTTTACAAATACACATAGAATATTAAAAATAGTGTCTATATTTCTCCTTGCCGCTCTCCATGTCTCTGGTGCTGAAAGACTCTGTGATGCACAGCTGTGAGTCTTTCAGCACCACAGCTGAATGATAGAGTGCCAGGTGAGGTGATCTGATGAAATAGCACATTGAGACAATGTATTGCAATGCATTAGAAATTATGGTTGTTTTTGTTGTTCTGTTGTTTTTTCAGAAACAGAAATTAAAGAAATGAAGACAGAATATTGATTTGATTTTCATTTCAAAATCCACAAACGAAAAGGCATTTTTTGTTTTCCTGGTCAGAAACAGCAGATACAACATTTATAAAGGACTTGATTTTCTGTCTGGCCTTTGAAAAACAGAAATTAAAATAGTTAACTGATGTGTGAACCGTAGCACTCAGGAATACAAAAGTGTATTTATTCCACACAGGAAGGTGAATTAGTAAAATGGTCTTTGAACATATTTTTTTATCAGCAATAAAGTGTACTACTATCTATTGATGTAGGGCATATGTGCAATATCTTGATATGAAACATTATGGCTTTTATTGGGGGGAATGTGCAATATCTTGGCATAGGGCATCATGTAATACTCTTGGTGGGTATGTATATGGATGGGTGTGTGATACTGCATGTTAACTGTAGTTTGATTGTATATGTATATGAATATATTGTGTGTATATGGAGAGGCTGTGTGTTGCTACGTTCTCTCAATGCCCAAGATAAATTTCTCCCAAGGGAGACAATAAAGGCTAATCTGTCTATCTACTTATTAAAACAAACAGCATCTCTCTCCTGGCCTCCATGGTGCTGAAAGATGCACAGCACCACAGCTGTGCTGCACAGCAGCGGCTACTTTTTAACTGTTTTCTTATTCTTATTATTCATATTCTTGTTAATAAAAATAATTATAAGTAAAACCTAAATCAAGTGCTTTATAAATGTTGTGGCCTATGTGCCATTTCTGACCATGAAAACTATTTTTTTTATTTTTTTCATGTTGGTGCCCCCCAGCACAGAAAATTGGCTGGTGCCCCTGGGCACTCACCCGATGCGATATATGGATAATCTGGCCCAGGTTGCCCCCTTTAAGAAGTTAAAGGCTAGCCTGTGTAACACTTTTTAAATGGTCTATTCAATCAGTCTTGGCTATTGTGGTAAGCCATACAACTTATTAAACGCGTATATAACATAATATTAGGCTGCAAATTACACATAAAAAAACATCATTTTACCTGAGACATACTGCCAAATGGGCTTTGGTACTGATGGGGTCTCTGAAGTTCATTTGGTTCTTACTGATGTCCACTGACAATCGCCAGGACACCATCAAATTGATGTTGACTCATATGAAAGTATGAATAAAATTTGTCTTCAAAAGACCACAGCTCTCATAAAAGAGTGTCCTAACTCCTCTCGTCTTTGAAGAATTTTGTGAACAGCAGTAATAGATTGTCAATATGCATTTTATCCATCAATATCCATCAATATCCTTTTTCCTAAGCCGCTGTCACAGCTGGAGCTTGGCGCCACTGGCAGCACGTTATCGTTCATAGTGTGGATACTCACATCATTATCGTTATAATTATTATTCTTGGTGTGAACAGCCCTTATTGTACTGTTGTGCACACAGTTTTCCATTGCAATTCTGGATTATAATCAATACTTTGGGTGTTACTTTTTAGTTTTACCTCAAAATAAAATGTTTTTGATAATGTGGTGAAATGACTGACTTGTTTATAACCTGATTGATAATCTGCAATTTTTTCTTGCCCCACTGGAATTTGATTTAGTAATGTCATTGTGTTCTGAGATCCCAGAAGTTACCATGGTGAGTACAGTCTTGTCACAACCAATATAATGTCAAAAGCTAACCCGCGTTGTAATAAACTATAATTTTCCATGAAAGTATTTACACATCTCTTTGTTAATAATACTCTAACTTGTCAAACATTCATATCGCCCATTCATTCATTTCCAAATTATGATTTTGATGGTAGTTTATTCCACTGGTGCTTACATGAGGTATTTTTAGTACAAGTAAACTAGTATTTCCAACTGCAGTCAGGCTCCATGTAAAGCCAGCAGCCCAAGTAGTCACAGGCTGGGTGGGCTCTGCAGACCTCTTGCCAACACTTGTGAACATACTTGTAGGAGAACCAGTTGATCTTTGTGTTTCATGCAATTTCCACAAGAGTCCAGAGAAAGTCTGGGCTCAATCAACAATAATGATGTATATTCAGCTTCTTCTGAAAATACCTTCAGGTAACCTGAGGACCCTTCCTTCACATTAAAGCGTCAGTTTTGACTCTTCACAGAACCATCTCCTCACCTCCAAACTCTTCCCAAACTGTGTGGGACAATCCCAAGTGAAATTTACAACACTAAGAACTTTCACACTCATTATCAACTCAGGTTTCAGAGGATAATGATCAAAGGATACTTTCTTTGGACAAATACAGAGAGACTGTTTATCATAGTGAAACCTCATCAATTTGTTTGATGAGTTGGGACAACTCTAACTATGTTTTATGTTCTCTCCACATCTTCTAATGTCATACATACACACACACTCGCATTCCAAAGCACATCCTCCCCTGTTGCTTTCACCCTGGTGTGTTTTCAGATAAGGATAGCCAGACCTGTGTCGTAAATCCAGTTAAGTCTCAGCTTGAATTTCTGTGTTCCTTAAAGCCAGAAGTTAAATTCAATGTTTCATAAGTTCATAACCATCTTTTCATCCACACATTATTAGCCACAAAGTAATGCCGGTCAAACCAGTCCAACTCTGAACTTTCTATGACCATTAATAGATGAGATACAGATATCTAGGTTTAATTACAGTGAACAACTTTCCTCCACCAAAAGTCTGATGTATAATGATTTCTTATTGTGATGTTTTAAATTGATATTAAACTCTATATAACTCAGTAATATTGGTAGTTATCAAGTATGTAGTTAATATGAGAAGTAAGTTTATTAAGTAACTATAGTATGTTTAATTAAGCTGCACTGTTGATTGTTAACTTTTGTGATAATGTGTGCCTCTGAACATTTGAGAAACATATCATACATATGCAATTCATGCTTAAATGTGGATGATAATGGTGAAATGTTTTTAGTTGTAATTTTATCAACTTAGAGAAGATCACATGTTTATCTTAGACAAAGGATTTTCCGTCTTGCGCGGGAGAACATATATCTCCACCTACACACGCCCACCTTCCAGCACCAGCTTTGTCCCTCTTTGTGACGGTGAACCCTGTGGTGATTCTGAGAATTCTGAGAATCACCTGAAGAAATCGTCACTACAATAATACATTTGCTCAGAGACTCCACCGGGAAACCCTACTGGCAAACCGGCTGCAGAACAGCTGATTGTCCGATCTGGGAATTCTCCGCTACAGACGACCACTGAGTCATCTCAGGACAATGCTACACACAAGTAGGCTAAACAACGTTACTCCTGTTCTCCATCTACCTCATGATTAAGAGTTAGTGTCGTTTAAATTGAACTCTCTAGTTAATTTCTTAGAGAAGTGATCAGTTAAATTATCTCAACCTTAACTAATACTCCGTAATTACGTATCATTAACATTTCACCATCATTCATTCATAACTCCTAATACGCCATTTAGAACATTTATTCTGGTTGATTATTCATATCTTGTTTACATTGACGTCTCATTTATTCACTGTTCAATATTTAGTTCAATAAATATATATTTATTAGCATGTCGTCTGTGGCTTCAATTTAAAGCAGAGAATTAGATCACTGCATCGTAACACATTACTTCAGATTTGAGATTGATAAAGTTGTTTCTGTGTTTCTTCCCGGCACAGTTAAAATTAGACTAATAATGGGAAGTGGTGCCCCTAATCAAACGAGGATTTCATATTAATAAAGGTGATGTTCCTACACACTGTATATATCCAGTATGTTGGGAAGCCAATGATATCACATACGCTAGTTCTGAGTCACTAGTTTCCAACTGTGCTCTAAAAGCAACATCTCATGTCAAATTACCTTGAGTAGGACTCAACTGTCTCATTTTACACAGCGAGAAACTAAGTTCAGAATAGACACAGCATGAAGGTATTTGGCACAGGTGTGGAACGGTTTAAGAACACCATTTGCAACACGTATAACATATACAACAAATACATCAAATGATAACCACTATTTAAACTTCTTTCACACAGCTCAAGTAATCCATTCTCATAAATGAGCAGAAGGACAGAACCTGGCCATAAGTTCTCTTTAATAATCTAAGTCACAGCAGCTGAAGCCAAGATGTCTTATTCTGGCCAGCTGGCTGCATATTCTGAGCAGGGTCAGACAACTTTAAAATGCTGTGACCTGCAGGAGGCTGTTCAGCTGAGGAGGAGAGAGGAGAGGGAAGAGATAAGAAGGCAGGCAAATCTCATTTGCTTTTCAAATCTGATGTTTCCGGCTGACTTCAAGTAGTCAGATCTGATTTGTGTGTTTAGACACGCAAAATGTTTCTAACGGCCTTTTCACGCCTAAAAGTCCAAACCAGGGTTCATGTTTTTGTTACATTGTATACATTCGATCCGGTTAGTTTTGGTTTCACATTGCAATTATGCGAGTGCACTAAAGAACTTTACATGACATACCTATGTCCTATCATCATCACCAACATGGGCTGTATCTCCCTACACTTGACAGTGATTGGATTGTAGATGGGCGTGTGTCTGACGCTGGCGTGTTGTCAATTCGGCCTTATATTGCTATTTGCTATTTGAATTAATTAGTATAGTGGCATTTCATTGCCACTATACTAATATTATTATGGCATTACTTTTATCTTCAGGTGGCATTGCTCTCCCGTCCTCTCATATCCTCTCTCTCTCATCCTCTCTGAAAATATTAAAAATGGAAAATTATCTCCCCAGACATGTATTAAGACGTATAAATATACTCTGTGTTGAACGATGTGTGTCTGATATGGTTTTTCCACAAAAAAGCATAATTACAACGTTAAAATCCTTAAAATGGCTTCTGCTCCTTCTCCCTCATTAAAAATTCAAGAATCTATGAATACGCAAATATATTTCACTTCAAAAGTTTAACTGCTGGACACAAGATGTCTCCTACTTCACTGTAAAGTCCATTCACAGTGTTTGTGCACTGGAGGTTTCCACATCACACTTGTGTAAGTTGCATACTGGACCACAATTGGCTCTAAACTAGTTGTGATGTCACAAATCCTGCTCATAGGCCCAGCTGTTAAAATCAGATTTTCAATGAGCTCAGAGAAACTTTCCACCTTTAGCAGATGAATGTGAAAACAGCCTTCCAGTGTCAAACTCTGCACAGACATCATTCTGCACAGTGAAGTTCAAACATCCAACTGTAGGAACAACAAGAAAAACAATATTTTTGCCTTTTTTTAGAGCATGTTGCGTGACAACTGATAATTACTAATTATTAGCCTGACACTGGTGGTCTAATTCTAATCTGAAAAAAACAAACAAAAACACAATAGGAAAGTTTTAGACACTCAAAAAGTTGGATTCAAGCTGTCTGAAGACAGCTGAAGAGACTGATACAAAGAGCAGAGTGAGAGGGACACAAAGGGAAATCAGACAAAGAAAGACCCAGACGAGAGTAAGAGGGAGCATGGGGAAGACTGACAGAGACGTGGAAAGACGTCCTCCTGTTAGAGTTTTATTCTCAGCTGAAAGTGGGTCACAAAGGGCCGGAGGTTAAAACTGTGACAATAGCACTCTGCTTGCTTCTGTAAGACCTGTTCTTTCTTAGCAGAGAAAGATATTTTGCGAAATTGATTTCCAAGAGAAAGTGAGAGTCAAGAAGAGAGAAAGTAGAACACAGAGAGGAAAGTGCAAGAGAAAATGCTGGAGAGAAGAGGTGGAGAAAGAAAGTATCAGAGTAAAAAGTGTGCAGACATTATGTAAATGAAATAGTTTCACTTTGTGAAATAAATCGAATAAATTATGCTTTGCCTAACCCCCAGGCACTCTGTTACATTCCTCCGTTTTTCTCTCTGGAATTATTAAGTATGTTTATATAACATTCCCTTTGTGCGGATGCGGGTCAAATAAGCCTGCTGAAGCAGCTTTTCAACACCTGAAAATTTTCTTCTTTGAAACATGATATTATTGAGGAAAGTAATCATATGCAGTAAAGAAAATGACCCTTGAGGTAATGCACTTTAAATTAAAAGCCTATTTTCTATAGAGCGCTCATTACCTGTGAAATAATTGAACTGAGAGGCAGGAAGGGATCAAAACACACTACAGCAATAATATACAGTAGGTTCCACACAGGCTGCAGGAGATTTCTCAGGAAATGAAAACAACGTGTGACAAAGTGATGATAAAGTGACACTTGGATTGCTTTTACTTGGAGAGTTTGAGCTTGAAGGTCAGAGGTCATGGTCAAACACAGAAGGACAACCCTGGAGCTGAAAGGAATTCAGTGTCTTATGTCGTTATCAGACTCCCCAACATTGTATGTTGAGCATAAAAGTTCATCCTTTATACTGGGGAAACTTTTTATCTTAGCAGACACCATCCACTGAGACTCTGAAATGTGGTTGAAAGCTCTGGAAAAAGCTAGTAAGTAGACAATTTAGTATGTTTTTCAACATGGTTACAATTAGGTGATCATGGTGCCTTAAATCTCTTTCTTGACCTGGTTATGGAGTTATGCCATTGAAAGCATCATGGAGCACATAGTAGACACTGCAAAAGCTTCTGACTTGCCAGTCTTTCCATCAGACTGTTGAGAGGTGTTCCAGATACACAATCTGTCATCTGCTGTCTGTATGACAGGAGTTAAAACCAGGACAGGAGTTGTTGTGCCCAACTTTCATTTGCATTTCCGACGGCCCAAATCAATTGGATGAGGCCTTGGTCAAGCTGACATAATTTTCTTTTTAATAGGTTTAACACTGTAATGATCTCATTATACCCTTTTTAACTTTTTTCTTTGAATTTCTTATTTCTTTTGGGCAAGTTTTTTTTTTTTTTTCAACAGACAAATTAAATTAAATTATGGGCCTCTGTGGTTGACAGGTCCATTTATGGTAAAAGTCCACTTTCAATAATCTGCATGATTTTTTCTCCAGTAAAGTGAAATTAAACTTTTATTTTTACAATTTCTTTTTCTTATTTCTTTTTATGGACAAAAACAATGTCCTGAAAAAAGGGATATAATATACATATATATATATATATATATATATATATATATATATATATATATATATATATATATATATATATATATAATATAAATGTGAACCATGTTTTTAAATTAAAAAAAAAAATTACCTAGTAATTAAAAAAATAATAATAATATTATCTGCAGTTCAGTCTTTGTAGAACCAACTCGGACTTGCTCATCATCAGCAAAATTAGCATTCATTTTTAGTCATGTCCACTCTCCTTTTAGCTCTGTTTTTGCTCTGGGAAATGTCTAAATGCTCCACTATGTTCACCAGCTAGTTGCTAACTGTGTCTGTTTGCTGTTGCTGAAAACAGTATTGTGAGAGCCAAAACTGTGAATTTGCAGGTCATAACACTAAAACAATAAGCTGAACTATTCTGAAACGTAGCAACCAGGAGAATACTGTTAAACTGAGAGCTTTGGGTTATAGGCCCTGCATGTTCCCTGTGCCCCACTTTGCTGTTAGTTTCTACAAATGGGATTTAAACCCTCAAATCCTGGTGTCGGACACACAGCCCTGTCCATGAGGCCTCAATTCTTGCCTGTGACATTTTGTAATACATTGTAAAATCAATTTGGATTGTTCCCAAACCTCAGCAATGTGCAGGTAACATCATCAGCTCTCAACAGAAGGAAAAAATGTAAATATGATACCTGCAGGTTATAGACAATATGAAATACTTGCTGAAAGTAGGATGGAGAAGTGTAATAAAAATAAATAAATCTGCATCTGGAATGTAAATGATTGTGTTTACCACGCATGAGTCTTTGTCCTGCTTGTTAGCCTTTGACAAATGTTGTGAGTGGTGAGTGGATGACATTCACAGCCTCAGGTGATCAATGACTGGCTTCCTCATTACCATCACAATGGACTATTATAGCTCACCACACACACACAAATATCTCAAATATAAACTCGCAAACACGTGAAACCTCTACACACACGCACACACACTCTAGCTGGGTGGCTACTGTAATTATACAAAGTGTAATCATTCATGGTGGCAAAGCCAGAGCTAAACCTGCCTCCAATTTATTGGAAAACAATTTTAATTAAGGTGATAAATATTTAAATTGCTTCTGGGAGATTTGTATTGTATTTTATTCTGTCTTCTGTCCCCGCTGTCTCCCTCCATCAGCTCTCTTTCCCCTCTAACTGCTCTTTTCCTCTTCCAATCTCTCTCATATGTCTTTCTTTACCCTGCGCCTATCTTCCCGTCTCTCCTCTGTCTTTCTTTCATGTCTTTCTGTCTCTCTCTGTCTTCTGGGGATGAGGATTACCTCTGCCAGCCGCAGCGCAGTATTTCCCTGGTGAAAAGTGACTCATTCAGTGCTTCAATTGGCCCACTCCTGTTGATTCAGATTTGAAGTCCCTTTCCAGACACTCGCCCTCCACCCCACCCCACCCCAGCACACACACTCGTTGGTGACGAGCCCTTCCTGGGCGCCCACCCAAACTCTCTCTGTGAGCTTGCAAGTACTGCATATGTCCTCCTGTGCGGGAGCATTAGAGAGAAAATTGCATTTGTGTCAAGAGGGATGATCCGTCTGAGGCCCTGTTGTTCCTCTTCCCATTCATGAAATACATCTCCATTGATTGCCAGTGTCTTTACTGTAAAGCCAATTGTGCTCACGCTCCAATGCTTCCAGTAATAAGCAAGAATGTGTCCCATTACGTGGCTGCTCAGACTGTAGATTCTCAAAAGGCTGGCTGCAGTTTTGAGATCAGGATGACAGATGAGATGGACTTTTTTAGCAAAGGCTGTAACGATGTTGCACTTCAACCCAGCCAGCCCTCTATACCCAGATCCAAGACCAAATCCTTAAATAACTTTTGATGCATACCCTATGAGAAAAGTTAACTTCTTATGTGACACACATAAAGATACTTAATGATCATGGTGCATGGTCTTAAAGCCAGATTCTGTTCTGATTTTTAAATAATATATCATTATTATATCTCTGTATGATGGAGTATAGTAAAACAGTACAACGTTAACGATGGTTGGAGACACTCCATATTCTGCTAGTGAGAATCAGGTTGTCAGGGCGCACTTGTTCTGGGTGACAATGCCAAGAAATGTAAAGAATATATCTGCATTCACATTATCTGGCAAGTTGATGACAGTTTACTTTGCTCGTTAACAGCCTCAAGGTGAAATGACCAACAACTCCTGCTACCTAAATGAAAAAGTAAGTATGATCATATATGGCCGTTACAAAAGCGACTCATATGAGCATTGTTGCATTTTGGGAAATACACATTTTATTGCATATAGATAGATGAGTAGATCTATATCACTGTTTCATTTCTGCATTAATTATGGCACTAGTGCTGGGAGTAAATTATTTTAGCTTAGCATAAAGTTGTTTTGTAAAGGAAACAAAAAGAGAGCAGCAGAATCACGAAATACAAGAAAGTGATAGCTCTTCATTAAGACCTTCTTTTTGTCTTTGGTGGATTTTTGTCAGTGTGCCAGCTTTTTTCTCTAGAAATAAAATTTAACTTATCCCCAAAATTGGGTTGTAGGCCTTCTCTGTCCCCCTCTACTCTTTAGAAGTAGAAACTTCATTGGAACAACACAAAGCGCCAGCTAAATCAAAGGTGAGCCTCAAATAAATGGCCTTGGATTTGGCATCTCAGTGCAGTCCTTCGTTGCCCTTGATAGCAGCAACCAGCTACTTAATGTAATGTGGATGCCACCCATTCCCTCATTTTACTTGTGCTATAACACAGTAGCTTCGCCACCTCCAAATCCAGTAACCGCTGCAATATTAGAGGGTATAACCATGTCAACACCCACCTCATCACTACAGTATATGAGAGAGACATGAGAAGTCTGTCTGTGTAAGAGCATCTGTTTCCAGTGATCTTGGTTGTCAGCCAGTTGGCTTATGCCAAAGTCTTAGCAGCTGAAGTAATATGGTGCATCCAAGTACCCTGAAGACTTCTCCTTTTGTTTGTTTGTAATTATGACAACAACAAAGTTCACACAACCACAAATTGTAAAATGCCCTATGAAATGTGTAACACGTTCTCAAAATAAATACATAGAATCAGACATTAATGACACACAGCGTACATTCTAAAGGGAGTAGCTGACACCCACCAAATTCAGGAAGTCGAGATAGATATATATATATATTCTATCTATCTATAGAATATATCTATCTATCTATTTAGAATATATATATATATGTGTGTGTGTGTGTGTGTGTGTGCGTGTGTGCATATATTCTGCTGTTCAGTGAGCTGTTTTGGATATAGATTTAAAGCACTTTGAGTGTGGAAATCCTGCAGCCACCACAGCTGCCTGGATTTCACCGTATTGTATTTCACTTCATTTTATCTTATTTTTATTGATGTTATGAAGTGGGTTATATTTTCCATCTTATGTTACGTTAATGTTTTTTTTTTTTGTTTAGTTTAGTTTTTTTCATGCTTTTATGTTCTTTTATGTTCTTTTCATGCAAAGCACTTGGTGCATGTCATTTCTTTTGTTGTAAAGCACTTTGAGCTGCATTTTGTGTATGAAAGGTGCTATATACAGTTATTATTATTATTATTATTATTATTATTATATGTGTGTGTGTGTGTGTGTGTGTGTGTGTGTGTGTGTGTGTGTGTCACAGTAGGTTCTGATGGTTCATGCACACCAGGCATTTTGCTTGTGTGTGTACAAGCTAAATCAAACTCATTGCTAACATCTCATTTAACCAGCTAACAGAGGTGACTTTTGCAGTTGTGCTTTTGTAGCACAATATTATGCTGCATCACAGGCTTCTGGCAATTGTGTGTGAGTGTGCGTGTGTAAGTGTGTGAAAGTGTGGGTGTGTGTGTGGGTGTGTTTATTTGCAGAAATTAATTCCCATTTTCATTTTCCCCTCGTAATAAACAATAATAAACTTTCATAATCCCCACTGCCCCAACCCATGTTCCAACTTCACAGCAACACTCACACACATGCGTGCATGCGCGCATACACATGCACCGTTGGAAACAAAATTTCCTAATTATCAGCAGTAACAATAACAACCTTCATATTAATAAATAAATAAATATACAGAGACCAATAAAACATCTTGATGACACCAAGCTTCTCTCGCTCTTAATCATTCACACAAACATAGACACAGACACACACACCTGAGGTTTCAATACACTCTGAGGATGAAGTGTGGGGTATAAAATGTAAACCCTGGGAAAATGTGGCTAACTTTGCCGTTTGGTGCTGGGCAGGTCATGTACAGTGGGTTCATCAGAGCTTTTAAAAAAAATAAGAACAGCTGCCTACAGCAGGAAAAGTTGCTGGCTAGTAAATGAGTGACAAATGCCAAAGCGCTGCATAGAGCTGAGGGGAACTGCAGAGTCAGGTTCTTTGTGGGTAAGTCTTACATTAAACATAGTCATTTTATCCATTTTCCATATAAAACTTTTGATCAGTGCAGCTGGCGAGTTAGCAGCTGTTCCACCACAAAATAGACACGATCCCTCTTGCACCTCAGCCTACCAACAACCAAAGTCAGAGAGAAACCTTGGACATGGAGGAGATTTGAAACCTCAAGGGATATGGAGGAAATTTAAGGGAGTGAAAGGTAAGAGATGTAAGAAGACATCAGCCCACTGGGTGCATAAACCGTAAGATTTGTACATCACACTGTGAGCAATAGTTTGCAGATAGTTATGAGACATGAGTCAATGGTACAAAGATGTCTTTTGTAATTCACTATGAAGTATTGTCCAGTTAGATCCTGAGCTAAGCTAACTAGTTGGCTAATGAGTTTACTAACTGACTGTTGATAAGCTTGTCAGCTCTGATAGCTTTATTTGCTTTCTTCAATAATTGGTGTGTAATGGTGAACATGACACAGACATGTTTGAAGACATATAAAAACATTCAGCTTTGACTAATAATTTGTGTCTGATGTTTTTTTTCCAAAAAAAAACTTCAATTACTTCCTTAAAATGACATCTACTCTTTCTTCCTTAAAAATGCTGAATCTATGAATATGCAAATATTGTTAATTTCAAAAATTGTTGTGATGTCACAAATCATTCTCATAGGTGCACGCCTTAAAATGAGATTGAAGGTGAGCACAGAGAAACTTCTCGCCCTTTAGCAGATGAATGTGAAAACAAACTGCACATACATCATTCTGCACAGAGAAGAGAACAACATCCAACTGAAGGAACAAGAAGAAAAACACATTTGACTGAAGGTAAACTTTAAGGAATTACAGCAGTCTAGGTGACAAGAGATAAAGGCGTTGGTAACTTTCTCCAGATTATGGTGAAACTGTATCAAACCACTAATTTGATTTGCTTTTCACAGCTGAGATCAGCTTTATAGAATAAAATAATCTATATCTGTGTGTGTGTGTGTGTGTGTGTGCAGCATTCATCTTAAACAGCCATCTGAAATGAAGTGTCAGTGCTTATCCAGCAGAATGGCCCAAATCTTTAGGGGGCTGGGTGACTCACTGCTGTGATGAATGGTGTCTCTAGGTGTGCATGTGCGTCTGAATGTGTGTGTGTGTGTGTGTCACAATACTGGTCTGCCTAAATGTTCAGCAACCACCTCTGACCTTTGATCTGGACTTTATTTCATATTTCATTTCATATAAGGGTTGTATAATGCCATAAAAACAAAATCCATGTCAATCCACTTGTGTAAAATGCATTTTTGTACACCACATGTAAGTGACAGTCTCCCCACATATTCACCCCCAGGTAATGTTATTCCACAAGAAAGACTTAGGATATGAAACTACATTATCTGGCCAACCCAGGTCTAAGAACTCTGTTTCCTTGATGTGGCTGAGCCACAGGGACACAAACACCAGAAATACTGCTGTTCCTGACATCAGATCAGTTTCCCCCATGGTTAACGTAGACTTTTCAAAGTATGTTACCATAGAAACCGCTCTGAGATCAGTTCTAATTGCAGGAAAGATAGCTGGAAATCATTAGGGTTAAATTCAGCTACAGCTACTACTACAGTTGTTAACATATTGGTGAGCATTCAGGAGGCAGTTTAACACATGCATGATGTGGCTGAACAAACAGCTGAATTCATAACAAACAGCTTGAAGCGCTGCATAACTCCGCTGACATCGAACACCAATCCAAAACCCTATTTCTAGAATATTAGCTATATTACCTGAAATAAACCAACATCTTTACTTTTTCTTAACATAGATCATCTAGATGCAGTGTAATTACTAGTTCAGCTGTGCTACATGTTTGATATTTTCAGTAGATATATCATTTTACAACCCTATTTACAACCCGACTTTGCAAACCAGAAGAACTACAACTGTGGTGCTGATTTTTATCAAGCTGCATGGCGCAACTCTAGGGAAATGTAGTTTTTAACATGTTTTTCCTAGAATTGGAAGTTGTAAATACTGAATTGAGAGAACACTGAGCAGTTTAAGGGGATGGTAAATACATTTGTGTAATCACATTTTAAATATCTAATTGTTAAATTGTGAAAAGTAATTTTAAGCATATTTTACTCATATTTGACAGGCACACCCAGTTGTTGACTATACTCACATGATAGCTGAGGTCAGGAGCTCTCTATAACAGTCGGTTCCATGTCTGAAGCCCCTTTTGTTGCTGAATTATAAGCCTTCAAACATGCACCAAGGTCAAGGTTCAAAGGTCAGTATTTCAAAGTAGGAGCCATGTAGAATCATCATACATGACATATGTTATTCTCCAGGTCGAGACCTTTCCAACGAATTATTTGGTTTAGTTCTATGACAAAGTTTTAATTGTCTCATTTCATGGACACAAGCCATCCAAGGCCTAGTTTCAGAGAGCACTTTGAAGGACCAGGATATAAAATTAAGCTTTTTGTTTGTTTGTTTGTTTCTTTTTTAGTGGAAATAGAGACCAAAATGAGTTACCTTCAGAGATTACAATACTGCTGACAATCTAGGACATTACTACAGGCTTGGAGGAAGCCCTGAGGTGCTTGGGTTAGGGTTAGCGCTGAAAAGACAGATCTTGCATTTCATGATGATGATTATTAATTACCTTGAAAAATTGTGTTCACTATTTCCAAAGAAACAATAAATAGTAGTACCAAAGCAAAGACAGTGTTGGAAAGGTCTCAGCCTGCAGAATAACATCACGTCAGTCTGAAGATTCTAAATGGCTCCTGCTTGAAATGGTGAACTTTGAACCTTGACCTCGCTGCATGTTTTTATAATTAATCAACAGAACGGGTTACAGACATGGAACCACCTGTTAATGCAAATCTTCAAAGCATGTTCAAGGAGTTTTATGTTAATTATTATGGCTTCCATAATAGCAAAATAATTGTCACCACGATGAAGGACACCACCAAAACACTCATCAGAAACTCTGCTCAGGAGGCAGTGTGTGTTTACTGTAGGTGTATATGGGCACCACAGGCAGACATTAGGAAGCTACACTGCAGGAAGCAAACCATTATAATGGCCATGTTAATTTGATTAAAATAAACAAAAGGGATCCAAAGCATAGAATATCATCGGACAAACATATACTGGGAATGTTATGACTTGTATATATAGGTGTGTAAGGCTGCCAGAGGTAGGTATTGGCTCATTTGATTCCATTGTTGATGGTACCCTAATATCTTATCATGGCCTCATCGAACCTTTCTTTTTAATATTAACTAAATTAACTGTGGTGTACACTAGCCCAGATGTTTCAATTTTCTGGGATAATTGGATTTAAAAAAAGATATCCTTTGAACATTAAAGAGTCATTTTATTTTACATAAACACATAACATCTATTGCATTTTCTTTGTAAAATATTACCTCTATTTTGCAGACTATTATTTGAAATACAATTCTATGCACAATGAGTACATACAGTACAGTATACAGTATGGCACATACAGTATTTGTTGTAAAACATTCATGGTTTTCCACTTGCTTTTTGTACTACATCATCATACCACTCATGTATGTAGCTGTAAAGTAACTTAGACAAGGGAAAAATATTTTCAATCATGAAAATGAAATACAAATAAGAATGTAATAACCATGTAATAACAAGATTGGTCACAACCTAGTATATGGCTGGACCATGTATGGTCAATATGTAAAATTATGGCCAATTTGTTACAGGGATAGTCAGTGGTAGTGTCTATGATGTGAATTCCTGGATATTAAATGTTCATCTGCAATTTTCTGTAGTGGTCCCTGTAATATTTGTTGTTAAAGTGTACTGAAGTAGCATCACATGACATGGTTAAGCTACATTTGAGTCAAAAAAAGGGTATAAATGCAGAACTTTTAACTCCCACAGATAGGAACAGATGAAAGAACAGGGGATGTCTATAAACATATGGTCTGGGCTGGGCTAACAGTCCGTCACCTGAGTGACTTTATATACACACCATGACGTATTTCAGAGCACACAAACACCTTAAACACACCTGTCACCTGCCCAGCACGTTTCTGTTAAACCGGAAACACCACAGCTACATCTTATTTTTATACAGTCTATGGGCTACACACAACAATGAGAATTTTGAGAACTGGAGATTCCAATGATTGTGTAACTAACAGTGTGTTTACATGCGCTTTAGTAATCTGGCTCTTTTCCACACATATGGCAGTTATCTGATTTCTGAATTTCCATGTAAACGAGAAACCAGGTTTCCATAATCAAGTTAAGGGACTAAGAGAAACTCAGTTAACACAGGTAGATTTCTGCTGGAGAAACTCGATCACTGGGCACTGGTGTTAACTTGTAGGAATCAATGAAAATGTTAATAAAGCATACTACTGTTTTTGATGTCCTCTGCAGTCTGAGCAATGAGTCCGTCCAGTCTGCCAAGTGTCTTTTGCAGGAGAGGCAATGGCGAGTCATCACTTTGACTAGGATGTCTTTTTCTTCCTCCAGTCGTCTGACAAGCATCACCTGGCCTCGCCTCTTCAATCCTAGGCCTACAACTGTTTCAACAGGAGAGTAGAACATGAGCAATGATGTGAAAAATACCAATTAGTTTAACCCAAATCAGGACTAGGGAACTCCAACTTCTCAACAAGTCACACAAACTTCACCACAAGTCAGACTGTGGCCTTACAAACTGTGCCATCGTAGCCATTTGCATGATAGTTACAAATTGTTAGCAGGAAAATTAGGTTTAACTTGTTAACAAGCTAGGTTTTATTATTTTCTCCCCATGGCAATTAGCCAGGCAACCCAGTAATTACATGGCTTTTCATGCTTTGTGGCTGCAGCAAGTACAACATCATGTAATTGCTATTTGCTGTTACCCACAGAAAAAAAAATATCATAGACGGTTGTTTAAACATCGCAATTTAAAGACAAAGAGAAAGAGAAAAGTTAAAGAGAAGAACAGAAGTCCATCAGGTTAAATAAAGACTACAGGTTAGAGGATGACAGTAAGAGGGCCACATTATATATAATAATATATAAAAATTGTGCAGGATACAATGAAAAAAATCCCTGGGAAAAAGAAATGCTTATGCCCCCTTCTACAAAGTCAGATATGGTGCACAACTGTGAAACCACTGGGCAAGACTCAGCAATACTCAGCAAAGACTCGCTAATCCCAACCCCCATATGTGTACGTCCCATAGAAATTGGACAGAGTAGAATCGGTATGGGCCTTTGGTTCACAGCCGCTGCGTTGGAAATCAAATACTATGCACTACATACTCAATATGTGTACTATAGTTACTTTTGTGTGAATAAGCAGTTGTATGTATCTTTTCGGACGCACTGAGCTGTAATTATCACGTCACTCTCCCTGTTGGAGACGTGTAACCACAGTAACCCGTGCCAACCATAAAGTCTGAACTAATTTAAAAAATGTATTATACCTAGCAAAGTGAAACCTTACATGAATTTAAGCATTACTGACGTTATGCCAGAGCTGCCTTGGTCACTGTCCGCCATTGTCTGTTGTTGTTATTGTTGTCGTCATTACTACTGCATTGCATTGTGGGATATTTATGCCGGCATAGTGTCCAGTGTTTTGCATACTGTAATATTAGTATGCAATACACGTACTATTGGTTTCATACTACGGTTTTGGACATACTGAAATGTCTCACATACTGTTTTAGCGTACTAAATAGCATGTTAGTATGGAGTTTCAGAGGCAGCCAGCAAGTTAATGTATTTCTGGGTTGTTCTCATTGCCAAGGCAACATATAGAGCATTCACTAATGTCACCGTGTAAGCACAAGCATTTGTTCAGGTCAGTAAAGGCATTCTTTTGGAATGTTGGTAACAGTGGCAGGTAGCAGTTAGCAGTTGACAGCTAGCTAGTTGTTTTGATTTAAAATATATCCAAAGATGACATTTCCTCTTCTTTTATTGGTGACTAATGCTGTTACCTTTTCTTTAGAATCCTTTCTGAAGGTTATTTTGTATAATCTCCAACTGTTTTAGGTCCAAGCTTGAGATATTCAGGAGCTCACTTTGGAGGAGCTACTCTCTCATACAACTCTTTTTTTTTTTTTTTTTTATTGAGACAAATTCCTTGTGAACTTGTGATTAGCAATCAAATGATTTTGACTATGAATCAAACAAAAACAAAAAATAATAATAGTAACGTAATGGCAACATCATTTTTGTCACCCTCTCTGTGTGCTTCCCAAGGAAGAATTAAGTTCTCAGAAAGACTGCAGGCTGCCTCCACATCAATCCTGTTTTTTTTTTTTTTTTTTTTTTTTTTTTTCTGCTGCCATGATGTTGTACTGATTTATTGCCTCTCTAAGTTTGGTCTTCAGTTCATTCATCCTTCTCCGCTTACAATGTCACTGATTTAGGAGAATTTTTGGGATGAGAGTATTTCACAAAGCGTCTTAGCACTAAAACCAGCTCCGACATCTGTAATTGTTAGGAGTAATGAAGAGGACTCCTAAGTCACTAAAACCAAATTAAATCAATTCTGACATGGCTGCAGCAGGTAATCTGCCTCGTAATCGGATCAACGTTCTTGAAACTTTCAACAATAACAAGCTTTTAAAGAGGTATTACCTTAATCACAGAGTATTATGATAATAGCAGAGCTAGTCAGGGATGCAGCACTGTTTCCCATTAATGTATCAAATTGTGAGGACCACAGTTTAATTTCTGCTGCCTCAGTTTCATGTTGCTGAGATAAAAAAAAAATGCTGTTATCATTTTAGCAGTCTTTAAAGTAATTAAAAACTCAGTTAGTTTCAGGTCTCCTTTTAAACATCTGGCAGGGGACTACAGATGAAAACTAGCCCTGTGGCTAATTCTGACACATTTGTTGCAAATGTTAATTAATGTGTACTGTCCCTCTTTTATATGAATAAAATGCTGCTGCTGCTGCTGTGGCATGCACCAGGCTGCCACTTGATTCTCCCTGCTTTGCTGCTGCACACACACACCTGTCCAAAATGTGTCGTCTGCGAATAGATTATAAAACTGATCTATCGATCACTCTCATGCACATTACTAATGTGCTCTCAAACATTAACTTCAATTTGCTCCAAACTGTCATGTTTTATTTACTGTGTTAACAATGTTTGTTTAGAGTAGTGGACACTTCTAAAAGACGTGGAGGTGTGTAAAACATTATATCACCACATTTTGCTGTTCAACAAGTTTCCACTGGAAACTGCTGTCACTCTAGTTATGGACGCTTGATTGATTGACCCATAAAGTCTAACATGTCAATTACATGATATCTCCTTCTACAGTATTTCTCTGATCAATTTGCTGAGAGAGAGACATCCCCTATCAGCCAGTCACTGTAAGCATAGGTCTTGGCAGCTTTGTGAATAGGTTTTAAGAGGGCAGTCTTAGCTAGGAACATTTAGTGCTAGTTAGGAGAACTCTGAAGTGTTAAGATAAAATGCTTTGTGAATACGGCCCCAGGAAAGTAACATTACAAAACAATATAATATATCTAGAACAGCATTGCAACAAAAGAATCAGCAATGGTACAGCAAAAATAGTACATCAACCATACGATGGCTTACCAGTGTCTGCCCATTGCCTGACATCACACACCCATTGCTGTAGTTTCTCCACATGGCAGTTTCAGGCTTTGCCCTCTCAGTAGACTATCTGAAAGAAAATCACAATAGTTGTACAGCTTTATTGCTCATTTTATATAATACAATGGTTTGGAATTGTTTCACATCACTAAGAGAAAAACAAAGTAATCTCTATAAATAAAGCCATGCTTGGATTAACAAAAAGAAGGTGCAGAAGAATGTGCAATTCATTGTGAATTACTGGTGGACCTGATTTTGTATTTATTTTGTATGATAAAATCCTTTGATTATCTTGAGAAACCCACACACAGTGACAGTGTCCATGCAGGACAAATAAAGACGTTTTGAGGAATATGGAACACTTTTACATACATTCTCATCTCAATCACACCATTCCAGGTTTCACTTTGAAGAAGAATGAGTAGGAGGAAGGGGGGGGGGGGGGATAGGGAGCAGTTACTGGATGTGCATCAAAGTTCAACTGATTTGTTTGTACTTCTAAACAAATCAGCTACAGGGGTAAAAGCTCTGCTGTAAGTGTGAGTGCACAAACAGGCCTGGGGCATGAGTATGTTAACATTTTTCCTTCAAACAAAGTAACATAAATATCTAATTGCACAGTTAATACAGTTTGCTCCTACTTTGTTGAATCGCTTTGCCATTGCTTTGTGGAGACTCAGAACTTTCCTTTGACCCCATCCCATGGCCAGTAAGGTTATCATGCCTGTTCTGCTTTAGAAGGCACAAAACAGATGATATCAGATTTATTCTGCTATTAAATTATTAAAGTATCAAAGTAAGTGTACAGGAATATTACCAACCGGACTTGATCATGTATTTTGTGGTCAGAGCTCTTCACCGATGGTGTTTCCTGCACCATCATGACTTCTTCCACCCCATCTCACCTGCACCAGAGCATAGCAATATTGTGGCATTGACTGCAGTTCAGGATCAGTCTCAAAATTTAGGGGCTGTGAAACACTGAGTTTATGATCCTTTTTTTTTTTTTTTTTTTAATCAGTCATCAGGCACTTGTATATGAAGCTAAAATTGTTACATTACAGTTCCAAAGCTATCATACTTGCTGTTGTTCAAAGCCTTCAATGTTGTACACACAGAATCCCAAATATCAACAAGGTCAGATGATGAAAAATGTAATAGGGATAAAAGTTTCAGGCTTTTTAAAAGCATATCTTAAAGATCATTCATCAAGAACTTGGTTTATGTTGTTTGACACGATGCTGGTACCATTTTCAAAGCAAAAAACAAAACAAAAACAAACACAAACAAAGAATATCCTAGCCAAATGATCATAGGTATATGCTCGCAAAAAAAATATAAAAAAAATTGAACCATCCCTTTAATTTAAAAACTACCTCACGTTTTCCAGTGTGAGCCTTGGCATGCATTACAGACAGAAACGCTTCATGGCTATGATTGGTTGTAGCTCAGGCAGCTTCTCTGCTATCTTCTCCAAATATGGACAATATCTAGAAAAGAAAGACATTTAGCATTTGGGGTGGCATGAGGGCATAAAGGTATAGAGGCCAACCAGGCGTGGTAAGAGAGGTAACTAAATAAATCCCTGGCACCAACAAAAGGCTGTGTGGTAGATTTAAGGAACCAACTGGAGAGTTGCTGGTAGGGTGGAGTATTGGTACTTTTTGAGCACCAAACAAGTCACATACATAGCAATTAGTATTAAAAACTGACTCAAAACTATTAAGCACTTATTTTGAGTACCTGACAATCATTTCAGAAATGTACAGTAATTTATTGTGATCAAAGAAGAAATTTTATAATTTCCTGTTTAACTAATCCAACACGTTACCTATGAATGCCTCTTACTGGCTCATATGCAGGCAGGAAGAGAGAGGCCTCAGTCAGCAAAAAAAGTTTTTTTAAAAAGTACTGTTTTGATATACAGACAGATGACAAAATAAAGAAAAAAAAAGTACAGGTCTGAATGCTTGACCCCTACAGTGAGGGGATCTGGTGGCTCTGTTATTCTGTGGGGGACATTTTGCTGGCATGGTTTGGATCCACTTGTCCCCTCAGAGGGAAGGGTCACTGCAGATCAATACAAAGCTGTTCTGAGTGATCACCTTTATCCTATGATGATACATTTCTATCCTGATGGGAGTGGTCTCTTCCAGGAAGGCAATGCCTCCATCCATAGGACACTGAATGGTTTGATGAGTATGAAAATGATGTGAATCATATGCTATGGCCTTCACAGTCACCAGATCTCAACCTAATTGAACACCTATGGGAGATTTTGGACTGACGTGTTAGACAGCGCCGTTAATCCACCATCACCAAAACACCAGATGAGGGAATATCTTTTGGAAGAATGGTGTTCATCCCTCCAGTAGAGTTCCAGAGACTGTAGAATCAATGCCAAGGTGCACTGAAGCTGTTCTAGCGCATCATGGTGACCCAACACCTTACTAAGACACTTTACGTTGGTTTTTCCTTTAATTTGTCACCTGTCTGTAGGTATCAAATCCCAGGATTTTTATTAGAATGAGTATCAAACAGTTTCACACAATACCCAGCCCTTGTGAGTGGTATATCAAGAGTGTCCCTCAACTCCACTCAAGGGACCTTGAGTAAGGCACTGGACACCCAAACAGTACTGACAGCCACGCAAAGCCATTAGTGTTCTGAAAGATACTTAGATTATAAAACAACAGGACCGAAACACAGGTGATGATTAAACAAACTCATTTTGTGACATTCCTTTGTGACGACAATGCCTTAATACAATGACAGAGTACATTTTTTAGCATTAGAAAGGCCTGTTGGCGGTATATAGCGACCACTGGCAGTTCTAGTGTTAATCCTGTTTGACCAAAACATAGGCTGGATATTATTGTCTCCTCATCACACCTACTTTTCTTTGAATTTTGTACAACCATCTTCCTGTTCTCTCTTCTTCACACTGCTTTTGCCACCTTTCTTTCAAGCCATGCTTAATGTAGTCTTCATCTCTGTTTTACTAAAGGGTACTGTGATGTCAGTGTGATTCGTTTTTGTGGCTTTCTTTGCACATTTGTCAGTTATTTAATTTCCTTTGATTCCTATATGTGCTGGTATCCATACAAATGTCCATCTTCCTCCTCCTCCTCCTCCTCCTCGGTTTACAAAGTAGCCTGTTTCCTGATTGGGTTCCACATCTGTCCACTTTCCAGTCTCACATTTTCTCATTTACTTCAAAATAATACAACACTTGGACGTTTGTATAATTCCCATGCATGATCTCATAACTTGTGTGACTTCACAAAATAAATTGGTGATGGGAAAGTGGTTAACCACACGAGACCCGTACCACAACTGAAATAAATACATGGGCTTGGCCAAGCCCATGCAGTGGAATACTTATGGTAAAGGCCTAATACATAAATGAAGGGATATGTCATAAATAAATAAATAAATGAAAGTTCACTGATGTTTATGAATAGATATCAAGAAACTGTTGACAGGATTACTTTATTAAAGCCACACTAAAAAGGCACTTATTGGAATTTACATGCACTTATTCACACAACCACAAGAGGTCACATATGAAAACATGAACATTCATTTAGTCATTTTAACCCCTTAAACAATCGTCCAGAGTTGTCGTTTTTCTCGTGAGGTCAGGCTGGTCATAAAACTGTCTGAACTGGGTGAGCCAACATGTCATGACCAGGACAACCTTGAATAGAGCACGAGGCCACAGTGTGTGTAAAGACGTGTGTGGAAGTGTGTTTGCTGTGAAGGCAGGTTAGTGAGAGTGAGACTGAGATTGTGAGATCAGGATCTATGATTCCTTGGAGCACTAAATAAGATATTAAGCTTTCCTATCCCCCTCTAGTGTAGGAGTGTGTGTATATGTGTGTGTGTACGTGTGTGTGTGTGTGTCATTCAATAAATACATACAGTAGTGATTATTTTTTAACAATACATTTCTTTGTTTTTTAATGCCACAATTCATGAACTGAAAAGTAAGAAGTTAAAGAGTTGTTAAGTTGTTATCAGATGTCAACCTCAAACCCCATTATAGTGTTTCTGCCATAAAATGTCATTTGTGCAATTTGCATATTTTCAAATTGGCTGCAAATAACAACTTCAAATAATGTGACTAAGGGTGTTTTCAAACCTTATTAGTCCAGTTGAATTGGACTCTGGTTCATTTTCCTTCTTGGTACAATTCATTTGAGCAGATCTGAACACAGCAATCAGACTCAAGTATTAACCAGTACTTATAATAATAATAAATCTATTCCTTTAAAAATGATACATGGAATAAAAATATGTTTGATCCCTGAATAAGACACAAAGGGATATTGAACATTTTAGTAGAAAATATTTTTTTTTTTTACAGCATATTAGTTAAAATTAATTTACAGAAAAAATTTAGAAAATAAATTATTTATTTATTTATTTATTAAATTGTATAATATATAAAATGTTATTATATTCAAATAAAATATATTATTATTTTACAGCAAGTACAAAAGTATTGTATTAGTACAAAATATTTTTTACAACTAATAAATAAATAAAAAATAAAAAAAAAGATAAAACAGAACCTACAATGTGGTCATCTGTAAGAAGGGTTTTTGTGATAAAAATTGTTGTTTGATCAATTGTTCAACTTATTAGTTGTCTTCTCCGTCACCAGAGAAGAAAAGGTGGAAAGGCCTTGTGATCCATCTGAAGAGGCGTCTTAACCAGCTGTCGTTAGTATCAGCATCAGGCTGGACGTCGGCCTCTTCCAGGTCATTCTCCTCCATGTTAGCAGGGTCATTTTGTGTCAGGGCAGTTTCTTTGAGCAAGGGAGGAAGTTACAGTTGTGGCCCTGCAATGTCTAAGACTGCTCCCTGGTCCTTAAGTTTGAAATGAGGAAGGCTGCCAGCTGACTTTGGGCTCCTCCTCTTTATTGTTCATTATGATAATGCAGGTGTCGGGGCGGGAGCTCTGATGGAGGTTGTGATTGAAGAGAGGGTGCTGCAGAACCTCCAGGGGTTTAATGTGCAGGTCTGCGTCCAGCTGCAGCATCTTCTTGACCAGGTCCACTAATAGACACTGGTCACTCTGAGGTCCCCCATTCATAACCATGATCTGCTCAAGCTCATCAAGAGACCTGAGCTCCAAGCATGTGGTTTCTTCAGCATAGATTCCTGTCTCATAGCTGAACTCCTCTTTCTTGAATGTCCACATCCGCTGACCGCTGTGTTGCTTGTAGAAGTAGTAATCTGTTCCCCTTCCACGATCCAGCACGCAGTCCTCTGGCTGACCCTGGGTCTGCATGATGAAGTTCAACATGTCATAGTCAGTTTGGCCAGGATACAGCAGGTAGCACATAGCCAGCTCTGCAGCTACAAGTCCCTGAGACCACATGTCGATGGCCTCGTTGAAAGCATTATTTCTGGCACCTACCTAACATTCTAATGATATCAGTGTGTGTGTGTGTGTGTGTGTGTGTGTGTGTGGTATGATTTAAGTGACTTTCAGCGACACACACCAGACTTAAGACCAGTTGATCGGGGGTGGCTTGTGCAATTGGGGACAAAATCTGCATCCCCAGTTGGTGAAACACTGACTTTTGGGTCAGTGATTATGGTTAGGGTTAGGGTAAGTCTCCAGGAAATGAATGTAAGTCCCTGAAATTGACAATGACCTGATGTGTGTGTGTGTGTGTGTGTGTGTGTGTGTGTGTGTGTGTGTGTGTATGTGTGTCAGCTGTGATGTCAAACCCATGTGTTACAGTAGTGCCTCGCTCCTCCTCTCTGTCATTCTCACCAGCCCTCTCTGGGCCGCTGCAAACAGCAGAGCTTTGAGCTAATGTGATCAAACTTTAATTGTTTATTGCCAGAGCCACAGTCCTGAGAGGAGAGGGCGGCTTTACAGAGCAGAGAGAAGCAATGTGTATTCCCCAGCATGGAGAACTGGAGTCGTTGTCGCTGCTCTATCCTCACTGCGCGGGGTTAGACATGCGAGGGGAGTACACTTGTGCTCCTGTGCTTGTCAGTTGGGTTGCCCACAGGCAAAGATGTTTTTGTCTTTGTTTAAATGTGCACATGTTTTGCTTTGCTGTGTGTGTGTGTTTGGAGAATGATGTGAGAAATTGTCTGGATTTCACCAGATGCCTTAGAAGATCACAAACACAAATTCAGCCACAACTTTCACAGAATTACAGTTTATTTTATCATAATTTGGGACACCGCATCCATTAAAACACATATTTATTTGGGGAGTTAAAGTTTTGACTTGAAGGTTTTACACTTTGTTCCATGTTTAATCCATCCAAGATGTAACTCACACACTAATTCACACAAATTCAAAGTATTTAAGTGCAGATTCACAAATATGTTGCAGCACAATGTTGCAACAAGCAATGATTTTCATTATCTATTGTTGGATAATGATGAATATATTTTCTTAATTAATCAAGCATTCATTTATATGTCACAAAGTGGTAAAAAAATGTCCATCTCATGTCCCCTGTGCCCGAGATGACGTCTTCAGATTACTTGTTTTGTCTAACCAACAATCCAAAACCCAAACATATACAATGTATAATGAGAGAAAACTGGTGAATGTTTGGCATTTTTACTTGACAAATAACATAAAAACTGATGTTCATTCATTTTATCTTATATTATTTCTTCTCTCAGTCTCTCATTTTGACAAAATCTTTAAAAATCCCAGAAAACTTCATCTTTCTTTATCAATAATATTGAAGATCCATGAATAACAGTCAGAGTTAAAGTAAAAAAAAAAAACATCACCTGTTATTATTTATAAGCATAGGTATTGCTAAATTATGTTGTACCAAAATACATGACATCACCTTCTACCAACTGAGCCCCGCCTACTTTAAACTGGTGAGAAAAGCAAGGACGAAAACACAAAATACAGAAGTCTGTCATGTGAAACTGTTTTAACCCTGGTAAAAAAAAAAAAAAAAAAAATAGTGGGTTTATCTCACTTATAGTGAGAAAATGGACATTTCAGGACCTTTAACTCAAGGTCCACTGACTGGCTTTTTCCAAAGCTTTCAACTGCTTATCACTTAGCAAACTCCAGCAGCTGCAGACTGTGAGATGCAGTTTTAAGCCGCAGGAAGAACATCAAGTAGACGTTGCAAGTTATTTTGACTAAACTTTTTTTTTTGATGATCAAGAAAGAAATGTCATGCTTCATTTCATGTCTTTATTTGAGAGTTGTCAGTAGAGTGAAGACAGGGAATGAGAGGAGAGAGAGAGAGAGAGATGGGAAATGACATGCAATAAAGGTGCACAGCTACACTCAAATCCGGGGAGCCAAACCTCAAACCCCTAGGCCACCAGGGCACCCCATTTTCACACCTACCTGTTAGTAGTTGCACTAATTTTATATTACAGAATTTTGAAAAGGCAGTGTTTTCTTACTTCTCTTCCTTACAAACTCCACTCTGTTAGGGCAGGTTAGATATGAGCAGAGACAGAAAGACAGATCCTCTGTCACTGTGGCAGTTTGCTCTGCTGCTCTGCTTCATGGTTCATCAGCCTCGCTTTCTCAGGTCAGGTAGCTGCAGCTTGTTCTGATATGAAACTTGTGAGAAAATTGAAAGAAAGCAACAAGACTGGTTGAAAGTTTTGTTTATACTCCTGCCCCAAACAAACTGCTGCTGCAGGGCTCCAGACCACAAAGAAAATAGTCGCATATGAGAGCGTGCAAGTTACAACTTTATGTGGTCGCATTCGTGCGAGTGCATGATGATCATTAGGCTGTTTTAGTGCACCTCCAGCATGGGTACTGCGTTAGCCATTGTGGTTGAAAGTACTTTTTCTTCTTCACTGGCTCAGTCGGTCTCCCCTTGCCTACACTTTCATCATCAGTGTGTGTGTACATAACATAGCGGTGCTATATACACACACTGGTGGAGGAAGCTGGTGGAGAGGGAGAGCCAATGAGAGGTCCCGACACAGACACAACTGATGATGAGAGTGCAGGTGCAGGTAGGGAGAGACCGACTGAGCTAGTGAAGAAGAAAAAGTACAACTTTCAACCACAATGGCTGACGCAGTATCTCTGGTTGTGGAATGAGGGGAATGCTATGCTGTGTGTGTATTGTAGGCAATACCGGGTCAACACAGTCTAAGCATGAAACTTTGAAGCTGCACAACGACAGTAAGAAAGACAAAACCTGCAGGGACTGATGCATCACCTGCAACACTGAGCCCCAACACACTTCTTTTCAGCGGTTAGATGAGAGTAATCGCTCAACAGAGGAGAATGAAATGGTCATAGTGTTCAACACTGCCTATAAAACAGCAAAAGAGGAGCTCCTGTTCACAAAATTCAAACCCCAGATCACACTGATGAAGAAGAGTGGGCTGAATGTGAATTCAACTTATGCCAACGACATGGCCTGTGCCCACTTTATAAGAGTCATATCAAACAATCTCCAGGAAATGACTGGTAGCAAAATTGCCTCCGCCCCCTACCTATCATTTATGATAGATGGTGCCAGCAACGTCTCCACCAAAGAATGTGAGATTGTCTATGCCAGTGTCATTGATAATGGATAGATAGATAGATAGATAGATAGATAAAAGACAGATGTAGCTTACAAAACACAATGAGGTATGTGTGAATTATCAATATATAAATATATATAGGTAATTCACACACAGGTAAGTTGTATATATATATATATATATATATATATATATATATATATATATATATATATATATATATATGACCTGCTCCACCTCATCTTGAAGACATAACACTTCAGCCCCACATCAGTGAGGGAGCTCAAAGCATTAGGAGCTGAAATCAGAGTCACAGTGAATGTACCCAGTGGTGTGAAAGGGACAGGGTGGCTGCCCCATGTGTCCTGGAGTTTGAGCACATTTGTAAAACCAGGGAGGGAAGGCAACCCCCAGAGCTCTGGACAGTTTACAGCTATATATATGCACATGGACCATGCAAACACAGCTGGCAGAGCAAGGAAGGTTAGCATTATCTCACTGTTTTGAGTTGGACAGTATTTCATTGTTGAAATCCTTTCAACTTTGGTATTGTATGAGAGTTGAGCCTGAGAACTATACTGATATCTTTGCAGATCAAAGCCACCATGGAGGATGGGACATTTGTGGCATTCTGTCATTTCCTGTCAGACCTTTTCTCTTCTATCAGCCGGTTCAGCATCATGATGTAATCCTACCTCAGGTAAGGGAGACAGAGAGAGAGAGAAAAGTTCAACTCTAATTTCAGAGCTTAATAACCTCCCAAAATGAAAAATACTCCTAGGAGAAGGAGAAAGGGCATATTTTACTGCCCACTATGTATCAACATACTACAACCCAAGGGACAGTGAATGACCTAGACAGACACACACACACACACACACACACACACACATTCATGACATTGACATACATGCCAATAAAGCACATTTAAATTTGAGAAAAGGGGGCCAGAGGGTGAAATATATATTTTTTGCATTTTCCCCTTAATATGTTTCTTATATGCTAGTAAGACAACAATTGTGTCTTTCCAGGCTGTTAGTGGCACTGAAAGTTTCCTTGCTACCATAGAAACTATGGCAGCCAGACCCAAACCTGATGATAAGCTGTCTAGCAGGTACACTTATGTACTGTATAATTAAAATCTAATGTTTATTTCATATTAATAAAATGTATTTAGTGTTTTAATTTTTTATGCTTCACAGGAAGTCACCCTTTTTAAAGATGTAGGTGCAAAGCTGGCAGAATGTCAACCAATCAGCCAGTGTGCTCCCAGACTGCAAAGAGCTGACCTGTGAGTCCACAGTGGAACACCTAAAGAACAGATTTAGCAGCCTACTTGGTGAGTTGTTGTTTTTTTACCATTATATCATAAGCACACTGACAGGTTTACAGCACTGTTGACAGGCCTATGTATTTTCACATTTTTCTGTCTCTGTCTTTTGCTGATAGAAGAGAACATAAAGGATACACCAACAGCCAGGACAGGGCAGTGAGGTGTTTCAGTGTCTTCAACCATGACTCTTGACCAGATGATAAGCTGGAGGTCCTGGACCATGGTGTAGAAGAGGTGAGTTTTTTTTTTTGTGCTATATATTATATGCTATTATGTATTACATTTCTGTTGACATTATGCCTGAAATTATGTTGACAAGGACCTTGATTTCCTTCTCATTCTTCCATCTCATGTCAGGAATGGGTGCAACAGAGAACAGGCAAAAGAGGAGTTCCAAGAGATGAAAATGACATGTCATTCAAAGATAAAAGCTTTCTTGGATTGTGGGAAGTCATGATGACAAAATAGCCCTAGTCTGTGGGTTTGATCAGTATACTTGTTTTTTTTTTGCCAACTTTTGCCAACCCAATATCTGCAGCAGTCTGCGAAAGAGGCTTCTCATCACAAAACAGAATCAAGTCAGATGTTAGGGCAAGTCTGCATGCTGATAATGTGGAAGACCTCATCCCAATCAGTGCTGAGGGGCCAGAACTGATGGACTATGATGCCAGGCAGGATGTTAAGCTGTGGTTCTCCCAGGGAAAGAGGGTCAGGAGGCCCAACTATAACAGCTGGCCCCTCTGAGTTGAATTGCAGGGGGTGAACAAATGCTGCTGTTATGTTGAACTTTATTTGTCTCCAGAGGGGCAATTGGTTGTGCAGCAGTAAAAACAGTACAAACATGTGATAAAACACCCAAGGCAATTAAATACAACATATCATAAGGAGTAAAAACATACATGCTGTTGTTATGATTTGCCTTTATTTATAACATTTTTGTTATGTTTTAAAATTATAGAAGATGACCTTTTTTGTCAGCCACTGCTCTTGGCAGAAAAACTTAATGTTCAGATTAAAATATTTTGCAAGTCTCAAGTCACTGTCAGTCAATACATCAATGCAAAACTAGGGTATGCAAATTAAGACAACTATTCATTGGTCACAAGGTCATTGATTAATACCATGCTGTACCAGAACAAAAAGGGTGCGACCAAATCATGTGCTGGTGCCACCATGTGAGAAACTCGGTAACACCAGTACTACCAGTGTAAAAGTTAGTCTGGAGCCCTGTGCTTTCAGATAAGAGAACATATACCTACACCGACCACTGATTTGTGTGCTTTGTATTTAGCGACAATATTCAGGCAATATAGGTAATGTTTTGCCCAATATTTTGTTGTTTTACATCCATGGTTGATGAATTATTTCAGGTCTATTTTCGGAAATCCATGGCACTTGGAAGACTGAACGAGGTGTGTAACTCATTGTTCAGGCTAATTCTGAAAATGACAGAATATGGTCAAATACACATTTCCTGTTTTGACTTAGCGAATATATCATGATTTACTGATGTATTGATTGATCATGATTTATTTATGAAGCATGTGAACAAACGTCACTCAAGCTTCCATTGAAGAGACATTCACCTTCAGACTCTGCTTGACGACATATCACACACCTTAGTTTGTTTCAGCATGACACCTGAAGTGCACATAAAGCAACAGACAGATGGACATCCAGATGTGCTGATGCAGGTCCATAGCCCTCTGCCTCAATGTATTCCAAAAGCACACAAAAGCACTGAATGTTGACTGGCATAGATGGAGACAGACTCCATTTTGGAAGAGCACAGTGTATGCAGAGGATATTTATGTATTTCCTCATATTTCTATGTATATATTCATATGTGATGGTGATGTTTTCAGCTACAAAATGTGTCTTCATTCCTCCTTCTATGAATGTTGCCTTAAAAGGCCACATCAACAGCATGTTTGTAGGGGAATACTGGCTGAACAGAATAAGAGCTCATAAAATCTAGCTGTAGGCAGGGTGAAGAGTGTGACCTGAAATTCAAATTATACCCTCACAATGCTTTGAATATGGAGGTGTAAGTGCACTCTGTGATGGGAAATAATATAAACAATGCCATGGCAAAACACAATCACAGAAATGCAATTTTCCAAGGTTTGATGAAGCATTGCATTCAAAGCAGTCCACTTGGAGATAGGGTTAATAATAATGTGAACATGTCCAATTCAATCACAGGATATATTTATTCTCTTCAATATCGCAGTGATGGGTGATCTGTTATTAACAGGCAGTGTGTAGCAGCTCTAGAGGCAATGACATGTGGAAGCGACTAGATGGGAGACTGACTGAATGTTGGATGGGCAAAAGCATGGATGAATGTGTATGAGTATGCTGTACCTGGAGGGTTTGCTTTGGGATAAATACATTACTGAACAGGTTTCTGCAGGGACAACAGAGATAGCAGATAAGGCATTAACTGATATCTGACGAGATATTATTCAGCCAGTATTAGTGGAAGCATTTTACACAAATGCATGTTGATAATTATTCATCAGTAAATGTAAAACACTGATTGATCCGTGACAACACTTATTCGCACTAAATAGTGGCTTATTGACCTAACCAGCTATTAGCATCTTGCCTAACAAACTTTCAAAATTACAATAAAATTAAGGCTGCCAGCAGACCAACAGTGTTGATTGGGTAGAGCTGCTATCAATCCACCTACAGACATATATGGTATAAAATAAACACAGCATATACACATAGTAAGACACAATATAGTAAATATATAGTGACCTATAGTGACACATTTTTGTAAAAAAAAAAAAGTAAAAAAAAACACACTTGGAAAAATATCAACATATGTATTATATATGAAGTAGTTTATATCTGAAGTATTTGTAGTAGAGCTGTACAAAAGCCATGGTTCAGATGGGTAACAGCCTGGGGCAAGCAGCTGTTTCTGAGCCTTATAGTATGGGCTCGGAGGCTCCTGTAGTGCCTCCCAGAGGGCAGGGGGGAGAACAGGCCCGTGATTGGGGTGGGTGGGATATCTGCTGATGCTGAGACCTGTGTGCCGGCAGTGTTTATGATAAATGTATTTTATGGCTGGGAGCTGGGTAACGGTGATATGGTGGGCCACCTTGACGACCCGCTGCAGGGCATTCTGGTCTGCTGATGTGCAGTTACTGTACCATACTGAGATGCAGCTGGTCAGGATGCTCTCAGTGATGCAGCGGTAGAAGTTGGAAAGTGATAGGCGGGCACTCCTCTGTCTCACCAGGAAATACAGGTACAGTCATTCAACAGCTGCTCCACATACCCACCTGTTCCACCTGTTCTGTGTCTGTTTTAAACTTAGCTCCTCGCTGTGTACAATGTGACAGCTGACTGTATGCCTGTTTAAACAGTTAGTTTATTTTGTTGTACTTTTGTCTGAGCCTGTGGTAAGACAAATTGTACTTATGCAGATTTCTATGTGTCAATCTGATAACCCTTTAGAGGACAGTGTTGTTTGTTTTCAACTGAATGTGACAGTAATGTCATTGTCATTCTGGCATACATGTTTGTAAAGAATTCCTACTCCTAAGCTAGTTGAACTCTTGACCCTTGCTTCGATCTGAGGGTTATTGACTGACCATTACGTCTCTGTAAGTCATCCTATGACCATACATGTTTGTAAGAGGGCGTAACAGTTGGTGGAAGTGTCCATTTAAGGACCTGACTGTTTTTAACTTTGTTTCTGTAGAGGTATAAACTGTCTGGTTTGTGTTAGCAATTTTTAGAGAAAGGGCTGGGTTTAGGGAAAGGGCCGTCTGAGCAATATGCTTTCTTTTCAAAAATACAAGATAATTGTATTTTTGTTTCGTGTTTTTGTATTTGGACATTTGTATAATTGTTACTGATTGTGTGATGGATTGTACGGTGTATATAACTGCTTCAACAAGTAACAATGTTTAATGCTTTCTTTATGTCTCTGTGTGGTTCTTGAGCAATGATGCAAACATTTCTGTGACAATGTGGACATTTAAAGCTTTCGCACTGTTGATATATATGGGGGAGTGGCTGTGGCTTTTGGACTTCCTGAAGTCCATGATCAGCTCCTTCGTCTTCCGCACATTGAGGACAACACTCACTTTTAACATTTATGACACAAGCACATGTTTAAATGTGTTTAAATCCCTGGACAATTCAAGACAGTTGTAAGGTTGGAGAGTTGGTGGTTTGAGGCTTGAAAATACTGTACTTGGTCAATATATGGTCAAAATAGCACTATATCCGTTCAATTTCGGTTTAATTACCTTCAACAATGGGCTAAGGCAGATGTGAGATGTGTTGTTTGCCTTTTCAGAAACTTTTTTTTAAGCAGCAAGTTGGGGTTTAAAAAGTTTTTAAAAAATAGCCATAATTACAGCTTGAATATGGATGTGAGCTGCATTCACAAGCCAGAAACTTGTAATTACAGTATAGGATATGAATGGGCTATGAGTTCAGACTGAAAATAGCATGGTGTCAAAAAAAAAAACAACAAAAAAACAAAAGCAAGGGTCTATGTTGCTGGTTAGTAGCCTGATGTTACATAGAAGGTGGGTCTAACAGGCACTATGCAGGCATTATTTATATTCTATTCTTCTCTCAGTTTGATTTTGCATGTAGAGGACATAAACAGCCAAGCCTTATGATGTGAAAGTTTTCCACAGAGTCAAAGTGAGCAGGAGCAATATACAAAAAGTATTCCTCACCATCTCTTTTGCCTTTCTCTTTATCTGTTACTGTCACCTGGGCCAGATTAACCTGCTTAAGGGCCTTGGGGCAAAATTGAGCTGTGCATTGTGTACCTTGTTGCCTTTTAAGTATCTAAATCGAGTACTGTGCACATAGTATTTTTATTCTACTTTGCCTTAAGCTCAAGAAGCCTAACAGTACCACTATAGTGGAATAATACCTTGCCCCAGGTTTTCTTTGTCAGTTAGTTAATAGTTGTTTGACCACAATACTGTTCAGGAATATACACAATGTGAGTATTATATCAATTTAAATTAAAAACTTGTTTGATTTATTGGTTTAGACAGGTTTAAACAGCAACAACAGGCCTTTTCCAAAGAGACATTTTGACATGTCACAGTAAGAAGAACACAGATGTAAATAATCAGTGTAGCTGCACAGCCATCGTTAATGTTATTAGTAACACCTGTGCTTTTCTTACTATGACAAGGCCTATCTAGAAGTTAATCATCCACCTTTAAAACCTGAACTGCCTACATAAAAAGAAGAGCAGGTGAGTCAAACATGTTCCTCAGCGACCAGGGAAACAGAACTCACTCACTAGGGACAAACAGGAACATAGGAAATTGAAACATGTAAAGGCTCAGTGGATGTTGGTACATTATGTCAGGCAGACACTGCCTTTTAGCTATGAACACCCAGCAGGTAACACTCCAATGTTCTTACACTAAGAATGTTGTAAATCTTATAATCAGGGGGGTAAGATCATAAATTCTGACTGTGAAAGAACCCAAAATCTTAAACGCTAAAATCCAATGAATGAATTTTACCTTATGATGGTCTGAGGACCTAAACGGATGGGCGGGTTTCTGGCAAGTCTTTGCTCTGCTGCCTTGTAGTTCGAGCAGTTCTGCGATCGAGTTCACATGGTTGCTGTCAAAAGATCTGCTCTAAACTTGTAGTAAGCTTGTTCAACATGATTGTAGTAATATTTTATATGTTGTGGCTGATTGTACTGTGATAGAAATAAAACTGAACTTGGCTGCAGAACAGGCAGGCCATATTGGTCACTCTACATTCTATTTTTCCTCTTACTTTCTGACCAGGGTAGAAATGAACATGCTGTTTAATGCTGTTTTCTTTATTTTATTTGTTTTTGGTCAACATTTTGGAGAACGCAGCCATTTTTGAATAAAACTTTATTGGAATTGTCAATGGACAAAATTGATCAGGGGTTCTAAGTGTGAGTGCCCACGTTGTGAATGATCCGTGCAGTGTGAGGATAGAAGTTGTATGTTTTGGCCGTGCAGAAAGGGCATTTAAAATGTGAGTTAATGCAACATACTAGATTAATAAAAATGCACTGTCTTCCCAATTTAAGATGAAAGGTAGGCCATGTTTTTAAATTTCCCACAGTAGCCTTACATTTCACTGGACAGCAATATTCCCAAACAAATGAACAATAATCTACCGCAAACTAATTGCCACACTGTAAACCAGGAGCCTTCAGAGCCCCTTGGACTGTGGCACCCCAGGGGTAGTTTCCCAGTTTGCCTGGTTGCTAGTCCAGCCTTGACTCTCCCCTCCCTCCCTTCCTTTTTAACCCCCCTGCACCACCTCTTGCCAGGTGTTTTTGTTAGCCTGCTGATCAGTATGTAGCTCCCTGTCTTTCTCTCCATCCCTCCTTCTCTATCTCTCACTCTCCTGTCTCTTCCCTCTCCCTTGTATCCCACCTCCTGGCTTCCTCTTTCTTCTGTCTGATTCAGTGTCTGTTTCACTTCTCCCTCTCTCTCTTCATCCCTCTCTGTCTCCCCATTCTCATGGGTCAGATTTGTTGCTTAAAGGATTTTTAACCTTTCTCTGATGTGTTTCTCCCTTTGATTCCTCTTCCTCCTTTTGATTCTTTGATTTGCTGCATGTGACTTGGGCAGCAGGGGTAAAGTCAGAAGACAGCCGAGGGATTCCACCTGGAGCACAACGCAGTGCTCTATGTGTGTGTTTTAGTAAATTTGGATGTCTGACATGAGGAAAGTACTTCAAATTAAATCATTTTACTTGATCTGCACTTGCACAAGGTGTTACTTTACTGTTTAAAAATATGAATGGGTTCCAGTTTTTTTGTTGTTGTTTTACCAACTGGATGTGCAAGACCTCATACCGAACTTATATGTAAAATAATTTGCAGCAGTCAGAAACTACAGTTATACTGCTCATTTTTCCATTGGTCACATGCTTTCAAAATCCATTCAAAACAGCAGCAACACATAGGCACACTGCTAGCATGAATTATATATAGTATTGCAGCATTTCAAATGGGCTTTCACCTATGTAGCACTATTCTACCTTAGCAGAGAACACGCAAGAACCATCTCATGATGGGTAGAGACAAAGAGCTCTCCCAAGACCTTTGCAACAAGTTTGTTGAGCAATATAGGAATGACACAGGTTACCACCTGATTTCTCAACTCTTAAATGTTCCCATAAGCACGATTGGGACCATTAACAGCATCACTCCACCATCAACCAGCTCCTCGCAAGATTGCTGACAGGGCAGTAAGAAAATTAGTCAGATTAGCCCAAGATCCAAGAACCATTCAAAAAGAGCTCCAGAAAGACCTGGAAGAAGCAGGTACAATGGTCACAGAGAAAACAACAGGACAACGATCCAAAACATACTGCAAAGGAGACTCTCAACTGGTTCCAGAGAAAGAAAATAAAGGTGTTGGAATGGCCCAGTCAGTCACAATTTCTGGAAGGAACCAAAGATAAAGATTCAACAGTGGATCCCGCGAAATCTTCAACATTTGAAGACTGTCTGCTTAGAAGAATGGGCCAAAATCCCCCCTGGACACTGTGAGAGATTATTGTATGTTATTGCAAACAAAGGCTTCCCCACCAAGTGTTTCAGTTAGCATGTTTAGTACATTTTTCCTGTGTCATTCCAATTTAATACAAATAACCTTTTTCATTAATTGGAATGTTATGATTTCTTTAGCTGTGTTGCCTTATTGAGTTAATACCAATGTCTGGTCTTAATTGCATGTGAATAGCTGCACTGGAAAAAATGTTGACGTGTTGAATATTTATTTCCCCCATTGTATATTCTAAGTGAAAAGAGCTGCTAAATGGCTCCCACAGCCAGACTGATTGAGCAGCTTTGCATGCTGGATATTTGGGTTTACCTACTTGATATTTGGTCAGATGGACTCATCTAACCAATGAGCAGAGTGAACTTCTCTCGTGGCTTTTTGTGATGCATTTTAGTTCACTTTAATTTTTTTTTTTTCTGTGTGAAACCAGACCATGAAGAAATGCAAAAAGACCAAACCAACTACAGGTTTGAATACATGTAGTTATTTAATCCATTGTTAATATAGAGATATTTATTAGAAAAGCTTTAAGGCCAGCAATAACCACAGTAGGCATTCTCCATCTGTCATATGACCTTCACATTACATGCTGTAGCCATTCTTTTAGGCCCTTCCTTTTTCTTCTACAGGGTTTTCTGAGAGCACAGCTTCAAATAAACAATGTCTGATTGGCCAGCAATATGGAAACCAGCAGCAGATGTAAGTAAGTGTAAGTTGTAATGTATGCTTTGATTATACACCACAATGGACCAGTACAGCTTTTTACAAAACACCAATAACAATATGCTAATAAATCAGTGTCTCCTCTGTGTCATCCAGTGTTCATTTTGTCAACCAGTGATACCCACGGTATCCTTATGTGATATTCTGGGGTTGTTAAATTTTAATACTGACTGAATATATAACACACATTGAGGTAGCCATGGTGATGAGGGGAAGAGACATTTCCAGAGCCCACAGTGGGCGATAGGACCTCAGTGTTTTATTTAGGATGAAATGAGGAATAGTCTCCAGCCTTGCATGACCCTGAACAGAATAGGCGGTTTGGAAAAAGGATGGAAATGAGCTTGAACATGGCAGGGATTATGTGATGATGAAATGGGGAATGGTGAGAAGTTAAGAGCAAAGGGCTGTCATCCGTGATCTTGGACTTCCGAACAGAAATGCATTAGACCAAAAACCCTCTGTCTGAGAAGACACGTGTAGTTGGATGTGATTTAGTGGAAAACCGCACAGCTGGCAAGATATCACACTTCATTATCCTCCCAGGGAACCTTTGAAGAGCTGCTGAGGAAACCCGGAAACCCACTTTGTGAGGCATTGATTTGAAGAACGTTGCCAAATAGATGCAGTGATCATGGCTTGTTGCTTTCCCTCATATAGTCACAAATTTCTCCGTTGAGTTATAGTGAAACATTGCTCTGTAGTGGAAAACAATTTCACTGCCCCTGTTCACACAAGCACACACACAGAGTAAATTGATTTGTAGAAGGACAGTCAAACATTTGGTGCAAATGATTGGTGTGCAGTATTGGCAAGAGGCAGGTCCCTCAAATGTAACAGTTATACAGACAAGTTAAACTAGGGGTGGTGCTAGCTGCTAGCCATCAACTGATGACACACTTTCACTCTATACTTACATCAGGGCTGGAGTGGTGAATAAAAAGCCTTGGTAAACCCTACCTGACCTCAGCTACTATATTGCCTTATGGATGGATAGATGGACCAATCGGTCTCTATCATAAAAACAAATCCTCACACTATCTATATGGTCCTTAATATAGATCAGAAATCGGAATATAAAAGCAGAAGTAACCTGACTTATTTTAGCCTGATCACATCAATAGTCAACAGAAACTGTCATTACTGTAATGTAAAGCAGCAACAAGCTAGATAAACTGGACAGTTAAAACTAACATTGATTTAAAAGAAGAAAAACACTTTTATAATTTTTGATAACTAATTACTTCATGGTCTTTTGTCTGACAGATTATTCGATGCCGCACATTTCAGTTACTGTCATATATCATCCTCTGAACTCTGATTCATGTGTCTACCCCACTCTGTCTATGGTCTGCCCCAAGAAAGCGGCTCGAGTCTGCTTACTAGATTCAGTGCAGAGGGTCTATTTGTTTCACAGGAAACAACACCCCTAGCACAAGTGGGTGGTGGTTGGTGGTTGCTTTTAGATTAAATTTATTTGATGCAATTGCTGCAATGGGTGGAGTGCTCACAGAGGGAAGTAAACTTACATTGTTTGATGAACATGCAAGTTCTCACCATTGACTGATTGCAAAGTGTCTTAAACATGTAGCTGTAAACTGAAATGGGTAGTGAAAGGCAATTTTCACATTTTATACACTAATTGACTTATCACCAATAGAAAAAAGTAGCAGCTGGAGAGTGTGTTCTATGCTTTTCCCCAGACTGTGTACAGTTTTACCAGGCTACTTACTGGGATGAGGCACTGCCTTCAAGACTGAGGTCAGGGAACAAAAGTCTACGTGTGCACTTATCACCACAGATTACATGAATGACTGAATCATGACTGGCTGCAGCCCTACTCTGCAATATGTGCACTGATACACATCTGTGGATATTTTTAGGTAGATATATGGTAAATCGCTCTGCCCAGAGGTGTATGCACCATATACATATATACACACCACTACATCTATGCTGTTACCCTGTGCACACAGCTTTAACATGTGAAGAAATCCAAAGCTTGACAGGCCTGCCATGCCTATAGTGATAGTTGCTAAGCTATGATTGGACAGTTACTGTTTGATATTAAAGCTTTGTGACATTGTTACCTCAGAGTGTCTGAATCCTTTCCATCCTCCTTGTTTATTAGGTTGATGGACTTTGGAGGACCTGCAAGGTTGCGACTGATTTTATTACCCTTAGTAATCTGTAGGGGCATGGAGAAGTTTCCCATCAGCCCCTGCTCTGTCTTGTTGACACCAGTGTTGTTGTCTACTGCTGTGGTATTTTTGGCAGCAGCAGCAGCAGCAGTGTTGTCATTGTCCTGTGACAGTCTGAAGAGGAGATAGGCGCCAGTTGTTCAGGTGAGAGCTCAGATAAAGAGCTCAGCGAGGCGTGAACCTCCTCCTTTCCTCCCTCAGATTATTTTCTCTATCTCAGTTTCTCCTTTTCTAATTCTTATTGCTCTCCTGTTCCTGTTCAGTCCATCTTCTCTCTTTTGTTGGTCTTTGTACATGTGAATGTTCATCTTCTTGTGCAGCCCCATTGTGTTTCACAAACACAAACTTGCCACATTGATACCAGAGAACTACCCAATACAATATCAGTCT
Organism: Scomberomorus guttatus; assembly: GCA_038419695.1. Lineage (NCBI taxonomy): Eukaryota > Metazoa > Chordata > Actinopteri > Scombriformes > Scombridae > Scomberomorus > Scomberomorus guttatus. The sequence goes on from CM076452.1 coordinate 28,563,529, forward strand.
TTTAAGTTGAGCTGTTATAACTGGGGTCAAAATGAATAGATTTTGTGTCAAAGTCATACTTCATTCAAATGGGAATACAAAGAGATCATTTACACATTGCAGGAATCAGAGGAACTCACTCTTTCCAGTGATATAAATGTCCCTGATGTCCAACAAATTTTGCTTCCCCTGTAGGAGGGGCTGGTTTGGGAGTGGGGGCTGCCGTCTCAGCCATAATTTGCTTGAGTTTGAGAATTTGCTTAGTTTTAAGATCCATGGCTGCTTAAGCTAAACAGTTAGGCGACGTACAGTTTGCTTTTTGAACAGGTTACTCTTATTGGCTTTATTCTGCATTTACAGTAACAAGTATCGCTTTCATTAACTCAAGTAATTTATTGAAATGTATTGAAAATTTTCTGATACAGGATATAAATCCTCCAGACCAGACTCTACACCTCAAAACAAACAAAGCATATAACAACAAAAACCACAATATGCTTATTTAAAATCACAATAATTTCACAAATAACTCAAAATAAGAAATAAACAAACCATACAATATTTATTCTGCAAATAATCACAAACCAGTTTTATAATTATACAACATATCCTTTGTTAACCAGAATTTATCCAATCTGTTGTCAAAAGAGTTAACTAAAGGAGCCCGCACCACATCCTCTGGAAGCTCATTCCATGCTTTTACAGCACGAAGTGTGAAGAAGTTTTTTATGTTTGCAGATAAACACTTTAGTGGGAATCATTTTAAGGAGTTCTCTCTTAGCTCATACATATTATTCCAAAAGTGGATGACAGGTTTAGCTGTGATATCATATATTCTGTGAACAAGTTTGTAGACCTGAATCATGTCTCTTCTATGTCTCCTGTATACTAGAGTTAGTAATTGTAGTTTTAATCTTAACCTCTCTTCATATGACATCTCTTTCAGACCTGGAATTAGTTTAGTAGCTCTTCTATGAACCTTCTCAATTATTTCTATATATTTCAATTTATAAGGACACCAGACTGAACTTGCAAATTCAAGATGAGATCTCACAAAGGATTTATATAATGGTAGAAATATTTCCTTGCATAAATTTTGAAAAGTTCTTGTTATTGCCAGCATAGAGTTTGCCTTCTTAATTTTTTTTCTGAAATGCGAAGTGCAGGTGGAATTCAAGTGAACTATCGACCACTACACCTATATCCTTTTCCTCTTCCACCTGCTGAACCACCAATTCTCCAACTGTATGGTTAACTATTTGATTTCCCATCGTGTAAATGTTCATACTTTTCTGGATTTAATTTCAGTAACCACTGATCACACTAATTACTCATGCTATGGAGATCTTCTTTAAGATGGGCTGTGTCAGTGTCCTTAGTAATTATTCTAAATATTTTTGTATTGTCTGCAAAAAGATATGCATCAGATTGTATCACACTAGTAAATCATTTATAAAGACAACAAAGAGTACAGGGTCCAGCACAGTTCCCTGTGGAACTCCAGAGGTCATCAGTTTCCAGTCTGAAGTGGCACCATTTACACCACCTGCCGTTTCCTATTACATAAAAAGTTCTGTATCCAGTCTGTAACTCTGTCATCTATGCAATAGATTAATAGATTAATTTTGACAGTAGTCTTTTATGAGGAAGTGTATCAAAAGCTTTTTGTAAGCCAATATATATATATATATATATATATGTGTGTGTGTGTGTGTGTGTGTGTGTGTATGTGTGTGTGTGTGTGTATGTGTGTGTGTGTATATATGTATATATATATATATATATATATACAATCGACCTACTGTCCTTTGCTGACCACTTATCAAGAACCATGAGAAGCTGAAGTGTAGTCCATCTTCCAGATATAAATCCATACTGCTTATTGCTAAAAAGTCTGTTTGACTTCATATGGTCAACAAGATATGTCCTGATTAGATTTTCCATTGTCTTACATACTATAGATGACAGACTAACTGGCCTGTAGTTTTCTTGGTAATGATTTGTTTCCTTTTTTGAAAATTGCACTGATTTGTGCCTCTTTCCATTCACAGGGTAAAATTGATTCTTCTAATGATTGATTATATAATACTGTTAGAGGTTCAGCAATCATACAAGCCAATTCCTTTAAAATCCTTGGATGTATTGCATATGGCCCTGGTGATTTATATATGTTAATATTCTGTAGAAGCAGTTTTTTTTTTTAATCCTTAGTAATTATAAAACGCTGCTGAAGTATTCTGACAATGTTTTTTGAGAGTTAGTATTATTCTGATTAGTATATAAGTCTCCTACTGATGTTTTAATTTTTGTCCTCTTATTTATATAATTCCAGATAACTTTTGGTTTCTGTTTATATTGTCCTGCTAAATATTATTCATATATCTTTCTTAAATATCTTGTTCTCATTCTCACAAAGTATCTAACTTTCCAGAACTTCTGTTGTACTTCTTACTGCCTTTCTTGCAAGATTATTTTTTCTTTAATTTTTATTTTTGTAATACTATCCAAGGGGAAGTTATGTTTTTTTTATTCTCAGGCCTGATTTTACTGGTTGGTACAAACTTGTCCTCCACTTCGTTCAGTTTAGCCTTAATTAGTCTCCATTAGTTGTAAACACCATAATTAGATAACCAATCAAAGTTTTCCAATTTCCTACATGCCTCCTTGGAATTTGCCTTATTGTAATTTCTTCTTATAAGTTCATTTCTCAACATTTTAATATAACAACAAAACACAATGATCACTTTTACTTAAAGGGCTTAAATACTGAATATCATCTATCATGTTTTCCTCATTTGTAACAATAAGATCGCCAAGGTCGCCACCTTGTTGGTTGAAACAACTATGCGTAATATCGGTCACTTCACCTGGCATCACTCCTTGCTCCACTGTCCACTCTGTGTGCGTGTATGTGTGTGTGTGTGTGTGTGTGTGTGTGTTAGAAGAGTTCAGACCCGCCATTGCACAGACACAGAGAGCAGAGGAGAGAATGACATAGATGCATGCGCATCTATGTTACAAGTTACAATGTTACAAGTTACACCAAACCCATATTTTCCGATCCACCTCTCATCTACAATGAAATATATTTATTGGACAGTGATTAGTGCCATTCTCTGTGCCAATATAAAAAAACAAATATCAGATTAAAAAATCATTATTTTTTGGTTTAGATTTGTTGTGTAGTGCAATATAAAGTTGACAGATGCTGCACAGGTTTTATTTTTATTTCATAATACATATTGAAGCCTGACACTTTAAAAAGTGTGACAGTAAGCTGACAAACTGAAATTAAGAACAGTGTTCAAAGTGCGTTTAAAAAAGTATTGGTATATATATATATATATATATATATATATATATATATTGACACTTAGACACTTAGACACTTGAGTCTGTAATAGGGCCAAAAGGGCTAATCTGGCCACCGGAACAACACTTAAGAGTCTACAGTCATGTTAGAGACTCTGTGAGGCTGTACTTGAGGTAAATGCTCATATAAGCATGCTAACATGCTCACAGTGATAATGCTAGCATGTTGATGTTTAGCAGGTATAATGTTTTCCATGTTCACCGTGTTGGTTTGCATGGATTTGCTAATTAGCACTAAACACAAAGTACAGCTGAGGCTGATGGGAATGTCATTAGTTTTGCAGGTACTTGGTCGTAAAAAAGTATCGTATTGGACAAAATGAAACTTTGACCAACACAGAAAATGAGGCAGTTAAGTGTTTTCCAACACCACATTGTATAGGCCCTGCCCAGTTCCAGTGTATTTTTTGACAGACACCTTTACTGTGTCATTCTTCATCAGATTCTTTCTTGTCTCACCTGGTCTGTCTTCCTCTTTGGTATGCAGTACCTTACACTGATAGCCAACATACCTAATGAGCAATTGGTGAGTGTGACTGCATAAGCCACATCCCTTACACATTTCTGTGCTCCAACAGGCAATTACTCAAAGAAAGGACAGCGTAAGGGCCACCAACACTTTACCTTTCCTCAGTGTGTAATTAATTCTAAGTGTCGACACCACAAATGATCCTCTTCCTTCACACACACACACATGCACACTCAAATAAAGCCATATGGACAGAGATCACATTCTCTAAAGGCTCCCATACCTTCTGGTTTATAATGGATTATTGCTATCTGTCATAAGGCATAAGACTGATTAAGAGGTATGAATGTCCACTCTTTGAATGTATTTTCCTTGGATAAGAAATCCCATCCTTTGGTAGATTGAAAGCCCCCGCCTGCTTTTAATCTACCTTTTTATCCCTCATTTGCTTAAAAGGCTTTGTTGTTCATAGATTGGGACTCATTAGAATTCACAAACACCATCTCCTTTAATCATATCCACAGTAGGTTTACACAAGCACTCTGCAGGTAGTGACTCATTAGCATTGCCATCCAGTTCCTATGTAATGCTTGCATTAAATGGTAGGCACCCTAATTAGAATTTTCTTTACCATGATATTTAATCGTAACGTTGTTCCATGTTTTTATTCACCCAGGAATAAATTAGTAACTCCAATATATACTGTACATACTGTAGAGTTTAAAAAGGATGACCAGGAGAAAGGAAAACATTTTTTTCTGCTCAGAGGTACAGTGGCTGAGGGAGCTCAGTGCACTTCAATTAAAGTCCAGCTAAAATAACATTTATAAGTTTTTACATTCATAACTTTTTGCAGTCAAAAATGTGTTTTTATGTATTGTTAATTATTATTATAAAAGGAAGAAAAAGGGTCTTAAAGATAAAATAAAAAGGGGAAATGCTCCTTTTTGTCTCAACTGGCGGGAGGGGCGTGTCGGTGTCTGTGTTTGATTGACATTAGCTGGCAGGCTACTGGTGTTACACTGTAAAGAACGACAGACAAAGTATATAAACTGCTGTAGCTACAAGTCACAAACAGACAGTGTGTTGTTAGCAGTGGTATTGAAGAGTAAGGAGAATCTATAACAACTGACGTGACATCAGATGCTGTTTACTGTGCTGCATCTGAGCAGCTAATTAGCTATCTAGCCTGCTAACTGACGTTAACGGTGCACTTTTCCCCGCTGAATGTTTTTTTTTTTTGTGGCTTGTTCAACAAGCTAAGGTGCAGGAAAAGACGTGTGTTAATGTTTGTAAGTTAGATAAGAAGGAGACTTTAGCAGGAAAGCTAATGTGGGTTGTTCAGAGTCTGTGGCTCTTGTGTTGTGTCGCAGGATGCTATCAGGCTCAGTGTGACTCTGCCTATGATCAAACGCCACATTAATGATTTATGTAAAGATTTGATTGGATGCATGGATTCAAGGTCTCCATCTATGAGGACAGATAACTAACATTATTCTGTCAAATTAATGCATAACTTGGGGGTGCCATCATGAAATTAAAAAAAAAATAAATTTTTATATAATATTTTTCTCCCTTTGAGTTTCTGATTTGTTCCCATAGCAGAACACACAACAAGTGATTTACAGAGCAGATATGGATGCTGTAGCAGAGAAATACAATTTAATTTCTGTTGGACTTCTGCAACATCCTCAGCACTTTGACAACACACTCTTTGTTCTGGAATTAGCAGGTTTAAAAACATCCAGGAAGAGGAGGACAGCTTGTGTGAGCTGTGTGAACTGGGAGAGGTTGAGAAGGAATCACATTTCCTTTTGTACTGTCCCTGTTATGAGAATTTAAGAACACCAATATGAAGTGAAATGTATGATCGGAATTCAGGAATATTTTGGAGCCCTGATGAAGAAAGGATTGGAATGGCTGTTTAATTTTAGTGTCTTTAAATTGTCAAATTTTGTTTCTAAAGCCTGTAAAAAAGACAGGATGGTTTGCATGTTTAATAGTGGTATAGTAAATCATATGGGATGCAGGATCTGGTCTTTTTTATTTAATGGTGTCTTGTAAGTCCATGCAGGCTGTAAATGCATGACACAATAATAATAATCAATCAATCAATCAATCAATCAATCATATGCAACAGAAAAACACAAGCAAATACAGAAATGCTGCTAGTCACACAGAACACAACTAACGTTTCCAGTTGACACTGATGAACACACTAAAGCCGGGCTCAGACTACAGGAGTTTGATAATCCTAACTGATTTTGAAATTGGATTGCATCACGCAATGAAGAAACTTCAGAGATGTTCTTCTCTCTCTAATCTCAAACATGCACACACAAGATTTGAAAATAATGGTGCATCACACGCTATAGGATATTATTGAGATTATCGTTCCAGAGGGAGCAATGCACCACCTCATGTGATCTCATGTGATCTCATGGGGAAGCAGATGTAAAGAAAATGGAGACTGACATGGTGCAACAACTTGCTTTAGTAAAGTTTTGAAGTGAGAAAAAACAAAAGCAGAAGGCTAAATGAGTCCAGATGAAAAAATGGTTGGGTAGACACGGTCAACACGAGTTGTCTGTTCTTCAGTGAGAACTGGAGGTGAGATTTTAACTGTCAGTTTTAATCTGTCAACAGTAGTATGCTAGCTAAAGTTAGCCTCAAGGGCTAGAATGTTTACCGTTGCTTGGCAACACCATCAGCTGCTCCGAGACTAATGTTAGCTTGACTCTCTCACTGGCTATTATGGTCCCCCTCGGAAAGTAGTGATGTAATCATCCAGTGGTGTTAATGCCAATGTCAACAGGATCAGTACCAAAAAAATGGATGTGTCTTATGTTACATTAAGTTACGGGCACACACACATTGTATTAGTATCAATATTGGTGAATCTAGCCCTTGTTTTACTTTTTATTAGATTGAAACAAATTTTGAGGTTATCTCCTCCCCATATATAGCACACCACTCCCTGCACTGGCACTGAATGTTAACAGTGGACATAACTGTGCACTGCAGAATCATCCAGTATGAACTGTATTCCTTGGGATGCTGGTCTCAAGAAAAAGAGGAACCAACACCAACAGAAAAATAGCTGAACAGCTCGAAATATTTTATTTTCTTAGGAATTTCATTACACCCTCTTCTACATCAGCCTTTCCCTCCTTTTAAGTCCTCATTTCCCAGTCATGTCCTCAATCGTAACCCTTTTCCCCCTTGATTCCTGCTTTTCTGCATTTTCTCTGTTAGTTATTCATTACATTGGTGTGTAGGAATAGGGAATGAAAAGGCCATCTTTATTAGAGTGGCTGAACTCTATAGATTTGTTCGCCTGAAAGTAATGTCCCCTGTACAAGAGTCTGGTGCTGCAAGTAAAAAGATCTCCCTGAAACATTTATTTTACATAGAGCTTTAATGAGGGGGAAGGGTTGGTGAGACGTGGCTGCTGTGTTCTCAGTGGGACTGTGTGTGTATGTGTGTGTGTCAGAGAGACACAGGAGAGAGGAGGAAAGAGAGTCTTCCAGCTGCATAGACGAACAATCATGCAAAATTCATGGCCAGGGGAAAATCTGACACCGCTGTCGAGGGACAGGAGGTGAGGAAGGATGAGAGGGTCATGGAGTGGGATGGGAGTGAGATGAAGAGGAATGGATGGAGGATAATGCGGGTGGAAAAAGCAGAGGAAGAGGAGGAGTGGGTGAAGGAGGAAGAGCAGGAGGAGGGCTGGAATAGATCAGAAGTGCAAGAGACGAGTAGAGAGCAGAGAAAGTTGGGCTGCTGGAGAGGCTGGAGTGGAGGAAATGTCTGGTAGGGCTAACAGAAAGCCTCTCTGCAGGATGTAACAGTGTGTGAATGTTCTGCACATATTTTTCCTCCAATGGAATGTTCTTATACTGAAAGAGAGAAAACAATAACTTTGGTTTTAGTTTTTATAGAATATTTTTATGTACCTTCAATATGGTACATGGTGTCTTGGACATTATCTCACCTCCGAAGTGGAGTTTGTCTAATGTAAAAAGGCCATGTACTGTGCATGTTTTCCCACCATATCTCCTGGGCCTGATCATGCTCTGTGTTATCATGTTAACTCAGTGTGCCCACACTGTTAGTGTTTATATTTAGCCACAGGTGTATTTTGCAGTTAGTTGTTGTTTTCTGTCTATTTACATGACGTGATTCAGAGCTAGCCACTAGCTTGTAATAGCCTGAAAGTTGTATTCTGCTAGCTATTGTTCTCTACATTTTGGTCGCTATTTTTCTATTGTTTAGACCCTTTTTTTACTGAATGCTTGTTTATTAGTGACTGTCATTCACATGTTGTACAGTTTGAATACTTATTTGGTATTATTTGGTGCAAATTGATAATTGCTAGCTTATTTCACCGTCATTACTAGGGGTCAATTTTTTTTAAATCAATTTTTGATTTAAATATTTTTTCAGCACTGACTGCTACGCCATTGTTAAGACTATTGAGTCTTGATTTGTAAAGATCAACAGATCATTGCTTTTATGCCGTGACAACTGTCATGTACATTGTCAAATTCTTCTTTAAAGGCTACATGGTATCATGTGTGATATAACTGTCATATTATTTTTGAAATGTACCACACTGAGGCCATACTGAGGTCAAATTTAAATAATGTATTTAAAATGTTATAATAATAACTTACTTAACCAGTCAATTGGGAACAAACTGTTAAACACAAAAACAAAACAAAAACAAAAAGAAGAGCCACTAGATGGCAGAAGAGTACTTCACAACAACAGCTTGAGTTTAACTAAGTTTAAGTTAGGTTAGGTTGTAACTCGTTGTCTATCTTACTGTGATAGGAAAGAGGTGTCGTTTGTGTTTTAACAACGTTTTGCTTATGAGTTATTGATCCGGGAAGTTTGAATCTGTCAATATATTTCCAACTTTACCGAAGTATGTAGCAGAGCCTACAAACTGTAGTCAACAACACGTTCATTGTTTACACAATTCATGGGGAAGGCAAAATGTTGCCACACCAGTGACTTCAGGGAAGCAGGAGAATTCCAGTTCTGTTGTTTCTCTGTTGGCCAGCAGTGGCCATGGTGTCTTGAAAAGTAATGCAGCTGCAGGCTACAGGTAAGCTACGCTGTGTCGATTTTGAATTTTTTTTTTTTCCTTTGCACATCGCAAGTAGGCGGTGGAGAGAAAAAAAATACTGGGAGAATCACCGATCCTGCTTTTGATTTTGAAGGTTGTTATCGAACGCTCATTTCAATCGATTTTCAATTTAGAATTGATATCGTGACACCCCTAGACATTACTAGTCCTTAGCTCTGTATGCTAGCTGTTATCTGGGTAGATGTATTTGTCTAGCTTAGGTTTGCCTTTGCTGTTAGCATTATCACTGCTGCTAGCTGCTGTTTGTCACTGGAATATGTGTTAGCCAGCCAGAGCTGACAGATGTCAGTCAAAAGGTGGCATGTGGTTAAAAAAAAAAAAAAAAATCCAAATGTATGCATGCAGCTATACAGTAATTTCACTGGTTTCCAGCAAGTTGCTGTATTTCTGAATACTGTCCATATATAAGTTATCAGGACATTGTGGGAATGTGTTTTCAAGCCTATTGTTGTACACACATTGATTGTTTGTAAATGGGGAAATCCATCTATATATTGAGGACACTAAGCTCTAAGTTGTTTCTCCCTAAATGACCTTTTGTAACTATAATTTGTGCAGAGGCTGATGAGTCTCAGTAAAGTTCCTGTTAAAAGGTAATGAGGTTTATACCATTGGCTGATTTCACTGCTAGACAGACAACCCACGCAGCTCTTCCTTCTTAAAGTCTGGTCACCAGCAGCTTTAACCATACCGCCACGTGTCTATCCACCAACATATACTGCCATCAAAACGTTATTCTGAATCTACAAAAAGGTACTTGATCACTTGAAGTACTGTAATGGTTTCATACAGCTGTACTGATGCCTGTTTGAATGTAACATTTGTCAGGAACCTTGTAAAATAAAGCTTTCAAAGTTGTCATAGAGTACAAAATTGAACGTGTGGTGTTTGGAGAGAAAACATGTACACAGCTGTATGGATAGTGTTCTGGCACACTGCTCCAGTTCAGGTTATCTATTCTGAACTTACAAAGTGTCGGATTGTTTTTATAGAAATTTACAGCTCACATTCGTTGTCCTTTCTTCAGAAATTGTAATCAATATTGTGTCATCTATATAAGTTTTTTTTTTAGTCTTTTCTATCGTGAATTACATTTGTGTTTTCCACTTTCACATTAGTGAACCACATTTTAGGGTGAAGTACTTTCAGATTATGTTCACTTTTATCAGAAAGTGTGTTCCTTAAGCATAAATTGCTAATGCAGAATAATTCTATTTGGATGTCATTTCTATGAAATGTGTTTTTTTAATAGAAGAAAAGGAAATTCTGAAGATAAATGTGCTTACTGTTGCTTTCAGTAAGGAAGTATATTACCTTATGCACTTTGCAGTGCAGTATATTGTGTGCTGAAAGCCTCCAGTGCATCTGTTTGTGGACTTGAGAGTAGAAAATGACTGAACCTAAGAGCACTCTTTCTGGAGTACATGGTTGGTTTACATCTAACTATGTCCATTTGAACACTGTGATTTTGTATTTATCCTTCATGGAGACATCATACTTTACACCACAGCTTCCACATAAACCATCTGATTAGATTTTGGAGCACCGTGGATAATACATTTACACATTAACAAGGAGAAAAACTGTTTTTTTCTGAACTCCTTAATGCCATAAGACATGGATCACATGTTGACTTAATGAATTAATTATCTAATAATCTCATTAGTGTAACTGCTTATGTTTAATATGTCACAGTGATTATGGATATGAGATAGCTTATGTATGCCTCAGTGGGTAATGTTACGGTCAAAACAGATATGGAGCAAACAAAAAATTAGTAATCAAGCAGTAAGATTGGTTACTATTATGCTTTTAACTCAGTCATGCAAAAATGCAGTTGTTGGGGGAAAATGAAGCCATCAAGTTCATAGACTCATAACTGCCATCTTCAAGTCAAATAGCTAATATGTCCCTTTCAGTGTTTCTTCTTTCTTTCTTTTATTCTTTCCCTTTCTCTCCATGGTATATTGGTATGAGCACTCACAAAAGTGTTGCCAGTGGTTCATCTTTTTTGTTATTTTTTTCTGCAATTTGGGAGATAAGATAATTTTTACTCTAACACTCAATGTGATGTTTAAAACGTAAATACAGAGAATGAGAATACAGAATGGGTAAAAATGTGGCACGAAGAGAGACAAGTGTGTATTTATACAAACTGTTCAATGGTCCACTTCTCAAAGACTGTACCCAAAGAAGATACTGGAGCACACAATTCACTTTAGCAATTTATTAAGTTGCAAACAACTAATGTTTCGACATGCACTGCATCTTCATCCAAGTCAAACAGTAATGGCATAGATTGAAAAAGTAAAAAAAAAACAACAGCCCCTCATTGGTTAATAAGGATGGGAGGTAATCAATCAATAAACCACCTGTGCTGGGGTGAAAAAAGTGTTTAGTGTCTAATAATGTCAAATAATAATGTCCTTTCTCTTTTTCAGTTAATTTAGACATTAGAAAAGAGAAAGGGCATTATTATTCTCTGCTGACAAAGGAGGCTCTATTGTAGTAATGAATTTGGAACAATCTGACAACAGCATTAAGTCCCAGCTCAGTGACATAGAGTGCTGCACCCCCCTAACAGGTCTTGGAATCAGGGCTCTCAAGAGTTTTTTTTTACTGTACAACATCCAATTTGTCCCGTGTTTTATGGGCTTCCTAAAATCCAAAAATCACTGATCAATACACCCCTCAGATCCATTGTTTCCAGTATCAGCTGTCTCACAGAACCCCTATCACAATATCTGGATTTTTTTTCTTAAGAAATTTGTTCCCAATCTTCCCTCCTATTTAGGAGATACAACAAGTATTTTGAAACTGTTGGATTCTTTTAAGAGTGACGAAGATTTCATTCTTGTAACAAGTGATGTCCAAAGTCTGTATACCTTTATCCCTCATGATGTAGGCATTAAAGCACTGTTATATTGAAACACACCCTATTGAGGTGCTACCGCCCAATGAATTCTTGTTGACCCCACAATAATCCTATCTAGAAATTATTTCCAATATGCAGGAGCTTATTATCTGCAGAGGCGAGGTGTAAGCATGGGGAGTTCTTTTGTGCTGTCATATGTGTGCTTAGTAATGGGGTTCTGGGAAGACAAGTTCATTCATAATTCAGCTAACTACCCATTCCTCTCCCAGATTTCATTATGGAAAAGATACATTGATGATATTCTATTTTTCTGGACCAGCACCACTGATGAGTTGAATGATGTTGTGGATTACATCAACTCTACCACACAATACCTACGTTTCACAGTGAGACAATCCAAAGAAAAAGTCAATTTTCTAGATTTGACAATTTGACAAATTGTCAAATCTAGAAAATTTGACAGCACCATTTACCGCAAACCATTAAGCAGAAACACTCTCCTGAGAGCTGACAGCCATCATCCACACCAACTGATCAAAAACATTCCAACAGGACAGTTTCTGCGACTGAAAAGAAATTGCAGCACAGATGAGGAGTTTGAATGAAAGGCAGTGGAAATGACTGAGCGCTTCCTGGACAGAGGCTATGCGAATAAGGACATCTTGACAGCTTATCAGAGGGTGGTGCACATTGAAAGAACCCGCCTCCTTGACAAATCTAAGTGCTCGTCTACACCACGCCACTGAATTCTCTCCTATCGGAGAAGAAATCAAGAACATTGTAAAAAAAAAAAAAACACTGGCACATTTTACAAAGCGACCGTGCCCTGAAGCGAATTTGTGCCAAACCCCCCCCCCCCCATTACTTTCAGAGGATCTCATTCACTCAAAGATAGACTTGTTCACACTGCGATGAGTCTTTTCACTTTCCTACTGTATCAGGACTACATACAACAACTACTGCATAGCAATTGCCTTTATTGCTGTCTTTATTCAGGTTTTCATGTTTTCATGTCAACAGTATTCACAGCAACAGTAATTTCAGTCCATGGTAACTGTACATACGAAAACACAGGGGTGACCAAGTTAACAAGGAGGTCATATAAATTGATCAGTTGGAGCTAAATTAGTTTAAAAAGTAAGTCAAACTAAGTCAGATCTGTCTATTCATGCTCAAATGTTACTCTGTTAAGGGCATATCTGTTGTGATGAATGTCTCAGCACCATGGACAGCTCCACAGCTCTGCGTGCGCGTGTGAGAGAGAAGGGCGGATATATAAAGACATAAAAAGCAAGTTTTTTAGCAAAATAAAACATCTAGACCAAAATTCAGTATTTACTTGGAGGAAAAAGCAGCTAATATGCTTTTTAGACATCATACTAGGTAAAAACAAGATCTATGACATTGATGTAGCCTGCAAAATCCGTCTGGGTCTGTAACCATGGCAGCCAAAGTCATTGAAAAGCCAAAAAATGTAAAATTCTTTCAAGCAGAAGACCCACCTGAAGCAGTACCACCTCTAGGTAACACGAAAGGGCTACTTACATTTGTCTAAATGTTACAAATTAAATGTCGAAATCTAAATGTCAAATGAAATCAGAGTATTCATTATATCAACAATGAAGACTGACCAGTTATTCTACGTAGTGTTAATACAGTTAACTGTAAAAATGTTACTATACAAAACTTATACTTATAAATATCAGTCTGTGCCAGTTTATTTAGCTAAGTATGGAGCACTACTTTACCTTTTTGTCTTCACTTATTGTGCTCTCATTACAGGACAGAGAAGTCCTACACACTGATATTCACACTGAGCTCTCATGCTGCATAATGAATTCACTTGATATCCGGGGACAAGGCATGAATTTTTCATCAACTTCTTAGAAAAAAAAATTATCAAACATGAGGCAGAGTTAGAGGAAATGCCTGTATAAGTAATTGGGTTTGGGTAAAAAGAGGAGGATTTTGATAAGTTTTCTATATTAATACTCATCAAATACAAGAACACCTGCTACAATCTGTGTGCTTGTCAAGAGACGCGTTTTCTCATTTAGCAGTTAAATATTTAGTCAGGTGTCTGTAGCAATGGCAGTACTCTGAAGACACAGGATTTCTACAGATATAATTCTTTATAGTCTTTTTTTTGAAATGTATGTTTATCATTGGTACCAGCCACAGTTCAAACAGCTCATCAGACTTACTGAAATGCTATAATAAAGACAGAGAGGTGGCAAAAGTCAAAAGGAGCAACAAGCCACATCTCAGAATACACAACCCATCCTTGAAGTTCAGCTGAGGAGAACTATGCTGCCTTCTTGTCAGCCAAGAATAAGCTACATTGTGTTATATAATATAAAAAACGTTGCCTGATCCAGTGAATACTGATATTTGTTGTGATGTGCTAAAAGTTGGGAAAACAAATCCATGTGACAGTCCCATGCGGGACCATTACAGGCAGCCTGTGGTGTAAAATGATGTGGGGAATGTCTTCCCAACACACATTAAGCCCTTAAATGCCACATCATGCTTAAACATTGTTGCTGAGGTCATTTGTTTTATGGAAAAGCAGATTTAAATGGAGACTTCCAATTCGATAACCACGCTCCAGATGCACGTTCCAACATTTTAAATAGATTTGAATCCAATAAATCATCACGATGAGGTGAAATGGGATGTTCTGCTGAGAAATCTACAGGATTTGAATGACACTATCAAATCAGCATGGACCAGGATCACTGTGAAAGTAGATTGACAAGAACCTAGCTTGATAGGGGGTCAGCCCTATGTTCCCTCATTAATGTTTTTCCCCATCCAAATTAGGCCCTCTGTTCCCATGTTGAGATTGGCATTCTTAGTCATACTTACAATATGAAAATACATATTATTAACAATCAAAAATACAGAAAACAGAGTGAGAGAACTTACTTTTGGTCTTTCCATGGCCTTCAGGAGACTCAGATGATGCTACTTCATCTGACTTGTGGCATTTTTAGAAGGGGGAATGTGTTAAGGTAACAAGACTGAGTGAAAACCTGGGCACACAACTAAAATGTGTATTTTAACTAACATATTATGAATTTCCGATGAGAAAATGTATTTTATGTCTAAATTGGAAATAGAGTGACAAAAATAATACAAAAAGATAAGATTTCTGAAGGATTCTAATCATATTTAATGATGAAGTGTAGTGTTAGAGAATGGGGACGGGCTAAAATCCTATTTTTTCAGTGTTCTGGGTAGTTCTTATTAAAGTTTTACATTATGTATCTTCAAATTGCAATTAGGACAAAGTGCAGGACACTTTGCTTGATAATATAATGTATTATACAGATACTTTTCATGCATATTTATGCATGTAATGTCCTGGGGATGGAAAAGTCACTGATTCTATGGAATGACCAATTACTTTGTAAAAGTCCACAGAGTTGTGAGTGAGTATTTTATTTGGTTCTCAGGGTTACTAGGATGTAAATTATATCCGTTATTGCATGCATTTTGAAAAATGGCCACCACGGCCACCAGGGTGCGAGTTTGTGATGACCCAATATCCAGTTTTGTTCCCAATATATCTATCAACACATCTGCCAAATTTGGTGCTTTTATCACAAAATGAACAATTGTTATGATTTGTTGAGCTATTCTGCCCCATTGAGAAAAAAGTTGAGGCTTTTTGAGTCCATTGGAGCAACTATCGACTGTTGGTGGCATTTAAAGGTACTTCCACATTGGCTTCAGCCTCAAATGGTGGTAGTTGCTGCTTGCTGCAGATGTACAGTGAACCTGGGGCTTTTGGGGCCCACAGTAGGACAAGTTGCCCACTTTTCCCATCCAGCCGTGGTCAGACTTTGTCATGTAGTACTTTCTGGAGGAATGGGACTGGCCGGTCTGATGATAGAGCGGATGCATCCTCAGGTGGAGCTCTGTCATCACTCTGCACTGGAACTGTCTTCAAAGAAGTGGATACTAAGTACTATCGCACTGCTGTCATTTGGCTTAATTTGACCTTACATTCTTTACCTACGGCCCAGAGCTGAGAGTAGTCAACATCTATTAAGACAGTGTGAGCTTAAGATTTATCTCATGGCTGTAAAACTCTCTGCAAGCTTTCGGGAAGAGCCAATCACTGTCAAATTCAATTTGGAGAATGCTTTGTATGGTGACAGCACTGAAAAAGACTCCGGGGTTTCCAACTGTGTAAAGACACAAATTTTAAAAGGAGGATAAGTGCCAAGAAGAGATTGTGTGGTCTTTAACCTCCAAAAAAATTCTTATTCAGTCTCAGAGCAGGGAGAAAAGTGAAGGTAAGGCTTTGAGTTCAGTCCAAGTTCAATATCTTCATTTCCTTTTTTTGTGCTCCACCAGCTGCTACATCTACTGCTGGAGTCTTATACTTGCACAGATTTGGTATGCATCACTGCCCCTGTACCTTCTATCTGTAACGTTACAGACACACACTTTCATAAGAATAGACACACAAAAGGACCCTCATATAAAACATCTATGGAGACCCTGAAAAGTAAATCAACTGCTATTTATGGAAATCAGTGAATATGGAAAACTTCGACTCTCCCAACTGAGGACAGTTTTTTTTTCTTTTTTTTTTTTTATCACGCTATTGTTATGGAAATATTCCAATCTGTAGCTTTTAGGAAGAAATCCAAACCTCCCAGTTGGAGAAACAGAAAACAACACTGCTGGCACACTTGATATTCTGCTGCAAGTGTGTTCATCTTTAAGCTACAGTAGTTTCACCTGTTCTGAATGCTTTACCTGTAGTGACTTCTCACAGTGGAATACTTAATCATAACAAGGACAGAGTAATTTTGCAAAGAGTTACCTTGCGTTACCTAAAATAACCTAACTAGCTACTCAGTAAGTCCTGCCTACAACTGAATCTTTTCATGTGGTTTTAAAATAATTACTCCGTAAATGTTTCACTCTTTCTCCTGGCCAACTGAGAACTGTGGATTCAAAATTCTGCAAATGGCGTATAATTAAAGTTTCATTGTAATTATTTTTAATAATAATAATTTAATAATTTCTGAATCTGACATATATCGCCATCAGAGATCCTGTGCGGCATAAAGGGTCAAGAGCTAGGTTTCTGTATAATGTTGAATATTAGTTAAAGGTCTATATTTATATTCTCGGGCTCTACTGGAATATCTTTACATGATTTACAGTTCAAAAAACTCCTTATCTCTCATGAAGAGGGACGTTTTAGCTCCTCTCAGAAGCTGCCCTTCTGGATACTTCCGGCAGCGCTGGAGGCTACACAAACAGACCATGAAATAAACTATAGTAGTAGGATTGCACTACTTTTTCTCATTCTTTACTAAAAATGTCAACTTCTAAATACATCTATACATATCCGAGCTGGAATCCAATCCGAAATATGAGAGTGGACAACATGAACAATACATGGAAAAACCTTAGCAACAACCATAGCAAAAAAGGTTATGGAACAGACAGCCGTTTATGGACATGTGACAATCTGATGTCAGCTCATTGGCAAGGTAGAAAAAAATGTTGCAAACAGATCGTTCGGAGCAGGTTGAAGTGAATAAAATGTCCTGCCAGTGCTTTGGCCTTTGGTGTTCTCCTCACTTTAAATGTTACTGTTCCACTTTGTAAAACTACAGTTATGTGTTTGAAATTTCCCTCAGGGAAGTCCCTCAGGAGTGCTCAGGGAGAGAAAATGCGTGTACTATTTCAGCATCTGTCTTGTGTGTTCTCTAGTGACGAGAGATTTTAGTTTGTGGCTTACCACAAATGTAACAGTCATTTTTATTACTCATAGTCAAATGTGATTATTCTTGTTTGTGAAGCTCAACCTCTCCCTCTGACTTTTCCTCTGACGACCCTTTGATAGAATTTTCTGAATCAGATGTTCCTGCAGCATTGGGAGTCATCTTGTCATCTTCAAGAGGTGGCCAACATTTGATGTGCTGGGATGCTTGTATCTGACCAATAAGATGTTCCAACATTGGATATCACTGGTATGCTTGCATACCAACATCATCATCATCATCATCATCATCATTATCTTGTGACTCTGAGCCTGGTATCTATTCGTCATCAGACATCATCATCTGGTATGCTGTCCTCATCTGACAGAAGGTCCGACTGTTCCTCCTGAAATATTGAGAAAGCAAATTATTTTACATGGTAAAGGACAGTTATAGACAGTATATCATAGATTTAAAGAAACCTTAAGAAGATACTCACCTGGGACAGGTCTTGGATGTTATCATTCATAATTCATCTGAGACAGGATTTATGCCAGACCCCTGAACAAACTGTAACACTTTTTGAATATATACATACATTTTAACATGTGGGTCTATTGAAGTTGTTCTCCTGTGAAAGCACGGCACTGATCTCAAAATACACAAAAAATAGCAAAAATATTCACTGCTTAAGAGACACTTTGTGATGTGAATGGTCACACAAGTGGAAAACGAGGTGGACTGAAGAAAAGCCAAAGCATGACACCCTTACAAATCTGGTCAGTGCCAATGAGGCAGATTGTTAAACATGAACAAAGTGTTCAGTCTGTCAAGAATGTCTTGCAGGATTCTATGGATTTAGAAATAAAAATAATAATCACAATAATTGCACCAATAATAATGTCTGGAAAAAAGGATTACCATATATTTTCCATACATTTTAAAATTATATGCCATTCATACTTTCAGTACTTAACAGACACAATGCACATGCATTAATAAAGTGTGTAAAAAAAAAGCCTGGGTGGGTTTTATTCCTACAATATCCAAAAGGCTAAAACATGATTGAAACAAGAAGAATAAAAGGCCTGAAACACTTGCAAAAGTGTCATTATTGTTGTTTGTATTAAAATAAATATGTTGTTAACCAGATCCAGCTACCCATATACATGAGGGCCGGGAAAGCAAACAAAGCATAAAACTTTCAAAAAAAGGCCCCATAAAATCTGGTGTTTACCTGTAAAATGTAATTAAATAACCCATCAGAAAATTAAAATTAAGCTTAAGAAATAGAAATGGCAGATATAAATATCTTGACAGCAGGATGTTCCCTCTGTAACATTATGAAAAAGGTATCATGGCTGTGTTTCCATGAGTGCTTTGAAGGAAAGAAATCCACTCTAAAAATGTGTTTTAGTTACTTGACAGGCCAAATGATTACAGTCTGTTCACTATGAAAACTACAGTTTTCCAAAATAATGTTCATTGATGAATTCAGCATTTGATTTCTTCATTGCTATTCTATGTCCTACCTACTTGCTGGGATGGTAACACTCTACTTAGCTGCAGTGGCTGGAAGCTTTTTTGTTGAGCGACTTTGTGCCTTTAGTTTTTAGATTTGCTGTGATTATTTTTAAATAAGATGTTATCTTGCATTCCACTTATTACCAGTGACTGGGTCCTCATCCATCAGATGCAACTAAAGAACTGCCAGTTGTCATTATTGTGTAATTATTCACATCAGGAACATCAAAATATTTAACATACAAGATTACATTTTAGAAGTAAAACTATTATTTATAGGTAGCTTCACATCTTTAATACAAAATCATTAATCAACACATTTCACTTACCTTGTCAAAACTTGTGAGCAGACCAGTTCAGTTGATGCACCTGCAGCCACCTTTTTTCACCATGGATTTTTAGATATCTTTTGAGTACTTGTAGAGGGCTGTAATGTGGATGGTCCCTCAAGCCAAGTCCATTTTATTTATATAGCGCCAAATCACAACAGAACTTATCTCAGGGCACTTTACACATAGAGCAGGTCTAGACCATAATCTTTTAATTTTACAGAGACCCAACATTCCCCCATAAGCAGCAAGGCTACATCGGCAAGGAAAAACTCCTCTTTAATGGGAAGAAACCTCGAGCAGAACCGGGCTCTAGGTGGGCGGCCATCTGCCTTGACCTGTTGGGTTGTCCATATTGCCACCCCAAAGACATTCCTGCAGCTTTCTAAAAAGAGTTTAATAACAAACATCAGACCAATGAGCTCAAGTAAAAATAAATCTTCTAATCTAATCAGTATCTTTGACATGTGTGTGTCAGTCTAAATCTTTTTCCATCATATCAATTAACAATGTAAATAACTGTGTCACACTGAAGCTAGATGAACAATATACAATATTTATGTGCATGAAGTTTTCTATAGTTAGAACATTCTCTTTATGAGAGCAATCAAGTAAAGTTTTGACCACCTTGCATCTCCACGGCCAGTCTGAAACCATAATTATATTATGTTAATATATAATTATATTATATGAAGGTGATCTCCTCTACTGGACTTATGTCCTTGCACAGTGAAGTACTTCATCTTGGCATTAGGGTTTATATGGTCATCATTTACAGGTATTCCATCCTCCTTTGCTGCATCAACACTACAAAAACACATGTAATAATGAATTTCAAATCATTGTATTGATTTGAGTATAAATTAGCCTGACTTAAGGGCCTTCTATCAAAAATGTCTGTATGTCCAGCAAACTAAAAGCAACATGTGATTTAGTTCTGGTAAGACTAAGCATCAACATACTCACCACCACAGTTTTCCATTAAAATGGAACTCAAACATGAACACCTTAAGGCGGTTGTGGTAAATTCTCTGTCTCCTCTTACATTCTTCCTTGTTTATTAGTTCACTTCTATATTCCAAAAGAAAGTCTCTTTCAAATGGAGTAGAGGTGAAGATGTCACGACCTAGTTCCTACAGTACACAAATAACAAATAAGTGACAAGGAGAAAGGTGACATATTCAAAGTTTGACAATAATTAAACAATCCGAAGATTCAACTTAGCTTTGAAGGCATTGATATATTTGATGTCAAGTCCCACTTTGTTTAGCATCTTCCTTTGGATTAATGCGCTGTCTTCTTTGCATTCTTTACTGTCAAAGCCTGAAATACCAAAGAAGATAACTGCCAGGATTATGGCCATAAGCAATATTTAAATAGAAGCCAGATGCTGTGCTCATCGCTGTACCATTCATATGAAATGAAAGTGAAATATAGCTGGAACAACTCAGGCTCACTATTGACTTTCATTACAGTCTAGATCAGTATGTTTACGAGGCCAGGCCACCTGTCATTTATGCTCTGAGTCTGGCTATCCTCCACCTCCACCTGTTCCCCTCATTCTTCTGTTGTTTCTCTTTCATACACTCTTGTCTCTCCGCCTGTTCTTTAAAGTTCCACTACCTTGTGACCACTGGAAACATGCCAGTCGCTGTCTGGGTCACTGTGTTCTTCCACAATCTTCATCTCTGCCAATCAGCACTCTCACACTTCTGATTGATAGTCAGCTGACCACCAGCATCTGAGCACTCTCTTTAATTTACTGTGCACTAAGCCCCACCCCCTCTATGGGTTTTGTATCTGAAACTGTAGCTTTGCAAACTTGTACATTTATGTTTGTAACTGTAAATTCTGTGCTGCAAGCTTGCATATACAAACTTGCAGGCTGAACATTTTTGTGTCTGCCTGCAAACTCTGTTTTGCAAGTGTGTGCATTCAGTTACAGGCCTGCAAGCCTGTATTCATGACCTGTGAGGCAAAAACACTCATGTGGGAGTGTGTGTGCATGCACACAGACTTTTGACATGTTTACTGTGTGTTGCAGGTTACAGTTCTGTACACTGAGCTTTGTAAGAAGGAGGGGTGGGACCTTCAACTTTTGACAGCTTTGTTGGAGCCGCTACAGTGAATAATGTAAGCTGAACTCAGTATCATCTCCAGGAAGGGTTTAGTGATTGGTCAGTCACAGGCCTTCTATTAACCTAATAAGCAACCTAAAAGATTCCATACTGATCTCTGTACATAGTGAACAAACCTTTGAAACTGATAGGGAGAGAATCATAGATCTCTCCAGGGTGCCTAATATTCAACCTATTGTATCAGGTAAAGTGATGTTGGATGAAGCTGGATATTTATAATTTAAACCAAATACTTTAATATTTTCAAATGAACTGCAATAACAACCTTTGGTGCTCCTCTCTGCATCCCTGCAATGTTCATTCTCTGCATATTTCATCATTTCCACTCTGGTTGATAAATAAAATGAAAAGCATGAAGCAACCTCACCAGCCCTGACCTCACCTGACCCGGCCTCACCAGCAGGAGCTGAGGAGAAAAAAGGTACCCGAAAGGCAAAAAGAAAGTACAACTAACAGTTGGTCGCTGCCAGAAACAAGGATGTAATGAAACATCACATCTGCATCTTTCCCTCTGGAGGACCAGATGTTTTTGGTCCTTCCTAACAGAGTACTTGCTTTTTAAGTGCAAGCTTAATTTTAACCTTTGTTGAGGTGAAACATCCAACTAAAGCATAATTGCATCTGTAGCTCATCCCTCATTATATAGCAGAAAACATAAGGTCAGATCTAACTGGTCACATCAACTAAGTCAACTGCAAGTAAAAATGTGTCTCTGAATTCAAGGTCTATCATTTATTGTACCTAAGCTAATGGAGGTAAATGTAATACTAAAAATGCAAAATGTAGAGAGACTGTTTGTCTCTTCTGTGACGTGCTTTAGCACACAAAAAGACTGCAAAAATTAGTTTCAGCAAAAGTTGAGAACCCCTGATTTTTAGTCCTTACTATGGGTCAAGCTGAGAAAACACTTTATCCTACACTTCCCATATTTATGTCTTTGGAACTCCAAAATTGCAATTTATAAAGCATGGTTTCCTTAACACACATGTAACCCAAGCTAATGACATCATTAGGGTTCTATTTTCAGATTTGACCAAGCTCCTTCAGAGATATAGAAGATATTATTGTTATCTACATACAACTATACAACTGTTTTCACAGGCTCAGTAATAATCCCCATGACTAGTAAACTGATTTTGACATGGACAATAGGTGGCGTGCCCCTTTACAATGAAATCTCAAACTTGAGAATTGTTCACAAGATTGGAGTTTCACATATTTTGATAAGATTTCATGAAATCCGACCACAATGTGCACATAATAATACAAAAAGATAAACTCAAGATAAAAATACAGTTAGTTAAATAAATTCTAATATTTATTCAAATTCAATTTTTATGACAATGTCAAATAATGTCTGATGTCACAACTTTGGATTAGTGACATCAGATCTCAAAATGATGCTTACATACCAGGTGTAACATTAAACGTCCAGTGTGTAGCATTTAGTAGCATCTAGTGGTGAGGTTCCAGATTGCAACCAACTGAAACCCCCCCACCCACCCCCCCTTCCGAGCGTGTAGGAGAACCTATGGTCACCATGAAAAACGTGAAAGGCACTCTCTAGAGCCAATGTTTGGTTTGTCTGTTCTGGGCTACTGTAGAAACATGGCAGTGCAAGATGGCAGCTTCCGTGGAAGAGGACCCGCTCCCTATGTAGATATAAAGGGCTCATTCTAAGGTAACAAAAACACAACGACCAGTCAGCTTTATACAGCATACTGTGTAGCTATTGTTTTATGTGTAGAAATAGAGAGGAATAGGAACAGGATCTCTAGGAAGAGCATTCTGTTTACGCACAAATGTAATGTTTATTGTGTGGCTACATTACTTTCTGGTTTATTTTCTCCAGTAGATTCTTTGCCTCTTGTATGACAAATCTCACCTTGTATGACTGTATTTATGCTAATTGGCACCTCTAGACAGAAAGTCTTGCTTTTTAATTTAAGGGCTACATTTTTTAAGAAAAGGAAAATCTGTAAATTAGATTTACAGACAGCAGCTCATTACACAGTCAGCTCCTGACTGAACCTGGTACTGACCTCCAGGTCACTGAGCTCAGATAATAAATAATAATGTAGTAATGTTGATTACAAAACATTTACTGAAGTTTAACTCCATGTGAGATAATAATAAAATATTTCTCATAAAATTATCACATTATAGTGTTTAGCATATATCTAATAATTAATACATTAGGAAGCAATGAACGCGTTCATGGGAAACAAAAGGGAGATGAAGGGATATAATAAGGAGATGGAGTTGATATGGATTATAATACTGACATAAATACAGCCAAGTGTACTCTTAAATGTCTTGACAAAAGAATGAAAAGTTTAGTTTCAGCCTGGAGGAATTTTATAGAGGTCAAGTTCATATTCAAGTTTGATGAACACAAACCAAAACTCCCCGTCCACGATTGATTTGCATTATCAGACATTAATTTACTTAAAGCCTAATAGCTCATTTTTTCTTCCTATTACTTATACTATTACATTGCTTTGTATTTTGCCCACTACAACCTGTATTGTGACTCATGTAAATCCCATCTGTGTTTGCGCCTCCTTTTCAAAGGCGGAGCATTTTTCGCAAAACTGACCATTGCAAATAGAGTGATGTTAGTAAATCCAGCAGAATACTACTAATACTAATCAACCTCTGTTAACATGTCTCCTCCTATGTGTGTTCTCCTCCCGTAAATACATATACATGAGGAGACGCACCTTGTGATAATGCGTTGAAAAAATGACACAAAAGCCTTTGTGAATCTTTGAGTATCTTACCACAACACTGAATACAAGCCCACATGAAACAAGGTTTTAAGACTTCTGATTGGAATAAATACTTCTACATATTAAATCCATAACTTATTTTGGATTATTAACATTTTTTTCATACTTAAAAACAAGTGTCTTTGCTTTTAGGGCCCTCCTGGAAATTACATGAATCATCTTGAGGCTTATCCTGTAAACAAGGAATTCATTCAAACAGGAGAAATACTCCACCAAGCCACAAAATCTGGCTTTGGATACAAGGTACATTTGAAGTGTTTGCGTAAAAGTAAAAATGAGTATATGCTCTGACAAGTAGAATTTAAAATATTCTTTGCTTTTGCATCCATTGAAAAAGATCTCAAGTGGTGAAACAAGGCTTTTCCACCTTAGAAATGAGACACCACTGTGCTCCAAGAGAAGGTGCCAACAACCTCTCCATGCTGACACTTGACAAGGCAGCCATGTCAAGTATCACACCCAGGCTCTCTTCAACTTATGAGTTTGCAACAAAAGCCTATTAAAAGGTGCATCAACTATTTCTCAAAGGCACTTGACATATGATATTAGACATGATTAATAATGTATCAATCTATTATACATCAATTTTACACCCTGACATGCAATGCAGAATACTCACTGCTACAACACTTATAATAGAGATTAATTAACAGTGAGTGCATTTAGAACTCACTGCAGCACACCCAAAGGATTTACAGCGTTAATGAACTCTGAAACAATTGGATTCCTGTGGCATACTCTGTTTTACAGCAGGTGGATCTACATGTTGTAATTGATTGTATCTATTGTTTTACATCTGTTAACCTTCCACCTGTTACAGGTGACTTTCATGGACACCCTGTTGCTCTTTATATCTCAGATATTGATAATCCCATAAATTAAAACAAATTAAACAATTTATTGTTAATCTGAACAACTTCTTTTCTGATTCTGTGTCATTCACCATGCAGCAATAATGCAATAAATAATAAATGCAGCTTTGTCCTCTTGTGTCTGTAGTGTTTCAGTAGAGGTGAGAACCTAATTCCAACATCGTCTGGACTGTTTCTCATATCGTGTTCTGTCAGAGACACTTAGGTCAGAGCATATTATAGACTTTGTATTTGGTGGAATAAGCTCTGCTCCTGAGGGTGCTCCCCGGTGAATCCAAGCTGCAGTGCTGGATTCAGTGGGGAGCTCAATAAACCCCCAGGGATGTACAGTACAGAACCCAACAGGTTGATTTCACAGAGATATAGGAGATATAAGATGCATTTATGGGCGACAAAGTACAGCTTACGATTAAAACATAATGAGCTAAGCCAAGTCTGGCAATGTGAGGCTGAACCTGTCCTGAACCTGTAAAAAAGCCTTTGGCTTCAGGCAACAACAAGGCTTTTTATGTGGCCCAGTATTCAGGACAAAGTGTACATTTTGGCACCATTACAAGTATGGATGTAAGAAAAGCAGCCAGTTTCCCATTCTCCTTCCATCCCCCTGTTTGGGTTTCTGGTGTGTAATGAGCATTAACAGCATGTGGTCTATAGACTTATAGTCTTGTTTATCTGAGTTTATCTAAGAAATGAGTATGTCCATGTGATATACTATAGCTTTTCAAAACCCATTTGGATGATACACTCACTGACTTCTCTAGGTCGAGTACATAATACAGTTTTCTGGAAACCATAAAAAACAAACAGAAGGTGTCACCCTTGCAGAGACATGACATAGCCAGTGTAAGACAAAACACACAAGAAGAAGACTGCAACTTGGCCCTCCCCTCTACACAAGTGACCCATCAAGCAAGCATCTTGCAGCTATGTTTTTAAAGAACAAAATACTTACTCCTACCACTTTCTCATTTTTCAGGTTTTGCAGATTCAGTTCTTTGTGGATTTTGCCGGCTTGAAATGATGGAAATTTTGAAGAACTCACATCGAGGCAAACTGGTGAATCAGATTTTATTTATTTACTGCTGCTTACGGGTCAGTTATTCAGATTGGTTTAGCTTTTATTTTTCTGTGTGGAGGTTTAAATATGTTACTACAGTGCCCATTCAAAATGTGCCTGTTCGGAACAGGCTGATTGCTTATTATTTCTCAGGAACTGCTTATATATGTATCAATTGACAAACGAATCAATTAAAACAATAGGGAATTAATAAATTAAATGGTTTGAATCCAGGCACAAACTTCACCAGTGAGACTAAACAGAGGTTGAACCGTAGAAGCAGTTCATGGCCTTCCATTGGTTGATTCTGCTGCCAATCAAATGTGTCTGCACTCCTATTGACTAGTTTTACTGCCTCCGCCTCTGTTTTTTTCTCCTGTATACACTCGTTCTTCCCTCTCGGGCAGTTTAACTGAGCGGGCCGCTGTGATGTGACAGAGTTTATGTCAAACAGTCCCTGCTGCACTCAGACACGGAGCTGAAATGCTTGCTGTTCGCTTGTTTGTTCAAAACTTGTTTGTTGAATGTATATACAATAGTAGAGTCTCTTAAACTTTTTCAAGTCATTAAACACTATGGATGTAATCCCACCTCTGAGCACAATGTTATTTATGATGTATTTTTATATATTTCTCAAGAACTGCTCATCCAAACAACTTCACACTCGACACTGCAATTCCCGGGTCCTCAGCAATACATCTGCCAAGTGTGAAGTTGATCAGATGAACGGTTGTCCAGATGCTCAAAGGACACACATGCACACAGACAGACACACAGAGAGATTCCTTCCTTTAAGTTAGATGTGAGTAAGCTTTTGGCTAACTAATGCTGTTTTGAGCTGCACCTTTTATTTATTCATAGTTATAGTCTGTTCACTACTTATCCAGGACCTCTCCTGTAAGACATAAAACATAGAGGAGAGGAGAAATAAGTGAATGTGGCAGTCGTTTGTCATGTCTGTCTTTCTTGCCTTAGACTGGCAATTTGCATGTCAGAATTGGACTGGGTGGGAGCAACATCAAGATGAGACGTACACCCAAACATTCTGGCTGTTTGGCTAACTGTCACAAGAGGCAGCTCTCACTCCATTACATGCACAAGGACACCGCCATTACACATTCCAGCCCATTGCATCCGAAGCAGGATTAGTGTGTCTCGGCTCAGGGACAGTCAAAGACACGGTCACTGTTGCACCCAGTTACCATGTCTGTGCTTCTTATTAGCCACAGGCTCCGACACTGAGCTCAACCAGTGTTTCCTCATTCCTTCTGTCTGCGTTTGAAGAATTCACTCAGTAGGAGAGACCAAGAGCTGCAGTGGTGGATTTATTATCCTGAAGCAAGTGGTGTTAGTGAGAATTTTATTACATAGTCAGGGCTGCACCTGAGTACCATTCTTGGTCTTGATTATGTCCTTAAGAACACTTTTCTGTGATTTCTGGGTTTGCCTTGGGTTTTGTCTGAGTCTTGACTGTGATTAAATGTAGGCTTTTTGCCCCCCTAAAAAAAAAAAAATCTCTAACTTGTATGCATGGATTGCATTTTTATAGAATAATTTAACTTCTAATTACTGATTAGTAAAAATAGTGAACCCCCTTTCATGATCATCTTTGATCCCTGAAAAACTACTTGCTGCACTGTATTTGCCTGTTTAGCATCTGGTTTAGCAAGAACTCATTGTGGTTTTGAGTCCATATTGTTGAAGCCATATTGACTCAGATTTCACAGCATCTGGTTTTAGAAGTTAAACTAATGTCTTGGCTTGATTTAGATTATCAATCTAGGAACCAAGAATGTGAAACTAAAAAAAATGTAAAAATATTTCCCAGACTGCATGGATGAGTTATAATTTGTCTTCACATATTCCAGGTCTTTAAAGATCCCTGTCTTACATGTCCTACAATGTATAAAAATACTCTCACAGTCAATTCACAACAAACAAAACACAGTTTTGAGTGGAGGGGGCTTCAAATGGTCAAAGAGTTTCTCAAACTTTGGTCCAGTCAGAGGGTTTTTGAGACATATAGTACATTACATATATTTTTAATGAAAGTATAAGTAAAGGAATTGGAAAATATTATTATTCACTTTCTTGCTGAGAGCTAGGTGAGAATATTGACACCACTTTCATGTCGATAAATATTTAACTACAGCCAGTAGCTGGTTAGCTTAGTTTACTGTTTAACATGTTCAAGTTGTGTTTCTGTATCAATAATCAAAAAATATCTAATATGTTAATCAGTGAGCTTAAGAAAGCTGATGAATGTGCTGTGAATTTTGTCACTTATGGACAGAGCCAGACTAGCTGTCTCCCTGTTTCCAGTCTTTGTGCTAAGCTAACTAGCTGCTCACTGTAGCTTCATATTTACTGTACAGACATGAAAGTGGCATCAATCTTCTCATACAACTCAATTAAATATTAACCTTGAAGGTTAATACTTGACCTTGAAAATAACCAAATGACCAAAATATTCTTATCACAGTGTTCATTTACCTGCTTATACCAAATTAATTTGGATATTCTGCCTTTAAGATATATACTTGTTACTTCACAACAAGTTGTCGAATGTGCTACGAGCAAGAAATGACAAATCAAAACATAACAAGCAACAAGGAACGCAAACCCACACAACTTGGGCTATTTTGCTAGCAGGAAAGCTAGCTAACATGGCTCCGGGCTCAACCTCAGGCAAGGCAACCCAACCCGCTCTTGAGGGTATAAGCGAGCCAGTCACAGTACAACAACTGTCCTCCATGTTGAAAACTAACCGATGAGTGTAAAGAAAGATATAACATCGCTGATACAGGCTTCATCTCAATCATTACCAGCCTCTATGGATGCACTATGAGGGGAGGTGAATTCGTTTAACAACCATCTGACCAAAACAGAAGCAATAGTGGGCGTAAAAACTTTGAGTGGCTCACTTAGGCTAAAGCGACCATTAAATCCATACAATCCCAGAACAAACTCCTCCAAGACCATGTAGAGGACCTGGAAAACTCTGAGGAGCAGAGGAGGGCGGGGCTCAGCCTTCCGTGTGTGTGCTGCACACACAGCGCAGCACAGGAGAGACAGTTACTGTACGTGCAATAAAAGCTTTGCGGTTAAAAAGCCGATAAGAGTAAGCTTTTAAAAAAATAAGTCGCTTCACACAGTCTGTTGCATTAGCTCCGCTGATTTGAATGCATGGCCAGAAAGTCGACGCAGACACCCGGTTCATAATAAACATACTCTTTGATAAAACTGCCATTGCAAGGGCGATAAGCTCAATCACCATTATGTTACCTTTGTATGTATTCTGAGATAGATAGTGACTTAACAGACATTTATTTAAATGAAAATCTCCGAGATTGCCGCTCTAATACTGCAAAGTGCTATCTGACAAATTAGGGAGTGTGACTTGTTCTTGGTGTTTGGGGGAATTTAGAGGTAAGAACTGGGTGGGAGAATGATGGAAAAACCACGGTGTATGGTTTTGTTCTCTGTGTTGGGGGGTAGAAAACAGGAAAAATTGTTTTGTACAAGATGCTTTACAATTCTCTACTTTTATATAAACCAATGTTTCTTGTAACCCTTCTAAAATGTGAATTGTATGCTCTGAAAATAAACAAAGATTAGAAAAAAAAAGAAATGTTCAAATCTCACTCATAGTGTAACCCTAAAATGTAATCTAACAGGCATTGATGTTTCTTCTGATAATTACTACAAGAGATAGTCATGACAGTGTAGTTTGCTGGGCAGTCTGAAGTAAAACTGAAAGACATGGAAGTGGACAGTCATCATGGAGAACATGATGGTTGTGTTCAGAGCAGAAAAAGCCAGACTACTCCTAAAGTGAAGAATGTCCAGCAGTGTAGAACAGTGAAAATAATCCACATTTTTCCATTGATTGTAATTACATTTAAGGTACTGAGCATGACATGACGTGAAGCAAAATTAATTTTACTGCGCTGACCCTTTATGGGGGTTATGAGCTTTACTGATTGAAAAGGCTTCTTGATTTACGACACAACAATTATATCAAAGTGAAACTAAACTTTAAAATTGATCTTTCTTAGAATAATGTGACATTTTCTCAGAATAATGTTATTCATTTCAGTAGTTTCATTCAGCGATGGTCCTGTGTCACCCTTTCATTCATCATTCATCAGTTTGAAGAGACGGTTTTCATTTCCTAGAAACTCAGGTTTAGCAGTACTATTCAGTTAAAGGTATTGTTTATTATCACTGTTGGTGAAATACATGTTTAGAAATACTTTGTAAGTTAATTCAAAATGTTTCCTTCATTCTACATTTCAAAGTTTCAAATCAATTTCATTTGAACTGCCTTTGCCCAGTTTTCAAAGAAATTATATACATAAATTCATACAAATACAGATGCACCTCCTTACTTTATAGTAATGAAAAACTAAAAATTGTCTGTCACAGAATCAACAGTTGGGGTTTTTCTTTTACATATATTACAACGTTTGATAATGTAACGAATAACAGTGAAACATAACTCACTGCACTGATCGTTAGTTTCATTATTTTACACGTGATTTTGCTTACAGTAGCCATGTTGTAATATTGGTATTGTAAAATATTTCTTTAGATTTCCACCATATTGTTCAGCCTTAGTAGCCAATGTCAGATTCAGTGTCTAACTGTTGTATCTTGTATAGATTTTGACAACATTTTGGAACCATCACTGAACATGTTGTGAAGAGATAGTTTATAGAGGATATATCAGAAGTGAAAAAGAGCAAGCTAAAGCAAGCAGGATGAAAGGGAGAGAGAGAGAAGACTGGCAAAAATCTCTAAACCTGTGTAATGAGCATGCTCAGCATGACATCGGCAATGTTTCCTACTAAATCTCACTTTTTTCTATCTTTCTTCCATCTTGTCTCTCTTTTCCTCTGTCTCTCACTTCCTCTCCCTCCTATCCACTCCCACGCTCAGCCATCAGCCCACAGGGAAATTATGGGATGTCAGGAGAGTGGTAGGGAGGAAGAGGGAGACGCAGAGAAAGGAAACTAAGATATGCAGAGGCTCAAAGAAGAAGTCATCTGTCTTCAACAGTATGACCATGACGTCAATTTGGTATTTCTTGTTGCTCCTAACAGAGATTAAACATGAGGTGATATCAACACGAAGATGACAGATGAAGAAACAGATGTAGGTTCCATCGCTCTGCTTTTGATGCTGAAGGGCAAATATGTGGATGTACAGATGTTTCTCTGCTTCTGTTGTATTTTCAGGCTCCTTCAGGCTCCTTTAGGTACTGTCATATCTAAAAGGACTATGGAGCAATTCAAGACCAACTAATACTAATAATAATAATAATGATGATTCTAGTTTTCATTTTAATACAGTAGTGAATTATTTAAAGTGTCCAGGATGTTGGAAGTATGTCACACTCATTTTCTGCATAGAATATTTCAGGTGACTGTCGGTTTAAGGATTTTGACTTGACTTCAATGAGGAAAGAAACAATTTCACACTTTCTTTAATGCTCAGAGCGTGGCTCACTCACTCGATACAAACATACAAGCTGCTGCAGAGGAGTGAGCCCCAAACAGTGGGGTGAATACTCCTTTATCACTCTCACACCAACCTCTAGGAGTTGTTGCAACTACTCTATGCATGAATATACACATACAGACATGGCAGGATCTGCTTCAGCATGAACAGATGTTCTTTGTCTTTTAAACAGGAACATACTGTTCAGACACACAAACATGGTTTCTATGACTGTCACTAAGCATTTTAACCTTTTACAAGTTCACACAAGCATTTATACATATTCATACAATAATTTCCCTCACAGCAAGTATCTTGGTAGAAAAAATCTAGTTCTTAAACAATAAAAGGTCTAAATCTCAAGCGCTCTAGAGCACTGCAGACAGAAACATCCAATCAGAGATTTTAAAATTCAGTTGTATGTATCCACTAATGGTGGAGATGATGTTAGGCAGATAAAACCCTCTGCAGTTAAATAATTTCTGGATTCTGGGTCAATTTTGGATCAGTTCTGCAACAATAGTGAGCTATTTATTTGTTCCTATTTGCAGCAAAGAAGTGTTCTAAATGTGTGCCCCTGAGATGTCATCGCCATAATAACAACAACAATCGTCATAACAACTACTGAGGTTCCATTGAAAACAAAAAACAGAATTTCTCAAAAATGTTGAATTACTTTAAGATCTCCTCCAAACATGTTTAAGGTCGGACCTCAATTAATTCTCCAGCTAGTTGTTAGCAACTATTAAATCTGAGCGTTTGGTCTGCACCCAAGTACGATATCTTAGTATAGTAAATGAAGAAAATGGTATTCACATATTATTTAACACTGACCTAGGAATGTGGACACTACTACTATCTACAATTATTGGTAATCAAATCTCTGTCTTAATTTTTACAGCTGTAACATTTTAACATCCAACCTTCAAACCTACAAGTTTATAAAGCTTTGTTTTCTACTTTAAATGTGAGGTGAAAGAAGGATACTCTTTTTTTGCACATAACCTTGATTTCCATATGCAATCATATAGAAGTGAGCATACAAACA
Source organism: Scomberomorus guttatus (assembly GCA_038419695.1). Lineage (NCBI taxonomy): Eukaryota > Metazoa > Chordata > Actinopteri > Scombriformes > Scombridae > Scomberomorus > Scomberomorus guttatus. The sequence continues at coordinate 28,596,373 of CM076452.1, forward strand.
TAATACATAGATCACATAACAAATGTAAGCATCACATCAACTTCTCTTATTCAGGTTCTGTTTATAGAGGCATCACAGACATAGGTACCCAATTAACCTCATTCTAACCAATATGTAATCACCCACATGTTTAACCCTACACTTCTTCATATACCTGTTGGGAAACTCTGGAGCTTAAAGGAGAGAGGGTCAGGAGAAATCCTAATTAGTTTGTTAATCACTATATGCACTTATATACACTATACATGTACTTATATACAATTACATGTGGACTGCACCAGTTGAGCTCCTCCCCTCTACTGAGGTTACAGAGAAGTTGTGTCCTTAATCAGTCTCTGTAGTTGTAGCATTAGCGGTGTCCACTTAATGTTGAAAACATCAGTCCTTAGTTGGGGTTTGTTTGTTATGCTTTCCATCGAATATACTGTATACTTTTTAACCTTTCCCTCCATTGTTTGACAGCTGGTGGCTTTACATTTCTCTATAACACTGTAAAAATCTTTGTGATCAGCAGCAACACCCCAAGTAAATATGTCTGATTTTTGGTATCTATATCCTCTGGAGTGACATGATTTACTTGAGCTCTGCCTGAATGTCTCTCCAATACTGATACAATTTGGGACAATCCCAAATATATGGGTATGGTTGCCAATCTTTCCACATTCTCTCCAGCATAATTCTGATGTGTTGCTGTATCTCACTAACACAAGAAGAGTCTTAAATACTCTCATTCTAGTTTTCCATTCAAACTCCCTCCAGGTATGACTGCTTGTTAGCATGTGACCATCAAGGCATGTCTTTTCCCACATTTCATCAGTGATACTTATATTCATTTCTAATTCCCATTTCTATTTTGTTTCCATAGTGTTTCCTGTTACGTTATCTTGAAGTCTACAAGGTGTCTATCAGGTTCTTTTTTATCACTCCCTCCATAGTCAACATGAAAATCTTTTCTAAATTAGATGGTAGTTTACATATGTGCTCCCAATCTCTGAGTCTGTAAGTAGTGTCACACTTGAAGAAATCTAAAAAAAATCCATCCCCAATAGACCAAATCCTTTCTGAAGATGTTCATATGATTTCAAAGTTTCCCCACAAAAAAGCAGATCCACAATAGTTGGCCTTTATCTGCCCATTTTCTATTTTTAATGCTCTGAATATAGAATTAAAGGGTTTAGTTGTTTTCTAATGACCAACCAAGTTTTCATTGTGAATTTAATCCATTCATTATCTATTTTCAATTTCTTCCAGTTTGCTTGGCTTAGGAATGGTAGCCCTCCCAGGGAAATAATGGGGCATGAATTTTGCTCTATATTCACCGAACTCATTTCCATATCATTTGTTATCCATGCTATCAGGGTCCTCAGCTGTGCTGCCCAATAGTAGTATTTAATGTTGGGCAAATTAAGGCCCCCTTTTTGCTTTGGTAGTAACAAAGTCTTGAGTCTTACTCTAGGTTTTTTATTTTGCCATACAAATCTTGATATCAATTTGTCAAGAGTGTTAAATGCCACCATAGGGACTCCTGCTGGCAAACATTGAAATAGAAAAAGCGGTCTGGGCAAAACATTCATTAGTACAGTTCAATTCTACCAATTAGTGATAAGGAGAGAATCTCCCATCTGAGCATATCCACCTATATCTCCTTCAGTAGAAAGACATTCTTAAAAGAGACCAGCAGAATAGAACAGCTATTTTTCTGAACACATTTTCTTGTACTATATTACCAATGAGATATACACACATATAACAAGACATCTGGAAGCTGATGCTTGCTGTCAGTAAATGATTATTTTTTGGACCCTAATTTTCACACAGCATTAGTAAATCACACGTCATGTTAATACAAGCTTGTTCTAATGTTTCATTAAAGCAATGTGATTATTAGGGGAATTTTCAAACTGCAGATGCTACATTTTTATGGAAATGGATGTGTGTAGATTTCATGGGAATTATTTTAGACATATTTGCCCAAAATGAAGCTTGACATAAATAGTGTTTTTGGAAAGAATTGAAGATAAAGTTATGTAGGTTAGAACAGTGCTTGGTCACAGCATGTATTTATAATGATGTACACGTCAGTGATTCTGCCAGGGTTGAAGAGGTCAAATCCTGAAGTCTTAGGCCTTGAGATTCCAATGACAGAAATACATTATTACAGTCAATACAGCAGCAGTTAATGTCAATACATTCATTACCAGCTGATCAGTAACCGGCTGCTCCAGAAATCCATTTTCATTTTCACCCCGGGGTTCAGCTTGTCCACCCTGGTCATCTAGTCTGAATGTAGTTACAGACTTTTTCAGTGGATAATTATCATCAATCCATAAATGTACTCATAATCGTATAATTTCATTCTTTTTATTTTTAAAAAGTTATGGTTAACTTAAACTACCCAGACTAGCAGGTTGAACATAGTGGAGCATTTAGCTGCTAAATAGCCAGATAGTTTCCTCAGGAGTTGTTAGAGAGCAAAGACAGAGCTGAAAGAGAGTGAATATTGGAGTTACATTCACCAGATGGACAGAAACACGACTCCAAACGAATGATAATTATCCAAATGAATGAAAGAGCAACTGTTTGCTAACAAGTTATTAACTTAAAAGGTGCTGATATGTCAATATTGTGTTCACAACTTGTTTTCGATGCCCCAAAGTGGCCAAAATCAATTATTGCAAGTTTACATTTACATGTATTAATTAAGACACTTTTGTCCAAAGCAAGATACAAGATACCAGTTCTTCCACACCAAACTGGGAAAAAAAAAACATGTCTTTATAAACCTGGCTTTGAGCAAATGGGCCTTCACCAAACTGTTGACACAAAATTGAAAGCACACTGTTGCCTAACATATCATAGTTAGGCAACGATATGTTTGCATGATGTATATTTGTTAAATGTCTTTCGTACTTGCTCCAAAGTTTGCTGTAAACTGGTTTGCATAAAGCAGAGCCACAGCAGCTGGACTGCCTTCAACAGGTTTAGATGATCAGGTTGCGTTGAAACTGAGGTTAGATTAGGGTTCACCATTAAGTGGTTATGGAACATCTCAGGCTCGAGACAAGTAACGTCAAGAAATGCACCCAGCAGCAAAGCATTAACAACCTTTGTGTGTGTGTGTGTGTGTGTGTGCGTGCATGCATGACACAGGGGTGAAGACTTAGAATAGAACTATAATTAAAGTCAAAGTCAGGTGACTAGTCTGCTGAATGACAGATCCTAATTAGCTGCACACAAACACGCTTATGCACAGCCCAGACACCCAGACACACTCTGATACACACACACACACACACACACACACCCTGTGGCAACATCTGTCTTCTAGCCCTTATCTCCCAGTTGAAACTGAGCTCTATTATTCTTCTAATAAACCAAGGTAGGTGTTGTTTATTGGACTTCTCCCCTTTCTTCTCTCTCCCCAGGCTAAATGCAGTTCCGTAGTTAAATTATTTCCAATTGTCTCCAGTGTGGACGTCTGGTGATCACAAGCAGAAATCTGCATTTCTCTGCCCAAACATGCTGATAGCATGGTGAGCCGTAATCGCTCACTTTTTTCTCTCTCTTCTGTTCTCTTGTCCTCTTTCTCTTTCTGCTTCTGTGTGGACACATGTACTGTATTTTATGCAGTATGTGTACACAAAAATATCATGTACTGCTTGGAGATGCCTGGAATCAGGTTTGATAAAGTATCAACTGAACAAGATTCAAAACTTCTCTTTAGATGTGGAATTTTAACCTTTTATTTGGAGGCCAAAAAGTATCCAGAAACATGACTCAAAGTTTAAATTCATGCTAGTGCTATTCTTAGACCCTTGCCATTAGAAAGGCTGAAAATGTAAAGTTTGTTCTGAGATAGTGCCAGAGAAGAGGTCTTAGGTCATGAAATCGCAAGGATTATGCTGAGCAAATTTCAGGGCAATCCAAATTATGAGAGATCTTGACCTAAAGTTGACATGTTGGCCAGAGGATGGCACTAGAGGAAAGCTCATAGTCCAAAATGGAAAGGGTTCATCCTCCAGAGAGAATGAATAGCATCAGTAATTTTCATTGTAGTTTGCAGATTTAGGTACTTCAGTGCAGTGCATTGATCTAAATGCTGCTGTCAGCATGCTAACATGTTCACAATAACAATGCTAACATGCTGATATCAACAGGTATGATGTTTACCATGTTCACCATCTTAGTTTAATATGTTAGGATGCTAACATTTGCTAACTAGTAAGCCATGCTAGTGGTGGTGTGAGGTTATACTTAAAGGTACACTATGCAGGATTTTCCTAAAAAACTATGTACAGACTGATACTAAAGTAATCCCTGTCAATCATTACTTAGAAGTGTGTGGCAGTGTAGTTATCTGCAGAGACTCTGCCCTCTGCCTGTATTTTTCTTCTTATTAATTGCTGTGTTTGGGACACTTCTGGGCATCAACCTTTGGGCAGTAAGTGTGTAGGCCCCAGCCAATAACAGCAACTCGTAGCGTAGCGACCGGCTTACATCGCTTTCTCCGTCTCTCTCCTCTGCCCTGCTCTGCTCTCTGGCTCTGTGTCATGGATGTATAAAGAGCTGCAGGTCTGTGTGTCTGTTTGACCGAGGGCAGGGCTGAGCTACACACACACAGAGCAGAGAGGCCACAGCAGACAGGATAAGGCTCTGCATTCACACGCTGCACCTTCCTGCAGGGTTGTGCAGAGCGGTGGGCATGTTTATTTGTGCTTTAGAACTAACCACCATGAAACAATCAGAAAATAATGTTTTATTTATCTGATTCATGGCTTTGTTCTCGCCAGTGCCACTCTCTCTCTTCATTCACTCTCTAGCTCGCTCAACCAGTGCTGCTCTCTCTCTCTGTCTCTCTGTCTCTCTCTCACTCGTTGAGCTGGGGAGGAGGGGCCAACTTTGAATGCTGTGTGTTGACAAACACCAACTGACAAATCCTGCGTAGTATAACTTTAAACACAGCTGGTGCTTTGAGCCAAATGTTGACCTGAGCATGCTAACATGCTCACTGTGACAATGCTTACATTCTGTTATGAGCTAATTAGTATAAATCGCAAAGTACAGCTGCGGATGATCGGAGTATCATTATTTTTGCAGGTGTGGGGATATTTTACTCTTTACTTGACCTGCTGGTTAATATGAAAAGTTGGGATCACCAAAGTCAGTAGGATCCATCTCTGGGGACCATATGTATCATGGCAATCCATCCAGCAGTTGCTGAGATGTTTTAGTCTGGACCAAACCGATGGACCAACTGACAGCCATCCCTTCAGGCCAAACATTTGAACAAAATTCAACTTTAAAGGCTCATAGGAGAGCTAATGGGGTCCTCACAGTCAGTAGAATCATCCTCTAGGGACCATGAATATCTGTTCCACTGCTACATCACCAGATGCCTGTAATCTCATGGAACAACGCTTGAATTGAGAAACAGTAGCCTCTAGTGTATCTACAGAAAAATGAACCTTATTGCCTCAAAGATGATTGCACTGCCCTGTTTTCTGGCCCACCAAACTCCAGCCATTAAACTCTCAACTTTTACAAAATGCCACTGGTAGAATATTCATACAAGCTAAGAAATTACACCCAGCTTGACCTCCCCTCATGAGCTCTCAATGCAAGCCACATTGGATTTGAGTGCTTGTGCTCATGTATAAATCATTACATGGGCTCGCAGCATCGTATCTATCCGGCCTCATAATCTCTTATGTATCCCCCTGTTCCCTCCACTGCCAGGATGCTGCTTACTTCCAAGCTTAATGAGTGTTTACTTATCAAATCTCCCATCAGTAGTGAGACTTCTATCTTTCAAGGAAGCTACTTGAAGCTTTCAAATCAAAATCAACCAATTCAAAAGTCAATTTCAATGTAGTTTCACCCATAACTTTTCTAGTTGAGTATCACTGTTTTGGGTTAGGCAGCATTACCTTCAGCTATCTGTATGAGTTTCTACATGGCTGAAAATGTTGTGTGTGTGTGTATGGGTCATCCATAGTCTGTTTGTGTGTGTGTGTGTGTGTGTGTTTGGGGGGGGGGGGGGGGGGGGGGGGGGGGGATTCTGGCTGTTGGCCTTTCATGGACCTGTCTCGCACAGTGACTTTACCTGGCAGTGGAAACCTGCCCCAGCTGCCAATTTCCCATCCTCTTGCCTCATCATGTCTTTCACTGTGTTTTGTAATCTCTTACTGCATGTTCAACTGGCCTGGTAGGCTGGTAGGGATTCCCTCTGTGGATTGGCAGGCCAAAAGGTTCAGACAATTTAGCTTAGTCATCTCCGGATGGAACAGGAAAAGAATGACTCTCTATACTATACTATTTTGATAACTGATTTATCATTTGAGTCACTTTTAAGGCAAAAATGCGAAACATATGCTGGTCCCAGTGTCTCAAATGTCAGTATTTTTTTGCTTTTGTCCATTTTATATCTTTGTAAACTAAATATTTTGGTGTTTTTGACTGCTGGCAGGACAAAATGAGCTATATGAAGATGTCACCTTGGATTCTGGGAAATTATAATGGGTATTTTCCATAATTTTACTGACATTTTAGAAAAATAATAAGCATATAAATCAATAATGAGGACCATTGTTAGTTGCAGCCCCTAGCCTGATGAATGGCTGTTAAATAAAATGTGAACATCATTTGGTATTTAATGAGGATCAGAAATGTGGACTCCAGTCATGTGACTTGGAGTCAGACTTGAGTCATGAATCTTATGACTACACAACAAAATCAAAAAAAGACTCGCAACTACTACTTCACAGGAATAAGGAATAACACACAAATCTGATCATTTTGCTTTTAAATGTTATAAGTTCATTGAAAAATAATAAAAACATTTAAAAAGGATGAATTAATTGTGGAAAATCACAGCGTTCACAGTTTGATTCTGGCCTTGGTCTTTTGTTGCACATCATACTCCTTTCTCTAAGTTACTGGTCTCTCTGCACTTTCAGCTGTCAAATAACAAAAAGGCAATCAAAAATTGAAAGGTGCATAGTGAACTGTTAAATGACACAGAACACAAAGTTTTGGACTTTGCCTGTCTTGACTTTGGACCTGACCTATCTTTGTCCCACCTCTGCTAAGGATTAGCAGCCTTTTTGTACACTGTAAAGAATAGCACCACTGACCATATTTACTATGGAACTTTCCTGAGGTTTTGGCACCACAAAATGACAGAAAAGCTAAATATTGCATGTTTGTTTGAATGTAATATTCATGAATTTTCTTCAAGTGCTCTGGTTTCTTATCCCAGTCCAAGGACATCCTGGTCTGCTGGTCCAGTGCAGCTCCAGCTCCATTGCATTGCGAGTGTGCTTGTTGTGTGAGAACAGTTTCACAATAGTTTCTTTAATTCCAATCCATAGCAAAGCAGTTCTCTTTTGTTCCACTCATTTCCAGACATGTGCATTATTAACATTCTAGTATCAGGTCTTATTTAGTGGCAGTTCACATGAACTCTATGCAGCCTTAATGGAGTAGGTTCAGTAAATAGCCTTCATATATATGTACAGTATGTACTGTATGTGTCTCTGTGAAGATGTCGGCATTGTCTGGTTTAGCTCACTGTTATACTGCCGTCTGTAATGGGTTGTAAATGTCAGAATGATTTTTTAATCTGTACTAAAATGAATTCCATCAGCCTCTGTGTTAGGCACTTGAACTTGGACAGCTTTCATTTCACCTCAGTTTCTGTCTTTTCAGTTTTAATTCATTTCAGTTGAATCCTGTTGAAAGATGCTTCACTGGCATGACTGTAAAAATGAACAATGTGCCAAAGCGGGTTACAGGCCTGCAGATGCCAAGGAACGTGACACATGATGATCACTTCAGAAGCGTGAAGCAAAATGATTAGGTTACTAATTCTGGTGAAATACTCAGTAGTAGAACTGAGTGCAATTATCACCACGTAGTAAATACAGGTTTTTGACATTATCTGCATGACGATATGGATTTTCTGAGGATATTTTTTTTCTCTAAACTCTTGAGAATTTGGAGATGTTTTAAACTAAAAGTACTAATCAGTTTGATCTGCTGTTAAGTGCCCCAGGCTGTGGTCAGTCCTCATACATTTGATGCTTTAGGCAAGCTCAGATTGTTTGACTTTAATTTAATCATTTAATCACTGGATTCCACAGCATCTGAATGCAATATAAGCACAAGTAAGGACTTGTAGAAAAACCCAAGTGGAGGGCAGGAGGACAATACATTTTGAGGAGATATTGATTACCATGTATAATACATTTATAATGTATGACATATTGACCTCACAAATTTAAATCTAAACTATATTAAAGAAGCATAAATAAGTGTGTGGCATGTAACTATGATATGACTTTTTATCCAGTCTGTCCATTTATTAATCACACAAAACAACTGCAGACATTCTACAGGACAAGAGAGTCTATCTGTCAGTGAGTGATCCACTTGAATGAAGGCTGTTTTCACATTGGACTAGTTTGATTCCAAACTCAAGAGACTGTCGCTCCATTGTTTACTGTTGACCCAGTATGTGGTACATTTGTACATTGCTTTCAAAGTGCAGGTATGTACTTCTACAGGGAGGTGTAATCACATGAGCACGACTGAAAGGAACGCAACATTAAACATATTTCTTACTCTCAACAAAACCCAACGATGCATTAATCTGTCTCTCAATAATTTCTCCCTTCCCTACCCAAAAACCATTTATTCCTACGGAAGATGTAAACCTGTAAAAACAAGTCACTGGGCCATCCAAATGGCTGAGGGGTTAAGATGCAGACCATTAACCACAAGTTCAGCCAATGGAGTCTGGCCAGGGATCTTTGTTGCATCTCCCTCTCCCTCATTTCCTGTCATCTCTGCTTAATGCCCAAAAGATACTTCAAAAAGAGCACATATGTTATTGGAAGGAAACTCTATAAATATATATAAAGCCTCAGTTATTAAATTAAAAATTAAATGCACAATATGTAATTTCTGCCACGAGGGGTCTCTCAATCAAAACAATAACAAAAGACGGAGTTTGGTGACATCATGAAGTAGCATGTGATCATGGGAGTTGGTGTCTTCATTGTTAAACAACCACCATTGCGATCATTGTAGTCAGTTTGTCCCAGTTAGGATTACTTCAGTGTTCATCTTTCATTATCTACAGAGGTCTCCTCCTCTCCAAAATAAACGGACCCTGTGATTAAAACCGGTAAAAACACTGAATAAAGCAGTGTCACATTAAAAATCTGCGTGTCTCTGGCACTGTTCAGCAGAGACAGGGCGTCTGGAGGGTCTGCTAGCCGAGCTGCTGCTAATGTTTGCTCAGCTTGTTTCTCTGATAACTTAAGATCCAGACATTCTATGACTAAAATCCTACATCTGGTTTAAAGATATAGTTAAAAATGACCAAGATCTAAAAAGTGTATTGTGAAAATGTGGCTCAAAACTAGATAAAAAGTCAATTAATGACAGCTTCTGGCGGACAACCACAATGCTAACGAATGCACAAAGGAGATATGACACCTGACAGACGACCAAATGAAATTGATCGTTACCTTGATTAAAAATACGTATTTCTCTGGTTTGAACATTGGGCCTCATGCATGAATGCTTTCTTATTTTTCTCTTATATTTGTTCTTGCACAAAGCAATAAGAGGAAAATAAAAAAATCCTACGTGGGATTCAACAAACTTGTTTCAGCCTGATGAATACCACCTGTTCATGAGCAGGGGCCCGTTCGTGAGATGTGATCATTAGCATAATCTACGACCCCCTAAAATTCGAAAGATGAATCCAGCTAACGTGGCATCAGAGCAGCTCTGCACTGTGACAGAAATAAAGAGGGAATGATTTGACGTGAATTTAGATGCTAAAAAACATCTTTCTAAAGGAAAGCATTCTTGATGGGAAACGGCCATGTGACATTCACAGAGATATTAGGGGAGAATATTATAGTCTACAGGTGACGTTACAAGAATGCTTTTTGCTTGCATGAGGCCCAATCTTGGAAACATTTGGGATAATGTAAGTACACAACTCAACAAAATATATAACATAGTTTTTAGACATTTTAATGCAGAAAAGTGCCTTTAAACAGAATTATAGAAAGCATTGCTAGAAACAAAAAATCATTACAATTTCTTACAATTTCATTTAGCATACACTTTTATCCAAAGCGACGTACAGCTGAGAGTTGATACAACCCCAGCAAGGATCTAGTTAGGAGAGAACAATGCAAGTGCCATAAAGCTGAAATCATACATATATAGTTTCATTTTTAAAATGAAATGAAATTAAGGCTGAGTTATTTCGTCAAAAGGTTGGAGACTGTAGTTTCTAGTTGCAGGTAAACCTTGTGTCTTCTTCCATTTAAGCCATTAATCATGGTTTCATTATGTTTACATGAGAGGCTATTTAACATTAAATAGGGGTATGCAAAATCAGGCGGAGATAGGTCTTAAATTGCTACTCCAGAAGGAGGGTGAATTATACTGACAGTTTTTGCACAACAATGGAGCTGTATGGCACAGAGGAATAAGCTATATCAGGCTTTGGATACACACACAATACTTGTAAGTAGATCAGTTCATTGTTGGTTTGGGTCTTTTTATGGGCCTTGTTGACAATGAGAAAAATGTAGAAAATTGCCAGCCATATCCTTCAAAGTGAAAAAGGACCCCCCCTTCTTCCAGTACAGTCCACAGAAAATAATATTGTATGGCATTCAGGTATTGTTATTATTCTTTAAATTGTAAAACTGAATAAATGGAATGATTCAATTAACAGATTATATATAGATTGTCATGGTGTGCACATGGAATTCCTTCCTATAGATGTTGGTGTCACTGTGACTTTACTTGAGTATTTGAGTATTTCCATTTGATGCTACTTTATACTTCTACTCCACTACATTTATTTGACAGCTTTAGTTACTTTTCAGATGAAGATTTGACACAATGGATAATATAACAAGCTTTTAAAATACAACACGTTGTTAAAGATGAAACCAGTGGTTTCCAACCTTTTTGGCTTTTGACGTCTTACAAAAAGCAGTGTGTAGTCGGGGTCACATTTTAGATGTCTATGAGTTGTTAACAGCTCCACCAAATAGTGATTTTTCCCTCTAAACTTCTCACATGGTTTCATTTCAATAAATGTTCGAATGATTTAATATTACACCAAAAATCAAAGATTAGAGAAAAAGTCCAAAAACTGAAAACAGATTTGTGTATCAGAACTTTGTTTTTTCTTCTTTCCTCTCCCATTAATCATCTCACGACCCCTCAGATTTATCTGCTGACCCTTTAGAGGGGCCCGACCCCTAGGTTGGGAACCACTGGACTAAACTAGCTAACTGTATATAAAGTAGTTGAAACTAGCTCCACCTCCAGCAGCTACAACAGTAACATGCTGCTTACACACTGATGCTTCAGTATTAATAATCTAATGATGTCACATATAATAATATATCAGTCAGAGGGACCAAACCACTACTTTTACTGCAATACTTTAACTACATCAAGCTCATAATACTTAATACTATTTTTCATGCAGGTCTTTTACATGTAATGGAGTATTTTGCTAGCATGTGCTGTGGTCAGAGACAGTCTGTAAAACATGGATGTCACTGACATTCCACTTACTGATTTCTTGCTAAAATGTATCTGTCACTGTCAGGTTTAAGCAAAAACTTTGCATCGAGTATTAACTTGAGTGTAAGAAGCAAAACTTTGTCTTAAAGGACAATTTATTGCTCTTATTTCCTCTTTGTTTCTCCCCTTCTGCAATTCCATCTCTTTCACAAGCTCTCTCTGTCTCAGCTGAGGTCTCAATCCGTGTCCCTTACTCTTACTTAAATTCAGTCTAGTCTCTCTCCTTGTACGTGCTCAGGGTCTCCCACTGCTTCTCTGCTCCTTGATTAAGAAAAAAAAAGACTCTATTTTCACATCAGGGATAGAAAGTGTGTCCCAATTCTACCATCCTCTCTGAGAGAGCTCAATTCTCCAAATGTTTCTCAGATGACTTTGTGAGTGCTGTCTTGGGTAAATGTATTCCTTCGAGGGCAAGAAATGTATTCTTTATCCAGGCCTATTCCCCTCATTTTCTTTTTCTGCCCCATGTAATAAATCATTATTCATAAAGTGTCACCCAGGAAACTAGTGACGCCAGATAGAAAGGGGAGAGAGTGTGTGTGTATGTGTGTGTCAGTGTTGAGGAAGACGGAGTGGAAGCAAGGGAACACATGCAATCACGTATTTGAATGTATGGGAATACATTGTGTGTGTGTGTGTGTGTATGTGTGTGTGTTTTATATCTGTGTCAGCGTGTGTGTCTAAAGGCAGTGACTTGTATGCCTTCAGAGGCAGGGCTGCCAGCACTCGGAAGGTTGTTGGCTCAATTCCCAGAGACCCTGAGGGAAAGGCACCTATTGATGGATGAAAAACTCCCACAGTGCTTTGCTTCCTGTGTGCACAAAGCCCACTGAGTCTGCAACCTCTCTTAGCCCACACACTGGTTTGGAAACAGTGTTGTCTCTCTTCTCATTTTTACATCTCCTGTGACTTTATCTGTCGCTTGAAATACTGTTTCTCTCCACAGTTAATACTTATAGTTCTGCTTTCCCCTACTTTCCTCAACATGTTAACTGTCTATCTATTTATGTTAACTTATTAATGGAAGTTATCATGATTACTCGCCTGCTTCCAGCTAAATGTTTGCCCACATTCTGACTTCTTCCTGCGATTCAAATATAATACTTGGACAGAAAATTGGCCACAAAAAATTATGACATCCATTCAGATTCATGACATTGATGCAGCTGTACAGTTTATTTTAAGTTGACTTTATTTTTTAAGAAGTCACAAAATTTGTTATCAAGTCCTTGTGACCTCTACTGCAACTTTTGTTTCTACTGAAAATGACATCAGTAGGTATTTGCAGAAATGAGCGGAAACTCCTGCTGTGGTCGCATGTCGTTTTTGCTTGAAAACAGTGTTTTAGATTTTAGCCGGCTTAATGTAGATGTATAGTCGCAGCCTATTCGTTGACTCAAAATAGCTTTTCCTGTACTCAAAACAGTGCAGTAATATTCATTTACCTTCAAGTTGTTTATGACTACATGCTACATCTGTGGACCGCAGGAACAGTATGTACAACTTGTGCCTATTTAAAGTCAAGTGAAAATACCTAAAAAACAGCTGATGAAATAACATATTTTTGTCAAGTTACCTGCACAGTTGACACTTTCAGCCTGACTAATGTAATTTTGCTCACCAAGGCTGGGCATATAATATGTTTTTTTTTTAAAGTTATCATTGGATGCTAACCAGCAGGACTGCATTACCTACTGTCAGATCATATTAAGCCACAATGCATGAAGACAGGCACACCTCCTTGATAAAGTTGAAGTTTGCTAAATAAAGTAGGTGTTTGTGCATAACAATGCCTTCATAGATTTATTGGAAGTCAGGTTTTGCTATAATTGCATTAGAGAAACAGAGCTCCTGGAGACTGAGGGAATAAGCTTGACTCTCAAATCCTCCCATCAAAACCTGATTAGGGGAAATGAGCAGATTTGATTAGAAGTAGACAGATAGGTGGATAAATACATCGATACATAAATACGTAGATGGAGTGGGAGTGTGAATGAGAATATAGCTGTGCAGGGCGAGACATGTATTTATAGAGGGAGAGATGTTAGTGGGAGATATTTAGAGTGATTCCTATACTCGGATGCTGTGAGAGGGCGGGATTGCACATTTAGCTGTGAGTGGATTCAGAAAAGTGTTCCTTAATAAAGATATGTTTGAATTTCATCCAGTGAATGTGCTTTATACTTGAACCAAACATCTCGCGCACCAAGTTATCAAAGAGAATTAACTACTGTCTCCTATCTTTAAAGACCCCCCTGCAGGCATATTTTAGAACATACAAAAATTATTCTTGAAATCATTATTCTTTGAAATGTGTGTCTAATATGGTTTTCCATAACAAAGTTCAATTACCTGGTTAGAAATTCTTATAATGACTCCTACTATCTGCTCCTTCTACCTAATTAAAAATCCAGAATCTATGAATATATACATATTTTTCATTTGAAAAGTTTAACTGCTGGACACAAGATGTTTCCTTCTTCACTATAAAGTCCATTCTCAGTGTTTGTGCTCTGGAGGCTTCAAGTTTCCACATCACACTTGTGTAAGTTGCATACTGGACCAGGATTGGCTTCCAAACTAGCTGTGATGTCACAAATCATGCTCGTAGTGTACACGGCTTTAACCACAGAGCAACTTTCCACTTTCAGTATCTGTATTCTGGTGTCAAACTCTGCACATACGTCATTCTGCACAGTGTCAAACATTCAAGTGAAGCAATAATGAGCAAAACACATTTCGGAGTGGAGGAGGACTTTAATTAATAATTGATAATGCGCTGTCAAACCACTTTCACGGGTTCTTATTTCCGGATCTGACATTATTCTTGCAGCACCAGCAGTTTCATGTGATTAATGCGATTCAGAGCGATGACAGCTTTGAACGTCAGAAAAGACAGCAGCTCGCTATTTTTTTTTTTACTTTCAAATTGAACCATGCATTTTAAACAATGACACACCATGCTTTAAATGAGCCTCATTATCAGGGTTTTCACTCAGAAGACAGAGAGAGAGAGAGAGCGAAAGAGAGGCTATAATTGTAGATGTCCCGTCACCATGGGAACAGAAGGAGCCGTTATAGTAGCATGATCCCTGTAGTGAAGGCATCATGCCACCAATAACATTAAAAAGCTGAGTGTGAGTTTCAGCATTTGCTATGTGTCGGTGTATTCTGCACCTTTAATTAAAGGATAAGATGTGGGTTTTTTATGGGAAAAAATCTAGTTGGGTTTGAGAGAGAATAAACATATCCAGCGACAAACCTCTGTAAGTATAGTATGACAGACATTTGTGTGTGTGTGTGTGTGTGTGTGCGTGTGTTTGTGTGTGTTCTAACAGCAGATGGGAGATGCATGTGCACTCTACTACTCAAGTGCTGCTATCCATCTTTTTAAGCTCCCTCTTCTCATTCATCTCACTTGCTGGCTCTGACCAGCAGCTATCATTCTCTACCTCTGTGTTCCTTCATTTTTGATGTTTTTTCTCTTCACTCTATTCTTTTTCTGTCAGGTTTTTAGCCTTAAAATTTGCAAGTAAGCATAAGCTGCTGGAGCCTACTACTACTAAAAACTTGAGTCATTATCTGCCTTGTTTTTTGCAGTCATACTGAGATTTTACCCTGCACACCCAATAATGACATAATGTGTTGATAATAATGAGAGCAAAGTTGCAAAATGCTGACTTGAAGCATTTTTAATGTTTAACCCAAAACACAATCTTCTCCTATCCTTAACCCAAGTGTTTTAGTAGCCTAAACCTCAACACATGGGATAGAAGATGAGCCCCAGTCTCTGCAGTCAGTCTTAAAGGTCCACAAGGTCCAAAGACTACTGTGCAAATCAGGTGCTGCACAGATGTCATACACATCACGCTCAGCATGACTCAGCATGACTTCTTTCCAGCAGCAGTAGCTCTGATGCCCAATTATCCATGTCCATAAATCCATGTAGAATCCTTAAAAAACATTGATCCATGCTTTTAACTTTAGACCTTGTCTCATAATGATCAGATTTTTTTTTGTTTTTGTTTTTGTTTTTTTTTACAGATAGTTGTCTATATATTCATGGTCACAGTGTAAACAGTAACTTTTAGCTAATGTAGCATGACTTTCCACCATGAAGTTTTAACAAAATGTAAAGAAATACAGTCAAATACATTAATTAATTAATATGTAAAAACTAGAAGAGTGCACTCAGTAGAGTGCAGATCTCTGCCAGGTGTGTGTGGGGGCATGTATAGTCTCAGTTTTCTTTAAGATGTATAGAATAGTGTAATGGGGTGTAACTGAGCGTCCTGAGTTCACCTAACTGTATAAACTTAACGAGGAACAATAAACGGGACAATAAGTCCAAACTTCTCAATTAAAATATTGTTATTTATTTAGAACATTTTGTTGTAACACACCACATGAAATAAATCCCTCCCTACCTCCCTCTCCCCTCCTAAACAAAGAATTAACTTTAGTGGATCATAATGTATCAGGTATGGAATTAATCTGCAGATGCTTTGGTTCAAGATGAGACCAAACTTTTCTATGGATGTCAATCAACACAACAGAGGCCAAAAGGCTCATTTTCAGCCTAGTTGATTGCCGGAAACACCTTTTGCTGCAGTTGTTGATCACTTGCAGCCCCTACAGGCCGGTTAAAAGGTGTGAGGAGTCAGCAACCAGCGGTGTTATAAAACGCCTTATAAAATAGGTTTTTCAACAATTGTGAATCACTGCAGCCAGGAGAGCATACAGTCATAAATGTGCACAAAAATATTAGGCAGATTTTCAATAGTATGCAAGATTAGCTGATACGCACATAGACACAGGCACCCACACACACATGCCCACGCACACACACACATGCGCCAGCACACACACACACACACACACACGCACAAACACAGTCATGTTTCCATCACTTCAGAGAACATTACATTGACTTACATTCATTTCCTGGAGACCTATCCTAACCTTAACCATAACCACCACATGCCTAACCCTAACCCTTCCCTAACCTTAACATAACCCTAAACTAACCTTAACATTAAGTCTAAGTCTAAGTAACCAAGTCTTCACCCTAAAATTAACGATTTACATTAAGGGGACTTGCTTTTTGTCCCCATAAGGGAGGCGAGTCCCCACAACATGACTGTGTAAACAGATTTACGTCCCCACAATGTGAGTAATACCTGGACCACACACACACACACGGCCAAACGCATGATCTCCTTCTCATGTCCCTGGAACACTGTGTTTAGACAGAAGCTAATTTTAGAAGCGGATTGCAAATAAAGTCAATGAAAAGATACAATTAAACACTAATTTGCCCGGTGTGGCACACATTGACACAAAGACACATTAGTGCAACTTTAAAATGTATCAACTGAAGCGAAAAATGTGTGTTCATCCCGGGGCTTTATGAATCTGCTACATTAACATACAAAGACAAAAGGAAAAATACTGGAGGGAAATAACAGAAAGAACAGGAGTTTCTGGTGTGTTCTAAGTTCAGTCAGAGGCTGAGCTGAAGTTGAAGTTTTGAGTGGGAGTCAATTTGAGCCATCATCTAGCAGCAGTTGGTGACATTGCACTTTAAGGTACTTCCACACTGGCTTCAGCCTCAAGCTGTGATAGTTGCTGCTTGGTTCAAAGGGTTAAAAATATCTAAATCATATATGAGTCTACTGTGCTGAGATAGATGTGTGTGCTTGTGTGTGGAGGTTATGTGTACATGTGTAGTAACTGTATATGTGAGTGACAGCCTGCTGCGAATGTGTGTGCCTTGTGTATTCTGCAGCATGTGTGAGTTTATCTCAGAGAGGGACTCAGAAATCCCATCACAGCATTGAAAGCACGGCTGTAGTAGTGGCTCTTCCCTCTGCTCAGAGTGGGAAAAGAAAAATAACGCTGACGTTAAAGACTTCCTTCAATCGCTGCTGCCATTCGTATGTAAACGTGATGTTTGCGAGGCCATCGCCACAGTTCAAGGCTGTTAACTTCTGCCTGAGAAGCAGTGCGAACATCTTAGTGGATGTACATTAAGTGGGGTCAAGTCCATTTCTATAGTATTACTTTGAAAAAGTTCCAGGTTGAATTTTAAGTAGATGGGCTTTCAATCTGGAATTAAATAGAACAAATTCAGTCTTAGTGAAATGTGTCAAATGTCACCGGGAGAGTTTTTGGTAAGCAGAAAGCTTTTCTGAGAGAAGAAAGACTTCCAGGACTGCAGTTTTTTCTCCTTTGGTCCAGCTGGATACCTAATATCCATAGCTGTTTACTGCTTCAATGTAATCTAGTGAAGCAGACACAGGTGGTGAAGCACATTTTAAATGCGCCATAACATAAATTTCACTGAATCGCCACATTACAGCGGAGTTGTTTGTGGAAAACCCCTGGCTTCTGTGTATATTTCATAATTTGACAAAACTCAGAGTGACAATTGTATGCTAGAAATGGGTGCTTGAAAAGATTTCTTCCTGAAGTGAGGTGCTGAGAAGCCAGTAGGGGTTATTTTGCAGATAATGGATCACGCAGACTATTAAATACCACAAAAGATGTGCTACTCAGCAAAAGAAAGCAGCGCCAATTTCTGCTTTGGAAGCAGAGCAAATAAACGAAACAGCTTTGGTTGCTGAGAGCAGTCAGTGTAAGGGGGATTTTATGGATGAATGATCACTATGACGATACAGGAGCAACGCCATCATATGCGGCTCTCATGTTTAGGAAGTGTCACAGTGTCACGCTGAGATGGCTGCATTGTGTTTTGTTGTTCAGCAACTGGAACTGAGAATAATGTGTTGAGCATCTGAATGTGAGTTGTGGTTTTAAGTTAAAATAATATAGACAAAACAGCTGTTTTCACCTCTTCAGACACATTACTAAATCACAAACATGAACAATGACAGTTCGCTTACTCTGAGTCATTTATCACAGTAAGCAACTGTCTTTGTTCATGTTGGTGATTCAGTTAGTATTCTATTAGTCTTCTCAGTATGGTGATAGAGAGAGGCTAGTTCTTTCTACAGTGATGCAAATAGTCTTCCTGTGAACTCGAGTATCATTCAAGGCTCCTAACACTGTGTGCCAGTCATTACTATTGACAGCCCTGTCTCCTAAAATTATACTTTTTCAGTATTTCACTAAAACCCTAACCCTAATTTTAACCAAAGTGTTTTTGTAGCTTAATCCAAACCACACATGGAACACACAATGCAAATTCCAGTCTTACACTTTGTAGTTGTCACCATCCACCCAGACCAGTTGCCTAATGTGCAATCCTATAACCAAAACGTTCTGCAAAAGCCTGGAATACTTTTAGGGTTTTCTTTTACATCCAATGTCCAACATTTTCAAAATTCTTGCATTCTCAATATCTGCGCTTTGCAACTATGGTATGGTTGAAGTTGTGGAAAGATTGTGCCTGTGGCAAATAAACTATAGTTAAGGTGTGGTTAGGGTTAGGCAATTAAAAAACTTAGTTGAGGGTTTGGGGGATATTGTGGTTACTGTTAAAGGATAAGGCTGGTGATTTTCTATATTTTTCTTATTGTCAACAGATCTTGTGCAGAGCCAAACCAACAATGAACTGATCTACTTACAAGTACTATGTGTGTATCCAAAGCCTGATGTATCTTATTCCAGATGCCAGGCGCCACTGCACGTACACGGGAATGCACTTCCATTTACAGAACTTCACTAGCTTGTGTTACATATCACAACCTCTTGACTTTGTTCTACATTATACATTTCTCAAAGGACTTCAGTACAAAGTCAAGAGGTTATGATATGTAGCACAACAGGCACATGCTCAGTGGAGTCTGCCTTACACAAAGCTATTCTCCAGAGTGTGAAAACGTGATCGCTGTTATTAGTCTTTTTAGCCTTTCCTGCAGCTTTTAAAACTGTTTTAATTAAACCACTGCTTAAAAAGACAACATAGATTATTCTGTCATCTCTAATTACAGACCAATCTCCAACCTGCCTTTTCTGAGTAAGATTTTAGATAAAAAAATGTTTTTAAACAGTTGAATGATTTCCTCTGTGACAACACTGTCTTTGAAAAGTTCCAGTCTGGTTTCAGGGCCCAGCACAGTACGGAAACAGCTCTAGTCAAAGTTGTAAATGACCTCAGAATGAACACTGATGAGAAAACGCTCTCTGTGCTTGTCCTGTTAGATCTCAGCGCTGCACTTGATACTGCACTTGAACACTGGGTCAGTCTCTCTGGCACAGTTCTTAAATGGTTCAGGTCTTACATAACTGGTCGGCAATTCTTTGTGGCCATGGACGACCGCTCCTCTGATAAAATAGACCTGACATGTGGTGTCCCGCAGGGCTCTATCTTAGGCCCAATTCTTTTTAGTCTATATATATTGGCACTCTGTGATATTATTACAAATCACAACATCAATTTCCATAATTATGCAGACAAATACGCATCTATATATCTCTGTAATTTCAAATGACTACAGTTCTATTAACAACTTGATTGCATGCATCGCTGACATAAGTCAGTGGATGACTCAGAACTAGACAAGACAAACCTGAGATCCTAGTTATTGAAGCAAAAGCTGAGAGAGAAAAACTGCCTGACCACCTAAAATTATTCACACTAAACACCAAGGAACAGGTCAAAAACCTGCATTATCATTGACTCTGATCTAAATTTCAAATGTCACATTAGAAACATGACTAAAGTGTCCTTCTATCATTTGAGGAATATTGACAAAGTCAAACCGTTCCTCTCCCAGGCAGACACAGAAAAGTTAATACATGCTTTCATCTCCAGCAGGTTGGACTATTGTAATGCTTTTCTGTCTGGTCTGTTGGTCAGCTACAGCTCGTACAGAACACAGCAGCACGTGTTCTGATGAAAACCAGACACAGAGCCCACATCACTCTGATTTCAAAATCCTTACATTGGTTACCTGTCAGTTACAGAAATAATTTTAAAATTATTTTATTGGTTTTTAAATCCCTGAATGGCTTTGCTCCATCTTATCTATCTGACATGGTTAAGACTTATGTGCCCACTAGGTCCCTTAGATCCTCTGACTCTAACCTCCTGAGGTCAGAACTAAAAGGCACAGAGAGGCATCCTTTGTTAATTATGCCCCCAAAACTCTGGAACAGTCTGCCTGATGGTCTGAGGGGCTCTAAAACTGTTGACACTTTCAAATGAAATCTTAAGACACATCTTTTCACTATTGTTTTCTCCTGAAGCTTTAAGTTTTAATGTGATTTTTTTTGTTGTTGTTTTTGTTTGTTTGTTACAATCTGGTTTTTTGGTTGTTTGTTACTATCTGCTTTGATGTTAAGCACTTTGTACTGCATTTTATGCATGAATTGTGCTATATAAATAAGGTTTATTATTATTATTATTATTATTATTATTATTATTATTATTAATATTAATAATAATAATAAAAACTGAATTATTGCAAGGTTATTTTGGTTGCTTGACAGTTTTATGAATTTAAAAAGTGATTCCTTATAATAAAAAAAATAACCTTAGTTTCATTCAGGGCTTCTGTGTTCACATTTTCACATCTATATTTATATTCTGGGGCTCTACTGGAATATATTTGCATGATTTACAGTTTAAAAAACTCCTTATTTATCTTATACTGGCCCTTTATACAGCCCCTCAGTTCAGCCTTTGTCTCAAACAGGCAGTTTTAGCTCCTGTCTCTTTAAGGCCCCTCTCCCAATAAGCCCGCTCTGTTCTGATTGGTTAGCTTCAGGAGCCTGTCCCTTGGCAGACTACCAGCAGCTCCGAGGCTGCATAAACAAACAGTCGTAGTCAGATTTCACTTCTTTACATACATAGTATTTTACATACATTCACCTCCAGTTTTGGAACTTTGACCACATTTAACATCAGGCATCATAACAGTATAAAGATAACAGAAAATCACAAAAAGCATGATATGTCCCCTGTAAGACCTTTTAAGTAATATAATAATATATAATCTATATAATAATTTATTATCTATTAACATGACCTGGACCAAGATAAGTGGCAGAAAATTGATGGGTAGATTACCCAAATACAAAATTAATTGAAGTTTTTGCTAAAACAGTGTTTGCAACAGTTCTCTTTGATGCCCTTTAAGGACTTTTTTGAGAGAACTGAATTCACTGTTTTTTAAAACCTTTTTATAATCTGTAGATACTCTGTTTATTTTAAGTCATACAGTATGTAAGTTCCCTGGAAGTACAAAACACCACCTTGTTTGATAGCACCATGTGCCATGTGTCTTCTCACATCCTTTGCAAAGTTTTGTCTTTGTTTTCCTTCTTTAGCGAATAGAAAAGAAAGAAAATATTGTAAGTCCACCAGACATGTAAGTTGAGCTTCTCACTGTAATATCTATAGGTGCAGGGTGTATTTTTTGCTGGAGCAGTTTGCGTCTCAAAGGCATGCTATTCACCTGAGAATGTACAATGTACACATGCCTATGTTTATTGTCAATTGACATGAAATTAATATTTTATGATGGATTCCATTTCTTATTGACTTTGTCTTTATGTACATATAGAAAAAAAACATGTTTTTAATTTCTCTCTTAAGTCTGTGAAATCCTAAAACACACTATTCAAGACTTACAGATACAAAATAAAGATGAGAGGTTGTGCTGTGTGCAATGATTAAACAAGAAAAGTACACCCACAGAGGTATCTGTTGTCATGCTTATCATAAATGAACCGCAAACATGTATTTAATGTGCTTGTAAAACAGAAAATGTTGTCAAAACAACTGCAAACAAGATTGGAAATGAGGCTTGGCGAAAGTTCAGTCACAGTCTGTCTTCATACTTACTCTGTTTTTTTTTTTTATAAACTTCATTTGGCTTAATTACTTTTTGTGATCAATTCTTTTTTTCTGTCTTATCTTTTATTGTGAAGCTCTTGGAATGTTTTGATGTGAGCACTGTGAAAAAAATCATGATTAACCTTTGGACATTTGATGATGGTGACTGAAATATCACTGGTACATAGGGCAAATTAATGATGTGGGCGTTATAAATAGCCAGAGCTGTGTGTCATTCCATCTGCTGGCTGCTCTTCTGTGAGGTTTTTTCTTTAATAG
Organism: Scomberomorus guttatus; assembly: GCA_038419695.1. Classification (NCBI taxonomy): domain Eukaryota; kingdom Metazoa; phylum Chordata; class Actinopteri; order Scombriformes; family Scombridae; genus Scomberomorus; species Scomberomorus guttatus. The sequence goes on from CM076452.1 coordinate 28,619,087, forward strand.
GTCTTAATACTAATGCAGGCACAATATGCAAACAGATGATTACGGGCATATATACATCCATTTATTTGATTCCAATGCCAAATACTTGATGGTGTCAGGTTCTCAAATTTGAGATTCAGCTGCATTGCCCTCCTGTAACATTTTCAGACTTGATGGATAGTTTAAAAAAAAAAAGGATCAGAATCGATGCAGCAGAACAAGAGATATTGTCTTTTTTATTCCATGCCTTCTTCTTCCTTGTCAAAATCTACATGACATTACATTACTTTCTAGCTCCTGGATTTCTTTCATTTTCAAACTTATAGTCTTCAGTCCAGACTGACGCTGACTGAATTTCTCAGACTTTGCGCAGCTCCCTCTGGAGCCATAAAAGATGTCATCCAACATCCAATAAATGCAGTAGTATGTCCCAAGACTTGTAAAAAAAAAAAAAAAAAATATCGGTGTAAAATTGGTGGAGTTCCCCTTTAAATAAGTCATTGAGGGCAAATTATGTTAACTGATCCAAAGAGAAGTCAGCAGCAAAGTGAGGAGCCAATCTGGATTCAGCAGTGGGTCAGTCCCTGAAATCTATGAACATACCACCACCTCTGCAGCCGCACAGTATCTCATATACTGTTACATTACATCTGCTACGATTGGTGACATGATAGCATTGCAAATATTGTAGTAACATTTTTTGATTGGAGTACAGGATTATCTCAGAAATACAGCCCTCTTTGACTATTAAACTTGTGCAAAGTAAATGAAAAAAAAAAGAGTCAGAACTTCTTATCTTCATATCTCTGTTAGTGTCTGAGAGAGATTTATGTTGAACTAACGGCAAAAATCAGTGAACAGCTGCCACAGGCACCAACAAACACCCAAACTGTGGACTTTGAACATCTTCTGATGTTGTATTTATTGTTAATAGAGACTGTCAAAGTGTCACCTGCTTTAAAGGGAAAATGCAACACAGTGTTGGTCATTTATCTGGGATTTTATGAAGCAAATACTGCTGACAGTATTTCTCTTTACATCTGGATACTTACGGGATCACATATTTTTTTTAGGTGTCAGACTAAACTGAAGACATTTTGACAGAAAATACAGCCCATGTGCCTATGATCAGTGTAAGTCTTAATCTGACAACATTTGACATTTTTCTTTAAATCTTTGGCTCCAGGCTGTCAGTGCTGTTTTTATACCCATCCCTGTCGGTAAATTGTCACTGCTGCCGAGTTTTTTAATATCTACCTTTGACATTCAGTTCTGCTTGCATAGCTGTGTTGTTTTTGCGCTGCTGTGTGGCCATTAATCTGTGTGTGTGGTTTTCTGACTTCTTCTTTCAGGTCATTTCTGCTGATGAGATTCCTGTAACCTGCGCCCTTGTGTTTGTGGCCTCACAGTCAACTATTGCAATTCAAAGCACAGTCAAAATGGACATTAGTTTGTGTGAAAGTGTTGCTTAACTCACCGCTTAAAACATGATGTATGTCAACACCCCATGTGCCCTGCCATGCTTGATTATATGTGTTGTGTGTTTGTCTTTGTGTATTTTTGCCACGTGAATGTGCACATATTTTTTCATATATGGTGTGTGTGTTTTTGCATCCATGTCTTTGAACAGCAGTGTTCAATGGGATTATTTCAACTGGGTAATATCTACCTAAACAATTACCACACACACACACACCCACACAGGAACTTCAGCCATGTTCAAACACACTACCGTATGAGAACGCACACACAGAATCTCCTACATTCACAATTTATCATAGATTGTTGTTGCACACACACACACACACACACACACACACAGTCTTCCTAGTAGCATATATTGTGCATCAAACTTGTTGAAATGACATTGTAACGCTGTCAGCCGTGTAAATATTACAGATTGGGTATTGAAGCGTGTTCGTCATGCTGTCATGACTTTAATGGCTTGTTGATGAGAGAAAAATGCCATCAAATGTCAAGAATGATCCAAGAATGGCACTTTGTTTCAGGATGGAGATTCACATTCATGTACGGTTGACTTGTCTATGAGGAGGGAGCACCATCGCTCTAAGGGATCCATGTGCTGCAACCTTTTACTTGACACATTATGCTGTATTGTTCTGGAGACAAAATGTGAAAACCAGGCAGAAAAAGGCAGATGACTGGAGAGAGAAAATGATTGAAGCAAGTTGATTAAATCAAATTAATCTCTTGCTAGACAGATATTATTATTATTATATATTATCATTTTTATTATTTTATTATTATTATTATGATTACATCATTTTACAACAGTAGCTTCATTGAAAAGAATGAAAGGGTTTGGATTTTTCACACTGTTGTCGGGATGGAAACAGAAGCCTCAGAGACGAATATCTCAAAACCTGGTTGAATACAATAAAAACTGCATGATTACATATCACTGGACTGAACTAGACAAATATACATTTAATTTTGGGTTAACTGACCATTTAAAGTCTTCTCTTAGGAAATATATATATATATATATATAATCAAACAGAGCTAATAAGCCATTGATTTGTTTAACACCACTTAGAATGAGAGAAAAAAAAGCTCCATTTGGATGGGATGAGCATTATAGGGGGAGGTGAGTATGAACTATTGACTATTAACCTTGGTTAAAATGCCGTCTGGAACAATGAGTTAAAATACCTGAGTTATCAGGAAATGACATGGACATTCAGCTGGACAAAGATAAAAGCCTCTCCAGGGGGGTGCCGGGGAGTTGAAGGTGAGACAAAGATACTGTGTGAGGTGAGTTTGAGTCAAAAATCATCCTCCTTCTCGGAGTCAAATATGAACACACAGACATGAAACACATATTGATATTATATTATTTTTTAACCCTTGTTTCAGCCTTTATTTGTTCACACTGAATGAGTGCCTGTGGTCAAAATTACAGCAGCCCATTTCATGAGCTTTTATGGGGTCGGTCTTGCTCTCCGGATGGTCATACTGGTTCCCAAATAGGCCTCTATGTTAGTGTTAGCATGTTTCCATCTATTAGATTAGCAAAAACATTTTCAATTTACTCTATTTTCACATTAAAGTCCAATTTCACACTGAGCTGATAAAAAAAGAAAAAGTAGGAGGACAAGTAGCTCCTCATGTGGAAAAAACTCTGATCAGATCCACTTTAAAATACAAGGACCTCACTCCGGATGTGATTTAGATTCCAGGAGGAGCAATGAAAGCGTTTGAAGAAAAACATCAGGTAATTCCGGCTGTAATTATTACTAATTAGAAATTACGTCATCTCCCCTGGAGATATCATTCCAGTCTGAATGGGGCTAAAGAAAGAACCTGCATGCAAAATTACAAGAGTGAAGACAAAAACAAAAGGAAACATAAGAAAGACTGCAGGAAATGTGAGAACAGGCCGGAAAGAGACAGAAAGCAACAGAGGAGAGGAAGAGAGAGCCTGAGCCAGACACATGTACTTCAGGCCTTGGTTCTGTAGTATGTATGCTCACAAGCCAGCTATAGCTAACATAAACACACACACACACACACGGACGCCGTGAAAATTCCCATAAAGAAAAGAGCCACACCTCGGGCAAGCTGTTCACACACATCCCAAAAGAGAAGGGCTTTGATGCAAAGCCCGAATGTCTGCTTTTATCTGCCTCCACTGGGTGTATGTCTATGTGAGAGAGACTAAGGGTGAGTGTGTGAGAGTGTGTGAGAGTGTGTGTGCATGACAATATCTACACAAATGCTTTCAAAGAGTGGACTGTCAATAGTGTTTGTAAAAAAGGGGTGACAAGTTTGATTGGTTGAGGATGAGACAGAATCGCTGGCTTACGTGTGTCTGGCTTCTACAGCTAAATTAAGATAAGTGTCATTGCTCCAATATGTGAGTGATGATCTGCCCAGTGCCACTGGACATTTTCATTGGCCACACCAGAGCAGAGAATTCACTTTATTATTTAATTGTCTCTGCTGTGTGTGTGAATCTGCACTGCTTCCCAAACTGTCTCTGCAGTGACTCACAGAGGCAACATTTGCTGAAGTTAGGACTAGACAGAGCACTTCATGCAGTGTGGGCTGATTGTGATGGACACACGGTGGTGCTCAGGTATGGGAGGCCAAACAATTCAAAAGCCTAACCTAACAAGACACCACCTATCCAGCTGGGTAGAGTGACACAGATGACAAATGGTGCTGAGGTCCCCAACTCAATATTGCGCAGGACCCAACTAGGCAGCGCAAACTAACAGCGAACAGCCACTGGTACTGACTGCTTTAAAGAAAAAAAAAACAAACTTTGGCGCACCTTAAAATGGAAGTGCAACCCTGTTCTGAAGACGGTGAGAATTAGGCATTATAATTTCCATCCCATCTCCAACAATGAGCTTGATGCCATAATAAAAGAAATGCATGTAAATTAAAAAAAATTAAATCCACTTCCCGTTTTCCTGTTTTTTCCCGTCCCCCTAACCCATTTTCCTCCTCAAATCGGCAATTGGAATAGAAATTAAACCAAAACCAGGAAATAACTTGCTTTGCACTTTTCTGTCTAAAAAAATACTTCAGAAGCTAAATGTTTAATTCTGTTTCCCCTATCTAGTTTCCTCTGTCCTGTCAAGTTGATAACTACAGTTTTTAGTTTTGCTGCACTGCTCAACATAATGGAACTCAGGATTTATCAGGAGGATGGCTGCTGTACTCCCAACAGTTTCACTGTATAAACCTGGACTGTGTGTGTGTAACAGCTGACCGTTTAGATGTGTAGAAGAACACAGAACATTAATTTGGGCATTTGATTTTCATAAGGGGGCACACAATGCATTGTATATTTGTTTATCCTGTTATCAAACAAGTTGATCACAGCTTTAGACGGATGGTACATGGATCCCCGGTCCTCCCACCGGTTAAAAACAACAACGAATTTGGTCTTTGCAAATGATCATTTGGAAATGATGTACGTGTTTATTTGCATATAGAGCAGGGACGTGAGATCCGATCACAAGTGGTCACTCAAGATGCAAATGGAGACACAGGTGCAGGCCCACCCATAAAAACCAAATGCCAGGCCAGTTACTTTCTTCTGGCTCCGGGACTGTTTACATTATTAATTGGAATTTTATTTAGAGGACCATGAGAAGCATGTAAATGCATCAGTCTGTCAAAGTGCAGTGTCCTGACTATTCATTTGAACATGTGGCATGGCCATGCAACAAGGATATTTATTCCAGGCCAAAGCCATGTGTGTTGCATAGGGCAAAGTCCAGACATATGTCACATGAATAGTTGGGAGATGTAAGCAATTGACACATGTGTTTGCTGTTGGCAGTATTGCTTGTACAGCTCCAAGCTGAGAATAACAGTGATGACATTCCAGGGATGGCTCTGGACAAAATCCAACGCCGGGGGTGGAGTGGGGGAGATGACTCCACTGGATCCCGTCACAAAAATTAGTATGTTCTCCAATGTGGAAGCAGTTTCTCCCTCTAGTAAAAAGGTTAGTGAGAAGATGAAATATTCATAGCCAGACATACACTGTACAAAATATTAGTGCCACTTGCATTTTTCCATTAAAGAGACAAATCCAGGTCAAATCTATGATCCAACACACATTACACCAATCTTCCTTAATGATCCCATCAATCAACATCAACCCAAACACCCAGTTTCTTAATCTTGTTTTATCTACTGTATCTACCTGTCTTGTTTTATCTACTACTACTTGTTTTGGCAGAACTGAAAAATGGATTAAATAAGTAAATCATAATATGTTGTATCTTATTACCATTACTTGATGAATGGTGTTGTTTGTAGAACTGTTGTATAAAAGCAGTATTGCACTCAAGGTTATGCCTGTTATACTGAATATCAGCGCGGCTGGGGTTATCTCACCCTGCGGCCTTGTACCTACGACCAAATCACAGCCCCCCTCTCACTTAAATGAATTGTTCAGGCAGTACTTGAACAGGGTTGTCCATGCAAAGAAGTCAACAAATGTCCACACACTCCATGGTTAGAGTACCGTATTACCTACCTTCTGTGTCCTGGAGGTAATCCCTCCAAAATGCCACCACCCAGTTTTCAGCTGTTTGCTTGGCTTGTGGCACAGCAGGGGGCGAAATGCCTCTGGATATTCCTCTAACACACCAAGAGTTTTCAAGCCCATCAATGAATCTGGAAAGCAAGTAAAAAATTACTTAGGCATCAAATTTGGTGCACATAGAATATTGACATTTTAAGAGATGGACAGATCATATCGTTCAAGTGGATGATGGACTCTGTTGATGAGCTGGAACATCAAGATGTCCTTAATCATCATGTGCCTGCCTGATGCAGGCAACCTGCATTAGTTAGGCAGTCTTGTAGTTCAGTTGTTTCATTATGAAGATCCTCATTGGTCCCAGCATCAGCAATCTGTAAACTATCTGTTTCATAGCGTAACACTGATGCAACTGATTTTTTTTTTTTACATTACATGAACCTATTAAAGTTCACTATTTTGGAACCTAGGCCCTGAACAAATGCCATGACTCCACTTAGCTCGCCTTCTGGCTGCCAGAGCAGAATCTGTCTCAGCAAGAAGATCGCTGAGTTGTAGCAAAGAATTCACACCCTCTACAAAATCCAAGAGGCTGAAAAACTTTTGGACACAATTGTCTTCGGAGGCCCAGCACAAGGCACTGTCACCAGTACTGAAGAGCAGGCTGGCACTGCTTCCTATCCGGCTGATGCTGCTTTTTCTCCAGCTGCTGCCTCTACTCCACCCACTGCTGCTGCTGCTCCAACCGCTGTCTCTGCTGTGTCTTTGTCCCTGCGGAGCCCTGGCTCCTGCTCAGGGCTAAACCAAAAGCCCTGCTTAGCTGCTCCACTCCATTACACCCGGAGCACTGGGAGGTGGTTGGTGACTGCAACAAAAAGAGGGGTGAATATTTCCCTTCACTAGCAGCAGGCCAGCTGTCTCTTCCATCAGTCTCACCTCCCAGGTCAAAACCCCAGCATTGGTCTCCAGCCTATCTCACTGCACATCCACCTCGCAATGGGGACAAAGTTGCAGCTCCATCTCCATCCCGACATGTCTCTGCTGGTCTGAAGGCCCTGGAGGAGGAGCCGGCTGCTCTGCCAGGACCAGTTGCCGTCCAGCAATGAAGGTCTCAGTGCCAGGCTTCATCCGACCACCGCCATACCAAGCCGGTAACCAGTCCGGTAACCTGCAGAGCTGCTGTCCACTCCCACAGCCCCCATCAGCAGGTGCCGTCTCCCTAATCAACTCTCATTATTGGTGACTCAATCATCAGAAATGTAAGAATGTAATGTAAGAGTCAGCAGAGTGCACACTCCGCTCAGCCTCAACACCTGGCTCTCGTCTGCCTGCAACACCAACAACATGCACTTTGTTGATAATTTCAACCTTTTCTGGAAACATGGTCACCTCTTTGGTGCAGATGGTCTCCATTTAAACAGAGCTGGCACATGGATGCTTTCCGACAATCTGGAATACTATGTCCTTCATCCCCGTGCTTCTTTACACACCTGCTGCCCATCACGTCATCACATTCAGTCCAGTGCTGACCTGTCCATCCCGCATGACTGACTGTTTATATGTCATGTCTTCCTCCCAAAACCTCCATCTCCGGCTTTGGAGTCTCATCACAGTATAACTACTCTGAAATGTAGTGGAGTGGAAGTATAAAGTAGCATCAAGTGGAAATACTCAAGTAAAGTACAAGTACCTCAATATTGTACTTAAGTACAGTGCTTAAGTAAATGTACTTAGTTACTTTCCACCACTGGTTTTTACACATGGCTTAACTATTGGCAGGCAGCAACTATGAAATGCTGCCTGTCACTGACCATAATTGTGCTTTGTTCAATCTGTCTTTTAACTTTGATTCTCTGCCCAGTAAAAGTTTAAAGTACTCTTGCATCTTAAATCATCTCACAGCTGAAAAGTTTTCTGCAGCTTTTGACCAAGCACAGTGTTGTGCTCTCATGCAGATGTAGATTGTCTAGTTCAGTCCCTTGACACACATTGCTCCTCCATTTTGGATAAAGTGGCTCCTTGTAAAATGTAATTTGTCCCCTCTGTAAATTCACCCCCCTGGTTAAATGACACCATTTGTTTTTTCCAGCGTTAATGTTGGAGGGCTGAGTGACTGTGGAAATCCACTAAGCTCTATGTTCACCGTCTTTAATTCAAAGACCTTTTGACTGAATTTAACAACATGGTTAAAGATGTGAGAGCTTCTTATTCTACCAATCTTATCTTCACCATGGACGCAACCCCAAAGTCCTGCTTGACACTGCAAGGACTGCAGTAATTTTCTCTCCTTCTTTGTAGATAAGATTAGAGATGTCAGGGCTAGCATTATCCCATATTCTACTCCCCTCTCCACTTACGCAATTCGGCTGTCAATTCTGGACTGTTTTTCTCCCATTTCACTGCAAGACCTCACTGATCTGGTGGGTAGTATGAAATCCTCCTCCAGTGCTGTTGATATTTTACCCACATTCGTGCTTAAAAATGCACTCAGAAGCATTCCAATGAAACAGCTCTTCTCTGAGTCCCCAGTGACTTGATGATGTCTTCTGATGTGGGTGAGTTCCCCGTTTTATTGCTGCTTGATCTTAGCACAGCTTTTGACACTGTGGATCACAGAATAATGATTGAAAGGCTTAAACAGTGTATATGTGTCTCAAGGAGCACCCTGGACTGGTTTTCCTCCTACCTCTAAGATAGGAGTTTTTCTGTGTCACTTGGTCCTTACATGTCTAAAATTCTTTCCTGTGGTGTGCCTCAAGATTCCGTTCTGGGTCCTATTTCATTTGCTTTATATATGCTTCCCTTAGGTCAGTAAAATCAGTAAATTTAGAGATATATCATATCACTGTTACACTGATGATATTCAGCTCTATGTCTGTTGCCTGACAACCCTGACAAACTGTCTGTGTTGCACAACTGTCTGACTGCCATTAAGGACTGGATGTCTAACAACTTTTTACAGCTTAATTCAGACAAGGCAGAGGTTCTTATCATAGCCTCAGACAATATAGCTCCCAAGGTTACTCAGAGTATTGGGTCCCTTTCCTTAGCTGTTCGGTCTAATTTAAGAAATCTTGGTGTTAAATTTGATCAGGCTATGCAATTTGATCAGCATTAAATCATTGACTCATACATGTTTTTTCCAACTAAGAAATATTGCAAAACTCAGGTCTGTCATATGACAACCGCATCTAGAGATGATGATTCATGATTTCACCTGTCTCAACAAGTCATCCCTGAACTGTCTACAAATGGTCCAGGATGCTGCTGCAAGGCTGTTGCCAGGTCCAGCAGGACAACTCACATCACACCCATTTTAAGTTCTTTACTTTGGCTGCATTTTAAGGTACTTGTTTTCACATATAGAGTCTTGCACGGTCAGGCACCTGAGTGCATCTGTGACCTTCTCCATCCCTATATTGCCAGTAGGTCACTGAGGTCTTCTGACCAGGGCTAACTGGTTATACCTCACTCTCGACTGAAAACAAAAGGTGATCGTGCCTTTGAAGTAGTGGCTCCAACACTATGGAACTCTCTTCCTTTAGTCATTCGGTCTGCGGTCTCTGTTGACACCTTTAAAAAGCAACTGAAGACCCATCTTTTCAAATTAGCCTTTGTTCTCACCTTAAGATGTCTAATGATTGCTCTGTTGCGTGTTTTGAGGTATCCTGTTGCCTGTGTTTTGTTTATGTGTTAACTTTAACTTTGTGGCTTATGTTTTTATTGTTTGTAAGTTTTATGGTCTTATTTTTAACTATTACTATTTATTCTTGTAAAGCACTTTGTGAATTTTAATTCTGTGAAAGGTGCTATACTAAATAAACTTATTATTATTATTATTATTATTATTATTCACAGATTGTCTGGAATCATCCTCAGATGCAGAGAGCATCAATTCACCAGTTGCTTCAGTATTGATCCTGATATCAATGTGCTGCAGGCTCCTGCTCAGCTACAATAGCGGTCAATGGGGCAATCATGAATGGCTTTGAAAAACTAAGATAATGTTACTTTTCTGAAATGGAAAGCTGGAATTTTCTCCTGAAAAAGGATTGACAAACCTATCATTAAATCAACAGAACTGCTCTGTTTGGAAGAAAACTACTTTATTGCACAAACCAAGCACTACCTTTCAAGCTGTAAACTTCCATGCTATAGCTAGACTCTGCCCAGCCAGAGTCCTATGCGGAAGCAGCCAAAACAAGTCCCAAAAGAATACTACTGTCTAAGCCCATAACTATTGACAAAATGCTTGTTTTGTAAACCCTTTTTCAGGAGAACATTCTGAGGTCAGTAAGAGTATACACTGATTTTCACGTTTTGAATGTTAAAGTGATAGTTGGGATTCCTACCTGTGTAGTGGCATGTGCTGTAGGTTGAATATGGGAGCACAGTGTCACTGCATAGTGATATAGTGGCAGTGCTACAGCAGAAAACAGTTCCACCATTTTGGAAACCAGCTGGCTGTAAAGTCCACTCAAAGTTAAACTGAAACAAACATGTTGTCGTGCAGCAACATTTTTTCAGCTCAAAATCTGGTCTGTTATCTACTTCCTTCATTTTGGAATAGCAGGGTTTCCACCAGTGTATTGCAAGAGTTGATCCTGAGTTGATCCCCCGCCAGGCCTAAGCATCTGGGAATTTTTAAAAAATGTATTTTAAGATGTTTTCGAAACTAAAATGTGTTATACAAATAACGTAGCTCCTTTAAGGAATAGCTCAGTGCATAGCGAGTGTGTGGTTGAGAGAGAGAGAGAGAGTGAGTGTGTGTGTGAGGTAATTTTTCACCCCTCTCCAGTACTAATTACAGGCAAAATTAATGCTACCTACTTTATTCAGTGAACTCCCTGGTTCTCCTGCAATTAAAATTCCGTCCACATACGTCCATTTTTGGATCTCTAATTTTTTTTCCATGGGAAGATCTACTCTTCAACTAAAGTGTTTTTGCTAATCTGATAGATGGAAACATACTGACACCACATATAGACCTATTTGGGAAACAATATGATGACAGGAAAAAAAAAAAAAAGAAAAAAAATCAGAACAAGACCCCTTAAAAGCTCATCAAATGGGGTTGTAATGTCAGCAGGTTCTGGTATACTCATTTGACACCTGTTTTAACTGATATTTGCTTATATTTTGGCAAATTGATTGCATTAAAAGTATTCCGAATAAACTATTTGCAGTTCCTGTTTGCAATGTAGCCATGGATGTACAGACAACTAGCACTGGATGACTTTGATATTGAAAACATCAAAAAGTGATGATTCTCAGGTAAGTTCTGAAGCGTCTTTTTTCTCTGATTTCTAAGCAGATTTATGGACGTAAATTGGCGATTTACATAAAAGATACACTGTATTTCATGTTTGTGTATTAAGATTTGACTGAGTTATGACTCTGACAATGAGGATGATTTTTGACTCAAATTCACCTCCCTCATTATCTTTGCCTCACCTTGTCTGCCTCCACTGTGTGCCTCCAAGCGTTTGGTTTTGTCCTGTTGAACGTTCATGTCCATCACAGACCAGATCCTGTAATTTCCTGATGGTTAAAATCCCATCTGGAAAGATAAGTTAAAACAGAGGAGCACCTTGAATATATTCTCCACCTCCCCTTCTAATGTTGATCCTAATGGGGCTTAAGATAGGTAAATGTCCACACATATTACTGTTATACATTATACATCTGTGTTCCTTTTGCAGCTTACAGCTCATTCACAAGTGGTGCCAATCTGATTTGGGGTCTGCTTGTTTGTCATTCTTTCCTGCTCCCTGAGTAAAGTAAAATGAAATACAGTTTTAGACTTGATTTAGACGATTATTTTGTCAAATACTGACAATGGTCCATACACGCATCAACTTTTAAAATCTAATAAATGTACATATTTTTCTTTTCATAAAGAAAGGACATAACCGCAGGGCTCTACAGTGCAAGCATTTGTGAGTGAAAATTATAGTGTGACAATGTGAAAAATTATTTGGGTGCACCGCTGTGAATCTTATCTTTAAATATTCTTTAATAATCTTCCAGTTAAGTCAGTTTTGCCCTGTGTCTTGTACATACTTTATGTTTAATGTTAATTTAAAAAAAAAAAAAAACTGTGCCCCCACATTTTCTAGCAATAAATGTAAGTATAGAGCGCTGAGAAATAAGTGTTTTTGATGTTGAATAGTGAATTGATATCTTGTAAACAAAAAAACGTGCAAGAATTAGAGTGGACTTTCATTTTCTGCCATTTGTGCTCACACTGATCATTTAATTATGCTGTACTTAGTTGAAGCAGCTGGTACTGAAAATTCATGCACAGCTGAATGGGACAGCATTTTTTTTTTTTAAATATGCATAATGATGATCTTTTATTAGTCTTGCTCAACTGTTTTGCACACGTAGGCCTAAAAACATAGATGTCATGTTTTAGGCTTTTTGCATTTGAAAAAAAAAAAACCTTGATCATTATTTTAACTTGGAAATGTCTTTATTACTCAGTCTTTAATTTGCACTTTATCCAATTTTATATTCAAGGAAACAACAGTGTTGCTCACTTGTTGAAGGTAGAAGAAATGTAAGTTTCTAGGGTGAATTGAGAAGCACTTTATGCCATAATACTATTTATTTTATGTAACTGAATCAAGAATTGAGGTTTTCTGAATGATAATCAAATTGAATCTTGAGACGAGCACAGATATCCAGCCCTATTCATGCCGTGTTATATTGGTTTATTATATCACATTTGGAAATGTCATGAGAAATGTAATATACTTACAAGCAATATAAAGAAATTAAATTGTGTTTCTTCTTATTTATCTCATTGTCAGTTTATGGTAACATTTTTTGTAGAACGCCAAATCCTTCTGCTTTTTAGTTATTTACAAGCAAACTCTCTTCCACTTTTTCAGTTGGTGCTACTCTATCAGAAGCATACGCTTCCTAACTCATTTCCACCACCAAAGAGGGTGAAATTAGAGGTGTGGAGATATTTTAGAAAAAATGCAGAAGGTATGCCAGGAATTAAGGATGGTATGATTATCATTAACCTGTTTGTTAAAGTGTTGTTGTTTTTTCTCACATCTCAATCAGGAGTTCTGGCCAGACACTTGCTAATTGATTGCTCACTCACTAACTTAGGGAAGGTGTTGGGTGTCAAATGTATATTTATTTTTGAAAACACATTACACATGATGGTTGCAATCTGTCTTTTGTGTTTCTGAAAAATTTCTTTTATATAAAATGAATAGAGACTGTGCCTGTCTCCAGCTCCACCTTAAGACAGATGACCCGTGTAGACGTAGATAAACAGACAAATTAGGGATAATTGCACAAATTTGACTGACTTTCAAATGACAACAGAGAGGGACCTTGGAGATGTCGGTGGAGAGTTTTTTGAAGAAAGTCTAAATTGCACAGACAATGCAACTTGTTCAGACATTCCAACTGGAGTAGTGTTTAGTGAGGAGGAAGGTGGCGTGGAAGTAAATGAGTGTTTTGTGGTTGGCAGCTGTGATGGGTAGATTCAGACATCTGATTCAGAACATTGTGATGATGAACTCTATGAGACATTTTCACTCTCTGACAGCATTTCCAACTGCGCCATACACATTGGCATTTCTTTGGTCACTTTGACAGCACTATTGGGCATACTTTGCATTTGCCATCCTGATCTTCCAAAGGATGCTAGGATCCTACTTAGGACTAAGTCCTACTAAATACTCAATTCTGGAAAGGGCTGGGGGACAGTACCATTATTTGGGTATTCTGCTATCACTTAGAAATACACCAAGTACGTACACATACTGGCAAATAGTTTCACTTTGAAGTTGCACATAAACATAGATGGACTTCCTTTGTTCAAGAGCTCTTGTCTGCAACTGTGGCCCATCCTTGGTCTGCTAATGAGTGTTCCCATGAAAGAACCAGTAGTGATATGTTTGTTCTGTGGACCAAAGAAACCTAGCTCAGCAAAATAGTTCCTTGGAGATTTTGTTACTGAGTTACAACAGCTTGAAAAATGTTTTGATTTATGCTGGACATATTTCTGACACCCCAGCCAGGGGGTTAAAAACACAAAGAACCACAATGCCTACCATGGTTGTCACAAATGTGTGCAGCCTGAAAAATACATTAATAGACACATGACATACTCATGTACAGACTATGCTCTGATGACAGATGAATCATTTGAAAACATGGTCGAAAAGAGTCATCATCATGAGGGGCAACATCTATTTCATGGCAGCAGTGTTGGCATGGTTTCACAATTCCCTCTAGACTATATGCATTTGGATTGTTTAGGTGTTGTTAGGCGAATGCTGCACATCTGGCTCAGGGGTCCTCTGAATTTCCGAGTACCTGCAAACATATTAGAATGTCAGCAAAACTGATAGAAATATGTTCCAATATTCCTGTGGAGTTTGTCCAAAAGCCCAGATTGCTGAGGGAATTAAATCGTTGGAAGGCCATTGAATTAAGGCAATTTCTGCTGTACACAGGTCCTGTAATGCTAGGTACCTTTCTGGACAGAAATATGTACAGTCATTTCATGCTACTCTTCTCTGGTATTGCTATTTTAGTAAGTCCTAGACTATCCTACCACACACAGTATGCTCACACCTTACTTAGATCTTTTGTTAGTCATTTTGGTGAAATATATAGCAAGGATCAAATTGTTTATAATGTACATGTACATGGTTTTGCTTTTCCCCATGAAAGTTACCTGCATAAGCTGAAAAAGCTAGTCAGAAAACCAGACTTTCACCTTGCCCAAATTATCGTCAATTGTCAGAGATGAGAATTACTGACACACCTTTAAATGATACCTCTTTTAAAAAGCAACACTTTGTTGGGCCAGTTGTTGGTGGACTGTCAGTGAAAGCACAGTATAGTGAGATGGCCTGTGACAAGTGGACTGTTAAAGTTTTTGTTCTTCACTTACCCATTCAACTCTGACTATCTGAATATTAATACAAATTCACACCAATCACAATCGTTTATCTACATGCATGGGGACTTACAGGGGGTGCCCACATGGGGATACCATGCTGTGATTGGTCGACGTTGCTAAACTGCATTGGAGTACCCGATGGTTAGTGCAGGACCAGTGACTGACAGTCTGCAGAGATCCATCCAGCGCAATGCACCAATCTCATGAAACTTAGATCAAACTGTCAAACTAGGCAGTGCTGATGAAATATGAATCAAGATTCTCTTACTGCATTGCCTTTTTCTCGTCTCAAATGTTTTCATAAACATATTTTAGTGTACTGTTTAGCTGTAATATGAGAAAGTTTGTGAGCAGGCTGCAATTTTTTCCTTCTTGAAAGTGGACGAAGCATAGCTCAACTTGCATGTGTCGCTCAGCGCTATGTCTCACGTTTCGTGGCTCTGATTGGCTGTAGGTCTATCTAATTGTGTCTAGAGGCTTTTTGGTCTGCGCCTGTTGATAACACCCCTTGGAAATCGAAAATGAATTGAGAGGTTCCAGGCTAATATGCATTTGCGAATTAGTCTAGAGATGCCAGGCTAGGTTTTGTGGCCATACCCCTATTTCATACATTTTAGGGATGTCTCATGTGTTTTGGGTTAGAAACAACAAAAACTCCTGTCTGTCATTTGTCCAGTTTTAGGGTAGTAACTCCACAGCTTTTGATCTTTGATGTGTTTTATTAGATTTTTAAAAAATCTATTTCAAGAAAATCAAATATTTAAATGGTGCACATTAAAGCAAATATGGAGTTGCACACACATGGGCTCATTCAGCTAAAACTAAAAGAAGTGTATAGGTGGCGTACAGTTGACCCGCTACTGTACAGATTTGGGTCAGTACCCGGTAGCAGTCCCTCTTGCTTGACGGGCAGTTCCACCGACCACTTAGTAGCCATTGAGGCTTATGAGCTCTTTTTTCCTAATTGGCATTAAAGGACCAAGGATGAAGCAATTTTGTTGGTACTCTAGCTGCCACAGCAATTACTGATTAATAATGTTGGCTATAGAAGTTATTTGACTTATCACTTAATTGTTTCAGAACTTCTTGGAACAGAAAGTTATATTTCTATGATTGATGGTGCTGTTTGTTTCTTTCCCTCTCAATTAAGGATGTTCCATTTAGTCAAATACGTTTAATCAGAAAGTATAGACACACAGCCTAACACATTGTTGGATGTGGTCTTTTGATTGGATTTGTTGATGAAATAAAATATAGATTAACACTAGACCTATCCTTTTCTTAGGTTTGCAAAATTTGAGTGTATGATACTCAAATCAAAATAAATTGCAATTAATTTGGTTAGATTCTTATAATACTCAGCTACTCAATAGTGAATTTTTCTCATATGGTATATAGCATACCAGCATAATGTTATGGAGACAGTCTGTGTTCTGTCAGAGGCTCTCCAGATAATGGTAATGTACTAGTAAAGTCAGAACTCTGCATGCAGAATATCATCAACACAAACACCACAGGATTGCCACGGCATTCTCGACCAGTTACACTAGTTTACAACTTGAGTTCTTTGGCCAGTGAAAACATTTATGGTATTATTAATAAGGGTGTCTGCAAATCAAGATAACATTATGTTGGCAGCTGAGTATGGTTATTTTTCCAACCCACTTTATAGTCATGTCTTTGGGGACTTGGATGATGACAGTGAGGAGGAAGATCATCTAAAAAAGAGAGCCAGGGGTCCAGCCAGACCCTCACCACAACCACCAGCTCCTATTATTCCACCACCATCTTGCCGTGTGCCAAGTAGTGGCACATTTGACCCTCCTCCACCCACTCCACCACCTCACTGTCCGCAGATGGAATGTAAGAGACCAGCAGAAGAGCAAACCCCTTCTGCAAGCCAGGTCTACAGACCTACCTGGTGAGGGGCAAGATGTAGATCAGACACCATTGCCTGCTCTGATCAATACCTCAAACAGGTATGAGATCCAAATTGAACCTTTCAATTATTTCACTTTTTGTGTTAATTATATAACCCATATACAACATGCAACACACACACTGCCACATTGAATCCAATTGAATATAATTAGTAGGGTTGGGTATTATTGGAATTGTATTATTTTAAAGTCTCATTCATTTCATGTTCCTATTCTTGGCATGTAGTTTGAGCTAGAACATAAGACATAAATGTTTTGTGATTCTTTCGCACCCTTAACATTTATAATTACAAAACATTACTACAGGTGTGACATGTTAGTTGCATTAATGAAGTGGACTGTAGTACAGTAAATATGAATAACATGTAAGACATTAATTTGACTTTTACCAGATCAAGCCTTCTTTGTGGCCTAAAGTAAAAAGAAAATAAACTTGCTGTTCCCATCTGGTCAGTGAAATCTGCCTTAATGAGTTGTCCAAAGCAGACTGGAATTTATTTATATATTCTATGTTCTTTTTTTAACAGCTGCAGTAGTCCATATTATGAGCTTACTGGAGTATATAAAACACCAGTAGGAGCAATTAATTGCCAAAGTGAAATATCTGACCAGCAAGCTGAACCCAACTGGCCAACAAATGGAAATTCTTGACCCTGTAAAGTTTCTATTTGGATCGATGGAGGAAGTGGAAGATTTTTGAGATCTTGCCAGTTCTCAACTGAAGCTGAGTTTTGTTTTCATCTCATTACAATTTAATTTTACATTAAACTTTAGAGTAGAATCTGAGTTTTTGCTCAGTTTTAAAGCCCCTGAAATCTCGGTTTCACATCTTAAGTATTTCTATTTCAATATTTCTATTTGATCAATGGGTCAAATGGCTTTGTGTAATTATGTTATGGGTTTGGATTTAAAGGAGCAGTGATGAAGGGAGCAGACCCTTGTTTTGGTGCAAAGCCAAATCTATTACCAGATGATCCTATTAATAAATTTGGCCATATCTTGTATGCCTTACCAGATATAATTTTGAGTGTAGTTTTTCCAAAACAGTCATGATCTATGCTATTATATACACTAAACACTGAATCTCTAGCACAGTGGAAACAGAGGTTGTTGGACAGTAGCTATTAAATCTGTAATAAATGTCAGCGATTCAAACAAACTCAAAATCATAGTATAGAACAATATGTCCATGCATGACTATTCCAATATGTTAAATTATGCTTTTCATATGACCTACTGTAGGTTTTCTGAGACTTCATCAACTATTGGCAGATCTTGGTTTTATAACATGCACCTGGAACAAAAGAAAGCTTTGAAAATTGACTATAATGGAATGGGGGTCTTTACATTTAAACCTCTATTACATGCACACGTACACACACATACTGAGAGTGAAATAGGTAAAGAGTTTAGATGTCTTGCTTGGGAAAGCATGAAAAAGGTCCTTAATGCACTACAATTAGGCTGAAAATGTTGTGCTCATATAGGACTACATCTCCCTTGAAAGTTATCAAGGTCCTTAGAAGAAAAAAATGTAATTAACACTGGATATTTATACCCTGTCTGATAAAAAGATATTTAAAAAAATGTTTTGACAGGATTTTTATGCCTCTGTGCTGGCGACAGCCATGACCGAACTAAGAGGTCAATGTTTGTTCCCATTTTAATGTGATAGTAATGTCACTGTGACACTGTTGTATAAGAAATCCTATTCCTAAGCTAGTTGAACTCTTGAACTTTCTGTCTGAGGGTTCATTGATGACCTCTGAGGTTAGCTAGAGAGATCTTTGCCTTAAGCCTATTGTCTTAGAAACTGTGTGGATCATGAGGTACCTTGTCCTTGTTTGAAGTTGTTGACCATTAGGTCTCTGTGAGATCATTGTATGTACTTGTTTGTAAGAAGGTATAACAGTTTGTGGAAGTGTCCTTTTAGGGACCTGACTTTTTTTTTTAACAACTTTGCTTCTGTAGAGGCATAAAGCTGTCTGGTTTGCGTTTGCAATCTTTAGAGAAAGGGTTGGCTTTAGGGAAAGGGCTTTTTATAAGTCTGGACAGACATGGATGTAAACTGCAGCTTGGCTGGTTGGCGGAGGCATACAACTGTGAGGCGGTATTTCTATTTTTTTTTTTTTTTTTTCCATTTTAGATTTCTTCCTTGGCAACCATCAGGGGCCAAGCCACAAAACGTGTCACATCCTTGCCCGCATGTTCCATGATGATGTTGGGAGGAGGATAAATTGGAAATGGATAAATGGGAAAAAATCTTTCAGCCAGATGGCATCGAAGACGTTGCTCCTGCATAAGTAATTGTAATAAATATTTAAAGAAGTCACACAGCAGTCTTAGGAAGTGTTCAAACTGACATTAGCACTACATGAAAAAAAACAGCCATGCTAATTATTTTGATTGAGACCACTGCATTGACGCATAGGGGAGGGGTCAATGCAGGGGGCTTTGGAAAAAATTGCACGGTCTGTCTGGCTAAAAAGCTGAACCAGGCTCCAAGTTTTGCCGCCATGCAACATAACATCATCCAGCAAAGCACATTTCTGGAAGACTCTATGATTTTACTATTTACATTATGATTGTTGTCACGCAAGATAAAATACTTTTTGCTGTGACAGCTTTCCATAGTTGTAAAATCCTTATTCATAGTATTATAAACAGTTATACAGTGTTTTGACATCTAATAAGCCTTAAAATGCATGGATCTTTGATTCCAACCAGCCTTCCTGGATCATATTTCAGGGTCTAACCAGCGCATGAGGGCACATGCCCTCACCAACAATGTTTTTTGAATGTAGTGCTGTTTTCGGTCTGAACACAGACTTAAATTAATCTCTAGTCAATTATTCGTATCTTCTTCTCAAAAATATGCAATAAATGGAGTAATTATTTTTAACTGGCCTCATTGTCGATCCGTTGCATTGTAGTTGGATTTACATGTTGATACTAATGACTTAAAGCCATGATTGTCTGACAGCACTGATCAACCTTATCAACCCCCTCTGGTGTTGTGAAAAGTATTACTATATTTTATTGATACTAGTGTTGTGTGTGTGATGGCCAATCATGGGCCACAGAGGGCCAACAGTCTGTTGGTTTCATTCCACCCACTGATTAGCACTTCTTCAAATAGAGAACTCCTCAATGAGATCCCCTGCTGTTGGTCCTCTGTGGCACATGATTACATACCCCGACATAGATAACTGAAGCGACTGCTAATTGCTTAAGATTTTCATTAAATAAAAAACAGTTTTTGACACTATTTATGGTTGCATTTCATTTTTCCAGTAATACCTATTCAATGTATTTACAGTCTGTAATTACCTCTTTTTTATAGAGGATTTTATTGTTTCTGGCAGGGTCCACCTTTGGATAAAAATTGTGTAAGGGAATTACAGGAAACTATGCATTTATGTTCCCTGACGTAACTGTGTGTTTTATCTGACATCAGCCTCACTGATAACTGATGGCTCTCTTACAGCCGCAGCAGACATGTATTAAGTTACTGCTAATACAAACCCAATTTTCCTACTTCTACTGCTTCACAGTAAAAGCATTTAACTGGAGAACTGCAGGGTGGCTTAAATGATAGGTTCAGATTTTTTTTCAAGTCTTGAATGAATTGGATGTGTTATTTATATTGATAAAGGCAGACTAGTTATAATAAATATTGAAGCTTCTGTTGGTCAGCTAGATTTTAGATATTTCTGTAGCTAGTTTTGGCCAGATGAGCCACTTCATGAACAGATCCACATCAGATCTGGGTGGGATAAGCTGCTTCATGAACAGGTGCAAATCGGATCTGGGTGGGATAAGCTGCTTCATGAATGGGTTGAAATCAGATCCAGGCTGCATGATGCAGTGTTAGCTGAACTTTTCGTCAAGCAGTCAAACATGATGTTAAACAGTTTCCCAACTGCAAGCTAGCTTGCCTGTAAGTTTGCATCACAGTGTCTGCTCATGGAACTTTCTTGCTGTGTGGTGACTACTGACATCTGAAATGTGTTCAGCAGTAAGCATACACCTGACAGCAACAACTAATGGGGATAATAGGGGCCATTTTGACCCCTTTATGAAAACATAAGCTGTTAAGTACGAAAACTTTATTTTCTTGAAAAATACAAAAGGTGAATAGTAAGTTGTTGTAGAACACATTAGACTCACCTATGGAATCAAGGGCCAGATTCTTCTGTCCTTCAGTCCCCTCAAAAATTAAATATCGCTCCAGTGTCTGTATAATTAATCATAAAAACTCACCTCGTGGACCTCCCAAGTGCACTGCCACCTCAGCTGTCCATGTGTCATCAGCAAATTTGACCAACATGCGGTTTGCTGCATTGTAGCATTTGCAGGAGAAGCCCTGAAAAGCTCCATCCAGGATAACATGTTTACAAACTGGAGATAACTGAAGTCCTGCACATTTGTCCATTTCTCTCTATGTAAACTGCACTCTTATTATCTTTAGCCAGGGCTCAAGACTAACTTTTTTCACCATCCTGGGGTTGTCCCCCAAGAATTTTTTTTACTGTCCCGAAGTGAAAGTGGACTGTCCCATATTTTGCACACAAATTTTGAATGTTGTTCGTTTTCTACATCATTTTTATAGTTAATCATAGACTATGATTGTCATTCTTATCACAAGTTAAACCATTACCATTAAACACCAATCAAAGTTTGAGATGAATAATTGTAATTTATGTACAGAGAACACAACAGCTAAAAACCCCGTCTAAAGTTCCCTCTTGAAAACACTACAAAAACAGTGAAATGCAAGATGTATATGACTGCAATACTGACAAACAACATTCCTCCCAATGGCTGTGCCATTGGTGTGTGTGTGTGTGTGTGAATGGGTGAGTATAGAAACATTATGGGGCACTTTGGATAGGAAGCGCTGTATCGCTCCTGATGAGCAGGTTGGCACCTTGCATGGCAGCTTCTGACATCAGTGTATGAATGTGTGTGTGAATGGGTGAATGTTGGCATGTATTGTAAAGTGCTTTGAGTGGTTGATAAGACTAGAAAGGTGCTACATAAATGCAGTCCATTTACTATCCATTTACCATACTTTATTGATCCTCAAGGAGAAATTTTCACAGCCACATTAAAACAATAGAAAAATAGACATTTAATAACATGGAGATGACATCAATCCAGAGAGCACTCAGGGATTCAGAACATTCAAATTTACCTTTAAAATGTTAGAGTGTAGTGGGGTAATTGGTCTGTGCAGGGAAGTTAGGTAGAGAGGAAAATTTACATTGGGAAAAGTTATGTACAGTGCAGTAGTTATGACTGAGTTATGAACTACTACAGTAGCCACGGTGGTTTAATTAGTGCTAGGGTAGTTGATGTAAGTGGGGTAACTCCAATGGGGTAATTACTACATTAGATAGTCAAAGCACTTGGGGAAGCTCTAGCAAGGAAATGTTTAGCACGTGTTATCAGTGGGGCAGATACTGAGCCTGGGGTGGTCACAATGGGAATGTCGCTGGGTATTGTTGGTGGTTTCAATGAGTGTTGCAAATCTAGTGGAATGATTACCTAGTATGGTACTGGTGGTAGTGGGTGTGATAATTACTCTTTTGGGTGTAGTGTTATGGTTACTAATTTTGAGCTAGTTATGTATAGTAGGGGGCTGGGGTAGACAGTGATTGTGGGATGGTTGCTGGGAATTGGGTAGTTTATATGTGAGCGATAGTAGTATGAACTTACTGTGTGTTTTGTGGTATCTTGGTCCCAAAAGCATCTCTTATATGTGAAGTAACATGGGAAGCTGGACATGGACCCCTGACATAATGTAGCATCTCCAGTTGAGCTGTAGCCTCAGCTGTCCCCTGGGAACAACACTCTGGTGAGGGCAGCAGACACACTTAAAAAGCTAACCTAAAAAGGAAGATGATGCCCCATCACTACCACATCTGGCACGTTTTCTGGTGACAGTTGGAAAATAAATTATGGTATACGTCACTGCAAGCTGAATACATCATAACATACATCACTTTATGCAACTCATACATTTATGTTTTCATATGCAATGATCTTTTTATGAAAAATAAACAAAGTTGAATACATCATCAGGCCTCCATCAGGAATATTAGTCAAGTATAACGTTCATATACAGGTCCATATGTCATCATTGTAATGGCTGAAATGTAGCTACTTTAGTAGTTTTGCTGTATATTTGATGAGTTAAGCTGTACATACTAGGTTATCTGGTTCTTATTTATTTTATCTGGTGGCACCCAACCCCCTGTGTTTTCATCACTTGCATTTGCTTTACTGTTTTGTTATCAACAGCTGCAATATACTACAATATTCACTGCATGTACAAAATATTAGACATTTCATTCTGTCCTTGAGAATGACCAGGTGAATCCAGGTAAAAGCTGTGATCCAACACTTGCATCAATAAAATCCTCCTTAACCTTGAAAGAAGATCTCTAAGGACTGGAAGAGGACTTTACTGGTTTTATGAAGGATTATATTTCATGGTAAACTTTTAAACTTGTAACATTAGGTTCAATGGACAACTAAATACATATAAATGTTTGCTGTCTCACCCAGTGTGTAATGAGTACTACTGAAATTGGTAAATCAATTTAATATATTGTAAAGTGTCATCCACAGGATTTGGAACTGTAATGAAAAACTAATTTTTAAATTCAAGTTCAACATATAATTTCCTTTGACTTAATCTGTTCATTTTTCTTCCTATATGAAAACATGATTTGACATTGATGTGTTAGCTAAGACTTACTACACTCAAATGCACACCAAAGCGTTACTAAAGCACGCGTGCTAGTTAAATTTAATGTTGCATTTCATCCTTAATTTACATACAAACACTACCTTACCTCCGTCTTGAGTTGGCAAGATGGAGGCTTCGACATTTTGGCAAAGTTTTCTGGAGAGAAGAGCACCAAAAAGCACCAAATTTGCGCATGTGCCATTCTCTCCACCTACCTGGCCACTCAAAATAGCTAGACGGGAACGCGAACTAGCAATGAAATTGGATAGCCAAACCTGCCCCGCCTAGTAAGCGTGTGCAATCCACCTGACGCGGCCCAACTGGATAGTGGGCACAACCCACAGCTTTGTCAGTGGCTGACAGTGACTGGATAGTGCAGGGCAGCTGGATAGGTGGTGTCTATCTTGGCCATGCTTTTGAATTGTATGGCCCGCCATACTCAGGCACCTGCCAGACTGCCCTTATGGTACTAATCAGAGGGCACAGTTAAATACTCATGTGTCACCCTGTGGCTGGTTTGTGCCTGCACAATTTTAAACATTTAGTGCTAGAGGCAATAACTGGAAACATTTGTAGCTGCTCCAATATTTTTAGTGACGTTAATGTTCACACCAAACCAAGTTGGTGCCATCTGCTTTGGCTTCTATGTTCTATGTGATCAAACTGCCCTGTTATCAGTAACTATCTATAGCTATAATGGAACAACACTTATTAACACTATACTGCATTTAACAGCAATATTGAACAAGAAAATGTTAGTGAAAAGGCTTTAAACTCAGGGATAATGTTAGCTGGTTAGCTAGCAGCATACCTGTAGCTACTGTTTTACTGACACTGTTTAGCTCTTGACTGATTGTAAAAAATCTCCTTATGTCCATCCCCTGTTTGTAGGACACATTTCAGTGCTGCAAATTTGTTTTGACAAAAAACAATAATTTAGCTAATAATAGTTAGTTAATATTAATAAGGAAAAACAAGCTAACACTAATGTTAATTACTTGTAGGATATAGTTAAAACCACTGATGCTAAAGTCACTTTAAATAAGGACATTTTAAAGTCAAATTATGAAGTCATTTACAAATTCATTCAAGTCAAGTGAGCTGAGATTGGTTATTCATATCTCACATTGCAGTTAACAACGATTGTACATGACTTCCTGTTGCTGCTGAGCGGCTCTAGGAGCTCCACTGATGTTACATAGATCTTTCTAGCTGGAAGGAACCAAGTAGCCTAAACTGAGAGGGGGGGGGGGGTCTGTGTATATGAGGCAGACTTATATATAATAAAAAACATACAGAACATACAGCAACCTTTGTCTAAATACTTTATTAAGGCTTAAAACAACATTAAAAACACTTGATATGAAAAAAGAATTTAACAATTTCTTAAACCATCCAATCTCAACTATTTGAGGGGGTACGTCAGAGGTGTCATGAATGGCACGATGCCTCTGACATCATTTTTTGAGTCTGTGTGACTTGTCTTGACAGTGGGGAGTTTAGATCCACTGGTGCACTCATTTGAGTGCACCACTCTGTGTAGGGCTCTACTGTCCTGAGCACAGCAGAACGCTTCTCAGATCACCTGGTGATGCCCTCTGTTAGGATGCTTTCCACAGCACCGGGATAGAAGGTCTTTAGGACTCCCAGATAGACTGAATTTCCTAGGCTGTCTGAAGTGGTAAAAGCATTGCCTCACCTTTCTCACTAATGTGTCTGAATGTGGTCCATGCCTGACATGATTCTACCATAAGCAGTGCTAGCCACCATGGCTAATCCAAGAAAAGAGCAGCACTGACAGACTGAAACTGAAAGACATGACATTGTAATTTAAGCAAATTACAACACATATACACACACACACACACACACACACATATATATATATATATATAGTACTGTGCAAACGTTCACTGAAGACAGTTCTTTATGACTCTGGCTATATGTTTGGGGTCACTGTGATGCTGCAGAATTCATTTGGGGTCTGGTATTGCATTATGGATATGGTGCAGTATATATATATATATATATATATATATATATATATATATATATATATATATCACCCAACTCCACAGTTCCCCTCAGCACTGTGGAGCATTTTCGATGTTTTGGTTCAGTCTCACAGCATCTGATAAACCCACACTATATGTGCAGCACCAAAAACAATAAGTTAGTGACTAGCAAGTGAAGAAAGTGGAACATCTAGGAGCTAAAGAAAGAAGTTGGAAGTTGGAAGTTGGTAGAGAAAAACAAAGCTTAAAGGAGAGTGAATATCGGGCTTAGATTCATCAGGTAGACACAAACATGACTCCAAATGAATACTAATGTTTCTCTGTGTCTCCTGGCTGTGTAAAGAGGCAACTGTCTGCTAACAAGTAGGCCATAACAGCTTTTTCTGAAGTACATAATATGCCCAATAAATACATAAATCAGTAGTGCAGCATTAATATTTCCACCATAGGTCCATGGTGAGTTCAATGTCAATCAGCCAGGCTGAGGCCAGTTGAGTTGCAAGCAATCAGACTGGCAGGGAAGGTTTGAATAGCATAGACTTTTCTTTTTGTTTTATATTACAGCTGAGGTCAAACTAAAAACCTGATGACTTTACAAGAGAGTGTTGCTGGATTTCATTGCTGGAAACACTAAATAGGGACTGTAATTGTATGTATGCCAACAGTTCAAATTCTAACATAAGTGCCATTGTGGATAATCATTAGAATGTGAATAGTATGCCCAAAGAACACATTTCACTTACAAACAGACCAATGCAAGAAACCGTTAATGACAGATTGCATCACAGAAGCTTGTGGAACAGCAACTAGCCCAGAAGTGACAACAAAACTTTAGCTCTCCATCACTGCCTTGGTCTAAGTGATTGAGATGCAAAACTACATTGTTTAAAGTTTTAGCTCACAAAGATCCCTGCAGAGAAGCAAAAGCAGGACTTAGGTTGGAAAATATGTTAATTAGTTATTTATTATACTCAAAATGTATAGAGATATACATAAAAATTAAATAATGCATGGCTATGGCTTAACAAAGGTGATGAAGTGATGATTTGTCCTATAAAAATAGACAGGGAGAGCTGCCAATGAAACTGGTAAAAAGAAAAGTTTACAGCAGTGAGAAATAATGTGAGAAACTATGAAAGTCTGCATGGGAAAAGAAAATGGAAATGTCTTGAGAAAGAGACAGCCCTTGAAAAAAGAAATCAAGTTTTGTGAAAGAGAAAGCAGAGAAAGGGAATAATGAGGAGCAGAGAGAAAAGAAGAAAATGTGGCTCTAAAAATGAACACGCCGCAGAAGAGAAAGAAAAATGACAACGAGGTGGAGGAGAAGAGGAAACAATGACAAATCCCGATGAATATGAGAGCCAACAGGATTCTAATACTTACTTTATCACCCAGCCAGACTTCAATGACAAATCTCTTAATATGCAAATAGGGCTGTATTTATTCCAATGACAAATCACGCCGTCACATAAACAGACTAGTGAAATACAGTGCATACAGACGTCCATATGCACACACACACACACACACACTCACACACAGGTGGTTTATTCATCTGTCGTACTTATCAAGTTCAAAGGTTATTAAAAGTTATTAATAACTGCTGTATTTGTTCCAATGATAAATGGAAAAAGAGCCACTGCTGTACTCCATAAAGAGGATAGATACCACTGCTCCACCTGTGTGTGTGTGTGTGTGTGACTGTGAATGTTATTATCAGTTTAACAATTACTTATTATCTCTGTAGATGTCACACTGCCTATTGCATGGATGATTCTACTTGATTTTTTTTTAAGTAATGGTGCCGTGTGTAGCATTTTGGAAATATATATCACTGGGAGGTCTGTACCCTCTGCACAGATAAAGTTTTGTTGGAAAATTGCAGGTGTTGCAGTTTTGCCATGTGGACCCAAACGCAGACACAGACTAGGAGTAAGATGAATGGAGATTTATTGAAAGGGTAGCAAGGAATGGTGGAATGAGCGGGGGAGGTAGCTGGCCAAGGCAGAGGGCTGGAGGGCGGTTATAGGTATGGCAGGACTGGCTGGGCAGGGTGGATGAATGAGGTAAAATGGTGTGGACTGGCAGGAGGTAGCAGGTGGTTAGTGGGTTGGAGAGCGGGCAAGCAGGCAGGCAAATAATAATCCTGGAGCACATTAAAGAGAGATAGCATTTAGCAAGGAATTCAACATGAGGAAACAATCACTAAGAACACTAGAACACAAGAGAGGCCTGAAGCGTTTACTACCACTGTAGCTGAAACAACAATCTGGCGAAGAGAAGGTGAAGAGCCGGGGTTGATATACTGGAGAGAAGATGAGCTGATGGATGGCAGATGTATAAGCTGAGGGAGGTGATGGGCTGATTGATGGCAGGTGTGCAGATATCGGCGCTACGCCCACATCAAACACACACACACACACACACACACACACACACACACACAGAGGCAGACAGGAAGGGGAAACACCAGAAACACAAGGGATAAACTGGAGGCACTGTCATGGCCATGACAGCAGGACATGCTAAAGAACGTGTATGTGCTAACAGGCCAGCTACACACCAAAACACCACAATAAATATATCTCAAAAACCGTTCATCCGATGTACTTCATACCTCATGTCGAGTGTCAAGTTCTTTGGATGAGCGGTTCTTGAGAAATATATAAAAATACCTCATAAACAACGTTGCTTCTGCTTCTTGTTCTGCACATGGAGTCAATGAGCTGAAATACGGACAGCACCACTCTGCTATTGCAACCCACATTGTGGTCAGAGATGGGATTAAATCATAGTGATAATGACTTAAAAAAGTTTGAGACTTAAGCTCTACTATTGAACTGTGAACTGTGAACGAAACTTGGCATGTACTTTCAAGACTTACTGCAGATGTCTCAGACACGTTTTAAATGGTCACTGCAGTTCATCTAACTAAAAAGCAAGGAATCTCTGCCTGTCTGTATGGGTGTCCTTTGCATATCTTGAGAACTGTCCATCCAATCAACTTCACACTCGGCGGGTGTATTGCTGGGGACCCAATGATGTGCAGTGTCGAATTTGGTGCATGTTTAATATTAATAAACTTTGAATAAACAAGCACACAGCTCAGCTCCATGTCTGAGTGCAGCAGGGACTGTTTGATATAAACACTGTCATATCACAGCAGGGCAGGGCTTTTAGGGGCTCTGACTTGCTGAGTAGGACAAAGGCACGTGCCCCGCTCAGTTAAACTGCCTGAGAGGGAAGAACATACACAGGAGAAAAAACAGAGGCAGAGGCAGTAAACTAGCCAATAGGAGCACAGACACATTTGATTGGCAGCAGAATCAGCCAATGGAAGGCCGTAAACTGCTTCTACAGTTCAACCTCTGTTTAGTCTCCCTGGTGAAGTTTCTGTCTGGATTTAAACCATTTAATTTATTTTAAATTATTTAAATTCATTATTGTTTTAATTGATACATTTGTCAGTTGATACATACATATGTGGTTCTCAAGAAATAATAAGCAATTAGCCCATTCCAAAAAGGTACGTTTTAAACGGGAACTGCACTAGTGTAACAAAAAGAAGAACTTCAGCACTAAAAAGACTGTAATGTTGAAACATATCTACTTGATTTGACTCATTTGGACGCTGAAGCTTCATATTAGCTTCAGATAATCTTGTAAATATATTTTTGCACAGAAGGAGGACTGTGGATTTTGTCCCCCATCACTTACATTGTAAGTGCATTATGAAGGGATCTTCTAATGGTCAGTATGAACAGGAGGAATGATTATGCCAAGAAAACCTATTATACCAGGCCACGAGGGAACCATATGATTTGTCACAAAAAGCTGAACAATAATTATATAGCTTCATATGGTATTATATGCAATTAGTCTGTGCTGCATTTTCCTCCCTGTCATGCCCTCCTCTCTCGTGTTCACTGTCTTAAAATTCTACACACAACAGCTAATTTCCCTTTAAAATTGCTAGTGTTTATTGTTGGATTTTTATGTTTATTTATATAGGTAAGGCAAAGACTCAGGAAACAGGGTTTGTGTTAACCTAGCCATTTGTCATTTTCTGAATTTTAAAACACTTATAACAGATATCTCATATGCCATTTGTCATTTTGACAGTTAAAAAAAATGGTGATGCTGCAACAGGATTTTTCACGTCATCACCAAATTGGAAAACAACACAAACACAACAAATCAACAGTGCACATAAGGAACCAGAGCCAGACCTGTGATCTGTCTTTCTCCCCATGTCCCACACTGTAATCTCTTAGATATATATAATATTGGAAGCACTGAACAGGACTGGGGGCCTGGTTTAAATGGTGCAAGCACACCAACAAGCGCAAAACAGTAGGTTGTGGGTGACTGCTTGGGCATTTGTACTACTGCACAGACATGAACCAAAATAGCAGGTAGAAAGTTTAAAAGGTCTCGGTGAAGGTGAATATAGATTGGAGGGTGTGGTGAATAATAAATACAGTCTCAACCAGTCACATCACCGGTTTCATAGCCCTGAAACAGCTGAGCCAATCCCAGTGAAGCATGAAAACAATAGCTCATCAAATATGTAAAAATACTTCTCCAGGAAATGATATTTGTTGACCAGAAGGTGCAGAGTGTCACACACAGCACCAGCAGTCTGCAGCCAGAGGCAGATGCTGTTTTTCTGTTATTAGAAATAAATAGCAGAAACAATAATCATTTGTTGAAGCTGCTCTTACGACAGCATCAATCCAATCCAACACTATTGCATCATAGTTGCATCATGTATAGAAACAGTTTTTAAAGCCAATTTAAAGTAATCTACTGTTCAAATGTTTAGATGAGATAGTTTGTTTTACAATTTAATGATTATACTATAATTACTTAACATTTCTTCCAAGTATTTAGTTCGCCCTTGTGAACACAATCACCAAAATGCCTGCGTGGTGACTTTGGGCCAGAAAAAGACGTGGTACTGAGACGTCTGTTCTGAGCACAACTTCTAACACCATGTCCACACAGAAAGTCTTTTAGCCGCATTTTTCAGTCATCCATCTCAAGCACCTCTGATGGAACAGATACGCTTCTATTTTAATCAACACAGCTGTCTACACAGGCCACATAATGGCTGGCTTTATACGTGACCCAAAGCGTATTTTTACACTTCAAGCCCATTCTCCTCTGTTTTATGCACTGAACTCCAGTCATTGTGTGTTGGGCTCTGAGCCTGTGATCATGGTGATGTATTCTGGCAGCACAATCAATGTTTGGAAGTGATTTTTCAGCTTTTCACTCCTTCCAACTCTTAACAAAATACCTCTAAATCACTGAAATCTTCAGTTCTGTCTGTGCCACAGACCATCGTCACACTTCTCCACCCGGCAGCACTTGATGTAAAAAAGCAGCAGATGCTGGATGGAGGCTGCCAATCTTCTCCATAATGGTCTTACTTGTTTATGGTAATTACACTAATGTCTAGAAATTAATGTGCTTATGATTTATTGATCTTGGAGTGCTACACATTAGAAAGCACCCTTGTGTGTGCAGACAAACGTGGGAACGTCTCCGTGTGCAGCACTTTCATTTAACATAATGCAATTCAAAGAAATTAAATGCAACATAATGTGTACATGTGCGGCGGCCACACAGAGTTACATCAGCAGGATGGAGAACAGCCAGTGGGAATTATCATCCAATCGAAACAACACTATGAGCTCCGTCTGAGTTGTTTTGTTGTTATTATCAGCCCGCTGCTCTAAAGCGACAAACACGACAATAATCATCCATCTTTCATTCACCATCAGCCCTCACTTGTACAATCCATCTGCTTTGTTTTCTTTGTTTATGTTGAGGATGAATGGTCTCACAAGGACCCTGTTGGATGAATTAACTCCAATTTATAAAAGCCATTTTCTTTGTGTCCTGTTTTCATACAACTGCATAAAAAAAAAAATATCGGGAACTGTCTGACAACACCAACATCAACCACCACAGGCTGCCAAAACTGCTCCAGTCCATACAACCTTATTCTCCAACCAGGTGTTGTTCTGTTTGAGGATTTGGTGATGATTGTAAAATGTACTGACTCCAATGGCTTAACAGAGTTGGCAGTACTCGCTTAGTGTTGATAGTCGTGCCATAAGGATGAGACATTAGTTTTATACTAATCAAGCTCTTGAGTTAACATTCATGCCCTGAGGATGTAAGCCTCTTCTTTGAGACTTCATTCCCATAAGGACAGAAATCTTTCCCTATCTTCTCTGATAACTGTTATTGTTGGCAAGATTGCTTGTTTATTTTTATACTGTTTTTTTTTTTTTTTTGATCTTGTAAGATAAATTTGGTTATTTGAAAAATCAGACCAATTCTAGAACACAGCAAGACAAAAATAACACTGCAGATATCTCTGTTTTGCTTTGTTGAATAGGGTAAATGTTGTCATCCTTTAGTGTATTTATATTCAGTAACTGCTTCTGTGTAGTAGTTTTCATTGTTAGTGGTGGCCATTCAAGTTACCTACAAACTCACACAGCAAACACAGGAAATGATGCATACATGTACTTTAGTTTGTTCTTTTATCTCATTATTACAAGCCTCCCTGTTTACTGATAGCTTACTATAATAGTATTAGCATGGAGTTATATTTCTGCTGTAAGGAAATAAGCTCATGTTTGTTTAAAGGGGAAATAGCAAAGAATTATTACACTTACCCAGGGTAACCACTCCTCCACTGATGTAGTCTTATAAGGTCAGTATAATAATTCTAAAAGGGAAGCTCTCTTTGATGGCCTGCCAAGGAGAGTTTCTGAACTGAACAGATCATTTTCTGAGTAAAATGAACTATGAATAGCTAGGCAGCAGATGATCTATACGATTTAGGGACCGATAAGTGAGCAAGAAAACAAAACAATTGACTTTATATGTGCATGCATTTATTTCTACAAACTACAACTACAATACAACTAAACCACAACGCAAACAATAAAACACACAAACAAACGAAGACGCACACATAGACACAAACAATGCAGTAACTGATGAATAATGAGAATGACCAGATAATTACAGCAATATAAAGACTGTCACCTGAAAGCAGCTGATATTGTGGGGTAATTTGGAATGGGCCAAATCTTTTGAAAGCCAATTTGGAGTAGCAGAGTATTTAGAAACTGGGAAGAGATAGTTTAGATTTAACACCAGGTTAGCAGTTTATGGAAGCTTACTTGTGAGCCCGTGGGGTCGGAGAGCTAGTGTTAATGCAGTGATGCTGTGTGGAGTCAGATGATGATGAAGGGTGCCAAATGGGCCCCCCTGGGGAGAGGCATTGATTAATTGTTTTCACAACCCTGTCAACAGTCAGATGCCTTTCAGACTCACACTTACTCTCTGTTACTTTTGTGCCAATTTGTGACACTACACAGTACTGCATGATGTTGAATACAGATATGGACTCCTGGAATCCTGATAATAAAAATGAGGTGAGTGGTATGAGATGATTCTTTCAGTGTGAAAAAGTGTGTGGGAGAAGTGCGTGGGGTGGGGGGGCATTTTGGGGACATTTAACATTGTTTTGTCTGTCTCTTTTGATGTGTCCTCTGAATCCAGTGCATCTTGTTTCCTTTGTAGGGTTGCAAAGTAGTGGTCGAGTCACGCAGCGCTTGCCCTGCCAGGTTTAGAGCTCCACTGCTCTCTGTAGGCATACATTTCATACTGTTTAGGCAGTGGTGCCATTTGCCAGATTTGCACCTTAAAGAAAGTTGAGGGTGGTAACTGTTGTCTGGAGGTTTGGGGTTAACCTGGTGTTGGGGGTCATTGTATGCTTCGGAGGTCTTGTTACTTTTCTTATTAAAGCCATTTCCCTGAAAACTAAGTGTTTAAGTAAAGAAAGAAGATACAAAGATAGAAAGAAAAGTAGCTTGTTATTGTTTCTTTCTAGAACCGCACACATGGTTTATATCTGCAATACCTGGAAAGAGTCATGCAGAAAATAAGGGACATGAACGCTTTCAGCTGTGCATTGCAGATGCTCCACAGTGATCACACCAACAAGTAACCTGGATTGTTACTGAGTAGCCTATTATACACTTCATAACAGCCAGAATTAAATTCATGACTGCTTTTGTGACCGTTGGTTTAGCAACGTGACAGACTTGAAATGACTTACTGACAGTATGAAAAGGTTAGGGCTGAGGATAGGACTGATGTGATTCCACTGCAAACTGCTCAAGACTCCATAACTGGAAACAAGTCACAGGCAGTTGAATATTATAAATGAATGAATATTATGAATGAATGAATATTATTATATATTACAATAAGAATAATATATCTGGTATAAGGCTTAGCTGAGGTGCTAGTTCTGGGTAATTGTAGACTTGAAAAAGGCTATGCAGATCATGCAGGACAGACATTTTCATTCATTAGGCCTATTTTGTATTTTATGCACATATAGGCTATAGCACGTTGTATTAAAATTTAATAATGTGGTTCAACAGTTTTAATTGCACCCTTGCCCAAGGTCATGCAAATGGTCTAATGGCTCCTTGTTAATAGCAGCAGACTTCTCTCATTATTTTACAATAAAATCATGGGTCTGGCGATCAATCTGTTAACTTCAAGTTAACTTTGTTAACTGTTAAGTTTGTTAAGTTGCTGTAAATGACTGCTGCCATTATAGATTTCAAACATCTATGATTAAAATAAAAATAAGTCAAAAATAGCTGCAGGAACCTTTTTGTATATGTTTCATAAAAGAACTACAAAGCCTGGTTATGAGTGTTGAGATGACATGTAAGCCACTTTGCGTCCGCTGTCTAGTAATTGACACAGGTGTGTTTAACTGGTTGAGACAGGCAGATATTGTTTTTCACTTTAGTATTTCTTTTGGTTTGAATTAAAGTCACTTTTTATTGAATGTTTTGAAATCCATGTTAGCCTTTAGATGCATGCATCAAGTCTTATTTTTTTGATAGCTTATATGCACCTGTACAGTTGCATGCAATTCCACCCATTCATATCTGTGAAACCTGTGTAACATAAAACTATATTGTGGATTAAGTGTGTTGAAAATAAGTCCATCTTGAAGTGTCTCCAAGCTTGAAAGCCTTGACAATAGCCATCAAATCCATATGCTTTATCAATCATAAATAACTATATCAATTTAAAATTAAAGTTTAAATTGCACTTTCATTAATTCATCCATGTCTTTTGGGTTTTTGTATTTTTTAGTCATTCTATTTTCTTTTCAGAGACAGAAATAAAAAATGAAGAATGGTGATTTGATTTTCATTTCAAAATCCACAAATAAAACAAATGTCATAAATGAGGCATTTGTTGTTTCCCTGGTCAAAAACAGCACATACAACATTTATGAAGGACTTGATTTTCCTTTTTTCCTTTGTAATACAGAAAAATAGCAAGAAAGCAAAAATGAAAAAGCCTGTTCAGGGACTGAGAAGTAGCTGTAATACTAATACTAATAATAGAAATAAACATTATTTCTGATAGAAAATATGTTCAAAGACCATTTTACTAATACATTGTCCTGTCTGGAACAACTTCACCATCCTATTTCTGAGTGCTGGGAAAGCTACAAGAAGGTTGGCTTCACCTTTTGATTCATTGCATGAGTAAACAATTGAAAACTAGGTACAAACATTGCAATGTACACTGATTTTAAAAAACATCCATAACAACCATACAACGTTATACTGATGCAAACTTTCTCTATCTATTGAAATTTGATTATGCAGTAGAGCAAACTGTTGCAGGCAGCATGATAGAGTTGTTAAGCTGTGGCCTATCAGAGGGCCCCTCTCCCATACACTCATTCACTGCCTCCATTGGAACTGCTCATATTTGGCTGCTTCAACTCAGTTTTGATTACATTGAATTCTCAGTTAATCCACATATCTATATTTGACAATTTATGAGTTACACAATTTGTAATTATTTATTACATAGATCTAACTGTGCATCAGGACATTTATAACATAATGAATTAGGTATATTGCGAGTATTTTTTAATTACCTAAAAGCAGTGCATGTAACTTAAACATTTGGAACTTCTGATACTGGTTTCTAGTGTTGTAATACCAGCCTATAAACTGACAGCAAATACTTAAATAATACTTTATTACATTAAGCCACACAATGACAAACAAGACTAGGTCAAAACCTAGTATATGGCCAGACCGTATATGAAACGCTAGAGGGCTTTTAATTTGAAACGACCAATGGTGTAACTTCATCACTCAGTCAAGCTGCAGCCAATCAGAACACTGTCTCCTCTCCCCCAATCATTTGCAGCCTCCTTGAGACCTGCCCTTGGCTGCTTTAGCCTGGTGCAGTATATCCTCAAGTCGAGACCACATTACTTACATGAGCGACAGGTTCAATGGCATAACTGAAAGGATTCAGAACAGCCAGTAGCCAAGTTCCTCTGAGAGTCTTGTAGAAAGATAAGTACTTCGAATTAGCTGGAAAATATCTGTAAATGACTCCAATGCACAGTGTGGTTCGTATGTGTAAAGTTTGCATTGGAGAGACAGGTTGAAGTGTGTACTATGTGTGCTGTAGTGTTGGCTAACGTTAACATTATTTAGCAAGTTAACTTATGCTTGGAGAGCATAAAATTTTAGCCATTAAAAGTTTTATAAAATCCAAGTTCTGTGCTCGTGTCACATCGTGTCAAGTTTAGTTGTCTTTTGTCTAGCAGCCATATGTGTGGCAAGAAGCTGGACTGTCCATATATAAATCACATTTATCAGAGATGCTTTACATGTAATTAAAAAGACTTAAGCAGCCGAGAATGTCCTAAAATGGCCACCTTACTTGTATAATTAATATTTAATAGGCCTATCTGAACAAACATTAATTGACTACTTGCCATTGGTTATGGATATGTTATCTACTCTGTTTTGATAACAACTGATTATTTTTGGGAACACTGCTAGTTAGGCTTCTGGCTTTGCATCTCCAATCAATTTTCTGTCAACTTTTTCAGGCTGAGGATGTTCAGACAAAATACTGCCTCCATTAGAGGACCAAGGAGGAGGGAGCAAACAAGACCTCCTCCATCCTGATATGGGAACATTCCACCCACAAAAAGGTATGTTACTGTATGTTTAATTATGCATACATTATATGTCACAGTAAGAGAACGTTGCACAAACCCTTATTGCACAAATAACTTGATTGTAGTGATTTTGACCATACCTTGAGCTAAATGCTGTGTCATAGATTTACACATTACAAATTAAGGCTAATTGTCACTGTATTGGATTGACCTGTTCATCTGGACTTGGTGATTACTATTGCTGCACTGGAAAACTAATGCATATATAGTTACATTTACTCCCTACTTTTTAAAGGAGAGACTGGAAGAGCAGGTCAGAGAACAGAGAAGCAGATGTTTACAATAGACGCAAAGAGGCGTGAGTGTGACTCATTTGTTGTTTAAATGAACCAAGCATAGACTGATTGATTTTATTTCTTGTGCTCTTTGGACAGGCTTTGAAAAGAAGGTTTAATTTGAGCAATTAGGCTGAGCCAGAGGATGGCATCCCACTGCAACTGAAATATCTGGATGGCCATGTTGTAAAGAGGAGTTTTCACCTCATGCAGCCAATTCAAGTACTCAGAAATTGGGTTCAGATATTGGGACACCTCATGGTGCATTATTGCTAATTTACAAAAAAATCTCAAACCTTAAATTAGGATTTAAATTATATGCAGACACTGTCAATGTACAATTAATTCTGATTATTTTATTGTATAATAACTTTCACAAGGACATGTTGCCACATTTAATACCTTGGATATATCTTTTTTGAAACACCTATTTGACTTTGTTGGCTCAGATGACATGACAACAGAGATGTTCTCTATTCAGAGAGCCAGGGCATCACCAATAAGAACTACAACAATGGGCAGAATAATTGATCACATCAATGAATCCTGCGCTGCTTTTGTAACCTGAGATGATGTAATGGACACAGACATTGATGTGAGACTCCTATCTTTCTATATATAAAGCAAGGAATCTCTGTCTGTCTGTCCGTCTGTATCTATGTATGTATGTATGTATGTTTGTCCTTTGCATATCTCAAGAACCATTCATCTAATCTACTCCACACTTGATGGATGCATTGGTGGGGACACAAGGGAGTGCAGTGTCGAATTTGGTGCATGTATAATATTAATAAACATTGAATAAAGAAGCACACAGCGAACCGCTCAGCTCCATGTCTGAGTGCAGCAGGGACTTGTTTTTCACTGGAAAAATCTCTTTTTCTGTTTTTCAACATTTCAATTTTTGCAGCATTACACAGATGTCTCTACAGAACATATGGAGTGATGACTTTTTCAGGCTGAGGATGTTCATACAAAACACTGCCTCCATTAGAGGACCAAGGAGGTCCTCTAATGGAGGCCTCCATGCACTGGTGCATGGAGGAGCGTCACCTTCTTTTTTTTCTGAGAGACTCTACCAAATCCTGTGCTCCACACCTACATCACCACCCACTCTCAAAGAAGTAGCAGATCCGGATTTGCAGTGGAAACTCAAAAAAGTATGTCAATTTTGTGAACGTGTTCTTTACTCACTTTCATAATTTTTTTTAAGCCAATGGTGAAAGTATCACAAAGGTCTGCTTCTACTAATAAACTGTTTATGATGTCGTGAAGATCAGTGAGGTGGGTGATATTTCAGCAGCTAGAGCTGCCATTGAGGAAGCTGCAGAGAGCCTGTCTTTGTTGGGCTCCCTGAGGCATATCACTACCATGAAGTGACGGGACCAGTTGGTTCAGGCTGCCACTAAATTCTAACTAAAGGAAGGAAGGACTAAGTTGTCCTTCCTTCTAAATGGAAGGAAAATCAGTATTTCTTGCTAGAAAAACAAATCTACCTGGTGCCACATACTGTTATCACTTGCTCCTGATTGACTGGGCAGGGGTTGACTGTTCACAAGGTGTTGGGCCTGTCTGTGTTAAAGGATTGCTTAACTGGGTATGGACGGTCAATTAAGTGTGGCACTCCTGATTCACTTAACCCATGGTGCTTGTTTGGTTCATCACTTGGATGTGTTGGGCTAACATGCTTTTCTCTGAACATGCTTTCTTATACATCGCTTATTTTGTTCTCTAAACATATACATAGTCCCTTGCAGAATAGCATACACCCTTTTTCTTTTATTTTTTGTTGTTGTTCTTTACGTACATGTTACATGTTGTTCTTGAACACACAAATTCACCCCAGCATCTTCAAGGAGGTGCTTCTTCATTGGAGAGGCCTCTAAAGGCTACATACTTGATCACCCTGTTCCAAGTGGAGATGTCCCCTCCAGGAAGCAACCGGTGGTGACTGAAAAAGAGAGTGGAAGGGTACTGGAGAGACTTCCTTCTAGGTATTGAAGGTTGTGCAGAGTATTTTGAAATTCCATTTAAAGTCACTGACAGTTAATTTCATAATGGCTGTTTGAACTTTCTCACTGCTACTTTTATTCTCAGTTCTTTGAAAGTATAAAACTGCAACTGTTTTGGGACATGTAACACCCAAATGCAATTAAATAAATTAATGGAAAATGATTGGAACCTGTTGCATGTTTCTTTCTCATATTATTTGATGTCTGTGCTATTAAAAGTAACCAAAGAGTCAATATAGTAGGACATTAAGAAATTAAGCAGTTTTCAAGGTTTTTTAGCTGGTGGGCCAAGCACATCTAGCTGCTTTAGTTTCTGGATCTCTCTTAATTAGAAATTGAGATCTACTTGTCTGCGGCCCGTAGCTGATGACCTAACACACAATGTGAAATTACATCCTTTATCATATTATCTGTTAATAATTCAAAGCTGCATCGAATAATCACACAAGGTAGATGAATTATCATTTTTAACAGAATTTGAGCAATGCTGTGTGAAAGTGCATCTTTTATTAAAACTTTGGTTTTTAGGGAAACTTTTACACATGTTCATAAAAATGTCCTTTTGAGCAGCAAGGTTTGTGCTACTTCTGTTTGAGAGTCTGCCTGCTACCTAGCTGGCACAGCTTTATATGTATATTTTACTTGTTATGTGTGGCCAGTAGGTGGCGGCGTGCAGAAAGTTGTGGTGTTAATTGCTGCTTATAAGCCCATCTTTTATACAGTCTATGGTTACAAGCATAAGCAGCACCTTTCAGTTGAAGCAGGATAGAAGGAACAAAGGTCATGGCTCTTGCAACTTTTCTAGATCACTGTAAAGTGACATATGCATAAAGTGGCAGAATTTTCCTTACAGATAATGTTTTGAGTGATGTCCTGCGACCAGTACTTATAAAGTTATTAATTTTTTTATACTAACAACTACTCTACATTTGACTCCAAATAAATAAATGCATGGTACTAGCAAGCTGACAATGGCCAAACAAGGGTTGTTTGACCAGGTATTGTATGCTAATTGTAAATATTTACCACATGGCTAAGTATATATTTAATGATAAAACATTCATTAATCATAAATTATGTTTTTAAATGTTTGAAGTACATTGGACAGCTAGACTGCAGCAGTTGTCCAAACTCTGTGCTGATACACCCTGATGAAGAGCAGACTGAAGTTTGTATTGGTGATGAATTGAATTTCCTTTCTTTTGAGGATTTTGACAAATGCTAACTGGAGGTGGTTCTCTATTACTTGGCAGATACTCCATTATTATGAATAAAGACATGGCAAATGGTTACATTTACAGTAAATCCAATGAAATTGAGTGCCAGCAAAATGAATGGGCCAACCCCTTTATTAAAAAGACAATCTGTCATTCTCCTACTTGCTACATGCTCCTACTCAATACTGATCATGGATCATCATTATTATTACTACTATTAATCAGAAGAATTTTTTTAAGGCAATGTACTGATTATATTGTAAATGAGGATTTGCAGCATGTTTGTGGTGGATTTGAGTACAAGGAGGCGGCAGATCTGGTTTGAAACAGATTGCTAGCATGTATTTTCCTCCATGTCATTAGTCAACATGTCATGTGGACATAGCATTATGTGAAACTGACATTAAAAGGACAACAGTAGCAGTTGTGGTAGCAATAATAGAGGGAGAAACAGCAGTAGTCCCAACGATGCAGAGCTATCAAACTATTTTCTTTAGGATATGTGTATCTGTAGTTTTAACCCACATGCCACCTGTCATTTTCTTTTACCTTTTGAAAATACTGTCTTTACTTTTTATGAGCAATCTGGTCATAAACCAAAATAATTGATTTGCAATGGGGGGCTGAAAAAGGAAGCCAACGCAGAAGTGCCAAAACTGCAGTTCCCCGAATGGCCACTTGAGGCTGGCTCCAAAAGCAAGTCAATTCCCATATACCCCCATGTTAAAATGCCCAACTTAATAGCAGGAATAAACATGTTTATACAGCTGGTACAAAAAACAGTTTTGGTGTCGGTTTAGCTAATTTCCCCCTTCATGACAACAGTAAGGGGGGTAAATTTTTATATAACTCGCCCATTTAAATTTTATTAAGGCTTAAAGTTATGCATAATTAAGGGCATGGCTGCTTTGAGTGACAGGTAGGTGCCGTCACAGGCAAGTCGCTACCACGGCGACAACCTTGGTTAGGTAACTTAACCATGGCGTCATGTGTTTTCAGTTCATGAAAATTAATTGTAACATTTTGGTTGCCTAAAAAAGTCTTGTTCAGCATTTGATTTTACTAAAAGATTTTCAGTTTTTCACAATAAGTACATTTTGTTTTAATGGTTTTAAGCCTGTTTTTCGTGAGCGAAAATTAGCATTAGCATTATCACAGTTAACCAGACACTGTAAATGCACCATGCTAACCAAGCTAGCAGCTAGTAGTTAGCGTTAGGGTCAGCTTCACCCTCTTGTTGAAATATGGTCACCTCTGGCTCCAAAAATCCAACAGGGTGACAGTCAAAATGCAAAGTTGAGGCTTCATAAACCACTGGGTGACATCACGGTGGCTACATCCATTATTTTTCACAGTCTATGGGAGAATTCAGCAATGGTAAGCCATGTCTCCCTCTTTTCGTCCAAAAGTGGTGCCCGCTGAGAGTAACAGAAATGAAACATTTACTCTGTTAGTGAAAATGCTAATCGTAAAATGTTAACTTGAGCTTCATGTCTCCACTATTATGATTAGATTTACATATTGGCTGGCTCCATAAATTATTTGTGATGTTTAAGGTTTACAATATTTTTGAATTGTGTTAGAAACTGTGTTGGAAATGGTTAAAGTGTACAAATTTGTAGAGATGTTTAGTTATTAGTAAGGCCCAAATGCACTGAACGCATCTGACGTGTGCTTTTTGAACTACAGCTTTTGTTTTAAATGGCCGAACAAGCACCAAAAGTGTTATGAGGCGCGTCAAACTGCCTGGACACCCCTACTCTGACCTTGTTTTGATTTTGGAGCGTCAAATGAGGACCCAGCTGTTTTTTCTGCAGCCAAAAAAGAGAGATAGTGTGAGCAAGCTGAGAGCAGGAGAGAAAGAGAGACAGCGCAGTGGTTGAGTGAGGAGAGGAAGTGGCAGTAGAGAGAATGAGAGAAATAAAATGTTATTTTCTGATTGTTTCATGGCGGTTACGTTCTAAAGCACAAATAAATAACCATCAAACAAAACCATCAATGATTTACTGTGGAGATAGATGCAATTAGTTTCATTTTCCTCCTCTGCATTTCTCCTTTTCATTCATTCATTACGTTCAACTAATGCAGCAGTTAATACAAAGAACAACAGGACAAATCTGTGTTGGTTCTGTAGTGTTGGCATTTCAAATCTGATGCCTGCAGTGCGCCATGGGAGAATCAATTGACCAGTGTCAGTTATCACTTTCAGTGCGTTTGGGCCTTAACATTACTGTTATGTGCAAGTCCAAGTGATACTTGATAGTATCTGTGTATCTGTGCATTTATTAATCACTTCACAATCAATTAAATTAGATGCAATTAAAGCCAAAATTTATTTGGAAAGATGAATGTAGAGATATGAAAATGACACAGCGACAAAATGCGTTTGTTCTGCGTTTGACTTTCTTTTTTTTTGTACGTGTTTTATGAACACGTGTCTAGAGAAACAATATATGTGCAGTAATAGTAAATACTGGTTAAATGGAAAAAGGACAATGCAAACATGAATAAGATGTGAATAAATAACTGTGGAGAATTCAGAAAAGGCAAGCCACATCTCCCTATCTCATTGTTCTTTCCTGTATTTTAGGGTACATATAGCTGCTTATGAGTGCTGCAGCCCAGTACTTGTAACACTAGCACCCAATCTCAGTCACTTTACAGCTGACATAAATCAGTGATAAATGTGAAAACCAGCCATGTAGAGATATGAGGCTCTCCTACAACCTAGGTGCTTGTTACAATAGAGTTTGAAGTTATACTCAGTCATGCTCCACTCAATTATGCTCAAGTGGATACAGACATTGTAAAATTTCATACATTTTTTAGTTTGATGGAAATGCAACATTTAATGTAATATAGATTAGTTTGTCAGAAATGTCCTATTGTGTTGTGTTTAATTCCTTAGACTGGAGACCCTTGAAAGGAGCATCAGGTGGGCAAGAGGGAGGATTCTCCAATTGGATGTTGGATGTTAGTGTGTGGTTTTATTCATCTAGTGCAAACAGCTTTGTCAACTCAAGAAGGTATTGACTTCTATACACTGTACACATTTCCTCCTGTAAAAGGTTAACAGTGCCGTCTTCTACAGATATGATACCAGATATGACTTGATTAAGCTATTAAAGACACGGACCACATCAGAGCTCTAGTGCTAAGCGAGGGCCCTCCACAACCAGAGCAGTGCAGAGACTATCCCTCCAAGCTGTCACTCCATCTCACAACCAAAATAATGCTATGAGCAAGAAAATGACAGAGATGCTTAAAGAAATGGGAATTTGTGATGTGTGGAGAGAGTTGAACACCACGGCTGAAGACTATACTTTTTACTCTGCACCATATACTTCCTACTCAAGGATTGATTATTTCTTTATATATAACAAAGACATTGACAGAATAAGGTCCTGTAAATTTGGAGTGATGGATTTATCTGATCTTAGCCCTGTCTATATGGAACTGGATACTAGTAGTGGGACAAAATTATTGTCTTAGAGACTAAACTCAAATATACTTAAAGGGCCAATGAAAGAAGAATTGCAGAAAGAAATTGCTATCTATTTAAAAGAAAATGACGATGGGGAAGTTTCCCCCGAATGCTGTGGGACCCCTGCAAAGCAGTGTTAAGGGGGAAAATTATTGCAAAAATGTCACTTCAAAAAAAAAGTTAGACAAGAGAAATTAAACAAATTAGAACAGGAATTTGAAAAACTAGAAAGAAAAAATAAAGACAGAACCAAAGTAAGCACTAACCAACAAATCAAGGTAATAAAAGATCAAATAAATGAGATATTCAGAAATCAATTGGCATTTCTGAAACAAAAATACTAATAATAAATCAGCTAAACTCCTGGCTTTTAAATAAGCAACAAACGGAGAGTAATATACAAAATTAAAG
Organism: Scomberomorus guttatus; assembly: GCA_038419695.1. Lineage (NCBI taxonomy): Eukaryota > Metazoa > Chordata > Actinopteri > Scombriformes > Scombridae > Scomberomorus > Scomberomorus guttatus. The sequence goes on from CM076452.1 coordinate 28,663,265, forward strand.
ACCCAGCAACTAAACAAGTGGAACATAAAATACAGGAAATTCACAGCTGCTTTGAAAAATACTACAAAAATCTCTACTCAGAAACACCATAAGGGAGCCCACTCAACTAACTCACTCCATCATTCCCTTCCCGAAATTTCTGATGAACAGAACACAATTCTATTGGCTGACGTATCAGCTGAGGAACTGGAGAAGGCAATATCAAGACTCAAAGCTAATAAATCCCCAGGAACAGATGGTTATACTGCTGAACGGAACAAAACTTTTAAAGAGCCACTATCTTCATTGCTATTGAGAACATTCAATTGGGTACTCCAAAATAACGAAATCCCTCCCTCTTGGCGGGAGGCGGTGATCGCAGTAATACCAAAGGAAGGGAAGGACAGGCTGGACTGCACCAATTATAGGCCAGTCAGTGTACTAAATCATGATTATAAACTTTTCACCTCAATTTTAGCTAGAAGACTTGAAACAATTCTACCAGAGATTATCAATTTGGACCAGACAGGTGTCATTAGACAAAGGCAAACCAAGGACAATATCAAATGTACACTGCACGTAATCAATCATATAAAAAAGAACAATGAGGAAGCTGTTATACTAGGGTTAGATGCAGAAAAAGCTTTTGACTCCATAGACTGGTCTTTTCTGTACAAAGTATTATCCAGATTCCATTTTCATGAAAAATTTATAATACAAGCATTATACAGTAAACCAACAGCTAAGATAAGGATAAATGGTGGATTGTCAGGCACTTTTGAGTTAGAACGGGGGTGCCGACAAGGCTGCCCCATGTCCCCACACCTGGGATGCCCAAATACCTCCTTCCCAGAATTGACCAGAGTATTAACAGAATATGGTTCATTATCAGGATACTTACTACATGCCCACAAATCCCAGGTATTAACATTCAGCTACATCCCAACTCAGTATATTAGAGACAAATTTAAGATAAACTGGGAATGAAGTACTTGGGAGTGAACATTCCCAAAAACCTTGACAAAATTGTAGCAATAAACTATAAGCCTTTGATCTCCAAGATTAAATCTGATTTGACAAGATCAAATCTGTTGCCCTTCATAGGATTAGCACAGAGAGTAGAAGCAATAAAAATGAATATATACTGAGACTTTTATACTTGTTTCAAACCATTCCAGCCGAAACTCCCAAATGAAAAATTCCTAGAATTGGACAAAATGATTTCAAGATATTTTTGGCAGGGAAAGATGACTAGGATCAGGTTTAAGACTCTGCAGTTGTCTAAAGAAAAAGGAGGCCTCTCTCTCCCAAAAATTACTACCAAGCAGCACAGATAAGAACACTAATCGACATATGTAACCTGTCTTATACAGCAAAGTTGAAAGAGATAAAAGAAAACCAGACCAAATAACCTTGCCATCTGATAAGATGGATAGCCTATGACTCAGATTTTATACCCAACAAGACAGATGCTAGATTTTAAAAATGGGCTGAAAATGGTCAGGTAAAATACAGTGACCTCTAAACAAGAGGAACACTGAGAAACTTCCAGGAACTAAAAAATCACCATGGATTAACAAATGAAGATTTCTATAGGTTCTTACAATGTAGACACTAGAAAAAGGACTTAAACAAGATAAATTCAGGGCTTTTAAAGCTGTTCCTATTGGGATATAAATCCGACCCAGGTCATAGAAATATTTCCAAGTTATATGATGGGCTACAAGTATATCAGTGCATTCCTGGAGAGAGTTTGGATGGAAGAATATGATAAGGTTCTTCAAAACACCAGCACAAAAAAAATGTTTTAAATGCAGACACTTGATGCTGGAGAGCCTGTGGGGAAGACAAAGCAAACCATTATCATGTGTTCTGTCCACTACTCCCGCAATATTGGGAAAAAATTAAGACTATTATGGAGAAGGTACTGAAAATGACAATCCCATTTTCATGTGAAACATTGTACCTAGGTATGAGGCCAGACACAGTTAATGGTTTTGAAGATAAATATATGTTTAATATATTGATTATAGCAAAGAAAAAAAGTTCTCACAAGAAAATGGTTAAGAACAAAAACTCCCACAGTTGACTTGAACAAGAGAAGTTTAGGAGCTGCTGGAAATGTTGGATCGAGTATGTATGCACATTTAGATCAGACCTTAAGTAAATTAACATGAGGAAAGTGATACCCCAACTCCCCTATGTTCCCAAGCCAACTTGTTTAGACTCTGCTTTTGAAGGGACATGGATTCCTTTTTTTTTTTACCGGTGTACACATATGCAATTAGACCCCAACCCTTATTTATTTATTTATGTCCTTTTTTTCTCCAACTCCTAAATATTTTGTCTCACTTTCCCTCTCCCCTCCCTATTTTATACTCATTTACTCTTTTATTTACACGTTTAGATTTTCTTTCCCATACTTTCTTTAGCCTGTATATTACCCTACCTGCTATGTTTGCCCATTGCCAAATTGTCTCACATTGTCTCTTAAATTTAATTTAAAAAAGTAAATTTTGAGGTTGGGGTGGACAGTTGTCATGCCTGCTAGAGATTTTCATGCATTATGTCAAGGCTTTCAAGTTTGGAGACACGTTTGGATTTGTTTTCAACATGCTTAATCCACAGTAGTTTATGTCATATGTGTTCTGACTTGAGATGGCTTGACTGATGATCAGGAGGTATCTGACCAATATGAATGAGTGTGGAAGTGCCTGTGATTGTACAGGTGCTTATGAGTTTATGAGTGTGTGAGGGTGCGGTTGAAAAACAGTATCTGCTTCCTTTCTCAACCAGTTACAGACAATTACTGTGTCAATTACTAGACAGCGGATGTGTGATGACTGCGTCATCTCACATTCATAATTAAGCAACTGCCTTTGTAGTTCTTTTTTACAAACAAAAGAAAAAAAGCTCCTACACAGTCTCTCGATATCGGCCAGGGGGTCATTACATGCCGTGTTTCTTGTAGTCTCTTGTAATATGTCAATTGGTGAGAGCCACAGGCAGTAGTTAATCTCAGGCTGATATAAATCCTGACTCTGTCACTAGAATTGGTAGACTCGAACCTCTACCACATCCCTAACCATAACCATCTCTAATCTAAATCTAAACACTTGGATGCAGCTGGGTGCAGTATACAGCCTGGAAGTATACACTGCCATAAAGGTTGTAATCAAGGCATTAATCGAGATGGCTGGTCGTACCCGACCATTTGAGGTTCTAGCAGTGGAAAGTCTGAAGAATCATGAGTGGATGCAGTTTGTTCTGTGCAAGCTCAACAGTATAATATAAAAATTGATGACTCTGATAATTAAACAAGAGATCACATAATGTGAAAAAATCCCCTCGCACTCTAACCTCACTGTACCTGCCTCACTGCTTTCTAAGAATCTAGATAGGCAGCCAGCTCACCTGTGGCAAATCCTCTGGGAAGTTGGCTGGCCTCATGTGGAGGCCTCATCCCTCAAGAGTTTGATCTGTGTACATGCAAGTCCCCTTTGCTTGGTTTAAAATGCATTGATAGCATCTTTAGTAGCATATGATTTATTTGCGATACTGATTAAGTTTGCTGCAGTGGTTAAGTTTTTGCTTCATTCCTATTTTTAGACAGTAATTGTGTTTGAAGTTAAACTATTTTTGTTGGATTATCAGTTTATTGGAATTAGGCATTATGAGGTCTAGATTAATATCTTATGTTATCATTTTCTTCTGTTGTCAGATAAACCAGTTTATACCATGGTCTGGGTGAATACTTTTTTCTAATTGGCCAACAGGTGTGCGTGAAAACTGTTTAATGTACACGTAGTTCGGTTCAAGTTTAATCACCGTTCGAAATTCATCCACTACCCAACTTGTAACCATAGCAACATTAAGGAGCACAGCTGTCAAAGCTTACTTGTTATGAAGTTTTGAAGAATGGGACACAGCAGAGGAAAAAGAAATGGAGAAGAAAAGAAATAAACCAAGCGAAAAACGGCACAAGGAACTGACACCTGAAGAGCTTAAAATGATAGAGAAAGAGAGGGATGAGATTAATACACAAAAGGCAACAAAATGGGCAGGAAATATACTGAGAGACTTTCTCTACCAAAAACAAAGGAACACTGATTTGGAGACATACTTTGCGGTTCAGGCTGGCGGCAAGTGTGGCAAGTTGTCATGACAATAGTAAGCTCTTGCTTTATAACCTTTCAATTTTGAGTGCAAAACTTTTACCAAAAATTTGAGAACACTTTTATTTTATATTGTTGGCAAATGACCATGGTATAAGTGGGATAATCAACTTGTAGGTGTGCGTTAAATGGTTTTAAGGCGAAGAACCACCCGAAGCAGGTGTGTAAACTGTTCCCTATAAAAACACTGGACTGGAACTCCTGCCATTGAGTTAGTGATATTCCTTGGGCCATAATATCCATTCATTCAAGCTAAATATTCTTAATATAACATAAAGATAATAGAAAAATGGTGTGGTGTAGCTTTAAAAGCATTGTATTAAAAAGGTTAAACACACCAGGTCATATACCTAACCATCAAAATCTCTATAAAAATGAGATACCCCTGCACCTCCACAACTTCCACAACTAGACCATAGGATTAGCGTGCTAGGCTAACAGTCCCCCAGCTGTGTGACTTTATATCTGTGCCATGAAGTCTTTCAGAGCAAACAAACACCGTAAACACACCTGTCACCTGCCCAGCACGGTGCTGTTAAACCGGAGACACCGCAGCTACACCTTATTTTTATACAGTCTATGGGCTACACACAGCATGGCACAGCTATGCTAACGATGCTAGCCATGCTAACTAGCTGCTAGCCGCTGTGCAGGCTGGTAAAATGGATCCGTCACGTCTCTTTGTATCTGCAGATTAGTGCTCCTGTTAGTGTCAGAGCCTCCACGTGAGAAGCTTTGATCAGTGAATGTGTGTTTTTAAAAACTTATTTCGGGGCTGTGCTCACTCTCAGTCCCACAAGGTACCGAAATTTGACACTGATTGTTCTAACGTGAATAACGTGAAGTAACGAGTTCAGTACCCAACCCTAGTATGCAAATTAACCTATAGACTGGCCTTTGTCGAAAAATATTCTCGGTGGTTAACTGTTGACATCCCTAATCAGTACAGTTAAACAGGGACTGAGATATGAACAAGAGTTGCAGGGCATACACACACACACAATATCTTTTCCTCAGATTGCAGGGCTAATGTTTTAAATGATTTGAGTCAAAATATTGTGTTATTTTGTTTGGCAGTTTATTCTCTCTCTTTTATCTTGTAGTGGGCATCTGTAGGTCCAAATAAACTGGAATAAGCAAAATAAGCAAAAGTATATTCCTGTGACATCATCAGAATGTCATCTATTGCCAAGTCTGTTCTCCAAGGACACTAGAAAGAGGACATGTCACTTGTTACAGCATAGTCTGTCTGATAGATGATGCACAATGTGTATTCATGTAATAGAACAAATGTGATTGCTTCATTTCACTGACATGTCCGCAGTCAAGTTTTTTTAGCCTATACATCCTGTGGGTTTGCCAGCAGTCAATTAACTTATATTGAATAAAGCAGAAGCTAAATTACATGTTTCATATGTGATATATGGTCAATTTGACTACTGTCAACAAATGAATTTATTCTAAATTACAAATGTGTTTGGTAAATTGATTAATGTAATGTAGTGTATATTGGTCAGACATTCCATTTAGGTGACACAGCTGAGTATGAAAACCAATGGCCATATTCTTTACATTCAAAACCAACAGTTTGGCTTAGTTTAATATTGAGGAAAGAAACACAAGATTAAAATGGTGTCTTTCTTGAGGATAACACATTTAATTATAAAACATTTATTTCCAGTGTGGTCCTTGAAATCACACACCTTGGGACAAAAGTGTGCAAGTATTTTAATGTTCTTACTGTTTTTTTTTCAAGCTGTAGTTATAACTGACACTGCAATTACCATTATTGCTGTTGTTGTTGTTGTTGTTGTTATATGTATCAGAAGTTGTGTTTTTGTAACATGGTCACGTTCAGTGAAATGCAAATACACTTAAACTTGAAATGGAGTTTTTTTCTCTCCTAAGCGGTTCACTTGTCCTATTTGATGAGGTATGCACGTCTTTCTGATATAGAGCTTGATGAAGTGGTTTGGCAGTTGGTTGGAGAAAATGAAGAGATGGGAGCAAATGCTGTTTGGGCCAGACTAGCTGCTATGGGTGCTCAAGTGCAGAGAAGGAGAGTGAGAGAGAGTTTGATTTTGACTCACCGACTGCACCGGAGAACCTACAGTGTTGCAGGTCCCAACTCACTGTGGCAGATAGATGGGAATCACAATCCACTGATCATGTAGATGAGGAGGATAAATAAATTCCAGTGAGACTAAACACTCAACTAACTGGAATTTACAGGGCTCTACAGTGCAAGCATTTCACTCACATTTGCAAGTAAAATATCCTGCATGCAAATATGAAAAAAATGTGAGTGACTTGTGGATCTGATTAACTATGATGACATCAGAATAAACAAGCACAGATCCTGCACAGGTGTGTGTGCTGTTAGGACACAAGTTAATATTCAGTGTTTTTCCCAGTCTATTGAACTTTAAACTGGTTTTACAAATTGAGGTGTCTAATGTCCTCTGTTATGTCATTTGTAATTATGAGTTTCTGTGTGTGTTTTGTATTATAATAGTGATGCACTGATATTACAGTACATAGAAAATTACACTTTGACTGCACCCCTACATTTTTGGCAGGTGTAAGCACAGAACCCTGAATTTTTTTTAAATATAATCATATAACACAGAAGACAGATAACAGCTTTTTGTTTCAATTTTAGGTGGAGAATAGTGATCCATTTTGCAGGCTTCAGACAACAGAAGTAGCACAGTGTTTGACCAGTTTGTTCAAGCCACTGCTAGGTATGGGGTACCATCTTAAGTAAGGTGTGACCACGGAGGAGAAAACAATAGTGTTTGCTTGTTCATGAACATTTGCCATCTAGGGCAGAAGTGTCCATAACCAGTGGATAGAGAGGCTTTGGGGAGATCTTTGGCAGGGTATGACTAATGTGTACCACCAGTTTTTTCTCCTACCAATGAGCTACACATGTGGGCACGGCATGTTTACCTGCCACAGATAAACCAGGACCTGGATGTGGGAACAATGGAACAACCATGGCTTGTGCACTGTTGGCCACCACACACCATGTCAGATATTTGTCCAAGGATGTCTTCAAAGGCAAACACAACCACTCATTGCCATGGCAGAGATTTTTGGACCCAGCACTCCTCAACAAGGTGCATCTGCTGCAATTCCTGCTCTGAATTGACAAAGTGGTTCAGTCCAAGCCATGCACAAATGCAACAACTCCAGGATGTGGACACTCTGGCAGGACCTATTGGTAGTCTGGCTATAGATACACTCCAAAGTGAAATTGACATTTTGGAACAGTAATTTTCTGTTGATTCCATTGTAATTTGGACCAATTGTCGCATTACATGTTATGGTAACTTACGTTATTGGAGCACATTCAGCAAGTATTCAGGTGCGCAGGTGTCATGGACAATGCAAAACATTTCCCAGATGTTTTGCACGACAGTGGAGGGAAATCTCCCACAAAGCATAAGAAACTAATAAACAACATAGGCAAATCACCGTGTCCTAACCGGCTGCATCAAGGCCCGTGGCAACACTGAACCGTTGTTTCGTACATAAGTTGTAAACACCCCTATAGGTGTAAGAGATTGCACTTTGTTTTTCATTTACCGGCACTATGCCTTTGGTTTGCATTCAGTTAGTCAGAAGAATACAACTTGATGCAATGTTCAGACAGCAAGATAGATATAATCTACCTGTGACTTCAAAATGGGCACTACACTGTATAATATACTATATAATATAAAACTATATTTTCATGTTAATGGATTATTTTAATGGCACTATTGACTGATTTTATTTGGTGCTAATATCAAGGTGAAACTTTATTTAGTAAAGGCTTATAAATTAGAACTCAAGTGCAGTATTTATTTATTTATATTTCAAACCTGGTAAGATATTAATATCACATTTGGAGTAAAAAAAAATAGATCTGTCTTATGATTGTTTATCTTTGTGGATATTTTGATGTACAGCCATACGCAGATTGAAACATTTTGAATTAAGCTAAGCTAATTAAGCATTGTGCAGCCTCAGTGGTATCCACTCTGTGTTTTCTAGTTGTTTTAAAAGGTTAGTGGTTGCCTGCTTTTCTATTAACACCTAATGATCAGTTTGATGGTGATAGTAACTTGCAAAGAACAAAAAGTGTTTTGAATTTTGGTGGTAGGATTAAACTTTAGTTTTCATGTGTATTATAAAATATGCTTTATTTTACTCAATGCAGTTTGAGAACATTAGAATGCACTATTAGTTTTTATTTATATAGGTTTGTTATTAATATGAGCTGCTGGTGCCTGTAGGCCTAGTCATTAATGCAGCATGTTTGATATTCATGAAGATGCTCTTAACAGCATAAAAAGTTTTAATACTTCCAAACACTTGGTTGTTATTGTGATAACTTTTATTAATTATCACCCAAATGAAGCCATTGAAACCCTTTGTAACTTACTCTATCGTCCTCGTTTTCCTCTTTCCCAAATCAGGGTTTGCATTCTTTGTAAATGGTTGATCATCTGTTTGTTTTGATAAAAGTTGAAATCCACTAAATATGTAAGCCATAAATACATAAATGTTGTTCTAATATTATACTGACTATCAAATAGTGTAACAGTAAGGCTAGTACAGCAGTAGGGGAGACCTGAAGAAAATGCTTTAATTAAAAGACATTTAGAACTGTGTTTGAATGTTGAATGTTTTGTGTCATTCAACATATTGAAATTATTTGTTAGACTATGAGATTTGATCATTTTGGTAATTTAGTTAAAATTTGGAAATTCTTGTCAACCTGTGTGTCATTTTACCATTTGTCTAGTGTGCCCCCTGCTGGTCATAACCCTAAATTTAATTAAAATGCTCAAAAATGATGAATGATATTAAAGCTAATATGTCCACTAATGTGTTTGTTTACCAGAAAGGCAGTAGTAGAGCAAAAGGAGGCAATTTTATCTTGATGAAAATAATTTAAGTCGTAAAACTGCAATCCAAATATTTTATTTTTGTAGGCAACACAAAAATGGAAGAAAAGGACAAAGAAATAAGAGCTTACAGAAATGGTTTAACCCTACTGCTCAGCAGCCAATGAACTCATCTGTTCAAACTGGACAAGTGACCAAATGGCTGAGAATTATGTGAAATTAGCATGTTAATATGTTAACATGTCAATATGTTGTTAACGTGTTGTCAACGTGTTGTTAACGGGTGAAAAATTAACACGTTAACGTGTTATGTGTTGTTTACGTGTTGAAAATCATGTATTTTTGAACTGCTAGGCTTTCCATACACATGTCCAATAAGTCATCAACAACTCCTTGTAACATGCCATGCTGTTAAGTGGCATGACATCAAGTCAAAAAAATAAATAAATAAATAAATAAATATATACATATATATATATATATATATATATATATATATATATATATATATATATATATATATATATATAGTTTTCTTGTTTGTTAAAACAGTGTGACATGATTAAACTTCTCAGCACTCAGTTTACTGGCTGTAAACAGATACACCAGTTGCTCTTTTTCTGTTACATTTCTGACAGAGTCGCTGCTCAAGGCAAGTTTTGCTGCCCTCAGATACATGCCAGACCAATAAATGAACAATAAGATTATATATATACTATTATTATATAGTACCATACTCAGTTTGGTGGATGGTTAAGACTAATTTTTACATTTTCAGACCAACAATCATGTTGCACCATCCACAGTGAGTAAAGTGAAACTGTGAAATGACTTGACAGAAAAGAAACTATATCGTAAGGCGGGAGCAGGCAGTTTCTGTAACAGCAGCGTGTTGACAGTTTTACACAGTGAGATATTATGCTCAAATCTGACTCCAGAAATACATTGTCTCACGTTAAATGCACATTTGCTTGTAAAATAGTTCAGAAACCACAGGCTTTAGACTAGTAGCCCTAAACCAAAGGTCACATGGCTGGCTGAATCATCCCTCACTTTCTTCTCAATAAATACACAGAAATAATGTGTGTTCTGCACGCTAAAAGACATCAACAGGGCCTGAGGTCCCTGTGCCGCCGGTGTCTGGCAGCTCTGTTAAGTGTGTGATGCATTTTCCTGGCATGATTTCGATGCACTGAACCCCTCCAGAGAGCTGTGCCAGTAAATGCCAGTAAATACAACAGCATTCTGAGTGATTATGTTCCTTCTAATTCTAGTTTTATTTGCAAAGCACATTTAGAAACACAGTAACAAGTGCTGCTTCACAGCACAGCCGATTGGCAAAACAACAAGAAAACCAAAAACTGACAAATTCATAATGAATGGAAATATAAATAATAACCAACAGCAATGATTAAATTAACCAGAATGACAAATGAAAATGAAATGGTAAAATGAAAAGAGAAAATAGGAAACAATAAATCTTCACAACATTTGTATCACAAAGAATTATGTTGTACGCCTCTTATATCTGGAGATTATTGTGTTTGGAGTGTAGCAGGGGTGGATTTAGTGATTTGGGAACCCTGGATACTGTATTAAGATTCCTGGGGTGGGGATGGGGGCTAAATCTCATGTTTCACCTACTGAAAAAGCAAGGCCCTCCCCAGCACTATTAATACTTTGCTTTAGGGAAAAGTGCAATATGCTAACATGCTCACAGTGCAGATGTTTAGCAGGTAATATTTAACAGGTTGCCCATGCTTAATTTATTGTGTTAGCATGTTGACATTTGTGACTTAGCCCTAAAGAGCATGTTAGCAAGCTAAAATGGTGATGGTGCTGAGAGTCATCTGTGTGTTGTAAGGGTATTTATGGTTAATGTTCCAGTTGGAATTTAATTCATCAAATAGGAGGTCCTCGCTCACTCCAGCATCATTTTGAGGAGATATCTACTCATGACTCACAGCACCTCTACTGTGAAAATATTTCAGTCAGCAATCAGTATGTAGAAATTGTTCAGTAACAGTTTAAAAGGAGAACACCTGATCTGTTATTTACTGAAAGAACAGAATGGACGTAAAGGAGCAATAAAAACTGATGTAGCCTACAGTATGTGTTTAAATAAAATATTGCTTATTTAGTTTGTGAAAGTCTGACATCTTTTTCAGGCTCAGGTGATTTTATAGGAGACATGCAGCTGTATGGCTGTATATTTTCCATGAATGAGACGTACTTGAAAAGGAAAAGAAAAAAAGAAGGTTTTTGGCTTATGAAGAAAAAAGTTACAAGAGTGTTTTTTTATGATTAATTCGTGATTCAGATTCTACACACGTAATTTCTGTTTTATGAATAAATATGAATAGCTGCCTCATTCCTGTTCCACGGGTAGTTTTTTTTCCTAATCTGCTACATTACAGTCGTATATAAGTATTACATTAAAGCTGTTTCCACAGCAGCCCGACTGTTTACTGTCTAGTCAGATCAGATGACCAATCAGTAAACACATTGGATCAAAGGGGTGTTGTCGTCCAGTAAAAAACATCCACCGAGGATACACCTGTGTTTCCTCGTCTCCTCTGAGGGGCATTTAAGGGATTGGAAGATCCTCGATGATGGCGGAGGGAGATCAAGGAAGGGAGGAAGCATAAATTAGCAGAACAGAAAGCACCGTATAACATATATTGTTAATATTGAGAGCACAAGAGGTGGATTTCTACATTGCACAATGTTTCTTTTACAGTCAACAAAGTAACAGACTAGAAACAGCTCAGTACTGCAGTGTCTAAGAAGACAGGAGGGACATGATCAGCAGGGTAAAGAGAACAAGCCTGGTATCCACTACACCTCTGAAGTAAAATAGTTGAACAACTCACTTATCAGAGCAGCATCTTTGTTACAGCTGTAGAGTGACGATGACAAATAATATGCAAGTAGGATCGCTGATTGTGCATCTTTAACTGATTTTTGGTTTGAAAACCTCAGGTTTTTGTGAATGTCCAGAGAGCTGTCTTGTTTGTCTTATGCTTCCCTTCATTGACTTCTAATTAGTTGTTTGTGCTCAATGAACCAGGGTTTAACCTTTGATTTCAGCTTTTTTTTTTAGCTTTAATTGGAGCAACTTAATTGGAGGTGGAGAGGCATTTGTGCTAAAATCAGCTAATTTGATTCAATTCAAACAAACTGCACCCCCTTCCTCACAGCTATCACACATGGACAGAAAAAGGTATCACACACCTTCAGTTCATAGACTTCAAAGACCTTATACAGAAGCATGGAGTTAAGAGACATCAGTTTCCAGAATACCTACACCTTGAAGGTCCAGTGTGTAGAATTTAGTGGCATCTAGCAGAACGGACTTGGCAGAAATGGAATATAATATTAATGAGTATGTTTTTAATTAGTTTATAATCACCTGAAAATAACAACCGTTGTGTTTTCATTACCTTAGAATGAGCCCTTCATATCTACAGAGGGAGTGGGTCCTCTTCCATGGAGCCCGCCATGTTGCACCACCATGTTTCTACAGTAGCCCAGAACAGACAAGCCAAACACTGGCTCTAGAGAGTTTCTGTAGGTCACTGTAGGTTCTCCTACACAAGGGGAGGGTGAGGGGAGGGGTATTCAGTTGGTTGCAGTTTGCAACCTCACCACTAGATGCTACTAAATCCTACACACTGGACCTTTAAATCCACAATCAAAACAAAAATTTACATAATTTATAACCTACTTGATCCTTCCAAAATAAATTAATGATATAATTAAATTTACAAATTTAAATAAACTAACCCCAAAACTTTACAGACTTTACAACACAAACCTACAGCTAATCCAATACAAAATCATCCACAGAATACATATTACTCAATATAAAATGTATAAAATGGGACTGGCAAACACTGATACCTGCTCACAATGCACAACAGGCACAACAGATAATTACTTTCATGCACTCTGGGCCTGTCAACCGGTTCACTCTTTTTGGGAGTCTGTAACACAAAAACTCTCCACCATCTTGAACTGCAGAATCCCTTCATCCCCACAGTTCTGTCTGCTCGGAGACACTTCAGAAGCAAACATACCAAACAAATACAAGAACAGCTTGCTCATTTCTCTAACTGTCACCAAGAAAAGAGAGAAGTTTGAGAATTCTCTCAAACTGGAAATCAAAAAAATTCAATGAACATTAACCATTGGACCATTGGTCCTTTCAGAATACATATCTATGGAAAAAATCACTGCTTACAATAACAACATCACAGTTTTTAAAGAAAGAAGGTCCCCATTCTTGTCCTTGTTAGGGCTGGGCTAGTGCCGCACACATCCCCACATTCCTACGCATACTGCAACACACACATCAACTTGGAGACACACACCAATGGCACATTGTACTCATACTCACACACACACCTACTCACACACCCACAAACACACACACACACACACACACACTTATTTTTTTTTCTTCCCTTGGTTTGTTTTATTATTCATTCTGTACATTAATATTTTGTTGCTCTCTTTTTTCTTTTTTTTTCTTCTCTCTCCTTTTACACATTGATACTTATTGATTTATAGAATTGTTTTGACTTTTTTTTTTTCTTTCATTTGCTGTAATTGTGATAATGACCTTGTTACTGCAATGGCTCCCCACCCGGCCCTCTGGCGGCACAGCGGGGACTCCAGTGGGGGCGAGTGGGTGTCAGGGTTGGCGGGGCTTACCTCCCTCCCTCTTTAAAGGGGGAAAACAAAACAAATCAACACAAAAATAAATAAATAAAAATAAACAATCAAAGAAAACAAAGAATGTCACTCCTCAGCGGACAGACTCCCTCCCAAACGGTCTGGGAGTGGTCCAAGACAGGACAAAGCACAAGACCAGCAAAGGTCCAGCACCCACACATCCCCTACTTAATCTAATCTCAACTCCCCGACTCTTATCATATCATCACATACATCATAACTGCTTTATGTTATTGTTTGTATGTCTGTCTATTATGTGTATCTTCTATGTCACTCTTCTTTTGTCATGTTATTTCACCAATGAATAAATTTTTTTAAAAAAAGTTTGCAGTCTGTCACTGGTTTTTGAATTTTAAAAAAGTGACAGTGTTGATATCTAAGGATGAGGAGGAAAAAGGTTTGGATTGGAAGGTGTAACCAAACATTTCAAACCGTGGGACTCACCATGGTACAGTGAGTAAACTGAACTTTGAAGCTGCAGTTGTACAGTTTGCCCCTTGAAAACATTCTATACCATACAAGATGTGTTTTAAAATAAAGTTCACTTAACTTGTCTCAAGACTTTTCAGCAATCAAGTGTCTTTTTTTGTAAGACTACTGCAGACTTCTGCCTTAAATTAAAGTTATAATCCTTAAGATTTCAGTCCTGGTCGATTTGGCAACATCTGTTGATGCAGGTAGTGCTAATGACAAGTGTTTTTGTTAATACTAGTCCCAGTATTCAGCTAGAAATGACCTGTATCAATGAAATGTAGGATTCAGCATTTTTGAGGCTTTACCCAAAATAGGGACTAAAAGTCAGGATGTCTCAGCCTCTTTGCTTCAGTTTTGACTACTTTCTTTAAATCTTGTAAATTCCCCAACTTGAAAGTGCAATACTAAATTGCTGGAGTAGCCATTTTAAACAAATGACAAAGTAATGCAATCATTATCATATTATTACAGGCTCCCTCACCACAGGTGTCCATTACCAGCACTGCAAGTGTCACTTAACTGATCTCCTGAGATTCTACTTACGTGTTTTTTTTAATTAAAAACATTTTTCAAAAGGTCCAATTGTTAATGGACAGGGTATGTTATGTGACCATCCGACAAGCGATTCTCAAGGTAATGTAAGTTGACATATCAAAGTATGAAATCACACTGTGGTCAAAACCTATAGGACTGTCAGAGAACACCAAAAAAGTTAAATACAGGAATGATTTTAACCCAAAGTTTAAACTCTGCTTTGACATGATGGCCAGTCTATTTATCCTCATTACTTACTCTTGTCCTGTGAGACACAAGGCCACAACAAGCTCCCTCCATTGTTCCTTTTCCTTGGCAACATGTTGAACCTCCCCCAAATGCACCAGGTCATTTTTGGTCTTCCAGGTTTTCTTTTGCCTGGAGGTCCATCTCAATGCAACATTTGGGATGTGATCTGCCTCCATTTGAAGCACATGGCCCAACCATCCCAGTCGCATCTACCTTTCAGTGATGATGATCTTGCTTTTTGCTTTACCGTATAATTCCAAGGGTGTGATCTTGTTAATGCAGAGCATGCCACATAGCCTTCTCGGGCATCTGTGGTGAAACGCCTCAATCCTTTTCATATCAGCTTTTTTTCCAGCATTCAAGATTGCACATTAGGATGGACTTCATATTGTTGTTTTGTTGATAGACCTTTGCTTTTAGGCTGAATTGCTTGGACTTCCAGGTGTTGCAAAGTTGGGGAAACATATCATAGGCTTTCCCCAATCTTGTCTTAATGTCCTTGTGTGTCCTGCTGTCCTTGCTGATCAAAACTCAACAGCCTTTTGTAGCGTTTTTGATGGTGTTGATGTTGAGGCCTGTTTGCTTGGCAAATATGTTGAGCTTGTCTATCTCTTCTTGTATGTTGTGGTAGATGGTGGCACGGATGGCCAGTCCTCAGCAAAGTCCAAGCTGCCTTAAAGCTGCCAGAACAAAGTCCACTGACTACCTCTGATTTCATCTGGTTTGTCTGCTGTGTTTTGGGACATAATCTAATCATTGGTGAGGAGGAAGAGGATTGGTGAGAGGATGCAACCCTGTCTCACTCCAGACTGAGCAGTGAACCATTCACAGTGGGATTTACCCATTTATCTTCACTGGACAACATTGACTGTTACTGTATGGTCACCCAACAACATGATTGCCCCGTGGGTGCTCACAATAGCCCGTGGGCACCTGAGCTCCTGAGCACTCATGTAATCGGCGCCTATGCTGTGATATATTTTCTAAAAATTACCTGTTGTGGGTTGCTGCTTAATTCAGCTCTTTCTGCCTCAGCATAAAAGCCAACCTACCACCACCATCACCCAAACCCCAGTAGAGGTGAGGAACAGCCTGATTTAGCTTCACAGTTTGATTAGGTGAAACTGAATGTGCTTCGTAAGTTTTAGTACATAAAGGCCCTCTGTATTCACTGTGTATTATTGCTGCCAAATGGCTTTGATGTAGTGAGTTTGCTGCAGGCTTGATCTATAGCTCATGCCTCCCTTTCTCCTTTGCCTGCCAATGATTCATTTCATAAAGAAGCTAAGTACACAGTGTTCATAAAAACAGAATTTTAAAAGGCTGCAGTCTATCTGTAGGTATTACAGGCTTTTCACAGCCCAGTCTATCAGCTGTGAGGAGAGTGCGGTAGGGTGAATGATCAACTGTTAACCACCACTGCTACTCCACTGATTACATTGCCTCCATCTGTCTCACCCCTCTTTTACCCCCCCATCCCCCCAATACCCACCCAGGATGCACAAATAATTCTCTCTCTTGATATTTGTCTGTATTCCTCTCTCGGCCCGCCCACCCCTGCGCTCTCTCTCTCTCTGACCTACAAATCCCTTCACACATGCCGCCTCTCTCTTGCTGAGAAATGCTCATGATTGCAACTTCTCCCCTCTGCTTTATTTCCATGAGTGCTTGCAGAAAGGCACTTGCCAGGAAAGTGAAAAAAGGGAAAAAAAAAAGAAGAATAAAAATGTACTGAAGGCTTTGGCAAGAGGGCAGTAAGTTGTATTATAGTTCAGGCGATTGAGGAATTCAACAGGCCTCTCTACATCAATTCATCTACTCCACTAGACAGCCATTGTCACATACAAGGACTTTTCCTGTGGAAACTGACCTGCATTCATTGATTTGTCTCCTGTTGCAGCAGTTGTCTTGTGGCTGTGAGGAAGGGGCTGGTTGTTCGCAGACAGGATGACAAGCAGCTCTTGGTAATTGGTTCATTTCTATTTAGGCACTGCACAGAGGGACATGTGGCAAGACAAGTCTCAAGGGGTGGATTAAAGGCAAAAAGAGCCAGATTTGGTTGTTAGACTGCTGGGGGAAAAATCTGTTTCCAACATGGAGGGCGCACAAGACTCAAAGTTGGAGTGTCCAAGTCACTAGAAGTGTCAGTCTGTTATGTTTGACATGGCAGTCTGTCAGTTTGAATCCCATGCACTATAATGATCCTTATGTTCATGCTTATGTCCAAAAGTGTAGTGGTTGTGGAAAAACATGGTGCCACACATGTGGCCATCAGAGAATGATTGTTTGGATGCAGACCTAAATTAAAGCTGCACTTTATAACTTTTTACAGCAGTAATGGAAGTGGAACTTTCACACTAATGGCATTGACAGTTGGTGATGGTAATATTATGGATGTTAATGAACATTGCTGACTGGGCGCAAAAGAGATTTTCAGGCTTTTGCAATTTGTAGGATGTGTATTATACCACTGGCCCAGGTTAGCCTACTGTAATCGTGCTGAGCCATGCCAAAACATTAACATGAGTTTCCACTGAGTCCTCACAGCAGGGGATAGCAATTTGATTGTAGCAGGGCCATATGGCAGTGTATTACTGCCACCATAACAAAAAAATATTTTCTTGCTAACGAGATCCTTTTCATGTTATAACAAAATATTTTTTGTTATTCTGAGATATTTCCTCGTTATTTCTAGACACCAAATTATTCAGTTTTCACAAAAAAAATGTTCTTGTTATAACACCATATCATTTTATCTTGTTCTATCACAAAACATTCTCATTATTTCACAGAATGAACGTATCTCATTAAAACAAACTTTTTACATTATTGTTACGGCCGCCACCCACCCCCGCCTTGTGTGTGTATACATGTAGTCACTTTAATTAGTGTTTTTTCTATGTGAAGCAGTCTCCAGTCTCCAAGGCTCCTCTTGGTTCCTGGTTGGCCCCAGCAGTGATCCTGATTGGAGCAGCACCTGGTCCAGCACTCCAATCCAGAAGATTCATTCGGGGGCGCTGAACCAATAAATGCCCAGCCGGCATGTCAGTCGAGGCGGCTGGGATATTGTGAACAGCTTGTCACTGTGCCTCTCGGTGTGTCAGTGTCGTTGTGTTTAAGAGAGTAGATGTCTTGTTGTGAAACTAGTTGCTACCTGGGGACTGGGTCAGGTGTAGTTCTGCTTACCACTGATTACACACACACACTTAATATTCTCTTTGTTAGTTTCATTAGGATCAGGGGTGCTGTTCTTACAGTGTTTATGTTTTTTCAAAGCCACTAAAGACTAGGTCTAGCAATAAGGTTTTGTTTTCATTGTTTTCTTAGTTAGTTAATTTTAGCTCAAGGTTAGGGGTCCTCTTTTGGTTATATTTGGTTTTTGATTTGAACAGCATCCACAGGCCCTCCTTTTTTGGTCGTTTGTCTCTTGTGTTTGTGTTTTCTTTTTGGAAACCATCTACCTTCTTGTTAATAAATAACTTTATTTAACCAAAAACACCTTGTTTTATGTTGCTTCCCTTTCCCCTAGCAAGCTGGGTTGTAACAATTATAACATATTAAGTTGGTATTTTGTTATAAAAAATAAACTTCCATAAAACAAGAAAAAGATCCAGTTGGTGCCTACAGAGATGACATGGATGGATGGATGTAGTCAGAAAAGGCAGGTAGTGGAGCACCTTCAGCAGTGCTATTGTTGCAAAAAGTTGGTTTACACAACAAGATATGAACACATTTTGCACGATTTTTGTTCAGTACATCAGATTGTCAGGAGTTACTGTGATTTGTAAAACCCGGCACACCTCCTCCACACATCATCAAGGTAAACAATGACTTTTACCTTGCCATGCTTTCCTATGGAAATCCATTTACACTGTGCCAGCACTGTAGAACAGTCATGGTTGTTCATGGCTCAGCTCGGCATGAGCCACCCTATCTAAAAACAGCAACAGAGAAGAGATTGAAAACAACGAATGAACTGTCAATAATAGAATAATAGAGGACACACAGTAGATTACTCTGCAACACCAAACTCAGACCATGTGAAACCACAAAGGAAAAACTTGAACAAAATGTGAACAGATAAAATCCTGGTGGCATTGGCATCTGAAGTGTGCATGCTGCGTCTACTGGCAGGTAGAAACAGTGATCCAGCTTGGCGTGTGAGAGAGAGGAGCTGAGTAGACAGAAACACAAGCACACACACAGCCGTGCTCAACACTACTCATGACTCAGAGCAGACACACTGAGCCACGTTTACGCTCATACAGACAGCAGACAGACAGGTGTGGACACTCGGGATGCAGCCCTGACTGGGTTGCCAGCAGCAGGTTCCTGCTGTCTCAGCTCCGAGAGCAGAAGAGACTGTGCTGATGTCGTGCTAGACAGTGCTAGTGTCAGCAACGTGACAATGAGAATAGATAGGTTTTGATTTTGGATTTGAGGGTTTCTACAGATTTTTCCTCTCTAATCACCAATGGGAGTTGATTCCAGAGGTGAACAGGGTCAGGAAAAGTGAGGATGAGACACTTTCTTTTGCTGCAGCTCCACTTGCTGATTCAAGCTGATGTGAAAGGTGTGTTGTTGCAAAAAACAAAAAGAAAAAAGAAAAACTGTTGCCTATGCAATTGTTTATTTGGTCAGATTTTGCATACATTGAAATGTGATAAAATAAAGAAGGTAAAGAAATACAAGGCTCCTGACTTGGGTGTTCCCAATAGTGGATCCAAGAAAGACCCCCAACGTGACCTTCACCTCATGAAAACTGTAGACTCCAATTTACAGAGGGATTGTTGAATTTTTCTGCAAGCACAAACTTATGTTGTCAGAATATTTTGAAAGATGCTTTAAAGCAACATTAACATAATTAAGTTGTTATAGGGAATGTGCTAGCAAACAGCTTCCTGTTTACTCATTCAACAGACACAGAACAACATAAGCGTTGTGTTTGTGGCTGCCTGGTGAATATAAGTCCAATATTCACTCTACGTCTAACTCTTTTTCAGCCTCTACCAACTCCCGACAGAAACATCTGACTGCTAAATGCTCCACTGTGTTCACCAGCTAGTCACTAATTGTGTCTGATTGCTGTTGGCTGCTGAGCAGGATGTATATCAGTACATTTATCAAAGCTTTTTTTGTTGAAAACGGCTGCTGGTGAAACAAGGTTGATGAGACTGACTCAGGTTGTAAAACCAAAATAATGAGCCGAAAGACACTAAAATGCTCCAAGGAGCTCAGGGAGTCTGCAGAGGGTGATAATTCTTTGTGGAATCATTACTACCAGTGACCCTTTCACATTACACATATCCATTTGTGTTGTAAGGTGAGGTGCAAAGTAGCATGGTGAAGTGTAAGGAAG
Organism: Scomberomorus guttatus; assembly: GCA_038419695.1. Taxonomy (NCBI): domain Eukaryota; kingdom Metazoa; phylum Chordata; class Actinopteri; order Scombriformes; family Scombridae; genus Scomberomorus; species Scomberomorus guttatus. The sequence continues at coordinate 28,683,670 of CM076452.1, forward strand.
GCCAAACATTACGCTGGCAGGGAGGTGTGCTGGAAAACATCGGCAGCCATTTATTTGCAGTCTTCAAAACCAGTCAATTCTCTCCCTCTTTCTCCCATTATACTCTCTCTCTCTCACACACACACAGACACACAGACACACACACACACACACACACATGTATATGTATATGTGTTCAAACTGGCCTATCAGGTCAGAACTCTAGGATGGATTAGGTTGACAATAAATATACCTTAGTTTATTTAATTGCTCATAACAAGGCTTCAACAGGCAACAAGCATAAATACTGTACATTCAAAATCAACCAATTATTTGTACATCATTCAATATTTATCTTAATAACCTGTAATTTCATCACACATCCACTATCCAGTTCAATCTGAGAACCTGCCTTTTTACGCACCAGCACAAGATGGCCACAAAGGACTCAAACTCTGACAGGTTATGATTTCGACAACAGCACATCTTTTAAACCCCTTAATAATCCTTTAAATTTCTATAAAATTAGCCTAAAACACCTATCCAAGGCATACCTAAAGTAAATTGAAAGCTGTTGTTGAACCATTAGGAGTACATGCATGGTTTCGGTCTCTTTTGAAAGGCAACACTCTGAAGTTTTTTTCCCAGTCAGAATCACTGTAAGTGCTGCTGGCATTGAATAATAGAAGTCTGAATACACTGAAGTAGAAGGTTTTTATTTCCACCTGAATATGTTTTTGCATGACTGTAGCTGGGACTTATTAGCTGGAAAACACAATGGGACCACAGCATGGAGCCTTACCTAGTCCAAGTTCAACTTTAATAACCACAGAAAATGAATATTTTACATGTTTTTCTAAGGGTATTTCTAGGTGTCTTCCAAAAAAAAAAAAAAAGACATTTGGAGACACCAAATAACCCCTTCTTTAGAGTAACTGAAGCATAAACACATTATAGTACTTTGTTCCCTTCTTTGTGGATTTAAAAGAGTCAAAACAAGTGCTATGATGGAAAAGCAGTTCATATAAAAAGTAACACACAGGAAACTATTTATATTTACACAATTTCCATGTTGTGGCTTTATAGAATCCACTAAAGCTGCATATGGTCATTTTCGGAATTTCATTGGCTATTCAAAGCACCAGTTACTGGCACACTCTGTTCCTATTGGCTTGGTCTTTACACGAAAGAAGAGGGGCAGGCACCTCCTTTCAACGCAGACTCTCCTTGGCTATTGTAGGCTGTGGACAGGACATGGAAGCTCCTATTGGGTCAAGTGAGGATTGGATCAACTGGACCTTTGCCAATGTAACAGACCATTTTTGTCAGAGTTGTATCAGTCTGTGAAGTCACATGAGTATTGTGAATTTTGTACTGTCTGACAGAGGCGTTGATTGTACCTGCTGTTGTAATTGTATCTTGAAATGGTTTGCATCAATCGAATCATAAGAATCTTAGCTTTCCAAAGATGTTGCATGAGTACCCACTTAAAGACAGGAGTTGTGTATATAGCATAGTTGTGTATGTAACGGACCATTGGGGGGTATATTTTTTTTAAGAAAATTTCATTCTAATGCTAAGTACAATTCTTCATCTTTGGCAACTGATATTGGCTGTAAATTAAATAAAGAAAACAGAAAACAAAAATGTGAGAGAATGTCCACCTTTCTAAACAAAAGGGGCTTAAAAATCTACCAATAGCAGCTTTTAAAGTAATTATTTTATAGTTCCTGTAAATACAAAAGTGTTGCATCTGGCATGTGGAAGTTTAATAAGAAATATTTTTCCTTCCTGTTCTTTCTTTATTCTTTCCTCTGACCAATCTCTTGTTATTTTGGTCTTTATTAATACATTTCCGGTATTTCTGTGACTTTCCAGCACTGTCAGTGTTTCTCTCATTCAAACTTTCTTACATCGTCATCTCTGACCAATCACCTTTCTTCCTGTGTTCTTCCAGCTAATCAGTGGTTGACCTGCTGCTCTTTAAAGCCCTTATTCCTTGTGCACCCCCTAGTGGCAGTTCCAAAAAAGACAGTCGGAAACTTTCTAGACAGGCAGAAAGAAGACAGTGAGTGTTTTTATTCTCGCGCCTTACCTAACGCCGGCAGTTATGTGAGTCAGTGGTGAGACGTTTTCAATTTATCCTTCAGCATGTTGAATTTCAGTTAAAAGAAGTCCTTTTTACCTTTTATTTTACAGATTGAAGTGATGTCTTTACTGGTGGCTTGGGAACCCTCTTTTAAATTGCATTTCACTTATGTAACATTTACCTTTCCAGGTGGGTCAACTGCAAAAATATAAATCTACAATGATGACCTTTTGACAAGAAGATGAGAGCTATTTCAGCCACCTCACTGACATTTCTACAACATGCTCACATTCTGTCCTCCACTGCAGCTTTGTGTTATAAAAAAGTCAATAGCTGCTTTGTGGCTGGTTCTAAACTGACAAGCCAAAGTGCAACGATACTTTTCCTCTTCACTGTTTTCCAATTTCTTAGTGTGTAAGAGCACCTAACAAAGTAGCGGCCCGAGACATTTGAAGCTCAACTTCATCATGTTTGTTGTATGGTAGCGTAGCGCTGTTTGTGTCTAGTTTCCAGCTATGTCCTGTAGCTCCTGTCATTTTCAAAGGCTGCTCTCAGATTGCTACCTGTGAGTAGGTGTTCACATGGAACAGTGTGACACGGTTTGACATTTTCATATTTCTATTCTGTGTGATCCCAAGAGCCTCTGGAAGGATCTCAGATGTACACACTCGAAAACACATGTACATAAAGCGTGCGTCCAAGTGCATATCTGCACACACGCTACCTGTGGAGAAGGCACAGATGTTCATATTTGCATGTGTGTACACTTTCACTGCCAGGAATGCACACATATACTGTACGCATGGATATACACACATTAATGCAGGCAAATTATTCACACAACATACGGTACACACATTTCTGCCTTAAAATGTGCATACACACATCTACATTTCCCCTGTGGATAGCAAGTCTTTTATAGCAGTAATGGACCAGTCAGTAAAAGTGAGTAAATCAACTGAAGCACACTCAAAATCTATTTAGATTTATCTTGCAGTAAGGATGCACAACTGCCGGGGTTACTGGCAGTACAGTAACACCTGAAGGCAATATGAGTGAGTAACATCAGGCATTTAGGTAGCTAATGTCATTTCTTAAACATAATCATTTTGACATAATAGAGACTTATATAGTGTAGATAAATATGTAGGATAACAGCAGTGTCCCTAAGGGTTATTTCAGCTCACACTAATTCATGGTAACCAGCTGCCATGTGATGTATCACATACAACAAGTGTGGGGAAACAAATCCAACGTGTGTCTGCTGCAGAGCAGATAATCATAGAAGTCATTTAAAAAACGTCCTGCTCCCTCAGATCCTGACTCATGATTATCTGATTCAGACTCTTTTGTCAGGTGATTGTCTGAGCAGTGTGAAGAGGAACTGCTAGTAGCCAAAACAGCATGACACATGTTTGCCAAAGTATAAACAAAAAAGGCTATTGGCTAAAAACACAGAGGTTTAGATAGTTTTCGGTTTAATATGCAGACATTCAGTGAAGTTTATTCTCAAGAACTTTTCACCAGCTGTTTTACCTCATGATCTGACAGTGGACAGTATTTTTTGGGCTGTTAGACTCAAAAGTGCATGTAAAAGGGTCCATGAAAACTTTTCAGACTTGCATCAATAGCTTTCTTATTAAAAAAAGAAGACATCTCAGACCAACTTTATTTTCATCTGGGCCTCTTCCCATTGCAAGCACCTCTTCCTCTCATTAGAATTATGCAATATGACCCAATGAGTAATAGCTGTCAATAGCTTTCTCTGTTTTTAATCATAAAACCAAGTTTCCATCCTAATGTAGTGCTAATTTTATCTGAATTTCTGGAAATGCTATTTAATATGAGTTTCCATCCACTACTGTTATGCAAATAGTAGTTGTGAACAGTGAACACATCTTAGTGCATGAACTCTTTCTTCTCCACTGCTGTCATGGGTTAGGGTTGTCATGTTGTGTGTGAGCTCAAACAATGAACATACACGCCACGCAGTGCACTGCAGCGCGCGCCCCTGACTACCGGCGCCAATCCGACACATGAATGCAGTGATGGCTGAACAAAAGAGGAGCATCGTGTGGAGCTATTTTACAGCTGTCAATGAAAACGTCACAAACTGCAAAGTATGTAGGAAGGCTGTGTGCTACTGTAGCAACACCAACAATTTGTCTAAACACATGAAAAACCAAGAGAAAGAGAACTCTGAGCTGCAACAGAAAAGAAGGGAGGAGGAGGGAAAGGCCTCAGACAGACCCCCCAACACAGAGACAGAGTTCACTGTCTTTTCAGAGAGGCAACGAATATCCAGGTATACAGTATATTGTAGTGAGATTAATACTTTAGTCAAAGATCTTCAGCACTGGTTAATGTTTCATTTTCAAACTGTAATTAGTCATCATTAGCTGTTACTTTAGCAGACTGATTAATTATAGACCATATTTAGACATTCAAATAATATATTCGTGTTATGGTTCTGTCCCAGCCTGGCTCTATGTCCGTCCACCTGGCCTCCAGACACCCTCACTCTTCTCCCTTTTGTTTGGACTGGACTGAGTGGGAGAAAATGGATTTGAGACTATCTCGCATTATGACTATTTTGGTTGTCTGTTTTGGTGGGTCTGTCTTTGTTTTCACTCCACTCTGGACCTGCACAGCATATATGCTGTCTCAGTGATAAAGAGGACTGTGTGTGTTTTGAATGTGCTCTGGGTTACATATAGTTTGTGGTACTGCTTGTGTAATTTTTGTTTCTTTGTGTAGTGCTTGAGCTTGGTATTGTTTGTGCCTATGAGTCCAGGGTTTTCTTTAGTTTCTTTAGTCTCAGCCTTGCTTTGGTTTTATTCTTGTCAGTTGGTAACCTCTTGTTCCTCATGTATTCCTGTAGCCCTCCCCAGCCTGCTTTACCTTGCTCATCTGTCCTGTGTTAGCCTCGTCAGCCTTTCCCTGTGTTTTGCCTGCTAAACCTGCCCTGATTCAGTTACATTAGCCCTGCCCTGCTCCCTGTGTCTTCCCCAGCCTATCAGCTTTGGAGCGATTTTCTGCCTACCGCAATGAGACCTCCAGTATTCAGCAGAAGAACTCAGCTTTTTCTCTGGCACTCCATGCTTGTTCATCCAAGCCATGGCTACTGGACCTACTGCTAATATGAAAGATATTGTGAACACTTTCGCTGCTGATCCTGTTTGATACAACGTGTGTATGTCCTGCACCTGATCTGCTATGCTCCTTGTCTGGATCCCCTGTGGTCCCACATTCAGAATCTCCGCTCCCTAGCGCCACAGAGTTTCCACTGCCCAGTGCCACAAAGACTCAGCCCCTGGTTCCCAGCTTTCATTTCAAGCACCAGCCCAAGCAGCCACCCCTGAAGCAATACCCTGTCCCTGCTGGGCCACAGTAATCTCCTGTCCCTGCTGGGCTGCAGCAATCCCCTTTTTCTCAGCTGCAACAGCCCATTGTTCCTGGGCTGCAACAATCTCCTATTCCTGAGTTGCAGCAGCCTCCTGTTTCCCTGGCTCTTCCGGCTCATTTGCTGGACTCCCAGCAGTCAGCCGTCTCTGCTGACATCCTCCCAGACCTTCAGCAGTTGGCAGTCTCTGCTGACCTCCTCCCAGAGCTTCAGCAGTCAGTCGTCTCAACCGACCTCCTCCCAGATCTCCAGTCGGCAGTCTCCACCGAACCACAGCCAGACCTTCCAGATCATCAGTGTGCCGTCTTCGCTGACACTCCACCAGACTTCCAGTTGGCCATGTCTGCCGACCCACAGCCAGACCTCCAGCTGCCCACCTCCTGCTCTGCACTCCAGTGGTCTGCCTCTCCTGCATCATGATCCTTCTAGTACTGGCTGCCCTTCCTGGCCTCCGTCTTCATTGCATCCTCCAGAGCAGCCCAGCCTTCGGACCTCTGGTCATCCTCTTGGTTGCCCTCCGGAGTGATACTGGCCATCTGTCCTGCCTTCCAGTCGCCCTCTTGAGCAATTTCGCCTGTCAGTTCTGGACAATTAACAGTTCCACAGTTTTTATTCAGACTCAGCAGAAATACTTTTTTCTTTATTTTGAAGAAAGATTTTTATGATTTGATTAATGATTTGATTGATTTTGTATATTTTGTTGGTAAGCATATATATACATGAATGAGGAGCACAATGGCACTAGAAAACAATCTTTCACAGAAAATGAAAGAATTAAGATTATTTATAATGCCTGTTTTAGGTCCCACCCATTTTATTTGTGTGTATATTCAGTATAAATCTGAATATATACACAAATACAGATATTTTTGTGACATCAACAGTTAAATATACAGATTGTAGATTTACATTACACCCCTCATATGAGCTAATTTTATTTTCCAGGTTATCTTACAGCTCCACAGCAGGCTGCAGGTTTAAAGAGACATATCTTCCACGTATTTACGCCAAGCAGAAGCAGCCAGACAAAATGTTCTGGAGCTGTTTAGACTTAATTAGCATTCCAGTAATAAGAAAACATACAGCTGACAGATGGGGGGGATAGAGGCATACATGAAAGAACAACAAGAGACATGGAAGAGAGAGACTATAGATTAAACTCACTGGGGTGTACAACAGAAAACAAACTAGTTATGTGTTGGAGAAAGATGGGACAGACAGAGATCCAGTGGTAAGTCACAGAGTCCCCATGTGGGAGAACCAGAGCCGGACTGCTGTAAAGCATCAAAAACACCCACAATCAGAGTGACTGATGAGACACAAAGCAGGCTTTGGTTGTCTTAGCTTGAAATGGAACAGCTTTCAATCATTAGGTGTGTTGTGCTGGCTGTTGGCCTGCCTGAGACACCCTGGGGTGCACAGGAGAGCACAGGACCACTTACCCTTTGGCTACTCTGGGCATGTAACATAGACAGAATGTTTGCCGAGCAGATGTGCTGCGTAATGGTTCTTTCTAGTGGCTACACCTGCAGCAGGCATACAGCATAGGCATGTGTAACTTCATGGTCAAAACAAGACGTTGGACCTTGGTTTTGGGATTGTGTCTTTAGCTTTTGGACCCTGTGAAAATCATTTAACTTAAGTTTTGTTTTGTTTTTGTTTTTTTGCATTTGTGTGATATGGGTAAGTTAACATCTACAGCCTATATATGTAAGGGATAATGTTATAAGGCCACCACCAGCCAGTACTGGCAAAAGTAAACAAAGTAACTAAATGTTGACAGGGTGATAAAACCCCAAAGTGGAAGCCCTGTTTGATACAAAGTAGCTGATATATGGCTACTTATCAACATGGAATATTGATTTAAATGTAGTTAATTACTTGTAGTCCTTGAGGAAACAAGGCACAGCCTACACAGTTGCAAACAAACTGGTCTCCCACTGACTGTCAGTTAAACAGTTTAACAGTCATCATTCAGATGTAACTGAATTTCACCTAACATTGCATATATCATACAGCCTATGCATTTCTTTTTGAATTGTTTTTACAGCACCTGCTGTAAATAGGAGGAAGGCACTCACCCTGCTTCTTTTACAACAGGGGGAGGAGTCGAATTTGGGTACACCACATCAACCAGTGCTGGAAATAACACGCGTTTTATCAGCTGGTTGCGGAGCTGCAGTGTGAAAGCGAGCTTCATCGCAGATACTTCCGGATGATTCCGCAGCAAATGGACCACGTCCTCTCAATTATAGGCATAGCACTGATTTCAGGGAATCCACTGAACCCAAACAACGGCTTGCTGTAGCACAGCGGTAACTAACTCATTTCACTTGGTGGGCAGCAAATTTCAGTTTCAGTAAAAATATACACATTAATATACACAGGATAATTCTTAAATTGTGCCATTAAACATGTCCATATCACCACTCAGATCCAGAGCTTCCCAGGAGACATCTGTGCCACAGACAGGATCTAAGCTGCTTCTTGAGCAAATAGAACTTGAATGAATTAAATGAATGAATGAATGAATTAAATGAATGAAACTTAAAAGTGGACGTTCTGTCAATAAATCTATTTCAATCAGTGGAAATGTATGTTGATTCACAACAAATAAAACATGATAAAATAGAATAATTTCAGTATTTGTGAACTTTAACAAGATGTACAAAAGTGTGCACATCCAATCCATATGTGGTAAAAGTGCAGGACAAGATCACAACTTACTGAAAGGAGAACAATGTCTGCACACTGAAAATCAAAGTTCCCACAGTATGTATTGGTGCAACATTTCGACCACTAGGTCTTGGTCAGGCAAACTCAACTTTGCCTGACGTTGCATTATTTGAGTATTTCCACTCTCTTTGGGATCTTCCTGCTTATCCACTCTTTGTTTTTGTTTTTTTCATTCCTCTCTAACTGATCTCTTAAATATTTCCAGCATTTTTGGCAGTTCTCAGTTGTTGAGACAAAAAGGTTGAATATAAACGCACACATTTAAAACAACAAAAATCACTTACATGTAGTATACTGTATATCAGTTAACAATCTATCTCTTCTTTCCCAACAGTTTCCTAGCATCTGGAGAGTCCAAAAAGCCTGGCTTTTGCCTATGGTTTACATGACCTGCGGAGCAGTCACGAGGCTAATGATGGAGACCTACATCCCAAAGCCAACAGAGGAGGCATGGAAATGTTTTTGGGAAAAGTGGAATTTCCCAAACTGCATTGGAGCCATTGATAGCAAACATATCACAGTACAAGCACCAGGTCACCCAGGAAGCCAATTTTTTAAGTATAAAAAAACATTTTCAATTGTTTTGTTGATGTAGATTACCACTTCAAAGTAATTCCATTTGGGGATTTTGGCCGAACCAGTGATGGTGGGGTGTATGCAAACTCAACATTGGGGAAGGGGATGGAGGCCCGGAACACTGCATGTACCAGAAAATGGACCTCTGCCTGGATCAGGCCAACATGATGATATGCCATTCACAATGATGGGGGATGATGCATTTCCTTTAAAATGTTACCCAGGACACAATCTCTCCAAGACCAGGAACATTTTCAAATACCAGTTGTCAAGGGAAAGGATGGCTGTAGAGTGCGCTTTTGGAATTCTTGCCGCACAGTGGAGGCTATTCTACACCAGGATTAGCATGTTGCCCTGTCACGTAGATATAGTAGTGATGGCAACATGTGTCCTTCATAATTACCTCCTCAGCCCAACAGGCTGAGGCCAGTGGTACATTGAAGAAGGAGAGCACATAAGGAGACAGCTATAAAATGTGAGAAACATGGGGGGAACCGAGGATCCAGGGAGGCATTTGAGTGTGCAGGAGTTGTGAATTCTTCAACTCCCCTGAAGGAAGTGTCTCATGGCAGGACAAAATGATTCCCTGAACCACAAACACAAGGCCATAATATGTCATATCATATCATATGTTTATAAAATCTGACACACTAATAAAGAAGGTCTGCCGAAAAATGTTTAAATATTATAAATATTATAAATAGAAAATGAACAAGCATATGAAGTGTCACTAAGCAAACAGTCACAGGAAGCTACCTATTGCTGAATGAATATCAAGTTACAGTGGGTCTGAATAAATTAGAGTATGTGAGTGGCCAAACAATTCTAGCCAAGGCTACTAGATCTAATATACATGTGTATATATAGTATTAAACTTACAAATATAATGTAAATATAAGTTATGTCTGCAGCGACATCTATAGGCCTAATGGTGCATAGCTTTCTTATATTTACATTTCCTCCACACATCCCACAAGGCATTATAAAGTAAATATAAGAAAATAAAAGATGTTTTTGTCAGTTTATCATACATGTTTTGTACACATAACACATCCAACCTTTCCAAATTTCAGACATGAATTAACTGGTAATCACAAACACAACAAAGTAGTTGCTGCTCAGTAAAGATATATATGTGTATAAATGTTGAGTTTGATTTGTTTAATTTTATGGCATTTTATTAAGAAGGTAGACTGTAGAGGGTATTCTGAGGTGTGTGCCACATAATAATGTAATATTTTTATATAAGACTGTTTTTAATAACATATACAATAATATATTTCTAAAATATGTCTGTTTTTTCAATCTTTACTATTGTACAATTAACATAATATAACAACTAATAGGCTAAATAGTCTTCAGTTAAAAAAAAAAAAAAAAAAAAACTAGTGTAAGTGTTTTTCAGTTGCAGGCAATGCATTTGTAGGCATCTTAAATTAGCAAACTTGAAATGTAACATATTTAAAACATCAGTTACTCGAAGCTCCAACCACTAGTGAAATCTTCCTCCGTGCTGCATCTTTTCTGAGGTTGTCCTTATAGTAGGGGTCACTCGGGTCATATGACTCGTTAAACGTTTCTACTTCAATCATCAACTTCACATCCATATTGACCTTGCCTAGTTTGGTTTTGCTAACAGTTTCTATCTTGTTATGTGATAATTTAAAATAACGGATGAATTTGGCAAATGATTTCTGACTGAACCCACAGATCTGTCATCTCCATGGCAACCAGAGTCATCAAGGATTCAGGTCAATAAACTCTGATTGCTCATCTTTTCTTTCTTTTTTTAATTGAGTTTTATTATTTCATTTCATTCAGTCTGCTATTTCAATCTCTGTTGTCAACTGTTATCAAAGAAAGCAAGGGACATGAAATAACAGGAAACAGGAAAAATAATAGAAAATCTCACAACCAATCTGCCAAAAGCTAGAGTCATTTATCCTGCATAGTTTAATTATTTAAGAATATAGACAATTTATAGAGCATTATAGCTGTGTATGGCTCATGTAAAAAATATAAATAGAAGACAGGTCTAGTTTTTTGCTTGTACACTTAAATTCTGTGGTGCATATGCACGACTTATGCACTGCTTCCGTGTCTGGTGTAGCCCCTTTCACTGATTATAATGGAAGAGCATGGTCGCAGAATCCACTCCATGAGTGGTCCACTTACATTATGTGCCCAGTATAACCAAAGCGTTACTGTTCAACAGCCAAGACTCAGTCACTGCTGGATTCAGCTTGATGCATTGCCTGTTTGTGTCAGCGTCATTAAGTGCAATGTTTACTCCTGCTGTGACAGTTTGCAGACTGAATAATGAAGCCAAGTATACTGAGTGTAAGGCCAGACTCATGTATGATTTAACATATAGTCGTTGTGGTTCCATACAATTTAAGCTTTGAATTTCATTATAAAAGGCTCAAAGGCTGCTAAAGTAAATGTTGACACTCTTGTGAGTGGGTGAGCAAGTTCAGAAAGAATATTTAATGTATTCCAACCTATAAAGTAGTCATTTGAAGTTGAGAAGAAAGGCAAGTCTCAGAGTTCTATGCTGGCAAACAGAATTCACAGTAAGCAAGCAGAACAATAGGGAAAGCAAGGAGGCACTGTATTGAAAACTAAAATGATCTTTGCACTAATTGCTCTATATGTTCATGGCTACCATAGCAGCTGAATGTCTTTGCTTCCTCTCTGTCCTGCACTAGTGCAAACAGTCTTCTCATTGTTTAGCCATGCAGAGAGACACACAAGCCAAAATCAGAGCTTTAGTGTCAGTGTCTACTACATAAATGCCAATTGTTAGTAAAAAGGTTCAATTGGTAATAATCCTGTCTACAGTCATGATTATTCTCCAGGATGCCAGTCGGAGCAAAAGCAAGGTAGACTCAAATATTCTGGTGCATACTGGGAGTGTTGAGATCTGCAACAAAGGCAGAAACACTACACTTCAGTTCCATAGTGAGGTCTGCAGAATATTCAGAGTGAAAGGCAATTTATACTTTCTGCATCTGTGTGGTTGTGTGGGTGTACGTGACATAAATGTTGTCATCTGCTGTCATGTCTGCGAGATGTCTATATCCATTCCTTAACTTAATTCCATTCATCTCATTCTATTTGGATGATGGCAGACAGTATCATACCTTTAATCATATTATGATTAGCCATGTGCAAGAAACCCAACAATCACTTGGTGCCTTTAGGAGGGCTTCATTGACCCAGACAATTGCTGCTTTATGAGGACACATCAGGGCTGCCCCAATACCCACAGTTGCGGTCTTGCGCAATTAAGCACATGTTCACACACCACCAGGTAGCAGGCAAATGTCCACACTTGAAAAATGCCAACACACAGTACAGTTAACCCACACCTGATCTTAATACCACTGCGAAGGGGGATTCAGAGCTAAGTGTATCCCACAATTTGTTATGGTCTATTATGCAACACTGGTACAGTTGTTGGTGGTAAGCTTAGTGGTTTAAGCTGGCTTTAGGACCAACAATAATGAAGATGTTGAAGTTCATGATGTGGTATTCAGCCTGATTATTACTCACATCCAAACACTAAGCAGTCATGGCAGTTGGTTATCTCTTAATATAAAGAATATGTGCTCCTCTTATTATGTGACATTGTAAAAATAAATATACTTTATCTGTTCAAGGATTTTGAGAAATGCGTTTCTTATTTACCATACAATTTTTTTTCATACAGAAAACATTAATAATAATATCATGCAATATGTAATTTATGTGCAGTAGATCTATGCTTCTAGATAATTGTGTTATTACTCTTTCAGCCACACAGTGTAATGTACAGGTGTTTTCGCTGTCATTTGAATGTAATTATAACATGGTTGATGCTACTTAATTGCTTAATTAACTGCTTGCTTGCTTAATTTATGTTGAAATGAAATAAGCACCTGAATTCATTTGAGCCATGCGTTAAGGTAGCCTTAATCAAACCAGTGAGCTGTGATTAACCTCCACATGCTTACCGTCTCAACAGTAACTTAACTGCTGACAGTTGCTGGTCACACAAGAAGCCTCTTGACTTCTCACAAATACAAGTACGGGTATTTGGACAGACCCTTCCTTTGTTATTGAATTATTGCATTGAATTATTTTATTGTTTCCAAAATAACTTTTTGGTTCAAAGAGGATAGATACACAGGAAAGAAGAATCCCCCAGTGAGAAAGGCAGCGGTAAACCAGGAGCTAGCAGTATTACTAGCTTATAAAAACTGCTATCAATCCACACCACTGCTCAACCGGAGATGTTGTACAAAGCACTGGCTTCCAAGATGACATATAGCCAAATCTGAAATGGAAAACAGGATGTGCCATTTTTAGATCTGCTTTTATTTAGACTAAGATGCAAGACTGCAATAACCTCGAATTAAAAGAGTTGCATTTATAGTTTAAGATGATCATTGAGTGTAGCTGTACAGAAGAAAATTAACTACATGAAACTTTGTCCATTTTTAAAACTAACCTTTAGACTAAAGCATTGGACCATAATCATCATGCCACATGCCTCACACTCTTCATGCTAATGTTCCTCATACAGTTCAGAAGTAAAATGAGTACAGTTGCATTCAAGTAAGAGCTCCTCCCTCTGGACCTCATTCAGTTTCTAGCTTAAATAAAGCTGCAACTATTTGACACAAGGTGCTTATTCGGTAGAATTGCATTCAAGTGTGTTTCTCTTCCTGAACTTCATTTAAATACTTGACACCAATTGAATGAACTTCCTTATGCAGTTTTAACCCTCTGTGACACACTCGCAAATAAGCTATTAGAATAATTGCAACCAATTGAGATGTTTCCATTGTTATTCAACAACTGGAAGACCTCTGAGACCTCTGAGAAAAGAGTTAACCTCCTTGTTGGCTCCTAGAAAATGGAGGTTAATGATAATTGAATATTTGAACAGGAAGCTGAATAATAACAGCTATAGAACGCCAGAAATTGGAAAGTCCAGGGTGGACAAAGAATGAGAATTATATTCTTCTGATTGGTAATGACATGGAAAATAAAGACACAAACACACCTACATTAATCATGAACACACCTGCCCACTTCTCAAATATATTTTCACAGCATACTTTTCTTATTATACATAATTTTCTCTGTGTATTGTTCCCTACAGTCTCATATTGTCCTGCAGACTATTGTATGAGCAGAATGTATAACAAATCTCTGAGGGCTGGAACAATTTTGTACAGAACTTTGTTCTGAACCTTGAACAAAACTTTGTAAGTGTCTGCACTTTGAACAAAACCAACATATAAATTAGATATTGGAATAGAATAAAGACCTGGTACTTGTCTTGGGTCTTGATCACAGAATATTCATTCACATTTATAGCCAAAGGGTGGTACCACTTGTATCCAATGTCAGTGAAGCTGTTTTCACAATGATGTTTAGCAGGTAATGATTACCATGGTCACTGTATGGCCTTGGTTGTAGGTTTGGCTATCAGCAATAATTAATGATTATCAAAGATAATTATTAATGAATCAATAGAAATTATTAATACGATTTAATAATAACAGGGCACCACCCTGGGGTCAGCGAAAAAGAGCGCTAATTGATTGATTTAGTCTAATAAAATGTACTAAGCTATCAATTTGGAACTAATAATTAACTTAACTATAACAAAAAAATACCATATCAAGAGCTAGTTAAGTTTGAAGGTTGAAGGATTCAAGTTCTTTGCAGAGCAGAGGTTGGCAAAACTCATTCTTGTGCAACAAAAATAATCAGCATGTGTGTCCACAAACATTTATTAAAAGAAGAGTAAAACACAAAATCTGTAATCTTAGCTAAAATGTACTAAAAAAGTAAAGACACACAATATGGAATCTAACTAAGTGTACCTATAAAGAGATGTGGATGTGTGTTTGTGTTAGCATGTGAACTGCAAATAGGAGAAAATGAATAGAAAAATGACTGAAGTCACAGAGTGACTGAACACATGACATGCAGACAATATAGCAAACAAAGAAAACTACAGAGACAAAAGACCTGACCATGTGGTGTCTTGAAACCATGTGCTGCCAGAAGCAAAGTATGCAAAGCTGGGTTTTAAACCTCTTTTGGGGTTTGCTGGGTAGTCGGTGCTCCAGTCGTGCAGGTCAGAGCGCCCAGAATTAGCAGCTTGATGCTAACTTTCCTTTGTTGCTGAATCCTAAGCAGGCTCTCATGTCGCTGCTTGTTCAGGAGAGTTCTGTGTGTGTCTGCTTGGAGCAGACCACACTGGGTCAGAGAGCTACAGGCGGTACGAGTAGCTCCTGCAGGTAAGAGCATGGGCAGAGAGAGAGGGGGGGTTGCAGCTGTGCTGCAACAACTACTGCAGGCTGAGCTGTGAGGAGAAAAGAAAGAGAAGAGGGGAACCTCTAGTTTTATTAGTCTGGGACCATGGGTGGAGTTCACACTTGGGTGTGAACAACCAAGGATTCTGGGAAATTAAGTTTCTTAAGGACTCCCTTTGTTTCTTAGAGTGTTGAAACGTGGTCGGCCTGTGAGACCAAACAGTCACCATCTTAGTTTAGTGTGTTAGCATACAAACCTTTGCTAATTAGCACTAAACACAAAGTGCAGCTGAAGCTGATGGGACTGTCTTTAGTTCCTCAGGTATTTGACAAAAAAGTAAGTATTGGACAAACTGAAAACTGGCAGTAAGATGATCACCTTAATAATTTTAAACCAGGACCTTCGGTATTGTCACGCCCTCCACTTCTGCCTCCTCCTCCACCTAGCAGTGTCAGTGTCTCTGCAGGTATTTGGATTAAAGGGGACATCCCATGCCTTTTCTGGTTTTTTGTCATTTATATACTGTCATGTCAGATATCTAACTTCCAAAACTTGAGGTTAACGTATGTAGAAATGCTGCCTGCAAGACAAAAGCCACCTGCACTAAATGCTTTGTTGGCAACGTTTTTTTTTTTCGTCATCTCATTGCACATCCCCATAAACAGCTGTCCATTATGTAGCCTTGGTTGCTATGGTTGTTAAGATTTTTCAATGGGTTGTCCACTCTCATATTTTGGATTGGATTCTGGCTCTGACATGTACGGCTGTATTTTGCGAAGTTGACATTTCAAGTAGAGATTGAGGAAAAAGTAGTGAAATCCTACTACTGTTTACCCATTCTCCCGAGTGGATGGATTGGGCGTGACGCAGGTTCTAAAAGCTGGCCAATCAGAACAGAGCGGGCTCATCTGGAGGGGGGCCTTAAAGAGACAGGAGACAAAACAGCCTGTTTCAGACAGAGCCTGAACTGAGGGGCTGTGTAAATGGTCAGTATAAGATAAATAAGTATTGAATTGGACTGGGTATCAGGAGAAACCCAATGTTAAAGGACTTGAGTAGAGCCCAAAAGACCGTCAGGACATCTCTAGTCTGTACCAGTCCATCCATTATTTAGTGAGATATTTCAGTCTGGACCAAAGTGGTGGACTGACCAGCAGATATTGCCATCCCTACAGATAATTAAATGCAGTAATTACTTGCAAATTTGCCAGTGTTAGAGGCATAAGATTATACCTGAGAATTAAGGCTTAGTCAGGTTTGCAAGATAATTTATGTGTCACTGTTGCATAAAATATAAAACCACATTAGGACTTTTTTATGTGTGAAACTTATTGTACTTATTACAGTTATGTAAGGTTTTCCCACCATTTTTTCACAAAATAACCTAATTTTTAAGAAAATAACTTAACTTTAGGTCTTTACTTATAAGTACTTGTGTAAGGCAGAGAAATTACACTTGATTAATTCTTTACCCTTAAGAAAGAAGCTTGTTCTTAGTCAGCACAGATTGGACACTGAAGTTATGTAAGCTTAGATTTTATGCCATTAAATACTTTGCCTTGGAATCTGCCAGTTGTGTAACAATAAGGTAGCAGTGAGCAACCTTTGCTGACTTGTCCAGAAATGGGTTACATGACACACTGAAGCACTAAAAAAGGACAGATTTTTGAAAAAGCTAGTGTGGTAAATGAAAGAGCACTTTTAGTCCAATCAGAAATAGTCATTAATTGGCCAGTAAACTACAAAACTCAGTTACTTGAATTGCATGAATTGCATGAGTAAGCTCTTTAGACAATGTCTGTTATGCATGTGTGATAGCACTTTGGGTCCAGTGAAGCTATCCATCAACGACAGTGAGGGAAACATTTCAGATAAATACTATGAAACCATAAAAAGATTAATGAGATGTCAGAAAGGTCTAATGACATTTTATAGGTGCCATACAGGCCATTTAATCGCCATTTAATATTGTTATAAAAATCATCCTTTTCTAATGAGCACATTTGTACTGCGCAAACAAATGTGTATGGCAGTGACTCAGTTGTTTGTTTTCAGACAACAGTTTGGCTTCATTCATCTGCATTAACCCAGACTAACATAATTATGTAGACTGATGAAAGATCAGCCACAGTGTTTGTGTGTGTGTGTGTGTGCGTGTGTGTGTGTGTGAGAGAGAGAGTGGGCGGCCACGTGGGTGTATACATGCATGTAAGTGTGACCAGCTGTATCTAGCTATGATGGAGGGATATGTCTGAACCTTAATTGGAGAGGGAGGGAAACTTTTCAGTGCTTCATAAATTCCTGATGTCGCATGTGGATAAATCTGTTGCTTTAGTTATTAGTCATTAAGAAAACATTAATTTATTTTCAGATTTTTTTTCTTCCCCATTTTCAACCAGAATTGAGCACATGTATTTACCTGCATACTTGTAAAGATGGACTCTCCTCACCTGATATTACGTGTATATTTTCACAAGCTGTCCGTTCACTCGCCCAAATGTCAACCGTGTAACAATTTTCCCTCAGTACATCAAAGTCAGATGATAACAACCTTGGCTGCACCCTGTAGTCCTTGCGACCCAGTTTATACCAGCGTATTTGATGATTGCAAAGATGGCAGTGAAGATACACCCTCACACTTGAGCGACTGGTACATATTGAGCTGTAAAAAGGCCAGCAGGCTTGTCCTTGGATCAAGGCACTGGTCCATAGTATTTAATGGCACGTATACCCTTCCTGGCTTTACAGTGTGTTTGTGAGTGAGCAAGTGTGTGCATTTTAATGGTGCCTATAACCTGTGAGGAAAGGAGCGTAGAGGAGGTGAGTGGAGGAAGGTGAAGGATGCTGTTAATGCCAGAGGTTCAATGCAGACACACATTCAGCAGTGGACAAAAGGTTTCTTGTTCTAACAATGAGTCACATCAAAAGTTTTTATCAAAGATCAGACACAAGGGTAATTAGCACTGACATTACATTTAGCTCAAAAAGAGGTTGTCAGAAGTGCCAAGTTAAAGCCATTTCCTTTTCAAATTCACATGTTCAAACAGGAATGACTTAAAGGTTGCTTTCAGCCAAAAAGAGTTTTCTTCCATGAGACAACGTCCCTGTTTCTCTCGATAACCCTCCAGCACCTCTGCAAACAGTTTTCATTGGAACTACTTTCTACTAAAGAAATAGTCCCTCTGAAAACAGTTGACAGTGAGATCTGTCAAAGTAACAGGAACACTGAGGGTCTGAGGGTAGAGGATGTATTGTAGAGATTGTAAAGATCCCTGAGGCAAATTTGCGAGTTGTGATGTTGGACTACACAAAGAAAACATGACTTGACTGATTCTGCAGTGAGAAGCTGCTAAATGTCATATTTCAATGCTGTGATCAACACCAATAAAATTCCATTCACCTACATTGTACAGACCCTTTGCATCAGTAGCAGGTCTACACTGGTAAGTACTGCCTCCAGGAAATAGTGATAGCCTTGCACTTTAAAGTCAGACACTGACAAAAGCTCTTGCCCTCTCACACCTACTCTGCTTTTATGTTACCAAATTAATTGGCAGCCATATAAATGGAAGCATTACAACCTTAAATAGTGCTACAGACTCACTCAGTAGTGTGTGACAAAATTTATGTTTAAGCTGTGCAGGTGGTGACTGAGTGACACGTTTCCCCCTCAGGGCTTAGCGTAGCTGTAACTGCTCGCTGCTGAGATTGTTCAATACTACAATTCTGTATATTCCCCATCAACTGCTGCTGATACTGATAACACGTCTCAAACTTTGGAGAGACTCACTGCTGCAGTTTGGTTGATAGTTAGACTCCTTTTAATGTCTGTTAGTGTTAATAAATCATTTAACATGACGATTTAAATACATTGTCTCTAGTTCATTTCTTATTCCTGCTATTGTCATGATATAACATATATAGAATTTGAATAGATTTTTGTTTATTTACTTTACACACACAGTATCATCACTATTACCACTATGTTAACACTTCTTAATTTCACAAGAAGCCTAATATTTTAGGATGAGGCATAAATTGATTTACTACCACCTGATACCCGCATATCCTGTTAGTGTAGTACTTTAAATAGTCAATATATTTAAAGTTAGTGCAGAGCTTCAGACTGATTTGTGGTCTCTCGATTTTTGATTTTAACCCAACGAACCAACAGTGCTACAAAGAACTACAGTTGAAGCAAATTTTAATGGCTACACAATTGCAGACAAAGTCAAGGGAAAGACGCTACTGGACGTTAACAGATGCAGCTTTGTGCAGGCCCAAAGTGAGGCTAAGGAAGATTCCATGACCATGATATAACTGGAGAAATATTAAGGAAAGAAAATGAAGTTGCTAGTAAGTTCTAAGTGAGTCTGAGCAGTCACCCAAACACATCCAGAAAAACACACACAGGCATGGTGTACAGCTAGCTACATCTGTGGCTAGCTGAGTAGGGCAAAAAATTAGCTTCACATTCATTCTGAATTAGAAAGATTTCAGATAGCATCCAGTTTAAATGGTTCAACGTACAATTATCAATTTCTCTACATGCTTTTTCTCCAGTTAAAATTATGTTTTATTCAGGTCTTGTTGTAATTAATGATTAAATAATCTATTGCTGATGCACCTTGATTCCAAGTACAAATATCAAGAAATTTTGTTACAGTGGGGACAGAACTAATACCATATGAAGTGTCATCATAATGTCCACAGATATATACTGCATCTGTGACCACTTAGGTATACACATTTCATTATAAGGACGTCAGACTGCTGTGTTACAAATAGATTCACACGATTCCTGTGCTCTGCTGCCCTCAATTAACAATTCTCCTCTTGCTTGACTTGACACAGCCTATATCCTTTCCTTATATGCATTTTTATGTAAGTGATTTGGTTTTGAATTAGTGCTCATATTCTGACTATTAAAAACTTGGGAGTGTGCTGCAAAAACAGACTTTGACTATTAATTAGACTTAACCAATAGCCTGGTTTCAGATACATGTCTTCAT
Organism: Scomberomorus guttatus; assembly: GCA_038419695.1. Taxonomy (NCBI): domain Eukaryota; kingdom Metazoa; phylum Chordata; class Actinopteri; order Scombriformes; family Scombridae; genus Scomberomorus; species Scomberomorus guttatus. The sequence continues at coordinate 28,703,780 of CM076452.1, forward strand.
GCGTCATTCTCACAAAGCTGCATAATTCTTGACACGCAGAAAAAAACACGGCCAACTGAGCATCAGTCATGTTTTTAGCAACAGAAGGCATGTTCTTCTTTTTCATGTGTGTTAAGGCCTCAGTTTGCTTCAGACAAAGTGCTTCCAACCCACCAGCTATGCCTGACAATTTTTCTTACTTCCTGAAACAGACAATCCGACAATCACACTCACTTTATGCAGCGATTGGCCAGAGGTGTGAAAGCAGGCACAAATTTTGTTCTCTTTCAAGCTCTTTTATTCTTGACACATATACTTCTGTGACTTTTCATGTGTATAAATGAGTGCAGCATCACACCTTTGGAAAGACACTGTATGAAAGTGTGCACCATTATTCCCATTTGTGCAATTCATCACATCTCGAGTCTCTGTGATGGCAGATGGCATCCCACCATCAAGTGTAGCATTTCAGAAAAGCCATAAACACTTCATCCGTGTGTGGATGACACATGAAGTAATTTGTTTGAAATTTTGAAATGTAGGCATAGTAGAAATACTTTAAAATACAAAATACACAAACTTACCAACATTATGGCTGCAGCAGGGAGAAACTTGCTCTACACCTACAGTATGTTGTACATTACTCTTCTTGTGCCAACACCAATAAAACACTGATCATTCTCCAGAGAAAGCTGCACTTGCTTTGAATTTGCTGCTGAGGGTGTGAAGGTTACTGATGTTTAATTTGTGTTTTCTATGAAATGACCTTCATGCTTTCAAAAATTCCTTTATAGCTTGCTGCCACCTGGTATAACCAAAGTGCAAAGTGCCTGGAAGGATTTAGCTTAAAGCAGCTAAAACGGAAGCAGTGATGGACATTTTGATGATGGAGTGATGGAGTCATTTATAATAATGTTAATAGGATCATTCCAACTTTCATGAGGGCAGCATAAAACAAAGTGACTCTTGCTGTGGATCTTGGCATCCATCTCGCTTCTATCCCTCCTTTCTCATTTTTCTCTTTTCATTACCCACATTCCTCTTGTTCACCATCATCTTTCTCTTCCACTCTTTCTTTCATCACAGCCTGCACTGTACTGGTCAATACTCCGGCCTTTCTTGTCTCCTTCTCATCTCCTCTCTCATTTCTTTTCTCTCATCTTCCCTGTGTCGTCCCGTTTCATTCAGCTCAGACTGGACTGATACAGACAGGTTCCTGCCCTCGTGAGGCACACACTTTAGCTGGAGGTGGTCACTGTAGAAGCTGACTGGACTAGAGAGCGTTTCGCACAATTACATCACGTATTTCAAAAATTGGCTCTATTGACCTGCTGCAGTATGACTGACGGGATGTTCTGTGTGGAGGAATAAATGGATAACAAGAATGGACAATGAAAGTCTGCATTAATTATTTGCATGTTTGTGCAAATATTCTCTATATTCTTACATCCCATTGGAATCACACACATACACACACAGACATTCCTTTGACCTCCAACTGTGAAATATTTGTAAAGAAATCAACTTTTACAGTCCTTTAAAAGTATTTTTCTGCTGTCAGAGGAAACCTTGCGCCTCCAGAATGATATCTTCTTGAGCTTAATGTTTTTCTCAGAGATCATGAAAACCGCTAAATTTAATAATAATAGAGATATGACTTGTAATAATAATAGCAATAATATCAGTAGCAGAAATGGAAGCAGGACATCCACAGGACCACGCCACAGTCCCCACGGCCATGACCCACCATTCAGGCACTGGACCTTCCTGTGAGACGAGAAAGCACAAAAACTCTGGGGAAGAAGTCAAGTTAGTAACATGCATTAATGGTACATGAATGCATACAAATGGAGAGGAGGAGGAGAAGAGAGGAGCTCAGTGCATCATGGGAAGTCCCCCGGCAGTCTAGTCCTATAGCAGCATAACTAAGAGCCGGTTCAAGGCGAGCCTGGCCGGCCCTAACTATAAGCTTTGTCAAAAAGGAAAGTTTTAAGCCTACTCTTAAACGTAGAGAGGGTGTCTGCCCCCCGGACTGAATCTGGAAGATGGTTCCACAGGAGAGGAGCCTGATAGCTGAAGGCTCTGCCTCCCATTCTAGTTTTAGATAGTGTTCTAGTGGGATAATAGGGTACTATGAGCTCTTTAAGATATGATGGTGTCTGACCATGCCTGAGTTTGTCATGCACTGCTCTTATTTACCCTTTTTTGTCTTTGTGGAGCTTTGTGAACGTATATATAGATATGCCTTTAATATTTCATGATACATTACCGACTGCCTTTGCGAATATATAGCTAAAGTAGGTTTTTCTGTATGTTAGGGTTTTTCCTAGGATTAATTTATACCATTTAAAAATAAAGATAATACCGCACAGTGTGGTACAGTTCAGCCACAAAGTGCTTGTTACGACACCGGTCACGAATGAGATGAAAATGTGTTTTCAGTGTGCTCATGAAACTCAGAAAAGTCGACAACACAACTCCAAACTATACTGAAAATGTGTCTGCTGAGGAACTCACTGCTTGAAGACGCTCTGCTTCTGAAATGCTTCCAGTGGATATTGAAAAAGCAACAGAGCCGTGACAAGAGTGGAACGGAATGCAAACACATTATTTCTGTGAAGTTTTGTGCTGTAGGTTGTCCTCTTGTTGTTTCTCTTGTTATTTTGTCTCTTCAGCATCACTGCAGAGTTTTTTTTTTTCCTCTCAGAAAACCTGTCACGTCGTGTTCCAGAGGATGTTTCCTTCTACAGTTACAAAAGGATGGGAATCATATACACAATATTCCTTCAAATTTGAAACTTCAGACCTTTAAAATAATACAAATAGTAAATTCTAGTAATGCAGTGTCAGCAATTGATTCAATATAACATGGAGCTACTAGATAAACATCTTTTTCTGCAGGTTCAACTTGTGCAATTATACCAACAGAGGAATAAAAATTTGACCTGCAGTTTGTGGATATAAAAATCGCTGGGCAGAAGCATTCTGCAGCAAGAGCTCCCGGTAAGGAGGCTTGTTTTGGTCTTTGAAACTTTCTTTCCAAGTTGTGTAGCCTTGTTAAAATCTGCTAGTGGTCTGGTGAGCCTACAGCTTGTTACAAAGTACCAACAGGGATTTTCTTGTATATTTTTATCTTTGCAAGAGAGGTTATTTTCTTGGTCCCATCAGTCTGATAGTTGGGACAGTATCTCAAAGATGTGATTCTTGATTTCAGTGCAATTTGGTGGAAAGTTAGTCAATTGGCCAAGAAACAAGTCATTTTTGGTGCAGTTTTTCTTAAATATCTCTTCACTTTAACATTTTAGTCTAGTCATTGTAGTCCATTGATATCAATGGGGGGTCCAAAATATTGTGTAAACAGTTCAACAGCACCACAAACTACAGCATCCAAAATTACCTTAAAGGTGAAACAACACTTCTCTAATAACAGTTTAAACAAAATTGGAACATTCTAACTTTCATGAAGGTAGGATTTATCACAGGTATTAAACTGCATTACTTTTAGCTAGGTGGACTAATAAACTGGCAGCTTGAATGAACTTTAATGAAACCTTGTCTATCCAAAGATGGTCAATATACTATTACAACTCTGCAAACAAGAAGAATTAGAGAATGATTAAAATTTCAAACCATGGGTAGTGGTTCTAACCAAACGTTTAAATGCATTTGTCCCCAATGGACAAATGACATTATATCTTTCAAGCAAAAATCAATGAAAAGCAGATCTTTGACTATTTTAAAACTTTTTACAAACCTGATGATGACACATCCAATAAACACACTTGAGAGGACACAGGGATATAAAAAACAAGACTAAATGTCGACAGCCATTCCAGTGGCTCTGCTTAAGCCACTGCACTCTAGCCACTCTAGTCTTTAGCTAAATGCTAATATCAGCATGCTAACATGCTCACAATGACAATGCTAACATGCTGATGCTAAGCAGGTATAATGTTTACCATGTTCATCATCTTTGTTTCAAATTACAGCCGAGGCTGATGGGAATGTGATGGGAAAATTAGTTTTGCAGGTATTTGAACCAAAGACAAATTGAACGTTTGACCTGATGATGATTGCCAAAGTTATATCAATTCATCCTGAGGATAACAGGATTGTGTGAACCAAATTGCACGGCAATCCATCCAACAGTTGTTGAGACATTTCACTCAGACTCATAAATGTCAACTTCATGGTGGCTAGAGGAAAAGTCAGTCAGTAGAATACATTTCCTGGAAACCATGAAATTGTCTACAAAGTTTTGTGTTAATGCATTTAGTAGATGTTGAGATATTTCACAGGATAAGTGAAAACTTTGACCTGCTGTTGGCTCTAGATGAAAAGTCAGGGGATCAGCAAAGACATAGGATTCATGCTCTGGTCATCATGAATGTCTGTACAAAATTTCATGGCAATCCTACCAGTAGTTGTTAAGTTAATTTAGTCTGGACCAAAGTGGTCAACAGACCAACAGACTGACACTGGCATCCCTCGAGCCATGCTTCTTACAGGATGTGGCTAAAAAAAACAAATCTAGCAATTATTAAAGTGTTCCATTACAACATATACTGAATGAATATGTTTCAATAAATGAACAACAATAAGAAAACACACAAAAAAACACAAAACAAAACACAGATGGGTGATAATTACCATTTACTATTTACCCAGAAGTGTCAAGGTGTCAAGTGCTTCTTTAGTCCTTCTCTGTACTGTATATGCAAATTACAGTAGTTGTGGCATTTGAGTTTGTGTTGGACACAAGTTCTCCTTTGTGTTGATTTGACACATGAAAAATAAAAACACACTTTTTGTAACATTAAAACAACATAGATTCACAAAAAAAACAAAACAAAACAAAAACTCCAGGTCCACTTACTGGCCTTTTCTGGAGCTTTCAAACACATCTCCTGGATTCCTCAGTGGCTCAAGGATGGAGATGGAACTTTGGTCACATGATAAAAGATGGTTGTACATGGATCTTTATATCTTCATATTGTATGTGGAACGGATTACAGTTGACGTATCAATTACTGCTAATGATGCCTTCTGTCACATTTACTTTACACTCAGTTAAATGACTTCAGGGCCTGTTTACTTTACTACTGTTTATTTACTCTCCACTGCTTTGTGTGTTCATGTCCTGCAGGCTAACGTTTGGCGGGCAGCCTGATTCTCTGCCATTGCCAATTCGGTGTTCTTGTCCTGCGTGACTGAGACACATTGTGATGGGCTGTGACAGCTATGCTAACGTTTTCTCCTGCTCTTTGATTCTTTTCTGATTCTTTTTGCTCTGCTGGAAGGGATGAGTATCCATTTGTCAGTTTGTTCATGTCAGCATCTTTTTGCCAAAATGTGACTGTATGTAGAGAGACAGCAGCAGAACAGTAGTACCAGACATATAACAATTTTCTTGATTGCTCTGACGGAGAGAAAAATACCTGCAAATAGATATTTGACAATGTGCTGACTTTCAGTGTGTGGCTGTGTGATCCTCCGTATGAGTCATACTGCTGACTGACCTGGTTACGTGTGTGTTCTGGACCTCACCTGATCGCAGTCATGTGAGGTGAAGCACGTTTGTCCTCCATCTCGGCAGCGGCTCAGTTTAATCACACCACACACACACATGCACAGTGTCAGGACCAAAAGCCCTCATATTACTGTAACTCACTGAACAAGAGAGTGAGGAAAAGATACTGGATTTAAAAAGCTGTAGAAGCCATTGTGATGACATGACTTTCACAGGTAGGTCCTGTGACTTGCTCCTCTCATTACCCTGTAAAAGTTATTTTTCCTATCAGTCTACCGTTTTTCGGTGAACTTGCAGTAAGTCCCGTCCTTGGCGTCCTTGTATTTTAAAGTAGATCTCTGAGTTTTTGGGAAGAGCTGCTTGTCCTTCTACAATAAAATTTCAATCAATCAATCATTCAATCAAGTATTTGTCACATGTAATCATTCAGGCACAATCAAAGTGAAATGCAATCCTGTGGGGGGGTGGCAGTCTTAGGCAGTGACCTCATTTAGGATCCTAGTGGCCAAACATAAAAGGAAAAACAAATCTTCTGCCCCAGAATATTATAAAACTAAACCGTATTCAATATTAAATGAATAAAAAGAGAAATAAAAATTTCAACACCACATTTGTTATGAGTGTTATTTCATAATTTATTTTCATAATAACAATTTTATTGTAATTTATGATCATTTCTATGTAATTGCTGACATTTAAAAAAAAAAAAAATTTCAAAAGTGCAAAGGATTACTTTGACGTTGTTGCTCCAGCTAACAGGAGCTACATGTGGTAACAGTTGTTGAGCTTACTTCCTCAGGAGGCAGGGGACAGATGATGAAATAAAAGGTGGCATAAAATAAAACTATGAAATTATAATGAAAATGTTATTGGCTGTAAATACCATTATGAAATAAACTTGAAATGAAACAGACTTTTGCAAAGGGGCATTTTGAAATAAAACATTTCTATTATAAAATAAAACATTCTATAAAACTCTATATAAACTTAATAGCCATGACAAGCTAACAACAAGTCACCAGGTAGACAACTGGCAGTTGATTTGAATTGCGGAGATATGTGAAATCGGCAAACTTGTTTATTTCTGTTGTCATTTTCAGCTGTAACTGTAACGTTTAAAGACATATAGTTAAACACAGTGGTCTGACCTATCTGACGTTTCTGCTTTGCTTATTTTATGAACTGTAATGTTTTGCTAGCATATTTGATAAACCAAATCTACTCAACAGCAACACCTCACTGCCAGTTGTCATAGTGGGAACCTGCCTCATCACTGATTACTCATTTATACTTACTTATTGGTACTTTTAATTACTTTTACTACTTACTCTTTATAATTACTTATACATATTTACATACCTTTCTTTGTTTGCCATTAAATTGTGTGCACATGACGCAGGGGTTTCTATCAGGAAGGTATTGTAGACAAACTTTGTAATTGTTTCTATTAATATGCTGCAGTAAGACTTTCACAAAAAAGAATGTTCGTCATGTTCACTGTGATTGATTTTACAACTCAAACAAATTTCAAGTCGGCTAATTGATTGACAGTAGGGATGTCCTTTTTCTTTTTTGATTACATTTTAAAGTTGGAAATGGAAAACATGGAATTCAGTTGAATTACTTCAAACACAACTCATGTAGCCTAACGTCAGAAAAAAGCCTTAGGGTTTGTATCAGCTATGATGCTGAAACCAAAAATGCTTCCAAAAGATTCATTTTCAGATAGTTTGGAGTCATGATTATTTGCTCAACAACAACAGGGAATGCAACAGAGTGTTTTTAAGAATGCACCCTGATGGAGTAACAGCTTGTTGCATATTTACACTGAATTTTTCATTTGAACAAATCATTACTAATCAAATATTTAACTTTTCCCACATTTGAAAAATATATTCAATTTTGAATAAAAAAGTCATATCAATGGAAAGCAAGGAACATGATGAAATATACATCTAAGAATAAAAATATATATATATAATAATAGCATACATTTGTAGTTAGAGAACTAAATTTTCACTTTTTCCTTCTGGCAGACTGGTTGACTCTTAAGGGACTCATACACAAAATACATTGAATAGATGTAATAGAGTATTTTGACAGTGTACAAAAATAAACTCTAAAGTATGAAAATTAGGCAGCATTCCTCATAAAAATTAATGGAAATATCTAAACATGACTATATCATATGATATACTGTATGTATATCTGCATTTTTTCAGATAAACATGAGAATTGGCTTTTCTGTAGCTTCCTTTCAGTGACTTCAGGGGCAGAGAAATACATCAAATGTGGCTGAGAAACATAATACAGTTATGTAGTTGTGTACCATTCAAGTCATAAGCATCGAGTCTTTTGTTTGTCTTTTGTTGGTTGTCATCTGTTTTGTCCAAAAAGCCCTGAACAGCAGCTCTCATTGCTTACTATTCATCTCCATTCTCCACAGTGAAATGCTTTGTGGGTGGGAGGCAATCCCTTTACATTTTTATGGCTTTTTTCTAAATGATAAATCAATTTCCCAGACCCAGAAAACTGTGTAAAAATCATAAATTAGGTTTCTTTATCATTCTGAGAGGCTGATAATAAAAAAAAAAAAAAGTTAAGCACCACAGGAGTGAAGGCCATTACCATGCATAATCGGACTGAACGGGTTCCATCAGACTGCTTATCTGCTGTTAATTACCACTGTAATGGAGTAGAGGAAAGGAGTCAGTCTGTTTCTTCCCTCTGCGTGTCCTCTGCTCTGTGTCGGGCGTTGGGATGTCGAGAGATGCTAATACGTACCAATTTATTTGAGATCTATTCTGTCCTCTCTCGGTCACACGCAGATATACATCAGTTTGTTGCCCTATTCAAATCTGTCAGATAGTGATTGCAGCTCTCCGTCTGCTCTGTGCATTATAATTAGAAGCTTAGTCACTTCCCGGAGCTGCACCGCAAAAGCCTGAGATTTGACAAAACACCATTAGGTCGACATCCAAAATCTACACACATGAAATGTAACAATTCAGCTGTGCTTCAGATTAAGTTCAGTCCTGACTGAAGCCCAAATTCTGCTGGAGTTGTTCTTTGTGCTAAATATAACCACAGCTCACTGTCACTTTGCATCATGTGTAACGTCTTATTGACAAGCCAGTACTGTTAACTGAGGCCACTGCACAGCTCCTCCAGTCTATGAGCTCTCCATTTTACTCTTGTCCTTCTCCCCCTCTTGTTGTCCACTCAAACAGCTACAGACTAGATACGATTTAACTTGATTACATTTACGCCTGGTATTAATGTGTTTCCAGTGTCCACATTGAGATCCAATCACTCTGTACAGCTCAAACAACCAAATGTCACATCCTCCTCTTGTTTACGTGGGTCCAAAAAAACAACAACAAAAAAAACTGTATGCCAGTTTCATGTGTATAATTTTTCGTTGACATTGCAGCCAGGGCCGGTTGTAGCTGTTCTCCACTGTTTGCTTAGCCATTGCTTCATAAATGGGTTGGTTGAATTTGTTGAAGTTTCGCTTTTATACTTTCGTTGGACCAAACTGAAAGCAGACACTTGGTCTCGTCTTGACTTCATCCACAAGTGTCTTGAATATCCATAGCTTTCTGGCTAGTAGCTTAGCTTGTTAACTGGCTAATGGCTGCTGCCTCGCTGGTTTGGAAAAGTTGTGCGTGATTATGTTTTTCCACCCACGTAGTTGTTGAATGCGGATTGACAACACAATTGCATTTACACTTGTGTTCAATGTGGTCCCTGACCACCTCCAGATGTGGTTTGACCGATCGGATCACAATCTGTCCTCAGTGTGTCTTGGCTGCATTTACATCTGTACTTTCATGTGGTCAAGCACTATCCGAATGCAATCTGATAACCCAAAACGCATTTAATGCAAGGTATGAAGGGGGCCTAAGAAAGCACTGAAGCCTTAACATTTTATGGATTTCTTTGCTGGAAAAAAATCTGGGCAAAAAGTGACACATTAAAAAAAAAAAGACATCAGAAAGCACGTGAAAAAAGTGTTTATAGTTGGCTGAGGTGGAAAAGTCTGAGTATTGATAAAAGCAAAGGAAGCGCTATGAAAACAGACTTAGACAGCAAATAAATAATTTCTGACATGAAGCATGTTAAAAATCTTAAACTCAAACTTCCACTGAAGAGCTGCAAACATCAGACCTGTGTGGAGCAATGAGGAGACTGTAACGTTCCTCAAATTAATACATGAAACAAGCAGAAATGTCATATTTCCATCACTTTTTCCACATGGTTTTCCATTGGTTGAGCTTTGACTGTCACTCTTCATTACATCTTCTTCTTCTTTTGCAATCTTTTAATAGGACTGTACTGAAGAATTAGCATCACCAACTGTTTATCTTGATGCGCCACACTCCTAAGGTAGAAATGTGCTTTAATTGCATTTTCTTTTGCAGAGTAGAATATGCATTACATTTGGATGGAAATATGACTTATGTTTGATAATAGTGCAGCAGTGAGCTCAGCTTCAAAGATGTGGCTCTGTGAGGCTGTACTGTACTGCTACATACTAACATACATTTTGACATTTACATGAGAGTTGATATAGTCTATGGACATTTATTAAAGGAAAATATGTTCAATATCTTGGATCTTGATAGAAGAGATATGCAATGAAAACTCACTGAAAGGCCATGTGCTGGTTTGAATCTTTGTAGTGCTGTATTAAGTATTGTTCGACAGCTACATCTGTTATCTGCAGCTAAAACTACAAGAACTACAAAACAGATCAACTAAGTATAACCAGCTATACCACCTATCTGAATATAAATACCTGCCACAACATGGACAGAAGGTCCAGCTCCAGAAACTTGAAAAGTTTTTCTCATTTGTCCAAGAGACTTGTATTTTATCTGAAGTTTTAACAAATTCAATTAAGACGTCGCTTTCAGAAGTCAATTTAATTTCTCATATCCACTAAGACATATTGAAAAATACAGCACCTCTGATATAAAAATCATTAAAATACAAAGGGATGATTTAATGCAGCAGGGTTTCTTGAAAAAGTGATATTTGCTTTGTAACATAACTAATCAAGCATGTGTGGAGGACAGTGACCCAGCCTTTACCCTAAGCTTTGCCTAAATAATCTCACCCAAACTCAATTAAAACTTAAAGAAAAAAATAAAAATAAAAATAGACATAGCAGCATGCCTGTGGTAATTAAGTATACATGTTAAAGTAGGACCAACACTAATCTGTGATATGGAAAGTTTAGTTTAGTTTTTTGGTAGCATGTTAACATTTGCTAATTTGCACTAAACAAGTACAGCTGAGGCTGATGGGAATGTGATTAGTTGAGTAGGTAGTTTGTCAAAAACCAAACAGAAATTTTGACCTGATTATGGCAAGAAAGAAAAAGTCAGGGGATCACCAAAGTTACAACAATTCATCCTACATGTCAGACGTCTTGGCAGTTCATTCCATAGTTGGTGAGCCAAAAAAAACATGCAGGATCTTTAGTGATCACATTGTCAAAGCTTTCACTCTCTTTCTTCTATGTGTATCTGTTTTGACTTTGAATTGGCCAAAAATAGTTCCCTTTCTCCAACATAAGCCCAATTAGCTGGGTGTAATTGGTTGTAACAGTGAACTCTCAGGGCAGGAGCCTGTGACTCTGCCTCTCTACTTTCTTCCTTTCTTTTATTTTGCCTTTCCTTTGGTCTTAGCTCTCACGAGTAATACTGCTGCAACCTTTGTTTGACACCACCTTTTTTTTTTTTAACCTCCCTCTCTGTCTCTGTCTCCGTCCTTCCTTTCTGATGTACAAGGACAGGATTGGTTAGAGTGAGGGAACAGATTTCAGAGTGATGCAGATGAATAAAGACATCAAAGGCAGGCACATGAATATATAAAAATAAGCTGAATAAGGATGAAATCCTGTGAGAATTGGAGGGGGGGTGACAGAGAAGGAAACAAGAAGTTATTAGATACATTATATATACTATTATATCAATTGGTTTTCTTATTTCACAAAACCTGACTTCATCCAAACACTGTTAATTACCTAACTATAATCATAGCTGCTGTAGTAGTCTGAAAACACTGACGCATGATTGAAGTCAACAGGCAGGGGAAGCATCAGTCTTTTTTTTGTTGCTGCAGAATAACATGAGTGAAAGTGGAAGATCAGCAAAGGCACTACAATGTGAGTCTTTCAGGTAAAATCGTGATGAGTACTGTAGGGTTTTTGATGGAATTACCCTTACAAAGCATCGTGACCTGCGGCACTGAGCTTTATAGGGTGGCAAGATAAGGAGCAGTATCAGTCTAAATGGATTTCCAAAGCTCAGACGTTCTATTCACTCAAAAATGCGTTTTTCTTCTTGTTCCTTCAGTTCGATGTTGTTCTCTTCTCTGTGCAGAGTTTGTTTTCACATTCATCTGCTGAAGGAGACAAGTTTCCCTGTGCTCATTGAAAATCCTATTCTAAGATGTGGGTCTATGAGCATGATTTATGACATCACAACTAGTTTGGAGCCAATCGTGGTTCAGGATTTTCAATCAGGGAGAAGGAGGAGATGGAATTTTTAGGTTTTTAATGAGATAAGTGGACTTTTCTTGAGGAGAAAATTGTTATTATAAAATGATTAACTCTTATATATTAGACACATATTATTATTCCAAGCAGAGTATTTTCTTATATATCTTACAACGTGTCTGGAGGGGGGTCTTTAAAATTCCAGCTATAGTCTAAAGGGATTAGTAATAGTATTGATCATGTTTGAGATGAAAAAGATCTAACAGCAGGAACCACTAGCACTAGCCTGATAATAAGACTGAAGGCTGGAACAGGCAAGCATGCACAGGGGTCAAATGAGACAGGAATTATATCAAACAACCAGCTTGCTTGACAGTCAGGTCCATACGACACAACAGTCGGTCATGACACCCTTCTCTTCTTAGACCTGCAGAGACTTTTATGTGCATCTGCGGAAAACCATAGTTCAAGCCTGAATTGTCATTTCCTATCGCTTAAAAATTCAGTTTGACATGATGTTAATATTTAGTATTTTATGTTCATGAGGTGTTGTTATCTTGTCCTAACCATTCAGCTCTCTCTCATTCATTTTCAGTCAACATGGAAGCAACTCGCAAGCAGCTCATGTTTTTATGTTACAAAAACAAAAATAGTGATTTATGAGTTATTATTTTTGTAACTACACTTACAACCTATATAGCTGCGTCAGTCTCAACCACAATTGTTGCCCTTTTCATGGAGATTTTTCTGTTTTCTGTTTTTCATGGATGTAGCAAGGTAGCCTGCTAGCTAGCTATGTAGGAAAATGTCGTCCCCATTTTTAACCCTGCCTGCAAAGCTCTGATGAGTCAACTGTTTCTACAATCGCCATAAAATTGGGCAGCAATTCAGAGCTCAGGAACCAGGCTACACTACCAAATAATAATAAGTAGGAACTGTTTTGGTGTGGTGACCTTCCTCCGTTCGACCGTGTGCAATCATCACAATATTTCTTTCATGGTGGAGTAATATAACTTTTGTTATACATAATCTGTGTCATAGTTTGTGCTCATGTGAAAATGATTTGTGAGACTCTTGGTTACAATGCTCATAATAGCTCTTCAGAATGTCTCTGATGCCTGTTACACAGGATAGCATATTAACATATCTGATTTATTTACATAAACACTGGTAACTGGGGGAGGGTGGGGGTGGGGTTATGGACTAGACATCAACACCACTACACATTTAATACTCTTGTCACCTGCCACACCATCTCCCTCCATTATGTGCCCTATTTCTCTTTCTTCATTCTTGAATTGATATTTGACTGATTCATGTAATAATCTGAGAAGGAATGGCAAATTTTCTTCAGAGCTCCAATTTCAAAATTCTGTACAGATATTGTCACGAAAAACTGAAGTTCAAACCTTTCTCAAGTGAACATTTGTTAGCATATCTGAATTTAAACAAATATTGAATTCAACTAAATAATACACAGAAGACGATGCACCAAGAAGTAAATAAATTTAAAATTGAGGAATAATGTGTAGAAACACCTGCAAGTGTACAATGGAAAAGCAGATAAAACTAGTCAGCATTTAACCCTTTGTATCTCAAAGTAGCCTTGAAGTGAGAAACATCATTTTTTCCAAAAACACTAAAGACGGAGTGAACATTTCTCCTCTGTACCTGCACGCATTCCCACTGAGACACTTACATGCTCCCAAACATGTTTTATTCAGTGCACATGGAGAACCAGGATCAGTAAACGTGAAGAAACTGTGCGTAAGAGCACCACACAGCTCCATGAATCTGCAGCTCTGCCATTACCCTCTGTGGAATTACCATAGCCTCAGAGCTGAACGTCTCATTATGCCTGATGGTGATAAAATGTCTGCGGATTGCTGTAGAGGGAGCTGAGGGAAATGGAGAAGATGGCTATTCCACAGCTTTGAGATGTAGTTCAGAAACATTTGTTCTCCTGTTTACTTTTATATTTCTATGGGGTAAAAGGTGAAGGATGAGAAAATCCTCAGAAAAAAACTAGTGTCAGTATTTTGTAGGTAAGAAGGTAGATGCTATTCATAGGTAAGCACAAGCTCAGACAACACTTGGTTATGATACTTAATCTCCATGAAAGAAAGAAGAAGACATCAGATAATGTGAGTCAGATAAGCTTCTCTCTCCTTCTCTCTCTCTGTCTCTTTGGTCGCTAATTTCTTCTCTGATGGTTAAATGTCTCTCTGTGGCTGTTGTGTGAATTTATCAGCAAAGACATGATATAATGTGCTATTGGTAGTTTGCCTGTTGAAGAGTTACAGTGAGCTGTCTGGACTCACATGGAAAGAGTCTGATTCATTTGGAATTCATCCAGTTTTTAATTAAGTGGTTGTTCAGTCACCTGTTGATGTTGCATGAGTGTGCAGGAGGTCTGGCTGCTTGCTTGTGAGAATTTCTTTATTCTTGTTCATTTATAAGCTGAGCTGTATATTGAGTAATAAGCTTAAAGTAATGCGAATTAAGACTTTTTAAATACTAAAAGCAACTAGAATAACAACAGTGTGAACATGTCAGCTTTGTAGGCTATTTTTTGTATGTCCTGCATATAGATAAGAGTGTGTAAGTCATGTATTTGATACATGCATTAATACTTTTTGATGTGAACCTGCACTTTTAGATCTGTGAATGTTTTTAGTGTTCAGTATTTCTCCTGCTGATGTGCTGAATACAACATGTGATATGTTGTCTGTTTTTGATGAGAACATAAATCTGTTGTCACAATAGAACAATACTATAAATTTGAAGTTAACTTTGTTGAACTTTGTTGATAAAATGACACATCTGAACCACTGCAGGGCTAAAATGAGCGCTTCTTTGTTTAGAAACAATATGTATAAATGTCTTTAAAGCAGCAGCCTTTTCACCACTCAGGGGTTTTTGTTTTATTGGCATATAAAGTTGCCCCCCCTCTGATTTCAGCTGGTGTGGGACAATTAGTGTAAAATAACATGACGCCGTGGATTGGTTTTCCTCCTGTCCTCCCCAGTTTTTTGAGTCACCAGCCACCACTGATCGTATCACAGACCCGCGATGTCAACATTGGACTCCTGGGGCTTCAGCCGGGAATGTTTTTTGACTAGCCTTAAATGTTTCTGACAGAGGAAAAAATCTATAATTTAATTTCTGACCACCCCCAAACCTTACTGCTGCCTGTGTGTGGATGTATTAGAGACTGAGGGAGTGGGCGGGTGTCCTCTTGTATACCAGCTCCGTCCATCTGCAGCCCTCTTTCTCTCGGGTGGTGTGTGTGTGCTCGTGTTCTCAACCGCACTATGACATGGATGCACAGCATGCAATGCTGCTTCTGCTTCATGCTGTCTGTCGGCTGTCGGGTTCACACAGCAGTAACACTATAAAAAAAGGTAAAGTATAAACAAAAGTCCTGGTAGCAACTGTGCTTTCCCTAGATTTGAGAATCACTGTTTCATTGACTAATGTAGCTGCACAAAACCTAACTACATATCTGTGATATCTGCTGCTGGTGCATTCTGACATTTTTGCCAGTGTTGGGTCGTTGATTGTAAGCTGGTTGGTTATTAGCAATAATTAATAATTATCAGAGATGATTATTAATTAATAAAAATTAAATTATTAATATGAATTAATAATACGGGACACCACCTGGAAACCGGGACCAATAACCAAACAATAAGGTAGTCTCATAAACAAGGTTCACTTGGAATGCTAATATCTGAGGGATATCAGCATCCACAAGTGAACAATGAAGGTTTGAATTCAAGCTCTGACTCTCTTGATCAGCCACCTTTTACAATAATTGAGCAAAATAATTACAAAAGACTTCTCTTTAAAGATATAACAGTGTTTATTAAACAATAGCAAAATTAACAAGTTAGCAGATGCTTTGATCAATAAATCACTCCTAAAATCTAATCCTACCTAAGCAATAATACAGCTATATACAATGGAAACACATGCAAGCTGGAGCGAGCGTGTGTGTGTGTGTGAGTATGGGAGTGGCGACCGTGATCTCAGGGACAGCGGGCGTGATCTTGTGAGATGACGTCACATGAGAACCAAATAGCGGCTATGACCGCAGTGTCGGTTATAACAATAGCAAGATGGCGCCACCTGGGGGTCGGCGTCTCTCCGTTCACCTAATTCAATGTATCCAACACTTGTCTGATGGTAGATAACGAGGGCAGAACGGCTATCTGACCGTCAGATGTGTAAGAAGAGGTGTGTGTATGTGTGTGTGCGTGTGTGAGTGTAAATCAAACAAGAACTAGCAATAAAGCTTACAAGCTAAACACTAACAAACACACAATTAATTCTGTCTCTGTCCAGACATAGCCTCTTATGTGGTCGCTTCACAAAGCGATTCGGTGTGTGTTTCATCTGTCTTGGTCCGGTTCGGATACTGACGGGGTCATCCTCACGCTCTGTCGGCGGGGTTTTAATGGCAGCTGATCCTTGGCGGCGTGGCAAAGGAAACAGTGAGTCGACTCAATCGGTAGACAGCGGGGCGTAGAAATTATCTGCGTCTTCATGAAGAAATTCTTTTCTTCTGCAGGCAGTGAGAGCACTGGGCTGCAACAGCAGGGGTCTCTCTCTCGGGCCCGGTAATTGTGTTAGGTTGAACACAGGGAGAAGTTCAGCTCGTCTAGTGAGGGTTGAATCTTCAGTCGATGGGGAAAAAGTCCACGTGCACGGGGTTACCTCCTTTAGTAAACTGGCTCATGGAGAAAGCAAAGCTTCCTCCAGCGCTGTTACGGTGGAAAGGTGATGTTGAATTCGCGCAGCTGCTTCTTAAAGGGGTGGTGACGTCGTGGCTGTGTTGCCATGACTACCGGTAGTGTTGGTGTGTCTCTGCCAATCAGGGTTTGAGCTCCCTGCTGAGAGTTCTCACCTAGGTGCGAACTTGGCAAAGCATCATGGGAGGTGGAGTCTGTGAGCAGCATTTTGGTGCTGCTCTTTGTTTCAGGGGACAAAGGACAAAGGAAGCCTCATGGTCAGGCTTCAGAGGTTACATGTAGGCCTGTCTTTGTCTGAACATGACAACGCTAACATTACTGGTACATGTCAACGAGCTAATTAGCATAGGCTAACAGCGTTGCCTGGATATACCTGATGATTAGTCAGCTAGCTAATGTTAGCTGCTGCATTGTTTAGCTCCTGGTATGTAAATGGTAAATGGACTGTACTTGTATAGCGCCTTTCTAGTCATCCGACTACTCAAAGCGCTTTTAACACTACGAGTCAATTCACCCATTCACACACATTCATACACTGAATGGGTACAGGGGCTACCATACAAGGTCCCAACCTGCCCATCAGAGGAAATCTAACCATTCGCACACATTCATACACTGATGGCACAGCCATCAGGAGCAATTTGGGGTTCAGTATCTTGCCCAAGGATACTTTGACATGTGGACTGGAGGAGTCGGGAATCAAACCGCCAATCTTCCAATTAGTAGATGACTCGCTCTACCTCCTGAGCCACAGTGTTTAAATATGTAACATTATGCTACCTTTGTTTCATAGTTAGTCAATGGTCATCATGTGCAGGCCATTCAATTTCAATGTATTTTGCTTAACAGATATATGTAATTTTTTTGCCAATTATGGAGAGAGCAGACTGGCAAGAAGAAAAGAGAACACAGGTAACTATTCATAATACTTGAGTGTTACAATAACACATTTGAAATAAATGTGAATTTGAAAGTGCCTTTCACAAACTCAAGGACACTGTACAGTGTACAAAAAATAGGTTTGAGAATTCTCAGCTGCCCTGCAGATGTCCATTTTATTCAGAACAATTGTCCTAACATTACAATAAAAAATGTAATTTCAAATGAAATGTAATGTTTGCAGTAGTCATACAGTGCAGTAAAATTAAATGAAATTGAGGCAGTAATGTTCCAGGCTGAACAGCAGGGACCACACACTCTGCATACATCCTGACCTCAGTCCCAAAGAGTCTGGGCTTAGGGTGGGACTCAGTTAGGAGCAGGTTTGGTTATTAGCAATAAGTAATCATCAAAGATAATTATTAATTACTAAAAATCAATAAAATTATTAGTATGGATTAATAATAATGGGGCACCACCCTGAGGTCAGGGACCAATAATCAAACAGTGAATATCATCTCAAAGGGGGTATTCATCCAAGAATGTCAACATCTGAGAAATATTAAAATTTCCGGATGAACAGTGACTCTTAAATTAACAAACAGCTTTCATACAATTACACTAAGACAAGCAATCATTAACAACAGCGGTTATAAACAGCAAGACAAACATACACCGGCAGGGAGAAAAGAGGAGGAACAAGATTACGGACATGAACTACATGGGGTTAAACCACACAAGAGTTCCAGTCAAGATGGCGGAGGTGAACCACGTGAGAGTTTTAGTCAATGGGGTCGACCACGAGATTTGAACAGAGGCTGTGATTAAATGGCAACCGCCAGTTAAGATGTACCTCTGATCACTAAGATGGTGTTGGACAAAGCTAAGCGTCTGTGTTGCCCAGCAGCACGTGTTTGCCTACGAAACAGCGTGTGAATGAGCGTCAGTGCATGTGTGTGTACATGCAAGTGGGGTTAATAAAAGTTAGAGAGTGAAAGCACCAAAGAACAAAGATCTCAGCGATTGTGGGGAGAGGTGGCGCTCGCTTTATTTCCCACAGAGATGTGGCATGCGAACGTCCTTATTCACCAGCCACGATCTGATTACAACAAATAAAATGCAACCCACGGTCTCTCACATGGCGAACCAACACAAAGCTGTCCAAGCAGTTGAACAAGCACCAAAATTAGTTAAGCATGATAAACACAACCAAAACCAACAGCAGCAGCAATAATAGTCAAAAGCATTCACAGTAGCACAAACGGACGCACAGTCCATCGTATCACAACATTTAGCAATCAAGCTTAAAATAACACACTATCAACAACCTATTACTGCCCAAACGTAGCCTCTTACTTATTTAATTTAGGAGAGCGAGTAGGTGAGTGTGTAGTCTGTCAGTTAAGTCCAAACTTGGTCCTTCGGCTGGATGCTGACGGAAGCCGGTGTCCTTGCGTTGTTGGCGGGTTGCCTTGCCTTGGCGGCTGGTCTTCTTGGCGGGTGAGTGGAGAGAGCAGCGAGTCGACTCACTGAAGTCCTTTGCCTTTTTTTCTGCAGGAAGGATAAGATCACTGGGTTGCACAGCGTTTTTTCTTTGGACCCGGGGATTATGTTCGCGATGAACACAAAGAAATCTCAGGCTTGACCAGTGAGGAGAAATTGTAGGGCCTAACAAGAACAACGGTTGATACGTGTTTGCTTCCTTAAGTGGTGCAAGCCAAACAAAAAGCATGGAATTCTGCTCGGCTCTCAGCTTTATATCCTCGGTGACGTCACAGAACCCCTAGTGGGTTGCTGGTGGGTCTCATCCAATGGGGGGCAGGAGTTTGAGCAAGCCAGATGTCACACATAATTGCGAGTTTGCTAAGCCTGCTGGGAACTGGAGTCCATTTCGGACTCTCATTGTCTAAGTTGGCGCTCTTTTCACTGGACTTAGGCAGTGGTAGCCCCATGAAGGCCTGGTGTCAGGCTGCACACGGCCCTTTGTTCTGGCCATGTGCACAGCTCAACATTGTCAACTCCTAGAAATGTCCAATCCAAAATCTGTACACAAAGACCTCAAAGGACTCAAAACGTTTTATTTGTAACAAGGCACATCCACACTGGGCTCTGTGTAATACAGTCAACAGTTCAATTTTGGTTTCACTTCTTTTTTCTGAGTGTAGACTTCTTAACATTGGAGCGAGGCTCAAGATGAATGAGTCTTGTTCTTTATGTAGTATAGACATGAGGCTCTCTTCAAAGCTGTCATCTGAACTTGGACATGCCCTTTTTCGTTTTTCGTCTGTAGGGCCATGGGGTTGGGAAGGTGCCTTGAGAGGCTGGATAGCTGGAGACTGAGCTGCCTGCTGGGTTGCTGCTTGGGAGGAATGGGTGGTTGTAGAGCCTTCGGCTTGGTAGGGTGTCATGGAGGGCTGGGGGGCAACCTGTTGATCTAATGGAGGGGTTTGAAATGCCTGGAATGAGGATGCTGTAGAATATGAGGGCTATGCTGGGGTGTAGTACCATATAGTCTTCCTCGATGTTTCCACTGGTTTGCCTGTCTTTTAAATAGAGGTCAAGGAAGCTCAAAATGGAGACGTACTTCCATTTCTTTCTCTCTCCTCCTTCAGCACCACTCTTCTTTTCATTCTTTAACCTTCTTTCCTTCCTGTACCTGTCCCTCAAGTTTTTCCACCTTTTCTTACATTCTTCTGCAAAAATAAATCAGAATTTCTATGTAACATGAGGGGATTTACTGTTGCTAAGCTAATGTTTTCTGGTCACCGACTGTTTATATCACTGTGATTGTGATACTAAGCACAGTCCCTGTCACTGTGTCGGCCTGGCATAGCAACACACATAGCAACGTACATAAACAGCTAAGCTAATGTTAGCATTGCATTTGGCTAAGTTGGTAAACTATATGCCTATTCACAAACCTGGTAGCCCCATCTGACTGCTGACATTTCGTGCATTACTTTTTCATCCAAGATTGTGTTTTTTTGTGGTTTTAAAGTTGTGTTGTAGAGTTGAGAGAACTCTGAAACACATAGGCAACGTCACATGCAGCTGTTATCTCATTGGTTGCGCTTTGAAAGGTCAGTGGCAACCGAGGTCAAAGTTGAAATAATTAATAACTTTGAGCACAGAGCTCGGTGGAAATTTCTCTCACAGCTCTCCCCATAGGAAAACAATGGCACAGCCAGCACAGAGGAGTTTTACCGCTGATCATGTGTGGGCACCTTCAATCACAGCTGTCAGTCAACACCCACACGGCAGACTTCAAAAATTCATATATGTATTACATATTTTTGACTACATGTACATACAGTGACAGTACAGCACTGCTGTAATATCTGTAAGTGAAAGTTTTGTTTTAAATGAGCATGTGGCTCTTTACATATGTGCATAGCTGTATGCCAGCATGTGTGAATATAAAGTATGTGTGTGTACAAACTTCAGTATCTGGTAGCAACTTTATCAACACACACAGCTACACTGACAGAGAACAATAATTATGAGCATCTGTGGGCTGAAGCCTGCTGACACTCTCATCTCCATTAGCAACAGCAGGGGCTATTATGGCACACAGGCAAAACATCATGGCAGCTGTTGGGATACACACACTCTGAGCACTGACACAAGATACCATAATTAGCCAGCCGCCTTTGCTGCAGACATCTAACTTTGTAACACACCACAGCGCTACACCAAATCTGTAGTTATAAGATGAATGCTTTGCAGGATTCCTGCTTAATTAGATTGTGCACAGTGAGGGGATGGAGCAAAGGTCAGGAGCTGGGTTCAGACCAACATCATCATATTGGAGTCTCAGAGCTGCCAGAGCAGCTTCCCTCAGCTCCATATATGATTTAAAAGATCTTGTATGTACATGTTAAAGACTGATGCGTCTGTATGGCTTCATGTTAAAATATTTATAACACGTGTATCTGACATTTTCCATTTCTTACAGCAGACTAGATACAGTATTCCATGTCAGACAAATAACTGCAAAGGCAGACAATTCACTCTAACATGCTGTCAAGAGGTTAAGAATAAAAGCAAAGTAACTGCTCTGACCTCTGGCAGAGAACACAGACCACCTGAGGATACAACACAGTGTGCTAGTCATACAGGGTGTTACCTGGGGTGTTTCTTGCATTATAGGTCTGTAGGTCCGTGTACCGTTAGTCCAAAGTTTAACTTGTTTGATAACAGGATAAACAAATACACAATGCATTATGTTTTTCTGTCTTTCATGTGAATTAAAAAAACAGAAACCCACGTGCTTTTCCCATGTCATCAACTGGAACCAAACCAAAAACAGAAAACAACTTGTTTTTCACTTTTATTGTAATATCTATATGATCTGTCCCTACTGCATCTCAAAACATTCGCTATGTTTGCTATAGCATAGATAGACAGATGGATGGGTGGATGGATGGATGGATAGCATAGCTGTGGGAACATGATAGCCCCCCCAAAAAAAACTTTTTTTTTTTTTTTTGGTTAATTAAATACCTGCAGTGATCCCCTGCAGCAGAAACAGCGCGTCTGGAGATAATCAAAGAAGTTATGCTGCTGTGCCTGGTGCGTAAATGTGCGCAGCGTCTCTCTTAACGGGGAGACGCACTTATCGTTTCTGCTGCGGGGGGATCACTGCAGGTATCTAATAAACTCAAGCAAGATATCTTTGAACGTTACAGTCTTTTTAGTGCCAAATTCCCTCTTTCTGTTATGATCCTTCCACTGCAGCTCAACAGGGAAACATTGTTAATTAACATTAATTAACATTAGATCCTGACCGGTCCTGTCGGTGTGTCTGGAGATTTAAATAATCTATGAAGTTATGCAGCTTCCCTCTTTTTGTTTCCCTGGACAGTGTTTCCCTGTTGAGCTGCAGTGGAAGGATCATAACAAAAAGAGGGAATTTGACACTAAAAAGACTGTAATGTTCAAAGATATCTGCTTGAGTTTATTATATGCCTGCAGTGACCCCCTCCCCCCACACCCCCCGCAGCAGAAACGATAAGTGCGTCTCCCCATTAAGAGACATGTTGTGCGCATTTACACACGACTCACAGCAGCGTAACGTCATTGATTATTTAAATCTCCAGACACGCCATTACACATGCGGGGGATCGCTGTAGGTATTTAATTTAAAACTCAAAAACATTTTTCTTTTTTCTGGGGGGGTTTGGGGGTACTCAGCACCCCCACACCCCTAACTGAAATCCTGTTGCTGCGGCCATCTATCTATCTATCTATCTATCTATCTATCTATCTGTCTGTCTGTCTGTCTATCCATCTATACTAGGAAGAACAGCCAATGACAATGTTTTGAGATGCAGTATATGTACATTTGTTTGTCCTGTTATCAAACAAGTTGAACACAGTTTTGGATGGGGGGTACACGGATCCTGTAGGTTTGGTGCCACTGATGTGGGTGTGGTATGGATATTCCACAAACAGTGTTAAACAGTTTACACAGCATTACCAGCTGTGACAGCCACATGGCAAACAAATCTGTTCCCCCTCTGGTCAGGATGCACAGACTGAGTAGCTAAAATAAACTAAAACTGCAGGAGTTTTATCAGCTATTTCTGGATTTTTTTTTTATTCTGGCACTGTCACAGGAAGATGAACATCCCCCTTCTAAATCCCACCCACAAAGCTCTGATTGGTCGCTTGTTTTTCCAGTTCCAGGAAAACTACTACTTACTTTCAGAAGATAATCCACTCAGCTAAATACTGTTTTTCAGGGATGCCTGGGTACAAAAACACTTTAATGGAATAACATCATGTTTCGCTCTGATGAAAGTTCATGATATCAGTATTTCAAAGACGGCTCATTATTTTTTACTAGCCCCACCTGTTAACACTGCTGGTGTCAGCTATCATTTGCACTGCCAATAGGCATTTTGTTCACAGCAGATATTTTGACATGTCATAGCAGGGACAGCACAGGTGTAATTAATAACATTAATTAGTGATGCCTGCGTTCCATTGTGGTGTCATACCTCCAGGACCCTGCCTGGTATTGTGCATGCTGATTCACTGGCATGACATACTGGGCATTTAAATGGAATGTAGGCATTGCTAATGTTATTCGTTAGACATGTGGTTTCCCTTGACAGATTATGAAATAGCCACAATAATTAGAATATTATGGAATATTATAAGCAACTAAATATCTTCTTGGGAAATTTAACCACTGTTGACATTTAAATGCCACTGAATTTATAGCATTTATGTGGTTTAAATTCCCCTATTTGAAATTTAAAATCAGTTATAATCATGAAATCAAACCCTACTTTTTAATACTATTTATAGTTGGCTTTTTTTTGTTTTTTGACCTTCACACACAGGAAAAGATACAGCATGCAACGTTACTGTTTTAAATTTTATCTCATTAGTATTGGTCTCACTGTTTTTTTGTTTTTTGTTTTTCCACAGGTGTATCAGATCCATGTGAAGTTACTGCTAATGCTAAATGCTAACCCAACAAAAGCATGCAACTGGCTAAACAGTGGAGTGGCTTTTATTGCGAAGAAGTCACAGCAAACGCAATGTGTTTGTCACCACGGTTACCACTGACCTTGATCTTTTACCAAAAATGCGTCCGCAAAACAAGACAACCCTGTGTGCTGTGTTGTGTGCAGCATGACATCAGATCGCTGAAACAACCAGGATTTAAATCTTAAAAGTAAGTCTTCAGTTATAAAAATTAGTAAGTTATTATTAAAAGGTTTTAATCTTTCTGCAGCTGTAAGTATTAATAAGTTGCTAGTAATTTGGTCTGCAACCCTTATACAGAAGGTACGTGGTCAAATGGTCTATCTGGCAACCCAAAATGGTGTTCTTAAAAATGCTAACAAAGGATCTATAAAGCATTACTAAATTATTCATGAGCCATTAATAAAGCCATTAATTACAACATATAACTCCTTACAAAGAGTGCCTTATTAGAACAGAGCAGAGCCATAATTAATGTTATTAGTTATAATGGTGCTTTTCTTTTATGACAAGTCTAAACATCTGCTTTAATAGAGGTCAAGATAGTTTAACATCCATAGCTGTAGAACTAGTGGACCAAAGATGGAAGAGATGAAATAAAACAGAAAAACAATGGTAGCTTCCTGATCAGACAGCCAAATCAGACTTAAAAAACACACAGCAGGTGTTGTGCACACACGGCTGCTGTGTGGCGTGCTGAGTCCCCTGAAGGACTTGGACATGACGTGCCACCTGAAAACCTCGCTGCAGTCGAGGATGACAGAGCCAGAAGCATCAGAGGACTCAGGTGACACGTCCTATCTAAATGTCAGCCCGTACAAAGCGCTTTAATGGAAGAACTTTGTTTAGAAAAGCTGAACAGAGCAATCAGTGGAGCGCACATAACACGGATTACACACACAAACACAAACTCACACTCATGTATTAATGAGAAGATGACAGTGGAGTCACACAGGCCTTGTGTGCTGCACTGCATCTGTTCAGATTGAATTGCTGAGTGTATGGCAACACTGTACTATTACATAACAAGAAGTAAACTATTCATGATGAGCGTACTCCAGACACCAGACCTACATACTGAGACAATTTAAGTGTTACTTTTCCTCTTTGCTTTTTTAAATTTATTTCACATCAGTCTTTCATTCATCCCAACTCTTCACCTCACTTCATAGTTTCCTTTTGAATCATTCTTAAAGTTATGTAGTGAAGTTAAAGCGCTTACCAATAATTTCTATTAGATGGAATGTCCTTTGCTTTTTTCTCTTATTGCTTTTCTTTTAGGACAAACTGTAGCCTATGGACAAAAGAGCAAAGGTCAGGTTAAAAGAAAAAAAAAAAACATTATCGAGTTTCTGTGATTAGTTTTTCTAACTGGAATCAAAGTTGGCAGCCCCATTCAGGCACAGTGCCAGAAGAGTATTGGTTTGAGACACTTCATCAGCATTTAGGCTGCAGCCCCTGAACCAAGACTCTTGTCTGGACCAAAAATATTGGACCCAAAAAAGTAAAAAGCCAATTATTTTAGCTTTTATAGCATAAGCATTTTCTCAACAACAACAACGATGTAGCAGCAAGGTCAAACTACATAAACAGTTGTCCACATTTTTTATCCTGCTAGAGAATGGAGTGTAATGCTCAAAGTTAGGATTGTTTTCTCTGTGCGAGTTCAGGGTCAGCAGAGGCTCAAATGCTGGGATATAACCAGATTCCTCACTCCGCAGTTATGTTTGCAGTTAAAATTGTGACTGCCACAGTCCTTACTGCAAATGAAAATAGTTTGTGTTATTTTCAGAGCTCTGGAGCACTGATGTACTTACTTTTAAGTGCACACTCATGATGGCAACCCTGTGTATCCTGTGTTCCTTTAGACTGTTGTGTGTTTGTGTCCTGAGAAAGTAACGTGTGTACACAAGATGGAATAAAGCCCATGTGATGTGAATGAAGACAGCAGCAGCAGCCTCTGAACAACTGAAACCAACAATTGCAAGTTTTGAAGAGAAATTCGTAGAGTAGCTGGTATCTGCTGCTCCTATTTCTGCTGTGATCTCAGTAACAAAATACTAACCTAGAATGTCACCATGTTTAGTTATGTGTACATTTTGTAAAATTGGAAGATATTCTAGTGTCGGCAAGTACATTATAACCCTTATTTAGTGGAGACGCACATGAAGATCTCTCCAGAATGTGACTTTATATTACATGCACATCAAAATAGAGTCTGTACTGGGTCAGATGAAATTGTCCATCAGTGTAACCCACAATTCTAAAGTTTGTAAAGTGAAAAAATTTGGAGTGTAGCACTAAGAAAGATTCATCCTAGCCATCAAAGATCTCTAGATATTGTTGCTTTCTTAAAGGGGAATTCCACCTATAAAGCCTTTAAATTGTTTCCAGTGATGTCACTTGAGTCAGCATCAGTTGGGACTGAGGGTACCAGACCTCTGTAGCCTGCTCCTCATCTCTGCTGGAGGCTAGCAGCTCCAGGCTACATTAGCCAAATCTTCAACCGAACTGTCGACAGTCGAGATGCTTTGTGGGTAATGTAGGCGTCAGGTTTTAACAGGGAAGAAGAAGAAAAATCCAATCCTAAATTGGTGGAGAACGCTTTTAAGGGAAAACACCATTTCCTCTGGATAATCAAATCATTTTCTGATCTGTAAACATGATTATTATGGCCAGCTGTTTATGTAGTTATGTAAACAGCATGCCAGACTTGCTGTGCTTCTCACAGGACTCACCATAGTGGCATTATTTTGCATGTAAAAATATGCCAATAGGACTACAGTTAAACAAAACTCGGAATCTGTAACTGCATAACATCCATTACCTCAGACAGCTCATTTAGAAACTGTCCACTGCTTTATGGGGTGAGAGGAGCTGATGAGATGTATTGATCCTGATCCAGCCTCTTTTCTATACTACACCCCCATATACCAGAGCTGCACATATGTTGGTTTCAAGAGCTTGCCTTTGCATCCAGTTAAAGGAAATGCAGAGAAAAAAAGATACTGATTTGTTGATAACTTCTTACAACTGTGTACTGTTTTGTCTGTTTCAATATCAGCGTTAACACCTTTAAAAGAATTAACCTTAGCTTGATTAACATGAATAAAAACACTTTTCGTCAGTTATGTATAATTGTTTCGCATGGCTATTTTTGCTAAAGCCGTCTGATCTGCAGCCCTTAGTTAAAAAGCTAATTTCATTAGTTTTAATATATTCTGTCAACACTTAAGACAGTAAGAATTACTTCATTATATCTGTAGCTCCTTTTGTTTTTCTGACAAAACTTTAAAATAAAGCCATATACTCTCACACATATTCTTATACATCACTGAGTGGCTGTAACCCTTAAGCTGAAATTATACCTTCCGCAGTATAAAAGGGTTTGCATGACGTAGGCTCTGTGCGGACATCCCCGTACCTCAAATTTGTTGTGATTGTGCGGACTTGTCCACACCAGCCCACACAGTCACAACGCTGTCTTCCTGTAGACGCATATGTGGAACACGTCCAAGCAAATTCCAGAAAGTAGTATAAACAGACCTACTATGTGTCTGCGGTGTCCACAGCTGTCTGTGTACACGTCCACTTGGGACTGTATCTGTGGCTTTCATCTTGTACAAACTGCTTGGCTTCCAGCTGGGTTTTTCAAATAGTTACAGAACAGTAGATATTGTAACAATTAAAAAACTACAGATCTACTTGATTAATGGTCTATGTGCCTTCACTATGATAGATTTCTTCTTGGTGCAAAATGGCAGCTGGAGACAGAAACCCGCTTTGATTCTGGAGGACTAACACAAAAACCTGACATTTGGTGATAATTTTACAGACTGCTGAAAAAGAAAAAACAATTGAAATGAAACTTCCTTTGTAGCTGTGCAGGAAATACTTTAATATGGTTTCCAGTCAGATTTATTTTGCCAGAGATCCACATAGAGTTTGTTGTTTTTCAGTGTGTTGATGGGAAAGAAGCATGGATGAAGTTCCTGGTCAAGACACGTTGTACGTGTGTACGTAGACATTTTGGTTCATTTTGATTGGGAGTGCAGTGTTGTAGAATAAACCATCTCTATTTAAATGTGTGCTCTAGCCATTGCTATGTTTGACAGTAGGTTTGTCTTTGTGAACACAGACAGAGGTTAGTCTGCAGTGAGTGAATTGATATTCACCTCACAAGCTGAGGGTCAGCCTTATACTATTATCTGACACACAAACACACCCACACACACATACAAATACTCACAGAGATAAAAGAAGAAGCTGCCATTTCTTTCTTCTCTCTCTGACAACACCAGACAAAAACACAGAAGTGTCACTGAATGTGCACAACATTGATGCTTTTAAGGACCTCATCATCCTAACCCTGAAAAATAACCCAAACCTCATGCTAACCTTAAACTTACACTAATGAAGGAACAAATCAGTTAGGTGACACCACAGTGAAGACAAACAGGGACACCAGCTGTGTATCCAGTTAGGAAAGTTGTACCATATCAGTGTTTGTTGTCCAAAATGTTTCTTCTTCTAAATGCAGCCTTGACAAACCAAACACACTCTCAGTAAGCCTGTCTGTAACCTTACAAAGTCAACCCCCATACTGTATTTTGCTTTGTCCACTGCAGTCTGGCATGATGGCCTGTCATAGCCAGGATTTTAGTAATATTAAGGTATTGAGTCCTAAACCCCTTCATAATTTTGTAATTTTTATTTTAACAGTTCAATAATAATTTCTGCAGGTTTTATTTACAGTAAATTGAGCATTTCTCAGAAATGTCCCTAGAAATCAACAACTGCTTTTAAACTCAACTAGCTAAACTTTACTTAAAATAACTGTGTCAGAACTTTATCTCTATTTCCCCTAAAAATTACTGTCAGATTAAAGGAACCCTGTGGAGTTTTCAGCCATCTATCGAGCAAAGTTGTGATGACTGGCTCCCTATTTTAATTGTATCACGTGCCTGTGTGTGAGGATGCACAGGCATGGCCACAGAACTTGAATCACATGATACACATTCCTGCTGCTATTTCACTGATCAACAGTTGGCCTGCATGAAGGTGTAAATGCTGTTTTAAAGCCTTTTTCCACACAGTCAAGAATAACATTTGGTAGTAGGTTTGAAATACTGGAATCAAAAACTTACTCACAAAAAAATGACTCTCCACGAGTAAGAAATATTTTCTGGCTGCATTAGGATGAGCTCTGAAAAAGGGAGACATGCCTCTTGTAATGTATTCTTCACATGCAGACCTGTGAAGGAGGTGGCCCCTGAAGTGGGACACAGCTTTAGACCGGCTTCTGCAAGGCTGCTGTCTCCCATTTGTGTGTCTTTTGTGCGTGACAGTCTTGTGTTCATCAACCAAGACCGAAACCAACATGCACATAATACACAGATGTACATAAATGCTCCAAAGAACATACACACACACACACACACACACACACACACAGTAGACGTATCCCCACTGTGAGTCTCTGTAGGGAATACAGAATACAGACTAGTTGTTTCTCTCCACTCTTCTCTTAGCTCTCACTGTTTCGTCACGGTCCAAACGCTCTGAGCTCTGTGTGTGTGTCTGTGCAAATAAAGAACGTTTGTGGGAATCATCACTTATTTACATAAGGTTTGTGGGTTAGAACAAAACTTACAAATGGTCAGGACCACTCATAATGTACAAGCTCTTATGATTTGTTGTGGGCTCAAACAACAGAGCTGATGTTGCAATATTTATTAAATATTGTATTTAAGATTCAAATATTGTGTACTCTACATGATTCAAGTTGTATCTACACAGACAGCATAACATCTTGTTTCACTTGTGTGTAGCTGTGACCAGAAGTAGATTTTAGGTTTCAGCTCTATTCTCTTCTGTATTACACGCTAACAGTGATTGTCTAATGACTGGCTTGAGCACTGCCAAAAGTTTCCTACACAACATGGCTGAACGCGTCCTGTAAAGACACTGATGGAGGACTGAAGCTGCTCCTGCTGTTCTAACAGATTTTTCTACATTGTCTGCAAAAAATATGACTTCCAGCCCACTTCAGCTATTATTTTATTGAAATTGGCCAAGTAAAAAGATTATGGGCAGCATTTTAGGCAGCTTATGATGATTTGGGCCACTTTTTGTACCATTTGGACGGTTTCCACTGACAAAAAATGTATGATATATTCCATGCATTTTTGAATTGGCCCTCTTCTCCAATTAGTGGCATTGAAATTGAAGGGGCACTGAGTTCAATGGGCACGACATGCAGTAAATAAAAAGGCACATGAATCCAAATGATATTCAAGTTTATTACTACTAGGTTGATTTTTTTTTTTCAATTTATCATTTTTCAAATTATCATTTGGTCAGCTCTGTAATAAAATTGACTTTTATATACAGTATATTATAAATGCAGCACACACATATAAAGGGTATTTAATTAGCACTAAGCCAGTGTTGCCAGAACAGGCAGTGTTAAACCCATTTGGGTTCCTGTCTATTTGATTGGACGGATAAAAATTGTTTTGGGTGGGTTGTGATAATTTGGGTGACTTTTTAAACCATTTTCATGGTTTCCAAAGATGAAATGACTCAACAGCTTAACTTTGTAGTTCCTCTTTTGTTTTTCCTTAATGAACATATAAACAAAACATTAATAAATCTAATTTCCTCTGCTCAGGGTTTGTCCAATGGATAATTATATTTGTCCCATTTAAGATTGTTTTTTTGTGCGTAATCACTGCATAACCTTTAAGCGTCTGTCTCCATCATGTTTCATGGTTTGTAAATGTCTTTGCAAAGTAAAATGAAATGATATCCTACCTTCCCCAACCTACAAACATCAACATTAAACCCACGCTGCTCTCAAACTAAATTTCTCAGTTTAGAATCTTCTATCCTCCATCTAAATTAAATCTTGTCGTTAACATTAAACAGCATCAAATAAAATCAACACTGTGAATACACATCATGAAGGAAGTTAAAAAACATCAATATAATGTTATTCATGAATCACTAATCAGTGCTTTTTCATCAAATGTAAAACTACTGTATAGTGCAGTGCATTACCATCAAACATTTACATATATACTTTGCATAATTACAGGAAAACATTATACCTAAGTAACACATGATAGAGCTGGAGTGGCCACATTGGTAAAAAAAAAAAAAAAAAAAAAAGTGTTCCAACAGATGAGATTTTTTTTCACACAACCAGTTTCAGTGTGTAAAAAATGTTTGTTGCTATGCAGTGTAATCTTTTTTGATTAGCAAATCCTATAATTAAGGGTGTATGTCATGTTAATGGTCTTTGTAGATAAAATCAGGTTGAAATGCCGTAGCTCATTTCTAATCAATAGCACACAGCTTATCAGTGTTCACAGGAGGATGGAAACAACACCTGCTTTCACTGATAACACTGGTGAGTTTAAGTGATACAGATGGATTCTGTTTTTGGAGACTATACATTTGCATAGAAGCAAATGTTGTAACTTCAAATTTATTGCAGATGTTCCCTGCAGCTTTAATAGAATATTTTTTTTTTGTAAATGTGAAATATTTGTTGGCTGAAAGAGGAAATAAAGAAACTTCTTTCAAATGAAAGGTTGAATTTTAAGCAGTAGAACCTTGCTCTATTCAGTGCTCTCAGGTTTATTGCTACAGCTGTTTTTGGTCTGGTATGACCAGTAGCTAATGTTAGCAAACTTTAGATACACACTGCTGTATAACTGACATACACATGTGCTACATTTGAGCACATAGTAAAAAAAAAAGAAGTAAAGACACTGTACCTATTAGCCTGCTATCTTTGGGCTTAACTCAGGTTTGCTGGTATCATGAAGTTGGCTCACTTTTAACCAGGGTAGATCACCATGGTAACCTATGCTGCACGGCAACTTCAGTGGATCAGACCAAAATCTGTCAACTGACTACTGACCAATCAGATCCCTGGGAAAAACAGTACAGGATCCTGACAGGGACAAAAGTCCTGAGTTTACGATGAAGTGACAAGTAAGAAAGATCTGTATATTTTTTTATACGTCAGTAGAATCAGTTTGCTGTTCCACTCTGATTTTAAAACAGCTTCTAACAAACAGAGGGATAGTTTACTATACAAATACATAATGAATGATTATAGCTGCATTTTAATTGTGCAAAGTTTCTTTCATTCCTGAAGGCATTCCTGTCAGTGTTGATCCTTTTACTTTTATTCCATCACTGCAGCTCAGAATAACACAAGGCGACTGCGTGATGATAATTGCAAATAAAAGCCATACCTCCTGTTGTCTTTTATTAGAAAAATAATCAACACTCGGTTAATTAGCTTCCATGATTATAAAACAACATTGGACAGAAAGACCTCATCAGGCATTAACTGTTTTTCTACTCCTGGCAGCAGAAACAGTCTTAATTTGATCTTTCTTATGAGCATCATATCACATATTCATAACATTTTGTTCACCATCAGATGAAAAAAGCAAAAACATACTGACTGTATAGTAAAGACATAGAGTATATAATAATTCCTTACGCTTAATATTTGGGAATTACCTCTAGTGTTTCTACAGCTTCTCATACATTGTATGAATTTCATCTTGCTGAATATCAAGTTTTGCTGACATTGTAGCCACATTTTCTCACAGGTATCACTGTTCCATCTCAATTCATATGAAATACTTCACTCAATCTGATGATGCTGCTTGTGATACTGTGTGTCTTTCACATGAATGTGCTGGATCAGTAAACTCAGAGTTAATAACCAGCTTCGCAATACAAGTTATCCTGGATCACCAGTGTCAGTGAAACCAGACTAATGTTTAGTTGCTCTGTGGTATAGGACCCAACAATGACTGAGCCGGCTGACTTCCTGCTGGCTCCATGCACACAGAAATGGCCTGAAAATCATTTACTGATATGACTGTTTGACACTTGTATTTCTTACTGCACCTAGAGTGATAGATCTACTTCTGATAATACAGAATTTCAGGATGTTTGTGACATTGCATATGGGAAAAATGATTTTTGTGCCAGTGTACATCATGTGACCTGCAATACCAACTATGGCCACTACACCAAAATTAAGCCGAGCACCTTTACTGGAGGATTCTCCCACTTGCTCTCAGTCAAGTAGCTTAATGATTTAAGAGAACCTTGGGGAAATAACGGGAAATTCAGCGTACTATTATCCTGTAACGTCTGCTTCCACTTCCATCAGTGGAACAGCATGAAACCAAAGGCAGAATGTAAATTGCTCCGCCTGCATACTTGTGCAATCAAACAAAATGGGGACCCGCTTATAAAATAGCATTGCTCCATAGCACCACTAGTGATTGAAAACTCTACAGGGTACCTTTAAAAAAACATTCAACAATGGAGCTCTAATGAAAGTTTCCAGTTAACAGACAAAATGTATAGGTGTGATTACATTTGTCTCTACCAACCAAAGCTCCTTACAATTTAAGAAGATTTAAGAAGTTGTTTTGGCGTGCTGCTTTGTATGGTTTTGGGTAAATTACTGTACTGGAGATTCACTTGATTTTGTGACTGTTTTTAATAGGCCTTTGTTGACTATCATTTCTAAAATGTTTTCCTGACCAGTTTTCGCAGCATTTACTTTAAAAAAAAAAGACACATTTCACATTTCTCTGCCATTCATTTGCTTATAGATGTGATAAAGTACTATGTGTAGTTATGATTTTACAACATTCATTTCATTTAGGTTGATCATATGGACATTGGTCATCATAAGTGGGTGTGATGCTTTATGGGGGATGCAATGTTGTAGTATGCTTTGCCAATTTGTTGTCAAGCTGTTATAGTGTCAGTAATAAAATTGATCCTATAACTTTGCTGTGTAGCATTTTTTAAATGTGTTTCACTGTGCACTGTGTTATCTTTGTGCACTTTCTTTAGTTTGCTGTTTTTCGTTTGGATGCTTCATTCACTCTGATGTGGCTTAGGACCAGAGAGCTGATGTTAAGGGACAGCTGTATCAGATTAAGGTCCCGACCCTGAACCAGCATTAGTTGGCAATGACTATAATTACTCTGACTCTGACGACTCACCTGAGGGGATCACACACATACACACACGCACACACACACACACACACACAGCCAGACTGGTTTGACTCATCAGATCGAATAGAGCCAGGCTGGAGTACGGTGTATCAGTGGTGTGAGTGCTGGCTTCTGACACAGAGACAGATTTGTGCCTGTGTAGTGCTGTTTAAGCCAGGATGGAGCAGCCAACAGTGAGTGGCATTTGGAGAAAAAAGTCAGCTGTCACATGAACAGGTAGTTTTCAGCCCAAAAATGTACAAATCAAGGCCACATTTAGTAAAATTTCACATTACAACTATTAAAGTGGTGTTGAATTTATTAATAATGGTAAAGCAGTTGTCCACTTACAGTTATAATGACAAACTGCAAACTACCCTATACTGTTGACAGCTCTGCACTGTAACGTCACAGACTGACAGGATGAGCTGCTAAACATCCCCAAATCCCAGAGCTCCTCATTCAGAGCTTAAAGAGAAACTAAACCCAAAATGTTTTTTGTTTTTTTAGCAGCTAAACCTATACCTACCTATGACTGAGACAGATTCACTTAAAGTCCCCCTCTCATATGTTCAAATATATTCCTTCAGTTGGATGTTTGTGCTTCACTGTGCAGAATGATGTATGTGCAGAGTTTGTTTTCACATTCATCTGCTGAAAGTGGAAAGTTTCGTGCTCGTTAAAAATCTAATTTTAACAGACAGGCCTGTTTCATATTTTTAGATTCCTTAAAGTAGCCACTGTTTGCCTTAATGACAGCTTTGCACACTATTTGATATATTTTCAATCTAAAATATAAAAGAGATATTGGTTTGTTTAACACTTTTTTGTTGACTACATAACTGTTATTTTATAGTTTTATATAGTTTATATATATGTTTGTGTGTGTGTGTGTGTGTGTGTGTGTGTGTGTGTGTGTGTGTGTGTGTGTGTGTGTGTGTGGGTGTGTATACAGTACGTACAAATTCAGTGGAAGGTAAGGTCCTGGCAGAATATTAAAGATGTGGTTTGGGATTTTTTTTTCTCAAAGGAGAACACACACAGGGTAAGTCATTTACAGAGCAGATAGTGGTGTGTATGCTGTAGCAGCCAAAAAAACATGCAGTTTGATTTCAATTGGACTTCAGTTGTGTCAGTTGTGCATTTGTATTGATCAGATTCTATCACGAGTGCCCGTGGTTTCTTAAAACTGAATAAGAACTATATATCATGGCCTGTTTCTTATTAACTGCTTGTAAGAAAAGAGCTCTGGCAAGTATTAAAAATACAATATAACATTTCTTTCCCAGGCTGTTCAATATAAGCCAGTACTTACCTTATTATCTTGGCTCCATGATATTATATACCGTTGTTCCTCCCTAACATGGTGAAAGCTCATCTCTCAGATGTGGATAATGCTCCACCTTTCTGCTTCAGTTGCTTTGGTTCCATCATGGTGCACTATCATGTCTTTTGAACTCAAGCACTGACGGAGAATGAGAATACTCTGCTGTTCCTAAGATATATCAAGATTTTCTATGGTGAGGATAGTTATTTGTTTTTATTTTATTACCTACAGACATACAATATTCATGATTTATAGTTTAATTAAGAAAAGTGTAAAAATGCTTTCACACGATTCTCATTTTGAAATCTGTATGAATGCATATTTGATAAATGATAATGATCCTTGTTATCATTGTCTTAAATTAACATAAAAACCATCACAGTATAACATAGTCTGAAACCACAAGCTTTAGACTGACAGTGTTTGCAGGGACAGCTGCATATTTCCCTGTGTATAATATTACGGTTATGTAATAAAGCACATTCAACAGTGAAATGCCAAACTAACAATTTATATGTCCACAAAGACAGTTAATGAGCCATCTCCAGGTTTGAACTCTTGATTAAATGGCCAATTACAGTCTTAGTTATTTTTCTCTGGCCTTTCTCTGACTGTGCATTCAGAGGTATGAATATCAAGACAGACGGATAATGAGAAGCTACCACCTTCCTGTTTCAGGGTGGTAGCTTCAGGAACAACAGTATGTTGGAACAGGAACAACATACTGAAACAGAGCAGTTTTAGAACAATATTTTTTGCAGTGGTGAAAACTAACTCAGTACATTTACTTAAGTACTTTTACTTAAGTACAATTTTGAGGTACTTGTACTTTACTTGAGTATTTCCATTTGATGCTACTTTATACTTCCACTCCACTACATTTATTTGACAGCTTTAGTTCCTTTTCAGATAAAGATTTGCCACAATGGATAATATAATAAGCTTTTAAAATACAACACATTGTTAAAGATGAAACCAGTGGTTTCCAACCTTTTTGGCTTTAGATGTCTTACAAAAAGCAGTGTGTAGTCAGGTCACATTTCAGATGTCTATGAGTTGTTAACAGCTCCACCAAATAGTGATTTTTCCCTCTAAACTTCTCACATGGTTTCATTTCAATAAATGTTCAAATGATTTAATATTACACCAAAAATCAAAGATTAGAGAAAAAGTCCAAAAATGTACTGATGTCATTTATAATAATATATCAGTCAGAGGGACCAAACCACGACTTTTACTTTAATACTTTAAGTACATTTTGCTGCTGTTTTTATGTATTTTTATTTAAGTAGGATTTTTCATGCCAGACTTTTACTTGTAATGGAGTATTTTTACATTGCTGTATAAAGGATCTGAATACTTGTTCCACCACTGCTTTTTTGTCTTTTGTATTTTGATTTTTCTTTTACTCCAGTTCAACTTAGATTCTAAAATAAGTATCATACATACACACCACACTGTCCAAATTCTTCAACCTGCATCAATTCAATACAGAATAATTCAGAACAATGTTACAAAAATGTTGAACATAGTTTCCCTCAGGTTTTAGTTAACTGGCGGCAAGTGTGTTTCTATATTGTACAATTACTTTTATAGAATGTTAATAAGCTATATTTCCAGAAAAGGACATTTATATAACTGCTTTTAAATTGAATTCCAAGTAATCTGCTTAACTTGTGACATTGTGAAATCAGACATTGTGAAACAGCAGCACTTCAGCCTTCTTGTAAGGTTACAATTTCAGATAATAATAATAAAAGCATAATATTAAATTATTCCTGGTCCATTTTCAGGAGAAAAGTAATGAAGTTTAACATTTCATTTTCTGACACACCTGCTGCTATGCAAGTATGACTCATCACTTGGTTTTCCATGCCGTGAAAAACATGCATGTATTCAGTCTTACATACTATATGCATCCACAGTAAAAAAAGAAACAGGAAGCTGATCTTTGTGTATGATAAGCTGCCTGGCAGAAGAGCACATCCAAACCAACAAATCCTACGTCTGCTCCACTTCCTGTTGCATCTGTATAATTGAGGTGTGCTATATTTGTGTTAGTGTATGATCTTTTGTTATTTTTATATATTTCCTTTTATCAAACTAATGTGTTCTGCACATCTAACATGATGCTGTGTGTGTGTGTGTGTGTGTGTGTGTGTGTGTGTGTGTGTGTGTGTGTGTGAGTGAACGCAGTGATGGGGGTAGGGGAGAGTGTATGTAGGGGGGTGATGATTTGAATAACAGCAGTGTGTTCTCACTTGTTCAAATAAACATACACAACACAGTAATTATCCTCACTGTACTGTGCACACGTGTGAATTGTGTGAATGTGTTAATGGGTGTAGCACTGTATTTAATGGGCCATGTGTAACATCAATAAATCATTTTCATATTAAAGTAGGATTCTAGCCATTTTCAACCTGAACCTTAGGTTCTGTGTTTGTGTGACTGTAAGTGATCACTTACTCAGACTGTAGAGGCTTGATGTAGTTTGGGTTTTCCCAGAGCACTGCTGGCTCAGACACACATGCACGACCAACAGTCAAAGGCAAATGTAATTAAAACATGCCGCTTGTGCTTAGCTACATACTTTGTCAAGTCTTTCACTTAATGGTGGCCATATTTCTTACCCGATCAGGCAGGTTTACACTGTTAATGTTACTTGGTACCCTCAAGCTCTTAGTGAAAGTTCAAGATGACACATTGCAAAAAGTTCAGTTATGTCTAATTTTTAATCATAAAAATATTGTTTTAAACTAGTAACCAAAATTTGGTAAAATGGTGCAAGGACATCTGTTTTTGATACCAATCTGCAATTATTTTAAGACTTTATAGAATGAAGCAGAGGTTGAATTGTTTTGGAAGTTACAGGTTATTTACAGGTTGCAATGGAAAATATCTGTCTCAAGTACTTTTACTTGAGTATTCCATTATATGCTGCCTCCACAGCTCAACAGGGAAACACTGTCTGAGGAAACACAAAGAGGGAATTTGATGCTAAAAAGACTGTAAATGTGGCAGATATCCACTTGAAATGACTAACTCAGACTGCTGAAGCCTCATATAAGCTTCACATCAACTGTTAAATTCCTGCACAAAATGTCTGTGTGGACACACTGTGGATTTTGGCTCCCATCACTTCCACTGAAAGCACATTTGAAGGGGATCTCTTAATAGCCAGTATGAACAGGAGGAATGATTACAGCGAGGAAAACCTCTTTCACTGTTCATATGGACACCTGACTGCTGTTTTAAGACTTGAAAAATTGTGAACCTCTCCTTTAAGTAGCTTACAACTAGCTCAAGTACATAGTGTTGCATTGCAGAAGCAGTTTAATGTTTCTATAGTGAAAAATAGCAAGATCCCTGATGTTTAACTTTTCAATATGATGATGCAGATTATTAATTTATTAACATCATTTGCATTTTCCACAAATAATCACTAAACCAGCTGATTTTGCTTTGTTTTCAAAACAAATTAAAACTTTTCACCCAAAGACCATATTAGTATAGTATAGTAGTATAGTATAAGATGACCCTGATTATAAGACAACCCTGCCCCCACCACCTGCCTTTCCAACTCCTGTTATTGACATAAGACTTTTTGTAAACAAGTTTCCCTGAGAAACTATTAATCCAAGGAGAACAAAGTCCTGATCCTTGACTTTTCTCTTGCAAAAGTGAAATGATATTATGAAAGCAGAATATCAAATCTACATTTCTGCAGCTTGTCTATCAGTCACGCATTCACACTTTCTCCTCTCAGGCTCTTGGAAGTGGTCAAAACTTTTTTTTTTTCTCCTGCAATGATGCCATCAACTAGTTTAACTTGACGAACCGACTCCTCCTAATAAGGAAAGGCACATTCATTTACATTTTCCTTTGCCAATTTTCTGGGAATAAGGTTAAAATGTGAGCTACATTTGTTAATGGGGGATAGGCTGATGGAAGGCTGTAACTTTGACAACTATCACTGACAAGACTGACAGGCTGTTTTGATCACTATCCAGCAGGTTTAACATTTGCTCTAACAAAGTTTATTTCCTGATACTTGTGTGGGGAAGTTAGTCTGGTTCTGTCTGTAATTCAACACCTGTTTGTGTGCACACATGTTAAAGGTGTGTGCACACATGAATGAGTGTGTCTTATGCATATGCTCTTGTGTTGTGCGAAACATTTCCCTCAAAGTCACCTTTGTTAATGTGCATGATGCCAACATGTATAATTCCAGCTGACACACATATCAGTGTGTCACTTCTTTGGTGGCACAATTTGTACCTTGACTGTCAGCTTGCATGCAATCTAATCCTTTTGCCATGAAATGTGTCATTTTAATCTCTTTCTTTTCTCTGTTTCTTTCACACTCCTCTCTCTCCTTCTTACACTTACACACAAACATGCACACACCCTGAAGGGCACGAATCCCTCTGCAGTAATACAACTGCACTGAGTTATGTGAGGCAGGTGTGAATTATGACACCGTCAATTACGTATATGTAGTGGCAGAGCTTTGAGTGTGTGTGTGCACTGTGCACATATGCTACATAAATCAGGCTTTCTTGGGAAAACTGATTTCAATTTCAAATTGTTCCCTGGAACGCTGTTTAAAGGAAGGCAGCTTACCAGCTACATGGGAAAATATCTCACCAGATTTTAGATGAACACAACTCAGCTTCATTAAAACTACTTTGCTGGGGCTCAGTCTAGATGATTTGCATCATACAATCGCACTCACACGATCTCTGTCACTCTCATTAAGTGTCTTTGCAGTTTATCGTCTTTTCTCTCTGTTTTGCACAAACTTTAAAACATATGGACATTGTTTGAGTCTCTTTAGCCTTTATTTCTCCATGGAAAAGCTACAAAATAGCAACATACAGTGTCACATTTACCTTAAGATGTTGGGAGCTGCAGCTCCCCATTACTCCAATGGAATAACTGGAGTAATGAGCTGAGGGGCTTGCTCAAGGGCACCTTGATAGTAGATGCTGGGATTGTTCATTCTCCCTAAGGAATTTCAAAGCTAGATTCAGGGTTCAAACCTTTATGGCAACCTTCCCAGGAGCATATCTTATGTAACCCTAAAACTATATCTCCTGTCCCAGTGGACAACTGATGATAGGTGACAGCTGTCAACGTTTCCCACGTGGAGAAGGTCTCCCATGACCCGTCTACCAAGCCAAAGCATGGATAATGTCTATAAAAATGTATGTGATGTTAAACCTGCCAAAATCTGGAAGTTAAATGTCATTAAGTCACTATAGGAGCACATTATTTCACTATGCAAACCAGGAAGTGTGATGTCCAAGGGGATGGTAGATGGTTGGACGGACAAAGCACAAGATTTTGACTCCAGAAACAAGGGTTCTTATTCTGTATCATACATGTATCCCAGGTTTACAGATGTAACTCATTTTAATTGACATAATTACCACGGTAATGTGAAATAATTTATCCAGGACACACCAACAACCACCAGGTGGCGCATGTGAACAGTCCAGATGCAGTGTCTGCCTCTCTCTCTGTAGGGTAGTTAATACAAAATGGCGACCATGCTCTGAAAGCAGACACGACAGGGGAACAGAGAAACACCGTGAAACTGTTTGGTAATTAGTCACAGCATTCTGTTATATTTTCTGCCGGGCCTGTACAGTATACTTACACGTTACACAGTCTTAATTTCAAAATGTTACGATATTTAAACCAACCATCCATTAACACAGTTTAGACTGCTCGCCACTGCTTTAGCCCCGAATGTTTTGAGCATAGCCCTGCATATTTCTGCTCCTCAAAACTGGTATTTTAATGTAACAGGGCTCAACTTAATGTGGAGCATCAGAGGGAGGGGGGAAATATGGTGCTGCACATAGCAAAACGTATACAGGCCATGGATGTATTATAAGATCAGTAAAGTTATTTTTACAGTGAGAGGAGCAGCTTCTGCAGCTGTCTCCAGTGTTTATAACGACAAGTGCGTCTTTGAAATTGAGAGTGACGTGTGCAGCAGCGGCAACTTCATTAACACCGGATCTGTCAGGATCTATTGGTAATTAATGTTCTGTGTTCTGCTACACACCTACACAGGTCAGTTGTTACACGGAATTCCAGATTTATACAGTGGAATTGTTTGTAATAAAGCAGACTTATGGATGAATCCTGAGCTCTGTTTCACCACATTAAAAAAATCGGCGACATGTACATTAAAGCCTACGTTTTATGTTACATTCTCGAATATAACAAAACAGAATAAACAAACAATACATATCAAAATCTCCATATTAAAAACTGTGTATAAATGCAGGTAGTCACAGCTGATATGATAACTCGCAGTTGTGGGTTGCCATAGTAACACAACATGCTCTCCGGCTTGGGAGTTTTGCAGGAGCTCAGCAATCAGAAAAAAAGTGAGCGTCAGAGCAGTGATGGAGAGATTTGAGACGGTAAACAGCTCAAATAAATGCTGAAACATCTAAGCTCTCAACACAGAGACGAATGAATCTGAGCCGACCGACAAAACTACTCAGCTAATGGTTTGATGGACAGAACGCGTATCACCAGGGACAAATCCCACTGCAGTGCCAAGGAGTGCATGACAGGTCGCTGTCTTCTGACTCCCTTTAAGAAGCGATTAACCAGGTGGTGCGCAAAGACAGATCTCTCTCCATAGCCTTCATGCCAGGACGAAATGGCCGCAGCATATGTTTTAACCGTCGATAGAGCCACACTTCTATCTACTAAAAGGAGGAGGGAAAAAAAAAAACATGAGATATAGGGCGTGATGTGTGCCCCTCTCCACACACCAGCACTGAAAAGCGGACTATTTCATACGTAAGAGGCCGTAGTAGATGGAGAAAGTGCAGGATCTTGTAGTTTAATTGCAAAAGGCCATGTGCCAGTTCACAACCAGAGTACATCACGGAATATCACATTATAATAAGAAAATTTTCTTGTTATAAAGTGATAAGGTTGTATGTCGTAATAACGTGAAAATATCTTGTTATAACTTGAAAAACATCTTGATATAAGAATAAACTTTTCACGTTGTAACGTGACACTGATCTGTTTTTGCGTGGCAGCAATAGCGTTGAGCCGAGCGAGTACCATGTAGTGGAAAAACGGCTTAGACCTTCTCCTCTAATGACCCCCCACTACCACAGCTAGAGAAGTCAGCTTTCACATGAAAATGATAATGCTGTAAGCTACACAAATGCAAACCAGGCACTTAAAGTAGTAGAGGAACTGATTCCTGTTCACATCACCTTTATTCACTTTACATCGAGCTAAAATTATGAGTTAGTGTCTCTTTATGAGAAATCATAAATGATCTTTTAGAAGGAGTAAATGTTTACCGGTAAGCTTGGCTCCGATCAATTTAACAATATGTTAACGGAGGTTTTCCTCCAACAGTAGGAAACAGTTGAAGACTTTATCTGATGATATTTAAACTGTATTTAACCAATAGAATGTTTACTGTTACATACGTTTTGAATGCAGGACTTTTACTTTAATAAAGTTGTTTCACAGCATGACACTTTTGTCACAAACTGACACTAATCGTCGTTTAGTATGATGCTAACAACATATTAATACAATGGGAAATCCCATAGATGGCAAAGCTATCAGAGTTATCAAGCAGAAGTATGGACAGTACCACTCTGCCATTGCAACTACATTGTGGTCGGAGGGGTTATTATCCTAAAATCCTGTCAGCAGGATTCAAGCACCTGCTGCCACCTAGTGTCTACAGTTATCAAGTGCAGCCCCCTCTTTTACCACCATGGCAGCACCGTGGTAATACGGTGGTAAAGCAGACAAGCAAAATGAGTAACATCTGTAGGTTTATACAAAGACAGGGGTAGATGGTGGTTTTGATAAAATATTGAACATTTTAACGCATTTTGTCTCATGCTTCATGACACCATTGACTTTCAGTATCTAAGACGACCACAATTTTCCCCCAACCTTAACCAAAATATTCAAGTTGCCAAAACATAACCGGAACAAGGCTAAGAGTCTACAGTCATGTTAGTGCCTCTGTGAGGCTGTTCTCAGCACAGCAGTGCTTTGGGACAACGTTAACATGCTAGTGTTTCTATGGTCACCATCTTAGCTTCTTAGCATGCTACATTTGCTAACTAGCACTAAACACAAAGTACAGCTGAGGTGGATGTATATTAGGTATTTGGTCATAAACAAAATTATTGCATAAAGTGGAGATTTTTACCTGCTGGTAAAGTCAGAGGATCACCAAAGTTTTACAGTTCATACTGAAGGGGCCATGAACGTGTGTACCAAATTCCACTGCAATACATCCAAAAGTTGTCAAGGCATTTCACTTGCACTGGTGGTGCAAAGTCAAGGGATCATCAAAATAAGTAGGAATCTTCCTCTGGGGACAATTGATATCTGTACAAAACTGTGTGCTAGTCTCTCTTGTAATGACTGAGAGATTTTACGGGATATTTGACAACTTTGATCAGCTGCTGACACCAGATAGTCAGGGGATCATTGATGTCATTATATTAGATCATGTCATACCAATCCTTCCAATAGCTGTTGAGATATTCCCTCCAAAACCAAAACTGTCAACCTGGTGGTGCTAGAGGAAAGTCAGAGGATCACCAGAGTCATTCCTATTTATCCTCTGTGGACCATGAATGTCTCATATCTTAACAAACATTGGATGAATTGTCATGAAATGTTGTGACCGACCGACATTGCTGCTAGCATGGCTCAAAACGTAAATCATGCTTTAGTTGCCAGGAGCAGATATTGTAGGAAAGAAAATGTAAAGTGTTGACGGTGAACATTTTGGAGATACTTTCTATACATATAAAATATATATCTGCTTATGCAAACTAGTTTTTAAACTTTTTTTTTTTTTTTTTTTGTAATTGCTGCTTCATAATCCAGCATCTGCCAATGGTCTTTGTGGACGAGTACATGGTACATCTTTCTTTAAAACACATATG
Source organism: Scomberomorus guttatus (assembly GCA_038419695.1). Classification (NCBI taxonomy): domain Eukaryota; kingdom Metazoa; phylum Chordata; class Actinopteri; order Scombriformes; family Scombridae; genus Scomberomorus; species Scomberomorus guttatus. The sequence goes on from CM076452.1 coordinate 28,748,282, forward strand.
GTCCCTCAGCAAATCTAACTCATTTCCCAACATGCTGTCTTTTTGGAACGCTCAAAGCTCTGTTGCATCAACAATCTGAATTGATTGTGAGCGAGCATCTGCGCTTTGACAATTGAAAAGCATCTTGGAGTAAAGAGTCCCATCACATTCCAACGTTCTCTGGCCCAAAGTACGAACCAGCTGTCTTTGTTTAGGATGAACTGAGGCTTTTGTACTTAATTTTATGATACATTTCAGCTTTTATTACATGTCATATAGTATAGACTGATTCAAATGGCAAGGACAGACGGGATGAGGTTACAAAGTTTTAGCATATTCTTTATGTGGTTTGCAGGGATAAAACACTGACAGCTCATATTCAAATCAAAGCAGGTCAGTTGTGATGTTTTCTCTCCTCTTTTCCTCAGCTCTGGTCATCTGGGTTTGAAACTATTTTCAGCCTCCTTCACATGTTTTTTTTTGTTCCATCCGCCCCTCTGAACCTGTAAATTGCATTTAGCCGCTTGCAGCCTTTTACTTCTCCCTCAATTAACTCCAGTTCTGATTATTTGGTTTTTAGTTTGGTTTCTTTATCTTCTTTAACTTTCTCTCTGTGGATCTTTTTCTAATGTCTCTTTGGCTCTATTTGTCCCCCTCCCACTCAAACACACAAGAGGAGATTGGCGCTTAAACAGTGGGAATTGGATAGATTCAACACTTCAGCTGAAAGTAAAGGACCTCAAACACATGCCTCACACATACACACACTTTCAGCAGCCCCAGCAACTAAATGAACACTTTTCGCACTCATGGCTGACTGCATGCACACACACACGCACGCACGCACACACACACAGCAGATGAACAGAGGGTGAACCAGGCAGTGCTGGGAAGGCTGCTGTATAAACCAATTAGCCGGACTGAAATCAAGCCAACAGGAAGAATCCCCCCCCCTTTCTTCTCTCACTACTTTCTCTGCTCCTCTTTCCATCTTTTTGTTTTTTTTTTTTCCTCAGCAGACCAGTCTCTGTGGGCAGAGATAGTGCTGAGTGCTGCCAAGGTAAGACAGAGAGAGGGAGGGATGGATGGAAAAGGGGAAAGAAGAAAAAAAAACATGAGGTATGAAACAATTGAAGAAAGATGGGAGGGAGAGATGAGTGGAGGCAGTGAGAGAGAAGTGTGTGAAATGAAGCTGGGAGGATGAGTGATCAGATAGAGGGAGAGTGAGAGGGATGGCTCACGTAAGAGAGACACTGAAGAGTGATGGCCGCGGCTGGCACTGACAAGTTAAAGCTGCTGAACTGAGAGAGAAGGCGAGAGAGACATAGAGGGAGAAGAGAAGGAGAGGGGGAGTAAGAGTGAGAAGAATGACATGTTGGGCCATACAATCCAGGTAATGAGGCATTCAGGTCTGCTGGAGACACACGGCTTAGAGACTCTTTTACTGCAGCTGCTGGAGAAAAGAGAGAAGAAGAGGGGAGGAAGAGAGAAAGGTGCCACGCTTCACGTCGCCCTCACCTGTGAGATGGAGAGAGAAACAGAGAGGAGGAAGAGATGCAGAAGGTGACAGAGCAAGGAGGGATCTACATTTAAAAAGTTCAGAGGCAGCGTGAACGTGTGCACAAGGTGGAGCCTTCACTTCACTTCAGTCTGTGCGAGCTCAGCTGTTCGCTGAGTGGGCAGTTTTCAGATTCCTGGAGAAGCTGGACTGATATGGCTGCATTTATATAGCGCTTTACAATTTTTCTGCTGCTCATTCACACTCACATTCACGCACACACTCACACACTGATGGCAGCAAGCTACCATGCAGGGTGCTGGCACAACCATCAGAAGCAATTTGGGCTTCAGTATCTTGGCCAAGGACGCTTCAGCATGTGGACAGGGGGAGTCGTGGATCAAACCGCCGACCATCTGTGTGCCCCCCACAGCTGACTGATGTAGCAAAGTGAGCGGAGCCAGTTTCCAGCAGGACTCTGTCCAGGCACCTGCAAACCTCTATATGTGAGGTTGTATTCACAAACATTCTGAGGCTTAAAGTCGCTCCTAACTGGTTGAAAATCTTGAACATAAGGGGTCGGTTCTGCCTGTTGGATTCATACATTTTTGGTCTAAGAGTAATTCACAAAGTCTGAGAGAAGTTAGAGGAGGTCCAGAGGACTCTGAAGTCACCAAAACCTGCTCACAATTAGTCAGCTGCTGTAGGGAATGAGCCTTGTGGAATCAGCATTTTGGAAAAATACAATATAAAGTTAAAAAAAAAAAAAAAATTATTTAGTAGCAGACAAGTTAAATGGGGATCCAGTCAACTCACCAACAAATCGGAACAATCCCAGAGATAACGGTTTGCAACTCTCCACAACTGTGAGTCTGAACAACTGCAGTTTGCAGCACTGATTAACATGGAATATTTTAACAGTCACAGACCAAAAATGTGTTTTTCAGACTGGAATTTGTTTGGCAGGTACATGAAATAGTCATCGACTGCTATAAAACATACATAAAACAGATTTCATTGCCATGTAATTGGTGCTGTACAGTAGGCTGACCCCATCAAAGGATGAAGACGTGCTCAGTCAACTGAAAAAAAATCTCCCATTATCAACATGCAGGTGATGTTTGATGCCGGATAAAATCTACATGTCACGTCAATATTTTACTTTGTTTTAATGTATGAAATTTGGAACTAAAATATCAAAATATTGATTATATTGATATTGATGAAATTTTTATTTAACATTAAATGTATGGTACAATTTTATTTCAATTACTTTTAATTTGATTAATATAATTGTATTATTTTCTTTATTAATTATAATTCATATTTAATATAATAGAATTTTAGAATTTAATTGAATATAATTTGTTCCTTGTGCTCCTGTATATTGATTAATGTTTTATTTCACATTCAGTGACGCAGAACATTTTTTTTTGTTTTGTTTTCTCTCAGCAGAGCCATTTAGTCATTTAGGCCTGATTTATTGGCTAAGAAAATCCTTTTTTCTGGGCCTTTAATCATAACTTCTGCTTCTTAAAGGGATAGTCCATATTTTTTGAAGTGAGGCTGTATGAGGTATCCTTAGTCAGTGTATTACCTACAGTAGATTTGGGTCAGCATGCTCCCAGTTTGGAGAAGCAGATGAGTACCTGCATGGAAGCTAAGCAATGTACTGCTGTGGATGGGGCCAGCAGCAAAATGTATTTTAGCCACCTAAAAAAACGGCCCAAAAATACAAACTATCCCTTTTAACCATCATTTCATGCAATACACACACTATTAAAAAGATGTATACCCTTTTGTTGACATCAGTAGGCATCAAACCTGAGTGCACATCATGAAGCCATTTTGACAACTTAGACAACATTTCCTCACTTACTGTCTGACTGTACAAGACAGAAATTAATCAGATTCAACTGGCTTTAAAAATGCTGCAGTGAAGTCTTCATTGTTCATAGATGGATCCATCCACCAAATCCTGTAACAATGAGACAATGGCTGCATGTGTTCCAAGAAGCTATAACGCTGAATCTTTGTATAATCAGGTTCACAAAACCAAAAACTATAAGTGAGCTTTTAATTTGAAGAACTTTTTCAGACTTTCAACGCAAAAGTGTGAGTTGCATAGATTTGTCCTGATTTCTGATTGGCTGCATCATGTCCAATGCTGCTAGAAGACTTGTCTTTTAGCTGTTTAACTGTTGTATTATGCAGATTACGGAACTATGATTCATTAGGCGTACAGACATACTCAAAAAGAGAACTCATATTTAGTTTAACAGTCCTTTGTTGAACCCCAGTTCTGCATCTGGGGGTTAATAATATTTTACCAAAGTACCAAAAAAGGTCAAGGATGCAAGATCATCTTTTTTTTTTTCTCCCACAGTTCTCAGGTCCTCTTTAATGTAATTGCTTCTGTCATCAGGCCCCCTCAAGCCATAACAAAGAAGGCTGCTGCCCTGAAAAATGTGAGCAGTGCCTGAGTGATTTAGTAAAGGAAGTGAGAATAGCAAGCTGCAGATTTCCCTGCTGTCCCTGTCCTCTGTGTCCTCCCTCAACACAGCACTTTGTTTACAAGCCATTACTCTTTTGGTATGAGAGGGAACTAGTTTTCATATGAAGTCCTCTTCCTGTTATCACCCTTTGTTTCTAAAGAGAAGAGGAGGCCCTGGGTTCATTTGGAGGAAGATATTTCATACCTCCGTGTCTACTGGACCTTTCTCAACCTGTTTAAAGGTGTTTTCCCACCTGGCCAAGTCTGGTTTATTCGGACTCGGTTGGGTTACCCCCATGGTATGATCCATGTGGGCAGATCTGAACACAGCAATCGTACTCGGGCGCGGACCAAAAAAGTGATAGTCTGGTCACAAAGTCTGGGGAAATCAAATTCTGGTGACTGACAGCAAGTCATGCAGCACTTTACTGAACCATTTCTGTTTATTTTATTTGGTGTCACAATGGGCTCACAAAGAAATAACTTATTATGGAGAATTAATGGTAAACTGCAACTGGACCACATGTGTTATGAATAATGACAAACAGAATGAAAAATACAATATCATTATCACTTTGAATGAGAGGGACATAAAGTCAACCTATTTTAACTCTGACAAAATAATCTTAACACAAGATCAACTTACTAGAAAATTCCATAACTTACAGCCACATGTCATGGCGTTCATTAGCGAGTTTGCTCAGTTGTCATGAAGATGGTTCATTTGTTTGTCACATAACCTGGGTAGGGTGTTAGGGTCACATGATAACATTTTCATTCATTTTGATTTTGATTTTCCGATCCCTTGATATGCAAACATTTTACCATTGTTCCCAAATTATCTTGCGTAATTGTAAAGATCACTTATATAGTTTCACAAAAAAATTAAAATTAAAAAAAAATGAACTCAATGTCCACTTACTACTGTGTTCTGGAGCTTTCAGCATTTCAAAAATGTGTTTTTGCACCAGAGTTTGATTGACAACTTTCACACCAGCCTAATGGGTAAAGGCATCAGAGTTTGTCTGAATCATACCAAACAGGTAAGTTTGAAAGTGCCCATACTCTACTGCTTACAGGCAATGCAGATGATTTTGAGACTTAATTTCTCCTTCATCTTTGCATTTTTTTCACTTCATCACATTAAACAACATGTTGGTAGCATAGGCTCCATTGTCAAGAGATTCTTTAGTGAAGACCTTCATAAAAAAATGTATGTATTTCAGCAGGGAGCCTAACTAAATCTATAGCACTATTTGAAATTATGTGCACTGATTGTATATTTGCACATTTAAAAAAATGATATATATATTTTAATTTTCTAGCAATAATCTTAAAGGCTTGTGTTGGAATTGCATCTGTTTTCTTTTTTTTTTCCGTCTTTCATCTTCACAAGAACCAAGCAAACCTGCAAACTTGAATCGTGCACACATCCACATGTACGCCAGCACACAAGCATTCATCTGTTGAAGAAAGATCTTTAAAAATCAGTGTTATTTAAGCCAGGGCTTTTCTACACACTTTGCCTGAATGTTGATCTTTTCAAATGCTCATTGATCAGCATGTTTAATCATGGTAATTGGAAAGTGGCAGCTGTTGGGTACTGCCTAATGTGCAGGCTACAGCTTCACTCAAGTAAGAGTGTGCTGAATTGTGGCAGGTGTTCCAGCAGCCATTCATTTGGCACTCCATTTTGTATCATGCAAAACTGTAAGGTCTCTTAACCTTAAAATGAGAAATTATAGGTGATAAATGACGTGAGGTACACAGAGAGAGCACAGTTGGCTTTTAGCATGTGAAATAGCTGTAACTCTACCTCACAACTGAGTTGTTGAAATGTACAACTTCATGCAAGCTGGTTTGGAGTTTTTTCTTCATAAGTCAAAATAGGTTTTGAATTACATAGAGTAACAGAGCAAAAAAAAGGTTGTAACACAATAAAACTTTGCTTTTTATTGTTTTTGATTGCTTGCTTGGCCAACATAGATTAGTCCACATGGGCATGTAAATCATATGTGTTTCATATTATATGTGATTATTCACTTTATCTTAAACTGTTCTCCAGTGGGCAGGTTGCTGACATTTTGAAGTGAAAGTAAGACATTTAAGCTGTGGAGGACAATTTTATTCAAATTTGGATCTGAATTTTGAAATTTCTTTTTTAAATCTTTTCCCAATATATATGGGAATAGTGGTATAATGTACTGTATACAACATACAATTTGGTTACTCTCAGGTTTTGCTCATTTCTTTTTGAAACAGGCATCTTGATTCATATTTTGAAATCTATTGGCAGCATATTGTATCCACTTTGCACCAAAGCCTCTCAATGCGTGCTTTGCTGTGGATAAAATCTAGTCTAGTCTTTAGCGGTCTGCCACCATTCTATTGTAATCTTTAATGATCAGTGTATCAAGGAAGTTGATTATGAGAAACAAGTATCCGATGGATAGCCTGTTCAAGAGAGGAAACTTATTTTAGACATGGTCCCAAAAGGCGTGTATGAAGTCTGTGCATACAAAATGTTTGCTTTAGTAAGTAAACAAACAAACTGGAGAGCCAGGAGTACAGTTACAGTCCCATGGGTTCTGTTAGTCTTGAGCTGAATTGTGAGTTGTAAACCAAAGGCAGCTGACTACCTTTTCCACAGCTTGTTTTGTTGTTGTTGTTGGTTTTGTTAATTTTTCATTCATCACAAGTTCACCACCCAAGTGGACTGGTAGTAATCCTCATACAACCAGTCTGAATAATAGACGGACAAAAATCATCTGCCTTATGTGGTGGCACAATTAATGACTGAAGAGTGTTTAGAGTTCACCTGGGTATAAATGAAGCAAACAGAAAAGAGTGGCCTTTCAATGTTACTGACTGACTATATCCTTGCTGTGAGTCAGATTCAACACAGTGAGGAATACAAACCTGATTTATTAGTCACTATTCAGCACAGAAAATGTATTTTCTGCTAGCTTTTGTCCACACATTACTTGGTACTGCAATGGCTACATGATAAACACATTATCATTAGGTGCTTCACTTAGCAAGAAAAGAATGAATGGCATTTGTCAAAATATAAATCTGTACCTTTGTCATGGTAAACATACAGAATAACCCGTAGACAAAAAACATAATCTCTGGAACACTGGTCTTTGTCTCATTGGTGCAGAAACCAATGTTATAGAAAGACTGTACTTTCTCACTTTGAAAGAGAGCCAACTCAACAAGCTTGGGCAGAGATGCCCTGGTGGCTGAGTGGTTTTGGGACCTGACCGTGTAATCACAACATCCCAGGTTCGAGTTCCGCCAAGGACCTTTTTTGGCTTGCCATTTACTGTCTATGCCCTTTTTCCTGTCAGCTTTTTAAAAAAGGCCCCAAAAAGACTTGAGATCTGACAAATTTTCTTACCTTACTTCAACCTTTCAGAAAGGAAACTCTGTTTCCACCACCATCATCAGTCATCATGTTAAAAATGGTGCATAGTAAATACATGGATCGGGCTATTTTCACTATATCTTGTGATCTTGATCACCGTCACCCAGGGTATTTCACCCTTCCATAACTGAGGCCCACTCATACCAGCATTTATCACAATGAATTTTTAGACCACATCAATTCTGTGAAATTGCCACATTTAGTGTATCCGTGAGGAGTCCAACTTTGCCATGGGAAATAGCACCATTGATAAGTGTCTAAACAGTGCTGACCTTTGAGGGGATGGAGAAGCGGATGGTCCAAAATGCAGGGAGCTATTATTTTGGCTGCAGATGCAGAGTATATGGTACAAATAAGTTCGCTTAAATTAACCATGTCATCATACTGTCTGGTAAGAACCAAAAGCAGAAGTAGTCACTATATCACCAAACTTCAAACACTTATGCATCCAGTCCAATCAGGAAGTGGCACCAAAAAATTATTTTGCATGTCCACAATGCAAAATAATTTTTTGGTGCCACTTCCTGATTGGACTGGATGCATAACAAAAATGTCCCTGGTGGATGACCCAGGGGCTTTCCAAACTATCTTCAAGAACTTGTCAGCAACACACGGGCGATCATTTCATGATTAGGCTATGTAAGTACTACCTTTGCTAGTACTGGCCAAGCAAGTATCAATGCGTGCACCTAGGAGCATGCCGACCCTCCCTGTGCAGCAACTCCTCAATGTATTGGGCTCTGCTGCAGCCAGGTGTCCATGGTAGCGAAAGGATCATTGAGCAGGTGCACCGGAATAAGTCAGCATCATCCTGTAGGTAACATCTGGATGGGTCGGAAGGCAGAAAGAACCAGGGGTGGGCCAGCTGGGCAATGACGCACACCTGATCCCAATTAACCTTGTCTTATATCCCATCTTCCATTGTGTGGAGAGGTATGCCGCACCTCATGAGAAAGGATTATATTTGATTTAAACCAGAGGATCATATTGATATACCTTGCTTGAATAGATTTCTGTTTAACATTGCATGACCTCGCACTGCGAAGGAAACAAGAATATGGTGGGATGTACAGTACATACAGTACAAACTACCTGGAAGAACCAGCAGAATGGTTTTCAGTATCTCTCTGCCTTAGGATGTTCATGCAAAGCACATACTGTACATGCCACACTCCTCCTATCTGGTAGCAAACTATGATGTAACATATTCTCATTCTTTACTCTTCTGCTTGCACATTCCATATAACCCACATAATCTACAAATCAGCGTACACTACAGAGCAGTAGTGAGCACCGTGAACCACTTATAAAGGTTTAACTGGAATTGAGAAGGCTTAGAAAAGTGGGATTTTACTTCCATGAAAAGTGGCTCCAAAGTACACTACATGGCTAAAAGCATGAACTACATGGATGCCCTGAAATGCCAGATTTATTTTAAATTTTGGCCATGATAATGGCATAAAGAGATCAAGGACAAAAAACAGTGATGTTCAGTAATTAGCCAAGGATGGATAATTGTTACAAGAATGGATAACAATATATCATGCCACAACATTAAGTGTCCATCTCGAGAAGTATATATTTCTTTCTTGGTAATTGGTGTACAAATCAAGCCAGGTTTAGCATCCCAAAGAAGGCTACAAAGCTGTATCTCTTTTTTTAAGAATAACTAATTACTTAACAATGTTAAAAAGCATATGTCTGCACTCCTTAATATACATTTGAACTCAAATGCTCTGATATGTACTCATGTAAACTTGAAAAAGCAATGATTGTATGTGTGTGACATTTTTTGTAGATGCATATGTTCTATTTGTTGTTATCAACTGTGATAGAATTGTAACAGGAACTGTAAGTTCTGCATTCATATTCATTTATTGGCTTCAAACACTGGTCAGATCTCAGAAGGAACATTCAGTTTAGGTCTTGACAGTTTAGGCTATAATTGTAATGATCATTCACTGACAGCTGTCGACGTGACGTACCACAGTATTCATTTTAATGCTAGTACTTTAGAAAATCACAGCCCTCTGCCCTCCAGTTTAATTGCTCAGATGAAGGATTGCACACTTGTACATACTGTAGGTGACAGACTAGCCTTCACAATAGACTTGACTAGGTAACAGTAAGATAGGCTTGTTGTCTCATTCACTCTATATATCATGTGTTGCTGCTTCCCTCTGTTGTATTTGGGGGACATTTATTCAATTGTCTGTTGTGATTATGGGCTAGTGAGTAAACACATAGCTGCCACCTTAGTGTTCAGAGCAGGGTGGATCCCTGGCTTTTGACTTGCAGGGAGAATTTCTACATACGTTAACCTTAAGTTTTAGAACTTTGACTATCCTAACATACAGTATATATCCAACATCATAACAGTATATAAACAACAGAAAACCAGAAAAAGCATAACATGTCCTCTTTAATCGTTAGCAGTAGAGAGGAAATATACTAAGAGAATAAGAGGTATGATATTCAACAAATGTCCCCAGCGAGAATCAAACAGAGGACATTGCAGTTACATAGGTATGCACCTTGGACCAATAGTATTTAGTCCAAAAATTAGGGAAAAGTCTGTTCATGAAAATGCACACAGTCATCTATTCCTGCAATATTGCAGTTGTGACAATGCTTTTAACATTTCTCGTCATATATTTACAATATATCATATCATGATATCTTGAACCCAGTTATAACAAGAAGCTAACAAAAAGGTTTTCTCATTATAACAAGATGTTGTGTTGTGATAAGACATTTTTTTGTGTTATAAAAAAATTTCCAAACAACAGGCTGTGAGGACACAATATGATTCTGCAAAGAGATTAATAATAATGATAAAACTTTTCAGATATTATAGGCTATTTTTGCAGGCTAATTTGGTACCGTCTGAACTGCATTTTATCACTTCCTTTGCTGACAATTAAACAATTAACATGACCTGTGAACACACAACTGCAAACCGAGAAATGGGATGAGACTGAAAATCACACAATAAATTCTCAAATCCTGTTACCTACCTCTGATTCACACACTGTTATGTAATTCTTGTGCTGTTCAGTTGCTGCAACAAAATTCTAGTTTGTGTTTTTGTAATAGCTAATAGGATAGGAGCATAATGGAATGACTAACAGAGGAACCTCTTTGTTGATAGCACATGTGGTACTGTAGAACTTATTAGGCATATTTGTTTTGATTTAGTTACATTACCCTCTACATCATAGTCAACTTCTTCAATAGTTAAACACTTTGGGAAATGTAGACTTTCTTTACTTTCCTTCTGAGTGTAAGATGAGCAGGTTGATACTAAATACACAGGAGCAGTTGTGCTGACTGTCCTACTCCAGTGCTTATGTTGGTGACTACGCTGTTAAAAATATATGGTACCTGTTTGCCTACACCCCCCGACACACACACACACACACACAGACAACCCCCCCAACCAACTAACAGCCTTTTTACTGCAGCAGGGTTTTAGTATCCATATCACAGAATGCCTATGAGTAATAGAAACATGACATCTCATTAGAAAGTTAGGGCTTTGTTCAAGGTGCCAGTAGTCTGCTCTTTGTTTACTACCTGCTGACTCACTGTAGAAAATGAGTTTGGAGTTTCTTACTCCCACATGCTTTTGATCTTGTCTGGGGTATGTGACGCTGGCGTTCACTAAAATTATACTTTAGTGTATTACACTTTAGGGGTAAATATAATATTTAATGGTAAATATAATATTTCTGGTTTGTGTGGCTGCTGCTAACAATATATTAGTAGGTAGAAGTTTGATAGTACAGTATGAAATGAATTAATTTAGTCATTTGAATTTACCTTTCTAAACCCTGTTACCCCCATTCTCAACAGCTTCCTGGGTCATAGGTCCCAGCCTCCATAAGTTTTTTTTTTTTTTTTTTGTCATTGTATTGTTGGCTCAGTATATTTTATTATTTCCATAGTAAAACCACTAACACCATACATATAAGACAAAACAAAAATATACTGACAATAACACCTCCCCCAACACCCCAATTCCATCAACCCAGACAACTTCTATAACAACAATACAACAATACAAGGCTAAAAAAAAGAGAGTAAATGGGTAGTAGCCCCAAAAGGATACAACACCATACTACAAAAGAAGGGAAAGAATAACAAAATAAAGAAAAAGTCAATTACCTTTACCTTATATTTTCCATTAATCATACAAAAAAAGATAGTTAGTCAATCCTGCAAACAAAGTATTTCAAATCACCTATGGTACATGATTAAAAAAAAAAAAAAAAAAAAAAAAGTTAAGTTCATGGCTTTATTCCAATCATCCTCATTCAAATCAATTTCCAAATCTTTTTTCCATGCTGATTTGGGTGTTTTCATTAGTTTCTGTGGCAAGACAGCACAGCATTTTATAACACTCAGAATAACAGGTAGAATTTGGAACAAAATATGTATATAGTGGTGAAATGAATCCAAATGTGAGCTGCTGATTGTATTAGCAGGTTTCTACAAGGTGCAATCTTTAGATTTAGTCTTCCATTAGTTGTGCAGGTGACAAGGTGCACATAATAAAACACCCAATACAACTGTGGTTCTGAGCAGTTACCAGAGCCAACTTGATCTCCGTAAATTACCAAACACTTGTGTTCCTTCCACGTGTAGGAACATCACCTGTTATTAATATGAAATCCTCGTTTAATTAGGGGCACCACTTCTGCGCTTGTGAGCGCTGTGGGAGCTGTGTGCAGTGTTGTCCTGAGATGACTCAGCGGGTCCCCGATCGTCCTGAGATGACTTAGCGGTCATCTGTAGAGGGGATCCCCTGATGGACAATCAGCTCTTCAGCGGCGGGTTTCCCAGGGATTCCCCAGCGGAGCTTCTTGAGCGTTGAGGGAACTTTGAGCCACAGTTTATTTTGATGATGGTTTCTTCAGATGATTTCACAAATCAGACTTAAATTGAAGTCTCTGACTGACTTCCTTTCTTACTAAATAACTCAAAGGAATAATCTCGCCGGCTGGACAAAACTATACTTCAAGGTACTAAGCGTGAAAGGATTTTAACATAAAGTTCGTTCACTGAAGTTTTAATACTGTACGTAGCTTAAAGAAAATCAAATGAATCTAGGCGATCACGTGATAACAAAAACGGAGAAGACAAAAAGCGAGAGCAAGCAAAATACAAAAAGTGAAAAACAAAAAAGGAAAAACAAGAAGAAAAAGGAAGAAGCAGGCAAAACAGAAGAAGAGAGATAAGAAAGAGCATCGCCAGTGCGCTGCTTTATCCCGGCTATCTCTAAGTGGGCGTGTGTGGGTGGAGATAGACGTTTTCCCGCGCGAGACAGAAAAGACCTTTGTCTCAGATAAACGCGTGATCTTCTCTGGGCTGATAAAGTTGCAACTAAACATTTCACCATTAATCATCCACATTTAAGCATAAATTGCATATGCATGATATGTTTCTCAAATGTTCAGAGGCACACATTTATCACAGAAGTTAACAATCAACAGTGCAGCTTAATGACACATACTATAATAAACTTACTTCTCATATTAACTAAATATGGATACCAATATTAATGAGTTACTTACCAAAGCAATTCTGCATACCTATCAACTTCCTACTGAGTTATATACAGAGTTTAGTATCAATTTAAAACATCACAATAGGAGAACATTATACACCAGACTTTCAGTGGAGAAAAGTTGTTCACTGGGTGGCGCTGTGGTTCCATTACTATTTAATGATTAAACCTACATATATGTATCTCACCTACAATTTGTCGTAGAAAGTTCAGGGTTGGACTAGTTTGACTGGCATTACTTAGTGACTAATAGAGTATGAACTACAAGATGGTTATAAACATATGAAGCATTGAATTTAACTTCTGTCTTTAAGTAACACAGAAATTCAAGCTGAGATTCAGCTCGATTTATGGCACCGGTCTGGCTATCCTTATCTGAAATCACACCAGGGTGAGGCTAACAGGGGGATGTGCTTTGTAATGTGAGTGTGTGTGTATGTATGACATTCGAAGGTGTGGAGAGAACATAAAACATAGTTAGAGTGGTCCCAACTCATAAAACAAATTCATGAGGTTTCACTATGATAACAGTCTCCCTGCATTTGTCCAAAAATTGATCCTTTGATTAGTGTACTCTGACCTTGAGTTGATAGGACTGTGGCAGTTCCTTAGTGTTGGAAAATTCACTTGGGATTGTCCCCCACAGTTTGTGAAGAGTTTGGAAGTGAGGAGATGGTTCTGTGAAGCGTCAAAACTGACACTTTAATGTGATGGGAGCATACTCAGTTCACCTGAAGGCATTTCCAGGCGAAGTTGAATATACATCCATGTCTTGGAGGTTAGAGGTTGTTATTGATTGAACCCAGACTTTCTCTGGGCTCTTGTGGAGATGGCATGAGACCCAAAGACCATCTGGTTCTCCTACACACGTCCAAATGTATATTTTTATGTAATGCACCATGATGGCAGTCTTTGTTACTGACAATAAAATGTATTCATTGCAAGAAGGGTTTTGAAAAAAGAGAAAAATGCTATAGGAGGACATCACTGTCGACTCTTTTAAGTTTTAGCAACATCAAAGCTTGTTGTTCCTGGCATCTCTCATAAAGAAAGAGAATTTCTCTGCAGAATGTGTTTCCATCCTTAAGGAGAAAACAGTTATAATTTTTGCCTATGGGCAAAACAAGGAAACACTCTGTTATTTCATCTCCTGTTGAAAAAAGAAATATCATTCAATATACACAATCTCCTGCAGCAAAAAGGGTCATCATTGAAAAAAAGAAAAAGAGGAAAAGCTTGTTATTGATTATTCTAAGCTATGACAAGGAAAATTTAAATTGCTCCAATGCAATGTCGCCATAACAGAAGATCCAAACATATACATTATAGTGGAATTATTGTTTTTAGTAACAAAATACATTCCAGCTAAAAGCCAGAAAGTGTAAAATGTAGATATGGCAAAATGTTATGATATGACGGAACATTAACAACCATTAACCTAGGCTAATTTTTAATAGCCTAAATAACAAACTAACTAACTATGAACCTGGTCCAAATGGAACCAGTCACAAAATGGGCCGAACCATAACCAAACCTTTATCATTCATTTGCCATGATCAGGATCATTCCCTAACTTTAGTGCAGCAAAAACGCCAGTCCTCCCATTCATTTGAACGGGGGTAGTGCGTTTAGGCTGTGGGCGTTTTGGACCCAGCAGCGCCGCACCAGCCGGCGACGAGAAAGTTGATCCAGAGTCAACTTTTGGAGAACCGCAACCTGACATCACGCTGCGGTGGCCAATCACAGCTGGCGATGAGACTGATCAGAGCTGTAAAACCCTGCCATGAGGGAGTACAAAGACAATACCGGGAGGAGGGGAGGACATTTCTCTTTGTTTGATAACGTTAAAAGTAAAGTCAGGCTTTGCTGTCAGCTTCCTGACACATTTTAAAAAAGACGAGAGAAAAAGAGACACAGAGAGAGAGCTGAGAGCACCAGCGAGCAAGAGAGAGAGAGTAAGAGAAAGAAGAGAAAGCAGCTGTGGTCGAGCGAGCTAGAGAGTGAATGAAGAGAGGGAGCGGTGGTAGCGAGAAAGCTGGTGAATCAGATCAATTTTCTGATTGTTTCACAGCGGTTACGTTCTAGAGCACAAACACGCCCACACTTCTGCTCAACCCAGTGGTGGTACGCTGCACTGCCTGATTTGGTCTGAATATGGCCTTAAGGTGCATGCCACATAGCCACAATGTCCACAATTCAGTTCTAGCTGCTTTGTTACTTGTTATACCTCTCTCTCTACCATTGATTCCTATGGCTCTGCACTTTTGTCTGCCGAATAAAGGTAAAAAAAAAAAAAAAAAGTAAAGGTCCAGTGTGTAGGAGCATGTAGGAGAACCTACAGTGGCTGCAAAACTCACAAAAAAAGCAGAAGGCCCTCTCTAGAACCAGTGTTTGGTTTGTCTGTTCTGGGCTACTGTAGAAACATGGCGGTGCAACATGGCTCCGTGGAAGAGGACCCACTCCCTATGTAGATATAAAGGACTCATTCTAAGGTAACAAAAACACAATGATTCTTATTTTTCAGGTGATTATACACTAATTAAAACATACTTATGAATATTATATTCCATTTCTGCCAAGTCGGTTCCGCTAGATGCCACTAAATTCTACACACTGGACCTTTAAAAAACATAAAAATCACGGACTACAAAGGATGTTCTGGTTGTCGATAGATGATTTTGTAAAAACATTGTGATTTTATTACGTTTCATTCATTTTGGCCCTTTCACAGTCAGAGTTTATGATTCAACGTAGATGCCCATAAGACTTTCTGGAACGCAAGAACTTTGTAGTACTCATTACAATCCATTCAGAGAGCCCTGTGCATTTGTGCTTGCTAACATTACTCAACCCGTCTTCTGTTTTGTTGGATTGATGGTACATGCTGAATGGTTATACTCTGAGTGGCAACTCCTGCATATACCTGATGTTATCTGAAGCAATTGCCTGTGTGCCTCCAACCACCCGATGACCACCCAAGTCAATCATGTAACTGTCTGCTCACACACAGCTGACATGCATAAGTCACTCGCTGTTCTCACACACACACTAATACCCAGTAGATTGAGACACAACAGCTTGAGACCACAGTCCTAACAGACAACCTGAGGAGAAACTATTTAAACTGTCAAATGGAATTTCTACTTTGAAACTCTTGGGAGATTTAGTCTCAGAGAATGTTTCCTTGGTGAAGCTATTACATATATCTCTCCCAGCATCTGTGTGTATCATCAAAGAGTTTCTGTCTGACAGATAATACAGGGATGCATTCTCCCTCTATTACATTTGATTTAGCAATCAAACATTGCTATTTACCTACAGCAGTGCCAAGCCTTTGATGGTATAACTCTTGGGATTACTCTTCACAAAACATTAGCTACTATATGATTTTCTCTTATTTGTTGCCAAATCCATGTCCTCACTTTGCTTTGATGGCAATATTAGTTTTATGTCCCAGTAAAGCAGATGTAAATGGACACACATTTTCAACGTAATTGCATTATATTCCATGAAAACTATAATTTGAGACTAAACAGGGCTGAAAAAGCTACAGCATCTATACATGAGGAACATCCATGGTCATATTCAGTGGTCTCACCTTTTAAGTTGTTTTGTCGTGTCTTTAATTTTATACCGTATCAATCTGCTAATCAACAGAGTTGAATTCTTAATAACGGCCTTTATTATCATCCTTATATATTAGCATTAGTAATATTTTATAAAGCTGTGTTTCATATTCACACCAGGACCTCCAGAAAGTTAAAGCAACAAGAAGGAGCT
This sequence comes from Scomberomorus guttatus, assembly GCA_038419695.1. Lineage (NCBI taxonomy): Eukaryota > Metazoa > Chordata > Actinopteri > Scombriformes > Scombridae > Scomberomorus > Scomberomorus guttatus. The sequence goes on from CM076452.1 coordinate 28,765,032, forward strand.
GATTAGTTATAAAAGAGCTAAACAAGCATTAGCACACTGCTAATACTGGAAGCTTCTTTAAATTTTAAGCTAAGCTACCAATTACTCCACAGTTCAAAGTGTATTTGAACATCTTATTGCACAGTAAGACGATCACAAATGGTGAATAATGTAAATGCCTGGACATAGCATAGCAGTCATTACTGAGTAATGTGATTACTTTTTTTCAGTAATGAGCAGTGTGAGGCCTTTACAATTAAAACAATTCAGTACTGACATTACAGTTGCTAATGCCAGTAATGCTCTACGTCAACATTCATCTTTACATATTTTCATCTTTTTCACATTGATGGTTGTTCAGGAGAGACTGGCCTGGAATGTGTGGTGCAGGGGCTGGAGGCTGGGAGAATATTGGGCTTTTTTCCGATCTTTATTCAAGAGCATGGTCTTTCAATTTGAGAGCATGATTTATTGGTTTCATGTTCACATTTTATAATTCTTTCCCTCAAACCCTGCCATAGCACTCAAATAGTCCCTGCTTGCGCTTACATTTGCTCTGCTTCTTCTCAGACTGTCTGCCTGCACTCAGATATATTGTTGCTTGCACAAATTTCCTGCTCCAGCTTCAGCTCTTCTCCTCGCACTCAGGCTGCTTCTGTGTGCTAATGAAACATCTGCTCTCAGATTTCAGCTCTGCTCCATGGATGTATTCTGCTCTCACATTTTTTGTGCAACAACCATATCAAAATTCCCCAGTCAATAGAAGACCAGGTGTAGTGTTCACTGTAAGCAAAAAAAAAAGTCAAACAACTGGCAGCAACAGCTGCCAAACAAAAAAATGTAAAATTAAAGTGAAATATCCTGATTCAAATAAAGTACAAAAACTTTTAATTTACAGACATTTTTATTAAAGGTTCAGCAGAAAAACACTTTTTTACTAAATTATTACAATCAAACACCCTCAATAAAGTGTTAATACATGCTCAAGATTGTAAAATAATAAATAAATAATCTCAAACATTAACTCGCAGTGTTTGTGTTTAGATTTAATGTTTAAATATGTACAGTTATGTTAAAAACCTGTAGAAGTACAATCTAAATACAATATTTAATGACTCAGGTTTTGTAGAGTTACAGTACAAACCTTAAATGAAATACAATATTTAATATTTAAACTACTGTACTGATTAACAGCAGAAAAGTTTCTTCAAATTCCCATAAAATATAAGCTTCAAGATTACTGTGAAATATCCTCAACTGAAAGCATACTGAAGAAAAACAAAATAAAATGATACATCTACATGATTTTTACTGTTTCAATTTAAGTGGGGTTGGGAACTTAATTACAAATAAAGTACACACCACTATTGATTCTAAAACACTTTTATTTAATATATTCAGATAGTCAGGGTCACTATCATGATGAGGTCATGATATAACCTTTGAAACAGGTGGAGAAAGCAACAAATTGTGCTGTTGAGCTGAGGGAGCTGTGCTCTGTTGTTTTTTAGCTTGTATTTTTCAATTCAGTTTCATGTTGTTTTCCACAATATTCTCCTGATGCCTGGGGGCTCCATATAGTTCTGATAATATATGTGGACAAACATTACACTGTTTTTAATTCAAAATCCTAATGATACAGTGTATTAATAAGTAAAATCAAAACATACCACAGAAGGTCAATGAATCTGTACCAGAAGTGACAGTGCAACGTAAGAACAATCCTCCAAAATGCCAGTAAGCAGCTGGATCCTTGGTGCATCTGGGGGGAAAAGAAAAAAGAAAAAAAAGGACACACTTAGATTCACTGAAAAGTCCTTCAGAAGTAGGATTTCATTTTTATCATTCATTTAAACAGGATTAAACAAACTTTACTTAAATTACAGACATTTAAAAAGTGTAGTAGACGCGCACATCCAATAAACTTCAAAAAGGTGCTGGACCAAAGACATTTACCATTATGAGACATTCTGGCAATGTGAACACAGAGTACAATGTCTTATAAATATACCTTGGTGAGATCATTAAAGTACTCATCATTAAAGTAAAGTAATCATACTTAATACTACATATATTAGTTGTTATTGGCCAGTTTCCTGGATGGCAGTCATATTAACCAGTCATGCTCAAAACAACATGGTGAGACAGCCAATAGCAAATGTTTCAGCATGGTAACATAGCAACTACAGAAAAAGATAACTTGTTTTAAAAGAAAGAATGGAAATGTGTGTATTTAGTTTGTTAATTTGTAGGCTGTTATATTTAATTAAATCAAATGGTGTTTTCATTGCAATGTATGAATACAAATGTAATAATGTATTTTTAAAAAAGGCTGCATTATGTTTGATGTAGTGATTTTTTTTAGTTTGAATGTAAAAGTACACATAAATATAAAACTAATAACATTTACCTTAAAATTACAACGAAAAATGTTAAATTGTTAGTATGGATATAAACTTTACATAATGAGCTACGTATTTTTATTACAGATAATTTTTGTCATTTTACATAAATTTAAGAAAGTAGAAACAATACTGTATAAATAATATAGTATTTTTCTGTACAAAAATGAGAAATAAATGTAATTTCTCATTATTGGCATTATACTTAAAATAACAGTTAGGTTGTTAATTTACAGATAATTTTATTATAATAACATTTAATTTTACGGAGTTTGGTATACAATCAAAAAAACAGAAAATTACTGTAAAAATTTAGATATTTTTTCTGTAAAATTGGGATTGTTTGTTTTATAGTATTGACCAATGAAATGATCCGCGCCTCCACTCCTGCCCTCTGGGGCTTTATTATATGTACTTCCCTTCCTTTCTTGTACAACTTCTGAAATAAAAAGATTTTTTTTTATTCATGTTGGCGTTTACTGTATAAGTGAATGAGCAATAGTGTGTGACTAAGCAGTAGAAAAAGATTAAGTTTAAAAAAAATGTATAAAACAGGTAATTTATGTAATGAGAATACAATTTATTCATGTGGCACTAGCATAAATCACATTACATGTTTACACCACTGGCTATTTAATCCTATGTTCTGAGTTACTAGTATAAAAAGTAGAATAGATTTTTTTAGGATAGATTTTTTTAAAAATAGATTGATCAACTACACAGTATCATGAAAAAAAAAAAAAACCCTGGATACCTGAACACTGACACTGCTGTCTATTCAAAATGCCACCTTTAGACAATATACCATTCCTTTTAAAAAGAGCCAGTCTATAATCATCTATAGTCATGATATTTTGAAATATTGTCTTGAATGATTTTAATCTTCAAAAAGTGTAGTCTCCTGTTCAGCTGTAATTTCTGCTTGTCTGCTATATTAATATTAATATTTACTATGTCAGGAGAAGTAGCATGTCTCCCAACCCTCACATTGCTTTTCAAAGGGTCTCCATGTTATAGTGTTTTGCTGACCACCGCACATGTTGCTGTAATATATATATATATATATATATATATATATATATATATATATATGAAATCATTGTGTGTTTATGTAAGCAATGCAATATTGAAATGTATTCCAAATCATGTTCAATATAAAAATTCACCTTAAATTATCCCACTCCATTCCAGTATAACAAGGTATTTAGAAACACTGATGGTGTTAGTGGGCACAGCTGTATTTGGGTTGATTTAAATGCCTTGTCACCAATTACAGGGCTAAAATGGATTAACATGATACATTTACATGAGTGAATCAGTATTGTGTCTACTGAGGGCAGGGCTAGGCCTGCCAGTTTTGAATTCCCAGGTAGGATCCAGAGATGGCTCTGATTTTGATTTAATTTTAAATTCTGTGAGCACAAAAATCAGTTGTCCTTCTGTTACTGAGGTGGTGTCAGAAATCGTGGATATCTTGAAACAAGAGATCCTGCTGTAACCACCATTTTGCTCTTGTTAATATTGTATTGGAGTCTCTTCAAAATATTATTATATTAAGTTATAATCCTCTGCTTGAGGTCAACTGGTTTTTGGGCCTCATGTCATTCAGTAGAATTGAATTGAAACATACTGTAGACCTAGTTTAGAATATGATCTCTTACTTAAAGGTGCATTGATTGCAAGAAACAAAAAACAAACTCAGGATGGGAGTGGTACTGTAGCAATGGCCAAAAACTTATGATTGATAAACTTATGTTTATCAATTTCTGTATAAAAATAAAATTTAAAGATTCCATTCTATGTTTCCCAGTGTGACTCTCCCTTTACCCTAATAGGAACTGCAATGTGCAAAACTAAGAATGATGGAAATGGAACCAAAAACAAAAAAAATAAATACACAGTAAATGAAGCAGACAAATTGGAATTTGTAATGCAAGGAGGTCTTGGTGTAGCCACAAATAAACATTCACAGAACAAACAGTAGGCCACATGAAGAGACAGGTAGAGGCATGGTTATGAAATATGAGGTGAGATGCTGTGGACCAAACGTGTGATGGAGGGATTGTTCTGGCACATATTTCTTGTGGCCGAGGTCAGTGACACATCCACAATGGGACACTTCCATTTACTCAATGCTGGACTGGGACATAAAAATCATCTCTGGCATTTTTGGCTCAGACCAGCCCCCCACAATCAACACCACCCATCAGTACACCATCCTTGCTGTCACCTTGAATATGCGTACTGTACTATTCTCCCAAACCACTACAAAGCTGAGTAGTAAGTGCCGGTGACAAGTGTACCAGTGCACGTCGACCGGTGTACTCACTCGCTCTCAACTGACTCCCTGGTGATCAGACGTGGCTGTAGAGTACACAATATCAATACTCATGTAGAAGTACAAGTAATTGTCAAAGAACAAATGATTTTAAATTATTTAATATAATTTAAGTATACAAGTATACAGTCACTATAAATTCACTGTACAATGTTTTTTCCATTAAAATGCAAAGAGTAAAAAGCTTACAATAAAACAAAATACAGATACTGCATAAGTACAGTAGCCTGTAGAAGAGAGAGAGAGAGAGAGAGAGAGAGAGATTGCATAAAGCATTCCAGAAAGAGGACAACCTTGTCTAATACCGCTTTGCACTTCAAATGGAGCACATAAACCACCATCGAACTTTACCACACTCTCAATGTTCTGATACAACACTTTAATCTTAGCAATCAGACCACTGCTGACCCCAAATCTCTCCATAACCTTCCAAAGTTAATGGTGTTCAAATTGATCAAATCCTGATCTATTGAAATAAGACCAGTATTCAAACCCAGTGATCCAGAGACACCCAAAACATTGCAAATTAAGCAGACATTGTCTACTATTGACCTGCCAGATACACAACGTCTGAACGCGATGCATGACCTTGTCCATCACCTCTCTTAGCTGGTTGGCTAAGGCCTTTGACAGAATTTTATAATCTGTACACAGAAGAGACACAGGTCTCCAGTTCCTGATGTCTTGCAAATTCCCCTTTTTTGACAGCAAAGTAATCACTGCTCTGCAACAGGAAAGTGGCAAAAAGGCTTTATAAAACTCCACAGTCAAACCGTCAGTACCAGGAGTGTACTCACTGCCATACAAAGCAGAATAAAACTGGACAGTCCACCTTCGAATCTGACTGGTATCAGTGATTTCCTGCCCTGTATCTGAAAGAAGAGAGTGAATGAATTTGTGCTGTTCATTCTTCTTCTCCAGGCTGAAGAAGAAACTTTTTCTACTCTTAAATATTTTCCAAAAATAGCTAAAAGCATAACAAGCTCTTAAGTTTTTTTCATGGAGCAAAGCTGAATTAAAACGCCAATATGTACAATATGCAAAACAATTCTTATGAAAACATTGCAAATTACCAGTGAATGATCTGTAAAGCCAACAGGCAATATTTTACAGGTTTTAAAAACATTAAAATGATGTTTGAAGCAATAAAAACGGTCAAGTCTAGCTAAGGAGACAACATTATCCCTACAATGAGACCATGTATACTGGTGCTCATTCACATGAAACCTCCTCCACACGTCTACTAAACCAAGCTGTTGTAGTGCACTTTGAGAAGCTGGATGGGGTTCATTATGATTTCTGTCTAAACTGCTATTCTCTGTGCAATTGAAATCACCACCAACAAATAAAAAACCTTCTGGTTTAAAGTCTGTCAACTTGGTACACACTATATCCAGAAACCTTTCTTTCAGTCGCTTTAGAAGGAGCATAAATGTTCAACAAAACCACATAAAATTTTTCAAATTGTGCTTTCAGTACAATAACTCTACCCTCTACAACATGTTCTACAATATAAGAAGCAGGAAGAGGACGTTTTGAAAATAAAAAAAAAAACCCACTCCATTGCTAGTTATAGTACTGTGACTTAAAACTACATTTCCCTTCCCATTCCCTCCTCCATTCTGCCTCATTTTCCTTGTCACTCTCTTGCAAAAGAGAACATCAATATGCTTTAATTTTACCAATTCATACAGCATTGCATGTTTTCTCACATCTCTTGCCCCGTTCCAACTTCGGAAGTTTCCATGGTGAGAAAAGGAGTGACTAGAACAAACAAAAAGAAAAAATTAAAAGTTCTCACTTGTTTTTCCTTCATCATGGTTCATCAAGTTCTCTTTTGACCTTCAGCACTTTTTTCCTTAACGTCCTGATCAGCAAAGAGTCATCTTTGTTCCTCATATGAAACCTAGCTGATGTGTAGAAAGCCTCTATCGGAAAAATAATCCTCAATTTTCATGCTCTTCATATGTTTTGTTTCTTGCAGAAAAGATTTGATCATTTTGGCTGAGCATGTTTTCTTAATATCAAGCATATCACTGATGTCAGACTCATACTCCTCACTATCACTAGTGTCTGACTGTGGTGCCACTTTCTCTGTCTGGCTATAATTGGTATTTTTACCTTTTTTTGCTTGTGTTGCCCAATTGTCACTCTTTGTTTTACATTTATGAGGTACAGGTTTCAGAACCACATTCTCATCTACCATGTCCACATCATTTATCTGTCCACCAGCAGCTGCAATGTTGTCCATGCCCTGTTCATCACACACACACCACTGTTATTTGTCTTCTGTGTGTTACCCTCACACACAGCACTGCCTGCTTCTGTTTGTTTCTAACACCCAGCACTGTTCATGTCTGTCTGCTCATCACACTCACCACTGTTATCTGTTTTCTCTGTCTCAGTGTTTGATCTTTCTTTCCTGCCCTTCCTTCCTTCCTCCATCTCCGTCTGTCCACTAGTTTTAGCAGTATAGCTGCCAGCAGCTTTACCAGCCTGTCTGTGACAGCTAGTTTCCTCTCCTGAGTCATCATCAGTCTCTTGGCCCCTCTTATTAGGACATGCTCTAATCACATGCATCACCCCCCTCTCCACAACCAAAGCACTTCATGGTCTCTGATGCTGCATTCAATACATATTCATAACCATCCACTTGTGTGAAATCTCATGTTGAACTCCTTTTATTCCTGTTTGTTTAGAATTGCCATCTATGAGACACAACATGTTTTAGCAAGGGCCACTTTACACCCTGTGAGCACTTTCTTAATGGGAGAGACTATCTTTCTGTGTCTGGACAGTTCTTTTTTTTTAAATTAATCAGAAATGAATGGAGGGACATTAGACAGTGTGATTTTACTAGACGGTTGTTAAAGTGGCAAAACGGGAACATTCAGAACCTTGACAGTAATACCGCGTTCAATTACATTGTTAACTTTCTTAATTTGATCCAGAAAGATAACCAAAGCACTATTCATCATTGCAGCAGATTTAATGCTGCTGTAGCCAACCACACCGCTAAACTAACATCCTCCACTGAGCAGGGAAACCCGGTGCTGACCTTAATATTGTGTCTCCGACTCAGCTCGCTCAAATCAGCAACCATGCTGCCAACACACCTGGAAACTACAGAGAACTCTAGCTCTGTTTAGCACAACACAACATAAAACTAACAGACTAACAAGAGAGAGAGAGAGAGATTATACAGTATCAATAGTGAGAGAGGATTTCAAACGCTCTTTATTTATCAATTTCAGCACATAAAACATTTCCACATAAAACATTAATATAACATCGTTTTCCATACAAAATAATTAAACAAAAACAAAGAAAAACAAACTGAAATAATACAGACACATTTCTTAAATCAACACAGACCCAAAGAACAGTGGTCTTGTTCAGAGCATCCGATACTAATGAATTCTTCCACATCATTCATCGCACTGTAATAACTGTAATGAACTCTTAATGTGGCTTTTACCATCCTGATGAAAATACTTTCTGCATCACAAGCTCCTTTTGATTCCATCTGCTAACATGGCCATTTTTGCTTGTCCTGAAATGAAGTTAAACAGCTGACACTTCACTCTCCATTTTCACAGTACTTATAACCAGAATAAACACATGCTGAGAAAATACCTCTCCAAACATCCTGAAGATCTTTTCTAACAGATTAAAGAAGGAACACAGTCTGCAACACTCCAGGAAACAGTGAAAAACAGTTTCTCCCTGAGTGCAAAACGTAATTATCATTAACATTTGGATTTATAAGAGAAACAAACCTTGACAGCTACAATCCTGTGTAAAACTCCGCACTGTAAGTCTCCAACCCTCTTAGTTAACGGTGGTTTGTACAGTGCTCTACACACAGGCTTCACCTCATCACTCAGAGCCAAATGAGCTCTCCACAGTCAGTCCGACCCCTCAGTTTACTCTTGTTTAACACTTTGACCATCATTCTATACATTGTTTTTCCTGCCAAGACATTGAACTTTTTTTTTTTTCAAATGATTCGCTGAACTCTAACAGAAACCCAGTACAGTTTTTAAAATCAGGCACAATTTTCAGAACAGGAAAGGGGTCATCACCATCAGGGTGAACACATCCATCACAGTATGCAGCTAACAGGGATTGTTCTGTTGGTGTCAGCTGAGGTTTCCAGTTACTGAGAATGTGACTGATGAATCTGACAGATCTGACTCTCAAGTAAGAAGCCAGAGCTGCTGCGTTATCTGGGTACAGTCCAGACATTTTGACCACATGTCTCAGAGTCATTGTCCTTACTGAGCAAAGCTGTTTCAGCACAGAGGATCCTACTGTGCATGTGGCATTAAAATGAGTCCCATACACCACTGGCTCCTTTAAGAGCCAAACCTGAGTCACAGCTCTCCAGTCTCTGTTTGACTTAGCCAGTCCCAGCAGGGTCCCCGCCGTCTCCACTGCACCTTGTGCGTCTCAACCCTCCAGCAGCCGTGTCATCACAGATGCAGGTTGCCAAGGAGTTAAAAGAAATAAGACTAAGATGTGACACATCTGTGATCTTTGCAACTTGTGTTATTTTACTATTTTACTATTAATAATTGTACACTCTATACTGTGTAGCCTACTCCTAATCAATATCTTGCACATCCATCCCATTTTTCTTCTTTGGAAATTCATTCTGTTTTGATATTGTTGAGGATTACTTAAGTTTTGTGTATTTTTTCACATTCTCCTGTCAAGTTTGTTTTTTATAAATGCCAAAGTTTGCTTAGAATGTGGCATACGCCTTCTTTTGAGCGTACGTAATGGCCCCAGGTCTGTAATCTCTGGATAAACTGGAGACAAAAAGCAGCGCCCCTGACGGCCAGATGTATCAGTCCTTGACCTCCTTCCTCTTTAGGTAAGAACAACACATTCTGTGGGATCCAGTGTAAGTGATCCCAGAAAAAGCTCACAATCACTGTTTGCACTTTGACCAGCAGATTTATTGGAGGGTGCATACATGACAAACGATGCCATAACATGGATGATACCAAATTGCTGATTATTAAAATCCATTTTTAGTCTTCCTTTAACTTTTTCCAAGATGTTTTCCCAGTTTTTACAAACAAAAGATTCATCCCCAAGATACACACCAAGATATTTAATCCCTGTGTTGTTCCATGTCAGTCCACTGGGTAAAATAAGTTTTCTACTTAAGCCATCGCCAACTATTAATGCTTCACTTTTTCCCTAGTTAACTCTTGCAGACAAGATTAAACCCAAATTACAATTTTTAATTAATACATCAATACATCCTGAGCAAGTACATCATCAGCATAGGCAGATAATTTGAAGACTTTTTTACAACCAGAGAGATGAATAGCAGAGGAGAGGCTCTATAGCCAGAGAGTATAACATGCCAGACAGGGAGCAGCCCTGTCTGACTCCCCTCTGAACTTTAGAAGGCGCACTCAGACCACCACTTATCTTTAGTGCACTCTCAATGTCACTGTGCAACCTGGATCTAGGCTATGAGACCAGAGATGAACCCAAAAGCTTCCAGCATTTGCCACAAATACTGGTGTTCAACCCAGTCAAAAGCCTTTTCTTGATCTATAGAAATCAGACCAAGTTCACAGCCCAATGAACCGCACAGGTCCAAAATGTGCCAAATCAGCATAATGTTGTCAGATATCAGCCTGCTGGGTACACAATAGGTCTGGTCAATGTGAATGACCTGCTCCATCACTTTCCTCGTTAGTGGCCAACACCTTGGACAGAAGCTTAAAGTCTGTGTAGAGCAGAGCCTCCAGTTCTTAATCTCCTGCAGGTCCCCCGTTTTGGGGAGAAGGGTGAGGACCACCCTCCTACAGCTCAGAGGCATCCACGCCTTACTGAGAATGTCTCTGAGAACACTTCATCTTTACCAATCACAGGCCAGAGGGTCTGCTGGTTGTCTGTCTACCCCCGGGGCCTTGCCTCTCTCTAGGCTCTGCAGCGCAGCATACAGCTCCTCAGCAGAAATCTGCGCCTCCAGCTCTGTATTAGCCTCCACAGTAACCTTTGGTTAAACTGAAACTCCCCTGATCAGTGAATGTCGGCTGCCCGATGCCTTCTGTGTTCTTCATGACAGTCTGACGGTACTCTAAATCACAACTCTGCTATAAAGCACTCGATTCACTTTTTCACTTTTCTGGAGGCAGATTTAACAATTCCATATCCCACAACTTTACCTTCCGCTAGACTGCACTCCTCCACTGAACAGGTGACTATTGGCGAAAGTTTGATCGTACGCAGTTTTGTCTAAACTGAAGCCACCACCTGCTGCCGTGCTGAGTGTCTCCACGTGGATATACAGAGCAATAAAGCGTAAACACATTAACACAGAGAAAAAGATAGAAAACCAACAAAAAAAAGAGTTAGAAAACTCAAACTCACACACTCCAAATGCTCTCAGCCACCACGCTCACTCCCAGCATGCACTCTGACAGAGAGAGACAGAAAGATGAGACATGATAAATAATACATTAAAAGTCATTAAACAGCAGATTCAGATGACCAGAATATATTCTAGAAAATAAAAAACAGAGAGTTGCATGGATTGTATACTCACTAAATCACAATGTCAGCTGTGAACTCCACACCAATGGACAGCAAAGATCTCCTCCTCAAACAAGGCAACCTTTAAAAGAGTGAGAGGGGGAGACAGAGAGAGAAAGGTGAGAATGATAATTGTTTGACTTAAATGATCACAGTACCAGTATCTTCAATCTAGAAAGAATGTAGAGAGATAGTTGCATGTATTGTATACTTATTTAGTGGAAAAGGCTGCAGGGCCCCTGAACAACAATGGACAATGAACCCACAAGCGAGGGCATCCTGAGAGAGAGAGGGAGAATTTTTGAATTTTGAAAAAAATCTTTATTTTACACAGACACAATCTTTGTCTCAACACAATATATAACATACATACTATACAATAAACAATTTATGATCGCTACCTCATCATACTAAAACACATTATAATTGTAATGTACAAATTCAACCTTATAGCAAAAGAAAATAAATAATAATAAACTTAAAGACAACACTAAATACTAACTCCTCATTCTCCACTGAACAGATCACATCATTGTAACACCACTGCTGAACAAAGGTATCCAAACTTCAACAACAAATTTAAACTCTATCCAAATCCTTGATCTTACCAGTGAGACAAACACACTGACTAAATCCTGAAACACTTCCCTTTAATTTTGTTTCTTCTTGTAGGATATATTGACATTTTCGCTTCACCCAAAAGAAAATTTAACAATTGCCACTTAGCAGTATTGATTTTTCTGTAACCAGCCCCAAATATAAAAACGACTTTAGACCGTTTCTCTCTGAAAGACAAAAACAAGGTCTTTAAGGTACTAAATAAGGCCTTAATCCTTCCACACTCCTTCCAAAAAACAATAAAAAATAGTTTCCATACTTCCAAAAGGACATTCATTTGAAACAGTTTGATTCATTACAGATATGAAAGCATTAACAGCCACAGCTCCATGGAGAATTCTCCACTGCAAGTCACCAGTTTGTTTCTTTGAGGGGAGTTTATACAAAACTCTCCACCCTGGTTTATCTTACCTCCAAATTCCTTCTCTACATCGAGTGTTCTTTTTAATTTAACTTGTTTTTGTTTACAGCTTTAACACAACAGTTATAAAACACCTTGCCATTTACGGTATATAAATCAATACCTTTAACATGTTTTACATCCAGCAAAAGTCCAGAACAGCCATTCACATAGGGTAAAGTTCCAACTCCGGGAAAGGGTCCTCTTCATCTGGGGTTTCCTCCCCTTCACTGTAAATCCTCCTTAGACCATTGTTTTAAGATGTACTTTATGTTGTAGGCTGGCCTCAGACCAGCAGATCAGCTGAAGCATATGCATCCATTAAACCTGGTCCAGCTGCATCTGCTATTTTCTGAAGAGTAACCACTCCAGTGGTACATAGTGCATGTCTGAGGCTTGATGTTGAGCTGTCCTGTATGTCTATCCTAGTCCCACCAACAAGAGGTTCTTCCAACAACCAGTATAGAGAAACACATTTTCCATTTAAAAAGATTACATGCATTAAAAACCCCTTTGGAAATGGAGACAGTTCAAATTTTGAAAAAAATAGCATCCATTTAGAAACAAAGCAGCATCAATTCCAAGCCCATTTACTCTCCTCAGAATAGTACTCACAACATCCTTCCAAACAAGATATTTACATCCAGTTGTGAGATATTTCTGTATAAACACGAAAAGTTGCCTCTCTACTTTCAATATCTACCAGACTGTGCCCCCCTTCTTCCTTGGGCAAGAAAAAAACAGCTTGAGGTACCCAATGTAATCTGTCCCAAAACAAATCTACTAAAATTGCTTGCAACTTTTTAATTCAACCACTGGTTGGCTCCATACAAACTAAACAATTCCACAATGTAGATGCTACCAGATTATTAATCACTAAAGTTCTCCCTCTAAAAGACATCTGAGGCAGCAACTATTTCCATTTATTTAATTTTCCTTGTATTTACACCTTCCCAATCCTGTTCAATGTTATTTCATCACCCAGGTAAATACCCAAATATCCAATGCCACCTTTCTTCCATACTAATCCCTCGGTAAATTTGAGAGACCACCAGACCACCTCCCCACTGCCAATGCTTCACTCTTTTTCCAATTTACTTTTGCCATTGTTAAAGCTCCAAAATCATTAACACTTTTTGTTTGGTGACCAGGACTAAAACATCATCCACATATGCAGACAGAATACATGCTGTGTTAAAACCTGGTAGGAAACCTAGTAGGATCATACCATCAATATAAGACCATATTCTACGCAGCAGAGGTTCAATGGTAAATGGTAAAAGGACTGCACTTACTGTATATACACACGTGGACAAAATTGTTGGTACCCCTCAGTTAATGAAAGAAAAAACCCACAATTCTCACTGAAATCACTTGAAACTTACAAAAGTAATAATAAATAAAAATGTGTTGAAAATTAAACAATCAAAACCAGCCATCACTTTTGAATTGTTGATTAACATAATTATTTAAAAAAACAAACTAATGAAACAGGCCTGGACAAAAATGATGGTACCCCTATAAAAGATTGAAAATAATTTGACCAGAGGGACATGTTTAACTCAGGTGTGTCCTTTAATTGACATCACAGGTGTCTTCAAGCTCATAATCAGTCAGTCTGCCTATTTAAAGGGTGACAAATAGTCACTGTGCTGTTTGGTGACAAGGTGTGTACCACACTGAACATGGACAACAGAAAGCAAAGGAGAGAATTGTCCCAGGACATTCGAAACAAAATTATAGACAAACATCTTAAAGGTAAAGGCTATAAGACCATCTCTAAGCAGCTTGAAGTTCCTGTGACAACAGTGGCACATATTATTCAGAAGTTTAAGATCCACGGGACAGTAGCCAACCTCCCTGGACGTGGCCGCAAGAAGAAAATTGATGACAAGTTGAAGAGACGGATAGTTCGAATTGTAACCAAAGAGCCCAGAACAACCTCCAAAGATATTAAAGGTGAACTCCAAGGCCAAGGTACATCAGTGTCAGATCGCACCATTCGTCGTTGTTTGAGCCAAAGTGGACTTCATGGGAGACGACCAAGGAGGACACCACTGTTGAAAGCAAATCATAAAAAAGCGAGACTGGAATTTGCAAAAATGCATGTTGACAAGCCACAAAGCTTCTGGGAGAATGTCCTTTGGACAGATGAGACAAAACTGGAGCTTTTTGGTAAAGCACATCAACTCTATGTTCATAGACTCAAAAATCAAGCGTATGAAGAAAAGAACACTGTCCCTACGGTGAAACATGGAGGAGGCTCAGTTATGTTTTGGGGCTGCTTTGCTGCATCTGGCACAGGATGTCTTGAATCTGTGCGAGGTACAATGAAATCTCAAGACTATCAAGGCATTCTGGAGAGAAATGTGCTGCCTAGTGTCAGAAAGCTAGGTCTCAGTCGCAGGTCATGGGTCTTCCAACAGGACAACGATCCAAAACACACAGCCAAAAACACCCAAGAATGGCTAAGAGAAAAGCGTTGGACTATTCTGAAGTGGCCTTCTATGAGCCCAGATCTGAATCTCATTGAACATCTGTAGAAGGAGCTGAAACATGCCATCTGGAGAAGACACCCATCAAACTTGACACAACTGGAGCAGTTTGCTCACGAGGAGTGGGCCAAAATACCTGTTGATAGATCTAGAAGGCTCATTGACAAATATAGAAATCGTTTAATTGCAGTGATTGCCTCAAAAGGTGGTGCAACAAAATATTAAATTATGGGTACCATCATTTTTGTCCAGGCCTGTTTCATTAGTTTCATTAGTTTCATTTTTTTAAATAATTATGTTAATCAACAATTCAAAAGTAATGGCTGATTTTGATTGTTTAATTTTCAATAAATTTTTATTCATGGTTACTTTTGCACATTTCAAATGATTTCAGTGAGAATTGTGGGTTTTTCTTTCATTAACTGAGGGGTACCAACAATTTTGTCCACGTGTGTAGCACCTTTCTAGTCTTCCGACCACTCAAGGTGCTTTTACACTATAAGCCACATTCATCCATTCACACACCGATGGCGGCAAGCTACCGCATAGGGTGCTTGCGCAGCCATTGGGAGCAATTTGGGGATCAGTATTTTGCTACATGTGGACTGGAGGAGCCGGGAATTGAACCGCCAAACTTCCGACTAAAGGACAACCCACTCTACCGCCTAGACCAAGCATATAATATTCCCGACAGAGACCAACCTTGTTGGACCCCTCTTTCTACTTTAAATGGAGAAGTCCTCCCTTGATCTTTAGCACACTCTCAATGTCTTGGTACAAAACTTTGATCAGAGCTAGAAGACCTGGGTTGAGATCAAACCGCTCCAAGATCCGCCAAAGGTAGAGGTGCTCAACCCTGTCAAAAGCTTTTTCTTGGTCTAATGAAAGGAGACTAACATCCAAGCTCAATGAACTAGAGGCATCCAAAACATCCTTAATTAAAGACACATTATCTACAATAGACCTACCAGGCACACGGTAACTTTGGTCTTGGTCAATGACTTGGTGCAGCACCTCCCTGAGTCTGTTAGCCGGAGCTTTCGATAGGATCTTATAGTCTATTCAGAGAAGAGAAACCGGCCACCAGTTCTTAATGTCCTGTAGATCTCCTTTTTTCGGCAACAGAGCTATCACAGCTCTCCTGCAACTTAATGGCAAAGACATTTCTTTAGAGCTTTCATTCAACACTGCCAACACATCTTCACCCAACTCCTCCCAGAAAGCTTTATAAAAATCAACTGGCAGCCCATCAATGCCAGTGGCTTTGCCCCCCTCCATGCCTTGCAGAGCAGTATGCAACTCAGCCAGTTTTAGAGTTTCCCCAAGACCAGGATCTTTAGAAGTCTATAACAAAACAAAGAAAACAGCAATTCATTTTCTTTATATTCACTCTTGTACAGTTCAGAGTAGAACTTCACTGCTGTACACCAAATCTCTCCAGCCTCTCCTGTCCTTCAGCTGTGCATAAGGTGTGTAGAAACCTGCTTTGCCCATTTCTTTTCTCCAGACCAAAAAAGAAACTCTGAAACCTTGACCAAACCAAGGATTGCTGCACTTTTATGCCTAGTAGGTCTTCAAGCATACTTTTTTTTCCTGTGGACTCAAACACACTTTGAAGTTCCACCATCTCAATCTCTAGATCACTAAATGATCTGGTAATGTTCCGTGTGACACTGAGATTGTACTGCTGTCCTAGCTGCTTAATTTTTACTTTTTTCACAATCCCACCACTGCCACAGTGACGTGAAATTCTGTTTTTCCCTACTAAAACCTTTCCAAAAAAACTTGAAAGTCTGTTTGAAATTAGCATCACAAAGTAACGTAGAGTTAACATACCGGTATGCACTCCTTGGTTTCACATTTGCAACAAAAACATTGCTTATAACTAAGGGATGGTCAGTAAAACCTACAGGTAACATTTTAACAACACCAACATGCAATCTTCTCTAAATATCCACTAAATCATGTGTTTCATTTAGGTGGTTCAGTACTCTCTGTGATTCTCCGTGAGGTTCAATATAGCTCCTATTCAAATGATCATGCTGAGTGCAATTAAAATCTCCCAAAAACAAAAAATCATCTGAATTACAACTCATCAGAATGCCATTCAGCACATTTAGTAATGCTACTCTCTTCAGACCAACAACAGGTGCATACATATTAATGAAAACAACTGTGTGGCATTCAAATTTGGCTTTAGCTACCATGAGCCTCCCCTGTACTTCTTGCGGGATCTCATATGAGATTGGAAAAAAAAACTCTTAGAAAAAAGGATGCCAACCCCTCCACTCACTGAGTTCAGACAGCTCAGACAAACCTCACCCTCCCATTCTGCCTTCCAATCTGATTCATTCACTTCATCACTATGTCTTTCCTGTACCAAAATTACATCAATGCCTTTCATCTTCATAAACTCATATAAAAGTGCTCTTTTTTCATATCCCTTGCTCCATTTAAATCCAAGGTAGCAACTCTGAACTTACTCATAGGAAAATGAGAGAAGACCACCCATGTAAACAGAATCACAAAACTACAAAAACTAACACATTATGCTGTTTCCTCTCAATCATCATTGTTGAGTTCTTGTCTAACTTTCTGCACCAATTTCCTCAACCTATAAACTTTTCGTTCAGTAAACCTCCTTTTCCCCTGCTCTTCATATTTGATCTGGCTGACTCAATGAACAACTCTTTATCTGGGAAATACTTCTCTACTCTCACCTTTCATATTTTTTGTTTTCTGTAAATTCATTTCTTCCATCCCATAGGCATTTTTTTTCTTTTACTACCGAAGATACATCACTCTCCCAAACATCAGACTCATCTTCTGAACTGGATTCAGACCCTATACCATTCTGTTTACTAGTTTTTTTTAGGTTTTCTTTGCCCACTGTCACTTTTTTGCTTATGAACCAGTTATTGTGTTTTTAGACTTTCTTTTCTGCTGAATCACCTTTAGACCACCATGTCAACATCTACTGCCAGCCCTTCCTCTGCTCTGACCTCCCTACCTGTATCACTTCTTCCTGAATCCACTTGATTTGCAGTAGGACTGCTGTCCTCTTGAGTATTCGTATTATCATTACTAGCACAACCTTCCCCACTCTGTGCACTGGTCAGCCTCAGGTTCAACATCAGCAACAACATCTCTTCCTTCATTTCCACCACCACTTTTTTCTTGAGCTTCCTCCACACTCTTTCCCCTTCAATTTCATCTGTCTGCCCTCTCCATCTTTCTTTCCCTTTTCTGTTTCACCATCAACATTCTGCCCCCATGACATTTTCCCCTAGCACCTTTGCCAGCATCACTTTTCCCAGCACTGGAACTCTCTTCTGGACAAGACCAGGTACCACTCTTTTCCACAGCCAAAACATTTCATGTTTTCTGTTGTTGCAAAAAGGGTATATTCAAACTAGGGGCGTTGCAATATACTGGTACTGACTGTGACATTTAAAAAATGAAATATTGATATCATGTTAATATACATACAATAATACACATATGATAATATCATGTAAATAATCCAGCACCTCTTAAAACCCCTTACGTTCTGACGGCCCAGCTCCACAGATGTTTGGCTCTTAGCCACAGCATGTGACACAAGACACAGAGAGGACAGAGGGGGAGGGGTGGGGCTGGCCCAGTAAGAGATGTGATTGGGCCAGCCTAGTGTCATTATAGAAAATGAACCAGTGGGCCACTGCAACTGCTTTATGGGCCAAAATAATCTGTCTGCACTCTGCAAGACCACTACAAGTCACACCCTCTTCTTTCTTATATGTGTCTGACCCTCAGAGGGCACTCTGGCTTTCATCTGTTTCTCATTGTGGCATTCTTGTTTTCTTTCATCTGTTCAAATCTATTTTAATTAGAAAAAAAATAACTTTGAAGGAAAAGTTAACTTTGAAGAATAAGATATGATGTTCAATGAGCATTTAAAATGCATAATTTGCATAAAGAATGAAGAGTATAGCTTATTATTGACAGATCAAAACAACCTGTCATTAAAAAAAGATTTTTGTAAATGATAATTTATCTCAACATTAAATTGATACATTTTGTCATAATTTTTTACTCTATTTATGTGCCGTGGTGGTAATTATTCATCAAATCATTATTTTTATAATAATGCTTTTCTCTGTTTATGTGCAGTGGTGGTAATTGTTAGTCAAATCATTAAACAAACGGAAACAGTAATTTTGTCCTCTTGTGTCCAGCTCAGCTGCTTAAAAGAGATGTGGTGAGACCATGACTGATCAATATAAATCTAGCTGGGCTTTTTTTTTTTTTTTTTTTGGATCAAAATGTTGCTGTATATCATTTCACCACATGGAGCAGTGGTGAGTTGAGGTGTCTGCACACTAAATTTATTTCTCAGCAGGTGCAAACTGTGCAGAGCAGTGTGCATGGAGTTCCTCCACTGCAGAGTACTAAATAACTGAAAGTGTAATTTGGCCTAAAATGTCATGAATATCTGGATGAGTATGACCTCTGTGGACAGCAGGGAACTTTTCTCATCTATAAAGAAGATAAATCTCCATTACTAGCACAATCACACATTGAAGTTACTGGTTTTTGCAGTGTACACCTTCCTGTGGACTATAACAATAAATGTACTGCACATAATGAATGCGTGTACAATTTGTCAGTGTCAATATTGGCAATATTTAAAATGTATGACAATTGTGCTCTTCCTGCTATGTTGTCAAAATTATGCAGACAAGCTCAGAAGGGTAATTAGCCAAAGTATATGGAAATGACTGTCAGTGAGGCAAATGTAACCAACTAGCTTCAGAGAACAGAATGAAATGTATTTTCTTAGTTTGGACACGTTTTTATTATTAACTTGCTTGACAACATAACACCAACAGTATCTGCTTTATTCTCTTGGAAAGAGACTTTCAACTTTATGGCTGTAGCATTACATCAAACAGAAAATCAGATTTCTTGTGCATCATTTTATACACATTTACCTGTTATTCATAGGTTCAGGACATATTTGCGCAGTAGTGGTAGAGTGGTAGTAGTAGTAGATGGTAGAGTTGAAGAGGTTACTCAGAAAGTGCCTCCAGCCACATAAAAACAGTCAGTGCTGCAATATCCTACGACATTTTCAGTTCTCCTCTCTGTCTACATCCCCTATAGCCTTCACAGTCTTAGTAAAGAGAATTGCACTGAATGAAACGGGAGATTAAATATGATAAATATATCTCCCCAACAACAGCCTTTGTTGTTAGCAACTTCAATTTAAATGCTTATCTCGAAAAAAATATTCTCACCGTTGTTCTCACGTGTACTGTAAAATACAGGAAAAAGTAAAGGAAAGATGATGAAGTGAAACATTAGATTTGAAAGGTTGAAAGTTAGTTTAAAAGTATAAATTGTGGTTGTAAAACTGAAAAATAGGATTTAAACATTTCACTCTTCGCAACGTAATGTTTTCAGTGTTACAAATCATTCTACTTTTCAGACATTCAGCACAGTCGCTTCAGAGATTCAACTCACTTTTTTCAGAGATTCAGATCTGCTCTTTCAGCTTTGCATTCTGGGATTTCTGACGGCATTTTCACAGACATAAACCATGGATGTATAAAGGAGAACTGGATACCGTGTTTAAAGATGGTGCCCCATTCATTCAAGTTGCTCAGTGGCACACAAAGCCAAAAAATTGGCTTCTCGCTGTAAAGAAATTACCTAGATGTTCACGCTTCCTGAATTTTGGGCCCATAGAGCATGCACACTAGAGACTTGCGCTGACCGAGCCAGCTAACTTCTGGTTGGCTCTCTGCTCACTTGGATGGGAATAAAATAATTTAATCGTGTGGTCTTCTAGACTTTCCAAATGTTATTGGACTGAATGGATTAAACTCTGATAATAAAACGAATCATTTCGAATAATAAAGTGAATCATGAATCACTGATTGTTTTGGATCTGTGAAATGACTGAGACTAAAGTCCTTGACTATATTGTAAAAGGTGATTTATTGAGTCCATCGAGAATAGGACTTGCAGCTTTCTTTTATGTCGTCTCACACTGTTGGCTCCTGCAGGGCCTGTCAGGCATCTTATCTGCACAAACCTCACCTGCTCTCATAATGGCAATGTGAAACTCTCCAGTGTCATCTCCATTCTGGACATCACAGCTTACGACATTGGCTTGGTGGAAATACTCATCCAGACTGCTACTGTTCCCTAATGTGGCCCACATCTCCTGGCCTGACCCAGCAGCAGGGCCAGCATGCTGTGGCAATCACTCACCTGCCTTACGCGAGAAGGCTAAACAGAAAGCAGCTGCACAATCATTTCCCTTGTTTGCATAAAATATTTAACCAGTTTGTCATTTACATCACTTTCATACAGTCCATACAGACTTTTTTGCCATATATTAGTCATATGCGCAATGTAATTTTTTATATTCAAACAACTTTAAACAGTAAAATGTTCCTGTCAGTCCAAACCCACAGCTGATCGCATCTCTTCACTGTCAGACTTTTTTCTCCTCTCCTCCAGAGTTTCACAGTCTTCATCTCACACTGATCAGGTTATAGTTTAAAATATAGCTCTATTTTAAATGTCTGAGAACCTTGATACTTAATGTGATAAGTCAGTCATTTAGTTGAAACAAATAAGCCAATAATTATTCAGGCATCTACTGACATTTCACACAGGCAACATTTGACCTCATCGTGAATGTAGTGACATTGTGACAGATGTAACAGATGTGTCAGATTTATATTACTGATTGTAGGTGGTCTCTCAGAACAGGTACTGTTCTCAAAAAAGTTTTAAAAAAATGTTATTTTCAAATGTTTAAACCCTATTTTTTCAGTTTTACAACCATACTTTATACCAGATCTTAATCTTCATGTTTTTAAAGGTTAATTTAACCTCATAAAAAGAAAGAGAGAGCAAGGTAAGGTAAGTCTGTACCATATTTCATGGTAATCTATTCAGTACTTTGGAGCAAAGTGTTGCACCAACACACACTAATTCTGGTGTCTGCTTCAACAGTCCTCAACACTGCCTTCCTCACAGGCTTGGGGCTAATGCACCCAAACACCTCCTGCTCATTGATTTGATTTCTCAATCACTTATTGATCTGGGCATACTCGCCTGCCAATGTTGCTCAAAAAGAGGACTGATTATTCCTCTGCATTACCAGTCATCAATTAGTACAGTACTGCAAGTGTGGGCAAGTGTGTGTTTCTGTGTGTTGGGTGTGCACAGTAGTGTTAGTGTGTGTTTGTGTCCAATCAATCACAGTAAGTTGCAGTCTCTCTGGGCCTCTCTAATACATGGCTAAATAACTGCTGTCAACAGCACTACATATTGAAAGCTGCTGCTTTTAGAAGGGACATGCACATGCGCTTGTGATTCTCCAAGCCTGTGGAACCATTACGTATTGAATTCAGGTCTTAAGATGATGAGGAAAAGTAAACGTCAATCTACACATCTTTGGGCCATTTCAACATTTATTTAGTCTGAGCACTGACTAAAAAAGTTAGCATTTTCATTACTGCAACTGAACTGAATATGGGACATGTTTACTTATAGGACCATCTGCATGTGCTACGATAATCAAACCAGAGTGTATTCATGTAATTGTATTTTCAGCTTGCCATCTAAACCCAGTTACTGACCCATGGCTGTCTACAAGGAATAGTTAACAATTCCATGAACAGGGAAAAAAAAACAAAACTAAATGTTTAGTTAATTAATCATCCCTATTCACACTGCTACTACATTGCTTTTTACTTGATGAGAAAATGGTAAATGGACTGCATTTATAGAGCACCTTTCTAGTCTTCCGACCACATAAAGTACTTTACAATACATGTCAACATTCACTAATTCACACACACATTCATATGCTGATGGCAGAGGCCATCACGACCAATGTGGGATTCAGAACACTTCGAAATGTGGACTGGAGGAGCCGGTGATGAAACCGTCGATCTTCCGATTAGTGGACGACCTGCTCTACCTCCTGAGCCCCTGAACTGAGTGAAAGTGCCTTTTTATGTAGTACTACTGTGAATTTGTATGACACACCCTATGCTTCAGCCGACCACTTTGCAAAACATATTAAAATTTGGAAATAAATGGTTAAACAGCAGTTAATGTTCTCTTTGGATGAAAAGTATTTTCTCACCAGTAGAAGAGCAGCTGGGAAGCTTTTAGCTTTGCGTTTTAGCCTCTCACCTTACTGCAGTGGAACTGAAGTGTACCCCAGGGTGTTTCAGTGCACCGTGACATCACAGGTGGATGTTGTTACAGGTGCAACAAGCTTGAAACTTTCAACCAGAAGAGGGCAGCGAAACCATGACTTTCAGCATGCATTACAAAATGTTGAAATGTTGACTGTCTTGTTCATTACATTGGTTTTTGAATGTCAGTCAGTAGTCACAGCTTGGCTTCTTTTATCATTTTTTTTTTTGTCCTTGGCGAACTAATCGGTTTCTGATCCAGGAAGGCTAGGGCCTAATTAGTCTCAGTGGCCACTCGTGGTACTGCAACAGAGAATCTCCTGTGGCCCAAAAAGCATTTTCCCCCATAGACCAACATTGTATAAGAGACTAAACTGTTGACAGGACACCTTCAACTGCAAACAAGATCAATTATTACTCTTATGAACTTTTAATCCATGAAGGTTTCATGTTTGTAAAACTTTCCCAAAGCCTGTAAAAAATATTTTAAAGTGTGTGACATCATCCCAATGTAAAGTCTATGAGCTGGCATCCAGTTCCTATAATACACCAATGATTAAACCACTGTTCAGTTCCATCCTGCTCTCTGTCATCACCTATACTGTGATTTGACTTATCTAAAGACACAATATTTCTGTTGTTTTGTTGCCAGTATACTACCTACTACACAACCTGTTAATGAGGGGGTTATTTCCAAGCTTCAGATCCCAGTCTGATCCAAGATCAGACAAAGGATGACAGCAGCTGTGCTTTGTGATTGGCTATACTGACATTTAAAATGAGTGATCACAGAAAAAGTTGGAGGAGACAAAAAGGTTGTCATATTAAAGTATAGCCACAAAGCAGATCTTAACACATCTAAACAAGCTGCAGACATTTATTCAGTATGCCTGTAAAACATGAAGAATTTTGGCAAAACTTATCCAAACTAAATCAGAAATGTCGACTGAGCTGTAACACAGCAGCCCAATCCTGTAAACATTTGGCATTATTTGGCTGTCAAGACAATTTACTACTGGTCAATGTCGTAAAGTCAGGTGTCAAAGATTCACACAGATTCACTTTACCCTCGTAAATGTACATTCCAACTAAAAATACTTTGTTTTGAGAGAGTTCAGAAGGAAGTTGACATCAATCACAGGTGAACTGTCTGGTTTTCCACTATACACCTCAAGCAAAGCACCCTGCTATTACATTCATTTTCATCTCAGTTTGTTTATTTGTTTATAGCAGATCAAAGAGTGATTGATTCCCATTATCAATCGGAATTGGTAATGAAAATTTATACAGCCGGCATTGCAAGGGAGCAGGGAGCACTTTGAGCAGCAATTTACAGCAGAGACTGAGCTGACAACGTAAAGTTTGACTAATCAATATGGAAACAAGAATGTGTATTTGCATTAAATGAGACTAATATGTGCAAGATGCTCCATCTTAAAAATTAAGCAGCAGTCTGACAGCTCAGACTTTTTAGATGTTTTAAACCAAAGACTGCGGTGAGAAATTCAGTTTTATGTCTTCAAGGATATGAGCTCATTAGAAGAAATCATAGTGCTTTTATCAGGCACTCAGGACCTGCCAGACATGAGCTTTTTTCATGAAGTTATTTAAAATCAAATTCGTAACAGTTTGACACCTACTGCAAGAACTTGCTGGCAAGAAAATTTTGTCAGTGATGATTTTTCCCTACATCACGACTTCGACCTTCGACTCATGCCACAATAATATATCTATAAATGCTCATAAAACATGGAGCTATCCGTACTTTAACCACAAAATTTAATGGGTAAAATATGCAGTGATGCAAAATTTGAGGACACTTTTAGTTTTTAGGTCACTTCACCTTCTGTCTAACCAATCAATCAGTGCTCTTTTATGGTGCTGAGCATGTTCTCTCTCTGTGTGTGGATTCCAGATTTGGCAGTGGGTGAAGGAGCTCTCGTTTGGCCAGGATGGAGGCCTCATGCTGGCAGAGACATATGGTTAGAGTCCCTGGCCAAATCCTGCAGCTCCACAGTCACAAGTGGGAGATGTCAAGTGCTGCCATCTTGTAGAAAGGACAAGCTTACTGTACATATCATATAAAAGGATTCATACATACAAGAAATGACTGTGTGTTTTTGCCCTTTGTAACCTGAGTGCTATTTTGAAAATTAATGTAAATTCCAAGTTAGAAGAGAGAGAAAGTCTCAAATGCTGTCTGGGTCTTGATACAGCAAATCAAATCTTTACATAAATCATAACCTATCACAGGCAGAGCAGACGGTCATACTGAGCCTGATAGCATCCTGCTACACAACACAAGACAACACAAGAGCCACAGACTCTGAACAACAACCCACATTAGCTTTCCTGCTAAAGTCTCCTTCTTATCTAACTTACAAACAGAAACACACGTCTTGTCCTGCAGCTTAGCTTGTTGAACGAGCCACTAAACAGACATTCATTAAACAGCATGTAAACACACTTGCAAATGTCACTTCACTCTGGTTAGAGGCCAGTTTGGTTCTTACTATTCTAAACCACTGCCTACAACACACTATCTGTCCATGGTCCACTGGTAGCTTCAGCAGTTTGTTTACTTTGTTTCTCATGACGTACAGTGTAACACCTGTAGCCTGCTAGCTAATGTCAATCAAACCCCCCCCCCCCCCCCCCCCCCCCCCCCAGCCGCCTGAGAAATTTCCCTAGACAAAGACCTTTTTTTTCCCTTTTAATAATAAAAACTAACAGTTTGAAAAATTTGACAAAAAAAAAAAAATACACTATAAATGTGTACTGACAGCCAATACTGGCTCTGAAGTTTGAATATACAGAGCAAATGTTTGAGCAAATATTTGAGGCCAGCCACAAAAGAAAAAATACTGTTTGTCAGAAATACTGAAAATGACTGAAAATTCACATATTCACAAAAAAGATGAGCATTAGTTTTACAAAAAGTATCTCTAAATATCACACCTTTTGACAGAAACCAATTGACGTTTTGACCTTGCTGTTTTTCATTGAGCCTGGCTGGTGTTATAGACAGGAGAAACAACACCTATTTGTGTGAATAAATGAATAAATCATGCTGGCAAATTCATAATTCCTGCTGTTAAATTACTACTACTTCTACTAATTCATACTCTGTAATTAATCATTTGTGTGTGAATGGATTAACAGCACATTGAACAATGTTGCTAACATGATAACATGTGTAAGTAAACAATAGCTGTACACAGCTCTGAGCTCATGCATCTTTCAGGGTGCTTGAACAAATTAGCAATATAACCATTGAAATTATTACATTTATGACTTAAGTTATACATAATTACAGATCCGTGAGTGAACAGGTGGCTTTTTACTGTCTGGTATTGACCAACCACAGACTCTTCTTTTTTGTGGCCCTGGATTGAAATGAGTTTGCAATTACAGCAACATCTTAAAAAATACCACAGATGATTGACTTCTGAAGTATTATTTTATGAATAGTACAGACATTATGAAACTCCACATATCTGAAATTTGAAATGGTGGGGTAGAAAATGTTGAAAACAGTTTACAGTGAGACAGAGTATTAGTCAGTATCAGGGACACGTTGCTGTTAGAATAATCACATCAGTAAAAATGTTTCAAGCACAGCAAATGAAATACCTCACCATCATATTAGGGCAGAGGCAGTTCTCAAACCAACAGGTGGAAAGTGGCAATTCTTTTATGTGTGCATTTGTGTGTTGGAATAAGAGAGGATTTGGTGAACTCGTCCTTTATTTGGATTTAAAGTCCCCCAAACTCAAAAATGTGTCTAAATGTTCCTTCAGTTGGATGTTGTTATATTCACTGTGCAGGATGATGTATGTGCAGAGTTTGTTTTCACATTCATCTGCTGAAGGAGGAAAGTTTCTCTGAGCTTAAATCTGAGTTTAAGTCGTGTGCCTACGGACACGATGTTGTTGCAAAAACCATATCAGACACAATGTATTATTCAAAGCAGATGATTTTTATATGTCTTAAAGTATGTGGAGGATCTTTCAACAAATTGCAGGGATAACAGCTGAGTGGATATGGCTGGTTTGACAGTGTGCAGTATACTATATGGGACTGCAGCATCAGTTATAATGAATGAGGAATGCGTTCAACACTGATTTATTTGCTGATTTTAATAGCTATGGTGTGCTCTAGCAACTGCATAAGTATTATGCTTTTGACCATGAGCCTACAGTAGAAACCACAGAGTTGTAATATTATAGGATAATAAATAAACAAAAGGAAATAGATAAAATAATGACAGACGACATTAAAGTCCTGTGACATTGTTAAGCCTCCATTATTAATGATACATCGTGCAACAGTGGAATTTGAAAAAAAAAAGGTCTTACATAACCGCCAGTCAGCTTTTCTAGGTGCGCAGACGCCACCAAACTACTTCAACTTTTGAATAAGTCGGCCTCCACCACAGAAAAGTGAGGTAATAAAGTGAAAAACAGGCAACACAAGCTCGCCTCAAATCCCCCTCTGTGATAAAATAATGAGGTCGGCAGCAGCTGATCTAAAGCACAGGCCATCATGAAAGAGGAAAAACAATACCCGCTTAAAGCCCCCAGACGCCCAGAGCCAGAACAGATCAAATGTCTGGCACAGAGATTACACACTGCAGTCATATCTATTAATGAGCTTGACTGAATAATTGAACTGAAAAAAAAACATTAAAGATAAAAAAAAGATAAAATATGAAGGCGACATCTGGACGCTGTTTTCGAGGGGACCTTCTGTTCTATTCCACAATCACCATGTCACTTTGTCTCCTCAATAATGATGAATTTTTGAATGCCTCCGTCATCTGCAGCGTCTCAGGGACTCGAGGTTGGACCGACTCAGCGGCTGACAAAACCAGAGGACTCATTCCTTTCCTCTTTTTCATTTTCTGAATGTCGTCCTCTCCATACTCTCTCCCATACTGTCTTGTGTGTCGGTCTCATTCCTGCTTTGTTCTTCGCTTATTTCTTGGCCCCTTTTAACTCTTGCAGTTTGTCTCTGATTTACTCTTTCTCTACGCTTCCTCCTGCTTTCTGCGTGTTTCATCATTGAGCTTTAATTGGGATACTTCCTTCTCTTTACTTCTCTTTGCTGCAAGTGTGCTCCAATTCCCTGGCTGAGCTCGCGTCGACTAGGAACATGGATGGTAGCTGTTAAAACAGAAAGAATGCTCATATGCAGCTCACAATTAAGAGGGAGCTATGTATAGCCTTCTAGTTCCTTTTTAAACATTAACACAAAAACAATTTATTACAGTACGAGTGCAGAGCTTAGTTATTCATAATGTTCCACCAATGAGCCGGGGCGCACACTCTCACACCTAATCAACCACACAGACTGTCTAAAGGCCTTTTGTTCCTGATTTCTGTTTTCCTGTTCAATTTAAATGATTACTGGCATATTCTGCATGACAATGGTATAATTTCCCATCCACGCTTAATTTGCTGCGCTGGAAATGCAGCTGATTGGGTTTTGATTGTCTGTGTGAACATACAGTGCCTCCATTTTTCAGGGGTGGAAATTGATGCTGTCATTTTGGCAACATTGTTATAGTACAAATAGGCCTGGTGGAGTATTTATGTCCAGCTTTTAGCAAGAAAGTGTGAGGTTTCACATGCAAAGCATAAAATTGCCTGTTTAATGTAACTGAGGACATTAATTGGACAGGGATGCCTTCACAGACACATCCTGACAAGTCGCTTTCTGTGAAGTCTGGTTAACATCATTTTAGCAGTACAGTTTCTTCATTTGGTTATTATTTGAGTTTTCATGCTTTTTTTTGTTTTGTTCTTAACAAAAGAAAATATTTTCACAACTAATCAGAAAACTCTTGCTTTGCTTTTACAATTATTGAAGTAAATTTCCAGCCAAATCAGGGGGGGGGGGGGGGGGTAGATTTGAGGCCTGATTTACTTGTCCAGCAGACAATTCTCCAAACTCAATTGGTAATCCCATTTTGCAGTCAAAAATAATGTTAAAATAATTTAAATTTCATCAAATTTTATAATTAAAAAAGAAGAAAAAAGGTCCCTGGAAAATGTGTCTTTTCATCTCAGCCTGTTAAGAGGCATGTCGCTGTCTGTGTTTGACTGACAGCAGAGCCGGAAAGCTGAAAGTCTACCACACTGAAAGAACATCATCAAACAGTTACATAAAATAACACAAATCACATAACAGCTCAGATAACTCCACAACGTAAAGACAACGATTCAGCAGCATCCATAGCAGCCACCATAACAATAATAGAAAACCTGCAAAAATCTCCATAATAACTGACAAATTGAACATCATATATATTCAGTAAACGAAGATTATAAAAATAAAAAACATTAGTCGCTAGAAATGTTATCAAAATGCATTTTAAAACTATTTTAAAATATTGCATTTTCCACTGAGAATAAAAGGAATGGCAGCCATTATGGAGGCAGGCTAATAGAAAAGAATAGGCCAAAAAAAACATAACAGCTCACAATTTTAGAGTTGTTATTGTGAAACTAATAAGTTCTGTGTTGTGGGTAGCTATTACACATTTTGATGTGAGACTGGGTTGTTCATAACCTCGTGCCGTCTGTTGTTGTATAAGGTGAAGTGTCTGTGAAGAAGCTCATCACACATAATCCTGTTGTTACATGCTGTATAATGTATGCTTACATTACACTGAATTAATTACCATTACCTCCTTGCACAGTGTGATAGCATCCTTTTTAGGATATTATGAATCTATGGCAAGTGTCTAACATGAGCTGTAAGAAATTATCATCACACACACAGTAGGGAGAACACTGCACGAGCAGCGCTTCACACTTGCTTCACACTCTCTCTCTCTGTCTCTCTCCCTCTCAAACAAACAAATCGCACACACACAAACACACACAGACGCAGTGGGAAGTACCCCATCTGTGGGCCACCAGATAGCACTTGTAACACTTCAAATCTCTCTTGTAAACACACACACACACATTCACTGTGTACTGCATCTTCTACATTGTAGATCACACTTGTATCACACACACACACACACACACACACACACTTGCACAGCCTTTTCAGTAGATAATGCACGTACTAATTACAAAATCATAAGGTCATCAGCAGACTGCCCACTCAGGCAGATATCAAGGGAATTGAACGCCCAAGTGTTAATTTATTATAGTGCACCATTAGAGGAGGGGCTCAGGGGAGGTGGATGGTTAAATTATGACTCTTATTATTATGCAATTACAAAGGTCAGTTGTAGTTATATTGTGTTCTTATTTGCTGCAGTAAATGATAACACACATGCTACACTGTTGTAAAAAGATGTGATGTGTTTTGCATCTAGAATCATATTTCCACTTCCTATCCTTACATGTAAAATACTCCTGTATGTGTTTATACTGCATCCCCAGCAGAACTCTGCGTTGACAGTTCTTCTCGATGGCTTACACAGTATAACTGGGCCTATTAACTAAACACCCCAAACTATGACGCCATCTACCAAAAGACAAACCCATTTCCCAAAACTCTGACCACTATTCCCGTTTTCACTCGTGCTCATTTAGAAAGCACTGGAATTCAGTATTATTAACTCAAGTAATCACAGCTGGAACCCAGTTAACACACAATTCTCCAGGTGGAAACACTGAGAGTCAAAATTGTTCACACACCAATCAGAACCTCAGGATAGATAACAGGACCAGGGGTCAGTTCACTTGTTTTGGAACAACGGATCCACAAAGACCTAAGGCAGAATAAATGATTTATTTCTTTATATACAAACTGTTTTTTTCATTGGTTTATATTGCTAATAGAAATGATTTTATTGTATTCTACATACTTTATCAGTTGCATATTTTTACATTTACTTTTTCAGTCAATTTCAGTTTATTTTACTATGGTACATTGAGGAATTAAAAATTTTGAAAATGTGTCTTTATATTGTGTTCATCATGTAAAGAGGTTGTTTTGGGGGGAAAACCATAAGCACCAGTATTCATTGCAGCAATAGTTTTTGAATTGATCTCACCAGCGTGTGTGGATATTGTGTAGAGTGTGTATTTGGCTTTTGTGATGTCTGAAGTTTGGTTTAGATGTAAGATTACATGGTTTTGAGTGGAGAGTTTGGTTTTGACATGGAGGTTTGAAGTTTGTGAAGATGAGTGTGCAGTTATGCTAAACACTAAACATCCTAAACGCACTGATATTCGGGGAATATGGGCCCCAGCAAAAAGCAGCAACATGATTTACAACTTTTTCTTTCCCCAAATCTGTTTACTTTCAATTTGTACAGAAGCTGGGGGTTTGTTTACATCTCGGGAAACACACTGTACTTTGGAGGGAGCTTTAATGTTGGCATAAAAAGTACATTTCGGCATCTTTAACATTCTGGATTACATTGCCTCAGCCCGATTCTGTAATGTATGCAAAACGCTGTTTATGGAAAGCCGCATGAGGAACGACTTCCTGGAGCTAGTTTGAAAGAAGGTTATTAACTCTGAAACTAGTGTACCCAAACAGCTGCTGAAGAAATACTGCTTTTAGCCAGATGTTTTGCTTTCTACAATGGCCTTTAAAAAACTATTGGCCTTTAAAAAATAACAAAAAAGACAAATGTGTGGTGTATAATGGCTGTTAAATTACAATACTACAGCAGAGATGAGATTCCCCAACCAGTGGAGGATTTGTTTGCAGAAGCTGGAATCAATTTGACTTAACAAACTATGTGTGAGGGATGTTTGCAATCAGGCTTGATAAAAACCTTTAGCATTGTGGTGGCCACACTAGTGTTAATATTTTTTCTTGATATTTGGTCACATTATGCACCCAAACATTTTCCAAATAATGACACTACACATAGTCTAGTCATAGTTTCATATTGCACATTTTATTCATTTTTTTGACAGTTTGTTTTCTAAGACTGGATGCAGACATGCAGTTGAGATTTTGTCACATTTTTTTTATTTGCAATTAATACTTACTTTTGTTCTCTTCTGGCAAAAGACCTGAAAGCTGGGAAAGAACAGCCCACAGGAAGTGGAGGAGGCCAATAGTGAAATGCAAGAAGGGGGGACATGTTTGTAATTCTGGACATGTTCTAAAAGTTTAAGCCTTAGTTGCTTTATTGTTCAGTTGACCTCACTTAGAGTTTGGGCCCTTATTTTTGGTAGCTACTTCTTCTAGTTCCTGTATTATATTAGGATCTATTTGCAACTTTTGTCATTTGTTATCACATTTTCAACTTTATTAAAATCCTTGGTCCATGACAAGCATCTAACATTTATAGGAAACAGTAATGTGAACACAACCCCATTGTAGCGCCACTGCCCCATATAAAGGGCAAAAGATGTTGTTTGGCACTTGAAAACTTTAATGAGGATGTTGAGGAAGCAGGTCAGTAGGCAGGAGTATGTGCAAGACATTTATTGACAAAAATATTATCTGGGAAATTCCACAAAAATGCCTAAAACTGATGAAAATAGAAATCAGTAACTAAAACCTGCTGCCACACAGCAAGCTGCCACCTACTTTCCCTCCTGTCAATTTAGAGCACTGACTGTCATTTTACCTTCTCAGTCTCACCTAACTGGAGCGTACCATTGAGTGTGGTTACCACAGGATGAGTTAGACCAATACAAAGCTTTCAAAACATACAGAACATCAGTGACCTGTTGTCACTAATTACACTGTTGTCACTGATTGAGCAGATGATCTGTCCTTCTGTCACAAAACCCATAAAAAACACACATCACAGCAGGACTGAAACCCTTCAAGAAACCATAACCTTGTGAAACACAAATGATTGAAACTTGATTATTCAGTGTAACATGAATGACAGACTAAATGACACATTTACTAAAAGTAATGATTTAACGCACAATAAAACACTTTTAAATGTTGGGAACCAGAGCCTAGTGAAAAGGGACAGGAGCAACCTTTTCACATGAAAATATAAAAAAAAGTAGTGCTTGTGTGAAATGTCAAGCAGTAAACTTAACAGAAAAATTAACCAGTTCAATGAAGTATCACAGTGTCGACACTGTAGTTCTTGAGTTTTTTGTTTAAGGTTTTAATGAGTTCCCTGAAGCAGAGTAAAACTGCAGTGACACACAAAAGACCATTGAAAATTTGATTGAATCAAACCTGAAATATGCTCAGCTGTTCAATTTGTGTGAAAGCTGCATCCAATAATGTGCACAAAGATTTGCTCAAATTAGCTTTCTGTTTAATGAATCAATATATCATTTTTCTTACAGATTTGAACTTTATTCAGTCATAGAAATTGGGAAACAGAAAGTGCAAACAGCAAACTATTAACATGAACACAGCACATTGTTGCTACACTGATCAGCGCTTTCTTGACAATGCTTGGCAACACTGGATGAAGAATTCAGCATCTTCACTTGTATAAAACTAGCAATACCACAATGTAAAATAGTCCATTAAAAGTTAAAGTACTGCATTCACAATTTTAACAAATCGCACATTTCCCTTCTTAATGGACTTTTATTATCTTTAAATCACTTTATCTTTAGCCACTCATTGCAAACCCTTATACCTTATTAGAAAGTGCTGCACAGCATTTTAATGCTGTAGCTGGTCGAGGTTGAGCTATTTCTTATATACTGATGGGAAGTTTAATTCTGTAACAGTGCATCATATTGTATTAATACATTGTGTGTTTTTGTGTGTAAAATTCTAATCTGCAAAGTAACCAGTAACTACAGTAAGTACAGTAAATGATAACTTTATTTGCCATTTGTGTTTCTTTGTGTAGTGCTTGAGCTTGATATTGTTCTTCCTTTAAGTCCAGGGGCCTATTATTTATATATATATATATATAATATAAAAACATTCTTTAACATGTTAAAAATGTTTATATATTTGAATAGAATTTGCTATATCCTCTAATTCAGCTGTAATCCGATGGGTACCAAGCAAACTTGGCAGCAACTTAAGATCAAACACAAACATATATTACAGACTGGTAAGACACTTATAGCTACTTCATTCTTCCAATGTGAGGCTTAGGTTAGTTGAATTGTTGAATTTCAGTCTAGCCAACAGGAAGAAAGCCGAGGCCCAACAAACTCTCACACAGAGCAGGCCCTCACCAAAACAGTGGGCAGCCTATTGCTGAGGGCATCCCTGGTGGCAGCTCATCAGAACCCATCACTCCCCAGGACACAAGTGCCTATAGAAAGGGTAGGTTTATTATTCATCCTTTTGCCAGTATTTAGGGAGGCTGGGGGATCTCTTAATCCACCCCCCAGTACCTCTGACACAATTTGGAACCCTGACGTTGGCATTTAACCATGTTCATATTGCGACAGTTGCTGATGGAGTGATTAGTAACTAGTAAGTTATTGAATAGTACGTTGCTCCTCTTCACCACAGGAGGATGATGAAGACACTATATCTGCTGCCATTGCTATGGAGGATACAGTGAGGCCTCCATCTTGTATGACGAAGCATAACAGAGCATGCCTGGGGATGAGGGTCCGTCAACCTCCACAGCACGTTGGAGCATGGTAAGATGTTGTTTGCAGTTGTCATTACCCATGTGTCTAAATGAAATTGTGTATTGGACCATAGAAATGCCTCAAACTTCACAGCGTTATTTTTGTCTCCCTAGCTTCCTGTCAATGAGCTCTACGGGGCTCATTTGGGAATGCAAATGGCAAAATGTGATCTTGAAATGAACCACATTAAACACCAAATAACAAAGTCACAACTTAAAATCCAATTACTTGAACACCAAGTAAAAGTGGGTTGGTGCCTGAAGGTGGATGATGTTACTTAATGTTGGCAAATTATTTAAATATACACATATATATTATAATTTTATTTGCAGGAAATAAAGAATACTGAAAAGTGAATTAATCTTTTCATCTGAAAAAAATAAAGACAAAAATGATTGAATTTTTCTATATATTTGAGGGTAATAATAAACACTTTAAAATAAAATTGTCTTTTTATATACAGGCCATAAGAACAAAAAAAGATTCATATTTGTATTTGAAGAAAATAAGGGCGAAATAAAAATGAATTTGTCTTTAACTTGAGAGCATACAGGTGACAGGTAATGGTGGATTAATTAATTGGAATGATTCTGACATATTGCATCTCAGAATGCTCTTCCATCTTGGCCATCAGTGCAATGGAAGGGATGGTCTTCCTCAGGGTCATTAATATGTACCTCTGGGTGTCGCTCTCCTCTCATTGTAGAACTATTATAGAGCATGACACATGCCACAATAAAGTCACATGCCCTCTCCGGGTTAACCCTGAGCTCATGCAGACACTGGAACAGGGCGTTGAGAGTGCCAATGGTCATTTCAACCCTGGCTCTAGTCCTGCAGTGAGCCAGGCTATAGCACTGCTATGGTCTAGCGTCTGGGTCAGTGTAAGGGGTCAAAAGAGAAGGCAGGCAGGGATACCCTCTGTCCCCAAGTAATACGTAATTAAACTGTCCTGTAATCATGTGAGAGGTGGAGGGACAGGTTAATATTTGAAAATATAAATTCCACAAGGATTGAAGGAACAAGGAACAAAATTTCACTCACCCTGTGCAAATCTGTTGCTCAGTGTAGATTCACGATAAATGTGTGTGTCGTGTACAGAGCCTGGCCACTTGGCTTCAACATTGGTAGTGATGAGTGCTGCATCACATATTACCTTCACAATACACAAGGCACACTTCTGATGGCCCATCAAACGGTTGCCTTAATTATGTGCTCAGCATCTCCAGTGTTGTAGAGAAAGCTGCCATTTGCAAAGAACTGAAGGGCAATGCATAAAATCAGTGTGATGTGTGATATTGGAAATGTGCGGGTGGAGAATGTTATTCAGATACATTATTGAAGGTGCAGAGAAACGGTAACATTCGTACAAATGCTCACCCTCTCCTGACGTAAATATCTCTGAATAATTTGAGCCTCCATGTCAACAACATCATTTAGTAAAGGACACGTCATGTCTGACGCCTAACTCCTTCCTGCTACACGCTCGACAGGTGTTTAATTGAAGCTAACCTGCCAGCGAGCAGGTTAGTATGTTGCCATAGTAACTGACTCAGTGTTAAACTGAACTGGCTTTGTGAAACTGAAAACCCAGAGTTTCCCTCATCTCAGGATTAACAAACTCAACATTTTCACTAATCCCACTTTCTGAAACAGGGCCCAGAGCTCTTGTTCTCTTTAGTTTTATCTCTGCCTCGCTTTGGTTTTATTCTTTACAGTTTGTAAGCTTGTATTTCTCATGTGTTGCTGTAGTCCTGTTCAGGCTGTTTTCCCCTGCACACCTGTTCAGTGTTTAGTCTCGTTAGCCTTGTTTGCTGCCTGCCACACCCTCATTGTTTTCATTGTTAACCAATCCTTGTGTTCCCCTCCTTTCCCAGTGCCTGCCCCACTCCAGCTGTGTCTTGTTCATTGTGTAATTATACCTGTCTGAGTTCTTTGTCAGTTCGTGGTCAATGTATTCCAGTGTTTGCAACTGTTTTTGCTCCTCGTGTTTCCAGTCAGCCAGCTCTGTTTTTGTCTTCATCTGCTAGTAACCAGAGTCTGGTAAATAAATAATTATTTTCTTCAGTTCCTGTCGTCTGCTTATTGTCTCCAACAAGCAGCTCTTGTTGGGTCCACTTGTGTGTGTGTAACTGTGACACATCAACAGCACTATACCAAAGGTACACAAACATATACGGACATACTTTTAGCCATACAGTGTATGACTTTCAGTATGTTGATGGACTTGACATTTAGTATTATTCTCTTTTGTATATTTCTCTCCATTCTGTTCTGCAACCGCTCTGAAAGCTTACTCATCCATTTCCGCATCACTTCATTCCCTAAACATTTCTGACATCTTTATTCTTGCAGTTTTTCAAAAACATCAGCAGGGATCCAGAAAGGTTTGCATGGATCTAATCAACTTATTTTCCTTTTTTTATATTTGCCAAGAAGATTATTGAAAACTCAATAACAACAGCAGGGACACAAGCAAGTATGGAAATCTGATGCTGACCTGAAACTGGACAATGACCACAAAAGTTCAGCTACTCAACTATCACCTAACTCTGCAGTTCTGTTTTAACATCTTTCAGCTCCTTGTTTTTGTTTTCGGGCTGGTAACTTTATTGTTTTGGTTCACTCTCACCACTCTCATCAAGCTCGTTTCCAGCCACAGCAGGCAGCTGCTCTGAAACTCACTGTACATTACCTGCTCAGCACTGAACAGCAGACAGGCACAGTTAGCGACTAGCTGGTGAACATAGTGGAGCATTTAGCAGCTAAAGAACCAGATTTTTTTTTTCTCAGGAGTTGACGGGGACCTAAACAGAGCTAAAAGGAGAATGAACTTTGGACTCATATTCATCCGGTGGACATTAACATGACTCCAAATTAATGCTAATGTTGCTACATGTCTGCTGGATGTGTAAATAGGCAACTGTTTGCTAACACTTTTGTTAACTATGCATTTATGTTCATAGACCAGTAAAAGATAATTTGACATCTTGTTTTACTTGAATTCCTTAAATCTCAAGACTTTGCTAAAAAATGCCTTTCCTTTTATCTTGGTGACTCTCTGTAAAGCCATCTGAAGGTGCACTTATCTGTTCCATCTGCACTCTCTGTTGGAATGATGATGTGCGTTGTCAAGGTACAATTATACATGCCAGATCCTGGTTAAAATTTGTGCAATCAAGACCAGACTGTTGCAAATATAATTATTATTATAAGCCTTTTATTAAATAAACTTTCACCTCAACATTAGTGCCAAATAAAACCAGTCAATAGTGCTGTTAAAATGAATATAATAAATCTAAAAAATAAAGCCATTAACGTAAAAATATAGTTTAATTTCCAAAGTGCCGTTTTTATGTTTGAGGTAGATTATGTCCATCTCTGCTGTCTGAACAACACATCAGCTTGTATTCTTCTGACTAACTGAATGCAAACCACATTTTGGATTTTTTTTTTTTGCTTGTTCTACGGCATCATTTTTGTTGGCAAGTGAGATTTGTCCATTTTCCACCTGAATACACCTGAGTCCTTGCTGAATGTGTACTGCGATCATGTCAATGTCATCAGTTACTTTTGCATGTAAAACAGTCAAATCTAACTGATTTAAACTTTAAAAATAATTTCTGGAAAAAAAATGATATTCAAACTATATATAACCACATTTTAAGTTCTTTCATTTTATATGCGGCACTGTGGAGGTATTTAACTGCAGATGGTTACTGTATGGATCATTGTGATGCCAAATAAAATTGTGTATTACACACAGAAAACATGGTGATTACTGGATCATCAAAGTGTACAGAAAAGGAATCTAACTGGTGCTCTTGGCAGCATATTTTAGCTGCTGTATTCTGATTTAAAACTTCTTAGGTCCCAGACAGCAACATGTTTCCTCTGAGTTTTCCTCAGAGATTCAAACTGTCAGCGTGTCATGACAGGGAAAGCTCTGTGTTTAAAGGTGATTAAGTAGAGAATGTGATTGGCCATGATTGTCACAGCCTCCAACGCACCCCGTATCCGGGTGTGCCTGCCGAGCCTGGCCACCAAATTGCCAAAACCTACACACTTGACTGTGATATGTGCCGCGCTGCTGGGTTCACAAAATAGAGCCCAATTTGTCTACAGTCTGTAAAGAAAATATTCCAAAGCAAATGAATCCCCAAATTAATATTCAGTAATTAAGGCTTTTTGGTGGATGTTTTCTTTTTGTCTTTTTGATAGAACCCAAATTGAATTTTACTGTGCAGTGGGAATGCATGTCATAAAACCCAGAGGGTGCAGGCTAATAAGTTATATTTAATTAGTTCTTTCACTAAGGTCCCCACATAGAGCTGTGAAAATGGGGCTTAAAGCAATCTCTGATAAAAAGTCCATCAGAGGTTTGAGGACTCGGTCAAATGTTAAATCATTGGTCCACTGTGTTTAAACTCCATTTAAAGCAGACAAACTGTGGAGCAGTGGTCTAACACAGAGATCCTCTGTGACAGCGCTCTGACAGGGTGACATTTTTGCAGGACGCTGCCTTCACAGTCGCTGTGTGACTTTTCCACAGTCAGCTGTGAGGACTCATCAGTGTGTGGATGGGTTATGATGGCCCTGCCAATTATGTTAATTTGGGAAAAAAAGAAGGACGGCAGCGTGGAGAAATGAGGAGGGAAAGGAATTAAGTCTTTGTCATTGTTGGACTGAGGACAATTATCACCACTCCATAACGTGTGTGTGTGTGAGAGAGTGTGTGTGTTGGGGGTACAAGTAAGCACTGCAGAGGTAGAAGTCAGCTCTGCGGCTGATGTTATGCATGTTGTGAATGGTGTGTGGCCTTTCACATTAAAATGTTGCACTAGTGTTTTGGCAAAATAACATGAATCAGTGTGTGTTTAAATCAGCGACCTTTGTATGAAAAATGTTGAAGAGGATGTGACATAAGATAACAATCTCTGATTCATTGTGGCATTTCATTGCTGCTTCACACTTATGATTGCATGTGTGATTTCTCGCATTTTTTTAAATGAATGAAACATGCTTTAAAAAAAGATAAGATGCTATGGTGAAAAAGCGAGGGTGACACATGCGAGAGCTGGAGATGATGTGATTATGCAACGCCCCCAGCTCTTCTGGTGTGGTGCTGAGTAACAGCAACATCACCAGCTGTTCTCCCAACTGCTTTTTTAATTTATTTATTATT
This sequence comes from Scomberomorus guttatus, assembly GCA_038419695.1. NCBI lineage: Eukaryota > Metazoa > Chordata > Actinopteri > Scombriformes > Scombridae > Scomberomorus > Scomberomorus guttatus. The sequence goes on from CM076452.1 coordinate 28,804,730, forward strand.
TTATGTGTTATGTGCTATGTTAAAAATATTAATTAACAGATTTGTTACAGTGTCAAAGTTTGGAAAATGATGCTAATATCATTGATATATGAGTTGATAAAATTATAACATAGAGTATATACATATACAACAACTGTGAAATGATATTTAATACCTCCCCCACACAAATATTCATCTGAAGCCTGCATTAACTGATTTTTTGGCAACTAGGCAGCAGCACAACACAACACTCACATATCATCACATCCTTTAAGTTGATATGGAATTTGCTAAAAAAAACATCTGCTGGAAACAAACACTGATGAGAGCAGTGAGAGTGACAACAGTAAGGTTGCAGATCAGTTCAGTCAAAACAATGAGCTGAAAGAAGCTAAGACACTCGGCAGAGATGAGGGGAACTGCAGAGTCAGGGGATAATCCTCTGTGGGTTCGACACTATGAATGACTCCTTTCACATGTCAGATTCTGCTGCCACACCAGTGGTGATCTTGTTCTACTGAATATTGAATATTTGCCAAATATTCTCTGAAGTCATCTCTTATCTTGTTCTTTATTCTTTCTGGTGGAATGTAACAGTCAGTGGACGTGGAACATTAATGCTTTGTCTTCAGTAGAAGAAGAAGCAGTTACTGCAACATCGAGGTATGTTTTAAAAATCAATTTCCATCAACCTTTATTGAATCCTCTCTTCTTGATGCCAGTTTTTCCACAGCATTTTCTGTGATAATTTAGATAATTTTCTCCATCATGTAAAAACATTTTGTAGTATTTTGAAATATTTTGTAATTCCTATTTCTGGCACTCTAATGCGCAAATTGAAAATGCACATAAAAACGTAGAAGGTTAGAAGCATACCTCATGACTGTTAAGGTGGCTGTATGCTTGTTGGACAGTGGAAATGCCCACTAAACCCCCTCTCCCTGCACCTTTCCAACAGCGGAGAAGGGCGGACTGTGCACGGCTATTTCTGTAACTTTCCAAAACGGACAAGCTGACATTTACACCCACTTCAAGCAGTGATTGGTCAGCTGTGCGGAGGTGAGAGAGCAGTCAGGGTTCAACTTCTCTTTTTAGCTCTCCTTTTTCATTCATGACAAAACTACTTCTGTCACTTTTCATGTGAACAGCCAAGTGCAAGAGTGCAACACTATGACCAGGAGAGAGTGTTTTAAAATATGCTCTGATATCTCTGTATTTAAAGGATATCACGTCTCCCCGTCCCCCTCCCGCGTACACATGCACGCTTCTGTGTGTATGTTTGTACATGCAAAGTGTGTAACCTTAAAACTGGTTTCTCTATGTCTGCTCAGTTGCCCTGTATTGTGCATGTGGAACCAAATCCAGTGGGTGTTTTGAAATTGTAGAGGAAGACTATCATCGCCAGAAAAACTACAAGACTTGTTATTTGTTTAAATGTCTTACACGATGAGTGACCTAGACTGAAGTGAACGTTCAGGGCAGATGAAGCATGTCACATTGGATCTGAAGACCCCAGTTAGCAGTAGCTTTTCTTTAACTTTAACAAAGTCATTTTAGAAGCCTAAACTTAACCACATTATGTACAAAGGTAGCAGATCACAAAATGCCTCACCCATGAAACTCCATCCCAACTCAAGGTCCATTTACTAGCTTTTTCCAGAGCTTTCTACCGCTGATGGAGACTCTGTGACGGAAGGATCCTCTGACAAGGATTCTTATTTAAAATGATGAATAAAGCACTGTAGAAACAGGGTGCTGTTTGTCACTGTAGTTTTTCACATTAAATCATGTGTATGAGGACTATGAACACTGAAATTAACAATAATAATTACAAACATCCAGCGATAATAACAAGCAGGAATGCATGAAATGTGTTATTGTCCTATTTCTGACTGAACACAGTGAATAGCAGCACAATGCAATAGTAATAGTTTCCCTGTTTAGTGTAATTAGATTACAGTTCCGTGAATTGGCCTAAAAACACTGTTAAAGACAAGGAAGCGCAAACACACTTTTTGAGTGTTAATTAGGAAGTCCATTGAGTAGATTGTTAATTAAAATTTGATTAAAGATCCAATAAGAGACACAGATTTAGACCACATTAAAATGCATGGAGGCTGCCATGGTAATCCGTTAACTTCCACCAGAGGGAAATAACTAGATGCAAATGAGCTTCATACAGGGAGTTGTTTTTTTTTTTTCTCTCTCTTCTTCCACCCAAAAGGGTTTGTGATGAGATGAGTTGAGATAATAATTTAGAGTCCTACTGCAAAGAAAAATTGCATCTCTGAACTCCTAATAATCCATAACAGACTTAAAATATTAAAATCATCCAAGACAGCCACACCAACAAACAGCCAGTATCTCATAAGCCATGCCAATAAACTGTCAGTCTACAGTGTGATGAACATATCAGAGAGCCAATGGATAGCCAAAGTAAAGTTGAGTAGCATCAAACAGATTACTAAAATGATGGATGGATTTATATTAGCACTGTATAGATGTGGTGTCTTAAGTGGTTGGATGTACTTTTGAACCACACAAATTAAATGAAGTGTAGAACAATATTTATATCACACGTGTGTTAATTAGCTAGCTGATACTCATCAGCCACATTATTTATCAGTGTAAGTATTTATTTTTCTCATTCACTTCTGTTCACTGTGAACATGACGCCGGTTCCCCACAGAGGACGACTTCTCTGTAACACCTCCCAAATGCTGTTTGATAACACCTTCTGTGATGACTTTCAGTCAGTAATCAATTTTGAAACCTACATGTGAGATATAAATTTTGTAATTAAGCATTTCAGTCCCAGGTCAAGAATTGTGTTAAGCTGACTCTCAAAGTGTTCTATGAGTTTGCCTTAATGGTTTATTACTGATTATATACGTATATAGAAATGAAGGTTTGCTTAAAAATTTCAAATTAATTAAAATAACACTGATTAGATTTCTGATGATAACAATAATATATGAAATCTTTTTTTTTTATTATTGTTGTTTTTTGGTGTGACTGACAGCATGACAGGAATTTGTTGTTGGGCCCCTATTTAGTCCCACTATACATGCTAAAGAGCTGAAATGATTAGATGATTAATCATTTATTGACAGAAAATTAATTGACAACATTTTCATTTTGAATTCATTTTTTAACACCTAAATGTCACAAAGTTCAATGGTATCAGCTACTCAAATGTGAATATTTGCTAGTTTTCCCAGTTTTCCATGATGTTAAACTCAATCTTTTGGGTTTTTACATAACAAGTCATCTGAATATTGATCCGAGGGAATAATGATCATTTTTCACTATTTCTGATATTTTCATCATTTATCATTTTTATAAATGATAAATGATGAAATAATATGAACTTGCCCTCAGTTGAATTTTTGAGCTTCTCTGTGCAGAATGATGCATTTGCAGAGTTTGACACCAGAAGGCTGTTTTCACACTAATCTGCTGAGGGTGGAAAGTTTCTCTGTGCTCATTGAACATCAGATTTTAAGGGGTGGACCTAAGAGCATGATTTGTGACAATCGCGGTCCAGTATTCAATTTACACAAGTGTGATGTGGAAACTTAAAGCCTCCAGTACACAAACACTGAGAATGGACTTTACAGTAAAGTAGGCGACATCTTGTGTCCAGCAGTTAAACTTCTGAAATGAAATATATTTACAGATTATGGAATTTTTAATGAGGGAGAAGGAGAAGATGCCATTTCACAAATTTTAATGAAGTAATTATATATATATACTGTATATATATATATATATATATATATAGAGAGAGAGAGAGAGAAAGAGAGAGAGAGAGAGAGAGAGAGTTTTTTGAAAAGTTGCTATAGTTGGCTTAATCAATCACAGTGACTTCTATTGTATGCAGTTAAAAGTGCAGATTGATCTTAAATGTCAAAAACATTAAACATTACACAATATATAAAAATGCTTAGAGTATATACAGAAAAGAATGGGAACTAAACTCCCTTTACAGTCCTAAAACATGTTGGTATGCTTTGTAAAATGTCACAGTAACTGTGAGAAAACCTGGAAAAAGGCTGCTATGGTCTTCAATTAAACAGCTTGAAAACCTCTGCAGACAAGTAACAGTGAGTTATCTTCCCCCCACTCATCAAGCACACCAATTAAGTTATTTATCAAATTAATTTATGAAATTAACACCAAAATATTCCTAATATGACAAGGATAACACACAGTCACACAGACCACACACACAGTCTGCAGTTTCTACACATGGTAGATGGTGATAAGTAAGCCAATTTCAGATAATGTAACTTTGGCTTTCAATGGCTGGAAATCATCACTGGTGTTATGTAACAGCGCAGCAGTCAGAGGACAGTAACGGAGGTTGATTACACTGTTTGGCCTCCATCCCTGATAAGAAGCTAGGAAGAACAGGGTGTTCAGACAAGGAAGCAATTGTCAGCATCCTGGCACTGCTGCTTGTGTCTGAATCACCATGGATACAGGTCTCACAGTCACCATGTACTTCATACCACAGCACTTAACAATTACCCATTACACAACTTTGTGACTCTGTTAATCTGTGTTTGAAATGTCCAGCAAGCACTTGTTCTCCCACCAAAATTCTACCAGCCTCACCTGCAAATCCAGGCTTCATATCCAGGTAGTCTGTTAAAAAGCAGACATGATGAAGTTTCAGAAAAATGTGCACTGGTGTTTTACAGCCTCAGTTTAAATGGTTCCTGCCAGTGTCATCTTTGGCTTTTTGTGTTTCCGTCATATCCACAGGTCCACCATACTTGCCTAAATTGCACACACTCAAAATTTCCCGTGTAATACAGGTTTATACATTACGGGTACACTTTTGGTTTGACCTCCAAAGAAATTGGTAACTAATCTGGCATCAGTTTGACTGTTTTTGTTTTCAAAATGTTTAATTTTAGGATAAGCCCCAAGCCCTAAGAAATCATGGAAATTAACAGCCCATTTAACAATTAATGAATTAATAATTGTAATAAAATGAAATGAATAACACAATGCAATCAATATAATAACATCAAGAGAAACATATAAGCAAACAGGGTTCTCCTACAGTCCCAAACCACTACGTCTCTCTTACAAGCATCATCTGCATAAAACTAACAAGACAAAAAAATAACAACAGACCAAATAAACTTGTCAATGACACTGAGTTTACTTATAAACTATAAAAGGTAGAGAAGGAAGAACAAAGTTGAGAACAAAAAATAGTAATTGAAGATAAAGTCAAACACAAGAACAAGAACATCTGAGGTCATGAAAATAATTAATGTCTGAGTGAGTTATTCCAGTCTGATGGTCCTTTGAATTTAAAAGTGCATCTCAGAATCTCTTTAGAAATTATAAATACAAAAAAGACAGATTGTCGAGTTTGTCTAAGTGAGTATGATGATCTGAATGGAACCAGACGCTGTGAAGTGTGAAGGATAGTTAAAGTAAATGCATTTGAAAACAAAAAGCAACCAATGAAAATGTCTCCTAGAGTGAAGTGGTAACCAGTTAAGTGTATCATACATGGAATGATGTGTACGATAAGGACACCTCAAAACAAATCTACAGATATTATTTTAAACTACATTTAAAGGATGAAGATGTGTTCTCGTATATGATATCAGCATAATATGTAATAGGAAATGATGACACTGAGATTGATATTAAAGAAAAATGAAAAAGATGTGTATATAACAGTGTCATATGCATATAACTGAACAAAAGAATTCCAACAAATTTGTGGAAAATCATTAACCAGAACAGAGAAAAGTAAAGGCCCTAAATTCGATCCTTGTGGCACACCCTTCTAAAGAGTTAAATAATTGTTCTCATGTTGGACCTATTTTAAGTCATGTTGCTGGATTCAGTGATCTTAGCAATTATTTTGGTGAGTACAGTGTTATCATAACTGATAGAACCAATGGCTTTAACTACAAAACTGAAAGCCAAGTTGTAATAAACATTTAGGCTTGCGTCAGCTAGATCCACAGCAACTGAGGTAGCATATTTCCTGAGTTATGTGGAACTTTGCTGACAAATTTCAGGGTGTTCTAGGTTTTAATCACCAACGTTATCTGGATAACTCAGTAAACCCGCTTTTTGGACATCAAACATGTTTAGAAAGAGCTGCAGGACTGATAAATCTGAAGGTCTGCGAACGTTCGTAATAATGCCTGATGCTTCAACAAGACTGGAAATAGTAATGTGCTTTAAAGCGGGTTTGGCCACAAAGTAGATGGTCTGGAATTATTCAGTAATACCAAGAGTGCAAAAGCATTTAAAGATTACATGAAGCAGAAGATATGTTTGCAATAGAGATTTTCAAACCTTTTTTTTTTCTTCACAGATGAAAATATGTTAAATAGGCAGAAGTGTGGCGGTCTCTGCAACCCAGAACTCACTAATTCCACCCCTGCGTGTGAACACATTCACATGTGCACTGACACAACACATGCTCATACAGACACTGGCAGACTACATATGGTATGTATGCACAGACATACACGCACCAGCACAGCAAGTCTCTGTCTGTAATTATATATGTAATACCTGTGTTTTCAGTCGAGCGCAATTACAGCCCAGATACAACTTATCTGCATATGTGAATAATTTTGCATAATGACACATCTCTGGAATCTTTCATCATGCCTCAGGTGGCATCTGTGTCTCTGTCTGTCTCATATGTGCTCTAATAATAACATGAAGCAACTCTTGAAAAGCGGGAGCAGACAGACACAGCTGAGGCCTTAGACTTGGGATGTAAGGAATGACACTCAATGGTAAAGTCAAACCCGATGGCATCATTGGACCGTATGCATGTTTGACATCATCACTGTTTGATGTAATGTCCTTATTAAAACCTGCCTTTGACTTCCAGGCACAAGGCTGAACATCAGGTGCATTCATAAATTGGTGCTCTGAGCATCACTGTGTCCTGGCACCAATTTAAGCCTTTAATTATTTATGAGCAATGCCTGAAACTTCCTTGAATGCTCTCTTATTAAGAGCATTCAGAACACAACCCACACTAGTCATTGCTTATTAGGTGTAATAGGTTTCTGTGTGTCAAATTTTGGCATAAAAATGTCTAAACTATATCACCAGGAAATGTCCAAAAAGTTCAAGGATATTGCTTAATTTTATAGGTATGTCACTTTCGATCCAATGCCCAGTCACTGACATAAAGTAATGTTTTTGTGTCAAGAGTTGAGCGATGTGAATTCATATACAATATTGGCCCGAACGTGAGCTGCTGCATCTCCACCTCACTGTGCTTATGTCCAGAGTTTCTCAAGTCTCCGTCGTTTGAAGACCTGCTGCATCCAATCTACAGTGACAGAGAAACAGCTTTACAACCTGCTTTTCTGCACATTCACAAAGACCTGACTGATGACTTGGACATAAACAAAGTGTGTTTTGCTTTCCCGGAGGAGAGCGATAACTGCTGTGGTTTACTATACCCTGGTTTACTGAACAAAATTTGGAGCTGGTTGGAGCAGCTGCAGGCGACAGGCTGTAACTGCAGACTGAGTGAACCAACACACCCCCACAACACCTCATCAAGGTAAACTTTACTTTTACCATGCTGTCCTAGGGGATGTAATATTTTTTTTTTTTTTTTTAAACACAAGATGTGTCATGCATCACAAAATCTGATTGCAGCTGCTGCTGCCTGAAATTTGGTCCTTTTTCATACATTGCAATCATTCATGGTTGACAAAACATAACAATAGCTATAATTTATAAGTAAAATATAAAAAAAACATATAAAAAGCATTCAGCATTTAAACACCTCTGTGGGATTTTATTTTTGAACATGAGATGCAATCTTTGCTTGGAAAAGGTTGGTGACCACAGTTCCAAAGTGACCCATCAATAACAAAAACATAAGAAAGGTCAGTAGTTCTTGACGACCAGAAGTGGTGACCAGCCAGGGATCTGCTAGGTTTATGGTTTTAGTGTTTTTTGATTGACTGTGAACGTGACTGAAAATAAATATTTTTTAGGCGTATGATCACCAATGAGACTGGGATTTTTGTTTTTTATTACTTATTACAAGTCCCTCTCCACTCAAAACTGTGTTTTGTTTATTGTCCCTTCAGTTGGATGTTGTTCTTTTCTCTGAGCAGAATGATGTATGTGTAGAGTTTGTTTTCACATTCATCTGCTGAAGCAGGAAAGTTTCTCTGTGCTCACTTTAAATCTCAGTTTAAGGCGTGTACCTGGGAGCATGATTTGTGACATCACAAGTAGTTTGGAGCCAATCGTGGTCCAGTATGCAATTTACACACATGTGAAATTGAAATTTGAAGCCTGTAGTGCACATACACTCCGAATGGACTTTACATTGAAGTAGGAGACATCTTGTGTCCAGGAATTAAACTTTAGAAATTTGGATTCTGGATTTTTGGATGAGGGAGAAGGGGATGTCATTTTAAGGATTTTTATGAGGTAATTGAACTTTGATTATTCAAAGCAGAGTATTTTTTATATTAAAACATGTCTAGAAGGGATCTTAAAACATCTAATAAGTTAGTGTCCTTACTGTCCCTGGGATGATTACCCTGCTCAGTATTCATTTTAATGTTGGCTTTGATGTTAACCTTTTCAGTGCCTTCACCATGTTACATATAGCTGCAGCAAGTAAAGGGCAGGTATTGAATTTTATTCATTATTCATTACTGTGACTGACAGAGGTCGCTGAACAGGTTTCCTCTATTGTAACCGTTTTAGTCCAACTACATTTTACAAGCAATGGCAGCCCACATGTATCAAGATATCTTATTATGTTATTCTATGGCATGAAGCCGGGCTGTCATTTCAATCAGACAATGTGATACTGTGTATGAAACACAGTATCACAGATATGAAGTTGCATTCAAAATGTGACTATGGCCCAATGCAGAGAAGAAGCCTGCTTCAGTGTGTCATTACTATTAGCCACTAGGGAGCAAATAGTCTAAACATGAGTGAATTAATAAATCTGTATTTTTTCTTTCTTTTTTTAGTATCTAAAAAAAAAAAAAAAATTATTGTCTGAATATTTTCCAGCACCCAACCTTATTACTCCAGTTTTTCAAATCCTTCAGTCCAGTTGGTTGCTTTGGGGCACAATGGCCATATATTTAATCGTGGACAGTTAACTGGTTGATTTAATATGGCGCTACAACACAGATCAATATTGGGATTGTAGTGCTTTAGCGAGCTAAGGCGGTAATGCAAACAGCCTATTATCCTTTAACATGTCACTCAGATCCAACAAGCAGCTTTAATTTAGCTATCCATTCATCTCACACTGTAAATGATTTTACTGACGGAGTGAGTGGGAACATATTGAACCACCTGTTTAAGAACTGGTACTACAACCTTGATGATGTCAGCACTGGCTTGTAATTAGCCAAATCCAAATGTCCATTAGAGTATGTTTCATCACCTTTTACAAGGCTGGTAATGGACACCGTCGTCTCATCTGACTGTCCTTTACCTTCACCTCCTGAAACACTTAACCTCACCCCTGCATGTAACAGATGACCTCCCTGTCTGTGACATCTCAGACATATTGATGTAGGGATTTAACTGATTAAAAGACATGCGCCAATACATGTCAATACACCTGGAAATGAAAAGAGACGTGACTTATGTCTGCCTCAGCAGTGACAACACTGGTGTTGAGGGGAGATGTACTGCTGGTATTTCCACTTTTCAAAGATGACTCACATACTGATAATTAGGACTCCTGTACTGAACTTAATTGTTCCCGAACAGAAATAGGATCATCGCAAGAACACTGCCTCTAGATTTGTACCTACATGCTTTAACTTATTCTGCCAGTATTAACAAGCAAGTTAATACTTTTTCTAGCAACACTGTGTCTGATAATAGACTCAATGGGTAGTCAGTACTTGTTGTTTATGTAATTAAGCCCATCAGATCTGAATTTATTCCACTCATAACATTTCAGTTCATATTCTTGCAGAAATTAGGCTAAACAAAACATTTTATATAAACTCATGTATGTGTTATATATTTATTAAAGTCTGCTACAATGGACATTTCAGCTCAGGTTGGATAAAATGTCCTAAACATTGTAAAAAAATGTTCCTATTAATGGTTGTGTTAACCATCTATGCGTTAACTAAACAGTTAAGTCTGGAAGTTTTGTTTCTATAGTTGCATTTTATATTACAGCCAATTTAAAGTCACAGTAAAACAGAAGTTAGAGTGTCTTCACCTTCTGTAAAGACTTTACAGAAGTTCATTCTGTACTGTGACATATTTTCCAAAACGGAATATGTGAGCAGTGTGAAATTAGATTTTAAATCAAATGCTTCACATTTGATAGGACTGCTAAAAAGTGGGCGTAACATAGCAAATACAGTGTGATACAGAGCTGCGGAGAGAAACTGAGCTGTAAAGGACTGTTGGCTTCTTTTGGAAATGAAAACAAAGTTTTTGCTCACTGATATAACACACAATTCCCTCTATGATGCTGCTCTGCAGCTACTACCACACACAAGTGGTCAGGTGTGGTTTTATATGATAGGTGCAGATAGCTAGTTGCAAAGTCACATTTGAGTGGATAATTTTTTTTGTTTACATCCCCGAGTTCAAGATGAGTCATCAAACATTTGAAAATGTTTTACAGGAATAGAGAAGGCAGGGATTTTGATGTAAAAATACTCAAAAATTATTTGACATATAAGAAGAGATAACATAATATTTTGAGGTGAGACTGCAAGCACACATTTCCAAATGTATCTGGTGTGACAAACAACCAAGCTTTAGTCATTCTACAATCCAAAATTCCAGACATCAAAAAAATGTCCATTAAAATATCCTGGTGCCCAAGCTCTGACCAATGGTTCAAAACCCCAAGATTTTCAATTTACCATCACAAGACAGAGAAATGCAGCAAATCCTCACAATTGAGAAGCTACAGGAGAATTTTTTAATGAAAATATACTTAAACAATTATTTGAATAATTTCAGCTCTAGATATATTGTAATATATCTAGCTTGTAATATCAAAACTTGATATTTATTGTTTGAATAGAGTCTACATAGTTACTAGGCCTAAGTTAAAGTTTAGTGTAGTGCATTTTCATTGTCTAATAAATATTTGATGTGCATTGGAATGGACACTGGGTCTGAAGCAGTTAAATTAATTGCGATTGTCTTATATTTATTTGGTAGCCGTTTGTCATTGTTAAGTTTATATTAGTTCTATGAACTTGTCTGTTTACATACATCAGTTTATTAATCAAATACAACAGTCCTGTGATAAATCCTACATGAGATTTATTGTATTCTGGTTTGGTTGAGGCTGTCAGAGTGGTGATTTAATCCCATGGTCTTTCTGATATTTCATCCAACTCTGTTTGCATAAATAAGGGTGCTTTCAATATAACCTGAATGTAGTAAGCATCATAAAGGTAGGATTTATTGCAGAGCTGTTGTATTGGATTACATTAGATAGAACTAGGTATACCTAATAGTCTGGCAACTCAATATATTTCAATGCTAAATCAGCAAGATATAGCAGAAACAGACTCCCTAAACTGAAAGTGAATATTAAATGATGCTATCTTTCTTTCACTCTTAGTTCTTTGCAGGAGGGAGGGAATGGACATGTGATTGATGTATTTGTGTCACGGGATGATTGATTCTTAAATGACTTGACCTTACCTTTATATATTTTTTCACAGGTTAGGGGTTCACAGGTTTCAACATGGTTACATTTGTTCTTCATCCCACTGCAATTAAAAACTTTGAACCTTTACATATCAACAAACAGTCATAAACATTTGATTTGTGTATCAGAAATACTGCAAATGTATTTGGTAACAAGCACAGCAAGATTTGATTGTGAGCCAGCATGCACAATAGCAGGACCCTGAAACTGAAGCAGCTAAATGGAATTTAGCCATCATTAATTTTATCATGTACTGTACATCTGAGTACATCTGTAGACCTGTTTAAATCTTGAGAGAATAAAACCAAACCTATCATCCCAGTTAAACACTGAGGGCAGTTTGACTTGATGCACTAAATATGGCTATAGGCAAGACTAGGGATGATAATGTGTATTTATTCTGTGTTTGTTGTTATCCCTGGTTGCAAACCACATTCCCCTTCCAGGGAAATGATGCTTTTGTCTCAATGCATGGTGTTCAATAAGTCTTTTAGTTTGGTAAATCAGGGCATGTATAGGTAGAGATTGGAGGGTCAATGACATCACTCAGGGGCATGGGTCTGACTTGTTATAAGAGACGCAAGGAGACTTTAACAGACTGCTCTTAGATCGCTGCCCCTTTCCGTTCCTACATGGCACATATGCAGTTTACAATATTAACAGTGGCAAAATAATTCTCTGTAGTTTTTGTAACAATGGGTCCACAATTTCAGAAATATATTAATAGTTGAGTGCATCGAAGTAAACAGCTGGTGGCACTGATTCTCCTATCAAGTGCAGTATACCACAAAAAGAAGACGGTGCAACGTGATGACATGATTAATAGAGTGGCAGTCAAAGCTGAAGTGATGGAAATTTCTAGTGCTTCCACTAATTTTTTTTATGTGCAAATTTAAATGGTGCATAAAAAAGGTTGAATGGAAACCCACCTGTAGATGTGAAAAACACTGTTGTGTTTCTCTGTTTCTCTGTCAGCTGTCAGTGATTAAGCAAAATGACGATGATTAGTAAGTGTTTGAAATCTTAGTTTACTGCTCACTATTGAGTGACTTTTATGTACAGAGCAGTGGATGAGTGAACAAGGGAGTGATTTTAGACACAGCTGTTGTATCGTGTTATGGCTAAAGCTGAATATCCAAGACAAGAAGTCCAGATCACCAGCTGGTGATAAAGAAAGAGCCTCGTTCTTGTATTGCAGTGTAGAGCTAGTTAGTCCTAGTAATTTAAAGGATATGTCTGGCGATTTTCTATATTTTTCTTATTGTCAACAAATCTCATGTGCAGAGCCAAACCAACAATGAAGTCATCCTACTTACAAATATTGTGTGCGTATCCAAAGCCTGATATATCTTATTCCTCTGTGCTGTAGACCTCCATTGTCCGAAAACTATTAAAAACACGTCGGTGAGCTGCACCAGCTGCACTGGGTGACATGTTCCTCTGTTCCTGAAAGTGGTTTCCGTAGCTTGTTTAGAAACAGCTCCAAAGAGTAAAAATAACAACAGTTGCTACTGTAAGCTAGTTAGCTGAGCATGCTAATGTTTGCAGCTTACATTAGAGCAGATAAATGTGCTGTTGAATTCATTATTTACACTTTAACTTGTGTGTTTTTGTTTATGAAAAGGCTAGAAAAAGACACCACCCTCCAAATGCTGAGTATCACTCTTATACGGAGTCTACACAGCCTGTGTAGCAAAGCAGCACGTTAGCAGAGCAGCAGCAGCGTCAATCCTCCATATACTGTATATCTATACAGGATGGGGTCATGCCATGGATGTATTAAGGGGACCTAGATACAACGTTTATTCCTACTGCAGCTGCTCAGTGGTGCATGAAGCCAAAAAAGTGGCTTCCCACTGTAAAGAAATTAACTTGATGCATACTACATAGCACGCGCACCACCGGACTTCTGCTGGCTGAGTCAGCTAACTTTAGCTAATGAATTTAGCGCTCCACTAACTTGAACAGGGATAAAATGATTTAATCGTGCCACTCTTCTAGACTTTCCAAATGTTATCTGATCGAATGGATCAAATTCTAAAAGTGAAACGAGTCATTTCGCAGGAGTTGTGAAGCTCAAAAAAATGTATCCACCATTTTACAACCGCTCCTTTTCCCATGATTGTGTGCGGGGAAAATACTTTTTGGTCCCGTGTCAGACCTGGAAGTTGTAATTACACGGTTTGGCCACTATGCAAATTGGCTTCACAGCCTGGCGCGCTGGGGGCTTGGTTCAGGCACAGAGTGTAGGTCACCCGTGTTTTGGGTACAATCACCGTAGTTACATGTGCAAAACAGAAGAACATAGACTTGAAGCTGGTGAGCCTGTGTAGACAGCTGGTTTGCTTGAAAACAGAAGTGTATCTGTACCACCAGACACACTGAGATTGATGGCTGAAACTCTTTCTGTGTAGACAAGCTGTTATTACAGCCCCGTGAACACCACTTATACAACATATGGAAAAAGCTTGACCAGTCTGCCATACCTACTTACGGTTGCTAAGCTATGATTGGACAATCACTTGTGCAAGAAGCAGGAATATTTGCTTGTCAAACAAGCTCTCAGGTTGTGGAAGCTAGGCTGTAACTACAGTAATACCAGCTTAAATGAGGTGATGTCAAACAATACTGTGTTTACAAGACTGTGTTTAAATCTACTTTTTGCTGTTTCTACTGTATGTTCTCATTAGGGGATGGAATTTCCTGAAAGCAGCCAGTATGAAACACCACCTCTGGTATTGTAATTGGCGAGTAGCAGCTGAGTTGTGGCTGACTTCATTTGGATGACAGCTGACAGTAAATCACTTGCTAAACTGGAAACACAGATTTCACGATTTCTTATTAAATATGTAGCTAAGTGTTGGGCCTCAATAATGTTGACATGCTCGTCTAACGGGAGCAGATGCCACACTCCTGGACATAAATCACCACCTTTCGCACCTTGTCCGTTTCAGTGCACCAAAACAGCATATTATTGTATTTCTATAGTGATCTGTTATGAATTTAATGTTTACAGTGTATATTTTCAGGAAAGTGTCTAGTAGTGCAGGAATTCAACTTGTCCCACTTCTGTTTTATTTGTTAGTGCACCTGCAGCCCTGTCTGTGTGTTGTAACTCTATGGTGGTGGCATGTCTGTCATTACAAGGAGCAGGGTCCCTGACGTAGAAACACCATCTGTTACATGAAGGGGAATTATGCTAATCTCTGACTGCCTCACGACAGGAGTCTGGAAGAGGAGAGAGAGGTTGAGATAAGATGGAGGTAGAAAGACAGGAGAGTGTTCAATGAAAGTGACAGGGGAAAGAGATAGATTGAGTGGAAGGGAGGGCGAGATGATGCATATTTTAGCTTCCCTATCAACCTACGCTGATGACCTCATCATCTTCCAAATAAGTCAGAGTATATTTTATCATTCAAAAACATTGGCATAATTTACCCCCATCTCATTCAAAGCTCCACTGTTCCACTCCACAACTCCACCCCACAGTCCACATGAACACCCAGACAGAGTGAGTTATGACGGTTACATCTCACTAAATAATTTAAGCTAAAAAGTCTACATTTATCCTGTTAAGTGCTGCATTTAGCTCACATTATAAGAAGATGAGGAGGTTTTGGTGAGCTAAGTATCGGAGATAATGAGGTAAATAAAATGACAAACTTGAACCATAATGTATAAACTTCCTGCCACTATCACAGAAGAAGAGCCGATAATGATGGAGGTTTGATGATGATGATGTTTTTTTTTTTTTCATCAGATGTTTTAGTTAGAGTAACAGTCCAAGTCAGTACTCTTTCTGTGAGTCTGGGCAAACTTAATCTCCATGGTTCAGACTCCTGACTATTTCTATAAATTTAACAGTTTATTAATAAAAGATTTATAGATTAATGTAAGTGTTTAGGACCCAGAAGAAGCCAAAATGGCGACTACTCTGCAGCGTTTTCGATAATGTGTTCAAAATTTTAAAGAAATGTATCATCAAAAAACCAAAAGAGCCAAACTTTTGCATATTCCAGCTTCTTCAATGTGAGGATTTGCAGGGTGCCCACATCTCTTATCATTATGAACTGCATCCCTTTGGGTGGTTCAGAAAGAATAAGCAACAGAACGTTGATCTGATGATGCTGCTACAAGAAAAGTTAGATTTCCAAAATTATTGGAAATCATCCAGGGTGGTGAACCAAACAAATCATCCTTGGGGTGAATTTGTGAACCAAACAGCATGGTAATCCATCCAATACTTGACATGACATTAGGTTGTGATTTAGGTTGATATTGGTGTATATACCTTAAAAAAGTCAAGTCAAGTCAATTTTATTTGTATAGTCCAATATCACAAATTTGCCTCAGGGAGCTTTACAATCTGTACAGCAATACAATATTCTCTATCCTTAGACCATTGAAGCCCTTAAAGTTTAGACATGTTTAACTTCCAATGCCAAATGTTCAGAATACCACATTTTTTCAATTGAAAATAATGGGGGGAAAAAAGCAAGCACTGAAGAGACAGGCTAGTTCCCTGTGGATAGCCAGTCTTTGAGTGAGAGAGGAGGAGAAAGAAGAGAGGAAGTGTGAGAAGAGGGGAGAACGCAGGAGACAGAGGAGTGGCAGAGAAGAAGGGAGTCAAATTGGTTAGAAGGGAAAAACAAATGGTGGGGGTTAAATTGGAGTGTGTGCTGCATGTTGGGGAGCCAAAGAAGATGGATAGAGCTACTGGAGTATAAAATGGCACTTATCTGCCTTTCATGCAATAAAATGAGACCCCTTCTCCTCTGCTGAGTCACCCGTAGCTGCCTTGAGAAAGAAATAGGAATAGGGAGGTGTTGCATGATGGGAAAAAAGACATTATATATAGCAGGGAAGGTGTAATACAGGACAATAATTTATCTGTACAAGAAGCCACATGGACCCATTCATATTGGACTGTTGGACAATGGTCAAACCCACACCATCTCCATTCAAATAAAACGCTTAGATCCACTTCAGCATTTCTGCATACATCACTGCCCACGCCA
Organism: Scomberomorus guttatus; assembly: GCA_038419695.1. Lineage (NCBI taxonomy): Eukaryota > Metazoa > Chordata > Actinopteri > Scombriformes > Scombridae > Scomberomorus > Scomberomorus guttatus. Next base: position 28,821,431 of record CM076452.1, read on the forward strand.
GGCATGGCAACTGAAGTCAAATAAAAGTAGACGTTGTCTTAATGAACAATGTAGAGCTGCTGCAGGCAATTATCTATTTGTAAGGGTTTTATTAGGATATTATTAGGATTTATGTTCTTTGTGCAACCACCTTATAAAACATTACTGCAACAAGTACTACTCTACAATCAGCTTCAATAAAAGATACAATTGAGAAGAGTTTATTGAGTGAGTTTATTTGTGGTAAGCGTTTACATCATACTCATGCTCCTCACAACACAGCCAATCAGATTCGTGAATGGCAACCCATTCATGTGAAAGTCCACCAGTGTCAGACCCACATCCAACCCTGGTCATGGGTTGCAGGTTGACCCATAGACCCCAGATAGACCCCACTGTGTCGGTCTGAATGGGGTACAAATTTGTACATTATCTGTCTAAAAGAAGCACTGAAGCCTCTGCATCTTGTTTGAATCCCTTATGTTCCTTTTGGTTATTTACTACATGCAAAGGAACCACCATTCCTTGTTGTCTGTCAACAATTTCTGTCTCTTCACATTATAGCTTCTTTGCTGCCTCAGATGAGGCTTTTTGTTGGTGAATGAGCCATTGGCAACATTACAATATGCACCAATGCACCTATTATACTGTTGATTTCAATGTGTGAAACAACATAAATGATAGAAAACTTGTCACCTGTTGCAACTGTTTTGGATTTTGGAAACAATGGTGTAAGATGTTCAATAGTAATACCAAACCAACTGAGAATCAGCTCTAAAGTACACAGCTGTTGGGAGGTTTCTGCTATCTCAGCTCATTAGTGTGCCAGTCAGTATGGTTGAGTCAGAATGGTGTAACCAATCCCCTGATATAAATACGTGGGCGGCAGCCTCCAGCACACTACCTTACACAAGCCGAGTGCACACCGCCTGGCTGGTATGAAATGGTGAGTGAAAGTAAACAAGTAGCCTGCTGATGCTCAATATTTTTCACCAGCCAAGGACTCATGTTTTATCACCAGCTGGAAAAAACAGCCAGAGCTAAAACAAAAAAATATATTCAGACATCTCTTCAGCATCAAACGAACTTCTCCAGACAGCTTGTCATTTGTCACTGTCATTTCTAACAGTAAGACATCAAAAAAGTGCCAAGTGTTATTTGTCAGACCATCAAAAGTTGTGTTTTCTGAATGACAGGAGGAATGATAGTTCATCAGAAATGACTTATTTGTCCCCTATTCCTAGTTTTAGAGTTACCCATTACACTTCTTGTGGGTTGCCTTAGATAAAAAGATGCTATCAGAATGAAAGAGATTATATATTTTTGCAGGTACTGTAAATTAACAATAAAAAGACAAAGCCAAAACTAAAAGGAGAGTTTGAAGTCTAGACTACAATAAACTCCTTCTTATGAATATAGTCATGCTGTATTGGCTCAAATTAAAGGGGACCTATTCTGCTTTTCCTTTCAGTCATATATATAATGTTACAATGTCAGATGTTCATATTAAATGAGGTCTCCACTAACATTGTGGCATTTTGGGGTAGTCATATGTTGTTGTGGTGACTGGTTTTTAGTACTGCTAATGAAGCTCTGCTAATTTAGTGAGGAACACATTTCATTTCCTGTAAAGTTTTCACAACAAAAGTCTCCTGTTATTTAGTCATTTAAAGGCTTTTAATTTGAAGCAGTAAAGCAGGAAATGTTGGGTTTTCATCGGTAGTAACTCAACACAACTCTGATATGGCTTCCACTCGGCTGGCCAATCAGAACAGAGTTGGCTCATCGAGAGGGGAGCCTTAAAGAGACAGGAGCTAAGACTGCCTTTTAAGAGACAGAGGCTTTGTATGTTTTTTGAACTGTGAATCATGCAAAGCTACTCTAGTGGTGTACCAGAATAAAAATAGAGAGCTGGAAATGAGCATAATAGGTCCTCTTTAAGGTGTAAGTCAGCAGCGGCTGGCCAATAGAAGGTGCAAAGGTGCCACCCTCCCTGGTGGGAAGTGTCTTTTAAAATAAACTAAATTATGTATGTGTGTGTTTAAAATGCACAATAACATGTAATATATAAAATATAAATCATTGTGTTTGGGAGAAAATTAGCTTCCTGTTCATTCCCTCTCTGTCTACCTCTTCTGGGGCGATAGAAACATCGCCCAGTCAGTGCAGCCAATTGCTCACATAAGATATGCACATAGCAACATAAATTTAGCCAATCTGCATCCTCAGATCTGATGCCTAAAGGGCGCCCCAAGCAGAGTCAGTCAGTGGTGGAGTAGGAACAACTGACGTTATTGACAATGATGAACATCGGTACTCAAGACACAGGATTTCAGCTGCCCTCAAATTCAATAAGATCTCTTCTCTAAAATCCATTTGAGAGGAGAACTTTGGTGGATAAACTACAAGTCAAAGAGCTTAGCCCAGATCAACCTGACATCAAAATCAGACAACAGGCTAGCAAAAAAGGTAAAATGTACAAAATGTAATTGGTACAACAGAAAGGTTTGGCTAGCTGGATGCAGTCATGTAAATGCCGTATTTTGCTTCCCATACTTACTTTTTAAAATGGTGGGGACAGTTACAGAAGTATAGGACATGAAACATTTATCTGATAAGATTAAGAAACATGAGTGTGTGAGGAGAATGGAGAATACGGTCAAGCTAGCTATGCTAGGCAGAGTTAACATTGTGATGCAACTGGACGAAGGCCACAGGATTGGGGTGAGGAAACACAATGAAGAGGTGGATAAGAACAGGCACATTTTATCAAAGATAATTGACTGTGTTAAATTCTGCAGGGCCTTTGAGCTGGCCTTGCACAGCCACATTGAGATCATCAGACAACTCTTAGATTTTCAGGGTTTTAGTAGATCCTGTTGCCTCCCTAGACAGTGTGTTGGAGGAGCACCTTAAGATGGCTACCGTTTTCAAGGCACCTCAAAGACTGTGCAAAACAAACTTTTGGACTGCATGCTGTCAGTTTTTAAAGATTACATTCTGGAGGAAGTAAAAAATGCAGATTATCTTGCTATTCAGGCAGATGAGACAACTGACATTTCCACCCACTGCCAGTTGGTGCTCATGCTACGGTTCATCAACATCCATAATAACGTTCAAGAGCATTTTTTCGAGTTCATCCCTCTCCAGAATGCAAGACAAGACAAGGACAAGAGAGCAGACTAATTGCCCAGGCCTGACGGGGTTGCCGTGATAGGAGTGCACACTATGTCCACTGCTATGTGCATCAGTTGAACCTCATCATGCAGCAGGCAACTTCACACATCCTCAGGATCTTTTTTTTCAGACCTTGGTGGATTTGCTCAGTTTGTTCATTCAAGTGAACCACCGTGCTTGATCAAGTGGTGGCACACAGACTTCCCAGAACTTCGACAACAAGGTGGAACTTCCACGGTTGTGTTGTTAACACTGTGTATGGGCACAAGGATGACCTCCTACAGTGTTTCCAGACCATCAAAGACTCTGGTAACTTTGATCCTCCAACTGGGCCAGAGGCTTTGTGAGAATGCTGGAAGATGAGGATATCTGCTTTATCCTGGCATTGTTTCACAAGATGCCACATGTGGACATGCTGTTTAACCAGCTGCAGAAGAAGAACATTGACTCTATCTACATAACAGGAATCATCCAGAGATTCACCGACAGCATGCAAACGATCAGGTAAATAATTATTTATCATTGGAGAAAATGCTGATTATAAGAAAATTCAATTCAGTCTTAAACAGTCTGTAAAAACATAAATGTGCATGGCTGAACACACTAGAGCAACTCATAAATACTTGTTTCAACATTTTAAAGACAGTAAATAGGAAATCCAGTTAGGATGATAATGTAGATACAGATACACTGACAGACTAATTTTATGTCTCCAGTAGGTTAGTTTCTGAAACAGTAATTGTGGATGCTAACTTATGTTTTGGATCAGGGACTCCATTCCTTCTCTGCATGGGGAATACAGTGGATCTGTGCAGCAGCAGCCCACAAAGAAACAGAGGATACGAGAACAAAGGAGAACAACAGCGGTTGGCTACAGAGGTAATCTGTAACATAGTTCTGTTTACAAGACTCAATTAGGTGTTTTTACTTATTTATTACTATTATTATGTATTAATGTTTAAAGATGTGTAAAATTACCATCTGCTATGTTTCACTGTCAGCCTTCTTCAATTCCTGTGTAATAGTAAAAGAATTGTACTTTTTTTTTTTTTCCATGTGATACATTCCAATAACCACACAGCTACTGAGGAAGGCAGACACTGAAGTGTTTAGATGTGGTTATTTTGCATTCCTGATATTAAGCAGTAAGCTGCCCTTGCTTGTCACAAAATAACATGGGCTCATCTGGTAAGAAGATACTGATGACACATATTTGAACTGAGAGATGTTAAAATTTAATTCTGCTGTTTACTATGTGTACTGCCCTGTAACTGGAACACACTGTAAAGTTCCTGTATTCAGCGCTGGAAACCACAGCGGAGGCCTACCCCATGTTGAACAAGGCCAAGCTCAAAACAGAACTATCCCTGATCTATGAGAATAACAAAGTTCAAGGCTTGCAGTGGTGCACTGACTGTTCTAGTTTTTCATGGAGAACAACCTTCAGGGCACGTTCACTGAGACTGTCAGTCTTTTCAAGATTTTTACCACCACACCCGTGACAACAGCAGAATCAGAAAGGTGCTTTTACTTTAAATAGGATAGAAGACCTTCATGACACAGGATTGAATGCTCTGGCTATGCACTCCATGGAGAAAAAAACTTATCAGAGACATTCCTGACTTCAATAATAGGGTCATTGAGAAGTTTGCCACTCAGAAGGACAGAAGGGCAAAATTGCTGCGCAAATAAGATGTCAGAGACACACAGACACACACACACACACACACACACACACAGTTCCCCAACCCCATTTTTCTTTGTATATAGTAGACCTTAGCATACAACATCATCCAGCAATATATGGCACTCTAGAAATTCCTAATATTTGGTCTTAATAGTGTGTTTGCTAATATTACTGTATATGTTTCTGGAATGTGCACCAGGCAAACACTAACCAGACTCAGTCTGTAATCTAATGATGCATTATTTTCTTTATTGTTTAATCTATAAAATATAAAAGCAATGTAGAAAAAGCCCCTTGCAATTTCCTAGAGCCTAAAGTGAAGTCTTCAAAGTGCTTGTTTTCTCTAACCAGCAGTCCACTACTCAAAGATATTATATTGACTCATATTAGACAAATGAAAGGAGCAAATCTTCACATTTGAGAAAAACAAACCAGTAAATATTTGGAATTTTTGCTTGAAAAATCACTCAACAATTAAATTATTAATATCACAATTGTTAATCAATTAATCGTTGCAGCTCTGGAGCACATTAACAATTAGTAACATTTAGCTTGATCATAAAATACTGTATGTTATTCTTCCAGTCAAAGGTTTTTATTCAGCCACTTGATATCCATTTCTTTATTCTTCTTCTTTCGGCTGTTCCCATTAGGGTTCGACACAGTGGATCACCTGTTTCCATTTCTTTGGCCTTCCTCTTTTCCTCTTGCCTGGCAGCTCCATCTTTAGCATCCTTCTCCCAATATAACCAGCATCTCTCCTGTCCAAACTATCTCAATCTCGCCTGTCTCACTTTATCTCCAAACCGTCCAACCTGAGCTGTCCCTCTAATATATTCATTCCTAATCCTGTCTATCCTTATCACTCCCAACAAAAAGATCCACCTCCTGTCTTTTCGTAAGTGCCACCACCTCCAAACCATACAACATAGCTGATCTCACTACCCTCTTGTAAACTTTCCCTTTCACTCTTGCTAGTATCCTTCTGTCGCCTCCTCTCTACCTACTCCACCCTGCCTGCACCCTCTTATTCACCTCTCTTCTGCACTGCCCGCTACTTTGAACAGTTGACCCCAAGTATTCTAAACTCATCCACCTTCTCCACCTCTACTCCTTGCATCCTCACCATTCCACTGTCCTCCCTCCCATTCACGCACATGTATTCTGTCTTGTTCCTACTGACTTTCATTCCTCTTCTTTCCAGTGCATACCTCCACTTCTCCAGGCTCTCCCCAACCTGCTCCCTACTCTCATCTGCGAGCATCGTAGTCCACAGAGACTCCTGCCCGATCTCGTGCGTCAACCTGTACATCACCATTGCAAACAAGAAAGGGCTCAGAGCTGAACCTTGATGTAATCCTACCTCTACCTTGAACCCATCTGTCACTCCTTGACATATTGAAATTAAACTGTGTACAGACATTCATGGTCCCCAGAGAATAAATCTATGTGACTTTTGTGATCCTCTGACCTGCTGGTGGTGTTACAGAAAAAGTCAAAGTTTTCACCTATTCTGGGAAATTTCTCAACATCTACAAGATGGATCGGCATGAAATTTTGTAAAAATTCATGGTTTCCAGATGATAAATCGTAAACACTTTGATGACATTAGTGAGGTTGACATTTCAGGTTTTATGATAACATTGATGAAGTTGACATTTCTAGTTTTATGATAACATTGATGAGGTTGACATTTCTAGTTTTATGATAATATTGATGAGGTTGACATTTCTGGTTTTAAATGAAAAGTCTCAACAACTATTGGATAGATTGCCATGAAATTTGGTACAGACATTCATGTTCCCTGATGATGAATTGTAATAACTTTTGCAATCCTTTAACTTTTCATCTACCGCCATCATTGGGTTTTAAGTTTGATTTGTCCAATACTTTGGTTTATGACCACATACCGTACCTGCAAAACTAATGACATTCCCATTAGCTTCAGCTGTAGTTTGTTTTGTGCTAATCAAAAAATGTTAGCATGGTAAAATACATGTTAGCATTTAGCTGAAACTACTGCAATGCTTAAGTACAGCTTCAGAAACATAGATAAAATGTGAGACATAAACACATCACATTATCTGGTAATTGTGAATAGCACTTTACACCAGTAATAGCAATAGTAACAATAGTAACAAAAATACTGAAAAATGTAGAGATGGCAAGAAACCAGGGAAAGGATAAAGAGAAATTGTGACCAAGAAACCCAGAGACAGGTGGGGAGTGCACAAGGAACAGACAGAGAAACAGACAGAGAGCAGAAGGACGACGATTCACTGTGTTTCAAGGTTGATTTAACTCACCGGCTGTGTTTGCAACCAGTTGGACCAATACGGCACTCAGATCAGACTGTGTGTGTGTCTGTGAGGGAGTGTGTATAAACTTGAACGCGCTTGGCTGCATGTGTGCTTGCTTATGTGTGAAGGTGTGGGAGTGTGTGTGTTTAGAGACAAAGTGCAGGCAGTAACAATTTCATAGTGAGTCCAGGTGGACCCATAACTCTGGAAACTGGCCTCTCAACAGAACAATAATCATTTATACACTACTTGGTGTGCATGTGTGTGTTACACTCATGGTACTGTTTGTGTCTGCCTATCTGATTTATACACTGTACATTACTGTGTAGGTGTCTGTTGTTGCGTCTCGCATCATCATTTATCCACCGTCTTCTTTGTGTCTCTGCCATTGGTATTTAAATCCTTTTGCGTTTGTGTGCGCATATCATGTACGTAGCATCTGCCTTCCTCCAAAGGCCACACTGCTGGAGCATTTCTCTTTGAAATGGAGACAAGCGATTTTCTCTCTTGTGAACTTCTTTTTTTCCCCCCACTAGCACAGAAAATATCATATCCTTGAGTAGTCAGCTTTATAGTAAATCTCATGGCTTTTAAGAGGAGACCTAAAAGCAGAAGTATGCAAAGTCAAATGGAATGTATTAGAATGCATGTAACCACCTACTCTACAGTGTATCCTCAAGGTTATGACATTTTGGCATCAAAATGTCACATCCAACACTGATCCAGAGTAGGAAGAGTCAGAGGGGTGACTGAGACTGTGCATGAAAAGGTTTTGTCCATCCGCAAACATGACCATCTGTTCACTGGTCATGGCCTGTGGTCCCATGAGAATCATAATAGTGTTCATTTTTCACCATGCTGCTGGTAAAGTGAAGATAAAGTAGAAATAAATGATGCATGGTGCATGTCACTCATACAAACACACTAAAGGACTATGTAATAGACAGATTTATAGAGAAATAAATCAAAGCATTTTTCAAGTACATTTTTGTTGTTTGCTATGCATTGCGCTCTTGTATTGATAGACTTTCACATCATCATGAGATGAGAAGGTTAATATCAACCATATGTCTGTGGGTTAAGTATAGAGCTGGATTTAGGGCATGGTTAACCTAGCTTAGCATAAGGAAAACAGCCAGCCTGCCCTACATGAAAAATATACCTGGCCACACCTTTAAGCTCTAATGAACACGTTGCACCTCATTTGATCAAACTGTCCACAGACAGAAATGTGAAAATGACAATCTGTGGTTGCTAAACTTTTTTATTTTGTTTGAGGTGAACAACAGCCTTCCTGGACTCTTGTCACCACAGTGAAGTTGCCTGGTTTGGTACCACACGTTTGGTGACTGCACAGAGACCAAAACCAAAATCTGTCCTCACCAACTGTACCTGGTGACCTGAGCTACAGCCAGAGATGCTGCACAGAAGTACTAGGCAGATTAATAAACTGTTGTGTACAAATAAAACAACTGAGATAAAAGGTGTTAATTAGCTTTAGAGCTGTTCGTACACAGTATGACTTTAATTGACATGTTTTGGTCATGATTTACAGTTGTTCATCTCAAGCCTGTCTCATCGTACCCATTATGATGTGTGATAGCTGGAGGAAGAGGAACCTATCAATCTGTATCTCAAAAAGCGATCTCTAATCAAATACAATCTCTCGGGCCTCAATCATAGATCAATCTTTGAATTATAACTCAATAACAAAAGTGACTGATGTGGAATTAATTTGTTTGAAGCTGTATCACATTCACAAGTGGACTGCTGTATTTGCAAACATTAATTATCACAATAATTAAAATATAGTTTTTTAAAGTAATAATCCCAGTTTTGAAAATCTGTCAATCATTTTAGAGCAGGTTCCAATCTCGTGTTTAGCTGTTTACTGTCTTCTCAGAATGTGTCTCTCCATCACCTGACTCCTTTACTACTTCTGAATCCTTGTCTGCCTCTTTTCCACTTTATTTTATTTTTTATCTTGAATCACTCGCACCTTCCTTACTTTCTCCATGTTTCTCTGTCTCCACTTTTTATTTACCTTTTCTTCCTCACTTGTCTCCTCTCTCTTTATCCCTACTACACACTCTGTAAATGTAAAAAGTCTCTGAAGGTGCATGAAGGAGTAAGGAGTAATATAACTTAATATATCTTTTAAGCTACAGAGTTTACATTCAATCTAACTTGAATTACATTGGAATGTAACACTTATGGTAAAACATGGGAGGTGCAAACTTGGGCAGGTAAGAGTAGCAGCAACAAGCTGCTTAATGAACACTTAAGCTTCACTTATTGCTAGCTACTTATCACATGGTCTTTTGTTTGACTGATATTATTCAATGCAGCACATTTCAGATAAATATGTCCACTCACGTAACTCTGCTCCATAAAAACAGCTCCTGCAAGGGTTTGTTTGATTTTACTCCTGTGAATGAAATGCCACTGTGTATTGGGCCATGGGTTCTTTCAAAAGGCTCTCACTGAGAGCAATAATGTGATTTAACATATCCAGTGTAGACACTGACAGGGCATTTTTGAATGCAAAATAGTTTTATTAGTGATTCAGATGTGGTCAATGCCTAGGAAGAGGCTAAAGCTCTTAAATAACACTTTGAGGAATTGCTGAGTTTTAGTTACCTTTTTCAGTGTCTCCCAATGACTTTGTCTACCCTTAACAACTTTGAATTGGAATTGACTTGCCTTAGCTCCTGCTGCCCTAAAGGCATATCTACACTCTCTCCGGAGACATCAAGGATCAGGCTGGAAATAGTGAAGTTCTGTGCTGCTCTTGGACTGCTAATGTCAACTTTGCATCAGCCCCTGGCAAATTCACTCTCATCATTTAAGTTACTGGAAATGTTGAATTGACTTGTTGCTTCCGGCACTTCCGAAGGTTACACAAAACATTGGAAATTGTTAGCTTGCAGTCATGGTCAGAGAGTTGGTAGACTACCAAGATCATGTATGTGGCTCTAGTTCACTAAGTTAACATTTTAGCATAAATATTGCAGGATAGAACACTAACACTGTATCAACAGGAATTTAAATCTACAGCTAAATCTAGCAGCTTTTGAAGATTATACCACAAATGATGCTTACTGGTGTAGTATAGTATGGATAAAAACTCACTGTTGTATCTCAATGACACCCTACCTCCCATGGTTTACTAAAGTAATGCTTAAACCCTGTCTTTTAACTATCAAACCATCACCACAGCAGGCTTTAGAAGTGGCTGTGTAAGGTGTCTTAGCTCCCTCACAGAGAACAGCAGGTGTTGTCAGCTTTGATTCACAGCTTTTACAATGGAGTCCAACAGCGGCAGATTTTCACAGTGAATAAAACAAAACATTAAAAACATCCATAGTATGTTTGCAAATGTCTCTGCTGTCCAATATGCTGCAGTCTGCTGTCTATATGATGTTATGTTCTTGCCAAAATATCACTAAACATATTAAACATAATTCCACTGGAACTCCAAAGAGAGAGAAAGTATGATGGAGGGGGGGGTTAATTCATAAGGTGATCCATCTCCATAACAACTGATCAAACTCTATCAGTGAGATTGTCAGAGTGTGAGTATATAGCTATTTCCTGGAAGCAGAACATACCAGTGTAGACCTGATACATAGTGAACTTGAAAAAGAATTTAGCTAAGAAAAAGGAAGATTTATTGGTCTGAATTTGTGTGGGTGTGTTCATGCATGCTGTAGTCATGCAGGCAGAGAGGTGGGTGTGATGTGAAGGGTTTTTCTGAGGTTTTATATTATACACTTAACACAGCATTAGAATCCTGGGGTGATATAACTCAAACTAATTAGAATAGTTTGAGGTGCTGCAGATGAAGTTTGCTGTGTGTTTGTGTATTGGACAGCAGCATTTTAAGTCAGCTAAACCTATAAAGCTCCATAGCATAGTAAGTGATGAAAGTCTGGACACAATCAATCATCATGATAGCAGCTAGTAGGAAAATAAGGCCCCAGGGATAAAAAATAGACCAGAATTATCCTTTAAAGAACAGGTTTCTAACAAGGAAAATTGAACAGTTAATTGGAGATGAAGGAGGGGAAAAACAAAACATGTAGGGAAATATTTGTAAGGAGGGTGTTAGGCAGTAAGAAGAAAAGAGTGGAATATAAAAGAAACACAATCTGAAACACTTCTATGAAATATTTATATATAATAAAAAAAAGACAATAAAAAATAAAGGAGAATACAAATAGACCAAAAAAAAAAAGACAGCAAGAAGCAGCAGGTAGAAAGAAAGATAAAAAGTGGAAATCAGAAGTGGAGCAGAAGTTACTTTGTGATAGCCTGGAGGAGAGAAAATGTCAAAGACAACAAATCACCTCCATCAGCCGGTCTTCTCTCTGTGTGCGTGTGTGTGTGTGTTGGGTGATGAAGTTTTGGTGTGTGTGTGCTGATATGGGTTCATACAGGCTTTTTTTTTTTTTTTTTGCCAGAGCTTAATACATAACATATCCTGTCAGTAGAAGAGCAGTGCTGTTAACAGGCTTCTCTCTTTTTGATTTTATAAGTTATATCAAATGTTTTTTAAAGAAAGAATCACTATATTAATTATTATTAATTAATTATATTAATACTTATTATTACTTTAAAGTCCCCCTCCACTCAAAATATGTTTTTCTTGTTCCTACAGTTAGATGTTTGAGCTTCACTGTGCAGAATGATGTCTGTGCAGAGTTTGACACCAGAAGGCTGTTTTCACATTCATCTGCTGAAAGTGGAAATTTTCTCTATGCTCACTGAAAATCAGATTTTAAGAGGTGGACCTTGGACCTGGAAGCCAGCTATGGTCCAATATTCAACTTACACCAGTGTGGAAGCCTCCAGTGCACAAACACTGAAAATGGACTTCACAGCGATGTGAATGAAGGCATTTTTATAGTGTGTTAAAGTGGAAGTGATGGAGAAATAGAACAGAAGGAAATAGTAATGTTCACCCCAGATATTTGAAGGCAGTGTGTTGGAGTGTGATGATAGAGATCTCCCTTATTGAACTTATACCAAAGCTTCATTTTTGCAATGAAATATATTTGCATAATTATAGATTCTGGAATTTTTAATGAGGGAGAAGGATTTTAAAATGGTTATTATACCTTCTTTGTAGAAAAAACATTAGACACACATTATTGTTCCAAGCTGAGAATTTTCATATGTCTTAATACATGTCTGGAGGGGAACTTTAAAAAGTTAACATTTGTTGCTTCTGTTGGTCAATAAAAGATCTAGTGTTTGCTCACTGTGCACGTGATTTTCCAGCCCTGTATGCTGCTCGATAGCAGCTGAGTGCTGATGGACAGCTAATTCTAGCACATAGTAAATAATCCCTCAGTTATACCTAAGCACATCACATCAATATATTAATCACCTTTATTGCAGACATTCAGGGCTGAGCAGAAGCTTGTCTGGACTGACAATACTGTATTGGCACTGTATTTGTTTTTCTTTAAATTACATTTGAAAAAGATGGGGTTGTATTAAATTTGAGAGAGATTCACAGAGAGTGTAGGGTTGTTAATGTTGAGTCTGCCAGGAGAGTGCAAGTTTATGTGACTGGTCAACAGGATGGATAATTAGTTACATAAGTGTGGGATTTACTGTATGTTATGCTTTAATAGACGCCTTTCATGTTTCACTTATGAAAGAAAAGTCTAATATCTTGGGGACACTATTTTTGTATCTTAAAAATGTATTTTTCCAGAAGCTGTCTGAAAAGTGGGTGTTATCTTGTCATCACGGTCGTCTTATATTCGGGTCAATACAGTATAACATTATCTAAGGTAATGTTAGCTCGGCAACAGGAACAGAGAGCTGTCAACAGGATCAATTTACATGATATTTGAAGTCTTCAGTTTTAATAGTTTGTGGCTTACAGCAGTTAACTACATAGCAGTCACCAATAAATATATATTATATTCAAAAGTGGAATGTTATCATATATACATAATGATTAGTATAATGAAAAAGGATTTTCAACTAGCACAGTAATGTAGTTAATGATAACTGTTCTGGTTTTCTACATACAGAAGGATTTCCAAGATCTTTGAAGCTGACTTCAAGCAAAATAGCCATTAAAATATTTATTAGTGGCACAGCCCTGGTGAAACAAAGGGGTGTACTTTATTGATCGCCCTATTTTTCATCCATATGATTTTATAATTTATTTCAAAATGATCATTTGTTCAGTGTAATCAAAAGGTTAACTAATTTTATGTCTAATATAATATGTCAAATATCTTTAGCATTACGTAGTAGCACTCAGTGGATGTACAGTTTACAGTAGTGTTTATTGTCCCCTCTTGGATGGAGCAGTGACCTAGAAAACTACTAAAGGGCACATTTGACGCCCTTCCAGACAATCCTGGCTCCAACACTGTTTATACTGTATGGTATGTTTCCAGTTTGATCTCTCCTCAGCTTCCATCTCCAACGTTCTGTTTGTGTGTGTGAGTATGTGAGCATGAATGTTTCCCCTGCTAATAATGTCCTCTCTCTGTCTCATACTGTACATGTGGAAGTGTGTGTATGTCCCTTTGGGTATATGTAGACATGCATGTTCATTTGCCCATTTTCTTTATGTAAGCTTGTGTTCATCTTCCTCTGCTGGTGTTGATATATATTCATTCCCCTGCATGTGTGCATGTGTCTGTGTACATTCCTCTATTATTCAGAGTGTGTGTGTTTGTGTGTTTACACTCCTTCTCCCCAGTCGAGCCAGCAGCTAACAATCTAGGTTAAAGATCCCTGGCTCAGTGGATCGATCCGTCCCTCAGCCTCCTTTGGCCTGCCTTTAATACTTAATGAGAAAAGCTGTTTGATGAATGTGAGCCACCCTGCTCCCTGTGCGATCTATTAACACTGCTTTACATTCATCTATAGGACTCTGGGACACACACACCGTCACTGGCCCTTTGCATGTTATCTGGGGGATTATGTAAGTTTGACTGGCAATGGAGGCCTCTATTTGTGGTTGACTTTCTCATTTTCTAGGACTGCATGAAAGGGAAATACTTTCTTGAACATTTGATCCAGCCTCTGGTTCTTTGATATTTCAAAATCTAATGTATGAAATAAACACTACTTAAAAATATAATGTACCTATGAAGGTCTTATCGTTCTACATAGTGTCAAAAAAATCTGAAGTCTTGCAGTGTGAAGCTCATTCTGTATCAACAGAAGTTAGATTTGAACTCAGTTTTTTTTGTTTGTTTTGTACTTAGTTCTAAAGACTAAAAGTCTTTAGAACTATATATCAGCTTGTACTTTTTGTTACATGCTGTATATATTATTGAAACCTATGAAGACTAGATATTCTACAGTTGATGCCATTCTGTCACTAGGCAACCTCTAGAACAGTAGGAGGTATTCTTGTGTATTTCTTTAACAAAACCAAAAGGGGCATCCATCAAAACAGTTTGCCTTGCTCATTTATGCTGCAGTTTGCGCAGAAGAGACAGAGCAATTGTGGGGAAAGTTGCTGCCAATTTGGGTGAAATGGTGGATAGTGGAGCAAGATGAGCTTCAGCTGAGCTGTGGCTCGGTGAAAAACCCCCAGGGCCTGGATAAACTGGGTTGTTAAATAACACTGCTTTCACTCTGCAACACTGCATAATTGTTCTATTTGATCATTGTTTTCTGCTGTTTATCTAGTATTGTTCTAACACACACCTGTGATGCCAGCTGTCCCAATTGCAGTTGTAAAAATCAAACTGGCAGCAATTGGATCAGGGGGCAAATTACATAAAATCTTGACCTCTCCATTTATGATTTTATCTGGACTGGATTAAACTTGGTCCATTCATTCATTGTTGGTGGTGTATATATCTCCCTCTTTGATGATTTGATATGCATCTGGACACATGGTCCACAATCTGATACAAAAATGATTCAGGTTAATTTGTAACTATACAATACACTGTGATTCAAAAACAATATGTTACCATGTGATTAAGCTGTGATTTACTTGACACGAGCACTTAACATGAGTTAAAGTGCATTATTTTTTGGGTAACTACATTAAAGTCAAAGATATTTCAATAGTTTAGACCTCAGAGGATGTGTATTGTTACACCAGCAATAGAAAACCTGAGCGGTGATAAATTAAGGGCCTATAGTTTGTTTTCTCTGGTCCAAATCAGTGGATAAGTTGGTAAACTTGTTGCATTTCCTCTTGGTTTGGTTTCTTTTCACACAGAAAAAAATCAAGCGAATCAAGATGCATCACTACAAGCCACATGAGAACATTTAGTCCGTCCATCCATTGGTAAGATGTGTCTGGGGCAGGAGCAAGAACATAAACACACTAAGAAGGTTCTGAAGAAGGTCTTATCTGCCCAGATATAAATAATGCTATGTACTATATTGCTAGTCCAGGTCAGACCTTGATTCATTTCCCAGCTAGTTGCTCGCAACTGTTGAGTTTGCCGGTCCGCTTCCCAGTATACAAAGCACACCTGGCTACATGAGCCATTTAGCTAAAACTGAGAACTATTACTTCGCCGCCATCAAACGAACCACTCCAGAATTAGTTGTGATCAGACCGAGACCACTTCCTCTCAATGGTGTCCATGCAGTTGTTTTGGTCTGCACCCGAGTACAAGCACGTTTTGAACGGGCATTGTACTAGTACTTATAAATCACTGGGACTGTAATTTTTGTAGATAAAGTAGACTATTACCATATTTTAACATTTTATGACCTCCTCAGTACTACATGAGTGAGGCCTACCGACAGCACATGCCTGTACTGCAGTGACTGGAAACGTGGTACTTAACTAAAGCTAATTAGCAGTAACATGACCCCCTTCTCCACAGATGACTACCACAAACTTTAGAAATGAACATGGAAGTGAATGGAATATGTGGGAATGACACCACTTAACCATGGACTCAAGACAGTGGCTAAGATCATGCTAACACAGCTAATTGGCACCAACAAAACTACCAAGTAACAGGAGGGCTGTGTACTGGGTAATAAATTTACACGTGGTAGTCCTCCCTGGAACTTTCTTGGCACAAAGCCTAAGAGTAAATAATTTTCCCTCAAAATGGGAGGATGAGTAACAGGCAGAGCCCAGTGCCCTGAGATTTGTGATGTGCCCAGCTGGCCTGCATTGTCATCAGGCGCCTTTTTCAACCCCTGTTCTTAGTAGGACACAGCCGTGGACAGCTGCAAAAGGGAGAACTATCAACAAACCTCCCCAACAACTGAGTGTGCAACTGTAGAACAGATTTGCTCCACAGTTGCAGGACCCTGGATCTCCATCTGATGACCTGGATAACATCTTCACACAGCAAGGTAAGAACTGAATGTAAATGAGAAAGTAAAAGGCTACATGGAAAGCTAACGACTGGGCCTCAAACTCTGATTATGGGTGATTTTGCTGTAAAAGATGTAAGAAGCATGTGCAGTAAGAACACCAACATACTCCATACCATGGATATCGTCTCTGACATGACAGAAAGAATCCTGCATATTGTCGCTGTACATCCATCTGTGAAAAACATCATTGTGCACATAGGGACCAATGCAATGATGTTGTAAAACAACAGTCTGAAGTACTGAAACAAGACTTGAAGTTGAGGGATTCAGCAGATTGTTGGTACTGAACATATGGCTTTCAACTGCATGTACCGCCCATTCACTGCACTTTATTGACCATATCAACTTTTCCTGGAGCCGCCAAACATCTTTTTAAGGCAGATGGACTTTGCCTTAAGAAGTCAGGAGTAACATGTTATCTATAACCTATTTTACTTCCTGAATTATTTTACTTCCTGCGTTAACTATCTGTTCCCTCTGCCAAGGACGAGACAAGAGGAATCAAAACAAAAAGACATAACACAACGCGGCAGAAACCTTGAAAGAGAGCCACCTCAACCCCCACCTGAAGAGAGCTTTAAAACTGAGAGACATCAGAGCCAAGAAGAAGAGTCTCCACCCCATTTACCAACAACAGAGGCGGTTCTAGGAATTTGTAACTGGTGTAGCCCAGGGATGGCAAAGGGATGTTTAGAAGTGGCCACAATGTGTTGTTAATGTGCATACACAGCATGCAGAATTTTTTTATATACGTTAATATTCTACTAATAATAGGCTAAAACATAAATTAGTAGGCTACATGCATACACATATGTGTTGATGGCCAGTCTCCTATTTTGCGGAACCTTTATAGTCAAGTATGCTAACACTGGGATCCCACCGGGCATGTGTGTGCTGCGTTCTGGCTCTGACGTGGTTTTGCTCTGTCCTCTGCACAGCGTCCTATCCCACCGGGAGCATTTCAGAAGCGGAGCGTCTTGACTGCGGGGAAGCCATCCGCCTTTAAATTCAGTTGCACTGCTACTACAGCAATTACGACAGCCTAGTCAAAGCTGAAAAAGCGCCTTGAGTCTACTGTAATTACTGCAGCAGCAGGGCAATTAAACTGCCCAATTTTGTTAATTTGCTCAGCTTTCGTTGATTTGGTCATTTTCTTTGATTTTTGTGCTTCTACTATTGTTAAGTAGGCTATGTAGTTAAATGGTTTCTTTATTTGGCTGTTTTAGTTGTGTTTATTGCTGATATACGATCAGGAGTCTGCACAGGGTGTTTTCTTTTGAAAATTGACCGGATGCTCTATTCTGTTTCTGTGTGTGACTTCCTGCCCAGCTCTATGTGCTCTGTGCAGCTTGATACGGCTTCCAGTAAAATAGACTGGGTGCGTATCTTTAGTGCAGCGGAGCAGAGAGCTGCTTCTGGGACGCTTCTGAAACACGCTGCGGCGTGCCCGGTTGTATCACAAGCATTCACTAGAATGGCCGCGATCAGCTCCAGCGGCCGTGGCAGAGCCGGAACGTGGCGCACACGCGCCTGGTGGGATCAAGCCATAACATTAACAATGACAATTAAACTTTTACAAAAGTTAAGGCTATTAAGTAGTTAAATGTTCTAAGCAAACCACCCAACAAAAATACATCATGCAAACCCAGGGTTCTGTCTTCCTCTAAATTAACTCAAAATGATTAATCTGAATTACATAATATACCGTACATTATAGCATATACTACATACTATATATACTGATAAGACAATTCGCCTGGGTGTTGGAGTTGGCTAAAGAATAAAAAAAAGCTTCTGACCATATTTGAAGTCATGGACTGCAAGGTGTTTTTGGGCCCAAAAGTCACAGTAATCAATTATGCAGATTGTCTCAAATGTCATGATTATATTGTCATTAGAGATATTTTCCCTATATGACACAATGACAAATGATTAAATTTGACAGGCAGCGATGACATTACTCATCAAAAACATGTAGGCTTATTTATATGAATCAGTAGAGCTTGCAAGACAAGTGTGCTACACATAATTGTTCAGAATAGGAACAGCAAAAATAATTATGATTATTATGTTAAGCCAATGTATGTTATGATTTGGGGATGATATCAAGACCTATGACTGATGCAGTAAGAAAACGATGCCTTGTTGATGTGCAATCAGAGATTGCAGAAACATAGATAAGAGAACAGTGCAATGTCAACAATAGCACAAGCAATACTTCTAAGTGGAAGTAATAGGCATATGATTAACAAGTGCAGATATTGTACAACATTTGTATTTATCTCTTATCTGGATTAAACATATCACCAGCACCTGTAATGATGGGGAGAGAGAGAGAGAGAGAGAGAGAGAGAGAGAGAGAGAGAGAGAGAGAGCATGTACAGCCCCGGTGATACAAAAAAGACTGGGCAATCACAGCAGCCCTAATCTTTAAAGGCTTTAGGGTAGAATTGTAACGTTACTGTTCTTTGCTGACTTGCAGACTTGGAGAGGACAGAACACAAGTTTACCTGATTGCCATGCTGTTCCCGTAATTCACTCTCATGGTGGCCACCCCTTTAAAAGTGAGCATGACCAACAACCACCTGTGAGGATTCACCTTCTTCAACCCCCCCAAACCTCATCAGGTCACCCTCCTCTTCAGTCACTCTTTCCCCCTCCTCCCCCCTCTTGGAGTTCACTGACCAGATGAAAGAGCTGGTCACTGCTGGGACCAAACTTACACCGCACCCTACTCCCATTCTCTCTCCCCTACACCCCCCTTGGTGTCCAGCATCAGAATCATCCTCTGTCTCCCCAGCCTGATAAAACCACAACACGTCCAGTTATTTGTGTACAAAATACAACAATCTCTAACTGATATCTGCTGCATCCAGGCTACATGGCTGATGGCACTCATGAATATTCCCAGGAAAAGCTGGGGGCCAGTGTGCCGGTAGCTTCCTCAATTCCTGTCTTGATAGGTAATAGGAAAAGAATGGTGAATCTGCTAATAAACAGGGAGCACCCAACTGATTCTGTGTATGTATAAAATTTAGCATCCATTCCTCGTCAGCCACAGCCTGTCCCAAAAAAATGGGCAGATAATGCTTTTAACACACTAAATCTAGCTTTATAAAACATCAGGTCTTTGGCAGGAAAAACATTTTTAATTAATTATTTTATTATCAAGCACAATCTTGATTTTATATTTTTAACTGAAACTTGGTTAGACCAAGATAACAGTGCAGCTGCTCTTATCGAGTCAACCCCTCCCAACTATAGTTTTATGAGTGAAGCTAGACTGCATAAGAAAGGAGGTGGAGTTGCTGAACTGAACTTCTTGGCACTAAACAACTGTTTTGATGTCTTCCAGTCAGGATTTTGACCACACAACAGCACTGAGACTGCTCTTGTTAAGGTCTTCAGTGGC
This sequence comes from Scomberomorus guttatus, assembly GCA_038419695.1. Lineage (NCBI taxonomy): Eukaryota > Metazoa > Chordata > Actinopteri > Scombriformes > Scombridae > Scomberomorus > Scomberomorus guttatus. The sequence continues at coordinate 28,841,331 of CM076452.1, forward strand.
ATCCACTTAAACACAGACAGTGGCAGAATTTCAGTCTTAGCATTACTAGATTTCAGTGTTGCATTTGACACAGTTGACCACAACATATTACTAGACAGACTGGAAAACTGGGTGGGACTTTCTGGCACTAAATTGGTTTGAACCCTACTTAAAGGACAGCTTCATTCAGCTTCAATCGATAATGTTAAAAACCACAAACCAAACCAGAAATCTTGGTGTAGTCATGGACTCAGACCTGAATTTCAACAACCACAAGACAATTACAAAGTCAGCTTACTATCACCTAAATATATATATATATATATATATATATATATATATATATATATATATATATATATATATATATATATATAAAGAATTAAAGGACTTATGTCTCAGCAGGATTTGGAAAAATTGCATTTATCTTCAGTAGACTCGACTACTGTAACGGTGTCTTTACAGGTCTCCCTAATAAGTCAATCAGACAGCTGCAGCTGATTCAGAACACTGCTGCTTGAGTCCTCACTAAAACCAAGAAAGTAGATCACATCACTCCAGTTCTCAGATCTTTACACTGGCTTCCTGTCTGTCAAAGAACTGATTTCAAAATACTAATGTTGGTTAATAAAGCACTGAATGGTTTAGGGTCAAAATACATTTCTGATCTGCTGCTTATTCTTTTTTATCTTATTTTTGTTTTCTATTCTCTTAGCTCTCTAATAACTATTTTGAATTGTATTTTTGTCCAGGCACTTTAAATTGCCTTGTTCAAATGTGCTATACAAATAAACTTGCCTTGCCTTTATCTAAGGTGGGAAAGTTAACCAGACCAATCTCATCCTTGACGTCTTTTCTCTTGTAAAAATAAACATTTCTAATAAAGCATAAGAGTGCTGCATCTTCTACACCTCATTCTGGTGCGCTAAGCTCTAATGGGCTGATTACTGCCCCCTAAGGCCGGAGAGCAGAAAACACCCTCTGAAATAGTTGTATTTTCCCTCGGAGTGCCCATTCCACACTCCAAAACAAACTTGGACAAGCTGCACAAAAGTGAGATCCATGATTTATATGAAGTATCTTCAAACAGTATGTGGAGGACAGACTTCAAGGATGAGGACTAAGTGGTTGCTTTCTCATAAAGAGCAACACACAGCTGCTTCCCTAAGCTGTCTCATCCACTGTAGAGAGTACCAAACAGGGCTAGTACAAGCCTAGAAAGCTACTTTGGTTGACCTCACACAGAAAAAAGGTTTTCTCAAAGATTGCTTGACATTGTCTGGTGTTTTAATGTTGCTTTAAGGTCACATTTCAACTCCCCACCTCATTTTACAAAGGCAGCTACAGAAACACTGACACAAGGCCTTTTGATAGAATATACAGTGTAAAAAAGCACATTGAAAGAGTTGGAAGAAATTGCTCAGGACTGCAGACATTAGAGAACAGTGAAGAATAGTTGCAGGGAGTTGGGGTCTTGAAAAGATAGCTTCAGATTCAAACAACAGTTCATTTCATAAAAAAAAGTTGCCCGTACACGATGCAAAATAATTTATTAATTTCATCTGCAAAAAGTGTTACAGTGAAAAAATGTGATGAAATGTGAACATTTCGGTTGAAGGCCCATTGGAAGTACAACTTACAGGCCACAGAATTCTAGAGACACCAAACTAACAGCAATGTCCAATCAGGAGGAAAAAGGTAAGAAGCAAAATGTGTTTCACATGAGATAATCAGTTATTGTGCTATACAAATAAAAATGACTACTTAATCAGCTACAACACATGTATGTTCTGTATGTAGACATGTATATGCATTGTCTATAAATTCTGGTTTTCAGAAACTGATAAAGCAGAAGCTGATAAAAAAGAATGAAATGAATACATAAGTGAGTGAGTTAAATTATTTAAAATATAGAAAAGTGAGAAGAGACAGTGTGAGTGTGTCAGAGAGAGAATAAGAAACTGTGGAACTCTGGAAATGTCAGGGTTTCTACGGTTTTACAACAGTGGAAGAACTAATATATGTTCTTATATTTTGTCAATTTTAAAAGAATAGGACAGCTTGTCATGTATGGAATATATCAAGCAAATTTCATGTATCTGATATATACTTTTATCGTATCAGTACTTGCCTATTTGCACATACAGTATTGTTCTTTAGATTTATTTTGTTCTACTTGTATTCGGGGACCATTACTGTGAGCTGCAAGTTGAATCTGAGCTATTTTCCATTTTTTTCCATAATTAATCATAACTTATTAGTCAACTGAGTCATGAGTACTTGTTTTATAATGAGATTATATTCATTATGTACTGTGCAACATTTACATTGAATTTATGTGCAAACTGCCTACAATAAATATTGAAACTAAATGTACGTAACCCAAAAGAGAACAAGCAAAAAACTACACTAATGTCACTGTCAGTATAGTACATTTTCCTACAATACGCAATTGATGCAACTAAAAGATGATTAACATTTTTATGATTATATGTAGGCAGCTCCAACACTTGGATAAGGTAAGGGAAAGATGGTGGTCTAGGTTAAAGCTACACTAATCAATATTTCAACAATCAATCTAATGACTATGTGCAATGTGGAAGAGGTCACTCTAGTGACAAACCCACAGAGAATTATCACCTAAGTGCAGTTTCCCTCAGCTCTACTGTGCATTTTAGAATCTTTCAGCTCATTGTTTTGGTTTTACGGCCCACAACACATTAGTGTTTTGATTCACTCTCCCAGCTTTCATCAACCTGATCTCCAGCTGCAGGAGGCAGGTATTTATGCAGCACTTAGCAGCTAAAGAGCCAGATATTTTACACATGAGTTGGTGGAGACCAAAACAGAGCTAAAAGGAGAGTGAATAGACTTAAATGAATTTTTGTCTGTTGAGTGCATAAATACGCTTGCTAAAAAGTTAACAATATGAACTTTATAAGGTCAAAATATGGCAATGTGGTGTTTACAGCTTTAATTAATGTTGCTTTTAATATTGAAAAGATCAATACTAACTTAAAGGTGACTTTTTAAAATATTGGAAAACACGTTGCCACTTAACATATTCCAGGTAGAAAGTAAGTTTACTTCAAAATGGATTTGGCAAAGCAAAAAAATAGTGTTTAAACATATTTTGTTGGAAACAAGGATGGAATAGTTGAAATATTGTCAAATGCATCTTATATTATGAGTGGTAGAGGTATCATGGATGTTTTTTTCTTTTTTATTAGCATTTTCAATGTTTCATCAGTACATCATGTAGTTGTAGCAGCATCATATATTTTTGATTTCTCCATATCCATCTTTCATATTTGAGTACTGTAAGGATTCATCCTTACCCAGTCCTTGGCTGTCTCAGTTCATCATTCTGCTGCTGTCTCTGCATTTCAGTAGACAACAGAATGATTCCCTTAAATAGAGACCACTCTTCAGCAGATGTCCAGGCTGTCACGGTTCATTTTATCATAATTGGTTGTTCCACCTCAGGGGGAAAAGAGAGACATAACGGGGGTGAGGACAGAGGAAGAGACCGACAGGCCAGGGAGATGGGGAGGGTTAGACAGGAGAGGACGAGCAGGGGAAAGGATGGATGAGCAGAGAAACAAGTAGAAGGGGGGTGAATCTGTGTGATGGAGAATGAGAAAAAGAGGAGGAAAGAAAAAGGACACAGAAATAGAGAGAGAAAGGAGCCTTCAGCCAACATTTTAACAGGGTTGGCCTGGCATTTAGATGGTCAGGTCTCAGAGCAGATGGTTTAAAGACTCACTTTGGGTCATACATTAACGAGCAGAATATGGCACACTGAGGCTGGGCGCACTGCAAACTTTACTCTGCCAGTACACTCAGCCATAAGATATGAGATTCTGGGTTCACTGGAAGAATACAGCAGACCACTGACTATCAAATGTCTCTGCTCAAGTGAATACATTTTAAGACCCAGCTTTTAAAGATCGATGAGTCAGAGATACAGCTACACTGATACAAACCACCCTCTGTATCAACTTCTGTGCGAAATTCATCAAAAATCAATATGATTGTCCTGTACCTCTATGTGTGTCAGAATATGCAACCCTACCCTCTTTTGCTAACTAGCTAAGGCTGTGTTCAAACAGATATTAGCGTTACATAAAGATTTAAAAAGAAAGATGGAGCCACTTAATTAATTTCAATGAGACCATTGTGTTGACACAGCAGTACTGCTAATAGGAATTTGGCAAAGAAACACAGGGGTCATCCAGTAAAAAAGTTGAACCTGCCACAAAGCCAGCTAATGCTATGGCTTCAGGGGCGGCCCATGGCATATACCACATAGGCAATCGCCTAGGGCGCCAGATTAGTTTTACCAACAGGTGTGCACACTTGTTTTCCTTATACATTTTTCCTATCTTTTTTTCCCTATTGACTTGCATGTGTTTGTTTTTCAAAGGCTTACTGGACGGTCAGTTTTTTACCCGACAGCCACCAAACTTCATGTGCTACCTTGGGCAATGCAACCAAACACTCAGTGAAAGGCACTTTGACCCCTACTTGCCTTTTTGTCTGGATGACTGAGAGAACTGCGTCTGGGCTTGAGGTAAAATTGTTTATTTTAGTGAGCTCATATCTGTTGTTGCACGTTTGTGTGTGGAATCATATTTGAAGTTCTAGGACTGGAGCTACTGTTGTAATTTTTGGGAGGCTCAAATATAAATCTATTGGGGCTAGAAAATTCAAAAAGCTTTCATGTTGAAGTTGAGAACAAAACACAGGACCATAATTGCTGAATTCACTCAAAAGTGACACAGAATTAAAAAGTGAATTGACTGAAGCTGGAGATTATATTTTCAGTTTTCTCATCACATCTTTAGCTTCTGCCTGAACAGAATTTTAAGCTCTGTGATTGGATGTTTTATTGCCAAAATGCACCTTTGAATTTGTAATTACCTCAAAGTTTTTATGTAAATAGTCTTGTACCTTCGACTTTTTATTAAAGAACCAGATATTTTCTTAACGCAGTTGTTCAACTTTTGTACTGGTGAGTTTCGTGCTGATCCAAGCCCAAGAAAAGCTCCAACTGTGAGTCATGTAATGTTGTCTATGGGAAAAATGAATGGGATTTTTATTTCTGGAACCAGAGGCGCCTGAAATAGCTCCTCCCACCCCGCAACTCTCAAATTGGATTGCAGACAGTGTATCTACAAACGTATCCAATTGTCTAAAACAGATACACACCCCTACTTTTGACACACTTCTTTTAAGTGTGCTCAGCTTGATTTCACGAGTGGACACTCTTCCAGTGTTTCACAATTAATTACCTAGACTGTGGTAACCTGCCTCTAATTTGTCCTTCCACAGTTTCATAATGGACCGAAAATATTTTTACACTTCTTATAATGACATAAAAGATCTCTAACATTGTGTTTTGCACCGTTGCATCAGCGATTTGTCTGAAGGTGAGTTGTTTATGTTAAATGATTCAGGTGTGCTTTCACTCAGCTGCCAACACCGGAGCTCCGCTGCAGCTGCATGCAGGTTAAATACAGGTAGCTTTAGCAACTAGCATCTGCTACTACCTATAAACATGCTAAGCTAACCATCACCACTCTAAGTTAACACAAAGCTGCAACTTCATTATGTCATATTTCAATGATAAGGAGAAGAATTACTGAAAGATAGAGCAACAAGTTTATCTCAGTGCTGGTGTTACAAGTGTATTTTATTTAATTTCAATCTAAGAGCAAAACTTGGAAACAAACAGACTCTTTTTGAACCAGATGGCGGTGCAGCCTCCTCTGCTGCCGCCCGCTGTGGTTGGTTCTCTGGCCACTCACACCGGCCACTGGAGTGACTGACAGGCTTCACTGCCTCTGAGCTGACAGCATGTTCAGTGACACCCTGGAAGTCTTGGTAAATGCAATTAAACAGTCCTTTTTTTTTATTTTAGCTCAACTGATACCTGTCTGCTTGTTTCACAGGAGGACAAAACATCAGTTAATGCAAGTGTAAAAGAAGCAACACAACACAATGTCAGAAAATAGTTATAGTTGGTTATAATTAATGTTCTCAAATGTCACATTTTGTCTGAATCCAAATATCTTCAGTTTACTATCATGTATGACACAAAAAAGGCTTAAAATCCTCATATTTGAGAAGCTGCAACAAATACATTTTTGGCATTTTTCCTTAAAAAATTATTTGGTTATCAAAAATAATAATTTTTTGTCCTCCTGTTTTTAGCAGAAATAAGTAGTGAACACAAAACAATGTCAGAAAATAGTTATAGTTGGTTATATTTTACGTGTCATCACCATTCATATCTATACAACCAATGTGTTTCTGACTAAATTGTTTACTAGAGCACAAAATTGTTTACAAGAGCACAATGTTCTTCATAGATCTAGCTTCTTAATTTTGCTCTCAAAGTGCACCAGACTGATGCTTTAAAATGTACAACATTTTCTTCAGGGGGAGCATGCCCCTGGATCTCCCTACAGTGTTTAAGGTCCACCCACCAAAGTCTCACAGAATCCTGTGGGAAACACTGCATCACACTTTAGAGGCCTTAAGCAGAGACTGACAGTCAGTGACATGAGGAGAGAGAGGGAAAGAAAAGAAACAGTGGGCAGCATAACGACTGGCTGGAGAGATGTCCCGCAGCAGATGGTTATAAAGCCTCTCGGGATGTCACATTAGTGGCTTTACAATCAAAATGCAACCACTTCACTGCTGGTTTTTATCACAGCAGAAACTAATTATCTGAATCAAAAGCTTGTATTTTATAACCGTAAGAAACCTGAATCCAGAACTACAAATGAGAGTTTCAAGTTGGCCAAAGTACTGCATGCTGTACATTAAATAAAATTAATAGATTTACATTTTAATAATGGTGGAAATTCACTTTGACCAAAATGAGCTGCTGTTTTAGTGCTTTTGGTTGCTGCATAAAAAAAGGAGCAAATGTAGAAATGATGGCCACATTCACTAATGATTTCTGTAGGGAAAACTCACCACAGACAGAAAAACAGCAGAGTGAAATCAAAAATACATGCCTACTGCAGTGGGGAAAGAAAACCAAGCCTTTGTGCATTACGCCACTACAGATGTATTTTATACAGGCTGCAGATTTGGTTATCATTTCCACAAATACACAAGGCCATAAAAATCAAGATTACACATTCTACACACATTCTAACAAAAGTTACTGTAGCATGGTAACTAAGTTTTTATTGTTCTTAACAGAAAAAAAATGCTTCTCTGTTTAAGGAGCAGAGTCATTTCTTTTAAAAATGTTATTATATTTTCAGATATTAGACCTGGTTGATTGTGTTTAACAACTACAGGTCCCAGAGTTCCATTCAAAGAAGTCCAACTGGTGTATCTGTTCACAGCGCAGCCACACAGATTGTGAACTGAGAGGATGCATCACATTGTGTTTTTTAAGACAGAAGACAGACAATGATCATCTACAATTTAATCACATACCACATACAGTGCGAGTAGTTTTCCACACAACAGCACGTCACAGTAAGAGGTGTTATATATCTTGATGATGAGATTGAGGTGTGTTGGTTCTCACCTGTCTAACAGCTCACTGTGATGCTCTCTGAAATATTTTATAATAATAATACTAATAAATGTATTTACATAGCACCTTTCAAGAGCAGACGTCATAAAGTGCTTCACAATAAAAACAAACAAAAAGCAAATAAAAAAACAAGAGACAGAGCAACAAACATTAAATGCAGATATCCTGCTAAAAACACAAGGCAAAAACAGAAATAAACAAAACAAATTAAACAAAAGCAAGTCTAAACAAATGGGTCTGAGCTGCTTTTTAAAGGTGTCCACAGATCTTAAGTCCACTAGGAGAGAGTTCCAAAGTTTAGGAGCTACAACCTCAAAAGCACAGTCTCCTTTTGTCTTGAGTCTGGAGTGAGGGACAATGTAGGCAGGTGCCTGACCATGCAAGGCTCTGCACGTGATTATAAGGATCTTGAACTGGATTGTGAAACTGATGGGAAGCCAATGTAAAGACATCAGGACTGGTTTTACATGAGACCTTTTGGGGGATGTTATGGCTGAAAAAACTCAGATGGGCCAATAAATGTTCAGCTCCTTCACAACATCATTTTATCTCAAAAATAGTCAGACAATTCAAAAATAGAAGAAAGAACTTCGAAACTGAAGAACAACACTCAGTCAGGCAGAGTTCAGTGCAATATTTGATTTACTGTGTATTCAGCAAGATACAAGCAAATCATGAGGCTGGTTCATGAAGCAAGACCTAAACCTGAATGAAAAACCCTGGAGGACACCTACGAGTGTGGAGTCAAATTGCCAATAATGACTTGATGGGATAGGCACGTGGCAATAATCCAACTTTTTCTTCTACTATTATTTACCAATCTGTTTATTACAGTCAAAATAAAAAAGAGGCCTAAAGGCCTTTATTGATTAACAGTTACATATATTGATCTCTAATAACACATCAATGATTAACTAATACATATAGACTTTTAATGAAAGATTGTTACAAACTACATTACTTCACCCCACGCCCACACAGTGACCATGTTGGCGAATACCTTATCTTCTTTTTTTTTTTTTCTCCTTATAACGCTCACTCCCTTACCATGTCACCCACTCTTGGTTGTTTTTCTCAAGACATCAGGCCTTTTTCTGGCACTTGTACCCACTACTCTTACAACTTTGCCCAAAACTTCTGGTGTTTACATTCTCTATTGTACATGAGTCTTCACTTCATGATCTGAGTCATCTTTTCATGCTCCTCTGTAGTACACACAAGCTTTATTATAACACACACACACTTTATTAGGGGTAGATATAGCTTACACACACATTAACACACATTATTAGGGTTAACTGTAGCACACATACACCATGTTGATCAAAGAAAGACACTACAGGGACTTGTTCAGGAGCTTGGCAGCAGCATTTTAGACCACTTGTAAGCAGTTCAGGGATGTCTTGCAAAGACAGGTGAAATAATCAAGACGGGAGGCAAATGAACACATGTATAATCAATCTCAATGAGTTTAACAATGTTTCTCAGTTGGTAGAAGCAGGAGTGAACCAAACAATTTACATGCTGGTCAAGACTCAAAGCCTGGCCCATAGAAACGCCCAGATTATGGAGGGTAAATTTAACAGAAGAAGATGAAGACTTTCCATCACCTTTGGGACAACATCATCAGGGACAGAAATGAGACTTTTTATAGTATGCATAATGAGTGCAAATTGCCTTTGTATGTGTTACCCCATACTTCCACGTAATAATTCAGATATGATAATACAAGTCAACAATATAGAGTGTACAATGCTTTATGAGCCAGAATGTGCCTTGTTTTTCCCAGAACTGCAACCCTCCTTGCTAACTAAGGGACAGCCGTGGCTCAGGAGGTAGAGTGGGTCATCCTGTAATCGAAAGATTGGTTGTTCGATACCCGGCTCCTCCAGTCCACATGTTGAAGTGTCCTTGGGCACGATACTGAACCCCAAATTGCTCTCAATGGCTGGGCAAGCTACCACGCAGTGTTTTCGGCCAGCCAACCACCCTGTGTGGTAGCTTGCTGCCATTGGTGTGAATGTGAATATATAAGTGCAGTCCATTTAACTTTGCTTGCACATATCTTATATGAGGTTTCCAGCAGATTTTGTGTAAAAACAATGTCCTGAGTATGCCCTCTGATGTTTGTATGGCCTGTTACATGTTGAGTGAGATTAAAAGACTCATGTGATATTAATAAAACTAGAAGCAAATTTATCAGAAGCACCATCAATATGAACTTAAAATCACCAAGGAGCACAAATGAACAGTGGCCTAAAGGTTAGAGAATCAAGCTTATGCCCGGAAGGTAGTCGGTTCAATCCCCCAGACTAGCAGGATAAACCTGGGTGGGGAAAGTGAAAAAGCAGCACTTGCCCTTGAGCTCTTGAGCAAGGCCCTGAACCCCAACTGCTCAGTGGCCAGCAGATCAGACTGTGGTTGTACTGGGTAGCTTCCAGGTATGAATGTGTAACTGTATGAATGTGATCAGGGCATTCCTGAAAAAGAGGAAGGAGGAATAAATGAAGGTTAAAAAAATCCAGATAGGTTGAGAATAGCTGATAGAAAATCACCAAATTCATTTAAAAAGGAGCTATTTAGGCTGGGTGGATGGTAAAATAAAATACCATAAAAGGGATTAGTACGTCCAACTTTAATCATTTGTAATTCAAATGAATAGAAAGACCTGGTGCTCGCCAACCAACAAGAGAAACTGCTTCTGAACACTGTGGCTTGAAGTTCTAGGCAAGCTGATAAAAGTGTAATCCTTCTGGCACAGCTCAATGAGGGGGTTATGCTCCATATTCCTCTGCCAGGTTTCGGTCACAAACAAAAAGTCTAACTTCTTAGATTGGATGATGTCATTCAGCACAAAGGTTTTCCTAGTTTAGGAGCAAGCATTCACCAGCACCATCCTGAAACAGAAGGAACAGAAGGATAAAGCCCAGATGTGGAAACAAGTGTAACTGGAATTAAATTGTTTGGGTTTATACAATTGTTCAGAATATTCCATGCATAAGATGGTCTGTTACATCTGTCAGTGATTCTGACTGGCGTGATTGTAGGTGTGGGAGTGGGAGGACTACCATACAGGTAGGGGGAGCTAGAGGGGGATACTGAGTGAATACAGTATGAGCCCAGAAAGGTACAGTCAGATGGAGTCACTGCAAGTCAGAAGGTAAAAGCCTTTTTATTTAAAACTGTTTTGTTTGTAGATGTAGTTTTAGTGATCAGTTGCTGTCTCTGCTAATCTTGGTGAGAAATACATGGCTGTTTCACAATAAAAGCCACTCGAAAGTTCGCCGGTTGGACACTTTAAATGTGAAGCGGCAGCAGGAGGAAATGTTCAGAGAGCATTAGCACTAGCTTAAAACAGCCTTAATATGTCTGTAGAGATTAATTGGTGAACAAGGAGGATTCTATTAATGAGATAAAATTATGATCAGTAACCTGAAAGTACTGTATATGCACACATTTTCCAATGAATCCCTTGTGAGTGTGAAGGCAGTTTGGATCCAGCAGGTGAAAGGCGAACATTGGTAACAATGAAAACCACTATATAGAGTGGTCATTGCATAATGTAAATATATTGAATTACTATTGTAGAAAATGCTAACCATAAAAACTGGAGTTTGAAATAATGAAACACACACAGATTTTACATCCCAACTCATCCAAAAGTCACATTTCCTGATGCAAGATCACACTGTGCACCACAATTTACAGAAAACAATGTATTTTCACCCTTTTTGTACTAGATAGACAGATTTTGGACAAGGCTTATTTTGGCCAGTTAAAATAGTGGTTGTCTTTTCTGCAGGACATGGGAATTGTATTTTCTACTGAGATGTCAGATTATGAAGCAGGTTATGAAACACTCCACGTGCTTTGTGGTGCAACAGTGACAACAAAGGTTATTATGGTAAACTGATAACTGAGCCAAGGTGAAAAATTGGGCCCAGTTCAATCACACCTTCATTCATAAATGTTTCCATCAGTGAGACTCTCTACATGGTAAAGTCACTCAGGTACCCCATCAATAAATACATGAATAAATAAGCATAAATTACCCTCTCAGCATAATTTTAAAGTCTGTGGCTGAGTGCTCTTCAGGCTACACACTGCTTTGTTCCTTTGGTCAAGAACAAACATCCATTGTTATTTACAAGGTAGTTTCACAGCAGAATTTCCTTACCTATTTCAGTCCAACATTTACAAAGCAGCGCCTTCTATAAGCATCTGAAGCAGCATCTTCATAGCTAAACCAGCTCACAATCTTTTGCTTCTCAGTGAAAAGCACACAGCATCATGGTTAACAAGTCTGTTGTGCTGCTTTGTACCAAAGGAAACCAAAAGGCAGAAGATCTGACGCTGGTGAGTACAGCTTTTGCTTTATTGATGTGATGATATTTATTGTTTTATTCATTGCCAAGGCCCCTATTTCTGATCATTTTTGTCTTTTTAACACCACTCTTTCTGCATGAAATGACTGTCCAGAGACTGTTGTTGGGAAACGTAACATTAAAGTTGCAATACACAACATTCAGCCACTAGATGTCGCCTATAGCAAACCTGTGTGTTTAGTTAAAGTTGGAAAAAAAAAAAAAAAGAAAGCTGACAATCATGAAACTCAGATCAAACTGTCCAACCATGTAGTGCTGATCAGATATGGAGCCAGATTCTGTTAGTGCATTGCCTATTTCTCACCTTAAATGTTTTCAGAAATATATTTCAGTGTACTGTTTAGCTGTAATTTGAGAAAGTTTGTGACACGGCCGTCATCTTGGAAACGGACATTGAGGACACGGAGGGACTCACATGCACTAAAATGCATGCACGGCCAGGGTGGCTACCAAAACAAAGAACAGAGAGGCTTGGATAACAGCATAAACAGAGGGAGTGTGATGTCATTCACTGCTCAGGTCGCCATTACTCCGCTGTATCCTTACATAGCAAATAGTTGTTTACTGACATCCAGTGAGGTTTAATGCCATTTATTGGACCTTTAACAATGAAGACGACAGATTTTCAAATCTGGTGAATACCTTTCCTCCATCCACCACTGGCTTAGTTGATGACCTTGTTTACGATTTTAATGATAAATTAAGATTAGCATTAGATACAGTTGCTCCTGCACAAATCAAAAGAATGGAATTAAAGTGCTGCAATTTGTCAAATGAAAAGAAATTGTCAAAAAGCTGAGAGATGATGGAGAAAAAGCAAACTATATGTTCACTTTGACATTTTTAAAGATCAAGTTATAATTTACAATAATGCAGTCAGGAGAGAATGACAAGCCCATTTCTCAAAGATTATTTCACAAAACCAAAATAATCCCTAAGTGCTTTTTTCCACAAATGACAGTCTTCTATCATTCTGTCCATCACCTGTTCCCGGTCTTCATCATAATTCATCAACACTTAAATGCAAAGAATTTGCTTCATTTTTTAAAGAAAAAATAGTTTCTATTAGAGCTGGCATTGGGAAATGCAGACACTCAAACTCCCTGGGATCTCCTTGCCCATGGGCCTCCATCTATGATGTCACCCTTTGATATGATGCCAGAAGATGCCATCAGTGAAGTAATTAGCAGGATGAAGTCTTCCACTTGTGTTAAAATCATGTTTTCAAAGCCTCTCCCAAGTAACATGTATAATAAACTCTTCTTAATTTAGGCATGTTGGTCCGTGTATCGTCTGATCATTCAATTATTCCATTCAATCTGGCAAATGGGAAAAAAAAGTCAATATTTAGTTTTTCAGTATGCACCAAAAATTGAAAACTGGTGTTTATTTTCCTGTTTTCAGCTCGAAACAGAAAATCTAATACACAGGGAAACAAAAACGAAATAATAAGTCTAAATTTTTCTTTACTCCAGTCACCATTCCATGCTTTCCACCAAGTCATTGACATATGCCCTATCATCTGTGTTTTAAGACATAACAGTTAACAATAGTTAGTGCACAGCTTTGTTGAATACTCAATTCTGATTGGTCAGTTACGGCATTCTATCTTCGGTCATTCGGTCTGTTATTTCTAAATAGCAGTCCACTGCTATGAATAACAGACCATTGCTATGGACACAGTCCTGATTATAGACTCTGGAGGACCATGTCCAATCATATCAATCCGCAGAAAGAAGTCCGGTAAATTTAACATCAGCTCATTCACAACACCCTGTGGCAAAAAAAAAAAAAAAAAAAGTTCGCTTTCCGTTACTCCATCGGAGCTAAGAGGTTAAAAGACAAAGAGCTGGACGACAGAAAAATCAACAAAATTGAAGAGGAGAGACATGAAATAAACACTAAAGAGAACACGGTATGGACTATGCGGTGTTTAAAGACTGGTTAATTGAAAAGAACATGTCAACAAACAGTTACGGGGCAGAAAACCTCAATCAGGTGCTGCAGTCATTTTATGCATCTGTTCAAAATTCCAACTGTAACACTTACTCGATTGCCAGTTACATAGCAATTAGGGCTGGGATATGTCGACACTTCTCAAAGTTTGACATAATGAATTATGCTACCTTCAAATCCAGCAATGGGGTATTTAAAGCTGGAATTAAAAACCAAAAACAGGAAAGACGTCAGCCAGCACCATCCCCCCATCTCAGCTACAGATTTGCGGCTCAGGTGTTCAGAGTTGCTGTCTCCAAACACAGTGAGCAGACTGGTCTGAAAAGTGTGGTTCGAGGTACAGCTACATCTGGCAAGACAAGGCAGAGAGGGCAGTAGAGACTTAACAAGAGACTATTTATATTGAAACAGGATGAGAATGGCAACGAGTACATTTCTCTCGCCCACAACGCTGAGACCAAGAATCACAAAGATGCCAAAGATCCATGTAAAGAAAATTACAGGGGGTGCATCTTCGCTGAGCCTCACAATCTAAACTGCACCGTTGCCAGTTTTAAAAAGTGTGTATCCCTTTGCCCTCCTGACGCTAAAACTTTCTACCTTCACCCACTAAAAAGCAGACCAACAGCTACTGAACAGACAAGCAGTGTGGTACTCTCGTGAGCCCATGGGGCACAATTTCCTTGGGCAAATGTTACCCCAAATCAGCCAGGCAGCTGGGCTTTCAAGGAGGTACACCAATCACAGCTTAAGGAGCACAGCTGTCCAACTCCTCTCTCAGGCTGGTCTTGAGGGTAGGGAGATAATGTCTGTGACTGGACACAGATGTGAGGGCGGCCTGAGGAGCTACTGGGCTCCAGCCTTTACAGATAGGAAAAAGTGGAGCAAAATCCTTTCCTCCAATCCAGGCAACAGCAGCAGATCTGGTGAGCGCCTCTCCTAGTTGCCTATTACTACATACTAACTTAAGTGATAAGCAGTAGTGATAATAGTTGTTAACAGTTGTAACATTAGTAACAATTGTGTTCCCAGGTCTAAAGACTGCAAAGCCTCAGCAAGAAGAAAACATAGAGATGAATGAGGACTGAAATGTCAACATCATTATTCCCAAAGAAGTCCCATTCACCTTGCCTCACTTCACCATCAATGGAAATGTTCAGTTTAACATGAATTATAATGTTAAATAGGCTAATCTTAAAAAGGCTACAGAGTATACTTTGCTATGGACACAATTCCAACCGTAGAATCTAACAGGCTTTTTTTTTAGCAGAAGCAATTAAATCATTTTTCAATCAATAAAATCGTTTTTAAATCAATATTTTGTGTCAAATTATTGATTTCTTTAGTAAGTAGTGGTGTCAGTAATTATACATTCAGTTTCCAGTTTATTAGGTCCACCAAGCTAAAACTAATGCTGTCTAATACTAATACAGTCCTGCTATAATTCATACCTTCATGAAGGCTATAATGTTCAGTTTGTTGAAACTGTTTTAGAGGTGTTGATGTGGTCATTTTTGAGGTTGCAATTAGTGGTGCTGTTGAACTGTATTGTGTTATACTTTCTATTATTTTGTCCACCCCATTTATATCAGTGAGGCTAGGCTCAATGACAGGAACACCTCTTTGTATATTGCAATATAGTTCAATAGCACCACAAACTGCATCCTCCAAAATGATCATACAGTTGAAGCAATGCCTCTCTAAAACAGTTTCAACAAAAACTGAACATTATAACTTTTGCATTATAACTAGTCATGATTTATTGCAGGACTGTTGTGTTGGGTTACATTAGTTTTAGCTAGGTGTACCTAATAAATTGGCAACTGATTGTAGTGCTGTACCTATGTCTATCAGAGAATAATGGATATGGTTAATTCCATTACCCAGATTTTGCCTACTTAAGAAAACCTTACTGTTTTTTAGGTAACCAGCCAAAGCCTGTATCTCACTGATGATAACTAATGTGGCAGTTTTCCCGGCAACGGATGGCCACTTAAGTTAATTTGATTTCAGGGACAAGGCCCATTATGAGGTACACGGGTCCAGGGCTGCACCGGACGCAAAGGTTAAAATCGCTGCCTCGGGGCCACCTCATATTCCTTCCTTGAGCAGCCGGTTTCACTTCTCTAGGTTGGCTAGCTCAGCATGTCCCTCACTGCCACCTAGGGTCCAATCCCTGAAATACATTACAAGGTAAGCTAATTTTCTTTTTAAATTCCCATGCCCCTGTCAATAGCAGGTAAATGTGTTACATGTACTCTGGTATGTTCATCATTATGAATGATCCTACATGTAGTTGTTCTGAATTCTGGGACTGTCAGCCTGGGAGAGTTACAGAGTGGAAAGCTTGTGAACAGCAGAATGGTGGTCGTAAGATTCACTGAGCAGGAGGCCAGTGTCCCATCCATGATTGCCAAAGTAAAAGATGCCTTAGGAAGCAACGAACAACTCATCCTGACAGACCACAATGGAGTGGAAATCTTGGATTCAGAAGGGACAAGAGGTGCTTCATTTGAACAACTTTATTTACTTTGTCAGTTTGCAGTTTAGGTTACCCTGTGTCTTAAAGATTTACTTTGACAGTGGCATGAACTTTTGTATTGCTTCAAAATTAGGTTGCAAATATATTGTGGGCTTTGAATTGCAACAAGTCCCACATTTCAAACTGCAGCCATGTCAAACTTTTGCTGCAATTTCAGATAAAACTAAATTCATTCATTCATGTAAGCGTCAAGTATTATCTCTTATTCATACATTATACATTTTTCTGTACTCCTTTTACTGGAAGCAGAACTCTTGAAAAATCATGTACCAGCTGTGCAAAAAAAGGGGCGGAGACTGCCAGTGGCTTCTCTTACACTCCCTCACTTTTTCCTCCTGACATCAGTCACTGTAAAAGGCTAAGCATGGCCTCAAATAAAGAGAAAATCTGGTCTGACACAACATATTGAAAGAGACCAAATGAAAGCAACTTATAGAGTGCCACATTCCTCAGCCAGACCACAATTTGTCCAAATACATGAGTGGCACAATCGTAAATGAACCTAAGTAAAAGCAATTGTTTCTCAGTGTCTGTAATCAGCATGAATGTTAATGGCAAATATGTCACAATTAATTGTATAATAAATGAATAAATAAAATAAATTATTTAATATATACATGTGATCTTTCTGTTTCATAGACACAAAGATGATGAGGGTGGACTGGACAGTGTGTTTGAGAAAATCAAAGAGGTTATCCTAGCTGCTCAGGGTTTGTCTGAGGTGACTACTGCCATCCAGGGACTCTCTGACCTGGTACTTTGAAACAGGAAGACAACATTGGTACTGACTGAAGAACAGTCTAGGAATGTGAGGGGTGCTTTCACTTGTCTGGTTTGCAGATGTCATCCTAGAGTAGAATTTAATAGAAAGTGGTGACAAACGTAACGTTGATGTTTGAAGGAATTTATGGTGCAGGGGTCATTTTAAAAGCTTAAAAGTGTCCAGGCTCTTGGTGGTCTTTGTATGGCATGGGAGGGTGTACTTGGAGCATCTGGAGGCAGAGAGAGGACTTGGTTCACTCCCACTGAGCCAGCTGTTGCTCAAAGCGCACCTTGCTTATGCTCTACACAGGTTCAATTATACCTTGAGAATGCTTTTTGTAATGCTGTCTGGCATCTGAATAACCACTGCTTCAAATTGAAAAAAAAAAAAAAAAACAATTTCATTTTATTTTATGTATTCATCTGTTGTGTCTTGAATTATGCTTTCAGACCTGTAATATTTATTTTTTACACTGGCAGGATTCATGAAAGATCCCCTATTTGCAGCATGCTGTGAAAGCTTGGTTAGATGCAGATCCTGCACTATTATGTGGATTCAGATTTCATCACTGTGTTTGAAGTGTCAAGCGGATGGCTTTTCTGTCAACATTCACAGGGACATTGACCTTACGGAACTAGTAAATGTCCTTAGAGAGCTGGCACGCGAAGGCTAAATGCTGCATTTGTTCTTGCCACCAATCCCTACTTTTCACAGTGTTATGTCATGTGATTGATAAATGCTTTTGATATTGAGGATTGATAAAAGTTTTATGTTGCATCGTTCTTCTCAGCTCACAGGGATTTTCTAAGAGCTAGAAAATGTGGCAAGATGTTATTGTGACAGATCTTGTAGCTGTATCAGGGCCTCCTTTAGTGGGTAATTGACTCAGGTGTTGATTTCTGGCCACATCCTTTCCACTGTGTGATTCTGTTAAAATAAAATAGATGGGTAGAGGTCTGCTAACATAGTGTGTCTCTATGTTATTGACAGTTGGGAACTAGAGAAAAGACTAAAGAAAAAGTAATGCAGTGGTGGAAGAAGATCATTTATTTAAGTAAAAGCACAAACACCTCAATGTTGAAATAATCCATTGTAAGTAAAAGCCCTGCATTCAAAATCCTAGAATAAGTATGTTCTTTAAAATTTGCCCAAGTGACTGATATTATTATTATATATGACATTATTAGATTGTTAATAAATATTGTTACTCATAATGTAGAGGAGTAGAAGTATAAGTAACAGTACATGGATACACTCAAGTAAAGTGCAGGTACCTCAACCTTGTGCTTAAGTGCAATACTTGGCTTAATATAGTTAGTTCCTTTTCACCACTGGTGTAATGTAGGCTGCTGGCTTGCAGATGGTTAATATTGACTGAGTTTGGAGGTATGGCTCTGTTTGCTGGTTTGTGTTTATATTCTGACAGCCTCTCTTACATGTACAGGCACAGTGAAACTCTTTGCCATGATCCACACAAAGTTGATCCCACATTCCATAACGTGTTACTGCAGATCCACATAAACAAGTATATTAATTATTGGTATTATTACAATTAATTAAAATAGTTTCTTTCAAACAGAACATACAACATTGACCTGTACACCTCTTCATAGATGGCTAGATTGTTTTTGGCAGGCATAGTTGCATTTGCAACAATTTTCCTGTTATATCCATCTACAACAATCACAAGTCACTCCACACATGACCAATTTTTCATTTTGGTCCATGTGTAACTTGTGCTCCATCTACTCCACATTATATGGGGTTGGATTAAAGTTACAGGTGCCCTATGCAAGTGAGAGAATATATTAATAACTTTGGTCAGCATTAAATGAAGTCTAGGTATTATTAGGCATACATGTGCATGGCATACACAATCCTGGCTCTTAAAGACATAAAATTTAGGACTACTTAATAACATACTTGACTCAGTTCTTCATGGTAAGGGGTATGGGCTGCTCTCAGTACTCTTCCAATTCAGCATTCCCCTGCAAGTACCCCAAATGCGGAGGCATCATTTTATGACCATTAGACTGATTTGTTGTGTATGTTGATGTATTTTTTGAAACAGTTTAACACACAGTCACAAAAATCAACCCACTTTTCAAGACGACTGATTAGGATCTCATGGTGAATCATATCAAACACTGTGCTTAGGTCTAAGAGGATAAGAACTGAGACCTTATTTTCATCAGAGTTTAGTCTGAGGTTGCTGATTATTGTAGTAAGAACAGTTTCAGTGCTGTGGTTCTAAAGTCTGACTGAAATTCCATCAGGATATTGTTTTCTTTAAGAAAGGAGTTTATTTGCACTAAAACTATCTTTTCAAGTATCTTACTAATGAATGGAAGGTTGGATATCAGCCTATAACTGGTCAGTGCATTACCATCTAGGAAGATGCCTGTTTGAAGGATGTATTTATAATGTTCAGGACATGACTTAATACACTGTAGAACAGTGAGGTGGAGGAGTTATATTCAGTGACAGTCTTGCAAAGCTAGTTAATGTAATACAGGTGAATTTTCCCATGGTTACATCATTTTTACAGGATTTGCTGAGATCATCTGTGTTTACTTTATTGCTGTGTTTAACAGCAATACTGGTTCTAATTGATGTTATTTTGTTTTTAAAGAACAATGCGAGTTCCTTGCATTTTGATGCGGGGGGGGGGCTTCTTTGTATATATTACAGTGAATGGTGAGTCTAGTTTCCCTCCACTTTCTTTCAGCTGCCTGACAGATTCTCTTGATGTCATTAATACAGTTAATAGTCTGCGTCTTTCCATTAGCATTTAGTAGTGTCCCAAAAGTAAACTTTTGTTCCGTTCCGCAGTTCCACTATAGATGTTTTCTTTAGGCCAGTGTAACCAGTAATAGCTCTCTTTGGAAGAATATTTAGGACATTACAAAATGTAAAACGAAAGTGCAAAGAAAATAGCAAGCAGAGAGCTGAGGAAAACACGTCTGCACTGCAGCACAACTGGAACTGTTGGTGTAAATATTATATACCTCATTTACAGCACGAGAGACAGCAATTTCAAGGTCTGAACCAGAAGTGTGTCCTTTTCTCCGCATATTATGTTTGGTAAGCTGTCAGCTGTATCTGACTGCACTCGTGCAAATCAAATGTCAAACTGAAATATGACACAACTTGATAACTCCGCTGACCGAAACTGTTTTATTAAAGGAGTGGAGGAAAAGTTGAAGACTAAGTTTATTACTTTTTCTGTGGACCACCCTTGTGAAATTGTGTTGTAGCCAGTGGTGGAAGAAGTATTCAGATCCTTTACTGCAGTAAAAGTACCAATACAGCAATGTAAAAATACTCCATTACAAGTAAAAGTCCTGCATGAAAAAGCCTACTTAAGTAAAAGTATATAAGTATTATCAGTTTGATGTAGTTAAAGTATTGCAGTAAAAGTAGTGGTTTGGTCCCTCTGACTGATATATTATTATATATGACATCATTAGATTATTAATACTGAAGCATCAGTGTGTAAGCAGCATGTTACTGTTGTAGCTGCTGGAGGTGGAGCTAGTTTCAACTACTTTATATACAGTTAGCTAGTTTAGTCCAGTGGTTCCCAACCTAGGGGTCAGGCCCCTCCAAAGGGTCAGCAGATAAATCTGAGGGGTCGTGAGATGATTAATGGGAAAGAAGAAAAAACAAAGTTCTGATACACAAATCTGTTTTCAGTTTTTGGACTTTTTCTCTAATGTTTTGTCTGAAAAGTAACTAAAGCTGTCAAATAAATGTAGTGGAGTGGAAGTATAAAATAGCATCAAATTGAAATATTCAAGTAAAGTACTAGTACCTCAAAATTTAACTTTACAGTACTTGAGTAAATGTACTTAGTTACTTTCCACCATTGTGTGGTAGTGAGCATGGCTCCTCAAGTACACACTTTCGAATGGGTTAGAATAAAACAAACTCATGATTGGCTTTTCATCAATCATTTCACATAACACCATCAAACTTTCTATCAGCCTTTGCCATCAGAGGAGGCAAACTGTCAATTACTGGGACAATCTAACAATGTGGTGTAATTGAAAGAGCTCATTACTGGTTTAAATTAACTGCTATTCTTCTTAAACTTGGTACAGCTTTAGAAGAACATGTGTCTGCACGTACTGTATAGAGCTAATTGAACAGATATGTACAGTGCTGATTGGCTTAAATGATCAAGTGTCCATTTCAGCAGCTGTCATGATAGAATGTGAACCTCCTGTTGTGGAACAAGCTGGTAATGGGGAAAGGACAAAATTATTAAAATTTATTGAACATCCAATGTGTGCTACTGACATATCTTGACAGCATATGTTGACAGGTGCATAGGGCTGGCAGAGGTGTGCGCTCTATTAAATGCTACCTTGTTTATGGTGTTAACATTTCATCAGGTAAGATTTCATGACAACTGTGGGAATTAAAACCTTCTCTCGAGTCATAGTGCATTCCTGTTGTTTTGTGCTGTCAAGTGTAAATGCTGTTGGTGCAGGCATTTGTTGACTTTCTGTTAATCACTCTGCATTACAGTTGTTCCATTCTGAACTGTAATTTATAGCAAGATTTGTAATTTTGCTTTAATTAGATAAAAAGCAATTATTTAACTTTTGTCAATTGCTGTTTACAAGGTCAGTAATTATTTCAATCTCAACATTTAAGCCAAAGTACTTAGAAGTACTTAAAGAGCCTACAAAAAAGGACATTTGAACATCTACAATTCCATGGCAACGGCACGCTGAGGAAGATCATATTACATGATTGAAAGCTCCAGAACAGCAATTGAAGAGACCTTGTAGTGAGATTGTTTTGTCAACTTTTGTAAAATCAGTGTTACCTTTCTGACATACAGAAACTTTTATATGTCAGCGTTTTTCAGTATTATTATTAATTTGTGGTTTGTCTTACATTTTATTTTTGCTTTTTGTAATTTTGAGTTGCTTTAGGCTTTAAAACAAAGCCAAGAGTCTACAGCCATTCTAGCGGCTCTGTGAGACTGTACTGATCTAAATGCTAATGTCAGACTTGCTCACAATGGCAATGCTCACGTGCTAATATTTACCATGGTCACCATCTTAGTTTAGCATGCCAGTATTTGATAATAAGCTTTAAAGTACAGCTGAGGGTGACGGGAATGTCATTAGTTTTGCAGGTGTCTTGACATAAACCATAGCCACTGATGGCCACTGGATCTACAGCCTGAGGCCAGGCACTTTGTGGGCTTCCTCCATGCTTTCTGCATGAGCATCAACTCTGCCTGTGTACCTGGATTTTGGTCTTCCAGTGGACCTCCTTGACAATGGGGTTGGAATGGCTGATGAAACTCTGACCCTCTTTGCTTCCAGATCATTACTGGTCAGAGGTGTGAGGTCTTTTAGTAGGGTGTTCAATTTTTCTGAAAGTTCCTCAAGTGTGTCTTGGTCCTCAGTGACATATATTCTTACCATGATTTGTTTGGTGAGGTTGACACATTTCTTCCTCAGATCTGTTGTCTTTGCATGTCTGTGTGGGGGTAGAGATAGTTACTATATAGGTTAATATATATGCTTAAATGTCCTTGTGTTCTTCCTTATATTGGAAAAACAACCAGAGCGCTCAAAACTAGGATCAAACTAGGACAGTAGGAACACAGATGTGCCAAATTGTAACCAGGATATAACAAGCCCAATTGCTGTCCATTTTTAAAAAAGCCCAGCACAGCATATCCACTCTCAGATACAATGGCACTGAAGTCATTAAATGCCCTCGTAGAGGAGGGAGGCAACACTGACTCTCTACTCCTGAGGAGAGAACTGTTTTGGATTTATACACTCTCTCACGACTCTCACACCAAGGGGTCTGAATGAAGACTTCCATTCCTGTGATTGTTTACTTATTGCTGCCATGTTCTTGTCATGTAGAATTAATTCTTGTGCTGTTTATTAATATCTGCATTATTTTATCTATGACATGGTTATCTCTTATTTTTTGGGGGGTGAACATCTGAGGGTTTTATATTGTAGACTCCTATTTAAAAAATGTGAAAATGAGGGACATGATTTTAGAATTTAAAGGCACCTCTATTTAAATCTAGCCATATTGATGATATGACAGCTATTGGCTATATGTTTTTCCACTGTTCTCTGAGGGTCCTTTCTATATTTCTTTGTATTATATATTATATATGTGTTTATTATTGTTTTCTTTACATGTGTGTTGGCACTTGTATATATCATGTGACTGTCATGTGACCAGAGCCTATGATCTATTTAAGATGGCGTCTATATATTTTGTTTAGTCTGAAGAAGAGCATGTAGCTCGAAACGTGGATGTCTTATTAAACTGCATCTAAGGCAGCTACAGTGTGCAGACTTTCATCTTTCTTTTTTCACTATATTACTATATTAAGGTAAATAAAAAGACTGAAAATATGCATTGATGAGTCAGTTTTGAAGGTGTGTTAAGAAGAAAAGCTGGCATTGTGACATTTTTGACATTTTCATTGCAACACCATAACTTCAAACACAGATTCAACAGCCTTGATTTCAGCAGTGCTGTAATCAACCATGAAATGAGCTGGCTTCCAGTCTGTGTTCCAACACTTGAACACCTCCAAACCCTCTTTGATGGTTTATGTGGTTTCTTCTCGCACTACCATTACTCCCACAACAATGTAGCACACACTGGTGCAGACACAAAAGAAAAACAGGGGCAGAGCATAGCAGGTTGTGCAGTAGGTCGCATCCCACAAACAGATGTGTATCCCATACAGACATAGCAGCCTCATCTGCCATTCTGTTTGATGGCAGAGGAGAAAGGGTGCTTCCTCTGTATGGAGACGCAGATGGAACTTGTCCTCCGGTGTAGCAGCATGCCATTTTTGAAACATGGCCTGCAACAGATACAAGTAGATGCTATCATTCAGTAACTATTCATGGACTGGTGCTTTACCATAGTCAGGTTTTTGGGGAAATACGACAATGCCTCTCACCTCCAGGTTCACCTTATCAATTTTGGAGTACTGATTCTGTTCCCTGGCCCTAGTCATTATATTTCTCAGATCCTTTTGTGAGGGGAAGTAACGGGGTATGGAAAGGGGAGGTGGGTTGGTTCCCCTAAAAAGCTCAGCTCTTACAAATTGAGTAAGATGCCACTTCACCTCACTGACCTGGTCATAGGAGGCGGATGGATGCCTCCTTTAAAGGTATCATACTTGTAGTTTCATATCAAAGTATCATGTTTCACAGTCCATAATATTGTATTTTAACAAATGTGCATTATGTTTTAATACTTTGTGAGCAGATTATTGTGTGATGATTGTTTTATTACCATTTCTCCCATTGTATGCCCAGCACGCGCACTTAGGTGTGTGACAGCATAGCATGTTTCCCATACAATTGGATCTCTCTCCAAGGCCCTTCTCAGCATCTTGGAGGTCTTCTTAGTCATTTTCCCTGTTTTCATCCACCTAGCATGTATGTGTATAGAAGTCATAATAGTGATCATGTACAGAAACCCATGCTAAGACAATCTAACGATAGATGATATCCAGCACTACATGTGGTTAAGTCTGGGTAATCTCTTGATGCCGCGCCCAGTCTCTCTCCTCTTCATTTTTCTGTCTACTCTAGACTGTGCTAGCTCAATAAAGGCTAAAAATAAGCCAAAAGAAAATCTAAAAAGGGGAAAAACAAATATGTCTGTCCAGATTATTGTGTAGACCCTATCACATCACTGCAGCAGTACAATTTGTTAGACCGACCTTGAATTTAGGAAATGTTGCAATCGTGCTGATTCATATGGCTGCTGGTCATCCCACCTTTTTTGTGTCTTGCCAAAGAGATCTCTGGCTACCAAACTGTGGACCACCATCTGCATTTGTTTGTACTTAATTCATTTACATTTGCTTCCTGTACATACAGTCTTTACTAAGATTAGTTAACTGTCTCTGCACAATTGAAGCTGACATTGGAAAAAATGTGAACGTGTAGGCAACATAGGTAAAGGAGATGAATAGATGTTCGACAGTTGTTGATGTTTTCCCATTTTATTTGTACCAGTTGTTCATTGTTCATGTTTTCTGTGTGAAAATATAGTATGAATCAGTATGTTTGTAAACATAATTACATAGGCCTAGATATTTCATAGCGCCTCAGAATTTGCATGGTCTTGTGCGTGTCATGTTCATGTGTGTCTACACAGAGTAAACTCAAAATCTTTTTAGCCTTTTCCTCAGCATACCTCTGCTTCTGGGCTAAGTCTAGTTCTTTGCCCTGATGGCAGACAAGCGTTTTTGTCCCTACAAACATAAACTGGATCTTCCAAAACCACCAGCCCATTGCCAGTAGACCCAGTTCATGGGTAAAGGTTGCCAATCTGTATAACATATAACACCACTTGACCTTGTGACAAACAAATTTATCATTTTCTTCTTTAGACATTTTCGTTATTCAACTCATTCGCTGATTAACCCATAACAGTAACGTTAGTTACCTGGTTTTGCTATCTAGCTAGAAAGCATTTGTTCACTGTTCATTTCTTTACCTTTGTCATTGTAATGCCAGTCCACTGTATAAGTAATAAATTAGTCTTCAACTCGTCCTCCATTCCTTGAATAAAAGAGTCTAGGTTGGCGGAGTTATCAAATTTCATGTTTCAGTTTGACATTTGCTTCACGAATGCAGTCCATGGATGTATAAAGAGAATTGGATACAGCGTCAGAGGCAGGGCGCCTTTCATTCCTATGAAAGTTGCTCAGTGGTGCATGAAGCCAAAAATCCACTTCCCACTGTAAAGAAATTACCTGGATGAAAACATACTGCACATGCTCTATGGGCCACATGCACCCATTGAACATGCTCACTAGAGACTTCCGCTGGCTGAGAAAGTGAAACAAGTCCTTTTGCGGTGGTTGTGACGCTCAGAAAAATGTATCCGCTGATTTACAGGCATCTCTTTCACAATGTAAGTCTATGGGAAAAAGTCTTTTTGGGCCAGTGTACATCACGTGACGTTGTAATTACACGGTTTTGCTGCTATATCAAATTTGCTTCAAAGGCTGGCACTGTTCCTGTATCCAGTTCTGTTTATACATCCATGGTGCAGTCAGATAAGGCTGAAATCCTTCATGCTGAAATCTCAGTCAGAAACTCTATGCTGCTGTGATTGGTTGATTTGCTGTGAGGCAACTGATGACATAACAACCAATCACAGCAGAGCGCACAGCTGAGCGCACAGCATAGCGTCCCTCCCCCGTATCCAATCTAGCACCAACCCTGTAACAACTGCATGGATGCTAACTGTAAGATAGCTAGCAGAGTGTGCCTGCATTGTATCTGTGTGACAACTCAGATTCTGACTAATCTCAAAACTTACCAAGAATTCAGTTTGTTTCTGTAACTGAAGCCGGACTCTCGTTTTTTTTTTTTCTTAAGTTTAAACATTTTCAGCTCAGATAGACACACCTTTGCCTCAGTTTATGCCCCAAAATGCAAGTTTTTTTTTTTGTTTTTTTTTTTTTATCTCCAGCATCTTTCTATTGACTGATGTATGCAGTCGTACCACCTCTAAAGTTAGCTTTAGTTTCAGTCTGAACATGTCTTTAGAGTTGCTTCTTAAGCACTAACATGCAGGTAAATATATTATAATAATTAAATATATTGTAAACAGAAAAAGCTTTTTTTAAATTTGTTTTTTTTAATTGCTGAAATTTACTTCTTTTGGCCACCTGGGTGGGGGCATAACAGCTCCTGAACAAGCTGATAGACATGCAGCTGTGACATGTCACCTTAATATGAAAGTTGTTTTGGCTACCAACTTAGCAAACAGTTGCTGTCCAAAAGACCTGGAACAACATTAGCATTCATTTGGAGTCATTATTCTATCTGATGAATCACTTATGTATTATTTTATATTCACTTTCCTTTTAGGTCTTTTCCAACTCTGAAGAAAAAATATTAAATACTGCTAAATGCTAACCAGCTAGTCTGCTGTATTATGCAGTTGTGGCAGCTTTAGGGTTGACTGTATCTTGTCCTTCCTTGTTGGCTGTGTTTTTTCCCTTTGTTCTAGGAGGTTGATGGGTGGAGCTGAGACCTTGTCAGAGATGCAACACACCTGAGCATGCTCAACCCAGTCTCATGGCAATTTGTGAAATAGTCATGAAATTTAATCTGTTGATTCATATCCACGGACATGAATTTTCCATTTTTTTTTGTACCACACAACACGACTTTCAAACTAATGTATTTTAATAGGAAGTACCTTTCGTGCTTGCGGCATGTTTTTTCTGGACTCAGGAGCACAGAAGATGTATTGTTTTTTTCTCAGTTGAAATTCATTAAACTACAATCACTATATTAGTCAACATTCAATCACGGAATTTTATCCTTGTTTTTATTTCAGTTTTTTTTATCAGTCCCATGCCGGGAAGTATTTTCCTCACTGCCGATTTGAATCATATCCTCAACAATTCTCCACACAGAAACACTAAAGTGTCCTTGATAACTCTGCAGTACAATGGGTTAGTGTTATGGACATCAGTTTTAATTATTTAATCTTTGATTGTGAGAAATCAATTCTGTCAGTTCTGGACAATAACAGAAGTGTCTACATTAGTCTACCCATGATCCTCAGCAACCGTTACTATGGTGAAGAAGACAGCTGTGACATAACCTATATTCAGTATAACATTATATAGTACTGCATATTGGTGTTTACAATCAGGAACAAGATAGATAGATAGATAGATACCTTTGTTTTTACCTACCAGATAGTTTTGGCATTAAAAATTCATTTTGATAACATTTCTAGTGAGAAAGTGCAATTTATTTTCATAATATTAATTTAGTGAATGTATATGATATTTAGTTTGTCAGTTATTACAGAGATTCTTGCAGGCTTTCTATCATTGCTATGGTGGTTGCTATGAATGCTGGTATCATAAAACCACATAGTTGTAACTGTTTGATGATGTTCTTTCAGTAAAAAAACATAGATTTTACAGAACCCCAGGGATGAATTGAAATTGAAATCCCGAATTTTAAGTTTTGCAATTGGCTGACTGGAGGAGACCAGTTTCCCCCATGGTTAATGTAGACTTTTCAATGTATGTTACCATAGAAACCACACTGAGAGCAGGAAAGTTAGTTGTTAATCTACTGCAATTTTTAACATATTGATAAGCATTGAGAAAGCAGTTTAATACATGCATGATGTGACTGAACAAAAATTTTGAATCCATAACAAACAAGCTCATTAAACACAGTTTGAAGCAATGCGTAACTCCAACCAACCAATTCAAAACCCTTTTTCTAGAATATTAGCTATATTACCTGAAATAAAACAACATCTTTACTTTTTCTTGACATCTAGATGATCAAGATGATCAAGATTTTGGGATTTTATGTCAGCATGGCATACAGTAACCCATTCAGTCAGAATCTGTTTTATTAGCCAATGCAAGCATACAAAGAATGTGTCATGGCGCTTGCTCACAAAAAACGCAACACAGGGTTCCAAAGTAAGGTAATAATAATAATAATAATAAGGAATATTAAAATAAAATTTAAATTTTAAAATCTATTTACAGAATGGAATAGTAATAGTTTTGAAATGGAATATAAAACTTGAAATGAAATATTGACTCTATAAAAGAAAACATAAATAATGAATAAATAATTAAATTATGTAACAGTGGAGGTTGAATGGAACGCACAATGTAAAGTCCAGTTTGATGAAATATATGAAAGTGACAAGTGCAGAGATTAAATGAGGGATGTGAAAAGTCCAGTTTGATAACCGTGTCTTCATCGTAGACACGTACACACACACACACACACACACACACACACACACACACACACACACATGTACACACACGTACACACACATACACACACAACATTGAGGTGCATTATTGGATGCCGTGGCTCAATATTAATTGAGGAAGACTACTTTTTAAGAAAGATGATTTTATATTTAAAAATATAGTCAGCCACATATTCTTTGAAATATAAAATTAAATGAGCAAGTTCACATTTTACAATCACAGGCTATAAAACACCTTTTCTTAACAGAGATAGCGGTGTTTTGAATCGGGTTGCAGCGGACAGCAGCAGTTTGAAATGGAACAAAGCCCACTGACAGCAGACAACCCAAAACGGTAGTCGAACGTGCCACATCCACCCACAGCACAATGCTCTTCCGTAGTCTTCCGCTATCAAAACCTGACAAAAAAACATTATTTCTCAAAATCGAAGGAGAAATAATTAGGACCGGTGGCCTTAACATTAACATTACATTGTATTGTTGAGTTATCACTTTCGTGTTATTGTGTTGAGAAATGTTAAAAATATCATTAAAATAAAACCTTAACGTGGTGACAGTGAGGAAATCACTTCCAGACAGCTGATACTCCGGTCAGCCAATCACAAAGCTTCAAAGTCGGGATTTCAAATTCATTTCACCCCTGGGGCGCTCTAAAAATCTACGTTTTGGATTGAAAGATCATCAAACAGTTACAACTACGTGGTTTTATGATACCAGTGTTCATAGCAGCCACTATAGGAACGATAGAAAGCCTGCAAGAATCTCTGTAATAAATGACAAACTAAATATCATATACATTCATTGAAGGAATATTATGAAAATTAATTGCACATTTGTCACTAGAAATGTTATCAACACACATTCTAATGCCGAAACTATTTTAAAATATTGCATTTACAACTAAGAATAAAAGGAATGGCAGCCATTTTGTTTGTTTGAGCAGAGAGAAACTTGACAGTCACATGATGCGGACGCAGGTCAATAGAGAGAGAATAGGTAAAAACAACAACAAGAAAATGTAGGCATCTATCTATCTCAGTATTTTGTTCCTGATTGTAACCACCAATCTGCAGTACTATATAATGTTATACTGAATATATGTTATGTCACAGCTTTAGCTGCTGTCTTCACCATAGTAACCGTTGCTGAGGATCATGGGTAGGATAATGTAGCCACTTCCACTATTGTCCAAAACTGACAAAAAAAACTTGATTTCTCAGAATTGAAGGTGAAATAATTAAAACCGATGTCCATAACACTAACCTATCATATTGCAGAGTTATCAAGGACACTTTAGTGTTTTTGTGTGGAGAACTGTTGA
The DNA here is from genome assembly GCA_038419695.1 of Scomberomorus guttatus. Lineage (NCBI taxonomy): Eukaryota > Metazoa > Chordata > Actinopteri > Scombriformes > Scombridae > Scomberomorus > Scomberomorus guttatus. The sequence continues at coordinate 28,871,649 of CM076452.1, forward strand.
GGATATCATTCAAAATGGCAGTGAGGAAAATACTTCCCGGTAGCGGGTCATCCGGTCCGCCAATGGGACTGATAAAGAAATAACATTTAATCATAGGATTTTATCCTTGTTTTTGAGTAATATAGCGGTTATAGTTCAAAAATGAATTACAACTGAAAAAAAAACAAACAAAAAAACAATCATCTGTGTTCCCAAGTCCAGAAAAAACATGCTGCAAGCACGAAAGGTACTTCCTATTGAAATACATCCGTTTGAAAGTCAAGCTGAGCAGACACGAATCAATAGATTCAATTTCGTGACTATTTCACGAATTGCCATGAGACTGGGTTGGCATGCTGGGCTCAGGAGGCTATAAATCACACCTGCAAGATCCTCTCTCTCTTCCCCTGGCCTTCCAACTGATATTGTCATTTGTTTGTACTTTGTGTTTCAAATACATACACCCACACACTCCTGACCACTCCTGACCACCATTGACACACTCCATTGTACTGCTTATGTAATTTACTTAATTAAAACATTTAGCATTATTTAAAGAATATGTGTGATCTCCTTCTTTTCACATACTTTTGAGCCAGGTTGTGACACAGTTTATCAGAGCTTTTCTTTACTGAAAATAGCTAACCACTAAAAAGAGTGTTTAAAAAAAGGGTCAAGAGCGGTGAGATTGAATGATATAGTAAATGTTTTGTAATCTATGAGCTAAAGAGGCTAAAATGTAGCACTGATTTGATGGTGCATTGGTTGAATAATTTAACTGGTTAGTTGAATGTTAGACTAGTGGGTTAATTAGTCAGCTGCTTGACAGATGAACTGATTGAGTCAGTGTTCAAAGTGTTCAGGTTTGTTACTGAATATGTTGTAAAAAAAAAATTGCAGGTATCATATGTCATTATATATGGTGAATTCCAACATGATTTTCTCTTTGTGAAAACTAGAGAGATGCAGTTAGATGACTGCTGTTTTTAATTAAAGGGGAATCATCATACCATTCAAAATGTCACTGTAGGACTTGTCTTGACCAATTTTCTGCACTTTTCTGGCAAACTAAACTAACAATGTAAGTTTTTGCTCTATTTACCCCCTCAACTGATAATTTATTGCCTTTTTCTTAGACCCCCACATCCACCAGCCTTTCATGTGTTAATGTGCTATTTGAATTTCCTTGTCACACAGTGATTATTGCCATATCTATAAGACCTAACGTGTGTTGTTACAACCCTGACAAAAAGTTGCGTTGTCTTAGCAACTGAGAGTAAACCAAATCCAAAATTTTGTAAAGCTGAATCATGACTCACACACATGTTTGGAGTTGCTTGAAAAGAGCTCTATTACAGTGTTCAGATCTTATGACATTTGTTTGGCTAAACCTTGACACACTTCATTCAAATGTGAAATGGTTTTAGTGTTTTCTTCTTCTTTATCAAAACAGGATGCATTATGTAAATTCCCTGAATGACTTTAAAGAAGACTATCAGTCAGCTAAGTCCAGGTGTGTTAATCATGTGGTTTTCAATTCAAGTGGGCATCTGTGAGCATGACCTGCTAGAATGAAATAATAGAAATCACAAAACAAAGCGTCATCAGTCATACTGACTCTGAGCTTGAAGCTGGTTCGTGATAAAAAATGGACACAGGCCTTAACAATATTTGTGAGCTTTAATATACCATTACAGTGCCATCAATTCTTAACTACAAAATGCACAATTAAACATAGAGAGTCGGCCTGGATACTGTCAGAGTCACTTAACATTGTTTCCAGTTCATTTTCTACAGAGCTGTGCATTAGTACATCACAGATAAGAGGATGACACACCTGCTCTCCACTCTCTGGTTTCTTGCTTTATACAGTAGTGAGTGTTGAATTAAAATTGACCTTTTCCATCAACACAGCTTATTAATGGCACATAGGTAAACTGAAGCATCAACATGTGCTTCTTCTTGACATTTGTGTGTAACGTGTGTAACTTTGTGTTTGTCAGTGGGGTTGATAATAATAATAATAATAATAATAATAATAATAATGGTGTGTTCAGGCCTGGCCTATACAACATGTTGTTGTATATAATGTGTAGACCACACCATGTAAATTCCCTGTACATCGGTTGATATTTGTGATATAAGGCTGACTTCCTGTTGTCTACTTCCTGTTGCAGGTATGTAGATGTGTTCAGGCCTGGATTCTTATTGGATGGTGCACGAAGGAGATAAATATCACTTCCTGTGTCCACTATGTGGTACTAGAGAACACACACTAATTATACATCATGTGTAGACCACACCATGTAAATTCCATGTACATTGGATGATGTTTGTGATATAAGGCTGACTTCCTGTTGTCAGTAGGTGGCGCTATGAGTATGACTCAATATTGGCATGTAGTTATGTTCAGGCTGGGACTCTTATCAAGCATGAGAAATTTGGTGCAGGTTGGACAATGTACATTCAATTTACGACAACTTCCTGTCTCATGGTGAAACGTCGACGTTTGCCACGTTGTCATGGCAACAGTGTTGAAAGAAAAGTCAAGATTTTGATAACTTTTCATTGCAAAGGCCTTTAGATGACATAGCTCTAGGAGGAGATCGTTAAAATACAACGCCTGCAAATGGCAAAGTAAATTCAAAATGGCTGACTTCCTGTTGGATTTCGGATATGGCTCCAAGAGGCTGGACATGATACATGTGCCTACCAAATTTTGTTCATCTACATGAATTTTAAAGAAGGGGCTTCAAATTTTCTAGGGGGCGCTATTGAGCCATTTGTGACGCATTCCATCAAAATGAGTCAGAAGTTGCAGCAGCCCATTCTTGTAGAAACACATTTTTTCATGAAAAACATGATTTTTGGCTGTTTTGGGTTTTTGTGTATTTCTTAATGTAAAATTCAAATGATAGTTTTGAAGCTCTTAAACATAACATTAGGTCGGAAAGTTTTTCCCCAAACACCTGTTGTGGTTGACACAGGAAAATAGCTAGCTAGACAAAATGAATTCACGTGAGGAAGAAGTCACTCAACTGTTAAATTCAATTCCCATTAGAGGTGCTACATCTGACAACAATTGGACCAAGCTAATTTCAGATTATTTCAGTGCACCAGCAGGTGATAGTGGAGCACAGTCTGACGGCAAGTTCAATCTCTGACTCGGACGGCCTGCTGGCTAACTTTAGCGCCGATAATGACGGTGAAAATGAGATGGAGGAAGGTGAGGAGGAAGACCCGATGATGGCATACAATGTCTCTGATTATAGTTATTTAAATGAGGACAGTGTTAAAGAGCTGAAGACAGCTGGGAGTATAAGTGTAGCTGCAAACTCTACAACAATGGCGCTTGCTACAAGCTCTTTACGCCGGAGGAGATGGTGAGAAGAAACGACCAAATTAAAGAAATGACTAATGGTAAGTGCTTAGCTTAGCTACACGACCCTTGCTTTTTCTGTTTGTAAAGGCTATTAAAAATCACAAGGGCAGACTAAGAAAGCAGTCTAGCTAGTGTTATCAGTGGCTAATAATGTGTGTGTAATTTAGCAGCCCGGTTGTGTGATTAATTATGAAAACAATTTAGTAATATACAAACATAATTTTTAGGAGACAGGGTTGCTGTGAGAGAAACAAAAGTTGAGGAAATCATTTTAAATATAACAAAACAAATAGCCTAACGTATAATAAGAGTATAGTTTGTAAACTGATATCACATGGTGATATAGGTTATATTTCTGAATATGGGGGTGTATTAATGATCAGAAATGATTAGGCCTCATTCAACAGTGATTCAACATTTAGACAGCTTAAAATCTTTGTGATGACTTGATTTTTCATTTTATGCTATGTAGATGAAAAACATCTGGTTCTTCTTGGGAAGATAAGCTCCAATATGACTCTATCCAAGGACATGGTGTGCTCCAAAAGAAGCCAGCAGAAAGAGCACCAGAGGACTGCCTACTTCCTTGATGGAAAGCAAATATGCCAAGAAACCTTCACGTTTCTGCATGCATGATTATTTATTCTAGAATATCTCAAAACAAGCTCACCAATCTTATAAAATTTTATAAGCAACATGGATAAAAAGGTCTGGTGGGCATGTGTTGAGCAGGAGGCTGCTGACTGTTCAGGACATCCAACGAGTCAAGCAGTTCATCACAAACTTTGCTGACGTCCATGCCATGCCACTCCCTTGGTGCATCCCTGGTTTCAAAAGATCCGACATCCAAGTGCTCCCCACAGTGGAGACCATGACATCAGTGTGGTGGAGATACAAAAGTCAGATGCAGGTCTATGGCAGGTATTATATTTTTTGCTCATTAGAATTTACAGTTTTTTAAAGGAGACCTAAACCTACCGGACTGCGTGAAGTCTGCAAAGCTGAGGAAGCAGGAGCAACACCTCTGCACTGTCGGCATGGACCGTCAGGCATACCAGGACACGGTTATGAGCTGCAGGGCAACAGTTGGTATGCTGGGTGTCAAGCTTGGGCCAAATCCAACCTGTGGCTGAGATCTCACCATGACCTACAGCTACGACTATGCGCAGCAGGTATGTTTTAATACAACTATAATTTTTCAATGAACATGTAGGGTGAATTGTTGTTAGTGTCACCTCCTCAGATTGTGAGGAAATATAACACAAAGTAAATAATGCAAGAATAACAGAATTATACATAAATCCATATCAGTATGTGTATGCACATGAGAAAAGGTACTGACCAAGATAGATGCATAATTAATACACATATAATTAAAAAATAATCATTTAATTAGTGAATCACTCTGTACTCATTCTTTTCTTTCTTGTCTTGTTTTTACAAGATGTCTTGTCTTGTCCATTACCCCAGTGACCTCTCCAGCCTGGGCCGGTGTACTTTGTGGTGGACACCAAATACGTAAATGGTAAATGTATAGCGCCTTTCTAGTCATCCGACTACTCAAAGCACTTTTAACACTACGAGTCAATTCACCCACATTCATACGCTGAATGGGTACAGGGGCTACCCTACAAGGTCCCAACCTGCCCATCAGAGGAAATCTAATCATTCACACACACACACCGATGACAGCCAGCTACCACGCAGGGTGGTAGTTTGCCCCACAGCCATCGGGAGCAATTTGGGGTTCAGTATCTTGCCCAAGGACACTTCAACATGTGGACTGGAGGAGCCGGGAATCGAACCGCCAATCTTCTGATTAGTAGACGACCCGCTCTACCGCCTGAGCCACAGCCGCCCTTACGTCATACTTGTGGGGGCAAGTGTGGCGTATTTGGAGTCGAATATGAGGGTTTGCCTCAGCAGGTCAACTACTTGATCAATGAGGCATCAGCAAGGGCTTCAATGCAGTCATCTCCTATCTGCACCATTTCTTCTGCAAGTACGGGCTTGAGGAGAAACACGTCCAGCTGCACTGTGACAACTGTTCTGGACACAACAAGAACAAGTTCATGTTGTTTGCCCCAGACTGATGTTTTGGGCTGTTCAAGAAGAGGTTCCGTCACACACCTGTTTCCAGCCTGGAAAACATATGCCAGGCTGTGAGCTCCAGCACATCAGAGAGCAGAGTGAACATCCCCCAGCTGGTCGGTGATGAGACTGGGTAAGTCTTTGTACAAACACATGACTGGCACAGCTTCCTCACTCCCAGCTTCAAGCCTCTGCCAGGTGTGAAGAAGTACCACCACTTCTGCTTCATCAGCACAGCCCCTGGAATGGTCTTTGCCAAGGAGTTTGCCAACATGGAGGAAGAGCCTTTCTTGCTCCTTCCTAATGAAGGAATCCTTGACCCTGAAGCCCTGCCCACTGCACAGAAACCACCTGGCCTTAATGCGATGCATCAGTGGTATCTGTACAACAGCATCAGGGAGTTCTGCACTGAGGACACAAAAGACCTGTTTTGTCCAAAACCAGCTGCGGCTCTTCCATGAATGATAATGTGATGTGGGCATGTAGTGCGCATGTGTGAGTGCATGTGACTGTGTTTAAACATTAAATAATAATAAAAATACATTAATATAAAATATAGTCTGTATTATTACATTCAATTACACAAACCTAGATTATATTACATTATATGAACATAATTGGGCTGAATTTGTGCAAGTGGCTATATTTAATTATATATAATTATCCCGCATTAGTCTTTCTATCATATCTAAAAATACTATATATTATATAACATTATATGTACATAATATGTGTTCATTTTTTATTGTTTGGATATAGGCTTGTATGTTTGTGAATTTACCTATGTGCATGTGGCTTTATATTTAATATTTTCATTACACTGTATGTCTTTATATTATATTTAAATACAATATTATGTTATATAACATTATATGTACATAATATTATGTTATATAACATTATATGTACATAATATTTACATACATAACATTTTCTAGTATAGTTTTTTTATTGTTTGGATAAGGATTTGTAAGTTTGTGCATGTACCTGCATGCACGTGACTCCATATTTAATATTTTTTATTATATATTCTTCATGTGACTATATTTAAATACACTATTATATATTACATCATATGTACAGTATATTTGTTAATATTTTGTCAATTGTATTCCATACATTTTGGATTCTTGTCTACATGGACTTCTACATAGGCCTATCTAATGTACTGTGTATGTGCTTGTGCACGTGGTCACATGCACATGGTCATGTGCACATATATGCATGAAGGTATGTGTAGGCTAAAAAGTCCAAAAAATATTGTGTTCATTTTGACTAATAACATTAATTATAACGATAATAATTTTATTTGTATAGCACCTTTCATACAAGAAATGCAACTCAAAGTGCTTTAAAATTACATTCGCCAAGTGCTTCACATGAAGAAGACATAAAAGAACATAAAAACATGTAAAAAAAAAACATTAATGTAACATAAGATCGAAAATAAAACCCACCTGATAATATTAATAAAAAGAAGAAAAGAAGAAGAATATAGAATACATAGCATACTTCAGTGGTGGTAATTTGAGACTTAATAGGTAAAAACAGAGTATTTCACCATGTGTACACGGTCTATAAATCGGCACCTAGGTCTCTGAAGCCATGAGCATAACAGGTCCTTCTCTTTTCCCAACGGACACAGACTTACCACTGATCTTTATTAACTGAAATAAGCCTCTTTCAGCTTACCCCAGAATGTCTTCCCACAGGTTTAACCTCACTGTGGGTTTGATCTGTGTCGGCGCAACCCAAAGCTGCCCTGGAAAAAAAACACCCTTAGTGGCGCTGTAGGGGTTAAAAAACACACACCACAGTCTTTTTTCTCAAATTTACCATCCACTGACCAATAAACTAGCAGCAGATGATCACAGTGTTCTTGAAGGCAAATAGTTAACAAGGGAGTTAGCAATGTAGTTCCTAGTCCATTAAGGGCTTTGTATATAAGGAGAAGGACCTTAAAATCAATTCTAAATGTTAAAGGAGCCAGTGCAGAGCAGCTAAAACTGGACTAATGTGTTCTCTCCTCTTGGTTCTGGTTAATAGCTGAGTTACAGAGTTTTGAATGAGCTGAAGTCTCAGTGTTTTTTTTTTTTTTTTTTGAGAGGCCAGTAAAAAGTGCATTATAGTAATCAAGTCGGCTTGAAATGAAGGCATGAATCAGTTTTCTGCATCTTTTTGATTTATAAATTGTTGTACTTTTGCTATGTTTCTAAGGTGGAAAAATTATGTGCATTTCTCTTTTTGTTTTGGGGCCAACTAGTAGGATTTTAGTTTTGTCCTCTTTTAACTTTAAGACATTATTGCTCATCCATTTATTTATTGCCAGAAGACAGGTAGTAATGGAGTATATAGCTGCAGTTTAACACACAGTCACAAAAATCAACCCACTTTTTAAGACGACTGATTAGGATTTCATGGTAAATCATATCAAACGCTGTGCTTAGGTCTAAGAGGATAAGAACTGAGACCTTATTTTCATCAGAGTTTAGTCTGAGGTAGCTGATTGTAGTAAGAACAGTTTCAGTGCTGTGGTTTGTTCTAAGGCCTGACTGAAATTCCTCCAGGATATTATTTTCTTTAAGAAAGGAGTTTATTTGCACTGAAACTATCTTTTCAAGTATCTTACTAATGAATGGAAGGTTGGATATCAGCCTATAACTGGTCAGTGCATTACCATCTAGGTTGGGTTTCTTTAGTGAGGATTTAACAACAACTGTTTTGAAGGCATCTGGGAAGATGCCTGTTTGAAGGGATGTATTTATAATGTTCAGGACATGACTTGAAACACTGTCGAACACCCGCCTAAAAAATGCTGTAGGAACAGGATCAATACAGCGCTCAGTGACAGTCTTGCAAAGCTCAGTCAATGTAATACAGATGAATGTTCCCATGGTTACATCATTTTTACAGGATGTACTGAGATCATCTGTGTTTACATCAGTGGCAATACTGGCTGTAATTGATGCTATTTTGTTATTAAAGAACAATGTCAGTTCTTCACATTTTGATGCAGAGAACTATGGGGGGGCAGTGCTGAGTAGCTGGTCAATAGTGAAGAATAATATTTTCCCAGTTCCCAGTATTTTCTGTAATAATCTTGGAAAAGTAATCCAGACGTATTGCTTTGTTATAGACAGTCATGGCTTCTTTGCATATATTACAGTGAACTGTGAGCCTAGTTTTCCTCCATTTTCTTTCAGCTGCCTGACAGATTCTCTTGATCTCATTAACACTGTTTACTGTATACTGTAATACTTTTAGTGAAGCAGCAGTATTTAAAGCAGTATACTGTAATACTTTAGTGGAGTAGCAGTATACTATAATACTTTTAGTGTAGCAGCAGTGTTTAAAGCAGATGACAATGCACTGTTGAAATTTTCTACCATGTCATTTAAAGAGCAGTCATAACTGTATGGCTCAAAATGGTAACATTAGAAAATATTGTTTCAGCCTTGTCATCTAATAATCTCTTTTGAACCAAAAATTCCCTTTTAGTCTTTATTAAGGTTAGGTTGGCATCAAAAAACGCACAGTAATGGTCAGAAATAGGCAATTCTAAAACTGAAACATTAGCAATGTTTAACCCTGTTGTTATTACCAAGTCTAGAGTGTTACCATGCTGATGAGTGGCTTCTTCAGTGTTTCCTCTGGCCCTCGGATCAGCTTCCCTATGTTCAGTGGTTTTGGAGCTATTTCTTTGGTTTTGATTAGCCTTTGTCCCTCGTGGTGTTAATAACTTCCCTGGGTTCAACAGAGTTGGTATTATCACACATTTCATTCCGAGTCAGTGGATCATACCTGTTGTGCAATGAGAATTCAGGTGGTGGAGTGAGCATTGGTGCTCTCCTATCTGATTTCCTGCTGGATTTTCCTCTGTGGCAAACGACGTCAGACCAAGTCCAGACTGGAGTTGATGTTTTCAGCCTAGCTGCTGAGGCGCCTCCGCAGCTCTGGACTAGCTGCGGAGGCGTTAGACCAAGTCCTGGGAACCTCTGCAGCTGATCCAGTGGTATAAGGACACATCCAGGGGACCGTGTCAGCTAAGTCTGTGTCGGGATGCTCTACATTTCATGTAGGTCTGTGTCTGTCCGTTAGCATTTGGTAGCTCTGTACCTTGTATATTACCTACTACAGAGTTAATGAATTGTTCGCTCTCACATATTTGATGCAACGTTTCAGTCTTCTTTTCAAGCTTTTCAAGCTGTGTTATCCTCTCCCTGAGCCTCTCACAGTCTGTGCAGCTTACCACCTTTGCTGGGTTTGGAGACCTAGCTTTTATGTTGTCTTTTGCCAGTCGGAGAAGTTTGTCTGCTGTGTTAGGCTAGGCTAGACTAACAGCTAAGTCTGTGATGGGGCTCTGAAACTATCCCATGTCCTGAACGTAAGCTTTTTGCGATTGCATTATAGATGCTTTCATTAGCACCAGTGTAACCAGTAATATCTCTCTTTGAAAGAATATTTAGGAAATTGGAGAATGCAAGGAAAGAAAAAATAGCACAGAGCATATAGCAAGCAGAGCTCAGGAAAACAAGTCTGCACTGCAGCACTACCGGAAGCTATTGTTGATTGTTCAAGCATGGTCTTCGATGTCCAGTTGTCTCCTGGTCAATGACTTTTGATCCCTCCCAGGCAATGGTTTTGGTTGGGTGTTCACAGACAGTTGATGTTGTCTGTGTCTGGTGTTCATTACCTTGCAGACTGTGAGATGTGGTTAAAACCTGTGGAAAAAGCAAGTGGACCCTGAGTTAAGATCCTATCACCCAGATCTACAGTTCCCCTCAGCTACAGAGCATTTTAGCATCTTTAAGCTTCTTTGATTTACTCCTTTTGTTAACTCTCACCACCCTCATCAACCTTCCAGCCACAGCGTGCAGCTTTTTTCAAAGAGCAAAAAAACACTGATGAACTCACTGTACACTACTGACCCAGAACCAAACAGCAGACAAAGTAAGCAGCTAGCTGATGAACACAGTGGAGCTTTTAGTAGCTAAAGAGCCAGATATTCCCCTTAGGAGTTGGTGAAAATCAAAACAAAGCCAAAAGGAGAGTGAATATTGTATTTAAAACTGATGATAACAACAAGTCCTCCAAATTAAACGACCAAATATGTCATTTGACCATATGACTCCAGAACGACACATACAGTGGGAGAAAGTATTCAACATGTCAAAATTTTTTTTCAGTAAACATATTTCCAGTGCAGCTATTCACATGCGATTAAGACCAGACATTGGTATTAACTCAATAAGGCAACACAGCTCAAGAAATCTTTACATTCCCATCAATAAAAAAAAAGTTATTCGCAGTAAATTGGAATGACACAGGAAAAAAGTACTGAACATGCTAAGTGAAACACTTGGTGGAGAAGCCTTTTGCAATAACAGCTTCAAGACGCTTCCTGTACGAAGAAACTAATCTCTCACAGTGTCCAGAGGGGATTTTGGCCCATTCTTCCAAGTTGACAGTCATCTTTGGTTCCTTCCATAAATGTTCTATTGGGTTCAAGTCGGGTGATTGACTGGGCCATTCTAGCAACTTTATTTTCTTTCTCTGGATTTAGTTGAGAGTCTCCTTTGCAGTATGTTTTGGATTGTTGTCCTGTTGGAAGGTCCAACTGCATCTCATCCTCATTGTCCTGGTGGATGGCAACAGATTGTTCTCAAGAAAATTCCGATACATGGCTCCATTCCTTTTCCTTTCGTTTGGATTCTGCCGATACCATGAGAAGAAAAACAGCCCCATACCATAATGCTTCCACCTCTGAACTTCACTGTCGGTAGGTATTTTAAGGGTCATATGCGGAGCCATTTCTCCTCCAAACATGGCACATAGTGTTATTGCCAAAAATGAAAATTTTTGTCTCATCTGACCACCACATTCTTCCAGTAATCTACAGGCTTCTCCAAATGTTGTGTATCAAACTGCAAATGAGCTTCAACATGTCTTTTCTTCAGTAATGGACAATGGACTTACAGGGTGATTGTGCATGGAGACTATGGCAGTGAAGTGCATTGCCTATTGTTTTCTCTGTGACAATTGTACCTGCTTCTTCCAGGTCTTTCTGGAGCTTTTTTTGAATGGTTCTTGGATCTTGGGCTAATCTTCTGACTAATTTTCTTATTGCCCTGTCAGCAATCTTGTGAGGAGCTCCTGTGTGTAGATGGTGGAGTGATGCTGCTTCCACTTGCAGATCATGGTCCCAGTGGTGCTTAGGGGAACATTTAGTCAGTTGGTAACCTGTGTCATTCCTATGTTGCTCAACAATCTTGTTGCAAATGTTTTTGAAGAGCTCTTTGCCTCTACCCATCATGAGATGGTTCTTGCGTGACAGCTTGTTAGCAAATGATGCATTTCCAGATGGCTAACCCTTTTTAAAAGAATGGAAGTGCTAATAACCACATGAACTAACCCAGCTGATTCTAATTAGCACAGGTAAGAGGACTAATTAGTGGAATTACCTGGTTCAGTGCTTTTTCTTACTGCATGTTCAATACATTTACAGCAGAACCAGAGATATTGTCTTTTTTATTCCATGTATTCTTCTTCCTTATCAAAATCACGCGCCTGCTTTACCCACAATGCAACTCAACTCGATTTACTCAACTGTACAGAATTGGGTGTGTTATACTAGCAATGGCCAATATAGCCTGGAGCTGCTAGCCCCCAGCAGAGATGAGGAGCAGGCTACAGAGGTCTGCTAACCTCACATATCCCCAGATTTTCTTACTTTTCAAACTTGTAGTCTTTAGCCCCAACCGACACTGACTCAAGTGACATCCCCTAATTCGATTTATCAGCTTTCACACAGGTCCTTCTGGAGCCACAAAAGGCTTTATACAACTTTTTCACATATGCAGTAGAACTCCCCAACACCTGGAAACACGCTTGTGTAAAATCAGTGTTCTCTTTTAAACAAAAAACATAAATCTTTGGGCAACATCAGTGGGACTCTCTGAGTTTTAGGTAATTTTTAGATTTATCTGTTATTGCTGTTTTTTTTTTTTGGATCACTTGAATGTAGCTGCTGTGACAGTTATGAGTCGCTCACTGGCACACAAGTGATTGACAGATGATTATGTGTTGCACTGCTACAGCAAGATGCTTTTCAAAAAAGAATCTGTATGCTCTGGATCAAAGACGCAAAGGCAAGAGCATCGCTGTGGACCCCACATGTTCAGTGTGATCACTGTCTGACTCAGTCATGATCACTGAAATGAACTGTGAAGTGAAATGAAACTATTGGTCTTGTCTGCATGCTTTATGCTGCTGGTATCCAGTAGCTCTTGGATTTTTTTTTCTTTTCAGAATGATTAAATGCTCCTTAATGGCTTGAGAAAATTGTACAACCTATTTAGCTAATCAAATCCTTCAAAACCTTTTCTTAACTCTCAAAATACACTGTCATCAAGCTAAAAAAGGCTGCTTCATAATAAGTGGACATTTAATAGGTACATGGTTTTTACAATTTATAGTCAGTTATATATGTAGGAGTGGAGTGTTCTGGATAAAGGGTCCACTGACTCAACTTAAAAATGTTAAATGTGTGCCATTTCCCTTAATTTACCTAAATTTGCTCACTGTAGTGTTTCCTTCATCTTGCAGTTGAATACACTACGCTTACATTTTACATAGTCCCTCATGTTTCATTGGCATTGTCTAACATTTTGCATTTTCCTTCATTTGCTTCCACCATGCATTTAGCTGCATTTGCATAAATGTGAAAGTATGCCTACATTTACTTGCACTTTGCAATTTGTGTCATTCCTTTCAACTTCACACTTGCCTTGGGTACATTTTCTACATGACTATTTTTGCCCACATTTTTCCTTGTACATATGCCAAATGTCTAAATGATGATATATTGAGATTAATCATTACTTGTGTGCTGCCAGCTCTTTCTTTGCACCATATGATTGACTCTAAAACTGTTTTTTAGTGACAGCTGTGAATAAAAAAGAACAAGAGAGGGAAAAAGCTGAATTTCTGGCTGAATGAACAGACAGCAGTCTCCCTTCCTCTTCTATATCACTCAACACAAGAGAGAGTCTTGTCCAAGTGGAGTTTAGTCCCAGAGTGATGCATCGGAGGGCAGCAGGCCCAAGACCCATTTGTGACCTTTTTTGTATGCAGGCCGGGTGGTAGGAATGGACTGGAACAAGGTCGTGAACTTGTGATTGGACAGGTTGGCCACTTTCTGCAGACTTTTCCTGTCTGACTGCATGGCTTTCTGTGCTCTCTGGCTGATGGTTTTGTATTTATCACTGTCTCTCTTCTCTTTCTGCCTTCATCTAATGAATCTCCAGTCTTTCATCATGCATAAGGTGCTCTCTGTCTTTCTATTCCTGCCTTTGCATACACACATTTTCTTGCAACTGTGTTGCTTTCCATTTCTTTCTTTAGTTAACCTTCCCTTTCTGATTATTTTCTTTCCCCCTTTAATATCATTCTGCTTCTAAATGAGGAAAGGAGTTCAGGAATTATTCAGCATAGCAGGGAGTTGGGAGCGATGATACAAACTAGATGACAGTATGATCACATTAAGGTGGTTGAATTCAATAACATTTTTTCTCTCCGTTTTGACTCTGTGCACATTTGGCCAAGCTTTTTCAAAATGTTACATTTTAAAACCAAAGATGATACCTCATCAAGAAGCAAAAATCAAGAATGCAGACCATTGTGCAGAGTCATTTTCACTCTGTCCCTCTCATAGATGTGACTGGTACATGCATGATGAGATAGCCATAGACAGCTCGCTTTCTGGAGTCATGACAGTCCTGTAAACTGTGGCAAGTACACATATAGTGTAACTATTTATGTCATAGTTTACAGCACTGTCATGACATAAGATAGCTAATTTAGCAGATATCATCAACATTACTTTTGGCTTGAAAGTAACCTTTTTGTGCATGTTGCAATTACCCAATTTTCACCATTTAGACATTTTATCAGGCAAAAACAAACATTTGTATTAATCAAATGAATTTGATAGTCTAGTCTATAAAATGTCAAAATTCCCATCACAATTTCCTTACACCCATATAATGTCATTAACTTGCTTGTACTACCTGGACAACACACCAAACCCTGTGAATATTCAGTTTACTATCAAATGAGACAGAGAAAAGAAGAAGAAACTGGAAGTAGGACATATTTGTTGTTGAATCTTTGGCATCGTTGACTGTCGATCATCAGTTAATAAACTAATTGTTTTAGCAGTAGTTGTCATTTACCCTGTATTCATAGGAAATGCTGTATATGAACAGTCAGGGGAGAGCAAATTCACTTCATATGTGCACTTGCACAGATTTCATGTGAAATGAGGAAATATTACCAACATTCTGTGTGAGCAAACCTCCGGGTTTACTAGCAAATCAAGTGGTGCCTAAACTGTTGGCTTGGGTAATGAGAAATGAGTAACATCTGTACAACAACCCTATCTGGACTTCACTGTACCTATGTCACCGTGTTTCCAGATTTCAGCAATACCTTTCATGAATACAATATAAGTATAAGTGCTTGACAAGTCAGCAGACAATCACAGAGTCACACTCACACTTAGGAGCTGTGAATTCACACTGTGGAAGGTAATGTATTACAGCTTACTATATCCATACAGTGAGGACTGCAATTTTACTTTATTCTCAAATCTTTAAATTCTGGACAGACAAGCTAACCAAGTTCAGTCCTGGGTATTTTTTTTCCAGTGAAACAGTGTTTTAGCTATTTGTTCCTCCGCTTTGTTATGAAATGTTTAATTTATGAACATCAAAGGTCTAAAATCTCATCCGGTTTCTTATACCTCTCCCTCTTTTCTCTTTCCCTCACTACTCTTTCCACCTCAGCGACCACATGAAAGATTAACGATTTGTCATGAAAGGCCCTGGAAAAACTGCTAATACTTATCATGTTTGACTCCTATCATTTAACCCGCATGAATGATTCAACATTATAACGGTCAATGCTCATTCACACTGTAAAATAAATAAACTGAGTTACAAAGTAGACTTTGCATGTGATGCTTATATAATATCAGTCGTTTGAGTAGAATGAATTAATGTGTATGTATTATAGTGTTTATATGAGTGAAATCCCCACCAGGTGGACATTAATGTAGCATCCCTACAGCATCCTTGGGGCTAGAATGCTCTGCTTGTCACATAAAATGTGTTGAGTTAGCTTTGTTTTCCTTTTCTACCAGATTTGATATGCAGCAGGTGTCAAAGTGTTTTTCTCTCACCTGTCCTTTTTTGTAACTGCACAAACCATTTATTCTATTTATTATACATGATTCCTCATTATAAAATCCAAGTGAAATGAATTTATACTCTGGTATGCTCTTGTTGTGAGTATTGACTGTCTGGTCATTTTCTATCAACACATCTGAACCCATGAATGAAACACAGCTAACGCTAGGTACTCTTCCTCGTTTGTGAGACCATAATGACTCGTTGAAAAAAAATGATTGAGTATTTCTAGAGAGAAGTTGACACTTTTTGAATGGGTGGCACTGCACTTTGAGGTACTTCCGCATTGACTTTAGCCCTAAGCTGTGGTAGTTCCCGATTGGTTGAAATAACATGAACGAAAATAACCTCTTGTGGGAATCAGTGCTAATGTTAGGAAGCTAGGCTAACCAGCTTTCACTTCCCTAATGGCAGCTAGCGAGACTACCTTGCTAGCTTTTCCGAGTGGAATACAAACTTCACAGCATGAAAAAAGCCCTGTATCAATGTTAGAAGGCACATCGTCCAGTCACAGTACAGCATATCTCATAATGACTCCTGTTCCCAGGTGTCAATCAGCTGCTGACATGCCCACTCAAAGGCTTGAAACTTAGAAGCAATTTACACAAATATGTATACAATATGCATGATAGCTGCAGGATTATTACTGAAGTGGGGACAATTCAAATTTGAGTTTGACTCTAAAACCCTTTTTTGCTAACCCTTTTTCTCTTAAATAAATCCATAATACTAGCTTGGTCTTGAATTTTTAGAATATAATGCAATTTTAAATATTTTCACAGCTCATTAAGTTCCGTATGAGTTTAAAAGAAAATGAGAAATCAATGTTAATCTCATTGTGTCGTCTCTCTCCTACCAGCTTCTTAATCACAACCCCTAATCACCTGATAATGTCAAATTAATGAACCTTGGCAAACTGTGTGCGTGTATACGTTTATTTGCACTTGTGTCTGTGTGTCTATTTGTGTTAATCACATGAAAATATTAAAATACTAAACTTTGAAAAACAGATGCATTGCGCTGTAATGTGTATGTGAGTATGTTGTATGCATAGATACATCTATATACTGTAAGTGTGTGTAAATACAGCAGTAATTTCCAGCATCTGTGTCAGAGGGTTAATGATGCACAGAGTCATTAATCAAGGCACAATGAGGTGCTGTAGCAACAAGACTTGACAGTTATCTATTGTCAGTAGAGGACCTTAGGGTCTTGCGCTGGGCCTTCAATGATCAGATTGATGACGCCGCCACACACACATGTACACACACACACACACACAAAGCGCACTCACTGCCAGCAACTGAAATATGCAAACTACGTCATTAATTACACATAAAAATAAGTCCATTACAAAATCGCCTTCCGACACGTGTTAACTCATATGCTATAACCACCGGCTCAACAAGCTGAAACTATGCATACCTAATTATTTCTCCCACTAAGACAAATGCATTAGCAAAACTGCCAACCTTCCAATTGCCCATACATTTGCTCATGTTACTCAACAATCAGCCAACAATAAAGAAAAGATTTTTTGAAAGCTAAAAATTAGGTCATATGTCTAAAAGCAAATTTGAGCATTGCCAATAACAATCTTAATCAACTCTATAGATACTTAACACAGCATGACTCACCAGTCACTTGAAAACAAAATTCATCCTTTGTTCTTTTCTGCAAAAAGCCTGCCTGCCTGTGTGAGCCCTGCATGCACAATAAGGAAATACCTACACTTATTGGTTGATATGATGACATCACCTGGGACCTGCTAGCAGGCCCTAGACATGTCCCAATCTCCACAAATCAAATTTTGATCGGTGAATTTTGTTGTCACTCTATATTTATGCCAAGTACACTTTCTATGAGCAGAGCCTGCAACCAAGGACACAGCAGGCCCTGGGGGCCTGGCAGGCACATCCAGTTCCAGCTCCAAATAGTGGGTTTATGATTGATAGCAGCTGAAATCGAACAAAACGATAAAAAAACATCAAATAAATAATAACTTATTATAAATTATTTTAACAATAATATTATAATTACTAATTTGTAATATTTTATTAACTCAAAATTACACCTGCAGAGAAGGCTTCCTCTGCGTGCGTGTTTGTGTGTGCCTTACTTGTGTGCATATACTGCATGTGTTTGTATGTGTTTAAGTGTTATATTAAATACAGTGCTTTGTACTATGTGACTTCAGTGTGCACATGCATGTGTTGATGTGATTTTTGTGTTCATGCTGGTGCTTTTAATGTAAATACAAGTGATTGACAGCGTATGCTTTGCAGCCATGCTTGAGAGGCTATATGTCCATGTGTGACATGTGACAGCTAGTCGTGTTGCAACATAGGAAGAAGTGGTCATTTACTCAGCATCATCATTTCTGAATGTTGTAAATGATTTTTTTTTTTCCATTTTCTAATGTCATAAGAAATGTGTCTGAAAGACAGACGAGAGCCAGAACATACAGTAGCTTAGCAGTTTAGCATACCATGAGCATTTTATAATGGTTGAGCTGCAAACCTCTTCAACCTCTTAGAATTCAAGAGCAGGTCTAAAAGGATAGATTCACATTTTTTAAAGTATGTCTTAATACAATGTTCACATGCCCATATGAATGTTGTCAGAGTTATTGGTCGTTCCATACTTGCCCTGAAGCGCTACCTTTGTAGAGCGACTGTAGCCCTGTAACAAACTTAAAATGTGATATGTTGGTGTTGTGTTTATAGTTTGTTTCCGCTGCTCCCAAGTGGCCAAAAAACCTTGTAGGTTTAACTAGTCATTTCAGCTGATAACCAGTATTACCTTGACTTGAGGTCTGCTCTTCACGTGCCAACGTTATTTATGCCAACTGCAGTGGGGAAGGTAGTGGACTGGCTGCCAGTGGAGCAGCAGCTGATTTTCTCAGAAAAATTCAAACACTACGAACATATGGCATCTTGTCCCATTAGGTCACTGGTGTTAACCCAGTTACACATCATATATAAATTGTGATGGATGGGTGACATGTTAAGGTTAGTTATGTTATGAGTGTCACTGTGTTCAGTGTTCACTGTGTCAAGTTCAGTTAATATAAAAAAGGAATGTTTAATTGCAGATATTGAGATTTCCAACCCTGTCTCCTAGAAATTATGTTCATATATGAATAAATTACAACAGCAAATATGTTTTGCTAGAAACATAATGCTGCTGAATTATTTTCTTTCAGCAAAATGAGAAAATGTTGTTCATTAATGTATTTGGGAAGTTGCATAAATGTTGATACTGAATGTATGAGTAACATGTTTAGAGACAACGTACCTGGTTCTTTTTTTTCCACCGAAATATCCAATATTGCAGTACAATATCTGCTAGTAGAAACTATTTATGGTCGTGTTTAGACACTGGCAGCACTTGGTTAAGGTTAGGAAAAGACTGTGGTCTTGGTTTAATACAGAAAAAAGTCTGCAGTGACTTGAAGCTCAACATGTTTATTAACATTTAAGCCACACCACCATTTTTCACTAACCTTCTTTCACTAAGTGTTTTTGTCGCCTAAATTTAACTATAGGTGGGACTCGGGATGTGAACCTGGGTCTGCGGTGTCAGAGTTCTGCATCTTGTGTGTTCCTCATCCACCCTGACCTCCTCCCTCTGAGTTCAGAGTGACATATAAATGTAGCACTTTATTCATTCAACAAAACGTTACCTGTGAACATAATCCTGGCAGTGATTACATTTGTCAACACAACATAATTGGGAAAATAGTTTAGTTGTATATGAAAGTAATTTCTAGGAGACAGGGTTGGAGATTTCCAGGGTGTCAGTGAACGTGTTGTTGGCTTAGAAGCTGTGAATCGGCAGAGAGTTAGAGGGAATGATTGTTCACCTGCTAGTTCAGGGAACAGGACTTAGTTCATATGCAGGAGGCTTACAGCACAGCTAAGAGGTCTTTTAAGTTAATAAATTGCAAGTGAAACCAGGTAATTTCTTGCCGTCTTCTTATCGAGGGACACTTGGGACCAAATCCACCAAAGGACAGTGTGGCTATTGCAGCCGCTAAACCTGTGCAAATGAGACAAAAAGATAGCATGTAATTCATAAAGCACCCACAAAGCGCGAAATGCACCGCAAACTGTGCTGCCAAACAAATTGCGTCATGGTGCACCTGTTCCATTTGCAGGGGTTGAAAGTTGGTTTGTGATTGTGGAGAGCTCAGTGTGTGCACACCTCTGTTAATTAAAGACACGCAATTTGAGGCTTTTGTGCTCTCTGCAGTTTTCATTATGGACCAATCTGGCCCATAAATGTAAAGAAAAGCCTGAAACACTGGAAACAGCTCTGCTTACTCAGATGCAAAACAAATGCAAATTGCACTCAGCTGCAAAACGTTATGGGTGTGTTTGTGCCGGCATATCAAGAGGACCTTAAAACGGGGCAGATTGTGGGTGCAAATGCTGCGCAATTCACGGTGCTTATTACAGGTCGCAATCCATTCTTTGTGGATTCGCCTGTGTTTTCATTTGTTTTGCTACAGTTAGCCCACCCTTAAGAGCATTGCAACCTTTCTGCTCAACAGTCCACAGAATGTTACACAACCATGACATAGTGGCATGACAATAATGAATGTGTCATCATTAACAGACAGCCACACATATGGAAAAAGTTAATTTCACAGTCAGCAAAAAGAAAATAATAAATATTAACTGAATTAATGAAATAGGTTCAAATACCGATAGCAGCAGCGACTCCTGCACAAGCTAAACCATATTATGGTTCTGACCAATCAGGAACCAGTACCAATTTAAGACCTCATTATCTAGCTATTATCCATTATGATAGGAATTATCACCATATTGTATTCAACTGCTGCACATCAAAAAGGATAATACTGCTAATGTCCTGTGTGTGTCTTGCAAATGGGTTCTCTACTTTTTTAACATGATAAGAAAAACTCTCTCCCAAAAGTCATTGTGAAATATATCAGGTGTCAGCCTGATGAATGAGCACAGATAAAATAAAAACACTCTTTTTCCTGCCAACTCAAATGTTTGTCAAATGATTCTGTAATAAAATCTTTCACCTGGCGTTTCACATCCTGTTGTCGGCAAATGAACCCCAAAGCAGCGAGCTGATTTTCAGTGGCAGTCCTCCTCTGCTTTAGCCACAATCATTTATCATCATCATCGCTGGCTTTGTGAAAGTGCCACCCGTCGATATCCAAGATGATTTACAGGCGAGGCGAGTAATTAGCTATGTGAAGGCTCAAATGTACAGAACAGAGGAACTAGAGGATGTAAAAGCCATTAGCATGTGTGTGTGTTGGTGTGTTCAGGCACATATGGCTCATTATTAATGCATGCATGTGTTTCCATGGAATAAGGCCAGTGTTCATACTTTATACAGCATGCACTTTTATGCTTGTGTGTTCTTTACCTTTGTGAATGCTTATCTGTCAATGGGCTTAAGGTACTGGAACTGTGTTTTAATGCTTTTAGGTTGTTATATTAATCTAAATCATTCATCATTTCATGTATGAGTGGTCAGGAAGGCATTGTTATGTCAATTATACACAGCCTAGATGGAATAAAACTGCAATCTGCATACATGCAAATAAGAAGAGAAGAAAAATGTTGAATCATTTTAAATCTCAGATGGTGTGAGCATTCAGTTCGGAGTGTAATCAAAGCATTTTCACTGGATGTACATGCACAGAAATAGATGCTTTTGTATCATACGTATTGCATACTTTTGCAAATTTCCCTTCAGGTCAGCGTGTTAGTTCATGCGTGTGCATGTCTGTCAGTCCATCATTGTGACTGTCAAAGGTTGTGCTGCTGATGAGGGCTTTCTATACATGCAGGGTGAATAATCCCTACTTAGCTGGCTACATGCTGCGCCCACCGGGTCGTGAAAGTCACTTTGTGTCGCACTAATTGGCAGGGTGGTCCGTCGCATTGTGATTAGGCAGCCCATCGCTGCTAAAGACATCTGTGTGTCCAGGAGAAATCACAAAGGTGGCAGTGGAGAAAGATGTCACACCGGTTAAATACATATTGTGAAGTAATAAACTCAAAGTAGGTACATTTCTATATAATAATAATAATAATATACAGGACATTTAATGTTGCAGTAAATTTCATCTCATAAAACTATCAAATTGATATGCAATGTATTCAGTCGACAAGGCGAACCATGGGGCAGGAACCGGACGGTTCCTTGGTTCTCCATGTGGGTCAAATATCTGAAGTAGGAGAGCACTCCACTTAAATTGTTATTCCATGCATTGCGCAGATGTTTGGGGCAGCTGCCCTTCCTCAGCATGCAAACCGGCAACAGTGTTACAACTAAGCACAGGTGAGCTTAACCTAATCAAGTGCAACAATGTAGCCAGTAGGTGGACTCGTATTTCAAACCACACTCATTCTAAGAAGGAGCTTGCAACAACAAAACAGACCTCACTAAACATAAATCATATTACAAAAAAAATATACTACAAATAGCAGGACAGTGAGAAATCTTTTTCTTCATAAAGAGAAGGTCATTAACCATATGACTATAAATACTGAAACACCTGGTTACAGGAGACTTCTCATCATGATTACTAATGGAATATTTATGTTGACAAATGGCATGGGTACCTACCATTTTTGCACGGCTCACTCAAGAACACACAAAGACACACGAGAGAGCATTAAATATTGTTACTTGTTAAAGCAGTTGTAGACACTGTACAATCCATTACACAATCAGCAACAATTACACAAATATCCAAACAAAAACACAAAACAAAAATATAATTGTCTTGTATTTTTGGAGAGAAAGCATGTCAGAGGTCAGTAAACAACCCTCAGATATAAACAAGCTCAAGAGTTCAACTAGCCTAGCAGCAGGATTTCTTATACCAGTGTCAGAGTGACATTACTATCACATTGAATTAAGAACAAACATTGACCCCCTAGTTTGAAAACATTTGTAACATATATAACATATGATAACCACTATTTAAATCTTTCTCACACTTTTCAGATGGATAACACTGTATTTCCATCTTTACTACAAGGATCTCTTTGTTTTACTATCTTATCTTTGATTGCACGTATTCCTTCCAGGCTGCATGCAGACCCAACAACCTCTACCAACATGCTAAGGCAGTCTGTATGTAGCCTATGAGGCGAAACCCGGGGCAAAAAACGTAGTGGTTCACTTGCTGCACCTGCCGCTGCTCGTTAAGCTCATTTCTCTGAGCTCATGGTAATAACTAAATGTGACTCAGATTAGAGTTTCAACATTTCTATTAATCCAGATCCTCTCTAATCTGGAGTATGGCAGTGCAGCAGACAGAGGACAATGTTCAAAATTAGGATTTTTAAAAGTGAGGGGGACATGTCTGTGTCTCTATCCCCAGTGGATGTTACGCCGTTGGCTTTGGTAGTTAGTTAATTTGGGATGATGTGCTAATTCTGACAACCTTGAACAAAGTCAACTTTTAGCCTTGTATGTGAGTCATTACATGTCTGCAAAGACTGAAAATGAAGGAATTAACTAAGGAACTGCACTCTGCTCTACCACACCAACCTTTTAGCTCTATGGGCTAGGCAGGGTTTGGGATGTATGCACTATTCCTGTTGCCATTTTTTTTTTTTGTTGCTTTTTATTTTCTTGTCAAATAGAACATTTTTTTATGAAACACAGCACATTATTCTTTCCTATCTTACTGCCAGGACATACTACATGGTGAATAGAGTTATTAAAGAATGACATTACATATATGCTGGTACCCGCTTCATTAGTTGTGGTTGAATGCTCCATCATACATGTAGTACACACTGTTCATATTATAATGGAATACATGACGAATACAATTTGCTTGCTTGTACGGTTGTTGATTCTAGTTGCTCTGATCTCAAAATACTCTCCTTCACACGCACACGCACACACACACACAAATCACTGTGTGTCAGTGTTAATTGTTAGAGCAATCCACAGCCTGGTGATTATTGAACTGTCTGTTACTGAAGTCTTGCACTCTACAGAAATCTTGTACAGAATAGAAAAGAGAGAAAAAAAAATTCTAAAATGATTTTAACAGTAAAGTAGAATATATAGTATGCATTGTCTAAAGAGTTTGGATAACGAGTGCTATGCTGGTGTTAAAATGCATAGATATATATACACACACATACTTTATTGATCCCCAAGTGTGAAACCACAATAGTCACCACATGTCAAGACATACAAGAGAAAAAAAGCATAAATACAGAAGACAATCAAAACAGTCTGAAAGACAACAATGGACACATGGATAAATAATGTTTTTGATAAAACACAATGCACTGAAAACTCTTTAAAGTGCAACACACAGCAAATAAAGAATATAAGAGCCAGCAGTAATAAATAACCGTAAAGGCCTCTTAATACTCTAGCATGTCATTGAAAAGCTTAACCGCAGCAGGCACAAAGGACCTTCTTAATCGCTCTGTTGAGCATCTGGCCATGAACAGCCGTGCACTAGAAGAACTGTGTACTATTGACAGTCTTGAGGGGGTGTTCTTCACGTTTCAAAACAGCCTTCAACTTTGTTCTTGCTCTGTTTTCTAAAAAAAACCTCTTAAGGAATCTGAAGGTAAGCCAATAATAGAGCCTGCTTTTTTGATCAACTTGTTTATCCTCCCCTTGTCCTCCATTGTAATGCCCCCTCCCCAATAAAAAAAACTGAACAGACTAAACAGAACAGCACAAACTGAGCAGAACAGAACAGAGGACCCAAAAAAGACCAAACAGAAAACCAGGGTTTAAATACCAACTGAACTAATGAGGAAATGGGGCACAGGTGACAAGACACAAGGGCAGGCTGGGAGCTGATAGGCTGAGGTAAACATAGGGAGCAGGGCAGGGCTGATGAGACTGATACAGGGCGGGTGTGAAGGTAACAGCAGGCTGGGGAAAAACACAGAGGGCAGGGCAGGGCTGATAAACTTGATGCAAGGCAGGTGTAGAAGGAAAAACAGGCCGGAGAGGAGTGCAGGAACACAGGAGGAAAAAAAAAAACAGAGAGAAAACTAAAACCCAGAAAACACAATACTTCTTAATCACAAAACAGCATAAATCAAACTGTCTCAGAACACTTAAGTACACAACACTACAAGCTAACTAATAATGCAAGACGGTCCTTCAGAGATACAACTCAAATAACATGAACGAGCAAAACCAAAATGATCAAAAGGAGTCCAAAAACCATGAGTCCATGACAAGAAGTAGTTCTCTGTTTACTTCAAAGGACCTTAGTTTCCTCAGAAATAACAATCTAGACTGGACTTTTTTATGACCATGTTGGTATTTCAGTTCAGTTTGTTATCCTAATTTGCAGATATACTACACAGATATTTGAAAGAATGGACACCCATTGACCAAAAATAAAAACAGGAGTAACTTCCTCCCTTTTCTTCCTAAAATCAATAATCAGCTCTTTTGATTTACTGATATTTAGGATTATATAATTAGCTTTGCACCATTTAATAAAACAGTTGACCTCTCTGTAAGCTAAATTCAAACCAACCGAGTCCTCAGAAAGTGTTTGCAAAGAACAGGCAGACCCATGACTAAGCCTAGAATCAGCAGTATACAAAGTGAATAAAAACTGAGATAGAACCGTCCCTTGTGGTGCTCTTGATTATTAATTCTGACATACTGAGGTCTGGAGATAAGATAATCCATAATCCAAACTATAGTGAATCTATGAATATTAAAAGCTTGTTAGCTAAAAGATGAGGCTGAATAGTGAAAAAAGCACATGAAAAATCATAAAAAATATTATTCTCACTGAAATGCCTGTTGTCTCCAAATGGCTATAAATATTATGAAGCATATAAATAAATGCATCTTTAACACCTTGGGTAATGGGTCAGGGAAGGAAGACACCTGATTGAATAAGTGCTTTAAGATGACCCTCTCGAATTTCATGATCTGTGATGTCCAGTGTAACTATGTTCTATCATTAAATAATTGAGAATGATATTTTATTTAAAGCTTAGTATTAGGTTTTATGTAAAAGTTGCTGGGTTTTATATCAAATATTTCCATTAACTCTACAAATCTGAATTGTTTAAGCTAATGGACAGATGGGATTCTTCTTGCGCACTGCAGTGCAACAGTATCCACCTTAACAAGATTTGGACACTATAGTGTTAACTCCCAGTGTAACTGAGTGTAATTCCCAGTCATGTAAGAACTTTCATTGTGTATCAACACGTTACATTCATTTGGCAATTTTCTCAAAGCAACTTATATTTTGGGGTTCAGTGTGTTGCTGAAAGATACTTTAATATGTAGACAGGAGATGCCGGGGAGCTAAGCACCAACCCTGCCATTAATAGCTGACCTGCCCACTGTGATCTCAATATGGAAGTAAGGCAGATGGCAGAAATACCTTAACTTATTGAGGTATTTAGGTAACTGCACAAAAGTTATATTTTTTCCTCAACCCTGATTGGATCAGGGCAGGATTTAGGATTGTTTGCAAACACGTTAGCCATGTAAATGAATGTGTGACAGTGCATCGAGGTTCATGCTAAGAATTGGTTTTGGAATCTTTCTGCCCCCTTGTGGTCAAAAGTCACTTATTGCATTGTTAACGTTTCACTTACTGGAGTGATCTTCCTTTTCTACCTTGGCTGACTCTCATTTCAAGCAAGTTCCTGTCAAATTGCTTATTAATTCACCAAAGTATAATGCATCACCTGATAAGAAAACACAAAGAATAATAAGACAATTTGAGTATAAAATCAAATTATGTCTTATTTCATAGAGATTATTGTGACACCATTTGAATATAAATTAATGAAAATTTTAAATGAGACACTTCATTAGTCAAAAGCCACATTTAGAGTGTGTCTTTGCACAGGCTTGTGTCAATGTCTCCCCACTCTTATTAAACACAGACAAAAGGTCTTTTGTCTGGGTAATGCTATGGCAGACATTTCCATGGTGCATTTTGTCATTCTCTCTGTGGGTCTCTGCCACGGGTTATGTTTGGACAGGTTAATTGGTCGGGATTGATTTTCCACCCTCTAGGGTACGTACACAGACACACACACACACGTCTCCACGGACATTAATACTCTGGATACAAATGCAAAGCGGTAGTGATATTTGTTTGAATCGTGTATGTGGGTAATAAGGCTCACACTGCCCATCAAAACACACACACACACACACACACAAGCACACAAACAGATGAATGATGATCCTGTTTGTTGTTTGCTGCTTTGATTGTTATATTGGCAACCTCTTATTTTGTGGTAGTCAATATATGCAGACATGTTTTCAATAACTAAGGATCTCTCCTCATTTAGTGTGTGTGTGTATGTGTGTGTGTGTGTGTTTGTATGCCTGTGTGCCATCAGGGACATCTACTGTACTTTTACAATTCAATACCAAATAGCTGTTTTTTTTCCACACTGTGATAAACAGTGGTGATGTTAATATCTGTTCTGTTCTCTGGAGTAAGTGGATACAGTGAATTTGTTGACAGATGCATGTGCAAAGTGATTATAATGAAACATGTTATAGGCCTGTAACAGATTGCAAGCGAATAATACTGATTCTTCATTTTTGATCTTGTTTGTATGAGCGACAACATCCATAAATTGAAGAATTCTTCGGCACATAATGGACAACAGTCCATTACAGACTACCAGGTGAATGACAAATACGGTATATCCATATAACATCCATTTCTCTATCATAATGAGTGTCAGTGATTGCAACAGCCTTTTAGTGACTAATGTATAAATGCTGCTAACAGAAAAATATGTGTAGTTTATGCCAGGCTTATACAGTACCAGTCAAAAGTTTGCAGACACTTTCTCATTCAAGGGAATGCGGTGTGACCAAATTTTTGACTGGTACCGTAATGGTGAAATGTTGTATTTGCATTGGTGACAAAGATCAGCCATTTCCTATGAAACATTTTTTGATACATTATACATCATTACACTCAAAAAAGGAGTGAGGGGGGCATCTCACTGTCAGCTGTTGTTTCACTTTATTATTATTGGACCATAAAGGGGTTGTCACTTTCTTTTTGGCCTGCTGACCACCTGCCAATTTTACTCTTTTCTTCTTACTTGTAATGCTCAACACTCCAGTTGACGGTGGCTGTTGCATTCATTTTAAGTTACATAGTTTTGTTTTGAACAATAATTTCCTTGATTCACTGATTCACTGGATATATTTTTCTAACCTGTTAGAGGTATCTACTTCAAAGCACTGAAAAAGTCACTGTATAAAAAATAATTCATGCCTACTGAAAACACTTTTCATTCTATTAACCTCCTTGTCACTTTAGTATAGTCTTGCAATACCAGACAATCGGAGATCTCTGCCTACCTAAGACTGGGGATTTCTAAATGCATGGTAGTTGCTTGAAAGGTGGTGAGAATGGCTGGTTTTGTCATTTAATAAATTAAATGACAATACAAGACAGCAGACAATAACTGAAAAGCTAATTTTTCACCCTGCACTATTTCCACTGAATGGGTGCTCTACTCATACACAGCAAGCTAGCCAACATTACAGCCAATATCTACATACAAAACACAAGCACTTCCTTCTCAAACCCACACCAAAGTGTAAGTCAACAACTTAATTAACACAGTAGTTGAACAGATTGACTGGATGGGTGTTTTTAGTTCAGATATTTTAGAATAATGTAGGCCGCCATTAACACTGCTTACCTTATGATGTAGTGAAAGTAAACTTTAAAAAACATGGTGTCCAACATGGAATGAATTTTAGAACTACGGTGTCCTGTAAGGGACAAACCACGATAATTGCCAAAATCAGAGGGGAAAGATAGTGCAACACTGACACCCAGTGACTTATTTAAGCTACTGCCTTACATCTTGAACTGCATGTCACCGCCCCTATGAAGGGCTGCCCTGAAGACTTTGGATTGGTTCTGCAATGCAGGGTTTTTTTAAACTCTCTAATTGTTTCCACCCAGTTTTAACAACGAAACCTGAGAGATTGTCCTCAGGCTCTATGAGCGAAGCATTTAGAGACTGACCTGTGAGTCTATTCTAGTATGACTTCTATCTAGAGTTCATGGCTCAAAAACAGGGTGCTTCAATGCATACTAACTGTTTGAAATTCAATTGATTCAACCAATTTTAATGGTTTTAGTTTATACACATTTAATCACTATATACACATATATTTTTGTCTCTTCCACACTGAAGCATTTGCATGATGGCTGCACTGGTGAAACTGTGGATTATTCTTGGTAACGACAATGCTGAAAGTCTGTAGATGATCTTTCAAGTGAGATCAAACATCAGTTTGATACAGAGGGGGTCATAAGACTCCAGTACATGGACAGTGACTTTGGAAATAAGTTTTTAAACCTAAACCAAATAACTGATATTTAAGACAAGAGCACTGTGAACATCATCCACTTGTAAAATGGAAATAGACTCTGTTACTAAGGCTTTAATCAGATGACATCCATGTTTGAGAGAACAGCAGCAAAAAACCCAGAACAGCAGTGGTAATCTTTTGTCCTCATTATCCCACTTGACAGATCAGGGCGGCCTTGAAGGTGAAAGATTGGTCTTGTCATCCAAAGTGAAGAAAAGACATGGTGATAAAGTAGTCAAAGAGAAGATGGCTAAGACTTTTAAATATAGGAGGCATTAGATGACAGGCCCATAATCGCCGGGTTCAACATCAGATGACAAGCACTGTTCAGTGTGGCAGAGGTATAAAGTGTGAAATAACATTTTAAATGTTCAAATGTTGCTATTGTTTAAAGAAACCCAGTTGCATATGTGAGTACCTGGCACTCAAATACTTTTGAGTAATCCAAAGAACAGGCTACTTTTGCACAATCTTGTAAGAATATCTCAACAAGTCTGATGCCACTATCGGCAGTAATCGGCAGGACAGCATCATTTGTGTGTGCTTTCCAAAACCGTTACAAATAACTGTTAAAAAATAATGATGTTTTATGATATGACAATGTTGTGGTTAAGGTATGGTTGGGTTTAGGCACAAAAACCACTTGGTTAGGTTTTGGGAAAGATCATGGTTTGGGTTAAAATTATAACTTTGTTAAGGTTAGAGAAACATGTGATGTGGGTTAAAGTTACTACTTGGACATGTGGAATGGACATGATCTATAACTGATGGTTACCTAGACTGACATTATATGTATGATGAGTAAGAATTCGGAATGGGCCGATTGCTCATTATTTCTTGAGAACCGCACATATATGTATCAATTGAGAAATATATCAATTAAAACAATAGGGAATTAATAAATTAAATGGTTCAAACCCATACATAAACTTCACCACTGAGACTAAACTGAGGTTGAACTGTAGACACCCACACTCGCTGTGTCCGGTGCCTGGGACAGGGACACACTGAAAAGGCCTTGTCAGACCCCTTCTTCTGCATCAACTGCACAAAACTCCCGCTCAGAGTTATCCGACATCGGGCAGATTTATTCAGCCCGGCTCCTGGACCTTCTTGTACTTCTGAGAAGTAGCCGGGACTATATGGGAGAGGAGAGAGCCGCAGTAACACCCACACCCCGCCAACTTTCCCCATCCCGCTCTCAGCTTTCGGGCCAGGGTGAGTAGGAAGAATTATCTCTGTGCCCAGCACCGAGAACTGCAGGATTTTCACACAGCCAAGTGGGGTTCATATGAGGAAGAATATGACGGGGATGAGGAAAGAGACGTACCCGATGAGCCGGTGGAGAGGACCAACCCTGCTCAGGCCCTGCTAGGCTGAAAAGTCATACAAGGCTGCGACGGAGACAGTCTGGCTGGCCCTGAAACATTTTGTGGGTCAGATAGAGGGGAGACACGTTCTGATATGGCCTGACAACACCGCAACGATTGCATATATCAATCATCAGGGCAGGATTTGCTCTCAGGCCATGCGCCAGGTGGCATCACAAATTTTGCAGTGGACTCACAGTCGACTGCGATCCCTATCTGCCTATCACATTCAGGGCAGGCTTAACCTGGCGGCAGACGTGTTATCAAGGGGCCATCCTCGAATGGCAGACTGGCGTCTCCACCCACAGATTGTGGACAATATTTGGGCTCATTTTGGACGGGCGGAAGTAAAGTTGTTCGCTTCACAAGACACAGCTCACTGTCCACTGTGATGCTCCATTCAGAACCCCCTAGGGGTCACGACACTCTAGCTCACCGCTGGCCAAAGAGTCAGCTATATGTGTTCCCTCCTTTTCCCCTGTTACAACAAGTATTGGACAAAGTGAGGGAGGAAAAGTCACAGGCAATCCTGGTAGCCCCAAACTGGCCAATGCAAACATGGTTTGCAGACCTGAAGTCTCTTGTGTCAGGGATGCCATGGCCACTGCCACTGCGACCCAACCAGCTGACTCAGGCAAGAGGAGAAATCTTCCATTCAGCCCCTTGATAATGGAAGCTAGTTGCTTGGCCCCTGAGCGGGAGCATTTGTTGGATGAAGGGTTACCTCTAGAGGTTGTAGAGGTCCAAAATGCCAGAGCTCACCTAAACTAAAATGCTTATCACTAAAAACAGCCCTATTAGTGGCAATAGTTTCAGAGAAACAGGTGGGGAATTTGGTAGCTTTGTCTGTACATTAGTCTTGCCTTACATTCTCCCATGACAATAGGAGAGTGACTCTGCACGCTAATCCGGCATTTCAGCCTAAGATTATTAAGGCCGGGTTCAAGTCTACTGTCATCGATCTGTCTGCACTTTGCCCTCCTTCCTTTAAATCGAAGGAAGATGAGGTACACTCTACTAGGAGTGTGGCTGCTTCCTGGGCATTGGTACAAGGCATCTCAATGGAGGATGTGAGTACCACACCTTTGTGAGGTTTTATAGCCTTGATGTGACAGAGTCTTTGGTAGCTCATTCAGTTTTGAATGCTGTCAGATGTTTAATGCCATTGTTGGGCCTCAACCATGGGGTCAGACCAAGGCAGGCCTACATGTAAAACCTGAAGCCTGACCATGAGGCTTCCTTTGTCCTTTGTCCCCTGAAACAAAGGGAGCAGCACCAAAATGCTGCTCACAGACTCCACCTCCCATGATGCTTTTCTCGAGTTCGCACCTAGGTGAGAACTTGGCAGGGAGCTCAAACCCTGGTCTCTGATTGGCAGAGACCCACAAACACCACTGGGAGTCATGGCAACACAGTCGTGACGTCACCGCCCCTTAAGAAGCGGCTGCGTGAATTCAACATCGCCTTTCCACTGTAACAGCGCTGGAGGAAGCTTTGCTTTCTCCGTGAGCCAGCTTACTAAAGGAGGTAACCCCGTGCACGTGGACTTTTCCCCCATCGACTGAAGATTCAACCCTCGCTAGACGAGCTGAACTTCTCCCTGTGTTCAACCGAACACATTCACCGGATCCGAGAGAGAGACCACTGCTGTTGCAACCCAGCACTCTCACTGCCTGCTGAAGGAAGAAAAGGATTTCTTCACGAAGACGCAGATAACTTCTCTGTCCCGCTCTTCTCAACTAAGTCGACTCCGCTGTTTCCCTCGCCACACTGCCAAGGATCAGCTGCCGTCAAAACCCCACCAACAGAGTGCCGACGGCCCCGTCAGTATCCGAACCGGCCACGCCGAATTGCTTTGTGAAGTGACCACGTAAGAGGCTATGTCTGGACAGAGACAGAATTAAATGTGTGTTTGTTAGCTTTTAGCTTTAAGCCTAATTGCTATTGTGTTGTGGATTTAACGGACCGCCAAGTCCCTTTTTCCTGCTATACTCTGAGGAGTATTTAAAGTTTGCTGCCTGTTTAGTTGTGTTAACCACGCTGTTTGTGCCATCGTGAGTGAGAAAGTAAGTTGTTTGTCGATCAAAAATCAGGCAATGTGCGTCACAGACTGCCGTTTCTTCTCCTCTTGCTACTAACACCTACACACACACACATACACATACACACCTCTTTTCTTACACATCTGACAGTCAGATAACGTGGGACACAGCGCCGCTCTGCCCTCGTTATCTACCATCAGACACGGCGCCATCTTGCTATTGTTATAACCAACACTACAGTCATAGCTGCTATTCGGCTATCACGTGACTCCTCGCGAGATCATGCCCGCTGTCCTTGAGATCGTGTGATGTCATCTCACGAAATCACTCCAGTCACCCCAATTCTTGCGCGACGTCATCTTACAGATCACGGTCGCCATTTTGTTCACACCCACATGCACGCTCCAGCTTGCATGTGTTTCCATTGTATATAGCTGTATTATTGCCTAGGTAGTATTAGATTTTAGGAGTGTCTTATTGATCAAAGCATTTGCTAACTTGTTAACTTTGCTATTGTTTAATAAAAACTGTTATATCTTTAAAGAGAAGTCTTTTGTAATTATTGTGCTCATTTATTGTAAAAGGTGGCTGATTGAGAAAGAGAGTCAGAGCTCGAATTCAAACCTTCATTGTTCACTTGTGGATGCTGATATCCTCAGATATTAGCATTCCAAAAGAACCTTGTTTATGAGACTACCTTATTGTTTGGTTATTGGTCCCGGTTTCCGGGTGGTGCCCCGTATTATTAATTCATATTAATAATTTATTTTTTATTAATTAATAATTATCTGATAATTATTAATTACTGCTAATAACCAACCAGCTTACAATCACCACGCTAACAAGTGGTGCTCCTGTATGAGGCTCTCTCACTCTATAAATCCAACACTATGATTGCAATATTTCAATCATTGGTAGTATAATAAGGAGTAAGTCATATAGGTATTTTGCAGTATTTACAGAGGTCTAGCCATGTCAAGTCTGAAACGATAAAATGAGGTAAACCATTTGGGTTGTGTTACAACCCTGGTTTTACAAATAAGAATGAGAGTTCATACAATCAGGCCCCGCTGACACCCATTTGGGAGCTGAATTACAGATACTGGAGGATGGTTGTACAGTCTGTGATAGTTTTATACTGCAGGGCAGGTGTAGTGACGTAGGCCAAGGGGCCCAATCACAGCCTGTCACGGCCAAGTGCAGACTTGGTTGGGTGGAAAGGGCTATTGCTTTATTCAGTGGTGTTGTCTGGAGACAGCATAAGGCATTAGTATGAACTCTCGTTCTTATTCGTAAAACCAGGGTTGTAGCACAACCCAAACGTTTATGTCTGCAAGCAGCCTTTAATAGACTTATGAAAACAATGTAAAAATTACAGAAGGAAAAGTTTTAAAAAAATGAAACATAGGAAATATGTTGTTTGCGGCCGAATGTAATTTCTTGGAAACAGCTTAGCAAGCACAGCCAAACAAATACATCTCTTTTTAACATTTGATCTTTCAGTTCAGCAGCTGAGCAGGATTTGAAGTTGCTGCTGGAGGTTTGCCTACTTTAAAGTGGAACTGTGTATCCATTCTTTTAATTTAGTTTGGGTGTGGGAATACAGTTGGAGATATGATTTTTTTTCCATTTCTCTCTGCGTATGTTTTATGTTTTCTAACTGTCCTCTATCTCTCACCCCTGGCATCCTCTCCTTTTCTCCCTCCTCCATCTGTTGGTTTCTATCCATCTCGTTCAATTTTTCTCTCTATTGTCTCATTGCCTAACCCTTGATCTGTCTTCCATTTTTCTCAGTCCATCTGTCTCTTTCTTCTTCAGTATTTCCATTTGTTGGTCTCTCATCATCTCATTCTTATCTTTCCCTTTCTCTTCTTTCTTCCTCTATCCATCTCTATCTTCTGTTATTCCTTCTCTCTCCACCTGTCTTTCTTTGTATCTTCTATTAGCTCCCTGATATCCAAATCTCCTTTATTAAAATGACAGCATTAAAGGGCCTCAACTGAGGTAATCTTACACCTGTTATTACCAGATGACTGGTGATGATAGAATTTAATTATCAGTGTCATCAGCAACAATATAGAATTCGAATGCTCTTTTCTATTTATTAAATGTCCTCCTTGTATGTAGAAAAATATACTGGATGACGAGTCTACAGTTATGCTGGCAACTTGTGGAGCTACACTTAGGCACAGTGCTGCTTTGAGCTAATGCTAAATTTCAGCATGATGTTTAGCAGGTGTTCACAATATTTACCATTTTAGTTTGGTGTGTTAGCATGCTAATATTTGATAATTAGCACTAAACACAAAGTGGCCTACAGCTGAGGATGATGGAGATGTCATTAGTTAAAACAAAACAAAAGTCATTACAGTTACTCCTGAGGGACATGAATATCCACACAATTTCTGATCTGATATTTATAT
The DNA here is from genome assembly GCA_038419695.1 of Scomberomorus guttatus. Lineage (NCBI taxonomy): Eukaryota > Metazoa > Chordata > Actinopteri > Scombriformes > Scombridae > Scomberomorus > Scomberomorus guttatus. The sequence continues at coordinate 28,906,578 of CM076452.1, forward strand.
GTTATTTACATAACAGCAGAAGCTATGTAATGTCAATTCAATATGTATCTGGCTGGCTGAAATAACAGATGTAGCCATCTGACTCTGGCAAACATTACTTTACACTTTTGCTTAATCCAAATACTGAAGGTCAAGGTTTTAAACTATTAAATTGATCAGCTTAAATTATTGATATGATATGAACTGAAGTTTAATGGGAGAATGTGACTCCTGAAATTGATGTGAGACAATCAGTTCATGAGAAGACGAATCACTCTGTTGGAGTTGTGGGAACCACAGAAACACCCAGTGCAACCGTGATTAAACAGTGGTGTTACAGAGTTGAGGGTGTCTCACAAGTGCTCTCTGGCTGCGTACAGAAACACAAACCGACAACAGCCAAGTTTAACTTTGGCTTTAGTGATAGCCGATATAACCTGTAGCTGTCTACGTTTGGCATTTTAACCAGTGGAAGTGAATGTCAGTGCTGGGTATATGTTGCTAATGCAGAAAAGAGAGTTATAGCTGGGTTTTAGCATGTTAACATATAGGCCCCTGTATATGAACAAAAGAAAGCATTGGTGAGTTTTTATGGATATGGGCAAAACCGAGTTTCGGTGACACAAGTACCCATGCTACCACCTCTGTAGTTTTTTTCTGTAGTAATAGTTCACAAACTAATAGTTCTTTAACTCTGTGACCATGTAACTTCTTTAAGCAACTGTAGTGGAGCCAAGTACAATAAGGAAAATAACCCAGACGTGATGTCATGACTTCAGCTCTCTATAGCCAGTTTCTCCAATAATATCTGAATTACATGATCAGAATGTTAAAACTAAAAAAAACAACTAATTTTCCAACATGACTGATAAGTGGTTGGCATATTCTAAATGCGTTGTTAAATTGGCGAAAATGTTTCTTCATTTGCTTGTGTAATGAGCTCTCTCACCATCTCTTTTTACTCCCAGTCTTTCCTCACCTGTCCACCAGATGTCCTCAGTGTGTTCTACTACCTTACACACCTGTGATTCATTCTTCATCTGCCCTTTTTACCAGCTGACTGTCTCACCAGCTGCACCTCATTAATAATTAGTCTCCCTGTATCAGTTTCACATGGATTAAGCTGCCTGTGTTGTTGCTATTCCTGTTCTTGTCTACAGTATATCCTGTCTACATGTTGTCCATGTGCTATTTTCTGGCTAATAAATGAGTCAAATGCAGGTTGCTTTATGTGAAACCGCTGTTGAAGGTCTTCCTGGTTTTCACCTTTCACAGGTTCACATGTGAAACTGTAGTTCCGCATATTTCTATTAATTACCCAAAATAACTACATTTTCTCCATAAGTACCTTTTTTTAAAAAAAAAAAAAGAGGCTGATTATCTTTTTTCTTACCAACCAGATGAGATAACCAAATTATAAAAAATCATCATGAAAGTGTATAAGAAGATATGCGAGTGTCACAGCAATGTTGCCAACAGACTAGAGTTTAAAATTGGAGTACCACCACTAAAATATTACCCCAATTACAAGGACTTTAGCAATGAAAACCTGGATATTGGACAGTAAATGGAGACAAGAGTACAGGAGGTGCTCTCCATACATTACAAAACCACAAAGTAAATATCTGTTAATGTTTGAGGTGTGTTGTGTTTTCATAACAATGTAGGTTTTAATACTGTATTATATATGTTTTATGGTACATTGTGAAAATGAAGCTTTTCTTGAGTTTGAGTTCTTCACATTTATCATTCTGCACTAGTGATATTGATTGGTGTCAGGCAACCAGCAACAAACATAACCTACAAATTAAAACATAGCACTAAGGAAAGCAGATCCACTACAGAATACTTTTTTTTTCAATTGTTTGGCTTCTAAGATGTCAATGTCATTTAGAGCTACTTATTGAGAAACCCCAATGCACTGTTACACACTAGTGCTTGTTTTCATCACACCACCAAATAGTGGTGGAGCAGCTAGTATGAGCAAATGGCCCTACCTCAGTATCAGGTGACTATCACTTGGGGGAAACAGAGAAGCTGTGTTCTTTCAGCTGTTCAAGATTTGTAAAATAACACAAAGTTAGGCAAGAACGAGTTTTGATGTTGGTTGGGAAGGGACTAATTCTGATTAACCCTTGACTTTCTGCTATACTATAATCTGTCCCTGCACAATATTACATTTACAGCCAAAAACACTACACTAACTTTAACTTAATTTCAGAGTACATGATTTAAAGGGCCAGTGTGTAAGATTTAGGAGGATCAGTTGGAAGAAATGGAATATAATATTCATAAGTATGTTTTCATTAGTGTATAATCACCTCAAAATAAGAATCGTTGTGTTTTCGTTACCTTAGAATGAGCCCTTTATATCTACATAGGGAGGGGGTCCCCTTCCATTGAGCCCACCATGTTTCTACAGTAGCCCAGAATGGATAAACCAAACACTGGCTCTAGAGAGGGCCTTTTGCTTTTTTCATGTTTCGCAAACCTCAGTGAGGTTCTCCTACACGCTTGGAAGGGGAGAGGGAGGGGTATTCAGTTGGTTGCACTCTGCGACCTCAGTTCTCTAAAGTCCATGCCATAGTAATGACCAATCATGTGCCATGGAGATCCAACACTGCAGGTTATCATTCCAGATGATCACCTCAGCAAGTGATTCCACCTACAAGAAGCAGTCCTTCAAGAAGAGTTCTTCCGCTCTTCTTGAAGGACTGCTAGGTTTCCTTCCTAATGTAGTGCAAGTTTTAACCAAATTTCCAAAAAATCTGCAAAAGAAATTTGGAATTAATGTGCGTTTCCATCCACTGTTACATCAAGATAAAGAGTCGTTGGTGCTAATTTTCCAGTTGGGGGCCAATAAACCATTTTAAAAGAAAAGAGTGCAACAAAATAATGTAATTCAAGCTATAATATGTAACTATTCCACATAAAAATGTATAAAAATTGCTAGACCTATGTTATATATTTTGATGAGTGTACTTACATTACACAAATGTTTCCAACAATTTTCAAACCCAGAGAAATCTGTAATTTTAATCAAGGTAACAGTCCATTTCATTTAGTCGCCTGTCAATGGCGTCATACCCCCTCTACCAAAGAGTATACGTGCGTTGTGGTTGTCCGCCACAGTGGCATCTACCAAAGAATATATGCATACAAAATAATACCTCAGCGTTGTGGTTGTCCGCCACAAAGGTGTCTACTGAAGAGTATACGCATACCAGATAATACGTGGTTGTCTGCCAGAAAAGTCATAAATTGACTTTTATTCAGTTTTAAGCCACATTTTTATGATAAACTTTTTAGATCTTGATCGTTTTTAACTATATCTTTTAACCGGATGAAGGATTTTAGTCATTGACGTCTTAATCTTAAATTATCATAGAAACAAGCTGAACAAACTTTGGCAACAGCTCGGTTAGCATCCCCTCACAGACATCCTGTGTCCACTGAACAGTGCCGGAGAAACATTGATTTTTTTACATGAAACTCCTTTATTCAGTGTTTTTACCAGTTTTAATCCCTGTTTGTTTTGGAGAGGAGGAGACTTCTGTGGATAATTCGGCTCCCGGTAAAAACCTGCTTAAGTTATCACAGAAACAAGCTGAGCAGCAGCTTGGCTAGCAGCCCCTCCCGGACATCCTGTGCCCACTGAACAGCTTTGGAGAACACTGATTTTTATGTGAAACTGCTTTATTCAGTGTTTTCATCAGGTTTAATCCCTGTGTGCATTTGTTTTGGAGAGGAGGAGACCTCTGCGGATAATTTGGCTCCCAGTAAAAACCTACTGAATGTCTGAATCTTAAGTTGTCAGAGAAACAAACTGAGCAAACGATAGCAGCAGCTCGGGTCGCAGGCCCTACCAGATGTCCTGTGACCGGCGAAGAAACATAGATTTTTTACGCGAAACTGCGTTATTGTTTTTACCTGTTTTAATCACCAGTTTGTTCTGGAGAGGAGGAGACCTCTGTGGATAATTCGGCTCCCGGTAAAAACATCCTGAACGATCAACACTGAAGTAATCCTATCTCAGAGAAACTGATTGTTTAACAATAAAGACAACAACTCCCATGATTTCACGCTACTTCACGTCATCATACTCTGTCTCTTGTTATTGTTTTGATTGAGAGACCCCCAGCAGGAGTCGGATGATAAAAACAATGTAGAAACATAATGGAAATATGAGATTTCTGTTTATAGTCTTTATAGACTCCTTATGGTTGGGTTACTTGTAAGGCGCCGATATACTTTATCTTTTAACTGCATGCTGTCTTGTGTATGATGGCTATCCCCACACCCTGCATTCCTTCAGTGTGTTAGCTGTGCAAGTTCTAAGAAATTAATGCATCCACACAAAGCAACAAGGCACATGAATCCACTATATCTGCAGCTTTTCCTGCAGTGACATAAATAACATTATAGCCCCTCTTCTAGTGTTGCTATTGTATGTCAAGCTTATATTGAGGCCTCAGCAAAGGATAATTTAGCTCTTATCTGCAGTGAAGTGAATATATTTTGAATCCACCAGGTACACACCAAGTATACAGACAGGTATGTCAATAATGCAGCTAGCAGCACAGCCAGTTGTCCACTTATAGATTTTGGTAAAAACAACAAACAACATTCTCCTTTCCATTAATGAAGTCAAACTATTTTGCAAAACAAAAATTGGATCTTTGACAAAACAATTCTACTTATGTCCATTTGCTAGCCTTTCCTGGAGCTTTCAACTGTATCACTGTCTTCATCATCAGATAGAGTGTTCAGTAATCATATAGATTAGTCTGTTTACATGTGAGTTCAGTAGTTGTTATGATTTCATCCATAGCAATTTAAGGACTTCTTGTCAATGTTGGCTTTAAAGTTAAATAATAAAATTTATTCTTGATGTAACCAAGGTCAGGCTCCACTGATTAGCTTTTCCCAAAGATTTCACTCTTATCACACGGTCTTCAGCAGCTGGAGTTAGTGTGATGTGTTGACAGACTGATCCATCTTTGAAAAAGGCATAATCTGTTATACTAATACAAACAACAAAACAGAAACAGTAGCAATACTATGGCCCATAAAAAAGCACAGTTTTGTTAAGAAACTATTAATGGACACTGACCTAAACGTTTTATTTGCAATATTTGCTCAGGGTGTGGTCAACACGAACAAATAAAGGCCGGCCCCAAAAACAGGCCGGGGAAAAAACAAGGGTGGATAAACTCCTGGTGTCTGTTATATAATGTTCATGCCAGTTAAGCATAAATAGCAGTTACCTGGATGTAACTCCAGTTCTACAAGTGGATGTGTAGCTTTCTAGCCGACCCTCACAGAGAGGGGAGGGTGATGGAGAAGATGCAATATTGTTTAAATATGGGGATAACTGCACATATCTTAATAATAATGATGGTAACCAGGGTAGCTTAGCTAAGCCGGTGAGCATACATCCACGAGCATGCTACCCACATCCTACAGCTAGGTGGCACACTGCCAAAATGTTCTGGGTGAAATTCTAGAATTATTGTTCCGCACGTTGGAGTAAGTGGATTACTGTTAATGCACTAACAAAAATTTAACAGTGCAAACAGAGACAGATCAGAAAACAAGGAGGGTTCGTACTATAATATGAGCAAATATACTTATCAAACAGAGGGAATTAGAAATAAAGGCCTCTCTCTTATATAAGCCTGCTTCCAACCTGGTACCCTCTGCAGTTGAGGTAAATAAAGGCCCCAGCCACTATTTGAGGAAATACAGTCTATATTTTATGTATCATGGCTTCACTCAATGATTAACTAATAATGGCCGTGACTGTGCTATGTTTGTCTGTGATTGTTGTATTTGTCTTATTTGCCCCCTGTACAAATGAAGTTCGTCATGGAAAATAAAGTAATTTGAATTTGAATTGAATTTGATACAGCGCACAGTAAACAAAATTAGAATCTAAACAAAGCTCTGAAGCTAAATGTACCAAATGAATAAAGCTCGGAGAGGAACAGGCCTTTGTTGTGTCCATGCAACAGCACCTTGTGCCCTACATTGGCTAAATTGCAGCAGTGACATATTTTTTATTCAGCCTGTCTTGCACTTTGTCCTTTATTATTCCTGTTTCTCTCTCGCTGTACCTCTCCACTCCCATCTCCCATTGCCTGTTGTTTATTTAATTATCCAACTCTGCATCCCTCTCTCTCATTCTCCTGCCACCAACTTCTATTCCCCTTGCCTCTCTACACCGCCTGCTACATTTGGACCTCTCCTGCTACTTTGACTAGCATTTCAAGTTGTCTCTTTTACTCCAGGGCTGGCTGAAATGAGCAGGTTTTTTTTTTACTGCATTGCTGACTGAATGAAGCCAAGTGTTTTCAGGGAGCAAACACAAGATCGTAGCAATGAAATGGAAACAGGGAGGGAGAAGTGACACACTGAGTTAAAGTACAGGGCTATACAGCTATTGTGGGGTTTTTCAGTTGAGTAAGCATGTTGGATTTCACTGCAACCTGGGCTGGCCTTTGGAAAGATAGATAATTGTGTATTAAGAAAAGCCATCCTCCCCCAGGAAAATATTTCTCTTCTGCCTGCCTCTTTAAAGGTTAGAACAGGACAGAACATTTTTGAAACCCAGTCTCATGGCAGTTTGTGAAATAGTCACAAAATTTAATCTATTGATTTGTGTATGTGTACTTTTTTTTTCTTTTAACTATAACCGCTATATTACTCAACATTTAATCACACGATTTTATCCTCCTGTTTTTATTTCTTAATTTTAATTTTATGAGTACAGTCAATGGTCCGTGTCAGTCCGGTGGGTGAACTGCTGCTGATTTGTTGTGTGCAGAACTCCATTCAGAAATGTTGAAATTTGTTGAGAGTTTTTATGAAGTTTTATGAACTGTTGAGTGAATTGGGCTAGCTAATGTTAGCAGCTTTATTTCCAACCTGTCTGCAATGATGCATCAGCCTGTTTTGTTCCATTTCTTAGAAAGGATCCCTGATTAACTTTCATACAGATTTAATAAGCTTGCAAGCTGTTTTATGTATTTTTCTCAGTAACACTGGCAATAGCAGGTGCTAACAAGCTAAGCTAACAGTGTGTCAGTGGCATTGCATTAGCAGCAGTCTGGACAGAGGAGCTGTGTTGTTGCAGTCCATTGCAAGTCAGAAGTCGATAGTTCCGAGTTGATATTCACGACTTCAGTCTAAATGTGTCCCAGTACATCTGCTCGGGAAAACATGGACGACTGCAGCAAACTGATGTTTGGAGGGCCATGTACATGCAGGGTTTCATTCCAACCCAACACTACAACAGCTGATTTAACAGATTAGTACACTTTAAAAGAGGCGGGAGGAGTAGGCTAGTATTATGTGCTTGCAAAGACTTCTATCAAGTGCAAATCAACCAGAAATGGAAATGGCAACTACAAAGTTGTTACAGCATGTTTCACAACACAAACACTACATAAAGTAAAAATTGATGAAAAGGTTACTGTTCACTGTGTGCGCCGCCATAGTGCTGTGATGTTGCTGTTTCTGTCAGCGAACTTGGGTTAGATGGATCTTGCACAAGTTTCCAACTTGGAATTCTGACTTGAATAACCGTTCCATTGCACTTTTCTATGTCGGAGGTTGTTTTTTTCCGAGTTCCGAGTACAGTGGATTGCAGCACATGGTTCCCACCCTGAGCATGACGTCAGAGAAAAAGGCCACTGTGTGAATAGGGTCTATTGTGTTGTGGGCGGACTTGGCATGTTTGACTCAGTTTTGGCTAAAATATCGGAAATAAACCAACATCTTTACTTTTTCTTAACATAGATCATCTAGATGCAGTGTAATTACTAGTTCAGCTGCGCTAGATATTTGATATATTCAGTAGATACTGTATGTCTTTATACGACCCCATTTAAAACCATAAACCGGAAGAACTACAACTGTGGTGCTGATTTGTGTCAAGTTACATGGCCATCCCTAGGGAATTGTAGTTTTAAAAAAATATTAGCGTTAAATACTGAATTGAGAGAACACTGAGCAGTTTAAGGGGATGGTAAATACATTTGTGTAATCACATTTTAAATATCTAATTGTTAAATTGTGAAAAGTAATTTTAAGCATATTTTACTCATATTTGACAGCACACCCAGTTGTTGACTATACTCACATGATAGCCGAGGTCAGGAGCTCTCTATAACAGTCGGTTCCATGTCTGAAGCCCCTTTTGTTGCTGAATTATAAGCCGGTTCAAAGGTCAGTATTTCAAAGTAGGAGCCATGTGGGATCGTCATACATGACATATGTTATTCTCCAGGTCGAGACCTTTCCAACTAATTATTTGGTTTAGTTCTATGACAAAGTTTTACTTGTCTCATTTCATGGACACAAGCCATCCAAGGCCTAGTTTCAGAGAGCACTTTGAAGGACCAGGATATAAAATTAAGCTTTTTGTTTGTTTGTTTCTTTTTTAGTGGAAATAGAAACCAAAATGAGTTACCTTCAGAGATTACAATGCTGCTGACAATTTAAGACATTACTACAGGCTTGGAGGAAGCCCTGAAGTGCTTGGGTTAGGGTTAGCGCTGAAAAGACCAACACATTCTCATTCCCAGGTCATCAAATACCGACCAATGCATAGGCTACTATTTACACAACCCTGGAGATTTTTTGTATGTTTATGATTCTTGATTTTGGGATTTGATGTCAGCATGACATAACCTATTCAGTCAACATCTGTTTTATTAGCCAATGCAAGCATACAAAGAAGGAGTCTTGGTGTTTGCTCCCAAAAAACGCAGCACAGAAATAATGATGTTACTTCAACAGTTTCTGTCTTGCAGGCAGAAGGCAACATCACAGTCCCTGCACTTCCATTTTGTGTCCTTTCGCAGGCCTTGGCTTTTGCAATGTTCACACTTTCTGCGACCCGTGGTGGCTTTCGTGCTGGGGCCTGCAGCATTCACGTCCATGATAGCCACAGGAAAATGACCTGCAGGTGCCCGGGCAGGAGCTGTACAGAGAGGCTTGCCACAGAGCTCAGCAGTCAGCTGAGCATGAAGGCTCTGTGTGTCATGGTTTTTTTTTTTGTTTTTTTGCTGGGCCAGACAGTGTTCTTTGTGAATGATATAGCTGTTTGTGGTGGCAATGTACCAGCACATCATCTTGTGTTGAGCAGAGTAATACTGAATGAGCTGGTCTGAACAATCTACACCCATGTATTCATTATACTGTGTCACTGGTGTGGGACAGGGGATTGGTACCTTTTGCCAGGAGCCATCTTGCTGTTTCACCCTCCTCTGCACAGTTTCATCAGAGTGTGCTGTGTGTATGGTGGAGCAGACTTACACTTCCCTTGTGTCCATCCATTTCACGGAGATGATGGGGCCATCCCAGATCCATCTTATGGAGCCTTTTCTGACTTTATGGTGAGGGCATTTATATCTGTTCGAGGGCAGTCTTTGTGTTTTTCCCTGTAGGTCCCACAGGCAGCAAATTTTTGCTCATGGAGAGCCCTGAAGAGCTTGAGGCTTGAGTAAAAATTGTCCAGATAAATATGGTAGCCTGTTTCGCTTTTGCTGGTGTAAACTGAAAAGTCCACTGTGTAGCCATTCTTTGAATCAGCCAGCACAGCAGCTTGAATCCCCACTTTGTGGATTTTGCCTTCATGTACTGGATCGTCCCACTTTTAGCCTTGGAGGCAACTGTTCTTTCATCCACAGCCAGGTCTCTGTGGGGATGATAAAATGATTTGCAGGCATTCCTGACAGTGTCCATGAGGGGTTTCAGTCTGAAGACTCTGTCATGCTGTGCTGTGCCCTTTCTCCTGTCATTGTGCACATCCTTATCATGGTCGCTAAGATGAAGGTTCCAAGAGATTGTTCTGTATCTGTCCCTTGGCATGATCTGTGCTAGAAAAGGGGAAGAAAAAAGAAAAAAGTGATCCTTGCTCCAGTAATCTCTGATACTGTCAATTTTGACCAAGGCCATGTACAGGAGCAGCCCAATGTACTTGTAAAAATACTCTACATTCAAGTCTGTCTATTTGTACTTCTTTCCCTGGGATATATTTTTAGCAGCCTGCTTGTTGGTGTTTTGACACATTGTTTGTATTGTTTGTACAGGGAAGAAGTTTGAAGATGTCAAGGGGTGTATATGTCGTGGTGGAGCTGAGCTGTGGCCCTGGTGTCCAAGCCAGTTGAAATCTGGTGACTGGGGGAGCAGTGTCCTGGTCTTTCTCTGTCATCCAAGACAGTGGAGCTGGCTGCTGTGAAGGTAAGGGTGCTGGTGCCTGTGGTGCTGATGGCTGTGGGTACTCTGATGTGCTCTGGGGGACAGGGGGCACGGGACCTTGTTGCTGGTAGTGATGTTGTCCTGAGGAGGACTGTGATGTGGTAGGCATGGAAGGAGGTGAGGCCCTGGCATCTGTGAATCCTCTCTGTAAAAAAAAAAAAAAATGTAGGACATCCATTAGTGCTAAGTTCATTCAAAGAAAGTTATCATTGTCAATAGTTTAATTGCCAAAACTATACAAAATTATACTATTTGTAAGTAAAGCTCACTTTTACACAAGGAAATAACTTTTACACAGAGTAAAACATTACTAATGGACAGTCAATTTTGTCGAACAAAGTTCATGACTATCATCATGCATTATCATTTTTACACATTGTGCACAGAAGCAGTATTTAGCCAAGATGGCCACATTTACCCACAAATTCAATATTACACTTACCCATCTTCAAATGGATCTCTTTTGGCTTCATACTGCTCTTTGCCGTGTGATTCAAACCCTCAGGCTCCGATGCTCCGTAATCTTTGTCACTGCTCTCCCAAATTGCTGTGAGAGCTTCGTCCATGCTATAACGCTTCGCCATTATGGAAACAAACATCTCTAGCTGTGAGTCACATACGACCTCACGAGATGCATGGATCAACAGGGTCTAATATAGTTAGTTGTTTCTGCACCATATTATCACAAAGATATAAATAAAAACATTGTGTAGGACGTGCTGTCATGTCCGTGGGCCCCAGAGTTAACAGGATTCGGGTTGTGGCTGACCGGTGGCAATTTGAAATGGAATGAAGCCCACTGATGGCAGACAACCCAAAACAGTAGTCAAATGCACCACATCCACCCACAACACAATGCTCTTCCTTAGCATTCCACTATCCAAAACCAACAAAAAAAAAAAAAAACAAACGTCTCAGAATAGAAGGAGAAATAATTAAAACTGATGGCCTTAACATTAACCTATCGTATTGTTGAGTTATCAAGGACCCTCTCATATTTTTGTGTTGAGAAATATTAAAAATGATCATTAAAAGAAAACCTTAACACAGTGAGGAAAATACTTTGGGCAGTGGATCCTCCAGTCTGCCCACCAGACTGAAACAGACCACTGACTGTACTGATAAAATTAAAATAAAGAAATAAAAACAAGGATAAAATCAATGTTGAGTAATGTAGCAATTATAGCTAAGAAAATGAATAACAAATGAGAAAAAACAATACAGCTTCTGTGCTCCCGAGACCCAACTGTCAGAAAAAAAAAAAAAAAAAGTGGTGCAGGCAAAAATATATATTTCTTTTGAAATACATTAGTTTGAAAGTTGTGCTGTGTATCACAAAAAAATTAAAAATATGTGTCCATGTACACAAATCTATAGATTCAATTTTATGACTATTTCATGAACTGCTGTGAAACTGGGTTGTTCCAAGGCAGTGAGGCAAGGCAAGTGTATTTTCCTGTTCCAAAAGTACCAGAAATACAGGATGCACAGGGCCATGTTGCTGTATTACTATGTGAACACACTGGTTAGACGACTTTGAAAAGAACAGGCGAAACAAAGTGTGAGGCTGGGACAGGAGAGGGAAGTATAAGGTGACAGAAAATATGAGCTGCAGGAGGAAGAAGGAAGGGCAAGAATTAGATGTGAGAAAAAGAAGGAGACTCGGCTATGGGGAAGAAACAAAAGAGATTATTGGGTACATTAAGAGAATGCACTTTAGTCACCCACAATGAAGTCTCCAACTATATTTGAAATTTGCAAAGTGATGCATGAAATGTTAATGTTGCTGTGTTCCACCTGAAAAGACACCTACTCCATATGGTGCAAAATGGCAACTTTGTTTCTTCTGTTGTCTGGAAAAACAACAGCACTGAGAAAGAAATGATGGTCCCCCAAGAAACTAATTTCTGCAATTATGCCAAATTATTGTCCTTGCCTTTAAAGTTAATACATTTAATGGAAATCCAATAAAGAGCAAGGAAGCTACTAATGCTACCCCCAAACTCTCACAGCATTCAGGATCAGCATCCACACTGTGGGGAAATACTACACACTAAGTAGATGCTGTAGTCATGAACAGGGCTTTTCTTAATGTTACCTGTAACCTTACAAACAAATGTAGTTAGTTAATCTAGTTATAGTTATCTAACGCTGGTTTAGGTTGCTACTGTAGGTAGTGAGCTAATAAGACAGATATATGACTGCAGCTTACGTTAGAGGAGAGAGACAGTTCATTCCCTGCACGTTTGTTCTAGTGTTTTTGTTTTTGTAAAGGCTAAAAAAAAAAGAGAAACTATTCTACAAACTGTTTTAAAATATATAGACCAGGCAAAATATGTCCTCTTTAATGTTTGGCACATTTTTACACAGCTCCTCAGTTCAGCCTCTGTCTGAAACGGCTGTTTTAGCTCCTGTTTCTTTAAGGCCCACCTCCTGAGGAGCCCACTCTGTTCTGATTGGCCAGCTGCATCTCGGCAGACATCCACTGGCTGTGGAGGCTACATCAACAAACCATGAAACAAAGAGTAGAAGGATTTCACTTTTTCTCCTTCTTTACTCTTTAATCCGATCCAAGTGGACATGTAAACAACACATGGAAAAACCTTAGCAACAACCTTAGCAACCAAGACTATGGAATGGACAGCCATTTATGGACAAACACAATGAGCTGACATCAGCTCATCAGCAAAGTAGAAAAAACATCAGGGCAGGTTGAAGCCCTGGGTTTTGACAAGCAGGGAGCATTTCTACATATGTTAACCTCAAGTTTTGGAACTTTGACTATGTTTAGCATAGATAAAGATAGAGGGAGAGGTAGAGCCTCCTGAGCGGGTTGTCCACCAATCAAAAGTTCCCCCAGTCTGCATTTGCCGAAGTGTCCTTGGACAAGATACTGAACCCCAAACTTCTCCTGATGGTTGTGCCAGCACCTTGCATGGTAGCTTGCTGCCATTGGTGTGAGTGTGAGAGTGAATGGGTGAATGAGCAGCAGAAACATTGTAAAGCACTTTGGATAAAAGCGCTATAGAAATGCAGCCACATGTGGAGAAATCCAAAGCTTAAAAGCTCCTGAACAAGCAAATAAGTTGAGTTATGATTGTTTTGTCTCTCATACATTGATAACCTGATAATCACTGAACAGCCATTGTGTTTCACTTCATTCATAAATTTCTTTTGGCATAATAGTGTGAAACTGGCAGCAGAACTGTGTATTACATAGCTTGACAAAATTTTCTTTTTTTATAAGATTATTTTTCAGGGTTTCTTATTATTTAACAGTTAGTGCAGAGAGACAGGAAACAAGGAGAGAGAGAGGGGTATGACAGGCAACAAGGATCCCCAGGCTGGGAGTCAAACCATGGACGTTGCAGTTATGATGTATGCGCCTTAACCGTTAGGCCACCGGGGTACCCAGCAGAACATTCTTGACTCAAGGTCTTCTTACTAGGTGATTAAACACGGATAGACATGACAGAAAGAATACACAACAACATACAACATTCCAAAAACTCAGACAAACAGAGGGTAGGGCATCCATGCACGTTGGACTTAATGCAGTGCTGACATTGTGTAGGTGTGGTGCGAGTGGGTGAGTAGAGGGGATGGACATTTACTGTAATTTCTTTGTGAGTGTGTGTGCTAGACTCAGATGTTTTGTGTAACAACAAAATGAGGGAATAAAAATGCAACATAGTGAAGTTGCAATCAAAATAAGAGGACAAAAAATGGAGAAAATGTATCACAACAATCAGTCAAAACACTATAAATGAGTTAGTCAGTCAATAAAAAATGTTAGTCATGAGTACATGTCTAAGTAAATGTCTGTCTTGTTAGTATTAAGGGTCTCTATCATCCAAAGAGTCTGTGGGTGATTAAAGGTGTATTTTAGCCACATTTAAACCACAGTGATATCACAACCCTCTGGAGAGGGTGTATACAACACACACTGGTGGCATCCAACATGAATCAAAACACCCACACCCAGTGTTTTCTTTGGAAGTACGCACATCACTACATCTTGACGAGCTTAGTCGTGGGTTGACATGGGTCAGCACATGGTGATAGTCTACTGTCTTCTTTCCAGCAATCTTGCACGTCAACACTTCAGAAATGCAGCACTTATATCTGCATCTCAGCTACTGTACCATGACTACGTCTACTGTGTGTATGAAGCATTCACTGCGTGCTCTGAGACATCAAATAATGCGACAATCTGCCAAGTGACTCAACTGGTCTGACTCCAACACACATGGCAATCTTCCTTCCTCCTTTTGCTTTGACCATTTTGGTGTAGTTGCATTTGGCTTGCCTTTAATTCATTTTCTATTTAAATTAGGTATAAACAACTAATAAGTGGTCTGCCCTTTTTGTCCTACCGTAGCTTGTGGCAGAATGTGACAGTAAACATACAATGCATCTAAAGTCCAGACACAGTTACTGTGAATATACAGTACCAGTCAAAGTTTAGACACACCTTCCCATTCCCTTGAAAAGTGTGTCCAAACTTTTGACTGGTACTGCATATAGAAGCAAACTGTGCATGGATCTATCCATGAAGCACAAATACGACTGCTGGCAGCTTGGATCACAACATACCTGTCAAACGAATCAGCAGAGCATTTATTAATGGGGAATGAGCAGCGAAAAATATTACAAACATGTCAATATTACAAGAGGGAAATGACAAGAGCTGCAATTCAGGTAGAGAAAGAGGAATCGGCTTTTGAAGTGTTTTACCCAAATCAATTTTAATGTCAAGTGTAAATGAGATAAAGTGACTAAAATCATTTTGATGTTTTCACGCCCTTTGCAGCTGGCATTAACAGGTGTTAAAGGGGTTCTTACATTTACCTTGGCTGCCCAGAGTGTTACATAAGGACAGCCCTATGCCTTTTTTTACTGCCCTTTGAGAGTGTCGATGCTTCCCACAACTTGAATTTGTGGATGGATGGCTGAAGAAACATCATAAAAACCAAAACATGGGGAGGGAGGCGGACAAAGAGACAGAAACAGAATGTCCCTCAGCGAGAAGACAAAGTGCTTGAGATGAATGGGAGGGTTTTATGGACAGTGGTTCATTGTGACAGAGACACATTGGACACTCCCCTCTGCTCGCACCGACAAGGAGCCGGGAGTTTCAGCACCATAACTCTTACCTGACAAATTGCCTTTTTCCCCATCACATGGACATCACAGTGCCAGAGCAAAAAAGGTACTGAATCAGGGAAGGTAAAAGAGAAAAGAGGCCACAAATGCACACCTAGCCAATCATTTTGTTAAAGGGCCAGTGTGTGAGATTTGGGGGGATCTATTGACAGACATGGAATATAAAATTCATAAGTATGTTTTAATTAGTGTATAATCACCTGAAAATAAGAATGTTGTGTTTTTGTTACCTTAGAATGAGCCCTTTATCTACATAGGGAGTGGGTCCTCTTCCACAGAGCCCGCCATGTTGCACTGCCATGTTTCTACAGTAGCCCAGTACAGACAAACCAAACTAGAGACGGCCTTTCACGTTTTTCATGAGTTTCATTCCCACCGTAGGTTCTCCTACATGCATGGAAGGGGAGGGGGAGGGGAGGGGCATTCAGTTGGTTGCAATCTGCAACCTCACCGCTAGATGTCACTAAATCCAATGCACTGGTCCTTTAAGTGGGCATGCTTGTTAAATTGTCGGTTTTGGAAAGTAATAAATAAATAAATAAAACACAGATGGAGGGACTGTCAAACCAGTCTGGTCACAGCTTCCTGCGAAGGAAAATTGAGAGAATTAGGTTTAAATGTTTTGACAGAGACACAAGACAAGACACAAGTGTTACACTGCCATCAGCAGTGTAACACTCTTCTCAGTTCTGTGTCAGAGCTCCAGACATTGATTATGGTGCTGCTGTTTGCCTTTGCCATTTCTTCATTTTACAAATATAATTAAAATAAACAAACATTTATTGCAAAGTGAGAACAACCATGAATGCATGTACTGTTTTTTAGTTTAATACATTAATCTTAATGTTAGATATGGGGGTGAGCATACTGTATGTAATCAAAAAAATCGTATCCGGTGTATTTATGTTTATCCTATAGATACATTATAAACTAGTATCTGTAGTTGCAGAAAAAAATTCACTTAAACATGAACATAAGCAAATGCATTATTTCTGTCTGCCTCTCTCAGTCCTTGCTAGTGCTGGTAAGGACTTTCAGGAAATATTTCATTATTTGATTAATTTTATTTCACTCAGTCAACTCACAAAGAAAGGTTTATATACAAGTTAATACAGCACAGATACACAATACAGATGTTTCTTGTGCAATAAGCAGTGGCAGCATTTCCAGAGTAGAGAGAGAGCTGGGACTTTCTGACAGTTTAAATCATCTGCCAAATTGAAGGTGCATTGAATAGGTAATGCAGAGAGTCGGGTGTCAAATATGAATGCAGCTCAAGTTGAGGCCCATTATTGGTTCTGTGTCCATAATAGCAGTGTCTCTGTTTAATATGAATGAACTATTTTAACAATTACCTGTTGACATGATTTTAACTCCTGCTCTGAAATGAATGTCCTAAGTTCTGTGCATAGACAATAAAGTATAAATGTTTTATAAATTGTTGCCAGGAAATGATTGGCACACGTTTTGATGTAAAAAAGAGCAATGGATAAAAATGTATGGGTTAAAGGATAAATGGGTTATGGGATAAAGAAAAGTGAACAAGACTAAGAGTCTACAGCCATTGTGGCAGCTCTGAGGTAGGCACAGTTGTTAAATGCTACTATTGTAATATTTGCAAATATTTAGACAAAAGTATTTGACAAATTGAAATTTAGACCAGATGATGGCACTAGATGAAAAGTTGACAAATCACTAAAGTGATTACAATTAATTCTGAGCAGAACATGAATGTATGTACCAAAATTCTTAGCAATCCATCCAAAGGTTGTTGGGACAGTTCACTAAAAAACACAGATGTGAACCTTATGGTGGCACTAGAGGAAAAGTAAAGAAATCACCAAAGTTAGTAGGGTTTGTCCTCTGGGAACCATAAGGGTCAGTAATTTTCTGCCAATCCATGTGGTTGATGTTGAGATTTGTCACTTGATAAGTGAAAACTCTGACCTGTTGGTGGCACTAGAGGGCAAGGAATCGCCAAAATAGCAGGATTCATCATCTGGGTACCAATAATGTTTGCACATAAATTTTGTACCATTATACCAGTTGATGTATGATGATGTAGAGATAAAACTTTGACCTGTGGCTCTAGAGTAAATGTCTGGACCACCAAAGTCATTAGGATTCATCTTCTGGGCAACATTGATATCATCACCAAATTTCAAAGCCATCCATCATGTATTTGCCAAGACAGTTCACTAAAAGTCAAAAATATTAACCTTGTTGGTGGCACTCAAGGGCAAGTCAGGAGATCACCGAAGTCAGTAGGATATGGGGACCGTTAACGTATCTATTAGTTTCTGCGATATTTCAGTCTGGACCAAAGTGGTGCACCGACCAACAGACTGACATTGCCATCCCTACAGCTAACATGGCTTCAAATATGAATAAAAAACAAGTACCTTGCTTCCACTGACCTCCAAGGAAAAAAAACAATGGGACATTAGAGAAGCACCGCAGTAGTTGAAGTTATCCATTAGTGTCTCCACTGCATCCACTGTATTGTTGTGCACTCTGACATATTACGACAACACCCATACCCCAACACCAAATACAGCCCTAAAAGATCATCATTTTTCTGTATTTTTCATGGAGCTAGTTGTATAGCTAACTAGCTTTGTACGAAATGTATGTCCCCATTCAAAATGGCGGTTAATACCTCTGAAACCAGTCTTAACTTATAGCGCCCTATCTTACACCTGGCGTAAAGCAGCCCCAAGCATGACGCAAGTGGCTTTGCTAGTTTAAGACTGACGCAGTTGTCATTTTCCATCCAGCACACGCATTGTGTAAATAGCAAATGCACTTGCGTCCAGCTGAGCACATTTGGAGTGCTGAAAATGTGCTTCAGATGTTTGGATAATTTAGGTGGAATATTACAATGCAGCCCTCAAAAAGATCAGAGCATTCTTTGTGGCATGTTGTATGTTACATAACATTGCCGTGCGTCATGGATGTCTCTTGGAAATAAATGAGGACACAATATAGGACTTTAGAAGGCATGATATTGAACTGCATATGCTAATGCCAATGAACCCAAATACACCAGCAGCAGCACAGGCAAGGAAGGAGCTGCTTCATCTGTAGCCTGGTAAGCAAACTGAATGCTTTGATTGAAAAAAGTCCAAATATTGAATTTATTTGGACATTTTATATCACATTGCATTTTACAAATGTTTTTCAAATGCCATCCCGGGGATTCACTGTTTTCAAAGTGTAGAGAGGATCCAAGTGCAAATGAGAAGCAGAACACTGAAGAACCAGTTCAGGAGATTTATTCACTTGGCAAAACAAAAAAACACTACAGCCAACAAAGCTATCTAACTAAGTACTGGCAACCATCAAACTACAGCGCAGAAAATAACAAACAGAACTAAGATGGACTAACTTCTGTGACTCACACATGAAAGCAGACTTCAAGAATCAGCAACCAGAACACACTAACAGAGGGTCTATATAGGCTCTAGGAAACAGGTGAAAACAATGAGTAAACTAAAGAAGGTATTGGCTGGAGGCTCCTGCTGGCAGGAGTGAGCGAGGGAGGGAAAGAAAGAACTCTGGACAGCTCCGAGCTGCTGCCAGCAGCAGGATCAGCAACTTGGAGAGTGTCGTGGTGCACAGTCCTGACAACCGTGATTTTTTTTACATGATTAACAGAATTTTTTAACAATATTTAACACATATTATTTAACATTTACATTACAATGATCAGGTTTCCATACCTTCAGCAATTAAAACCCTGCTGATTTTACCTGTTACTCCATGACTGAACAAAACGATTTTAAAGAGAACCAAAGCTGTAATTAAAACAAATGAAAAGAAATTTGCGACAAATTAATGAACAGGATTTTCAGCCAGCGGAGCTGCATAACATTTATGGTTCATTTATTGAATGGCTTAGTTGCAGGTGTTAATGTAAAATAAATGACTTTTGCGAGAAGCCTGCATGGTTTGTACACATTGATTTATTGTTATCATTGCATTACCTTGGACGCCCACCTCTAGCCCCCAAAACCCTCAATGCTTTCAGCACTGAGGGTAGAGGCATTGATGTCCTCCACTGACGTCAGATCCTCGTTGGTTGCAGGTTGTCCTCCTCCTGTTTCTAGTAGCTGTTTTCGGTGAGCAGCAAGCTTTTGTTTTCCCCGTCTCCTGACATCATTGTACCACTTTCAGCATTGTGCGGCTGTTCTGGTGACGCCAGAAGACGAGGACACACTCACCGCTACCTCCTCCCACACCTGCTTCACCTCAGGGAGCTTTGGTGGAATCCTGCTGTTGCTGTAGATGGTCTACTCGAGCGCTTTCACTTTCAAACTCTGATTGGTTTATTGCATGTTACACCCAAAACACACCCATGATTAATTAAGAGACTAAGTACAACCGTTTTGAACAATGCGCCTGGCGCTGTGACCATTTTTTTTCCACCGTTAAACTAGCAAAAGTGGATTTTGACACACCCTAAATGCACTAGCACCGCTTCAGACCGCGCACTTAGATCGTTAAAATAGGGTCCATAATTTTATCCTGGGTATTCTTCTTCTTATTTTGCATAGGATTTGAAACATACAACTCTGGCGCCCCCAGTAGTTGTATTAAATAAATGACAATGTGGCAGACAGCAATGCGCACCATATTTTTTGAGTATAATGTATATCTTTCTAGTTATACTTTTATGTTTGCTTATTCTTTTTATTTTCTGTCTGCATCCAGTCTCCAGCCATGTTGTAATTTGTGACAGAGCCTGCTTTATAAACTAAATTTGTCTCATTGTAAAGATAATAATTCACAGCCGCTATGAGTTCCAAGTCAGTTACACTAACTTACAGTAGCTTCAACTGATCTATCTGATCTATAGCTTCACTTTGAAGAATATAACCTAAAAAAGGATGAATTATATTTAGATTTGGTCGAACAGCTTAAAGTATGGCCAAGGATGCCAATAAATCTGCAGTAGAGAAAATGTGAAGCTGTTTTCTAGGAGAAGAGGCAGAAATTGATTACTTTCCCAAAGCAGAGAGTAAACTTCTCAGCTGGCAACCTTACTGACGAATCTGCAGAGTTCTTTCTCCTCCCCTCCCTTCCTCTCTCTCTTCAACATCCAATAATTCATCGACAGACACTTCACCTTGATGCCTCCTGGTGAGAATGCGGGAATAAATAGAAAACAAAAAAAAGTACAGTACAGGAATGATCCAATATTCAGGAGATTTGCCGGCTCAGTGCCCAGCTGTTCATACAGCCCTCATTTCTAACTCTAATTCCAACAAAAACATCTCATCAAATCTTAAGTTCCTACTATGACCATCAAAACAAAAATGCTGACCTATAATCATCTAACCATAAGAACAAGCATTCTCTCTTTATTGCATTTCACCCAACTTAATGAAATGCACAACATGTCATAGTGGGATTCACAGGGAAAACGGGGCTATTTATCTGCTGTTTCATGTCCCATATTTGGCTGTTATCATCACAATAAGACAATGGTAGTCATACAGTCATACAGAATTTTCATGTAACACAATATTTCATGTAAAAAGAATATTTAAAGGGTAACTACACATTCAAATTCTGTTACACCCTCCCTCCCAGCATATTTAAAAATGCAGCAGAGCAGTGGAGGTCAATGGCAGTAGGAGGCATGACCTCGTGGCCACAGAGTGTTTGATGCAGGGGTCAGGGGACACCGACTGACCACTGCTCAGTGTAGCATGAATAGCAAGGTAGGTAGTCAGGGCTAACCAGTCAAGAGCAGCTGCTGTCAGACTCTCTGTGTCCACGCTAGAAACATAGTAGACATTTGACAGTCACTAGAAGCACATTCATGGCCTTTTTGTAAAAGTTTCTCTGTGGTACCTGTGTTGTAACTGAGCTAGTGGCTCTACTGCGAGAGGCTCTCCGGTGTGTGTGTCTGTGGGGGAGGGTCAGTACATCAGCCCTGAATATCTAGTAAAGCTCTGAATATAGCACAGTTAGTTATCGGCAGCCCATGTGTTGTGTTTACTGCCACAGAAAAGGGATACATCTCCCTTTCTTTCTCCGCCATTACGTATCAGGCTTGCTAACACTACCATCAGCTCTGTGTGAGAGGCACAAACTGAGGATGCAGTTAGCCAGTGTTAGCTAGGCAAACAGACTTCAGAGTCTTGCCTGTTACATTACATTTTCAAATCCAAGCAGACACAAATCAGCTAATTCTGAGCAGTTTTTACACACAATATGTGTATTGTTGGAAAAATCTCCTGTATTAACATCACATGCCAATGTAGACCCATGTGATTATGTGTACAGCATAAAAACAATTACTTTGTGTGTAGTTAACCTTTAACAACAACAACAACTGTAGGAGGCATGGCCTCGTGGCTATGTAGTTTGTGACGCAGGGGTTGAGGGGAAACCAACTGACCACTGCTCAGTTTAGCAGGAACAGCAATGTAGAGCTGCTAGTTAGAGTCTGGCTAACCAGCCATGAGGATCAACATGAGTAGTATAGTAAAGAGAAAAACAATGGTAAACTGTAGAATTAATAATTACTAATCAAACTGTTCATTGTAAACATCCACCACAGCTTACAACCAAATTTCCTGGTTCAGTTTTGACCTACTGTACCTGCCAAAGTTAGGATTCCTGTGCAATGAGTGATTATTAGCAACATCACAGGTGTGCTCACTTTTGGTTTTACCTCCGTATAAATTGGTGGCTAATCTGGCAAAACTGTCAGTGTTTTTAGTCTGTATGGCTGTTTGACCGCTCATGTATGTCATCCAGTTGGACCTACATTACTGATGTTGCTGAATTCCAAGAGTACAATGTTAGCATACACAATAAAAACAATGGCGGGAGCTGCGAAAATAAAACCTAAATTGTAATAAATTATCATGACTAGTGTTTGTGTTCTGCTGGTTTAAATGAGAAGGTAAAAATGTGCTGTTTACATGAAGTTAATGCTTATGTTTTAAGCACTTGTGACAAAAGGAGTGAGTTTCACATCCTCCATCTTCACAAATTCGACGTGGAACCATAAGTTTCAGGTGTCACATTGGACCCATTCTCCAGTGGCGTCATCTGCTGAGCCAGGTGGGATCACTTTCTGACAGATGGCATGCTGCTTCCCATCTTTTGCAGCCAGAGGTGAATACCTTTTTCCAGTGTTCCTCATGCTTCTTTGCCATTATTTCCATACAATCCATTTTCTCTTCTTTCTTCTTTCCCTTTCAATCACAACATTCATCACAGATAAAAACACTCTCAGGTTGTTCTCCAAATCTGGTGTGATTAGCTCACTGGCCAAACCTCCCTGTAGTGTTAATGTTCCCCTTGTGGTATCAAGCCATGCAAAATGTTAGGGTTTTGTTTGCCTTTGGCCTGGTTTTTGGATATCTGTCTCTGAAATGACCTCAGATTTCATAGGGCTGTGCTGGGGCCTGATCACCCATTAGCCTCTGTTACTCTGTACATTTTTTTTTTACAATTTTCCTCTTCTACAATATTACCACCTGGTCCCAGATTTGTTGTGTGGCACTTTGATTAAACCAAATAGTACAAAGTTTCAACAGAAACAAAATGGGCCTCATTCACTAGTATGTGCGTAGAAATGTTCTTTGCACACAAAATAAGTGCACATGCAAAATTACTGTTGGATTCATGACACGTGTGCACCAGCGAATTTTGTTCTTACCACCGTGTGTATTTGCGTAAATTGACAGATGCATGTCTGCTATCGGTAATTAGCATAATACCATGTCCCCATTTCTCTGTATAAGGAAAGCTCTGTTGGAGCGGTGCAGCAGTGGAGAGAGCTGTCACTCATTTCAAAGAGGGCCATGATGATAAAAATGTAGGTAATGCAAACAATAGTTTCAGAAGTAGAAACCAGAAAAGGCAGATTTGGCTGTAAACATGTCATTGGCACAACCGTTTGGAGCCTGATTGTGAATCCTGTATACAGCCTGCATATCTGTTGCACCACAGTATGTCTGTAACAAAATAAAAAGTTGGTGAATGTATAGATCTGTGGAATTGATCTAAATAAATCTCTACTGCTGCACCAGGTGCGCATCATGTTTCGTCTCTGTCCACAACAGGCCATGATGTAGTGAAAGCAGAGCGCCCCTCCCTGTGCCACTACTGACCTGTCAGGCTGTGAGGACACTGAACAGGCTGCTAGTTAATCAGCTGCATTTATTAATCACTGTCATATTCCAATGAGGGAATTCCAATATATAAGCTATTGTCATCTAAAAGTGGGAACAGGACCATTTTAATATACTAATAATTTAATCACATTTATGACAATGATTTATGGATTACAACATCTTAGCAATTAATTTTATAATTAGTAAATAAATTGTGTATTATTAGCAGTTTCACACTTTCAAATGTTGTATATTTAGGCCCAATCATTTTTTAAAAATATAATTGTGGTTCTAATATACTGTTTACATTTAATAAATTTACTACATCATTTTTTAAGACCGTGGGATGTTTATGATTTGTGTGTACACATGGTCTAAGGCAGTTCTAAATTTGTTTGCAGAGTAGGAACAAATTCAGGTAAGAACATATTGATGAATGCTGGATTTGTGCTTAAATTGTTTGTACGCACAGTTTAAGCACAGATTTGTGCGTACGCACTGTTTGTGAATGATGCCCAGTAAGTTCACAGTGAAATATCTCAAAACGTGGGCACAACTATCTTTGTGGCTAACTAACTCTAGTGTAGAAAGTCAACCGCTTGTTCTTTAATTGTGTTAATATATTTCTAACAATTACTAATAATATTACTTGAAAATCACCTAAGTGTTAACTTTAATCATATATGGATAAGCACATCAGATAGGAAGTCACCTTGAATGCTTGAAGTTACAGAAGTAATAAAATAACTATGTTGAATGTATATTTGTTTCTGAATGTTGTGTTTAACCTCAGAACTGCTGCTAAGTTGTCGTTTGCTTTCTTCTGAAGAGTAGTAGACAGGTCACTGACTGGATTAAGAGCTTACGGTTATGAGACTGATTCATTGATTAAATTGAACAAGGGTTAGTGCTTCCTCCTGGCACTAACAAATCCTAACCAAAGAAGGAGGTGGTGCTCCCAATAATGAGGTAATTAAATAATAAAGTATTAATACTCCTACACTAGTAACCAATGTTTTTGCAGGTGGGGGCAAAGAACTGCAATAATAATAATATCAAGTTTTTCTTTACCATACAGTCATTGTGGATAAAAGATCAATCGTAATTCTTCATAAATGATATCTGATACATATACCTTTTCAGCTGCAGCCTTCAGCAGGGATTGTAATTAAATATAAGACAAACATGTTTATGTGTGAGTGGGACCGCAAGGATGATTATTTGGACTTTGTGATGTGTGTAATGATATGGCCCATCACCCACAGCTGATAGCAGTATAATGTAGTCTACTGTTCTTATTAAAGATAAAAGACACACAGTTGCAACACAAGAGATGCAACTTTTTGGTCAAGGAAGCCCTTCTCCTCAACGTAGTAACAAAACAAAAGAAAAAAATTGTTTTTTCATTTTAGTTTGTTAATAGTTTATACAATTAATTATTTCAGGAGATTTATACAAAGAATTATTACAAATTGCATGTTTTAGTTATGGATGACTGTAAAGCAACAGTGTTTTATGGCAGAGTTGGGAAGATAAGAGTTGAGAGATGTCCCTTTTTATCACTTACGACAATCTTTTACATTTTCTATAATAAGTACAGATTATCAGTGTATAACAATATGGCAACATGACTCCTGTGGAGAATTTCTATCTTTGCACTGATATTGTCTTTTCTGTTTCTACTTATCACTGCTAATGTAATACACATTATCTGGAAGTGGAAAATATAGATGAAGTGAGAAGGAAAAAAATGTTCTGTACATAAATATCACATGGACAGTAGGTAGGTCTGCTGGTTCAACTCTTTATAAAAAAACAAAACAAAAAGAACAAAACAAAAAAAAAAACAGTAAGACTGGATTCACCTCTGCCAGAGAAAATTTATGGTTAGAAACAGATTGTTGGACAAATTTAATTGTGTGTTCTCTTCCTCTGTCTTTACCTGTTCCAGTTATAAACAATACCCTCATCAAACCATGTTTGATCACATTTGAAAATGGACAAAATGATGTGGTGATGGACAATGTAGTCCTGCACTACAGCATGCAATTGAAATGCAAGTGCTATCCATAGCTGCTGCAACATGACGTTAAAGTTTATCAATATCTTATATCTGCCAAATAGTGTATTGTTAAAATTATGACATGCATACAAACATACATTGTGTCATAAAATACTGCCTATGTGTTCCTTAGATTAACACCCACATCCAAGTATGAAGTTATACTAGATATGGAGTTGACAGTAAATAGCAGTACAAAGGCCTTTTTGGACATTGTACATTTGTTATTACATTCTTTTTGTAATGAACTTTATTTACACATGACAGGACATTTACAGAAAGAAATGTTTGTCCAATATTTGGCACCTAGTGCACAAGAGAGAGAGAACAGCAGTGAGTTAAAATTATATGATAGAAAGGAAGGAGGCTTTTTTTGCAACACATCCTCATAATGAAATGACCACATAGGTCGATTATACCATCCACTCCAGAATGACCTATAGAAGCATTTTCTAATATGCCGCCTCTATCAGGAGTAATTATAAAAATAATTATGTTTTATGATGTCATAATTACTACAGCTGCTAGATGGCATAAACATAACTACTGTATAGATCGTTTTTGCCCGCTGAATTTTCAGCCTATAATGTAATTTTTCTTGTGAGGACGGACTATTTTTTTGTCCACTTATAGGCTGAATCACTGATTTTGAAACTTATTTTATGTATAAATAACATTTTAGCAAGTTCTGTACATTTAACATAAAAGGGATCCATCATCCAATAAAGTGGAAGAAAATATTAAATTTTCTCAAAAAAGACAAGGTACAGATAGCTTTTCTACAAGAAACCCTTTAGTAGATAATGAGCAGATGAAACTTGGATTGGCCAGATTGGGTAGACCAGGCTTATTATTCATTATTATCCATGCCCCACTTTACTTGGAAATGATCATGAGTGAAGCTACATCAACTACACAGAGGTGGTGATTTCCATCATATCTACTTAATGATAAGGACTTAGACAAAAAGATAGAGGCAGAGATAGATTTATTTTTTAATATGAAGGACAATAGTGAAAGAAAGCCTGGATTTCTTTGTGAATCTGCAAAGGCTTACTTTAGAGGATTCACTATTTCCAGGTGCGGACTGGCCATCAGTAAGTTCAGGAATTTTCCCAGTGGGCCAGTCATGTGAGGTCTTTTTTTCCCAACCCCAACGGCTTTATATAGCCTATATACAGATATTCAATAGGTCATCTTAGCTGCAGCGACATAGCTGGTGTAATCCATAATAGCAGGTAACAGTTGCCATCACAACTGAAACTGAAAGTATCTAGCATTCAGGCAGTTAGTATCTAGCACCCGTTGCCGAAACATGGATAGGAAGAGAAAACATGCGGCTGGTGTTGCAGAGAAGGTGCGCCAATAATATAATATATGATAGCCAGCCCAGGATTAAAAATGATTTGGTAAATACTTACTCTACAATCTAAACAATCAGGTGAACATGGCTCTCAACAAGAAAGGGAGTGCACTATTGAATATTATGGTGTGACCATGAAGTAAATTAGAGCATAATATATCATATATCAATATATGACTTTTATTTATTTATTGTATCCTCACAAAATAATGGCAAGTATGTTGTATAATACACCACATATCTATTTGCCTATGTCAAGGTTGGACTGTTCATCATGAATTTAATGAATACAATAATAGTTGATGCGGAAGTTGATGAGGAAGTCTTTGCAGGGACCTCTATGGAGACAGGTGTGTGTGATGACCAGCCAGTGCCACTGAACAATAATGTTTAAAAGTAATTGAAGAAGCATAGATATGTTTTGCACTCTTATGTGGTCTTACTGATTGAATACAACTAATTACAGCTCATCTGGAAAATTCAGTTGCAGAGTCAGAAAGGAGAGGTTTGATACAAACATGTTGTGTCAGTTGGAATTTGGTGTGTCAAATTGGGGCTGCTTGACAGCAAATTCCTGGGCTGCTTTTTGTTGCCAGTCCACCCCTGACTATTTCATATATGTTACACTAAAAGAAAACTGTGAAACACAGTTCTGTTTGTGTTGGCTATTGAGTCCTTAACAGAGCTCATTAGAACTACCTCAATGATTAGGAGCTTCAATGTTAAAAGTACAGTATATACAATTTCTCTTTATGCGGACAACGTCCTGTTGTACTTAGTCGAGATAGATACTACCATCCCATGTCTGCTTGAATGTTTACAACAATTTGGACACATATCAGGTTTTAAAGTGAACTTATCAAAAGTGGAAGCCATGCCCATTGGTGCTATGGCTTTCCTTTTCATTGGTCACCTAAGGAGATAGCATACCTTGGAGTAAGAATTGGTCCCACTTAAAAAAAAAAAAAAAAAAACTGGTTAAGCTTAATCTAAACCAATCATAATGCACATTAAGGCAGAGGTTGGGAACCCCACCTGTTTCCTGGTTGGGCAGGATAAGTGTGTTCAAAATGAATATATTACATTGATTGTTGTACCCCCTACAGATGTTGCGAACCCAACAGCTTTTTTTAAATAAATTTAGATTAACAGTTTTACACAATTCATTTGGCAGGTAAAAAGGTTAAAATGAAAATAGGTAAATTACAGAGAGGCAAAGAACAAGGCAGACTGGGAGTCCCAAATATGGAGGTATACTATTGGGCTGCACAAATGCAGTACCTATATGAATGGGTGAATCCAGATGTTACAAATACGTGGAATGACATGGAGTCTAGAAACTGGTATACTGACACTAAAGGACTGCCCCTTTGTAAATCATTAGAAGGTAAAACTGGAGGTTCAAAATAGCTTTATTGCTCTGAACAAAGTGAATACATGGAATAAGTTTAAGATTTGTTTAAAACTGAAAAAAAAAATATATATATATATATTTATTTTTAAATAAATATATAAATAAATAACACACACACACACACACACACACACCACCACCCTCCCCATAAAAAAAATTATTTTTCTGTTGAAGCCTTCATTAATGGCCATCATGAGTGCGAGGGGTACTTCTCTCAGAGAATCCACTGACACATTTTTGCATCAGTTTCATCATTTAATGCTTTTAGAGAGAGAATTCTGCTGCCTGTTCTATAATATCTGACAGTGCACAAGCATTTAATGAGAGGACGTTAAGATGATACTTTCATTTAATTCCTATTTGCTCACATGCTACATGTATGTAAAGCGTCTTGGTGGATATTCATTTATTTAACAGCTGGCGTTAATCAAATTGAAACTATAGCCAGGGTGTGCTGGTCTGATGTGGTTGTACGAGGGTTTTTTTAACATCACTTGCTGCACCTGGGACATAACAGGTGATTTCAAGGCAATATTGTTAGAGTGTTACATGTTGTTTTCAGGTACTTCATTGTGATGAATGTGATGAACTTAATGCCTAGAAGACAGGCAAGCTCACAGTGAATCATCTTCACCACTTTTCTTTTTTTTATTATTTATTCAGGGGAGTTTCTCAGAAAACAATGTTTTCTTTTTCAGGAACGCCCTGATCACATTCACACAGTTGCACATTCATACCTGGAAGCTGCCCAGTACAACCACAGTCTCATCTGCCAGCTAAGGGTCTTGCTCAAGGGCACCTCAGTGGTGATAATGAGGGAAGGGTAAGCGCTGCTTTTTCACTTTCCCCATCCAGATTTATCCTGCTGGTCTGGGGGACTGAACTGGTGACCCTCCGGTCACAAACTTACTTCTCTAACCTTTAAGCCACCACATGCCCTCAAGCTCTGAAGAACTCAATGTCACTTCATAAAAGGTAAGTTAGGTGTGCTTCTTGTTTACAGTGTTTCTGCCATTCAGTTGTTCCATTTCTCTTTCTCTCTCTGTGATTGATTTTCATTCTTGTTTCTTTCTAACTCAGTGAACTGTGAGCCTATAAGCCTGGATGCCAACCTTCTGCCAATTATAACAGAGGACATTTGAAGGCATTACAAATTGTTTATCCTGCAATCCATTTATTTGTGCTTTTATTTGCTTTATTTTTTTTTTTAATAGTAGTTTGCAAAGCATTTGCTGTTTAGACTCATGACTAACTTTTGCTGACAGCTCAGGATATTATAATTAACAGGTTTACATTGACCCACTGTGAAAGGGCATGAACCTTGGTATTTCATTTTTTCAAACCCTTGAATATACTTGGCATATTTGAAAGCTTTTGAATAAATGTTCAGTACCATAAAGCTGTCATTTGTCTCATCATTTTTTTGTGCTACATATTAAGGGTTATGCATTTTTAAATGTAAAACTGACCTGATGTCATTACTGGACCATTAAGATTGAAGACACACTGTTATTTACAGTATATGTCTGCAATTTATAGTTGTTTTTTTTGTTAATATGAACAAGAAGAACACTTTTCAGTTGTTTACTGTAACATTTGTACATACAGTAAGAAACTGTTCACGTAGATTACAATAGCAACACTGCAAAAATACAGTATATTACTGCAGGTCTAGCTACAGTATCAAACTGTAAACTTCACATTCTACAGCAGAATACTGTAATAATTCTTACAGTAATGAACTGTTAAAGTAAATTACAGTAGTGACACTGTAAAAAATACTGGCGACCACAGCTGCCAGTAGTTTGCTGTAATTTTACAGGGACATTTCAGTGTATAAACAGTCATTAAATGCATTTTTATGGATATGTATAGATTAATCATACAATATGTATGCAAACGAACTGGAAGCATATGCTTAACACAACATTTTGTATCACCTAGCCCTAGTGGTCTTCAAGTTCTACTTCATCTACTTCCAAATGATATTATTCGATATAAACAGAATTATTATTTTTATTGTTAAATCAAAAACATACTGCATGCTGGAATGCACACACTGATTAAAAACAGTGCTTGCTCTACATAATGCAGTCATATTTTCTCTTTAATAAGCCAGGAGTCATATGACAGGCCAAACATACATCATTTTGCATGTGTCACCTGCACATGATGCCTCTTCATGGTTGCTTCTGAATTTTAAATCAACAGCATAATTTGTGCAATACAGAAACACAATGAAGCTTGAAGCACAAGGAAGCCCACACAGATTTCTCTATCACACACATTCATATACACAGAAAAAAAAAAAAAACATTCAATCTGCTGTTTGAAATCTGCAATACATCTTTTGAGCGTGTATTTCACATGCAGAGAAAGAAAGATGAAGACTGCTTGATTAGTATTCAAATGCAAATGTCACACACATGCGTATTTAGTATTCACAGGCTCATTTTTAACCATGGATAATACTTGATGTGTGGTAGCATTTACAGGATCATTTAAACTATACATGATTGTTCATAGCTGAAACAGAACCTTCAGGGTCATGAATGAAACAAACATGTTCCTTTAAAGTTAACATGCTTCATTTTCCTGGATAATGTTGTATTATTGACAATCTGCAACATGCACTCAATAGCATTAATAATTCCCATAATTACCAGACCTTTTTAGACTGTCAATATCAGGAAAGTAAATGTTGCAATGGAGGTTATTGTTGCATGCAACACTAATGATCTGCACTGTTGAGCTGATCCATGAATTTGTTAATATAGTGAGTGGATGCCAATTAAATCTCAATTGAGATCTTTCAGTGTATGTAAACGCAGTTTTAGTTGTGGACTCACTTGTGCTGCAGATGGTAGCTAAGACACAGTAAACAGTGTATGTGTTTTTTTTTTTTTTTTATTTGGCTGTCGCAACCCATTGTAACATAGTGCCTTGTTTACTGTCACAATAAAAAATAAACCCATATTTTTTCTGTCATACTGTGAAAATATGTGTGTTGTATCAAGACATAAACAGAGCCTGTAGGTGGATGCCACTGTTTCAGCAGCACAAAGCACACTGCAGTTCAGAAATGTGTTAGTATGAGACTCTTGACTCAGATGCAGACTAATTTATTTAGTTGTGTGTTTGTTTGTACATTTGACCTTAATTGAGGCAATAATATACTGAGATTTTTGAGTCAAACATGGCCAAAACACAAATAGACAGGTTACAGCTACCTGACTAATACCCCATTTACACCTGGTATTAACATGCGATCTACATCTGCATATGTTATCTGGATAAGGAAAAACGTTCGCTAATGCAATGTGTAAAAGCACGTAGAATGCATTGTGATCAGAATGCTATTGGATCAGCAAGACCACATCTGGGGGTGGTCAGCCTCTCATTATAATCTGATCTCAGCCAGGAGTAAATAACATCCATACAAAATCCTTCCAACCAGTTGAAAGTTCACCAACCTCCGCCTCTTCCTGCTAGCTCAAGCAATCCTGCTACTAGTAATAGCACTAGCTAAGAAGTCTTTCCTTGCAAAAAGTGATTTAAAAGTGAATGGCTCCCATCCACAACATTGTTTTCCTTCCCCTGTGACTGACTTTGAACTAAAGCAAACACCAACATGCTCACAATGATAATGCTTACATGCTGATGTTTAGCAGTTAAGATGTTTAGTGTGTTCATTATCTTAGTGTTAATATTCTATTAATAGTATTAATAGTATTAAAAGTGCAGCTGAGGCTGATGAGAATGTCATTTGATCATAAACCAAAGTACTGGACAAATTAAAACACTGACCTGATGATGGCATTAGATGAAATGTTAGTGGCTCGCCAAAGTTATTACAATTCATCCTGGGGATGATGTGAATGTACAATATTTCACAACAATATATCAAGCAGTTGTTGAGACATTTGACTCAACCAAAAATATCAACCTCCTGGTGCTGTCAAGTGAGGGGATCACTGGGGGTCATTAGGAGCCATTGTCTTTTTGTGCCACTTCATATAGTAGATATGGAGATATTGCACTGAATAATTAAAAACTTTGACCTGCAGGTGGCACTGGAGGAAAAAATCAGTGAATCCAATATTTGTCAAGGTATTTCAATCTCCACCAATGTACTAGAGACAACCAACCAACCGACTGACCAATGGACATTGTGGTCCCTTGTGCCTTACCCTGAAAAGTGTGTGTGTATACAGACAGGTGACAAATTAAAAGAAAAGCTGGTACAGGTCTGAATGCTTGACCCCTACAGTGAGGGGATCTGGTGGCTCTGTTATTCTGTGGGGGACATTTTGCTGCCATGGTTTGGGTCCACCTGTCCCCTCAGAGGGAAGGGTCACTGCAGATCAATACAAAGCTGTTCTGAGTGATCACCTTTATCCTATGATGAAACATTTCTATCCTGATGGGAGTGGTCTCTTCCAGGATGACAATGCCCCCATCCATAGGGCACTGAATGGTTTGATGAGTATGAAAATGATGTGAATCATATGCTATGGCCTTCACAGTCACCAGATCTCAACCTAATTGAACACCTATGGGAGATTTTGGACTGACGTGTTAGACAGCGCCCTTCATCCACCATCATCAAAACACCAAATGAGGGAATATCTTTTAGAAGGATGGTGTTCATCCCTCCAGAAGAGTTCAGATTTAAGAGAGTTATTTTGGCACAGGAAGATGCCATCACCATTCTTAATCCCACCTACAAAGCACTAATTAGCTCAGTTGTTTCTCCAACTATGGAAACAGCTGTCAGTGAGTGCACCAGACCTATTTGAATTGCTGAAAAAAGAGATGTGGGTGGCAATTCGAAGGCCAAGAACCAGGCCAAAGTAACGCAAGTACATGAAATACATTGAATAGAGAATGTAATAGGAAACACAAGCTGAGTTTAATAAAGTAAAGAATGCTGGGGATAGTCTTGCTGATTTACTACTTGACCTAAATACTATGTGGCCTGCAGTCTTTCCCAATTTTCCTTCTTTTACCAGCTTATTATGTTTCAAGTCCAAGCAGAAGGGGCTGCATGGATGCTTTGCTTCCACCTCTCTGGAGCTTTGAATACAATAAGCAAGAGATTCTTGGAACCCGAGACTGCAACGAGTCCCACTTTTCTAAGCTGCATAGATAAATGTAATGGAAGCATCCCCTAAATGACCTTAAAATATCAGCGAGTCCGAGACTGTGCCTACACCTAGAAAGAGATGTCAAACCAACCATAGCAGGAAAAGTACAATACTGAGTCAAGAGTTTAGAGTTTGTGACAAATCCTGTGCACAAAACTGTCTACACTCTGACACTGTTATTTACAGAATGTCATAAACAAATATTGGAAAATGCTACAGTCACCAGCCTTTTCTTTTCTTCAAAAATAAACCAATGTGTTTCTGTACTAAGGCCCTGGCACCAGTCTTAGCTTTTTTAAAGGATTACTGATGTGTTTGTCAGAAGGAAGACAATCACTTATTAAAATAATTATGATAAAGCCCACAGCACTCACTTCATAGACAGATGATATGTTTGAGGGGAAATAATTCCAGGTGTCCTAACAGATCATTACTTGGTCCTCTGTTCAAGTAAGGTTTATAATTTAGAATCTAATGTGTGAAATGTTCTGTTTCTGTATCAGGATGGTACAGTGATCTATGTTATACAAATTTTAAAGGCTCTGAGGCCCTTGAAGCATCTCTTGACACTGTATAGGCATAATTAGTTAATTATGTTGAATACTGCAAGAAATCATTATCTCACTGTTTAGAGAATACAGTTGCAAAAAAGTTTGTATTTTAAATTCAACACTTATTGAGCAGTTTTATAGGATTACATCTTTTCTCTCAGGCTATACAGTCAATAAACTGCAAAGAAATATTTGGTGTGGTTCATTTAGGCTGATGTGCTGTCAATCAAACTCTGGTGTGGACCATAGACTGTGAAAAATATGGACACAGTCACTGTGATGTCACCCACTGGTTTCTGAAGAGCGGAAGTTCAAAGTGGGTGGCTGTTGCCATCTTGGCAGTGCCTCACTCTGCCTAACTCCTGGCTAATCCACAATGGGCAAAGAGGTGGAGCTGAGGCAGGCTGGATGAAGCCTGGTTGCTGAAATAAGCCACCTACAATTTAAATGGTTGAGTTATAAAAACATTCAACCCCCGTATAGTTGTCATGAAAGGGAAAATTAGCTATAGAGACCAAAACTGTTTTGTACCAGGCTGTAAACATGTTTATTTCTGCTGTAAAGTTGGCCATTTTAACATGAGGGTTTATGGGGATTGACTCGCTTTTGGAGTCAGCCTCAAGTGGCCATTCGAGGAACTGCAGTTTTTGGCACTTCCACATTGGCTTCAATTTTCAGCCCTGAAGGTTCCTGCTTGGTGTGGACCAGACAACCAGACCAGACCCGTCCAGTTGAATCAGACTCTGGTTGATTTTCCCCCTTGGTTCAATTCATTTGACCAGATCTGACCACTGTAATCATACTCGGGTGTAGATCAAAACAACCACACCAAGACCCTTTAGAGGAAGTGGTCACTGACCGATCACAAACAAATTCTGGAGTGATTGGTATGCGGTTATGATCTGATCTCAATCTGACCCGACTACAAGGCATGCTCTGCAAGTTTGAGTTCAACAGCGCTGTAGCCCGGTGCGCTTTGCATGCTGGGATGCTGATTAGTGAAATCAACAGTTGCTAGCAGCTAGACAGGGTGTCAATTAATGTCCAACCTGGACTAGCAATGAAGTATGTTGCATTTTTGATATTTGGGCAAATAGGACCCTCTTCCTGCGTTGATATTGTTGCTCCTACCTCAGATACATCTAACCAATGAGCAATATTTTTTTTTCTGTGTGAAAAGAGGCCCAACCCAACAAGTTTACCAACTTATCCACTAAACTGGACCAGAGCACACCAACTACAGGTTTGAAAATGTCCTGAAAAGGTGGATATTAGTCTGGTTCCAATCAGATTCTGGTGCGGTTTATTTGTGGTGTGAAAGCAAAACTGCCTGACCAAAGGACTGTGTGATAAATAGATAAATATGTGATTTTGAGCATGAATTCAAAATACAAACTACTATTAGTAGTTTGTATTGTAATTGTCAAGAAAGCAATCTACTAATCTGCATAAACAATGTTTGTATCATTTGGTAACCATATGGTACTTGAGTCCAGGGATTTTCCCTGATACATCATAAAATGGGAAGGAGTTAAAACTTTAGTTGAAATTTAGCAGCCACACAGTAATTATTTCCTCTGTAATATTATGATACAATATGCCCTTTTCTTCCTGTTTCTACCTGTCCATCAATATTTATGACATATGAGGTCCAATTGCAGTGTTGACTAATAATGCTCATAATCAGTTATGAGAACATAAATGCGTAAGGTTCAATAAAGTGTTGCATGACTTGCTGTCTTGAAATGTGATTTCCCCATGTGGTCTCATGTAGTGCTGATGATGCAGGATCTCCAAAATGGTCCAAAGAATGAGCCTCAATATGACTTCATGTATATAGCTCTTAATCTGTTTGAAATAATAAGTCACTGTCAACACAAATTGGACATCTGACTGACTGACCAGGTTATTCCCAGAATTAATCAAGGACACATTTTTATTTATAATAAAAGACCAGTGTTGCTTTTAGGATTATCTGTGCTATTACATTTGTGGACAAAAGTTGGAAAGTGGAAATTTCTATTTAAGGTCATATTGTGTATTTTTCCTATCTGTACCTAAGTGGGTTTGTTTGTTAAAACTGGTAATGAAGGATTTTGTGGCAGACTCACTGAGGATCTGCCTTTGCTTTATTTAGCCAAGATTTAAATAGATTTTGGCCCATGAGCTGGCTGGTGTGATTTTGGAATTCCTCTTGCTGCAGCACTCAATTTGACTTTGCTCTGATTATAGTTTACTTCTGTACACTTATGTTTGCTGACCCCTTGCAGTTTTTATGTGTTTATTCATGCCACTTTCTTTGCCAAGTCTCCACCATAAAAATTATCTCAAAGGACTGCTTTTTAAAAGAAATCTAAGAATAAAATAACAGAAACAGGTCACAATATTATGCACATAAGTGGTCCTATCTTAAGGGGAAACATCCTCTTTATGTGGAAAGGGTTTGAAGCTTCAGTGATGGCTAGATTTAGTGGTTTGAGAGGCCATGGATGGCACGTTGAAAGATGGGAATATCAGTAAGGAGCAGGGCTTCCAACATGTAGCCAGCCTAATATTCCTTTATGGAATAATAGAGTAATCATATGACCCAATGGCCTTCTGATGGCAGCGATATCAACAGATCCACAAGGATGTTTTCAAATTTGGTTATAGACAGTATGAGTTGGCATCTTCCCTTAGCTTTCTATAAACATGAAACTGTCCGAAACTGAGAAAAAGGTCCTTTCCTATTTGTATTTTTATTTTTATATTATTTTGGGTTTCATTTTTTTTTAGCCACTAACACTAGTGGTCATCGTGGGATGGCTTTGTTGGTCTGTTGGTCAGTCCATGGTCCCCAGAGGATGAATCCTACTGGATTTTGTGATCCCCTGACTTCATTGAGGATCAGTTTTCACTTTTTTTTCTGGAAAATATTTCATTTGCACCTACTTGATAGATTGGCATGACATTTTGTACAATGACTTCAGTGACTAATCCTCTGGTGCTTCCACAAGGTTGAACATTTTGGTTTTGAGTAAAAAGTCTCAACAACTATTCAATGGATTGCCATTGAATTTGGTGCAGACAATCATGTCTCCCTAAAGATTAATTTTAAGGAATTTGTTGATCTCTTCTCTTTTCATCAAACACTACCAGCAGGCTTCTAATTTCTTTTCCCATTACTTTGGTTTATGACCAAATATGACTCTCTTCTCCACCTCTGCTCAGTACAAATGTTAGCATGATAACATGTTAACCTAAGATGGTGAACATGGTAAACATTACACCTTTAGCTCAAAGCACCACTGTGGAAAAAAGTGTCCACTTACATATCACACCTTGGTAACAATTATTCAAAAAAAACTAATTTAAGGGATCCTTCTAAAAATGTTTGTGTACAGTATGTTACGTATTCATGTTATAAAAGGTTGTATAAATGAATAGATAGATAGATATATCTACATCTACTTTTACTACTTTTTTAAAGGCTCAAATATCAATATCATTACTAACCTCAAAAGTCCAATATTGCTGGGGCTCTACAGTTTATTAAAAGAGGTATTAGCAATAATTGTGGTCTTTGCTTTATTATGTCTGGTGTATTGCTAGCACAATATCTATTTCTAGACTGCACCCTTTTAATATTATTAAAGCTACCTCAAGTTAAAGCTGTTATTATTAAACCTCTAAATTGGCACTCATTATGACTGGTCTTCTGATGTTAATTTCAACATTAAAAATTATTATGTGGTGTTTCTAGTTAACCGATTCCATCCAGCTGCTGGTCACACAGCCAGATACACAGTATATAGAGACACTGATGGGTTGCAGAAAGCCCTTAAAGCCTTCCACACACATGAGATGAAGAAGACAGTGCAGCTCAGCATCAGGAACATGTCCTTACTGTTTTGTACATCCAATAAATTGTGCCTTTCAGGTAATGGCCACAGACAGGTCATTTGGTAGAGAAAATAGCCTGGTTGTTGTATGAGCATGGCTGTGTGCGAGTGCACATGATGGACACATTATAGAAGTGTGTCATTTTTGTTTAGGTCTCTCAGCTGTCGGCTCTGGAGGATACTGTCAGAATTGAGGGTCTATTTTCTGCTCAGGAGGACGCAATTTAAGAATCCCATGAAACACATGCTTGGAAATGCAGATAGGAAGAGCAGAGAACCTTGCCTCTCTCCTTATTTTCTCCTCCTCTTACTGCATTTTCTCTTCCCTGTTATTCACATCTCTTCTTCCTTCCCGTGCTCCCTTATCCTCTCACCTTTTTATCTCTACCTTTTATCTCTCCCACTATCGTTACTGTTGCTCCTTATTTTTTATCATTGCCCTCGCTCTCTCTTTCCTCACTTCTCTCTCTAAGGAACCAGATGTGTTCCTTGTATGATTTATTCAGATGCAGAGATTGGGACTGAGAGCGTCTGCTGCAGGCAGAATGCACTCTGCTTGAGTTCAAATGGTTGAGTACACCTCCTACCGTCATTCCTCATGCAAATGAGTTTTCTTCATTTATATGAATCATGCTTTTACTTTTTTCTTCTTTTGACTGAAGAAATTACATCATCAGTGTGGACCTGACATCATTTCTCCACAGCTGCTATCTTGTGCTAAAAAAAGCAAAAGTAGCAGTAGCTAAGGCATTGGTGAAACTGAGACAATTGCCAGTTACAAGTGAAAATATTATCTTGTTAAGCATTACGAACCTTAAATATTAGCTTCTTTCAATGTGTTGTCATCTTTCGATATGGATAAATGTAATATACCATGACCAAATAGCACACAACATATTTTTATTCAATACTCTTCTATTATGCAAGTGAGTACTACATTATCAGGTATCAAGTCTGACTAGAGCCACCAACCTCATACATTTCTACAGTAGAGACATCTTGCAGTTGTTAATGGGACATCATTTAAATATTTTACATGTAATAGCGAGTCTGCAGCCATTTGAAGTCTGGATGATGTCTCAAGTGTACTTTCAGAAACCTGAATGAACGAGAATGTAATGCAAAGATTTTATAAGTGCTTTAGGTTTCCCATATCATTCTACATAGATACATTTTAAGGACTAAAATGAAATAGGAAAAATACAAAAATCCAGTAGGAGCACAAACATGATGTCTTGAATTGATTCTACTCACAAGAATCATCTGTGCAACGCATGAAATAGCTTAAAAACACACACTGTTGCAATGGGTGACATGTTCCCTCATTACTATGAACACACACTGTATTCAGTTTGACATCATACACACACACTGTCCTGCAGCAGTAAATACTCATTAGTCCTCAACAAATGCTTTATTTCCTCTTGAGTAACAAGGAATTTCTGTATTAATAAATTATTTAGCCTGTTTTTTCTTCATAAATTAAAGTATATATTAACCTGTTTTTAAAGATTTACATCTTCAGTGGAAGCCACTGGGTTTTGAATGCCACAGACAGGCTGGGGAAGCTGTAAAGTACAGAAAAACGACTCACACATAGCTGGTTTTGATATTTTCCTGGGACTAGTTGACAATAAAAGCTGTAAAATATAGCCAATAAAAACACCATACTCACTTGGTGTATGAATATAAAAATGATTAATAATAATATATCTGTACATGCTTTGAGTTCTGAGCCTGTAATAATGTAGTGCACAATTGATTTTATTCAGTTCACTGAGTGAATGAGAAGAATTAGATTTAAAGTCTGAAATCTCGTGTATGCCTTGAAGGTGCAAGACTTTCCCAGAACACCTGAAGACATCGTACATCAGTGGATATCATTTGACAAAGTTTTAAAGTATCTGTTTATTTCTGTCCCTGTTTTTTCTTTGCACTCCTAGTGAATTTTCTGACGTAGCCTCAGTCACCTTTAACCAAATTCTGAGAAAAAAGGCCTGAGACAATTTTGAAAACTTTTTCTTTACAATAAAATCCCAGTTAACAGTTGCAAATGTTCTTGGGGTCAACTTTTAAGTTTTATAGCTTTCATTGGTTGTTATTGCTTTGGAGACCAAAGGTACTAGACCCAGAGTGCTTTTGCTTTTTTATTGAGTCTAATCAGGGATTTTGCAAATAACAAGATTTTTCAAGAAACAGATAAACCAACCAACGACGAACAGAAGATAGAATGAACACAAGCAGTCCAATAGTTGCTTCTGATTATCAGTGAAGATATTTGTTAATACAATGATCTGTACCACTGTTAATTATTTAAAGTTGAAGCCATTTCCACAAGCATTCATTTATTTTTTATTCTGTTGTCATATTTCCAAAAAGTGTGCATGTTTGAGTTGACATTGAGGGTATGGCCTGCAGGTCACCTACTGTGAAATTTTTGCTGGGAAATGAGAAGGCACAAAGCCAGTGTCAAGAATAATTGCCCCTTTTGGGGATGAATCCTCCAACCTAAAAATGCATTTTCGGACCCTATACATGTCCTCCAGCTCTGTATGGGGATTCCAGCAGTTCGTGGTTATGTGGCTGATCCACTGACATCTGCTGAATCCCACAGACACACAGTGAGACAAAGGGTTCGCCAGAATCAGAATCCACCAGAATCACACGAAATTGTCATCAAAAAAGCTAAAATTTTTTGTCAGCCAAAAAATAGAGATGCCAACAGCAGAACAAGAGTACAAAATGAAAAGTTCCACTCACAACAAAATACATGCCATTTCTTCCTGTGTAACTGTTGAACATTTAACAATTATATAGAAATGTCTCTCAAGGGATACTTCAAACAATTTGGTCAAAAGTATGTGGACACCGCATTCTACTTACTTTAATGTACTTTTGGTCTTGTTCTATTGCCATGGTTTGGGCCAGGCCCCATAGTTCCAATCAAGGGAAATGTTTAGAAGCATACAATGGTATTTTTTAGACAATACTGAAATGAATGAATGGATAAGAAATGATGGCATAGTAAGCACTACTTAAAGATCTCCTCCAAACATATTATAAGACAGAAAATACTCTGTTTGGAACAATAATGTGTGTCTAATATGGTTTTTCCACAAAAAAAGTATAATTATCTCATTAAAATCCTTAAAATGGCATCTTCTCCTTCTTCCTCATTAAAAATTCCAGAATCTATAAATATGCAAATATATTTCACTTCAGAGGCTTAACTGTTGGACACAAGATGTCTCCTGCTTCACTGTAAAGTCCAAAGATTGTGGATATTTGAACTAAAGACCCAAACAAATACACCCCTCCCTTCATGCTCTTTCAGAAGCTCCGCCCCCCCAAATTCATGGACACTCATTGCCAAGGCAACAAAAAGAGAGAATCCAGGGCGATGCATCAGCTGTAGAGTCTCTTCTGTTCCTCTCACACTTTATCATGAGCAGAAAAAAAAAATGTCTCATGTGAGCACAACAGTCCATCCACACTCTCCGCCTCTCTGCAGCCTCCACACTTTTCACTCCACCTGCGTTCAGCGTCTCTGTCCACAGAAGCAGCCGTCTGTCAGCTGCAGCTCCTGGAGAGCTGAGAGGACAGTGGCCACACAAACTGTCTTCACCAGGCTGACTGGCAGCAGAAATTTACTGAACCAAAATAGTTTACATGTCGGCTCCACGGGAAGAAATCAACAGTGTTTGTATTTATTGATTCTTTGAAACGTTTAATAAGTTGAAAACACATATACGGCGGGATATTTGTGTGATTTAAACAAAAGTGACTAAACGTGACAGAAACAGAGATTCAACGAGTCTGCCATCATAGATTCAATAAATTCTTTTTCCAGAATCACTGACTCTACCTTTAAGTCCTGAATCTGACATTTGACACCTGTTTTATTGCTTGAAAATTAACGTGCTATAAAAAATGTTTTATTTCCATGAAAGTAGCATCTAACATTTACACTGTACTAAAACAGAAGCATCCTACACTATCATGGCTGTAGACAATGATTATTTGGTGTGAAATAATCAGGATAAAAAGGGAAAAATTAAGTAATCTGTTACACAGTTTGCCCTGCCAGCCTATTTAAACCCTTTTTTCTCACCTTCAGTGTATTCACTGCTCTCTATGTCTTTGTATGGCAATATAGCCTGTAAGAAAATATAAGCTTTTAATTCTCTGAACATTTTTAAAAAAAAGTAACCAGACATTTTCTTTCATGCAACAGCTCCGGTAGCTGTACAATAATGTAAGGTTGTACTCATTCTGGGTTGTGTTACCAGAGTTACACAGCCTCTCTGTGATGGAGCAACAGGGCGGGAGCAGCAAAGCAAAGCATGTAAACAGTGGAACTTGTGCGATGACATGAAGTGCAAAAAATCAGATTTGGCCCGCCAGTGTACATCTGAACATGGTGTGTGTTATCTGACTACAGTTTCTGCCTTCTGCAATCAGACGAGGCCTACCCTATTTTAGGCTCCAGAGCCCCCGTGTTGCTTCCCACAGGCTGTTAGAGCACATATGGCACTACAGAAACACTGCTGAGGGCGAGATTATCAATTCATCGCTTTGTTGCAAAGACTTCCTCTCTTCCCAGTTCAGGTATATACACTGAGGAAATCAGTCAAGGAATGGATAGCTGGTTTGGAGGTGTGGTTAATGCCTCCTTCAGGATTGCATGGCTACATTAGAAGAAGCCTGGATGTATTTAGTTAATGGGTGACAGTCAAATACTCGACAGGGTGCCTGTAGACTCCCCTCGGCAATCAGCTGAGCCGCTGAGTGACACACAGACATAATTGTTAAACAGTTAACAGCAGGTGTGCTGGTGGGTCTATCAACTGGGTGCTTTCCATTATGATGGCAACACGAGAGAGGCTCAATTATAAAAATCACTGAACCTTTAGGAAGATTCTCACAATGTGACTTATCCTCTGTGTGCAGAAGAACTGGCTCCAAAGTATCACTGGAGGGAAGGGCTGATAGTCCAGGGCTAAGATTGTTAAAGCTGCATTAGGGACAGTTTACTGCACACTGGCAGCTCCAAAAGCAAGACAGCTATTTCTTCCATGTTTGCCAAATATCCAGCATTTGACAAGTTTTTAGCCATGAGTGTCAATTTGGCGTATTTTCTTCTACAGGATGGATAAATGTTACATACTCTGGCAGAGTGAAATCGAGGATCGGGACAATTCCTAATGGGACTGAACTGATAGAGGTAAGCGCCTACAGGCTGTCTGACTCCACTTTCATACACATACGGGCTCTCTGGTGAAGTCCATACTAAGCCTTTGCATCAATAAGCAGACTCCTCCTTCTCAGAGTCAAAACTCTCAAATCTCTGATGTCCTGATCACAGATAAACGTCTATAAATTCGCTTTGAAGTCAATGAAAAAAAAGACACTTATCGTAACTGCAGATGTTGCCTTCTAATCATCATGTTTTGAGTTTTCTTCAGTGTCACAGTAATCCAGTGAGAGTCGTCTGTACATCTATGCTCACAGTGCAAACAGGAAGTGCTAACAGCTAACAGGACATTTCATGCAGACAGTCTGCCAGAATATAAACAAATATAAGCTAAAGAAATGGGGCTCAGGTATAGCCCACAGCTAACTCACACTGACTCCATGGCAACATTACATCCTGCTTTTTTCCCCTAAAGCATTATGGATACTGTAGTTCCAAAATTTAGATTGTTTTAGATCATCCCCAATAAAAGACAAATAATAACAAAAGAAGTCACAAAATCCATGACTATTCTCTTTTTTTCAGTTTGCACTTTCATTCTTTAAAATCTCAGAATGTCCTATCAACATGGTTCTTATATCCCTGGAACACTGACACTCCCCTCTATCTATATTTTTCCCTGTGTTGAAAACCTGTGGATGTAGTGGCAAACAATTCTAAATATATAGTACAAGTACCATGCAAAATGATGTCATTTCTGAGTAGCCAAATGTATTCTGAAAAGGACAACATATGACTGACTCTGCTAAAAGCCTTGAAATGAAGAAATTTAAAACCAAGCAAAAAAAAAAAAAAAGCAGAGGGTTCAATGGGTTAAGGGTTCCATAACATGGAACATTATTTATATGTTTATTTTAATATTTAGTTTACATTTTTCACATTGTGGTTGAAGGTGCAACTTAACAAAAAATGCATTCTGAACCTTGACAAACACCTCTAAACGTTTTCAGACATTTTACATCTGATAGTATTCAATAATGCATGTGACTCTCATTTAAATCTAAGTCTAAGCTGGTAACGGCTCTCATTTCACTCCTGCAACACAAAGTGTCTTTTTTTACCAGCTAAATTTGAAAGCAGAGACATTCACTTCAGTCCCCTCAAGTCTCCACCTTCACTGAGGGCCAAGATGGTGGCTCAGAGGCGTTTTATCTGCTAGCTTAACGTTAGCTTAGAGAGGCTTCTCTCGGCAGAGGCAGTGACAGAATAGTGGGTGTGAATGAGTGGAAGTGCTAGTACTTCCACTAGTACTAGTTTACAAGTATAGAGACAATATCTCTACTACTGCTACTCTCAGTTGCATTCATTCAATCTTTCATACTCCGTACTGCCCACACTGTTGGATTTATGTGTGGGGTGTGTGGGTAAAGTTGAACGTCGCCTCATAGTTCAAGGGTGGAGGGTCCCAGAGAATTTCATAGATAATTTCATGCATTTTGGGGGTGTCTACAGGACAGAACTACTGCCTTTTCTCTGGAAAAAAGGAAAATAACTTCTGTTGCAATTGACACAATCAAATGGAACCAGGATCAATAATAAAGTGACATGTGATTTATTACAGTAACTCAAAAAAGTGGTTTAGTATTAATTACTC
This sequence comes from Scomberomorus guttatus, assembly GCA_038419695.1. Lineage (NCBI taxonomy): Eukaryota > Metazoa > Chordata > Actinopteri > Scombriformes > Scombridae > Scomberomorus > Scomberomorus guttatus. The sequence goes on from CM076452.1 coordinate 28,951,393, forward strand.
TTTAATGTAATTTAATTTATTAATTTTTATATTTTAAATTTATTTGTTTATTATTATTATAATATTTGCACATCTGTCCAAAATAAAGTTATTTTCTTTAGACTGTATACTGTATAATATACTGTATATAAACTGTGTATCACTGGTTCATTGGCAGAGGTAATCGGGCTATAAAATGTGACTGTATGAACCAGAAGCAAGTGTCCAACCAAAACAATCTATGTATCTGTCAGCACAGAAATCATGTGAATGTCTTATTTAATTACATGATAGCAACATTTTTTATTAAAAACCTTTTTCCAACTGTCTAGACTTATATGCGGCAAATCAAAGCCGTCAGATTCTGTGCTAGACATGGCGTTAGTAATGTAAAGTACTCCTGGATTGGGTGTAAAATAGTTAAAGTGCCTCTATCTCGAATTTGACAGTAAAGGGAAAGGCAGGTGAGAGCAGGTATTCCTGTAGTCATACAAGAAAATCCCATCTAGAACAATGTTCACTCTGACTGAGAAACCCTGTTAGACTGTTTGGGTTATCAAGAGAGCTACTGTTATCACAGAGACTGTGCCAAGGTTTACTTTCCTCTCATGGTCTCCCTCAGGATTTCATAACTGGCTTCAGAAGCCCACACCGTGGCAATATCCTTCATACATGGACTGTAACGGGACTGTGGCGCCAGGTGTAAAGAGGACCATAATCACACATGATTATGTAGTTAACTTAAAAACCTCAGACAGATGTTAAAGGAAATGAGGTTAAGAGCAGGTGCATCTTTGGCATAATCAAGTAGACAGCTTCCCACAGACACAGCACCAGGGGCAAGATTATAAAATCCCTGCTTCCATCCCCTCTCCTCTGGGGCACTTTCCACTCTTTCTAAGCTGTGAATCAGGCCCAGAGAAACAGAAAAAAGCAGTGAGCTGAGGGATAGATAGATGGTACACAGGGTGAGGTTATTAATTCAGAGCTTTGTTGAAGCTGGCTCCCTCAGGACTGCCTGGCTGCTTTTCAGAAATGCCTGAAACAAGGTACAGTCAGATGTATTAAGTTGTTGAAGGACTAATGCAAAACAGCTGTGAGGATAGGCCCTCACAAGTGTACTTATTCACAAACCTGTTCCAGGATTAAAGTGTAGCTATGCTGTTAGGGGGTTATCAAATGGGCAACCTCCATTATACAGATAGCATCAGGGGGACTAGATCATCAATTCATCACAGTGTTAGGAAAGTTTCCCATGGATGTACGTTTTCCTCTTACAAGATGCTATTCAGCTCCTGTGGGAGGGGGCAGTGGTGGAGAGGGCAGGACCTCCCTCAGGAATTACTAGCTGCATTTCTTAGAATCAGGTAATCACATCCTGCATGTCCCTGCTGTCATAACCCCAAATGTGTACGTACATATGAATAGGAGTCAGAGGTAACGCATTTACATGCACCTGATAGAACATCTTTGTATCAGCACACACCTCCATAGAGGTTCAGTAGCTGGAAAAGCATTAGAGTCTGGGACAGCTGTGGTCTGCACCGGCACTTTGCCTACAGATTCTAGCTGTGTTACACCGAAACTATAAACTATAAAAACAAAGGATGATTTGATTTATGAAATATCATTACCATTTCTTATCACTTATTAAAATTGTGTGGAGGTATGTTTAGAATGGATTTTTAAAATTCAGGAATAATGCATCACCTCCTATCTGTGCATACAGTATAAAGTAAACCATCACACTGCTTACAAGCATCATGTGGGACATCTCTTGTATGATTATACTAACAATACATCAACAGACGTGCATCATGGAGTGTCTGATAGCCTAGTGGTTTAGACACATGTCTGTATCTCTTTTATAAGAAAATATTTAAAAAATAATAATAAAATAAAATAAAATAAACAATAGACAAGCACCATGTAGGTGAGGCTAGTTCAACACTTGTAAAGACAGCAGGTTGCTGGAGACACACAAAATAAAATCACAAATCCTTTATGTGTTTCTGCAGTAAATACTATTAAAAATGACTGATGATAACCTGGAGCCGCAAACACACTTGTCAAGTTTTTTAAAGGTTGCTTGAGAAATTGCAAACAAACAATAATAAGCTCAGAAGTACAATTTCATTTATATTTCATAAACTGTACAGCTCCCTTCTCCATGAGCAACATTTACATTTCTTTCATTACAGAATCACTAAATAAAAAATACACAACTTTAACTTCAGTCCTTAGCATAACATCAAACGTACAGGCCTGTCTGCAACGGTTTGCGTTCATATGCCGCCAAATTGCTTGCACTAATGCATTTAAGAGGGAAACATAGTACTCTGCGGATTACATATGCAAACAATGTTTTGTTCCAATACAGGAAGTAGTGTTTTGTTCTCACACTGCAAAGTTAAATTTTTCCAATATTAACCAATATTAACTACAAGCTTTCCCTAATATTATCTAGTACTTTTAGTTGCATAGACATAATCATAAAAGTGTTAATCATACTGTAGTTGTAGTGGATATTGTACTGTAAGAAAACAAATAAAATAAAAATTAAGGTAAACATTTTGCAAAATGAATTCAAACATTTTTCAATGACAGTGAACATTATGTTTAATATAAACATTTTCCTATGATTATACTATAAAATTATAAAATATGTATATTATAAAAAATATTGACATGTAAGCCTGTGCAGATGAATAAACAGTAAGAACAGAGCAGTTAACCAAGTGCACAAAGTGACAAACTGCACATTTGAACCATAAGATCAGATTTCTTACTCGTCCCATTGTCTGACAACAGAAACAGAAATAATATATGTAAATGAGGACAATTATATTGTGAATTTGACTACATTAAAACAGGTGTTCACACAGAGTAAGAAGGGCCAGAACAGAGGTTTAACAGGCTATCTTGACTGTCAAATGTGCATGGTTTGCCAGTCCATGTGTTCAGTCTATTAATTGTATGGATTCCCATGGCAATATTTATTTTCTACCACATGCTGCCTGGGAGGGTTTTGCAGTACTAGGAAATTCAAATTACATGAAATGAAAGGACGTGGTAGGAATGGTTTGAAAAATGACATTGACGTACTAACAAAATCCATTCACTTACCTTTTCATGAAACCATGGAACTCAAAAATCTGCTTCTCCAAAACACCCCAGTTACAATTTAAAAAGAAGCATGAATTAAGTGTGAAAATACCAAACAATCTAAACCTTGCTGTGAAACATTTACCTTCAAAAGGCAATTCACAAGGAACAGCTGGCAGATTACACCTGCAGTTAACCAGGGATTCCAAGAAAACAATTCCTCAGCCACAACACAGAACAGTGTTTTGAAGCTTTACCCCCTAGTGGCGAGTTGAGTTGAAGTATACCATTGAGGTGTATCATGAATAAACATCACAAACCAACAAAATGACACAGATTCTAGTGTCTAACAAACAGTATCTGATAGGAAAAGGACCACAGCTGTGAAGCTGAAAGACGTGCTGGAAGTGTTCCCCTTCTTGGATGGTCTCTCTAACCAATAGGACCACCTGGTGCTGTCATGTCATGTCACTGTAGATGTTAACAGTAACAATATGTGGCTCCAAATGAACCTGTCAGTTTGGTACTTCCTGTCTGATGAATTAAACAAAATCTGTCAGGATGCCAAATCTAAATCATGCTAAATTACATTTTGGAAAGAACAACATTATTTTAGAGTGCACCTGAATAAACAACAAGGTTGCTAAATGTCTCTGATTAAAAAAATTAGGAATGCACCTGTTATTGAATACTCGCAGAAAGTAAAAATAATTTAAAAGGTTTCAAGTGAACAAACAAGACTGGTCCTGATTAAAATTTTAAACTTCCTAGTAGATGAATGCACTTGTGAAGATTATGCTTTATCTTTGTGGTATTCCAATGTGGATATAAATAAAGCTTTTTTTTTCCATTCCCCAGCGAGGAAGGCCTCCACTTCCTCCTCTTATATAAGAGTGGGTGTTGGGTCTGTCTGCTTGACCATGAATGGGCCTTTGTGTTCACCAGTGAGTCTGTGGCATTGATTTAACACATGCCCGCGGCTGAAGAAGTGACTGCAAACGAATCGATGATATTTTCTTAAATGGGATTTATTGAATGGATTAGCTGACAGCCATAACATGAACGAATGTTGAAATCACCATTTCCCTTTAAGGTTATTTCGTCTTGCAACAAAAGGCTTTCTTTGTCTCACATGCTTTCTTGCTAAGCCAAGGCTGTTTGCTTTCATTTAGCATATTTATTTTGCGTAACACAGTTACATCGGGGAAAGAAAAAAAAGGGCCAGTTTTTTTTTTGTCTTCCATCAGAAAGTCCCAAACCCCTTCCCATCTGGCTCTCACAGTAATTGAAGCATTTTCAGTTTGACCCAGAGCTTGTTAAGCACTCATCTGATAACCTTCAGGAGAAAGCCCAGCCTGCTGTGAGAGCATGAGAGCTTAACAGATAAGGGTTTCTGAACTGCTGATATGGATATTTTTGCACTGAAGCTTTTGTTGATATTAACACAATGGAGCATTTTCATGCTGAAAAACAAATAATTAAATGTTTCTTACAACAATTCCGTTGATGAGAAAACATCTAAAACAACATATAGACCATAATGGGACATTTAGGGTAAGCAGCGCTCTCTCATGATTGCAAAAGTATTGTGGAAATGCTTGGACACCTTTAAAATTAAGAATTAATTTGCAAAATGTATATTTGAGCAAAAAAGAAAAGAAAATATATGAGAAATTATAATTTAGTCATTTGGCGCACAATGAATCATTATAAATACCTCTAAATATATGATCATCATAAACATTTTTTTTTCTATAGTAGTAAAAGGGTATAGATTATTCTTTGTTAGTTAGTTGTCCATAATGTAATGTACTGTACTGCCTAACACTGATCCTGGATGTACCATAAATGATCCAATCACATTCCTGCTGACATCTCATCAGAGCCAGCCGCTGCAGCAACTCACAACCTTTTATTAACCTCTTTGTGACTGTATTTCACAACTTTTCACAACTATGTATCTTACTGTTGATTGTATATTGTATTTGCTTACATGCTAGGCTATATAGTATGTCCTGTAGCCTGCATAATAAATGCCGGCATGTACTGTAGTTTTATTGCAAGTACTGTGAACTGCTGGATAAACGTAGCAAACTTGGTTTTGGGTGAAGATTATTGCCAAAATACACCGGGCACAGATGCAGCGTGACATGTCTGTCGCAGCGTGGCCACAGCAGGGCACGCCCATTATAATCAACTGAAGCTGCTACACTGAACTGCACCTGCACAGGTGTCGCACAACTCATCTCTATTTTTGCACCGCGGGTCTATTTTTTTTTTTTTTCTCTATGTGCGGCTATGCAGCCCTCCAATGGGTAAAAACTACATAGAACTGTGTAAGAAATGAGTACAAACTGTTTAAAAATGATTAAAATAAATACCTCATTATACCAGAGGCAATGTGACACAGCAGTACCACCTTGTGTTTTTTTTCTTTCTGTAGTTAAAATGATCTAGTTAATTAATTCAGTACCAGTTAACATAGCCTACGCTTCCAACCCTGCATAACCAACTGCATTATCACTTAAAACTCAATATGCATGCAGTGACAGAGACGGAGTCTGTGTAGCAGGTAGAAAACCCCTCTCCGCCCCGCCACGTCTGTGCCTGGTGTATTTCAGCTGTTAGTCTGGATTTGAATATACAATAGGTTGTCCTGAGACACAATAATTATTTTTTATGATGATTTGACACCTGGCAACACTACTGATCGTTAAAATGCCCCAGCTTTTTTGCTGTGCTGCTCTTAGCTGTATTTCAGCTTTGTTATTTGTTGTTTAGCTGTATGTCCATATATCTTCCTGTTCTTTGAACTGAGCGGGAATATACTGAGAGTCACTAGAAACTGAAATCAAATTCCTTGTATGTTTAAATATACTTGGCCAATAAAGCTGATTGTGATTCTGAAATGTCAGGGTAATCCTATGATGTGACACAATTATATTTTTCTTGTTCATGAAACTAAAATGAGCATGATATTATTGGCTAATTAATCACACGGAGCTGTGAAATGAGAAGCAGACAAAGACAGTTTGATGTTGGCTTGTTTAATTTGAGACCTCTGTGTCTGTTCCAGCGTGCACTTGAGGCACAGTTTCCAATGTCATGAACATAGTCTTGTTGACTGATGTGTTTGCTACGTGCTTTTGTGGTGTAGGGTAACATTTAATAGACATCATGAATCTTATATATCTGCATTGCATTAACTGACCCAAAACTGCTAGCTGGCTAATTAGTCTCCTGGCTTGTTTTGCTAATTTGGTAACCATTGTCTGAAAAACCACTGCTACCTGTAGTTGGACCTTGTGTATAGTATTTAAACCTTGTAAGGAAACAGCAGTACTCACAGCCATTTTTTATGTATTGACAAGTGTGTCTATGGACTAACCTGTGCAAGGACTCTCTTATGCACATTTAGCAACTCTTGGCCTGTTAAAATGAAGACACAGCAAAGTTAATTCCTGCCAACACGCCTTACAAAATGGAGGGACCTGTCATGATTACCAGATTTTTCATCAGGAGTAGGTCTACATGAAACCCTTAGTGCTCAGTGTCTCCATAAAAATTCTGGGCATCTTTGTGAATTTGGCATCAGAGGCATGAGTAAGTAGCCCATCAAAGCCTTAATTATATTTCAAAATTTAAATGTGGTCAGAATTAATATTATGCTTTGTTGCAGAAAATTATGACTGATCTGGAGGCTTAAATGAGGACGGAATTGATAAATGCTGTCTGTTGTAGTGAAATGAGTGCATGTCTGTTTTAAAATCACATTTAAATGTATGCTAGTGTGATGAATCACCGCTATTGTGTGTGAGCTTTTCATCATTTGGCATTTGTGAGTGAGTATTATACAGTATGCTATGGTTTGTACTGTAGACATCTGTGTGCGTTTGTTGTTACATTTGTAATATTCATTTTTAGCTGCATCATCCAAGTGTGTGTGTTCACCCCTCCTTACCCATGTGTGTCTTCACCCGCACGCCTGCGCATGCCATGCCTTGTTAGCCAAACTCATAAAGGCTGTCTTGGGACATTGGCTCTGGGTGTCACAGCTTCACACCTCAGAGGAGCACTAATGATTCCTCTGATTGAATTTAACAGCCCTCCTCAGCCACAGTGCATGATCAGTGACAATATCTACCAGTGGAAGAGCAGAGGTCTTTTATTCATAGAGGGCAAAGGGACAGCGAAAAGAAGAGGGTGATGTGGGAAAAAGAGAGAGGAAGGAAGGGGGAGAAACTGAGGAAGCAGAGCATTAGGAGGAAAGTGGAATTTTGAACACGTTCAGGGTGAAGGGGATGGATATGTAGATGACAGAAGACTTTTATTCAATAGAGGGCAGAGTAAGTCAAGAGAAAAACAGGAGGAGATAGGCTAGAATACAGTATGTGGAGGTGTGGGACATATAAAATACACACATATAAATCCATAAATTCACTGCTACAAAACAAGAATATAAATTATAATGAAGGTGGATTCAAAGACATATGCCGACTGTTCAAGTCTTATGTAATAAAACTGAAAGCTGTTAATTGGATTAGTTAGTTATGTATTGAGCCAAATAACACATTATTGCCTGAGAAGATTTAGGGGTTGTGTCAAGAAATGTAATATAAAAGTCAATATACATATACTATATTAAAGGAATACTTAGCTTTTTAGGAAATATGCTTCTTAGCTTTCTTGCTGAACGTTAGAAGAGAAGATTGATACCACTCTCGTGTGTGTAAGGTAAATATGTAGCTAACATCAGCAACTGGTTAGCTTAGCTTAGCAGACTGGAAACAGGGGGAGACAGCTAGCCTAGCTTGACGTTTTTTTTCTACACTTCGGTTTTTGTACAGATTAAACAAAGGAGGTATCACTAGTTGATTAGTAAGCTTTAGAGGTGCTGGTAGGTGGATTTCTTTAACTTTCTGACAGAGCCAGGCTAGCTGTTTCTGGTTTCCAGTCTTGTGCCAAGCTAAGCTAACTGGCTGCTGGTGGTAGCTTCTGTACAGACATGAGAGTGGATGTGTATATCAGTATGTGGAGGCAAATTGTTGGAATTCTCTGGAGAGTAACTTGCGAAAATTCAGTTCAGGAAAATGTATAGAGATCAAATAATTGGATAATATTCTCAGTAAGTAAATTCAGACTCTACCTGCTGATGAATACCATGTGATATAGTTGAAAGCTCTGGAAAAAGCAGGTAACTAGGCCTTGATTTGGGATTGTTTTTTAAAACTACTATTTTCACCATCAGGCCAACGTGAACGAGCAGTAATAAAGTGGTTTGTATGAAATCATGACAGCTACTGATCTCACATGTCAAAAGATTCATCTCCATGACCACCAGAAGACCATGTGATATAGTTGAAAGTTTCAGAAAAAGCTTGTAAGTGGACCTTGAGTTAGAGTAAGCTGATTGTCAGTCATTGTGTATGATTTTTTTTTTTTTTTTTTTGGCTTGGTGCTCATTTGCAGTAAAAGCTTGTTTTTAAAAAGTATCTGAAAACCAAACCTAAACCCAAGATAATGTCTCTTAGTAAGATTGCCTCCAGAGCAGCTTCAGTGTTCCTTGTGTGTAGAACTTCACTGGAGGGATAAACAGCATTCTTCCAAAATATATTCCCTCATTTGGTGTTATGATGATGATGATGGAGGAGAGTTCTGTCTAACTGCAAATTCTCTCATAGGCGGTCACCTGGGTTGAGATCTTGTGACTGTAGAGACCATAGCATATGACTCCAACCCTGCCCAGAAAAGAACATTGATATTGGATGAAAACCCCAATTATGTTCAATGCAAACATTTTTCAAATTCCATCTTCCATCAATATCTGCTCATGGCAACTACAGTATGGTCACAGTTACTGAAAGATTGTGGTTTCAGTTAAAAAAAAAAGAAAAAAAAGTGAACATTAATTGCAGGTCTGTAATGGGACATGAACTCCAGTTTCCAAGTCCACCACCTACCTCAACACCCTTACTTTCTGCCTCGCTACATAAAGGCCACACTGCTTCCTGCATTGGCACTTAACTTTGGCATTGGATGCAAATTGTGAAAAATGTGGTGTGTAATAGTCCAATATGGACATATTGGACTATCATCAGACTGTTTGTTGACCCCTCTGCCCTATATTGATCATGTGCATTTGTTATTTTCTTTGTTCTTTTTTTATTTGTCACCTGTCTGTATGTCATTCATTTTGAGAAGGGGATGCAAACATAAGACTCATTTGCATTTGTGTCAAATAAACACTGAATCAGTGGAGAGAGAGAGGCTGGAAAACCAGGTAAAAACACTGTTTAAGGGAAAAAGCTCCACATTTTTTTGAAATAGAAAAGAAAAGTCGAGTCATCACTGTGGAAAGAGAGGTAGAGGGCTTTGAGTGAGAAAGAAAGTGGGGGTGGGGTTCTTAGTAGAGGTCAAAGTTAATGGACAGAATTTTTGGGTTCAGGGCTTTTACTACCAGCTTTTCTCCATTCATCAACTCACAGCAGGAATACACCCTCCTGTATGTGCAGGGAATTGAACCACAAAGCCACTAGGTCATGCATGACATATTGTAATCGGAAGGAGAAAAAGACCCAAGAGCAGGAAAATGACAAAGTTGAAGAGAAGAAAAATGATGCTCTTAAACTGTATAAGAATGTTTGATTTGAGAAGCTGAAATGATGGATAATTTTTCCAAGGTTAAGTGGAACATGTGGACATGTGTCAATGCCATTGCTGACCTCCACTCTATAAACACTCTGTAAACTCAGAGACAGCCTGTCATGTGGCACACCGCTTCAAGGTAAATATACCAGCAGCGGCTGTGCCCTCTCGTTTCATTCATCAGCACTGTGTCGTGTTACATGTAAGCTGAGAAATAAATCTGCACCTCTGCAAGTCGGTCATCCTGATAGACAGATGACCTTTTTTCCCTGTGAGAGATGGGCCCTGCAGAAGAAGACCAGAGTCCAGGCTGTGCCTTCTCGCTTCATTCATCCACACATGTGCTCTTCCACATGAGCTGAGAATTAGATCTGCACCAATCCTGGAAGACCTGGTGAATTGTTTTTTTGTCCTTTCATTTAGCAGATGAGACAGTCAGATGCGGAGGCAGAGGGAGAGCAAAGCTTGCTTGCACCACATTAAATTCTAGTATTGCTCTTGTACTTCATTCAACAAAACATGCTGTGTGTACCCAGAGGAGCTGAGAAATAGCCTGCTGGTCAATGCCCTCAGGATACTGACAGGATGTTGGTACTAGGGATGTGCAGAGAGCCCAGTATTTGTATTTGTATCTATATTTGTTGAGGCAGCAAAATTATTTGTGTTTGTATTAATTTTTTGTTTTTATTACGCTTTTAATTTCCGGATATTAAAGTGCTGAAATAAGCGTTCATGGATAAACTATCTTACGGAGGTCCCCACACCAGGTCTCGAACTCCAGTCTTCCAGATCATAGATGACTGCACTGACTACTGAGCTAAGCTTCAGCTCAATACCATTGTGCAGACAGACCTGTAGGCATTTATACACCCATAACACAGAGACGAAATAAATATTCATAAAAACTATTCAGGCTTTTTCAAACACCGTATTGGGATTAGGGCCCACCCCTAGTTGGTGCACTGTTTTTTTTCCTTTTTGGAATGAAAATAAAAAAAAAGCTTGTGCTTACTGTATGGGCTGTACAGAATATACCATCATTATCATCTTAATGACTGTAAAAATAGTCTACCTACCTGAATTAATTCCTTTCCACATCATTCATTATTCACTGTCGTTGCACACGAGCTACTGCATAAAACAGTCTCCTGGAGTTTAAGGTGCATCTCATTGTTGCAGTGTTTTTTTGCAATGTTTACATTCACACTATGAATGTTTGGAGCATTTTTTTTCCTTGGATTTTTAGCTTTGATCAACTTTGACTATGTACGTGACACTGTGTGTGTTCAGTCATGGCGGCTTTTAAATCCTTCTTCAGGGAAATATGTTTCAAACACTGGCAGTCAAATGAATAAATAACTGCTTTTTCTGTGTGCAACTGATGGACGATAGCAACAAAAACAGTCCTGTTTACTGTAATGTTGGATATTACCAATTAAATTGTACAGACCTTCAGACTGAACCCTATTAATGGACAATTGAGTGAGATACTTAACAGCGATGTAACTGTGGTTGGTCCATCAGCTCCCAGCAGTGATGATTGTGAGTAAATAAGAAGTCAGCAATCCCTAACTGACCTCTCTGCATCTCTCTAATGACCACCAACTTGTCTTTTTGCTACAAGAAACCTGTAGTTTTTTTCCATATTTGTACCTGTATTTACTAGTTTTACCATTAGGCAGGAACGTGATGTTGCCTCGTAGTTCAGGGGTATTACAGTTTTAACCGATTTTTTGGGGGTCAAGTGGGCATAATTACTGTTTCTCTGGAAAAGGGAAAATAATTCCTGTTGCAATGAACACTATCAAATGGGACCAGAATCATTTGATGGTGTAATAAAGTGTAATGTAAATGTTTAAAGTTACTCTTTAAATTGTGTGTCATTATAACAAAACTCATTCATATGTTGTTATAATACTAATAAAAAATAAATCTGCCAAGCTGTGAGAAGAAAAAGAGAAGACACTCTAGCCCATGGATGTATAGGAATTCTATGCATGTGTGTGTTTGAGAGTGTGTTGTGTTGTTGTGATCACTAATCTGACTTTATTAATTGATCATTAGTATTATTTCCTATGTTAATGAGTTTTCACAAGCAGTGGGAGACACATTATAATACAGCATATGATGATTGTTGAGGACACTGTCAATAAAAATAAACAAATGAACTTTAAAATAATCCACAAGGGAACAGATCATATTTTTAACACTACACAGGTGAAATGAGTAGTGCTACTTTAGCCTTGAAATTGAGATGTTATGGTTTGTTATGTGGCAACATGTGAATATTTCTTTAAATAGTTTGTCCTGTTACATCTGCGGTTCCCTGAAAACAGATCAGTCTTGCCTGATATTTTCCTCAGAGCTAAATGCCTATTGACAGTGTATTTCAGTCCTCATTTTGTTCTATTACAGTCATTGTCATTTGTTCTGACATGGGCTACAAATGCCTTCTCGGTATCCTTTGCTTGTTATAAGATGTGAAAGTCACTTGTTATAATGTCATACCAGCTTAGAAAAATGAATTCTCGTCCTAGCAAGGTAAGCTGATGTTGATATAGAGAGAAATGTAATGCTATGTTGCAACATGTGCGAAAATGTCATTCTACCATTGAAAGTATGTTGCTATAATGACTAAAGATGTTATAATAATCATTTATTTCTCATGATTGCAGCAACCTTCTGCCACATCTCACCAATGTGTCACTCGCATTTTCCTGAAGTACAAAACCTTTATGACTCACATGGTGACATTCTAAGCACACAGGTTCAAATTCAGTCCAAGTCAGCCTGCTAGGCATTTAACATGTGTCATTCCTTCTGCCTATCTTTCTACCACTTTCTGCTGTTCATTATAACCATCATTATTTTATTTTTCATTTGAGACTATATACTTGAAAATACTTTTTTTTTTTTTTGCAAAATAGTTGTAGTTTCGTTTGGATGATGTTTTGCTACATTAAGCTAAATTTCCCACTTGAGCCATTGTAGTGAAAGTGTAATGACAGTTATAATCATGCTAGTCATAACAGATACTCAAAGTCAAAATAAATCATTTTTCTTGCATAAGAATCTTCAATATTAGCACATTTAGTTGAAAAGTATCACTCTGAGTGTTCATAAGAGTCTGAGCCTTGTACAAGTCACCCTGATGCTCACATCTGTGTTAATCCATCCTGAACTAGGCCTGCCCTGCTTCCTCACAGATCCAACTAATGTCCCCGCTCACTCCTGTTCCCCTCCATTTCTTCCCCATCTTCATCCTGTATCTCATCTCTCTAACCTTTCCCGCGCCGCTGTCGTTCTCTGCATTAAGATCAATGTGTGTCGGCTGAGGGGGAACGTCCGCTGGGGTCGCGAGCTGCTCTGCTTAACCTTCCGTTAGCAGTCGCGCGGTGTGTGCAGTGCTCCATCTCTCTCTCACACTCTCTCACACACACTCTCACTCTCTCTCACTCTCTCTCACACACACACACGCGCGCACACACACTCTGACAAACCTGCAGGCACGTACAGATGGAGACGCACACACCAGCGTACAATCACGTGTGCGCTCTGTGACATGCAGACAGTGTGTGCGCTGGAAGATTTAATCTCACACACACACAAACTGAATCACAGAGGCAGGCAGAAAGGTTACATTGATCTTAGTCATGGGTGAGATTGCAAAAGCCTTCATCCCTCATCTCTATCTCTCTCCGCCTCATTCTCCCTCTCTCCCTCTGTGTGTTCATCCCTCGCTCACCCATGCTTCCTATTCTTTATTTTGCCCCCTTTTCTTTACCTCCCACCACTGTCCGTCACTCTCTCCCCTCCTCGGTCAGCTGCTTCTCTCCCTTCATTTCTGTCCTTGCACTCTCTCTTTTATATTCTTCTCCCTCTGTCTTTTCCTCCTTCATCCTCCTCCTCCTCTGTGAGTGCTGGTAATATTCGCTATAAATCATGACCACCCTGACATACACACAAACACACACTCTCCAAGACAGCAGGCTGCACACACACACACACACACACACTCTCTCTCACACGCACACACTGCGACAGCCAGCTGTACATTGCGGTGCCTTGCTTACGTTGTTAACGATGCATTAACTATGCATTGGCTCCTTTCATGTATTCTGATGGGGGTGTGTGTGTGAGCGGTAAGGATCTGAATGATTTAGCTATGCAGTCAAATAGCTGCATTAGTCATCAGCGTACACACAACTCACACACACAAACACGCACACGCACACAAACACACACACACACAAGGCAAACACATACTGGGATAATCATCAGATCTTCTGAGACAACACTGAAGTTCCTCTCATAATAACTTGCCACTATTCAACCAGGCCATTGAGTTGGAAGCAGACAGATCTTTGTGATGAGATTCTCGGCTGAAGAACGTGATCAGGGTTCTGATTCCTTTTCCACTCCCGAAGCAAGAAGGCCTTTTTAAAAAATGTGATTTGGCTGGCATTTAGCAGGCTTTGCAAGAAGGGTTGTTCCCACTGATGTCATGGTGAATAAAGAGAAGGTTAAACTACGAGTTCTTGGATTGCATTGATTTGCAAGGCAATCACGCAGTAATGTTTGATTTGAACAATTTACTTAATTTCATGCCTTTTTTCTGTGATTTTCTCCTCATACAATTGACCTCATTGTTCCTTTGAATTCCTGAAAACTACATGTGGAAGAAATATTCAGATCCTTTACTTTTTTTGTTCAAGTAGAAAATAACACATTAAATTGCTCAATTACAAGATAAAGCCCTACATTTAAAAGTTTTTGTGAGGGGAAATTTCAATTTATGACAACACAGGTCTTATTTTTGCAGTTTTGGCCATAATTTCTATCTGTTTTTAAATCGTGAGCAGCATAGTAGTAGCATAAAATCAAAATATATACTGTGAGTACTGCGTGGGTAAATGCACTTACTGTAGTTACTTTCCATCACTGTAAAAATATACCACCAGTGTCTTCTGAGATAAATTCCAAAGAGAAATGAAGTAACATTTTTTTTATTATCTGCCTCAGACCAGTTTGACTTTTTCTTGCAGAACTGTTCCCAATATATTTTTGAGTGGTATTGATTTGAATAACTTGCTCTAACTTGTATAAAAGAGCTTGAACCCATGCTAGTGAACTGACCCTTTGTCTGTGTCTCCCTAAATTATGTTTCGCAACAGAGAAGCTTCTAATGTGTATGTGAGGAGCGTTGTAATAATTCAGAAAAATGACTTCAGTTTGAGAGCAGGATAATTAAATGATGTCAGCTTCAGACGCTCCAGCAGTGAGGCATGTGACAGTGATTAACCAGCAGTGTTAGAGGTGCTTGGTCATATCATACATTAAAGGGAAATACACAGGCACACTGCAGCCAATCAGAATCCAGTTGTTCCCGTGGTCACTGCCCCAGAAATGACCTCCACGGGTATATGAAGGATTTTTTCATTCATAGCTTCTCCTTATAGCATGACCTTAATGTCTGTTTCAATCGCATCACATTACAGTAGCTCTCAGTTACAATCGCCAGAATGCATTCAGCTGTGCATCAATATATGACATGATGCCTGCAGTGAGGGGATGAAGTCCTCTGGCAGAGGAGTGAAAGCTGGCCTGCAGAGGTCCTCTGCAGGCCAGCTTTCACACACACGCACACACACACATACACACATACACACATTTGTCTTACTGTAATTGCAAGGATTTTGTGTTGACTACATTCCCTGAGGCGAACCTTAACCCTCACCTTTACTGAATGCTGCATTACATATAAAGCCAGAAGTCAGAAATCTCCAGCGACTGTGTTGTTTTTACAGCTTCCTGTGGTTAGATTTGGGAAAATAGCCCGAGGGGAAACATGGATGCCTGCGATGATTTATGCTGTTTTATCATCTGTCAAAGGTATGTTTGAAACTCGCAGGAGCAGACAACAACACAGATTGCTTTTCTCCTTTGAAATATAACCTAGAAATACTGTTTCATGTCAGTAATTACTATGAGGGCATTGTTTTACAGCAGCAGAGTGGGCTTCAGTTTCACAGTGAAACATATGCCTTCAGCGCAATGTAGATAATGACAGAGATTGCTTTTCTCCAACAACTGACCAACTAGTTAGCATAAAAGTGGGAGTGCAACTTTACATTTCAAATTTAAAAGGATACTTCAGATTTTATCTTGTTATTAGATGGACAGTGATAAAGGAGATTTGACTGGTAATATAATACAGCTCCAGCTGGGAGTCCTGTTTTCCCAGCCAATCAGCAACCATACAAGGCCATGCAGTGAAACCACTTTAGGGTCAATACACAAAGCCATTCCTCCTTATTACATTCATTTACTGTCTTGCATAAGCTAAGTCCATTTTGGGGAAAATGTAATGGCCCCTGGATTATGTTTTATATCATATCAGACAAAATGTTTAGACTGAGCTTTTTTGCCAAATGATCACATTCATCTACAGAATGTTCAGTATCAATATTTTCAGTGTTCAACACATCAATGTGTTTCCAGGTGTTGGGGAGCACTACTGCAAATGTGAAAAAATTAGTACAAAGTCTTTTGTGGCTCCAGATGGAGCTAAGTGAAAGATGATAAACTGCCTTCAGTGATGTCAAGTTTGAAAATGAAAACAATCTGGGGGTGTGGAGTTAGAAAGAAGTGAGGTTACAACACTTCTATAGTCTGCTCCTCATCACCAATGCTAAATTGGTGAGTAAAAAAAAAAAAACTTAACTCAAGGTCCACTTAATATCATTTTCTTTTCAGCTTTCTTTTCAGAAACCTGCTCAATCTGTTCAAAGGTTGTCTTGGCATTGAACGGGGTTATACAACCACTTGTTATCACATAAACCATCAAAAGTTACATAACAGTTATGACAACTGAGTCAACTTCAATTTGCTGACAAAAGCCATGAGATGCTTTTGATGATACTGATCTACTACTCCTCTTCAGGTCATTACAGCCTCTGAATTCCAATACAGAGGATGTGATCTTGGTATCCTCAGTGGTAGCTACAGCACTACTTACAACACAAATGTTATAACCCTTCACAACACAGTACAAAGACACAATTTTCTTTTCTCTGCTACTTTTTTAGATACTGGGAACTACTTTGTTGTGGACCAGTACACATAAGAGCTCAGTCACATATCATGCCACCTATCAGCTAAGTGAAGGAGAGCGTGCAGCTGGGCTACCACACCAGGCTCTTGTGCATACACACAAGTCAAGTAGAGAGCAGGGGAAAAGAGAAAGAGAGGTTTTTACAGAAAATCATTCAAGAACACAGCACACACACACACACACACACACACACGCCTTGTTAACCTCCATATATCACCTCAGTCTGACAAAATCCCTCACTTATTACACCTCCTGTTTACACTTCCTGTCTTTAGCTGCGGGGGATTGTGGGTGTTGTATTGAAATATTGACTTGAAATATTCCCACAGGTCTGGCTTGCACAGACTCGTTGTCAAAAGTATTAAATGTCACACACTTCAGCAGCCCACACACACACTCACACATACGTAAACACAGATACCACACACTAATACACACTGCGTCACGTTGTCAAAGAGACTGGAAGAATAGAACTGCATACAGGTGTGCTCACTCAGCTGAACAGCCAGACTAATGCCTGAACACACACACACACTGACACACACTCATTAATGCAGAAAAGAAACACACACACTCACACACACACGCGCATATACACACACATAAACAGCATGACCCGCTGGAGACTGTCAGGGATCTTTCCTACATTTCAGAATCACTAAACTGTACCCAGCCTATCTCTGCCTGTGTGTGTGTGTGTGTGTGTGTGTGTGTGTTCATGCTGGTGTCTTCACACTGGTGTGTGTGCGCCCTTGTGAATAAACATGAACTTTGCCGTGAGCATTTCTCCAAGAGGCCTTAACTCTTTCCTCCTTGGAGGGAAAGGCCCTTAACCAGCGCTATCTGGTAACTGGCTATTGATTTAGTCTCACACAAACACACACTTCAGCACTGACTGGCCCTCCCCAGAGCTACACACACACACACACACACACACACACACACACTCCGAGTGCTGGCATGTCAACAGACTGCAGCAGCTAGACTGGGCAGCAGGCTGCACATTCCCCGGGAATGAAAGGCAGCTAATTAGGAAGGAAATTAAATGGAGAGATTCAATGATAGAATCCAAATAGAGTTCAGCTGAGCAGCACAGAAAGAAAAATAGTACTGAAAGTGTATGTGAGGCACCTCTCCTCCCTCTCTTCTCTTTTTCTCTCTCCTCCCGAGCATGTAGTTAATGTTAATAATGTTAATGCCCTGGAATCATTTTATACCCTCCAAAATACATGAAAAGTCCTGAAAAATGGCTATTACAGGGAAATGAGATGGAGAAACAGACTCTAAACAGAGCTCAGTTGAGATGTAGGTGGCAGAAATGAACTGAGAAATCCCTTTTCTCTCTCCTAAATCCATCCTACCTGTCACCCTTAGTTCCTCGCCTTCCATTATTTCTTCCCTTCTTGTTGCTTCTCTTTCCCAAAATTACAATATTATTCAGAACCCCCCCCCCCCTGCCCCCTTATTTCTTGTATCAACATGCATCGTGGGTGATTGGATTGTTTTCAGACGGAGCAAAAACATCCAATCTGGGTGTAAATGGGCTCAAAATGATCTCCAGATCTGCATGTAAACTATCTCTGGAGATGAATTTGATCACATTCACAACAAAGTGTCAATGCACTGAGGCCCACGTTTGTGTTATAGAGAGAATGGAAATACACACAGAAAAATAAAGGTGCTAACTGCAACCAAAAATGGTTCTTCCAAGTGATGCCATAGAAGAACCATTTTTTGGTTCCACAAAGAACCTTTTGGAGTAGGGTTATTCAAAGAACCATTTCTGTGGATGGTTCTTTAAAGAACCCTGAAAGGTGCCTCAAAGAACTATCAAAAAATGGTTCTTTGAGGCACAATAAATGGTTCCCTAAAGAACTTTTGCAAAAATAGGTTCTTTAAGGAACCATTTTCAAGAAAGTTCTTTGTGGACCCAACTGGTTCAGTAAAGAACCCTTTTTAAAAGGTTCTTCAGCATTTTCTACAATATAAATGATTCTTTGAGGATTTCAAATTAAAATATTACATGTAGGGTGAAAATGAATGAATAAGCATAGCTGTTAGCATTAGTTTAGTTTACTGATATTGCTAAAAAAATCGAAGCATTTCAATCAGGGCATAACATTTCAAGTATAATACAGTTAAAAGTACAGATCCCAGCAACAGGAAATATGATTTACATACATACATACAAACAAACATATCCGCATACAAAAACTGAATTCAAGTTCAATTTTCTGTATCTCAAAACTACATATGTGAACAAGTTAAAAAGTTCAAAAATTCTGAGCAAAACCTGTAATATTAACAGCATTACAAGACAATTGTACACATATATCATGTATGCAAATATGCAAAAGCTGATAACAGCTTGAAAAGGCGACCTATCTACAATAAGAATAAACCTCATACAATGTATTGAACAAGTAAAGAGAAGAAAAATGTCAGCTTCAGATAAACACAGAAGAGCACTGTAATGATGGACTTCATAGCCATGAACCTGCAAAATTATTCATTTTAGGAGGGACATAAACATGCATAAAGCATGTGTCTGCTTCCCAAGAAATATTGAATATATTGCCACACGCTGTACAGCTATTTGATTTGTCAGAGTATCAAGCTTCAAGATAAACGCCTCTAAAAATTAAAACAAAATGAACTCCTTATGTCCACAGGATCCAGCCAGCTTACGTTCTCGTTGTAGGTGATCTCAGAGAGCAGGATGGACCAGAATGGAAGTCCAGATGAGATTGTCTCCCTCCCTCCTCTCAGTTTCTCTCTCTCACCAATTACAAACATGAAAAATTTGTTTTGCTGTATTTGCTGAGACAAAGTGAAATCAAATTAAATCAGATGGATCATTAAAAATTAATTTTAAGTCAACTGTCAATAAATACAGACATTTATATACATTCTGATGCTTCAGAGGCACAAGCCAGTTCAGCAAAAATATACCCGGCAAGTAAAAATAGTGGAGTGGAGAAAAGAGCCAGGCGGCCCAGTGAACATACACGCACCGGCTAGAATGGCAGCCGATTGTCTCTGGCAGCTGTAACAGAGCCGGATCCTCTGAACATTTCGGGTAAGAGACTATAGTCATTCTAGCAGCTCTGTGTGGCACAGAGGTACTTTAAGCTAAACGGTACAGACAGCATGCTAACATGCATAAAAAGACAATGTTTCTTTTTCTGTTAAGCAGTTATAATGTTTACCATGTTCCCCAACATAGTTTACCATGGTAGCATGTTATTTATTAGCTCTTAATACAAAGTACAGCTGAGGCTGCTGGAAATGTCATTAGTTTTAGCAGGTATTTAGTCATAAACCAAAGTATATGTCAAATTTAAAGTTTCACCAGATGGCGCTACATGAATGAGAGGGCCACCAAGACTATTACAATTCATCCTGAGGGGAACATGAATGTCTGAACCAAATTTCTTAACAATCCATCTAATAGATGTTGAGACGTTTCACTCAAAACCCTAAATGTGAACCTCATGGTGGTGCCAGCTAAAAAAGTCAGGGGTTCACCAAAGTCTGTAGTATTCATCCTCTGGAGAACATAAATGTCTGAGCAGAATTCCGTGGCAATCCATCCAATAGTTGTTGAGATGTTTTAGTTTGGACTAAAATAGTGGACCAATTGGCCAGCAGACATGGCCATCCCTACAGCCATTTCGCTAGCATGGATAAGAATGTTTTCTTTAACTCACTTGGATATGCAGTGTTTTAGACATGAGTAAGGCCACAGTCAAAGACATGTTCAACTCTCTAAAGTCCATAATCCCTTTGTAACCATCCATCTGGATGTTAACCTCAGTGCAGTCTTACAGGAGCTTTAAGTCACTGCTGTTCAGAAGGATTGCGGACTCAATGGAACCTGAAACAACACAGTTGAGACTCTATTATTGATTATGGTACGGTTGGACACAAGCAGTCTGACAACCTTTTAAATCCATATGATGACCTCTTTGTTCACATTTGTCTTGAGAAGTTCTGATGCTTCTTTTAGGCAGCTAAAATAGAATAAATAATATACATATGGAAACAACATATGGTAATGTAAACCATCCTACGAGAAGCAAAATTAGAAAAGTGATAAATTCAATACATCCATTATATTGATATCAGTGTGCTACCTCAAGTCACGTTATGCTGTTGCATTTATGTATTACTATTGTCCCCCAAAACATGACTGAATATTCAGTACCTTGAGGTAGAACAAATCAACAACCTATAATTTCATTCAAAACTTCCATTAAGACGTGTTAATGAATGAACAATATTGTTGGCAATGGAATTATATGAAAACATTTTAAAAGTTAAGTTGCATTACATGCAAACATAATTTGACAGAGCAACAGATATATGGAAATGTTCACATATTTAACAATAGTAATTGAATTGAAATAGCCTTCTTTTCAGCCTTCATCAGACACTAAAGACACTTCATCATATTGCTCCTTTTTTAGCAAACCTTTGTGTTACATTCTGGAGAAATAAGTGCCTGAAAATGCTCACCTAAAATGGTAACAGCTCACATTGGAGGCTTGGTGGTAGCCCTTAAATCAAATTCCTCCAGACAAATGGAAACTTTGCCAGCTTGTTGTACCTTTATCTGTCAAGAAAAGATAAATTATACATTAATGTCTTGTAAACTATGACAGTAATTAATAATAAGGCTGCAGCTAATGATTATTTACTTCATAGATTAATCTGTCAGTTATTTTTTTTTTGTAATCATTTAATTATTTAGCTTATAAAATGTCAGAATATAGCAAAAAAAAGCCCATTTCCAGAGCCCAATGTGACATCTTCAAATGTCTTGCTCTGTCTGTCCAACAGTCCAAACCTCAAAGATATATATTCAATTTACAATTATCTAAAACAGAGAAAAGCCTCTGTAAACAAAGAACTTTGTAATTTTTGCTTAACAAATGACTTAAACAATATAACAAATGAAAAAGTTTATCAAAATTGTTGCCAATAAGTTTTCTGTCAAGCAAGTAATTAATAAACCATTTAATTGTTTTAGTTCTGATATGAAAAATATAATAAATAAATATAATATAATATATAATAAAATATAATAATATAATCAAATGGAGGGGTTTGTAATAGCAAGAGATGTATGTATAATCCTTAATAAACTGTAGTATAAAAGAAAGTCATGTTATTTTTACTCAATAACCACTAACACTGTCAGATGCAACACACATGCATACAATACACAGTAATGTTTAAACAGCACACCCTGAAAACAACAGATTTTACCAGCTACAGACACTTCATTAAATTTGAAAATTTAAATTTTAGTGCTAACAGCAAGCAATGGACAGCCAATGGCAGCTAGACTACTTAGGCTAACGTGAGTTAGCTAAATCTGCAAACTCCAACAAAACAGACACTTGCCTTTTTAAAAGTGTGTTTTTAATAATATGAACTAGCTAACTTTAGCTCAGTATTAACACTAGAACTGGCACAGGGTAAAATTTACCCGTCAGTTTTTCAATTGTATGTTACTATATTTTAATAAAATATCCGTGTCCCCCAGTCTTTGACTTTTAAAATAATAATATTGTAAAACATCCCCTATTGTTAAAAATAGTGAAGCTAAATCCAGATTAAAAACAGGGGCATTTATACCTGCCACCGGGTAAAATTTACCTGTATATGAAATGCATGCAGTTTATGTTTAAACATGCTTGCTAGGCAACAGCATTCATTGGAGTGTGTGATCTGACAACCACATGGAGTCATAATTAAATTATAAAAAAATCAGAGGAAAATGACTTGCAAAAAACCTTCAAGTGAAGAATAAGTCAAGACAAAGCTAGGTTACATCAGCCCAGTAGGCCTGTTTGTGCACAGCGGCAACATGAGAAGATCATTTTTTTTCTATTAAAAACCTACAAACATCACAAGTAAAGATCCGGTATATAAAGAGGATCGTGTCTTACCTTCAGAAGTGCTTTCTTCTGGTCTTTTTCACTGCAAACTACTTGATTATGTCTTTAAAATTCATGGCTCGATGGATGTCGTGCAGTCAGGCAGTCTAATTTTAACAAAGGAAAGTTTAGAGAAAGATCACTATCCATTTGTGTTGGTGACTGGAATGGTAAGGAAAAGGTGTAGAGTTATAATACATCCATGATTAGGGACATGGGTGTATAACACCATCTGCAATTTTCTTCGCCTCAAGAGTTTGAGCAGTTCAACTGCTGATGTGTTCACCTCATTATGCACAAACTCCCGAAACTGAATCACTTCTGCCACAAAGTCCTCTTCCAGGTCCATGTGATATTTTTGTTGTTACTTTACTTTGAAAATGAAAACTTTTGCTGCTGCTTGGTACCGCGCCACCATGTTGTTGTTGTTTTTTTAAGCTCATGTCTTGTGAGGCTCCTGAGGCCCGGGGCTTAAGCCTGTGCATTAATGCCCCATTGGCGGTCATGTATCTCTCTATGTTGCGCACTCTTCTCAGTCCCACAAAGCTATGCTCACTTTCCGGGGATTATGTGTTTTGTCAGCTACTTCAGTTCGTTATATGATTTGAAGTAAAGACAAGTAAATAAATGGCTCTATTATAGCAGGCTTCATCCAGATTTGTGGCCCCCCAATAAGGGGCTCATTGGGGAGAAGAACATGTGTATCTCTGTAAATTTTCTCAAGGTAGAGTGCAGATTGGATGCAGGATTATTATTTAATCCACTTTTTATGTTCTGTATAACAACAATCTGCTAATATGAAAATGTTTTAACCACTGTACATCTTTGATCCAGTTATTTCAAGAGAGAATATTTAATCAGAAAATATTTAATTTGAAAAAAAATAATTTAGTTAAATGTCATCATGTAAAGCTGGAAGATGGTGGGTCAAAGAATACTTTGCAATTTGCAATTGTCACAAATCCCTACTCTTTTTTTGGTATTTATTTTTTATTTTCTTGTTTTTGTAGCTCTGGCACTGGATAATTAACAATTCTGAAGTCTGTTAGCAGCCACCCACCACTATGAAAATTATGTTTTTTATTTTTTTAATTTATGCCATCAAATAACTCAAATAAGAATAAATAACATTTTCATACTACAGACAATGAAGAACCATTCACTAAATGAAGAGGTTCTTTATTTGGTCATGGTTCTCTGCAGAACTGCCAAGAACCATTTAAGAACCATTATTTTTCTGAGAGTAGAGCAAATTAAACAAGCTGCAGGCGGCGGGACGATGCAAGATAGAGGTGCTGAGTTATTATTTGATTTTGATGGAAATAGTTTGACAGGAAGTGATGCGTGAGTTGATTTAACATTTTAGTGAGGGAGATGGAAGAAGAAATTGGAGTTTAATTTGTATACAGGAGATGCATTTTAATGCTAGGTGTGGATGTGATCCGCCTAAACTCAATTCTGATGTGAAATGCTTGTTTATGCCTGAAAATGGTAATGCAGAAATCTGTGTGCATGGATTAATAAACTGAGAGCACAAACTAATAAACCAGGCATTCCATTTTGCAATCTGCACACAGATTGATAAACTGCAAAGTGAGACAAAGTTGTCTGGAACAGCTCAGTAAAGTTGTGTTCATGAGAACTATTTCTTCTGATATGGACCTCTGACCTTCAGAATAACGGGGGCGGCTGGGGTTATATAGTGTTGTTTCAAATAGACCGCAACCATTTCCACCTAATTAGACATTCTGCCATTTTGAATTTTTCACATCTTGTCTGACATTATTAACCCGATCTTCATCAGACTTGCTACACGGCCTAATTAAATGAGCCTGAATAAAGGTCACAAGTTTGTTTTTGAGACATTCCATACCATTTCTCTTCAAGTGATAAGAGTATGTGTAACAAACTAATCACAGCTCAAAGAGCCACTTATTATCTTTTCAGAGACTTTAACAGCAGACTGTGAGATGCGGCTGAAACTCCCAAAAACTGCATAACATTATTTATTTTCTTAGTAACAGAATTGTAATTCCTCGCTTTTACTCTCAATGTCAGATGCATATTACAGAAGAATTGCTACAAAATTTCCACTAAAGCATGCGCTCAGTTTAGCAATCTGTACACAGTTTAGTAATCCACTTTTGCAGTTTATTAATCTGAGTGTAAAGATCACTAGATTACCACACCGATATTGCTTTCTACAATATGCAACCCTATCTCCTAAAAATTACATTTCCAGAGTACTAAATGGTTTGCTGTTTGGATTTTGGATCTTTTTTCCAGTTCCAGAGTTTGACACCAGAGGCCAGGGGTTTGCATCTATCATGCATTTAGCTTTAGGCTACAAAAAATAGTTGATTTAAGTCAGGAAAAGATTGTGGTTATAAAGTAACAGTGTGTCGGATGCTTTAAGACAGCGTTGACTTTTTCAATATTTAACCAAGGCTTTGCTCTTTCCTTGACATTAACCTAGTGCCGTGAATGCCTCAACATAACACAACACTTAAGTGATTGTGGGGAAATCAAATGAAATACAATGGCAGTGAACGTTTGCAGATACTGTATGTTCAGAATGAACATTTTGTGACTTTGCAAATGTTCATTAAAAACATTTCTTTATCATGTTAATAAAACATGTAATCAGGGTTCCTTTATGGTTCTTATAAAACGTATTTGCTGTTAGCAATTCATAAAATATGAATGCAAGTTTTTTAAGGGGACAGGGTTGCCATATGACACCTCAAAGCTATGAAGAATAAAAGATAAACAAGGAGAGAAGAGAGGAAGGGCGGTCATAAAGAAAGATACAAGGAAGAATCAATGTGAGGCGGGAAAAAGAGTTTGCAGTAAACAAAAGCAACTAAACAAATGAAGGAATCAGCCAGTTAGTGAATGATAGCGGCTCGCTGCTTCCCAGAAGGCTTGTGTGTGGGAAAAACTGCGATTGAGTGTTGAGTAAGAGAGGAAGTTTCTCCACATTGTGCTGAGCCATTCAAAGGAGCTCCAGTCTATTGAAACAGCAAACAATCAACACTGGGCCCTGCGCAAGTGTCCATTCATCCATTCACTCATTTATTATCTATACAGCCCCCACCAATAAAATAACTATTGACTGATCACATTTTATTAGCTGATGCGACCCTATATGCTGGAGGTGTATGTAGAGAGGACTGGTTTAGTGTTTTATTGTGCTTTCATGGTGTGGCTTTTTATGTCTTTACTGTGATAATATGGTTATTGTGAGTTTTAAAATGTTTTTACTGCAAACTACATTTGAGAACCTTATGGGTCTAGTTTGAATTGGAAGAAAATGAAAGCCTCTTCTTTCCTTTCCTGCCTACTTTGCTCCTTGCCACTCTTTCTTTATTCCTTCCATCCTCCATTCTTCTTCTTTTCATCTCAAACTCATAATTAATCTTGTATTTGCAAATAGTCCATGCCAGTCACAGTAATAATTCTATTAAAGCTGTACTTTATGAAAAACGGGTTTAGTAGCGATATGAAAATCACAGTGACAAATGTTTTATTTTATTTCACTCTGTAGCCTCAGGATTGAGCTGCAGTTAAATCAGTTGGATTTAAAGTGCCACTGTTCATTAATTCTATGATGCCATGCTTCCTTTCTTCCCCTGTTCATCCAGTTCTTCTTTCATCATCTCTTCTTTTCCTTAACTGCTTCATTAATTTCTTCCTCATTTCCGTAGTTTCTTTCATTTTGGCCTGACTGTGGTCCCTGAGTTCCTCCCTTTTCATTTTTGTTGTACAGCATTTGGTTGTAATATGATTAGTAGCTTTAGTGTTAGTAGCTAACACTAAAGCTACTTCTCTTTTCTTCCTATCTGCCATCAGCACTATTATCTTTTTTTCACTGCTTCTTCACTAAATGTTTCAGCTATTCATGCCATATATTGTTATAGTTTCAGAATACACTGCCTGCTTAAAAACACAATAATATGGTGTGTCTATAAATATTCTATAATATTCTAATTTTGATACCTCAATTTTGTTTATCTGCTGATACTGAGTACAGATTTGATACCAGATACCTTTTCTCATCTCCAGCTTGACGGTTCATTATTGACCTTGGAAACAGTACATAAACACAAATGGAATTATTATCACCAGATCCACTTAACATAAATTTTCCAGAGCTTTCAGCCTTGCGACCTTCATCAGCGGATGGATGTCACAAGGTCTGGAAAACTTTCAATTAGTGGCAAATCTGCACCATGAATGCACGCTGCATTGCACTGAAACCTTCACAGACAACAATCACCTGATTTACCTACTGAAGAAAATGTCAATATTGCATGATTATTATGCAAGACCTGAAGTTATGAGTTTTTATATGATTTCTATACAGATTTATTGACCATTTTTTAAGGGCCATTGCAGAAACGTCTATTGGTGAAAGAAGTGATACTGATTCCAGCACTATTACATCTTTGCAAAACCAGATTATCAAATGGGCAAAGTGGGCAAATGTCCCAGGACCCCGGATCCTTTAGGGCTCCAGAGGCCCCAGATTCAATTTGAGGCAAGTAGTTAATGATAATTTAGGAACATGCACCACTAAAACACAGATGATAAGGGCCTTCAGGCAGCTCCTGCATACTTTTGAATCTCGAGGCTTTGTCTTATAGAGGGGTCCAGTGTCAATGTTTTTCAGTTGATATTTCATTTCTTTCATTATGAATATCCCCAATTAAATTTATGTTCAAAATAGCAAAAAAACTAACTGATACACAGCAACCATGTGGCAGGATCATACTCCAGCATGGGGATAGTGGTAGTTTCTGGGACTCAATAGGGGCCCATTGCTCAACTTTGCTCGGGGCCTCCTGGCAGGTTAATCTAGTCCAGCATCTGTGTGCTCGGTTTGATGGAGTTAAGCAACTTTGGTCCATGTTAATCCACAAAAAGAAACAAAATAAAAAGTAAAAAAGGTCAAATATGGACTACATTAGTATTAAATCAGACTTTTGGATTTTGTGTAAATACAGTTTAAGTCAGCTGCCATTCAACAGCAGGAACTTAGTGTAGATCAGCATTGATTTTGGTGTGATTTAAAGTGCGGCAGCTCCATTAGAGTAAATGCATTCTGAATTACTGAACAGGCCTCAGGGTGGGTTCTCTTAATTTTTATTCCCTTCTCTCTCTCCGTCTCTGTTTTTCATTTTGTTTCTACTTCGCTTACCCACCCCCTTATTTCCTTCCTAATCTCTCCCTCACTCCCCCAAGTCCCATGCTATCATTTCCTGTTAACCATAAAATTGAGCAAAATCCTCTTCTGACCAACAGTGATCAGATCACAAAACCTGGAGCAATGTGGCAGCGTAACACTAACACTTAAACACACACACACACACACACACAAACTACACACGCAGGAATAGGATTTCTCTTGGCAAAATCCAACTCGAGTCGGCCTATTGAACGAAGTCTATTGATTCTCTTCTCTGTTTTCTCTCTTCCTCCTCCATCCCTGCCTTCACCATCCTGCTCGATGTCCATTTTCCTTCTCTCTCTACATCTTTACCAGTCTTTCCTCTCTCCCACCATCTCTCTCTCTCTCTATAATTGATTCCTCTCTCTCTACATCCTATGTCACAGGAAGCGTCTCCTGGTCGAGATCCTTCGACCTCGACACAAACCTAAGATTGGAGATAGAGAGAAGTCTAATCCTGCCAGCAGCTTAGCACATCTGGCTGAAAAAACCTTCAGACCTTGACTGATTCTACTACTGTGCAGCTATATAAAGGATGGCTTACAACCAATAATGTAGATAGAATCACATTCAACTAGCTTAAGATCTCCTTACAGAGACACTCCATCCAGATAGAGTCACATACTGTATGAGCTTTAGAACCTCTTCACCACCACAGATAACATTTCCAGCCACTTGTCATGTGAATAGTTTATCCAGTGGTTTAGGTTACATACTGGATGTAAAACAGCTTCGGTTGTTGAAAATGAAAGTTCATTCATTACCTTGGAAACAGTAGTTTAACAAAAAACTATAACTCAGTGGTCAACTTACTGGCTTTTTTTAGAGCTTGCAACCTCATCCCATGGTCTGCAGCGACGAGCTGGTGAACTGAGTAAACTCAGTTGCTGAGATATGGAAACACTAGCAGCCAGTTGAAAAACCTCCCATGTAAGCCAAACATATTTGAAAGAGAGAGCAAAGATGAACAGTTACATTATTAACCAAACTGTCTGCTGTAAACCTACATCACTGTTTACAGACTGACTTCATGCTTCAACTTACTTTTGTTTTATTCTCCAGCATTAACCACCCCTATTTCCACGTTCAATGTCACAATATTACTTTCCTTTGTGGTGATGAGAAATACTCTCACCATTCATTCATGGAGCAAAGACCCAAACTTCACCACACCAGACAATATAAACCTAATCCTGCAGCTGAAGTCAGCTACAACTTGCTAGACAACCTCTTACACACTATACCAAAGCACTTGGGATCAAAGTGGTATCACTTTATTGGATTGAGTCCAACCCTGAAACAGATATAACTAGGTTCAACATCTCTGATATCCGATACTGTAGACTGATAGGGGAAAGTACAAGAACCTTGATCAGAATAAAGCTGCATGTAAGAGCTAGAATGACTTGAAATCAAATGAGTGTGTCTACTGCCGAAACCTTTTAATCTCCAAAAAGCCAGCGCAGTCATTGAATCATTGGCAGACTGGCAGATTTTATCACAAATGTCTTTTTTTTAACAACTTAAATTGCACAATAGATGATCTGGCCCATACAGTTTTTGGCTGTCAGATAAAGTCAAATTAGAAATTCTGTTTTTCTTCAGGCTCCTGTCAGAATACAATCAGTTTACACACCCAGGGCCATCAGAGAGCTGAGAATGCATTGCAACAGGATCTGCCTGACCGCTTCAAACGCCTGACATTCAATCCTTTACAAAGACGAGCGAAACCTTTCTTATCACTCTGGAAATCAGCCACTGTAGTCAGTGTTATGTACCTGACATCACTGTCTGCAGATACCAGGAACAAAGAACAGCTGATAGATCCCACTGCCAAATACAACAGTGTAATACTGTGCTGACATCCTGTAGGTGAGTGTCTTACTCTTTACTGCAGTAGGGATCAGTGCCAACAGTACACTACCAATGCAGTAATTTTAAACACTGTATTGTCAAATATAGGACTGTAACTGATAATTATTGTTGATTAATGTGCTTTTGTAATTAATTGATTATTCCTTTACTGCATTTTATGAGTTTTTGACTAGTAGCAGTATAAGAGCTTTTCATTGGACAAGTTCCAATCAGTTTCTATCTTGTGCAACACATATGGATAGTAGCTCATGGCAACACAATATACCTTCCTACCGTCACTTTCAGCCACTGATTAACAGTCATTGTCAACAAAAGGCAGAGAAGAAGATTGCTAGCTAGTGAATGAATGTAAGCAATGTTGGTTTCAAAATATTTCGGAAATCGGATTTGCAAATGTTTTATGAGAAAGGAAATGCATTCTAGCCCTCAAGGATAGACACAATGCATTTTTCAGACAACAGTAAAAGTGAACATAAGTATGTTAACAGATGTAATGGACATGGAGTGTCTAGCTGAAGCTAATTAGCTAAAAAGCTGGTTAGGCTTTCAAATGTATGCCGCAGGGTACCTTAACCCTATAATGCCAAATGCATCAAATTTGATACAAGCATTTCTGAGACCTATTGCGTCACCTTATGGTAAAAACTTCACTCAAAACCCTCTTGTATCCAATCTGATACTTGTCTTCCACCCCCTGGTGGATACCTGTATCACTACAACAATTAAAACACAGTACATGGGACAATCCAAGATGGCCACCTTCAGATAGTTCTCAACTCACTGGATCAAGGTAAAGAAAATTGCGATTTTTATGATTTTCCAGTGACATTTTCTTTGAAATTTTTAGTAATATTCTAACATGAACACTTAATCTGTTGAAGCAAGTTATAATTACATAATTTTTTGCATTTTAGCATGTAGTAAAATTCTGTATAAAATTCGTGTTCAAATTTGATACTACAGGTAAAAAGTGGAATTTGGTAGTAAATCCCTCAATTGTCATTATCTTTCTTTTCTTGGTGCAATATGCATTATATTGATGTTTGTGTATCATAAAAATGTTTTTATCAATCAATTACACAAATTACAGATTGAAAGGGTATATTTACAACAAATAATTGCACTCGAAAATTGATAAACCTATATTTCTTACTTTAGATGGCTAAACGGTACAGTGTTGAAGATGTCCTAAGCTTCCTTGATGGCAATTCAAGCGACATAGAGGAGTTGATGTCTGCAGATGATGAAGTGTTGGATAAGGATTGGACCCCTAATGCAGACTATGACGAAGAGAACTCTAGTACTGGTAGTAGCAATGAGGATGATAAAACTCTTGATGATGGGCTTGAAGAGGAAGAGGAAGGTCTTACAATGTCACAGGCAACAAAACAGTGTGGTAGAAGCAAAGTGAAAAGAAAAGAGAAGAGAAAGGCACATACAGCTGCTGACTTTGATAACCGTGATGGCCAGATTAGCACAGAAGAAGGAGGTCCAACAGTAACACAGGCCAAAAGAACAAATAAATCTGCAAAGAAAAAAGTGAAAACAAAGGAGTACAGGTGGAGAAAGGCAGAGTTTGACCCTCCAGATGTTCCATTTATTGAGAGTGCTGATGAAGGCATCGAAGAAAGGTGTGAGTTTACACCTTACATGTATTTCAAACAGTTTGTCACTGATGACATGATACAGCTGGTTGCAGATGAAACAAACCTTTTCAGTGTGCAGAAGGAAGGGAAATCAGTCAACACAAATGTCCAAGAAATTGAGCAGGTTCTTGGCATGTACATGTTCATGGGTTTGGTTCAGATGCCCAATGTAAGAGCCTATTGGGAAATGGAAACAAAGTACCCCAAAGTTGCTGATGTGATGTCACGTGATCGATTTGAGAAATTGCTGACACTGCTGCACTTTCAAGACAACCTCAGTGTGTCTGAAGATGCAAAGAAGGATAAATTGTGGAAACTGAAGCCATGGCTCGAAAAGCTACGAGAACAATGCCTTCATATCCCTCCCGAAGAACATCATGCAGTTGATGAGATAATGATTCCATTTAAGGGAAAATCTCATCTGAAAGTCTACATGCCATCAAAACCCCACAAATGGGGATTCAAAATGTGGGGACGTGCAGGACAGAGTGGTTTCCTGTATGACTTTGAAGTTTGTCAAGGGGCAACAGATCCAGACAAGGAAAGGTCTGAGGTTGGTGTGAGTGGAGATGTTGTTCTCAAATTGACATCAACCCTTCCTGCAGGGAAGAACCACAAAGTATTCGCAGACAACTATTTTACATCACTCCCACTGTTAGAACTCCTGCGGCAGAGAGGGATATACTACATTGGCACCATCAGGATGAACAGGGTACCCAACTGCAGCATGAAGGATGAAAAAGACCTGAGGAAACAGGGAAGAGGGTCCATGGATTACAGAGTCAACCAAAACAACGTGATAGTTGTAAGGTGGTGTGACAACAAACCCGTCAACCTGGTGTCCTCTTTTGTTGGCATCACTCCCCAAGACCATGTGAAACGCTGGGATCGGAAGACCAAAAAATATGTCATGGTTCCCAGACCATCCATCGTGGAAACCTATAACAGATTCATGGGGGGTGTGGATCTTTTGGATATGCTGTCTGCCCTGTACAAATACAGCTTCAAAGCCAGAAGATGGTACTTGTATATCTGGTGGCATAGTGTCACAGTGGCACTCATCAATGCTTGGTCCCTGTACCGACGAGACCTGAAGGCACTGCACCTAGAGAAAAACATCATGCCCCTGAGAAGATTTCAGGCATCAGTTGGCTTTTCCCTGGTAAGCGCAGGAAAAGCAAAAGTCAGGGTTGGCAGACCACTCTCTTCTCCACCAGTATCCCCTCCATCACACTCCCCCCAAGCACAATCACCATCACCATCACCACCACCACAGAGGAGGTGGCGATCGACCAGTGTGCCTCCAGATGTGAGGAGCGATATGGTCAACCACTTCCCATCCTGGGAAAAGCGACAAAGGTGCAAGCACTGTACAGGACACTTTTCCCATGTGCGCTGTGGAAAATGCAACGTCCATCTCTGCCTGAACAGAAACAGGAACTGTTTCCATGATTACCACATGGCATAATAAAAGAAAAGTTCACCGAAAACAGTTAAACTTAAAAAATTAAGAGGCTGATGTTCTTACCTTAACTGATGTTTTCATGATTACCACTTGTCACAATAAAAGAAAGTTACTGGAAAAGGTAGCAGTTTGAAAAAAATTAAGAGGCCGATGTTCTTGTTATATTGCCTGAACTGCTGTTTTCATGCCTACTACTGTTCATAATACAAGAAAAAGTTACTGGAAAAGGTAGCAGTTTGAAAAAATAACAGGCCAAAGTTCTTTACAGCCTTAACTGCTGTTTTCATGCTTACCATTGTTCATAATAAAAGATAAAAGAAGAAAGAGGCCTAAAGAGGCTGATGTTTTTGCTGTATCACCAGAACTGCATGTAATGCCTAATGTATCATTTACGATACAAATGGAAAAACCTATATGCAAATAATTTTTTGTAATTTTTTTTTCAAATTTTGTGAAAGGGCCAAATAAAGGTTCCAGATTCAAGAAATTAGAATTTTCTGTCCATTATTTCTGGGGTCAGGCATTACAGGGTTAATGTCATAATGTAATCTTTCTATCACTTATTTGTCCCAAATCTCAAGACATTCAGTATATAAAACAGACAAAAGCAGCAAATCCTATTATTTGAGAAGCTGGAAACAGGACAATTTTGGCATTTTTGCTTAATAATAGACAATAAATATCAGTGATCAAAATAGCTAATCAGTTCTGTCAATAGACTAGTTGTCTTCAATCCTTTCAGTACAGGTCAAATAAATAAACATGAATACTGTGCTCCATACTGTGCAATATTATTTAAGCATTTAGCTGATTTAAAATGCAGGAGCATCTTTATAAACTACTCCACCCTGCCACCAATAAAAATGTGCTACTGACACAATTTGGAGGTTCATAGTTTCATAAAATATGTACGTTATGTTATTTTGGCCACTTTGGGGAAGCAGATCAAGCCTCACATCATCTTATAAAATTATAAAGTTGTTATGGCTAACATGTTAGCAAACAACAGCCTATTTTCAGATCCAGACACAGAGCTACATGAGCATTCATTTGGACTCTTGTTTGTGTCTATCTGACGAATGTAGGTTTTATATTCAGTCTGCTTTTAGCTGTGATTTGGTCTACACCAACTCTGGAAAAGATTTTCATTTTTTTAGTAGATGAATGCTTCACCAGCTAGTCACTATGTCTACTGTTTAGTGCTGGGCAGGTAGTGTTTATTTATATAGTGTGCTTTCTCGCTGCCTGCTGCTGGAAAAGAAGTTGTTGAGAGCTTGTTTGTGGGTCAGAAACCAAAACAATAGATAAGAGGCTAAAAATCTGCATAGAGCTGAGAGGAACTACAGATTTTCAAGATAATTCTCTGTGGGTTCGTCAGTATGAGCAACACCTACACATACTGAAATCATTTGATCCATTGTTAATATAAAAAAATATATTGATTAGTGCAGCTTTAATCTGTTATGGTGACATTTAAAAAAATCCGCTGGTTTACGATAGTCAGTAACCATTGACAAACGTGATATAGAACATTTAACATGGATGCCACTGCCTGTACACAGGAAACTGTAAATCAATAGTCCAATCAAGCACGATCACAGTGTCATTAATATTTAAGCAGGCTCACTAATTACATGCAAAGGAGTAAATTATATTTTAATTACATGTAAGCACCTCACAGGAGTATGCCTTGCATCCAGAGCAGCCATGTCTCTCTCTGCTTGGTTGACTGTGATAGCTCTGCAGCCTGCAGTGTAGCAGTGGGAACGCTCGACACACTGCATTCCCCACTTTAAATTACAGAAGCACACTTGTGTTTTGCTAATATTGCACATATCACTGAGTGTGTGTTGAAGATACTTTCAAACAGCAAATCTTCCACAGACATGCCACATTGCTTGCTGGGAGAAGTTCTGTCTGGTAGCTCTATATAAATGGCTGATCATATCACACCACTGTGACACGGGCATTTCATACACACACCAGACGGCAGAGTTTTAAAAGGGTCACCCAGGTCCTTCCTCTGAATAGACACCTGTTTTAAAGCTGATCAGGTTAATCTAGTTCCACTCAAGTCTTAATAGAGGGTCGTGTCATTTTTAATCATTTGCAGCTATTCACAGATCACAGGTTACATGTTAACATGGTCACTGACATGGAAACAGTGAAGGCATGGCCAGATTAATATATTAGGCAGCTGCGGGGCAAACATTAGCTGTTGGGCCCCTGTTGTACCATGTTTTCTTCAAATTCTAATCAATGCACCCAGAGCCCAATCAGAGCTCCTATGCTGGGATAGCTCCAGGTTTTCTGTATGTCTGTTTTATTATTTGATTTTTTAATTTAGGAATACAGTTCTACACAGGCCTAAAGCTGGGACCCTAATCCTGTCTGTACCCAATGTCTTTAAGACCTGACCCAACTGAACCTGACTGTGACTGCTAAATTTGAAACCAGAACCTGACCCGAGCCACGGAGCTACGCTTCTGCTTTATTACATTCATTACTGACCCACTGGGCATAATGTTTCTGCTGGGATCACATGATAAGCATGGCATCTGATGACTGGCAAAGACAGAAAGAGAAAGAGAGAAACTTCTTTATGAATTACATTTTCTGATCCAATATCAAAGCATTACACAGCAAAACAAAAAGAACCATACCCAAACTGTGCTACATTGTTGGGACCTGTTGAGTCCCAACAACTGTTGAATATTCCTATTTCAGGATGTGTACCATGTCAGCACAACATAAACTACAATAAGTATGGTTTGAAACAAATCCAATTGGTGCTAGTTAGTTGTAAATCCAACCAACTGGCACCCTGTGAACCTAGAGCTTTTGGGGATCCCAGGGGTCTGTGGCTATGGGGCAGTTGGAAGCTCTGCATAGTTGGTACAGCTTTGTCTAAAAGTTATATAAACTGTAAAAAAACTACACAGAGTCTGTTAGAAAGCAGAAAAGACAGTTGCCACAAAAAAAAACCAATATAATAATAAATTTCATGAAAAAAAAAAGATTCTACAGAAAAGGCTGGAATACCAGCTGGGCAAAGACTGCCTCGGGGGCCCAAGACTCTTAAGTGCCACGAAGGCCACACGTTGTCTGTGTGGGAATTAGTAATTTGATTAATTGCAAATTTATTTGGCAAAATGCAACAACTGAAGCAAAACAAAAGCTGTGGGGTGGGGCTCAAAGGGAGGCACAGTTGCCTGGGTTAATCTAGCCAAACAGGATTGAATTAACATCAAGCAGAAACATTTAACACAAGACAATCAAATGCAACAAAAGTGCTCCAAAAGGAAGACTCTCATAAAAGAGACAGAGCTACCGCAAAGTCTGTGAGAGACTGCAGTAAAATGACACATGAAGCAGTAATCTTCCTGCCATCTGTCATCTGTCTTTATGCGCAGACATAAGTGAGCCAAACTGGATCTCCTAGACGCTCCGAATGTGAAGAAATGATACCACATTTCTCTTTTTTACACATTTTAAGGTCATGACAAAAAGTGGAGAGCTAAGATAAATCATCTGTCCATCATCCACCTCTGCTCAATATGAAGTCCAGGGTTAAATGAAACAATTGCTCTCATATACAAACACTGTATCCGGCTGCTGGAATTAAACACAAACCTCTGAATAAGAAATGACAGCTCAGGATGATGTGAACATAATTGAAAGTGAGTTAAGGGGAACAGCTAAATTGACTGATGGAATAAGGATACACACACACACACACACACACATCTGTGAGAGGAGGAAAATGGATTGCAGCAATCCGCAGCGAAATGATTAAAATCGTATGTGTGAAAAGGCAGTGCCACACACAACGTAATGCACACAATCATGCAAAAGTCAGAAAACGCCAACACACACAAACACACATAAAGAAAAGGCCCCGGAAACACCTATTATAAATCAACTCAAAGCAGCCCTTATGCTTCAAAGTCATCTCCGAATCGCTTATCCACACATTGAGCCACACTATAGGAATACCAATTTATAGTCCTCTATCATATCACTCGGAGAGAGAAGAAAAAGAGGGAGAGACAGAGTGAAGGAAGGAGTGAGAGAGGTAGACAGAGAATGGAAAAGGAAGAGAGGGAGAGAATTATCCACAAAATACCTATTTATACATTTCAATCTTTTCAAAGAGGAGAGAAGAGAAGAGGACAGTTCTGCAAAGATATTGACATACACACATACAGTATATGAATATATGAATACACTTCCACTCACTCACTCACTCATTCACTCACACAGACTCTCACACACACTCACACACACAAGAGTCCCAGGGCTGCAAGATAAGAGGGGAGAGTGTTCTGGGTAGAAAGCTTCCTCATTGGTGTGCAAGGCTGCACATGTTCCAACCCTCCCTTATATCCCCTGTGTGTGTGTGTGTGTGTGTGTGTGTGTGTGTGTGTGTGTGTGTGAGCACTCTCTCTTTCCTTCACTGCCACTAAAAAGACACAGAGGACCTATTGTGCCCAAGGAAGGAAAATCACTCCATTTTCAGAAAAGGAGAGGAATGAACAGCTCTCTCTCTCCTTCCGTTCATCTCTCCCGACCTCTCTCATTCTCTCTCTCTCTCTCTCTCTCTCTCACACACTCTTTCTTCTCCCCTCCCATTCACCCAGCAGCTGAAATGGCGAAGCTTGTTAAAAAGGAAGCCCACATGACAGCATTCACAGCTTTGCTTACCGCAGCATCTCCCCTGCTCACCGTGTGCCTTTGCACCAGAAACCACGGATGAAAGCAACTTGATACAGCGTCTTAAAAAAAAGTTACAACACTAAAGGGCCACAAGTAAATGCATAAAGGTAAAAAAATATATAATAAACTACCAGGGTTTGGAGTAAATGAGGTGTTTCATACAGCAGCAACAACAAAACAACATTAAAGGAGAATGCTTTTTCAGGTGTGCAGAGCTGCAGCGTGTTCTCTCTGGAACATAATTTTGATGCAAACGATATTATCCAAAACTCTGCTTACTGAGTGAAACTGAGGTTCCTGCCTGGTAATATTGAAACAATCTATCATGGAAGAATTGTGGACCGTTGGGGACTCGCTGATGTAAGTGGCCCAATTCTTACTAGATGGATGGATATGAGCGTACCTCTGCGGAGTCTGAGACTGCAGATGTGAGGAAGGGGAAAGACATGTATTATCAAAACTTAGGTCTTATTTTTTGTAGTTTTGGCCAGCATTTCGAACGGGATCAATAACATTATATTCACTAAACTGATTGTTGAGATTTGGAAACACGCTGACGTCACAAAAAAAAAAGTCAGAAAGGGCAGTCAGATGATCAGACGGGTTCTAAACAAACCCCCCAGTTACCTAAACTCATTTAAAAAAGAGTCAATGCTGAATTGCATTAACAAATCTGTCTACTGTGAACATTCATCACAGCTTACAGACCAACTACTAACTATTAACTAATGAATGAAATGAAATGGACGAGCAAAATTAAAACAAATTTTGGTGGTAAAACACCCTACATGTTCATGAACACCTCAGGAAACAAAAAAGTAACTGTTAAAATTTTGGAGGAAAACATGTTTTCTGTCTGTTTCATTAGCAGTGATATTCCAAAGTTACTGTTTGATTTACATGTGTTGGTGCACACATTTTCTGTTAGTATAAAATGGATACATATGTAATATACTAAGCACAAAAAGAGTACACTGAGACAATTATCACTTAGTACATACTGTAAGCAAATTAGTATGTAATAAGGCATTTTGACAGTTTTCCTGTCCAATGAGATTTTATTACCATAATTTCGAGTGCGCTCACTTTCAGTTTATCCTCAAAATAAAGTAGCCTATATAATCTGGCTAAATTACTGTCTTGTTTAAAACTTGTTTGGTCATCTGATTGTTTGTGTTTCTGTCCCATCAGAGTGATTAGTGATTTTCACAGATCTTAACAATTCATTACAAAAATAAGACACAAGTTGTAATAAACTGGAACTAGCCTTTAAAAAAAAATCCTTACATATGGGCTAACTTAATTTACTTCATTGGTTTACCCACAAACCCAAACATGACTTGCATACTTTGACAAAAAAAAATCTTTACTCAAGGTCCATTTATTGTTTTTTCTGGAGCTTTAAATCTGACTCCACTGTTTTCAAAACATTGTTTTTCAGAGGAGGCTGCGGTTTGGAAACTCCTGACAAAGCAAGTAAGTGAACCTTTAGTTAAATTTATTTTCCTCAAACTACTGTTTCCAAAGCTATACATTCCTTCAATGCAACCAAACAACAACCATGTAGTGAACAAAAACACACACAAAAAAAGACTGAAACCAGCAAATACAACCAGCGTATATGCAACGTAACATTCAGGGACTCTCCCAATGCCTTCAAGATTAGACGGAACCTATTTTTTGGGAAAAGATTCTCAGTATACCTTTAGACTTCTAGAAAGCACAACTGTTTGCTACCTCAATCTCAAAGAGGTGAAACCTCACTCATCTCCTTCACACGGGGCTCTCAGCAGGTCCCAGCCGTCAGACTGGAACGCAGCCCTGTTTGCCAGCAAC
This sequence comes from Scomberomorus guttatus, assembly GCA_038419695.1. NCBI lineage: Eukaryota > Metazoa > Chordata > Actinopteri > Scombriformes > Scombridae > Scomberomorus > Scomberomorus guttatus. The sequence goes on from CM076452.1 coordinate 28,990,949, forward strand.
ATTTCAGCACCTTGGACAGCTACACAATAGCCAGCAGAGATCCAGCGGGGGGAAAAGCATGAGGACAAAAGACAGAGGAGGAGGTGGAGGAGGCGGTGGGCCTGGGACATACAAAAGGGAGAAGGGGGGGGGGGGGGGAGAATTTGGCCGCTGGGAAGCCATTCACAGAGGATACAAAGAGCCAATGTCAACTCGAGTTGAAGGACAGAAAACAGAATTAGCATTAGAGCGGGTAGCACAGTTCGTTCATGTCACACGGCTGGGCAAGAGAGGAGGACAGGCCTATAAACGCACAGGGGATGATAATACGCACACAAATTCACAAATTGTGTCAACGGCAAGATGTGGAGAAATGCTGTATTTCATGAGAAATGGTTTCTAGCAGAGGTAGAACTCTTTACGCTGCAGACTACTCTCCATTTTCAGCACAAGCACATTTTCCTTTACTGCTTATCCACGAGTGGCAATTCACTACTGTTAATTGCTAGACTAATGACAATTCTTCTCTCCTGTAAGATTACAATGTGCAAGAATCAGCATGTTACACGTTTTTCAATCTACATACCTTTCTGAGGCCAAATAGCATTATTGACACAATACGATAATTTTCATTTTGACACATCTTTGTCTCTGCTGAAGTCACTATTGACCCTCTACATCAAATGTCGGTGTTATCTGTGTACCATCAGGATGGATAGTGTGGAGATTTTCAGAGGAATTTATAGGAATTTGGAGAAAATCTTGAAACGCTGTGTCAGGTTGAAGAATGAAGGAAGCAGCAGCTATCATTCAACTCAGAAGGAGCCAAAAAAAAAAAAAAAAAACATCTCGTCAATCATTAGAGGGCCCATCACATTTCATTGGAGAGAGAGAGAGAGAGAGAGAGAGAGAGCGGGAGCTGCAGGCAAGCTCTATTTTCTATTTCTCTGCCTCCCACCACACACACACACACACGCACACATTAGAGCAGTCCACAGCAGCACACCGCAGCATCCAAAAATAATCATGCACAGTCTAAACAAAATTTACCTCAAGCTCAGGATCTTGACAAAGTGCTTCAGTGAAAATTTAATGGCGCAATTTCGCCGTGCTGTATTGCTCCCCGATAGCATACAATGTTCTCTATTAGTTGTACATCTCCAAAGACACTTCATATTCAAAGCAAAATAACATGATTCTCCCTGTCAAGAACTCATATATCATTTCATTTATCACACCCAGTCTCAAGTTCATTTTTTTCCATTTTCTTTTTTTTTTTTTTTAACGGACAAATAAGTCTTCTACTTTACATAAAGATTTGATTCTTTAAAATACAGCACTTTCAAAAAAAAAAAAAGAGGAACATTTCCATTTTGCAGAGAGCATCGTTGATAAAATAATTGAGTGCAAAGGCACTTTCCGGAGTAAGTATAGTAAGATTTTGCCGCTTGTTGGATTTTGAAAGGTTTTCTTTTATGGTTTGACACTCACCATTTATCTGTGTAGGCTAAGTATGTACAGGAATGTCATTCTGTAGCGTTTCCTCTTCTACAAAGAATCATTATTTCATATTTTTTCTGTTTCTCACAGGGTAAATAAAATACAGTTTTATGAAAAGCACAAAGCCGTATTTGTACACAGTCCTGTCCATTATATACCTGCCGTCATCAAAGTCTTTTAGAATTTCATTTTTCAAAAAAGAAGAAATAATTTATACCTTCCAGGAGAAAAAATAGAACTGCATAATAATATAACTCTTATACTCCTTTTATACATCTTGGAAAGAAAAAAAGAGAAGAAAAGGAAGAGAGAAAAAGATCATCAAAGGCTTCGGTTCGCTTCCAGTGTAGGATTGAAAACACAGATAGATAAGATAGATATATAGAGAGAGCTATTATTACAGTAACTGCGTCATTATTATGAATGCTGCAAAGAACCTGGTGGGGCATTGTCGTTATCTTACAGTTGGCTCATCGCAGTCTGTTTCTCCAGAACCTCCAAGTAGTCTGGTTCTGTTTTTAGCTTCCCAGGGAGCAGGAGTGGGTGCTCATTGTTTTTGGAAAGGTGTTCCGCCCCGTAGTATTTCCTTGGGGTCCCATACAGCACAGTTTTGTTCAACCTGTCCTGGTTGGTGATATGCCGCCTGGCTGTTGCAGCCTCGTAGGGGGGCACGATGCAAGGTCTCTTAGGTAAAGTGCAAAAGTTGTAACTGAAAGGAGGGGCGCCTGCAGCCGTGGGAAGCTCTTTGTTGGGCCTCTCCCCTAAGTTTTGATACAACATCTCGGGAGGCTCCGGGGTGGTCAAACCACACGACGTTGGTGATTTATCCATAAAATCCACTGTGCTGATTGTGTAGGTCCCTGGGCTGCGGGTGAGGACATCATCCTTCTTTGCATCCAGAGGCCCAAAACTGAGCTCCTTCAGGTTGCGGTAATACGCCACCTGTTCACCATCTTTCTGCATGTAAATGGGGTTTTGGCACATGGAGCCCACAGGTGGGGGGATGTAGTTATACACGTGGCTTTCAGAGGTTTTGTCTTGGGTCGGTTCAGGGTTGTAGGAGGCATATTGCACTTGGAAAGAGTTGAGATCTAAGTTGTTGGCGCCTGTGGGGACATGTTCAACCCCTTTGCGCCGTTTCAGAACAAACACAAAGAGGCCTGCGCCAAAGCAAACAGAAAGGATAAAAACAACAAGAAGCCCGAGAATCAGGACTGAGAGCGGGACCTCAGGGTGTAACTCAGGGGTGTGGATTCGGGATTCAGTGGGGCTGACTGAGCTAAAAGAAGAAGAGGAAGAAGGGGTGGTGGGTTCGGTGCCGGGGCTTATTAGTGTCGGGGCTTTTGTAGGGGGGACATGTTGAGGTGGGGGCACCTCACTCGGCTCAGGGCAGATGGCCTCATTGCGGAGTGAGCGCAACAGGCGACCTGCATGCTTAGAGGGCGAGTCGCAAGTGATTTCATTAACCACCACACTGGTACTGGACAACTCCATCCAGTTTTTGAGCGCCACAATGTCACAGGTGCAGTCCCAGGGATTCTCCTGTAGGTCAATCTGGATAAATGCTGACAGCTGGTCTAGCACACCTTGAACGGGAAGGTAGGAGAAATGATTATTCCGTAAGTTGAGTCTTGTTAGCATGGTGCCCCCGAAAACATTGTCAGGCAGCGATCTTAACAGGTTGTTGTTGAGAAACAGCAGCTGCAGGTTATGCAAAGAGTTAAATGTCTGTGGTAAAATGTCTTTGATGATGTTGTATTCCAAATACAGATACTGGAGTGACTGCAGGCCGGCAAAAAGTGATTGTGAAAGTGATTCAATGTAATTCCCATTCAGATAGAGCCGTCTGAGGTTTGTTAGATTCTCAAATGCACCTTCCTGAATCACTGCTATCCTGTTATTTCCTAAATGGAGCAGCTCCAGGGAGCTGTACTCAGTCAGATCAGTTCTGTAAATCACTTGTAAGTAGTTACCGGTCAGGTGGAGTTTCTTTGGGTAGGAGGGCTTGGGGTTCAGCTCACTGATGTTATGCAACTTCCGCTCTTGGCAATTGATGTTCAGTCCGCTGTCGGGGTTTTGTGACGTGCACACACACACACTGGGACACAACATGGGCACAGGAGAGCGCGTCTGGTAAACCATTATGGGCCCAAAGACATGTTTGTCCTTTGTGATGCGAGGGGTGGGCCTGTAGCGCATTTTGGGTGGGCGGGAAGCTTTAGGGGCACGGGTGGGGGTGATCATGCCGGGGTGGTAGGTCGGGGGCAGGGCCCCTTGAAAGTGAGAGTCAGAGGGGGGATGAACACGCTCACCAGCATTCCTGCGCGGGCATAGATCCTGCTTTATGAGCTGAGTGATGTCTTTACCGTGCAGCCTGAACGGCGTCTCACACACAATGTCCCCCACAAACACAGAAATAGTGTCCAACCAGGATTTGAGGGGAATCAGATCACAGGTGCAATTCCAGGGGTTCTCCTCCAGCTGGATCTCCATGATGCCGCCTATGTGCTCCAGAACCCCGGCAAACGGCAGCATCTTGAGCCGGTTGCCACGTAAATCCAAGTGTGTGAGGAGCACAAAGCGGAAAATATTGGGGGGCAAAGATAACAGCAGGTTGTCATTGAGGATCAACACTTTGAGTTTATTCAGCTTACTGAAAGCGCCAGGCTCTATGGCGCTAATATAATTATAATCTGCCTGTAAATACTCCAAACTCTCCAGTCCTGCAAAGGTGTCCTCTTTAATCACCTCCAGGTTGTTGTTGTTCAAGTGGAGCCGCTTCAGGAAGCGGAGCCCGTTAAAAGCGCCGGTTCGGATCTCCTGCAAGCCGTTATTCCCCAGATGCAGTGAGGTGACATTGCCATAATTGACAAACTCATTGGCGCTGATACGTGACAGGAAGTTTCCATTTAGAAAAAGCTGGGAGATCTTATTTGGGGGCGCCTGGAACTGACTGACGGTGGTAAATCCTTTATTCTCACAGTTGATGTTCAGTATGTTCTCCCGTTCCTCACAGGCGCAGCGGGTCTTGCAGATATCTTTGGAGGCTGAAGTTTTGCGGCTCTCCGTTTCGGACGGTGACAGGCTGGTGACCGTGAGGACGCTCAGAAAGAGGACGCCGCTCAGCATTTTTACAGCCAAAAATGGTCGCTGAAATATAGATCCAGCATTTAACTTTGCAGCACGAGCCTCGAATGGAAAAACAAAAAAAAAACAAAAAACAAAAACAGGGAGTGAGTTCTCACAGTAGGCAGAGAAAAAAAAGGAGGTAGAGGCGCTCATACACACACAAACACATACTCACACACACATATACACAAGCGCGCAAAAAAAACAGGCGCACCACCGTTACTTGGTGTTAAAATGGGAACGTGACGCACGGGAGGCGCGCAAATCTCTCCATTGACCTTCTCTTTAAATCCAAAAAATCCCAAATCACTCCACCAAAAAAAGAAAAAAAAAATCAATTCTCGAAAAGAAAAAAAGCGAAACCACCGCAAACCAACGGGATCCTGTGTGGTGAATGGACTTGGCACATTGTCAGAGGCAGAGAAGAATCATAGGGAGTAAAAGCCGCTTACTGCAACCCCTTTTTCCTTCTAGAGAGCGCCGATTTATTCAGTGGCTTCACGCAGATCACCAGCAGCTGCAGCCAAATATTCAGAGAGAGACACCGGCTGCGAAACGCTCCCTCTCTTCCCCTTCACAGAGAAAAAGCGCTTCATTTTAGTCCAACCCCCCAAAAAAATCACTTTTTCAAAGATCCAGAAATAATGCGCAAAGACGCACCATGACGCACGGCTGGCTTTCCTTCTCGCTTCCTCCAGAAGAAAGAAAGGAGAGGGGTGAAAGTGAACTCGGGAGGAGAAAGGAAGAGAGAAAGGAGCGCACGAGAGAGAGAGGGAGAGCGAAGGGAGATATATATTCCCGGAGCTGAGGCATAACTACAGCCTGTGCCGTCGGTCCTCCTCCTCCGCTCCGCACACTGAGAGCAGCACTGAGCGTCTGCTGCTGCTGCCTGACTGCCTTTGTGTGTGTGTGTGTGTGAGTGAGTGTATGTGTGTGTGTGACAGAGAGAGAGAGAGAGCGAGCGAGAGGGAGAGAGAGAGAGGAACCCAGGGGCCGTTACGTCACCGACACGCTCAATACACACACACACACACATACACATACACACACACACACACACACACACACACACACACACACACACATACAGAGTCTTGAAAGTAAGAGACCTCTATCCTGCACAATTTTTAATTTTAACAATTCCTTAAATCGAATTCAATTCAAGTCTTACACCAAATGATAAATTCGCCCTCAAAATAATCAGATTTTCTCTTGTTTTCACTGAAAACCTGATGAAAATGTCTTAAATGGAATATATTAGTATTGTTATTATTGTTATTGTTTTCACATCATCATACTGTCTGGTTTCACAATTGTAAAACCTGTCTTCTAGAAAAAAAAATCTACTTTAAAACTCGAAGCAGTTACATTATGTCATAAAAATGTGCAGAATCACAATTCAAGATTCAGCTGAGAATATTCCTTAATTTCCATATATAATAACAATAACATTACTTTAAACCTAACTGCCTAACCTGGAATCAATTTGCATAAAAGCCTCTGAAGCATCTCTCCCGACAGAATATAATGATGCTATTAATCTATATACCTGACATGACATTATAATGCAAATATCATGCTGCACAAACAGGGCTACATTCATCGTCATGCTGCCACCCTGGTAGTCAGTTTGGGAAGATTTTTTTTTCTTTTTTTTTTTTTTTCCTTTTTACCCATAAAGCCACTAGGAGGCAGGAAAGGATTCTTTTCAGGCTCTCAGCGTCTCTCTCGTTATTTCTCCTGTTTTCTTATCTTCTGTTATTCTCACAGTCACACACATTAGTCAGTAAAATGTTAAACATGTCTTTATTATCAGAAAGGATTACATTTATAGACTTAATGAAAAATCTCATTAACCAACAGTGCAGTTTTCTCATGTTCCTGAGTAAAATGACACAGTGATTGATTCTAAAAGTATATTATACAATAAACAATATAATGAAGTAGAATGCACTATAATTAAATAAGATTAGATAAAGAAATACATGAATAAGTAGATACAAAAGTATATTTAAATATAGTTTATAGTAATGTATGTATGTGTGTATTACTGTATATAAATGCAATGTAGTATATGCACATATGTAATATAAAATACATCAAAATAATTAATTAATGCAATGAACATTTATTTCATTTATTTTTCCTTTAAAATTCTTTGGAAGGAATACATGACATACATGCCAGATGTATCACTTATAATACAAAGGAAAAAACAACAAAACAGCATGCAAGTTAAATGATGCATACTGTTTTGTTTTTTAAATTGTATTTTGTTCAACACTTCATTATTAAGCTGATTCTGTGGACCACAATCATGACTTAATTTTGATGTTAAGTATATTATATTACTGTAATATTAACAGCCGGTTAGGATGATCTTTCCCCTGTTTTAGTATAAGACATTAATAATATAATAAATAATAAGTACAGGAATATTCAGGTCAGTTTTCTTTTTTTAACATACCCATGCCATCATCTCCTTCACTGTGCCATGCCCTCCCCACCTGTGCCTGTACCTAAACAAAACCCTCAAGTCTCCATATAGACATGAAGAGTATGATCCAAGATACATTCATACTAAATAAATAAAGAAAAACATACATTCAAGAGGACACTTTTTGATACAGTTTGATACATTAGATATTTCATTACATATATATATATATATATATATATCTATATATCTAATGTATCAAATACACACACACACACACACACACATATATAATATATATATATATATATATATATATATATATATATATATATATATATATATATATATATATATATATATATATATATATAACTTTTTATCCTTTTTTCCTTTCCTTGGGTAAAATGGATTTCCATAGCTAGTGCATATCTATTTTTTTCTAGTGATAAAATTGACAGCATTTTTTTCATCTAAGGTCTTCCTGACTTCCTCTGAAGAAGAAGTATCCAGGCCAGGAGTGAGCCATATGTAATGTATTTGCCTGAAGAGCCATGACTTTATCTCCTAAAAAGAGTACTCCAAAGGAAATACTGGGGCTAAGATCTAATGGTTTTTCGCACTTGTGTGTAAAAGCTAAATAAACAAAATCTAGTTATGGATTGGCATAACCAAAACATATGACTTAAAGTAGCTGGACTGTGAAGACATCATGGACACTCAGGCTTAACAATAACATACATTTTGTTTTTCTGCTCTAAAGTTTGTTTTCCTGCACACTAAAAGTTCCATTCTCTGGAAGAGAACAGACAGCAGTCCTCAGACGACATAAGGACTGTAGCTGCGGTATATAAGAGCAAAAAAAAATCCCCCTATGGAAGTTTGAGCAACACCATGGCATGCCTAATTTGCGATGTGGAGAACCTTAACTCAACCCTATGAAAGTAGAAGTCAGTGCAAAGGAGCTAAAAGATGAGTGACACTGGACCTGTGGAGGGCTCAGGCAGGAGGCAGGAGGCAGGAGGCAGAGTTCACAGCGGCTGCAGTGGCCTTACTGCAGCCTGACCGAGGCATGACAACAGGCTATGACAGCAGGCCAGGCATGAAGACACAAAGGTGGGGATGACTTTCTCCATGTCAGGGTCTGAAAGGACAGCTCCAACGCTGCTGATATTCCCTCAGTTTGAAAAAGACTTTTTCAAACATTAAATCACAGTAACAAACATCATTCTTGGTGAAGAACTTCGACAGTTCTACATTGTGTGATATTTATAACTTTATTCTGAGACCTCTCTGCAATCTAAATATATCATCCTAATAATACCTATGACGATAATGATGATGAAGAACGATGCACATAATGACGAAAGTGACATTAATCATATTCTTTGTTGCTTTTTTTATTGAGAATGATGGTTGCCACGGATTTCAGAGATGATTGATAGGTAGAGCGAGTGTTGCAGGGAAACGCCTGCAGGCTTTCACATGAGACCAGGTGGGTATATAGTGTCAGAGCACTGCTCCACAGCACATTTGTCAAGTCAATCACAGGCCACTGAGGACGACTGCACCTGAAGCATGTGTGTGTGTGTGTGTGTTTGTGTGTGAGAGGAAGAGAAGTAGAGGAAACAGGGTAAAGGAGGGTACACTGTACCAGTATACCAGTATGCCAGATGCTTTAAATCTTTACTTCATGACTGTGTCAAAATGTAACATTTTAAGTGTGTATGGTGCGTTGCCTGCTAGGATGAAGTTGCTGAAGGGGCCTGGTTGATTTGTTTGGAGGATTGAGTAGAATGCTGGGATTGGCTAGATGGCTGTGTGCTAGTTAGCCTGACATGCTGTTGGCTGCTATTAGCTAGCATGTTGTTAGCTAATGGTGTTAGCATGGATGTATTCAATCAAATAAAAACTGCGAGCCAACAAAGTTTCTAGGTTGTTAGACAGAGGTGCATTGTTGATTGCCAAGGTGGGGTAGCTGTAAAAGATTGTTGATGGTGGTTCAGGCAGCATGCTGGTTAGCATGCTAGTTAGCTTAGCAGGCTAATTACTTAACTGGTTGTTTGTTGTTTGGTTCAGTCGGTGGCTCAGAAAGCATGCTAGTACTGCTGAATTTGAGACCCTAAACCGACCCGAAAGCCGAAGTTACAGTTTAGCTCAACTCACATGTGTGTTCTATCAATACCAGGTGCTATTTTGTACAAATGTGGAATGACTTTGACTGTGGCTGTGGAATGACTTTATCATTTGACTTTGAGTGAAAAGTTGTGCATTGTCAGTCAGGTCAAAAGTAACACAGTGGTATATACTTGAATTGTTTATATTATTTTTGTTTTTATTAAACATGTTTGACAATGTCCTTGTTAATATGTAATTGCAAACATGTTCTTTATCTTAATAAAAAAAAAATCAGTTTTCAATTTCATCAAACGTTTCACAACAATAGTATGAAACTTTTAAAGAACCTTTAACAGTGTTACAGTGTAAAAATAACACATTTCATTTGTTGTATTACTAACATAAATCCTCTTTATTTATTTATTGTCACAGTTATGACAGATATAGTGCTCTGCACCCTCAGCACATGCCTCATGGGACCAGTGCAGACAGAACAGACACTGCACCCACACTTCCCCATGCAGGCAAGGATGAGCTGAATGTCTCCCACATACAAGACATTCTTCATCCTTGTTCTGGGAAACTGTGCAGTGGTTTGATCAGAGTAGAGCCTGCTGTAACACACACAGTGTGACAGTATTAGTGGCGGGATAAAAGAAACAGCTGTTACAATTGTCCCCACAATGACTCCTGACAGTTAAACCTGACTTACTTCTATACTGAAAAACTCTGACATGGCAAACTTCAGGGTGTGTTCAAAATAACCTGTCAAATGATCATGACTATGACACATGAAAGAATAAACACAACTTGTCATTCAAAAAAATTACCACTTGAGTGAATTTACTTACCATGGTAAAAAGCACCTAAAACAGCTTTTTAGGTAAAACTCTGTGAAAGTATGACATATCCACATGATTTTTCGAGGCTGTGGTAAGTGATGCGTGTTGTGTGTGCTGACGCAGTTAGACATATCATACTTGTTACTTTCATCCCAGTGTTACTTTCATACCGGCTTACCCCTATTTCTTCTTCAAAGTTATATGCTTGCTTTGGCAAGGCTTTCTCACACATAAAAAAATAACTATTCTGATAACAGTAATGGACCGACACAGAATATGGCACGGTGGCCCACCAGCTCGAAGGAGGAGGACAGCACACAGACTCACTCCTTTCATCAACTTCTTTATTCAAACAGCATTGTGCTGAATTAAAGCCTAACATTTCACTTTATACCTTCATCAGGGGCCAAACAGGAATAATGGGTTGAAAACCACTTTTTATACATTTTCAAACATCACACAAGGCATCCTGTAGGATAAATATAATATAATATAATATAATATAATTACATCATCCAGTAATCAAGCCATCATCTGTGTCACCTGTATTTTTACCTGTATTTGTTTTACACAGTGTGGCACCATCTTGTGGTTAAATCACAACAAATCAATCCAGCTAAAAGAACAAACAGAAAATCTAATTCCAGTATAATTTCCCAAAAATTGTATCACAGTTAAATAATAACAGTTTAACTTAGCTTGTAAGGAAACACCTGAAATCTAGCTCTTCATTCAGTCCATGTAGTGATTTTGTATTGAAAATACTTCATGTTTCAAAAGCAATAGATCCACAGATTGCCACCTCACTTATTGCAATTCACTTTCTCAATGCCCTGAAAGAGTAGTCTAGAAATTGGGTGGCTGTGTTATAAAAAATGTCAATGTTTCAATTGTTGTTCTGTCTTCCCCACATACATCAAGCCATGTGGGCATTTCAGCATGTTAACAACCCCACTGGTGGCACAAGTAATACGTGGCCCATCAGCACAAAACATATAGTGTTATAACTTCTACTAGCAGATTAGCCATAGGTTTCATGGCAATACGCATATTGCAGTCAACCCCCCAGCATGTAACACATTGTATTTCAAAATAATAAATTAGGGTTATCTTACCGGTTAGTAGATAAACTTCATCCAGGACTGGCCAGATGAATGTGGCTGGTAAACTCAAGACATCTTTCGCAGCTGAACTTGGCAACAGTCTAAACTGTTATAATCCAGAACGAGATGTTCCAGACATTTTTAAGGTGGAATTTAACCTTAAGAGTGCTGTACAATGCAAATGCATTGACTTCCCAATCACCTGCTGGCTCAGCTATTGTTAAATCCAGTAATCGTCTATGTAAACTGGAGTTTCTGCTGGGCTCCCACATGGAAAGGAAACTAATATGTTATAATGAGACTGAGTGCAACAGAATCACATTTTCGTTTTTGTCCCCAGATGAATTTCATTTGGATCCAAGGCTAAAAGCTGTTAAGAGTTCCTGTGTTGAATGATACTTCAGCTTGATAGGGTGCTCAGAGATAAGAAAGCTTATTCCAGACTTTTATAAAATTGTACTTATGAACAGATGCATTGGACAGGCTTGCTTTAAGACTGCACTTTAGATGATATTAAGCTGAATTCATTATTGTCACAAAATGTTTAAGGTGATATGTATCTTGACGTACACATGAAATCACAATGTGCCTTTTCCATCACATTTTTTTTTTCCTTTTTTACACAACAGTACATCAGCATGCTTGGTGTGGTGCAACAGAGTGTGCAATTTGAAGCCAGATGAGCAGAAAGCTAATAATACGCTGATATATGTGTGTTGCAGAGTGTGTTGACACAGACATAAAGATTAAATGTCAGAGAGAAGAGAAAGGAAAGAAAGAATCAGAGAGCACAGATGGAAATGGTGAAGACGGCAAGATTAAAAGGGATGATGGAAAGAAGTGTACAGGTGCTAAACAGAACACAAGCAGAAAAAAAAGATAATACTGGCTGAGATAAATACTGAGTATTAGATTAAAGTAAAAGATTAAAGAGGAGATAACTAATGTTATCAAGCCTATGACTTCTGCTACAACCTATTTAGTGATCTAGGTAAGCTAATTAAAATGACTTGGATATTAATGAATCAAAACAAGCTATTTAATGTATTTACATTTTAAAAAGAGTTCCTGCTATCCACAATTGTCAGTTAGATAATTCACAGTGTGATATTTTTTCTGTGCCCACACAGCTGAAATGTGAAGCCCAGGAAGTCAATTTCCCATCATCCTCCCCCATAGGGGATATGATTATTAAAGGAGCATTAAACGATGTGGGCTTTCCCTAAGAGTTGTCTTTGCCATCAAAATCAAGCAACTTGGACCGTAATGAAGCCTATTACCTAATGATTCATGACATTATGAATTTACTTCATGAGGCTGGTTGAAAGTGGTTAATTTGATTACCTACCTGTCAAACAGAAACCTGGTAACTTCAGCATCAGCCTCAGGGTTGCCAGGTCTGTGTGACAAACCCAGCAAAATGTCCTATCAAAACCAGCCCAACACCAGAACTCAAAATATGCCTCTGCCAAACACTGCTTTTAAAGTCCAACAGCATTGCTATCATTGCCAAATGTATTGTAATATCTACAAAGTAACACCACACATGTTTAGTGTGCCAGTGTGTGTGTGTTTAGTGTGTGTGTGTGTGAGTGTACGTGGGTGGCATGTTGGCGTGTGTATTGCTGATCTGGAGTCACTTCAGTAGGATTTGGGTATAAAGAAATGATTTCATTTAAAATATGGATTTTTATTTATAGATATTATTCATGTAATTTCATGCAAAATAAGTCTACCCAACCAGCACACAAAAAATTCAACCCCCGGCAACACTTCAAAAGTAGCCTCAGTAGCAGACCTGGCAACCCTGATCAGCCCTTTATCCATCTGCCAAGCTTTCAATCATGAAAAAGGTCACACCAAATTTCAATTTCATAATACTTTTCTCCAATTTATAACATGCTTTTATTTTCCAATTTTCAATCCAAACTGTTTTAGACTATCCAGTTATGTCAGCTATAAAGTATAAAAATGATCTTGTATAGTCCATAGTGTAGCCTCTGTGTTCAAACTTGTAGGGAGATGTGCTCTATCACACAAGACATCTTGATAACCGTAGGCAGCAAACAGGCATAAAAAACCTTGCAAAGAGGCAGAAGCTCTTGCCTCTCCTGCTTCTTTTTCGTTTTTACGCTTGTTCTCTGCCTACAGTTAGGCCTATCAAACTGATCTTGGATTCCTGACTTGATAACTAGATAACACTGCAGGGAACATGGAAGTGTCTTTCATGCTCAGAACTGAGCCTCTTAGGCTTCTGTAAGCTGATCTGAACATGGCAGCTAACATGGCAAAAGTATGGGGATATCCCTGTCTACATAGTTTTCTGCAGTTTTGGCCTGGGCTGTTTTTCATGGATTGGGTGCCTAGTTTCCAATAAGGGAAATATCAGTACTTCAGCATACAATTACATTTTGGACAACAGTGGGCTTGCAACTTTGTGTTTATTTAGGGCCCTGTCCTGTTTCAACATGACAGTAACCCCCTGCAGAAAAAAAATCGTGTTCCCATTTTCCATTTTTTGGTGTGAAAGAACTTGACAGAGCCTCAACCCCATCCATCAGCTTTGGGATCAATTGGAACACAGACTTAGCCTTATAATCACACTGGATTGTCATTTTATTTCACCACATTTGGCGTATTTTGTTTTGGCTGATTTTTGTTTTGTTTTGCTCTAACCAATTAGTAGCGAGTACCATATCCGTCTTGTCATTTTCAGTTGATACAAAAGCAGTAGTGGATGCTAGGGGCGTTTTTTTGCAGAGATAGAAGACATATGTTGATTGAAGAGTTGTTATTTCTGTATGTTGATTTACAACAACCTGTAAAGCTGTGTCATCCATTATTGTTTCCTTTTTTGTCACTATTTTTCATGGCTGTAGGTAGGTAGCTAGCAAGCTGTGAAGAAAGATGACCATTCTTAACCTCGCCTTCAGAGCTCTGATTGGTTGATTGTGTCCACAACCAGGGGGAATAGCAGTGAGTAGGCCAACACCAGACCTACTTGAATTGCTGAACAAAGTGGAAATGTGGCCAGAGATTCAGAAGTGTGGATCTAGGTAAGAGTGGAAGCTGTTGGATAGCAGCGCATGAATGCCCATGGTTTCTCATTGACATGTTCAACAATCAAATACGGGTGTATTGTTCAGGTGTTGACATACTTTTGGCCATGTCACACCTTATATAGACACTGTCACACCTTATATAGAGAGATTTCCACTAAGCACAGGTGAGTTCTCACCAATCGGAAAGGTCACAGAATGTTATCAATAGTGCTTGGTTGGTAGTCAGAGGTAGCAGCCAGTTTGGCACTACTACACACCATGTAGTATTAGGGATGAAGAAAAGAAATCTTAACAAATCAAAATTGTTGCAAACAGAAGGGAAGGGACAAGTTGCAATACTATACAGGGTGGTTAATAAGATGATTTACTTCACTGATGACCTAATCAGAGATTTTTTGCCTCCAGAGCATCACTGCACCCAGAACTCTGTGAATGTGTGAAAACAAGGCAGAGAGAAAGAGATGAGTGAAAACACATTGTACATATGGGATGTACTGACACAGGTCTTCATTAGGAAGCTTATCGAAAGAGATTCAGTCCTGTATCTGTTAGATCCAACTAATGGCATCCATGTATGTACACAGGAAGCTTTAATCCCTGAACTGAGCAGACTGAAAATCTAACACTTGAGAGTCATTGTAGATGGGTGGCTGTGCTTGTTGGCTTTTCTCTCTCAATTTATCAGTCTGCATGAACATGAAGGAGGGTGTCAATGCATTACAGAGTCACCATCAAACAAACCCCACCATCACAAGGTCGAATGTGTGATTTTCTCCTTCTATCATGTCACAACAGACTGAAGAGGTACAACAGGTGGGGATATGTGATTGTGTGTGGTAGATGAGGCATGAGCAGTAATAAATTACCATTATTATTGTCTGGTTTCATATGTTATCATGGAAGTGAAGGATGGAAAGTACAAGGGCTTATATACAGTGTGAACACCTACTCACACAGGACACTGTCTGGCATAAGACTTATCTGTGGAGGATTTACGTTGTGAACATCTGCACTAATGACTCATTTTTATCTTTGAGTCTGGGAGTTTAGTTCTAGCTGAGCAACATCCAAAGAATTTTAACCACATCACCACAGCAATGGGTAATACAGTTCTTTACTGATGCCTAGCTCTGAAGTACAAGCATGGTATGACACAACAGCTCTACTTAACCATTTCAGTACTTCCTTGTTCATGGGCACATCAGCAGCAAACATAACATCCTCCAAATTATTTGTCATAACACCTTTTGTGTCATTGTCTTCCAAAACCACCCGGTTTGAGTATTTCTGCATTCCATGTCCCTATCGGCAGGACATTACTTAACAAATGGAGTGATGTGACATATGACATTTTTTAAATGACGGTTTTCTGATCTGCCACCACTATGGTTAAGGTGTGATTATAAGTTCAACTACTATGTTAGAGTTAGGTAAGGATCAGGAGCATGGTCATGGTTAATTGAAACCAATATTAACCCTTGGTAGGAAACAGGAAACACTGCTCCCCATGTCAAAGACACTTATCTGGCCAATCTATCCACCCCGACCTCCTCTCTGAGTGTTCAGTCACACCTGCATTTAAAACAGAAACGTTTTGCGAAAAAATCAATTAGGTAATTGATAGTTAATGGAATCGCTGGAATCAGTGGACCCGCACGAAGTAAATCATATTGTGTTCAACTGCGGTGAACCAAGTTGACCAAGGGCAAACCATTTTGACAGTGACCTTTGAGGGAACAAAGAGCTTAAGACAGAGGAGAGAGCCCAAAACAGAGGAAGCTATCAAAGCTTTTTAGCCGTGTTGTACAATCCACCTTTAAGTAACTGCACTGCCAAAAGAAAAGAGGAATGGTTTGCAGATAATGAGAGAGGAGTTGATAGAACAAGCTAGTATCTAGAATAAACTGTGTGACCGACAGAGCAAGTGAAGCTTTGTCACCAGGCTTCTATCACTGTGATGCTAAAACAATGTCACGCTACTTTCATGTTTGATTCTTACATACAACAGATATGGTTCGTATGGCCACTAGAGTTACTTGTCTGGAAAATGTAGACATATTCATTTTAGGCATTTGAACAAACGATCAATGTTGTTGTTTTCTGGCAAGCACAGTCTTACCAAAAATGTTGCACAATGGAGGGTTTGTTGTACTGATGCTTTTATTTTACCAGTTGAGGGTTTTGAACCAACAACCTTTCAGTGAAGAATTTCTCAAAGCATTGGACATCCATTGCCTCTCAAAGAAATCACCACTAGACTACTAGGTGTTTTGTTTTTTGTTTTTTGTTTAATTACAAGGCAGCAAGAGCCAAGTGGTTTTGAATACTGGTTAATGTTGGCAACATCACTATACTGACTAATAAAGATGATAATCTTTGAAGTCTTGCATGCAGCTTCATGCTGAAATAGCTTTCTGACTCAGATGACCTGACTGGAAGAGAGTATAAGTATAAGTTAAGTGAGAGTGTAATAAAATTAAATGTAGGCTGTTGCACAGATGTCAACAAATACTTGTCTCAAACATATGCTAATTCAGTTCAAGTAATCTTGTTATGTATTTCCACCCTTTGCCAAATTCGGATATTTTTATCTGATTAACCGCTAGATATGGCTTGACAGTGCAAAATAAGATGGCTAAACACTTTAGGGATTTACAGGTTCAGTAAATCTTATTTTTAACCATTTGTGTCACAGTTTAAATCTTTACATTGCTGTCTGAGCAGGAAAGCAGGTGTCAGATTGTTTGTCATTTCATGAACTTATTTTGTTCTCCCCTGCATACATTTAAGATAAACCAAGGATAAAATTGAAAAAGACTTGGGGAAACTAGATGTTCTTGTATCAATCTTTTAGACGCACACTTGCTTACTATACAAAATGGAAATTATATGGAAATAGAGATGACAAGCAGTGAAGGCTACTGCATTTGTTTCACCTGCATTGACAACAACACTGCAATACAAGATAAGAGTTAAGGAGACATTACTTTCCAAAAGAAACACTGGCCTTTGAATCTGCATTGCCTTACCTCCTATTAGGTGGTAATGACTAATAACAGTGTTTACTGAGAGGAACATGGCCATGTAATAAGTTTTAATGCTTTCTTGTTGCTGTCTTGCTGATGTAAATTGTTCAGTGTTGTGAATGACTAAATAATCCAAAGGATGTCACTCCCCCTGTTGAGCCCCACAACTCTGTAATCAAGCTAACCATGGGAAGTGCTAAGTTGTTATTATTTTGTCAGAGGTCATTGTACCTTTATTAAAATACAAGTTTTACTGAACTACAACAAGTCAGCTATCCAGTTAGTGTGTATGAGCTGCTTTTAATCATCAGCTGGGAGGCAGCAAACTCTCTGCACACTAGAAAAGAAGTAACTTTCATCATTCTGCGGAACCAGCGGCGGTGGCACAAGGGTGATGATAGTGGCCAATCTGTTGGTCCACTGGGCGATCATGGAGTTAGAAATACTTGTTGTGACATGTCCGTCATGTGTAATGTGATCGATAAGACACCAGAGACCGACTGCACTGTTTCACCTGACAGCACCGACAATGAAACAAATACATTCCACGTTCACAATGAATGGTTCCAGGTTCAAATTCATTCGACAAATTTTACTGTGTGAACAGAGATTGGATATTTGTACTTCACATTGCGGCTAATAAAGTGAACCTGGAACCATTCATCATGATGTTGCACCCATGGGTATGATTCATTTGGTAAAATTCTCCGGACCCGAAGGTGATAGTAATGGTTACAGGGTCTCCTCTTTTATTTCTCCATGTTTACAATTGCTTGCAGAAAAGTGTTTCGTGCCCCTCTTGGTTGACATCAGGGAACACGTTGTAGAAGTTGTTAAACTAGGCAAGACAAGGTAAAAACATTATGAGATGCTAATCTTTCTGTCAGTATGTCACAAGAGAGCGAGACAACTCAGCAACTACTGGCCAGATTGCTATGGAAAGTTGATATTTTTATAATGTATCAAATGTGTAATGTGAGAGGCGTTGCTCTTAGTGATTAACCTACAGAGAATTATCAGCAACTCTGCAGCTTCCCTCATTTGCATTGTTTTGCTGTCCGCTGTCTCCTGAAATTTGTTCTTTCTTTCTCAGTACTGCTTTATTCCAGTGAGTGTTAACCCAGTCAAAAAAGAAATTCATGGCAACAATTTCCCAGTGCAAAAAAATGCAACAATCTTCAGCAAAACTATACTATAACCCAGTACAAAGGAGTAAGAAGTAAGATTGTATTGATTGGGATCAAATGCACACGCAGCTACACACAAATACATCCATCTGTCCACATTATAGCAACATGAAGGTATTATACAGATCACATTTCCTAAAAAGGAGAGGTAGGAGAATGAGGAGAGAAAAAAAGGAATATCTGAAATGATTACTTAATTCATCAATACTCCATGACATGTTAATTTAGCACAAGCAAAGAAGAATGCAAGTCGCCAAGTACAAATAAATAAAAATGGAAAATGGCCATATAAGAATTCCTTCTTCTTAACTTCCTTTGTCTTTGTACCAAATTATCAATAATTATGTCACTTATTTTCCATTCTCAGACTATTTACGATAAACAAAATAGTAACATAAAAAGCTCCCCTTGGTTTCCATGGTCACAGAGCCACAAATTTAAATATGTGCAAACAACAACCAACTCATTAATTCGGCGTGACATTAAATTAATCCTGTCCTTGATAGCACAGGTTGCCACATTTCAATAAAATAATCTAATTTAGTATGAGTTAATCTTTCTAATGGAAAAAGATTAAAAACTGTTTCCCACCAATGCAATAGTTTTGTTGTTGTTGTTGTTTGATCCATCCAGATCTGGAGGATGTCTTGTCGTGCTGCAAACCACAGCAGCTTTTTGTAGCTCTATATTTCAGGGTCAAGGGAGTAAAACCTTAAAATATACTGAGGTGCAAGTTCATTTTAAGTTTCAATATTTGAGAAATATGAGATTCAACCTCAAACCAGAACCAGACCTTTTGAATAGTTGGGCAGGACCATATTAAGTCCTGTCCTGTTTACATTTAAGACAAAGTGGAGAACTAGTTGAATCTGCTGCTGCTGCTGCTGCTGCTGCTATAAAGCATATCCTACAAGTCATTAGAGCCACAGCCACTTCTGTACATTGGGACAGAATTTAAGAAACTATGCAACTGTAGATAATGTAAAAACTGGGTATGAGCAAACCCATATTCCTAAAATTTGTTCTAAAGGAACTTTAGAAATTAGAAACACATGAAGAGATGAGGGTGCTGTGAAATGCTCTGGAAGTAATTACCAAACAGGATAAGTTGCAGACTTCAGGCTTCAGAGCCAGGGAAGACAGAGAAAAGAGACTGAGAGAAAAACACATCATACGGAACTTTGTGTAACACAACCTCTGATTGTAAAATAGTCATAAAATGTCATAATTAGTATAGTATAGTTGTACGTATAATTAATCATTTTATATATATGGGTGCTAATAATCTAATGCACAATGCATAATCAGCTATTATGCAGTGTTTTCCTATATAAGTTGACTGCATTGTAATTCCTTTTTATTGTACTTTCAAAGTGCACTTTTATTATGGTAGTTTCCCAGAGTCTTGCAAACATTTGCTTGTTAAGTTAAGATTGTTAAATTCTCAATCTCACTTGAATGCAATTTCCTCCAAGTTTCTGAGGCTTTGGACCTCCTCTGAGTCTTTGGAGCCCCCCACATAGGCCGGCACTGCAGGTTAAATACCAGCAGCCAAATAAATCTGTCCCATCCATCAAATATTGACTTCATGGCTCACATTAAACGGTGAGTCCTGAATTTTAAGAAGGCTGTCGTATTGATCAGCGACCAAGACTCTTTCAGGCCATGCGGAAAAGTCTATTTTGCTCTATTATTATTGTTTGTGAGAAACTGGCAGCAGCCTTCTGTTGACATTTGTACTGTTGTACGTCTTGGTACAAACCATCAATAAATGCACATTGTTCCAAGGAGTTTCTTATTTTTACCCCCAAAGCATTTAGAATCAGTCTTCTGATTTGCATAAAATTCAGGAAGGAAAAGATTTTGGTCCCCTTTGACTTGCTAAAGACATTAAAATAAATGATGGATTGGCAGGAGGTGAGGTGAGTGATGGGCATGTTGTTGCAAAGTGATAAACTGCAAATGTATGCTTCTGCAAGGATTGGGCTAGTGTTATTTTGTATTTTTCTTATTGCCAAAAAATCAAATGAGATAATCAAAGCAAACAATACATTAGTCCAGATGTTTTCAAACAGTGAGGCACAAAGAAGTTGAGGGGGGCCGTGGAGGGAGAGGCATGAGGTATAATTTGCATCAAAACTAATACTCCTTCTTAGTCATAACTCAGTCAAATCTGAACACACAGACATGAAACACATACTTTTAGATTTAGTGTAACTTACACTTCTTTCATCTCTAAAATATATCAATCTACTTTGAATTCGTAGAAAAAAGACGCTTCAGAACTTGGCTGAGAATCATAATACTCTTGAGGTTTTCTTCAGTCTCAAAGTAATCCAGTGATAGTTGTCTGTATATGCATGGGTACATTGCACACAGGAACCACTAATAGCTAGTTTTAATGGTGCCAATTTGCCAAAATGTCAATATAGGCTAAACATCAGGGCTCAAGAGAACTGTGTCAGACTTTGAAAACTCCTGCATTAGTCCATCACTACTTTCTGACTTCTCTACCCTGTCTGTGTCCCCACCAGGTCTATTCAATGCTACTAAAAATATAAATATTTGACTGTCCGACTGACAGTGTGAACAGCTGCCTTCCAACCAAAATGTCCCAAGTTCAAACCCCATTCCACTCAGCATTCTTGTTGGGGGTGTCCTCATGGCCTTGGGGTTCTTGCTCCTTTCTGATAACTCTCTACTATCAGTATCTAATAGGCAGCTGTGAATTAGTGAATATTCCAGGCAACAGGACACACAGTGTATGTGTGATGGGATCAAAATAAACATGGTAATAAACATGTCAGCCAGTACAACGGTGTGGCTCACTGGTGTGTCTTTAATCATTTTTGGAACACAACTGAGGTCTATGGCACAGAGGAATCAGGTACTACAGGGAGAGTAGAAGTTTATAGGATCAGCTAATTTTTGAGTTTTTTTCTTTTCATTGGACTGGTTGACAGTAAGAAACACAGCATGTCACCAAACCATTATCTGTCCTGGCTTTGTCAAATATATTTTGTAAAATGAACTGCTGCCTTGAATGTGTGCACTACATACTACATTGTTCTATGTAAAGCACTTTGATATTCTATGTAAAACACTAAACACTGCACTATACAAATAAACTTGCCTTGCCTTATATATATATATATTTTTTTTTTTTTCAGGGACTGTTGCATCCTGATACATCAGAGAAATCATGGTGACGAGGAGGTCAGCCTATACAAAACACAGTATTTTGACCAAGGCAATCGAGGTTTGTGTCCTGTGTACCACATACGAATAGGTTTAGGCTATTAAAACTCTTGAAGTTGCACATTAATCTGTAGTGTAAACCCATGAAATATCAGTTAATGACAGGAAGGCTGTGTGATTAAACAGAGAGGCGGGATTACTTAAAAGAGGGTTTTGCTGGTTAGATATGTTAATTCCTACTGAGAAAAATGATGGATTGGGTTGGAGAATTTAATAACTCAACAGGCCACATCTTGTTCTTCAAATCAGCATTGACTTTTTAGCCATACTAACGGCGGGTTTGTCAGCTGACCGCCTTGTCCAAGACTGAACATCTCAACAACTATTGAAAGAATTGCCATGAAACTTTGTTTTGGACATTCATGGTTACCAGACCAAGTATTTGGGGATTGTTATGGAATTTGGTAGACATTCCCACCCCCCTTTGATGATTGTAATAACTCCTCACCCCTCACTTTCCAGGTCAAAAATTTGATTTGTCCAATACTGTTGTTTATAACCAAATACCTGCAAAACTAATAACATTTCCATCAGTCTCAGGTGTGTTGGCGTTTAGGCTAATTATCAAATTTTAGCATGCTAACATACTAAACTAAGATGGTGAACATGATAAACATTATGCTGTACCTGATAAACATCAGCCTGTTAACATTGTCATTGTGAGCATGTTAGCACACTGAAGTTAGCATTTAGCTCAAAGTACCACTATGCCCTAGTATAGCCTCATAGCTGCTAGCATGACTGAGGACACTTTGTCTTGTTTAATATTTAATACATTTTAATATCATAGGGTTGTTAAAAGCATGTTATCATCAACACATCCTTTAAAAAGACCAATGTATCCTATTAACAATATTGTATCTGTGAAGTCAAAGCTTGATAAAGCTAATGCCTCCATGCCACACAAATTGTAAAATAAACATATAAAGATATTTGGGTGACATATTCCTTCATTTTGAGCTATTATATTTCAAATTACACATAAAAAAGTAAAAAAAAAAAAAATACTAGCCAGATGGTGCCTAAACATAAAAAAGTCCAATCCCATCAGAGATGAAACAGTCAAGTTCCCTGACAAATTTCCTGAATTCTATTGTATCACACTCTGCTGTTCCCAGCCACAGTTGCCCAAGAGCTCTGGACCTCCAATATTGCTGCCAAAGTGTGTGCTACAACAAGAGAAAGCCTCATATAAGCCTAACGCATTTAAATATTGAAGTTCAGTGACACCGCTCTCTCAGGGTTAACACAACCTACAGCCTCTGCTGAGCCTCTCATTGCATTCAGTGTCAAGCCCCTCCTGAGCTGCTTCACTGTCATAACTCACATCCCATGGCAATCTGTGTAAAATGTGTTCGACAGCAGTGTGTGTGTGTGTGTTCCAGAGAGAGAGATTCAATTGCAGAGAGAGAGGGGGGAAACTTTAGCCTTTAAGAACCTCTGAGTGTGTGTCTGTTTTAAGACTAACTTTCAGTCAGAGGTTACATGCACACATGTATTCACCCACTGAATGTAGCCAGCCAATAAGGGCATGCCTACCTGAATACATGTGAAACCCACAGTATATAAGGCAGTGTGCCTGCTGTCCAACATCCATTTCTCTTCAGTGAACAGTGAGTTTGCCCATTGATCATCTTTCTCCACGGATGGAGTTGCCCCTTTAAAACGCTCGTCACTTGTTGTGTCCCAGCTTCATAGCTGGCCCACACTGTCATGAATTCTGCCTTGAGTGCCTTGGTTGGGACTGCGCAGAGAGAGGTGTTCACCAGCCATCATTCTGTGTGGACTGCCGACAGCCACCCTCGAGAACCAACAACAGGCCAACAACACACCATTGCTGCTCCCAGTTATCCCCGCTGAGACGATGGCTTCATTGCAGATGAGGAAGATAACATCTCATCAATGTCCAGTACATCAGCGTGCGGATCCCCGCTGCTGGCGTCTGTCCGCTCGGACTTCCTGCAAGCGATGACCATTGCGGTGGGCCGTGCTGGACTAACACCGCCCCTCCCCCGTTTCCACCCAAGCCGGTGAGCCGTCTCCATGAAGGTTGCTATGGATCAGCTCACCCGGCTCAGGTGGCTTTTGTCTCACCTCCCCTCCCAGACATCTGGCACTATGTATAGGCATCCTGACAGCAGCCATTAAAGTTAAAAGCCCCGGGTGCAGGTTTGATGGATTTTCCCAGGATGTAGGGCTGCACAGAGGCTACTTTCCCTGGCATGTCCCCCCTCGACGCAGCCCTCACTGCCCACCTGGTCCCATAGTCAGCTGGCTGGTCAATGAGCAGGAAGCTGCTACCACCGCTACTGCGTAAAAGGGAGACGCTGCAATATTTTGACACAGTAGGTCTGCAAGCCTCAGCGCAAGTTCCACCTGGAAGGTTTTGACAGCGCACCACTTAGCTGTAGCATGGATGTATGCTAGCTGGCTTAGCCAAGGTAGCCTGGTTACCCTGTAGTGTCCCTGCTGTCAGAATGACAAACGAGAGACCCATAACACTGACCGAGTGCAACACTATTATTAAATTGTGCTCCATTATCTCTGATGGTCAGCTTTTCACTCTGCCTTTGAGTGAAGCCATTCAGAACATCAATAAAAACATTTGATTTCTGATGTGGTCAGACAGCACGTCCTAAGTACCAGTTCTGAGAGATAAAAATTGAGTTAAAAAGTATTGCAGTAAAAGTAGTGGTTTGGTCCCTCTGACTGATATATTTTTATATATGACATCATTAGATTATTAATACTGAAGCATCAGTGTGTAAGCAGCATGTTACTGTTGTAGCTGCTGGAGGTGGAGCTAGTTTCAACTACTTTATATACAGTTAGACCATAAATCAGCATAAAACAGCTGTCAGCAGGTGTCCTGCTGGTGCGTGCACATTACATTTGGCATGCTGCTGTGAGAAAACACACATCACCTGATGTAACGGCACTGAATAACACGCTTGCCTCCTGTTGTGACCAACATTGCTGGTCTATCATGGAACAGCGTGTACAACGTATCTCTCTGGTAAAGAGTGAGGTGTCAGGGTATATTATCTCTTCGTCTGGGAGAAACACCGGACGGGCACTGATCCCAGAGTGAGGGGCGTGCATGCATGGCATTTTCTTTCTCACCAATCTCCACATGAGACAAAGAAGACTGAACACAATAACACAAAGTATGCTGCTGCATTGTTAGTGCAGCCAGCAGTGGTGCATTCACAGACTGCCCCGCTCAGCTCTATCCACACCGGCCCCTTCTCTGCAGTGATGCCCAGAAACATCACAGCACAGTGCCGGAGCATGAATGCTATTTTCAGCGGGATGCTGTCAGAAAGCACACCTCACCCAATGTAGCGGCTATGTTCCACACAGCTCAGTTGATTTTGCACCTAACCAAGTTAGGGTTTGCAATCAACTGGAAGAAGAGCAGCCCCCAGCTACAACAACAGGTGGAATATATTGGGGTTGTGCTCGACTCATGCAGGCTTACGGGCTGTTCTGTCGGAACTCAAACAGACAGTCCTACTGCAGGCAGTTCACAAACTGCGGCAGGGTGCAACAGTGATGGCGCTGACTGTCATGCAGGTGCTGGGGTTCATGGCAGCAGCCCACCTGGTGTTGCCACTGTGACTGCTTCAAACGCGACGCCTGCAGAGGTGGTTCGCCAGTGTTTGCTTACTTGCCAAGAGTGCCGTCTGTTGACCGTTTCCCCCTCAGTGTAGGACAACCTGCGATACCGGGGGTCCCCGCAGCACCTGTCTCAGTGAACACCACTGGGACGAGTGACTTCTTACGTCACAGTATTCACAGACGCATCCCTGACAACTGGGGAGGGACTTGCCTTGGGAGAGAGATAGGTGGAGTGTGGCATCCAATGGAGAGCCGACACATTAACCTCCTCGAACTCCAGGCTGTGTTTTTGGTCCTCCAACAATTCAAGCCCCTGGTACAGGGGAGACATGTGTGAAGACCAACAACCGCACTGGATGGCCTACATCAAGAGGCAGTGCGGAGTTCGGTCCGCTGCCCTGTTGAGAATGGCGGAGGACCTGTGGAGATGGGCCTGAGAGCATCTGTTGTCTCTGAAGGCACTCCACATTCTGGGACTGGAGAACAAAGGACCCGGTTCAAGAAGGCGGAAGTGGATCTGTTCACCAACCACCCTGATGCCGCAAGACGAACCACCCCTGGGGCTGGATGGGTTTGCAAACATGCTATGGCCAGAAAAGCTGCTTTCTGCTTTTCCTCCCCTTCGGCTCATTCCTCTCCTGTTGGAGAAAGTGAGAGAGGAACAGTTGGCTGTCATCCTGATAGCTCCAGATTGCCACTCAGCACCGTGGTATGCAGAGATGACTCAAATGCTGGCAGCCCAGCCCTGGACAATGCCCCAGTTTTGGAGGGCTCTGTCCCTTTGCCCCATGTGGGGGACAGGGAGGCGAAACTGCATTGGCTTTGCCCAGTTCACACATTAGCATGTTGAATGCATGGCCCCCATCAGATGCACAGAGCACCTGTTCGTGTGCTACGGGGATAGCATGGCTGGAAAAGCCATATCCAAGAAACCTTGCTAGGTGGCTTTGTGAGTGCATCTCCCAAGCCTATAGGCAGGCGTGAGGAGACCCTCCCACTGTAGTCCTCACACACTCTACATGTAGGGTGGCAGTGTCAGCGGCCTTGTTTAGTGGGTGAGTGTCGAGGACATGTGGATGGAAGTGTCATGGCCTACGCCCTGTCCGTTCATACGGTTCTATCTCTTGGACATGTCAGGCAACTTTGCACAGTCTGTGCTCGCTGGATCAACCCAATTCTGGTGAAAAAGGTGTGTGTGTAACAGTTGTGTTTCTCCAGAATTCTTCCATCCATTCTTCCCATGCTCCTCGATGACCCCGGAATGAGGCGTGCAGAGGGTCTGCTGTGTGACAGTAGACCCCTGCAAGGTTTGGCCATGGCCTCATCCAGTTCAGTTGTATACTATCTGGGTTGCCTTCTTTGCGCACACACAAACAAACACACACACACACACACACTAAGTCACGTGTTTTCCTCAGTAGCAAGTATACTGTGAGTTCCTGTGATTGCTGGCTACTAGAGGTGATAAATTGTGAGACACACACACACACACACACACATGCTAGCCATGGTATATCTTCAATGGTGTTAGATGTGGAATTCAAGGGTGGTGGTAGCTCAGTTGATGAATAGTAGCTTTGGCTATGATGCTATGCGTGTGTGTGTCAGCTATATCTCCAGCTGTAACTTGTAGGGTCTCTGAGATTGTTCCGTAGCTAGAGTGATGAACTGTGACAAGCACGTGTGTGTATACGTTTGTGTGTGTGTCTGTGTGTGTGTGCTTGTGTGTGTGTCAGCTCTATAACTTGTGGAGTCTTGGGGATACTTCCATAGCGAGTTGATGTATAGTCTGGGGAGTGGCCAATAGCAAAAGTGCTGAGGTTCACAGTGTGTGTGTGTGTGTGTTTGAGAGAGCAATATCCCACGGTAAGGAGCAGGCATCATGAGTGATGGACAGAAACCCTCAGTTACATCAATCTGCTTTACTTACTCACACACACACATGCTATATCTTGCATCTCTTACTTCCTCTCACTGTTGCTGCAGTCTTCTCTTTCTTTCAGCCCTCACACACACAAACACGCACGCACACACACACACACACACACACACACACACACACACGCACACAAACACACACACACACACACACTGTGGGATAAGCAGCTGCATAGCTACACCGCTGTGGCCTCTATTCTCCTGGCTATTGAGGTGAATGTGATACAATGATGGAGCAACACTCCCCCGGCCTCTCTTTCTCTCTATCTCAGGCTCAGTGACTAAACAGGCCATGAGGACAGGAGCACAGGGAACACAACGTCCCTTAAGTTCAATGTGGAATAGGATAAAATGAAAAGCAAGTTATAAGACTGTATTCTTGAAGGGGATACATCTTGGTTTTTTTTCAAATATCAGTATAGCACTGTCCAGTTAATTGTGGTATTGTTGTATAATTACCTTAAACATATAAGACACTGATAATATATGTGCTTTTTAGCTTTCTCTCTAGTGAGATACGTATATCATTCTCATATCTGTGTGTTATGGACAGTGCTACAGTCAGGATGAGTTTAGCTAGCTTAGAATTAAGACTGGAGGCAGGGGGAAATAGCCCAGCTCTGTCCACAGTAAAGAAGCACATTGACACCTCTAAAGTTGTCTTATTTAGCCTACATGATGTTTGTTGTTTAACCAATTTATGAACTGAAATGCAAAAATAACAATTTGTCATTTTAAGGGGAATTAAGTGTTGTAGCTTTTTGTTGTCTATTTCTTGACATACAAGAGTTTATCCATCACTTGGTGAGTACAGGTTAAAATCCTAAAATGTTTTTGTCTTCTCCCCTTCTCCATTTGTTTTCCTGGACAAGAAGAAGGATAACTTCTTGCCCTGGAAACTGCACTTGATTAAACAGCTAATAGCATTCAGAACAGGTAGGCTACCATAGTTTTCCCTGTGAAATAAGAACGCTGCCATTAAAAATGTCCCAAACTTAAATATTTAACCCAATCATGTAAACATTCAAAGTTTTCACAGAAGACATTTTGACATGTCACAGTAAGCTCAGGTGTAATTAATAAAAAATAACGATGGCTCAATTCCATGTAGCTGCATATTAGTACCTCCTGTGCTTTTCCTACTATGGCAAGTCTAAATGTCTGTTTTGATTGTTCTACAGTGCAGGAAATATTTTGCCTTCTTTTAGAACTTGCCAAACACAAGACATGAGTCTTGGTGGGACGATATCCTGAGGGATGAACCACCAAAATCCCAAAATATCAAAAACTCAGCCTCTGGCTAACACTTGAGGGGAGTCATGTTGTAATGCTGTAATGCTAAAGGCTTTATGCATTTCATTAAATTTTCAAACCTAACTTCTGGCTGGACAGTTGTACAGATGGTTCAAACAGTGTTGACAGAAGCTGAGCCTTTTGCACTGCAATCCATATATATATTCTTCTGAGGGGGGGGCTGTATACATGCAGACTGTATATTAGCGGTTCTCAAAGGGGAATACAGGAGTAAGATGAGAAATAAATCTTGAATGGTTGTTAATCAAAAGCACAAAGTCTCCTTCTTGAGACTTGGTAGATTGACCCTGGCTGCCCAAATTAAATTCCGGTGTTGCTATGGACACTGGAATGACATGTCAGCACAGAAAGTCACAAATCAACTTCAGACCATGAGAACACTTTGTGCTGAGGAGCAGTGAGTGAGCACCAGAGATGGGTAGAGTAGCCAAAAACTGCACTCAAGTATTGTTTCTTTTTAATAACAAGTTAAAGTAAAAGTAGTCATCAAAATTACTACTTGGGGATTAAATGACAGTTGCATTACCTTTAAGAAACTCATTGTTTCTCTTTACTGAATAGGCTACATTACATTTTCAAATAAGAACATTTTCATCTAGAGTATATGTATAAAAACATAAAAAGAAGCATTTGATCATCAACCTTCCTGGATGTGAACAATCTGACTGATCTGATGGAAGTATGCTAAGTAGCCAAATGACATATTTACTGACTGTTGTTTCACATTACTGATCAGTCAACTGGCATTATCTGGTATTATGTTTTCCTCACACTTTCCCAATAAAGCTAAATAAAAGATCATTAAAACCACAGAACTGTGAAAATAATGTGAGAGGTCTCCAACTCTTTTTCTTATGAGTTGTGACTAATTGCTATGCTTTATAGGCTACACCATGTGTGCACTGTGAGCTTATATCAGCCTAATTAATTTGACATTTGGTCTGCTTTCACTCAAATTTCATCAGAGGCTGCTAAATGCTGTATTTGCAGACGGCAGTGCTCTACTGTAGCAATCCGCTCCAGCAAGTCTCCAAAGACACCTCCAGTCCAAACAGCCAGGTGTTCAGACACATCTGTGAGGACACCACAAGCAAGTTCCTCAGGAGATCAGACTCAGGCGAGCTCTACAAGTGCTGAAAGCAGATGGGACATTGCTGAAATAAAATCCACAGCTGTAGCTGCTACTACAGCTACAGCTAATTATTCATCAGTTATTCCTGCTGTGAGATCAAGATGTTTTGCAGTGAGGCCAATATGCCCACATAAAAAAGTACAATAAAGAAAGAATAAAAGTCAACAAAGATGTTTGCTTTAAATTTACAGCAATTTTCTGGTGTGGAAGATAAGAGCTCCTACACTGATACTCCAGATACTCAATATGAGAAAACTGCTGAGAGGTCCAGGAAAGGGTCAGACATCCATCAGTGCACACAGCATAAGCATAACCTCTCCTTTTCATATTTTTGGCTGTTTTAATGTTATAGTATTTGGTTGCATGCATCAGTGAGGATGCAAGTAACATCACAGCTGCAGTGAAGTTATTTAGATTCAAGTTTAAGGACTTGAAAGAACTCTTGCTATACACAACCTGGTATGGTGAGCAGGAGGATGGTTTGGGGCGTTTTCAGACCTGTGCTTTTTAGTCCAGTTGAAACAGACTGGTTTGTGGTCCCCCTTGGTGTAATTCGTGTGGGCAGATCTGAGCAAAGCAATAGTACTCGGGTGCAGACCAAAACAACCGTCTTTACTACTAGGCGTACTCTGCAAGTTTAAGCTTAATGGCTTCCGTAGCCAGGTGTGCTTTGCATACTGGGATGCAGATGAGTGAATTTAACAGTTGCTAACAGCTAGCCAGAGAATTAATTGAAGTCTTGAGGCTTGGAATTTTCTTTCTTTTCTTTTTTTTTCTGGAAAATGCACGAAGTTCTCCAATTCATCCACTGATTCAGACCAGAGCAAACAAACTATAGGTTTAAAAATGCCCTTAGTTAAACCCTGTAGTAATGTTTTGTGTGAGCAGATCTTTTTAAAAACAGGGCAAATAATCAATGATGGAAAAGGCTGAATCACCAGTACCAAAGTAAGACAGCTAATCCTGAATTTCAATCTTCCTTTGTGAGAACAGTCTCTTCAGCTACTAAAGGAAGAAAAACACCCATGACAACTTGCAAAATCTGTTGATGAAAATAACTTTTATTAATCATTTTATTATTAATAAATCATTTTTTTCATTAGTTTTTAGCCAGGCTAGTGGCCCCGCTCTATGAATGGCAACTGTTGGTCTACCACTTTGCTCAAGACTGAAATACCTCAACTACTGTTGGATGGATTGCCATGGAATGGTATATATAGAGAATAAAAACTACTGAGCTTGTTGATCCCCTGACTTTTATTCTAGCGCCACCATGAGGTTGACATTTTTGTTTTTTACTAAAATATTTCACAGCCTCACGGAGCTTCTTAGATTATCTCCTTCATTCATTTGATTTTTTTTTTACATGCTGGATATTGGTCTATAAACTGAGACTGACTGTGGTCTTTTATTTTTTAGTTGTTTATCTGGTTTGTTTGCCTTATGATAGTGTTTCGAAACATCTACAATGTTAAAAGTATAAATTCTTGACTTATGTTGACAGGCTTTATGCCTTGAAAATGAAGATTTTTCATTGTTTAATAGAGAATGCAACAGGACCACATTAGCCTGACGTAAACTTTGGTAAAAACTAATCTTATTATTTTATACACACACCCCCTGATGTAATGCACCTTGGCTTGCACTCTACCTTGTTCAAACTATGTCCTTCTGTAAAAAAGCACGGGCAGACAGGAACACACCATGACACAAACATTTCAGCCAGCAGCCATCACTCAATACACAGTGAGGAACAGCTGATGTAAAATGTTACCACTGAGGGATTCAGTGTCCGAAAAAGACAAAAATGACTAAATAAAGAATTTAGCCTGTAGCTTTTATTTTAACTTTGAGTATAGTTTATGTTATAATATAATAATATTTATCAATACATGCAAATGTGTACTTTTAAGATTTACCCTCTTGCATCTACTGATGCATTCACTTTTCCATGCCCTGTTTTCTGCTACAACACAGAATGAAAGTGAGTAAAAGAGGTCAAATTAGATCAGAATCGACAAAAAAGTAAGAAAAAATGGGTTTGCATGTGCTGCAATTGCTGTTTACCTTGTTCTGTTGAGCTATGAAGGTAATAACCCTTTTATGTAAACCCAGTGCCTCTTTCATTTTCAAACTCAGCACAAAAAAGTAAAGCGTTGCATCTTTTTTTTAAATGAATTCATGAGTCAGCTGACAAAGCATTACAAGTCAAGGTAACCTTGAGCTGATCATAATAAACATGCCTATTGAAATTAAAAATCATGAGTGATTTTTTTTTTGGATGCAAATTTACACAATAGACCTAAATTGAAAGGGAGGTAAAATTACAAGTAATGAGAAAGCTGTGGGGACCCAAATATGCCTTTACAAATATGCAAAAATCCTAGTAGTAGTACATATGTGGTACATTACCATAAAAAATAAAGAATACACAAATCTCTTATAGTAGCAAATGTGGACCCAGTTACTCAGAGAACAAAGCTTGCCTTGAGATTACCCTGCACACCGATTTTACAGAGAATAACACAGGTTTCCTGTCACGTACATAAATAATTTATGCCACTGTAATTAATTCTCTGTTTATTGGATTTGCAGCAATTGTATACAAATGAGAAAATTACTTAAACATTTTGTGCATCTCACCATGAAATTGTATATTAGTCTGGCAGAAAAGACTTTTTTATGGCTTGATATCAATAAGATGGTGATAAACCTCATCACAGAGCTGATAGCATGGCTGTAGACTCTTAGTGTTGCTGTTATTGTCAATGAATGGATGTCTTTTTCATGAACTGTCACCAACTCTGATCCAGCTGTCATGTCCGATTCAACAGAAAGTTTCATAATGTCTGTTAGATGTTTGAATTCAGATTTGTTCTGTTGTTGTTGATCTTGTAACCGGTGCAGAATCTTTATTGGATATATACAGTAGATACATATACAGCATTGGCATTTGCTTCTGTATATTTAGGGCTAGAATTAAAGACAGTACAGAATAGCCAGGGTAATTCAACGCTCAGTCAAAATCGTGATTCAACCTCAGAATCATAAGAAGAGTTTTAACCAGGCAAAATAAGTGAAATCACCTGTGTGGGTTTAAATAGCAAAATACTAATTGTTAGAACACTTAAAATGCTAATTGTAATAGTTAAAAAATCTCTCTGTCCACTGGAAAGTTTGAAGCAGGAATAACATTTTTTTCAGTAATAAACTTATTCTGTAACCATCTGAAGCAGAATACATTTCAGCACCAGTCACCACTGTCATTACATTTGTAAATTGTTAAAAGCACTTGACTGAAACTGATTCATTATTTAGGAACCATTTCCATCCCTGAGAAGTTTGTATGTGATGTATTACAAAACAGGTTGGGATAAAAACCAACAAGGTTGAAATGCACCACTACTAACATAACGGTCCTTTATTTCAGCTTGATTCAACAGAATCCATCTTTTGTCCTTAGAGGAAAACCTTGTTGTTAACCCAGGCAAACAGATCTCTGTTGTTCATGGTATGTTGCTCATTATTTTAAGCAGCCACCAAAAGAGGAGCTTGTTTACCCCGATGGTTTCATTCCAAATCTATTTATATATGCAGAGTATGCTTGTGACGTATATGTTTTCCTTCTTTCCATTTTTATAGATACACATGACACTTTGGGGATTCACTTTTCATTTCAAGCCACATAGTGAATCTTTGTCAAAATACTTTGAGAAGAAATGATATAGTGATAACTAAACAGCTGGAGGTTTTAAAAAGCTCAACATTGATAGACCCAAGTGTGCAGCTTGTGACCGTGTTGACTTGATAGAATCATAACTCTTTGAGAAGCATAACAGCGACTGGAAGCAGATTAGATTCCCAGTTCACTCTAGACTGCAGGCCCTCAGCTAACTGTGGGAAATCATTACAGTAAATTAACTGTGCAGCAGAAAGTGCCTCCGACAGATTAGATATCCGGGTTTCTCAGAAGGTTGTTAGCAACCAATAATGTCCTCTTCAATTTATTTTGCATATTGAATGGCTGCTGATCTTCTCGGTTGGTGTTCTTTCCACTTTCCTGTTTGGTCTTCTGATTGCTCCTCTCCTCACTTTATCCACTTCCATTTTTCTGTCTTCCTCCCTTTTTCCAATCTCCCACTATCCCAGGCTCTTTCTGCTTTATTATATCCAATAAAAATCAAGCTGTAAAGGCCAATGAGGGTTGGCTAGTGGGCAACAACTCTCGATACAGTCAATCTTTTTCTCTCACCTTATCATGCCCATAGTGGATAAAATTGATCACAGTGAGTTATCTACAAAACAGCATTGCAAAATGTGTCCATACTTTCACTGTGGATTGTGTGAAGGTTTTATGTGAAATAAATCATTAAATGATATGACATATTCCATTCTTATCTGAACTACCTGCAGCTACATTTGATTATTAGTATTATAGAAACTATTTCTACCCATTAGCCTATGTGGATTTCCAATCAGCGCTAGTGGCACTAGTGGTGATTGGTAGATAAATCAGTGTTTTCCTGCCCACAGACCTACCGACCAGACCCAGTACAAGTATTGGGAATGGGCGTCCTTGGATTTTTTGGGAGTGGGTATGGTATTATAAATTCTTAATCCCAGTTGAACTACCCGGAATCTACTCAGAATATGTTCCCCTTGGCCTGAAGATTTACAGAGAAAGATATAAGAGTCTAAGAGTCAGCAATGTACAGCAATGCTCAGGGCTGCCGGCACAGCAGTGCTTTGAGCTAAATGCTAACGTCAGCATGCTTATATTGACAATGTTACTATGTCATATGCTATACATAAACCAAAGTATCAGACAAATGGAACAATTTTAACTGTTGATGGCGCTAGATGAAAAGTCAGACAAAACAATGAACCATGTGGGGAACATGAATGTCTATACCAGATTTCATGGCAGTCCATTCAATAGACATTTTACTTTTAATAAAAATAAATAAATAAATAAAAAATGAAGTAAGGGGATCACGAAAGTCTTTAGCATCTTCTGAGTACAATTATTTTCTTTGCCAAACTTTGTGGCAATCCATTCTGGTAGATATTTCACTGGATACTTACAAGCTTAACCTGCTGGTGAAGGTAGATGAAAAGTCATGGGAACATTAAGTCATCAGGTTTTATCCTCTGGGCACCATGAATGTCTTTGCCAAATGTCATGGAAACCCATCCAATATTCACAGAGATAGTGTAACCTGGACCAAAGTGGTGGGCCAACAGTCAGACCTTGTCTACGCAGGATTCTTTTCAGCATGATTTTTCATAATGGGATTTCACAAACAGAGCTACGCCCAGGCACTGACCATACACCCCTACATCCTTTACATCTCATCCAGCCAGTCCACATCAATGAAGCAAGGCAAAATGAATTGCAGTGAATCCAAAAATGTTCTGATTCTAAACCAATTAAGTTCAAAAGATTTGGCCTTCAGTTCGTTATGGGTCAGCGCAATACCAACGGGATGCCACAACTTCACCGTTACAGTTTACATATGAGATAGTTTATGTAACTCACTGCCAAGTTCGTTAATACAGTAGAATTTGTTCTTCCGTTGAACGTGACCTCCTGAGTAAAACCTCTTTCCACTAACCACAGAGTTTCCTTGTCAAGTATTCTCAAATGCCAGCGTTTGTGTTTTTGAAGCATGTTACGTTGCCGGTCATTAAAAATGCCTGCACTGAGAATGAGTTATTATATTTTCTCATCAATGTCTGCCTTTGTTAAGGATCTCCAGTACGCATTGCTGATAGAGTTCTCAAAGCCAAGCAAGGTTGGGTAATGTTACTGGAGGCTCTTCACTGTCACCAACTCTATTGCTGTTTCTCTTCAGGGGTGGAGTTATACAGTAGCTCATACCACTACACTTTCAATTTTGAGCCTGACAATGTTATAAAATATGTAGTTATTCAAAATGTCCTCTGTGCAGATATTCTGGGAAGTCATTTTGGCTGACTGAAATGCTGTTCTCAGCTACAATAGCTGACTGCGATCTAGTACATAACATCCCCAGCTCCCTGGAGGCCGACAGAAGAAAACAGAATTTGTCTCAGCCAAACTCTCTGTAGTTCTGGTTGTAGTTTACTAGACTGCCACAGCTGGCTACAGAAATAAAGACAACATTAGCAAGTATATCTCAAAGATTTAGAGAGGTGAGATGGACAAAAACACAATGATACACAGACTCTAGAAAATGCAGCACTAAGTATTGCACTAAGTATATAAATGTTTAATTCATTATAAAACAGTTGAAGAACTGAGAATAAATATACAACAGATGGGTTCACTGAACACTGTCTCTGGGTGTAAGAATCAATAATTTTGAGTCATACATTCGCCCACATTACAGAAATAAGCTACCCTGATTAACACAAACATCATTAAAAACTTAACTGAGTCACTACAAAACAAAAATAAACACGTTGCAACATAAATCCATCACTGACTCATGATGTTTTCTGCTCTGTTTTAACACTAAAGACGCCAGCAGATCTTAGAAAATGGTGAGGGTGCTGTAAAACAGAAGGGTGTAAATAGAATTACTGAAGGTAATTATTTTAAATCCTCAAAAAACAAGTTTGTACAGTTGTAGCAAAAGGTATATTGTGTATTTCAGAAGTAAACATCAAACAATCAGGGGAGTTTTTCTCAGCATTTCTAATGAATGGCAGCAGTTATCCTAAGCCTTACTTCTACTAGATATCCTGAAGAGAACAGAATCCAGCTTTTTCTGCCGACTGCATAAAGGCTCTTTTATACAGAGATCCCACATTATAACCGTAAAAAAGATCCGTCACTAAGCCGCCTTTGCTTTTTTACACTGAACCAAACAAAGCGGGCATAATGCCACCGCCGTGTGTGCTTTTACATAGCATGCTGGCGTTCCGGATTCAGAGGCGTGACGTGTAACACAACAGCCTCGGCTCCCTGTCAGCTCCCTGTCCCACCGCTCTGTGACTACCTCCGTAGCTGGCTTATTGGCAGAGCAACTCTGCCCCCCCCACTCCGTGTCAGTACCTTTTATACTTAACAGCAAGGCGGAATAAAGGCCTGCCTTGGACAGGCTGTGTAAAAGGGGCTTAAGAGACATAAATGTCACTCTTTAATTTTAATTTGTCACTTCTTTATTCCTTTTGTAAATCTTTGCCACTCTCTTTATCTATACTTCTTTTCCTCTCTTCCGTACTGAGGTGTGGTCAAATAAAATACAGGTGTACCATTCTCCACATGGGAATAATGACTAGGGATGACATATCTGGTGTATTTAGGCTTGTCTCCATACACTGTAAACATGGTACAAAGGTGTAGTGTTTGTATATTGGGTTCAAATATATCCTAATAATATCCTACAAACAAAATGTGTCTTGTAGTTATATGGTCTGGTAGACAGAGATAAAGGTCAGCCTGCGCACTGAGGTGAGGGCATTGTGCTGTAACGTACTGTATACCATGTCAGAGATGTGACAAAGGGAGGTGTTGGCTGTAATTTCACACCAGTAGACCAACAGACATGGTGGTGGGCTGACAACAACAGTGTCTGACAGTCAAACGCAACCTATAGCTGTCTACAGGTGATGGAAAATGTATGTAGGCATGTGTAACATGTAGGTATTTGTGTTACCACGTATGTGTGTTTGTTATGGTCTGAAGGCACAACTACTGTATAAAGACTATATACTAACATCATAAAATATTCACTATGTACTAATGTTACATGGCTGTAGTGGTTCATTAATCAGTAAAACCTGATACACAAAATCAGTGTGCAGCTCCCTTTCACTACCTGTATTAACTGAATCAGAGTCAATTTTGTACTTTGAGACTGTCCTCCCAAGAAAAACGACACAACAGGTCGTAATGTCAGCAATGTCAAAAACAACATAGTTACGTTTGAGTAACAGATGCCATCTAGTGGCCATAGTAATTATGACCGGAGCAGTGGCTCAGTTCAGATGACGTATAAAGTTGATAATTTTTCTCATTCAGAGGAGGAGGGGTGGATGGAGACATTAACCCAACAGCGGACTTTGTCACAGGAGACTGCTGTTTGTTTCCCATTTCCAAATGTAAGTGGAGCAGCTTTTTAAAAACTATAACTACGATAGTCCCCTAACCTTAACCCCATGGTTATTATTGTAGCCATGATGATTAGCAAACATTAGCTGCCAACCCCTGAATTGGGAAGGATAGAGCAAAGGTGTGTTTTTGCTCCTATGATTTTAACTTTTCATTTGTAAATGGAATATTGTGTTGCTTCTTATTTAAAGGTCCTGATAGGCCACTTTCTTAATGAGTTTCTTACAATGACTGATGTGATCCTACATGAACACACAATGTTCTGCCACAATTAGAACTGTTTTGGTTGTTTCACATGAAAGATGTGTATATTTGTGTTTTTCTCTCTTCTCACTGGTTTGAAGGGAGCAGGCTCAGCTGGTGAAGAAAATGATGTCACACACATCCATGCACCAATCAGGATCTGATGACAGTGGGGTTGTTTGCTTGCCCCTGGTGGTGCCAGCTCTATAAACGTGTGGGACAGTCAAGTATCCCAGAATGCATTCAGCACCAACTGGCAGCAATCAGCAATGGCAGAGATTTTGAGCCAGGCCAAAAGCTGTTGTAAATTTTGTTGTATGACTGTCAATATGTCACTTTATTAAAGGACCACTTTGTCGATTTTCAACCTTATCTTTATCTATCTGAATTAGGGATATAGTGTGAACATCAATGACAGTTTTTGTTGTTTTTTTTTTTTTTATGTTCTCTATGTCTCTGGGGTGCCAGCTTCAAAATCTATGGTTCTTCCAGCAACGTCATTGGTTCTCAGAAGAACTACAGGCTGTTTCAGCTCTCAGGCTGTTTTCTGTAGTGGTGCCTTGAAGGACAGTGAGATGTGGGTCTTCCAAAACACTCCCATCTACCATATTACACCAACGTTATTTTATTTTATTTTTTAAATATCATCCATGTTGATTGTCCTACACATACAAACGAGTTAGCATTAGCATTGATAGTAGCTTACTGTATGCACCTGATTATGCATTTCCGGTCCCGTCATCGTCCGAATCTGCAACTCTCAGTAAGTTTACATTCATCCACAACTCCAGCGTGCTGTTTGTGTTATGCTATTTGCACACCAATATGAATGAAGAAACACGTTTTGCAAATGAAAAGCCTCAGTACTCGTATTTCACTGTACTTGTTGGCTGCATCTGTAAACACAACATTAGTATCTGAATGGAGAGGATGCATGCAATGCATCCTGGTACATGTAGACACTGCAATAACACCTGTGCAGGCAGAAAAACTCAGAAAACGCATCTTTCTCTGTCGATATAGCACACACTGAGGAACTTATTGCTTCAATTGACTACATTTACCATCAACACTGATTGGACATCCACATAAAAAGCAGCATTTTTTTCCTTTAAGCTTTAATATTTTTTCAGGCAAGAAAGTAACCATTTAGATTCCCAATATATGTTCAGTTTATCCAAATAACGCCTATTTTGAAATTTGCTACAACGTTTTTGGAGATGTGAGGAGTTTTTGGTGCACTTCCTGGGGGCTTGGTCGCCACGTGTCGCCACATCCTGTATCTGTCGTTTCAAATTAAAAGCCCTCTAGCATTTCATACATGGTCCAGCCATATACTAGGTTTTAACCTAGTCTTGCTCAATCAAATCTGACCAAACCACACCGGCACAGTCCTCATAAAGCAGATTGTTTTACTTATATCTTCCTGGAGTTACTTCTGTATTAAACATTGACACAGACATGACATTAATATTGATCTTCTCTAACTCATACTGAGGAATGGAATAAAAAAAACATTTTTTCCTAAATGTCGGAGTGCCCCTTTAAAAAGAGAGTAAAGGAATGGGAGAAGAGGTGAGAGAGAGGTACATTACGGGGAGAGAATTTAAAAAATAGGGAGACGGAGATGTGGATAGATTCATAGGTTTAAAAAACAGAAAAAGGGAGCGAAAGAGGATTGTCTGTAATGGAAGAGGGTGATACCAGCAGAGAAGGTGTCTGTTCACCTCGCCTGAGAGAGTAATCGATTTCAGGCTCTCAGGCTCTTTTGTTGCCCCTCAGACTGGATGACTGGCACTGAAATAACTCCATAGTGCAGAGAGACATGGATAAGAGAGGGAGAGAACGAGAGAGAGGCAGATACTGTATATAAATACCAAAAAGAAAAAGATGGGCTGTGAAAAGAGGTGTGGGGTGTGAAAGAAAAGGAAAGAGCCACCGTAATGGAGAGATTTGGTGCAGGGAGACATCTTATTTATAAAGTTAACTTGCAAGAGAGAAAGAGTGGTAGAGCAAAAAACTGAGAAGCGTTAGGCAATATGAGAGACAGACAAAGCGGTCATGTTTACTTGCAGACTAATAGCTCCTGAAAGATGCCTCTTGTAGCATCTCAAAATTAAGTAATCATCACTCTCATTAGTGCTGAGACATATTTACTCAGGACAAATGCCTGCCAACAAGTTGGATTTGGCAGGAGTTCTACATTTCTTTATGAAAACAGATTGTTTCATAGCACAAATCAGAATGGTTCTTTCTTTGCACATAATTCATAACTTTTTTCCACTGCAGTGTTAACCGATTCAGATTTATGCTGGCTGTTTCCAAGGGCATTTACAGTATTAGCTCTTGGGGTGACACCAAGGGAAGGGATAGGGGACATCATGAGGGATCTTCTTTGTAACAGGAAACAATGGGTTTTATGGGACATGCGGACCATTCATCCATTTTCGACACCTGTGTATCCTGTTAAGAGGTTGCGGGGGGTTAGAGTGTATCCCAGCTCATATTGGGTGAGAGGCTGCAAATAGGCAAAGGTGTTTGACATTTGTGTGGGCTTTTTCCTTTATACTTGTACACGCAAAAGTTGTTGAATTTGTAATTTATTTTCTCCTCTGTCTTGAACCTGCCTGCCATCAGGCGTTGGATCAACCAGTCAGCTTGCTTGATTCGCAGATATATGACACGTTGTTGAGATTTGGAAGGTGTTTCGCGTTGGCCTGCTTGTGAACCTCTGCTAGTTATCCATAATGAAGGTTACAATATTGTAACCATAGTTCTATAAGAACAGACGGAGCCCTCTACTGGATTCTATGGGTAATACTCTCCTCCAGTCACATGCAATCGCCCACTGAAATTTGCATGTACGTATGCAAATTTCATCCAATCAGGATGCACCTACCGATTACGTGTGTCTCACACAGTATATAAGGCAGTGCCTCATTGCAATTCCCATCCTGAAACCACTTCAGCAGATGGCGTGGGAGCGGCAGGGTGGGGTCAGGTGTACCACAGCTGACACTCACAAGTCCCGAGTTGCACCTGCAAGCATGGACCTTGAAAAGGAGCCTGTCATGTCCAGAAGATAGAACCCTATGAACGGACAAGATTTACACCAAGATGCTGCCGTGCATATGTCCTCGACACTCACCCCACTGAATAAGGCTGTAGACGCTGCTACACCATGTGTGGAATGCACTCAGAAAACAGTGGGGGGGGGTCCTTACCCACCTGCCTGTAAGCTTAGGAGTTGCACTCACAAAGCCAACTAGCTAGGTGCTTTTTGGATAGGGCTTTACTGGCCACTCCCTTTCCATAGCACACGAACAGCTGGTCAATGTGCCAAAAGGGGGCTATGCATTCAACATCACATGCCAACGCACGTACTGGGCACAAGAGGTGCAGTTTTGCCTCCCTGGCATCCCCATAGGGTGGAAGACAAAATGTGTTTCTTTCTCATTACATCTTGCCTAACATAGCGCTCATAGATGAGCTCTAGCTTTTTTCAGCTAGCACAGCCTGCAGCTAAATGAAGCCGCCCACTGTCTGCTTCTATGACAGAGGGAAGAAAGGCAGGAGAGCGCCAGCTGAGCAAGTGCTTTCTGCATTATGCACCCTCTGTGACATCTGTGTGACATCACCTGCCCTGCAGCAGTAGCAACAACCAGAATCAAGTTATTAATCTGGCTGATGGTACGGCCCAGAATATTGGCCTGTTCTGCTGTGAGTGTGTGTGCGTGTATGGGGGGGGGGGGGGGGTATCCAGTGGTCTATTAGCTGCAGCAACGCCCAACACTCCTTAGCTCCCAGCTGTGTGCAGCATGTCCCAATCCTGCACTAGTGGAGGCTGTGAAGAGGATGGCAAATATACCTTATATACTGTGTGAGACACACATAATGAGGACGCACTTCCTGATTGGCCGGCTATTAGATGCCAAGATAGGATTTTACAACTCTGGAAAGTTGTCTTTTATAGCTTGGTAAACAGTAGAAATACAGTGCTGTGACTGGCATATTCAGATCAATGAGGGGGCTGTGTTTTTTTCCTGCACAGCTAAATTCGGGTCTGAATGTGGCCCAAGTCCAGCTTTACACACATACAGACACGTTCTGTATGCTTGAAACAAACTAGTTTGCACTGCATATCATACGAACACATTAGTGTGTACCTGTTCCGAATGGCCTCACTTCAAGTTGGGGCAAAAAGCTTGCCATCATACCCTCCTTCTGGCTGCATCACACTGCCTCTCTGATCTCCTTCCATTAGCTCTACTGCATGTCTTTGTGTCTTTGTAGTCTTGACATAATAAATCAAATAACGGGGATAACAGCACACACTTTTGGACAGTCTCTCCTTGAGACGTTCATGGTCTTGCACTAACTGACGTACACAATACCCCCAAATCCAACTTCAGCACAGGGTTTAGGACTCTGTTCGACAGTCCAACAAGCATTTCCCTTGAAGCATACCAAGCTCTTATGAGTTGCCAGTTCCCCTAACATGCATGTCTTTGTACTGTGGTGGGAAACTGGAGCACCCAGAGGAAACCCAGGATAACATGGGCAAAATGTGCAAACGGCACACAGAAAGAACCTCACTGGCTGGGACAGGTTCAAACCCAGGACCTTCCCACTCTAAGGTTACAGTTCTATCCACTGAGCCATCATGTCATGTTGTCTTAGTTTTAGAAACATACAAATTATGATGTAAAGCACCGTTCAACTACTCAGTAAAGCAGACCGTGGATGAAGTATCAGAGATCACATTATACAATCGAGAATCAATATAAAACCAGTGATCCAGACATGACATACAGCATCTTTTAGGGCAATTATAAATGTCATTTGCATTTAAAATCACATTAGAACAGCTTGGCAAAAACATCATGTATTAATCAACACAATAATACATCAAATTAAAGGGAGTGTTATTACATACAGCCTTTCCCTGTAGCCCAAGCTATCGGTTGTCCCCGGACCAATATATTAGTTATATTAGTTTCCAGTATGTTGTACCCACATAAGTACAGCTTGTGATAAACAGATGTCATCTGCAAATCAGTCAGGCAAGACAATGTCAGGGGTTTGAATTTCTAAGGCTGGTTGGAAAATTCTTGGTGGATGAAGTTAACAAGAAGCATTCTCTCCTCCCCAGTGACCCAAGTCAAAGTGACGTACAGTAATGCAGGAAAATGAATGTGTTACATCTCCAGTCCACTGTTTGGTGTGAGTGCATGTTTGTCTACAGGCAATAGCCAACATAGCATGAGACACTTCATGGGAAGGTATTTGGAAGTAAATCGGAATTTCAACTGCTGCTAAAGGTGAGTTATAGTATGTAAGGTTCAATGATAATTAACAGTAACATGTATCACAATACAAGGCTGATTGAAAAACCTCTTTCATGTTGCTCAGCAATGAATATTCAGAGATCACAATTAAGATGATTAAAATATGTAATGTAATATATGTAATGTGCTTCAAAGTATAATTCTGGCTGGCTGAGGGATTCTGGCTATTGTTTACTATGTGCTATTGTTACCTGTCAGTCTGTACTCAAACGCTATCTAGCTACATATGACACACAGTCAGCTTATGCTAGATTGTTGGCCTGAACAGCAATTAGATGCAATCTTTAACTTTTGAAATATCCAAACAATACAGGGTGGCATTTTTCTCTCTAATAAACCATCTTTGGCTGAGCATACAGACATATTTGCAATGCTCATTTACCTGATAACACCAAACATTTTATCTCGTTTGGCTCACTGATGAAATAAATGCTGATACAGCTTGTAAAATCTATAAATAAGAAACCTGCTAACAGAACTGATCCTGCCCTGGATATTATGGAGGACATTTAAGTGCAGGAATGTTGTAGTGACAGGTCATTTTATATTTTAAGGAGGTCATTGTAGCCAGAGCACGCTCTGGCCTAAAACCCCTCATTTTAGGTTTTTGCTTCAGCTGATGCAGGAATTGGCAGTTATTGATGTCAGTTTTATTCATGCTACACTTTTAACTTATTTTTGGAAAATTATTGTTCTGAAGCTTTTTTTTTTTTTTAAATTACTTTCATAAAGTCTATGCCTTAAATTTATAAATACATTTTAGACATTAAGGAAATGGCTACTTGCACCACAGTCAGAAATTACACCCCTGAGGCAGCTGTAAATCTTGAAGCTGGCCTCTGCACTACAAACAGAGATGTGGTTATGATAGTTTTCACACCTCCACACATATCCTCTCTTATATCTCTCCCTGTTACGCCTGCCTTTCTATGTTACCTGCTTTGCAAAGAAAACCATACAAGGGTCGAACAGCTTTAAGTCTTGGATTAGTAAGGA
The DNA here is from genome assembly GCA_038419695.1 of Scomberomorus guttatus. Lineage (NCBI taxonomy): Eukaryota > Metazoa > Chordata > Actinopteri > Scombriformes > Scombridae > Scomberomorus > Scomberomorus guttatus. The sequence goes on from CM076452.1 coordinate 29,035,280, forward strand.
GGGTAGGACCCTGTGGAAATCCAAGATGCAGGCACATGGAAAGGGGAACAGAGATTAATACTGCCTGGTCAAAAGCCAGTTCAACAAGGCTGTCAGGGTGAAGAGCCAGTTTGCCAACAATGACTCAGGCTCAGCATGGATGGCTGGCAGCCAACACAATCACAGGCTACAAGGAAAGAGCCTTCCTAGAATACCCCTCCCTCACTTAGGCTCGTCAACAACAACACTGCTTGTTTGGGCTGACGACACACTATAAATCTTAGAATCTAAAGATTCTAAGTGCAACAACTGATTTTCATGCTGGAGACTGGAGTTCAAATCCCATCATAGAATAACAATTAAAGGAAAACTATGGTTTATTAAACTATGGTGGGTTTCAACTTGGGTTTCATTTTCATAACTCCTGCCATCATCTCTATCTGTTATAATAACATACTCACTAAAGCATACCAGTAATAATATACCCTCACTGCACAGCGAAACTGCGAGATGACAACTCCTTTAAGTACAGTAGGTCACAGTGAGACAGGAAGTCACTGGCTGTAAACTGTGGGGAATATTTACAACGGACAGCTTTGGGTGTAATTTTATTGTTCGCCTCCATTTTCTTTTTCTAATAAATTTGACTTGAGGGTTTGTTTTTAACCTGTATGATTGACTGTACGGACACGTTTGTTGCTCCATTGGACCGACTTTTAGTGATCTTGCTATGTTCTGAGTTCTCAGCAATTTCTTTGGTCAGTACAATGTTATCATAACTGATCTACAAAAATAAAACCCAAGTTGTAATAATCTATAGTTTTCCTTTATTATTTCTTTAACCATAACCACGGCCACTCCTTAATCTTAGGGTTAGGGTTTTGTTTTTTGAACATTCACAAGGGGTTGCTTTGCAGGAGACTAAGAAGTGACCTGCTGTATTTTGTCATTTAGGTTTGAGTAGTTGTTGTCTTAACCTTACTGTAGTTGCCTAGGGCCGATATGGTAGAAATAATTTAACAAAAAAAAAGTTCTAAATGTTCAAAACTTGCCATTAAATGAAATCTAAAGTGTTTTGTTTGCTTGTTTTTTTCCACAATTGCCCAATATCAATGTTATGTCTGACAACAGGATTGAACATTTTACATACAACAATATCACCTTTTGGTCCAAGAGTTGATGATGAGCTTACTCACAATTTTCATTGACATTCAACAATTATACCTGAAGAAATCCATACAGAGAAAAATATTTTTCCCACCACTGCTGCCAAAGGGTGTTTTTTTCTTGCATTATGCTATCAGTACTGTTACAACTCCCTCTCCAGCTGGTTTTGGGGGAGTTGGTCCCTCTGATGTGGTCTGATGTGGTTCCTGTGTAATCGCCCCCCAGGCTTTAAAGAGGAATCCCTGAGGCAGTTGGAGAAGCTCAAAGCCTACCATAGCACTACAGACCTGGATGCCTCAGATGTGGGAATAACAGTGTTTTTACACCTCCAGACACTGTCTGCACTAAAATTTGTCCAATCACCAGACTGTCACCAGGATGTGAAGATATAACAGTACTGCCTCTTGCACATTTGAAAGCACACAGTGGGGAGGAAGTCTTGTTGTCCAACAGAGTTTGTGTTGAGAGAGATTAGAAACATGTAAACAAACCAGTTGGCAGAAAGTGGGTACATAAAAAATAATCAGTTTTACTTGTGACCTAATCCCCATCGTGATTGTTTGCGATATTACATCTAAGGCTACGCTTCACACTGCCAGCCTTAGTGCTCAATTTGGATTTATTGCTCAGATCCGATTTTCAGGTCGGACCCAGGAGTGGTAGGATCGTGATGTGAATGGCTTCACAGAAACAGATTTCATCCAAAATTCCAGGATGTCAAGGGCTAGAGTGACATCATTTCGATATGACGGTTCAGACTGAGGTTGCGTTGCAAAAATTCAGACCTGTATCTGACTTAGGACCATATATGAAAGTGGCTCAAATCAGAATTGAAAAGATCAGATTCCATGTGATTTTGCTGTTCACACTGTTATGGGAAAAAAAAACACATAAAAACACAAAAATCAGATTTGGGCTACTTTTGCCTGCAGTCTGAAACAGCAAATTTGGTGGACAGAATCAAAGGGAAGGGCAGTGTGTAAGTGTGCAAGTTCAAAATGTTTCAATTTTCAACTCGACAAGAAAGATCTCCTGGTAAGTTTTGACACCAGTCAGAGTCTGAGTTGAACACAAAGGCACACACACGCACACACACACACACACGCACCGGCCAGTGCATCTGGAGCTTGCAAGCTAATGTCTTTACAGTCACTACATTAGCTGCTTTGGGCAAATAAACACAGACTCCCAAAACACTCCAGTGTTCAAATTTGCATGAATATAGTGAGCCAAAGCGTTGCTTCACGCTCTGTCTAATGACACCTTAAATTAGTTAATTAAACGAACAAACCACGTGGAACTGTAAAACTATGGCAGGGGCCTCTAAGTAATGCTGAAATTGAAGTGCATAATGGCATTCAGCCTCTGCACACAAAACTCAACCTCTAGATTTTGGACAACATTAGAAGAGCCAAGATCCAAAGAAATCAGGGATCAGTGTGCTCACAAATAACAAGTAAACCCACATCTTTGTATCATTAGTTTAATTTGTGATAAATCATTTCAGGCCTGAAACACATTTATTTTCGTTAAGTTGGGATACTAGCTGAATTTTCTTATGTGTGTGTGTGTTTGTCTCTTTAAAAATACTACATCCTGATGGTAATCTCAAAATCTTAGGGCATCAATCTTTGTTTCAGAGCTGTAATTCGAAGCTCTAGAGAGTTTAGCTCAGAGGGAGCTAACAAAAAGAAAAAAATTCAGTGCATCTCAGACATCCGCTGTTTAAATGAGGACTTCCTACTGAATGCAAATGAGTTCTTCTTTCAACAAGTACACGTAAAATATGTCTTTATCAATGTAGAAGTTAGTTATTTTACATTTTCCTTTGTTTATGTGAAAACATATTCTGCATGCTGAGCACATGATTGTTTTATGATTTTTATTAAATTAAGTGAATTTCAGTTAGTCTGGTTTTATAACTGAGACACATGAATTGCAGCTATAATTTTTATATAACTGAGCCATAGTTCATTTGTCTAACCTGGCAGTTTGTTGGTTTGATGAATATGTTTTTTCAGCCTGGATGTCTGAAGTTCATATTAACTGTTGACACTCCTCACATCCACAGTGAGCTGAAATAAGAGAAAATCCACAACAAAGTGACAAAAATCATCAATATTTGTGCAGATCATGTCAGAAACTAAGATAGAAACATGTGCTTCATACTTCTTCAGATCATATTCACATGCAGATATTTTGCATTACCAATTACATTCTGGGGAAACCGAGGCCACCCGAATTATATCAGAATTCAAGAAAAAATCAGTCTGCAAAACATCAACTGTCAATGTTTTTCTATTACTTATTCCTAAAATATCCACAGTGGTGGAAGAAGTACTCAGATCCTTTACTTATGTAAAAGTACCAATACAACAATGTAAAAATACTCTATTATAAGTAAAAGTCCTGCATGAAAAATCCTACTTAAATAAAAGTACAAAAGTATTAGTAGTAAAATGTACGTAAGTATTAAACTAAAAGTACTCATTTCATCCTTCTGGCTGATATATTATTATTTATACTATATGGTATAAGTATAGGTATGAATATACATTAGATTAATAATACTGAAGCATCAGTGTGTAAGCAGCATGTTACTGTTGTAGCTGCTGGAGGTGGAGCTAATTTCAGCTACTTTATATACAGTTAGCTAGTTTAGTCCAGTGGTTCCCAACCTAGGGGTCGGGCTCCTCCAAATGGTCAGCAGATAAATCTGAGGGGTCGTGAGATGATTAATGGGAGAGGAAAGAAGAAAAAACAAAGTTCTGATACACAAATCTGTTTTCAGTTTTTGGACTTTTTCTCTAATCTTTGATTTTTGCTGAAATATTGGATCATTTGAACATTTATTGAAATAAAACCATGTGAGAAGTTTAGAGGGAAAAATCACTATTTGGTGGAGCTGTTAACAACTCATAGACATCTGAAATGTGACCCCGATTACACACTGCTTTTTGTAAGACATCAAAAGCCAAAAATGTTGGAAACCACTGGTTTCATCTTTAACAATGTGTTGTATTTTAAAAGCTTGTTATAAAGCTGTCAAATAAATGTAGTGGAGTGGAAGTATAAAGTAGCATCAAATGGAAATACTCAAATACTCAAGCAGGTACCTCAAAATTGTATTTAAGTACAGTACTTGAGTAAATGTTACTTTCTACCACTGATTATCCTGCAAGCCCGGCAGAAGTAAGTAAAAGCAGTATCTAGCAGTCTTCTCTCATAAAAAATGATTTAGAAATGAATGATGCTCTTCCATGGCATTGCTTCCCTTTACATGGGATGCACCATGTATGTTGACAAGTCCACCAGCCCTACCTTGCTAATTTCCATAATGAGATTCAATCACAATGCGGGCATAATCGAGATAATGTGAGTGCTTATCAATACTAGTTGTAAATGCAAAGGTCTGTTGATCTGATGTCATTATCCAGATAATTTATCCAGAAACACATCACATGTTGATACCAGGTGTAAATGGTCTAATTAATGTCAAATAATACCATGAAAGCACGATGTAAATCCTACACTTGTGTAGCTCAGTCACACACGCACACACTCTCCTCTCATGCTCTTGAAAGCAGTCAAAATTATTTTCTCAGGCAGTTAACATTTTTCAGACTGTCCTGTGACATCAGCAATTATTGGCTGCTTGACAGATGATTCTGTCCACAGTCCATTTCTGCAGTAAAGACTTCAGAAGACTTACGACTTATTTTTCACTCATCAGGAAGTTATGTCCCTGGTGGCAGAAAAACATGTCACACAAGCCTTCAGAAACTCCTGCAGGTTAAACTGGGTTAATGAAATGCTTATCATTTCACTGACTAACAGACACACTTTAAACAACCCCATAATACAACACCTGTACTCTCCATTCAAAAAGAACATCTGACATTGTGAACATGTAGTTGTCTAGTCCTTGAATATAAGATGATCCCCACTTTATATAGGTATATGTGTAATGTTTTTGTAACTATGTACAAGCTGTTATTTTCTTTGTTTGTCAGTTGTATATGTGTATGTTTGTGGAGATGTTGTTTGGAGCAGGATATCATTTTTTGTACTGTGCCCTTTTGCTTTGTGCTTTGTTTTGTTTGTTGTGTTCTTGGGAAAAAAAAAATCAATAGATACATTTTATATTTAAATTGATTCAACTAGGTAGCCTATAACTCTCATTCTATCTTATTTCCAAAACAGTAAAGTATGATCTCTATTCATCTATGATCTATGGTCCATTCATGTTGTAGGAAGCTGTAAGATGCTTTTTGCCAGTGAGTCACTTAATTTAATAGTTTTTTTCTCCTTCCTCCTTCTCCCCTTGTCTTTCTGTCTCTATGCCAAACATTTGACAAAACTTTGTGATAAAGAATGCTTAACCTCATCCAAATGATCCCTCCCATTCTCTGTCTCTGGAATAATAAATCCATAATTTCATGCAAATTCTGTAATCCCCACTATCTTCTCCTGCCTCGCTCACCATCCTTCACTCTGAAACTTCATTCACACTCTTGTCTCTGTCTCGGTGATGTATGCCGCCTTCCTGCTTGCTAATATCCACTCTTATATTCCGCTGATGTATACAGTTACCTTTTACATTCAGCTCTTGTATTGCGGCTTTGTAATCTCTGTTTGTATTCAGTGCTCGTCCCTGTAGTCTGTCTTTCTGAAGCTTAAGTTCCTCTTTCTACTCTATTGCCCAGTCTGTTTACAAAGGGGAGGTGTAGCATATGTTTTCATCTCGAGGCAGGACAAATTAAGTCCTATCTGGCCCAGCCACGCTTGCAGGGAACTGAGGAGAAGATGGGGGGAATGCGTGCATGCGTGTGTGTGTGTGTGTGTGTGTGTGTGTGTGTGTGTGAGAGAGAGAGTCCTATAGTAATAGCTACACAGGAGAGAGGTGCATGGTGTAAATGAAAAGGAGCGTGTGTGAGAGAGGTAATAGCGTATGGGAGTGTTTGTGTGTGAGAGGGAGATGTCATGAAAGACAGAGACATCAAGCAGTTTGTGTGTGTTTATGTGTGTGTGTGTGTGTGTTTTGAACAGCAGGGTTCATTTCTTTAATAGACCTGGTAGTGAATTAAACAGTTGGAAGCTCAGTGTTTGTTTACGCATGCAGGCTGAACTGCTGTGGGTCAGCAACCTGGGATTCAGCTCTAAATGATGATGTAAAATAATGTTTTTTTTCTCCTCTTACTAAGACACACAAAGTTTCTACTTGGAGTTGTTAGACGTGAATCGAACAGAGAGATTAAAGGTCTTGCATTTGGCAAGAATAGGCGCAAACTGGACATGGTGGCACCGACTGAAAAAAACATTTCTGCTGCTTATGTATTCTGTTGCAGTGCACACACAATAAGAACCACTGCAGGGAGGTGATGCAGGCTTTGGTTTTAAATTAAAAAAGTAGAAAGCTTGCATTGCGGTTTTCTGCTTTGAATTAAGATGTAATATACAGTATGCATGAAGTTGGACTTTTTGAATTAAGCGTGCAATTATGTTATGTAAAGTGCCATAAAAATGGGCCACAAAGCTGCAACTTTGAATTAAGTGGAACACTTCAGAGGTGTAATATCAAAAATACATAAGTATATAGATGATTACAGCTTGTTTTTATTACAAAATACTGTAAGTCAGAGGTAAAATTCTAAATAAATAAGAGTTAAACATTTAATAAACACTTACATCACTATTGCTTTAAATATAGTCCAGCTTCATTAGGTGATTATACAGTCTTTTTTTATGTTGCTGTGGGTTGCCAAATTTTCAGCTGTTCTCCATTTGACATATTGCTGCAGCAGTGGGGGGCAGAACATGTACAATGACATACATTTGCATATTTGATTCAAGAAAATATCCTAACTAAAGAGTGCATAGTGTACTCCAATGTGTCATAAAGTACATACAGGTTTCTGTATGTAGTGGTCAGGACGATGTATTTTCACATATTGCAGATCCAGCAGGAACATATTTTTTAATGACATGTCAAATAAATCAAACTGGTAAGATTTAGTCATCTCTGAATTATCATGTATTTGGAGTAGACCGATCACAAGATTGGCTTAAGCTTTCAAATTCATGGAGCTAAAAAAAATCCTCTGATGTGAAAGACTCATTATGTTGTATTACGATAAAATGCTAATATCTTGAGTTCCAAATTGGAATTTATATAGAATACAAGTATTAAAGAAAGATGTTAAGAATTCCTGTGGCAAGTTTTACATGAAAAGTGCAGGAGCACTGTCAGCAGGCTGCTGCTGATATAATGGTGATAAATAAAGGGTTAATACCCTATAGCATTAAATTGGATGAACTGACATACAACATAAATGTATTTTGCAGTTTGACAAAATTGCAAAATATGTCCACGTACGAGGATTTTTTCAGAGCTTTCGGTCACACAGTGCTCCAAACTGCCTGAAAAACCACTGCTACCCCAGCAGAGGGTCAGGCTACATACACAATCAACACAGCCTCTGCAGAAAAACCACAGGTGTGTCTACTGTCCATAGCTTAAACTTGATCCACACAGATAAATCCAGCTCCCTGACACCCTGCCTTCCTCTTAGGCCTGAGGTTGAGCGTTTCTTCAGATTAATGTAGAGCCTTGCATGTAACTGCAATATTGTGCAACACGACACAGGTAATGATGATGCGTAATTGCTTTGGCTCTACATATGAGTAATTGAGCCATGCAAAATGCATCCTCAGCACATTATTCAAGTGCTTGATTATTCCTGGTTTTCTGGTTTGTAGCGTTGAATCTTAACTGTCACCACATTTGCCATAGCAAAAGGTATCAGTTATTATGGCAAGAGTGGGTACACAGTGGGGATGCTAGGGATGTGAGAATAGAAGCTTGAAGGACTGATCAAGGTCTGCCATCATGCACTTTGTAGTCATGAAATGAGGCTTTCCGCCCTTTACCCTTGTTCAAGTATTTCAACTCTGTATGGGTTGCCTGACTTTGGACATGTATGCAGCCGTATTACAGCAGTAATATTGGATTTTCTGAAAAAAAAGACAGCTTGGTTCAGAAGGCCAGAGAATTCAGAAGAGACTGTACAAAACATACAGTGAATTTTAGAAACTTCACATTCACAATGACTATAAAACAAATCATGAATGGAATAATAGGGCACATTGTGACCTGTTCGTCTACAGTCACAACAAACCTTGTAAATGTCGTTCTTTCCACATAAACTGATTAAGAACTTGATATCCTCCAGACCAAATTTAATACGTGATGCACACTGGCCCAAAAAGAGTTTTTACCCTCACGCATTGAATTGGGAACAACAATAAAACAACAAATACATTTTCCTGAGAATCACAAACACCGCAAAATGACTCATTTTACAGAATGTGATCCATTAGATGGTAAATGGACTGCACTTGTATAGCGCCTTTCTAGTCATCCGACCACTCAAAGCGCTTTTTAACACTACAAGTCAATTCTAACCCTAACCCATCAGAGGAAATCTAACCATTCATACACACACTCACACACCGATGGCACAGCCATCAGGAGCAATTCAGTATCTTGCCCAAGGATACTTTGACATGCGGACTGGAGGAGCGGACAGGAATCAAACCGCCAATCTTCCGATTAGTAGACGACTCGCTCTACCTCCTGAGCCACAGCCATCCCAGGGCCAATGAAATTTTAGGTCCAATAAAATTTGAAAAAGCTTGAAGAACCATATCAGTTTATTACTTGTGCTATTCGTGTGTGTGGGGAGCCAACCAGCTCGACCAGAGAAGGACGCAAGCCCAAGGAAGCTTGAAAGACATTTTCAGCTTATGCCCTTAGTGAACAATGAGCAGTGTTCATTGGAATGAAGGGGGGCACCTTTTGGAACATGGTATACAGTAGAGCTATGCGCAGGACTGTTTTCTTAATCCTGCTCCTGCTGGATTTCTGACCATTATCACCAGTTCCTGCAATGTGTATGTCTGCCCAGTGTAGCTCCCTTTGGCTACACTGGGCACGTGACATAAGCAGACCACTTGCAGAGTGGATGCTGTGACATACGCTACCATTATAATCAATGAACGTCTCTATACCGGGCACAAAAGCAGTGTGTAAGTTGTGCATACTCACCACGGAGTTCAAGTGACAAGCGTAAAAATGGACTGTCTTATATTTTTTTTATGTGAGCCATACGCAGCTATAATGCTCTATATACAGGATAAATGATTCTAGCTTTTGGCATATTGGTGTGAGATTTTCTATTATTTTTTCTGTTTCCTGTTCCCTACACTGTATGTCCCCTGCAGGTGTAGCCACCAGAAAGCAGTAAAAACCACCAGTTCCTACAAGATCAATCCCAGTACAGTCCTCTAGTGTACAGTTCTCTTCCTGTAATACATCCATGCACAGGCTGTAGATTGCAGTCCATCCTGATACAATACTCACATGCCATATGCACATTGAGTTTTTTGTCACTGCAATTATTCCTCCTCTCATACTTGAAGCAATACCTTGTATAGGAACTATAAGAAATGGGGAATGAAATCCACAGTTCTGGTTCTGTGGAAAAAATACAACCTTAAGTTCAACAGAAGCCAGAACACATTTCACAATAAGCCTTTACACAGCTACTGGCACAAAGACCTACAGATTTTTCCCTCAGTTTTTACACTGTTGTCATGTTAGGAAGGAATCGCTTCACAGCCAGTATAAAGAGGAGGAATGATTACAATGACCAATAACTATTTTAATGTACATATGGCACGTGAGTATTGTATTAAGATCAACTTGACAATCTGGACATGTTCCTAAATGCATTACATTCAATAGTTGTCAAGAGAATAAAGATTGCACTAAGCCTGACTTTAAGATGTGACATTAGATAATGTCTTACATTTTGAAATTCCTGTTCAGACTATCGAGTTCATTTGAAAACACTTGAAAAACATGCTGGAAGCTTTATAGTGAGTGGTGGGCAAAAATTACTGAAGACATTTTTAATCTATTTTTTAAAAAAGCAGACATTTCAGCAACTTCAGGGTAAAAGATGAGATAAATCAAACCTTCCATCCATTCTCTCTCTCTCTCTGATTCTCTCTATGTCACATAGCCCTAACAAATGCAGTCTTTATCTCTCTCACCCTCTCTCCCTGTCTCTCTCTCTCTGGCAAGACTATTAATTTTAATATGATTGGAAATTTCCCCTAAAAAACTCCAGGGACTCGAGCAGCCAGACCAGCCTCCGAACAAGGGATGAAACTTCAACTAGTTTCAACACTCCAGGCACTTGAACATCAACGGCAGTGTCATCACTCATAAGGCACGATATATCCAACTACACAGCCACCCCATCTTTTTCAAAATCAGGATCAAAAGCAATCAAATCCTCCTCCCACCCCTTACCAAACCCTCCCTTTTTAAATTGTATCTCAAGTGAGTTAAATTACTGTCAAAATAAGTGGGGAGCTCTGATGAAATGTTAGGTAAGACCTGGCAGAAAATGTAAGAGACATGATTATTTTCAACCTCGCCAGACGCTTTGAAAGGCCTCCAAATGAGAAGCATCAAAGTGCTTTCACTAATTTCAATGCAAAATAAGCATCACGCTAGATTGACGGTTAAATAAAGCAGAGAGCTGCTGAAACTTACAACCACAAATAGAAAGAGATATCTAGCACTTTTAAATCTGACAGTTACTGACACAGGTATAAATATTCACTTATTTGCTAACAAACTACATTACTCCATGTTCCAATGTATGAACATAGGGAGATCTCTCTCCTCTCTGCTCCTTTTGGCGTCTTTCATTTTCACGTGGCTCTCTTTGCACTCATTTTCTTTTGTGTACTGAACCTTAACATGGTTCTCTTTGCACTCAGTAAATTTTCATGACGGTTGAATGTGCAGCCAAGCTGGCAATTCAAGCAGTTATTGATTCGAAGTGATAAACTATCTCTCATAAAGCCAGATCCGGGTTATTTATGGCTCTGCATTGCCTCAGCTGGATAGTAGTGTTTAGTTGAGCTGTCATGCTGTGATACAATGGACTGTATTTTGTTCTCTGATTCAGCATTTTTCGTGCGGTGAAACAGTAGCTGTGGTCATGCATGAATCCTTCAACATGTTTATTGCTTTTGCTGATAGAATAGGATTTTCTGCACTAAAGTTTATCAGTAATTTAGTCTGCTACCAATCCCTAAAATGTTACAAGTAAACTTTTAATACAAATTTGAAAACATCCGCTTCTTTATACAGAGCGACAATACTGGGTCTTAAATAAGCACATGGAGCAACTGTTGCTTTATGCAAGGAACAATGTGGGATTGTTTCACTCAACTGAAAGATTTTTCCTCTCACTCATCCATATCACTGCTAAAGTTCTCAGATTGCATTGCTATTCTGAAGTCAGCTGTCTGTTGTGTAATGCATCATCCTGTGGCATGTGTTCTTACACAGACAACTTACAAGAGCTTTAAAAAATGAAACTACACAAATTCAACGTAATGGACTTTAAAAATATATAATCTCATAAGTTAAACATGCATGTTTCCAACAAGACTAAATGTTGTACATGAGGACTTGACCTACATCATAATTTTATGAGTCTCCAGATTGACTCCAAATAGAATCACAGCCAGTATGGTCATATCAGTTTATTGCTTCTTCTTCTTGCTCTCTTTTGCCTCTCATAAGTCTGAAGCATGTTTAGCATTAAAGGGGACATATCATGCACATTTCCAGGTCTGGCCTAGTAGTAGGATTTCACTACTTTTTCTAGCACATGGAAAAACCTTAACAACAATCTTAGCAACCAAGGCTACAGAACGGACGGCGCAAACTCAGATCTCTTGTGGAGATCCCATCCACCACAATGACCTTCCAACTCTTCTTTTAAACTTTGCCACAGAAAGGGCATATTTGTATACTTGTATTCCAAACAGTATTCAGTTATTTATGCCTCAAATATGGGATTAATAATTAAGGGTGATTAAAGGTGGATTCCTATATATGAAGGCATTTTAAAGCAATTATATGCAGGGGATTGTAAGGGGTAAAACCCCATCAAAATTAACATAACTTTAAATATGGGGACATTTAATACATGGATTAATGGACTATGATTCATTAAAGTAATTTTAATGGCTCGTATGCATGGTTTAAGGGTTTTTTAAAGAGTAAAACCCCTAGAAATTGACTTAAAACCATGAAAACCATCCCTGAATTTTTATCATAACTGGAAACCCAGCCTTTACAGCCTTTAAGGTATAAATTAAGTGGTGGTTTTCATGAATGTTGGCACATTTTACCCCCTAACACCGCTTAAACAATGCATATAATCCATTAAAATACCTTAAGATATTCATTAGTAATCACCTTAAAATCCCATTAGTTGACAATGGACATACATTGTGTGCTAAGTTATCATCCAGTATGAATACAAACATCACTAAAGACTGCACTTAACTTCCTAGGCAAAGTGGCTCTGCTGATGTTTTGCTATGTAGTCTACTCAATAGAAAATAAACCTCTTGAATCTGTGGCGAAACATATTCAGCTGTTCAATCACAAATCTAATGGATTTTAGGTTTGGACATCTCACTATTTGGATGGCTACAATGAAACTACACACTAGTACTGACAATGCTCTCATTTTGTGCACAGCACCTATAAGATGTATGTGTATGAACATGGATGTAGTCTGTGTATTTTAAAGTCTGTGTGTTTCATTTCCCTGTGTGTGGTTGTGCAGTTTATGATGAGGCATAAAAAGGCTGGAGTGAGTTGGAGGCCACCTGGAGAGGCAATTCGCAGGAGATATCACACACACAGACACACACACACACACGCACACAGAATCAGCGTTACACGTTCCAGGTGGTCATACACCTACTCCAACTCAGCACAAACTGCTTCTGTGACACACACACACACACACAATAGAAACAAACATACTGTGTTGCTCATATTAAGTGTGAACACTTTCTTTTTTTCTTGAGTGGTGGTGTTGAGAGAGTCGGGAAACTGTTTGGTGCTGAAACCACCAACAGATAGCCGGTGATTGTGGTTAAAAAAAGACACCAGCTGAGGTCAAAGTGTCATGTATTGACTGGGGCAGCAGATATACTATATCATATCATATCACTGCAGTGATATTGGATCAAAAGTTGGCAGTCATGCATAGCTCTCTTGCCATCACCGTAGATAATATTGTAAGCTGAGTGTTTGCTGATACCATTCATCTCTGAACTGCTGAGCTGGCTGTTTCAAGCTAGTCGGGTCAGACATCTCATTGGCCTATTATTGTTGAGACTAATAATCAGAGAAAATGTTCCCAAAGGAGTCTATATATGAGTCTATTATGGAGAATATTTTCTATAATAGCTCCTATACAGCAATTCAAGGCATAACAAGCTGCAGACAAGCTGCGATACAACATATTGTATTTTAACAACATTTCAGAGCAATATATATACTTAGATTTTTTGGAAGGAAAAGACTCTGTAATATAATTTTGCTCATGTGCTGCTAAATCCTCTCTGGTGAAAGCAGTGGCATTCTGAGATGGAGGGCAGACCCTGTCAATCTGTGTATACAGATGTCATTCGTTTCATTGGTCGTCTTCACTGCCATGTTACGACAGCGTTGTTGCGGCGGTAAATGTGGGGGCTGCAATTGTTAACTGTAGACGCTAGGTGGCAGCAGGTGCTTGAATCCTGCTGACAGGATTTAAGGATAATACCCCCTCCGGCCACAATGTAGGCTCAATGGCAGAGAATGGCAGTTGCAGAAGCAACTGATTGACTGCAGTGAGCTCATAGATGTATTATCAGAGCAGGATAGGGCTCCGCAGCTCAGCCTTGCAGCCAGTTTTTCCCGGGGGTCACTCGTGGGTCCTGCGGTCCAAAAAATATTTTCCCCATAGACCACCATTGTAAAAGAAATGTCTGCAAAACTGTTGACAGGACACCTCGAACTGCAAACAAGGTCAATTATGGCTCTTTATATCATGAATTTTTTATCCATAGATGTCTTATATTTGTAAAACTTTCCTCGAGCCAAGAAAAGTGATTTAAAAATCCATGATGTCATCACAATGTAAAGCCTATGGGCCGAGCAGGAACTCTCGGGCGGGGCCAGTGGGAGAAACACTACTGCACATATTCAGTGGACCACACAACGCAGAAGCAAACCTGGAAGCTAGAAACTTTTTTTGGCATATGCGCCAGCTGAGCAACTCTTATTGGACCATTTTTGGTCTGGTATCCAGCTCTTATAATACATCTGTGAGTGAGCTATCTTGCTTGTAGCTTAGCTCATTACACGTACTGTAGTTGTGTGTGGCACTTTATGTTTGTCATGTCTATTGTCATGTTTGTTTCGGAAATGCTCTAGTTATTATTGTATTAATATGTTGTTAGCTAAGCAAGGATTAGTGTCCTGTCAGCCAGTCCACCTGGAAACCTATTTGCAAATAGTAGTGCATTTATTAAAGCTCTAAGCAGCAGACCAAATAAGTTTGGAAACAAATGTATTTTTCTTGTATTTGTACATGAAGAATAACAGCATGCATGACTGTTAGTAGTTTGGTTTGTTTGTTTGTTTGAGAGAGATGCAAGCTGCAAACAACTGTTCTATGCACCTCTATGCACCTCCCCCTGCTGATTTTACGTGCTTTTTGTGATGTGCTCTGATTAATAAATGCATTGTGAAACAGTAGCCTTATGTTGTTGTTATTTAGCCTCCCTGATACTATTGCATGGTTAAATCAATTTATTTTATTTTATGAAGAAAATTGCCCCCTCGCAATTTTTAACAGCCCCCTTCATACTTCGTCCTGGTGCTGCCTATGTTCATGCTGCACAGGAGAGATTACAAACCCTTTTAAACTCAGGCTTGTTATGTTATGCTGTGGCAATTTGGTGAAATTAATCAGCTTTTGCTTCAGCAACATTTTTGTTTTTGTTCATTAAGTTTGTCTTAGAAAATGCTTGTGCTACACTGTAGTGCACTCTGACGCAGACATTGAGTGAACCCTTTTTCTGTTAAGAGTGTGTCATTAATAAGTTCGTAATGTGTTTTTGTATTAAAATATGGTCTGTTAAGCATTATCTTAATATGAGGGGTTCTCTTGTCACATAGTGGTATTGGCATTAAAATTATATGTTTCCAACCATGTTTAAAGTCCAGAACCCCTTTGAAAACTGAATGTACCCAACCCCCAGGGCTGGGGTGATGGGTGTGAATTTGTCCCTCTCTGTCTTTGTTGGGGGGGGGGGGGCGAAAAAGACCTGCAGCTGTCAATAGAGTATAAAGTAAATAGTGAATTTGTTTAGTAACCAATTTTTTAGTGTACTAAACAGCCTAATTAGCTCAAATGATCTTAATTACCCATGTAAACATGATCTACTTAGCTAACTAGCTATTTGCTGTTACATTATTATCTGCATTTCCAATTTCATGTTAGTTATACATCAGTTCCTTTAGCTGAGCCTTAGGTGCTCGGCATGTGGTTTATGTGTGTGTGTGTGTGTGTGTGTGTGTGTGTGTGTGTGTGTGTGTGTGTGTGTGTGTGTGTGTGTGTGTGTGTGTGTGTGTGGTGCGTGCATGTGGGTGTGTGTCTGGTGCATGTGTGTGGGTGTGTATTTGTAATGTAAAACTGAACCCTGAGCCAATTAAAGGCAGCTACATCAGCAGTAGCAGCACAGCTTCCAGGCCTGTTGAACAGTACTAATAATAAGCACTGCACAGCCATTGGTTCTACCCCCGCCTTCATTTCTGCAAGGTGTCAACTATGCTAACATGCTTTTCTCTATGTATCTAATTAAGAGAGAAAGCTCACTTGGAGCATTGAAATGTCACAGTTTGAGTGCACAAATGATCAGCTTATTAATACTGATGTGTTGTAAAATGTTGCATTCATGATGTGTGAAGATCATCACATTCTGTGTAATTAGGAAACGTGAGTGCACTGGAGGGGAAAACACGACCTTGTCATGAAAGACCAAATTTCTTGAAAATGGTTAGAGTGGCCAAGGGTGGACAATGGCCCTGACCAATCTAGCTCTGGCAGGGTTTCTCCTGGACTAAAGCACAACATACACCGGACACATTGCATAGCGTAGCGTCATTTAATGTAGGTGATCTAACGCTTTTGTAGAACACAACAGACAATCATACAGACAGAAGAAGCAGTCAAGATGCAGTATATCTTATATATCAATCAAGGGAGCAAATATGATCAAATTGCTCCTTTTCTGGAATGTTGACAGATGTCAACCCACAATGACGAGCTTCTCAACACTGCCAGAGTGAGGGCTTACAAAAAAAAACAACAGGTGCTCTGACATGCGTCTCCCAGATGTGTAAATTTCACATCTGAAGGTAAGAGTCAAAACCTGGGTTTTTAGTTAAGTATTCTTTCAAGAGTATTTCTCACAACTTTTCAGGTCAGATCCATCATTCCAAACTTGGATTTCTTAGTTAAAAAATTTAAAAATTTAAAAATTTGCTGAGAGAAATAAAGGGACAAAATGCTGAACATGGTCTCTCAATAGAAAAATCACTCTTGAGTGGTTCAGAGAGTTCATACTATGAACTCAGACTTAAGTCATTACATGGCTTAGGTTTAAGTTTATTTTATAGTAACACCCCCACCCCTTTAAAATTCCAGGAATAACTGAGATGCCATAAAAAAGAACCAGATACCATAGAAGGATCTAGTCTACAGAGCAATCCTATTTATTCATTCATTTGGCATAAGGTAAGCATGCAGGCTTACAGACACAGAGGGATCACTGTACAGCAGCCAGTCTTATTTAATTATCCAGCTGAGATAGCAGAGATCCCTTTTCAGACACTGAGGAAATGTGTCAGAAAGGATTCAATCCAACTTACTTACAATATGAGATTCCAACATGAGGTCTGAAAGTCTGTTCTGGAGTCAGGAACACATGTTGGTTGATCCAAAGCCAAATGCTCCTTGGATGCGTTTGGCCAGTTGACTTGGAAGTATCTCAATATATTGAGCTGAGAGTCAATTGCCAGCTCACACTGGTTTGAAAGTCAACCCTAGGGGAAAGAAACATGGTGTTTCACTGTGTGCCAAATGTGATATTTCCAGTTGCCTTTACACCAGTGATTCTCTTCCTTGTGTAATGCCTGTACCACCACTTTAAAAAATGGCAAAAGTCTGAGACCACATTGAAAATCTAATATTTTCACATAAACCTGGAAATAAACAGAAGGTTTGAGGATTCAGAAACATTTAAAAACACAAGAAGTTATGGCATGTAAAATGAAGAAGAAATATTTCAGATTCTGCACTATTTTAAGCTCAGCAATCAAATTCAAGCAAATTTCTGGCATTGACCAACTTTACTCCTTTGTACAAAAGGTCAGATTTTCTTGAGCTGTATCCCTTCCATTGAAGTATGCTTTCAGATGATACTCAGGTGGATTTGATCTACTCATCAGAGGCTTGTTCAAGTAACTCAACTTGCAGCCAGTGTAGCTACCTGTTTCCAGCAGATCATTGCTCACTAAGTAGCATTGTGATAGTGATAGATCCATGGCATCAGAACTGTCACAAGTCAAATTGTTGTTCTAAGCAAAGTGAGTGGTGAGACTAAAGGTTTCTAAGGGGGCAGTGCATGGAATGGAAACACTTTACAGAAACTGGATCAGTTGTATCGAAAGCATGATCAGGCAGATCAAAAGTGACCACACCATCAGAGGATCAATACAAGCAATCAAGCTTCCGGAAAGCTGTCCAATCAGAACAGAGTGGGCTTATTGGGAGGGGGGCCTTAAAGAGACAGGAGCTAAAACTGCCTGTTAAAGACAGAGGCTGAACTGAGGGGCTGCATAAAGGGCCAGTATAAGATAAATAAGGAGTTTTTTGAACTGTGAATCATGCAAAGCTACTCTAGTGGAGTCCAAAAATAAAAATGTAGAGCTGGAAATGAGCATAATAGGTCCCCTTTAATCTTAAATGGGGTGTAAAAACATCAACTTGACAAACTGAGACAAGACTAAAATTAAACCATGGTAGGAAATGTCCACAAACAATACAGCTCTAACACAGCAAAAAAATCTCAAGCTCAGTGGTATCCACAGACTCTGTTGGGAGTAGGGTGAAAAATACATGCAGGGTTTTGCTTCGGGTTGGAGTTCATTTTTGTGCTACAGTCACATTAGATTGGTATTTGACCTACTTTATGGAGACACATGGCTCAGCAAAGGGGTACTTTTTCTTTTTGTTGGGGAGGAATAGGGACTGACCACAGGGGACCTTGGGCTGACCATAGGGCACTTGATCTGACTGGAGAAGAATTTAGACCCCTCAATTGCCCCACTGTTGTGACATTAGGCTAGTGGTATATCCTGGTTAAACAGCAAAAGAAGTAGAGGCAGTGAAAGAAAAGGAATAAGCAACACATTTTGTAGTTGTGAAGAGAGAATGATTAACAGTTCATTGATACTAAAAATGTATGAGAAATGGCTGTGCTTGGATAGGCAGTGGCTACAGTAGTTTCTGTTTCCTCTTCTCTCTTCTCTTATTCCCTTTGTGGCTCTTTGAGGTCTGCTACAAAGGGCAGAAAGAAGTGCTTGAGTGGAGATCTTGGAGACAGTGGAGGCCCTGTTATTCTCTCACACACTCAACAAACAACAACTTGTTAAAACTGGGGGATTTACATTTATTCTCATTTTAGTTTTCTAGCTAAAGTGATAAACCCAAATGTTAACAAAGACTGTGGCCCAGTGAGATGCTGTGTTTTTTCTGCCATTAGTTATACAGAAGAAAGGACCACTGGCTGCTAAAAATATCATCTGACCAGCACCAATCCGTATGGATCTGCAGAAGACACATTTTATTGCATATAAAATGTGTTCAATTAGCACTGTAATTACTTGACATATTTTCTTTGAATTACTACTGATTAGCGATTAACCCATCTTAGCTCTGAATAGAATATGTGTGAATTTCATATATCTATTTAATGTTTTATGCCCTAACTAGAAGTCAGGCCCTTGTGAGAAAATACAGAGCTGAACTCAGTTTGTGTTCCGCCCCTAACCCTCTTTCACCTGTCTTGCATTAAAGTTAAAAATAGGACTGATCTTCCACAATCACCACCACCATCATCATCATCATCATCACTCCAACAGTGGGCCTCTGAAGACTGAGCCACATGGTGTGTCTCCCACTGCCAAACTCCACTTGGCTGCTTGGGTGTAGACAGCTGGTTTTCTCATATGGGACCATTGACTGTATATATAGATGGACGACATGTCTCCACTTCCTACCTTAAGTGCAAAAGTGAAGCCAAAATATCTCCTTTCCGGGGGGCTGCCGTCTTGCTTGTGTGACATCATTTGGAGCCAGAGTCTGCGCAGTAGAGTCAGGTGGCGGGATGACGGCCCGTGGGACACACCTGTCAGCCATCTCGCTGCCTGACAGAGGTTTGAAAGTGGCTGTCACAGTTGTCAATCATGACGTCACACCCCTTTTTATTTTATCAAATAACCAAATAAAAACAAACTAATCACAAAAATGAGCACTTGGACAAACATCAGCGTGATAAGAACTACCTAAAATGACAGAAACCATCTTTGCGAAAAATGTATTTGACGTGTACTTTGATTTTTTAGTTCGGCTCATGTCCCATCTACTGACATGGAGGGGGCAGGATTTATGACCTGTACTGCAGCCAGCCACCAGGGGGCGATTAAGATGTTCTGGCTTCACTTTTGGGGAGCTGTCATGACGTCTATATTTATATACAGTCAATGTATGGGACCAATGTCCACATGTGATATCCAGTGATTTGAAATTATCTGTGAATTTAATCCTGTGTAATTCTGCTGCATCTTTCATTTTTAAGAGTGAGAATTCCATCACATAACTCCTCTTAGATATGGGGAGCACTGGGGTCCTTTTCTAGTAATCCTTTGAGAAGCAGTGATTTCAAAACTGATGTGTTCTTGGCTATTTTTTTAATGCATAAATTCTATCTCCTCCTGTTCATCTAAAGGCTTTTCTTAATTTTCTTCACAAAGTTTGAAGTGTTGCTTTGCTCAAAATGTTGAATTCCAGCAAATATACCAGTTAAGTAATTCTTTGTCAACTGAACTGTAAACTGTGCTTTAGGCAATGCAAAAGGTTAATAGGACATTTCAAATGAGCAAAGACTGATGTGATAAACATACCTCACATACACTAGTGGTTTTCTAAGAGCAATACTGGCAAATGTCTGATGTGTGTGGCCTCAAACATTTGATCATTTCAAAGAAATGGCCTCATTAGACCTAAATTTGATGTGATAGTGTCATATTATGTGGTGAAACTAAATGAGTTCTCATAATGGGTACTCAGGGACTGTAACACATGGAGTTTTGTCCAGTGCCAAGCTCTCTCTAGCTGCTTGTTGACAAGGAGCCATTTGGTCATTGTATTCATCAAGCATCTCTTGAGAAAGGTAGCTTCCAATTCCCACTAAGCAGCCTCACAAAAACCACATCACAGCACTAAAGGATAATATGTCAATTAAATAATGCAGTGAGTACATACCTTAGTCAATGGACTTGAAATGTAAGTTTCTATCCATTTTTGGATATAGCTACTCATGCCAACTACCCAGTTCTTGGCCTGTTTATTCCAAATAAACCATAACATATTCTTTTTTTGTATATAGGAAATATAGAACAGATTGTTTTGTTTGTTTGTTTTCTCAAATTGCATTCAATCAGCACTATGGAGTAACACTCATTTATATGACAATGTCTAAAATGGTGTCACTTTTTTCCCATCTTGTGGTTGTAGCTAGGAATGGCGATCAGTTGCCCAAGACTTTATTCTGCAGCAACACATCTCAAAACCTACCATTCTTGACATGGAATTTGATTTTAGATATTCATGGGCAAGAAAACCCTTTTAGTAATACATTTCCATTTAACCCTCACTTTGGTCTACAACAAGGAATCTCAAAGCAAAGTGCAGGTTTACATTTGCTCTGGATATTCATGGTCTCCAGAGTGAGGAGCATTAATATTTTTGGTGACTCTTCCTCTAGTGCCATCATCCAGTTAAAATATATAGTTAAAAACAACCGAGATCTAAAAAGTGTATTGCAAAAATGTGGCTTAAAACTGGATAAAAAGTCAATTTATGAGCTTCTGGTGGACAACAACAACGGTTACGCATGTGCAAAGGGGGTATGACGCTATCAACAGGCGACCAAATGAAATGGACTGTTACCTTGATTAAAATTATGTATTTTTCTGGGTTTGAACATTGTTGGAAACACTTGGGATAATGTAAGTACATAACTCAACAAAATATATAACATAGGTCTAGTTTTTTTGCAGAAGTTACATATTACACCTGTAAGTGTTTTAGAGAGTTTTTAGTATGAGTGTATACAGTAATGTCCTCACTTCACCAGTGGCTACAGGCAGATGGTTTAGCCATCCAGCACTTGTGTCTTACATGATACACAAACATGCACAAAAAACACGCAAAATTGGCTCAAGTGCACATTTCATCTATTAACTCCACTCATCTTGTTGTTCATCTTAATCACATTACCGAATGTGTCAATCAAATGGCTGCATATTGCAGTTTGCAGCATATCTTGTTTCAGATACGGATAAACAAAATCAACGCAACATCAACCATCCAAATTACCTGAAAATATGACTTGTTTGTGCTACAGTATGAGTATAAACCAATGCCAGACATTCTGTTGCCTTCTAGCCATTAACTTTGTCATAGTTCTAAAAGCCAGCTTTAGATTTCCACCGAGAGAACAGAGATCTCATGTTGAGGGAGAGCCACCCAGATGCACTAACCTGCTGTTTTTGTATTGAAATGCATGATTTTCTTTTCACTGAATAAATTAAGTATGAGCTCTACTTTTATCAGTCTGTCTATTTACTCAGTGTATAAACAAGTTGTCCAACTTCCAGAAGTTTTTCTATTCCTATCCTTATAAATAGAGGGTTTTAATACTTTTTTAAGGTTTTATGTGCTCCATAAACACAAACAAGCCTTCATGTTTAACTAGAGGACATTTGTCCAATACCAAACAATACCAAAACTGTGTTGTTGCTTTGGCATTTATGAAAATCTCGAACAAAACATTTGTGTTTTAATCCATTATAGGTTCATTATGGGTTCATGATCTTTCTTCAGGTGCAGTGGAAGCAAATGTGGGAATGGAACTTTTTGTTTCTGATTTAGTTCCTGAATTTAGGTCTTGGTTCTTCTTAGTTCCTGGTACTACAGGATTTGGTTGAAAAAGGGCTCACCAGCACTGGTGCTGGAAGTAGGGGGGCCAAGGGGCCATTGGCCTCCACTTTACCCTTCTCCCACATATTCTTTTTAAGCTGCAAATCACTGCATCCCCTCAAGTGCCCTGATATTGCAACACTTACAATAAAAACATACAGGAGGTTTTCTATGAATCACAGAAAACCGCTTGCGGTGTTCATGTCAACAACAACGTGAACAGAACAGCTGTGAGAGCAGGGCCAAAGCTTTGGTCCATCCTGTAGGTCCTGTAGGCTACCACAGCTTCAGCCCTGAATGTTTTTTTAGCCGAGCCCTGCATATTTCTGCTCCTCAAAACTGTTTTTTTTTTTTTTATGTAACAGAGTAGAACTTAATGTGGAGCAACAGAGGGAGGGGGAGAAATGTGGTGCTGCACATAACAAGACGCATACAGGCCATGGATATATTACAGGCAGTAAAGTTACTTTTACAGTGTTTAATGCTTTCCTCCACATTTCAGCACAGAAACTGGTCCATAATAAAAACTGCACAGAGCACAAATGCCTCCAATTATGTGGCTTTAATTAGCAGAGGTGTGCACACACAGAATCTCCACAATCACAAACTAACTTCCATTTACTTGTATACTTACTAGTATTTCGCATCTATAACATACAGTACGGTAATCTCCTGAAATGTCCATCAGAATAGATTACAGCTATTAATGTGACTCAGGCAGGTCTGAAAGGTGTTAGATTAATGTCTGAATCTTACAATAATGTTGTTCAGGTGTCAATGAATATATCTGTGATTTCACAGAAACATCAGTACTGATGTTCTGTTTGTTGCCCACAGCTGGCTGTGTGTCACATTCTTTCATTTGACTCTTTTAACACCTGCAGCATCACACAGCAGCAGAAACTATTAGTGTCTTTAAATTGAGAGAGTGATGTGCGCATTTACGCACACAGCACAGCAGTAACTTATCACCGGATCGCTCAGGATCTGACATTAATTAATGTTCTGTGTTCTGCTACGCATCTACACGCTTGACTGTATATAAAGAGGTCAGCTGTTACACACAGATTCCAGGTCTTTATACAGTGGAATTGTTTGTAATAAAGCAGACCTTATGGATGAATCCTGAGCTCCATCAGATCTGTCAGGACATTTTTATTTTAAGTAGCTAAAAGTCCAAGATAAGCTTAAAACCCCATACCCATTTGCCCCCCCGCCCCACCACCAATGTCTGACTGAAAACAGTCGCCCTTGCTGATCCAGCAAGTCTGGTTGCAGTAACAGATTATTGTGTTTAAAGGCTGATCAGAAAACACTGCACAGCGGTTTGTAATCCTCACAACTCTGGAAACTTATTACTAGTCCATGGCTGACAGCGGATGCAGAATGCAGTATTAAAAGGCCTTAACGCACACACACACACACACACACACACACTTTTTTTGGCCCTGAAATTCTGAAATGAATCCCTGCTCACCAGCTAGCAGAATTATCAATATACATGGTGAAATATGCCAGTTGTTGGGTGGAAGCCCAAAACTTAACATGTTAAATGATGTTTTGACCAGATCAGCAGACTGTATCTGCTTAGGCCGCACTACAGTACACTGGTTGGCCCAACTGGCTTGATAGGCAGTTTCATCTGAATGCCATGGCCCGCTCATGTAGTCCAGCAGAAACCCCCTTTTTTTAAATTTGAAGATAAATGCTGCAAGGAAAACGTGTATTTCACTTGGTGACATATTCATTAGTGTGTGCAGTCTCTAGATCATTGTTTCTGTTGACCCACCAGACAAAGTGTTGACCCCTACAAAGCTACTATATACAGTAGAGGGTCACTGCAATCATATCAATAACTGTCCTGCTCAAACCTTCTATCAGTCAAATAAAAGATGGAGAAAAGATGGAGAATATGGGCATGTACTGTTTTATCTATGTTTTAGACTGGAGTTTCCTTTTTCCTCCACTCATCCTGTTCTCAGCAGGTGATCTACATGAATTTAATGATGATGTGCAGGAATAATGGTTTCTGCTCACATAGTGAGGGAAATGTTTAGAAAACCTTGTGCTTTATGGGTAGGCTCACTTAGTTAAATGAGGTTTCTTCATACAGACAACAGAAAATGCACTAAAAAAAGAGACTCCATCTGTACTGCTTCCCTCAAATCACCCCCTACCTATTCCATCAGAATTCTCCTGGAGATTCCCTCCTGAGTCTAGCAGGGAATCATGGAATAAGACATCCATCCTTTTCCTCTGCTCAGCTTGTTATCGTTTTAACATTTATGGTTACTGTAGTTTTCTTGCTGATGTGAAGATTCAGGGAAGAAGAAAGAATTTGAGGAATTGATTTAGAGTTAGGAGGGAGTTGAGAGGAAGCTGTTTTATTCCATCAAAGCCTGTGTTAAACATGTAACATAGAGGCTCACTGTTGCAATGGAAGTGGTGCCTCCCCCAAGATACATGTCTACTGAGAGAAAAGATTTGTGTAAACTTCACACTTTACTTTACTTAAACATTTCAGCCATATTGTTGGCTTTGAGTTATTCTCACAGGATGACTTTGCCTTATTCCTCCAAATCTGTATCCTGCTTGTAATAACTGTTCCTGCTGTTACTTTGATTGTCCTCTATTATGACTGAACCATATTGAGAAGAAATCATAATGAACTTGAGAGCAGGTGCAAGGAAAAAGGAGTAGCTGTTTACCTCTGTTAACAGCAAGTCTGACATATGACTCCATTCACATGCAGTTGTGTTTGGTCAAGCCCCATGTGCTAAAAGTACATTTATCAGGTACAAGCTAATGTGTGTTTACCATTATGCCCTTGTATTCTTGAAAATATAGAAAGAGACTGGAAAAGTAGTCCTAGTCTCAGATGTTGTTAAAA
This sequence comes from Scomberomorus guttatus, assembly GCA_038419695.1. NCBI lineage: Eukaryota > Metazoa > Chordata > Actinopteri > Scombriformes > Scombridae > Scomberomorus > Scomberomorus guttatus. The sequence goes on from CM076452.1 coordinate 29,060,582, forward strand.
ATATTCAGTAAATAAATAATAATGTCAGTATTTATTCTAAGGCATACACATGTGCCAACACTGTGTCTGAGCTACACACCACAAACCATGCATGAGAGATAAATCCTGAACTGCTGGGGCAAAATAATTATAATCCTTGTATATCAGTCCATTATTCCCAAGAATTGCGTTCATATTTAATGAGCTTGCATTGCACCATTTATATCCAATGCCAACATTCAGTGCCAGTGCATTAAGTATTGTGCAAGGTGGAAATCCAGCTTTTATACAGGAGATCAATGATCCCATCTGGTCAAAGTCCAATAGTTAAATGTTATCTTTTTTTTTGTTTGTTTCGTTTTTTCACCATAGATATGATCTTTTTCTAAAATTAACAAAATTATTTGCAAAACCTTAACCATATTAATATAGTATAGTTATTCATATTTTCATATTAACAATGGATCAAATGACTTAATATAACGTGAAAGATGTCACCCAACCCACGATGTTATCACCCAACTCTCATAAACCTTGCTTCCAGCAGCAGCGGGCCGCTGTTTTCTGAAAAAAAAAAAAAAAAAAAGGTAAAACCTTTGCATACTACCTGCCCAGCACAGAGAATGTTGGCAACAATCTGGTAAACATGGCTGATAATATGCCAATGTTGTGTTGTCAGCTTCTTCTTTTGCCCTTAAGCTGCCAAAAAAGTCAATTACTGCAGCTTTAACCACAGTGGCCATCTGAAGATATTGCAGAAAGAAACTATTTTACAATTACTGGCATTGAACATAAAAACAGTTGTCATTGAACATAATCAATGCACTACTAAATCCTACCAAAAGCTGCACAATGTTGTGGTAGATCCAGTGTGGATGTTTATTTGACAATTCTGAACTAATTAACTTTCATTTTGAATTAACCATAGATAGTAATTATAGCAATTTAATATGATGGTTTAAATGTTTTCTTCATAATGTTTCTGTTACCTCTACAATTAGGCCGACCATCTGTCGAAGTTTACCGCTTTGAAAGGGAAATGTGTGGGGGAAACAACAATTACCTTGGATTAACAGACAAAATCCAATTAGCTGCTATGATGAAGAATAATTTAATGTGCCATCTAACCTTCTCATTAGCAACACTTTAAGTTATACATTTTGATGAGGATAAATGCAAGGATAAATCTCCCAGCCATCATCTTTCATTCATTCCCAAGCTGCTGAACCTCCTTAAGTTTGCTAATTTTAGATACACCTACAGTATATGTGTGTAAATACAGTCAGGACTACTGTTCCTATAGTGAATTTATAAATCTAGCAGCTCTGGTGTGTTCCCTGGAAAGTCCGGCATTTTTTTAACTCAGTTTTTATTTCAGTTTCAGCAACTTATAAAATCATATTCAGAATTTTGCCTACTGTGTTTTCTCTTTTTTCAGCTGTATCTGTATAGTTTATAGATAATTTAACTTCACTTCAGCTTGAAGTATTAATGTAATGGTTAGAAGACAAAAATACATGTATGATTCAGAATGTGTACAAGGATTTAGATCACTTCACTGCATTAATATAGTCATGGCACAGCTCCAGCTTTTAATAAATATGTCTTTTTGAAGTCTCAACCTTCTCAGTCCATATATTGTATGTTGGGGGGACAAGTTTAACCACTTAACTGTGATGCATTTAATTGCTGCTGTTAGCAATATTTGTAAAATATATTTTTTAGCTCTTCAAACAATGCCTTGCTGTATTACTCCCAGTAGTGCTACCTTTAGATCTTTTGGTGAAATACTTCTTTAAGAGCGTCAAACACATCTTCCCAAAATATTCTTAATTTAGGGCATGTCCAAAATATGTCGGTATAGTTGTCAATTTGCATACCACAATTTCTCCAACATTTATTTGATTGTGTTGAGCCTGATGTATATACGGGAGGGTACAAAATCCTTTATAAATCTAATACTGGTTAGTGATGAAATTACTTTAAGCAATCCAAATGATTTTGTTTGTTTGTTTGTTTGTTTGTTTTATTTTCTGCCGTTTTTTGTTTTTTTTGTGACTAGTCCATTCACCCATTTGAGTTTCTCTTAAGGGGATGTCTAGAAAAGGCAAGGTCTGTAGGGGCCAAACACATAAGCTTTTGTTCAATGTTGAATCATTGATTGATCCTGGTTGTTCACCGACCCTCACAATCCAAATGTTACCTCTCCTCATCCTCCCCTCCATGTCCTCACACTTTTCTTTTAAATCTTCTACTTGCTTCTTGAGTTCTACAGTGGTTTGTATTAATACTACTTCGTCTGACTATATTGACAGTCCTCCCTCAATGGCTTTTACATTAGCTTTTACGTGATCAATTTCTGTACAAATTGCTGTTGTATTGTTAGTAATTTCAGTTTTCACTGCCTTTATTTCCTTCTTTAACCTTTTTAAAATCAACCGCTAAAGCACTCTTCAGTTATTCTCTTATTGCAGTGGAAAATGTCTTTCCTTAAGGAGGAGAGGATGTCAGCTTTGATCGATGGGATGTTCATGGTCATGGGCTTTATCGGTTATCTGAAGTGTTATTTGTATTTTCAAAGATTTGATGCTATCCATGACGATTTTACTGACCTTTTACTACAGTTTGGTTTATTAATGATAGATTTTAGGCATTTTACATGTGATTTAAAAATGTTGTTTAAATACAAAATTAGTAAGGATTCTGCAGGAGCTCTGAAAGGTACGTCTTACTCCATTTGTCACTCACTAGCGCCCCCAGCGTCATGGCATTTCACATATTTGCTTCTTTTGTTTGTTTGCAATGAAAACACAACCAATTAAAATCTTCACAGTTATGGAAGAGAAAATTGTTTATGTGGACAAAGTGAGAAAACATTTTTTTCTCACAGTGGGAATTTACCTATTAGAGCTAATGTTTAGCTATGGAGTCCTTGAGAAGGCTGGGAGGCCTGAGAGTTTCTCATGTGGCAGCACACAAGGATGCAGTTAGATTTCATCCATTCTCTGCTTATCACAGAACATTAATGGCTGATTTGTGGAGAAAAATGGTCTTCATCTGACAGTATAATGGAGATGTCCTTGACTACTGGTTAATTAAAGTGATACTAGGCCTGAGATGTGGATCTGCAGGAACAAGCAAGGTCTGATTTACTCAAATGTTTCCTCTTCAGATACACTCAGGGGAAATTGTAATACTTAGCTTTGGCATGGAATCAGAGAATCTGATTTCCTGGTTCCTCTGCTTATCTAATCACCAATTATCATTAACTGCTGCCACTGCTTCCCACTGAGCAGGATAGTCCTATTGAAAGGAAATGTTTTTATTGTTGATGAGTCCAACTGATGTGTTATATGGGCATCACTGGTGCAAATAGAAAGTCAGTGTTAATCCTGAGCCTTTTTTAATGAAGGTAAATTAACTCTAAAAATGTCAGAGAGCTAATATGAACAGCAGCCAATGTGAGTGACAAAAGATCTTAATAGCTGATTGGAAATTAGCTCTAAATTACACAGTAATTACTCCAAAATTTGTCAAAAATTACTTGCAACTTGAAAAAAATTGCAGTATTTGTCTGTAATTCTGTTGATATTTTTGTGCAATTTGGGCAATAACTCACAACAGTTTGGATGCTCTCCATAGTTTTGCAGTCTCTTTGCATGTCATTGGACATGACATTATGAAAAATGGATCTGTTGGCATTATGTATGTTGACGTTGCAAATAAGCATACATGTATTACCCAGAATGTCAAACATCTTTTAAAAGTTGTATATATACAGCAGCTTCAGTAATTATGAGACAGTACTATGACCAGAATAAAAGCAAAGATAATACACAATTGGTATGAAATCACACAATTTTGAAATCAATAATAGAGTTGAAAATGTATTATTTATTACTTTTCAATACTTAAATTGATACAAAATACAATACAAAAATTTGCTGGCAGTGCAGGGCAGCAGACCAAACTGTCACATGAATGAAACTCACTATCCTGCACAGGATGATTTCCAAAACCAATAATTTTCAAAACCTCAACAGTGCTTAACCAGAGCCTGAAAGCAAACTCTTGTGTGAATCAGCAGTACCCCAGAAGCTATGAAGCTATGAATAACAATACGGTTCTTGTTGTTCAGCTTACACCAGGGAAATGTGATTCTGCCAGTACAGCACATCAAATACATAGGAGCAGGAAGTCATTAAGCAGCTGAACGGGGTCCAAGTTGAGAAGTCAAAGGTCAAATAGCAATAATTCACCTCTTTGTTTGGAATCATAAAGACATGAATGTCCTTTGCTGACTGGTCAATATCTGAGGAACCAAAGAGACAGGGCTTCATAAACTGGCTGCTTTGTTTACTACGACAAAGCTGTGAGAGGCTTTATTGAGTGTCTTTTATCTTAAGATGACCTTTGAAAACAGATTGCCATGCTGTGTCTTGCCAGCAGATTGGCTAAATGCTTGACATCTAAAGGAGGGCAAAGAGCACTGCTTTGAAACCCTCATACCCATGTTAGTGTTGAAAGGTGATTCAAAACCCAAACCCTTAAGCAGATATTGTATGTCTATTTAAAGCCTTCCAGGGAAACCATAGTGAGGACAATGACAGCACAGCTAAATGCATCCTAGTATAGTAGACACATTTTCATACAGACACACAGAGACCTAACCACAAAGTAACATGATAGAGGGAAATAAAGGTTTAAAAAGAAAGGTGATAATAGAATCTATTGATGGTTGCATAGAGGGATGATGGGATTGACGTATGGTCACACGGTAGATTAAATGTATTGATTGTGGTTCAAGGTTACAATACTTTTCTTATTAAAATCATTGCTTGTAGTGCAGTGTTTCTTATATCATATTATGTTGTTATTACCTACTGTACAATGTGAACTGCATCTCAAAGTCCAAATGAAATTGAATTGTATGTCTACCTAGTCTGGATTGCATTTGTTTCCTGTCTATGTAAATAGAGAATTTGTTTTCATACAGCCAATTTATTTTAAACTGTATGCATGTTGCATAAAGTACCAACATTAGCTTTTTATCAAAGACAGTCACACTGACTAACATTAGCCACTACTCACATTGGCTTTCCTGATAATGTTTGTTTCTTATCTAGCCTAACTTATGAAATTGAAACATGACTTGCACCTTGGCTTGCTGCAACCTGGAAAATGTACTGCTAATTATTGTGCAGGCTAGATGGCTAATTAGCTATTCAGCTGTAGCATATTAAACTGCTTATGAACTTATCTCCAAATGCCATTTTGCATGCTGGTGTCCTTTCTCCTCAAGACTACTGCTAACAAAACACTTAAAAGCTACAGTTTGCAGCACAATTTTGTCCATGCATTCTGTTGCCACTTAAATATGCCCGACCCTTTTTTCTTCATTTTAACAATACAAAACCCATTACCAGTGAAGTTAAAAATCACTCAGACATTGTTATGATTTTAGTTGGACTTTAAACAAAGTAAACACATAGTGACATATCATATCAGTAAGGTAAGAAGGAAAGGAGGCAGTACTGGAAAAAAACACATAGCACAGGCACACTGGATTATAGCTCCCAAACTTTATCTTATTTTTAGAAGCATATAAGCAATAATTTTTAGTTAACACCATACTGGTCTGATTCAAAGGAGACTACTGGGCTTCAGTATAGTTGGATACTGGAGAAATTGTTGCATCCCACGCTTATTCTAATTCCAAACGCCCTTTCTTTCAGGTCAAGCCATTGATATCATGTAGTCTGATCACTACATTAAGATGTACAGGGAAACCTGAATGCTGCACTCATTCAGAATATTAGTGTATAGACTCTGAACATTAAATGTAGCAAACAACATCATATCTTAAATAAATAATTTAAAAAAATAATAATTTCAATAATTATAAGCAGGAAGATGAGGAAGGGGAAATGACAGGATGGAACGGGAAGGTAAAGAGATCATTGGATATACAGAGGGTTTGTAAAAAAAAATAGCTGAAAACTGACCAGTGACACAGCTAAAATCAACTTGACTGATCAGTAGTTCCAAGGTGGGAAAATGATTACAGTGTTTTTTTCCATTAAAACAGGAATTTCATTATCAAGGTTCCTGACACTACATTTCTGCCTGATGGTATTTTGGCTTCAGAACCCTTCAGTGAGAATACCTGGTTCCCTTTCTCTCTGTGAGGAGGGAAAAAGGGAAAAAAAAATCAAATCCCAATAGCTCAAGGTAGCAGCGGCTAAAATCGAAACATAATCGAGGTAATCCTGGTTTTGACCCTCTCCAAGTCAGCGGCCTTAATGTATTTCTGTCTCAGGTGATTGAATAGGGGTCCCTGTTGATATGGCAAGCCTTTTCCTTCTCAGTTCACTGTCCAGCACACATGCTGGGCTGTTTCATAATATCAAAATCCAATAAAAAATAATAAATAAAAAAAGAAGAGAGGAAATTAGTAATTAGGACCCTGGCATTGTGCTCATTTTTGTGAAAATTGTAAGACTCTAAAAAGACCAAAGTAATGAGAAGAATTCAGAGGGGACAATTAAGCTGTTACTGCCTGGAACACTGAAAATCAATCCATGAAGTGATAAATATCCTGAAAGAGATGGTTTCTTTAGAAAAGGACACAGCTGTCTCACCTTAGCACATCTCAGTAAATTCTGTTTAAGGGATTCATTACTCTGATGGCCTTACCACTGATGGCCTTCTCTGTGTTGCGAGGATGCCTGATTTTTCTCATGGCACATGCCAGGCAATTCTCAAGAGATCCCCACACACATCTTTATCATCACTCTTGGTCCTTTATTGTGCTTTATTGCAAGCAGATTGCTGACTGTAATGTGTTCCTCCTTAATGTGCAATTGAGTTGTAGAAGAGCCCACCTGGGTATTGTATGTTGTCAATATGGCTCATTTCCTCAGCCCTACAGTAGGTTTGAGCCATGGCAGATTAAGTCCTCAGGGTATTACAGTACTTGCATATACCAGGTAATGACCTAGGCTGCATGTACCTGGCTAAGCACAGTCATAAAGCTGCAGTCTGAGCGCTTTAAGGCACCATTGTAGTCAAGTGATGCAAAGATTTATGTGAAATCATTTTGTGCACATGGAGATACTATAGTAGGTTATCTATATAATACTCCAGTCTTAAATATTTTAGTCCATCAGGGCTTATTCAAGATCCACTGAATCATTCTTAAGTGGCATATTGGAGTGGACTTTTACAGATTCTCATATATAAAACAGAATTCATGAGACCATTCCAGACCTGCCATATGACTCTGGTACAAACAGTCTGCTTTATGTGGGTCCCCTAATATCACTACTGACACTGTTAAGATAGTTATAAGAAGTTATATTTTTGTCTTTTGGTTTCCAACACCGGGACTTAAAGCTCTGTGGTATGAGATTCAATTTTGTAACTCAAAATTGTAACTCATTTTTGTAAACAGAATTTGACAGTGGAGCAAATATGCAGCAAATTTAACAGCTAGCCTTATATAGCAATTTGGGGGTGGCGAATCTGAGTAAAATCTCACAAATGAGCACCTGCTGATGTGGCATTCAGTGGGTTGAAATGAGTAATTATTTTGTCCTTTTAAGAAGGTTTGTGGAAACTGACTTAGAACACTCATGACTCATGAAAAACGACATTGTGGTAAAAAGTTTTTTTTTAAAAGAGATAAAAAACAACTCTTATTTCAAAAGAAGCACTCCATTGGAACAGCAATTCCTGATGAACTGTATTCTTTTTCACCAACAAACTTGACAAAGTGCATCCTCTTTTAAGTCAGCTGCCTTGTGCACTACCTGAACAATCAGAGAAACCGCTTGCCCCAGAGGTCCATGTCAAATTGTCATCCTTCGGCAAAAAAATCAAAGCTGTGGGAATAATTCAACAGAGAGAAAGGAATCTTTGCTACCATTTCTCATGGAGGCAGTAGGAATACTTGCACCCAATTAATTTCTCTCATTTAAACTCACTTATGATGTGAGTACTGACTAATGATGATGAAGATGAAGAAAACTAAAGGTTTGGAGGACAACATGATTTATATGATCTATCTGACAGGGAGATAATAACAGGAGCAATTTCATTTTATCAGACATGTTAACCACCAAACTTGGGAAACAAAGTTTGGAAATATAATTTGGGAATTGGGAGATACATGTGAAAAATTAACTCTAACACAAATCCAATGCAAAAGTTAACATGCATGTGTAGTAGCTACAGTTGGTGCATCCCTTCCATGTTGAAAAGTCCAATTAGAACTGCATTAGCACTGTACCGAGCCCGGGATGTTTAGCTGGACAGGGCCATAACTTTGCAGTTGGAAGAATACAACTTCTATGAATTCCAGTATTGTGTGAATTGTAGTAAATCAGAACCTCAATAAAGCACAAAAAACATATTTACTAATACTGAGAGTAGTGCATTGGAAAGGTGTTTGAATCTACAAATAGAGTTGACATTTAGAATTCATCTTACATTCATGATAATCTTTCCTTTAAAAAACTGCACTGCCTGGAGTGAACTTTAGAATTGATTGCAGGGGCCTTCTCCTGGTTTACGAAGCTCTCAGTAGTCTGGCACCTCAATATATTTCTGACATGCTTGTCAGTTACAAGCCAGTCAGGACACTCAAGTGTTCTGGTACTGGCCTTTTAAAAGTACCAAGAGTCAATTCTAAACTGATAAAGCAGGTGTTTGGTGTTTGCAAGGTCAAGGTCAAAAATGTGTTTAAGCAACCAGATGATCTGAGATATGCTCATGCAATGTCCTTTAAACTTTAAACCTTAATATTTGGCACAGCACATGTCTAGCCTGTGCACTCGACATGCATAGCCTATACAACATTGCTTATCTGTTTAGCCTTGCTCCCTGACTAGGCACAGCTTATGTTAACATCTCTTGTTAAAGGCAGGTAATACACAGACAAACCATCAGGACCCACTTGATTTTTTCTGTACATGACATATAGCGATGGGGTTCATTGAGGTTAAGTAGTGTATTGGCTCCCATCAAGTGATATATGTCTCCTTTTGTTGTCTTGCAGGTGTCATAATGGACAAAAAAAAAAGAAAACAACAAAAAAACAGATAACTCTGATAAAGAAAATAACACATTTCTGGTGATTCACACAGTAGCTGGAGAGAATGGTTCCTCAGGTGAGAGATCAAGTGAAATAATCAACAAAACACTTGTGAATCAAAGACAGTTGACCAGATTGACAACAAACATTTTGGGCCCTATTTCCCCGCAGGCGCAAGGCTCACGCTGGTCCCGAAGAGATACCCCAACAACAACAACAATAAATTCACTCACCAAAAAGCACCAGGGGTTCCATCAAATGGATCGGGGAGCAGGAGCTGCTGTTCATCAAATTGATGGACACCAGAGAGGTGTCAGTGTGCTCCACCATCCACAAAGCATTCAGTGGTAAGACTGTGATGAGGAATGTAAAGGACAAGGAGACTGGAAGATAGGAGAAGAAGGTCATCGTAGTACCTGATGTTATGATTGACGACAACAGGCACACGGGGGGTTTCAACCTCTTTAACCAGCTCCTCCAATACTATTCAGTGTGCAGGAGGACCATCAAGTGGTACAGAACCCTGCTGTACCACTTTATAGATATAGCTGCAACAAACAGCTATATACTGTACCATTAGCAGTGTTCAACAGCAAAAAAGAAGCCCATGTCTTACCTGGAGTTCATGGAGGAGCTTCCTGCTGGGCTGTTTGGCCCACTCCAGACAGAGGAGCAGATTGTCTACCAGACTGCATAAGTACCAGTGTGGCGGATGAGGAGGAGCCTGAGGGGGCTTCAGAGGCCACCATAGCATGGGGCAGGTTACTTGGTATGGCCGCAAGAGAACGCAGGCGATGTGCAAATTGTGGCAAATATGCCACCTGGAAGTGCCTTCACTGTGACATTGTGTTGTGTCTTTCAGCACACAGAAACTGCTTTACAGACTGCCATAACAAGAAGGGTCCTGTACTAATGGAGCATGCTGCAGGACCCTGAACACAAGCAATGGCGTTCAAACAACTGCAATTATGTAAATAGCGTGAAAGTATGGTGTGTGCGTGTGTGTGTGTGTGTGTGTGTGTGTGTGTGTGTGTGTGTCTGTTTAGTGTTTGCAGTGTGGAAATAAAAATTTTATTTTTGAAAAAGTAAACGACTGCAGTCTTCCATATATCGACAGACTAGTAGTGATATTGATCAAAATATAAAGACAGCATCAAAATGTATATATTGTCACATTGTTTAAATACAAGTTGAAAAAATAAAGATTTCCTGGTTGACTTTGGAGTCAAAACACAAGTTTTTTTCATTGGGTGTTTTTTTTTTTAACACTGCAGCAGAAAGAAAGGTAGGTTCCCCTGACTCATATGATGTATAACACTTGATACTGACTGAAAGAATAAGCTCAGAATTGGCAAAAATATGAAACTATGTCCAGGTGTTTCTTTCTAGATTTAAGGCGTTTCTATGTAGATTTAAGAGGGTTAATTGTTGAGCCCAGAATGTGCCAGTGCTAAAGGTTGGGAAAATTGCATAAATATGTTGGTCACACCCAAACGGGCCATGCGCCAGGAATTAAAATTTGGATCTGCACCTATACCCTATTTCAAGAAAAAAGGCCCTTTGTGTTACTGTATTTTTATCTTTTCACTCCTGTTTGATGTGTTTTTTCTGTAATATTTTAGAATGACACTCTGTTTTTTGTATCTGTAATACACTGGACTGCTTGGGCATGAATTCTGCAATACAAAAAATGTATGTGTGTGTGTGTGTTGTTGCGCCTGCCTGCGCATGCACTCGCATGTGATTGTGTGACATTTATCTCGGTTAGTGTCAGAGTTAAACAGAAGCTGATATTTCCTCCTGGTCACTGTATGACAACGTTAGGGACAAAAAGACATGAGCAAGGGCAAGAAACATCAGAAGTTTGTTTCACAGTAGCTGCACGTACACAGACACACACACACACACACACACACACATACATACACACACTTGCAACACACCCAGCTTTTGGTCTTGTCTTGTTGCAGCCCCCAGTAACTGTGAGTCACAGAGGAAAGGCAGGCAGAACTGTCTTTATGCAAGCTGCTTAGGAGAAAATATCAAACAGTGAGTGTGTGTGTGTGTTAGTGGGCGAGAGAGGTTGATTTTTTCAGTAGGCGAGGGAGAAATGTGTAGATGTGTAAAGCCAATATGAACGTGCTCGCCTGCCTGTGCTTTCCGTAAGTGCATGAAGATGTCAAGGAGAAAAGAAAATCACTCCCTCAGAGCTCATTACTCAGGATTAGAAACCAGCCAAACCTATATTCAAGACTCCTGTGAGGGAAATTATTGTATGAATATGTATTAATGCTCGTGTGAACTTCTGAAAGATTAAAACTGCTTAGTGACAGTCATAGAAACCATGTTTGTGCGTCTGAACAGTATGTTCCTGTTTAAAAGACAAACAAAGAACATCTGTTCATGCTGAAGCACATCCTGCCATGTCTGTATGTGTATATTCATGCATAGAGTAGTTACAACAACTCCTAGAGGTTGGTGTGAGAGTGATAAAGGAGTATTCACCCCACTGTTTGGGGCTCACTCCTCTGCAGCAGCTTGTATGTTTGTATCGAGTGAGTGAGCCACGCTCTGAGCATTAAAGAAAGTGTGACAATACTTTATTGAGAAATTGTTTCTTTCCTCATTGAAGTGAAGTGCAAGAGGTGACTGCTTCAACATATTGTTCTGAATTCAGAACTACACTCCAAATGCCTCCAATATGCCATTCTTCCTTATATGTTGCTCTCAGCAATCCAATCTCTCATCTTGTGTTTCAGAAGCGTGTTAATATTATGCTTTGCACTGGCTGTGACCTTGAGGTAATCGGGCCTCTTTCATGCTGTAAACAATGGAAATGGAGAGATTTAACAGCAAAGAATAGATGCACCTTTGACAACAATCATGTCTAAATCTATCAGTATCACGTTGCAGTCTGTCACCGCTTTGAAAAGAGGATACAGTGTTCTATTCTCAGGAGGCAGTCATAGCATTTATTGCATGTTGTACATATTTAAATGAAGATGTTTTACAGGGAGGATAAAAAAGGATTTTACACTTTGGAGGAGTTCTGACAATAATGGGACACACATCAGTTATCTTTGTAGTGGAGGCATGCAACACATTTACTGGCTTTGTGATTGATTGTCAGCACCTGCTGCCATTTCCAGCACACATTTCCAGTTTAATTTGGACAGTGCAATTTATAAATTATGCTTTTTTGTGTGTGTAGGAACATTATTGTAGTTTTCTAAGTCTTCTCTGAACTCACACATTTCCTAAAAGTTGGATTTTTATCCACAAATTTAAAGAGGATGGGAGGCTTGCAAGAGACAGATTTTTTTTTAAATTGTCAAAATCAAAGCCACATAGGCCACTTTTAGTTTTTCATATAGGTTGAGATGCTGCATTTCCCATAATGCAACTCAATTACATCTTTTGTTAGACTTTAGATTCTGATAGATTCCCTTGTCTTTCAAACTCCATGCCCCAGTTTGTAACGCAGGCATTCTGGTAAAAATATGTAGTCTCCAAGCCCAAATTGAAGTATGATGACGTTACAGTGATGTCATCAGGGTTATTTTCTCTGACGTCGCCCAGAGCCACAGAAGACATTGCGCAGCTGTTTCTGCAGGCTGACTAGTACTCCACATAACGAGTAAATGGAACTTCATTTGTATAATCAGTGCCATTTTAAGACAATAACAAAAAAACTTTTAGTAGACAGTTTAAAGACAACAGCAGTGCCCCTAGATGAGTCATAAGCCATAAATGCACATACTGAATCGATATAGTGCACATCACTGACAACATCAGCCCAGCAAAGGCTGTAGTGAAACGGGATACATTCTCTCAAATGAAGCTGTAACATAATTTGTACTGAAGAAATAAATTCCACAGCAATCTTTTTAGTTTTCACCTGTGTTTCGGTTGAGGTGCAGTGGATTGGTAGACTCTCCTTACTACAGTAGGATGATTGTTAGTGTGATGTATTGAGAAAATGACACTGTGATCCAGGCTATGATCAAAACATCCACCCCGGCATCTCCCATTCAATTCTGGCTTATTCCAATTCAGCGTCACTGATGGCGGGGGAGGCAGCCAATCCCACTACCAACACATCGAAAAACTGTATTTCAGCCACACAACTCCCATAATGATAAAAGCATTTTATAGACTGTAGAACTGTAAGATCTGAGTCATAGGAGGTCATGGAGATGGCCACACTGTGCAGATTGCCCAATAAAGAAAACATGATTATACAGAGAATCATTTTAATAACTTAAACCTAAAAATATATTTTATTCTTTATTAAATTATTTAGATTAAAACATACAGGCGTAAAAATCACAAAATAACTGTTAAGCGTGTGTGTTTTTTACCTTCTTTGGAAGAATCAACTTGCTCTAAGCTTTCTGTCACTGCAGGTAATGTGTTTACTGTAAGTCTAAGCAGGAAAATCCTGAAAATGATGGGTATTTTTTGGGGTAAAAATCTTTAAAAAATAAAAAATAAATAAAAAAACAAACTCACTAATAATGACTCCTCATGCCACTTAATGTAATCCCACATTTTGTAAAATTGTCAATAGTCCTACTTAATAAACTCCTGAAGTGATCACACAGCAGCAGGTTCACAGTATGTTAATGTACAAGGTACAGTAGCAGGAACATTGTTAATTATTTATAAATCTCCCTGTGAACACACACACACACACACACACACTCTTCCCTACTAGGTAATATTTATATTTTTATCAGTAGTATTTATCACATATCACTTATGTACAATACACATATTTATCTATTTATGACTTCCGTGCAATACCGCACATAAGTCTATAGTATTTATTTCATCTCTCTCTTCTCTTTCTCTTCTCTCTCTCCTTTTTTTTGTAAATATTTATTTCATACTCTAATTGGAACTAGAGCTCGAAGACGCCAAATTTCACTGCCTCAGTGTTGCCACCTGCTGTGCTCTTGAATCTTCTACTGTCACAGCAACAGGATCAGTCATGATCTAACAGTAACTGACCCTCTATTCTACACTTAGGTTAGCTGTTACACACATATTACAAGTTCATACAGAACTACTGTTTCCACTCAGTTTCCACTGGAGAGTCAAAAATGTGGTCATGGTTCCAGGAGGATGAAGCCTAGCTACAGACATGTTTTGTTTTTAGTGAAATGTCTCGACAACTACTGGATAGGCTGCCATGAAATTTGGGACAGACGTTCATCGACAACAGCTACAAAATTTGATTATCTGGTCAGGTCTATCTAGTTTATGATTAGTTAGCGAAATGTTCTAGGCAACATTAATCATGTCATATTGCTAACCATTTCTTCTATTTTAACCTACAACACACCCTATTTGGCTAATTGATGAGATATATGTATATGTATATGATATATATTATAGGATTGAGGGTAGCTGGTGGGTGGGGGGAGTTGTGTCCTGTTGCTGCCCAATGAAAATACAGAACATCAGCATTTCCAGTAATGCAGTGGCAACCTCTCGCTGTCTGAAAACACCTTTACTCTTGTTACATTATCATTATTCTTGGTTCAGAATGCTGCATCAAGGCTTTTACCAAGAACAGAACTATAGTGCCCCAATTTTAGTGGCAGTCGGTTTGTTTCAGAATTGATTCTACAGGTTACAGGTTAGATTTTACAGATTACATTGCAGATGGTTAGGCAGGGTATTTCTGACTGTTCAAGTATGTAGACAGAATCCAAAAACTGTGTGGGGATCAGACTGTGGCTCAGTATTTTCTTTGTCTTGCTGTCCCAATGCCTATATGCTTTTATTCTGAATGAAGTTAATAGTATGTCTACTGTATAATCAACACTATTACACTTGAGAACTGTTTTACATAAATGAATATTCTGGTTTGTTGGTGTTGTGTGTCTGAAATATAACTTTGTTTTGAAAGGTGTTGCATTGAGATATGATTTTATTATATATGATATGATTAAATAATACCATAACTTGTAATTGTTGTAACTTTCCCATAATAGTGCAGAGACTGACTATTCCATTTTCTTTTACCTGCAGCAGTCTTTTCATATAATTTTCTATAAAAACTCACCCCAGCACTATCTCCCATCTTCAGGAGTCACTTCAACATGCCCTCATTGTCTTCTTCTCAGCAGTTTCCATCAAGTGGTTCTCTGCTGCCATCACAAGTGTTCCACTTTTTGAAATTTGACCCTTCAAGGGCTGAAGAAGCTTGAAGACCACGTCTTACCCAGAATGCCTTGTGATTGTGGATAATTTTCTACAGTGGTGGAAAGTAACTAAGAACATTTACTCAAGTACTGTGCTTAAAGCTGGAGTGTGGGACTTTTGTCTCTCCATTCCTGGCAGTGAGAGTAAAGGGGAGTGCTCGGCTGTGATTGCCTGACACATGCAGCACACTCTCATGCGCACCACGAATGATAGGCACACAGAGAGGGTCGGCAAAAACGTAAATGTTGTGACAGTCCACTGGCCCACCAGGATTTGTCCCAAAACAGTATGCCTGATAGCCAGTACACTACTGGCCATAACCTACTGTTGCGGCTGTAAAACGGTGGATGCATTGTTTTGAGCGTCACACAACCCCTGCGAAATTATTCGTTTCACTATCAGAATTTGATCAATTCGGTCCGATTAACATTTGGAAAGTCTTTTGTTCTCCGATTAATCATTGCACAACCCTTGAGATTTATCTGGGGACCCTTTGGAGGGGCCCAACCCCTAGGTTGGGAACCACTGGACTAAACTAGCAAACTTTATTCAAACTAGCTCCACCTCCAGCAGCTACAACAGTAACTTGCTGCTTACACACTGATGCTTCAGTATTAATAATCTAATGATGTCATATATAATAATATATCAGTTATTGCAGAACAAGTACTTTTACTTTAAATTACTTAAGTAGGATTATTCATGCAGGACTTTTACTTGTAATTAAGTATTTTTATATTGCTGTATATTGCTTAAGTAAAGGATCTGAGAACTTCTTCCACCACAAATTTTCTGATGATGACCTATTGCGGACAAAGGGATTTGATGCAAGTGAACAAGCTGCAGTAATTTTGGAGGGTTTACTTCAGTGTATGACATGAACTCATGAGCTTATTCATTAGTAATTTCCCTGGGAATTTTTTCACTATTAATTGTTATAACATTATTGTCCCATGCTCAGGAAGCAGCCACCCAGGGACCGAGGGGAAGTGAAGACGGTTGGAACTTGTTCACTGTGCTTCATATGCAGGCAGGAGACCAGAGCTCAGCCGCAGTGGAGGAAAAGTGTTCTTGCACCATCACATTTATATGTTATATTAGTATTATTTCATCAAATCTAGGATTTGCTGTTATCCCTGCACTTTGAAAGATTGTGCAAGCCTTCAATAAGCCCACCAGTGTTGATTCAAATTGATCCAGCACAGCGCTGAGACCAATTTGTTCTGTTGAAGTGTTCTGCATGTCCAATGCCCGGCTGTCAGACATTGTGAGGAAAACAGTCAAACACGCTCTTCCTTCAGATAAGGGGTGAAGAACAGGGAGGGGGTGAGAGAAGGGAAATTCGTCTGATCCCCTTTAAAGAGTGGTCTTTTTTTTCCTGCCTGTTACAAAAACTAAAAATGACCTCCTCTCTGCCTACTCATTGTGTAATATTGCTAAAAAAACAGAAGTAGAGGTGGCAGAAAGACTAAATTGGAGGGCTGAGGAAAGCTAAAAGCTGGGCTACGTGTACATTTAATAGTCACAGGCCCTGTCAGAAAGCAGATGAAGTCTTGAGGACATGTTTTGTCCCGTTTTTTAGGGAAAAGTGAATCCCCCTTCACTCCCCAAGATGATCATTAGTCAAGTTGCTACAGTAGGGTGGAATGGGACCACATGCAGGAAACAACAAACATGTCTCAGTGAGGTATGGTGTGTTTCAGTTCTTCATCTTGTTTAATTATATTTTAATGACCCATAGGGGAATACAGCTATAGATATTCCAACTTTCTGATCCTGCTGCTGTTTCCTTTTTGTTTATGACTTCATGTGTTGGGTCACACAGCAGCTCCAATTCACCACTTTTTTGTTGTGTTGACTAGTAACTGCATTCCTTCGTTTTTTGTGTCCTCGGTTCTCTCTCCTCTGTTAGAGATGATGGAAGTATATGTATGAAGTGATCTATACAGGATCTTATGGCAGGAAGTACAATTCTTCTTCTTATTTATTTTATTTTATTTTAGTTATGCATATTTTGTGTTTTTTTTGTTGTTGCTGCAAGTGCTCTGATCACTGTTCAGAGATGGAACATTGTTGTTATGTACTGTTTTCCCATTTTGTGTCATTCACTTTGCTTTTCAAATAGTGTGATTGACAGTTATGTTAACTTTTAATCTTTTGACTCAAGATTATGTATGTCAAGTTGCTTTACACCCAATGAGTGGAAAGGGACCCCAAACCGGAAACATGAAAAAAAAAAAAAAAAAGTTTAATTGTTAAACTGTGACATGCTATGATGTAGTGTAATAATAGCAATAGCGAGTAATTAAAAGTCATAAAGTCAGCAAACATAGCAATATATATCTAAGGTTTGCTAACATTAACAAAAGTCACCATTAACTATTGGTCATACTACACCAAATAAGACTGTAGGAGCAAATTGTCTGAGAGTTCATTCTGAGAGTTAGTGAAAAATGGTTTATTGCTAATGAATTCAATTTATCATTTGTAAGAAGATTTATTCTTCTAAATGTTACATAGTCTTGCTTTCCTTAAACCATTAGTTTCTTTTTTTGCCACTTAAGGGCAACAGAACAAACTGTAAATACAACATCAACATATTGTCACCTTATAAAGTCCATGTGGCAAAATGTGATTTACACATCAAACAGACACAGCTGAGCTTTATTAGCATGGAGTCGTGTTTCTGGACACCTGGTGAATGTAAGTCCAATATTCACTCTATTTTAGCTCTGTTTTAGTTTCCATCAACTCCTGAAGGACATATCTGTTTTTTTACTGCTAAAATGCTTCCCTATGTTCACCAGCTAACCTTGGCTGTCTGCTGTTTGGTGCTGAGCAGGTAGTGTACAGTGGGTTTATCAGTGCAATGTTTGCTGAAACAACAAGGTTAATGGAAGTGGTGTGAGTGAACAAGAACAGTAATGTCAGCTGTAAAACCCCAACAATGAGTTGAAGGACAGTAAAACTCACTCTTTTCAAATTACACAGTGCCATTTGATCCGCTGTTAATATGAAAATATGGATTAGTGCAGCAAAATCTTTGGTCGTCAATCCAAAACCATGTCCTAGATCACACTGTGAGACTCTTCCACTGAGCTTTAGCAACTATAGACAGGTGTAGACGCTGTGAAAATTTAAGACCAAATTCTGTGACTGCTGCTATGACCCACGTCTACAGACAAACCAGTCGGAATACGACATGAAATGACACAGAATACACCGGCCAGAGTGACATTTCACAAGTTCAAGTTTTTGAATAAAAAGTTAGGGGGAAACACAAAAAACAAAAACGAAAAGAAGTTTATGTGACTTTATTGCATTTTCAAAAGTATATCTGATGGCCTCATATTGATATCGTACAGTCTGACAGATTTTATTATAGGCCTCTTGCACAATGGGCCTCATGCAAGAACCACTTGTACAAACAGATTTGTCCTTAAGAGGCACGTACGAGTGATTTCAGAAAATTTGTGGCAATCATCAATTTTCTTGTAGATAGAATTTTATTTTATGTATGAACAGAATTTATGAGTGGTCCAGACCTGTCATACGTGTCAGATAGTAACAGTTAGAGAGAGAAAATACTTGTTTGACTTAGAATCATAATGTCTTAATCTGAATGAATTTGGAGTTTAAATATACCATAAATATGGTATATATATACCAAATTAAACTAAAATAAAATATATAACTAAAACAAAATGAATGCAAAATTAATAATCTGTTCACCATATTATCAGCATCATGGCTGCAAAGGATTTTAGATTCTATGATTTTGTTGGCATATGCAATTTTAAGCATCTAATTTCACATTGAAGCATTCCCTCTCCCTCTGCTCTATGTCATTGTATTCATATTTTCTAATTGTTTCAGGTCCCCTACTACTGACAACTTTTAGGGGCGTTGATTATGCTAATGATCACATCTCATGAATGCGCACCTACTCATGAACAGGTGACATCCATCAGTCTTAAATGAGTGTTTCACGTCAAGTTTATGCAGTTAAGAGACACTCACAAGCAAACCTCACAGAAAAAAGGAAGAGTTTTAGGATAAAATACAAACATGTTGACATGCAATAAATTTACACCATCATTGTTGTTGCAAAGCCTGAAGGAGCCTTTCGACTGTTTTTTCTTGGGTTTGAAGACGTTCTTATTTTAAGACATTTTCTGAGAACAAGTTCATAATGGACAGTGACACTGAGGTTACACCTCAACTGGGAGAAGGAGTGATAGAGGAAAAGTTAGTGGTGTTCATTCCTTGGACATGATTTAAAACATATTGCAACTTCAACTTCCAACCAAATTACAAAAGGTAGAAAAGAAGGAAAAAAAAACAGCAAATGTTGTAAAGAGCCTCTATTGTCTCAGAGAAAATAAATCTCTGCCAATAAAGCAGCAGAATTTGTTTTTCCCTCCCTGTTGGGTTAGATAAAATAATCGCTGGACAGAGAGAAAACAATCAGCAGAGAGGAGCGGGAGAAAAGAGAACAGAGGGATAATTAAAGCAACTTGAACTGTTAGGATCATCAGTGGAGAGATGCCTCTCATGCTAATCCTATTACACTATTTGAACTGTGGTCAGATTTAACAGACACTTGCAGCCTTAAGCATGATTTCCAGGATTCAGAAAAAATAATTTGCCAGCAGTATATATATATATATTTTTCACATTGGTGTAGCAATAATTCAAACACCACAAAGAGTGAAACTGCCTTTGTATTGTGCATCATTTCCAATGCAGAGTGGACAAATAACTGTTTCTCACTATGACATACAGACGGGTGACAAATTAAAGGAAAAACCAGTACAGGTCTGAATGCTTGACCCCTACAGTGAGGGGATCTGGTGGCTCTGTTATGCTGTGGGGGGCATTTTGCTGGCATAGTTTGGATCCACTTGTCCCCTCAGAGGGAAGGGTCACTGCAGATCAATACAAAGCTGTTCTGAGTGATCACCTTTATCCTATGATGATACATTTCTATCCTGATGGGAGTGGTCTCTTCCAGGATGACAATGCCTCCATCCATAGGGCACTGAATGGTTTGATGAGTATGAAAATGATGTGAATCATATGCTATGGTCTTCACAGTCACCAGATCTCAACCTAACTGAACACCTATGGGAGATTTTGGACCGACGTGTTAGACAGCGCCCTTCATCCACCATCATCAAAACACCAGATGAGAGAATATCTTCTAGAAGAATGGTGTTCATCCCTCCAGTAGAGTTCCAGAGACTGTAGAATCAATGCCAAGGTGGACTGGAGCTGTTCTGGTATATATATATATATATATATATATATATATGTATTTACCACACAGGCTCAGCTGCAAATACGATGAAGGTGTTAAAAGTGTCAAACAAACAATGCGTCATGTGGTAGTTAGTGAATTCAATTCACAGTGGATAATGACATTCTCCCTCTGTCACACGGACCACTCATTGCTGTGACGATGTGTGTACAGTGGAGGTGATGATGCGTCTTGCTTATCTGAATGAGTTGTTGCTCCAGGGTAGAGCACTTTTTTTTTCTTCCTCGTTGCAAAAATATATTTCTAGAAAGCAACGCGGCGTCTGGCAGCAGATGAAACACTGATTGCCTATGGGGAATATGAGGAAAGAAATAAAGAAAGAAAGAAAGTGGGGCAAGGGATTGGAAAGGAAAACACTGCATTAATCAGCTGGCAGTGGTTTTGGACCAGCAAGCCATGGACCACAATGGAACTTTGAATTAGTTGTGGAAGTCAGCTCATTCCAGCTGGCCTACTTTCTGTAGCCAAAACAAAACCTGCAAGCTGCTCCTCATATCTAGTACATACAACAACCTAACCCTTCACAATAAAGCTGCCTACAAAATATGTATTACCTTTCATTTCCACCACAAATAAACTGCATTTAAAAATTAAATTTCATCAGATTTTGTCTTGATACTATTGAGTGAAATCTGATATTAAATAGGTGAAAATACATTGGAAAGGACATGGCACACAGTATTTTAGATGGTTTTAATCTCACATTATAAAACAAAGCTGACAACCCAAATTATCCTCAGGTTTTGAGTGCATACATGTATTTTTCTTCAAAGGAAATGTCCAAAGGTTAAATAATTGCTTTTATTTTTCAATGGAATTTAGCAATATGTAGTTTAGAACTAACTAATTAGCTTCATTCCAACGTTTTTCCAAATTATTAGTACACAAAGTACACATTAAATTGGAAGAGTTTTTGTCTCAGTTGTAAGGAAATATTGAATTTATAACCGGAGGTGACTGTAAATAGCTTGAATAACTAAAACTGTAAACATTTACTTGTGAAATAAGGATCCCTTAATTTTAGTTTTAAAAAATCATATCCAAGATATTTATTGAGTGGGAGATTTGACAGACAGTTGAAAAATAAACTTTCTATATTACCTCAAACATATGTTTGGCATTCCTGTCCTGTAATTTCTTGTTATGTATCAGTCAACATACAGTACACTGATACCAATATATCTATGATGAGCTAATATCAGCTGATATACAGTGGGGGAAATAAGTATTCAACACATCAACTTTTTTTCAGCTTTCATTAAACATATTTCCAGTGCAGCTATTCATATGAAATTAAGACCAGACATTGGTATTAACTCAATAGGACAACACAGCTAAATAAATCATAACATTCCAGTAAATAAAAAAAGTTATGTGCATTAAATTGGAATGACACAGGAAAAAAAGTATTGAACAGGCAGTAAGAAAAAGCATAGCACCAGGTGATTCCACTAATTAGTCCTTTTACCTGTGCTAAATAGAATCAGCTGGGTTAGTTCATGTGGTTATTAGCACTTCCATTCTTTTAAAAAGGGTTAGCCATCTGTGAATGCATAATTTACTACCAAGCTGTCACGCAAGAACCATCTCATGATGGGTAGAGGCAAAGAGCTCTTTAAAAACCTTTGCAACAAGATTGTTGAGCAACATAGGAATGACACAGGTTACCAACTGATTTCTCAACTTCTAAATGTTCCCATTAACACCATTGGGGCCTTTATCCACAAGTGGAAGCAGCATCACTCCACAATCAACTGGCTACGCACAGGAGCTCCTCGCAAGATTGCTGACCAGGCAATAAGAAAATTAGTCAGAAGAGTAAGGACCACTCGAAAAAAGCTCCAGAAAGACCTGGAAGAAGCAGGTACAACTGTCACAGAGAAAACAATAGGCAGTGCACTCCATGCATGATCACCCTGTAAGTCCATTGTCCATTACTGAAGAAAAGACATGTTGAAGCTCGTTTGAAGTTTGCTACACAACATTTGGAGGAGCCTGTAGATTACTGGAAGAATGTGGTGTGGTCAGACAAAAATTGAAACTTTTGGCAATAACACTATGTGCCATGTTTGGAGGAGAAATGGCTCTACATATGACCCTTAAAATACCTACCGACAGTGAAGTTCAGAGATGGAAGCATTATGTTATGGGGCTGTTTCTCTTCTCATGGTACCGGCAGAATCCAAATTGTTGAAGGGAAGATGAATGGAGCCATGTATCGGGATATTCTAACAATCTGTTGCCATCCACCAGGACAATGAGGATAAGGATATACATACTGTAAAGGAGACTCTCAACTGGTTCCCAAGAAAGAAAATAAAGTTGTTGGAATGGCCCAGTCAGTCACCTGGTAGAATATTTATGGTAGGAACTGAAGATAAGGATTCACCAGTGGGCCCCCTGGAATCTTCAACATTTGCTTAAAAGCTGCTTAAAAGAATGGGTCAAAATCCCCCCTGGACACTGTGAGAGATTAGTTTCTTCATACAGGAAGCATCTTGAAGCTGTTATTGCAAACAAAGGCTTCCCCACCAAGTATTTCAGTTAGCATGTTCAGTACTTTTTTCTGTGTCATTCCAATTTAATGCACATCTTTTTCACAACTTCTTTTATTGATGGGAATGTAATGATTACTTTAGCTGTGTTGCCTTATTGAGTTGATACCAATGTCTTAATTGCATATGAATAGCTACATTGGAACTATGTTTACTGAAAAAAATGTTGACGTGTTGAATATTTATTTCCCCCACTGTATCACCATGGCACTTTTATCGATCAGGCTCTAAACATTTGTGTGTGTACGTTGTCCCCTCACTGAACTCATACTGAGCATACCAGCAGCCTAATCTCTCCCTGAACATTTCTATTCACATTGTGATCCTTTGGCTCTAGACCAAAGTGGGAATATGGCAGCGTTCCTCACACAGTCCGTGTAGATGAGCAGGGAGTCATGAATACGAATCCATACAGATATGAGAGATAATATGTTGTTGTTTGGTGCCAAGGCTCTTGGTGAGTGTGTTAGTGTGCACGTTTGTGTGCTTTTTTCTAGCTAATGTGATTGTACACGATGCAAAACTATTAGTACACTCATGAAACACAGTTGAAATGCATAATCCATCACACTGAACATCAAGTCTTGATTAAATTATTGGCATTATCATTTTGAGGTAATGCATTGCAGACTTTTCAAAATAAGCTGCGATTAAATTGTACTGCTATGCAGTTATGTAACTCGGATAAAGATTTATGCAGACAGACAACTGAAACAAGTTTATAATATGCAGACATGCATGGAAACCAGTTGATATATCTTAAACTCAGCAGGATGGTTTGGAAAGTGTATGTGATTTTGTTGTAAATGGGCAAAAACATGCAAAAACTCTGAAATGGTCCTTTAAATGTTTATTTTGCGTGATTCTAGTGTACACCACCACCACCATGGTCCCATGTCAGCAACAGGTACTGCAATTGATTAATTTTCTGTCTCTAATAGTCATAAACAGAGAAGGCTTTCTATCCCAGCATGGACTGTGGAAGGTAGCCCATATATTCATATTCAAAGTTGAGTAAATTTGTAATTCTGTATATAGCAGCTTGTGACTGTGTGCCTTCTGGAAAGGAACAGTTTTCTGTCAGCAGAAGCAGGCCTGGACTCTCCTCCTGGCTCATTAGGAAACTGCCTGCTGCTTTTAAAAGGGATGAGAGGAGCTGATTTTCAGCCATTACTGACACCTGCCCCAACTCCACCTGCTGATAATATATTCCTCCCACTAATAATATATTCATCTTGTTCCAGCCTCCCTGTCCAGATTGCACCGCATTGTTAGAGGATTGGGCTTTTGCTACACCCATGCACAATGGCATGTTTGTGCTTCCATCTGCAATTGGGCCCAGATTCATGAAAACTGTCTCGGATCCACGTGCTGCCCAGCAAAAGTTACATAGTCTCACTGTAAAGAGTGGTCTAACTGTAACTTGTGCAGCACACACCTGTAGAGCAGTGTCATATGACTTAAACCATTTCACGCCCATGGCACACATCAAATGCCCTGCACAGAGAATAGAGGTAGTCAGGGCACGGTACAACCCTAACCCTGTCAGACTTGTAGCACTGTCACTGTGTATCAGTAGCTGAAACCCTTGTGATTTTAGCAAAGTTAAACAGTGATCACACAGCAGTGTGGGTACCCATGTCACAGGAACTTGGTTTCATCCATATCCATAAAAGTCTTCTGATGTCATTCTTACATCTTTTTAGCTGTAATCTCTGCTTTCTAAAAACTTGTACACTGTTGGTCCTCTCTGTCCTGCTGTTATTACAGACATGTCTGAACCCACCAGACAGCATCTGTTGAGCTGTGATATTTATGGGAAATGCTGTTTGCTAAAGGCAGTGAAAAAACAGAAATAATGATATTAGATTTTTTTATTATTATTATTACCATATTTGTCTAAACTGATGGAGGGAACAACATGAAATACTGTTGAGAGACTTTTTTCCAAAGCAGCATTTTTAGTTACCTACATTATTACAATGTCAGTGGGATTTTGAATGAGGTTTTCTTACTTCTGGGCTCTCTATATCTCACACAGCAGGGTTATATGAAATTGGATTGTGTGACAAAAATCATATATTAGCTTCTTTGTGTCGTCCTATAGCTGCGTGCTTAAGACATGTACCATAACCACAACATCCCTGGTTCAGTTCCGTGTGAGGACCTTTCTCTGTCTCTCCCTGCATATCTTGTCTGTATCTCTACTATCTATCAAATATCCAGATCTCCTTTTACGCAAAGTTGATAATAGAAATATCATTTTTAATTAAATGTGTAAAATTCTCTTGCAAAGTTTTAAAAAGTCAAATTTAAACAATGGATCCATTTCTGTTTTAACAGAGCTATTAAATTGTTGACAGGTGACACTTTCACACCAATAAATTAAAATACATTGTTGTACAGCTTTTATCACAGTCTGCTACACATGCTTTATATTCTGTTACATTACCTCACCTGCTTTTCTCCTCATTTATCATTCTACAGTGTTCAACTTACACTGTCATTTATCATTCAGTGAGTAGAGAGGAAGAACTGTTAGTTCTCCATCTTGTTCCATTACAGCAGAATGTGCTGAGTATAATTTAGCATTAATGAGTTACTGTGTGTGTGTGTGTGTGTGTGCGTGTGTGTGTGTGTGCATGTGCAAGCGTCTGCACTCTCATGTTCTTGTATGGCATGTGAACCTGGTTTCCTGTGCATGTGTGTATTTCTGTGCACATTTCTTAATGAGTGCGTATTAAACGGCTAATGTAGAATTTGTGGTTCCAGATGGGAAGGCACAGTTTGACTTCCTGATTCATGATCTGTCACATCCACTTTACCTTTCTCCACCTCTCAGTAGAAGTGGAGCTCAAGCATAGCTATTGCACTGTGGAAAGTGACGATCAGGCTTAAAGAACATTTGCAGGCTTTTCTTACATTTTTTTATGGGGTTTTGGCTGGCGTTTATGAGGAATATATCTTTATTTCTGGATTTCTTACTGTGATGCTCACATTAACAAACAACTCACCCTGGATTTGCAATTTAAATAAAAAAAATCACTTCTCTATATTTAAATCAATGTAATATTATACCTTAATGTTAGTGCTAATGATGTTGACCCTATTTTCACTTGGTATACATACTCTGGTGTAGAGAGTGGCTGCACCAGAGATGGGCTCCTGAATCTCAAACTTGGACCTATAAAGTGGGACATTTTGCAAAATAACCTTCAACTAATCTTCAGAAAAGAATCTAAAGAAGAGGTAACAACATTAATCAGCAAGAACAGAAGAGGAAATATCATCCTTATTTTTTAAATCAAAACAACTAGCTAGCTGTCAACTCCTACTCCTAGCTGCTACCTGCCACTGTCACCAACATTCCAAAGGAGAAACTGCACTGAGGAAGCTAACTAAAGAGTTATTTTGTGAAGATAAGAAGATAAATTAAGGGGTTTTTTGTAGGTGGTATTCTCTCTCTTTCTCTCTCTCCATGAACTGGTGTGATGGCGGCACGACTAACGCTTGTGACGGCCTCTCCTAGTACTGATTATGCAAAGTCTTTGTCCATATCTACATCTACATCTGTGTCATCATGTGGAGTGCAAGAGAAATATGTCTTTGACCGCCAGTTTCTTTTTGACATTCATAACAAAGACTTTTGCTATGAGAAATACTGGCTGGGAGAGCTAAATCAGCTGAGCAAGCTTGGTCTGCGACGTCCAGTGGGCCCAAAGGAGACCATGGCCTTGCCAGGACATGGAAGCGGGGCAAGCGTGGAGGAGTGCAAGCTAGGCTAACTGCTAACAAATACAAACCGACAGTTCCAACAATCATGTTGCCTGATGTTCTCTGGACAGAAAAATGGATTATATAACTCCCACATCAGTGCTGGTCACTTGTTGACATGCAAGAGCTGTCTACATCGAACTGAGACATGTACTTTTCTCTCTAAATGCACTTTAATGCACTGTGCTGCTAACTGCTCATTCTTTTTTTGTTTTGTTTTTTTTCTCTTGGGATTTATATGTTTTTATCATTTTTTTAAAGTAATGGGAGGAACAGCATTTTGTTTTGTTTTTTGGGGTATGCAAATACACAAGAAAATGACAATAAACTAAATCTTGATCTTGAAATGTGCTCTCCATCTGGGTGTCTCATCAGGGTAAGGAAAATGCATGTTAATTGAAGGTGTTAATGCACAGAGCATGCGATACTAATGCATGTGATCGGATCTGCCTACTAACCTTTGGAGGTGATCAGATATCAGCAGGAGTCAGCCAAGTGTAAAGGCAATCTGTACAATCTGTCTGTGGCGATTGAGACGGAACATGAAGGCTGCCATCCAATCAGCTCTATGATCCTTTGCCACTGTACCCTTGTTTACTGATAACACTAAAGCAGCTATGTGTAATGGTTTTTATGTGAATAGCACCTTTGAAATGATTCTGATGGCAATGTTTTTTGTTTGGGTAGGGGGTAGATATTAGACTTGGCAAACTCAGATGTGGTTCCCAGATGTGGAAAAAGCTAGTAAGTGAACCAACCTTGTGTCAAGATAATTTTGTAAATGTTTGTGTACTCTGGGTTCAGTGATTGCGACTCACATACTGTTTTTTCATAGTGGGGTTGTCAGGTTTCACATTAGTACCACTTTTGGATAAGGCACTCTTTTATAGAGGATTTACAAGCTGTAACGAATGGTTTTATTAATGGTAAATAAATCATTCACTAATGATTAAAGATGCAGTGTGTAGAATTTAGTGACATCTAGCAGAACAGACTTGGCAGAAATGGAATATAATATTCATAAGTATGTTTTAATTAGTGTATAATCACCTGGAAATAAGAATGATCTGAGATAATTATTAATTAATAGAAATTAAATTATTAATATGAATTAATAATACGGGGCACCACCTGGAAACCAGGACCAATAACCAAACAATAAGGTAGTCTCATAAACAAGGTTCACTTGTGGATGCTGATATCTGAGGATATCAGCATCCACAAGTGAACAATGAAGATTTGAATTCGAGCTCTGACTCTCAATCAGCCACTTTTCACAATAAATGAGCACAATAATTACAAAAGACTTCTCTTTAAAGATATAACAGTGTTTATTAAACAATAGCAAAGTTAACAAAGTGAGCAGATGCTTTGATCAATAAATCACTCCTAAAATCTAATCCTACCTAACCAATAATACAGCTATATACAATGAAAACACATGCAAGCTGGAGCGTGTGTGTGAGTAAGGAAGTGTATGCGTGTCTCTATGTGTGTGTGTGTGTGAGCAAGATAGTAACCGTGATCTGGGAAGATGACGTCGCGCATTTGGGGTGACTGACGTGATCTCATGAGATGACGTCACGCGATCTCAAGGACGGTGGATGTGATCTCGTGAGATGAAGTCATGTGAAAACCAAATAGCGGCTATGACCGCAGTGTCGGTTATAACAATAGCAAGATGGCGCCACCTGGGGGTCGGCGTCTCTCCGTTCACCCAATTCAATGTATCAAACACGTGTCTGGTGGTAGATAACGAGGGCAGAGCGGCGCTGTGTCCCACGTTATCTGACTGTCAGATGTGTAAGAAGAGGTGTGTGTATGTGCGTGTGTGTGTGTGTTAGTAGGAAGAGAGGGAAAGGAGAAGAAGAAACGCCGGCTCACGGCAAAGTCCTGCGATCATAAGGGGAGAGCAGCGGTTGTTTGTCCACAGAGAGCGTGCGTACGGACAGCAGTCTGTTATGCACGTTGTCTGACTTTCGATTGACAAACAACTTATTTTTTCACTCACGATGGCACAAACACAGCAGCAGTCCTAAGTGGGACAAACACAAACAGTCTAGTGTGGTGAACACAACTAAACAGGTAGCAAGCTTAAAAGCTAAAGCTAACAACACATGATTAATTCTGTCTCTGTCCAGACATAGCCTCTTACGTGGTCGCTTCACAAAGTGATTCGATGTGTGTTTCAGTCCGTCTTGGTCCGGTTCGGATACTGACGGGCCGTCCTCACACTCTGTCAGCGGATTTTGACGGCAGCTGATCCTAAGCGGCGGCGAGGGAAACAGCAAAGTCGACTTAGTTAAAGAAGAACGGGGCAGAGAAGTTATCTACGTCTCCGTGAAGAAATCCTTTTCTTCCTTCTGCAGGCAGTGAGAGCGCTGGGTTACAGCAGCAGTGGTCTCTCTCTCGGATTCGGTGAAAGTGTTCAGTTGAACACAGAGAGAAGTTCAGCTCGTCCAGCGAGGGTTGAATCTTCAGTCGATGGGGAAAAGTCCACGTGCACGGGGTTACCTCCTTTAGTAAGCTGGCTCACGGAGAGGGAAAGCTTCTACCAGTGCTGTTACAGTGGAAAGGCAATGTTGAATTCTGGGTGCCGCTTCTTAAAGGGGGGATGACGTCACGGCTGTGTTGCCATGACTCCCGGTGGTGTTGGTGCGTCTCTGCCAATCAGAGACGAGAGTTTGAGCTTCCTGCTGAGAGTTCTCACTTAGGTGCGAACTGCAAAGCATCATGGGAGATGGAGTCTATGAGCAGCATTTGGTGCTGCTCCTTTGTTTCAGGCTTCAGAGTTTACGTGGCCTGTCTTTGTCTGACCCCATGGTTGAGGCCCAACAACAGACAAAACAAATACTGTCTCTAGAGAGGGCCTTTTGCGTTTTTCACAAGTTTTGAGGCCACCATAGATTCTCTTACAGGCTTGTAAGGGGAGGGCGAGGGGTGGGGTATTCAGTTGGTTACAATCTGCAACCTCACCACTAGATGCCACTAAATCCTACACACTGGTCATTTAAAAAAAAATTAGAATCCATTAAGAAAAATCAATTTTGGGTTGCCAGGTTGTGATAGATCACTTTTGATCGATTGAATGTATGGCTACTTATTTTCTGGAAAAGGCCTGCAGAGCAAATGGACTAAATTTCCTTTATTAGCAGTTAGTTTCCCCTGCTTCTTGTCTCCACACTGGACACAGATGAAACTGATATCAGACTTTGCATCTGACTCTTGATTACATAATTGCATTTTCTAAAACTTCATAGTGTTACTTGAAGTAATGTTTTGACTCTGTCATTTCCTGCAGTGGTGCTGCAGTAATAAAGCCTGTTCTGGTGCACATTGCTGACAAGTTAAGGCCTTGTTAATGGATGTGTCCAGGTAAACTGAGGTTATAGTGTGCTGTAAAACATTACACTCTCACCTATTAAAATCAGTTGTAAGGTGATAAACCCACATGGATAAAGCAGCAAGTGCACTCATTACAAAATATTATCATGCATAATTTGTTTGTCTGTGTGTCAAATAGTTCATCACAAACATTTACAATGCACAATACATTTCTCATTGCTGTAAGGTCCTCTATGTCCTCACTGCTAGCTAATAAAGCAGAAATGTACAAATGTCTAAAGGAATTATTCATACTGATTTAATAGCTTCTCTTTTAGTTGATTTAACACAATGTTATTTTTTGGAAACATTCTTTCCAGCATGCATCCGCATTTAACACAACCCTTCTGCAGTTTGCATCGCTTGAGACCCTAATGTGTACTAATTATTGAGGCTGGATAAAGCAATGTTTCTTCAATTAACGTCTGCTGCCTCTGCACACTGCTTCAAACATACAGAATGATTGTTTCTGTGGGAAAAGAGTTTATATTACAATTAGCTGCAGAATGTTAAATCAACCCTTTGAACATAACCAAATCATATGTGAGACTTGTACTATTCAAATCTGAAAAAAGTGCATATGCATGATATTAGCTGGGTTACAGATATTCCTTTAAAGCAGCTCAAGAGGAATGAAGATCAAACAGGGGGAGCTGATCTGCACTGATGTGGAGTAATCTCTTACAAATCTGTATTTTTGATGACTGATGAACTTTTAGTCAAACATGAAGATGATCAGTCTTTGAACTCCAAAGTTCTGTTTTATGTCCAATTCCTCTCCATCAGTGAATACTGGGCTTTGCACGTTTGTTCTCTGCATAGCAATTAAATAATCGGGTCAAGTTTGAGGGAGTTGTGAGAAAGTTAATTACGGCTCTTATTTTCTAGAACCTCTGCATATTCTTGCAAACTTTTTTTTTTTCACCTGGCAAAGATGCTATCATCAAACAAATACAGAAACTACAACTGGTGTTAAGAGCCTATGTAGACATAAAGAAAGCACCTGCAGAATGTACTGACTTTATTACACAGCTGTAATAAAGTCAGCTGTTGTCAAGAAAAAAAAAAAGATTAACATGGTGCAGTGGTCCCCAAACTGTGGGGCAGGGGAGTCAAAACAGGAGGGTATGCAGTGGAGGCTGAATGTAGATGTTTTGGTACAACACACACAAGTTTATGAAAGGACTGTCAAGTAAACGTAAATCTGATGATGATCAATCTCTGACTGCTCCAAGCGTCAGAGGGAAAAAAAAGGAAAAATATGGTTAGGCCTGATTCAGACTTTGTTGGATAAAAGCTGGTGATTATCAAACTAACTGCAGCCTGGTGTTGCAGTTCTGCCTATGCTGTGAGTTTATCCTCACACATTCTTACCTGAATATGACCAGAGAATATGAGCCATTTGTCTAATTTTTCAACTGCACAAAGGTGTTGATCAATTAATGTACTGCTGATCTGAATCAGGCACATCTCATCTCTTGATCAATCTAGTTACTAGATAACAGCATTATCAGTTGCCTTATTAAATGTATGTAGCCTCTGCTCTTTCTCCCTGAAGGTTAATGTTTCATAAAAAATGAATAACGTCTTCTCACCTTAGGGGTGGCAGTTTTTATAAGGTGAGTTATCAGCTGTAATACACTGCAGGAAGTTCTGACTGTAAGATTGCTTAACATTCATTGTAGATGTGAACTACTAAGATGAATACCAATAGTGGTTCCAATAAAAGTGTGGACAAAAACACAAAAAAGCATGCTGTGGTATTACTATTGTTGCTGTAGCTGCCTCAGTAAAAATATGTGGACATGTCTTAAAGCACCTGAAAACTTTAGTTTTCCTAAATAAAAAATAATGTTAAAGTTAAAGACAGACAAAAAACATTCTTATTAATTAATCAGTTACCCAAAAACATTGGTTTTACAGGAAACAATGCATGATACTGATGCAAAAGACAAGCCAACAGACTTTTTGACATGTCAGAGCAGGAAGAGGCACAGCTGTAATCAATAACATGGATTATAGCTGAATTCCAGTTAGCTGAGCCGGTTCCAGCATTGTGGAACTGAGCAGCTTGTGTAGAACAAACACAGGACTGGTATCTGTATTGGGGAGCAAGACACGAGCTGCTTCCTTTCTGCTGGGTTTCAACTCCTTTTATTTGCTATGCAGACAAAGAATGGTGTGAGAGAACATCTACCATTATCTTGTGACAGCAGAATAACATCATAGACCAGTCAAATATATACATGTATATGTATACATGTATATATAATGTTGTGAAGCATCTCCTATTGTTAAAAATACTAAAGATGAATTCAGATTAAAAACACAGGCATTTATACCTATAACCTGAGTGTGTGATCTGACAACTATGTCAAGTCATAATTAAATTATAAAAAGAGCAGAGGATAATGACCTGTAAAAAAAACCTTCACTAAGCGGCTGAAGTGCAGGAAAGCTGTGTGTGGAAAAGTCATAGTCAAGGTGCTGAATGTCTGCTCAGTGTGTTTGAGGGACACAGATGTGTTCAAATGAAGGTGATTTAACCTCCTCACAAACATTCATTGTGTGTAAAACTTATTTTTAGTTCATTGATTATTCATTCATTTTTGTTTTGCCATGTTACTGTTTATGGTTTATAGGCTAATTTGCCTGTTGTATTACTCTGTTTTCATGAACAGAACAAGAGAAATATATATTTCTGTTATGATGTTATAAAATGTTAAAAAAAGCTTTAATGGTAACCTCACATCTCTTGGTGATGTTCTCTTATTCACACATTGTTGAAATGCCTAAATTAATAATTGATTATCGTTCTTAAAGATACTTAGATTATAAAACAAGAGGACCAAAACACAGCTGATGACTTTAAAAACTCATTAAATGAACTTAGACATTCCTTTGTAAAGTCAATGCCTTAATACAATGACAGAGTACATTTTTTAGCCTTAGAAATGTGCATGGGCAAATCTTAAAGCTAAGCTAATAAATTAAGTTTACGATGAATATACAGTAAATATGAATATAAAATGTTGGGATTAACATATCTGGACACATGCAGAGATGAAAAAGTAAATATAATGGTGTAATAAGTAATATGTAGTGATCAATATATGAAGTAAAATGATTATTTCTGCTACACAAAGGCCCTGCTATTTTTCACGTTGTCTCACTGGAATGGCTAACTGGGACACATGATGGAATTGAGCCATTGTTAATGAAATTTGTGACACCTGTGCTTTGCCTACTATGGAAAGTCAAAATGTCAGCTTAGAAAAAATGTCTATTACCATGTCAGAGGAGACTGTTGACCTTTTTTTCTTAAAAAATGTTTTTTAGCCATGCGAGCAGCATGACTCTATAGGGTATACAATGTCTGTTGGTCGGTTGGTTGGTCCACTGCTTGGGTCCAGACTGAAATATCTCAACAACTATTAGATAAATTGCTATGAAATTTTGTACAGATATTCATGATCCCCAGAGGATGAATTCTATGGACTTTGGTGATCCTCTGACCATTTCATCTAGCACTACTGTGAGGTTGACATTTGCGGTTCAGAGTGAAATGTTTCAACAACAGATAGACTGCCTTACAACACATATTCATGGTCCCTAGGATAGATTCTAACCACTTTGGTGATCCTCTGACAAGTTTTCACATTAGCTGTGATATATCTGCTCACTGCTTGATGGTTTGACTGGCACAATTTGGCAAAAAAATATATGCTTCCCAGGTGACTTAGTGCATTTTAGTATATTTAATGCTAATTAGCTAATGTTTGTATGCTAACACACTAAATCAACACAGTGAACATGGTAAACATTATACCTGCTAAACATCAACATACCAGCATTATCACTGTGAGCATATTAGCATGCTGGTGTTAGCCTTTAGCTCAAGTACAGCCTAATAGAGCTTCTGGAATGGCTGTAGACTCTTTGCCAACTCCTGTTATTAAAACAAGATGATGGGACACATCCTCTCAGCCCACAGAACAGCTGCTTTGTAAACAGACACACCTGTTCTGCTTGAGGTTTCTTCCCGTTAAAGGGGAGTTTTTCCTTGCCGCTGTCGCCAAGTGCTTGCTCATGGGGGGAATTGTTGGGTCTCTGTAAATAAATGAGTACGGTCTCGACCTGCTCTATGTGTAAAGTGCCCTGAGATAACGTTTGTTGTGATTTGGCGCTATATAAATAAAATTGAATTGAATTGAATTGAATTGAATTGAATTGAATTGAACCTGTTCTTATTTTGTTGCATTTCTGACAGAGTAGCTGCTCGAGGTGTTGCTGTCCTGAGTAGTTGATATACAGTAAGTTTCAGTGTAACCACAAGTGTCACCTGAAGGAATAATAATTTTTTTATTAATTCATTTTATTTATTTTTTTGTACTAGTTGTGACGGCAGTTAGTTTGACCTTTGTGCAGACAAATAAACTGCAAATCCATGTGAATTGACCATAATGTATCTCTCTGAAAGCATTCTCATAGTTTCACTGATATCCTGATATCATATCAAGTTCTATGATCTTCCTGAAATGACTCCGGTAAAATCAATATAACCCAATATAGCTCCACTTAACCCCGTACCATTCCTACATGAAAATGAGTTTGATGTCCCTCTGAACAGTTCGATGTGAGCCAAATGAATTATAGAGGGATCCTGAATGAACTCCAGATGACTCCGAAAGCAACTTGATAACTTTATATGTCTCCAGATGACTTCAGTGACCCTGGAGGTGAGCGGAGCTGACGCTGTGACTTGATACGGATGTTAGACACTCATATGGACTCATACAGAGTCCATATGGACGCATAGGGCTGCAGTCAGGTAGTAATGGATTCTGATCACTCCAGTGTGTGTGGTGTGCGCCAAAGAAAGCACAGTAAAAACACACTTAACACACCACTTATAAATATATAAGTGGGAGGTTTGGGGAGAGTCGGAAATGATTATTCTTTCTCCTATATCTCTGTCTTTCAAAACACACACACACACACACACACAAACTTCCTGTGAACTTGGTCTTGAACCTTGCTGTGCGCAACTCCAGTGAGGTGGAAGTGTGTATCTGTGTTTGTGTGTGTGTATGTGAGAAGTGGAAAATCAACATGGCCAGTCTGTATCACATACCCCAGGGAACTGGCCAATCAATAATGCAGCGAACTGCAATACATCCACTCTGTCACACACACACACACACACACACACGCACACACACACACACACACACACACACAGGCACACACACACACACGCACGCACACATGCCGCTATCCCGAGGGGGCTGTTTGAATGTGTGTAAGGAAGGAAAGAAAGGAAAGTGGTATGTGTGTGTTTATGTGAGAAATTGTACAAGCACGCTGTAACTAACACACATACCTACACACATTTAGCTTCAGGGAGCCAAGGTGCCTCCTGCAGGTGTTGTTGATATTGTGAATGTAAATCCATAAGGCTTTGTGAGGCTTCATAGCACACAGCCTCATAACTGATACTGCAGCTTCTCACTGAGACTCACAGCTTATAGCTTCATCATATGGAATATTTTTTTTAATATTCACCGGTATTCTGTGCTATTCTGGTCTCATCAGCTCAGTTACAGTGTAGTGCTGAATCCAGACGAAAGTGGTTTACATTTTGAGGTGTGAGGTGCCGGAGGTTTGGGCCTGTATACTTCGTCAGAACTGCTTGTCGGAGGTTTGGACAGCTTCTTTTCTACATTTTTTGTCAACAAATATCATGGGCAGTATTTTGTGTGTATCCAAACCTCCGCTGTTGTCCGAAAACTATTAAAAACACATCAGTGAGCCACATCGTTGCACTGGGTGACATGTTCCTTCATTAAGAAGAGTTTTGGGCATGTGCCCATGTGCACAACATGTGCACAGTTCCGTTATGGTGCTTCAGTATTTTGTTGTGATATGTAGATATCACAAACTGTTGATGTAGTGCTACACTGTACGTTGTAAACTTCTCAAAAAACTTTAGTACAAAGTCAAGAGTGTGACTGTGCTTGGCCCTCTTCTCTTCGCACTGTACACCACGTCACTGGGCTCCATCATCATTTCACACTGACAACACCCACCTGTCCTTCCCCCCAGAGGATTCCACAGTCTCAGCACACATCTTGACCTGTCTAGCTGACACCTCTGCTTGGATGACAGATCTTCAGCTGGACATGATGATCTCAAGACTGAGCTTCTTGTCTTCCGTGAGTCCAGCTGTTCATCACAACTGTACTGTATAGCTCGGTTCATCCCTGTTCATCCCTGTTACCTCCATCCAAGTCTGCAAAGAATCTTGGGGTTATACTAGATGACCAGCTATCCTTTACCAAACACACTGCGGCAGTCTCCCTGTCAAGTAGATTCACTTTGTACAACATTCACTCTGTACTTTGTACTCTTTCACTTTTTACTTTGTACCTGTCTGAGCATGCAGCACAACTCCTAAACCAAACACTTATCATCTCACGACTGGACTACTGCAACTTGCTCCTGGCTGGACAACCAGCATGCACAGAGGTTTCTGAATGCAGTGCTGTGTCCAGTTTTCAACCAAAATAAGCTCATGTCACACCTCTGTTCATCTCCCTCCAATGGCTCCTGCTGGCTGCTCGCATCAAGTTCAAAGCTTTGACGCTTGCCTTCAAGGCAACAAATTGAATGGCACCCTCCTACAGTGAGTCACTCATCAGGCCATATGTCCCCTCCCATCCACTCCGGTCTGCAAATGAATGACATCTGGTAATATCATCACTGCCTGGTATGAAATCACGATCCAGACTCTTCTTGTTTATGGTTCTGCAATGGTGGAATGAGCTACCCAGCTCCATACGGTCTGCAGACTTCCTTGGTGCATTCAAGAAATGCCTGAAAACTCAGCTCTTGTGAATACCTCAAAACTTGAGCCCTTTTAACCTGTTAGCACTTTGTTGATTGTTGCACTGCTTTCTTGTTGTTTTGTTATTTCTTATTGTATCGTTATATTATTCTTAATTGTATACTTCCAGTTGTTTCTTACTAATTAAAATTTTTTTTAAAAACCCTTCTGTCTAGAGCTCTTTCTCATTGCACTTGTACCCAACTGTATAAAAATAATGGACGTAGCCACCATGACATCACCCACTGGTTTGTGGACTCCCATTTTGAAGCCTTGAGTTTGGCATTTTGTGATGAGAAGTGACCATATTTGGATGAGATGGTGGAGCTGACCCTAATGCTAGCTGTTAGCTTGGTTAGCATGCTGCATTTACAGTCTTTGGTTAACTTTGATAATGCTAATGCTAATTTTTGCTAGCGAAAAATGGGCTTAAAACCATTAAAACAAAATGTACTTACTGGAAAAATCAGACTCCTAAGAGGGTTTTAGTATAACCAAACACTGAACAAGACCAAAATGTTACAATTAACTTTCATGAACTGAAAAAACACTGAACGAGCTACGGCTACGCCTATACTCTGTGAATCTGGGGTTACGCCATTGTTACATTACCTAACCAACGTTGTCGCCATAGTAGCGACTTGTCAATCACAACACCCTAAAGTATACTCTGCTTTATCGTCAAATTAAATTAAATGGGACCATAATTTACAAAATGAACATCATTCTGTAATGATGAAGACTTGATAGTAGCTATTGAGACAATAAACTCATTAGGAAAATGTTTACTGAGGTAATAAATCGTCAGAAGTAGGGTCATTTTCCCATAGTCTTCCATACAAATGGACTTCTGTTTTTGGAGGCAGTGGAGTTGCCCCTGCTGGCCATTAAAGGGAATGCAGGTTTAAGGCACTTCCGCATTGTCTTCACTTTTCAGATCCAGAATGACCCGCTTGCTTGTACCTGGTCAGCTACTTGAGAATTTGTACCATGGCATTTTTTGAACCTCTAACACTTGATTGTGTGTGTAAATGACAAAATATAAATGTAAATGTAAGAGGTTTTGATATGTTACCCACGTAACCTGGACTCTCCGAGTTACCCTGTTACTTAAGTGCATGTAAATGCAGTAATTTGGGGAAGACGAACAGGTTCAGCATGCTCTTCAGGTCATTTGAGGGATACCTTTTTTTTAGATTCTTCAAAGTAGACAGACCCTGGATTGGAAACACAGCTAAGGATTGTCTCAACAGTGTCACAGAGGGAATTCTACCTGATTCCAATTTTTGAAACAAGTGGCAATGTCAAAAAACAGAATGCTCCTTCAGCATTGAGATCTTGTTACTTGAGACTGGGTTTTTGTATGCACTGGTTCATTTTTTGCACCAAATGTCTTCCCAGCCTCCACTGTTATACAAGTGCAGAGGGAACATTTCAGCTACGCATTAGACACTGAAGATGACCATATTAGGAGCACAGTTAATCTAATGCATGTTTCTGCTGTTCTGAGCTGAGAGAGACAGAGAGAGAGACTGCAGTGCCCAATTTGACTCTCTCTCTCTTTTTCTTCCTCTATCCTTTCTTTCTCTCTATCTCTCAT
Organism: Scomberomorus guttatus; assembly: GCA_038419695.1. NCBI lineage: Eukaryota > Metazoa > Chordata > Actinopteri > Scombriformes > Scombridae > Scomberomorus > Scomberomorus guttatus. The sequence goes on from CM076452.1 coordinate 29,099,387, forward strand.
GATGAATGAGGGGATCTGTTGTAAATCTGGAATGGATGGACACACAAGTGCATGCATGGACAAACACACACACACACACACACACACACACACACACACACACACACACACATAGAGGCAGTGAATCTGGCCTGGTTGGTTCTTTTATAAACGAGCTCTGCTGTGCAGGGAGGGCTGCAGTGATGACGCTGCAGAACCAGGACGCGGTAACACACACGTACACACATACACATACACATACACACACAGACACACACAATCACAACTTCAGAGTCAAATGCACACAAAATGGAACAGTGAACATACTGACAGTCACATGCATGCATGGGTTCAAATGCCCTGGAACTCCCCAACCTATCATACACAATAACAAAAGCCAACAAATCTTTAGCAGCAGTGTTCTGCAAGTATGACATTCAGTGTTTGATGCCATCAAAATTGTCATTTTGATGGCATCTATCCGGCTGTATTTACTGTTAATAGATTAATGTCAACTTCTGAATCTGTATTGTTTTCTTGCTTCTGCACAATAAACTGAGACTACAGAAACTGTATTATTTTTAAACATACAAAAAATAAAATATTTCTTATAAAAAAACAAGTTTGATTTCTAAGCAATGAAAATAATTTACAGCACCCATCCTACTTTCCTACCTTATAGTGTGTTCACACCAAACGCAAAGTGAATTTTCGCCTGGCGTTGCTTGTGCGAGTTTGACCGCAGGATCATTTGTGTTTATTTGCATTACTCACGCAAGTTTGACCACGGGATCATTTGTGTTTATTAGCCCCAAACAGCCAGAATACATTACTGTATATTAGCCGTAAGCTAGTGAGCAAAACAGCAGGCACCGACTGTGCGTGTGTGTGTGTGTGTGTGTGTGTGTGTGCGTGTGTTCAGTTCAGCTTCTGACTGAACTCAGCACTCACCAGAGACTCCAGTTCTTTCTGTTATTTCCCTCTGGTCGCTCTTCTTTTTGCCCTCTCCTCTCTGTATGTTCATGAAGTTAAGTACATTTCCCCTCCAGTCAGCAGTCAACATGGACGAAGAGAGACTAATTACATTAACATCCGACAATGGAGGTCATGACCTCCGTGACTCACTGCTGCAGACAGGTTGAGAAACGAGAGTCAAGATAAATCCACTTTTTAATCCCAAAAGTTTAAAAAATAAACTCTGAGCTCTCTTCCAAGAACATGAAGGAAGGTGATCACGATAAACAAATCAGCTGGAGTTTTGAGTTACAAGTAAGAAGAGTAAAATCAGCAGGAGGTCAGCAGGCCAAACAAGAAAGTGACAAATGATGGAGTCAGAGAAGATTAACCGTTCATGGTCCAACAATAACAGAATGAAAAGGAGCAAAACACCAGCTGACTCGGAGATGCGGTCTGCTTTACTCCATCAGCTTCTGCTCTGCATTAGTTACTATGTTGAAGTGGCAGTTTCATATAGTAATGCTACCGTTAGGAGGGTGACTGCCGCAAAGTAAACTAACTAGAGTTAGTTTTATGTAGCAGAGACTTAGGAAACACTAAATTACACAAACTAGTGTTTTATCAAAACTAATTTATTGCCAGACACATCCTAACAGCCCCTCGCTCACCAAACATGACTTATATTGTTATCAACAGAGCTACGTGACATTTTACCATCCATCAGACTGTATTTTCACGGTTTGTGAAGATGGATCATAACGTTAGTGGGACATATTACATGTTGGGTAACTCACTACTGACTGTTTGCCATGGCTACAGTCAGGGCTAGAGGCTAACATTTTTCACCACCTTCCTGGAACCGTCCCGAAAAACAATTTTTAACCGTCCCGAAGTGAATGTAAACCGTCCCAAAATCAAAATGTTGATTCTTTACTTTGTAAAGCAAGACAGAGTTTGCCTGGGGCCCCAAATCCCTAAATCCGCCTCTCTTGATGTTTGATGATGAGTGTTTTCTTTAATGATTTAAGCTACTTTAAAGATTAGAGATGCTGCTTTCAGTAATTGTAAATGTGTCCATGGTTAAGTGTGCCTTACATATTTATGTAGCCTACTATATATGCTGCTTGCTGCTGTTCCGTTTCTGCTCCTGATGACCCATGCGGTCTGGAAAGATTGTAGCATGCTGAGTGCACCAATTTCTCTAGCAATCTCTCTTGTATAATTGTAGAAATAATTGTTATTAGTGTGTGTATATTTCTTAGTGTTCCCTGTTGTTAGTTTGCTTAGTTGTGAGTCAGTAATTCGTGCCTGATGAATGAAGCTGTCCACTGCGGAGCAGCAGCCAACCGCAGCTCTGCAGCTCTGTTCTGCTCACTGTTCACATTTTAGAGAATGTAATTAATATTTTCCTCATTAATGATGTATTATTTCACCACCTGTGACCCATGGGTGGATTAACCGCAGTGCCCGCTGATATAACTGCAATCCGCACAATGGTGTGCATCATAACAACACGCATTATAACAAAAAAGACCACTGTAACATATTGAAATTGTCTAAATGTATGCTTTAGCTAATATACCCACACACAGCCAGGATAGCGCTCTGTTTTGTTTTGTTTGCATTTGCGAGGTCCTGCCAGCAAGCTGTTTGTGACTGAGGGGATAGATGGACCGGTACTGCGGGAACATTTCATTTCTCCCACTGAGTAGCCAGCCAGTGATAGTAACTATAGTAACAGCATGAAAAGACACGCTCCGTTGTAATCAGTGTTCAGTTCAGTTTTTTTTTTTTTTGCTAAATGATAGTTTAGGGATAGTTAAGTGATAGGCATAAATAAAAAATATATATATGAAATCCCTTTAATCCTGGAGATGTCCCGGGGAAGATCTCTGTTTGTCTCAAACATATTTTCTACCATCCCCAGGTACGCTGTTAGTCTCAAACCCTGGCTGCAGTACCCATGCCGAAGCAAGGTCCTTACCTGCTGTTAGTCACTCGGTCAGTATAATGCTAGCTGTAAGCAGCAGGGGCACTGGAAGTAGGTGATCCAAGGAGCCATTGGGTCCCCCACTTTACATTCCTTCCACATTCTTTTTAAGTAGCAAATCACTGTATCCCTGCAAATGCCCCTATATTACAACACTTACAGTAAAAATATGTTTCAATCATTCATGAAAGTTCACATGATGCCAACTCTCACACATTGACCGTGAAACTTATGCAATTGACACTTTTCACATGCTGTCATGCCACACGTCCATTTCCTCATGCAATGAAAAACAAATTTATAACTGATAACGTTGCGGCGCGAAAAGGTGACACTGACAGTGCACAGACAGACAAGACAGAGCAGCACAGCGCAGGAGCAGTACCATGCAGCAGCGAGTTATTCACACCATCAGGGGGAAAATGAGAAATATTCACAAATCTATTATATTGTAATGTATTCCCATGCATGCTGCTCAGTGTAATCTCAGTCAGCGGCTCTTATGGCAACAGCACAGCATCTCTCCCCCTGAGTGAGAATTAGTGGTTACGGGGACACTCTGTGTCTCTGTCACTCTGAAATTTTCTCGCGATTCCCAATAATAGGATAGGTTAGTATGCCTATGTATAATCATGAATCTAAGTACCTCAATGCTGAAATCTAGTAATATAATATCATCTTACATTTTACAGGGTTGCCAACACGCTCTAATCCATCTCAAATTAATCTCTGAAATCTCACACCAAATAAGAGACCCTGCTTCACCACAACTGGCTCAAATCAGTGCAACTCTGAGCTCACCACACTAGGTTAGCTAAGGCTGTTTCTCAGGTGGAGCAGGGTTGGATGGGATGAAAAAAATTTCAAATATGAAATAACCATTCTTCTAATAATCATTTCCTGTCCTGATCCACCCAATTATATACTGTTTTTGATGCATTCTTGGTTTTCATAGCCCCCTCAATCTAACTAATCTAGACTAGACCTCCCCAGCGGAACCCCCTCACTAATTATGTATTTTTCCAAGTTTACTCCCCCATTTTAAAACATAACTAGGTGCCCTTGCATAGACATGTTTACTTCTATTTGGATAGACCTGAGAGACAAAAATGGGGAGTATCGGATGATGGGTGCGACTTGGTGAGGAGGATAGATCAAAATATTATAATATAATATACTAACACACACACACTTTTTGGCCCCAGCACTTCTGAAATGAATCTGGCGTCCCTGGTTAGCAGCTACATGTTAGCACACAGCTGATGTGTTGTGATGTTCAGATGTTGATGGCACAGTAATGAGATCCGCCATAAGCAGAACCAAAAGTATTAAAGTAATTTCAGCTCAACTGAAGACATGTTTTTTTTTTCCTCTCTGTCCTGGTCTTGTGTCACAGTTCGTCCCCATTCAAATGGCGTTTCCCTCCTGTTAGAATGGTGTGATACCTTGCTTGCTTTAAATTTATAGTAAATAAACGTTATAATAAACTGTATTTTTCTGTTAAATATGTAAACACAAAGTGAATCAGTTATAGAATATAAAATACAGAACATGATAAACTTGGCTCAATTCTAAGAATATTACACCAAAATGAATACATAAATAAATAACCCCATGGACTATACGCTGTGTGATTGATTGATGAATGCATATATGCTATGCACACACACACAGCTGCCTTTTTTTCTCTCTCACACACACACACTAACAGTCTTCTGAATACTTCCAACAGTTTGGCTTTTCATCAGTAAGCAGTGACCCACTGTTAATGTTTCTGAGTAAAAACTCCAGTAACTGCTGATGCGGCACTTCTACTATCATCCCAACTTATCTTCTGTTGATTAAAGTGAATATTTAAAACATGATACACAAGTGTACAAGTCTATATCAAATGATTACATCATAGCTATAGTGTCTTAAATTCATACCTCCCTTTCTATTGTAAATATTTTTTAGTCAAGAGTTTCTGCATTATGATGACCACTGCTGAAACATTTGCTCATACTTTATATTACTGTACTGTCAACCACTGACTGATTTCCTACCCTTATATATATATATTTTTTTTTTTTTTTTTTTTATATTGCAACATTACATGGAGGTGATGTGTTCAACACACTGTCTAACAACAGACAAATCACACTGTACAGTAGAGGCCTGCAGTGCCGGCATGTTGGTGTTATCTGGCAGTCACATAGCTGCACTAATCAATATTTTTTATATTAACAATCAATCAAATAACAATGTGTGTGATAGCGGTCACACTTAGAGATACATAAAGAATTATCACCTACTGTAACTCTGCAGTTCCCCTTTGCTATACGCAGCTTTTCAGCCTCGTTTAGCTCATTGCTTTAGTTTTGCAGCAGCAACAGGCAGCAGTTTTCAGTCAAAAAGCTCAACTGTACACCACCTGTTCAGAACAAGACCATACAGAAAAAACAGTGATAATATATCATTGTTGTGTGTACAGCTTGTTCTGCTGCCCCCATGTGGCCAAAAATCAATTAATGCAGCTTAAAAAGCCTTAGCTCTCATCTGTCTTTTCCTACTAACAGCAGCTCTTACTGTTAGCTATGTCTGCAGTTGCAGTTTAAGATTAAAAATTACTCAGTGAGCAGTCTAAAATAAAATAAATCTCAATGCAACTGAAGAGCTATAGGAGATTTTGGAGTGAAACATTAGGCTTTACACTCCACCACCATCATCAAAACACCAAATGAGGAAATATCTTTTGGAGGCCCCACTGGGGCGGCTGTGGTTCCGGAGGTAATCAGAAGGTCAGTTGTTTGTTCCCCGGCTACGGCAGTCTGCATGTCGAAGTGTCCTGGTGGCAAGATATTGAACCCCAAATTTCTCCTGAGGGCTGCACCATCGGTGTGTGTGTGTGTGTGTGTGTGTGTGTGTGTGAGTGTGTGTGTGTGTGAATGGGTGAGTGAGCATTAGAAACACTGTAAAGCACTTTGGATAAAAAGTGCTATATCACTCCTGATGAGCAGGTTGGCACCTTGCATGGCCTCTGCCGTCAGTGTATGAATGTGTGTGTGAATGGGTGAATGTTGGCATGTGTTGTAAAGTGCTGTGAGTGGTCGGTAGACTAGAAAAGAGCTATATAAATGCAGTCCATTTACCATTCCACACACTCAAATAATCTATGACAAGGAGCTTTGAAGCTGCCCTCTCTAACACACTTTATGTTGGTTTCTCCTTTCATTTGTTACACACACACATTTATATTAATTTAGAAATGTGGTTAACAAATTTAAATTATAGCAAATACAAAGAAATGTATTCAAAATAATGTTACTAGCAATGTGTTACCTACAACACTAGTTTCAAGCACTTCAGTAGGATAAGCTTGAGTAGAATGAATAGAAGATAAAACATTTACTAAATAGTAATTATCTTATAAAGTTCCCTTCGGTCTTCTTTTTTCCCAACTCTTAAATGTTCTCAATTTTTATATTGATGTGAACTATAAAGCAAATTACTTTAACTAAATATCTTTTACATGTCAGTATAAATGTATGATTCTGAAATGAATGAGGGTCTTGTAAAGTCATGACAGATCTCTGACACGTTCATATACTTTTAAGTTCCACATTTCTTCATATAAACCTCTATGACGGTTAATACAGCTTCTACAGTCAAATATTCTGTCCTGCATGTTCAGGATATTTGACTTGATATCAGTATGATCAACTCGTAGCGCTCATATCTCGGAAAAGCAATGAATGACTAGAAATAACCTAACCCATAAACACAGTCACACTCACAGAGACACACCAGCTCCCCTCTCCTCCCTCCAGCTCCCCTTAATTTCAAGGATAGTAGTATGCAGAGCTGTCTACAACAGTGTCTTTTTTAATACTACCACTAGGGACTGGAAATTGGAGATTTTTAATTCTGCACATACTGGGTTTATCAACAAAAATTCTCTCTTACACAAGTGGATGACTAGTGAACAGACTTATTTACTGAAATAGTATGTAGTAGCACATAACTTACAGATTCACCAAAGATACACCTCATTCAAAGAAGGAGCAACAAACTTAATTCAACATTACTGAATGTAATAAACAAAATATAACCTGACTGATCTTGGAAATATGAGGACAATATGGATCAGTATCTAATGACAATATTTTGGCTGATTTAGTTTTTTTTTTTTTTTTTCACAAGCACAAAACTTTGATAAGGACCCAGCCCTTAAATTTTGTGATTATATACATTTTGTGACCAAATGTGTCCTGTAGAGGTGTACCTGAATATGAATACATTATCTGGATATGGGCAGTTAAAGCACTCTGAACAGAACATAAAAGACATTAAAATTTTTGCAGCAATATTTGCATGCATAGCAACCCCTCTCTGTCTCCTGAGTGACACAATTCATCACAAACGTCACACTGGTTCTTCTTAAAGTCATAACTCAGTCAAATCTAAACATACAGACATCATACACCTTGCTTCACTCAGCAAAATCCACTCTTTACAGTTTCCATGTCATAAACAAAAAAAGCGTTCCTTAAAGCTTAAAGCGTTTCTTTGGTGCCAGGCAGTTATTGTTTGTACAGTATGAACTGCAACACTGCAGACTTTTCATGATGCAGGTGTTGTTTACCAATGTAAACAAATAGGCTAAAAACAGGGAGGTGTACCTCAGGTTTAAGTTCAATATTCAGACATTCAGCGATGCTCATCCTCAATAACTTTTCCTCAGTCTTCACCAGAGTAGTGTTTTTACCTTGTGATCCTCATGAAGTCTGGCTGAAGTTAGGGATCATCCCAAAAGTGTATGCAAATGGGCCAAGGTACCTTTTCAAATTTTGTTAATTGTTTTCTCATTTTTAATCACACATTTTAAACAAAATGTATTTCAATGTTGGACCTTTCTGCAAAATGAATCAGACTTGACAATATCCCACAACTTCCAGTATGAGCCGCACCATATACTGTATAATCTGATTACAGATATTTTTGGCACACAAAGAGATTCAGATAGTAGCTTTACGTTACGCCCTTAGTGTACTAAGCAGGACATTTTACAGTTGAGAATTAAACTTGTTCATGCTCTCTAGTGGACTGTGTATAATGAAGATACTGTTTCTAAATAATCTTAAACCTTTATTTATCAGCTGACATATATGCTGATAGCAATATACTGAATATGCTATAAGCCAATATCGGACAATTTACCGGTTTAGCTTTAGAATAAAACACGTATCTGCCTCAAAACCACCTCTCCATCCTTTCTAAAGCCAATTTTACTTTCCTCTTTGTTTCAGTTTCTTGCCAATTCATCCCCAGACCCATCTTCTATCTCCAGTCTCCGCTGTGTCTTTTCCCTCTCTCTCTCGTCTTCCTGTCCTTTTCTACAGGGGCCTCTGGAGGTCTTGATGGAGCCTTAAGAAAATGAGACATATAGCTGCCCACCTGAGACCTGTCTCACACTGATTTGTCTGTCCGTTACAGCCACTGACTTCCACCCATCCGATGAACCCGTAATGTTCAGCCTTCAATTACATTGCCATGAATTATTGAACACTTCCTGAGGTGTGCTTGTGGTTAGTTAAACACAGCCTCAACATAGCCCAAATTCATCACCGTAGCCTTCTCCTTTCAGCTGTCTTTAAATTGCCTTTAAAGGATATTTCTTTACCATGCAAGACTCAATTCACTGTGCGATGCAGTGACGAGACACATGGTATTATGGTATGCCTTGTACTGTTTCTGTCCCACTGCATCACTATGGTGATGCTCTGTCTCTTGTCTGTGCCTGAGGTAAATTGCTATACATTAGAGATAAAGATGGGGATTGACCAGCTGCTCAGAAGAAGTGAGATCAAATAGCGGTAAAACAGCTCTGCATTGGGCCATGATAGTAAAGAGAGGGCTGAGTCATAAAGCCAAACCCTCAGTTCAATCATCAATCTTTATTCCATTCCTCAACTGTGGTCTGGAGCTCTGGGTGCTGACCGAAACAATGAGATTGCAGACACAGGCTGCAGAAATACGGCTTCTCCACAGGGCCTCTCCTGTGCAAATTGAGTACAGCCAATTTAAGAGTTTTTTGGGAACCTGGTAGAAAAGATTCTACTACTAGTGAGATAATACCCTTTGTTTCCAGAACAGTTTCACTTGACTTTTGGTAGGTGGGGCTGGTGAAAAGAAGAAAGCTCAGTGCCAGCGCAGAAAGTTGTTTGCTCTTTATGTAACAAGGAAAATTTCTGCTCTGGTGCTGCAGTGGACACTATAGTTATGTAGCAAGCAGCTGATGCAATGTTGTACTAGTCTTTGACCAAACTTTAGTTTCAATGAAACTCCTTCAGTTATTCCACCTATTTACCTAAATGCATGGTCTTCATCATGGCTGCATCCTTTTTTATTGGTAAATGGTTTGATAGAACCCCTATGATGTAGTCTATGGTGTCTAAGGTCTAAGGTGCTGGATTAAGGAGGCATGTGTTTGAATCCTACTGGTCCCAGTCAGATGTTTGTCAGTGTGATGCACTGTGATTTTTATTCTCCTGTTTTATCTGTCTTATTCTATTTTAGCTTATTTTTGTTTTCTATTTTATTGAACTATTTTAAGTTCCATATAAATGTGTCTTCTTATAAAATCTTTTGTTCCTTTTACATCTTGTCTTAATGCCTTTTATATTTTATGTAAAGCACTTTGGATTGCCTTGTTTTTGAAAGGTGCTATACAAATATCAATAGTCCTGGAAGGCAACATTGTTCCCTGTTGATGTCACTGTGGACATTGGCTGTTTATAATTTGATCTTTTTTTTTCTCTCTAGAAAATACAACTGGTCAAAGCAAATGACAGAGGAGGATGTAGCATGGCCGAGTGGTCTAAGGCTCTCTGACTTTCATGCAGGTGAACCATTTCTTGTGCCATCACAGACCTGCAATTAAGGATCACATTTTTATTAACCTTAGACACTGTTGACAACAAGAATTTTTAAAATGTTTGTAAAAACTTTAAAGGGAACACATTATGCACATTTCCACAAATATATTTATATTTTGGGGCTCTACTGGAATATATTTCCACGATTTATAGTTTAAAAAAAAAAAAAAACATTTATATTATACTGGCCCACTCTGTTCTGATTGGTTAGCTTCTGGAAGCTGTCCTTCGGCAAACTTCTGCCAGCTCCAGAGGCTACATAAACAAACAGTAGTAGTAGTCAGATTTTGCTTCTTTTTCCCATCATTTACTTGAAATATAAACTTCTAATATATCCGTACATGTTCAAGCTGATATCAAATCCAAAATACAGTATGCGAGTGGACAATGCAAACAACCTTAGCAACAACCTTAGCAACAACTACGGATCATGTTTAACATAGATGTCCAACATTATAACACAGAAAGTCACAAAAAGCATGATATGCCTAATTTAATGATATCCAAGGAACCATCAGAACCATCTAATAATGAAGTTCTTGTCTGGCAGTTGGGTTGAATTGAAATGTCATTCCCATTCAAGAAGTTTCCTTGAATGCTATTACTTACGTGCATTATTTAAATGTTCAACTTTCAAATAGAAGTTCATTTCTAAAGAACTTTTCAAATCCACCCTCTTTCATATGACATGGCAGTGTTGTGAGTGTGTGTGAGTCCACTCTGTGAACCGGTGGTTCACAGGAGATGCAGCACAGTGTCAGGGTGAGAGGCTAACACTGTTAAAGGTGAGCAGAAAACACAGGCAAGGACCTTCCTCCTGCATTCTGCCAGTGGCCATGGTAACCACAGAGAATCCTAGCACTGAATCTAAAAAAAGGTTGCAGAACACTGCAGCTGGCTGCAGAGCAGAAGAAGAACAAGTAGAGAGGCTGACTCATATAAGACTTAGTTACAGGTGGAGGAAATACCATACCTTATTGGCAAATAAGCACAGCCTGAGGGATAATGAACAACCAAGACACACTTGGAGAAGTTACACATAATTTATCACACTAATATTGTTGAATTTCAAAACTATTGCTAGGAACTATATTGCTTTGGTAAAACTGTTTTACCAGTGAAGTATCAAGTAAAATTAAGAATAACAAAAGAAGTTAGAAAAGGAACTAGAATGTGCATTTTATAAAGAAAATGCATGTGAGAGCTGCAAGCTGTTAGCTGCTACTGCTGCTGCCAGCTGCTGCCAGCTGCTGCCAGCTGCTGCCAGCTGCCACTACTGCTGCTGCAAGCTGGTTTTTCTTTTTAATCTTGTAGTGCCACCTACAGGTGAAATTGTATCAAATGCTATAGACTTGTTCAGCATCCCCATCTGCACAACTTTGCTGAATTTGGTTACCATGGAATATTACATTTGAGAGATATGGAACTTAATAAGTAGTATAGTGGTGTTTTACTAATGGCCACACAGTGGGGCTATTGGTGCCATGCTCCAATATGTCATGCACATTCTTATGGAGAACTTGTGGAACATCATTTTATTAAAGACAACATTATTGTAGAAATATCATGTTATTATTTCACAGTAGCGCCCCCTGTGGGTTGAATTGTATCAAATGTTACACACTTGTGCAGTGTGGCTGTATGTACAACATTCCCAAATTTGGTTGCAATCCAATTTTGCATTGAAGAGTTATGGCCCGTTAAGTGCATCAGGCCACGCCTTGAAAAATTTACCAACCAATTTCAGACAAACGGTAAGTGATACCCAAAAATGACCTCTTAAATTTTGTTCGGAATCATCTAAATATGGTATGTACCAGGTTTTGTTGAAGATTAAATTAAATGTTCCAAAAGAAGCAAAAATCAAAAATGGCAGAAATTTTCCAGGTGCAAATGGGTGTGGCCTATATCAGTCAAATCAGCATCATCCAAGGAACACACTGTGCAAATATTGTTTTGGTACACCTCATGGTTCATGAGTTATTAGCCAAAATGTAAAACATGCAATAACTGACAAGATGGTGGCACTATAGGTACCATGTACCAATATATTAAGCATTTCCACATGGGGCAGGAGTTCATAAAGTATGAATACTTTAGCACTTTTAGTTTTTGAGATATCAACTTTAAAACATAGACTTTCCATTATAAAACATAGACTTTCCATTTTAAATTTTAATCTCATCTCCTTAAGAAGATGTACGTTTTGATGTTTAAACAAAGTTTGTACAACAAAGTGTACAAAGTAGATAGACGCCAAAAAACTAAAAATAATAAAGAAAAAAGAGCAGCTTTGCAGCTCTCACACAAATATGAAACGAAGCAATCATCAGGTTAAAAGGAACCACTATTCAGTCATTTCCCAGTTGGTACTCAAAACCTGTCTGCTGTAGCATACAAAGGTGTCTCTATCTAATCTGCAAAGTTTTGTAATAGAATTCTGGAACCTGATAATCTGATAATCAGTTCATATAACTAACAGACAAATATGAGGTTTTACAGAACAAATCAAAGTCTTCATGAAGGCCTTGTGGCACAAAGGTGGTCGAAGTGTAAATCAAAAAGGCTTTTATTTTTTTCTGCAGCACACACACACAGGCAGACTGAAGTTCTCCTGAGAGTGATTATAAACTAAACTGTCAAACTGGGAGACAGCTACAGCCCCAACAAAACTCTTTTGTTGCAGAGTTTACAGTTATCTTGACCTCCCTCATCCATCAGTTAGGACTCTGCAGTGGGATGAAAACCTAATTTCTCCAAAACATCTGCTGTCTACAAAATTGAAAAAGAACTTAAGAGCTGCAGTTACTGTGCCTGCTGCTGCTGTTAGCTTTGTCCAATTCACATTTTCAGGGGCATTTCAAGATGCAGAGTGGAGCTATTTCTGCTAAATTAATATAATGACATTTGTTGAACTGACAAAACTATAACTATGAGTTCTGAACAGGTGTTATGAGTGCTAATGTTGTAAACCTCACCACATCACTGCATAACAAGACTAATCAGTGTACAGACATGGTAGCATCTCTGTGAGGCTGTACTGAGGCTTAACACTAAAATCAGCATGATAACATGATCACAATGACAACGTTACAGTAACATGCTGATAAGCAGGTATACAGTTTGCCATATTTACCATCTTAGCTTAGCATGCGTGTATAGCTGAGGCTGCTCAGAATGTTATTCTTTTTGATAGTACTTGTTCATCAACCACAATTCAAGGTCAAATGTTGAACTGCTGGTGGCACTAAAGAAAAAGTCGGGATCACCAAAGACATTAGGATTCATCCTCTAGGGATCACAAATGTCTGTATAAACACATGTCAATGAATCTTGTAGTTGTTGAGATATTTCAGTCTGGACCAAAGTGGTAGACCAACTGACAGACCAACATTGCATCCATAGAGCCACACAGCTAGCATGGATAAAAAGTGGAAAATAACAGTCTTTGAGTTTGTTCAGAAAAGAGGTGGAGACCATTAGTAGGTGTCTTAAATTAAAACCAAAAGAGTTAACAGCAAAATATCTGGGCTAGATAGACAATGCTGAATAAAGGAAATAAGTGAGTAACCACAAAAAACTGGTCATTTGTTCAAACACTTCTGTATTAATGGGAGATGTGACACCTTTGTTGTGTAACCAAGTCCTTAAACTTGAGCATAAAAAGGTGCGATGGCCTTTCGGAGACACTTGTATAAGTGTTTATTAACAAGTATGCTACAGTATGAATTCTTCACTGTATTCATTGTTGAAAATGTTTGATTTTACAATTATTACTGGAGTCATGATATCTTGACTTCAACTTGTTCAGTTTTTGTGGTTCCTACCTGTATTTTTGGGATAGTTTTGTTCAGAACATTCATGGTTGGTGTCGTAGTGGTGTTTTGTGTTCCCACTCTTCCTTATGGCCACTGTTTCATTGCAAATTAAGCACAATGTTCTCGTACTTCCTTTGGGCAAAATTAACCCATATTTCTCAGTCCAGCCATTCTTAAATGCATGTTTTTCAATGTCAAATGTTGCCTTTGTTGTATTAGCTAGTTTTAAGCAAACCAGTTTACTTCATCAGCTGGAGTAAACTTGTACTTGTAGTTTTAGTTGTCTAAACTTAATCACACCTTAACCAAAGCCATGTCAGTTTAAAGAGGCATATAACATTTTCCATACAGTACTGCCCCACAGCAAAATAACAGAATACCAATGAAATGTTCCCATAACTCATTTTCCAGCCTTAACTCACTTAACAGAACCTACCCAAACAAATAAAGACACTTCCTGAAATGAGCAAAATGATCTAGTACAGCAAGACCATGTGACAATCCTTAAATAAAAATCTGGATACATTACAAAACTACTATCTAAGCGTTGAACATTGTTTGCAGTGTTTTGCAGAAAAAGAGCAAGAATAATCAGACAGTGATCCCCTGCTAAACAGAAGAGCCCAAATGCTCAGTGTAACACCCCTGGTGCCAGCTGTCCCATTACAAGAAGAAATATTGATCCAAACTGTTTGCACACTTGCATTCTACTAAACAGTGAACAGCTTATGTCCTACTTAGAAAGACACAAAGTGAATGAACAATCAGGTGCAACCTTTCATTTCTTATAAATGTCAGCCCACACAAGATCTGAGGTTCACTGGTTACAATAATAATAATGACTTTAGCTTTTTATTGACGCTAATGCCTATAAGGAGAGCTAAATGATTTATACTTTCTATTAATCTCTCTGTGATATTACTAATTAATTAAACAGTGGCGCGATAACACAGAAAGCTGATGACAAGTGAAACGGATGCACCTTTGCACTGGGATAGCTTAGCAGTGATAAAACATCTAGGTTCCATTTTTGGAACAAACTGTTTCCATGCCTTCACCCTTCCACATAATGAATAGCTCTCCTATGATGCAGAAGGACAAAACTTCAACGCAAGTTTAAACAAAATAAGAATAACCTGGGCTGACAATGACTCAGCAAAAGCAGTGACCAAGAGACATGAATGAACAAAAACAAGTCCTGACCAATACACACTCAGCTAACACACATACACAAGCGCCAAACACACACACATACACACACTACATCTTTTAAGTCTAGCCTGGGGCTTTATCCCATTTTTTTAATGCACTGAAAAGGTCAAGCTATCAAAAGCTCAGTTGATGGAATAATGAGACGATGAATGAATACCTGAAACTTTCTCACAGCCCTCGCTCTCCAACCTGCTTACAGACTTTCTCAATTATGTTGTTTTGTTTGCAAGACATAGAGACAGAGTAACTGCTGACATTTAGGGGGATTACAATAGTCAGATTACATTTAATGACATGAATAATAATATTGGAGATTATGGTGTTCTATTTGCATTCTGTTAGCTGCAAAAGTCCATTTCATGTCATAGTAGGAGCAAGGGTGCCAGAAGTAGGGGGTTCAAGGGGCCATTGGCCCCCTCACTTTACCCTCCTTCCACATTCTTTTTAAGTCGCGAATCACTGTATCCCTGCAAATTCCCCTATATTGCAACAATCACAGTAAAAAGACGTTTCAATCATTCCTGTCCACTCTAAGACATTAGGTAAAATAGGCAAAACCTATTTGGCACACACCAGCAACCAGCCAGTTGGCACTTGTTCATGTGAAAGTTGACATGAATTGGTTAATTCATCATATCACATTGAAAGGACAGGTTCAAAGCATTTCCTTTTTGAATAAAGGCAATCAAGGTGCTAGGCTATGAATGACATTTTCACAACAGCATGGCATTTGTGAAGGTGAAGCAGTAGGAGAGTAATGTTTTTTTCTGATGTATCATTAAATATATCGTTAAATAATACATGGATTTTGAGCGTGGCTGCTTACAACACAAGGAAAACCTTAACATTGCTATCGCCTGTTTGCGATTACTCAGCCACATAAGTGTTACTGTCCTGTAAACTCGTAGTTTTAGGTAATTGAACAAAAAAGCTTGTATCTAATCCCATAAGCACTAGTTAGCTGCTTTGTGTTTTAAATTATACCGTCACCCTGTGCTATAGTTAGTCCGCGGTCTATCGACCACATAACCTCGCACTTCTGAAATGAATGTTATGTTACTAGTGTGTAACATCCTTCTCTGACAATGCACTACATACTGTATATAGATACATGGTCTGAGATGTGATACAAAAATGACAAACAGATTTGTAATGACAAAATATGAGTGATTCAAACCCTATTCAATACATTTTTATTCAGCTGTGATTTAATATGGAGTTGAGGATAGTAGAACCTTTTCCAACTTGTGAGGAAAACAATGCAATAATTAATTTACTGGTATCTGAGTTCTTGATGATCATCACCCGTCATCTTCACCAGCAGCAATCATACAGCCTATCACTTACCAATAATGGTCTTGGAGCAGCATCAGTTTTGAGGGTAGATTAGCAGTCTGAGCCAAAAGTTTAGATATTTATTTTTTAGAGAGATCAGAGGTAGCCAACAGCTTATGGCCTAGGGCTTCATTTATTGAATTTGACTGGGAGGAGTTAGGGGAACGCGTCCTTTGATACGTTTCAGTGTACATTTAAGTGTCTTCTTAAATCAGTAGCAAGGTTTGTGGAGCCAAAATTAATAATATTGCACATTTTGCAGACTATGTAAAGACTTGTGACAGCATCGTACATGGTAAAGTCTGACATATCTTTCTGTGTGGGATTTTCAGGAAGCTAGCTAGGAGGAGAGGGTTGAGTACAGATACGCACTAACTTTAGAGGCACAGGCAAACAGAAAGAAAGAGTTTTTTTTGGACAACTGTGACAAATTTCATACAAGATCTGGTTCTCATTTTTGCTTGTATATTGATATAGCTATATTTTCTGACTTATATTGTTTTTCTCCGATACATATCAGTTCATCTTTCCAACCCTCGAGGTTAAAGAAAGAAATCATAAAAGAAAGATGGCAGGAAGGTCAGGAAGTCTCAGATTGTACACTAAGCCTTCTAGCCTTCCTTGCTTCAGTGTGTTGGAGGTATGATTTGCCGTTCAAAAAGGATAAATTAACTGTGCGTCTTTGATTAGAGCAGGTTGAGTGGGAATGAAGCGTTGGCCCGAGGGGGGAATGATGCAGAAAAAATTACAACACCTGATATTACCCTGACTGGCTAGACTCATGCAACACAGGAGGGAGGGAGGGCATGCATACACACACTCTCTTTCTTTCTCTCTCTCTCTCTCCATCTCACTGCACATGAGACTGCACAGCCGAACACAAACTTCTCTGCTTCTGTCCCTCTGCTTTTTCATCGCACACACCGATGCACACAGTCTCGCTTGCTCTCTTTCATTCAGCGTCTCTCTCTCTCTCTCTCTCTCTCTCTCTCTCTCCCCTCCCTCTGCTCGCACACCTGCAATCACTGTAGAAGCTCCTGCAGAAATGGGTCGCTCGCTATTGTTTTCCTTCTCCTTTTTCATTTTATTTTTTCCTTAATGAAGAGACGGCTGAACTCGTAATACATGAAAAGCCACTGACCCAGTTTCCTGGCAGCGTGCTTGCTGCTCGCAGCACCATTGCCAAAGCATACAAAGGAAGAAAATGCTTTTTGATGATCACGGTTTAATGACAAACAAGGTGCCCGCCGTGTGAGCTGATTCAAGGTGGAATAAAAAGGCTTTATTTACTGCAGGGAAGCCAACGTTCGCTAAGTGGCTTGCGCATTTGGCGCTCTCAAGTGTGTGTAGGTTTGATCGATGTTCTGTGTGAGTGTGTGTGTGGTGGTGAGGTGGAGATGTAGGGAAGTGTGGGGGCAGCATTTACTGCTGAGCTTTGAAGAAGTGATGTATGTCCTATGCTGCGTTCATTTAATGTAGGAATAATCATCTGCATGGCAATGGTCAAAAAACAGCTACTTGACACCATGTGCAGATAGCTTAAAGCTCATTTCATTTTCTACAGACTCGTGAAGCTCCTGATCTGCTTTTTTATACATTTAAAACACATTGACATATGACAAACGTGCAATAGAGCGGCAAGTTCTCTCTCTATTTGGGTTTGTTCTGGTTGACTAGTTGTCCCAGGGTTTATTCACATCTGATTGTCCTCAAGTCCCATTCAGATTGGATTTCTTTGTCTTGTAGGCCCATCAAGTTCTGGTAGGTTTTCCAGGGGTTTCAAATTCAAGATTTTGGACCTGTTAAGGCCTCTACTTTTGTGTTTTTCAGAAGTAATCAAACCTTCACCAAAATCACAATGACATTTGTAGTAATGCAAATTACAAAAATGCCTTCCTACAACAACAACAACAACATTTGTTTAAATAATGTATTTTTAGTTTTCTGTTTTTAGCAGCTATCAAGGAACAGCATTAACCACAGTTATATCTTCTGAAAAACACAGCTTAGAGCAACAACGCTGGTCAGGGTGGTTGATGAGCCTGAAATAGCCTGACTAGCACCAATTTGCAACAACCTGGTTAACCAGCAAGAAGTTTTTAGCAGGTAATTCTAATAGCAAGTGCTTTAGTAGATATTGTAGAAGATATAGTAGAATTTGACATGAATGCAGCATGTCAAATGAAGATGAGATAATAGTGGAAAGGTCAAGTTTTGATTGTCTGGCCACGTCCTGAGCAGCAGATAAGAAAGTGAACTGTGTCTCAATCTATAACTGGTAAGAATAGATAGACATGGATAGAATTCAGCTCTTTTAATAACACTGTGGACAATTTGAAAAAAAAATATGCTTGACAATGCACAGAGGTGTCTTGTGAAAACCTAAAATTTGGGGTGTTTTTTAAAACTCACAGTGTTTGATGCCTGACAGCACCTCTGAAACTCTCCACTGGACAAATTTGAAAAGGTCAAGCTAAAACTGTGCCTCTTTATTTTGTGCCTGAAAAGTTGACATTTGAGATACACAAGGCTTTAACCCAACAGCTGACATCCAAAAATATCTCAAAATCAACTGGCATAAATCTGCACATTACTAAACAGTAAAAGAATTTCGGGGGAGGGGGGGGGGGGGTATTTTTTGATGAGGATGATCAGACTTTACTTTGCGAGGCAGCTGGATTCGTGAGATCACAGCATCATGAAATCAAGCAAGAATCCATCTTCTCAAGTTATGTGCTTGTGTCCAAACCACCGGTGGTTTGGACCAATCAGAATCCTATTCTCGCTTGATCTCGCGAATCCAGCTGCTTCGCAAGGTAAGACGGGGATAGACAGTGATAAACAGATGGTTCATCCAATCACCCTCCAAGTATTTTTTGAAAGTGCCTGCCTTTTTACAAACAGTATCCAAGGATGACTTCTCTGATGGTTCTGTCATCTGGCGCGTCAGGTGAGGCAAGAGTATCACAGACATTAATAGTCTAAAGCTCCAATAACACCTCATGTAGGTGGTAATGGTCAGTGCAGCCCACAATATGAAAACCATAACTTACAATCAGTACTCAGTTATGCTGATTGCGATCTGGCCAGGTGATATTGAGATCACGGTATCTGCACATCTTGAAAAGTCTTTGAAAGCATTGAAATTTGTTACCACAGAAGGTATTAAAAATTCTTAAAGGGGACATATGCTTTTTCTGGTTTTCTGTTATTTATATACTGTTATACTGATGTCTGATATCTATGCTAAACAGGGGCGCTCGATTCATTTAAGAAGTGTGGAGACTCACTAAACTTCTGCACCGTAACTATAACTTGCTTGCACCACAGTGGCAGTATAATATATCTAAAGAGAGACAGAAATTACTATTCAGTTGCCTCTCCACAATTGTCCAGTTCAGCACCGTGGACAGCACCAAGCCACAGCTCCACTGTGTCGCTGTCCGAGCAGCACACTGAAACAGATGAAAGGGAACCTGTTGCAGAGAAACCCTTTTGCTTATGCAAAGAAATAAATCTATTTAATCAAGGTGTTTGCTTGCCACAAAACAATTCAACAAAGTTGCAGCAGCATGTCAGCTGGTCCTCTCTCATAAAGAAGATGGTGAAGAAAAAAAAAAGATTCAGGTAATGTATTTAACAACAAACTTTATCTTTGAAAAAACAAACAAACAGAAATAGCTATGTTTATTTCTGAACTGTGTTGGCATGAAACCTCAACATTTTGGCTCTCTTTACTCATGGGGATTACAAATATTACATTAGTTAACACTATAATATTGAAAAGAAAAAGTAGCCTAATGACATTTGTAAAAGCTCAGTGTGCTACTCGAACTGGGGCATATCACCTACACTGAACTGTTAAGTAGGCCTTATAAAGTTAATTCATCTTCCCCTCAGACTTTGCCAAAGTAAGGCTCCCTTCGCTCACTAGCAAAGCAGAGGCTGTGGAACACTTTTTGGAGGTCCAGGCCATCGGTCAAGTCTTTGTGGATTTGGAGGAAGAGGAGGTGATTTAGGTGCTGCTCAGACATTGTTGAGCAAAGGTATGTTTTCAACTGATGGAGGCTGGAGAAGCTCCACTCAGCTGTCGCATTTGACATGGGCACCGTCAAATATAGCCAAAGAAGCCTGTCAACTTCACTAAAGAGGGATTTTGTGCTTTGTCCCTGTGCTGCCAGCATGTCCACAATTGTGGCTGCCTTAGTCACCTGACTGATGGGTCTTTCAATGAAACTGTTGTCTGCAAAACTGCTGGAAAAATGGATAGTTGGGTGGAAAGCCGTTCCATGTCAACATCGCCTGTGTACATCTCAATCACATTTTGGGGGATGCTGATGCTGCCAAATCCCTGGGGACTGTTTACTGCTGTGAGGAGTATCTGTTCCATGCTCATCAGCAGATGCAGAGTCGATTGGTTAAACCTGTGAGTCCGCTCAGAGGTGAGCAGGTCAATTATCTAAAGAACTGACTCCTGTAGTAGTCCTCTGGATTTTCCCAGTGATAAGGTGCAACCCTATCATCGCAATAGTGTGGAGCGCCTTAGAGGCAGAGCCTGTGCCTGAACCAGGTTGTTAATGACTGTTCTTTGGGCATGTTCAAAGATGCTGTGGAATGTCTCAGTGGACCTCAGGTTTGTGTAGTGAAGCAGCTTTTTAAGTATCAGGATTAAACTGTGATTGGTGCAATGCATTGAGACTGTTTTTGGATTAATGTCTTTAATACGTTTAGCCACACCTGACATTTGTCCCTGTAGAACAGATGCGTCATCGTAGGTTTGCCTTCTCATGTCACCAATGTCAAGGCTGCATCAGAGTAATATGTCTTTGATCATAAGGATTATTGATTCTGACATTCAGTATTAGGGCAGTCAGGATTAGGAAAGTAATATATTCCAATGAAGTCTTCTTGGACAACATAGACAGTACCCATCGTACAGACAGAGACGACTATTCATGCTGAATTGATAGTCTCCTATCAATGAACTTATCCTATTTCCTGGTGAACATAAAGCTTTTTATTGTGGGTTTTTTCTCAGCTACGAGTTCGACTAGCTTTCCAAACTGCTTTCCTTATCAGTATGCCACCTGATCAGCAGCCCCTGTCGGGTTAGAAACTGCAGACAGTGTAGCTGCTTCATCATTCCACCCCTTCTTTTCTCCTGCTCAATGCGTTCTTGTTTGACAAGCTGAATATTGACTGGTGTTTGCAGTTTTTTGGACACACTCTGTGAAAGTAAGACTTTTCATGGCTGTTTAGGAGGCTTGGGCACTTTTTCTAGTTATTAATTCCTGACTTTACAAAGCTGACGTCCCCACATTTGGAAAAAGTTACAAACTGTTTGACAACAGCAAATCTGCATATTTCACAGAAGGCTCACTTTCTTGTTTTACAAAGAATTAACTACTCTTCATTTTTGTACCACTCTCCATTGAAGTACCTTTCTCTTTGGCCACACAATCTAGTAGTCTCCTTTTTGTCTATAATTAGCTGTGCACCTATACCTGTCTCTATGTCCCGACAACAACTTTCCATACAGTTGGAGCCAGCACTAGCCTGTTTTGGTTCAATGCTGGCGGTTTCAACAATGTCAGCGGGCACAGAGCTGCTGCTTCGGGGGTCTTCTGGCTGCCGCTGCACTAGTTCTGGGGTTGAAGGATCTACCTCCAAGAGAGTTGTGGAGGTCAGGGATGTAACACGCAAGTGACAACCTCCGGGGCTGAAAAATGCATTTCCTCAAATGGCCACTTGAGGCTGGCTCCAAAAGCGAATCAATCCCCATAGACCTCCATGTTAAAATGCCCAACTTTACAGCAGAAATAAACATGTTTACAGCCTGGTACAAAAAGCAGTTTTGGTTTAGCCAGGAGCTAGGTGGAGTCAGACACTGCCGAGATGGCGAGGGCCAGAGCTGCCCACTTTGAGCTTCAAAACCGCTCTTCAGAAACCAATGGGTGATGTCAAAGTGGCTATGTCCAAGCTTGTTGTCTCATAATGGACAATTAACCATTTTTCACTGGTTAATCTATCCACCCTTTTTAATTCAAAATTTAATGATAACTTTATTTATTTCACTTTTTCAAAAAGTCATTAGAGAGTGAATTAGATTGATATGAAATATGGGCAGGACATTCATGTCCCACTCATGATGAACTATAATAATCCCTTAATTATCTCGTACATTTTCATTTGTCATCATCACCTGGTCATTTTTCCAGTACTTTGGTTTATGACTAAACACCTGGAAGACTAATGACATTCCCATCAGCCTCAGCTGTATCGTGTGTTTGGTGCTAATTAGCAAATGTTAGCATGCTAACATGCTAAACTAAGATGTTGAACCTGGTAAACATTATACAATACATCTGCATATTAGCATCATCATTGTGAGCCTATTAGCATGCTGACAGTAGCATTTAGCTCAAAGCACTGATATGCCTAAGTATAGCCTCACAGAGCTGCTAGCATGGCTTATTCCTGGTAAAACATGTTGAAAAATCACTATGTTAGGTATTACATCTCTTAACTAAATAAACACTTTCATTAACTGGCTGGTTACAACGACTTCATGCTAACCAGTGTGGCCATTATAATCTGACATTTCGACCATCACTCTGCTGATACTTGATGCCAACACTGTTTCCTGCTGCAGTTCCCTCCACCACCCAAACCTCTTTACG
This sequence comes from Scomberomorus guttatus, assembly GCA_038419695.1. NCBI lineage: Eukaryota > Metazoa > Chordata > Actinopteri > Scombriformes > Scombridae > Scomberomorus > Scomberomorus guttatus. The sequence continues at coordinate 29,122,275 of CM076452.1, forward strand.
TGTTTGGTATAAGTAGATTTATTGTTAATCAATGTGTCTCTTAAGGGAGGGGCATAAGTTCTACTGGCATGATCCTCATTGTTGATTCTAGCAGTGTTTCATGCCATGCTGCAGGAACAGGTATTAAAACTCACTCTATACAGTATATCTATTTTCAGTGACATCAGCTCGCAATACACCAATATCTGCTGCCACTAATTGTGTGTTGTTCTGATTCAATGAGTATTTCTATCTCATGAACTAGTTGAGTAGAGAGTAGTTTACATCACCACCAAGCCACAAAGTTTGGAATAAACTTGTTAGTATGTCTTTGTTTTTTTTACAGTGTTGCACTAAAACAGCACTTATGGTACATGCTGGGAATATAAACTAGAGAGCTTGTATAACACACTACTGCTTACCTGGATCACTGCCAGATCTTGAAGCAGTGTAACAGAGTATGTTCCGCATGCATACATTTCAGCACAGTGGCAGCCTTAGATATGATAGATAGATAGATAGATAGATAGATAGATAGATAGATAGATAGATAGATAGATAGATAGATGGATTTATAGATAGATAGAGGTCATGCGGGGATCTCAGAGGAAAATGCAGCATTGTTTTCAGCTCACTGACCATCTACAGTACAGTATGCTGGCAGGATTATACAACCACACAACTGCCAGGACTCTCATCAGTTCTGCAACACTGGGTCCCACCCCCGTCTCAGAAAAACACTAAGAAGAAAAAAAAACATGTTTTTGTTTCATTGACTATGCTATTATGAACACCCCCAAGATAGCAATGATCTTTTAAATGCTTTCTAATTGCCTTGATGTGCATTTTAATTGCTTATAAGTGTGCAAAACAATGTCTAGAGACCAGCTGCTTAATAAGTCCTTGATACTGCTGGCACCCACCATACAGACTCTGCTGTGCAGCTTTGCAGCCCACTGTTGGCCAACTTTATGATTATCACCCCCAACATAATTACAATCTCCAATCTACTGTATGCATGTGAAGATGACTGAGCTCCATGCTCTTTTGAAACAATGCTCTTGCCTCACAAATATATAGTTACCCACACATTTAGAATGCAAGTTGACAAGTATAACCACAGCCTTCTACATGGATGCACTGATCAGTTGAGAATGCCTCATTGTACATTCTTAGTTGTTGAAGGAAGGATCATCATTTATAAATTAGCAGGCAAACATTTCTATCTTAAAATCACAACTAAAATCCTATGATTTGTTCTTAGTTTCAAGGTTGATGCAGTGGAACAATGAATATTACATAATAACTGCAATTAATAATGCCTTTAAGCCTTAACTGTTCAACTCTACTGTCATTTTTTTACACATTTTATCACAACAACAAGCAACACAATATACACATTGTCTTGGGCAAACTGAATAGTTATCAGACATCATAAAAGCCAAGTGTAAATGCATCCAAGAATCATTCAAGGCTAAAGAAATCAGATTGACTACATATAATAGCCAGATGTTCGAAAGGTCTATCTGTCTCTCCAAGATGCATACGTAATCTTTATTCCTAAGTATGAGTAAGTGTAACTAACTGTAAGTGTAACTGAGAGGTCTATGGAAATAGCCACACTCACATGGTCTGCCCCCTATGATAATGGAAGCTGTGAAGTGACACTGAAATTGATATTCTAAAGATTTTGAATGTAACCTCATGAAGGTACATTCTTGACTTTGGGAGCCATGGTTAGACAAAAAGTGAGGAAGAAAAAAAAAGACTAGCCCAAAGTCCACTTGCTAGTGATGGCGCTTTCAACCACATCTCATTAACTCAATGAGTGTTTGCTCAGGTGTCATTATGACAAGTGCAAAAATGTAGCTACTAGTCATGTTTAGTGAGATCTAATGTAATCAAGTTAATTTCAGCTGATAAATATGGCCACCACTCTGGCAATAGCATCAGTGTGAGTCAATGATAAGAGTTGTCGTTGTGAGTTTTGTCAAAAAGACTTCTTCATCCAAGTATCTACATTTTTAGATTTTATAGGATAAGACTGGTGATTTTCTATATTTTTCTTATTGTCTATTAAACAGAATCACAACCTCTTGACTTTGTACTGAAGTTCTTTGATAAAAATGTATAATGTAGTACAAAGTTAAGAGGTTGTGTAGCTCAACAAGCTAGTGAAGCTCTGTAAACAGAACTACATTCCTGTGCATGCGCAATAGCTTCTGCCTTTTTCAAGGAAGCTTTCTTCTGAGAGTTACAATCTTATCACTGTTTTTACTCTTTGGAGCTGTTTCTAAAAAAGCTAAAGTAACAATTGTCTTTGAAAGCAAAGGAACATGTCACCCAGTGCAGTGGTGTGACTCATTGAGGTGTTAATTTTTGGACAACTACGGAGGTCTACAGCACAGAGGTATAAGATATATCAGGCTTTGGATACACACACAATACTTGTAAATAGAAAGTTCATTGTTGTTTTGGCTCTGCACATGAGTTGACAATATGAAAAATATAGAAAATTGCCAGACATATCCTTTAAAGATCTGGTATCATGGACTTTTTGAGTCATTTTTATAAATACTGAGTCTGTTTTAAACATATATGTGATATTTTATTCACCAACAGTTGTTTAGATTTCTCTAAATCCATCTTTGCTTATACAGCCCAGATTTCTCTCTGTCCTCCAGAAGGCTGTTTCAGAAGCTATTGACCACCTCCCGATTGGCTGGAAGTGTGGCCTCCACCCACAGCCCTGGCTAATCAGAGAAGGACCTAATGAATAATGCATAAAGTTCCCTTACACTGCATCTTTACATGGAGTAATGGCTGCAGCAGTATGTATGTAATCACAACTATCAAGCAGAGTCTGATCATGAATGAAGGGGAAGAACCTGCTGATGCACAGTTGAGAACTCAACAGGATGTTACAGGACAGTAACATCAGGTCTAGGTTTCCCAGCACAGTAGCCAGAGGTCACTAGCTTAGCTTGAGCACACTTCCAGTGTCGCACTTTGCTCATCATCCGGCTGAAATGCAAACTGTGACTATAGAAGTAGTGCTGGGCAGTGGTGGGCTTCTGGGTGTGACGCAGTAATAAGTTCAGCCTCAACACTGCTGAGTGAATTTCAAAATTTCAAATAACTTAAATAGACAGAGGAGATAGAAATGACTAATTTTACAGCACAGGAGGGCCCCACCATCACCCTAATCCATCACAAAGCTCATTTTTCTATTTTCTATTTAGCCATGACTTGAAGTTGGATACTGGATGAGTCAAACTTTCACCTTTTAGTGTTGTTACAACAAATACAATCTTGATAAAAGCATTCTTTATCTAGAAACTTGGTGTTTTTTGTGTCTGTTTCTTCCAAGAACAAAATATCTAGTAAATATCACTTCTGATTGTATTTTGGATGGACAGATAAATGAGGTATGCAAAAGACAGAATCAAAAGGGAGACAAAAGAATACTGATAAAAGGATAGAGAAGACATTCAGAAGCTCTGAATGGAGACATTGAATCATGAAAGACCTGAAAGTGACTGAAAGGCAGGAGGGAAGTGTCCTGGTCTTGATTAGAGCTGCGTTCCCCACGCTTGGCGTCTGCCTCTGACAGCCAATAAAGGTCAGGAAGCCACAGGGAGGCTTAGCCGCTAATGTCAGCCATTCACCTGGGAGATGAACGTGTGTGTGTGTGCAGATTATATTTCACCAGTACACTGCACGTGCACACATACAGTATATGTGCATGTACAATCATATAAATATGCTTGGATGTTTGCTCTATCTTCCATGTTCCTAAATAGGCAGAGTGATCTGCAGGCAATAATATGGATGAAGATAAATAACAAGCTGACATGGATGGAAAAATATTCATACCTCAAATTCAGCATAAGAATACAAATATGTTCTTGCATAAGGTCCAAATACAAAAAGAGTATCAAAAGCTTGATGCTCCAGTTACTCTGGGTAGTTTTTTAGAAATCATTAATGGCATCATTAATCTTACTTATAAATCTTTGAGTGGTGATGCTTTTGATTGATAACTTTAATGCATTTGGGAGCTGTTTTGCTCAAACTCACAGAGTACACCTAGTAGTTGGGTAGGATCGATGTCGGATCACGCTCCCACCACACTGAGACCACCTCCTCTAAAAGGTCTCAGTGCTGTTGTTTTGGTCCACACCTGAGTGCGGTTGCTGTGTTCAGACCTGCCCAAACAAATTGCACCAAGAGGGAAAACAAACCTGAGTTCGATTCAACCAGACTAAAAATATGCCCTTAGTGTCTGCTCACATTTATACTGTTTTCAAAAAGAATCATGGAAAATAATTATATCATTTTAACTGCTTATATCATGTTAAGATTTCAATGAACCCTTTATTTTACACAAGCAATCTTTTATATCAGCGTATTAAATGAACATGTCCCTTTAATAACATGGAATAACTTTTTTAAAGATATAACACATGAATAAAATCTAATTCATGGACCATTAGGGTGTTCATACTTATACATTGAACTTTATGTATAAATTACACTAGCACCATCCAGTGAGCTGGCTATATATGGAATAGTACAGTAGGCCTATGTGGGTTTTTTTGTCTTTTTACCACTAACAGAATAATTGATGTTGTCTTGGGAGGGAATGGAACTTCAACCAGTTAAATCCTGATGCATATGGTGGCACATGTCACTGCGGAAAATTGGCTCATTATTTGGTATTCAATTGCCAAGAACTGAAGGCTTACACTTCATTCTATAAATAATTTCCACCTTCGGCACAGGGAATATGATGGAAATTTACTATGAAGTGTTTAACTCCAAATTAATTCTATACATATGGATGTCTTGGAAGTTGAAATACACTGTGGGGACTGGTAAGCTTGTGCCAGCTGTACTGATTTCAGAAAGAGGATAATTGACGATTCCATGTATATACGTTATGGAAATTTCAGTCATGATCTAACTGGGGGTTTTTAATACAGGGAATAGTATGTTAATGAATATTATGGAGTTAAAAGCCAAATCAGTAGCATACCGGGGATTTCTCAGAATTCCTAGTATTCCCAGTCCCATTATTTTGGCTTTCGGTTGGGGATCCGTTGGTGGAAAACCTTCCATTCCAGTGATTCCCCAAGTCACATTGGAGTGACAGCGCGACCGCCTTCCAAATATGATATGTGCCCTCACATGTAATGGAAACTGATTTATTTTCCCCACACAATAGGAAATGTCACATGAAGAATTCCCAAGTTTGAAGACCTTTGCTTCCTGCCAAAAATACTTCCTGCCTATATTGGATAATTTCCGAGGGATGTCATGCCACTGTATTCCCAGACCTCCTCGCTATTATTGGGGGTTTGAGAGCTGGACGGATCGGAAGGAAACGCTCCATCAAGTGTGACCCACTTAGCTGCTGGAGAGGCACCAAAGGACCACCGTGGCAATTATTTAAACCTCCGCTTTATTATTCATAATTAGCAGAGGCTGTACAGAGTGTGAATGTGTGTGTGTGTGTGTGTGCATCTGACAAAGCTCTCTCAATGCCACCTCTATGCAGGAAAAATAATAGGGCAGAACAATGTGTGTGCATATCTGTGTGCGCAGATGAGCTGTGTATTTGCCTGCAAGGGCGTCTAATGTTGTGCATATGAGATTGTGAATGTGTGTAATTTGTGTGTGTTAGGGCATGTGGGTGGGTATGTAGGTGTTTAGGTGCATGCGTGTGTGCAAGTGTGTTGTGTTGTACTACTTTTGTGTGCCGAACACATGTGTATGTGCATGCACAGTGGTGTCTGTGTAGCTTGTGTGTGTTTGGATGTAAAGCATATGTACATACATGGATGTGTGTAAGTTCCCATACCTCTGTGCATGATGTGCGAGTGTAATGAGACCCTCTTCACCAGCTGCCACTCCAGTGCAGAAAGCAGCAGCAGAGTCTCTGTGGGGTTCACACACAGACTTCCTCTTATTATTGTTTCCTCTGTTGTCTCTCAGGCCTCAGTAATTAGTGGCTGCTTTAATGAGACTAATATCACAACTCCAACTCACAGTACACCACTCTAAATGATAAGAGGCTGATAAGTGTAGGTGTGGTATGTGATGATTAAGTAGTGCCAGTGTGTATGTGTGATGGAGAATGAGTGTCAAGGCGATGAGAGGGTCTTGTAGAGAAGCCTTGATGATCAAGTGCTGCGTAATTGACTGTGTGTGAGTGAGTGTGAGAAAAGAAGAGAATTGGAGGAAGTGGGTGTGTGTGAGAAAGAGAAACTAAATGTATTTTGGTTTAAAGGGAAATAACAATCATAGATATTCTTACATTGTTGTACACTGTATCGTCGTCATTTTGTAAACTACCTGCCTTATCAACCTCTGTTCCAGTCTGTGATTACCGAGGTTTCCCGAAATGCCTTTCAGATGAGAGTTTCATGAGTAGGTGGTGAAAGCAAAAGCAACAACAACAGGTTAAGTGGAAATATTCAGTGCAAAAGCAAAAGGTTTTACAGTTAAGTTGTGCTTCATGCGAAACAGACTCACTGTACTGTATTCTGTGCAGAGTTACTTTTCCATCCACCTATCCTTATGTACATTTTAAATAAGCATTTGTTTGTCTGTTTACATAATTGCATTTTTAAAGGATTAAATGGCTTAATTACCCAGAAATTGAATACATGATGTCAGTAAACTGCACAAAAGACGCTTTCCGCTTTGCATATCAAAGAAAGAGAGAAGATGCAATAATGCCTGTTGAAAACAGATTGTTTTAAATACACCTTGATGGTACAATATCTGCATCTGCTGTAGACAAAGCATACATGTCCTGCTTCTATTCACTGTTACAGACAAGTCTGTATATATTTATTATAGTTATATTAAGTGATATCATTTTTTGTAAAAGTGTAGAAATTATTGTGAAGGCAAGACAACATACAGAAAACAACATAACTATGTATTTAAAAGCCAAAAAGTACATTAAAAAATGTGGTTTCTGAACATATAATTTGCTTCAGGACTCTGATGTTACACTGTCTGTAACCCCAAGAAAATACTGACAAACAGAATGCTTTCTATTTAGACATGAGTTGTTGCATTATGTCACGTGGTCTCTGCAACCCTGTTAAACACTCTATCACTTTAGGATGCCTGCGCTGCTGTTCTCAGTTATTTGTTACAGTGCAGTGGATAAACAACCATTAATTTAAGTGTGACAGTAAATAGTTTGCACTGATCACCTGCACAGAAATCTGTTACTTAGCACATTTAACACATACTACTGTTTTGTTGTTGTTGTTTTAATCAGTATTTTACTGGTACCACCATTGTCCTTCTGTGTCTTCCCTCCATTTTCAAAACATTGTGTTAAACACTGCCAAACTTTGCCAGACTGACTTTAGGTGGGACTATACCATGTTGGGACAGGTTGCTCATTCTTCCCCAACTTGACTTACTGCATATTACAAAGTGAAATTCCTTCTACTTGTTTTTATACATATTTTAAAGTTGCACATAAATACCCTTAGTGAAATCACCGGAAATGAGAGAAAAAAGGTTTTACACTTATCTTATGGATATTGACACCAAGAAAATGTGACAAAAGCCATGGAAACAGACTAAATTATGACATAAATAAAGCATGTGACTTATTAGTAACTCAAGCTTCCACTGAAGAGACATAAAACAGCGGCAGATGAAAACATCACATCTGTGTGGAACGATGAGGAGATTTTAGCATTCCTCAAATGAATAGATGAAACATACAAAAATGTTGTATATCTATCATGTTTTCCACATGGTTTTCCATTGTTTGAGGACTGACTCCTTTAATTACGTCATCTCGTTGTGTCCTCTTCTCTGCAATGGTTTAATGACGCAAGACTTGAGAATTAGCACTTGAAACATAACTAATAAGGAAATAAGTCTCTGATGGAGCTCTGTGATCACTGAATGGAAAACAGAAATAAAGCCCAACATTTGACCACTAAATAGATCCAGAAAAATGAGGTACTTTACCAGAAGCTGATTTTCAACAGTGCTTACGAGATGCAGGTGGTGTAGGATTTGCTTCATCAGAGGGCTGTCTTGAACTTTGCATGTGTGCAGGAGGAAGAATAAGGAAGAATTCAAGAATTCATTTTGTATTTCTGAAATGATAAAATGGGAGTACCAGATGGGTTCAAGTTGTAATATTCAGAATCCACATGTTGGCAGCCCCTCATCGACAACCTGCTGTGAGAAGGTCAGCGCCCTGCTGTTCCTGACTGCCAACCGCGTCTAGGGGGAGATATGTCCTCATCAAATGTGCTTGATATTTGGGATGCAACAGCTCTGAGCCTGCCTGCTGACAGTAACCACAATGGAATAAGGAACAAATAATGTTACATTTCAGTGTCTGTCTAGATTCACCTTTAGTTTGCAGATTGTTTCTCCTTTTTTCTGGCTTTTTGAAAACAAGACTCAAATAGGAAATACTTTTTTTATGTATGTTGTCAAGGGGAATATGGCTGTACTCAGATATGCATGATTTCTGGGCAAGCTTTACAGTATACTGTAAACTCATCGTGTAGTGTTAAGAGGATAATTATGTTTAGGAAATGGGTCATATTTTTTCAGCATCACATCTTCTAATGAGCCTTTGACCATTAACAAACCTGATACAGCCTGTTTCTTTCAAATTGAACCTGAATGGACAACAAGAACTGCAAAAATGCAAAATGTGAACACGTGGTCAATAGTGGTTCTGATACCTCTGGTACCTCTGTGAACCCAGCCACATTTGGGTCTGAACTATAGTTGGAATAAACCCTGGTTAGTAGACACCTATTTACACATCCAGCAGACACAATGCAATATTTGAAAAAGTTGCGTTCCTTGCCACCTAACATGTAAGACCAATATTCACTATTTCAGCTCACTTTTGGTCTCCACCAAATCCCAAGAATAAAAACCTTGCTCTTTAGCTGCTCCATGCTCCACTGTGTTCACCAGCTAGTTGCTAACTTTGTCTCTGCTGTTTGTTCATAGCTTTTTAACTGAAATAGTTGCCTGCTTTGTGTGGTAGTGATGATGATAAGAATGGTAAGGCTGAAACCAAACAATTAGCTAAAAGAATCTAAAACGCTCCTAAGAACTGAGTGGAACTACGGAGATAGTTGATAACTCTCTCTGGGTTTCTTCCCACAGTCCAAACACATGAAGGTAAAGTGAACTGGAAACTCAGAAGTATATTCACACTCACATCCACACTTAAATGTGTTAGCCCTGTTGGGACCTGTTCAGGGTCTAACTCACCTCTTGTCTTATAGGCTCCAGCACCCCAGTGACCCGGCACAGGATAAGCAGGTCGATGAATCTGTCCTTTCGTGTGTCCTGCATTAAAGAAGCAGTTTAGTCAAGACACTGAGTGAAAAGTGTTGAAAATAGATAAAATAGGTCCTTGATTTTAAAAACCCAGATGTAGATAAAAGAGGATCTATGATTTTATAAAAATAAAAAAGTAGAATCATAAGCTATGTTTTTTTGAATCTTATGTTTACCCAGGATTACCCAGCAATAATATACATGATATCAGTAAACTGCACAGTCTTAAAATGAAGTCCAGCTTTCTCAAGACAAAACAGCTTACTCACTGCAATACAACAAACACCTTTTATATTTTACCCCTCTGCACTTTGGATTCATTCACTTTTACTTGTCAGTATCCAACATCATCTAAATTTACAAAAGCACATCACACCAGTCATGATAGAAGCAGAGTCAAGAAAATAGACGATTATAAGATGAAGCTAAAAGTCAGTAAAAAATGTGGTAAATAATCTACTGTGTCTTTAATAGCCCCAGCAAAATAAGTGTCTTTCTTTTAATATAAAAAAGCTTCCCTAGTGCAACTTTTAAAGCATAATGTCTCTGCCACATATTCTCACCCTCTTCTCCCTTCTTTTTTCATCCCTCTCAGCACCACTGGGCTCCGCTGGCTGCTCTCAAAACAAATGTCCCTCTAACTCTCCTAAAGTTACACAGAATAAATTGGAAAAATACTTTTTGACATGTTGAGTAATGCATCAAATCGTATTCTCTTTCCCCCAGCAGCCTGGCTATTCTATTTCATCTGCAAGCCTTCTTCAGGCAAATGGATTGCTTCCATAATGCTCTCTTTATCAGGCTGACTGAGTAAGTGCTGCTGTTCTCTGTAAGCAGGGGAAGACCAACATGCACACTCGCATATTCTCTTTCTCTGTCTAACAGTCACAGAGACAAATGTGCAGCATCACTCACTATTACACACACTATACACTCAGGCATGCCCTTTTATATGTGTTTGCATGTGTGTATATAGTCACAACCTACTTACACGGTTTCAAATCACTCTGTTCCGTTGACACACACTGCTGGCTCCAGTGGCTCAGAACGCTTAATATTAAACTGAGACTAAGCGAGAGGTCTGCACTCAAGTCAGATCTAGCACACACACACACACACCCACAGACACACACACACACACACAAATATATATATAAAGTCTAAGCTTCAAAGTCGACAACCAAGCATTCTCGCATGCTGACTCAGACAAGGACGACATGCTGTCACACCACATGCGCTGTCATTCACACACATACATGTACAGTAAACACACACTCTGCACATGGACACACACCATCTATCCTCCGTCAGACACCCTCTGAACATTTAAATGGGCTTAAAGGCTTTGTGTGCCATGTTATCCTGCAGCCCTGTGATCTAGTTCTACCAGCTGAGCCTGCTCACCAAGGACATATGGCGAGAGTAAAGATGCAGTTTTTGCTTGTAGTGTGTGTGTGTGTGTGTGTTAAACGCAATGTGACATATTATTCAGCAGCTTAGCTGTCTAGTACAGCAGTCTGTTCACCAAGGACATATAATACAAATACTGTAATATGCAATGTTTGTTGATGGATGTGCATGGGTGTGTTGCAGCGCGTGTGTATGTGTGTGTGTTGGAAGCAAGAGCACAACTCAGAGATAAGAAATGCATCTTACTGCAGAGATGAGAATGGGTCAGAGCAAGGTAAAGTGAGTATTGAAAATGTGTATTGAAAAATTAAAATGTCACTGTAACACCGTGACTTCAACGGAAGTCTGTCATTATAATTACTGTAATTACTGTTATAGATTGTTTTCATACTTTTTCAGGATCTGTATACATATAGTACATATATGCAGTAGGTATATATTGCATTGGGAATTTATCTCTGTGTTTACGAAGAGTTAAAAATTACTCTTGTCAAAATCTGCATAAGGAAAATGTACTTAAGCAGGGTGTCTGGCTGCTGTTATTTATCCATCCTGACCAGGCACACATTACACTACACTGTAGTAAACCTTTGCTGTGAAATGTGCCGATTTCCCCCACATGTGTTAACGTTGTTCACATAGAACTAGAACTGTATGTCTTGGCAAGATATGTTGTTCCTTTTGCTGTGGTTTACATTGAGTTAATACTGAAGTCCCACTCCCCATTTATTTCTGATTACAATGTTTGAATGTATGCAGTCACAGCTAAAGTGGTTCTTAGCATCAGGTGCCATTGTCACTAGACAACATATAGAGCATATTTTTCTTCTTTAACTCAAGCCAAGGAATTGAGAAAACTATATCACCACAAGGTCCATTTAATAGGTGTTCTGGAGCTTTTGATCATATCACATGATCCATATCAGCAGAAGTTTGCCCAGAATTGCTGTTCATTGTTGACCTCGGAAACATCAGTTGAAAAAAACAATGTCAGAATATCATCAGAAAAAAAAGGAAAGTTGAACAGCTACATTTCAGTGACAACTGAGTAAACTTCACCTGCTGGTGAGGACTGTGTAATGATTAAGAGCTCCAGAACAGCCACTAAATGGACCTTGTGGTGAGACTGTTTTCTCAGCTACAGTCACAACTACCTCAGTTAACCAAGGGTCTTTATTTCCCTAACCCTAACCACACTTACAACCATTGGGGCAGCAGATCAGTTAATACTCATGTCATTTCGGAAGGCACTGACAAACAACTTATGTATGTATGAATACTTGTTGTACACAAATAGCTCAATGTTCATTGGCTCAAGAAGAGAAAGTATAGATATAGATCATTTTGCTAAAATTGGCATGAGTTTCCTAAAACAATTCTATGTAAGCCCATTAGTGCTTTAAGAGATTAAAATGTCCATCAAGTGAAGTAAAAAATAAATAAATAAATACAATTCAGGAATTGGTTGGAGTAATGATCTGCAAATAACCATCCATTCATGATGTTATGATTACACAGTAAAATGTGCCAAAAGTTGGGTGAGCATACCTATGAAAGCCCAATATTTATGTTAAACGTACTTTTAAGCTGCCTTTGATGCACTCTCACCCAAGCAAAGAACAGATACTTGACAGCCTTATATGTACACTGTATCTGCTTAGGCTAATCTACCTTAGCTGGTACCACTAGCTTGATAGGCAGCTTCATCATGACCCACTCAGTTGTCCAGCTGCCACCCTTGCTGATCTAGCTCCACAAATCTTACAAATAGCTACTAGTTATGTTGGAAAACTTTCCACACTATTCTCTGACCTAATGCACCTTTAATCCCTTCTTGAATTATATCTGCTCAGGCAAAGCTGCAGTGGCCAAACTGGCTTGACAAGCAGCTTCATCTGAGTGCTATAGCCCATTCAGTTATCCAGCTACCATTACTGTTTTTCTAGTGCTGAAAATACATTTAAGTCAGTAGAATGGATTAAAACCACATTTCAATTGTTGGTATTATAAAGACAAAGTTACCAAAGGCAACTGAGACCATTCAGTTCCAACTTCAGTAATCCAATTTTCTAAGCAACATTCGTAATTTGTAACAACAGATTTAATTTGGGAAGTGGCCTTTTTAACCTTGCTTAGTGCTGAAAACAACTTAATATGTTTTCTATTTTTTAATTATTTTTATTGACACACACACACACACAACAAAACAGAAAGATAATGACTTTTAAAGGTAAAGATTTTTTACCATTTTACAATATTAGCTTCTTATGAACTAAAGATGAAAAAGAATTTGCCATCCAGTATCTTATTGTCCCAACATTTAGAAAGAGACAAATCATGCAACTCTACAGTTACAAGTTCTTGAAATCCATCTTTCGATGTTCTCCCAGAACTTTCTAATTTTCTGAGCGAGTCAATCTATGTGCCACATTTTCAACATCTATCTGAGGAGCTGGTGTCAAACTTGTGAATTTTGTCACTTTCTGCTATAATATATTCTTGTCATTAATTTATACTGAATTAGATGTAAACTTTCATCAGTGGTAATTTTATGTGAGTTGTAAACGTTCCTTCTTTTTTTTTTTTTTTTTTTGCATCTACCATACAACGATCTTTATTCCAAATTTGTATATGTTTGGGGATTTCTATTTCTTGACCTAGTATTTTTTTCATTTCTTTCCAAGCATTTAATGTACTATTAATAACATTTGTATTGTTAATTATATGGTCGATATAAAACATTTGAGCTGTGTTGTGAAGCTCCAAATTGGGAAGGTTTAGGCCTCCCTCTTCTCGAGGATAATGCAATAATTATCTTCTTAATCTGTGAGCTTTATTAGACCAAATGAATGTAGAAAGAGGTGAGTTCCCTCTTTTAAAAAAAAGATTTTGGTGGGGTAATAGATATATATATAGTCTGAATATGAATATGTATAGAAATTTTGGCAGCCCCATCATCTTTGAAAGATTTATTCTACCTATTAAATTAATCTTCAAACCAGACCACCTTCCAATGTTCTGCTCAAGGTCTTTAATTAATGGAAGAAAATTGTCTTTATACAGCTGTAACTTATCTGCACTAATATAGCAACTGTTGGGTACTTGATTGGGAGCAGTTTGGTTATTAGCAATAATAAAAATAAAAAAGAATAAAAAATAAAATTATTAATATGAATTAATATTACGGGGCACTACCCGGAAACCAGGACCAATAACCAAACAATAAATTAGTCTCATAAACAAAGTTCACTTGGGATGCTAATATCTGAGGATATCAGCATCCACAAGTGAACAATGAAGGTTTGAGCTCTGACTCTCTCAATCAGCCACTTTTCACAATAACTGAGCCAAATAGCGGATGTGACCGCAGTGTCTTGCTTAGAACAATAGCAAGATGGCGTCGCCTGGGGGTCGGTGTCTCTGCATTCACCCAAATCAATGTATCAAACACACGTGTCTGATGGTAGCGAGTGGCAGAGCGGCGCTGTGTCCCACGTTATCTGACCGTCAGATGTGTAAGAAAGGTGCGTGTATGTGTGTGTGCGTGTGTGTGTGGGTGTTAGTAACAAGAGAAAGAAAAGAGGAGAAGAAACACCGGCTCACGGTGAAGTCCTGCGATCGTGAGGGGAGAGCAGTGGTTGTTTGTCCACAGAGAGCGTGCGTACAGATGGCAGTCTGTAACGCACATTGTCTGATTTTCAATCGACAAACAACATACTTTCTCACTCACAATGGCACAAACACAGCAGCAGTCCCAAGTGGAACAAACACAACACACTGTTTCGCTTGAGAAAGTGATTAGGTCTGTGTGTTTCAGTCCATCTTTCAGTCCAGCTCGGACTGAAATCCTTTTCTTCCTTCTGCAGGCAGTGAGAGTGCTGGGTTGCAGAAGCAGCTGTCTCTCTCTCGGATCTGGTGGTTGTGTTTGGGCGAACACAGGCAAAGTCTCATCTCGTCCAGCGAGGGGAGAATCTTCCAGTCGGTGGGGGAAAAGTCCACGTGCACGGGGTTACCTCCTTTAGTAAACTGGCTCACGGAGAAAGCAAAGCTTCCTCTGGCACAGTTACAATGGAAAGGCAAAGATGTCTGTGTGCAGCTGGTACTTAAAGCTGCGGTGACATCACGCCTGCGTCGTCGTGACTTCCCCTGGTGTTAGAGAATCTCTGCCAATGAGAGGAGAGCTTCCGTATTTAACACCAAGGTGCGAACTGAGCAGAGCATGATGGGGGTTGAAGTCCGTTTTGGACTCCCTTTGTTTGACTTGGCGCTCTTCTTTTGTTTCAGGGGTTAAAGGACAAAGGAAGCCTCGTGGTCAGGCTTCAGAGCTTACATGTAGGCCTCCCCTTGTCTGACCACATGGTTGGGGCTCAACACACCAAAGGTATTTAATATTCCTTGTTTGCACTTTAAATTGTTTTATTTATACTTTTGTCTATTACCATTAATTCTGTTTTTCCTTCATTCATTTTATAACCTGATAGCTTCAAGAATCCTTTCATAATTTCAGGTCCATATGGAATGGAAGTGTTTACATTACCTAAATAGAGTAATAAATCATCAGCAAATAAATTAAGTTTGTATTGCTTCTTACCATTTATAATGCCACTTATTTTTTCTGTCTGTCTAATTTTTTGAGCCAAAGCTTCAATTGCTAATGCAATGCCTCTACTTAAGGGAAAGGGTTCTGAAGAATTCCATTTGTATATACTCATGCTTTTGGTGATTTGTAGATTGTTTTTACCATATTAATAAATTTCACTGGAAAGTCATAAACCTGTAGCACTTTATACAGATAAGGCCATTCAAGTCATTTGAAAGCTTTTTCTTTATCAACCACCATTAGTGTTAAATCAATTGTATGCTTCTTTGCATACTGTATTAAAGATAGACATGTTCTAGTATTGGTTTTAAATCTCTGTTTTGCATAAGTCCGGTTTGTGATGGATAATATTTGGTAAGATTTGTGTTAGTCTGTTATTTAAGGCTTTAGTAATATTTTTTATTGCAGCTGATTAAACTAATAGGCCTATCACAATTTCTGTCTGGCTTCAGTATTACAGAAATAGTTCCTAGGTTCATTGTTTGTAGAAGCTCGTGACTTTTTTGGCAGAATTTAAGACTTCTATTAAAAGAAGATTTATGCTTGACCAAAATGTTGAATGAAAATCTATTGGGAGGCCATCCATTCCTGAAGCTTTTTTTTTAATGAAAACTATTAATAGCAGATTTAATTTCTGTACAGGTAAAGTTCTTTTTGCTCCACTTCAAATTAAGTGATTTAAAAAAGGAAAAAGGGTAGTGTCCTTTTATTTCTGAGGTATGTAGGTTCTCATAAAATTATTTAAATTCTATGAATAATGATCTGATTATTTCTGTAGACTAAATCTAATGTTTTATTTTTAGTGATATAGGTTGTCTCTTTAGAACCTTTTTGACTAATGAGGTTAGCTATTTACCCAATTTATTAGCAGAGAGAGTTATGTCTAAAGTCATTAGCTTTCTTGAATAATTTCAGTTCCAGTAATTTGGTTCTATCATTGACTTGTATCTTATGTTTCTTCTCTAAGATATTTATGTGTTCCCTCAGTTTATTTGTTTCATTATCCAAGTCTGCTTTCTTTTTTTCCTGAAGACCCTAACATTATTCCTCTTATGTATGCCTTGAATGTGCTTCAAAAATTCAGTATCTATTTAATATTTCCAATTAATTCTCCATATCCTATGAGACAATGCATTTTATTTCAGGGCCGTAATGCATGTAACCACGGCATGATCTAATATTATATTGTTAATTTTACTTGATAGAACCCTGTCCAGGCTTGTGTTAGATATAAATAAGTAATCAATTCCACTATGTGTAATCTATTGTATTAGAATGTAAAGTTCTCCATATATCCTGCAGTTCATTAACATGTAGCTCACTTATCCCTAGTCTAATCAGGGAAGGGCCCTGAGTTCTTTAAATCAACTAACTTAATGTACAATAATTATACTTACATGTTATCTTGTTTCTCTATATATGGTAAATGGTAAATGGACTGTACTTGTATAGCGCCTTTCTAGTCATCCGACTACTCAAAGCGCTTTTAACACTACGAGTCAATTCACCCATTCACACACATTCATACGCTGAATGGGTACAGGGGCTACCATACAAGGTCCCAACCTGCCCATCAGAGGAAAGCTAACCATTCACACACATTCATACACTGATGGCACAGCCATCAGGAGCAATTTGGGGTTCAGTATCTTGCCCAAGGATACTTCGACACGCAGACTGGAGGAGCCGGGAATCGAACTGCCAATCTTCCGATTAGTAGACGACCCGCTCTACCTCTCGACCGTATATATATATACCGTTTTATTATATTATATTTATTATATACCTTTATTCACTGCTAATGAACTGTAACACACTTATTAGACTCTGTTTACTTAGCCCTTGTATCAAATCTATACACTGTCATCTACTTTTGAGGAATTAGACCACTGCAATGAAATAAGTGTACACTCCTTTAACAAAACTGTCACTAATATCTACTGTTTAAATACCTGTAGTAAAAGGAATAACCAAACATCACACTGGAATCAGTTTAAAAATAATGAACTTCTATTATTTACTTTTGCAAAGTTTCCCAAATAAACAATGCAATAATATGTAGTCTCTTTGAAATGTCCTGTTCTCTTTCCTTTCAGTAAGTTATAATTCTCTTCAAATATAAAGCAACATACTCCAAATGAAATTTAGATTACCTCTGGTTTAAATGTACCCTGATTAGTGGGCCCACATTCACCAAACACACACACCACACGCAAGCCTGCAGATATTAAAATAAAATTTAAACAAACCCCATTGCGGGCCTGATTTGACTTGGGAACAGAGAGGCCCAAAACTATTTGGCCGCTTCACTCAAAAGAGCAACAAAATAAAATGTGGTACCTTGGTCATGAAGTCTGACTCCAGCCTGCAGTTTATACCAGCCTCTCAGTCTCCGGTTAGGAACAAGATGACACGCAGAAGTCCAAAGATGGCGGGTCTAGCCCGTGTAGTGAAAGGTCTCTCTGGGCGTTGACTTAGTAGCTTGTAGCACTATCTGGTAAATCCTCAGTGTTTCCACGTCAAAAACGATGAACTAAAGCCTATAGCATAAACTGGGTTAGCTACACAGTGGCTATGAGTCCATTGACTGTGCTAATGGCTGCTAATAAACACACCCCTGGCTAACGAGCTAACTTAATAAACAAACAAACGTGAACAACTGTATAACAAACTTCGAGTAGAATTGTCTTCCAGCTGCTGGCAGAACATATATAGAATGAGTATCCTGGCAAAGACTGTCAAGTAGATAATCTGAGACACCAACTGCATATTTGTTTGAAAATCATCAATCACTTCCTCTCTCTCTCTCTCTCTCTCTCTTCCCACACTCTGGAATACCACTTCTTTTTACTACTATGAACTCTTCACAATAAAACAGAATATTTATAAATATACATCTGTATATTTTTAAATTTATTTATTCCACTGAACATTTTAATCTTTTAGAAAATAGCCTTTTTAACCATATTTATGATATATCTTTTAACCTTAATTAACTTTCTCTTAACATTAACTTTATTGCAGTGTATGGCATTTTTGACCTGGCTACAAACAAAAGAAAGTTTTTTGGTGAATTATTTTTCCTGTGTTTGGTTGAGCTATCATAAGAACTAAATTTGTTGTTTAGTTCACCCCCTAATATGATCACTCCTGTTGGTAACCTGTCTAACACAGTTAGATTTTTACTTTAAAAAGACATATCTGATGTGGGAGATTTGTAGACATTAATAATGGTGTAGAGTTCTCCAAATATTTTACATTTAACTATTAGGAATCTACCATAGATATATATGTGTTGGGAGACCAACTTAAATGGTATCTTCTTGTTAATTAATATTCCCACACCCCCTCTCCTAGAAGTAAATGCCACTTCAAAGGCCCTCCCTCCCCCATTGCCTCTATTTGCGCTGCTTTGAACTGAAGTTCCTGTAGAATAACAATGTCAGAGGACAGTTTCCCCAAATGATATAAGACTTTATGTTTTTTTTATGCCTTCCTGCAATCCATTCACATTCCAGGTTGTAATTTGAAAAGTAATCGGAAGAGCTTGTACAGGATTTTTATAAGCCAGATTCTATATCAGAATCAAGAATGATAGCTTATTAGAGATGGAGCCGCAGAGATCACACCAACTTAGAACGAGGGAATCTAACACAAACTCATAAGGAAACAACTTAGAACTTAAGTGCACACAAGAAGACACCCACACATACACAAACATGTAGACACATTACAAACACCAAACACCACAAACCCATACATATTTCCCCATATCTATCTTTTAGGAAAATGCTTTGTTAGAGCTATAAACCCCTACTCTATCTTGGTGTGCAAAACAGTGGTCAAGATCCATCCACACACATATACATACACACTCAAACCTACAGGTACACACATACATACAAGCACCCATGCCCCTTTATATAGATGTAAACAACACCTCCTCACTCATACAGACTTGTCAACTACACGTGTTTTCACATCTTCCACATTATATTTTGAGTAATAAACCTAAACTGTAGCCTCAACTGTTCTTATCTGACAAAAGTAGCCCACACTTTCAACAGAAACAAGACAAAAAGGATAAAAAGTGAATAACTAACTAGCTAAATAAATAAATAAAATACAATTCAATGTAGGCTAATGCTTTGAGTCCATGTATTTATTAATATTATTTCATTCAACAAATCCTTGTTTCTAGTTATCCATTTTATACTTCAATCCAACCTTCCATAAACTACAAAGAAGAAGAATGAGGGTAAGGGGGGGTGGGGAGGTAGAAAAAAGAAAGAAATGAGAAGAAAGAAAAAGAAAAAAAGGGATAACTCTAGATAGATTACAGGATAACTAGTGACAATATAGATTTCTTAGTGGGGTTATATTGTCTATAATAAAGCAACATGAGCCACCAACCCGTCTATTCCCATTAGATTGTCCAAACTCCAATACCATATGAATCCTCTGGTGCCCCTCCACCCCACCCCCTCACACTCCAGCCAGCTCCTCCTCAGCTGTTTCCTATCCAAGATTTCTTATATATTATAAATGCCCTTTACAAACAGAGGCAAATGAAGAGAAAGATACAATGCCAAGGAGCAGCAACATTTCGCCTTTTGAAATTACTTAAGTCTGTGTGTGTGTTAATCAGTCCATAGTTCCATGTTTAATATTGTAAAGTAGTTCTTCATTGCATCAACTTAACTTAATATGTTTTCAAGACAGAGGTCCCCAGATGAGATTTCTGAGTACAGTAAGCCTCCACCTTGACAAACACACACACACACACACACACATTGTACATTCATTTCCTTGAGACTTATCCTACCCTTAACCATAACCACCACATGCCTAACCCTAACCCTAATCTTAATATAACCCTAAACTAACCTCCCTTTAGACCAAGTCTTAAGGGAGGCGAGTCAAGGTATGAGGAATACCTGGACCATATACACACACACACACACACACACACACTCACACTTGTCTTCAATTTTGATCATTATGCAGTTCTCATTTATTTGTTCAATATTATGGCATGACATTTTCTGTGCTGAATAATTTTAGACCCCTGTTGATTTCTTAATTTGGTTCTTTGGTTCACAGTCTCCGACATACTCAGTTTGCATCAAATTAAATGAATCGGCTAAAGCCCTCCTTAACAAAATGATTAGAAATGGAAATGGGAGCAAATGGGATACAGAAGTGCTTTATTTTTCAGGCAGAAATCAAACAGTGAAACACTTCTTTGACATCACATCTTGGTAATATTTTTTCTTGTGGAGGCCTATCCAATACAAAATGATCATTAAGAAAAAAATGTTTTTATCTGACAAGGTTCCCTGCATGTTTTATGATAAAAGAGAATGTTTCACCTGTTTATGCAAAATAGTCCTACAAACACTCCAATTAACTATAAAAGAGCTTTGTTTAAATACAAAACATGAACAACAACAAGATAAGGGTTTAGCAGGCAGGGAGACACATTTATATTGTGGGCAGGAGATAATATAAATTCCGAGCGCTAATCTTCAGCTAAATTTGTATCATGTCAATAAACATTGTGTTGGAAAGTTTTGGGACAGGATGTTTGTTCAGACTGAACAAATTCTGAACTCTAACCCACTCTTCCCTCTTCTTGACCTTCCCAATAAGACTACAAGGCCAGACAGTGACTCAGTAATTAAATACTCTCTGATTGTGCTAAGAGTGCATGTGTGCACATGTGAAAGATGCAGACATCTGTCTACTTACTACTGTTTCTTTTTTTGTGCTACTGTGTGTGTATATTTGTTAGTATACATGTGCACGTCTGCATGTCAGTATCTTATGTCTTTACAATCATTTATTCAGGTTTTTCCTTTAATTTTTCACCTGTATGTGTGTATAAGTGTATGTGTGGAAACATAAGGCTACCTGGATTACAATTTTTATCAACATGAAGAGGGAACATTTATTTTGACCTAATCTGAACTAATATTAAATTGTTCGTGTTCATTCACTGTCAACATTCTTCATTTGTTTTCCTTATATCCAATCTGGTTAACTAAATCAGGCTTTTTAAGGTGATATTTAGGAACTTCAAAGTACCTAGTTAAGGGCAGGGAAAGAAGTGTAGGCTGCACTGACTCGACTCAGGATGTGTTGACCCTTTCAATATTTTACCAAAACTAGAATCTTTCTAGTTTGTGCTTTATTAGACGGTGGTCACACCACAAAGTGACATTCTCTCATCCAAGCAAAATAGATGGGGTGACATAGTAACTATTCCCATGGTTAGTTGGTGAACTGCTATAGCTGGCGAGCTAACTACTATCTAGCTAGTGTACCAATGCACACCACTACTTTCAATGAAAAGTTACTGAAGGGGGCAAATAAAGGTCTCTAGGTTTGCTAACAGTCACTTAGCAAGCTCATTAGCTTAGCTCAGTCACTAACAGGGCAATAACTTCATACAATTTATTCAAAGGACATGTGTGCCATTGACTCCTGTCTCATCATAACAGTCTGCAAACCATTGCTCTTTTGTGGAACAGTATTTACTTCAATAGAGGAGATTACATGAAAGTGAATGGTCCAACACATCTATAAGCTATGATTGCTTCCTCCATTTTTGATTCCCTTAAAGGCAGCTTTCAGTTCGACAATGGCACAAATTCGCAGGTCAAAGTTTACCAAAGTTGAACTCAATACAAAAAATAAATTGTGTCTTTACTTTGTTCCCACGAGTGAATCCACTGATCGCAGCAATTCAATTGGAATTAAATTTCATCCTTGTGCGCCACTTCTTACAGTGTAGTCACAGTACAAGATATCATTTCACACACAATATGTACATCCAATAACTCTTTCAACATACATATGGCACGAATAACAACATGTATTCCACATGTTGTTATGAGATGCGTACCCTTGCCTCCAGTGTCCGGCGCTTTGTCCACCCATGCACCCAGCCTGGAATGTTGCCAGTGAACAGGCAGCAGTCACATTCCCCCATTATTGTTATATAAATGGTTTTTAGTAGGAGAGAGGGTTGGTCTTTTCACATGATCAGGTGTTCATAAGCTTACAGTATTCTCACACCCTTTAATACCTGCCACAGTGGTGTGTGTTTTGTGTGTGTGTGTGTATGTCAGAGACTAATAAAGTGTCCTCTGATGCTTTGCTTTCTCTCCATTCATTTGTGCAACAAACAACAAGCTAAATGCCAGTCGCATTCATCTTCTAATAAGCTGACACTAACACAGGGATTTTCATGAGGGGGAGAATAATTGCCTGTTTATGTGCTTTTTCATAAGTTCCACATCTAATTTGGCAACTCATGAAGTGTGTCATGGAGGGAGAGAGAGGAGAGAGGATCACAGCGTTCGCCTCGAGTCTACACTTCACCCAGAAAAGCCTTTTCCTTCTGCTTTTCCTACCTTTTTTCTGCTTTGCTTTGTCTTTTCTGTCCCTGAATCGCATGTTTCAAAACTCACCTTCAATCAGATGTTTTTACCTCGGAGCACCTCCCCCACCCCCCCCATCCCTCCTTTTCCATCCCCCCTTTTCCATCCCCACCCCTATTTCCTTCACTGACATCCCTTTCAACAGCAACATAAGTCTTTCTTCTTTGACTTTCGAGTGTGCCGGCATGGTGTTAGCCTCTTTTTTATGCTTAGTCGACAGCGTAACAAGCCCTGTATAGTGAGGAGCTGGCACCAATGAGTGTCAGTGCGTCATCTTAACTGTTGCGGATAAAGTATTATTCAGGGTGAGAAAAAAAAGCTGCAAAGCACATCATCTTCACTTGATCATCCCTCCAAATCCCCCTAGTGCGGTGGAAGCAGGCAGGCATGCTGGGGAATTTTGAGAGGTCAGGACATGAAAAAGGCAAAGAAAAGAGAAGTGTCAAAGGGATGAGGCAGAGAGGAGAGGAAATGAAACAGAGAGAAGGAGAGAGAGAGAACAGAAATATGAAAGAGACAAGAGCAGTTGTAGAGCACTGGGATGATAACGTCAGGGGAAAATTGATGCTGGGAGTAACAATCCGGTTTATTTGTGCTTTGTCAACTATGATAGACACCCAGAAAACAGCAATCTGAAATCACCGTGAAGGCAGTCACTGCATAAATACAACAGCAGGGGGTTGAATACATCACCATTGGGGGAAGCTTCATATACATGATGAATAGAAATGCTTGGAGAAGCCTTTGACAGCTGGCTGCGATACATGTGAAGCAGGGTTCGAATTACACAATGGCTTTTGGGGGAGCCGTATTTTCCAGTGCGCTACTAAACATGTCACACGCATGCGCATACATGGACATGCACAGTCAATTGCAGGGTTACTGCGAAAAACATTCTACTGTTACTACATACAGTTAATACCGTCAATAACATTTCACTTCATACAGAGAAAATCTAGCTATGCAGGTACCACAAAGAAACACACAAAAAAAACCAATTCACCGTTGCAATGTTTATATCACTCAAGCAACAACAGACCAGACCTATGTTACATCACATGACAACATTCCCACAGCTTCAACTGTTGGTCTTACACAAAACACAGTAGCTAGCAAGACAACAGCCACACTCTAAACACAACATGGAAACACATAGTAAAACATCCTGGAGGCAACGTCACTATTCACTACTTGTATGTGGTGATGTAAACATGTTGATTTGAGTGTACTGTCATGCATGGATGGCCACAGAAGGAATAGACACAGCATTGTGTTAAATGTTATGATAAATGTTCAGAAATTGGAATGTAATGAGCAAATAAACACAACATTGACATATTTTTACCATTATTATTTATTTCAGGAACCTTAATGTACAGAAAATCAAAATCTATAACCTGTGACCCAAAAATGGATGATGTTTTAGAGCTCCCCTTGAATTTCTCACAGTAGGTTTTCAGGGGAGCATATGTCCTTCTCAGGGGAGCTGAGCTCCCCTTAGCTCCCTCATAATGCGAACCCTGATGTGAACCTGACAATAACACCAACTGCAGCACTTCAGTGCTGATGGCTTTATCATGCAACACATGCTATAGGTGTAATGATGCCATGGGTTGAATGCGTAATTGTGGGGAGATGGTATTCTTATACAGAACAGCATTGTGTAGTGGAGCTGGAGATGGATGCACAGAAGGAGGCTGATGTATTTAAGTTACAGCAGAAATATGATGCAGAGGGATCAAGTGGGGAATTTATCAAGAAAGGGAGCAGCTGCTACATAGAGAATAGGATTGCTTACAGATGCTTTATATTGGTATTGTGAGGGTTTTTTTTACACAATTCAATGAACCAGCAGATGTTGGTCGTACATGGGTTAAACATATTACTGAAGGAGCAATAGCAAACCTTAAAGACACATCTCATTTAAAGGAATTTTCTGGTTTATTACAATTTTGGCTTTATTTTCATAGTTTTGTTGATCATTTATCTATCAGATATGAAAACACTTTACTCACCAAAGTCATTGCTGAAATCTGAAACCATGGTGATACCACTATTACGAAGCAAAGACTTGTCAGATGATCAGACAGGTTGCAAACAAGTCAGCAATTTAGCCTGATTATCTAAGCCACTTTATTTGGAGGTAAAAATCAGTAAGCCAGTAAGCACGTCTGCAATGTTGCCTATAATCACTTGTTGCACAGGTAAGCTGTGTGCACACAACTATGGTAAAGTGATCAGTATACTTCATCTGAACAGAGTCTTAAACCCCCTCGCTGGCCAGGTGTGCAGAGTTGTGAAAGAATGCAGGTTTTGAACTTCCCTATTAAGCTCCCTTGACTATTATTCATAAACTACTAAACTACAGTTGTAGAACAAATAGGAGAGGTGCAACCTTCATACTGAAGGCTAGAGTATGTATGTGTTAACATTCAGTTTATACTTTTTCCTTTTTGGTATTATAACTTTTTATTGTGTTATTTTATCTTGTGTGTTTTGTTGAAATGTGTGTGTGTGTGTGTGCGTGTGTGCTCTGCTGCATATACTTACTGTAAATTTCCCCTCTCGGGATGAATACTTCTTTGAATTGAATTGAATTTTTTGCCCTAATGTGGCTGTTTGTATGCCATGTTTCCAAACTAGTTCATTTTGAGCATACCCTGTCCTCATGTGGGCTATATCAAAGTTGAACCAGGAAGTCTGTAAACTGTCACAGATGTTTGCAACAGACAGTAATAATAAGTAAGTAAGGCATAAGCAATCATTTTTACCAAGTAATAATTGACTTTGGACAATATCATATGTTCTTCATCAGCAGATGGAGATGTAATGGAACTTGGAAACTTTCCATTATTTAGAGCAGTTCTGAGTATTCTCTTCGATGTGCCATGTGATGCAGTTGAAAGCTCTGGATAAAACACACAAGTGGACCTTTTGACAACTGCTGTCAAATTCATCTGTGAATGCCCAGGGTCAAGGAGCTCCAAGTTGTAATAAACTGGAATTATCCTTTAAAGGTAGAGTCAGTCATTCTGGAGAAAGATTGTTGATATTTCAACTAAACACCCAAACAAATACACCCCTCCCTTTGTGCTCCTTCAGAAGCTCCACCCCCCGAATTCATGGACACTCATTGCCAAGGCAATGACCAAAAGAGAAATATGGCGGAATCCAGAGCGATGTGTCAGCTGTAGACTCTCTTCTGTTCCTTTCACACATTATCACAAGTGGAAAAAAAATTTCATCTCATGTGAGCACAACAGTCCATCCACACTCTCCGCCTCTCTGCAGCCTCCACACTTCTCACTCCACCTCCGTCTCTGTCTACAGAAGCAGCCGTCTGTCAGCTGCAGCTCCTGGAGAGCTGAGAGGACAGTGGCCACACAAATTTCAAATTTACTCAACCAAAATAGTTGGTTGTCAGCTCCATGGGAAGAAACCAACAGTGTTTTTTAATTGATAAGTTCAAAACACATATACAGCGGGATATTTGTGTGATTTATACAGCTGCCTTACGCTTCACTAAACAAGACAGAAACAGACTCGTTGAGTAAAAAAACGTGGGGGGTCTCTGTGAGACTGTCTGTGATTCAGTGTGGATTGATACATTTAATAAAATGGAAGCGTATCTGTTCCATGAGAAAACACTTTGTATGTGAATTGGCCACAGCCTCTCTCTCTCTCCAGTTCACCAGCCCTCCCCCACCTTTCAACGGGTGATGGAGACAGGAGACTGTCATGTCCTCACACAGACAGCTGCTCTGATGACTTCCCCCATGAGCGCAAACACCCCCTGCTGATTGGCTGGACTAGTGTTGTGTAGCTCGCTCCGAGCCATTGTGTTTACATGCCCATTTACAGAGCCGGTGCTGTGTATGAAACCCAGATTTTTTTTCAGTGCACACACAGAACAGACAGCTAGCAGACCGTGAGGAGATATTCACTGAATTTGACAAAAAGTGTATTGGATTAGAATTGCTGACTCTGCCTTTAATATTGGCTTGATGACAGCAGAAAGAGCAGAATGGTAGTGAATAGAAAACCTTGAGGAGGCATGTTTGTGCAGCATCTCAGTTAACCAGGCAAGATAGAGACAACAATATGAATGCTTTTAGGTAAGATTTTCTAAACTTCATTAACAGGATTATATATCTTTGTGGTGTGAAAAAATACTGTAACCCATGAAGTTTATGAACCCATGTTTCCAAAATGCACACATGCAAAAATAAGGCTACTCTCTAGTTGCTGATATTTTAGAGATTATATCCTTTATATCTAATCATGTCTCATCACAGAACTCACGTTGCACTCAAGAGTTGAACGTAATGCAGGCAGGAAGTGCTGCTGAGACAAGCTTTAACAACTGTTAAAGCTTTGAATAGTAACAAGCACCCTGTGGAGTTATATGCATAAAGCTCATAAAACTTTAATGTTTTTTTTTTTAATATATACAGTACCAGTCAAAAGTTTGTTTGGACACACTTACTCATTCAAGGGAATGGTGAGGTGTGTGCAAACCTTTGGCTGCTACTGTATATATTTTGAAAACTGCATTGTTTACATCTGCTAGGAGTCATCTTCTTTCATGCCATTTGTTGGTGCATTGCTGTATTTCTTGGCACATTAACGCCACCAACTGTCAATCAGTGGAATAGCTGGAAACCAAGAGACTTCATAAAGTTCCCCTGTTTCATTGATATATCCAGTCCTTGAGGAAAATGCCCGTTTAAGTTACCATCACAGTGGGAGATTTGACTTGCAGTTCTAGCTATCAGCTGATGATTTCAACCAGGGTAAGATGCTCTGTCTTCTTTGTGTTTTATGACTTGCATGCATCACACTTTTGCATTAACACCCACTTGGGTGGAATGTGCATTGTGTCACCTAGATGCCCATGCAAGATACAAACAAAACAGGGATCCTCTCAACAAAACATTGTTCCATGACATCACAAGTTAAAGTTCAAGTTTATTTGTATAGTACAATAAGCATGCAGGGTATCTTTAAGTCCTTTCCCATAGGGTGGTTTGTCTATGTCTATATGAGCAAACTGTCCAAACATGATCATTAATATATACAAATTAAAGCTTCATACGAATACAATATACCATAAGTATGAATACAATTTAGCCCCTTTTGTATTCAAATGTATATAATTTATTTTTGTCATCAGGGCAGCATGACAGAAACTACAGTGAGGGGCACAATGGGCATACAAAACAGCAATGTTTCCAGATTGCCCCTGATTTCCTGTTTATGTATATATATATATGGTAGATGAATACAAAATCTGATCTGATACAAAAAGTGATCTCAGTGACTTCAGTACCAGTGGCTTAACATATGCTGAAGAAATGGAAATGTCATGAGTTGAATTCATTATCGGGAGATAAAATGTATTCGATTCAATTCACAGCACGTACTTCCCCCAACAGATATAACACACAGCAAATTACACATGAACATACCACTGATTTTAACAAGTAAGACACATCAGAGCTTTCAGAGGTTGCATGCATGGATCAACACTATCCACATATTACTTCAAGTTTTTAAACACCCAAGAGGTCTCCAGTGCAGCCAGTTTCTAGCATTTATTCCAGCATTTACTGAGAGTGTAATTTTTTCTGCCCACAGGTTAATTTTTGAGGAGGGGATTAAAATTCAGGGCTCCAACTGTATAAATGTATCCAGAGACCTTTAAAGTAGAAATGAAATTGAACCTCATCCTCTCTGATTTAGGTAATCTATGTCACACTCCTCTAAAATGCCCCCTTTTTTTTGGTCAAAATTATTATTTTTGTCATCTATTTTTAACCAATAATGCTTTCAATGGAACATCTGTTGGTAGTTTTCCAACAATAGTTTTTCCCTATTTCAACATCTCACTTTCCCTGTTTATTTTTGGTATCTTTTGAGCAAAAAGTATTAGCGTTAGAGAGATTAATTGATTTTATGTGTGGAAATCTTACAATATATATATTATATATATTTTCAGCTTATTTATTGCGCTTTTGTCAAATAGAATGTATCTATGAACAGATTGTAAAACAGTAAGAATATCCAACATTGTAACCAGTGTTGCATCACTGTCTAACACTTACTGCGTAACATATTGCAGTAATGTGATTACTTTTTTTCAGAAACAAGCAGTCTAAGTGTGTAAAGGACTTACTCCCTACCAGGAGTTGGATGGAGGTTTGATATCATTTTCTCTGACTGGTCCGAGATGTATTGGCTTGGCACAAGGGTTGTGTTTTCTACACGTGTTAAATACAGTAGACAGTAGATACAGTAGATGTGACATGATGGTGTGGAGGGTTTGGAGTGGGCTGATAAATGGAAAGTACTTTTGATGCTGGGTAATTATTAAAGTACTGTAATTTGTGTAAAGTGCAAAGAAAGAAGTAATTTATTACATTTTTTTAAACATTTTTTTATGTAACTTGCCTTCTGTGCCTTTTGACTACCGTCAACTTCATTCTTGACCACTCAGGGTCAAGAGGATCAAGATCCAAGTTGTAAGAAGCTGGAATTATCCTTTAATATTGGCTTGCTGACAGCAGAAACAGCAAAATAGTATGTGAATAGAAAACCTTTAGGAGGCATATTTGTGCAATGTTGGAAACAGATAAGCCAACACCAATCACCACCCAACTCGCAGTATGTCACCCACACGTCAAGTCTTGTGAAAGCATATTTCGTCAGACAGACGTAACCCTTGATGTGCCCTTCCCTGCAATGTTACTGCTTTCATTCACAACACAGCCATACCGCCACTTTCCCAGAAATGTTATTAGGTCTTGAGGTGGGAAATTAGCGGTACAGATTTCCCGGAATATCCATCCCAGCTTCCATTCACACATGACCCCATGCAGGAAATGTTCCTGAACATTTCTGGGATAGACTGCATGTGTGAAAGGGACTTTAGACATTGTAGGTTCAAAAAGTATCTACTAAATAGCTGGGGTAACAAAAAAATCTGACCTAAAATTGGCATCCTGTGCCAAAAAAAGGTTGGGAACATCTGGTGTACTAATTTCTGAGTCAGGAAAATCCACCAGACAAAACAGAAAAAAGGGTTTCCATAATTAACTTGCATGTTGTCGGTTGTCATGTCAGAATTACCGATAGTTCATGCTGTTTTTGAATATGAAAACAAATGCATGTTATTGCCATAAAGCCACATTTCATAAAGGCAGAAACTTCAAGTCATTTTCAAAAGTGCCAAAAAACTTTTCAACAGTTTTCCAATGGGACTCCACACTTCACTGATAATAATATGTTGCTGGTGTCATTAGGTGTTCGACAAAAGCATTTCTACTGCCATTTATTACATCAATTCTCCATCAACCTAAACCTTTTCTTCCTCAAATGAGCATTGAAACGACTTTGTGATATTGAGCAAAACGTATTGAATTTCACTTTGTCCATTTCTTTTCAAATTTGACAATTCACCATTTGCATAAAAACATTTGAAACATTTGCATGAAAAACTTGCTATGAGAGACAGAGAAAGAAAGAAAGAAAGAAAGAAAGAAAGGTGGTGTGAGGACACTGGATAATGTTTCTTCTAAACAAACACACGGACACATGAGCAAACACACACAGCAGATGACAGAGCCATCTATTTGGACCAGAACAAGGTCATGTACTGACCACTGGCCCTATTCCATCTAACTCATTTTTTCACAGTTCCTCTGTGTTTCTTAAAGAAATACACCAAGCTTTTGGCAAAGACGCTGTTGATCTACTGCTGGGGGACAAGATGCCAGTTTGGCAGAATATCAGACATCCAGGGTAATGTCAGTCATGTAGTTCAGATTTTGCCATGGCCTCTAGTCATCCATTTGCAACTGCAAACTGTGACACCTGACCTACTATTGCTCTCTCAATATATATGGGTGTTATGCTGTAAAATGTGTGTATATTATGTGGTGTTCAAATGTATTATTTCTCTTTATCCCCAGTATTTCTCATTGATGCAGCACTGAGCTCACAGTTCAGCTGGCTGTGTGATGTGATTATGTAAAGGTACACACACATCAGCTTCAGTTTCACAGAGACTGAATTTTCCCTTCTTGTTTATGTTACAAATGTGTGCAGTTATGGGCATATTTTTTTCTGTGCATAGGTAAAATGCAAAGGGCAGCCTGTCATTTTCTTTCCACACAATGAAGTTTGATTTCTGCTTGCTTCACAACAGGCTTCAGATGTCCTGTCCTGTCGATCAGAGCGGTCCATTGGCCAGGGAATTGAATAGCACCATAAAGCAACAATGTCCTGTAAATTCCTAATTTTCGGCATCATGGATGTCATCTTTGACCTTGCAGAGCTGACATTACAAGATTTATCAAGATAGACCCCTTGGGCAGATTCTTGAGTACACAAAAGGTGTTAAGATTTGCTATGTCAAGTTAAATTTGAATAAAATGAAGAGACTATCAAGGAAAAACATTTTCATTAAAATGTTAATGAAATAAATATTAAAACCCAAACACTGTTCTAATACTATTGGAATATACCTCAAGCACAAAGCCTTGAGCTGTCCAATTGTCCATGAAAACTGATAGGAAAATTATGACTCCTGGGGTGCCACTGAAGTACTCATATGCAGTACATCTACTGCAGTCATATATTCACTGTACAATCATATATGAAGACATTAACCTCCTGGAAAATTGTTCTCTCTGGGAAAAGATTTTGGCCAATAAAGGAGTGTAGATCAAGGATGTCTAATGTCTGAGTGTTTTTACCACCACTGTTTTACAAAGTACAAAGACAGTCTTTATTAAATAACTAACACAATCTTACAATTGGGGCAAAGCTTGGCTACCTAGTCAGGAAGATAACAACCAACCTCCATATCAGGAGACAGTGATGTATGCTGTCATTGAAAGCAGAAACCACCACTCTATGCATAAATGCTTGGTCAAACCAGCATTTATAACAGTGAAAGTTCAACTTTGGTGATGCGCAAATTTGTGACACAGCTATCATATTAGCACTGTCACGTGACCCTCAAGTAGTCGCTATGACACCCAGTTTCCAGCTGTACTTTTTTTTGTGTATGAGCAGATTATTCTCACCGCGCCACTTTCTGGTGTGGCAAGGAACTCTGGCTAAATCCTTAGCTTTAGATCACATCATGTGAACACAAGCAAGCTCACATCCCCACACATAAACTCATCAGAATTGCAATCTTGAAGGTAAATGTCACTTGAAATTATGTGAAAAACAAGTAAAGGTAAAGGTCATCTAACTCTGCCTCTTCCTGTTATCTCAATCTACCAGTCAAAAACCTACAGATGACTCATTCCTTTGCAAAGGAAAAGTAAGTAGTGTCCGTAGAGCAGCAAGGCTTCAGGAGACTTTCAGGATATCTCTAGTGCTAGCAAGCTTTTTCACTGTCTCCAATTACTTTCTTACACTATTATTAACCTTGTTAGTGAGGCTACCAAAAAGTAGTCAACAGATGCTGTCAGCTGTCTCCATCTGTCAAGTGACCTTTGCCCTGCATATCTTTGTGGTTCCTCAAGAGTTTCCATCATTATGTCCCCTAACCTGAGACACGTTGGCTGTCTACAGAAGACAGGGCTTACCCTCCTAATGTTGAAACAAACTACTTCCTTTTCACCATCTTTGTCCCCAGCAGCACTGACCAGCTTTTAACAGCACCCTTCCCGTCCCAAAAAGTAGCAGGCTGGTGCAAACAGGTTGCTCCACATGTCTTTCAGGCACTTGTCTTCTCTCTTTTATCTCTAGTGCACCCACTGTTTTTTGTGTGTAATCAGTCACACCTGTGTCTTATTAGTCCAATAAAACCATCAGACAGTTCTGAACAATCCTGCTCCGCCTTTCAAATAATGTTAATTTGCTTTTTCCTTTGGTAAATTTCTGGAAATTCGGTTTAAATTTGTGTTATATTTGGATGAAAACTAAAGCTACTTTTAATTGCACCAAGAGCTACAGAACTTTCAGAAGTGTCCCAGATGACCAGAGCAGTATGGATGGTTCATAACGTAGCAGTATTTTAAAATCAGTTCTTTGACAGACAGGAAGCCAGTGTAAAGATCTGAGAACTGGAGTGATGTGATCTACTTTCTTAGTTTTAGTGAGGATTTAAAGCAGCAGTGTTCTGAATCAGCTGCAGCTGTCTGATCATTTTTTAGGGAGACCTGCAAAGGCACCTTTACAGTAGTCGAGTCTACTGAAGATAAATGCATGGACAAGTTTTTCCAAATCCTGCTGAGACATAAGTCCTTTAATACTTGATATATTCTTCAGGTGATAGTAGGCTGACTTTGTAATTGGCTGTTGCAATGTGTTGAAATTCAGGTCTGAGTCCATGACTACACCAAGATTTCTGGTTTGGTTTGTGGTTTTTAACATTACTGATTATGGTAACATATTTTGTTGTTTTCCATAATCTGAGCCAGTGGGAGCATGTAGAAGTTCAACAGAAGAGGCCCCAGGATCGAGCCTTGGGGAACTCCGTATGTCATTTTGGTTTGCTTAGATGTGCATATGTACCTATAGACACAAAGTAGTCCCTGTCCTTTGTGTAGGATTTAAACCAGTTTAGTACTGTGCCAGAGAGTCCCACCCAGTTTTCCAGTCTGTCTAGTAATATGTTGTGGTCGACTGAGACCTAACAATACTAAGACTGGAATTCTGCCACTGTCTGTTTAAGTGGATGTCACTGAAGACCTTAACAAGAGCAGTCTCAGTGCTGTTGTGTGGTCAAAATCCTTACTGGAAGACATCAAAACAGTTGTTTAGTGCCAAGAAATTGTTCAATTATTTTACTCAAGAACAGGAGGTTTGATATGGGCCTATAACTGTTCATTAGTGAGGTGTCTAGACTGTTCTTTTTTAAAAGTGCCTTGATGACAGCAGTTTTCAGGGCCTGTGGGAGGAAACCTGAGAGAAGAGATGTGTTGACAATTTCTAGAAGATCTGAGGCCATGCAATTTGAAACTTTTTGAAAAAGCCTGTTGGCAGAAAATCAAGGCAGCAGGAGGAGGATTTCAGATGTTGTATAATGTCCTCCAGGTTTTTATGGTCGGTAGGATCAAATTGTATCATGCTATTTGAATTGATTTTAAGTGGACACAGGGACAACACATACCCTGTACCTGATATGGAGACACTGACTGCCTGTTTAATTTTCTGAATTTTGTCAGTAAAGAAGGAGGCAAATTCATTGCAGGCCCTGGTAGATAGAAGTTCAGAGGCTACTGACACAGGAGGGTTTGTTAGCCTGTCGACAGTAGCAAACAAGGCATGTGCATTATTATTGTTTTTGGCGATGATGTCAGAGAATAAGAATTGCCTTGCATTTCTCAGTTCCAAAATTCTAAATGCGAAGCTTCTCTTTATAGATGTCATAATGAACCTGGAGACTTGTTTTTCGCCAGCTTTTCGACACTCTCTTTTTTCTATTCTGACCAGCATTGTAATTTTAGAATTGAAATTATCTACAAGCTAATTAACTGAGACTCAAGAGAGGGCAGATGTGGCAGAGAAAGCCTGAATAAATATTC
Source organism: Scomberomorus guttatus (assembly GCA_038419695.1). Lineage (NCBI taxonomy): Eukaryota > Metazoa > Chordata > Actinopteri > Scombriformes > Scombridae > Scomberomorus > Scomberomorus guttatus. Next base: position 29,156,612 of record CM076452.1, read on the forward strand.
ACTGGTGGTTTCAGTAATATACCGTTTTGTGATTACCTCTGTTTGAACCTTTGTGTGCACGGAGATAGTACCCTCAAATAAAACGCAGGAATGATCAGAGAGAGCAGCATCAGTCACCACAACCTTAGAAATGTTAAAATCACCAACAATAACTACACAGTCAAAGTCAATACAGATTATAGACAGCAGTTCAGCAAAGTCATCAAAAAAGGTTTAAAAAGCTAGCTTCACTCATAAAACTGAAGTTGAACAGCTGCACTGTTACCTTGGTCTAACCAAGTTTCAGTTAAAAACACAAAATCAAGATTGTGCTTGATAATAAAATCATTGATTAGAAATGTTTTTCTTGACAAATACCTGATGTTTAATAATGCTAAATTTAGTGTATTAAAAGCACTAGTGCGTTACCCGTTTCTCAAAACCTAGAGAACAGGCACATTTTGACATGCCTGTCCCCTAAATGCCTCACATGCAGACTATTGGGAGACTACAATTTTGAGCTGAACTGAAGTTGATCAGATGATTTGTAGTGCCCGTTCAAAACGTGCCTGAGACATCCTGCACTATGTCTTGAACATACATACGAAGTTCTCGCCTGGCCATGTGAGGAACAGGAATAGTAGAGCTTAACTCTCTGAACTTTTTCAATTCATTCTCTATGGTAGTTCTTATCACTACTGATGTAAACCCCCCCCAACCACAAGGTGGGTTGCAATGGCAGAGTAGTGCTGGCCATAATTCCGCTCATTGACTCCATGGGCAGAAGAAGAAGCAGAAGTAACGTTGTGTATGAGGTATTTTTTATATATATATTTCTTCCTAAGATTTCTTCCTTTAGTAGATAGATTATCTGCCCGATTTTTTTGCAACAGGCTGTGGCTGACGAGGAATGGATGCTAAATTTGGGGAGAGAGAATCGGAGTAGGGTGCGGTGTAAGTTTGGTCCCAGCAGAGACCAGCTCTTTTATCTGGTCAGTGAACTCCAAGAGGGGGGAGGAGGGAGAAAGAGTGACTGGAGAGGCAGGTGCCCTGGATGAGGTTTGGGGAGGGGTGAAAAAGGTGAATCTTCACAAGTGGCTGTTGGTGAGTGGGGTGGAGACTCTTCTTCTTGGCTCTGATGTCTCTCAGTTTTAAAGCTCTCTTCAGGTGGGGGTTGAAATGGCTCTCTTTCAAGGTTGCTGCCGCGCTGTGTTATGTCTTTTTGTTTTGATTCCTCTTGTCTCGTCCTTGGCAGAGGGAACAGATAGTTAACGCAGGAAGTAAAATAATTCAGGAAGTAAAATAGGTTAGGGATAAAAAATTTTACAACAGATCAATAAAGTTTTGTTCCAGTACTTAAGATTGTTGTTTCACAACATCATTGGTCCCTATGTGCGCTATGATGATTTTCACAGATGGATGTACAGCCACAATATGCAGGATTCTTTCTGTCATGTCAGAGACCATATCCTTGGGAAAAGAAAGTATGCTGGTGTTCGTACTGCATATGCTTCTTAGATCTTTTACAGCAAAGTCACCCATAATCAGAGTTTGAGGCCCAGTTGTTAGCTTTTCCTGTGGCCTTTTACTTTCTGATTTACTCTCAGTCCTTACCCTGCTGTGTAAAGAAAAGAGGTTATCCAGCTCATCAGACGGAGATCCAGGGTCCTGCAACAGTAGAGCAAATCTGTTCTACAGTTGCACATTTGGTTGTTGGGGAGGTTTGTTGCTAGCTTTCCCTTTCGCAGCTGTCCATGGCTGTGTGCTCTCAGAATCACCACACTACCATCTGCCTCACAGCCTTCTACTACTTCACTTCTTACTTTTCCTCCATCCTCATTTCTCATCCATCCTTAACCCCTCTTTCCAGACTAATTCTTTTTCTTCCTCCTTTGTCTTATTTTCTCTTTTCCGTCTCATTTTTCACCTCCCTTGTTTCTTTCTGCCTCTCTTTCTCCTTCTTTGCCCCCCCTTTCTCCCACATCTTTAATCACCTATTTTTCTGTTCTTCTACCTCCTGTCTCCCCCTCCTCATCCGCCTTATCCTCCTCAGGTAAACCATCAGCTTCCTGACTCTTTTTTTTTTTTGCTCTGGGGGGTTCAACACCCCTTTGAACCTTTCCTTCCTGAGTTTTATCTCCCTCACTCTTATTCTCTCAGTCTTTCTTTGTCTCTCTGCCTCTCTCCATTCTCTCTCTCTCTCACTTTTTCTCTCTGACCTGGTTCTGTCGGATCCTGCTGGAAGGCCTGATGTTGTTCACGCTGGCACAGCTCTACGTGCACGTACACACACACAAACACAGACACATTTGGAAAAAGTGAGAACAACACAACACACAAAGCACATCCAAAAGGCTTTTCAGGTGGACACGTACACAACTAAATCTAAATAAACACATATTTGCTCAGCACACATGCAAACACATGTGTACTGACACAGGCATATGCTTATGGGATTACTCTCTCCCTCTCTTCATCTCTATTTCTCTCTGTCTCTCTTTGGCCTTATTGTGAATGTCCACAGCAAGGCTATAGGGAAAACAAATTTGTTTTGTTAAAAGTAAAAGATATATTTGTAACTTGGATTTGGAAAAGTTTTAGAGAACATAAAGATGATGATGACGATGATGATGATCATTATTATTATTGTGTTATAATATTGCAAGTGTCAACTGACTTCAGAATTTTTAGTTTTTATTTTTTGTATCAGGAAAAAACGCTTGAGATATGAACATTAACACAACAATGCCATGGCAATAAGTAATCAACACAGGCCAATCAAATGACATAAAATACAAACAGAGACTATAACTGCCCACAAAGACTGTTCAGGCAATAATGAGACAACAACCAGAAGGTAATGAGTGAGAGTATTGCTGAAAACTTATTAAACTTAAAACTTGTTTTAATATTTGAAAAAAAAAAACATTCTTAGTCAATAAAATAAATGAGGACAGAGATTGAATATGTACAGGAAAATTATTCCAATCAAAACTATAAAAGCTCTTTTTCCAATATGACTGGAGGGCTTGATCAGAACACTCCAATGAATAATTTGAAGCATGGGGGACACAGAATAGTTTTAAATGATTTGGATATTTAAAGTGTATACATTTGAAGATTGGGGAGAAGGAGGAAGGTTCATCCAAAGTACAAATCTACAAAGGTTATAGTACACAACATGGAGAGGAAGATTATTTTAAAGGCATTTGATGAACAATGTCAGCTTCTGGTATAACTTGTAAAGCATGTTTCTTTCTAACATGAACAATGAATGATAAGCTGGATAATGTTGAATAAGTATAATTAAATACAGTAAGAAGAGATTTATTAATGAAGTGGTACTTTGAATTAGGCTGGTCATCCTGTATATAAATGAGAACTGTGCCAAACACTGCAACATGCACAGTATGAAAAATTGCTCTTTATAACATTTGCATTGAACACATGTCAGCAACATGTCTCTCAACTCTGTTTTTCTGACCCAAATCAGCAGCCCTGTTTTAAATCTCTTGCGCCGTCTTTCTCTCAGTTTATTTGGAACGCTTCATTTAACTAATAATACTGCAAGACTCCAGTCATCTATGTTAATTTAATTTCCTGTCCAAATCAGCCAACAAGGTCACAGACTATATTATGTATTTTCATAAAGAAACCGTGCATGTGTGTAAGAGAGAGAGAGGAATTATGTATGCACAAATAATTTATCATGGGTTACAAAGGGTTAATTAAGTATTTAATATAACACACTATGGCAAGATTACATATCTGGTGTCATTGCCAATGCTGAGTGTGTGTGTGTGTGTGTGTGTGTGTGTGTGTGTGTGTGGGAGAGAGTGGTGTAGCTACTGAACTGTAGTCCCTCTTGATTTGTGGTGACCCGACTAAATTAAAGCCATTTTGAATTGATATTTAGCCCAGTGAGAATACTGAACTGTTGTCATGTTGCTCTACTTTACTGCAAATGTGTGTGTGTGTGTGTATGCGCGCGTGTGTTTGTGTGTGTGTGTGTGAGAGAGAGAGAGAGAGAGAAAGAGAGAGAAAGAGATCTTGAGTTCTCTGTGATTGGGTTAGAGAAGTTACCTCCAAAATAAAAGCTACCACTATATTCCATTGCTGACACTAAAGCCGAAACATGTTGCTGTCAGCAATGTAATATTAAGAGCTTTTTATTATACACTGGACTCTTCTTGGATTTTTCCCTTTTGTTTGTAAAAGTCTCACTGCTTTATATTTTACAGTGTTATTCATCAGAGACAACAAGACTGTCCTCCCATTAAAAACAACAGGATCAGTTGTTAATGCAAGTGCCCCAAAACAACATGTATTTATGCTCAAGTGATAGCGGCCTCTAGCTGCCGTGGTAATTATGACGGGAACAAAGGAGAAAATTGGGTGACGTTATTATACAGGAAGTCTGCGTAGGGAGGAGGACACTGTTTTTTAAAAACCATGATCACGATTGTCCCTTTACCTCATACCTGCCAACACTTCCGTTTTTCCCGGGTTTCCTGTTTTTCTCCCCCTCTCCTGCTGTGCTCCCTGTTTGTTGTTTCTCCTGGGAAACTCCCGTAATTTGCATGGCCCTCAAACTTTATTATGAATAATTATCATACACAGATCCATAAGTTTTGTATGTTTGTCGGACGTTACCCAAGTTGCCAGATCGTCTATGAAACACAATCTATACACACAATGCACACAAAACATACAATTTCAACCCATCTGTCTGTCTATTCTCTTTATACATCCATGATCTGTCACCGTAACTTGGCGTGTGCACAGCTGCTCTCTGTGCAGGCAGGTGGGCCAGCTAACTTCCTGTTGTCAAAATGTCAGGGTAGGTAGGACGGCGTTACAGCGAAAAAATCCAAATACACCTCCAAATTTAAGCAAAGTTGGACTGAACATCACCAGGATAGTGGCCATGCCTTTTGCAAAGCCTGTAGGGTTGATTTTAATATAGGGCATGGCGGGAAAATGATGTGAGCCAACATATCAGCTCCCTAGGCACAAGTGCGCTGTTGAAGCACAGTAGGATACACCAGCAATATCGAGTCACTGTTCAGAATGATGTATGTGCAGAGTTGGTCCAGTATGCAATTTCCACAAGTAACACACAGAGGGGGCAGTGTAGCACACAAAATAATATCAAATATAAAACACTAAAATGCCCCAAACAGAGGACAGAACCGTTTCAGCTGCCTGATCCACAATCCACACATGTATACCCATATTCACTTATACACACATACTTACAAGCATACAACAACACACACATAAACTCAGAAGCAAATGCATGCATAGACACACTTGTTAATATTATGTTCACGGAATGATAAAATGTTAATGTAAATTGATATGTGGTTTGTACCGCAGTGTTAAACTGCTGTGTTTCTGAACCTCTGAACATCTCTCCATTTAATGATTTTTTTCTGTCTTTATTTTTTTTTACTTACTCTTAGTAGTTACATTTTTATTTTAATTGTTACGTCTTATTGTCTGTTAATTTACTTTTGAGACGACAGTGACTGCTTTTTTATAGTTATTGTATGGCTGTATGGTTTGTATACTATTTGAAAAGCCAAAATGAAATACTCTAAAAAACCTACAGTGTTTCTGTGATAAATTGATGTTGATATATAAATATAAATAATAATATAAAATCTTGCTCCAAATGTGATGCTTGCGCAACATCAGTGTTATTGAACATTGACCCCATTATAAACCCTGAACTTCAGGACCTCAGACTTAAATCTTGGAAATATATTACATTTCTATTCATGAGCTGTGAATGTGTGAATTCTCTTACAGACTGTCACTTTAGTTTATTCATGTTTCTTTTTATTTCCTTGCCCTCGCTGCAGCACAGATCAAAAGGGTGGCAGCACAACGCCCTAAGCCAAAACATTCAGTGCAATGTGTGTCTTCAGTCACCCGGCCTTGGTTTGGGAAGTGCGTGTCTAACTAGCAGAACGTTGTCTTTTTTCTCCCCATAATCAGTCCATCTCTGAGTCTGACTTGATCATGACCCATGGCCTCTTCTGATTTGAGCCAAAAACAACAAAAAAAGAGTTTAAAGTTGACTTTAGTTGGCAGCAGAATTTACCATGATGAGTTACATTTTCTCCAACTGAGGAGAATAAAACGATGCTTTACAAAGAACATATGTCTGATCTAAGCTAACTGGATGATATCAAACATATTTACAACAAGATATTCGCATGTGTCTTGATAAAGTTCTAAGGTGAAAAACACAAACCTTCACCATACTAAGAGCCCAGTTTACTCTGAGATTAGATGTTTTGACATTTCAGGTGTGAACAGGGTAAGATCATCGAGGGACAAAAATTACAGCTTTTACCATTAACTATTATTGCTTTCTGTCACAAAAGTCATTCAGCAGTACGAAGACATACGTTATGTCTGAAATCACTTTCTTGTTCTTTCAGTCATTATTTCCTCCATAATAAAAACTTAACAGCTTCAGCTTCAGAGTAAATAGTACATTCAATTTCAAACAGCACACTTGTCAATCATCATCATTTTGCTGCATCACTGACAGGTACGTGGTGTCACATAACTGTAATTTTCACATGTATCTAAGGTGACATATTGCCTTCTAGGATTCTTAGTCAAATAAAATGACTAAAAAAATAAAGTGCACTTTGTAGCAAAAGGGGACTGATTCCAGACACCGCTATTTGTGTGATGTCTCATCAAAGGCCCACACTGGTTTGGCCTCACACTCAAAGGAAATTTGTTAGGGTGGCACTAAAAAATTCAACCCAGACCCTTCATTAGACCCTCAACATGGGATTACCAGTGGAAACACTTTGGGCCAACTTTAAAGATTAATTTCCAAATGAGAGAGCGATGATGCTGAACTTCACAGCAGCTTTACCTTAGGTGTTGCTCACCTTTTATTATTGCTCTTAAAGGGCCTGTTCACCCAAATTAACAAAAATAAGTGTTGACTATGAAGCTGTCGAATATAAGTTATAACTAACAGGTAATTGCTTTGTGGAAAGACACGTTGCTGTTGATTTTTTTGAAGTTTGGTGGAGGTGGATGTTAAAACCCTGAACAGATAGTATGAGAAGTAAGTATATTAGCAGCAATGATTAAAATCAGAAACTATCAGAAAATTAGTCTGCAACAATTTTAAAAACTAATGAATTGTTTTCAAGAAAAACTACCAAGCATTTGATGGTTTCCAGTTCTCAGATGAAAATTTGCTGCTTTTCCTTCTTACATGATAGGGAATTTATTTGGGGTTATATTTGGGGTTTTGGACTATTAGTCGGACAACTGGGGCTCTTGGAAATTGTGATGCACATTTTTTACAATTTTCTGACCAAACAATTAATCCAAAAAACAATCAGAAGATTAATAAAAATGAAAAAATATAATGATAATGGAAAAAAAAAAACAGCCACACACACACACACACACACACACACTGAGTATGTGGGTTGCACCCATGAAAAATTTGCCAAATCTTCTCTGCCAATACCAAACAGCTTATTCTGCCATTGACTATTTTGGTGTTTGGTGGATTGGATGATTGAAGTTTGAAGAAACAAGACATATTGACAATTTAACAATTTATTCATTTAACAAACAGGAGCCTCAGTAGCATGTGGAAGAACCATACACAGCCACAACAGCCTGGCACCTCCTCCTCATGTTGGTCACCAGCCTGGTCACACACTGCTGTGGGATGGCCTCCCATTCTTCAACCAGCATTTGTCGCCAACGTGGTTGTGTTGGTCACTCTGGCATGAACAGCACGCCCAAGCTGATCCCACAAGTGTTCAATGGGGTTGAGGTCAGGACTGCTGGCAGGCCATTCCATCCTCTCCACTCTCAAATTCTGGAGGTAGTCTCTGATAAACCCCGCTTTGTGGGGGGCGAGCGCTGTCATTTTGGAGGATAGAGTTCGGTCCCAGACTGTGGAGATATGGGATTGTCACTGGTTGCAGAATCTCATCTCGATATCTCTCTGCATTGAGATTGCCTCCAATGATGACAAGCCTCGTTTTTCCAGTGAGGGAGATGCCGCCCCACACCATCACACTGCCTCCACCAAAAAATGTTACTCTATCGGTGCAGCAATCAGCATAGCATTCTCCGCGTCTTCACACTTTGACCCTATGATCCAACTGCCGTAGGCAGAATCTGGACTCATCACTGAACGTTCCTCCACATGTTCAGGTTCCAGTGCACGTGTTGCCGACACCAGCGCAAATGGGCCTGATGGTGAAGGGCAGTCATGGCAGGCCTCCTGGCAGCCCTATGAGACCAGAGATTGGCTGCGTGCAGTCTGTTCCGGATTGTCTGGGCAGAGAGCCATCGTCCATATCGTCCTGCAAACCTTGACTGCAAATCTGTAGAAGACAGCCTACGGTACCTAAGTGCTGACAGGGTGAGGAAACAGTCTTCTTGGGGTGTCGTCTTCTTGGGATGCCCACTTCGCGGCCTGTCTCTGACATCCACTGTTATATGGAACTTGGCCTTCACTTTGGAGATGGTACTAGGGCTCACTCCAAATAATGCCGCAACTTGGTTTTGCGGAACACCAGCTTGAAGTTGCCCTATCGCACGGGCCCTATCCAGATTAGTCAAACGTGGCATGCCAATTCTTGGAGCAGACACCTACTGACCACTGTAGCAGGGCCCCTGTTCACCTGGGGGGGTTCCTTACAAAGGCTTTCCAAAGGTATAAGATTTATTGCCAAGAAGCATTGTTACAACAAAGAACACAAACAGAAATTTCCTTACTGTTTGTGTTAAGTTTATATATATATATACACACACACACATATACATATATATACATGCATACACACACATATATACATATATATATATATATATATATATATCTTCTATCAATCTATCTATCTATCTAGATCATGGCTATACACACACACACACTCACCAGCCACTTCATTAGGAACAACTGTTCAAACTGCTTGTTAACGCAAATATCTAAACAACCAATCAAGTGGCAGCAACTCAATGCATTTAGGTATGTAGACATGGTCAAGACAATCTGCTGAAGCTCAAACAAAGCATAAGAATGGGGGAAGAAAGGTGATTTAAGTGACTTTGAACGTGGCATGGTTGTCGGTGCCAGACAGGCTGGTTTGAGTATTTCAGAAACTGCTGATCTACTGGGATTCCATGAACAACCATCTCTAGGTTTTACAGAGAATGGTCCGAAAAGGAGAAAATATCAAGTGTTGATGCCAGAGGTCAGAGGAGAATGACCAGACTGGTTTGAGCTGATAGAAAAGCAACAGTAACTCAAATAATAACTCGTTACAACCAAGGTATGGAGAAGAGCATCTATAAATACACAACACATCAAACCTTGAAGCAGATGGGCTACAGCAGCAGAACACCACCCCGGGTGCCACTCCTGTCAGCTAAGTAACTGAGGCTTTAATTCCTACAGGCTCACCAAAATTGGACAATAGAAGATTGGAAAAACATTGCCTGGTCTGGTGAGTCTTAATTACTGTTGTAACATTCAGATGGTAGGGTCAGAATTTGATGTAAACAACATGAAAACATGGATCCATCCTGCCTTATATCAGCGGTTCAGTCTGGTGGTGGTGGTGGGGGATATTTTCTTGCCACACTTTGGACCCCTTAGTACCAACTAAGCATCATTTAAATGCCACAGCTTACCTGAGTATTGTTGCTGATCATGTCCATCCCTTTATGACCACAGTGTAACCATCTTTTAATGGCTACCTCTGGCAGGATAACACGCCATATCAGAAAGCTCAAATCATCTCAAACTGTTTTTTTGAACATGACAATGAGTTCACTGTACTCAAATGGCCTCCAGATCCAGATGGCCACCAGATCTCAATCCCTTTTGGATGTGGTGGAATGGGAGATTTGCGTCATGCATGTGCAACCGACAAATCATGTTGCTATCATGTTAAAATCTCTGAGGAATGTTTCCAGCACCTTGTTGAATCTATGCGACAAAGAATTAAGGCAGGTCTGAAAAAAATGTAATTCAAAATCAACTTACTTGCCTTTTGAGAAAACCATGCAATGCTGCACCACAAATTCAAACATATTACCTCTGGCTGAGAAACTTTTTCCAGTCACTATTACTGATTAGACCTCTGCTCAGGTTGAAGTTTGGCAGAGCTACAGTAGGCAGCAATTACGTGATGAACTGTAAATAATCCTTTTGTCTAATCATTTGGTGTCCGAAAATTTCACCACAGAGAGAAACCTTTGATAGCATCCACATACATTTTCAAAATCTGACTTTTAGAGTCCTCTACAGTTTCCCCGGCCTGAAAGGGATAATAGATGACTTCTCTCTCCATGTGTTTCCGACCGACTGTGATGGACCCTGTATTGATTGATGAGTTTTTTTTTTTCATTCTACTTTTTTTTCCAAGGGCCCTCTGAGCTGAATGATGGCTGCTGCTGTGTCTCATCGACCTGACAGCATTTCAAGGTTTTTCCACAAATCCCTAACGTGTGCTCCAACAGTCTCCACACCATCTGTTCTGATGGCCAAAGCCCTACAGGTTGATGTATAGGGGTAATATTGTCTTCAGCAGGGGGACGGGGATTGATGTGACTGGATCAATGTGGATCACAAGCACTGTGGATAACAATGTGCACCATGGACAACAAAAGTATGACACAAAGAATGTAGATTGATACAATTTTATGGACAGATTAGATGGACAGTTTGTTTATTGCTAACTGTATTTGCACTTTAGACAAACAGAAATTACCTGACTTTTTTTTTTCCTCTTCCATTCTGACCGTGCACGCATTCTTGGTGTGTAAACATTCTTCTCACCTGACTCCAGAATAATACACAATACTAACTTCACACTTTCCCCTAGAGGTTTCCCCTACAGAGTAGGTGATTTGATGAGATTTCAGGGTCCCTCGCTGCATGAATTTCCATATTAGTAAGGGAAAACTCATTAGCTCATGTAGCTTCTTGTTGCTTAAAGACACTGAGTTCATACTAATGCAGCTCATGTGTTAGGTAAAGACCAGATTGTTGGTATAGAATGTTTGTATAGAAATATTAATTAGTAGCTGATGTTTGATTGGCTTTATTAATTCTCTCATCAGCCTGGATGATTATATTAAACAAGTCATGGTGATAATGACAGGGCATTAGACAGCTGAAGTGACTCCTATTAAGCCATGTTGACAAAGGTGTCTTTTAGTCATGCTCCTGGAAAACAGTCTGTGTGTGTATGTGGGTGGGGGTGGATATGGTGTGCCAATAGTAGTTGCTAGTTGATATGAGTGTTTGTGTGGATGCTGTGAACAACAACTTGTAGACAGCATGATTGGGTTTTTTATGTGTGCTGGTTTTGTTACCTCATTGGGACTTTTTCCAATAAACACGACCTTGGTCCCCATGAGGACTACTGGTCCACATGGGGACCGAAGCCTGGTCCTAATGAGGCAACACATCATTTCTGAGGTCCAGGTTAAGGTTAGGGGTAAGGCATGAATTGAGGTTAGGTTAGGGGACTAAAAATACCAATGGGTATCTGGAAGGCTCTGGCTCAAGTTATCTTCTCAGTGTTAGCACACTACCATATTGAGAGGATCTGAGGTCAAGATTAGAGTTTGGGTTAGGCTGTCTACAATGAATGGAAATCAATGCAATATCCTAACAAGGATCGCTGCACAAACTGTGTTTTAGGTCACTGTGACTGAATGACATGGTCATTATGTCAGATTTGGTTAATGCCATAAGTTTAGCCTTGACAAACTCCATTAGACAGACACACATATGCAGACATGCACTGTTTGTACATCAGGTTATAATCCTTAACCCCTGAAGACTTTGCTGTTTGGGAGTTATGTGATAATAAGACTCCAGCAAGTCACTGCACTCAGCCAAGAAATACTTCCAGCACATAACCAGTAAACCCTAAAAATACAACTTGAGGATGTTATCAATCTTCCTTTCTCAAAGTTAGTAAGAAAGGTTTATCTTACAGTGTCTTTTTTCTCTTTTCTGCCCCCATCTGACTCTATGTATGCTGTGGACAAGCTGTTTCAAACTTTGTGTGTGTTTTAGGCTCCTTTTAATATAAAATAACAAAAAACAGAAGCTCCTCTGAAGTGATCTACCTTCATTATCTCCCCATCTCAAATTATCTCTGTTTTCTCTTTCTCTTTCAGAGCTTGTAGTGTGTTTCTGTCTGGCTTGAGCCATCCACCCTTGAGCCATTTCCTCAAATGTCAAACTATTAAGATTTCAGTTCTGGTTGATTTAGTGCCACCTGTGGCCACTTGTGGTAACTGCAACTACATTTCATTAATACAAGTGTGTGTCGAGGCAGCAAACACACCTTTAGCAGTGACTCAGAAATGCAACAGAAAAAAGCAACAGATTATCTGTTTACAGCGCAGCCAAATAAAAAAGCGTCATAAAAGTAGAATTCATGGCAAAGCTGTTTTATTGGATCGCATTAGATTGCACAGGTGTTCCTAATAAAGCAGCCAGTGAGTATATTATCAGTCTTATTTTACATTAAGTGAAATGTGCACTGCCTTTTGTACTGCATCACAACTTCCTGTATGTGTATAAATCGTTTCCTGTGAATGCCTTTATGCATGCGTAGGAAATTTCAGAATTCTGCACAGAAAATACAGTGTTACTTGTGGACAGTTACAATGAAAACTACTATACAGAGAGTTAATTACAGAGAAAAAATGATGTCACGCTATGCAGCCTGATGAGGAAATTCTACATGTATATAGAATATATATAGGAAGGCTAGAGTTTTATTTCTGCTTCTTTCCATTCATTCTCTTTCATTCACCATGTTTTACCTTGTCTTCTGTTTATGTAATACTGAACGATCTTAACACTCACAGACTCCACATAATATATCTGAAGCTTTTTCTTTGCACACCATGACTAACCTCATGTTTGTGAAACACATTTTCAGTTCTCAATGAAATCCTCTGAAAGTTTTGCTACTGCCCCAATTTGGGGTCAAGAGCCTGCAATTTGTCACTTTCAATTGAGTTTCTGCCAGAAATAGAAAAGAAAGAAAAACTTTCCCTTTATGGATTTCCACTTAATTTCTCATTCCCCGGAATGCAGACTTTTCACATGAATTTTACAACTGAAATTACCAAGACTCTGAGTTACACGGACCTCTGTTTTTACCACAATTTAGGTGGTAAATTGCTTGGAAAATGTAGCTTTTCAAATGAAAAATTCACAAAATCACCACATGTCCCCATGTGTTTAGAGTGTCCAATTTAAGAAAAGCCTTCTCCAAAGGGACAGAATCTGTTTTTATCACTGAATTCCTGGTTGTTCTCAATATATTTGTCTTTTTCTTTTGAAAAAAAGATAGACCATTTCAAAGTTACAAGAGCTTATATTAGTCTTGATGTGTCTTTCTGCCTGTATCTGACTCCATGTCTATATGATGCTGCATCATATTTTTGTGTTTTTCAGGCTCCTTTTAGTATAAAACAACACAAAACAGAATCTACCTTCAGTGCCTCTCCATCTCAATCTCTCTCTGTTTTGTCTTTCTGTCTGTAAACTGTGGCAGGGAGAAGCAGTTCTTAAAGCTAATAGTCTGTCTCTGTCTTGTTTTCTACGTCACTCTCTCTGTTTGAATCGGAGCCATCCCCCTACCTCTCCGGGATTCCCACATCTCTTTCGGGACCCTCTCCTGGTGGATGTTGCTGTGCTTTTCATACTTTATACAAATAAAGACTGAAGTCTGTGTTTGTTAGAAGCTTCCCTCTTGGGCTGAACAGTTCTGATGCAAACTGAACAATTGATTGCTCACTTTAAAATAACTTTTTGTGGCCTAAAAACCCCAACCCCCCAGTTAATATTTATACATATTAGATTATCATCAATATAGTCATCTTTGAGGCACATATTTCATCATTTTTAATCAGTATTTATTACTATTGCTGTGGGGACTGATGATTACATTTGATTTTCAATATAATGTTAGGCCACATTATCACACATTCAGTTTAATCTCTGGAGAACCACATTTTGAATGGGTTTGCTTTAAGAAAGTTAATATTTGGGCCGATAGAGTCTCTTTAAACTATAGTATGACATTATTCTTGTCATGAGGGGAACACAATGTCCCACAAGTGCTTCCTACACTCAAACTTGTTATAGAGGCTATAGTTTCAAAAAGAACTTTTAAAATAGAACTTTTTCAATACTGAAAAAAGTAGGCTGCTAGTCTTGAGCATGTGTGGTCATGTTGTGATGATGGGGTAAGTAGGGTAAATGTATAGGGTGATAGATGTAGATGATATAAATGTTGAGTTCCAAGACAACTTTTAAACAATTTGGAGATTTTTCCTGGTTGATTGGAGAGGATCCTGTTTGCCTTTCTGCTGTGAGTTACTCAGAATATCTTGAAAGGTGCTACAGATTTCAATGAACATATATGTCACTCTGAATGGGCAAGTAATTCATTTCCCAAACAATGTGTGTTTTCCTGCATTATTGTTTATAAATCCCAGTTGCTTGTTAAAGTAATATTGAAGAGAAGTGGTAAGCCACAGATAGCAACAATCAGCTTTTCCTCAATTTAATTTGAAGTAATATTCTGTATTTGAGTTGGAGTAGAAAATAACTCTGTGCTTCCGATTCCGGGGAATCTAAACGAGTGTGATTAGCTGTCTCCAGGTCGTTGCTGCCGCACATCAAATAACATCTTTTTTTGAACAAGTTTTCAACTTCACCATGTCACGCTGCTGGGTGCCTTTTGAGTCTTGAGTAGTTGTAATAGAAACGGATCAGTGGACATGGATTTTTGATTGCTAACATATAACATAAGACTATCCCTGGAAAAAGTAACTTCTTCTGATATTCCAGTGTTTTCTGGCATTTCTTTTATTTCTGGATGCCTGGTGATCATGGAGTATTTGATATTAAATTACCATAATTCTTTAAGTCTAACTGAAATTTAATTGAATTTTTTCTTATTTTTTTCCTACTACAGTATACATAACTGCTCTCTAAATCACTTGTCCTGTGTTCAGCTGCAGCACATTAAACAGCTTGTTAACATATTTGCAAATGTCACTTCGGTCCTGTTAGATGCTGGTTTGGTCCTTACTATTCAATACCATTGCTAACAACACACTGTCCATGGCATGTAGGCTATAGTACAAGTTTGTTACTACTGCTACTCTCTCCTTCTCCTGCCAGGACTCAATCTGTCAGCTGCTGTCAATAAAGCACAGACACGGACAGATTTTGCCTATATGTGGTGCTTCACCAACCTGATAATTTTAAATGCTTATAAGTCAACATCAAGGGTCTGACTCACTTTTTCTCACAAATTTAGCATAATTAATCACTGTTCATAGTCTTAATTTCTCTATGATTCTGATATTTTCTGTAATCTCGGCAGAGCTAACTTGCACTGGCCAACTTATTTTTAAGTTTCATATTGCTTCACATGAACATATTTTATTATATCATAGATTTTGTCTCACTAGGTGTTTGTAATGCTTGTTGGCCATATATGATATGATTTATTTATGCATAACAGACACAAAAACAAAAATCCAAGGGATAACATGTTAAAGTTATTTCCAACATGGTCCCATGTATGCTCAGTACATTCACTTGTGTTAATTAGGCAAAGCTTCTGATTTAAATTTACTGTGGCAGGGCACTTCTGTGATTTGGTATACAATTCCAAAGTACTTAAATACTTTTAAAAAAAAATTTTTATATTTGTAAATGAAATTTGGTCATGTTTGCATTTTTCAAGTGTAGTAAAGCACAATTGTAGTGATATCACTTCCGATCAGTGAGGACAATAGCCAGAGATGCTGATTGGTTCTTCTGATGCATTCTGGGAGCTGAACATCAAGTTCACTGGAACAATGTCTGACTCCCAGAGCAGTTGAACTTTGAACAGCACTGCCATACTAAACTCTGCATACAGGCTCATAATCTGCATGTGACTACATACAAGGGCTCAGATCATACAGTTTTCATGGGTCTGTGTCCTTTAATTTGCTGAAATCAAAGATATGTAGATATCAGGGGAGGGAGCCTGAGAGAAAAAAAGACAAAGACAGAGAGAGAAAAATGTAGAATGATAGTACAGTACAACACGCACTGAGTGAGTGAGGCAGATGTTGAATTATTCTCTTTTGATTCACAATGATAAAATCATTTGATCAGTGGAATATGTCCCCATTTTCTCCCCTACAGGCACTGTACTACTCCTTCAAAATATCTCCCACTTCTGCAAGTTCCAAGGCTGGGAGCCTAGGCGAGGGGGGACAGAATCAAGTAAAACAAAAAACAATATTTGCTCCAAAGTTAGCACTCCTCAGCCCCAGAGAATGAACTGTGGGTTTTTGTTTGACTGCAGATCTTTAAATCTACAATATGTGTTGATTCTTTGGAGCCACCTGGGTGAGATTAAAATGTAAATATATTTCTGTGTGCCTTACAAAAACAAACTACACTGCCACAAATAAGTCAACTGCATTAGATAAAGACCATATCAATAACTAAAATGCTTGTCAGTTACTTCAACCCTTACATACTGTTTGGGTCAAATTTGATCCATTTTGACATTTGGTAGCAATAAAAACACCCTAAATTGCGTTCTATAAACCAGACATTTTATGATGTTTCTAAAGTGGCCCATATTATACAAAAATTAAAATATTTCAAAATTATTTATTTTTGCACATAGAGGGTGTTCCAGGTCAAATTTGACCCATATGTATTCAAATGGATTTTAAAGTCACCAGAAGGTTTCAAATCAAGGTAAAGAGTGATTATGGGGAATCTTGAAACGGTGAAGCTATAGCTTGGCATGTGTGTGTATTTCTCTCATTGGGACAATGGGGACAGAGTTCAAGGAAGACCATGACACTGTCACAAGAACTGCCCATGTCCCCAACATAATGCTACATTTGCCAGGGTTCCCACCCATGTGGGCTCCTGTAGACCTTCTAGGTGTTATGGGGGAATCTTGAAACAGTGAAAGAATAAAACTGTGCATAGACATCACAATGCTGACACGCATGCATGCTAGAAACACTGCCATTAATTGACATTTTATCCAGTTTTATGCCACATTTTTACAATACACTTTTTAGATCTTGGTGTTTTTTAACTGTATCTTTTAACTGGATGAAGTATTTTAGTCATCGGATGTTTGGATTTTAAGTTGTCATTGAAACAAGCTGAGCGGCAGATATCCCCTTTGTTGACAGTTTTGCTGCCTTTTTAAATAAGCCTCAGCTTTTCAAACCAGATGGCCTCCATCCTTCCCAGGAAGGCTCACGCCTTTTATCAAAAAACATTGAACTGACCTTGCACTCCTGTAAGGCTTATCTTACCCGATGATTATCAGAAAACACCCCCACTAAGCCTTCTCTTTATTTTTCTTGTTTTAATGACAACAGCTTAGCAAGTAGTACGTGCAATGTTGTTACATCCTGTTGTAAGGCTAACTTTATCCCCAGTGTTGGTATCACCACTCACAAGTGGCATGGTTAGCATGGTCAAATGGCAAAGCTAAATGCTAAATGAGACTACTAATCAAATTTTAGTTGATACTCCTCTTGACTTCCCAAACTGCAGAGGTCTTGGATTAATCCACATGAATGTGAGAAGCTTGGTACCAACTGGTCTCCATTAGAATCTGGGGCCAACAAATCCAGATATTTTAATTCTAACAGAAACATGGTTGTCTGATAAAATTAAGGATGATATCATTGCACTTGATGGTAACAATACATAAAGAACCACAATGGGGGGTGGGGGGAGGGGTGTTATTTTTGTGAGAAACTCTTTTGCTGTCTCTGTGTTGCACTCTGTGTCTCACAGAAAGAATTTGAGTTCCTAGCGTTAAATGTCTCTCTGAACCCTAATAATATGGTAGTAATCTGAGCCTATCATCCCCTGTCTGCTCATCAAAGTGTCTTAGATAAATTGATAAATCTTATATCTGAGTATGAGGCTTCCGAAGTTTTGCTCATGGCTGACCTTAACCTTGACTGATTATCGTCTATCTCTGAGGGGCTAAAATATCCAGAAATCCAGAAAAGTCAACCCTCATAGATATAATCCTAACAAACAAACCACATGAATTCACAGCCAGTGGTGTGTTTGCACTAGACTGAAGTGATCATTGTCCAATTTTCTGCATTAGAGATTACAGACAGAAAAACATTCACATATTATTATAGGGATTTAAACATTTTGCTGAGCAGGCTTTTCTTCATGATTTATTTCTCAGTGATATCACAAGGTTATGTGTTATTTCTGACCCTGAATTAGCCCTAAGCCATTTCACAGATGTTTTTTACTCCATAGCAAATAAACATGCTCCCTATAAGAAATACAGGGTAAAAAATAGATCAAATTCTTGGTTCACACCTGAAATCTCAGAGATGCTAAGGTTAAGGGATGTAGCATGGGCAAAAGCATGAAGTACAAAGTCCTCTACAGATTGGCAGACAGTTGAGAAACAAATGTGTCAGGGCATTTAGAAATGCTAAGTCATGTTATTTTGTTGATTCCCTGACCGATTGTATCAAGCAGAATTTTGGAAAACAATGAAGTCACTAAATCATAGTCATGCTTACTCCCTACCCAAGCATCTTTCTCCTTGTCTCAGAAATAGAACAAATCTGTGATTTTTAATAGTCATTTTATTTCTTCTGGTCACCTGTTTGAAAATCCAAATCTATCTACAGTTACCTTAGTCGAAGATGGGTGCAGTTGTAATAGCAATACCCCCTTTGGGGAAAGATTTTCCCTTAGACAGTTCTCTGTTAAGGAGGTTTTTGATGCCCTGGCCTTAGTTGACCCAAAAAAGGCTATTGGAGCATCTCTTGAATACAAGGCTCTTACGACCTATTAAAGCTTATCCTTAAGAACATATTATTAATCAAACTCTTGTATCTAGGAATATTCCTAAAGTGTAGAAAGCCGCACATGTATAAAGACACCACTGATCCAAATAACTACCGCCCAATCTCTGTCATATTTAGCTAAAATTG
This sequence comes from Scomberomorus guttatus, assembly GCA_038419695.1. Taxonomy (NCBI): domain Eukaryota; kingdom Metazoa; phylum Chordata; class Actinopteri; order Scombriformes; family Scombridae; genus Scomberomorus; species Scomberomorus guttatus. The sequence goes on from CM076452.1 coordinate 29,175,659, forward strand.
TAGAAAAGCTCATCAATAATCAATTGTGTCACTTTCTATCTGAGTATTGCATTTTAAACCCCCATCAGTGGTTTCAGACCTGTATATAGCACTATATAGCAGCATGTAAGGTGGTAAATGATATAATCTGTTCCCTGGATAAGAAAGAGTGTGATATTGCCCTGTTCATTGATTTGTCTAAAGCATTTGACACAGTGGATCATACTCTTCTTTTGGATAGACTTAGATCAATTGGTTTTGACACAAATTCATGTAGCACAATTATCACAATTATCTTGCTGGCAGAACTCAACCAATATTTGCAGATGGTCATCATTCTGACTTCCTTGAAGTTACAAAAGGGGTGCCACAGGGCTCAATACTAGGTCCAAAGCTTTGTCTAATTTAAAGGCAGATTTTTTTGGCTATTCAAAAGGCCCTGATTAAACTTAAGCTTTTACTAAATCCAGATAAGAGTAATTACATGCTCTTCAACATATCCCAAATGAAAAATCCACAAAGTTTTCCTATTAGTACAATATCTGGGGCTCAAATTAAAAAAAAAAAAAGTTCCATGTTATAAGTACCTGGGTATCTGGTTAAATGAAAAATTATCTTTTAAAACTAATGTTGAGGAACTAATGAAGATGTTTAAATTTAAATTGGGTTTCTTTTACAGAAATAAGCAGTGCCTCTCTTTTAGCAGTAGGTTGCAGATTGTACAGGCAACATTTTTATCAGTTCTTGACTATGCTGATGTAATCTACATGCATGCCGCTGCCCTCAAACCCCTTGTTGCTGTGCATCACAGTTCTCTTAGATTCATTACAGGGGACAGTTTTAGAACCCATCATTGTATCCTCTATGAGAAAGTGGGGTGGACATCACTTACCACTCGAAGGGAACAACAGTCTTTTTTATTTATAAAGCCATCCTAAATAAGCTACCATTTATTTATCATCACTTTTAAGACTTAGAAATATAGGATACCTTACCCGTTCACAAGAATGCATTACCTTGGATATTCTTTATATGAATACAGAACTGGGAAAAACATTCACCTATTATTCTCCTCATAGGTGGAATAAGCTTCAGGACTCCCTTAAGTTAGAAAATGTTTTAACCCTAGAATATTTTATGATTCTGTTGGATGATGTTTCATATAATGAATGCTCCTGTTTTTCTTAATGTGCCTGTTTTATCCATGTGTATTTGTACATATATTAGTCTTCTTCTTTGCGTTCTTTTGTATTTCATAAGTCATTGGTCTTGTGTTTGTGTTGTATTTATGTTTGGTATAAGACTGTTGATTTTACACTTTTTACACTTTTGTTATATGAATTGTTTTGGTTATGTATTTGCAGGGCACCACTGTAAATGAGAGCATTGCTCTCAATTGGTTTCCCCTGAGTAAATAAAGGTTCTCTATATATGGTCTAGATACAGTAGGGACATAGGTTCATGAGGAGCCTTGACACTGTCGCAGCATCTGCACCTGCACCTGCAAACACGCCTATACAAAGTAACAAATCAAACCCATCAATTCCCAGGCAACCAACATAGTGGTTGTCCAACATAGTCCTCCCTATATTGGAGGGCAGCTTTCATAGGACTATAAAAAGTACCTGAGCCTCTATTTCACTAATTTGGTGGAGTGATTTGGTAGATTCGTTAATCCAAAATGAAACAGGAGACAGTGATTTCAAGATAAAGTATTAGAAGAGAAGGACAACATGGAGGAAATGGAGGAAAGGCCCTTGTGACCTCTCCCATGCAAAGGTGAAGCCACCTTCCCCACATGCCACACGCAGCAGCACAGAAGTCCAAATCTCTCCCCGATCAGTCTGCAGTCTCACAGTCTATTGTCACAAGGGGGCAAAAGAGATGGAGATGCAATTTCTGCACAACAAAAAAGGACTGTAAAAGTACTGTTTTTTGCTGTTTTGTTAGTTTGAAATTTGCAAACCAATTTGTTGTTTTGTTTTATGACTAATACACTCAATGCAGAGTTGTTTGTGTACAATTGACAGAAAAAGAGGGCATGTGGTTTGCAGGCAGTGTTGATTGATGGTTTTAATGGTTATAATGAAAAAAATCATTCACTTTCAATAAAATTAATAGAAATAATCATGACTATTATGTTATCTTGTTTTAGATAACATGAGATCATAATATAGTGTGGTTGTGAATGTATTTCTCTATAAACACATAGTGTCAAACCTAAAGAAAACACTCTCTCTGCTCTCTGAAACATTGGAACAAGGATTAATCACCTATTTATTAATGACTAGTGACGCAACAACATGGCAGCGTGACTGATGCTTGCTTGCAGCTCTTGCAGTACAGAATCCACTAGAAGCAACTAAAGCATGATAATTTTTTTTTTTTTTGTTATGACATGATTGAAACTGTCTCCCTTTCCCTCTCACACTCTTACCTGAGAGTTCTCCTCTTAGGCAGATCAAGGAGAGTATTTTAAAAGCCTTTATTTACAGTAGTCAGACATATTGGTTAAAACGCCAACTGTTTTTTCCTGGTTGATTGGACAGGATCCTGTTTGCTTTTCTGCTGCGAGTTACTCAGAATATTTTCAGTAGTGCTACAGATTTCAATGAAATTTGGTTGAGACATACTCTGCTCTGAATGGACAGTTCATTTTTCCAACAGGGCGGAAATAGTAAAAACAAAATGTTTACACCTAGTACAGACAATACACTGGAAATAAACAATATTGCATCACATAAAAAAGTATCAAACAGAGATCAACAACCAACACAGACACTGTGTGGATCCCTCATACCTAACAAACATATGGATTGCATTTCATTCCCCATAAAAATTGTGCAAAGCTGATTTTTTCTTTTCTTCTATTTTTTTTTCCTTTTACATTTTGTAACAATGTAAGTCAATGGCCCAATCCCAATGTCCACAATCATTGTCAAATCGTCAAGTGCATGAGGGCTCTCCAGCAGACATTTTGAGCCCTTTATGCACACTTTCTGTAAGTCCGCATCTCTGCTTTGACTTTGCCTGAGGGAATTACCCACAGTTCATAGTGTTGTGATGTTAAATCAGCGTTAAATACAGGGTTACCATGGGAAGCCCAGAAGCGGTAACAAAAAAAAAGAAAAAACAAAACGATAAACAAACTGGCACATGGGTGTTCAGCCTGGCATAGAGGGTACACTGGTATTCATAAATTTGCAAAGAAAAACTACATTAACAAGGATATAATATATATAAAAACACATGAATGTGAGTAATGTAAGCATAGGTTATATTACACATCTGGTTTATTCATCAACCATTTCTTTTATTTTTTGCTTAATGAGGCTGTTTTGACAAAAACGAGTAAATAGATTATAGTAGATTATTTGACAATTATTTCTCGCCCACTCTGTAAGGCAAGAACCTGGAACATGTTCAAATCAGACAGTCGGTCCCGTACTTGACTGTCATGCACATGATTAGTTTATGGGTTGGATATCACCTATCTGTTTTATACTTTGTTTAATGTAGTATGTGCTTTATGAGTGAGTGGTTTTACTATTTTTGTCTTTTTCTGTTTTTGTTTAAGTGAGCTCACTAAGACAAATTCCAATCAATTATGTTGATATGGCAATAACTTATTGAATAAGGAGTCCAAACCCACAATCATACATAACATGTTTTGGTGTGGTCAGGGTAACGTGATATGTTGCAGAGTGCTGTCCCATTCCTATTTATACCATTTCGAGCCCTTGCAGCCTCTCACAGTCCAGCACTTACCAGGTGATGTCAATTAAGTCAGTGAGGGTTCGGGGCTAAGGGCTTAGTGGGGACATTGGGATTGGGCCAATGTTTCCTTGCTATAGCACTCTTCTTCCTTCCTGCCTTTGCTGGCACATTGCTACAGTTCTTGGTATCTTACTGCCACCTACCATTAACCAGTGGAATAGCATCACAGCGTTGGCAGGACTATATATTGCACGCACATTCCTTGTGCGTGTGCTTAAAAATGTCCTCTTCCTTTTGCAGTTAAAAATAATGTCAATTTTTTGTGAAAATATATTGCTAAAGATTTTTTTATCATTAAAAAGGACAAAAAAAGGTTCTGAGGAAATTAGAAATACTATTTTTACCAGTGCAGGTACATACAAAGAAACTGCTTAAACCTGCAGTGCAGGACTTTTACATATAAATGAACGTCTGTTACATTCAAGCCCTTGCCACACAAGTTCACACAATGCTGACTGAGCCTATTATTACTGCCAGATGAATCTCTCTGTATTTCACAGTATGCAGAGTTTTTAATCTGGCGTCGGGTTTGTCGACAGTGTTTTTGTAATTACTCTCACTGCCAGAATAGGGAGACAAAAGTCCCGCACTCCAGATTTAACAGTCTTGTAGCCTTTATACCTTTAGAGATCAAATGTTGTCTGCACTGAAAGTCTATAATGTGTACAGGCAAACAAAACTTGCATCAGCAGAAATCAGAACTAAACCTTAAGAATTGCAGTGTGACTGTAGGTCTCTTTAAGAGAGATGCCAGTGGCTCTGCCATGGTGAATAATAATCAGGATAATGGAAATGATTAAATGTGAAAAGTGATCAACCACATTGACCTTGCATTGAAATGTGTGGGTGATTGCATGTGTATGCTTCATTTAAACATTATTTTAAGTTCTTCCTCTTACATTCAATTTCTGAAAACCAGCCTGATTTGCCCAATGCTGTTACACATGCTTCTGGAATGTCCTTACTTGAAGCAGAGGTGAATGTTTAAAAAAAAAGAAAAAAGAAAAGTTCCACTCATTATAATAAAAGAATATATATATTCTTGATTCAAGAATATATATATTCATCTACATTTCAATTGGAACCAAGGGGAATCATCTCACCAATCTACCTTCATGAAATGTTAGATTTAAGCCTTTGAGTGAGTGTATACTAGATTTTTCCTTTTTTCCTGTTGCATGACCAGTTTTAATGGAGGCCTCAGAAAAATCTCAAATACAAAAGCAGGTCATTGACTAAGAAAAGGAAGAGAGGAAGGTGGCCCCTCATTCAGAGAGAGAGAGAGAGCGAGGGAGCTGGGAAGAAGGCGAGAAGTGGGCCCTATAAAAACGCTGCGCTGAATGAACAAGCAGCAGAGAAGAAAGCTGGAAAGAAAGAAAATGGGAAGAGAGTAAGAATAAGAGAAGGAGAGAAAAGGGAGACTCTCTTTAATAGAGCCTTATAAAAAAGCTTGGTGAATGGCCTCTGTCTGTCTTTCCCACACAGGTCATCGCAGAAGAGTCCTCTCTACTTGAAAAGGAGCTGGTGCTGAATAGACTCAAGGTCCACTTTAGTCTGACGAAGAAACATTCCGGCTTTTATTGAAGGAGGACCAGAGACTCAGTTTCAAGAAAGACGAAGGGAGAAAAAAAAAGAAAAAGTGAGGTGAAAAGAGATTAGAGGAAAAAAATGAAGAAATACAGGAGGAATGAGGAAAACAAGAGTTAGAAAAATATCAGCAAAAGTGAAGAAAAATCAAGCACATGAAAGCTCTGTAATTCCATTTCTCCAACAAGGCATTTTTGTGACTGTTCCTGGCCCTAAGCTTGTTACAGGAAAGAGATTCAATAGTAAAGTCAAAACTTTATAGTGTAGCTGCAGTTGGAAGATAGCAGAACAGTTGAGTGGCTGCACAGACCAAAGAGCAGCACTTTAAATATGAATGTGACTGCATAAATCAGCCCAGTCAAATGAAAATGGTCTTCAAAATACCACACACACACATTTGCACACACCCATTTTAAAAGTTCAAAACCGTACAGTGTTCCAATCAGGCTTGCAAACATTTGCATACATGCAAATTTATTCATGTACACAAGCTGACACACATACATTTTAGCATAAATGCTCACACATAAGCTAACTCAAAAAAAAAAAAAAACCTTTTTAAAGTCAACACTGTCTTTCTTCTGATGTAAAGAGCAAGAATGAATCACTAGTGAACTTAATAGTAGTATAAAAACATCCAGTTTTTGACATCTGGGGGCACGTTTTAAGCAAACAAAAGAAAGAACATCCTGAATAGAGGCAGTGTGTGTGAAAGCTTTTTGACGAGTCAGAGCCCTCCACTGACATAAACAAAATGCGTTTGACCTGATGGAGAATCCTTTGTAGTGCATCGTGGAAGCATGGTGTGCAAGGCTTTTTCTGACCTCTTTTTACTTTTTCCTCTCACTTCTTGGCTGTGGATGACATGTCAAGAGGAAGCATTTTCACCTGACAAAGATCTATTCACATTTAAATGTTCCCCCCCTCCTCCAGCGTCCACCGTGACTTCTCTTTCTCTATGAGATGATGCGAATGGCAGCAGTCTTTTTTTGAAAAAAAATATCTTTTCAAGATTTGGGCTTTTCAGCAAATTGGAGATGTTAGACATGGACACAAAGTTCTCTTCAACCGTGAACACAAACACCAAAGAGAGAGAAAGATTATATGATAGATGATGGATGATATGAAATCAACATAAAAAGGAGGACAAATGGAAGATCTATAATTTCGCTGAAAACATTTTCCCTTTCCCCCTTTTTTCTTTCTTCAAAGCTCTCAGCTCTGGGAATGGCAATGAAAGCTGACCCTGTATGTGTCTGATTCAATGTTTTTGGACAAAGAGTGAAAGTGTGAACTAACCTAGGTCTCAGTGAATGACACCCAGTGACAGACCTCAAGTGAACTTCACTTTATCAAAATCACTGAACACAAAAGGTTATTGTGTTTGAGAGGACAGCTCAGGGTTTGTCAGATGGACACAGTCTGGATACATATACACAATGTATATCTGTGTCATGCTCAAACCAGACTTGTCCAGAGTTTTGACAACACCAAAAGACTTGACAATCATCGTCCATCTTGTAGCAGACACTGGCTGCAGCTCTTTTTAGTATTAGTATGAAGCTTGATACTCTGACTGCCAATGTGTCAAACAGCTGCGCAGAGTGTGGTAAATATATTAAATATAGCATGCAGCCACATGGTATGGTGTTAAGGGTTTATGTTCCCCCCAAAATGACTGCTTTTGCAGATTTTGGCCATGAAGTCAATCACTAAAGAGCTCGTCTGTGCTCATCTGAAGCTGACATTTTTATTCTACTATAGTCTAATAATAAGTTTTATATTCTAGATGGGTCATTTATGTGTACATTTCTCTTGTAATTGTGATAATATTACAGGTTTTGCTCTGAATCTGAATTTTTTTTAACCTTTAAAATGTGTCAAATATTTTCACTTGTCCAGACTTGTGGTTTTTAGATATCGAAAAATTTAACTTGAATTTAGTTTTTGTATGCAGATATATTTATATATCCAGTATGTACTGTTTGTATGTATGTAAATCATATTTCCAGATACTTTTTAACAGTCTTGTACTTCAAATGTTCAAATGCCTTTTGAAATGGTCTGATTTTTAAATATCAGTAAACTGATAGTTAATGCTAACAGCTATGTTCATGTACTTGTTTTTCATCCTAAATGTGATAATACAATTTGAAATCCTCAAGAGACTTACTTACTGAACCAGTTGGGTCCACAAAGAACTTTCTTGAACATGGTTCCTTAAAGTTCCCTTCCACTCAAAAATGTGTTTTTCTTATTGTTCCTAGAATTTAATGTTTGAGCTTCACTGTGCAGGATGATGTAGCCTATGTGTAGAGTTTTACACTGGAAGGCTGTTTTCACATTCATCTGCTATTGAAAATCCAATTTTCAGGGGCGGGCCTACAAACATGATTTGTAACATCACAAGTAGTTTGGAAGTCAATCCTGGTCCAGTATGCAACTTAAACAGGTGTGATGTGGAAACTTGAAGCCTCCAGTACACCATAAAGTGAGGATGGACTTTTCAGTGAAGTAGGAGGCATTTTGTGTCCAGTAGTTAAACTTTCAAAATGAAAAACATTTGGATATTCATAGATTGTGGAATTTTAAAGATTTTAACATCATAAATTTCAGGCACACATTATTTTCCCAGCAGAGTATTTTGACATGTCTTAAAGGACCTGTGTGTAGGATTTAGTGGCATCTAATGGTGAGGTTGCAAATTGCAACTCCCCTCACCCTCCCCTTCCAAGCATGTAGGAGAACCTATGGTGGCCACAAAACTTGTGAAAAACGTGAATGGCCCTCTCTAGAGCCAGTGTTTGGTTTATCCATTCTGGGCTACTGTAGAAACATGGCGGTGCAACATGGTGGGCTCCGTGGAAGAGGAGCTGCCCCCTATGTAGATACAAAGGGCTCATTCTAAGGTAACGAAAACACAACAATTCTTATTTTCAAGTGATTATACACTAGTTAAAACATACTTATGAATATTATATTCCATTTCTGCTGAGTCCGTTCCGCTAGATGCCACTGAATTCTACCCAATTCTGCACCTTCAATACATGTCTGGAGGTGATCTTTAAATAACAGCTTTTTGCACGTTTGCACATGTGCCCAAGTTCATTGGGGAATAATTTATGGAACCATCCAAAAGTGTTTTTTTGGAGGGATTATTTAAAGAACCATATTCTAAAAGGTTCTTTGTCAAACCAAAAATGGTTCTTCTATGGCATCACTCCAAAGAACCACTTTTGGTTCCAGTTAGCACCTTTAATTTTCTGTGTGCACAAGGAACTCTACTTGCAGGGATATAAAACCTGCTGCAGATAACTAATCTATCCCAGTAAACATTTAATAACACATTTGTTTGTTTGTCAGAGTTATTGTTGTCTGGCAATGTTCGGATGCAAGCAGACAGTTTTATAAGGTCTAACTGTAGGTGTGTTTGAAGATGTTTGAAGGCAATGTTCTTGTAGAGTATAATACTGGAATCAGACATTCGGGGCTACTTATATGAACCAGAATACAGTGCGGAGGAATTACAGCATATGGAGGAGTAAGAAGCTGTCACAGCCAAGAGTCAAGCACCTCCAGCCAGTGAGGATAGCGGCACAGAGCTGCCCTGTGCCAGGGACAACTGGTGGTGCTGCTGTGGTAAATGTGCACCAATGGAAACAGAAGTGGAGTCGCTGTGCTGCAGCAAATTTCACAGAAGCCAGTTTCTTTTGAATGAAGTTGCTGAATCTACAGATGAGGCACAGGTATGTGTAACGTTACACCAAAGCTTTGGGCCACATATGGAGAGGGGAGTGCTGGAGACATTCAGGACATTCAGGATACCAAAAAGAAACTGGAAAAAACAACCAAAGCCAGTGCAAGACAGTGTTTTGTTACTAACACGCCAACGTTACAGTGTGAAATTATACAATACATGTTTTTTATGAGGCCCATTCAAGACTAGCTTAGCACATACACTGCCCCAGTTTGTTACCCAGTGGTGCCATCAGAGTTTAGCCTAACGTTAGTAGCTCTGAGCAGCTGTTTGTAGGAGTTGGGGAAGTTCACACTCCAGCCTATCTCATTATCTGAAATAGTTGTATGCTTGCAAAACACACAGTCCTCATCCTAAAAAGAAGCCAAACTGGGTTACGTCAGCATGATGCAGTATCTAGAAGTACATTTCTCTTATAATTCTAGTACCACAACTACACAGTGATATCAATGCTCATTCTTATAAGTCTTCAACACGGATGAGCAGCTGGTGACAATGTCAACTTTTCGATTAGTATCTGTTAGATTTAGCCTTATTTTTAGAGCACCATGTCATTTATGTAGCCATAACAATGCATACTTACCATTTTGTATGTTTGTTTTTAAAATTCATCAGAGATTTTTTGCATTCCACTGACTGCTTGTCTCTTCAACAGGGATATGCTGTGATATTATCTCTGCTCTGCTAGATACCTATGTTGCCTTGCTTATATTGTGTTCATTTTTTGCAGACATTATTGCCTGACAGCCTATTGCCATTTCTTGGAGTGGATTCCATAGGGCAAAAGACTTGGGAGAGTCAATTGTCTCAGTTCGAGGCAGTTTTTCCAACCTGTGTAGTGCAGGCCATTAGAGCAAAGTTTCCATCACCTGATGGAAAGTACCATGGATTTAAAAAAACAACAGGTGCACAAGATGAACTGTGACTTTGAACTGATTTTACACATTTTTTCAATTTTTTTTCCAGGCGCAAAACTGTAACATTATTCAGCTCACAGAATCGTTGCAGTGTGCAATAGAAGGTTGCTCATAAATATTTTTTCAAACCTTTTGTGAATAAATCTTAAATATCTGTTGATTGTAGTTTGTTCTGTTATGTCACATTCATTAGTGAGGACATGCTATTGAGTTATCAAAGCAGTAGCAAATATTAGGTTTGTGCTTCTTGCAATAGGTTCTCTTTGCACACAGCTATTGCTGGCATAGATTCATTCTGCACCTGCGTCATTACTTGAACATAATTTGTTATATTAGCCAGAGTGCTATTACACTAGAGTACTGTATTAAACTAAGAAATACATTTTTTTTCACTGTGGAAAAAGGTTCATAACAAACCCTAGAGATGCTGAGCTACTGATTTCCACACCAAACAAGACATTAAACGTTTGTTTTATGCCAGTATAATTATAAAAAAAAATGGTAATAGTAACCCTAATGCAGGAGATATCATCTCAAAAGTATTTCATTTTGTAATCTATCCCTGCTACTTTGAGCTTTGATGTATCTATTGATGTATGGCAATAACATTGAAGGAAACTGAGGGTTTAAAAAGCATATCAGAAACATGTCAATGAGGATATTTTAATTTGAATCAGCAAAATCAGTAACAGCTATTGCAAAGTCCACCCAGAAGTCTGTCTGCTTCAGAAGTGGCTTTTGAATTGGGTCACTGCAGCTCCCTTTGAAGGTTTGGGCATCGGTGCAATGTTGGCTGGCAGCGCAGGCTGGGGCAGGGCAAGTGATGATGTTGGTGCCTTGTAGGGAATGTTTGGGTTCCGTCGTCTCTCAGTGACACTTTGGATGAGTGTGCAGATGAACTCTGTGGTGTGGGGATTGAACAGCTTTTTCAACACCCACCATTTGGATCTCTTACAATATACTTGAGTGAAACGTGGATCTATTGCAAGAGGAAAGGAAATGTTACATCTAAGTTAGAATATTAAAATCTGTTAAGGCATATATGAATATGGCTTATACTTTGTTTGCAGGAATACAATGATGATGGTAAAAAATAACAAATCAAATTACATACTTCTGTGTCCATCCTCTGAAAGTAAAACATTCAGCAAAAGCTGGCAACTGAGCCAGCTTAGAAAATTGGAATTTTAATAGTTGTAGAGCTCTTACAGTTTAAAAAGCACACCTGTCTTGGTTGTGGCCTTCTTCCTTCTAACAATGTTTTCATTGTGCTCAAGAATAGCATGATGAGTCTGCTCCCTCATTCCCATGTAGGAGAAAGTCTGCTGTTTTGGGAGATCTATGCACTGTGGAACACTTCCAGCGCACCTGTTTGTAGTAAAATAAAAAAGGAAAAAAGAAAAAATCTGATCATTAGGGAATACATTTTAAAAGTTTACAAGCCTGCAATGAGAAATATTCTCACCAGTATGTTTGAACAAGCCCATTTGTTCCAGGTCCCTCAACAGTCTTCTGTCTTGGAACCAGTGATGACAGCACACTATCCCTCTCCAGCCACACCCTCATCCTTTGATCCTCAGCAATTAGACGTGCATGATGACACTGGTGCTGTTGTCTGTCTTCTGTCTATTTGTGAACACCAGTGGAGAATGGATGCCCACTGCCCTTTCAGTTCCTGTATGAAACAGTAATTACTAGTCTCAATTAGCACTCTGGAAAGACATTTTCTCAAACAACAAAGAATATATCAACCAAACATAAAAAGTTAAGATAATACAGCCTTTGATCCCTTACCTCTGTGTCACCCTTGCATGTTGTGCAGGAAAACCACATGTGGTTTGTGACTGACCTATGAAATAAAATAGAATTAATAATCTTGAGAAATTTTCACAAATGTGCCTCATTACCCACCAACACTCACCTGGACCATGAAATCAGTGCCTTATGTCCCACTTTTTTCCCCTTACTCTACATCTTCTTCTGGAAACATGTGAGGAAAAATGCAGCACAAGTTTAGTCAAACACAAATATTTTTGTCATTGCTTTTTGCACAAATTTACAGTACCAGTCAAAAGTTTGGACACGCCCTCCCATTCTCTTGAATGAGTAAGTTGTCCAAACTTTTGACTGGTATTGTATACCTGTTAACACAAATTAGAAATTACCTTTGGCAGTATGCCAGATGTCAAACTGATGTTTGAGCTTCGGGAATTCTGTCCTTATCATTTTACGAAGATGGGCAGTGGTCCGTGGCCATCACCTCCAAATCTAAGCCTTGGTTCAGGAGGTCTGTCATAAGTCCTCAATAGCAGGGTGCAAGTACACCTTCTGGATCTCATAATATGTGGTGTCATTCATAATTTGCACATTCATGGTCTTACACCAGTCTTCAAGTTCTGTATATGTGCCCCCCCTGAACAAAACAGATGCCGCTGTGAGGAGGTTCACCTCTGGCATTCTCTTACTTCACGTGACAAAGTTCATGTACCAGAATGCCCCCCACCCAAGACAGTCCCACTTCACCTTTACCTGGGCCCGGAGTGATAAACAGCTTTGGAAGAAATGGCCTTTCCACACATCTGACAAAATTTGAATAGGGACATCAGGCTGGACTGATAGACAATAAACTTCTTTTTGTGCCAGTCTTTGCTATTTTCCTCTTCTGATGATGATGACATGTAGGTAATAGTGGTATCTGGCTGGTAACTTTTGTCGAAACACTAAATTTTATTTTGAATGTATTACATCAAAAAAAGGTGTGTGATTTATTGACTATTATCTTAGGTTATACAGTAGTAAACAAAACTTACAGACTGTCCTTGATCAGCCACAGTGGTTTTCATGTGTAGTGAGGTAAGGGAGTGTGACACTTACTTGTGAGGTGTGTGTCTGTGATGCAGAGAAGGGTGCCAATGTGCCAGGTCCACCAGTGTTCTGAAAAAACAAAGACCAAAGAGTGAGTCACATTTAGAATACAGCTGAAGAAAAAAAAAAGCTGCAAAAAAAAAAAAAAAAAAAAGCTGAACTCACACACACACGCGCGCGCCTCACCCCCCTCCAAGTTTAGCCCGGACACTGGCTGAGCCCCCTTGAACCCTACACACGCATATACTGTCTATTTGTATGTCATGTATTTCCCTATGTGCCCCCCCCCCGCACAGCCCTCTTTCGTTGCATAAGTGCCTGCACAATGTGCAATGACAATAAAATTGAACTGAATTGAATAAATGTGTTTAAAGGTATGTATTTTTGATTTTGGTATTTTAGCCATTTAGCTTGTTAGTTACTGTAAGGTTAAACAACAGCCCACCAGTATTTCTCGTATATATACCTCTCTGCTTGTTTGTGTGACTTGTGGAGGTGGGGGTTGGGTGATAAACGGGCCTGATTCCTCAACATCGTTTGTGCCCACTATCCCTGCAGTTGAAATGGGTGTTGTAGCCAAAGTTGCAGCACCAGTGGAGCTAGATGGTGACAGCCTTACCTGTACGAGACAGCATTTTGCTCCGGAGGGTCGGACAGAAGAAAGCCCCAGTTCCTCTTCTTCATCCAAATTAATAGACATAACAGTAGTTTCATTCTGTTTATTCCCCTTTACGTCCTCGGTTTGGTTCCATAACATTGTGTTCATTGTCCTGTGGTTTGAAATGGAGACTAAAAACTGGGAGGTTTTGATGACTTCTTGTAGGATTATTCACAGCCCTCAGCCACTGCCTACAACGCTCTGGATACTTTACTCGCAACCGATAATAAGTCACTCCAGCGCGCATATTCTCTTTAAGTACTTGCACCCGGGAACAATGCAAGTCAACACCATTGTGAATAAACACACATTGTCTAAGGGAACTTTTTCCTACTCCAGCAAGCTGATATATGGAACATTTATAGACATACCTGAAGTTATGGTCAAGCCTATCCAATAGGAGCAGCCTGGGAGTGGCCTTTGAAGGCAATGAGCCCAGTGCATTCTGGTTGTTGTAGGTGTTCTACCTTTTGAGAAAAAGGGAATATCACAGCTTTTTTTATCTTGTTTTCTCTGGTGATGTAACACCAATTTCAAAATATTTGTGCTTTTCTACTGCATAGATAATCCTGTTTTATGAAAATACCATCTTTCCAGCGGTGAAATATCCTTTAAAGCAAACTTTTCAGATTATTACTTAGGTGTTACCTAAGTAATAATCTCTTATAATCTTCCGAATCTGGAAAGAGTTTGCTGATAAATATTTTTGAGCAAGCAGGAAGAGATGCTTTTTATGTTTATGTTTTTTTGGTGGAATAAAGAGAAGAAGAACAAGGTATTAAGTGTAAGCAGTGATAGCTGAACATACAAGGCAGTTCACCACCTACACAAATTAGACTGACCATCCAATGAAAAAGACATCACAATTTTAAATTCTCATTGCTTTGGGATTTTAGTGTCCAATGAGTCCCCTTTCTCTCATTCATCTTCCCATTTTTCACATTTTCACCACTCATCACATTTTCTTTTTCATTTAACAGCTTTTATTGGTGTCATTTCGAAAGCAGTTCTTGGTGTGAAAATAAAAGCACCACAGAATCCACAGAAGTAACTGGTTTGAAAGGAAGATCGGATTCCATTGCTCACTCCTGACTGTATCATAAAAGCATATCTGACAGCTGAGATGGTTACACTGTGTTGCCAAATGAACTTTTGACGATGACAGCAATATAATTGATTAGGTAGAGTCATAACTCGGAGCTGTAACTGAGTGACTCACAGTTACAATAAAAAATGATCTCTGCCCTCGATCAAAGAGATAATCATTAATATGCTTCAGTGGCTCCTTCAGCCAAAGCGCCTTACAGTAATATCACTGCACAGATATTTCATCAAACATTTCACTCTGAAATTGACACACTCTATATCCGCTCTATCATTTGCATATTGATGCTGCTGAAGATGCAGTGTTGACAACCACCCTAGTACTGGTGCTGTTACTCAACTTTGTAGGGCAGGACTGTTTCGTATGTATGGTTTGGTTATGTTTTGTTTGTTGTTTAAGGTTATTTGAATTGAAAAATGACTGATCAGTGACAATGCCCATCATCAGCCCCAACAAGCATGTTGCTATTCTGGCATGGTATAAATTAAACTGTGTTTCAAACTGTTGGACTGACCTAAACATATATTTTGGTCATAGTGTTTGAAAAAAAAACCCCAGATGATAATGGATGTGCAACCACAGATGATAAGTGTAGAGACACAGAAACTTGGGATTGTGTTGAAGTCAGATGAGCAGGATTTATCACAGGAGACTCTAACCAGTCTGTACAGAGACCAGATAAGATGTATATGGTGCACACAGATGAATAAGATGAGGCTGATGACTTGAGATACCCTTAATCTCCATTGGATACTGTCCTCCTAAGAAAAATGACACAATAGGTCATAATATCAGTCGCCCAAAAACAACATATAGTTATGTTTGAGTGACAGATGCCATCTAGCAGCCGTAGTAATCATGACCTAGAGCAGTGGCGCAGTTCAGATGACGTCGATATATGTTGACAAATTTCCTCATTTGGAGGTGGTGGGTTGGGTGGATGGTATAACCCAACAGTGGACTTTATCACAGGACACCACTGTTCATTTCCCATTTCCAACCACGAGTCAGGACAGTTTTTTAAAAAGCGTAACTACGATCGTCCCTTAACCTTAATGCATGTGTGCATGTACACCTGAATACATTAGAAGAAGGGAAAATTACACTGATGAAAAGAGATATAAGAAATAACACCCACCCATGAGGCATATGGGTATCTGTATATGTGTGTGTGTGTGTGAGAGAGAGAGAGAGAGAGTAGTTGTATATAGGTATGTGTTATTATTATGATGATGATGATTGTTATTATTATTATATGTTTTTTGTGTGTATGTGTGTGTATATGAAATGTGTGTAGGTTTGTTTGTATATGACCCTATCGGCATTCATATATAGATTGAGGGAACTTCCCTTTCTCAACAGCAACTAAAAGTTAAAACAGTCTCTGACTGATGAGCCATTGTGCTCCTTCTATGTGTTTTAGTGTTAGTTTCTCTTTTTTTATTCTCACTGCCTTTTCTTGTTTTCGTTTTGCTTGTCTCTTTTCCTCCCACCTCCTCAGTGTCATGTCTATTCTGTTTGGCCAGATTGTATAGAGTAGCAATATCAGGATGTATACAACTGTATCAAATCTATAAATAAATCCAATGCCCCCGGCACTAAAGTTTGTTAGCTGGAATGTGCATGGCATTAACTTACTAGCAAAAAGAACCAAAATTATGAATCACCTCAAAAAATTAAAAGCCGATGTGTGTTTACTACAAGAAATCAAATGATCAGACAGTAAACACAAGAAGTTAAAAACATTTCAATCAAATATACTTCAATAACACCAATAGAACAATTACAAGTATCTATGGCCCAAATACAGATGACCCAAAATTCTATCATGACTTTTTTACATCATTACAAGAGTTTTCAACATCAGTTATAATCATAGGCAGACAATTTAACACAATCCAACATAAGATAGTTCAACAACCTCACATCATACCAAAAACCGGCACTCAGCACAGATAATCAAACAGTACATGATGGATCTTTCTCTTGGCGATAGTTGGAGGCTAGAAAACCCGTCAGCCAGGGAATACACTTTGCTCCAGTCCATCATTTATCTTCATGAATTGACTACTTCTCTTAAAAAGCAATTCCATGATAGCAGATATCTCTGACCCCATCATCCATCCAATCACCATATCTGATCATGCCTCATTCAGCTTCATAATGCACAAAAAACAGAAACTAAAACCAACCCAAGGTGGCGATTCAACACGTCCTAACTTAAAGATAAAGAATTCATACTTCAAGAAAGAATGGAGATTCTTTATAGAAACAAATGACTCAGCAAACACCTTACCAACAGTTATCTGGGAAACAGCTAAAGCAGTACTAAGAGGAAAAATCATCCCATACTCAACATATAAAAAAAGAAAGAATAAGAAGAAAACAAATTGGAGGAGAAAACCAATCAATTACACAGTTCCTATGAAGCCAACCCCACAGAACAAATGAAAGAAAGAAATTAGAGAAGCTAAATTCCAACTTGACATCATCAATAAAAAGACACAATTCATGTTGCAGTGACTGTGATACAACCGTTTTGAACATAATGACAAATCCGACAAATACCTAGCAAATAATTTTAAATGCAACAAAGAGAAATCACTCATCTCAACAATCAAAGACTCAACAGGGAACATCACCAATGACCCACAAACTATAAACAACATCTTCAGACAATACTACTGTGACTTATACAGTGACAACAAGGAAGAAATAGAAAATTTTCTTGATGTTATCACATTACTGTCACTAACAAAAGACCAAGCAGATATGTTAGACACTCCATTAACATTCACAGAATATTAAAAGGCACTAAAAATAATGTCACATAATAAAGCCCATGGACTACATGGATTCTCCAGTTTTAACACTTTTGGTAAACACTATCATCACTATTCACCAGAATGGCAGACAAGATAAGAAAACAAATCCATCCCCTATCATATAAACACAGAATTAATTTCAGAACTACTTTAAACAAATAAGGACCCAGCTAACTGCACAAGTTACAGGCCCATTTCCTTAAAGTGGAAAGAGACAACTTTTCAACTTCCCCCCTAGCATTTGTTTGCGCAGCTGTCGCAAAGACAACTGGATCGCTTTCTGTTTTACTCAGTGCCTAGCTCTGTGAAGAAATAAATGATCAACACCACTTTGGAAATGAGAGAGAAGAAAGAAGCATGTTCACTGAAGAGGTAAATTGCAATAGTCACAATTTTATATTGAATTTGGGAACAGGCAAAAACTATTGTAATGATGTGCATTGCATAGTAATAACAGTTTGAGTAAAGTTATTGCTTTGCACAAACAAGTAACTACAGCAGGGGTTGGCCTTCGGGGAGGAGGGGGGAGAAATATTAGAAGAAAACATCAAGAGAAAACATGCGTTTGGTAATTAATTTAGTCTATAATGGAGACATGAAAACAGATAGAAATTATCTAGTATGTGTTGAGAAAAGTGAACTTGGTAAGATGTTTATGTTTTTACAAAATGAAAAAAACTGCAATGGAGATGGCGTAAGCGGAGCAACCGCAGAGGGGGCGATCTCCCCAGGGGCCACGCTCAGTACGGGTCCTGCTGGAGACGCAGCGCATGACCCAACTGGGCAGTGCAGCAGGAATAGTAGAGCTTAACTCTCTTATCTTTTTCTATTCATTCTCTCATCACTACGGATGTAATCCCCCCTCTGACCAAAATGTGGGTTGCAATGGTAGTGGCGCTGTCCATATTTCCGCTCGTTGACTCCGTGGGAAGTGAATACTGCAGAAGCAGTGATTCAGCTGTAAGTTGTAAGACTAACTTCACTGAAAACTTTAGCCAAAATATGAGCTATTTGTGTGGTTAATGAAACTCATAAGACAAAGTTTCAGCTATCTGAGGCTCATTAAAAGCTATTTGTGTTCATGCATGGATTAGGCCAGACTATCCAACCTTACTTTGCTGTGTGTTTAGTTGGACATAAACCTTGACAAAGATAAAGTGGTTGGCAGGTTTGCCACCATGAAGGAGAGGAGGATGACGTTTTCAAAAGGGACCATGATATGTACAAAGTTCGTTAACCTCTTCAGATTATTTTGTTCTATGGTGGATTGTGGAATACACAAATACTACACTAAACTACAGACTGAGCAGGGACAACAATTGGTGAGTGAAACATCCATAATTAGTTTTTATTAATTATTAAACTTGGTTATGAAGAAATCAGTCAGAATATTAGATTGCTTACTGCATCTCAGCACCTGCCTGTGTCACTGCCTGTGGTGTTGTAGACCGTCTACATTTGAATGAATAGGCCTTGTATAGTGTTGTAGACCTCTGTGTCTCTTTTATGTTTATGTTATTTCCTTGTAAGAAAAACATGGTACTGAGACAGTGCACCTGGCCTCTATCAGCGGTGGTGCTGAACCATTCGTCAATCAATGCATGTAGAGCACCGCATGCTGTCCTCGGTACTGAAACAAGAACTGGCAACCTGTGTTCTTTTTTTGTTCTTCAGAACAAGCTTGTCTCACAAAATGGCTTCACTGACATAGGCTTGCTTGGTTCAATGAGTGACAATTTGTATTTATAGATAGGATAGGATAGGATATATCAGCTATTTTACAGTTGTAAATTTTAAAATGACTTTATCAGAAGTCCCCCCACCCACCCCAAACACAAATCATAATACTCCTTGTAGCCCTAACTATTGCTAAGAAAAAAATACTACTAAACTGGAAACATAGGAAAAAAATCAACATTGGTTGGATCTCCTAACACGACAGATATCCATTGAACAACAATCAGCTTTACAAAAAAATAACTTGAACAGTTCATTAAAATATATTCAATAATTCTCAGATCTATTCTGCTGCCGGTGAGCTAATGCCACTACACAAGTACAAATGTAAATGTAGGCATGTAGGGAAGAGGAAAAAAATAAATAAATAAATAAATAAGTATGTGTATGTGAATGTGTGTGTGTACTGTATGTATGAACAGAAAAAAACAACTAAACCAAGCCCATCCTGCAAAACCCACCTGGAATGCATCCAAACCCAAACAGATCACACCCTCCTTTTATTTATTTTTTTATTTCTTTGAATTATTTTGTTTTTTTCTTGTTTTTTGTTTTGTTTACTGTCCCCTTTTACCTATCTCTGTCCTTTTACGTTTTGTAAACCAATATCATCTCTTTTTGCCTTTGTATTTGTTACTATGTTCATATTGTCTATATATTGTATGTATGCACTAATTGGTGAATTTAAAAAAAAGATTTAAAAAAAGAAAATGAATTAATAAATAAATGAACACATAAACAGTTGTGCACAACAGATAGCACCCATTTTCAACATACATCTGCATGTCTATACATGATGATGATGTATTTCTCTTGTTTCTAGTATGAATTAAGTAAACAGCCTTGGAACGGCCAGAGGGTCTCAGCCATAGACTACCTCCTTCCCAAGAGCCATAATGATCCAAAAATGGTTTAAGCCCCAAGTATTCAAATATCATGCTTTATGTGCTACAGAGTGACCCCTTGAGTATCGGATATACAGTACTGTAGTATATCCGACTGTACTGTAGAAAGTACTGTAGAAAAGCTAATGCATGCCATATTGTAATAGGTGGCCTGTTGAACGCACTTTTGAGCATTCTAAGAGGTTGGAAAGTATAATCAAAGCATCTAGGAGGGGTATTTGTTTGACCATGTGCAGCCTGCTGAGTCTGAAAGAAACATCATCACCTTCGGCCTATAAGTGGACTTTAGGTACCATGAAATTACTTTAAAATTTGTTTGACCACAATAAAATATATGTCCTGTTGGAAGGACTTTTAAGCCTTCCCAGTGGTGGGACACAGTGTTGAAGACACTTCAGAAAGACATATACTGGACTACATATAGCCTATAGTGTCTAGAAGAAGTATCATCACCGTAGGCCTTAAGATGACTTAAAGGTAATAAACTTGAGAGTTTTACCACATTGAAATAGATTGGCTGTTGGTAGCACTACAGAGTCTTCCCAGAGGCTGGAATCATACTCAAAGAACCACTGTATAGCATATATACAACCACACGTAGCCTACAATGACTGGTTGAGATCTCAGCAATTTAGGAAACAGGGTGAGTTTAACAATAGATTACATGAAAAGTCAATTTGGGCTTACCACTTTGAAATAGACATGATGGAAGTAATTCAGAACATTCCCACAGGCCTGGAATCATGCATAAAGACTCTACAGACTATGCAAAAGGCGTGCCTATGTGTTGGAACATCAATAGCCTACGATAGAGCGTGGTAGAGTTCCCAAATCCACAAACTCTGCAGCTTATTGCCTCAAAAACAAACACAAAGACATACAGTGAAGCTGCTTTTTGTAGTTCAGGACCCAAACAGTGGATTTGTGGACCCAAACTCTGCCTCTGAATCTGAGGACAGAAACATCAGGCCAAGTGTCACCTTTTTAGCTTTTTTATTTAGAATCTGTTATTACTACTCCACTGCCTGATTATATACACTTCTGCTCTTAATTTTAGCAGATTAAAAATGATAAAAATTACCATGGTATAAGTAATGATGGTAGTAATAATTGCTGTTATATTTTAACGTCATGTATAAAGGGTTTACCTTTCTCATCCCTTTAAATATTATGATATTAGTTTAAATTGCCTGCTCTAATTAATTATTATTTTGACCATTTTGTGTATGATGAAATAAGCCTGAGCTGAGACCTAAGCTTAATGAGACCTGTCTGGCAGTAAAGTCTGATCATCAGGTCTAATTTGGCTCTGTATTCCAGCTTGGATGGAGGATTTGAAATTTATTTCAAAGCCTTTCTAATGATGTATGGTCTGCTTTATAGAATTTACTGGTGCTCAGATTGCAGCATTTTAAATTTAATCTTTCAGTCACATAAATAGCATAACACAAGTATAAACATGGATAACATGGAACAAAAAGGCATTTTGCTGTAACAAAAGGGAGTGCTACATCACTATTAGAGTTAACATTAGTCAGACAACGCGTGTCATTGTTTCTGTGGCCCTCATAGTAGTCTTTGGCCACTGAATAATTAATGAACACATTTACAAAGACCATACAACCACATCGGGTCTCTGGCAGTTTGTGCAACATCAGAAGTATTTTGCAAGAGCTTATGTAATGTAATTTACTCCTATTACGTAATGTGATTTACTTATATTCTCTCTACAGGGGAGGAGGTTACAACACCACTTATCCCCCACCTACAATGCTGTCCTTTCATCCCTTCCCAGGAAACTTAATAACCATTCACATTTGGCCTCATGTGACAACTCCAATAACTGTTGTTTACACAGGTGACTCCAACAACTCTTAACAACTGTTATTACAAAAGGCAGGAGCACTAACGAATTAAGTGGTATCAATGACCTTAACAACGACCTCACAGAGGTTAAATACCTGGGACTCCCCACCAGTCAGACCTGAAGAAGCCCCTTGGATGAGAGGCAAAATGTCTTCAAGTATCCTCAACTAAGTCCAGTTGCCCTCAATTCAATCCTCTTTGGATAACCATGATCTGGAAGACTGAAAATCTTGACAGACATACTTTGGGTTTGGGTTTTGAATTAGATTTGAAGGTGGAAGATAGAGAAATGGCACCAACTGTAGTCCATTCTGAGTCTGGAATCTCCAGCTTGGAAGTGGAAGTTCCAACATTCACTTTTCTATCTGTGCCATTGGCTTTTGTCAAATTGGAAGTGGGCAGATTTCTGTGTCTGAATGTCTATTACATTAATTTTTTTTGGCTTAAACCCCTAATCTAACCAAGTGGTTATATTAGGGGTTTAAGCCTCAGTCATCAAATCCTAAAACATCATAATTTTTTATGTTGATGATGATGATGTCCTGCCAATTACTGCCAATAGGGGTGCCAGATTAGAAAATGCTCATATGTGTCGTTCTGGAGCGCGCATGGTCAAATGACGTATTTGGTTGTTTCATTTTGAGGAGTTGTTGGACTGCAGTGCATTGCATCCTCTGTTCTCGGGCATCATATTGTTTACAGTTTGTTTTACATCACATTAAATCCACATTTAAATTTATCTCTTTGTGATATCAATAAAGGTTATCATCTCTTATTTTATTTGAAAAGACACTTAGTGACTTTACTTGTTTTAATTACTGTACAGTCTTATATTTATTTTGTATCTGTCCCTGTTCACATTTGTTCAAGTCTATCTTAAATGAATGCTCTCATGATCACATATATGATATATATATGTATATATATACACATACACACACACATATATGTATATGTGTATATATGTATATATATACTGTATGTGTGTGTGTGTGTGTGTGTGTGTGTGTGTGTATATATATATATATACTCTTTTCTGATTGGCCGGCAGGTGTGTTAAGATTTCTCTTTGGTTGTACACTTGCATGGGTTTTCAGTTTGGATGCATGTGACACAAATTAACAATCGATAATGTATTTAACAATGAAAATGATGAAATGGGAACTGTTGCTAAATTCTTCTCTGCATTTTGGAGGCACAATGTGTTTTAGGACACTGATGATATAATGACACCAATTTAGGGAGGAATTTTATTTGCACTGTAAAAGTCAGACTGTGAAGACCATGACAGAAATCTTCATTTTTAGTTGATCTTCCAGCCATTATGGTGCCATTAATGTCAATGACTTGAAGGGCCATACAGATGAATATGAGTGTCTCTTTTTATGTATCACATCACTTCCTGAATCATGTGATTGGCTATAATTACATGCATCATGTGCATGAATAGATAACAACTTTTCCAACTTAAAAGCACTTTCCTTTTAGGATCCATTAGCTGAATGTACCACGACTGCAGTGTGTCACCTTACTTGTTAAGGGGGGTAGTTAATTACAAACAGTGCACAGAAGTGTCCAAAAAATAGAGCAAAGATGAACTTCTCGCCCCCATTAGCCTCACTTTAAAATCAATACATGAAGTTGAGGGAATAAGGGTGTTACTGCTATTGTTATTGGCCCTGTGAGGAGCTGCACCTGGAGATGAGTTGAGCTAAGTCCCTGCATATTGCTTTGGGATTATTAAAAGGTTTTGGTGGCACAGCCTTTAGAGAATAAGATCTTTGAGAGGGAGAGGTAGTGGAGAAAATGACTGGGAAAGAGAGGAGTAAAGTAAGTAAAAGGCAGAGGGAAAGAGAGATAACTTATCTTTGGATCTGCTGATAAGAGCGCCCGTCCCTTGCTTCCTCTATTCCACCAAGACACCTAATTAAAGGCCTCCGAAATAGAGGTGACCACACCTGACCTGATTATAAAGTGAGGTTATTAATCTAGATTCCACATCTGGTAAAGACCTAAGAGAGTTGGAGGAGTCTCAGCCATGCTAACTTTGGTTCTTTACAGTATTTTTAACTGGCTCATCAGAATTTTCTCCCTTAAGTTTTTTCTTTTACCACAAAAGTCAATAGTTCATTCAAGCCTATTTGTTTGATAGAACATAATACTGATCCTGTAATCACATACTCAGATAAATGAGCCATGCCAGCAATTTCATTATATACAATATCCTTAAAATATCACTATAGTTAATGGCTGCCACAGGCTTTAGATCATGATTAGCATTCTAAAAATGCACTCTCATTAAAATCCCCCCACAGGTAACCTATGACTTTACCTCGGCCCCCTGAACTGTACCATTTTCATGCAGCATATACACTGGTATCCATAATAATAATAATAATTTTATTTATATAGTACTTTTCAAAACACTGTTACAAAGTGCTTTACAATAAAAAGTAGAACACATTTGAAATGTAAAAACAAACTGAAAGCCATAAAAACTAAGCACATTATAAAAACACAATAAAGTAAAATGAACTAAAATGCCATAAAATATAATTTAATCACCAAAAAGCAATTTTAAACAAGTGGGTTTTTAACAGTAATTTAAGTTGGCAGCCCTGATCACCTCAGGCAGGCCATTCTGAAGTCTAGGAGCCCTGACGGCAAAGGCTCTGTGCCCTTTGTGTATCAATCTGGACCTTGAGACAACAAGATGTGATACATCCAATGATCTTAGGGAGCAGGAAGGGACATAAGGCAATAAAAGATCTGATAGATAGCTTGGGGTGAGACCTCTCAGGGCTTTGTAAGTAATCAATAAAATCTTAAAATCTATTCTAAAAGCAACAGGTAGCCAGTGAAGGGAAGCCAGGATTGGTGAAATGTGATCATGTTCAGGATGTAAAATCCTGGCAGCAGAGTTTTGGATGAGTGGAGGCGAGAGAGGGATTTTTTGCTGATGCCAGAGAGCAGGGAATTACAGTGGTCCAATCAACTGGTTATGAAAGCATGAATGACAGTTTCCAGATTTTTGGCAGAAAGAAATGGTCTAATCCTCTAAATGTTTCTGAGATAATAAAAGAGGGACTGAACCTTTGAAATAACATGTTTATCTAGGGTGAGGTTTTGATCAAAAATGACACCAAGGTTTCTGCAATACCGAGTTATTGAATGGGATAGTGAACCAAGACTGTTCGAAATTTGGTTGTTTGCACTATCTTGACCTATGATTAATATCTCAGTCTTATCAGCTTTTAGCTGCAGGAAGTTTTGTGACATCTGCATGTGGATGATTTAGCAGGTTGGCATTGTTCTGATAATTGTTTTCAGGGTCACAGTCGAGATACATCTGAGTATCATCTGCATAAAAATGGAAATTGATATTATGTCTGCGTATGAGGTAGCCTGAGGTATCAGGGAGCATGTAAATGGAAAAGAGGATTGGACCTAGCACCAAGCCTTGGGGCACCCTGCAGTGAAAACCCATTGTAGCTGACCTAGAATCAGTAATACCAATGCAAAAGTGTTTGTCTTTTAGGTAGGACCTGAACCATTTCAGAGCAGTGCCAATGATATGGTCATGGTCAATGGTATCGAATGCTACACTTAGGTCCAGGAGAACAATAATGGGTTTATGGCCAGCATCAGCTGACAGAAATAAGTTTTAGTTCTATGTTTTCTTTCTAAAACCAGTTTGGAATTTCTCAAAAATATTATTTTCATGAATAACAGTAAGCAGTTGGTCTACTACAATCTTTTCTAAAACCTTTGCTAAAAATGGGAGCTTAAAAATAGGCCTAAAATTGTTAAGATCAGAAGGATCAAGAGATGGCTTTTTTTAAAAGTGGTTGCACAAGAGTAGTTTTTAAAAAAAATCAGGGAAACTGTCAACAGAGAGCAATTTAGGGAAAGTGCACAGGGTAACCATACAACCATAATTCGAGAATCAGGGGTAGAAATGCAACTTCTAATAATTGAGACCTTCTGGGTAAAGGAGGACAGAAATTAATTGCATTACTCAAAGGTGGCTTCTAGTATCTGGCCTGAGGGAGGATCAATGACACTGCTCACATTGTTGAATAACATTCTTGGGTTGGACTAATTGTTTTCAATTAGAGTAGCAAAGTAAGCAGATCTAGAATTTTAACCTCTGCATTAAAAGTCTTAAGAAGAGACCTAAGATGTTCCAGGTGAACTGTGAGTTTCGGCGATTTCCACAGATGCTCCAGTTTGTGGCATTTTTGTTTCAGCTCCTGAATACATATTAAAATTATTTAACAGCTCACTTGCAGAACAAGGTGAGTGAGAGAAACTAGTGGGCATATTGAAGGCAGAAATAAAGGATGATTTAAAAATTCTAAGATCTAGTTTTTGGGACTTTGATGCAGGTAGCACAAGGCAACACAATGTCAAACATAAGGCATTAGTGGTCAGAGTTACAGACATTCACACATTCAACATCAGGGTTCATTATACCATGTGATGGACGAGATCCAGAGTGTGACCTTTTGAATGAAAAAAAGTTATCCTCAGTCAAGGAAACAGAACGCGTGGATCAGAGCTGAAACAACTATTTTGTTGCGAACTGCATCTGATTATTTTAAAAAGCAAAATATAAAAACACATCAAAGATGCCACCTGTGTAGATTCCCGGTAATACTTAGAGGTGCAAAGTATTCTCTGGACCTGAAAATTGTTAAAATTACTTTCCATGCTTGTGTAAGTGCAACAGAGTGGTCAAGGCTACTGCACAGTGCACACACCTGGTAAACAGATAGTAGGCCTGGGTCATGCAGTGTAGCACTCAGCAGCAGTTCCTTGAACTCCACTTGGCTTTCGCCTGGCTGAGAATGCCCTCCTTCAGAGTGGTGAGGCTGGGTATGACCATGGGGATGTTGAGGCCCGGAACCTTGCCATAACCATACAGGCTGTATGTGAAGGCTGTGCCTGGGAAAACTATGCCAGCAACGCAAAACAACTCAGGAAGAGGCTGGGGGATGCAAAGTTCAAATCATTATCATGATTAAAATACTTATTTTATCAATAAATTTGTGACACATTGATATACTAACATTACATTAAAACATACATATTTTGAGTTGTTCTATTATTTGTCTGTGTATTTACAACCACAGACAACCAGGCTTATGAACAATGACCACCAATTGCCTGTCTGCACATTACACACACACACACACTCACACAGTCACAACTGAGCACACACAAACATGCAAACATCTACATGCACATCTGTTAGAGCAAGACCCACACACACAGCACTTTACACACACTACACTATAGATATCACTACTACACTGTAAATCTTACTGCATTGTTATTGCTATATTGCTGTTTCTGTGCCACTATATTACAATTTTATTGTTATTATTGCTATTACTATTGCTATTGTTACAAAGTCAGACACCAACACTAACTTAGTTGGTAGGCTGCAGGTTACCAATAACTTATTTAACTTACTTCTAGCAGTAAGTAGGAGCAGCTGGGTGGTCTAATGTTTCTTTAATTAATAGTATTAGTAACTTATCAAGCTAACTGGCTAAACTTATTAACACTAGCATACTAGCTGCCACTCAAAGTCTTTGTCAGGTCACAACTTGCCACAGCCTTTTATTTACATGTTTGCAGGATGGAATAGGAGCTTAAATATGTACTGGTCAACTGACAAATGTAACTTATTACAGTAAGTTACAATGACTGATGCAAGATTCTGATTCAAAGCTAACGTTAAAAGCTTTTATTAGGACTGGCATAACGTTACGTTATCTAATGCCACACAGACTTACTTAATACATACAAAAGGCAAATGCTAACGTTAGCCCTGCTGACTTGACATACATTTCATAATTCTGACACTTATGCAACATCAACGCTTTAGTTATGTCAAGTTATAGCTAGCGTTGAATCTACTATCTTACTTTCCCTTTCTGCTGCCCTTAGTGTTAGCTCAACTCATGACACGTTCAGTTGATATCTCTCTTTATATGAAAATTCATATGAAGAAAAACAAAATTGTTACCTTACCTTTAGTGAAAGCTGAATGTGAATCATCATCCTCGAATCAACAGGCTTGGGAAATGACTTGCATTACGTTATCCAGAGAAATTGTCTCTCTATAGTCTCAAAGTACGTGTAGATTCAAACAGCTGAATGTTACACAGTCATTGGATCAGTCACGCTGGGCGGACCCACCCCCAGAACTCAAACAACATCATTGGTCGAGATCGTCTCCCCCTTCGCTTGATTCATCCAATGATTGTACAACACTCACAGAGACTATAGAGAGACATTTTCTATGTTTACATTTATATGTTTTTTCAACTATTTTGAGGTCTTACATCCACGTCTTACATCCCTTCACCCACATATTACCCATATTACCAAAGCTGAAGCCTTGGCTAAACTGTTAAGCCCTAGCACTAAATCCCAGTCTTACACACATCTCTCACCTATAGCTAAAGAAAAAAATAGAGCTCACCATTGTAAAGCTTTATTCATATTGAGGTCCCTCTTTATTCACCTTATATTATCTCTGCTCTTTGCTCTTTTGCTATTTGTTCCCTTCGACCTGTAGAAATGGTGAAGTGACCTAATGATTTGAGGGAGCAGTGGGACTGCAGTGAGGGCCTTGAATTTTGTTGAACATAGGCTGATTGTGACTCACGTTGGGTCTTAATATTTAGAGAAGAAATTACATCTACAAATTAAAGTGGATTTACAGCCTTTATTATAGGCCTACCCCTTCAGTTTTTGAAATGAAATCATGTTTTCTCAAATAAGCATGTGTTGCACATGTCAATTTGTATGATAACAAAAAACAATGTCAGGGCAGCATTTTACAAAAATAACAAATTAAGTCATCAGCACTCACAAACAAGTGTATATCACTTTTTTAATGATGCGCAGCAGCAAAAAACAGACACGTTTCAGTTCTAGGCTTTCCTCAGCGTTACTGAAACAATTGAGGGTGTGAACCTGCTGGTGATTACTTACCTTGCAAGGCAGCTCGATTCACAAGATCACGACATCACAAACTCACGCGAGGATCCATCCACCTGCGGTTTGGACCAATCAGCATAGCAAATCCAGCTGCCTTGCAAAGTGAGGCGGTGATAGACGGTGATAGACAGATGGTTCATCCAATCACCTGCCAAGTACTTTTTGAAAGTGCCTGCCCTTTTCCAAACACTTTCCATTGATGACTTCTCAGATGGTTCTGTGCAACAAACCATCTGCATGTCAGGTTAGGTGATTACAACCAGCTGCTACAAATCATCCAAACAGGCATCATAAAAAAAACAGTACTAATATGAAAATTGTTGGGGTTTACAGTGAGAGAGCCTCATACAGGAGCATCACTTGTTGGGAAGTGATTGTAAGCTGGTTGGTTATTAGCAGTAATTAATAATTATCAGATAATTATTAATAAAAATTAAATTATTAATATAAATTAATAATACGGGGAACCACAAGTCCACAAGTGAACAGTGAAGGTATGAATTCGAGCTCTGGCCCTCTTTCCCAATCAGCCACCTTTTACAATAAATAATCACAATAATTACAAAAGACTTCTCTTTAAAGATATAACAGTGTTTATCAAACAATAGCAAAGTTAACAAGTTAGCAAATGCTTTGATCAATAAGACACTCCTAAAATCTAATACTACCTAGGCAATAATACAGCTATATACAATGGAAACACATGCAAGCTGGAGCGTGCAAGTGGGCGTGTGTGGGTGTGTGTGTCTGTGGGTGTGAACAAAATGGTGACTGTGATCTGTGAGATGACATCACGCGATCTCAAGGACAGCGGGCGTGATCTCGCAAGATGGAGTCACGTGACAGCCAAATAGTGGCTATAACTGTAGTGTCGGTTACAACAATAACAAGATGGCGCTGCCTGGGGGTCGGCGTCTCTGCGTTCACCCAATTCAATGTATCAAACACGTGTCTGATGGTAGATAACGAGGGCAGAGCGGCGCTGTGTCCCACATTATCTGACCGTCAGATGTGTAAGAAAAGAGGTGTGTATGTGTATGTGGGTAGGTGTTAGTAGCTCTCCACAGAGAGCCTGTGATGCATGTTGTCTGATTTTTGATAGACAAACAACTTACTTTCTCACTCACGATGGCACAAACACAGCAGCATTCCCGAGTGGGACAAAACACAAAAACAGACTAGCGTGGTTAACACAACTAAACAGGCAGCAAACTTTAAATACTCCTCAGAGTATAGCAGGCAAACGGGACTCGGCGGTCCGTTAAATCAGCAACACAATAGCAATTAGGCTAAAAGCTAACAGCTAACAAACACACATTCAATTCTGTCTCTGTCCAGACATAGCCTCTTATGTGCTCGCTTCATAAAGCGATACGGTGTGTTTCTTCCATCCTGATCCGGTTCGGATGCTGACAGAGCCGTCCTTGTGCTCTGTCGGCGGGGTTTTGACGGCAGCTGATCCTCGGGTGCGTGGCGAGGGAAACAGCGGAGTCGACTTAGTTGAAGAAGAATGGGACAGAGAAGTAATCCACGTCTTCGTGAAAAAAAAAACCTTTTCTTCCTTCTGCAGGTAGTGAGAGTGCTGGGTTGCAACAGCAGTGGTCTCTCTCTCAGATCTAGTGAATGTGTTCGGTTGAACACAGGGAGAAGTTCAGCTCGTCCAGCGAGGGTGAATCTTCCAGGGGGAAAAAGTCTACGTGCACGGGGTTACCTCCTTTAGCAAGCTGGCTCACGGAGTCGTTACTGTGGAAAGGGCGATGTTGAATTTGCGCAGCCGCTTCTTAAAGGAGCGGTGACGTCACGGCTGTGTTGCCATGACTCCCGGTGGTGTTTGTGGGTCTCTGCCAATCAGAGACCAGAGTTTCAGCTCCCTGCCAAGTTCTCACCTAGGTGCGAGCAGCTGTGAGCAGCATTTTGGTGCTGCTCCCTTTGTTTCAGAGGACAAAGGACAAAGGAAGCCTCATGGTCAGGCTTCTGGTTATACATGTAGGCCTGCCTTTGTCTGACCCCATGGTTGAGGCCCAACAAAATTTAATATGATGAATGTCACATGTGATAATTTAAGCCATCCGAGGAGATTATGTGATTGCAACAACCAGATAGTGACCACCTGACTTACAAACGAACAATAAAAATAGCATGTATGTGTGGGTCAACATATGTAACCTCTGTCATAACCCGGCTCCTAGGCCATGATAAATGTGGGAACGGACACAATGGATGGCAGCAGATTAAAGATATTTATTAAAATAAAGTAAACAACTTAAAGAAAGAAGTACAAATATGGAGTGTGTCAGTCAGTAACATCAGTAATGTGGGTGTGAAGGCATGAACCATGAAGTGTAAGGTGTTGTGAAGCAAAACCAAACGAGAATCAAACGAAAAACAAAGGCCTGCGGCTGCTGGCTGGGATAAGTCCAGTTGAGAGAGAGAACAATGCTGGGAGTTGACCTTTTATTCCATGGAAGCATCAGGCCCAGGTGCTCTGAATTCAGCCGGCTGCCACACCCAATATTTCCCCAGATACCTTCAAGGACACAAAACACAACAACTCATCACAACCCGAGCATCAACACACCTGAGGTAGGTTAGGCAGCCCCCCCCCCCAGTCAGTGTCCCAAGAAGGTTACCGACATACAACAACAGAAATCACAATTACTTAAACAAAAAAAACAAAAACAAAATAAATAAATGAAAATACACCACCCTCATCCAGGATACTCAGCCTGTAGCTTGACCCTGCTATCCTCAGCAACCCCGGCGCCTGAGAAGCAAATTAAGAAGACAGGCACAGCAAGAACAGTTTAATAAGACCGGGCAACCGGGCAGTATATTAAACTCAGTTCCCACTAATCAACCCAGAGGAGCACACGACGCGAGTGAAGAAACTGACTGGCCTCACCACCCCTTGGTCATCACTCTGGAGCAAGACATCACCTGCTCCCACCTGGCTGGCATCTACTCGGAGCATTGCGCGATCAAAACGAGGAGCAGCTAGAACAGGAGAAGAGCACAAAACAGATTTCACATTTTCAAAAGCTAGCTGACATTCAGAAGACCAAACAAATTTTGCCTTGGCCTTTAGCAGTTCCGTGAGGGGGAACACAACGGTGGAGAAGTTTTTAAAAAAACTCCTGTAGTAACCCACTAAACCCAAAACCTTTCGAAGCTCTTTCTTCGTTGTGGAGCCACCCGACCCTGTCCCACCACATGGCCGAGGTATGTCACCGTAGCCATGGCAAAGTCGCATTTGGCCAAATTAATAGTAAGTCGCGCTTCAGCCAAACGTTCAAACAGCGCCCGAATGCGCTGAAGATGTGAGTGCCAGGTATCGCTATAGACAATCATCAAGGTAAACTGAACATCCCTGTAACCCAGACACTACCTGATTCATCAAACGCTGAAATGTTGCGGGGGCATTCTTTAACCCAAATGGCATTACCTTGTAAGAATAGAGGCCAGACGGAGTGATAAACGCAGAAACGTCTTGCGCACACTTGGACAAAGGCACTTGCCAATATCCTTTAAGCAAATCAAATTTGCTCACAAACTTCACAGACCCCACTTGATTGATACAGTCATCCATACATGGTAAAGGAAACGAGTCAGATTTTGTGACAGAATTTACTCTGCATAAATTGGTGCAAAACCAAGGTGTTCTGTCCTGCTTTGGCACCAGGATACACGGAGAAGCCCAACTAGATGACGATGGAACAGCAATATTGTTTTGCCGCATATACTCGACCTCAGCCTCCAAATAATCACATTTACCTGGGGCCACATGGTAAAACTGTTGTTTAATCAGCCAACATCTCCAACATCAATATCATGTTCAATCCAGTCAGTCTGTGAAGGAACGTCACCAAACAAACAACAACATTTTGACTTTAGGCGCCCACACAACAAACTTTCATCAGGCTCTGGCACCCCATCTGCATCCTGCACCAAAACCCCTGAAGTCATAGCAAGAGCTGGGCGCACACCCTCCTCCAGATCCTGACCCAAGTCTGTATCAACTAACTTCCTCCAACCTGGTGTAGCTACCACATAGTTCAAATCAGAAACTTTCTCAGTGATGGTATACAGGCCTGCGTACTTTGCCTGAAAGGGTCAGCCATCAATAGGCATAAGTACAAGAACCTGGTCTCCTGGATTGAACTCCTGGCACTCTGCAATGGTCATACAAAGCTTTCATTTTACTCTGGGACAGGCACAACTTTTCTCTTGCAATACAAACAGCCACCAACAAACGATGTTGGAACCCATTCACATTATCAGTCAAGTTAGTTGGTGGCTCAGTATCCAAGCAACTCTCCTTCAGCACTGCCAGAGGACCACATACAGCATGTCCAAATACCAAGTCATTAGGGCTAAAGCCTGTACTCTCCTGTACTGCCTCCCTTGTAGCCAACAGCAGCCGTGGAAGCCCCTCCTCCCAGTCTCTATCAAATTTGGTACAGTGCGCAAGCAAGAGAGACTTAAGAGTCCGGTGGAACCACTCCAAGGCACCCTGGCTTTGTGCATGGTAAGCTGATGATTGGTTCTGCGTAATGCACAACAGCTTCAACACCTGCCCAAACAGGGAAAAATTCGATCCCTGGTCACTCTGGACCACTTAGTTGTAATCGACCTCAAGGGATACGCAGACGGATATCTGGTGGTCTGACACATCACTGTGTCAGTCTGTGGTGGTGAAGTGGTGAAGTTGAGCACAGACTGCGAGGTGTATTTGACGGAGTTGGCTGTTCAGTATGCTGAGGTGCCACCAAAACGTTCAAAAGTATGGCTATACTACACGCCTGTGGCATCTGATAAAAATAAATGCATAAAATGCGAAAGGATTAAAAACTGGGAATATGAGTAATATGATAAAGCATCTCATCAAGCATGGAGAAAACTTCAGGGTGGATAGTGGCACCATGTTCGCAAGGCAAATGATTTCTTCAACACCAGTGTCTTCCTCTCAAGAGGACAAGCCATAACTGTTGCTAGGATTTTATTGAAACAAAAATCGCTTTGGGCAGGCTCTAATAGGCAGGTTTGTGTGCTAGGTTTCACAATTTGTTATGGATTCCCCACTAACTTTACCTTATTAGTAACCCTACTGTAGTTGCCCCAGATACAACTGACAATGCTTAGTGCATACCTGTAGTTTTAGCTTCTGTAGCAGCTAAATGTGTTTGGTTAATGTTGGCAGGCTGAGTTGAAGGAGACTGAGCATGTGGTGCTTACCTATGATGGATGGACCAGTGTGGCCCAGGACCACATCATTACAGTCACTCTCCACTTTACTAAGGGAGGCTAGTTGCAAGACAGGGTTCTCCACACAAAAGCTGTCTAGGAGGCCCAGACAGGAGAGTTTATGGCAAAAGAAATACTTAACATAATGGCAGAGTTTAATATTCAGGGAAATGTAGTAGCAGTAACAGTGGACACACAAAAGTCACATACTTCAGCTCATCACTATGGTCAATCAACAGTGATTCTAAACATAAAATTGCAGGTAATAGTGAATTACATTAAAAAAAATACTACAAAAAGACAGCAATCCTCTTTCATCACATCATTCAATCATTCAGCATGAACTAATTAACTGTCAACATGTACTGCTAATAGATGCACATAAGTTAAGCAACAATAATTTGATCACAATATAATAAAATACACAAGCAATAACTATATATTTAGTATTACAGATAACTACTATCTATGGTCACTAGATGGCAGTGTGGCCGTATGATAAACAATGCATTGAACTGTGAATGAATAATTCATTCATTTTATATCGTACAGATATGGGAGTTGAACCATCTTACATGAAAACATTTGCTGAGTCATATTAGCTGAGTAGTTGGACAGATAATTCACATTAATTCAGATTTGGGCTTAAACAAAGCAAAAATACAGTGTGAAGTCACTTCAGGAATGAATGGAATTCAAAAGGGGGGTTGTCCTCACTACACCGCATTAGCAATGTTTCAACCTCTGCAGCCCAGCATTAGTCACATGTTGTACAGAAAGGCTGAACAAGCAGATTACAAGACTAAATTAAAGTGTGATCACTGCCAGCGAGGTTGGGGTCAATTCACTTGGAGTTCAGCAAACTGGGGGACGTTAATATTTTTCAGTTGAAAAAGTAGAGTTAAAATGTTGAATTGTATGCGGGGAACAAAACCTGGTTGTTACTGCTACATGCATTAATATTCTGTGTATTCAACATTCAACATTACATGGTTTTTGGTGAAATTACTTCATTTTATTTTTCATAGTTTATTACTTCATTATAGTTTTGGATTCAGATGGGAGATTAATTAAAAAATGTACACTTTGGTAAAAGTGCGCCTCCTGAAAATGATAAAAGCTGATGTTCTTGGATGTTCTTGAAAGAATTTGCTTTGCCAACATTCATACATGTATCTAATGTTCAATAAAGTAACTCTTTATGTTTTATGACACATCATACTTCACTTCTCTTCCAGACATACAGACCATTTGCAGAGGAATTCTTTAATCCCATAGCAAGCACACCCAATATGAAAGATAGAGGGAAGATCCAAAAGGTTTTTCACAGGAGACATTTCAACATGTCATAGCAGGAAAAGTATTCAATCGGTATTGTCAATATATCAGTATTGTCCCATCACATTGTTGGACTCACAATAAACAGTTTAAAAGAAAAAAAAAGGAACAAAATTTGATGCAGCATAACAAGAGATAGCATCTATTTTACCCCTTGTCCAAACCTGGTGCCTACAATACCCACAATGCAACACAATGGCCAACAGTTCGGTCAGAGATTCAGGTGTGTTATGCTAGCCTCAAGCAGAGCTGAGTCAATTTATCAGATTTCACACAGCTCCCTCTGGAGCCACAAAAGGCTTTATACTTTTTTCACCACATAAACAGACATTGATGTGTAAAATTGGTGGAGTTGTTGGGCCTCAACCATGAGGTCAGACAAAGGCAGGCCTACATGTAAAACCTGAAGCCTGACCATGAGGCTTCCTTTGTCTTTGTAACTTAAACAAAAGATCAGCTGTCCACAAAGCCCTCCTCCCACAATGCTTTGCCAGTTCACACCTAGGTGAGAAATCACAGCGGGGAGCTCAAACCCGGGTCTCGGATTGGCAGAGAACCACAAGCACCACCGGGAGTCATGGCAACAGAGCCGTGACATCACCGCCCCCTTAAGAAGCGGCTGCACGGAGTTACCGTTGCCTTTCCACAGTAACCAAGCTAGGAGGAAGTTTACTTTCTTCACCAGCCAGATTTGCTAACGGAGGTAACTTTACATGTGTATCTATTCAAGACTGGACAAGACGAAACTTCGACCCATGTTCATCCCGAACACAATTACCGGATCCGCGAGAGACCGCTGTATGCAACCCAGCCCTCTCACCATACCTGCAGAAGGAAGAAAGGATTTTCTTCACGGAGAAGCGGATAACTTCTATGCCCCGCTATCTACCGACCAAGTCGACCACCCTGAGTTTCCTTGCTGCCCCACCGAGAAACCAGCCGCCGTTACCCTCGAGGAAATAAAACTGCACCGCCAGTACCACGCATCGGAGGCCCCCGTGGTGTACACTGACAGACTAACGCACATCAGTTCGCTATCAAGCACGACACAAGTAAGAGGTTGTCTGGGCAGAGACTGTAATAGTTTTATGTGCGTTTCATAAGCTTAGTGCTTATAGTGTGTTGCTGATTTTTAACGGACCACCGAGTCCTTGTCTGTTTACTCTAACGAGTAATTTTGAAGTTGCTACCTGTTTAGTTAGTGTTCACTACGCTAAACTGTTGTTTTGTCCCGCTCGGGACCACTGTGTTGTACCACCGTGAGAGGAAAGTAAGTTGCTTTATCCGCTAACCGCCAGACAACGTGCGCACAGGTTGCTATCCGTGCGCATGCTCTCTGTAGATAAAGTAACCGCTGCCTTCCCCCCACGGTCGTAAGACTCCACCGAGAGTCGGTTTTCTTCCTTTCTCTCTCTCTCTCTCCTCCTACTAACCCGCACACACACACACACACACCTACATAACCGCACATCCCTTTTACACATCTGGCGGTAAGATAGCGTGGGACATAACGTTGCTCTGTCCCTCATTATCCGCCATCAGACACGTGTGTTTGTTAACGTAAATTGGGTGAGTACGGAGGCGCTGACTGCTAGGTGGCGCCATCTTGCCATTGTGCTATTTGAACACCGCGGCACTTCCGCCGGTTCGTTGTCGCGTGACGTGACTTCCTCACAAGGCCACGCCCACCATCTCAAATCTCTTGCAACCTCATCTCACCAGGTCACGCCCGCTACCGTAAGGATGCGCGACGTCACCTGGTCAGATCACGCCCACCATTCCTGGTCCTGCACACACACTCACACACACACACACGCTTTGCTTACACATGTGGAACTTGTTACAGCTGTTATCTGTGTATTTGTTGTAGTATTAGCTGGTAGTGCAGTGTGGTTTAATCGACACATTTGTTAACTTTGTTGATTTTGTGGAGATTAATAAATACTGGTATAGCTTTAAAGAGAAGTCCTTCTGTCATTATTGTGTATGTTTATTGTGATAAGTGGCTGATTGAGAGAGTCAGAGCTCGAACTCAACCTTCTTTGTTCACCTGTGAATGTGGACGTCACTCAGACTCTCACATCCAGGGTGAGCGCTTTTATGAGACTACCTTGCTGTCTGGTTATTGGTCCCGATTTCCGGGTGGTGCCCCGTAATTATTAATCAAAATTACTAATTTTATCTGTTTCATAATTAATAATTATCTCTGATAATCATTAATTATTACTGATAACCAGCCGTGTTCCTTAAGCTCCAACAGAGTTCACTGTTAAAATGTCCCAGTTCCTGCTATTGTATATGCTGAGACAGTGCCATGGCGTACTGGGACATGCTTAAATTAAAATGAGACATTGTCAGTGTTATTAGTTACACTTGTGCTACTCTTATTAAAATGTTACTGTTTATATCAGAAATCAAACTTTATGTCTGTCTTTAAAGTAGATTTTTTGACTTTAATTGGGAATCTACAGTATATGTATTTCAAATCACACTCCAGCTGTGGAATGACTGAATTTCTGTCACTGCTGATTGAGCTTCCTAGTCTTTTTTGTTATTGTTGTTTAAATCATTTCTTTCCCACTGTTTTCCCTGCCTCATTGGATGAAACCAACCACACAATAAAAGTTCACTGTGGGAATACAAGTCTCCTAATATGGCTACCACAGACATTCAAATGTTCATATTATTAGCAAAACTATGGATAAGGCAGTGTATTCCCTTCAAAGAGAGAAAGAGAAAAAAAAGTACAATTATATGGAACTGCCCTTCTTTTTGTGATTTGAGGACACATATGGAGTCCAGTTGCTCTGCTGGAGCCCACCAAGGCAAACATCTGTTTCAACCTTCTTCTTTCAACAGCCACCTATTCTTAAAAAACAAAACCAAACAAAACAAAAACAATGCAGAGCTGAAGGCAACCCTTGAGGATATAAAACAGTAAAACTAATTTGTCTTTCTACAGAATGAATTGGCAAGGTGAATCCAAATGGCAGCTGTGATCCCTTAATGCTTTTATCTATTAAATCCGCTTCAGTAATGAAGTAGAATAAAGAATTGAGGGGCTCATTTTTTACTATCAGGTTAAGTGTGCATATTGTAGTTTTTAGTGCATGCATACAGGCAGAAAACAAATCTTAAATAATGAAAAAAAAACAATCAAAGCCTGATCCCTAAACTCTACTTTAGTTTCCAGAAGGCAGCCATTTGAGGATTAGAGGTACATAGGATCTTGGCAAGGCTTTGCATATTATATGTGTATGTGTGAGTGTGTAGTTTGTGTGTTTGTTTTTAAGTAAAACATTCTAGCGCAGAAACACAAAGCTTCCTCTAAACTGTTTTGACTTCCTTAAGGCTGGGATTGTCAGTTTATATAGGATTGGGAGTATATAGGCATTTTGGCAGGGCCAGGCGGATTAAGACAGCAAAGGAGAAGACTTGACGGGAGGAGAAAGATGATGTGAGTGCATTAGGGATTCTGATTGACAAACAAAACAGATTCGCCTGCCATCACTGTCTCTGCAGCTCTTTTTTGGTAAAAAATGCAGAATTGTGCCCTTTCATTTATTTTTTCATCCCTTGCCAAGATGTCAAACTCTTTTCTTTTTTACTTCACTGATTTCTGTCCTGCTTGTTACATTCCTCACACTTTATTCCCTTGTTTCTCACACTTGACATCCTGTATCCTCCCTTCTTCTCTCCTGCAACCAAAACTTGCTCTACCTTCACTGTCTCCTCCTGTCATTTCTCCTGGGGATTATCTGAACCCGAGCGTCCTGCAGCTCTTCTCTAAGTAGCCTCACAGCTGCTACAGTGGCTCAGCTTTAAAGTCTGTATAGATGGATGGGAGAGCAGATTCTGTCTTTCCCCGGCTCTCACTGAGGCCTCTTCTATTCTTCTATATTTGATTCTCCTCCTCGCCACATCTCAACAGGAAAGGAATGTAATGTTCTTTGATCTCTCCTCTCTCTTCTTTCCACTTCTCTTCCTCCCTCTCTCTAAGCACAGATATGAGGCTGTGTAGAAATAGGAAATACTCCCAGGGTTTGCCCTTCATCCTCCCCCCGTCTCCTGCAAAGCCTCCCACCCATCCATGATCTCTTCATCCGTCACCCCTCCTTCTATTGTGCTTTTTCCCTCCTTTTCTTCTTCTTTCCCGACAGCGGCAGCACATTACCACAAAATGGGAACACATTTTTAAAAGATGCCACTTAAGGAAGACTTTTTTTCCCAACTATTGATGGCTCTCCATCCCTTTTTTCTGCTACTGGTGTTCCATCTCTCTCCCCGGACATCCACTACTTAATGGTGCTGACCTTTGGGCTTGTAAAGATCATTGTCCATAAAGGGAGTGCTTCTGCTAGTCATTAGCAGAGGACTCCCGGTGCGCCGGCAGTGGTGTGTGTGTGTGTGTGTGTGTGTGTGTTTCCAGATCGCACTTAATCCGTGATATATTTGTGTTGCTTGGAGCAGAGTTCTACACCACGACACACACACGGCATCAGACACAGCACACGGGAGGCTGCTTTGAAACTGACATACCACTTACTCCACACTGGAATAAGGTGAACTACAGCAAATCTGGCATCACATTAGACTTTAATATCAGGGTGAACCATGACCGGCATAACCTACATGTACTGCTATATGCACACACTTCAATCCTACCAAAACGGATGCAGAGCTATTACATTCATTTGCTCATGCATATTAATCATAAATGGTAAATAACAGCGCCCTTAAAGAGGTTAAATAGTCAAATGATGGATAAGTTGGAGTTTGGCACAGGTTTAATCAAACTGGTGATCAGAGATTTGTGCCATGCCAATAGCCCTCAGTTTACAGGGGCTCTGTGGGTGTGGGCATGTTGCTGCAGGTGAGACTGGTGAGAAAAGGAAATATGAACCAACAGGTTCCTGTTTGAGTAGTAGATCTATGGCACTGATTAATACTAATTCTAAACTCATTTATTATTAATTTTTCAATAACTGTAAAGACCCAGCACCATGTGTGTTTTGGTCCTTTGCACTGAAAAGAAAACTGTTTCGCTTTGAAAGCCAGTCTTGTTAGGGACTCAGAAAGCAGGCGTGTGAAACAAAAGCATCCAAGGTGAGCGACACTCCATCCACAGCTGTCTTCCCTGGTGTCTCACAAGCTCTCTACTCTGGTCCTCTGGAAACTCTGTAATAAAAGAAAATGTTTTGTCAAGTTTAAAACAGATGTATTTAGAAAATGTCTTTACTTTGTATTCTACATGCAACACATTGCTGGTAATATACACAGTTGTGAACACAAAGACCACACTAGAGTTTAATAAACCAAAAATGCATGTCAAAACACCCCTAATCCTTACATATATGACTGAAGAGGGTCCAGTTAACTCACTTCTAGCAGTTTGTTAGCTAAAACAGCTAATATTGCTAACATTGATTATCTTCTGAAGCTAACAGTTAGGTGGGCAGGTAAACCATTTAAACAGTGTTTGGTTGGAGAGGTTAACTTGATAAAGTCATGCACACAGCAAGACCACAAACACATAAAGTTGGACTTACCGTTACTTAATGTTAATGACTCCAGCAG
The DNA here is from genome assembly GCA_038419695.1 of Scomberomorus guttatus. NCBI lineage: Eukaryota > Metazoa > Chordata > Actinopteri > Scombriformes > Scombridae > Scomberomorus > Scomberomorus guttatus. The sequence goes on from CM076452.1 coordinate 29,216,810, forward strand.
CTCAGTGTGTCTCTGTAACACACGCTGCATTTACTAAACTGAAATTAGGAAATACCCCGAAAAATGGGATTTTTTATTATACAAAGTGAACAACTACAAATGAATTTCACTTCATGCACGGTCCAAATGTTTAAAAAGACTTCTCATTCATGTTGACTTAAATGTATAGACTTAAAGTTCACTCAAAGTAGTAGCAGTGTCAAAATAACCTAGATTGTCTCATTTTTCTGGGCTCGGGTACACCTGCAGGACTATTCAACACTGCTAAGATGGAATATATTATATATAATGTAATTGGTGCTGAAATAACCAATAAAATGTCCACACTGAAAGTCACAGCAAAATTTGGTGACAAATGTACTACATTGCAGAACATTATACATTTTTCCTAGACTTGAGTAGACATAATAACATAAATGCAAATTAGAAATACTGCTAGAAACTAGAAATATGTTTATTTTCCTTGTATGTGTTCACATTCTTGACCAATAAAGCTGATTCTGATAGAACACAGAGTTGTAGCCATGATAGTAGACAATGCTTCCGATATGGATGTTGCTGCAAAGAAGCTAGAAATTCTAAAACGTGGATGCTTCACACATGTCTTCAACCCGGCAGCACAGAAGATCTATACAATCACCACAGTTTCCAGGTGGGCACCAAGATTATTGTCACCAATTCAGTATCCGACCAAATGTGAAGTATGGTCACACTCTCCCCTTCTGTTCCTGAGTTATGGTGTTGAATAATGGCCAGAAAAGTGTTTTTGAAGAACATTATGATGTCACATTAAGGTTGACCTTTGACCTTTTGGATATAAAAAGTCATCACTTCATCATTTTATCCTATTTTGTGTGAAAACTTGTGTGAAACTTTGTCATAATTATCATATGAATGCTTGAGTTATGGCCAAAAACGTGTTTTGTGAGGTCACAGTGACCTTGACCAAAAAAAAAAAAACAAATTCTAATCAGTTCATCCTTGAGTCCAAGTAGATGTTTGTGCCAGATGTAATGAAATTCCCTCCAGGTGTTCCTGAGATATCTCGTTCATGAGATGGGATGGACATGAGGTCACAGTGACCTTGACCTTTGGCCACCAAAATCTAATTAGTTCATCTCTTAGTCCAAGTGGATGTTTGTGCCAAATTTGAAGAAATTCCCTCAAGGTGTTCCTGAGATATCGTGTTGTAAAATGGGACGGCCAGACGGACGGACAGACGGACAGACAACCCGAAAACATAATGCCTCTGGTCACTGCTGTCGCCGGCACGGAGGCATAAAAACTCATTAGGACAAAAGCTGTCATTTAGAGAATATGTAATTAATGAAATACAATGTCATGCAGCAAGCTGCTCTTTGCTACTGTGAGTAATGTATCATTTCAGTTTGTATACTGTTAACTGATTTTTAATGCAGATGTTAATGTTAGAGCACAATACCCTGTGTGAATCTAGATTGAAAGATCGAATACAAGATGGATGTTAATGCTAGGTGTGAAGAAGTCTGTTTTTTGTTGTGTCACCTTTTGATTTCTCTTTCTCTCACTCTATTCATATTTATTTGGTTCACAGTAAACTGTCTTCAATAACATAACATACTGAGTGTATTAACATCATCAGACTTACTATAACATTTACCTTTGATTTATATTCTGATTTAGATCTATTTGGCAAATTAAAATAATTTGGTAAAAAATAGTATGAATGAATCATTTGTCATCTTGTATTCAAAATTAGTAAAATAAAATGTATGCATCTGAGCAAAGAGAGAGAGAGTTAACGGTACTTCAAAGACCCAGAGGGAGAAAGAGTGGTAGCAGATGAAAAAGGGCCCACAAGAGTGAACAAAACCTTAATCAACAAATATCCTACTTTTCTTTAACCTCTATCCTCACAGCGTCCTTCATGAAAAAAAATTGGTTTTCAAAAGAATGAAAAAAGAAAAAAAGGCTTCTTGGGACATATCCATGAATGCAGATTTGCCAGGCTGTGTCAAAATTAATACTGTTCCCAAATAATCTCCAAAATGATACAGCCCATAAAGAAAAGAGTGGAAAAAGCCCATTATCATTCATATGGCACATTGGAAGAGTTTCAACCCCTGCCAAGGCCAATCGGGGGGGGGGGGGGGGGGATTCCAAAAGTAAAACTCTGCAGGGAGCCGCAGACTCACAGCTCACTGAAATGCTCTTCTGGGAAAACTATTCAACAAAGTAGCGATTTGAAAACAACAATAGAAAAAATCATCTTTTCTTTATAGAAATACAAGACAAAAGTATTCATTACAGTGTGATTCACAGCACTGACATCCTCAAAAGAGAAATGCTGTCCTGAAATTGAATTCACCGGTGGCCCATAGAATCATGGACAGAAATCAAAATCACTGTGCTGTATTGAGTGTTCTATTTATATAGAAAGAAAGAAAGAAAGAAAGAAAGAAAGAAAGAAAGACATGCAATTTCCTAAACCTTGTATTTTTTTCCCCCAAAACTGTAACATTTCCATGCGGCAGCATGGTCAGTGGTATGAGTTTTAGGTAAATGCCAAAGATCATAAAATGGAGCTAACCTGATTCCTGCCAGCAAAAAATAGGATTTCAGACATTTAATATCTGAAAAGTACCAAGAAAGAGGTGTCTCTGATGTGTCCTATACTGTATTTAAATGTGTTTGTATGTCAGCCAAGGGCGTAAGCAAAATAAGCAGCTGCTAAAGGCCCTGCACAGCCACCAGGGGACCCCCAAAGGAACTAATAAATAATGTAAAGTCTCAGATTTCAGACCGACTTTAGCCCTGCGTGAAAAAGCGCACCCCTGTCATTAATTTAAATGAAGCCACAAATGCTGCAGGGGTGCCAACACAGAGGGCTCCAGCAAAAAACAAGCAAGGTCATCCAGCAAAAAGTTAACCCTGGCTCAGATTTTTGCCAGACTGCAACGCAACGTCATCCGGTAAGGCACTGCAGGGGATAATCAAATACATGCACATGAACAGCATATTTCTAGTGCTTACCTTGCCATCATCATGGTGAAAAGATAAAATATTTGTGGCCGTGATAACTTTGCAGAGTTGTAAAATCCTATCTCTGAGTATTATAAACTTCTGTGCAGTGTTTTGGCTTCTGATAAATCTTCACACTCATGCGTCTGTTACTCAAATTGGTATTCCTGGATTGTATTTAAAGGAATTTTCCTTTGCCACTGTCGGCAAGTGTTTGCTCATGGGGGAATGTTGGGTCTCTCTCTGTAATAATATTGTAAAGAGTACGGTCTAGACCTGCTCTATATGAAAAGTGCCCTGAGATATCTTCTGTTATGATTTGGCGCTATATAAATAAAATTGACTTCACTTGACTATTTCATGTCTCACTGGTACCTGAAGCAGTAAACCTCCACCAACACAACTCCTTGTATTGTTTTAATGCAGGGGTTGTTTTCTGTCTGAACAGCCACTCAGGGTTTGTTTGTTCATTTTTGCTCAAAAGTTGTTGTTTTTTTCTTTTATTAACTGTAAATTATATTACTGTATGCACTAATGTTTTATATTTGTTCAGTTTCTTCCTTTCAGTGACTGGAGTTGCACATAATGCTCCTTTCATACAGGAGGTGCAAAAATTATGTAGGTATACTGGATGCACATTAAACCAATGTTGGATCCATTCATATGAATGATATAAAGCTGTCATAGTTTTGCAAATACCCATTATTATTAGAAATCTCTCTGATCTAATTTACCTTTAAACTGTCTTTGAATTCTACCCTCACAGCTGCTTAACCTGGCCTCATATCTACATTATATCTGCTTAGGCCAAGCTTCAATGGCTGGCCCAACTGACTTGATAGGCAGTTTCATCTGAATGGGATGACCTGCTCAGTTTTCCAACCACCACCACTGTTTATCTAGTCCCATTAGTCTTACTAGTAGCCAATAGTTAGCAACCCTTCTGGTATGAGAAACGATTCCATACATGAATTGTGTCCCTGTCTTACCAAAGAGAAAAAGAACATGGTTTCAATATGAAGTTGTGTATGTAAGAGTGCAGGTAAGTCCACCATCTCAATGCAATGACTGGTGATTGTTTGAGTTGGGCCTGCGACAAAGAGAAGGCTCAACAGTGTGTTCCAGCATCCAAGAACCACCCCCCTCTTTACCTGCATCTACACACTCAACATGGCCCTCTAAAGCAAGTTATGTTCACTATTACATCAACAGCTACCCTCCAAAGGTGGCTTTAGCAATTAGATTTCAGTCCCTCTTTAATACATCTTAGATGCATTTATACTTAAGATCAGATAGCTATCCAATCTGCCAGACACACGAGGTGAGGTATTAGAGTTCCAGCCCAAACCTAGTTACCTGCCTGCCTGTTTATTACTCTTACCTGCTCTTTGTTTTTGCCTCCCTGCCTGATTCTGTCTTTTCAACTTTATCTGTGTGCAAATCCTGTTTCTGATTACTCGCTGCTGGGTTCAGAGACATTTACAGCTTCATATTTAGGTTTGGATGGAGAAAATGAAACTTTTCCATGTCCATCTTGGTATATGCCTGTATACCTGTCCCTCATTTGTGTTATCAATATAGCCAAACACAGAGATGTTGTCATTGACAGGGGTAGATCTTTAGAGACCTTTTCAAATTTCCTGATCACTTCTTCTTTGTAATCTACTTTACTTTTGTAATCTACATACACATTTAGATGTGTATGTGCTGATAATTCAGCATGATAATTATGCACACAGCCTACCCTAAAAGGAAAAAAAAAATACTACAGTTAATCCACTACCACTCCTGGCAGCAGCTACAAGTTTAGAGCCATTTAAATATCTAAAACTGCTTTGCATTTTGCTGCATCATGTCCCAACATGCCCTGAGAAAAAAACAACAGGAAGACCCTGCTGATGTATTCCATTGATCTGACTTTGCTGTTGTAAATAGCCACAGCTGCAGCATGCTGATTTGAGCCACTATCTACCTTCCTGTACTTTGCATTTTACAAAGGTGTTGTTAGGGCCTAACAGTCTGATTTATCCAAAGTGTAGTCCGCAGTCATATGAAAAATGTAATCTATATTGCTTCGGTGTGTCTTGTGAGAACTAGTTAGTGATCTTTTCTGCTTTCTGTTTCATTGTTTTTACTCACACAACATTGAAGAAAACTTCTGGAACTGTACACATATGTACATGCTGATGAAGGAATGATTCTTCAAAAGAGCTGTCAGTTTTTAGGTACACCTAAAAGACACCTGCAATTTTCTCTTAGTGGAGATGACTCAAATACAACTAAAAAGACACAATTTGAGCTCAAGTTTGATTGGCTTTTTAAATTTGTAGTTGTAGTTGCCCTTGGTGTGTCATTATAGTTACAATAATAGTATCCATACACAACAGACCTACCAACACTCACATTTTTCCTGAGTTTCTCCCGTATTTTCACCCCCTCTCCCACTGTGCTCCCGTTTTGTTGTTTCTCCTGGGAAACACCCGTAATTTTTCAATCAACCATTATTATGAATAATCATCATACACACAGATCCATACGTTTGTTGTTTGTGTAACGTTACCCAAGTTGCCAGATCGTCTATTAAACACAATCTACACACACAATGCACACACAACATACAATTTCAACCCATCTGTCACTACAACCTGATTCAGGGGGCGTGTGCACCGCTGCTCTCTGTGCAGCTGTCCTCTGTCCTCCGCCCTCTGCTGCTGATGTGATTCACTGCCTGCAGGTACTGCTGGTCAGCCAACAGCTAAGTTTACAAGAATTTGCCAAATTTTAAGATACATGGTAAACTCAGATAAACAGTTAGGCTACAGACAGCTTTGGTGTTATTAGCTTAACCAGCATGCTGTGGTTGTGTAAAAAATACCAGCGGTGGATGGGTTTTGTTGCACTTACAGTAACGAGCATAGTTGTCATCAACTTGAGTAAAATGTTATCTTTCACTTCATCCACCCCCGAAAAAACAGCCTCCCGCATTTTGAAACATAAATGTTGGCAGGTATGAGACACAAAGAGGCCATCAAACAAATGGAATCAACATATCTACATTGTTTATAATGAGATCAAACATTAACAATTCAATCATAAAGTCTCAAAGTAACAACAATAAATTCACTTTTTTGAGTCAATAAATTACATGTAGAGTCTCTTTATTATACTATCAACTGATTTGGTTTCATTTTAATAGCAGGTCCTTGCCTTTTTCCTGTCAAAATTGAGAAATTCTTTCTTCTAGACCAGTGATTTGTTAACATGCTGTGGTGGAGAAGCAGGCTTAAATGTCTCATTGAGTAATGATTTAAATTTTTGCATTTTGGAGGTGACAAGGAATTAGTCCATATTGGATGAGTATGCACCTCACAATTTACATTCTATGCCAAAGCTCAGTGACAATGCAGGGAATAGTCTGCACTTCATGTAGCGAGGTGGGAAGTAAGATGTGGAGGTCCGAGTGGTGGACACAAGAGTAGCGTGTCTGGCTCAATGCAGGAGACCCAGGGCCAACTCTAGCCATTTTGGTGCCCTAGGCGAGATTAGGATTTGGTGCCCCCCCTCTCACAACCACATTACCCCACCACCACATTACCCTACCAGTACTGCCTCATCACCACTTGCTCATTCTATGGTAAAAAATATGGACAACAAACAACACAAACACAACAATGGTTTCAAGACAAAAAATATATTTTTATTTTTATAAATTAAAATCACTTCTCAAACAAACAAATCATGTATCAAAGAATTAATAAACTATTAAATATTACCAACTATCTTTACCTGTTAGAAACATCCAAGACGCTGGCACTTGGTTATTCATAGATTACCCTTGATAGATTACACCTTCCATGATGTCATGTGCCTAGAATGTTCTGGACTGTTCTCATGGGTTTTGAGCGTTTCACTGCAATTTTTCCAGTCATTAAGTCCATTACTGATTAGTTTGTAGTTTTTTTTGTTTTGTTTTTTTATGAGAACAGCTTGCAACAGAAGCAGTAAAGACTATTTTTTCTTGGAATATACCACCCAGCTCTTGATTTTCTCTGCATTCATACTTTTTGGTGAAAGTGGTGGTGATGGGAACTTCTCCCATCCTCTCTTTTTGGAAATGTAGAGTCTTATTTTACCTGATATGGCCCTCTGCTGACTAACTCCATTGTCACCATATCAGACTGAGCTGTCCAGTCAGCAGGATCTATAGGTGCTGCCTTAATGGACTCATGTACTTCAGGATATGTTCCAGTTGATGGGGTGTCTGCAGGCTGAGTAGTAGCAGTGTATGGTGTGCTTGTTGTTCCTTCACCTGCAGGCAAATTTAAGCACACATGCAAATATAGTTATTAGTCCTTTAGTAAGGACACACAATGATTCATAAATTACAACACGTCAGGCAAACACATCTGAAGCATAAAATATAGTTAATGGTTGACCAGTACTGTTCAATTACACAAGTGAAAAAAGAAGGTCAAGAATCTAGGTTTAAATTATTGTTGATGGGAATATGTTATTCTAGCTTTAATGTGTCCTGTAGACAACTTGAATAAATAAAGATGGTTGCAGTCTATTAATGATTAGTATTTAAGATAACTATGTTCCTTTTCTTGATATAGAAATGATATTTATGGTTTAATATATTTTATTGTACTAGTGTTACCATGATAATGCATGACCCTGAACTGACCTCCCTGCCAAGTGGGTGTCTGCTAGCAGGACATTACCCAAAATTCAAACACTGTGACAGAATGGAGATTGAACAGACCTCCTGAGAAACCATTTCTGATCAATAATTTGAGTTATGGCCTGAACTAAAAGCATAAAGCTTGACCCTAAGGCCACTTAGAGAAAGACCAAACAAACCCCTACCGTAAATGGGACACAGACTCTCACCAGACCAAAGCCATAAACTCTAACTCACATTCCTGAGGACTTTTGTGAAGCCTCCCTGCAAATCTGAGGCAAACCTGGGTTTCATGTGAATTAAAATCATTATGCAAGTTATGTATTTGCCATGTAAATACAAGAAGAATGGTATAACTTTGACAATTGTGTGACTATCTACTAAGGAGATATTAAACTTTGATTTTATTACATTTTTACTACATGTAACAATACTGCCCTCTAGCAACAAGAGTTAAATTCCCTTATGTTAAGAGTTAATGAATGTTTGGGAACTATGAAATTGTATTTTAAATAAATAAGTAGTTGTATTGAAGGAGTGAATTTTCTGAAGTAATAGAAATGCAAAGACATGTTTGAAGAGTTTCAGGTTTAAGTTTTCTGGTATTATTAAACAATAGGCATATTGAATGTTTTTTTATATTATGAAGTAAGAGTTGTGTTGAATTTATATTTGAATATGTTCTTGAAGGTTCTTGAATCACATAAGTGTTAACTTTAATCCTATATGGATTAGCACATTAGATAGGAAGTCACCTTGAATGCTTGAACTTACAGAAGTAATGAAATAATAAAGTATTAATACTCCTACTTAAGAAACTATTAAATAATAGATAATATTGGTATTTGACTTGAAGATTTCTTAAATGGACCCATAATTCAATGTAGTTCTAGCTCATTAATTTTTTTTTTGTTTGTTTTGGAAAAAGGTCCAGTAGGTGGCAAAACTGCCTTAAAAATGAATGAAAAAATGAAAAAAAAAAGAATGAATGAATAAAAATGAAAGAAACTAAATCTGTGTGTGCAAGCTGCAATTCCCATGGCTTTCTGTCACTGTGAGGTTTTAGAAAATGGTTAAAGGTTTGGCCAAAGTATTGGCATAATAAAAATAGATTCCCTAGCATCCATTTGTGGAAAAAACAAAACACTCCAGATGTACAGGATGAGTAACACATGTTCATAACTGATTGTGAATATTTGATAGGATTATAGCAAAAATGTGTCTGGATTTGGCCATATTGACATTAGTTACATAACTGCAGCTGTAACATACAATGAACAGAACTCACCTGCTGCAGGCTGTGTTTCAGTGGAGGCAACTGGAGTGCTTGATACGGTACTGGATGTTGCTTGACCTGCAGCTGTATTCAAACATACAGTACATCCATACTGTTACACCACTGCACTAAGTCCTTTGTCATTCTACTGCATATAAAGTAGGACTGTACAAATAAGATTTATTTAATTTGACTGAGACGTACATTTAATTAGTAACAATGTGTAATTGTAACATTCAACAACAACAACAACAATGATAATAATAATAATAATGACAAAATAACAGAGAGATCACAAATAACTGGCTGAACTTACCTGCTTCAGAGAGAGGTGTTGATGGGAAATCAGATGTCCCTTGTCCAGCAGCTGGGGTCTTCTGCAAATATTTCCTGAGTGCATCTGGACAGTTATAGAGTAGATATTAGCCTATTACAAGCAAGAACATGTAGCTGCAGAGCAGGACAAACAACTGCTGCAGCCTGTTGCACCAGCTGTGTGTAAGTCCAAGCTTAGCTTAGTTATAATGTCAATTATTACTAAGTTATAATTTATGCATTACTAAAATAATGGACCATGGAGATAAGTTACAACATAACTGAGTAACAACTAAATAGCTGCACATTCACCTAGGCTAGGTGTAAATCATAAAATGTCACAGAACTCACTAATGGTGAAACAGCAGTTTTTCTGCTACACAGCATCATTTTTCATTAATTGCTGCCATTTTACAACACAGTAATCCAGTAGAGACCTAATTTATTGATATGACATTTCAATGAACAGAACTCCCCATGCACAGCCAGTATTTTCAATCAGGTGCTGGTTGGTCTTAGGTGAAAATCAAAATTAACCACTGCACACTGAAATGACTTTACTGTGACTTTATTAGGAGCGAACAACGTGTTTCACCTGTAGCTTTTTCAGGTTCGCTCAGCAAAATTGTATGAGTACTCACAGGTGTGATAAATACATCGTCACATGACTAACTATCACAGTCTTAATTTTTTTTAAAGTGAGCTTTTTACAAAGGGCATGACAATAAAAATACATTTTTCAAAAAATATGACATGGTCAATATTACACAGAGTTACAAGAATTATACCATTTTACATAATTTAAATTTGATTAGAAAAACTATCGCCCGTAAACAACTGACCTAATAGTATGAGCTAAATTTCCTTAGCAGAACAGACTATTGGTCCTACAGCTGTCCCTCTACACCACTAAATGGGAAGGATGAGTCCCAGGGGACTTGTTAGAGTCCAAATTACCTGTGGAGAGAGATACAAGTTAATATTTACATATCACAGACAAGAACTCAAATCCTGTGTTCACTTAGGTCCATAAGGTTTAATAGTATTCAATTCATAAATCCAAAATGCCTCCCTTCTTAAGAGCTGGTTAGTCAAATTACCAACTGTTGTATTGGGTCGCACTCTTTCAATGCAATAAATTTGAGTGCCTTGCAGTGCCTAGCAATGGCATAATCCATATTCCCATTTCTAATGGCAGCCTTATGCTCAGCAACTCTCAGTTTGAGATGGCACTTTGTTTGGCCTACATACATTAAGCTACATGGGCATTTCAAGATGTAAATGACATGTGTAGAGAGACAATGAATTCTTAACGAATTCTTTTATATCATATATATATATATATGTTTTTTTTTTCTTTTTTTTCTTTGAGGGCAACCAGCGCCCACCAGATAATGCAATTAATGTTTGCATTTCTATTGTTTGCAATCACATTTTTTCTTTAACCTTTACAATACCATAGTTGCAATGTGCAGATATTGTATAAAGTGAGAATAAATAAGAAAAAATAAATAATAATAAATAAATATTTTTAAAATGTTATTTTCATCTGTAATCTGGAGTTTTTCTGAATCATGACATTTTTGTCTGGCAACAGGGTTGGACAGCTTCATACAATCTCTGAAATTACATTACATCACTGAAAGTTAATTTTCAGTTGTATTTCATTCCTCTGTCCATACTAAATGCGTGCTTCCTCTCTCTTGTTTGCCAACAAATGCTTTCTGTTTTTTGTATTTTGTACTTCTTGACTGAATGCATTTGTTATTCAACTTAATGAAAGTTAATTTGAGACTCATTTTCCATTTATCAATTTCACTTGTCATCCAAATATGTTGATGGCAGTTGCTTAGACTTAATCTACTTGTTGGTCCCCACATCCAAAAAGCTGAATTATTTCCTGCTCTAGACCACCTAAGAATCTGCAAAATTTCAGTGTTGCTGCCTGGCACTCCATGCTTACAAAGTACAAGACAACATCATAAATAAACACATTTTCATTTTCTGTCATCCACAATTATGGTTACATGCAATAACTCTTTGAAGATGTGAGCCCATATTTATCAAACTTCTAAAAATTATACATAAGGACTCTCTGTTGAGCAATAAGACACATTTATCAAGCAACTTAGTCCTACTTAGAGCAAAGCAGAAGACTAACCTTTAAAAACAATTCTAAATGTACAGTACCAATCAAAAATTTGGACACACATTCCCATTCCCTTGAATGAGAAAAAGTGTGTCCAAACGTTTGACTGGTACTGTATGTCCGGACCAGGAATAACCATTGTTTTCTGCAGAAACAGATCTAGTTTTTAAAGTTTTTAAAAAGTTCATTCATTTTTTATGAAACCCATGATAGCCCTAGGAAATAATAATATTTTGCTATAGTAGTGTTTTCACAACAATGTGAAATCGACAACAATCTAACATATTTATAATGTATAAATATATAAATAGGGATGAGATAAGAGGGGATTGGCTCAAATGGAAACAAAAAGAAAACCAAAGCAGAGCAGGGAAAAAAATCTGCTGCTGGGAAATCATAAGGATAATTTAGTATCACAAACAAAATCCATGCCAACTTTGTTTGTGTTGTTTGCACCCCTGATAAATGAAAAAAAGAAAAGAAAAAAAGGACAAATTGGTGCAACATCTTATTGCAAATGTTGAAATCAAAGGCAAATAATTCTAGCCATCTAAAATGTACTCTTAACCAACTTCAGAGACCCCTGTAGCTCTCATAAATTTAAGAGCATTTTTAAGTTTTAAGAAATTTGATCAGAACAGCTTCTACACTTTGAGTAGGAGTTAAAGTGAAGCACTGATAAATATGTGCTGTGATTTGAGCCGTTATGTGGTGTAGAGAGCTTATTTAGCTTTGCATTTGGATGTGTTTTTACAAGCTAAAGCAGGATGTTAAGTTGCTCTTTTACTTTTAATGAAGCTAAAATTGCCCTAAAATGTCCCAGCTTCCTCTAAAATTGTCACAAAAACGTTCTACAGCCCTCACAGGTCGGGTGACATCAGCACACCACAAACAATAAATCACAGACAAACAATAATTTACCACTTCCTCACAAATCAGCATGGATAGATAACCTTAAATCTCAGCTAATTACTCCTTATCTCACCTGCCAGTTCCCTGGATTAGCAGCAAACACTTTTAAGTGCATTTACAGAAAAAATCATTAGTTTTAAAATTTGTTTTATTGATGCTAATAGGTCTGTCTGCCCACTGACTGCTGGTGTCCATTCTCCACCTTTCTTAAGTTCACTTTGCACCAAACTGGGTAGCAAGATGGGCAAGATAACAACATGTGTGTGTGTGTGAGTGTTGTATAGTGTATGAGAGTTATATAACAAAGAAAAATGCTCTAACATAGCAAACATAACTGAGCAAGAGAACAGCTACGAGAGAGTGTGTGTGTTCTCAGGGTGACTCAACCCTGAACTTATCCTTGCAATGTCCATGTCATGCTTTACCCTTCGATTAACAACAAACAAAACGCTTTTCTTTGCTCATGTTAAAGTGTGAAAACACTGCCAACTTTGGAATAAAATGTCACCCAGACTTCCATGGTGAATGCAGTGTTCTGCATTAAAGTCAGGCTTGGGTGTCTTCATAGAAAATCCCTTTAAACAAAAATATATTTCTAAAGCATCTCTGTGATTGCTCATTTATATAGCAAAAGCAGGAACATGCATAGCTATTGAGTTGTCAGAGCATTTATCTCTGCAGGATGAAGAAAATTACAGCAACCCACAAACAAGTCTAAGAATATAATGCTGTCCAAAACAGTACACAAAAGCCTCACTTGGAGAGGTACAACAATTCACATCACCACTGTGCTTATTAGTAGCTCCTCAGCCTGACTGAAGTATTTACAGTAGAAAGCTACAGCTTTGTAAATGCCTGCCAATAGCTCAGGCATGATTAAATTGATGTAGATGATTCAGTTTTGTCCCTGTGCCATTTTGTTCCAGTACTTTGAGCTGTCCACCAAAAAACAAACTAAAAATCAAATCAGTATTAGGTCACTAGTATGTAGCTAGTGATGCACTGTTGTAACTTGTAGAAGCTTGTGAGAAACTTCGGCTCAAAGACATCAATTCACCTATAAAGTCAAAACAATTCAGTTTCCATTGATTCAAACACAAAATCACAACACACACTGTACAATCCAGCTCTACATTTCCTGTGTAGCCTCTGCCAGTAGCAGCAGCACCGACAGTCATTGATGAATAACTTCAAAAAGCACACATTGAAGGATCCCACCTTTGGTTTGCATCCTCCTGGTGCACCAGGTGACAGTACCTGTGGTCCAACTTTAGCTGGTACATGAAACTTCAGAACAAATCTGTTGGAATTATTCTTTCTGCCATTAGGTGGGTAAGTTGGAAATGTTTTGTGAAGCCAGTTGCTCACAATTCAGAGGTACATGGGATCAGTGTAATTAGTGGCTCTTTGTCTAAATTCAGATAATTTGAGTTTGAGGTTTTTCTGTATAATTTACAGACATACTGTAACTGATAATCTTGGCACTTATGTGATGCATCCACAGCAAAAAACTTTATATACATGTATGTGTAACCAATGTATTCATGTAAGAGGTTTATATTTCACCAATAATCCATTATCCATTTCTGTTCACATTTTTTTATTATTTTCCTTATATACACTTCTTTTCTGTCATAGACTGTATAAAAATAATGTACGTAGTCACTGTAACGGTACCCACTGGTTTGTGGACTCTCATTTTGAAGCCTCAAGTTCGGCATTTTGACTGTCGCCATCTTGGATTTTTAGAGCCAGAAGTGACCATATTTGGACGAGAGGGAGGAGCTGACCCTAATGCTAGCTGCTAGCATCTAGCTTGGTTAGCATGGTGCATTTGAGGCTATGGTTAACTGTAATAATGTTTATGTTAATGTTAAGTTGGCTAGTGAAAAATACACTTAAAACAAAATGTACTTACTGGAAAAACTGACCAGCCAACTCCTTAGAGGGTCTTTTAGTACAACCAAACACTGAACAAAACTTTTTAGGTGACCAAAATGTTACAATTAACTTTCATTAACTGAAAATAGACTGAAATAGCAACGGCTACGCCTATACTTCTATTCTAATCTGGGGTCATGATACATAACATATGTAACCAACGTTGTTGCCGTGGTAGCGACTTGTCAATCACAAGGTAGCCATGCCCTAAAGCATACCCTGCTTTATCGTATATTTTACTCTAAATGGGACCATAATTTACAAAATGAACTTCATGTTGTATTGAAGAAGTCTTGAAAGTAGTAATTGAGACCATAAACTCATAAGGAAAGTGTTTACTGAGGTAATAAATCAGGTGAGAAGTAGAGTCATTTTCTCACAGACTTCCATACAATCAGAATTCTTTTTGGAGCCAGTGGAGTCGCCCTCTGCTGGTCAGAAAGAATGCAGGTTTAAGGCACTAAAGCATTGGCTTCACTTTTCAGAGCCGGAGCTTGTCGCTTGGTTTCTGTGTATATTTCTTTTGGAAAGCTTTTATTTTGTTAATTGTATTATTGTTGTGTGATCTTTCGTTCTGACATTTTAGCAATGTTACTTCGTGCTATATGCTTCCTCAGTTGGCTGCAGGCGCTGCTGAGGAGAGGTAAGACTATACAAGTGCGCCCATCAATAGCGTTATAAAATGTGGTAAAAACGCTAAACAGAGGGACAAATCTTACTTTGTACAGGTCACAGATGCTGTTCTTTGCTGTCATAAGGTTTATTTCAGTGTGTATGTGTATGTGATTTTTTTATTGTATACAACACTTTTGTGCAACATGCTAGTTTACCGATCTCAAGCTAGGGTAATGTTTGCTGTACTGATATTATTGTATTTTACACAGCCCCTGAGAGAATAAATCCCCTCTGGCTGGCAAGACAGCAGTTGTCCTTGTCTCATTCCGTATCATCCACAAACAGACGTAGAGTTTGTAGCAAAATGAAGTGTCAGGCCAGACCAGCTACATACGTCTATTCTCAGACCTAATAATCAACTGCCATGAAACAAATGCTAGAAAACAAGGGGAAAAACCTTATTAGACCCCAATTAACCTTCATTGAGAATTCTTTAGCTTGGGGGATTGCACATTGTGTAGCTAAGGTTACCAATCTGTCTGCCATTGTCAGGCCAGGACATCCCTTCATTCCTGAGAGTAAAATCCAGCATGGAAAACAACATCTTCATGCTATCAGGTTAAAAAGAATAAGAAATAATGGTGCTGAATGAATATTAAACATGTTTATTGAAATTATACAAAAGAAGAGAGGCTTCCTAAGAAAATGGGCCCTTGTGGATTTTTACTTCTTCCAGTCACTGGCTCTGCCCGCTTGCCAACTACACTTTCATCCAAAGCCTCTAAAATTCTCTCTCACACACACACACATCCACACATACACAAGTGTGATTTACATTTCAAAGGCTCTTGTGTTGCAGAACTACCTGACTACATGCTGCACAGCTAGGGACACTGAAACAGAGACAGAAAGAGCAAAGACTTTAAACACCAGATCAAAGAGTGAGACACAACAAACCTGAAGGCCACAATGGCAACATGGCTGCCTGCACAGAGACTCAATGTGATAACTGGGACAGTACCTCCAGAGGTTTAAGATGCTGTTTAAAAGCCATTATATGTTCATGTGAAATGGTTATTTTGTCCCTTTTTATTGATTGACATCTCATAAACACACACACATTGATTTTCATTTTCATCGTGTGTGTTAGGATCGGGGAAACATTCTTGTGATGCACATCAAAGATGTCTTTCTTTACATTCCAGCAACAGCAGTTAAAACATCTGTCTTTGCAACTATCCTTCATTAAAATTATCAGATTTTCCTAATAGTTGTGTATTTAGTAATTTAAATATTATATTATATTATAAACTTTAATTCACCTTTAAAAAAATTTACCATTTGAAAACTGAAATTTTGCTGAAATACTTTTCTTTGTCTGCAAAGCCATAAAATGCATATACATGCAGCCATGCATATAGAGCCATGTGCATCCGCTGCCTGTGTCCAAGTCTGTTTTGGAGTATATCAGGGCCTTCAGAGCTTATTACACTGAATAAGGTTATTGTTAATAATCTGATGGTAAATTAAATGCATTTTAACTTTTATATAATACATTACTATAGAAATGCAAACAAATCTACTGAAATATTAACATTATTTATTTTTTATCTTTTATTGATAGCTAAAACATCCTCACAGATGCATTGATGGGACTTTTATTAGACTTTTTTTCGATAATTTTATTGCAGCTCTGCAAACATATTTATTTTAGTTACTTATGCTTACTCAAAAGTTGTTTCTCCGTATCCTTGTTATTTTGTCTGTTATATAATTTTTCACTTTTTCTGAAATCTTAAATGCACCCTGTGCATTTGTGGAGTTTTTGACCAGTAGTATTGATAAAATGTCTTCCCATTTTGTTTGGGCCCATACATGAACCTGCACAAGCACACAGGTGACACAGTATACATTCTTGCCAATGGTTTCACCTTATTCCACTTATTGACAGTAGGTGGTTAAAAATGCCACAAGAAAGAAAGAAATAAAACATTTTTACAACAGTTTCAACACACAACTTCATCTTAAAACCACAAACTGTCACTTTCAATTTAGTATCTATCGCGATACAATTAATATCATTAAACTTTGAATAAACCTGTCCCTCTGCTTTGTGTCAGATAGACCAGAGACGAGGCGTGACACAAGTCAGAGAAAAGTGCTCTAAAAAGACAAAAGTAGACAGCGAAAACAGGGCTTTTAATCAAAAATGGACACTCTTCCCCCGAGTCTAGACAGAAAGCATAGCGTTAGCAGCACGTTTAGCAGATCAGCACCGAGTGACTACATAGGAGGCGTTCAGGTATATTGGTGAGCGTGGTCACACATGTTTGGGAAGCGCTCAGAACCCAATACACAATGACTGTCATAAATAAGGAAATACTAGTAGGAAATAATTTCCACATGCAGTTCAAAACCAGTTTATCTCATATGCTCCAAGACTGTGGCGATTGTGGAGCACCACTACAGACAAAGCACAAATTTTTGGAGCAAACATACCCACTCAAATCCGAACTGAAGGCACAGAAATTAAACGATTGAAGAGCCCAAAATGATCGATCCACTTTATTTTAAGATGCACATTATTTTATTTTTATATGCAGCCTTTATTTTACTTGAAATGAGAAAAGAGCATTTATTTACTATTAGAGTACTTATTATTTATAACATCTGTGTATAATAGAATGTTTCTTTTCATGTTGTTGGTGTATATACTCATTCACCCCTCATATCAACTGTATTCTTTTTTCTAGGCGTTGAGGCCAAACAATTCCCCATTCTAAACAGGCAAATTTTGAACAGGCATTGCACTAGTGAATCAAACAAACAGCTACAGCATGTTAATTAGTAACAGGGCTATACGCTAACTTTTTTCCCAAGGAGTACATGTGAACATGAAATTTAGGAGCACACAAAGAAATTTAGGAGCGCTGTGAAAAATGTTAAGTAAACACTGTTTATTAACATACAGTTTATTACATACATATTCATACTGCACATGCGTGTGTGCTCCTTCTCCTTGTGTACAATTATGATGTGAAGTGGAGGACTATGGAAGTGAAAGACCCCAGTATCTACTAGATACTGGACATGGGCCTTAAAACACACAAGATTTTACACATTGAAAACAGCTTTTAAAACAATGAAATGTTAAAACACAGCTTTTTAAACAGAATATTCCAAGAGCTTTTTAAAACATTTGTTCTTTTTTTCATAACACTGAAGCACTGAAACAACTTTTTGAAACATTCAAACATTTTTAAAATATTGATACTGCATTTTAACACACGTATTGGTTCTGCAATACAGGTTTTTTTCTCACTCTGTGTGTGTTTATTTTATTTGTTGGTTTAACAGGGACAGTGCACACAGTGTGTGCGTGTGTGTGTGTGCGTGTGTACTAAGGGACACACATCTGTGCAATAGCACAATACCACCAAAATCACACATTGGCCCATGCCTACCAGATGCATGTTTCATATTAAAAGCTTTCCATCGGCGAACCAGCAGGAGGCTTTCATTATGAAGCAGCTACAGGAAATGAGGTAACGAGGTAACATTACCACTTCAAATTTCACGTTTAATAATCACAGTTGTCTTGTATTCAGCTGATACATTACGTTTGTAACAAAAGATTACGCTAGGTTGTAATCCTTACACACTGTGCTTGTAAATTATTTTTCCGGTTCATGGCAAATGTGAGTGAAATACTCACACTGTAGACAGAGCTTTAGACAAAGCCAGGCTAGCTGTTTCCCCCTGCTTCCAGTCTTTATGTTAAGCTAAGCTGACCACACCCTGCCTCCAGCTAATATCAATAGTCTCATCCCACTCTCAGAAAGAGAGTGATAAAGCATATTTCCCAATATGTAGAACTTTGATTTTCTATTGTTTATATTGTCAGAAAAGACCCCTACTTAAAGCACCTTAAAATTCCTTTAACATCCATTCCAAAATCAAGGTTGTTTTCAGAATGATATTAAATGAATGCTCTGTATCTAAAGCTGCCGAATAATAAATGCCAGCTTTCATTTTATGTACTTTTATTCTAGTCAATTGCCTGAATTATCCTATATAAATATTGCACCACATTTGGGTTAATAACTACTTACCCCACTGTGTTGACAGAGCCACTGGAGGAAAATCAGAAATGACAGCAAGTGACTCGATACTCTTACACTCCTGATGATTACTTTTATATTTTCTGAACAAAAAGACAGTGAGTGAGCTGCAGGGGAATAGCCAACGCCTGATTGTACTAATGAAATATGTTTTAAATGCCCTTATTAATCTCCCAGTAGAGAGCAAGGACACAGTCCTCATTGGGGATCAGAGTCAGAGACATAATGAGTGGAAAAGATGAAGAGATATCACACAGAGAAAGGCCATCCTTAGTTAAATGCAGGCTAAAAGAGTCTGATTCCCACAGAAGTGCCTCTAATATACATCACGCAGGGTGGGTTAATGACCAGAGCATGGGCTCCATGCGCTGTGAAGTGTTGGATACTGGAGTTTAACACAAGCGCTTGAATGCAACACTTTGTGAGAGATTTAAAGGACTGGTTTGACATTTTGGGAAATACGCAAAATAACCCAAATAATTCTTGGCCAGGAACAGAAACTTCCTGGAGTCTCCACTGGTTGCTTGGCAACTGGTCCTGGTCAAGAAATGGTACAGACATGAGAGTGATATCAATCTTTCCATCTAAATTTTAGAAGAAAATAGGTCAAACTATTCCTTTTTATCTTTGACAAAGATTAAAGATGATACAATGTGCACTGTAATGATTAATATCTGAGGAAAGTTTCAAGTCCTTTTAAGCAACTCTTTCAACATGAACTGAAACAAATGGCTGCCTGGAGGCTACAGAAAACACATTTGTCAATCTAACACCTGTGCATAATTGGTTGTAAATAAGCCCAACACTCAAAAACAACAGTAATGTCCTTTCATGGCCTTAAACAAAGGCACATGAAGGTGTTGTCATCACTGGAAGCTGGGAGGTATGCTGACTGGCACAAGTGTTCTTGTTGGCTATTAGTGACAAAGCTTTGACTTAGAGGCTCTAGTCCCAGTGTAGCTTAATAGAATGAACAAGGCATTAACACTATCAAGGTTAAGTGGTCTGTTCTGATTCAAGGTAAACTGAAAGAGAAAGCTTCTTAGAGCTGATTCATATTCCTGTGCTTATGATATTCCAACCAGCATGTGATCAGCAGTGACATCAAATGCCAAGGAGTTCAGGCCTCTGGTTCCTGACCCTTGAATCACCAATATACTGTGTTGGATGCATTCAGTGACTCACATACAGTAGGTCTGGTGTTGTTCTCATTGATGGCTGTTTCCCCAGTTGGAAAAACAACCAAACCAATCAGAACATTGGGCCTCATGCATGAATGTTTTCTTATTTTTCTCTTGCACAAAGCAATAAGAGGAAAATAAGAAAATCTTACGTGGGATTCAACAAACTCTCTCAACTGCCTGGACTTGTTGTAAATCACTCATTTCAGCCGTGCTCATGAGATGTGATCATTAGCATAATCCACACCCCTAAAATTGCCATATAAGGCTCCATGTTCTGCTCCGTTTGTGGGCGAGTTTCGTTCACAAGTTATCAAAGAGTAAAAACACCACACATCTACACTGTCAGCTGCAACACAAGATCTTGGACCCCGTCCCAACTAGGCTGCTTAAGGAAGTCTTACCCTTAGTGAGCACTTCTTTACTAGATATGATCAATCTGTCTCTAGTAACAGGCCATGTACCACAGTCCTTTAAAGTAGCTGTAATTAAACCTCTTCTTAAGAAGCCCACACTGGATTCAGCCGTTTTAGCCAACTATAGACCTATATCTAACCTTCCCTTTCTCTCTAAGATCCTCGAGAAAGCAGTTGCCAATCAGTTATGTGACTTCCTACATAACAATAGTTTATTTGAGGATTTTCAGTCAGGTTTTAGAGCGCATCATAGCACAGAGACAGCATTGGTGAAAGTTACGAATGACCTCCTAACTGCATCGGACAAAGGACTTCTCTCTGTACTTGTCTTGTTAGATCTTAGTGCTGCATTCGACACCATTGACCATCACATCCTGTTACAGAGACTGGAACATTTAATTGGTATTAAAGGAACTGCATTAAGCTGGTTTAAATCCTATTTTTCAGATCGACTTCAGTTTGTACATGTTAACAATGAATCCTCCATCCACGCAAAAGTTAGACACGGAGTTCCACAAGGTTCTGTGCTTGGACCAATACTGTTCACCTTATATATGATTCCTTTAGGTAATATTATTCGGAAACACTCCATAAATTTTCATTGTTACGCTGATGATACCCAATTATATTTATCAATGAAGCCAGATGAATTAAATCAGTTAACTAAACTTCAAGTGTGCCTTAAGGACATAAAGACCTGGATGACTGACAATTTTCTGCTACTGAACTCAGACAAAACTGAAGTTATTGTGTTTGGCCCTCAACACCTTAGAAACACATTATCTAATGATATAGCTACTCTGGATGGCATTACCCTGGCCTCCAGCTCCACCGTAAGGAATCTGGGAGTTATCTTTGATCAGGATATGTCCTTCAGCCATCATATAAAACAAATTTCAAGGACTGCCTTTTTTCACCTACGTAATATAGCAAAAATCAGGCACATCCTGCCTCAAAAAGATGCAGAAAAACTAGTCCATGCATTTGTTACTTCTAGGTTGGATTATTGTAATTCTTTATTGTCAGGCTGCCCTAACAAGTCTCTAAAGACTCTCCAGCTGGTCCAGAATGCAGCTGCACGTGTACTAACAAAAACTAGGAAAAGAGATCATATTTCTCCTATTTTAGCTTCGCTACATTGGCTTCCGGTAAAATCCAGAATAGAATTTAAAATACTTCTCCTTACTTATAAAGCTCTTAATGGTCAGGCGCCTTTATATCTTAAAGAGCTCATAGTACCTTATTACCCCACTAGAGCACTGCGCTCCCAAAATGCAGACTTACTTGTGGTTCCTAGAATAACTAAAAGTAGAATGGGAGGCAGAGCCTTCAGCTATCAGGCTCCTCTCCTGTGGAACCATCTTCCAGATTCAGTCCGGGGGGCAGACACCCTCTCTACGTTTAAGAGTAGGCTTAAAACTTTCCTTTTTGATAAAGCTTATAGTTAGGGCCGGCCAGGCTCGCCTTGGACCGGCCCCCAGTTATGCTGCTATAGGACTAGACTGCCGGGGGACTTCCCATGATGCACTGAGCTCCTCTCTCCTCTCTCCTCCTCCTCCTCCTCTCCATTTCAATGCTTCATGTAACATTAATGCATGTTACTAACTTGACTTCTTCCCCGGAGTCTCTGTGCTCTCTCATCTCACAGGAAGATCCAGCGCCTGAATGGTGGGCCGCGGCTGTGGGGACTGTGGCGTGGTCCCGTGGATGTCCTGCTTCTATTTCTATTTCTGCTACTGATATTATTGCTGCTATTATAAATTCATAGCTCTACTTACATTACTGCTGTTATGGTTATTGTTTTTGTTGTTATTATACTTCTCTGTGTCTCTCCCCACCCCACCCCCCTCTCCCCTTCCCCCGTCCCCCTCCCTCCTTCTTTCTCTGTAAACCCAACCGGTCAAGGCAGATGGCCGCCCACCTAGAGCCCGGTTCTGCTTGAGGTTTCTTCCCGTTAAAGGGGAGTTTTTCCTTGCCGCTGTCGCCAAGTGCTTGCTCATGGGGGGAATTGTTGGGTCTCTGTAAATGAGTACGGTCTCGACCTGCTCGATGTGTAAAGTGCCCTGAGATAACTTTTGTTGTGATTTGGCGCTATATAAATAAAATTGAATTGAATTGAATTGAATTGAAGATGATACTGGACAGAGAGCTACAGAGAGACACAGAGGCAGCTGTTGGAGTGAGAGAAGTTTCCTAGAAACTACTGAAATGTAGAAGTTGCTGTGCTAAAATATGGCCATAAAAATCTAATAAAATCTAAGAAACCTTTTAAATAAATTGGCAGCCATGATGATGAAAACACTGTAAACAGAATATAAATTTTGCATTAAGTTGTTTATTCATATGTTAATTTTTTGTTAATTTCTGTATCATATTTAAACTCCAAATTAATTCAGATTAGGACATTATAATTGTAAATCAAACAAGTGTTTCTCCCCAGTGAAGAAAGGCAGAGATTATCTATTCATGTTACATACAACAGGTCTGGACCACTCATTTTCTCTTTGGCACAAAGGAAATTTATGTGTTTTAAGTGTTCTTAAATCACTCATAGATGCATTTTAAGAACAAATCTGTCATATGAGTGCATGAGGCCCATTGTGAGTGGAATTAAGAATGGGGACGTTATCTTCCTGTGAAAAATAGCTACAAGAAAATGGTCATAAAAATGTGTATACTCGTGTATGACAGGCACACAGTTGTTCTTAACTGACTTATTGAAATAACAGCTCTTAAATCAACATAATAATGATTATGTTCATAATAGTGAAAATAATGAAAAAGTAATTGTCTGATTATTGACTATTAAATGAAGTTTCTCATCACTTATAATTGTGAATAGCCCAGGTTGACAGAGAGCTTATTTTTTATAAAACTTGGCAGTCTGCAAATTAGCAAACTAAACTCAATACAACGTCACACTGTGACATTTCTTTCAGTAGAATATGTAAAGACATGTCTGAGATCCCATTTGAGAAAATGTGATTTGTCATGATTTTTCAAAGCCTCAATTGGACTGTCTAAGCATACTGAGAAGTTGCTGGAAATACTATATTTTTCAAAACAGAATATAAAGCTGAGGTTTTGCTATAAACTGATATCAATGGTAAAAGAAGTCATCTGTAGCTCTGAATGATTATGGTATGGTATTCAAGTTACCTGTAATATGTTCCTATAATTTGTACAAGCCCTCAATACCTAAATGACAAAATGGGTCATTTGTTATAACCTTCCAAGTCTACCCATGTGAGTGCTTTCTTATCTGGCACCCCTAAGTTTGTCAAGGCTGAAACATGCTTCTCCAGGCTGCATCTAGGCGAAAGTACATGTCCATCATTGTACTTGTATGTACAACTATTTATAACATTTACATATTTTTTTCTTCCGTTTAAATCCTGCCTCCTGACAGGAGTTTAATCAACCAATCAGCTTGGATGATTTGCGCAGCACGTTGTTGAGATCTGGGAGGTATTAATGTCAGCTCCTCTGCAAGTCTCTGTAAGATAACCTACGGTTACATAAAATACCTTTCTCTACGTAGGTTTGCAGAGAAATCTATGTATGTTGTATGTTCTAGCAATATCATATCAATAATATAATTAAAAATCATCTAAGTTAAACATGTCACACAGCTTATACCATTTTTTATTCCCCAAAGGTTTGGTACATTGAATATATGGTATATTGGAGAAGAGTTGTGCAACGTGTTTAATTTTGATGGAGTGAAATTTACAGTAGTCTATACCTTGCTATGTGTGTGTCGTCAAAGTTTCAGAAACTTTAACTTCAAAATCATATCAGAAAAATGTTGTATAATAGATGATAGACTAGATGTAGTAAAATAATATGTAGACCTGTTTTCTCTGCAATTTTGAGTGGCCTAGTGACAACATTGTCCTCTGTACTCTTTTATCCTGAAGGTTACCATCAGTCGTCGTGACTCAGTGTTGACAGAGCATGCAGCAGTATTGTCTTAGGGATGTTAAATTAATAAAAAGATATTCAGCGCAGTCACACGAGAGTGGGAGAGAAGGGCATAAAGAGAGAGGGAGATGTCACCCTCAACCGATATGAGAGAGGAGATTAGAGGGAAGAGAGGGAGTTAGGCAGGCATCGCCTCCAGCCAGGGTGAGAGGGAAAATTGAACTGACGCACAGAAAAAAATGTTACCCCACAGCCAAAGGAAGAGAGAGGGGAGTCAAAGGAAGTAGCTGAGAGACAGAGAAAGGCGGACGGGAAGTTGCCCACAGCTAAGAGGGGAAGGGAGGCTTTGAGAAAGAAACAGAGGGTCAGAGTGACTTCATCAATCACAGCAGACAGCTCAGTCAGAGACGATGGGGGAAATGCAGAGTTAGGACTCGGGGTGCTCTCTGATCATTTGTGTAAAAGAGCAGTGTTGTTTTGCCGTTGTGTGGCACCCTGGGAAGCTTCCATTCAAAGGTTCTCGGTAGGTTTTGCCGGTTTTTACACAGCAGACCTTCTGTTCGAGGTTGCTGGTGAAAAATCGAAAGATATTTACCTCAGAGGCTGCTGGGAGTTTGTCTAAATGAAGTCAAATGAGGGAAGTGTTGGGCAGGCAGGAGGTCTTTGGTGTTGTTCTGAGATTAATGGAAAGGTTTGTTCTAAGATGAGTACCACTGAAAAAGCAACAGTGAAGGTAGTCACCTACATAAAACTCTGTGTGGATTCATGACTAAAATTGTGTGTACACAACAAGCCAGAAATATGCATACACATGATTTTGTCAGATTTATAAAGCTGTGCATACACATGGTTGTGTTTGACACATCTCAGTTATTGTGGAACTGGGCACACATCCACAAGCCTCATTTCCACTCCCACAATTATCCATAAATGGATGAAGACATGCCCTTAACCAGCCATTTTCGTATCAATTCACTACCTGCTCCACTAGTCTGTACACCTGTCAATGAAACAGGAAAGAAGAAGTGTTGTTTCACAGTATGACACGCTGTGCAGCTCTTTATACTGTCCATATCATTAATTCATCACATGGACCTGTAAACCTTCGTCAGCAGTGATATCTCAGAAATGTAATCAATGATTAGTTTGTAGTGCTCATATCTAAACCAACTGTAAAGTGTGTGTCACAACTAAGGATAAAATAAAAAGAATATTAAAAGCAAATGTGGGATGTTTAGTTGTTAGTGTAGTGAAAATTTTTTAAGGTTGGATTTTAAGCTTTAATAAATATGAATTTGTTTGAGTGCAGTACGGCTAAGTTCAAGAACACACAAAGCAGGTACCTCCGAAAACATATTGTTCTGTGTCTATGCACAAGATCAGTATTTGGGATGACCCAGACCCTGAAAACTTGCTTTTAAATGTTATGTTTTTTTAACATCTAACCCTAACCTTAACAAAAACAAAACAAACAAAAAAAATCAGGTGTTATTTATTAAGTATTCAACATTGAACAACTCAAAAAAATAATCTGCCTCATAAGGACTGTGTGGGTGTAGTTTGATCAGATTACATTAAGTGGCCTGGCAACATAAGCAAACAGCCCCACACTGTCTAGATTTTGACTGAAATATTGCCAAATTCATCTCTTATTTGAAATACCAGAAACTGTTCTAAATTTGGCAGAAAAATCTTCTGTTCACATAGGACCCCATTGGAGGATTTAAGCATGATCCACTGCTTATCCTTTGTTTTGTTCTGGGTATGCCACAAGTCAAAAAAAAAAACTCAAATTTTGCTCCAGTTAAATGTTGGATCCGTACAATGTTGTGAGCAGATGAACTGCTGAACACACAACATAAACAGTAGACAGCAGACTCAATCAGTGATACAAATGTGCTGGTGGGCAAACAATGCAAACAAATTGAAGGAATAATGGCAGTAGTGTTGTCAGTGGACATTTTTTAAATATGTTGAGTATGACCATTGTGTCTTATGTATTAGAAAAAGGTATTCTAGTTCTAAATTCTATATTTATTACATATTATATTTGCAAGAGAGAAGATTACCCCAATGTAATGTACAGTATATTGCTAACCAGTTTGATGTACAAATGTAACATGACCTTTTTGGAAGTTTTAAATACCAACGTTGGAATACAGTCATTTTTGTTCTTCAGTTAAGTCACCAAAGGGTGTTGTTTTGGGTTGACTTACAAACTGATACTTTCAACTACTTCACTAAAGGAAGTTTCACACAATCTGAGTACTTACAAAAAAGAAAAACCCCCCTACAGGGTTTTTTTTTACAAATCCTTTATGGCTGTCAATCAACAGCCAGTTGGAGCCGTGTTAAATCCCAAAGTAAACAATCAATCCTTCAAACCTTAATTACATGGTATAGCACCTTCCATAGAAGTCTGTACAGTTCAAAGTACCTTGAAATATAAGCAGTAAAACAATGGAATATGAGTGCACAGAAAGTTTGATGTAACATGCAGACTTAAAGATGTAAAAAAGTAAAAGTATGCAGATATATAAGATTAGGAAAGCTATAAAAATCCATAAAATCCATAAATCCATAAAAGACAATAAAAGTGGTCATAAAACATACTAAAGCAATGTTATAAGCTTACATTCTAAGATTTTCAGCCCCACAGATGCTCAGCAGGCTGTTCCAATCCAAGCACAAAAGCTAAAAGCTGCCTCACCAGTGGTTTTTATCCACCACTTCAGTCCAACTAAAAGGCCAGTGCCAGAGGACCTGGGGGGGTTTTCTGGTTCAAACATTAAAAGCATATTCAGACAAGTAGCCTGGTGTAGGACCATATAGTGAATTTTCAAAATCAATACCGAATCTAACAGGAGACCAGTGTAAGGACTTTAAAGTAGGTGTGATGTATCCCCTCATTCAGTCAGCAATCAGGCAGCAGAGTTCTGGATCAATTGTAAATTATTAATATTATTATGTAGCTTTCAGTGTCACGTTTTTTGAGAGAGTGTGAGCTCTCCTTGACCTGGCCTGTTGTAATCCCTCACTGGTTGACAGTCGAGTTCAGACAGGCTGATTCTGGGGCAGACCTCTTGGGCTGCCTCCCTCACAGCTAAAAGTCATTTTCTCTTCAGTCCTCACCTCAAAGCAATCTATCCAGCCTTCAAAAGCTCTCCCCTCCCCTTCTCTCTCATAGTGTGTGTGTATGTTTGTGTGTGTGTGGCTCTCTCTTTGTCTCTTGATATCCCCACATGCGTGCCTCTCTCTCTCTCTCCTATCACTCGCTGTCTCTGTACTTCTATTTCTTCTTCTGTTTGTATCTCTCTCTTTACCTCAGGGCAACTCTTATTTTGACTAAGGATGATCTCTGTCTCTCCCACCCTCTCTCTCTCTTTTCTCTCATTCATCTTTCCCCTAAAGACTGCAGTAGTATGTTTTATGCACTTCTTTGTGGCTCATCAAGACAAATATGCTACCAAGCCAAAATGCTGAAATATGATTGGTGCTATCAGCCTCAACATCTTCACACACACACACACACACACACACACACACACTTAATGTATTACAATTACAATTTACAATTTAATTTAGCAGACACTTTTAGGCAAAGCGACATACATCTGAAAGCTGATGCAACACAAGCAGGTATCCAGTCAGGAGAGAACAACGAGTAGGTGCCATAACACTAAGTTTGAGTCCGATAGGACATATGTGCCAACAGGCAGTGTACAGAGACAATGCATAGAGGTGTTCGTGAAAGAGCTGGGTCTTTAGTCTTTTCTTAAAGATTGAGAGGGACTCTGCAAATTGAACAGAGTTTGGTAACTCGTTCCACCACTGGGGAACTACAGATGAGAAGAGTCTAGCTAGCGACTTAGGGCCCCGCTGTGGTCGTTGTACCAGGTGCCTTTAATTGGCAGACTGTAGTGAGCGGGAGGGAGCATAGACCTGAATGAGGGAGTTCAGGTAGGCGGCAGCTGTTTTAGTTGCTGTTTTGTAAGCGAGTGTCAGGGTTTTGAATTTGATGCGGGCAGCAACTGGGAGCCAGTGGAGGGATATGAACAGCGTGTGATTCGGGCTGGTTGAAGACCAGCCGTGCCGTTGCGTTTTGGATCATCTGCAGAGGTTTGAATGTACATGCAGGGAGGCCTGCCAGTAAGGAGTCGCAGTAGTCAATGTATGATATTAAGAGAGCCTGTACCAGGAGTTGTGCTGCATGCTCAGACAGGTAGGGTCTGATCTTGCTGATGTTGCACAGGGCAAATCGACACGACCAAGTGATTGAGGCCATGTGAACCTTAAAGGTTAGTTAGTCATCGATCATGACACCCAAGTTTCGGGAAGACTTTGTGGGTGTGAGTTGGGTTAATTCGAGCTGGATGCTGATGTTTTGTTGTATAGAGGGACTGGCTGGGATGACAAGGAGCTCGGTCTTAGAGAGGTTAAGTTGAAGGTGGCGTTCTTTCATCCCTACCAATATATTGGCAAGGCATGATGAGATCCCAGCCAAGACGGTGTGGTCTTCCAGCGGGTATTGTCAGCATAGCAATGGTATGAGAAACCATAGGAGCAGATTATTGCGCTAAGTGAGGTGGTGTATATTGAGAAGAGAAGGGGACCGAGCACTGACCCCTGTGGGTAAGCTGTGCGGTTTGGACACATCTCCCCTCCAAGAAATATCTCCCTGAGAGGTAGGACATGAACCAGCGGAGGGCAGATCCTGACATGCCAAGCTGTGGAGAGGAGGATTTGGTGGTTAACTGTGTCAAAAGCAGCTGACATATCTTGCAGCAATAGAGCTGGCTCAGAGAACTGGTTACTGATGGCAGAGACCTTATCACTAAAGAACAAGGCAAACATGTCTGCAGTGAGCAGGATGGAGGGCAGAGGAGGAGGCAGATTGAGGAGTGAGTTAAAAGCAGAGAATGTTTTCCGAGCATCTGTGGCACAGCAAATCTTGTTCTGATAGTTAGTGGTCTTAGCAGTTTTTAAACTGGAAGAGAATGATGCTAGGAGACCCTTATAGTGACTGAGGTCAGTAGGCTCTCTGGATTTACACCATTTTCTCTCTGCTGCTCTGAGTTCCACCTTTTGCTCTCTGATGACTTCAATGAGTCATGGAGTGGGGGGGTGATGGCAGGTTTGGATGTTAGAGGGCAGGGATTGTTAAGAGTCTCTTACGTGCTCAACTGAATCAATTGACTGATTTAATTGTTTATTAGTGTTTTACTTTATGTATATATTTATTTATTTATTATTTTTACCCCACATATAAGGGAGGACAAATATTTGCATTCATGCACTATGTGTATATGTTTGTGTATCCAGTATGTGTATTTGAGTGCATAAGAGGTTAGCTCCATGATATGACTCTGAAACCCACAAATTAAAGCAAATATCACAAAAATCTGAAAGGATATGGCATTCCACCAAACTGGAAGAATCTTGCTTAGTCTGGCAAGATAGTCTTAAAACATATAGGAAGGCCCTCTGTAATGCCAGAGCTGCCTATTACTCATCATTAATAGAGGAAAATAAAAACAGCCCTAGGTTCCTTTTCAGCACTTCGGCCAGGCTGACAGAGTCATAACTCTATCGATCCATGTATTCCTATAGCTATCAGTAGTAATGACTTCATGAACTTCTTTAATGATAAAATTCTAATTACTAGAGACAAAATTCCTCACCTCCTGCCCTCAACAGGAACCAATTTATCCCCAAACACAGGAACCTTAGAAACAGCTGTAAAACCTGATATATATTTAGACTGTTTTTTCTCTAATCAACCTTCCTGAACTAACTTCAACGATTTCTTCATCTAAACCATCAACCTGCCTCTTAGACCCTGTCCAAACTAGGCTGCTTAAGGAAGTCTTACCCTTAATTAGCACTTCTTTACTAGATATGATCAATCTGTCTTTAGTTAACAGGCTATGTACCACAGTCCTTTAAAGTAGCTGTAATTAAACCTCTTCTTAAAAAGCCTACTCTTGATTCAGGCGTTTTAACCAACTATAGACTTATATCTAACCTTCCCTTTCTCTCTAAGATGCTTGAGAAAGCAGTCGCCAATCAGTTGTGTGACTTTCTACATAACAATTGTTTATTTGAGGATTTTCAGTCAGGATTTAGAGCACATCATAGCACAGAGACAGCACTGGTGAAAGATACAAATGATCTCCTAACTGCATCGGACAAAGGACTTCTCTCTGTACTTGTCTTGTTAGATCTTAGTGCTGCATTTGACACCATTAACCATCACTTCCTATTACAGAGACTGGAATATTTAATTGGCATTAAGGGAACTGCATTAAGCTGGTTTAAATCCTATTTATCAGATCGATTTCAGTTTGTACACGTTAATCCTCCACAGACGCAAAAGTTAGACACAGAGTTCCACAAGGGTCTGTGCTTGGTCCAATACTATTCACCTTATACACATGTGGACAAAATTGTTGGTACCCCTCAGTTAATGAAAGAAAAACCCACAATTCTCACTGAAATCATTTGAAATGTACAAAAGTAACCATGAATAAAAATTTATTGAAAATTAAACAATCAAAATCAGCCATTACTTTTGAATTGTTGATTAACATAATTATTTAAAAAAATGAAACTAATGAAACTAATGAAACAGGCCTGGACAAAAATGATGGTACCCATAATTTAATATTTTGTTGCACCACCTTTTGAGGCAATCACTGCAATTAAACGATTTCTATATTTGTCAATGAGCCTTCTAGATCTATCAACAGGTATTTTGGCCCACTCCTCGTGAGCAAACTGCTCCAGTTGTGTCAAGTTTGATGGGTGTCTTCTCCAGATGGCATGTTTCAGCTCCTTCCACAGATGTTCAATGGGATTCAGATCTGGGCTCATAGAAGGCCACTTCAGAATAGTCCAACGCTTTTCTCTTAGCCATTCTTGGGTGTTTTTGGCTGTGTGTTTTGGATCGTTGTCCTGTTGGAAGACCCATGACCTGCGACTGAGACCTAGCTTTCTGACACTAGGCAGCACATTTCTCTCCAGAATGCCTTGATAGTCTTGAGATTTCATTGTACCTCGCACAGATTCAAGACATCCTGTGCCAGATGCAGCAAAGCAGCCCCAAAACATAACTGAGCCTCCTCCATGTTTCACCGTAGGGACAGTGTTCTTTTCTTCATACGCTTGATTTTTGAGTCTATGAACATAGAGTTGATGTGCTTTACCAAAAAGCTCCAGTTTTGTCTCATCTGTCCAAAGGACATTCTCCCAGAAGCTTTGTGGCTTGTCAACATGCATTTTTGCAAATTCCAGTCTCGCTTTTTTATGATTTGCTTTCAACAGTGGTGTCCTCCTTGGTCGTCTCCCATGAAGTCCACTTTGGCTCAAACAACGACGAATGGTGCGATCTGACACTGATGTACCTTGGCCTTGGAGTTCACCTTTAATATCTTTGGGAGGTTGTTCTGGGCTCTTTGGTTACAATTCGAACTATCCGTCTCTTCAACTTGTCATCAATTTTCTTCTTGCGGCCACGTCCAGGGAGGTTGGCTACTGTCCCGTGGATCTTAAACTTCTGAATAATATGTGCCACTGTTGTCACAGGAACTTCAAGCTGCTTAGAGATGGTCTTATAGCCTTTACCTTTAAGATGTTTGTCTATAATTTTGTTTCGAATGTCCTGGGACAATTCTCTCCTTTGCTTTCTGTTGTCCATGTTCAGTGTGGTACACACCTTGTCACCAAACAGCACAGTGACTATTTGTCACCCTTTAAATAGGCAGACTGACTGATTATGAGCTTGAAGACACCTGTGATGTCAATTAAAAGACACACCTGAGTTAAACATGTCCCTCTGGTCAAATTATTTTCAATCTTTTATAGGGGTACCATCATTTTTGTCCAGGCCTGTTTCATTAGTTTGTTTTTTTAAATAATTATGTTAATCAACAATTCAAAAGTGATGGCTGGTTTTGATTGTTTAATTTTCAACACATTTTTATTTATTATTACTTTTGTAAGTTTCAAGTGATTTCAGTGAGAATTGTGGGTTTTTCTTTCATTAACTGAGGGGTACCAACAATTTTGTCCACGTGTGTATATGCTTCCTTTAGGTAATATTATTCGGAAACACTCCATAAATTTTCATTGTTATGCAGACGATACCCAATTATATTTATCAATGAAGCCAGATGAAACCAATCAGTTAACAAGTTAGTCAAAATTAAATGGAAGGGAAAAGCTACTATTTTAAGTGAGAAGCATAATTATAATGTATTAAGAGAGTGAGCTAAAATTGGATCTTTTTAATGTACTGCATGTTGTACAATCATTACTGTGTTTCGCATAAAAGAGTTCATTCTTATTTTCTCTCTGAGCACTTTTATCTACCAAGAAAATCAAGTTCAGCTCACTGCTACAATATGCTCGGATAGCTTGGGTCATACTTACATACTTATAACACCTTACCTATGCACAGCTGATCAGGTTAGAATTTCTCTCTAACAGTGTGTAGGTCTCATTCTGCTCTCTATGACATAATATAGCATCATTTAGAGTCATAGTTGCTGTTACTTAAGTATTTTATTCATTAAATAAATAAACAAAGCTAATTAACCTTACATGGCCTCCTCCTTCACCGATGTAGGTTACACCTCTAGGATGGAATTCTTGGACCCACAAGTTAAATGTAGGACTTGCAAAGCTTGATGGCTGTGTTGACTGCAAGATGAGCCGTTTGCTGCAGCTGCTTCTCTGGCCTGCCAGGGTGTTGTGGAGGGGATGATTGACATTGTCCAGGATGGCCTACACCCTACTCTGTGTGCATCTTAACATCACAGTCCCCAGTGAGTCCAACCTCCTGCCAAGCCCTGAGCCAGCCTTTTTCACCAGCTTGTCCAGCCGCCTAGTGTCCATGTCTGTCATGCTGCCTCCCCATCAGACCACAGCATAAAAGAGAACACTTGCCACCACCGACTGATAAAACATTTGCAGCATTTCACTGCTGATGTCAAAGGACCTAAGCCTCCTTAAGAAAAAGAGCTGGTTCTGCCCCTTTCAGTAGATGGCATCTGAGTTCAAGGACCAGTCCAGCTTGTTGTTCAGATGCACACCTAAGTATTTGTAAGTCTGCACCACCTCAATGTCCACCCCTTGAATCTTGACTGGCTGAAGAGGGGGCTTAGACCTGCTAAAATCCACCACCATCTCCTTGGTCTTGGAGGTGTTCAGTAGGAGGCAGAGCAAATATGTGTGTTTCAGAGTATATGCAATCAAAATGAGTGGGAAATATCATATTTGATTATGTAGTCAAACTTTATTGGCGTAAAGTTTCAGAATTTCAAATATTTTGTATATTGTATTTTTGTGAAATGTAATTTTTAATCTTCCGAGTTTATGTCATTATTAAACAGCATTTATAAATGCACAGTGTCAGGTCAGACATTTTGACCATATCCCATTATCTTTTTTACATTTTAAAAGGGTCATATATTAGCAAGCTAACGTGACTTTTGTCAGTTGGTTCAGGCGGGTACGTAGCAGTCACACCTGGCAGGTAGTGGGTGTTAATACTAAGTAACAACTAATCTCTACATAAGAACCAGTTTATTTAGTGCAACCCCGTTTGAATTAAATTTACATTCATTTTAATGTTGATTAAGTGACTTGTAAATCTCTACTTAGTTAACATTTCCATTATAACTAGGCAAAGTTTGAACTAACAAACAGTTTGTGCAACTGGCTCCTGAACTGGTTGAAACTAAATAGAAAACAAACAGCTGTATGCCATTAAGTGCACAGAGCTATCTCTAAAACAACTTTGGACAGACAATGAGAAAAATATGAAGCCTGTGTGGCTCTGTATATAGTTCTTACACTGATGTCTGGCTATATTGGCTTTTTGATGAATTACAGCTGTTAAATGAGAAGACTGGTCACTTTCATTCCACAGTGCATCACATTACTCAACAAGCTAGTTCTGCATCAACTCAAAACCACTGACGTACACTAAATCACGAGCCACCTGAGATGTCACTGCTGTAATTCTCATTGCCCAATGGTAACCTGATCAAAGAGCTCATTTGCAGAAGAGTCATCTGCTGAAATTACTTGGTGCTTCTGGGGCATTAGTTCAAGCAGGCAGAGGGGAGTCATATGTTTTGATCCTTGTTGCGATGAGACCTATTAATGGACTTAATAATCAGCTCTCATCAAGTGTAAGTGTCAAATGAGTCAGCAGGTTCAGGCAGGAAAGCACCATTCTTGTGGGTGTTTGCAGAGGCCGTTAGAAGCCCTCAACTTAACCTTATTTTGCATTTTATAGATGATATTGCATGCAGAATAAAATGCAATGCAGATGCATCAAAGTAAAGAGGATGTTTTGCTTAGTTAGAGCCTGGGTGCTCCCTTAGTCCATCTTTGGTAAATAAAGGCATGTAGGTTAGGGTCCCAGATGGGACTCGACCAAATATTAGGTAACCTGACAGTTCGTTCTATTTCTGGGTGGAAGTCCCTGAACGAGGACAGCCCAACAAGAATAAACTGTAACATATGTTTTCAGGCCAGATGGGATGGGACCTTATTATGCCTTTCAGTGTAGACTCATTATCAAATTAGCCAGAGGTGTCTGCAAACAGGACATTGCCTACAAAATACCTTGAACTGCATGTTTGTATAAATCCCCAGGTGAATTCAGCTCCCCCGTTAATACTGTATTATCTCAACACTTAGTCAACATCAATCTACTCTTCATCTGCTGATTTCGTGCTTGATTTCAGCAGCAGTTTTTGTCTAAATACAATGCTCCTTTTTGTAGAGCAACCTGTAAGTTAGCATGGCAGATTTTTGCCCTTGTTTTTTTGATTAATTACTAAGCTAAGCTATGTTTAGTGGAGTTGTGGTCTTGAGTTACAAGGCTTGGACTCAAGTCAGAATCTGATGAATTAAGACTTGACTTGACACAATCTAAAAAGGTTACTTGTTACTCTACTTTGACCTTACAACCAATGACCTAATGTGGAGAGTGGACACGCCTGTGGTTCTGTCATTTAGTGTGTAGTATAAACGTGACGTTGCTATACAAAGTCTGAAATTTAAAAATGAAGTTGTAAAGTTCAAGGATTAAAAATGTAATGACATTAATACATTAATAATAATTAATGACATGGTACTTGGACTGGTCTTGACTTGGGGCTTGACTCAGGACTACAATTGGTAATTAACACAAAATACAAAGTACAGCTGAGGCTGATGGGGATGTCATTAGTTTTGCAAGTATTTTGTCATAAACCAAAGTATGAGACAAATTGAAGGTTTGACCTGATGATGGCACTAGATGAAAAGTTGAGGAATCACTAAAAAGATCCCCATTTATCCTGAGGGTGGTAGCTGTTAAGACATTTCACTGAAAACCACATGGCAAACAAATCAGGATCACCACAGCACAAACCATTAGGACTGATTGTCTGGGAACCATGGATGTTTGTACCATATTTGGAGGAAATCCATCATGTAGATGTTGAGATATTTCACTGGATAATTGGCAACTTTGACATGCTAGTGGCTCTAGAGGAAGGTTCAGGGGATCCCAAAGTCATTAGGATTCATCCTCTAGGTACCATGAATGTCTGTACTAAATTTCATGGCAATCCATTTGGTAGTTGTTAAGATATTTCAATCTGGACCAAAGTGGTGGACCAACTGACAGACCGACATTGCCATTGCTAGAGTCATTGCTGCTTGTATGGCTGAAAACAAACAAACAAAAACCAGACATTGTCAGTATCGTAAAAAAAGGTTATACAATATTTTGCACACCTCAGTGTTATATACACTGTCTTATTCATGTTCTCACACCTAAGTAATAAAACTACATTTTAAAATGATGTTAGCAAGTATGATGTTAACTGTACTTTCCAGCATGTAGACTGACAGATATATTTTAAAAGCCTCAGACATATTCTATTTACCTTGCTTTAAATAATGGGTGGTGTACATGAAAATATATTATGTTTTTGTCACAAACATACTGCTACTAATAAATACATATCAGTATATACAATATCAAAGGTTAGAATAT
This sequence comes from Scomberomorus guttatus, assembly GCA_038419695.1. Taxonomy (NCBI): domain Eukaryota; kingdom Metazoa; phylum Chordata; class Actinopteri; order Scombriformes; family Scombridae; genus Scomberomorus; species Scomberomorus guttatus. The sequence continues at coordinate 29,253,402 of CM076452.1, forward strand.
TGTAACCTTGTTCTATAAGCATAGGTGGAGCCCTCTACTGGACTCTATGGGTAATACTCTCCTCCAATCACACGCATGCAATCAGCCACTGAAATTTGCATGTACGTAGCCAACCAATCTGCGCTACCGATTTTGTGTGTCTCACACAGAATATAAGGCAGCGCCTCACTGCCACTCTCATCCAGAAACCACTTCATCAGATGGCATGGGAGCTACAGGGTCCATAGGTAAAGGCCTGTGCTTATAGCACCAGGATTACAATATCATAACCTTCATTCTATCTCACACAGGCTCCGCCCTCTACTGGACTCTATGGGTACAGTAGGCAGAGCTGTCTCCTGCTGTGACAGGGCGAACATTCCTGCATGATATTGCCTCACTGAGCCCAACTGGCTATAGGTTAGTCGCCATGAACCTCCTACTACTTTTTAATCCCAGCTGCTTAGGTGGAGCAGCAGGGGGCCCAACCCAGCCCAGGTAACATGGACCCGAGCTGAGTGAAAACATGGCCTAATATCACAGGGGTCACAGGTCAAACAACAGACACCCTGCACACCCCATTCCCTGAGTCATCTTGTCCCACAGGTGACACACACACCACCCTTCTCACAAGTCCTGAGTCGCACCTGCGAGCACAGACCTTGAAAAGGTCTATCTCATGTCCAAGAGATCAAACCTTATGAACGGACAAGGCATAGACCAAGACACTGCCGCTGAAATTTCTTCGACACTCGCCCCACTGAATAAGGCCATAGACGCTGCTACACCACATGTGGAATGCACCATAGTGAGGGGGTCCTTAGCCACCTGTCTGTAAGATTGGGAGATGCACTCACAAAGCCAACTAGCTAGGTGCTTCTTGGATAGGGCTTTACTGGCCACTCCCTCTCCATACCACATGAACAGCTGTTCAGTGCGCCAAAAGGGGGCAATGCATTCAACATAACATGCCAAAGCACATACTGGGCACAAGAGGTGCAATTTTGCCTCCCTGGTGTCCCCATAGGGTGGAAGACAAAATGCCTCTAGCTGAATAGTTCTCGACCTAAATGAACTCCTTATGTTCTTAGGAACAAAGGAGGGACTCAGTCTGAGAGTAGTACCACTGTGGTCACCACGAAGCAGCAAACAGCTGGGGCGAACCGACAGGGTGCATAATTCACTCACTCTTTTAGCTGAGGTCAGCGCAAGCAGCAAAGCTATCGTGAATGACAACGCCTTCAGAGAGGAGCGCTCCATAGGCTCATAGTGATCACTCACTAGGGCCTCAAGCACCAACAGACAGGTCTGTCACCAAATCCCTCATGACAGGAGGAAACCACTGCCACAGACACATTAACAGTGGCATGAGACAGTCCCTTTTGCACCAGATATTGTAGAAAGCATCCATCATCCTCCATATTTCAGACAGAAATAACCAGAGGAGAGCAGAGCAGACTTGGTGTCCCTTCTCCTTGATCCGTGTGTGGGCGTGGGGCATTATTTTCTGAGGAGGAAGTAATGCCGCCAGCCACGCTATTGTAACCCCGAGCGATGAGCTGTATATGCTGGTCCCAAGCAGGGTCGGCAGTGGGAGACCACTGTTGGCGCCGACCCTGACATTAAGCAGACATGAGGCATCCTCACTCCAGTTGCGCTAGGCGTTATTCCTGTATGGGGATATAACGCTGCTCCCCGCCTCACAGTTACCTGGGGAGACGCGCTGCGCTGGCTGGTCTGATAAATAATGGTACCAGCGAGACACAGATCTGCGTTTGAATGTCGCTATGTCAGGTGGGATGTGTTTCTTTCTCACCACATCGTCCCTAACATATCACTCATGGATGCACTCAGCACTGAGCTTTTTTTGGCTAGTACAGCCTGCAGCTGAATAAGGCCGCCCGCCATCTGCTTCTCTAACAGAGAGAAGAGAGGCAGGTGCGCCAGCTGAGTGCTTTTTGCACGCAGCCTACGTGACTGGCTGGATGAAACAGCCTGAGCCACTATCATCCCAGCATCACAGAGAGCCAGAGAGGTGGAGGAGGAGGGTAGGGTGGAGGATAGTGCTCTTTGGAAAATGTAATTTGTTTTTATTAAAAACATTTTCGACAAATGGAACATTGTGAACACACATCGAACATGAACTTGAACAGAGGTAGGAGGGGGCAGTGAACTCGCCATAGCCCTCTCCAATGTGATGCTCTCTCCCGCTGACAGTTTCAGTGCCGCTGACTTTCCCCGAGCATAAGCCAGCTGCAGGGGTCTGTTGGTGCTCCTTGCTCCAGTCTGGGCTGTGGGAGGGCTGGTACTGCGATGCCTCCGTCAAGGTGGTCTGGGAGGTGGTTGAGATTGCGGGGGCTGATGGTGCTCTGCCCTGCCTGCGAGCTCTCCTCCTCGCCATGGCATTGTGGCGATGCACCTCATCTCCTCTCTGTTTCGAAGAAGGCACAGATGATGGCTCAGCTGCACCTTCTCCTCTTCCAGTCTCTTGAAGCACTGAGTCATAGAGGAAATGGATCTGAGGAGCCTGTCTGGAGATATGAGAGCTCCCAGGAGGTCCTCTCTGTCCTTCCTCTGTAGGGTGGTGAGTCCCAGCCACATGTGATGTAAGCCTACAATGGCAAGTGACATCCCTTGCCCTGTGGTGGCAGCAACACCCAGAACCAAGTCATTAATCTCACCGATGGTGCGGCCCAGAAAATCAGCTTGTTCTGCTGTGGAGGGGGCATCCAGTGGTGTATTCAGGGCAGAGGGAGCCCAGCACGTTCCACCGCCATGGCCATAACCCTTGGGAAATCGTGGCGAACTGAAGTCAATTTTCGAAGGTGAGCGAAGACAGACGAGAGGTATAATATATAAATTTAATCAGCAAATGTTTCAGAATCGAATCACATCTATTACTCCTTAACCAGTGAAATGAACTACAAAGTTTGCATCAGGAGGGAGTTTCAAGTTATTGACAGACAAGAGGTTGTCGTCATATCGTCCATCAGGAGAAGCTGTTCGGGGAGTCTCAGCAGTGGCAGCAGAGGGCCGCTGTGGAGATCAATCTCAAGCTACGGTTCGCTCTTGTTGCAGCAGAGTGAGATGTCACACAGCCGAAAATGGTCCCACTGTTACTGGCATTGAGTTGAAGGGAGTGCCTGGCAGTGCATGCAAAGCAGTGGCTGCATCATGCTGCTCTCTGTGTGGTCCTGTCCATGGTACTTGAAGCAGAAGTGATGCCCAGCGGCGGCTGCGATGAGACCAGGGCACGACAGGCAGGAATGAGGTTGGAGTGGCCACTCCATCTGTGGAGAGGTAAGATCCGTGAGCTGATTTCACCGTTGCTGAAGTGAGAAGGATGGATGAAAGTGGCAGTGAGGCGCTGCCTTATATACTGTGTGAAACACATGGAATCGGTAGGCAATTGATTGATTGGCCAGCTACATACATGCAAATTTCAGTGGACGATTGGAGGATAGTATTACCCATAGAGTTCAGTAGAGGGCGGAGCCTATGTGAGATGAAACACCATGTTTGTACAGTATGTATCAGTAGAAATGGATATATGAGCTATTTAAAAAGACATACAGATACTCTCATGATTTGATTCAATCTTTGGTGTCTGTTGTGCTCTTTTATTTTTTTCATTCTGTCAATCTGCCGTGTCTTTAAAGTTGTCCTTTTTTTCAACATCTGTAGTTGTATAAAAGTCCAAATGAGTCATTAGTGAGCTATTAAGGGTTGTCTATCATCCTGAAGAATCCTGGGAAAAGCTTTATCCTTTAGTTTTTTTAATGGTGTCAGACCTAAGGAAAGAATCAATGTTGGTCTCTGAGACACAAATCCCTTTTGGCATTTCCAGAAATGTTAGCATAGTTTTTATAAGACAGGACCTTGTAATGGGCCATTTACTGAGTCACATAGTGAGTCATCTGACTTCAGCAGAGAAACATGGCATTTACCATTTTATTCATTTTTTTCAGAAATCATGTGCTTTTTTCATTTAATCTATAGTTAGAGGAAAAAGACAAAAAAAATTGAAATGGGAGAATTGCACATGAGAAAAGTTATCATGAAGCACATCATTGAGTCACCAGAGCAGAAGAATTTTCTTTTTCATTCAAAATCTCATTCCAGCTAAAGTAACTGTGTATTATATGCAGGTAATTACTTGGATTTTAAGTGTATTAAAGGTACAGGAGTTATGGCACAATTGTCTCTTATTTTTTGGTGCTGTGGAGGGAGAAGAAGAAAATCCTTTAAATTTCTATAAGTATGCTCTTATTACTTTAGAACTTAAACCTTAAAGGAACAGTCTAACATTTTGGGAAATTTGCTTATTTACTTTCTTGATCAGAGTTAGATGAGTAGATTGGAGACTGTCCTCCCAAGAAAAATGACACAACAGGCAGTAATGTCAGTCGCCCAAAAACAACATACTGTATAGTTACGTTTGAGTGACAGATGCCATTTAGTGGCAGTAGTACTTATGACTCGGAGCAGTGGTGCAGTTCAGATGACATACTGTATATATATGTCGACAAATTTCCTCATTCAGAGGAGGAGGGGAGGATGCATTAACCCAACAGTAGACTTTGACACAGGAGACCAATGTTTGCCTCCAGTTTCCAGCTGTCGCTGTTCCAGCGACAATGTTTTTAAAAAAATGTAATTACAATTGTCATGACCTAGCTCAAGTGGCCACAACAAAAGGGAGACACACCATGTTAAAGTTTCAACAAAAGAAGTTTATTAAACCAAATTAATGAGTTAACTAAATAGTATGGGGTATGGGGAGTGGTATCAGTAGTGTATGTGATGCATGAGTGGAAAATGTGTACATGTGAGTGTTGTAAAGTGCATGAAAGCAAAGCAAAGAACTAAAGCAGCATAACCAAAACAAATGGGTGCCTGTGGGACAGAGCAGAACTGCAGCAACAGCAGCAGCCGCAGCAGCAGAGTGGCAAAGAGTGGCAGTGAGTCAGAGAGAGAGCCAACTGCATCCAGGCTTAAATAACCTGGGAACACCCTCAGGTATTCCAGGTCACACTACTGATCCACCTACAAAGTGAGCAGAGAGACAGGTAAATCACACAGCAACACAAGATGACACAGCAGGGATCATCACAGATCATACCCTAACCTTAACCCTGTGTTATTATTGTAGTCATGACAACAAAGGAGGCCTAACTTTAAGGAAGTAGTAACTACATGTTTCTCTAACCTTAACAAAGTGATCATTTTAACCAAAACCATGATCTTTCCATAAAGCTAACCAAGTGGTGAATTTGACTGTCATCTGCATAACAGTGGAACAAGATGCCATATTCTCTAAGAATGGATCCTAAGGGGAGCATATAAAGGGAAAATAGGATTGGCCTGAGAATAGAACCCTGAGGGACTCCACAAGAGAGAGTCACCAAGGCTGACAGAAAAACATCTGTCAGACAAGTAAGATCTGAACCACTCCAGAGCAATACCTTTAATGCCAACACAATGCTCTATACAAGAGATGAGGATAATATGGTCTACTCTGTCAAATGCAGCTGTGAGATGTAAAAGCATAAGAATGGCAGAGTCCCCGGAGTCAGTAGTAAATAAAAGATTGTTAAAAACTTTTAAAAGTGCAGATTCAGTGCAGTGAAGGGCTTTAAAATCAGACTGGAACACCTCAAGAATACCATGTATGTCTAAAAAAGATTGCAATTGTATGAGTACAACTTTCTCCAAAATTTTTGAAAGCAACAGGAATTTGGAAATTGATCTAAAATCAGAGAGGACTGAGGTGTCCAAATTGGATTTTTTCATCAATGGTTGCACTACTGCATGCTCAAAATTTGCTGGCACAACACCTGAAGCAAGACTACTGCTAATAATCGTTTGGATGTTTGGTCCAATAGTCTCAGGAATCTCTTTAAAAAAGCGAGGGGGAACAACATCAGTGAAACTAGCTAAAGATTTCATATGATCAATAATTTCCTTGAGAAGAGAAAGAGACACAGGCTCAAACTGGTTAAAAACAGCAGAGCAAGTGACAGTGATGGATGGGTCATAAGAAGGGGGTGAGATGTGTGCTCTAATGATCGCAATCTCCTCAACAAAAGAGTGGAGGAATTTTTCACAGGTTTCTGAGGAAACATCAAGACAAGCAGATTGGGGGGTATTAAGAATAGCATTAATGGTACTAAAAAGAACACAAGGTTTGTCACAAGTATTTGAAATAATATCATAACAATTTTCTGATATCTGCACCGTCTTTTAAAATGTCAAAACACCTGCAACTTGTCTTTTTCCACTTGCGTTCAGCTCTCTTACATTCTTGTCTGACAGCACAAGTAGTGTCTTTCAGCCATGGTTCAGATTTAGGTTTGGAACGCATGATTTTAAATGGAGCAACAGTATCCAGGATGTTTTGGCAAGTGGAATAAAATAGTGAGGTTGACTCCTCAGCATTAAAACGAAGGGGGGACCATGAGTGAATCTCAACAACATTTTGAAAAACAGCAGAGAACTGTACAGCAGTGGAAGGGTTAAACATATGACAACACCAAGCTGGAGCACACGGTTTAGCGATATGACATGGGAGAGAGATCTCAAATAAAACAGACATGTGATCAGAGAAAACTGCATAACATACTTCACTGTTAAAAATAAGTAGACCACATTTTGAAACAAAATCTAGTGACATGGACTAAACCGGAAATCAAGTTTTAAAAATCAGAAACCTGTTGGGAATGTCAGACACTTACATTATCTTTTTTTCTCCAAACCACCATCAGCTTTGTTCAACTTCGACAACAGTGAATGACTGACAGCTGATTATACAAATAACTACCAAAATCTAACTTTTACTGGTGATGTTTTAGATGGATGAAACCCTCCTGCTCTCTAGTTCCATTGTATATATATACTTATACAGCATAGAAGCACAAACGTATACTTGCAGCTAATTTTCTGACAGTGGTAAGTAGTCAAGTGATTAAATAAAGTACTTCTTTCCACCCTTGAGATGAACCTCATCTCTCAGAGGCTCTAAGCTGTGGTCTTTATGGAGTCGGGACCTGATGATTTGAACTGATTCACTGTGACACTTTTGACATTTCCAGGCTACTGATCCTCTCTGAGCCATGCTGATCTGTTGTCAATGAGGAGGCAGACAGGAGAGCTGTGAGTTTGGTACTTCACAGCCTGAAAATACCAGTTCTCTGTGAAGCCACACCTTGGCACAATCAATCTGTTTCTCAGCCTGGATGGCACCGAAGCAGTGTATATTCTCTGATTCATTATTTAAAATAACCTTATTTAAAGGAATACCATGACATTTTGATTTGTTGTCTGGCTTTTCTTAAATGCTTGTAGAAAGATGAGGTCATTAAAATTGAATACATCTGTCTGTGTTGGTCCTCGACCATGAGGTCAGACAAAGGCAGGCCTACATGTAAAACCTGAAGCCTGACCACGAGGCTTCCTTTGTCCTTTGTCCCCTGAAACAAAGGGAGCAGCACCAAAATGCTGCTCGCAGAGCCCTCCTCCCACAATGCTTTGCCAGTTCGCACCTAAGTGAGAAATCACAGCGGGAGCTCAAACCCAGGTCGCGGATTGGCAGAAATCCGCAACCACCACCAGGAGTCACAGCAACACAGCCGTGACGTCACCGCCCCCTTAAGAAGCGACTGCACGGAGTTGCCGTCGCCTTTCCACAGTGACCGCGCCAGGAGGAAGTTCGCTTTCTTCACCGGCCAGATTTGCTACGGAGGTAACCGTACACGTGTATTCCCCCTTTTTCTTCTGGAGTTTCTCCCCTCGCTGGACGAGACGAAACCACGACCCGTGTTCATCCAAAACACAATCATCGGATCCACAGAGAGCGCTGTGTGCAACCCAGCCCTCTCACCTTGCCTGCAGAAGGAAGAAAGGATTTTCTTCACGGAGAAGCGGATAACTTCTATGCCCCGCTATCTACCGACCACGTCGACCACCCTGAAAGAAGAGGGATTTTCTCGCGGAGAAGCGGATAACTTCTATGCCCCGCTATCTACCGACCACGTCGACCACCCTGAAAGAAGAGGGATTTTCTCGCGGAGAAGCGGATAACTTCTATGCCCCGCTGTCTACCGACCACGTCGACCACCCTGAAAGAAGAGGGATTTTCGTCACGGAGAAGCGGATAACTTCTACGCCCCGCTATCTACCGACCAAGTCGACCACCCTGAAAGAAGAGGGATTTTCTCACGGAGAAGCGGATAACTTCTATGCCCCGCTATCTACCGACCAAGTCGACCACCCTGAGTTTCCTCGCTGCCCCACCGAGAAACCAGCCGCCGTTGTTCCCGAGGAATTGAACGGCACCGCCAGTATCACACACCGAAACCCCCCGTGGTGCACACCGACGGACTAACACACATCAGTTCGCTATAAAGAGCGACACAAGTAAGAGGTTGTCTGAGCAGAGACTATAATATTTTATGTGTGTTCATAAGCTTAGTGCTTATTGTATTTTGTTGATGTTTACCGGACCGCCGAGTCCTTGTCTGTTTACTCTAGCGAGTAATTTGAAGTTGCTGCCTGTTTAGTTAGTGTTCACCACGCTAAACTGTTGTTTTGTCCCGATCGGGACCACTGTGTTTGTGCCACCGTGAGAGGAGAGTAAGTTACTTTATCCGCTAACCACCAGACAACGGGCGCACAGATTGCTATCCGTGCGCGCGCTCTCTGTAGATAAAGTAACCGCTGCCTTCCCCCTACGGTCGTGAGACTCCGCCGAGAGTCGGTTTTTCCCTTTCTCTCTCTTTCCCCTCTCTCTCTTCTCCTACTAACCCGCACACACGCACACCTACATAACCACACATCTCTTACACATCTGGCGGTAAGATAACGTGGGACATAGCGTTGCTCTGTCCCTCATTATCCGCCATCAGACACGTGTGCTTGTGAACATAAATTGGGTGAGTGCAGAACCGCCGATTGCTAGGTGGCGCCATTTTGCCATTGTACTGTTTGAATACCGCGGCACTTCCGCCGGTTCATGGTCGCGTGACGTGACTTCCTCACGAGGCCACGCCCGCCATCTCAATTTCATACAACGTCATCTCCCCAGGTCACGCCCGCTACCGTAAGGTGCGCGACGTCAGCTGGTCAGATCACGCCCACCATTCCTGGTCCTGCACGACCACTCACTCACACACCCACTCACTCACATACACGCGCACACACATATACACATACACATGCACACCCACACACACACACACATACACACCCACTTTGCTTACACATGTGGAACTTGTTTATGCTGTTATCTGTGTATTTGTTGTAGCCTTAGCTGGTAGTGCAGTGTTAATTGATCGAAACATTCGTTAACTTTGTTGATTTTGTGGAGATTAATAAATGCTGTTATAGCTTTAAAGAGAAGCCTTTCTGTCATTATTGTGTATTTGTATTGTGATAAGTGGCTGATTGAGAGAGTCAGAGCTCGAATTCAAACCTTCTTTGTTCACCTTGAATGTGGATGTCACTCAGACTCTCACATCCAAGGTGAACACTTTTATGAGACTACCTTTCTACCTGGTTATTGGTCCCGGTTTCCGGGTGGTGCCCCGTAATTGTTAATCAAAATTAATAATTTTATTTGTTTTATAATTAATAATTATCTCTGATAATCATTAATTATTGCTAATAACCAGCCGTGCTTCTTGAGAACCAACAAATTGGTGCCCCGTGTGAGGCTCTTGATATATCAGCCCTGTCATAATATTGATTCACAATAATCCAGTATTAACAATTTAGTTAAATTTTTCTTTCAAAAAATTTTTTTTTGAAATTGTGATTTCTCTAGTGCTCTGCCAAGCATATGCTATAGAGTGGTTATACGGTATACAGTGTGCACTAGTAGTCGTTTACAGAGAGTTACTAGCAGTTGCATGCTAATAGGAATAATCCCTAACACAACACCGTTATTGGTTGAAATTCATGTTAGTGCTAAAAGTCACTACTAAGGTCCTGCTAAGACAGAAATAGGTTGCAGTCCTTGAATAATCAACCGTGTAAGTCACAGGTTAACCTCTCACCTGTGCATTTAACAACAATTAACAGGAGTCACAACATCCAGCCACCGTGTGGAGTGTGCCAACATGAGCTACCAGAGACCCCACGTGGCTGGAGCTGAAGCTCTACAGTGGGAGGACTCATACATGCAGGATGTGGTCTCTAACCTCATTTGCCTCTCCACACAAGAGCGGTACAACCTGGCTAACTGTAGCCTCAGTGCATGCAATGACATGCTCAAGGAACTGAGGGATTACATAAATAACCCAGCAGGGAAGCCCGAGCATGCCCTCGTACATGCGATGGGGCAAATGCTCCTGCTCGACCAGCGCAGAGCCCAACTGCAGATAGCCCAAAACCAAGAGCAGGTAGCCCAAAACCAAGAGCAGGTAGCCCAAAACCAAGAGCAGGTAGCCCAAAACCAAGAGCAGGTAGCCCAAAACCAAGAGCAGGTAGCCCAAAACCAAGAGCAGGTAGCCCAAAACCAACTACAGCTAGCCGAAACCCAACTACAGCTAGCCGAAACCCAACTACAAATAGCCAAAGCCAAACTACAGATAGCTCAGCTGCAGCACAGGAACAAAACTAGGCAAACTTCCTACTTCAAGTTGCAGCAGGAAGCCACAAACAACCAGGCTGAGCCAGCCCGAGCAAGGAGAGACACGGAGAGCCTGCCTTCCCAGCTCAAATGTCTCCAACAGGACAGCGGCGAGTCCCAAGCCATCCAGGTAAGGGAGCAGATGACCCCATTCTTCCAGGAGGTGCAAGCTAGAAGCCTAGCAACCCCTGGTGATGCAGTCGCTGACCTTCCCAGCCCAGATGACTGCAAGGTGCCTCCATCAGCCCACTTGATGGATGTAGGTGCTCCACCCTCTGACGGTGCACCCCTCTCACTCCCCAGCCAAAGCCTGCTCCAGAAAGCCGCCCAGGTAACGGAGCCGGTGACCCCATTCTTCCAGGAGGTGCAAGCTAGAAGCCTAGCAACCCCTGGTGATGCAGTCGCTGACCTTCCCAGCCCAGATGACTGCAAGGTACCTCCATCAGCCCACCTGATGGATGTAGGTGCTCCACCCTCTGATGGTGCACCCCTCTCACTCCCCAGCCAAAGCCTGCTCCAGGAAGCCGCCCAGGTAACGGAGCTGGTGACTCCAGTCCACCAGGTGATGCAAAGCCTAGCAACCCCTGGTGATGCAGTCGCTGACCTTCCCAGCCCAGATGACTGCAAGGTGCCTCCATCAGCCCACCTGATGGATGTAGGTGCTCCACCCTCTGATGGTGCACCCCTCTCACTCCCCAGCCAAAGCCTGCTCCAGGAAGCCGCCCAGGTAACGGAGCTGGTGACTCCAGTCCACCAGGGGATGCAAAGCCTAGCAACCCCTGGTGATGCAGTCGCTGACCTTCCCAGCCCAGATGACTGCAAGGTGCCTCCATCAGCCCACCTGATGGATGTAGGTGCTCCACCCTCTGATGGTGCACCCCTCTCACTCCCCAGCCAAAGCCTGCTCCAGGAAGCCGCCCAGGTAACGGAGCTGGTGACTCCAGTCCACCAGGGGATGCAAAGCCTAGCAACCCCTGGCGATGCAGTCGCTGACCTTGCCAGCCCAGATGACTGCCAAGTGTCTCCATCAGCCCACTTGATGGATGTAGGTGCCCCACCCTCCGATGGTGCACCCCCCTCAATACTCAGCCACGCCACCTCCTGCCCTGACCAAAGGAGGGAGGATCACGCCCAAGCTGAGAGCGGCGTGGGTGCCTCCGGCCCCCCCTTAACCAGCGAGCTGCATGCACCGCAGAGCTCGCACCCCTGTCCTGAGGAGACTCCATCCCCACCACAAAGGAGGAGAAGTCGCCCTCCTCGCCACGACGACCTGAGCGACTCTGGAGTCTCTGATCTGTCAGACAGCCCGCCGCCACATCGACACAGAGGCTTGCACACCCAACAACTTGAGTCCCCTGCAAGCAATGCCGCATGCTTCGACCCAGATAATCATGAGTCAGACATCAATGATTATCTCATGAAAGTCGAATGCTGTCCGGGTGACTTACCTCACCCCAAGCGCCCTGCCAGAGGGCACAAAGACCATGCTGAAGTCCTGTGGGTACACACCTCAGCAGATGCCAACCTAGTGTGGGAAGGCAACAAGACGCCTCGCACCAAGATGGATGGCAGAACAGGACCTCTCAGGCACCGACCACCCCGCAAGTGGGGTGGGAACAATACCAGCGGGATGATGACCAGACCCATCCCCCAGCTAACCTCCATGAACTGTGTCTACTCTCTAAATGGGTGGAGCAGCCTCCACACCAAAGAGGGGTGGACCCACCATGGTAGTGTCCCCTGCAGTTAAGCTTAGCGTGCTGTTTCCACAACCGCAGCATGCAATAACGCTTAACACCACTCCATCCGGTACCATAGCTCCTGTTAAGTTACATCCTGTCCAACCCACATCAGGTATGTAAGCCATTCGCACCCCCTCAAAGAGTGGAGCAGACTCAACCCCAAAGGGTAGAAGACGCACCACAATAGCGTCATAGGGACAGCTGCATGCTTCAACTCACCCCTAAACATGCACTAACTCCTAATACCTTCCCATCCAGAGATGTAACAGGGACTCCCCCTCTAACACCGTGCATGCTTTAGCTACTATGTCAGAAGTGTGAAGTCAGAAATAACTTAGGTGAGTATGTAGTTTAGACTAAATTCTTAGCTCGGCTACTACCACTGTTATGCAACCTTCACAAACACATCTGGTATATGGTCTTGGCAGTGCACCCCTGCAAATCCTGTTAGGACTAGGATTCGCACATCACCTACAGGTACACCCCAAACACACACAGGCCAGACTGGACTCCCTCCCTCCCATTCAGCACACCAGTCTGCGCCATTCCACGGGCTAACTCCAACCTCTCTCAGGAGTGAGCCTACTAACCTAACAAACTTTCTTTTTCCTTCTTTTCTTTTATGATTTTGTGTTATTGTGGATAACCAAAAGCAGCAAAGAATTGTTTGTTAATATTATTTTTTTGTGTGTACCTAGATGTAGTTAGTAACTGCCCAGACATTACCTCAAGTTTAACTGTCCAGACATTACCTCAAGTTAACTGCCCAGACATTACCTCAAGTTAGTAACTGCCCAGACATTACCTCAAGGTTAACTGCCCAGATGAACCTCTGCAAACCCATGAACTGTTGAACTGACTTTCTGACTCTCCCCTCAGGGATTAAGGACTCTGTGTTTCAGGAACATGGACTGTATAACCCATAGGTCACGCACCCTGTGTGGACCAGTCGGCCATTGGGTTGCTCTGAAGATTGTGGCCGGCACCCCATTCTTCAGACCAAAAGGGGGGATGTTGGTCCTCGACCATGAGGTCAGACAAAGGCAGGCCTACATGTAAAACCTGAAGCCTGACCACGAGGCTTCCTTTGTCCTTTGTCCCCTGAAACAAAGGGAGCAGCACCAAAATGCTGCTCGCAGAGCCCTCCTCCCACAATGCTTTGCCAGTTCGCACCTAAGTGAGAAATCACAGCGGGAGCTCAAACCCAGGTCGCGGATTGGCAGAAATCCGCAACCACCACCAGGAGTCACAGCAACACAGCCGTGACGTCACCGCCCCCTTAAGAAGCGACTGCACGGAGTTGCCGTCGCCTTTCCACAGTGACCGCGCCAGGAGGAAGTTCGCTTTCTTCACCGGCCAGATTTGCTACGGAGGTAACCGTACACGTGTATTCCCCCTTTTTCTTCTGGAGTTTCTCCCCTCGCTGGACGAGACGAAACCACGACCCGTGTTCATCCAAAACACAATCATCGGATCCACAGAGAGCGCTGTGTGCAACCCAGCCCTCTCACCTTGCCTGCAGAAGGAAGAAAGGATTTTCTTCACGGAGAAGCGGATAACTTCTATGCCCCGCTATCTACCGACCACGTCGACCACCCTGAAAGAAGAGGGATTTTCTCGCGGAGAAGCGGATAACTTCTATGCCCCGCTATCTACCGACCACGTCGACCACCCTGAAAGAAGAGGGATTTTCTCGCGGAGAAGCGGATAACTTCTATGCCCCGCTGTCTACCGACCACGTCGACCACCCTGAAAGAAGAGGGATTTTCGTCACGGAGAAGCGGATAACTTCTACGCCCCGCTATCTACCGACCAAGTCGACCACCCTGAAAGAAGAGGGATTTTCTCACGGAGAAGCGGATAACTTCTATGCCCCGCTATCTACCGACCAAGTCGACCACCCTGAGTTTCCTCGCTGCCCCACCGAGAAACCAGCCGCCGTTGTTCCCGAGGAATTGAACGGCACCGCCAGTATCACACACCGAAACCCCCCGTGGTGCACACCGACGGACTAACACACATCAGTTCGCTATAAAGAGCGACACAAGTAAGAGGTTGTCTGAGCAGAGACTATAATATTTTATGTGTGTTCATAAGCTTAGTGCTTATTGTATTTTGTTGATGTTTACCGGACCGCCGAGTCCTTGTCTGTTTACTCTAGCGAGTAATTTGAAGTTGCTGCCTGTTTAGTTAGTGTTCACCACGCTAAACTGTTGTTTTGTCCCGATCGGGACCACTGTGTTTGTGCCACCGTGAGAGGAGAGTAAGTTACTTTATCCGCTAACCACCAGACAACGGGCGCACAGATTGCTATCCGTGCGCGCGCTCTCTGTAGATAAAGTAACCGCTGCCTTCCCCCTACGGTCGTGAGACTCCGCCGAGAGTCGGTTTTTCCCTTTCTCTCTCTTTCCCCTCTCTCTCTTCTCCTACTAACCCGCACACACGCACACCTACATAACCACACATCTCTTACACATCTGGCGGTAAGATAACGTGGGACATAGCGTTGCTCTGTCCCTCATTATCCGCCATCAGACACGTGTGCTTGTGAACATAAATTGGGTGAGTGCAGAACCGCCGATTGCTAGGTGGCGCCATTTTGCCATTGTACTGTTTGAATACCGCGGCACTTCCGCCGGTTCATGGTCGCGTGACGTGACTTCCTCACGAGGCCACGCCCGCCATCTCAATTTCATACAACGTCATCTCCCCAGGTCACGCCCGCTACCGTAAGGTGCGCGACGTCAGCTGGTCAGATCACGCCCACCATTCCTGGTCCTGCACGACCACTCACTCACACACCCACTCACTCACATACACGCGCACACACATATACACATACACATGCACACCCACACACACACACACATACACACCCACTTTGCTTACACATGTGGAACTTGTTTATGCTGTTATCTGTGTATTTGTTGTAGCCTTAGCTGGTAGTGCAGTGTTAATTGATCGAAACATTCGTTAACTTTGTTGATTTTGTGGAGATTAATAAATACTGTTATAGCTTTAAAGAGAAGCCTTTCTGTCATTATTGTGTATTTGTATTGTGATAAGTGGCTGATTGAGAGAGTCAGAGCTCGAATTCAAACCTTCTTTGTTCACCTTGAATGTGGATGTCACTCAGACTCTCACATCCAAGGTGAACACTTTTATGAGACTACCTTTCTACCTGGTTATTGGTCCCGGTTTCCGGGTGGTGCCCCGTAATTGTTAATCAAAATTAATAATTTTATTTGTTTTATAATTAATAATTATCTCTGATAATCATTAATTATTGCTAATAACCAGCCGTGCTTCTTGAGAACCAACATCTGCAACATCCCGTAATGAACCAATATGTACAATGAGGAGAAAAATAAAACTATATAACACTAAATAATACCATATGCCACAGATTAAATACATAAAGAATTATACACATATTGTGAGTAGAAATAATGTGTTGTGTCTCACCACTGAGGAAATAATGTATGACATTACAGGTGCTACTGAAGGTTATAATTTATGAAATACATTTTATCATTGCCCTCAAGATTTGAAGATACCAGTCTAATTTCCTGTACCTCTGCTGCCTAATTACATTATATAATTATAGCCTACTTTTGTATTTCCATCTAGGGAAATTAAAGCAGTTATGTACATAAAGTTGCACTTGTCCATCCAAACTCGAATTAGCTCTGGCAAACTTAAACTTTATTCTGTGTGAGTATTGCAGAATGCCTGTGATCATTTCACACCCTTTGTCACATGTGATCAGGGCTGTAGTGGAGGGTAAACACATTTATCCACATCTCAGATTGTAACATTGCACTCATGCTACCCTCCTTGAGTGTTAACGTATACTTTGAACATGTTAGTCTGGTCAGCAGTGTTGCTTCTAGCAGTTTCCTTTGCATATCCTAATGTCACTCATTTTATTTGCTGGAACATTGTATCTTCTTGTGAGCATCTAGTGCTATACGTGAATAACTAATGAACAACTAAATATAAACAGTGTCTGGATCTAATTCCAGGGGGAGAAAAAGTTAAAGGATAAGGCTGGAAATTTTCTAATTTTTTCTTATCATTAACTAATCTCATGTGCAGAGCCAAACCGACAATGAACTTATCCTACTTACAAGTATTGTGTATGTATCCAAAGTTGTGTTCATTTTGTCAGCTTTTTCTTTTTTCTTTTTTAATTTAGTCTAAGTCTTAGTCCTGTGTCAAATGTCCTTGTTAGTTTTTTATCATATTTAGTCAACTTCATCCTGTTTTTTTAAGTAAAGTTTAAATTGACTAAAAGTCTGGGCATTTTAGTCTTATCTTAAGAAAAAAAAGAAAGAAAAAAGAAAACTGTAACTATTTTAGTATAGTTTTATTCAGTGAAAACTGTTGACATTTTAGTCAGTCAGTAGTGAGAGATAACTGAAAGCTATTGTTTTTTTTAAATTATTTTTTAAATAAATTATTTAATTGCAACCATATGGCCTTAGTGTGGTACATTCCAAAAAAATATGGCAGGCTACATGGTATCAAGTGTGATATAACTATCTTTTTAAAGAAGAATTTGACAATGTAAATGACAGTTTTCAGGGCATAAAACCAATGATCTGTTGATCTTAACAAATCAAGACACGATAGTCTAACAATGGCATCAAATCATCAGTGCTGAAAAAAAAATTTAAATCAAAAATCAAATCGAATCGTGACCTTAAAATTGAAAGTCAAATAGAATCGTGGATTTGGAGAATCACAACACCCCTAGTACCTAAATAGGACACTCAATTACTACAGTATCTTTTTCCACAATGAAACTATCATAAGACATGCAATAATAAAGGAAGCCAAGGGTTTAAGCTTATACCAAGTCCTTCTCAATGTGAAAAACATCAACATTACAAAACCCCTTGTAAATATTCAATTTTTCATGTTACAAAAAGTTTAACTGTTCAATCAACATTATTCCACATCAGTCTGTTATGTTATTCTCTTAAATTCCAAACATATCTACAAACGTATCTATAATACAGACCATATAGACTGTGTATGAGATTGCATTTTAGAGATAAATTCATAGTGACTGACATAATGACCTTTAGTTTATCACTACAGCCCTGCATGTGATAACACTTTTATGTAACTATAGATCAAAGTGGTGATCTGTAAGGCTTCTGAACACTTACACACTCAAGCTGCCAACCAGTGTTGTGTATACTCAACAAATGTAAACGCTTTATAAAATAATCACATTAAATATGCAATTTTACATGTCACAAATAGACAGTTTGACGTTTTTCTGATGCCATTCAAATCTAAATGGCATTATTGTCACCTGGCCAGACAGACCTGGTGTCAGTGCTTCCATAGCTGAAGAGACTGGTGAGAGATCAGTCCCTATCCAGATGGGAAACATGAGATCATCGAGAGAGAAATTGAATAATGTTCTCTCCTTCAACAGCCACTGCTGAAGCATCCTTGATCATAGCACTCAGTTCCTCCTGTGAAGCTGCTCAGCGGCCAGCTGGGCAGCTCCCAGCTGCCACTGAACGGCTGCAACTGTATGAATGTCAAACACAGCATGGCTCACACACATGTGACTGCTCAGTCAAATGTTCCCTCTCTCAGCAAAAAGTTTAATGAGCATTTTGAGGATCATTTATTATACTAGAAGCACAAATTCTGTCCTAACTCCACATCACCCAGGATAGGTCTGTTACAGTATCTACTGCAGTCACCTATCCTCTTGTACATGCACAAAACACAGAGAGTGTGTTGAGTTATCTCAGTCAAATCATTACATGGGAAAATGTAAAAAAAAACAGTCCACTGCTTGTGTGTTTTGATGTTTAGGACATGTTGCTTTTCATCTGAATGACTTCTTAATGACATGCAGGAAACCCTCAGTGTGTGTCCTGTGGAGGTTTCACACCACCTGGTGGATGAGAATGTAATTATGGCAACAGTTCCGAAAGCACCAAGCTGATGTGAGTGTGATGTTCACTGCCACCCGCCTGCCCTGGACTGGGCTGATAGGCATGTAAAACGATTGCCATGACATGTGGACAAGTGTTGGAACTTCATTTTTATAACAATATTTTAAGGGGCAAATATTAGTCTCAACCAACATGGCATAAACCAAAGATATCATTTTCAGGGTCAGTATCAGAAAGGCTCTTCTGTCTCAAATCTAGTAATACAATATTTCCTTTAAATCATCTCTTTGCAGCCCCTGAAAGCAACAACAACAAAAACCTTAATTTATGGGCAGTGCTGGTGTTAAGTAGAATTTTGTTTTTGCATGTTTTACATTTAACATTTCTACCTCTTCTTAGCCTCTATACTGCAATGCTACATTGATAATAGTGGTGTGGCATGCTCTGCTTCACAGCATTACAGAGTAGACAGTTCACTGTACTCAAGAATGAAGTTGAAGAATGAAGGAATGCACTCACTAAATGAAAGCAAAAACATCAGTAGTCATGACCCAGTTCCACATTACATGATGCTAATGAGTTTTGAGTATGTAGTGCATTCACACTGAAAAAGTGACATTAAGTATACGCTACAATATGAGCATGCATTCTAAATTTGCATGATTTTTAAGTGCGCTGTTGATGGTCACTACTGTCCTACATTCACTGCACAACAGAAATGAAGGAGCTGCTCACAGCTGTAAAAAAATGTACACTAATTTTTAAATGGTGGTGAAACAGCTCCAGGAAAGAACTAAATACCGTACATGATGAAACAACTTGATCAACAGAAAATCTTCAGCAACTAGTTTGATAATTAATTCATTGTTTAAAGGCTACAGCTGATGATAATCTATCTTTTTTTCTTATTCTCAAAACATTCCATGAAAAAATGTTAGTCCATTTTATAATACTTAACATGCCTACCCTTTCTGTGGCTCTCAGACCAAGCCCATTGGTTCCTAATGATGACATAAATCTTTCAAAACAGGTCACGAACATATACTTTGACTTTGAAAAAAAAAAGGGTTTAACAATTGAGCATCCTATTACTTACTAATAATTGTCAGTTTGAACACTAATATGATATAATAAATCTCCTTCAATGGAATTTGGGCACAGCTTAACTGTTTTTTGAACATAAAATAACAGCAAAAATAGTCACTTGGAATGGAAGCTATTAATCACTTGGCTTCATCATACAATGTGTGCATCATTAAAACAGTGAACCACATGACTTGTCTTTCTCTCCTTCCTCTTCACAATCTCCTTTCTGTTTTTCAATTTTCCATTCTGTGTGAACGTCTCCTCTAATCCACCTTCTTTCTTTCTTTTCTCCCTTTTCCTTTGTTTCTTTCACTCTCTCCTCCCTTCCCTCTGTCATAATAAGTTGTATTCTACTCACTGCAAACACCAAAGTGTGTGTGTGCGCAAATTCACACTGTTGCTAAATCACAACACACACTAACACACGCACAAAACATCATGGTTACACATAGTTGCTGGTAAAATTGAAATACACACAGAGGCAGACACACAAGAGTATGTGTCCATGTAAACTTGGTCACACACACTAGCCATGAAGCAAGTTACAAATATGTGCCGAGACACTCTCACTAACACACACTAGAAGAAAAACACACACACATTTTGTTTTGTACCTCAGCAAAGCATCTGTTTAGTCACCAGAGTGAGGACATTCATAAATAAATTAAGAGCCGGGCGTTTGTATTTTCATCTTCGTCCTGATTGCAGTGAGATGAGGCATATGTTCGTTTAGTCTGTGTGAAGGGACGCTGACGCCTCATGTAAAGCCACCGGAGCACATCACCAAGTTCCTTTGATGCTGAGATTTCTAAAGGGAACTGACTGATAAATATAATGATGCTGCTTTGTAAAAGTAGATTTTATGGCAGAGATGTTGTATTGGATTAAATTAGATTGCACAGATGTTCACAATAAAGTGCTCCATGAGTGTATATGCATATAGTACAGGCTGAAGTGCTCTCGCTCAATACTGGTCCAATTCCAACATTTTTTGGCCCCATTAGACCCTTAGACCCCAAATGATTGGAAAATAGGGTCCAAGTAGACAGACAGAAAAAAAAAGCAGCAATTTACCTTCAATTTCAAAAAAGACAGCCTACTGGTTTATCTTGAAATGTAAAATGTAAAAGCATTACTCTCAAAATGAGATATGAGATTATATATATTGTTGGGCCTTGGCTACAAGTTTGGCTATCAGCAATAATTGATGATTATCAAAGATAATTATTAATTATTAAAATCAATAGAATTTATTAATAAGAATTATTACCACCCTGGGGTCAGGGAAAAAGATTCAAATTTAGTCTCAAAATTTACTAAGCTATCAATTTGGAACCTTGATTAATAATTAACTCAGTAACTATAAACAAAATCACCATATCAATAGCTAGTTAAGGTTGAAGGATTTTGGAGTTCTTTACAGAGCACAGGTTGGCAAAATTCACTCTTGTGCAACATTAAACAGACAGCATATATATCCAAAAGCATTATTTAAAAAAAAGTAAGAGATCAAAAACACACAATCTGTAATCTTAGCTAAAAAAAAAAAGAGTAAAAATGCACAATATGGAATCTAACCTATATACGGATGTGGATGTGTATGTGTGTGTGTGTGAGGGGGGGGTGACAATAGCAAGATGGCTGAAGTCACGTGGTGACTGAGCACACGGTATGCAGACAGTATGGCCAACAAAGAGAACCACAGAGACAAAAGGTGTAGGATAAAAGTGGAGTTAGGATTAGATTAGATTATGTGGTTTAGCATCTAATCAGAAGTGCAAGGAGCAGCAAGTGCTAAATATATACTATTTACAGTATGTACAGTATACAGTGTAGTTTGGAGTAAGTTATGTACATAAATAGGATAATATGAACAAATATACAGATGTGCATATGAATATATGCTGTGCTATAGACAAGTATACAGGTGTGCTATAAAAATATCTATCATGTGCTATGAACATATATACATGTGTGTTATATTAATGTGCAAAAGATCTACAATATTGTCGGTATATACAATACAAGTGGTTGGGATGAAGTACGGATGAATGAAGGGATGGATAAGTACAGTCCATGGGGCATGTGTAGTGGTATGGTAAGGGGACATGGAGGTTCAGCGGGGGACAGAGTTCAGTAGGGAAACAGCTGTTGGAAAGAAGCTGTTCCTAAACCTGCTGGTTTTGGTCCGGAGGCTCCTGAATCACCTTCTGGAGGGGAGGAGCTGAAAGTCTATGGTTGGGGTGTGAGGGGTCCCTAAGAATGCTGTGAGCCCAGCGTAGGCATCACTTCTTCTCGACATCCTCAATAGCAGGTAGTGGAGTCCCTGTGATGCATTGAGCGGTTTTCACCACCCTCTGCAGTGCCTTGCGGTCGGCGACAGAGCAATTCCCATACCACACTGTGATACAGTTGGTTAAGATGCTCTCAATCGCACAGCAATAGAAGTTACCCAGGATGTCAGCGGACAGGTGCTTCTTCTTCAGTGTCCTCAGGAAGAAGAGTCGCTGATGGGCCTTCTTAACAAGGCTGGAGGTGTTGGTTACCCAAGACAGGTTCTCAGAGATGTGAATCCCCAGGAACTTGAAGCTGGAGACACGTTCAACAGCCATACTGTTGATGTAGATGGGTTTGTGTGTGTCTCTCTTCTCCTTCCTGAAGTCCACAATGAGCTCCTTGGTTTTGCTGGTGTTGAGGAGCAGGTTATTGTCAGCACACCAGGCAGCTAAGTGCTGAACCTCTGCCTTGTAGTCTGACTCATCGTTGTTGCTGATGAGTCCAATCACTGTGGTGTCATCTGCAGACTTGATGATGGAGTTAGATCCATACATGGGCCTGCAGTCATGGGTGAACAGGGAGTAGAGGAACGGACTCAGCACACAGCCCTGTGGCACGCCAGTGTTGAGTGTAATAGTGGTGGAGAGGTTGTGGCCAAACTTAACATACTGGGGTCTGTTGGTCAGAAAGTCCATGATCCAGTTGCAGAGGGGGGCACTGATTCCAAGATTCCCAAGTTTAGCGATTAACTTGGAGGGAACAACAGTGTTAAATGCTGAACTGAAATCAATAAACAGCATTTTTGTGTATGTGTTCTTGTTGTCCAGATGTGAGAGCACACAGTGCAATGCTGTGGATACAGCATCCTCTGTACTCCTGTTGCTACAGTAGGCAAATTGGTGAGGGTCCAGTGAGGGGGGCAGAAAGTTCTTAAGGTGTGCCAGGACCAACCGCTCAAAGCACTTCATAACAATGGGTGTGAGTGCTACAGGGCGGTAGTCATTAAAGCATGTCGGAGAGGAGTGTTTCGGCAGTGGCACTATGGAGGTGATCTTGAAGCACGCTGGTACTGTTGCATGGGTCAGTGACAGGTTGAAGATGTCAGTAAAGACCCCAGCCAGCTGCTCAGCACATGCGCTGAGCACACGTCCAGGAATGCTGTCAGGTCCAGCAGCCTTACATGGGTTGATTCGGCTCAGTGCGTTTTGAACGGCTGTGGGTGTGAGTGTCAGGATCTGGTGA
Organism: Scomberomorus guttatus; assembly: GCA_038419695.1. Lineage (NCBI taxonomy): Eukaryota > Metazoa > Chordata > Actinopteri > Scombriformes > Scombridae > Scomberomorus > Scomberomorus guttatus. The sequence goes on from CM076452.1 coordinate 29,276,282, forward strand.
TCAGCAGAGTGCACAGTTTTAGTGGCCTTTTCCAAGTAGTCCTTGTCGAAGCAGGCGTATAAATCATTTAGCTTGTTGAGGAAGGACATATTCATGACTGTTGGCATGGCATTGCTGGGCTTATAATCAGTGATGGCCTGAATGCCCTGCCACATGCGTCGGGGGTCGGAGTTGGCAAAGTGTTCATCCACCTTCAGCTTGTGTTCGTGCTTGGCCTTCTTGATGCCCCTCTTCAGATGGGCCCTGGATGCTCTGTAGGCTTGTGCATCACTGGATCCTAAGGCACCGTCACATGCTTTTAGCAGTAGCCGCACTTCCCTGTTTATCCATGGCTTCTGATTAGGGTACGTGATGATCTGTCTCTCCGTGGTAACACTGTCAATTGTGGTGTTGATGTATTCCAATACTGAATGAGTGTAAGAGTCAATGTTTGTGTGAGGGCCACAGGTAGCCTGAGAGGCAAACCTGCTCCAGTCCATGTCTTTAAACCTGTCCTGGAGTACTGAGTCTACCCCCACTGGCCACACTTTGATGGTTTTCACGGATGGCTTCACACGGTTGATGAGTGGTGTGTATTTGGGGGTGAGAAACAAAGAAAGGTGATCAGACTGTCCCAGGTGGGGGAGGGGGTTGCTGTGTAGGCTCCAGCAATGTTTGTGTAGACGTGATCCAAAGTTTTATCTCCTCTGGTATTGCAGGAGACATGTTGGTGGAATTTGGGAAGCACTGTCTTGAGGTTAGAGTGATTGAAGTCACCCGCCACAATAAATGCAGCCTCTGGGTGGGCAGTTTGTTGTTTGCTAATAGCTGCACGTAGTTCTTTCATAGTAGACTTAGCATCAGCGTCCGGGGGAATGTAAGCTGCAGTGATGATTGTGGAAGTGTACTCCCTTGGCCGATAGAACGGTCTACACTTAACCATGAAAAACTCCAGGTTGGCTGAGCAGTGGCTTTCAACAATGGCAGAGTTTGTACACCAAGCCTTGTAGATGTAAATACACAATCTTCCACCCTTTGTCTTACCAGACTCAACTGCTGTTCTACCAAAAATCTCAAAGTCCTAATGGCTGTATCATGGTTTTGTTTGGCAATATGGTAATGTCCTAAACTTGTGTTGGATAAGGACATTCGTATGACTAGTTCTGTAAAGTCATAATGGGGTGTCCTAAGCTAGTGTTTTGCAGAAGTGATCTTATTGACAAAATACTACCAAGGAGCTCTTCCAAGTGTACTTGCAAAGTTGTACAGTGGTGTCTGAGTAGAATCAGAATTTGGGCTTTTCTCAGCTAATAGTAAGGACGTCTAGCTATTAGTGAGTTCAGGATTACTGAGGTTGCTGTGGTTGCTAACAACCCAAGCCTGCCTATGTAACTGCAAGAAAGGTAAGTTATTGGTATCTGTCTTACTGTCAGTATGGGGTGGACTGTGTTGTTATCTATGATCGTGAGAACAGAGCTCTGAAGCTCTTGTGCTTTAAGTTTTTAACTCGTGGCTCAGGGCTGTAACGCTCCAGGTAGCCAGAGGGAGAGAGGTATTCAGAGGTGCTGTCACTGTCTGAAGGATGGTGACCATGTACTGAACTGTGGTCAGCGATGCTGCGGTCATCGTCTGATCTGTCCATTGGCTGGTCATACTTCTGGGCCAGAATCTCTGCATATGGCCTTCTACTGCTTCTATTTTGGGAATGCCTATCTCAACGCAGTTGGTGGACATGGCGGTTACGCTCAGTATCCCTATGCGGTCTTTTGTCACCCCCCTTTTGGACGGTTGTGAAGGTGATCTTTTGAGGCAGTAGGTCTGTATGATGTTTTTGTATTCGAGCTGGCAGGCTCAGTTGTTTTCTCTCCTGCTTTGGAAGTGACAACAGTTTCCCAAGCCACCTGTGTGGCTGTATTTGCTGTGAGCAGCTTTGCCTTTAAAACAGCAGCAGTTCTCCTCAGTACACCTGTACACAGTTTTTCAGGTACTTGGCAGGTGGGTTGTTCCTGCGTCTTGGAGAAGTTACCACTGTTCTTCTGTGGATTTAGGCATCTCAGTTGCTTCTGTCTCTTCAAGTAATCAATCATCAATATTCATTATTTATTCATTTATTAGTGGAAACTTTATTCTTCTCTGTTGAACTGCATCCTTACCTGTTCACAAATGTTAATTTTCTGCATGTTTAGCTGACCTGCTGTGCACTGGCTAAAACACACTCCAGGCTACACTAACAATTATTTTGAATCAATGAATTATTTGAGTGTAACAATTGAACACTCCCCTATAATGGCTGCTGAATTACATACTTTTACCCAGAAAAAATATTAGAAAATTATTATCAGCCAGACTTCAAGAAATATCATATTAACTAAATCTTAATAAGTAAATTTCTGCTTTTTTAATCTCGAAGTTTTGATCTAATTATTGCATAATGTATGGCAAATTCTCATCCTTGAATTGACTTGATTGCTGATGAAATGTTTTGTCACCAGGATGAAACTGCAATAGCATATGATTCAGATGGGAAAAGAAAATGCAATTTAGAGAGAGATAGACTTTGAGTAAGTGTCGGATTATGTAATTACTTGCAGCTGATAACTGCATTACACTGAATACACTGTAAATGTGGGAAAGTAATAGCCAACTAAGATTTGTGTCTCTCAAGACGAGCAAAGAAAACATAAAAATAGGGTAAGGAGGTGTACTGGAGATATCTGCAGATAATTCGACTCACAAGTAGCATATCATAAAGACACATTGCTCATATTTTGCATACTGGCAGTCTCTAAACACAGTCATCCTGCAACAACTTAATTCAGTGGCATCCTCCTGTATAATAGTTTTCCCCATAAGTCTGATGCATGGTCTCTCTTCATATGTAGCTTTGTAAAAACATATTTTCCAGTAACTGTTAATTTAAGTTAAGAGGATCCCCTGGGTTTTGCAGTTTTTCTAGATTGGTGAGTAGCTTTTTATATGTTTTGTGCAAATATCAGAAATAAATGAAGTGACTTCGGAGCAGCATTGTGGTAGGTTACCATAAGTCAGTGTCATAGGACCAAACGTTTGCCTGCTAACACACTAATCTCTTTATATGAGCCGGGCAAAAGTGAGCCACTTATTGATCAAGAACTCTTATCACACAACCACAGATACAGTATATTATGCTCAGTTTGTGCTATGGGGCAGTAAAAACAGTATTCATATCCCCTAAGAGACTGACTTGCTTGTAAAGATAATAACATTAAAGGCTTGTGCACAGTGGAGGATATTACATATCTGCTCTGCATTATGTCCTGGCTTTTAAAAAATCTTTTAAACACAGTAAACTCTTTATAGAGACAGTTGAATATAAACATGGGGTTTACTAAATGCTTAAGCCTATGTTCATCTTGCATGGAGATGTGGTTGTGCCACCTGTTGAACTGCTGGAGCACATTATGGGATTTCTTAACTCAATGGGTTCCTATTCAACCATTTAATCTCATGATGAGATATGTAAGGGAGGCAGCTTGAGGAATAATGTTAATGTATTTCTCTATTACTCCTTTTGTTAGTTTTAAGGTTGAAACATTCAATATATTTATCCATGTTTTTGGTTTGTCAGTCATTATTTATTTATTTTAAAGAAACAACATTTATTTGTCCTCTCAAGGGGAATTTTGGCAAGTACATAAGATGTTGTATTTTATTTGGTCCTTGATTCAGTTGATTAAAGTGTAAGTTACCTCCAGAGTAGTTTTCTCTCAGTCTTAGCCTTGAGTCATGTTGCAAACAGCCATCCTGCATGTTCCATATAAACAACCTGCAATTGATACAGTCAAGGATAGAAAAGACAGCATCAGTGAGTCTATAAATTATCATTAATACATGCCATAAATGTTCCAACAGTACATCAGATGTAACCCTGGCCTGCTGTCAGCACAGGTAGATTGGTAGTCTCATATACATCACATCTGTCTCACACTGTAATGGCGTCTCAATGTGCAAAATGAACAACTATCCATTCTTGTCAGTCAGTCCCCAGCACATCAGGAGTATGTTACATAGCCACAGTGATGTGTACAACTTTTACATATTGTTCGGTTAACTTTAAAAATACTAAGCTGTGGAGATGTTGATGCTTTATATTTAACTTTATGCTCCAAAATCTTTATCCCTTGAACTTGTATCTCAGCCCTACTTGAGGCTTCATTTTCAATATCAATGTTCCCTAAGGCAGGCAAAGGCACACTATTATAACCAATCACATCAACCATTTTCCTCCCCTTAATAGAAAATGTGATACAGCACTATCTCATGAAGGGAGAGAACAGTCTGGTGCATTTTTCAGCACAATGCATTTCCCATGAGTCCATGAGGTCAAATTTGCCACATTATCTCAAATAAGACACCACGGGCAAGTTAATAAGCTTGCACTGTAAAAACACCAACTTACTGTATAGTCTTTGGTATGAATAAAGTTTTTAGGTCTCAGAAATACATATTATCAGCATTTAAATTAAAAAAGTGAAGTTGTGCCAACAAACCAAACCAGTCTCTTACTTCAATAAAAGTTATCTTAAAGTGACTGTAGAATCTTTAGATGTAATTCATTACAAAGTTAATAAGTTCTGTTAACTTGTTTCTTTAATTGTGAAACGCAGGAAAACCGAATTTCAAATCAGGTCAACTTAAATTGTCTGGGTATCACTTTTGGAACTTTTAATTATGAGTTATCTTTTGCAACAAAATGAGTTGACTAAATGTATAATGGATTATAACCAAAATGATCTACTACTTAAACTAATAAATGACTTATTTCATCAAATTAAGTTGTTTAGAAACACTGTTAGCTTATTAGTATAAGTTGATTTGGGTTTAAATTCTCTCAAAATCTAATTTGAAGACAGTTACGTGATAACTTTTTATGTGTCTTTCTATACATGTGTCTCAGATGAGTCAAATGGCCTTTTCTATGATCAAAGTTAAATCAATGCAAACCACAATAAAGACAGATGCACACCTCAGGCACTCTCTCTATTCTGTACTTTGATTTGTCATGTAGAGAACTTGTGCCACAATAAGCAACTGAAGTACCACTAATGCTAGCCTGATTGTGACTCTTAGCAATACAGCTACAGCCATTCTGATTGGCAGTTGTGGCTCTTGAGGTATCAGACATGAGAGTCTTACAACCTATAGAACAGAACATAACTGAAAACAAGCCAAATTACAAACTGAAAGCTTTGTGAATACAATGTACAGATTTAATACACTTTAACATTTAACATAACATAACACAATTAACAGAAGTGAAAATTCAAAGTTGTGATGATATAAGTTGATGTATTAGTTATTGCAACTTTAGAGGCAAAACTTGTCTTTAAAAAAATGTTAAAATTTCTAACTATTTTCTTTTTCTTTTTTACAGTGAGGGGGATAAGACATTTGGCTCTCTACATCTAAAAGAAATATCTTAGCCAGAACAGAATATGATGGTAAACCTCACCATCACTTTTTTGATGTTCTATGTTGAAAAAGGTCATCCACACATAGCAACAGTTAGGTGTAGTTTGTGACTAAAACATCAGTAGTATTATAGGTAGATTTACAGTATATCAATGGATTTGAGTTAAAAAAAGAGGGATTTTTGAAACTACAATGCTGCCAGGTGTGGATTTTTTGTGGCTAAAAGTTGGATTTGTATTCAACCACTGGTTTTGATGATAACATTCTAATCAGATGGATTTGTTTGTGTATGTGTGTGTTTGTGTATACATAAGGGAATGTGAAATCAATATCTTGTATATGTGTGCGCACTGGGTCTCAAACAAACCTCTCTCAGTGATTTTTTGGAATGTGTTTGAGGTTTGCCTGCAGGTACAAGTCTGGAGCAAATCACTGGGTCTGTGCTCCAAAATCTGATAATTGGATATCTGAGGAAACCAAACAGATAAATAATGAATGTACACCAACTGTACAGCCAGCTTCCTTCCCTCCTGAAAATGATGTGGGTTTAACATTAAGACCCTGAAGATGGAGTGCCTTCGTAAAGTATTTACCCCAGCCATGACAGCATGCCATCAAACCTTTGACATGCTTTATCTGCTTTTTACATTTACACTTCTGTTGACAAAACATAAGTCATTCACTATTTTTTTTAATAACTAAATATTGTCTTTGTGAGAATGTGTGAGTTAAAAAGAGAGGCAGAATGAGTTTGTTGGAGGCAGGTATTCTAAGGATTCATTCTTTTCCCTAGGCCTATTTTGGCCTGGCCCCCCATCAGTCACTATTTAGGGGTCATTTTGCCAACCTTCTCCGCTGGGAAGCAGAACCCTGGCACACTGTCCTAAATGTCACCCCCAAAACCATCTAAAATATAGTTTTATCCTCCTCAGTACACACACACATACACATTTATATAACAGACCTTTGAAGTTTATTCTCATTACCTACTACATTTCTTTTCTTAACCATTACCTAAATGTAACCTTAACCTAAAAAATATAAAAAGGATTTTTTTACAGAGGATATTTTGACATATCACAGCAGGAAAACCACAGGTATAATTAATAACATTAATGATGGCTGCATTCCATTTAGCTGCTTCAGTTTCAGGGTCCTAGTTTAATGTTACACTGCCTGCTGTGAAAATGCAACCTTAACCTTAATCTCTAACCTTAAACCAAGTATCAATGCTGAACAGATGCACTTACAGGAATAGTTCTTTGCCCCATTTACACCTGGCATTAAAATGTTATCTGTATCGCATTCCGATCACAATACATTCTGAATATATTTACACCTGCATTAACATGGGTTTTCCCTTATCCAGTTAATGTTAATACCAGGTGTAAATGGGGTACTAGTGTCTATGTGATAGGAACAGACCTGAAATCAGGACATGCTTAGCCTAGCTTAGCATAAAGAACAACACGAGCCAGGGTCTTTTCAAAGTTACAACAAAACTCAGAGTCTATATAGCCACGTTGTGAGTGTAATGGCTCAGTAAAACCAGGTTTACACCCAAAGGTAAAATTTTATTTTCAAGCATCAGCTCTGTGAGTCATTTTCCTAGATGGTAAAGTTACTGTAAAAGTCACAATTCAAACAACAACAGTGAGGCTTAAATAGTTTAAATCTCTTTTAATGATTATCACACAATTTGTATATTGCACAGTAAACTGATAAAAAAGCATAACACCCTTCCTTTAAGGTAAGGACCAAAAATAATTAATGGTATATATGCAGATAGTTTGGCTTTAAATTTGACAGGGAATTTTTGCAGTGTGCAGGGCAGGTTGGAGTGGCAGAATCTGAGATGACATGAGAGTTAGATTGCAGGGAAAAAAAACAGACAAGGATAAAAGAAGGCTAGGAGCTGACTGGTACTGTGACAGAGAGGCTAAACATAATCATGCTTAGTAAGTATAGTATTTACCACAGTCACCATCGTAGTTTAATATGTTAGCATGCTAACATTAAATTAGCAAAAAAGAAAACATAGCTATGCATGATGGGAATGTCATAAATTTTGTATGTATTCGGTCGTTAAGTAGTGGATAAATTAAAATACTGACCTGATGATGGTGTTGTAGGAAAATAAATGTGAACCCCATGGTGGCACTGAAGAGAAAAGTGAGGGGATCACCAAAGTCATTAGGATACATCGTCTAGGAACCATGAATGTCTGCGCAACATTTTGTGGTAATCCATCAAGCAGATGGTGAGATATTTCACTGGATAAGGGAAAACTCTGACCAGCTGGTGGCACTGGATGAAAAGTTTGGTCCTCATAATTTAAGAACACACATATGCGTATGCAAACTCTCAGCAGGGGTCATCTTCTGCAATTTCCGTGTGCTTACTATTAAACTGCTGAATTTATTCTGTGTGGCACTTGGCTCCTGTCCCATGCTATGAAATGGGGATTGGCTCCAGTATGGCCAAATGTTCTAAAGCTCAATGTCATATTGATGTCCATTGTCTCATCTGTTGCCACAGTGATTAATGACCTAGCCTCCTTTAGACAGGGAGCCAAAAAGTGTCTCACTCACTTCTGGAAGATGAGCTATTAATCTAAAGCAGCACTTTAGTAGAACTTTGTCTCTTTCTGTTTCACTCTCCCTCATTTTTTCCTACTGTTTCATTGTTCATCACTCTCTCTCCCTCTGCCTTTTGTTCTTTCTCTATCCTTTTAATCCCACTTTCTCTTCTTTTCCCTCCAACCATTCATGCATGGCTGTCTTTTGCTCTGTCCCCCTGTCTCCTCCTAATATATCCTGGGGATACTGCTGTATAAATTTATAGGCCTGGGCAGTGTTGTCTCAAATGTAAGTATCTTTCATCAACTGCAGGGCTTGGAGCCAGAAAGATATGCAGTAAATGACATTTTAGTAAAACAAACAGAATTAGTCCAGACAAAATAGTCAGTCTTCAGCTTTTAGCAACAGCATGTCTGAAGAGAAACATATGATAAAAGTAAGCAGCGAGCCATTAGAGGCTGTGCAACAGTTTTTTATTATGGGCAATTTAAACCTAAAACAATTTAATATAATTAGGGTGGAAATAAAAAGAAATACATTTACTCTTTACTGTAAAAAAGTGTTGTTGTTTTTTTTTTTTGGTCTATTTCTATGTTTTAGAGTACATAAAAAAGTGAATGGCTATGTATAAATCATACTACTCTACAGAAATTTGCTAGTAAATATAATATCTGTTCCCAACTCCTTTGCATGTTTTTCAGGTAAAAACAATCATCAGCAATGCTCTTTGAACTGTAGTAAAGATTAAATTAATTATTTATCATAAAGTATCAGATCACTATCAAGGAAACTGAATGTGATTATTACAGTATTATTAATACTAGTAATACTAATACTAATATAGTATAGTATTAGTATACAGATTACATATTTTGTTATACTACAGTTCAAACCAATTTAATTTCATTGCTAGATTGATATAAATGTATGTAGATATAGGAAAGAAAGAGTTCCATTTTTGAAAAATGTGGTTTGGTTGAGAGACCATATTGTGTCCCCCCACTTCTGAACCAAACCTTCACTGTTGGCACTATTAAAGAATGTCTCCACTGCAGGAACTTTCCTAGGGGAACTAAAGTCAGAACTAAACTGCATTTCAACTGGAGGAACCAGGGGAGAGTTTTCAGTCTCCTTTTCCTCCTAATTTCTTCTAACTCAAACATCAGAGTCAGAAGTGTAAAGAGAAGAGTAAATACAAAGAACAACAGAATAACTCAGTGTTGTTTCTCCTTGTGTAAAAACTGCATTTCAAACACCATCATTTTTTAATCTGCCATGGGTCTAATTTGACTAATCTTCAAGGTTCTTTAGATAGTGGAAACACAAACAGGAATGAGCAAAAAGGATTTTTAGTTCCTAGTTTAGTTCTTCTCGTTCAATAGTTCCTAGAATGTTTGATGGGAAAGAGGCTTTACATACCATACTTTACATACATAGCCAACAGTTATTCTTTCATTTAAGAGCTGGGAATGTATTTATCCTTTGATTCTTGGTGTAATTAAAAGGAAGGACCATATAATGTTCAACTTTTTTAAAAATGTTTTTAAAGTTAAGTTTTTAACTTTTTAACTTTTAAATAAAATTATCATCTGGACACAAATGTTTTTAGAAACATGACTTGCAGTATTCAAAGTATTCATATGTTAACATTTTGAAAATATTGCTACTGCTTTAAAACATTTATTGCAGACATTTAATGAACACACTATAAGAAAAAAAAAAAGATTTTGCTATTTAGGCCAAGTAGAGTGCTTCTACTGTCAAGAAAAGCTTACCTAATGACGTCAACCCTGCTGAACAGCATTTGACATTGTAAGCAACAGAAACTTTTTGCTGCTTCCTCCAATAATCAATAAAATAAGTCTTTGAAACAGCACATATTACTGTCATAGTCAGGAAACGAGGCAGATCAGCATAGATAGACATACAGAGACACAGACATGTAGAGATAGCTAAAAGAGGATTAACTAGCTGGAGGAAGGAGGGGAAAAAGCACAGCAGAAATGAGTTATACCGCAGCAACACAAGGAAATGGTGGGGTATTTACTGCTAAATAGTAGAAAAACAGAGGTAACGAGGAAGTAAGACAGAGAAAGAGAGAAACATTGAGGAGCACTGAGAGATGGAGGAGGCATACACACTATCAAGGTGAGATGTACAAAGAGAGACATAACAGGACACAGAAAGAGGAAGAGGGATGAGGATGAGGTCAAATAGCATAGATGCATTTAAGATAAGAAACATTAAAGATGAGAAAACTGAGATCATCAATGAAGCAGTGGAAAAGCAGACAGGAAGGGTTGATGCAGGTCAGCAGGGTTGACTGACAATATGGTGATTAGTTTAACATGAAAACTCTGGACACTTTACCCTCATCCATCACTGCTAACACTTACTGACACACACACACACACACACACACACACACACACACACAAACTCCCAACGAAGAAAATCAGTAGGTATTAATAGAAGTGCTGTAATGTGAAAAAGGCTTGGTAGAGTTTGATGGCACACCTCTGGAGAGTCTGGAGACTCAATGCAACTTTAACCACTATCATGACAAGTGTCACACACATAGCTTTCTGTCAAGCTAATAATGTTCATATGCAACAGTTTTGCAATAGGCCATATTTATGCAAAAGTATTCTTTATGATCAGGACATATTCTTTAATTATATTCCTCATAGTGTTTACATTCTTTCATTTACTTTGAAATAGCGATGGTGGGCTATGCACATATAGAACTGGAGTTACATCCACATCACTTAACATGTTATTTTGTCTCTATCTTGTCTCATTGCTAAATTGGAGCCCACAGCCGTGCAGTCACTATGTTTACGTTCATTCATTCATAGACAGCAGGTGAACAGAGGGGTCCCATTGTCTTCCCTATCAACAACCTCCACGACCATCAGAAACTTAAATGAAAAAACACATGCAGCCAGGCACAATTCTTGCAGTCCCCACATATCTTTGTAGCTGCTGCAGCTCAGACTTGTAGTTACATTTTTGAGGAGGTACATGTTTGCCACTGTGTGGCATAATGCATTCATATAAAGAATATCCAAGGTAATGCATTCTTGTGAACGGGTAAGGTATCCTATATTTCTAAGTCTTAAAAGTGATGATAAATTAATGGTAGCTTATTTAGGATGGCTTTATAAATAAAAAAGACTGTTGTTCCCTTCGAGTGGTAAGTGATGTCCACCCCACTTTCTCATAGAGGATACAATGATGGGTTCTAAAACTGTCCCCTGTAATAAATCTAAGAGAACTGTGATGCACAGCAACAAGGGGTTCTGAGGATATGGGCAGCGGCATGCATGTAAATTACATCAGCATAGTCAAGAACTGATAAAAATGTTGCCTGTACAATCTGCAACCTACTGCTAAAAGAGAGGCACTGCTTATTTCTGTAAAAGAAACCCAATCTAAACTTGAGCTTTAAATGGTAATTTTTCATCTAACCAGATACCCAGGTACTTATAATGTGTGACTTTTTTAATATGAGCCCCAGTTATTTTACTAATAGTAAAACTTAGCGGATTTTTGAAGAGCATGTAATTACTCTTATCTGGATTTAGTACGCTTAAGTGTAGTCAGGGCCTTTTGAATAGCCAAAAAATCTGCCTTTAAATTAGACAAAGCTTTGTCAATACAGGGTGCCAATGAGTAAATTACTGTGTCGTCAGCATAATAATGAATAGTACTGTTACTAACAAATGAGCCCAGGTCATTCATGTATAATGTGAACAGGATGGGAGCAAAATAAGTGGCAGCGATCAAGCAGCAACAAACCACCCAGCGTTGCACAGAGATTATGTCAACATTGACAGAGATTACATCAACATGACGTGTAGCAGCAAGGGCAGAACTCAGCATTGCTGTAGGCAGACTGAATGAGTGCCAAATGTTTATATAGACCACCTATTGATAGAAGTACTGTAGGACGTGGACATACATGATTGGAGGTTGTATGGAGCATGTGACTATAACTGACTTCTGTGCCAGCCTGAACTACCACAAGGCTCCATTTGGTATTTTGGCTGTTAGGGGTGAATAAACACAATTGGTCCAGCTGTTAAACGTGTGCGAATGAGGCGAGGCGAAAATCTGCTTTGCTTTCTGTCTTAACACACCTTAAGAGGCAATGTCAGCAGTGAAACTTAATTATGTGGAGTAGAATAAATAGATAGATAGATAGATCTAGGCATTGCATGGGAACAGTAAATACACAGTAAATATACATATCAACACTACAAGAGATAAATATACATTATATTTATAGAAGATAAACAGAACAAATAACAAAATAAAATAGCTCAATACAAGACACCTGATTTGACTGTTATTAGCCTATTGAATAGGCATTATCATCACACATCTGTTCCAAATGTATAGGCTAGTAGGGGCCTACTAAAACTAGTAGTAGGTTCAGGAGGCTGTTATAACCCATTTTTTCAGTGAGCCAATGTTGGTGGAGCCCAGTAGGCACAGAAGGTCTGTTATCAGGCATGTGCTCTCACGTGACTGTCAAGTTTCTTTCTGCAAAAAAAAACGGCCAACATTCCTTTTATTCTCAGTGGGAAATTTTTAAGATAGTTCCGGCATTAAATTGTGTTTTGTTAACATTTCTAGCGAGAAATGTGCATTTTATTTTCATAATCTTCATTCAGTGAATGTATATGAGTAGTTTGTCAGTTATTACGAAGATTTCTTCAGGTTTCTATTGTTCCTTTGGTGGTTGCTATGGACGCTGCTATTGCTGAAACCACGTAGCTTACGTTACGTTAGCTTATGTTTAAATCATTGTCTTTGTGTTGTGTAGTTATCTGAGCTGTTATTTGTTTTATTTTATGTAACTGTTTGGTGATGTTCTTTCAATAAAAAATGTAGATTTTAGAGCATCCCAGGGATGAATTGAATTTAAAATCCAGAATTTGAAGCTTTGCGATTGGCTGACCGGAGGACCCGTCCGGAAGTATTTTACTCACTGTCACCATGTAAAGGTTTTCTTTTAATGATATCTTTAACATTTCTCAACACAGAAACATGAAAGTGGTCTTGATAACTCAACAGTATGATAGGTTAATGTTAAGGTGTTAACGTTTTTTGAGTTTTTGATAGTGGAAGGGCATTGTGTCATGGGGCAGGCTTGGCATGTTCAAATACTGTTTTGGGTTGTCTGCCATGAGTGGGCTACATTCCATTTCAAATTGCCACCGGTTGGCCGCAACCCAAATCCAAACGGCACTATCTCTGTTAAGAAAAGGTGTTTTATAGCCTGTGATTGTAAAATGTGAAGTTGCTCATTTAATTTTATATTTCCAAGAATACGTGGCTGAGGATATTTAATATGAAATCATCTTTCTTAAAACATAGTCTTCCTCTATTAATATTGAGCCACGTCATCCAATAAAGCACTCCAATGTGTGTGGGTGTGTGTGTATGTGTGTATGTGTGTAATTACAGAGGATGAATAAGTGCAGGGAAGCTGAAAATAAAGTGGCCACCTGCTGTGGGACCTGTGTATGCTGGTGTAGGTACAGTATCTGTACCGTGTGTGTATGTGTGAATGGGGTGGGTCAGGGAGACTCAATGAACCAGCTGCACACAAAAATCTTAATCAGTTTGGAATGAATTCAGTAATTAAAAGTAAATAGCAGATATCATAGAAAATAAAAGCTGTGTAGTGTAATGCAAAGCAGTCTCCATAGTAATGGTCAATGAGGCTCATGGGTAATGCAGCTGCTTCCACAAACAAAAACTGACAAAAACAACTTTATTTTTCAGAATCGAAGGAGAAATAATTAAAACCAATGCCCTAAACATTAACCTATTGTATTGTTGAATTATCAAGAACACTTTTGTATTTTTGTGTTGAGAAATGTTAAAGATATCATTCAAGAAAATCTTAAAGGTCCAGTGTGTAGAATCTAGTGGGATCTAATGGAACGGACTTGGCAGAAATTGAATATTCAAGTATGTTTTAATTAGTGTATAATCACCTGAAAATAAGAATCGTTGTGTTTTCGTTACCTTAGAATGAGCCCTTCATATCTACATAGGGAGTGGATCCCCTTCACGTAGCTCGCCATGTTGCACCACCATGTTTCTACAGTAGCCTAAAATGGATAAACATACACTGGCTCTAGAGAGGGCCCTTCACGTTACAAAACAAGGATAAAATCTTGTGATTGAATGTTGAGTAATGTAGCAGTTATAGTTAAAAAAAACAAATAAATCAGAAAAAAAACAATACAGCTTCTGTGCTCCCGAGACCTGACTGAAAACATGGCGCAGGCATTAAAGATTGAAATACATTAGTTTGAAAGACTTTGATCCATCAGTCTATGGATTATGAACACAACATGCTCCCACTGCACCACTCTGCAATCCCTCATTTAGTGCACATTTGTGCATCTGATCTTTGACTGAAACCATGAATGGAAAAGTGTGTGGGATCCTCATATAAGCCTTTGAGTGCTTTCATTTAAATATATTCCTCCTATTCCTATATTCAAGAGGACACGTGCAGCGGCATAACTACCATATATGCATATAATGTGGCTGCATTGGGGCCCGCAATGGCTCGGGGGCTGCATGGATGGGCCCTTCTTTATCACTTCATTTTATCTTGCCAAAGCTGCATGCTTTCACTTCTTTTGAGAGGGAAGGTGGTTAGGGACTCTGCTTTCCTTCAGCAACACCTGAGTGGAACCTTCAGGTGCTATCCAAGGTGCTGAAGTTCTAAACACGCAGACACAGGTATCTGAAACACAGGCACTATAACTGCCACTGTGGGCCACCATTTATGAAATTCTTTCAAAATTATGCCAACTAAATCTTAATACGAGAACAAGGTTGCTGTTTCAACGGCACAATTTGTATGGAAGAGAGAGGGGAGGAAGAGAGGCAGGAAGAAGGCAGGCTGCAGACTGAATAGCAAATGAAACATTATGATGCATTGTGATGGGCAGGGCCCTCTCTGACCATCTTGCATTGGAGCCCGGTGCTGACTCGTTACGCCACTGGACATGTGTGTTGTAGTTGAAGGGTTTAGACAATGGACCACTCAAAAATGACCTTCAACATGCTTAAGATGTTTCTAACAATCACTTTTCAAAGCAACAAAAACCCTGAAATTAATAGCAGGGCTGTCACTCATAAACTGCTAGAATTCAAGACCAAAACAGAATAAGGCACATCCTGTTTTAGACATTTACAAGTTCAATGAAATGGGTTTTCGTAAACGAATATATATATATATAAACATTAGTAGTTTTATAGGAATTACATTTCTACTTCCTTCATTCTTCAGATGAGGAAAAGCCAAATATTGCACTGTAGTAGTGAAGCGGAGTGGATTAAGTTCTATTTGACAGCATGGGTTTCAGAAAAAGTCCTTTACATTTATTGCAAAGACGGTGTTAGGTGACTCGTTTTAGTATTTTCAACACTTGAATGGGTGTGAAAATGAACTCTTGGTTGAATCGTCAGTACAAAGAATGTGTAATTGCTCTGAAACAAACAACAAAAAAAGGTTTTTCTTTCCACTAAGAGAAGTCAAATATGATGCGGTAAGAGACAGTTTATTTTTTAAAATTATGTTCCCACACCAATAATGGTGAGCTAAACATTGAGGTTGAGCCTTGTAGAACCTGTTGAATACATTCAGCCACTTTATAATCAATTCACTTTTAGATTTGGATTAATTTCAGAACCATGGTTTGGTGTTTTATTTATCTCATACTGGCCCTCTTGCAGCCCCTCAGTTCAGCCTCTGTCTGAAACAGGCTGTTTTAGCTCCTGTCTCTTTAAGACCCCCCTCCTGATGAGCCCACTCTGTTCTGATTGGTTAGCTTCATAGGCTAGCTTGGTTAGCGGCTCGGGGGGCAATGTATGTAAGGTCTTAACTTGAAATGGAAATTTCTCAAATACATCCATACATGCTCGAGCCTGAATCTGATCCGAAACATGAGAGTGGACAATGCGAACAACCCATGGCACAATCTTAGCAACAAAGGCTACAGAACGGACAGCCGTGGACATGCGCAAACAATCTGACGTCATCACGAGGAGGAAGTAGAGGTAACACACAAACAAAGCATTCTGGCTTTTGACTTGCAGGGAGCATTTTACATACGTTCACCTCATGGTTTGGACCTTTGACCATGTTTAGCATGACATTTGACATCATAACAGTATAAAAATAACAGAAAATCACAAAAAGCAGAATATGTTCGCATTAAGTTTCCCCTGAGACATATTCATTGCACATTAATAGTATATTAACATTATTTCTTGGAGACAGGGTTGCCATGTGGTCCCAAAGTGTAGATTCATCTTTTAGGCGTTGCATGTCAGCCACCCTGTAGCCAGCTTTCTTCCTATCAAATTATTTCAATTGCCCAGCCCTTCCAGAAATAACTGACCTAAACAAATGTCTCCAACTTAGTCAAAATCAAAATCAAAGTCAAAATTTCAAAGTCCATTAAACGGTTTTACTGTAATCACACTAATCTGGTTGTTTATGTTTAAGCCAGCAGGTTAAGTAATTTCTGCTATTAAAGTAGGCTTCAGATACTGTAGCAAGTAAAGAGAATTTCTTGTTTTTTGTTTTTTTTTTCCAGCTGACCCATCTGACGATGGAATTGATTTATTTCAAAAGCTATGCTTCAGCAGCTGGTGCCTCCTACGAAGACACAAATAAAACATGTATAGAGAAAGAGGAGGTGGAGGAATAAAGGGAAAAAAGAAGAAATGAAAGGGGGCTGGATAGTTAAAGGAAGAACTTAAAAGTTCACCTCTCCCTCTATGAAGTTCAGTGGTGCTCTGTGAATCTACAGTTGGCCTCAGGAGGAAGGGAGGAGAGTCAGACAGTGGAGATCAGAATATAGTGACAGTGGCTGTAAATGAGGAGAGAGCAGTGAGAGAAACTGCACTCTAGTTTAAGTGGAGAAACAGTGATACAGGGACAGAAGCAGAAAAAGTCAGGATGAAGGGAGTGAGAAAAAGTCATGGAACAGTCTATTGGTCTGTGCCTGTTTTCAAATGTTGTCCCTGCTGTCTTCTGTGCAGTCTCTCTGACCATTAGCCTGTCAAATAAAGGCAAAATTATCACATATAAGATTGGCTCCCTGTTGAGTCTGATCTACATTAAACATAGTTCTCTGTCATCTGAAAGATAATTAATTAGACTAACATTACTGGAATACCCAGTGTGAAAACACAAAAAAAGCCCTCGAAGTGCCAAGGAAGGCACACTTGTATATTTATGTTAATACTTTTGGCAAACAAAAACTGCTCTTAGCTCTTCCTGGAGTTCACAAGCCCTGCCAGCAAGCCAAAAGTTAATTTTAGACATTATACACTTGCACACAGTGAATGATGCCAGCATGATGCACAAATGTAGTTACACAACACAAAACCATCAGAGATATGATATGGTTCTGGTTTGAACAGAAAATCAATGCCATCTCAATCATTATGATTTGATTTGAAATATCAACAAAAAGCAATTTTAATGACATTTTGTCTGTTCTCTTTTTAAATTAAATCGTGCCTCCATACAATTCAAAAGAAAGCAGATAGAGGAGAATTTAGTGTTATTTCTGATGTCTGACTCAGGATATAATGTTGCATTTATATATTTGCTGTAATGAATGTTTCATCTGACACAATATAGAATCCAAATGTACATTATTTATCTTGGAGATGCATGAATAAATCAAGGCCTCCTGCGTGTGTGTGAGTGTGTGTGTGTGTGTGTGTGTAATATTTATATTATATATATTTAATCTTACAAATTAAGTAATATGAAGTTGTCAATAAATATATCTATAATGTTTAATTTTAGAAGTTTATTTTTTCTAATACTACAATGTTTAGAGCTGTCACCATCCCTAAAATAAAGGACATTTATTTTTTGTAAACTTTATTTGTAACAACCTCAGTTTAACTTTTTAATATGTTGACTAATTAACACCAGACATTTTCTCCTCATTGATACTTATTAATACTAATATTGATACTCCTTAAAATACCTTTCCATACTGCTGAACTGATAAATTAAGTGGATAAATGGAGTCTAAAATCCTTAGAGTCCACTGTTCAGAACGAATAACAGGTCTTTTACAATAAACTCGTTAACAGCTGTGTGGCATCATTCATCCTCTCTGCTGCTGATGTAAAGAGTCTCTGATGGACAGGTACTGCTGGTAGAGAGGAGGGACTGGGGCTGATCTCAGTCTCAAACTCTACAAGAATTCAACTCATTTGAAGATACTCAGCTAATTCCGCTCAACCATTATATATGATTAGCATTCATTTTTAACTAGTTTATAAAAGTTTGCTATCAGCATAATGAGTTCTGTATGGCTGTAAAACATACTAGAAGTGGATAAACAGGGTACATTGAGTTGACTGCAGGCAGAGCTGTCAAAGACATCACATTTCTGTAAATGTATGTTCTGCTTGTTCAACAGGTGTTTCCTTTACTGGCGAATTTTTGTTACACTTACTGATAACAAGGATTGTAGTTGTCGACTTGAGTAAAGTAAAACCTGAAGTCTGCTTCATTCTCTCAGCTGTGGCTTCTCTGCTGTGCTGTGTGCTCTCTCTGTGGAGGAGCTCAGCCCCACCCTTGTGGAAACAGGCACCACACAGACATGGGTTTCTGGTGGCATCCCTAGTCCGCAGCCAAGGCAGTACTTACAGTCTTTGAAAGTATCTACATCCAGTGCATCAAACACTAGATCTTTGAACTTACCCCTGCCCAATAAAAACAGAAACAGAAAAACAACAAATTACATTGCATTTAAAGAACGGGTTGACAATTGTTCAAGTATATCTTAAAACAACAGTCAGGAGCCCAAATGAACATTGAAATAGTTTTTTCTTGCCATAATCATTCCTCCTTTTCATACTGGCCATTAGAAGTTCCTTCATAATGTACTTACAATGTAAGTGATGGGGGACAAAATCCACAGTCCTCCTTCTGTGCAAAAATGTATTTACAAGTTTAGCTGAAGCTAATATGAAGCTTCAGCATCCAAATGAGTCAAGTCAAGTAGATATGTTTCAATGTTACAGTCTTTTTAGTGCTAAAGTTCCTGTTTATGTTACTATACTTCTACCACAGCTCAACAGGGAAACACTGTCTGAGGAAACACAAAGAGGGAATTTGATGCTAAAAAGACTGTAAATGTGGCAGATATCCACTTGATATGACTAACTCAGACTGCTGAAGCCTCATATAAGCTTCACATCAACTGTTAAATGCATTTTTGCACAAAATGTCTGTGTGGACACACTGTGGATTTTGGCTCCCATCACTTCCATTGAAAGCACGTTTGAAGGGGATCTTTTAATAGTCAGTATGAACAGGAGGAATGATTACAGTGAGGAAAACCTCTTTCACTGTTCATATGGACACCTGACTGCTGTTTTAAGACAGACTTGAAAAATTGTGAATCTATCCTTTAAAGGTAGTGACAGAGCATCTTTAGAGCAACCAAAAGAACCAGTTCATAATCCACTTCTGTCTTTCTGTCATAAATAAAAGAAAACCAGTGACAATCTTAAAAAGATATGGGTATATTTTATACTACATTTTACACTCACTGGCCACTTTATTAGGAACACCTGCGCAATCTAATGCAATACTCTGCCATAAATTCTACATTTACGAAGCTTATACATTTTCAGTTTTTGTTGACATTGTCAGAAAGGTGATAATTCTGTTATGTTCTGTTATGTTATATGTTATGTTATGTTATGTTATGTTATGTTATGTTATGTTATGTTATGTTATATGTTATGTTATGTTATGTTATGTTATGTTATGTTATGTTATGTTATGTTATGTTATGTTATGTTATGTTATGTACTGGAGTGCATTATATTGAAGGGTGTTCCTAATATTTTACCCTCCTCATGTATGTTAATGGGGTGTATCTCTATCACAGATGAATTAAAGTTGGTTTGTTTTCTGAGTAATGTACATGATCACTTTTATTAGGGTAAATCAAGCACTAGCATTTGATAAACATGAACGTATCCTTTCTTTTTAAAACCTCTATCACCATATGCCTTGGGTTAAAATACGTACCCTATAGGAGAAAGCAATCTGACTTTAGTGGCCTAATGGACAAGGCACTATCCTCCTAAACCAGGGATTGTGGGTTTGAGTCCTGTTTAGACAGAATGAAAGCTGAGCGGCAGAGCAGAAGCGCACTTGGCCCATAACCTAGATGGTTTTGAACCTTGGTGACCTCAAAGGCACACTTATAAACTCTTTGCAGTCACTTTATTCAGTTTCAGTTCTGACACAAAGCTCTTGTGTGGGTGGGTGTTACAGGGCTGCATCCCAATTGGCCAATTACTTTTGGAGGGACAGGTTAATGGTCTGAAAGTGGTATGACTTAAATTACTTTCCCTCACCAACTTGGTCTGTCTCTATCTTGTTTTGGCCTCAATCGGCTGAGAGCTAAAGCTAACCTACTATTTAGCCAGCGTTCCTGAAGGACTAATTCAGGTGTAGTTAACGGCATGTTAAATTTGAAAATGCGGTGGGGTTGTTGGTATTCATTTGAGAATATGAATCTCAATGTAATACAATAAAACTCCACCCAATACTGCAGCCACTAATGATGTGTCAACAAATATACAAAATTATATGATTCACAAAAGTTTTCTTTTTCTTTGCAGTAATTTCTCTTATTTTGTCCACACCCTGCACATACAATCTTTTAAATGGACCTTAAAGCAGTTAGTGTGAATATGGACATTAATTGCACCCTGACTATTTTAAGAACTCATAGATAGATAGATAGATTGATTAATAGAAACAAATATAATTAAAGGCTGAATTATATACAACTAAATAAACAGAAAACGTATAAAAGTATACAGAATAAAGAATGAATTATAAGTATAAAGAATAATAGAATAGAGACTGGAGCCATAACTATAATATACGAGTTGCTGAGTATACACTGTGCAATGATCCTAATGCTATAATATAGTACACTGTTCTTTAGTGCAAGTCAGGTGGATATTGCTAAGGTAGTAATATAAACATAAGCTTTTAAGATTTAAGTCTGTTCATGCTTTCCAAAAGTAAAATATTTTTTTCTCCAGAAATTTCATAATTTACTCCTTTTACAGCTCCTCTGCAAAGACCAAAGCTGAAAGCTTTTTTCCTTTAACTCTGAAACATCATTCATATGGCTTTAAAAGAGCAGGATGCAGAACATCTGACAGACTTTGTCCTCACACATAACTTTAAGGAAAACATTTGCAAGAGCATATGGTTCCATGATTACAAAGGTTGGAAACTTTCCCCTTCCTCCTTGCTGTGACCAAAGTGATGTTGGGGGTGTGTGGGGGTGTTAACCTGGAGAGAGAAGTCTGTTGACTCTTCCTCTTGGTGCTTGTGTGTGTGCAAGTTCAGGTGTCTGGGCGCAGCCTAACAGTGTGAGGGTCTTGAGGAGTGTTTCATTACCTGTAACAGTGGTACAGGAAATCCATACACACCTGCACTGTTAAATGTCACCTGCCAGAGGAGGTACAAAAAAACCTACTGGCTGGGAAAACAAAGTAACTTTTTGAAATCCCACTCAAGGTCAGAATGTGATCCTAATTATCTTCCTTTAATGAATTATCATTCATTTTTAGCTACACTATATTGAAATACCAAGATTTTGACCAAAACCCCTGGGCACCAATGTCATGGGGTGGTGATGTGTTTAATGCTAATACTTGTGATCAATAATACGAGCCACTTTTGGATGGCAAGAATTAAATCATCTCGCATAGCAATGGCTAGTCAAAAATACATTTTTTT
Source organism: Scomberomorus guttatus (assembly GCA_038419695.1). Classification (NCBI taxonomy): domain Eukaryota; kingdom Metazoa; phylum Chordata; class Actinopteri; order Scombriformes; family Scombridae; genus Scomberomorus; species Scomberomorus guttatus. The sequence continues at coordinate 29,298,143 of CM076452.1, forward strand.
TTTTGCATTTCAACCGGTTGCAGCATTTCTCCTTGCAACACAACATCACTGAGTGGAGACAGATTACAGATTAAACTCAAGTGCATCACTCCCAAGTTTTGTTTTCTGACCGTCTCACCATCTAGTTAAAAATAGTGCAGCTGTGTTAATTGTAGTTCTGATCAACAAAAGAACCATAAACAACTCTCTTCATTTATTAGAAAGCTTTTTCTTCAGGTGTTTGTCAAACAGGTAACAGGCTACAGAGAGAAGATACTGCTGCTCTGGCAGTGATAACTGTGTGTCTTTATTAGTATTAGCACAATGCACACTTCACATGACACTTTGGAGGAAAGGACATCTCATTTCTCTAAAAACATATTTCCGTGTTTCCTCTCTCCTTGCATCTTTAGTGGGAGGAAGTAAGATGCAAGGAAAAGACGCAAGTGAGAAAAATGTGGATGCAATTAACAGAATTGAGATGCACCCATGGAGTAGCTGGGGTGTGTGCAACCAAAGTCAAAGTCCAAAGCACAAAAAGGATTAGATGTTTTATTTTTATTTTGTTTAACTTACAAGCACGGGGGAAAAGATGCGCAGACGTTTCAGTTATGCCTTTTTCAGTGTGCAATAGTCCAGTTTCATGGTTTGGTCCTCTCTTTAGATTTGCCTCACTGAAAACCTCACAAGGCCCCTTCCAAACATTAAATCCCATATGTTGCAGAAGTCCACCAGGTTTATGGGTGATAGGGGAGAAGAATAAAGAAAATATACTTTTGCTCTTTTTATCTTTCCATAGGCCTACCTACTCTCAATCCCTTTATTAATAATCAAAATCTACATACCCCAAGTCACGACGTAAGGACTCACCACCACCACTCACCTAGTAAGATGGAGTCACACTCAATGAAGAAAAGTACAACTTCTTGATGAGGAAGAAATATTCCCTTTTCATTTGAGTATTACAATATAAATGCTATTCAAACTCCAAAACCAATACAGGGTTTCAGTATAACACTTTGTGTTGTATACTGAAACCCTGATTTAAGTCTAAGCGTCCTTCCCCAAGCAGAGAAAGAGAGCTATTTGTCTTCTTTATATTTATATACCCATGCAACATGAGCTAATTTATGTCTCTTTGAGGTCAGTGATAACAGGATATGGAAAACTTATATGAACATGGACATGAACTCTCTGGAAAGTCCCAGAAAGTGCCATAAGTTAACTCATACACACACACACAGGGCAGGCTATACTGCAGCACACACACAAAGCAATACTGTGACCTTGACTCAAAACAGGCTGTAAATGGTTTAAACACACTCTTTTCTTCTGAGACATAAAACGGTTAATAAATTTCAACAAAATCAATATAGCAGGTATTATAGTTTACTAAAACTACACTAAAAACTAAAACTAGGTATAAAAAACATTTTATCTAGCTGAAATAAGAATAATACTACTGAATAAATGCAAAACCAATAACTCAGGCATAAAAAACAGTTAGTCAGGACTTTTAATAAGGCCCTGGCCTAGAGTTCATTCTTCTTGGTGGTCCAAGATGTCGAAGGCGAGGGGACACTATAACACAGAACATCTTAACAATGTTTAACAACCAAAAACAAAATTATAAATACATTCACAGAACTATATACATATACAAAAAAAATATATTATTAATGTGGACCATATGGGCAGATCCAAAGAAGCCATCTGGATTGAAACATTTACACATAGCAGAAGATGGTTTCAATCCATTGACCTCTGGGTTATAGGCCCAGCACACTTCCGCTATGCCACTTTGCTCTCTGTTAATGTTGCTGGGCTCTGGGCTTACACCCATACTCCGTGATTTAAAACCTGGGATTTGAGTCCACATAATTATAGTGTCCACTACAGCAGCAAAGGGGCAGGGCATCTCTGAAAACTTGTCAATGTGGGCATGGATGGATAAGACGGAGACTGCATGGAGCCTTCCTGAATGAAAACATGATAATTAGCAGAGGCTGGTTTTGATCCATCAACCTCTGGTTTATGGGCCCAGCATGCTTCCGCTGTGCCAGACTGCTCTCCACTGTTGGTATGCTTGCACCCACATTCCATGATTTTTAAACCGATTTCTTATCCTTATGTGGCTTGGGAATTTATGCAAAATCAAGCAGACTTGCAGAGAGAAGGAGCTTGTCACAACTTGACTGCTTTCAATGTGAAATCGACAGAACGCACCAAGTAGGAGCACAAGCAAATTCTGGAATTCATCATTCATCTTCCCGTTCACGGAATGTTGAGTTAAGTCATAACGTGAGACATTTTTTTGAATTTTCACTGATATTCGCTCAGAAGACGCCTCCATAGAGACTAAAGCATGAATCCAGCACCTTAGACTACTCGGCCACACTACCTCCACTTCTGAGAGCTCATGTTTGATCTGTGGTATTTCCAAGAGAGACATTCAATGTCCATAGCAACGGCAAAAAAGGCACAATGCTGCTATCCAAGATTATTGAGGGTCAAGTTTTACGAGCAGAAATTACCCAGGAGTATATACATTCACTTTTGGCCACTACTGATATCAGGTCCATGATCATGAGAGCATGTTGCGGTCAATATACAATACAATGGGGGAATACAATAGATGGGGGAAGGCCAATTTAACTTTTACCTACACATGTAACTGAATCAATAGATACTTTGGTTTTTAGATTAGGAAAGAATTACCAGTAATCATGCTTAGCATGTACAGAATTAGCTATTAATGATAATGTTGTTTTTTTTATTATTTTATTCTGTTTAGAATTAGATTTAAGTAAATAGAATGAGCTATTAATGAGTAGCTATATTTAGATACTTAAATGTCTGCATTAGAGAAGAAGTAATATGTAGATTTTTAAGGTTTTTAATGAAAAGGGTAATTTTAGAATAATTTGGATTAACACACCATCCTTTTTTAAGCAGAGCTTTTTCCCTTTAAATAGCTGCCTGCTGCTGTTGAAAACAGAGCTCTTGAGAAAGGTAGACTCAATCATACAGTTCTATAAAAACAATAAGCTACAATAGGCTAAAGAGCTCTTTAGGGCTGCAGAGTTGGGTATTAATTCTCTGTGGATTTATCACCATGGCGGCCCCTTTCACTTTAAATGTATAATCTTGTCTAAATCAGAAAATATCGGTAATGAAGTTATACCTAACCTAGTGTGATGTGATGAAACGAAGAAGGTGAGAAGAGAGTGCTAGGGAGAGGAGGACAGGGAATGAAAAGTTGAGGCAAGGTCAGGAAAGGTTGTCAGAAAGTGGCAACATGTCGACAGGTTGCTCTCATAGTCCCATCAGGTGAGAGAGGAAGTGTCAGGGGAGGAGGGAAGGGGTTAAATGAAGAGCAGAGGAGGTGAGAACAGGTTGCTGTGTTTCACATTTGCAGCAGATGACAGAGGGTTGAAGAGGAGTGTTGGGCCTCAACCATGGGGTCAGACAAAGGCAGGCCTACATGTAACCTCTGAAGCCTGACTATGAGGCTTCCTTTGTCCTTTGTCCCCTGGAACAAAGGAGCAGCACCAAAATGCTGCTCACAGACTCCACCTCCCATGATGCTTTGCCAAGTTTGCACCTAGGTGAGAACTCTCAGCTGGGAGCTCAAACCCTGGTCTCTGATTGGCAGAGATGCACCAACACTACCGGTAGTCATGGCAACACAGCGTCACCGCCCCTTTAAGAAGCGGCTGCACGAATTCAACATCACCTTTCCATTGTAACAGCACTGGAGAAAGCTTTGCATCTTAGCATTTTCTAAGTAGCACTAAACACAGCTGAAACTGCAGGGAATGTCATTAATTATGCAGGTATTTGGTCATTAAAACAACAAGTCTTCCAAATAAAACAACCAAATATGTTGTTTGACCATGTGACTCCAGATATGATCATTTTCTATATCGGCAGTAATTGGCAGGACAACATCATTTGTCTGTGCTTTCCAAAACCGTTACAAATAACTGTTAAAATCATTTTGTTTTATGATGTGACAATGCTGTGGTTAAGGTCTGGTTAGGTTTAGGCACAAAAAACACTTGGTTAGGTTTAGGGAAAGATCATGGTTTGGGTTAAAATGATCACTTTGCTTAGGTTAGAGAAACGTGGTGTGGTTTAAAGTTACTACTTCCTTTAAGTTAGATATGGCAACAATAATAACCACAGGGTTACGGTTAGGGGACGATCGTAGTTACGTTTTTTTTTTTTAAACTTTCCTCTTGGTTCGAAATGTGATACTTGTGGTTGGGAAAGGTTAACAAACAACGGTTTACCTGATGATGGCGCTAAAGGAAAATTCAGAGGATCACCAAAGTCAATAGGATTCATTTCCTGGCTACCTTGGATATCATGACCAAATTTCATTACAATTCATCAAATAGTTTTTCAGATATTTCCCTTAAAATTAAAACCAACCTCATGGTGTCGCTATAGTAAAAGTCAGGGAATCACTATGTATGTCTGAAATGTTCACAACAACCATCATTGCCATCTGCCAGCCACTGACATGGCTAAAAATATAGAGCCCTTTCCCTTTGGTTGTAACTAAAAGATGGAGAAAGGAAAGAACTTCAGAGGGCAGCAGGGCAGAAAAGAGGAGATAAGAAAAGATGTTATGATGATGAAAACATAAAAAAGAGGAAGAAAAGACATGATCAAACTTGAGAGCCAACTGCTGTCTTTCTTGTTAGCAGCAGATGACAGAGGACACAGTAGGAGCAGACAGGTTCATAACACCTGACAGCTGAACATCTGGTACATTTCATTGGGAAACAGGTGAATCATACGGCTGTCTCTTTCCCCACCCTGCTTCCACTTGTCTTCTCTTGTCTTGCCATGTCTTCTCCAGTGGGAAATTCCCTTGTCTTATTTTGTTTGGTCCCTTGTCTTCTCATTTGTTGCCTCTCATCTCCGCTGAGCTGTTTCTATCTCCTCATCTCTCCTGTAAGTCACTGTAATATGCTGTCTTCTCTCTCCATCTACTGCTCTCCTCTGCCCTCCCTCCCTTCCTCCACCACCTCTTCCTATGCTGTTCATCTTGTTTCATCCTTTTTATCAGAGTATAGGTGTGTGTCTGAGCGTGTGTGTGTGCATGTCCTCTGTGATTAAAGTAGGTGTCATTCTTGTCACAGTATGTCACCACAGTATGCCTGCTGTCACCTGTCTGCTTCTAATGGATGGTGTCACTATGTGTGTGTTTGTAAGCGTGCACATGTGTTTTAGGGAAAGAAGAGAGTCACTTATTTGCACCTTGGCATGTGGGAATATATATTTGTGTGTATGTGTGTGTGTGTGTGTGTGTGTGAGAGAGAGAGAGAGAGAATGTGCATCTCAGAGAGCATGTGTGCATTTGTGTGCATCTATGTGTGTGTGTGTGTGTGTGTGTGTGTGTGATAATGACAGTAGCCAAGAGGTTGTGACAGAGTCAGTGACCTGTGCTGTGTACCAAACACTAATGCCATTTGCTGGCACACTAAAAGTAATAAATGATACTTGAAAAGCTGTTAGCTCCACTAATAAAAAAAGGTACCTGAACACAAAGCTTGACAAAAAAATGGAGCTCAAAACAAGAAATATACTCAACTAGAAAAGCTGATCAAATTGTTAATCTAAAAAATACATTGATGGAAAAATACTGAAAAAAGCCATATGCAAAATGGACAATTTCTAAAATGTTACCAGAACAGACAAAGAACTAAAAAGAGGAAAATGATATGACATAATCAAATACATGCATTCCAGTCCTCAAACATATTTCTCATACTGCCTCATGATCCTTTTTCCTCTGTATTAGTATTGTAACTTCCCTGAGCCTGCATGTTTTATCAAAAGCCAAAACTATTAATCATATTCTGATTATGCATTGGCTGTGTCCTTTATGACTGTGATTCTTTTCATCTTAGTGACATCTGTCACTAAAAACCTGTTATCTGGAATTCACAGAGACACAAGGTTCATGACAAAAAAGATGGCACCTTTGATTTTTCCTTTTTTTTTTACTGAATCGAAATCTGTTTGAGGTTTTCATCACATTATTTCATAGCAATCAGAAATATGGTGATTTTTCTCTCCTTAGCTCATCCTCAGTTCTGTAAGCTGCAGTGAAAACTTAAGATTACCAGATTCATTGTACGTCTCTTATGGTTCCACACAAGAGAGTCACTTTGTTCAATCCATATAATTCTTGGTGGGTCACAGGTTTGTTAATACTTTCAAAAGGGTGTCATGGAACGCCATAAATTCAATCAAATGAGTACCTATTAATAGAAATTCAGAAATTTGACCTTCTAAGGACTATCAATGCAACTGCCAACTGTGAATAAGGTAATCACTCCGCAAAACAGCATTTGGACACCCCAATCCTCAAAGGTTTGTATACTTTTTTATGAGGCTTTTTTTGTTGTTTGCAGCAAAAAGATGTCCAATTAAAGGAAGTCCTTTAATTCTTTGACATACAATGATATTTTAAGCAATAGTGTGTCAAAAGGCCTGTCATGTTTTTAACGTTACAAAGTGCCACTAAGTCAAGGCCTGTATTTATTTAAGTAAAATTTTGGACTTAAATGAAATATAAAAGTAAAAATCTTTCATTTTTACACCTGGTCAGAAACTTAAGAATAAAAACTTTTCATGAAACTTCTCCAGAGGTCTGTTAAGTTAGTTCAGAGTAGATCCTAAAAGACTGCAGAAACAGAGCCAAGCACATCTCAGTTTTCTGTCTGATTGTAGTAAATATTCATATTGGTTAATGATGACTCCTTTTTCTTTTTTCTTATTTTGGTATAGAATAACAGAATAACATACCAATTAATAAACTGTTAGGATTATTTTAAAGACTGTACAATATGGCAGATGTAAGGTCAATCCATATCTCTGACTGGGTATTCTTTCTCTGAAAATACATAGATGCATTTTGCACAGCAGGTACGCATTTTGACATCAAAGTACACTGGGGTGATTTCTCACTCTAAACTATGCAAAAAACTGGTGACACCTGTGAGTTCAATTGTGCACGTGCAGTACTCAAGTGTAACAGCAAGAGGCAGCAGTGTCTAGTCTGCTGAAAAGCAAAAGAAGAAGAAGAGTTCGACTAATAATAGCGCCAGATTCATTCCCCCTGCCTTCACCCAAATAGCATGCACGGATCATGATTGACAAATGCGTAATGTCATTTCAAGAGACTGCAAATCGACAGCTACATACATCGATTTTATCCCTTTTGTTCCCTCTCCTCACTCCTGCTGGCTGGTTCCCCAAGTGAGGATGGTTCTTTTAACTCTTTTGCAAAGATGAACAGACTGGGGTGGATATGGAAAGTTACAATTGTGAATTGAGTTAATGCAGACCTGTCAACCTTGGGAAAATATTTATGTTAATGTTAATAACGTTAGCGTAATTTGCAAGTTAGCTTGCTTGTTCACCAGGCATTTAAGTTGGCAAAGTAACATTAAGTTATATTGTCTGTGTGTTGCAGATTGTGATTGACTTCTCATAGTGTTGTATTCATAATCATTATTGTAGCCAAATCCATAACCATAATGAGAGGAGCAGATCATGATACGATAAAAAAAAGTGCACGTGCCACAGAAGTAACGTTACCTAGAACGTTACTGGGAGGTGTGTGTGTGTGTAAAAGGCAGAATGGGCCTGTGGCCTGCTATGTGTGTGTTGGCACTGTAGTCTAACAGCCATTCTCAACCAGTGGGTTGCAGTGGATGGTGTTAGATTAAAATCAAGGTTTTTGGGGGGGTAATTTACAAAGCTAGTTATTTTTATATCTAAATGTGCTCAAGAATTCACAAATAAAAAACGTCAAATTAAAATGCATTATTTCAATGACCAGTTATGTTTGAATATCACCACGCCTATCACAACACATCATTAGGTAGAGACAGATGTGTTTTGCCACTGTTAGCTAGCTAGCATGGATCTATCCATTGTGTTGGAAAATGAACTGATGGAACTATCAGCAGACAGCAGCCTGAAACTTCAGCTCACACAAGTTGACCTTGCTTCATTCTGGATACTGGTTGCCAGTCAATATCCCTCTCTGTCAAAACGGGCATTTATTTGGGAAGGTGGTCCTCAGATTTTTTTTTAACAATCATAAGTGGGTCTTAAGTTACAAAAGGTTGAGAACCCCCAGTCTATAACTTTGCCTACTATTGGAAAATTTCAAGGAAAGGAAACTAAGTACAATGTGTAATAAGGGATGTGAATGCTTCTACAGTTTCAACAGCCATGTTCATATTCAGCCTGTATTGTTATTAGGTTATCATACCATTAAGTACAGTAATAGCCTTCCTATGATGAGAACAGTTGTATTAACAAAAAATAAAATAAAATATTTATTTCTATAGCCACAAAATAGTCTGTATAGGCTGGTTAGGGTTTTACAGCTACATTGTCATCATCTTTTCAAATTAGCTGAAATTCATATTTTCAAAAGTCAAATTGGCTTAAAGTTTGATTATTGTGGAGGTGTAAACAATAGAAACTTTACAAATGCAGAAGTAGTGGTAGGTTAGTGTGCAGCCTAAGTGAAAATGTGTTTCTTGGTAAGCTGTGTTTAGGCAGGTGAAAGACAAATGGACAAATAGGCATAAATGACCAACAAACTGTTTTGGCATCTGCAGATATTTTTGTAAACATTTTGTTAATAGTATCAAGAATTTTCATATCAGTGCTTCCCTCACTTTTTGTATATTTGACTGCTGTATGTATGCAAATTATGTACAATAATTCATTGTGTGAACAGCAGTGATTTGCATCTGACACATTTCGGTCGCTGAAGTGGTACTCAAAAAATTCATCCAGGGTTGGCAGGTCTGCATACATGTGATAAGTCATGATCACTTGAGAGTTACTTTTATACTTTGCTATAAGGGGGAGTAAGTCACTTGAGAAATGTCTTATTGTTCACACTCAGTAAGGGACTATTTTACTCTTAAAGGTCCAGTGTGTAGGATTTAGTGGCATCTAGCGGTGAGGTTGCAGATTGCAACCAACTGAATACCCCTCCCCTTCCAAGCATATAGTAGAACCTACGGTGGCCGTGAAACTAGAACCAGTGTTTGGTTTGTCCGTTCTGGGCTACTGTAGAAACATGGCGGTGCAACATGGCAGGCTGAGGAAGAGGACCCGCTCCCTATGTAGATATAAAGGGCTCATTCTAAGGTAATGAAAACACAACGATTCTTATTTTTCAGGTGATTATACACTAATTAAAACATATTTATGAATATTATATTCCATTTCTGCCAAGTCCATTCTGCTAGATGCCACTAAATTCTACACACTTTAAGTTGTCAATAAAGAAATGGTTTTCCCAGTTTGGTGTGGAAGGACTTGACTGGCCCGCACAGAGCCCTGACCTCAACACCTTTGAGATAAAATGGAACTGGTGGAACCAGATCAACCTTATCACCCAACATCAGCAGCCAACCTCAGTAGTGGTCTTGTAATTGAATGGAAGTAAATCCCTGCAGCCAAGCTGCAAAATCATGTGGAAAGCCTTCCCAGAAGAGTGAAAACTGTTGATTTTGGAATGGAACAATGGAACAATAACATATGGGCGTGATGTTTGGCTGTCAATGTTTGGAGGACATTTCTCATCTGCTTTTCTAACCAGGATTTTCTGCCTGTATTTGGACTTAAACCCAACTGCTCTAACCTCCATTGTCACTGTTTACAATCCTAACACCTTCCTGGTGATTATTTTTGACAACCACATTCTAGTATTTCCAAACATTTCTGAATCTTTTCATCATATTCACATTTCCCACTAATCACAAAGCTTCTGTATTAAAAATCTTTTCATCATAGAGCATCTGTCACTGAGGCACTTAATCCCCAGTTGACTTTACATCGCTCTGAGAGGCCAACCTAAATCCATTTGGAGAGAAACCTTTTCATCACTTCGAGTCACATTGCAGACATGAGTGTTAAGCTTTATTTTTGTCTATTTCATCATTTGATGCCTGTCATTAAAGCGCTTAACAGCCGTGTTTTAATGTATTCCCATTGCCTCTTGACAGTAGAGCAGCACTGACAATTCACTGTCTGTAGTTCTGTGGAGAGCTCTCACTCTCTGTATTCTGATGGTCGAGTTACTGTGTCGACCTTCATTAACTCCACTGTTTGATCACAGCCTCTTTTTACTTTTTACATGAACACTTATGTAACCATCCCAATTTGTGTGTGAATGTTTACACACGCATGTAATTGACTTAATTTAACTGTGCATGAATACATTCCTTATCAACACTTTCACTGACCTAAACCCCATAACCCTTTTTTAACCTTGTCCTATAATTAGGAATGGGTATCGTTAGGATTTTATCGATATCGATATCAATACTCTTATTGATACTATGCTCCATAATTTGGTGCAAAAAATAAAGACATGACATGAAAATATGTGAAAAGATTAAACAGTTATTTATTTATGAACATAAAAGTTAAATTAGAAGTGCTTAAAACCAATGATGTGTCCTGAGTTAATAACTACAGACTTATTTTTATAATGATTAGGGTTGTAGTCCAAAGAAAATCTTGGTTGACTGAAATTCTACCTACTCTTTGCCCAATGGGTATTCCATGGGCATTCATTGTGCGGCCCTCATAAGTACAGAAATACAAGAACTCACATATTTAAAGGTTTTGTATTATTATAAAAGATTAAAATAATGGCCAAGTCTCAAATACTAGCACTGACCAGCATTGACAAATAAAGACTGGTTGTAAAAGGCCAGGAAGGAAACACTGAGGAAGGGTGTGATTTCCTGTACTATAATGGCTCACATAATAAATTAGGAATACTGCTTCGATTACTACCATTTACCCACTTTGCAGTTCTTTCTTTTTTATGTTTCAAATTAAAAGCCTACCAGGAAAGAGGGGCTTTATGCCATTTTAACCATTGGAAGGCTTTTAATGTGAAATATTAATTGACACTACTCAAGGAAAAAGGGCAAAATACTAGAAATAGATAGCTCAGATCTCAATTAAACCTTGTAGTTGTAGCAAGTTATTTTTCACTTTTGTTAGAAATGTTGAAAGCTGATTGGATAAGTGATTCAAATTCAGATTTAACGCTTTAGAACTCTTATGACAATGACTTTGTCTCACCTCTGGCAGCCAACAGGAGCTTTATGCAGTGAGCTCGATCCATCAAACCTCCAACACTCATCAAGGTAAAAAACACTTTTTACCCTGCCGTTCTGTCATACTGAAGTGCTTTTCACATATGAGAAAGCTCACAACTGTATCAAAAACAACTATACAGTGTGCAGTGACAGTTAATACATACATACACAGGTTCACACAAAGAACACCGACAAGCAGTCACAGAATTCACTTTGATTAAATATATATGTGGTCTCTTACTTCATCACACACACACACACACACACACACACACACACACCAAAGCCTCTGTTCAAGTCTCCAGGGTGGAGGCACTGAAAGGCTAGTAGACGAGGGACACTGAGGGGCAGTGCAACTCCAAATGAACAGATATCCTCCCGCTCACCTGGGACTACTACTTCCTTCCTCACTATTTTTCCCCTCTTCGTGTTAACACACTGTCCCTTTCAGCTATTTTCTCACCCTGAAATGAAACAAATGAGCTGGAGATGATCAAATCCAACATCCACATCCCACTCCAGCAGTTTAAGCCAACTGTAATACAAAATTGAGAAGATGTTGAATGGCTAATATATTTTTGTTGTTACCTGCTACCATTACTGTTTGTTGGTACCATTGACTGTATATAAGGATGTACCACGTGCCACTTTCTCTCACTATGCAAAACTGAAGCTGACATCTTTTTACAGTGACGCACCCCCTCAACTTGACCAATAGCAGGCCTGCTGCCATGAGCCGAGGAGATGCAATGGAAAGGGTCAGAGATCAGCTGGTAACTAGCTACCTACAGCTGTAGCATTTTCATTATCAAAGTAACTAGCTAGCACACTGCCTGAAAATTTCAAGTTTAAATCATAATCAACTGCCAGTCTATGTGTTTCACACTATGCTAACCTTAGCTAGCTAACTAATTCAAGTTGGATGACAAAAATTAGCAACTTACAGAACAAGAGGCAAAGAAGATTCATGAGAGTAACTGCTAAAAGGTTAATGAATGTTCTGAATCACAAATGAAAATGTGTATGTACGACAGTTTTGAGAGCAGTTTTCATCATCATCTGTCATTTGACTTGTAAGTTGAATTTCTAGTTTAGCCAATGTTTCATTCAGTTACGTGGAGTGGACGGGGTTAATGACCTATATTGCAACATTTTGCCTTCACTTCTGGGGGGCTTTTATGTTGTTCATTTATGGTCGATATTTGTATAGCAGAGTAATGCATCTTTGCATTGTAACCAGTTTTTCTCGTCTGGTAATGTCACCACTTTGGTCCAGACTGAAATATCTCAGCAACAACTATAGAATTGCCATGAAATTTTGGAGCAATATTCCTTGTCCCTTGGGGAAGAAGCCAAATGACTTTCCTCTAATGCCACCATGAGGTTGACGGTTTTGTTTTTTAATGAAAAGTCTTACTTTTACTTTGGTTTATGACCAAATACTTGAAAACCTACTGAGCTCTGCCACAAACCTAGAATTCAGCCGCAGCTCAATTTTGCGTTTAGTGTTAATTAGCAATGTTAGCATGCTGAACTAAGATGGTAAACTTTGCTAAACATGAACATGCTAGCATTGTCATTGTGAGCATGTTAGCATTTAGCACAAAGCACTGCTGGACAACCTAGGTAGCCTAAAGCCTCACAGAACCACTAGCATGGCTGTAGATTCTTAGTCTTGTTTAAATAAAGGTTGGATCAATCAATACATAATTACGCAGGAGTGAAATAATCTCAATTTCTTTTCTAACCTGTTTTATTGAAAATGCTACTCACAATAATATCATCTATCTGTTTACTATGGCTGATATAGGGGGATGAGAACATTCATTACAGTGAGCAAAATGATCTGATATATTACTCTGAACTGGAAATGACGTTCACTTACTTTATAAACCCAATTATCCATGCAGCCATCTCTCCTTTCCTGCTGTGGTCTGTCTCTCTCTACTGACTTTTATTTCTTTCCTGTGATGCATAAACAACAAGTCTTAGAGCCTGTTATAGAGTTGCCTTTGGTGGGGAAATCATCTGATTGCATACATTTCCTTCTTCTTCTGTCCTTAATTGGATTTCTTCCTCTCTTTTTAGATTGCTATGTGTTTGATCTCCCCCTTCCTCTTCCTTCTCCTCTTCAATTTTTCCATCTGCCTGGATCAGAGGAGCAGAGGAGGAAGGGAAGGAGAAAAAGGAGGAGAATAGAGTTCAGGCCAGTGCTTGGTCTCTCAAGGACTATCTCTGGGGTGCATTGCATTTGTAGGTGTATGCACACAAAAGAAGCAGCTAATTGACTCACCAGTGTATAAAAGCTAAAATAGCAGACCTCTTGAGGTATTTGCAGCATATGAACATTGTATGGCACTAGATGCAATGAGCCAAACTACATGATGCATGTTTAGACCTCAAAAATACTTGGCTCCATTACCCACAACCTTGGCTTTGGGCTTCTTCAGGGTAATACATGTAGATTCAGATAAAAAAGTTTGCTTACATTTTACATACATACCCTCCTCCCACATTCTTTTTTTAAGTCGTGAATCACTGAACCCCCAAAAATGTCCCTATATTGCAACACTTACGGTAAAAAGACGTATCACTTGACTCAAGTTTTGCATTAAGTTGGTGGGTGGAATTAACGTTAGCTAACAGTGGAGCTAGCAGCTAACAGCTGCTGTCCAGTAAAACTGGACATGTTTCTCAAATTATTTCAAGGAAAAAAACTGACTTTTGCAAGTGCATGGTACTACAGCAGACCCTGGCTCAAAGCTCAAAGTATCAAAGCAAAAAGTATCTGACCACAAAAACCATTTACTGAGGAGATTCAGTTCTGCAGGCAGACACTGTCTCCAGCTTTATTAGGCTCAAGGCGCAATATATTCATATTTATTGTGTCTACTGCAGGTTGCTGTTTTTGGTGACGTTTATTTGTACGTTAATTCGTCCATTCATTCATTTTCGATACCTGCTTTTCCTGTTCAGGGTGGCAGAGGGTTGCTGGAGCCTATTATTATTATTGTTATTATTATTATCATTACTATTGTTATTATTATAACAATAGTAATAACATATAATTATAAAATGCTTTTCATTAATGAAAACATTAAAGTGCTGTGTAGTGCGCCACCATGCATGCAGTGGTGCTGTTGTTGCTATTTTGCAGTTGCTGTGGTGATTTTGTGTGCCCCCTCACAAGAATCAAATGCCCTTCCTATTGATTTTCTCTAGCGCTGGGTCTGTACAGAAGGCTTGCTTATTGGTTTTGTAAAGAATTAATCACTCTCTATCTTTGTACTATTCTGCATTGAAGTAGCTTTCTCTTTGGCCAAATGATATTGTGGTCTCCTTTTTGTCTATAGCTGTGCAGCTTTAATCATCTCTATGTCCCGACAACAACCCTCCACGCAGTTGGAGCCAGCACTAGTCTGTTTTGGTTCAATGCTGGCGGTTTCGACAGTCTCAGCAGGCACAGAGCTGCTGCTTTGGGGTTCTTCTGGCTGTGCATACACACACACACACACACACACACACACACACATACACACACATACACACTTTTTGGCCCCCACACTTCTGAAATGAATCCGGCACCCCTGATAAGGATTGTAATTTACCACCAAAGTGCACGGACATCAGTACAATGGCAGAAAACAGTTTCCCTGCAGGATTCCGTTTATCAAAGGAGGCAGTGATTAAGGCATCAGAATTGTTGGTCAGGGATGATGGCAGGCAGGGATTTGCCTCCTGCCTATCAGGGCATGTATGGATGATTGATATGACAGGAGATTCTACAACAGCACCCTGCAAAGGTTGTTCACCAAGTTGAATAACAATTGAAAGGGCTGAGATGAAAGTAAAGCCAGCAATCCAGAAAGCATCTCTATTGTCAAGGGGAAACTGACAGACAAACCATACAACACTAGTGAGGATGCAAGGAAAAATATTGCGACATGGTGCAGCATGTCCAGGCACAGACCAGATTTTGATATTGGTACAGAATGAGAGAAGAGATTTAGAGTGCAGACAGAGATGATTGTTTCAGATTGATTCAGGCTGACTGACAATTGCTGTTCATTTCAACTTCTTGATGTTTTCTTTGCTGTTTATTACCTCATGATGATTGACAGCCTGACTGGCCATGTGTTTGACTGGTCTGCTCCACCAGAATCTGTGAAGTGCAGCTGTTGCTCATTATATAAATTTAGTTGCACTACACAGTTCAAATAATTGATATGAAGGAATATTGTGTTTTTTATTATTTATAGTTCATTCTGAACATGAAGGGTCAGAGGTCACAGTCAGATTTAATACAAAAAAACTGAAAAGCATAAACTATAAAGTGAACACTTATTGGGATTGTTTTTCAAAGCATAAAATGTAAGCAATACTAACCCTAAAGCTAAACTGTACGTATTAGTGAAATAATACCCCCCTTTATCTCCCCAATTTGGCCGACAAAAATATTTGACAAAAATAGTCACAGTCTTATTTCTTCAATTGCTGTGAAAAATGTTAAATCAACTACTCCTGGTAGCCACTATCACAGCTTCTGTGTTGACTGAAAATGATGCAAAATACAAAACTGGTAATAAATAACCCCTGCTATGAAATGGAAATCAACTGACATTACTAAATTTATCACACGCAAGCTGCAATTTGCAACACAAGATAATTTCCTGTGATTTATTCTGATATTCTGATATATTCAAAATAAACACCATACTTGTGAACCAAGCATGAGCATGCAATTATTTCTGGTATATGACGCTACCTCCATTTGCTAGCTGTGTGTAAGCAGTGCTTGTGCATTTTTGTAAAAAGGGCCGCAGGCCAGCAACTCCTCTGCCTCCTCTAATGCACACTGTGTTTCACAGTATCTCTTTCACAGTATCTCTTGCAGATCCTAACCCCGTTCTCACAGGCATCTCAACCAACCAACCAACCAACCAATTACGTCAGCGATCAGAACATGATCCCCCACTGACAAACATTAGCTTGGAAAAACAAGCCACTATTTTAGTCACAGTTTTATTTTGGGCACATTTTATTTTTGGATATGTTACATGCCCCCCTGCTGGTTGCTGATGTGCATATGATTTTGACTTTCATGACGTCTTGCGTTCTTCCTTCAGGTGTATCTGGTCCGGTCTGATTGAGAGAAAACTAATAAAGATGGGAGAGGAACCTCAGCTCACTCTCTTCTCACCTTCTGGCCTTGGCAGCAGCAGTTTGTGTTTGTGACTGACTTGATTTAGATTTCTGCTTTTGTTGGTTCTCTTGTTTTTTTGATGGGTCCAGTAGTCCTGTTTTCACAGCTTTATTTCTGTTAGGTTTAGTTTTAATTTTGGCTTAGGTTAGAGGGAAGAACCCAGATCCTATGGCCCATTGTGGGTTGGTCTGGGTGGCTTCCCTTCCTTATGTTAATTTTGGCCAGCCCATCAGCCTTCTGTTATTTGTTGTTGTGTTGGATTTATGGTTTCTTAATAAATGTAATGTTTTTTCTGTAACTACTTGACTCTTTTGGTTATGTTGGACCTCTTTTGTAAAGAGCCATTCTAGGGGTCATAACAAAATTAAGAAAGGCATTGGGTGTAGTGTTATGGAAGTTAATTTATGGACAGCGCTTTCATTTGTTCCTCTGTGAAGTGTCAGCTAACACTGGGTATCAAATATTACCTCACTCAGTTTTTACATCACCTTCCTTTAATCTTTCATAGAAAAGGAAGTGGTCTTTTTCTCTTTGAATATTAATTAATTGATGAATTCCTATTACTGCTGTGATGGATGTCCTTAAATTGGCCACTTCCTTTGCTGTGGATGAAGCTTCTGTGCAATATGAAAACTCACAGGCCTATAATTGTTGCAAATGGTTCCTATAGAAGTAGAAACTGCTTCTACAGGAATAATTACATATTATATATTATATACATTTTGCAGTATGTAGGTTTAAGAATTAATTGGTTGTATATCAATGCTTTTATTTAAAAAATGAATGATTCTACAGGGTATATTCAGAGCTTTACCTATGTATCACGTGATATGCATGATATTATGTGGCTCATGGTATGAACATGACCATTCCCCAGGCAAAACTCTACACCAACTGGCATGGGTCTAGAGCTGAGTTTGGCTAATAACACAGATGACTTCTATTTTCTCTGCGATTGCTTGAAAAGAATCTTGGTCACCCACACTGAGACACCATAAACCATTTGTGGCTAAGGGATAACATGCATAAAAACTGAGAAGCTGAGCCACGAGGCCAGATATTTTCTGTTTACATGTATGATGAGAACAACGTGACAAGTCCTGTCATTCAGCAATATCCCTAGGAATTAAATTCATATTAGACAATTTGACACCTCACGATTTATGTCCAGGGCCAAAATACAAAGTGAAGTAAATGTGCACAAGTTGGAATGGCAGATGGATGTTAAACTTTTAATTTGCTTATTTTAAAAGCATAATCACAATATTAGCCAAGTGTTATAGTTTATTCTGGGACTTTACCTGGCTGTCAGATGGACGTTTTATTGATAAACAAAACAGAAAAAGATGATCATCAAAGTACAGCTTCTTGTAGATAACCAAACAATTTGAATTCTTAACTCTTTAAATTCCATCTGATGCAGTTGGCTCCAGTTTCCATTGAGGTGCTGTACCAGGTTAATGATAATGCTAACTCAGGATGTCAGCCTCAGCCTCTGACAGTCCTCATCGGAATTCTGAGAGGAAAACATGTTTTATCAACAGGAGAATTATAGAACATATATGCTAACAAAAAAAAACAAAAAAATTATGTTTAAAAGCAAACTTACCCAACAATGTTATTTCTGCACCGTTTCTGTCCTCTTGTTCCTGCTGCATTTCGAACTCTGGGAGTGCAACTCTGCACATGCGCAGCTCTCACCTCTCCTGGCGCACTATGTGTATTCTCCTGAGGCAGGATGATGCTCCACTCATATCAAACATTAATGAGACAAAATTATGAAGATTTGTGACTCAATAATAAATTCTCCAAACTCTTATTAACCCAGATAAAGCTCACATCATTGCTAAACTGTTAAAGACCTATAATGCCCGATGACATTTATACTATGTGGAGAGGACATCCCTTTAGGACATCTGCTCTCAACCAATTAAAGACAAAACTAAACATTTTTATATGAAAAATACAAAAAATAAAAGATGCATAGATGTGTTGCACAGCAAAACATGGGGGGTATTTTAAGGGGTTTTGTTTAATAAAGGTAGACCTTTGTTGAGCATGGAAAGGATGACACCCTATGACGTCTGCTCACAGCAGCTTTTAAACCAGACCTAATATTCATTAGAAGGAGAAAATTACACTTACATGTGCACATCTGTATTCCAAATATTTGCACATGTCTGATTAAAAGCAATTTGACTTGAATTTCATAATTTCAGTTGACTGGAACCACTTTTGCTCAGGGACATAACGTCACCATCTGACCATTTTTTGCTGGGATCCTCTCTGCTCTCTCTGCTCTGCCCTCAGAGAGATAATCCAACATGTTGCTGTTTATTTGTGGATCATCTTCACTCCTCTCAGCTTTAACTTTTACTTTAATGTGAGATAGTGGTCTGAGGAATTGTTTAAGACTTGAATGTGTACACTCAGCCATGTGTTTTCTGAGAGGTGCAGAGGCACCTTTAATGGACTTTTGGTATTTCATTGATTTGCATTACTTCTCCCTATTCAGTGCATATCTCTTTTGGATAAAAACCTTGCTAAAGAGATCTGACAGATGTGTCAATGGAAAAGACATCCAGATGCCCAAATTGTCATACAGCATATTGTCAGCAGGGCTCTATGCTAACAGTGCTATGCTGTTTCTGCTGTGCGGTGTGCTCAGGTCAAACAGACTTAAATTTAAATACACTGGGGGCGGCCTGATGCAAAATCTGTATTCTGAGAGAACACCATTTCTCCAAGGTGAGTATCAATAAGAGAACAGGAATTGAACTCATCATTAACCTTTTTGTGTTCTCACAGTCAAGAAGTAAATGCATTAATCAGGAACAGCCTTCATTGTGTGTTTTAATCTAGAGCTGCAAAGATTAGTTGATTAATCAATTAAACGATCAACGAGCAACTGAATTGATTCAGCTACTTTGGCTCACCACTACCAGAGTGCCACTACCCTCTGCCCCCTTTGGAGGCGCCGAACAGACTGGTGACCATCAGATGGACAGCAATTGTAGGTGACAACAAAGAGGAAATGCAAGCAAAATAACCAGCCATGAGCAGCTACCGTCAGACTCTCCATATCCATGCTGGAAACACAGAGAGTTTGCTGGAGTTTTGATTGTCACAAGAAGCAAATTCATGGCCCTTTGTAAAAGTTTCTGTGTGGTACCTGTGTTGTAGCTGAGCTAACAATAGCGGCTTAACACGAAGAGGCTGTCCTGTGTGTGTGTGTGTGTGTGTGTGTGTCTGAGGGGGAGTGTCAGTACGTAGCCGCAGCCCTTTTGTTTATCATGTTAATGTTACCATCATCAGCCCTGAATATCTTGTAAAACTCTGAATATAGCACAGCATAGTTACAGATGTCACTTGTTTCAAATGACATTATGGATAATGCTGCAGCAGCAGTGAAGCGGGGTGAAATAATTTATCCAGGAGTAGCTGCAGTGCACACCAACAACCACCAGGTGGCACATGTGAGCAGTCCAGATGCAGTGTCTGCCTCTCTCTCTGTAGGGTAGTTAATACAAAATGGCGACCATGCTCTGAAAGCAGACACGACAGGGGAACAGAGAAACACCGTGAAACTATTTGGTAATTAGTCACAGCATTCTGTTATATTTTCTGCCGGGCCTGTACAGTATACTTACACGTTACACAGTCTTAATTTCAAAATGTTACGATATTTAAACCAACCATCCATCAACACAGTTTAGACCTCAATATATGAAACATGGAAATTTGTCCCCCCAGTATTTGTAATTGACTGGTCATCAGATTGGCCCAGAAGCTGAAAGAAAGCTAATTTGTTTTTCTCAATATTCAGAATTAAACTGACTCCAAAACACACTGGATGTGTATCATTCACAGAAAACTTTCTGCGTCTCATTTGTGTTCATGTTCAGCAACAGTGGAAAGCAGCTGTGAGCGCAGTGCCAAAGCTTTGGATCTATCCTGTAGGTCCTGTGGGCTGCCACTGCTTTAGCCCTGAATGTTTTGAGCATAGCCCTGCATATTTCTGCTCCTCAAAACTGGTATTTTAATGTAACAGGGCTCAACTTAATGTGGAGCATCAGAGGGAGGGGGGAAATATGGTGCTGCACATAACAAAACGCATACAGGCCATGGATGTATTATAAGATCAGTAAAGTTATTTTTACAGTGAGAGGAGCAGCTTCTGCAGCTGTGTGCTAAGTGTGTTTTTAAATTGAGAGTGATGTGTGCAGCAGCGGCAAATTCATTAACACCAGGGGCCAGATGCATAAAACTCTGTGTAGAATCAGAACTAAAACTACTGTGTGTATACACAAAGCCAGAAAAATGCATACGCATTCTTTTCATCAGATTTATAAAGCTGTGCTATGCATGGTTGTGTTTTTATAAATTTCAGTTATTGTGGAACTGGGTGCATGTGCACAAGCCTCATTTCCACTCCCACAATAAGCCATAAATGGATGAAGACATGCCGTGAACCAGCAGTTTTCATATCAACATGATGCCTGCTCCACAAGTCTGTACACCTGTCAGTGAAACAAACAGGAAATAAAAAGTGCCATTTCACTGATTGTGTTGCACTAGCAAGGTGCTCCAACAGCCAGAACAGCTGTCATTACGCGCAACAATTACGCACAGCTGTGCGGCTCTTTATAGCATCCATATCATTAATTCATCACGTGGACCTGTAAACCATCCTCAGCAGTTGTATCTCAGAAATGTAATCAATGATTAGTTTGCAGCGCTAAACTGACTTTACAAGGTGTGACACAACTAAGGATAAAATAAAAAGAATATAAACAGCAAAATAAAATGTTGACTTCTGTATAAATTTAAAGAATGATAATTAAAGGGTTAATAAAGTATTTCTGATTGAGTCTAATTACTACATTTAATTAATTAAATTCTTAATTGTTTCTCATATTTTTCAAATATGGCTCATGCTACCTTCTCATATACAGCTTCAGTTGGACATTTAAGAGAAATACATGAGACAAGAGGGGACAATGATAAGATCTCTTCAGGATCACACTTCTCAGATTTGTCTCATGAAAGTCTCAAACTCATCTCACGTTCTTTACTATAACCAACCGCCTTACACTGAGGGGTTACTATCACAGCCCCCACAACCCCCACTACCACAGCAAAGTCGACTTTCACATGGAAATGATAATGCTGCTATACAAATGTAAGCCAGCCAATTAAAGTAGTAAGGGAACTGTGATTCTTGTTCTACATTTAAGAGCTCCAAATATTTCAAATGTGGAAAATCAAAAGTCAAGTTTACTAATTTAATTTCATTCATGTTTTTTTAATTGTTTAATACTGTAGGGGTTGGTTGTACTCTTTTTCTAAAAGGTACTCACTCCATTTTAAAGGAATATAGTGATCATGCATAATTAAACAGGTTCTGATATTTACACACATCGTTTCCCAAGCTCCCCACTCGCCGACTGAAAATTAATTAGAGTTTTTCTCTGTAGCCTAACTATAATGGACTAAATTGAGGGTGAATACCATTGATAAAGTGTCTTTTACTTTTTACCTCAATATTCAGTGTTAAACCAATTCCAAAAAGCTCTGGATGTGTGTCATTCACACAAAACTTCCTGCTTCTCGTTTGTGTTCATGTCGACAGAAACAGTGAACACAACAGCTGTGAGCGCAGTGCCACAGCTTTGTGTCCATCCTGTACGTCCCGGGGGCTGCCACTGCTCTGAAAATACTCTCTCCCTGGAGTTTTTTGCCCTTAATATCTTGTGATCATTTTAACCGAAAACATGATCTTTCCCTAACCCTAACCAAGTGGTTTTTGTGCGTAAACCTAACCAGATCTTACCCACAGTGTTGTCACATCATAAAACATCATTATTTTTTAACAATCATGTCAAAATACAAGAGATTAAGGGCAAAAGATGACAGAGGTAGCCTAATTGGAACACCTAAACATAAATAATGGCAGTGCATTATTATTGGTTATCAGACACTGATAATGTTTATTACCTGACAAAACAGACTTTTTATATATTACTGAGGTCTCCTGCTAAATTTGGCTACATGTTTCACTCAGTAGAACTCCGATTTAATAAATCAACAGTTATAAAAATGTATAAACTGTGTTGTTAAGGCAGACGAGCATTATGTGGGAAACATCACATTTATTCACTTTACATGGAGGTAAAATTAAAAACGAATTATGTAAAATGTTGGCAGAATGAGTTAGTGTCTGTTTATGAGAAATCATAAATGATCTTTTAGAAGGAGTAGATGTTTTCCTCCAACAGTAGGAAACAGTTGAAGACTTTATCTGATGATATTTAAACTACATTTAACCAAAAAATGTTTACTGTTACATACGTTTTAAATGCAGGACTTTTACTTTAATAAAGTTGTTTCACAACATGAAACTTAACATCACAAACTGAACTGTGGCTAGCAACACCAGCAGTCACTAAACTCCAACTCCAGAGTGTGTATTTTCGGAGCAACGGGCCTTCGGGGCAGTGGGCTTTTGTTTTCAGGATAACAGATTGTCAGACTATGGGTTCAGTCCAATGGGACATTTTTCGAACTATTGGAGTTTTGGAATAATGGGCCGTTGGACCAAAGGGCTGTCCCTGTGTGGCAGTAAGGGATAAATTGACTGTAGGAGCGCATCATTTTCCTTTCCATCTGGAAATTTCTCTCCTAAATAAACTGCAGTTATCTTTTTTGACTTGACTGTTATCATGTATTTTCTCATCACTTTTATCCAGGTCATCTCTGATTAGTGTGATATCTTTAGATTAAGTTCTTGATTCTTTCAGGCAAACACACATACAGAGGCACCAACAGAAACACAGATAAATTAACACAATCTATGTACAGAGATACACACAAAACATAAGAAAATATATGCAAATCTTACAACACATGCACGTTCTTCACACAAACTTTGTATTAAACTCACAATTACACTAACGGATGATGAACACATACATATATATAAATGAAGAAAAACACACACACTAAAATCTCTTTCTGGCTGCACATACACAAACACACTGAAATAAACTTTGTTTATGGGTGCTAACTTCTATGACTGTTGGTAATAAATAATAAAAATAAAAAATAATAAAACACTGAATCCCACTGGTGTTGATCTGTGCTATAGCCACAGGAGGAAAACAGAGGGGCATGCGTGTGTGTGTGTGTGTGCATATGTATATGTGTGTGTGTGTTGCCATAACCCTGTCAGTGTACACCCAGGAGCCTTGACACAATAATAAACCCATCCTCCTCCCAAAGGCCTGCAGCTATATATTAGTCACTGGTCCAAATATGGAAATACAGCCTGATACCTCAGAGATAACAGGGAGGTGGGGGTAGGATAGATAGAAGGTACAGAAATGTGTATGTGCGTTTATACTCAGTGATGTTCTGCTAATCAAACTTTCAAGAGAGGATGGAGAGATGGAGAGAGAGAGAAAAAAAAAGAGTTAGTTTGGCCCCAATTTTTTGCTGGGTTTTGTTACGTTTCATGCCAGTGTTGAGCCACTTGTGTCCACTGATGACGTGAGCAATCACTGACACAATAAAATGAAATATTTATTGATATTATATATATTTATATTTATTAAGCTGGAGGATTCATTCATTAATCAAAAACTGTGAAGCGATATCTGTAAAATACATTCTCCCTTGACAGTAACATTGTTTATTTTATCAGGTGGAGATGGTGAAGGGGCAGAAATGAGTTTTTTAATAAACCTCTTAGAGTAAATTTTGATCTGTCACTTCTTGTATGTGAAGACCATTTCCTGCCAGTGATCACACCCAACACAATTTCACCCAGAAATGGTAAATCTGTAGGGTCTCAGTTAGTAGGAATGAAATATTTTATCTCTGTAGCATGATTTAAGATGAAAACAGCAATGTACATTGACATTAAAATGTTTCCTTGTGCAGGTTTAACATAGAAAAACGGCCTTCTTCAGCGTATGCAACTTCCTCAGGAACCCCTAGTAAATGACATCACTTACAACAGCTGTGGGGGACACAGTGAAATGGCAGTGACCCTGAGTGATACCCTGAAAGAGCACTGGAAGCAGACAACATCAAAACAAAAAACTGGTCACAGCATCAACTGGGAAAGGGTAACGCAATCATATATGAATACTTGATATCATGTGACCAAAGTTCCATACTTAGGTCACATGATGGCACCTGAGCAAGTTCTAATCAGATCAAAGACAGACAAAAGATTAAAGGGGAACTCCACGTATTTTTTTACGAGCCTGTCCTCCCAAGAAAAATGACACAATAGGTTGTAATGTCAAGTTGCAGACGCCATCTACCGGCTGCAGCAATTATGACCCGGAGAAGTGACATCTATATAAAGTGACAAATTTCCATATTTGGAGGTGGTGAGTTGGGTGGCTGGTTAGACCCCAACTTGCAAAAAGTGGACTTTGTTGCAGGAGACTGCTGTTTGCTTCCCACTTCCAACCATGTGTCAGGACAGTTTTTTTTAAAAACCATAACTACTATTGTTGTGGTGTTTATTGTTGCCATGGCGATGAAGGTTACCTAACTTTCAGGAAGTAGTAACTTCAACCCTCACCACATTTCAAGTGATCATTTTAACCCAACTCATGATCTTTCCCTAACTAAGTGGTTTTTGTGACTAAACCTAACCAGACCCTAATCACAGCATTACAAAAAAAAAATTAACAGTGATTTGTAACAGTTTTGGAAAGCACAGACAAATGATGTTGTCCTGCCAATTACTGCTGATAGAGGTGCCTGATTAGAAAACGCTCCTATGAGTCATTCTGGAGTGCATGGTTAAACCTATTCGGTAGTTTAATTTGGAGGACTTGTTGGATTTTACGCATCAAAGTCTGTTTACAGAGGTGTTGGGGAGTACTGCTGCATATGAAAATAAATAAATAAATAAAAGGAGTATAAAGCCTTTTGAGGCTCCAGAGAGAATTGCGCAAAGTCTGATAAATTGTCTTGAGTCAGCATCAGTTGGGGCTGAAGACTACAAGTTTGAAAATGAAAAAAAAAATGTGGGGGTGTAGAGTTAAAAAGAAGTGAGGTTAGCTCCTCATCGCTGCTGGAGGCTAGCAGTACAAGAAAATATTAGCCACTACTAGCATAACAAACCCAAATCTCTGAACAAACTATCAGTGGTTGAGCTGCATTGTAGTTAATGTAGACACCAGGTTTTTACCATAGACTGTATATAAAGATGGACGACGCGTCACCTTCTGCCGCTATGCAAAGTGAAGCCAAAATATTGCGTTTACTAGGGCTGCTATCACGCGTTTGTGATTTTTTGCAAGCAGAGTCTACAGAGTAGAGTCAAGGGGGCAGGACGATGGTCCCCAGTGGCCTGCCCCGAGAGCCAAGTGATCCCAGGAGCCGCGATGGAAAGGTAAACCTGTTGGTAACTAGCTAGCTAGAGCCTTAACCACTTTTAAATTAAAGTAACAACACTTTCAGAGTAATTCAGTAATGCAGTTGCCTACTACAAATAAATGTAAGTAGCCCCAGTCAATCAGCTTGTCTGCCGCATCTGACAGTGTTTTGAGAATCATGATGTCATACACCCTTTTTGTATATTCTTAAAAATAAACTTATCAGAAAAATAAACACTTGAACATACACCACCATGATAAGAATGGCCTAAAATGACAGAAACCATGTTTGGGAAAAATGTATTCGACATGCACTTTGATTTTTTAGTTTGGCCCATGTCCCATCCACTAACATGAAGGGGGTGGGGTTTTATGACCTATACTGCAGCCAGCCACCAGGGTGCAATCCAGATATTTTGGCTTCACTTCTGGGAAACTGTTGTGTTGTCCATCTTAGTATGCACAGTCTATACATAGTCTATATTTTGACAAGGAAGAAGAAGACGTAAAATAAAAAAAGCTGCTGCATCGATTTTGATCTTCCTTTATTTAAAGCTGTACATTGTGAGTCCAACAATGTTATAAGAGTATAATATTTTAAAGGAACAGTTAACAAATTCTCGATCAAAGAAATATGTCAATTTTAGAGTTGTTATTTCTGTAAGTTGACTTGAAACACCAGCAGCCTACAGCTGTGTTCATCTCATCCATGCTTGTCACATTTCTTGTGGCGATTCTTCTGTTGCCATTCTTCCTATTCCCACTACAAAGCTCTGATTGGCTGTGGGAAACAACCCCCAGTAAGCACAGCAACAATATAGTCTGGAACCAGGCAGTATCAGCTGGCTGTGCCTCATCATTTTCTTTGCTGCCCAACCCACTAATCTTCCAGTGATGATTCATTTCACAGGGGGGAAAATGAAAGTATATAGCAGATAATCTCACCAGCTATTTGTAATGACAGTTGTATTTTTGTTGAGACTGCAATGTGTCTACTAATTTCAACAAAATAAATAGACACACAAGAAAAACATAACTATTCTTGTGCAGCCATTTAAAGGAGAATGGAAATATGGTGATATGAGAGTGATTGATGATACTTTCAGCGACTGTGTCAGCTTTTATCTATTCAAATTCACTTCACAGTTTGTGCTGTTGATCTGTTCTGTCTGTGATTATGTGTATGTATGCTACATCCCCTGTGTTTATGACCTTGTGTGCTCCTATGTGTGTATGTGCCAGCATGTTTAAAAAAAATAGCTTGACTTGCTATCAGACATGCAATGAACTCCATTACTCTCTTCACTTGCATATTAAAAATTAATGAAACTCTGACAGTGATACTCAGATGAGGATGGTTTGCAGTATGTGTGTATGCACACATACTCTGAATGCGTGAGAGTGCACATTGCATATGCATCGGTGCCTCTGTATGTGTGTGCACCCACTTATGCATGCATGTCTGTCTGTGTGTCTAACAACAGACTGTTTGTCAGCATCATAAATGACTTGCCTATTAATTAGGAGTGATGCCTAAACTGTTGGAGACAGCCGAGAGAAAAGTCAGAAGCGAAAAGTTCAAAAAGGTAATGCTTCAATTAAAATATTCATTAAGACTACCCCGTTTACTCAGTCATCTGTGACAAATGACTTGCTTCTGCTGGTTGGACTTCAATTTGTTCCAACACACACACAATGCCTGAGTCACCATGACTCAGATTAAAGGAAAGTAGAGCAATCTGTCAAAATAAGAGATATGCGAGTGAAATCAGCGAGGCTCCAGTATGCATCTAAAGTGCATGTGTCATTGTAAAATGTCCTGAAGTGGGTAAATAAATTACTTGATACAGTCGCCACATCTGTAGACATCCTCTGTGTTTCCTTCAGTACTTTGTAACTGTCATTTGTTGGGGTGAAAAAAGTTTGTTTGCTCTCCAGTGCACTCGCAACACAAATGAAGCCTTCTCTGTATCTGTTTGCCTTTCACTGAGGTGGGAAATGAGATTCTAAGGAGTGTACGGGCTGTATAATAAAAAGTCTACACAAGGAGGTTTCAGACAATGCTCTTAAAAAAAAAAAAAAAGAAAAAAAACATTTATATCCAGGTAAATGAAACAAGGTTCACTGCAGTTTGGACAGCACAAATACTTTGACTATTACGGTTTGAAATGGAAACGTGCACACTGATCTTTGTGTGCTCACTACTGGGAAAAAACACTGGGTGTCAACCATGTTTTTTTCATGGGAAATGCAATTTGACTGAATGATGTTTCATATATGATAGGTTATGATGATCATAAAACAGTATGTACTGATATACTGGCAAAAACTAAATAATAAAAATGTTATTTTTGTTAGAAATATCAAATTGATCTGCAAAAGACATATACAGACGTCATCAGAGTTCTGGTTAAGCCCAAACAAGCTGACTGCCGGGACCACTTGAAAAGGTGACCTGGTTCAGATCTAACTCTGGAGTGGTTTGTTTATGAAAGCAAATCAGACCAATCACAGAATGTTGTTATAGTACATATATGATGTTACCATGAATTCAAAGGCTAAATTACTACTAAATAGCGGGACCTGTCGATTAAGTGATCTCTAAAGGCATGTATGTACTAAGGCAATATCATTTGGTTACCATGGTAACATGTAAGCCCTATAAGCACGAGTGTGGGGATTTTCCTTGATAGATCAGAAAGACGTGTCTTGCTTGTGTCTTTCACTTCAGCAGTTCCTGAATAAAAAGTGAGCAAAACATAGCAGCCAGTTTTCTCTACTGTATATATTTTGGTTCAAGACTTTTTTTACTGTTTTAACCCAAAATTCTCAGAATGAAAATCTGAAATCTTTGTGACTCCAGAAGATAAATTAACACACAAAGTTTATTTGGGCCATATTTGCTATTTTACATGTGGGCCATTTCAGGCTCACATCCATTTTGTCTGGGCCAGAAGAAGGCCAGCAGTGCCGCAACATTGCCTGAAGTGGCCCACTTCCGTCCTATCTGGGTGGAGTTATCAGTAGTGTTTAAAGTATAATAAATAAAGGACAAACTATTCAATTATATCTACCTTAAAAAGTTATAAATTCTTTCCTCCCTACTTAGAGTAGGAGTTTAAAAAAAAATGTTGTGTTAACTGAGTTTTCCTACAAAGGGTGATGTTTTCCCACTTCAGACTTCCTCCTCAGTTGAACTGTGAGTTTGCGGAACTCATCCATCTTGAAAGTCCAAGCATACAAAGGTAAATTTCCCATTAAAATATTAATTAAGCTTAACCCATCTACTCAGTCATCTGTGACAAATTGCTTGGTTAGCGCTGGGCTTGCTTCAACTTATTCTCCTGCAGCTCCCTGAATCATCATGTGTTACAATGTGCACAGCAGACAGAGATGGACTCCAACTCTTCCTCATTTGATTTTCTAACTGTGCCATTGTGAAAAGTGTCCATTGCTACATTTTATTTTATCTTCAAGGATACAGAGTCTGCTTTTTAATTATTTCTGCTCTTATATCTCTAAAAACACATGGAGGAAATGACTGTTAACGATTGCAGCGACTGCAGCTTCCTGGACTGTCTTTGATTTGTTCAAACACCTGGATATATTTGATCTACAGTAATAACCGACTACTTGGATTCTGCATTATACTGAAGGACATGTGCAGAAATTGTATGCTTTGATGCTGCTTTCAAAACAGCCAGGTTACATAAAAGTAACATTTAATCTGTAAGGATGTTGCATTTTACAATTTGATTAGCCATACCTTAATTGGGATTTACGGTAAATTAAACATTACATTAAAAGTTATTATCCTTACAATTCCAAGGCTGGTTGACACCATTGGTCACTGGTGTCCTGGGAGAGTGAACAGTAAACAGTGAGGCTGATATCAATGTGATAAAAACAATAACTTAGGATAACATACAGGCATCATTTCCTGTGAAACCCTCGCATGTAGGTATGTGATTTGAATCCCACGCAGGAATGGCGGACTCTGCCACTAACAATGAAAACTTGTTTATATAGAGATAATTACACAATGTCAATACATTTAATGGCAATTGCAGAAAAAATGCTGATGATAAATAGTATCAGAAAAGGGGTTTGAGTTTATGAATATGTTAACTATACATTTAAACTCAACTCAAAATAACTTCAACACAAAATCTATAAATGCTATAAATATAAGATGCATATACAAGGGAAGTGATTGAAAATCTCTGATTGCTGCAGCAGTCAGATGGAGCAGCTACACATAAAATCTGTAGAATCTTTTTACACTCTTTTTTTTTGTTTGTTTGTTTTACTTTATATAACATTTTGGGGGAAAGCTGCTGTTACACTTTCTGTAATTGAAGAGCAATGAAAAATCTCTCCAAACACATCAGCAGCTTACAACAATTGCACAAAATGTTCACTCACTCAAAGATAAAAAGGGAGAGACAACTGTAAAGTATAAAAGCAGACGACAGAAGAGATCTTTATTATGACAGGTTTTTTTTTTTAAGTTTCCTCTTTGACATCACTTTTTTGAGGTGCCGCTGTTCTTTTGACGTTGCCACGGCAGCTGTACATTAATTACAGCCTGTCAAAGATGAATTCCTTTTATAAAACAATTTACAAGCTGAAACACCCGGATGACAGCATGAGTGCGGGTAATGAAGCACAAGGTGTGTGTATTTCTGTGTGCTCACTCACTTCACTGAATGTGCATGTACTCTCTATGTATTATAAGTGCATGTATGATGTGTGTGTGTGCCTGTGTGTGCTTATGGAGTTTGCTTTTTGAGGATTACAATACTAAGACTAAATGAGGGTTGGGATAAAGGGGCGCTGCTAAGTGTTAAGATGTGTGCATGTTTTGTGTGTGTGTGTGTCTGTGTGTGTGTGTGTTTTCTTGCTGAGTCTAAATGAGGTGAAGGTAAGCTTTAATTAGTGACAGAGGGGCGAGAAAAAGAGCTATTTTAGGCAGAAGTGAAAGAGGCAGCTACAGCAGGAGAGAGCTAGGCAAATTGATTTTAGACAAGTGATAAGTCTTTCTTATTCCCAGATATACAATAATGATTTTAAAGTGTTTTTCTACACTTGGAATACTCATTTTAACACAACCTTTAGTCATAAACAAGATGAAAAAAACAACTGTATATGTGAAAAGTAGGTTTATTTGTGAAAACAAAATGAAATGTCTTAGCAATTACTAAATATTTCTGAAAAGGAACGGGTCCAAGAGAGTGAGATAGAGAGGTACCCAAGAAAATTCAAATCTACACTGATGCCGTCAAAAGTGGGTGTTTTATAACAGCTTACGCTTTCAAATTTGTAATGGTTATGATGGAAACTGGATACAAGACATGAATGATACTTGAGCTGAGCATTAATGAGATATGGATAAAGTTCAGAAATAGACTGTGAAAGTATGTAATGCAAAATATATAATTGTTTAAAGCTGCAGTGCGGGACTTTTGTCTCCTCCTTCTGGAAGTGAGAGTAATTACAAAAACACTGTTGACACGTGCTTGCGTCATAGGCTCCGCCATAGCCTACACCATGGCTACTGTTGCGGCTGTAAAACAATGGATAAATTGTTTTGAGCGTTTTGAGATGTAAAGAACTGCACAATTATTTTATCCCCATTCAAGTTAGCAGAGAGCTAACTGGAATTTAGCCGGCAGAAGTCTGTGCATGCTCTGCGTATGCATTCATCCAGCTAGCATGGCCATGTAAACCTGACACCAGATTACTGTGAAATACAGAGAGATTTATCTGGTGGTGATAGGCTTAATCAGCATTGTGTGAACTTGTTTGGCAAGGGCTTGGATATAACAGATGTTCATTTATATGTAAAAGTTCCACACTGGAGAAAAGAGAAAAAAAAAATTTTGGGGGGGGGCAATAAAAAACTAAATCTGCCTTTGCATATAATACTGTTGCAAAAACTACAAACTTGCAGAAAAGCTAGAGTATCTCCACTAACATTTAGGTCTTTTAAGTAAAAACTAGGAGTGATCATAGCCGTCAGCCGTTGTTTCGCTTATAGATGAGTATAAGAATAAAGATGAATAAAATGTATTTTATGTAACATATGAGTCATATGGCTTTTTTTTTCTTTTACCAACTTTGTTAAAAGACAAGGCGAGCATTACTATGGCAACCAACTACCCAGCCTACTCCGCAATAGTGCAAACCAGGCTGGTCTTTATTGTCAGGGACACTTAACATAACTGTTGCTGGGTTCAAACCAGAGACTCTTGAGATACAGGACAGGCTACTGTGATAGCCAAATAAACTATTGTGTTTAGGTGAATGGCCTGGCAGAGCACATTATTCAGTGACACACTGTAAGCAGTCACACTGCAAATACAGGCTTTCAATATGAAGCTTAGATACATTTAATGAAATGCATGAATGTAGATGTCACATCAGTGACAAGATCATTTAAAGTTGCACTGGTATAGATCAAATTAGTCTCTCAGTTCTTATCAACCTTGTCATCAACAGCAGCAGGCAGCTATTTTCAATGATAACATTCTGATTTGCTCACTGTACACTACCTGCTCAGCACCAAAAGGCAGACAGACACAGTTAGCGACTAGCCGGTGAACATAATGGAGCATTTAGCAGCTAAAGAGCCAGATATTTCCCTAAGATTTGCTAAAGACAATATATAGTACAATGATAGTGCAAATGATAGCAGCACAGTGAAGTTATTTAAGGTAGTAGTTCTGATGTATTTGAAAGGTAAGGTGCTCCATAGAACGTGGATTTAATAATTGCTGAAATTCACTTTGAAGATATTACAGGTTCTGCATAGGAGTGTAATGTACTATTCAATATAAACTTTAAACACAACATGAAAATTGTGATTATTGTCCCCAAGCTTGACAAATTCTTTTCCAATAAGGGTGCGGAATGCAAAAGTGCATGATTTCACAACGTCTCTGTACAGTGTGTCAGACAGAGAATGCAGTGCTGTGGTGCTCATAATTTCCCTATTAGACATTAATAGTCTCCATCATTCAGCTAATTAATTGTGATAACAAACAGTAAACAGCAGGATACTGAAAAATGGGAAAGCCTTGATTGCTAGCAATTAATTAAAGTTGTTTGAAGTTGGAAACTAAAGCTCTTTTTGCTGCTCGATATCTGGAGGTGTCTGGATTTTATTAATGGTGGGTGGCTGTACAGTCAGTCTATTTGGTCATTAATTATTATAAGAATCTATTTGGCAGCACACTTAGGTCTTCCAAAAGGAACAATCCAATGTGGACCCAGAAAACAGAACAGAAAAAAATCATATATAATATAGTAAGTGCCATCTAATCAAGAATGTATTTATTGTTTTAGTTATAAATTTGCACACAACCATTTACATTCACAATTTATAGGACATTTTTGAGCATTACATTGTCAAGCAGCAGGGGTGACATCAGTTGACTTTCTCTGTGTTATGGCTGATGTACCTCGCTTTCTGATCTTCTACATGCAAATGTGTGTGTGTCTGTCACTCAGTAATTAGGTGGTACACTGGTTCTATGAATGCCTCTCCAGTGCAACATAGTGTAAAACCTGTAAGCTAAAAGACTGACATATGCCTATGTGTAAAACCTCTCTCTTCCCATTCTTCTTACACACTGCAGTGTGGTGCCATGATACAAAAAACTGAAACACACTTATTGTACAAGGCCACACAAACACATACATATACACACGCTGTAACAAAATACATGCAATATGCAAAATGATGAATCCAGCTAAGGTTATGAGTAGAAGTGCCATAATTGGGCTGCCAAACAGGAATACTGGGTATTAGTTTAAAAATGCTAACATTTAAGTTTTATTTAATATTTATGTTTAGGTGAAGGTGAGAGAGAAGAGGAAATGAGAGAAGAATTTGGTGCTGTTATGATGAAGTCAGTGCTCGAGAGATTGAACTAGCTTGCACTTTACTTAGTATTTAAAGTAGCTACACATTAAAATACTAAAAGGTTAAGGCAGTGATTATACATGACATGGTCTCTCCTATTCAACTACAAGGTGCAGGTTTGCATTTTAGTAACAGAGACAGCCTATAGACAAATGGAATTTGTCTATTGGAACTTGTCTTTGGAAGATTTGATTTTGCCCAACCACAACCCATAATGAGAGTTCCCTCCCAAGTCTACAGTAAGTGCATTGGTGAGTGGAAACAGACATTTAAAAATAAGTCCAAATATTGCAAAACAAAAGAGTTTTTTATGCTTGGTTGAAGTGGAAAAGTTAATTTATCAGTAAAAACAAAATGTTAGAAAGTGAAATGAAAACAGATTTAGCGAACAAATCATGACGTACATGAATCATGTGACGTATTAGTCCCTAAAGCTTCTGCTCCACTGAAGAGATAAGCAAATGGCGGCAGACAAAGGCATCAGAACGGTGTGGAGTGTGGTGTTAACTAATGTACTGTAGCTAGCCAGCGCGCTAGTCAGGATAGCCTGGCTATGCTGGCTGGTTAAGCTAACTCCAACTGTAGAATTTATATATCACAATGTTAAGGAATTCCTGAACTATCCGACTCATGCTTCAGTGAGCTATAAACCCTATATACAGTATTTATTTAGGCCTAGCATTAAACTTACGTATAATCCACACCGAACTGAAGACGCTGAACTACTACTGGTGTGCGCTCAAACTGGACTGAGGTGTTGCAGTAATATTATTTTCACCCTTTGTTTCTGTAGAATAACTTCCACTACAGTCAATATCCCTAACTTTAAGCAGCTGTACAGAGACGTTGTTGAAGCAAAATAAATGGAAACTGAGTCGAGCAGTAAAGATGCATTGACACGTTCAACCAGACAAAGTCATGTCATATTTCATTTTAAAAACATTTTACAGCTCAAAGAACAGTCTGTGCAAAAACAGACTTCTATACATCACTGCAGTTATCTATCAAATCACAGTATTTCTCCAGTGTATGTTTTTATCACTGCAGTCTTGTATCATTATTATAGTTCCACAGACTTCCCCATACACAGACACATACAGCCACAGAACTGACATCTCTGACATTTCCTTTAATCATACTGTTGCCATGTAAAGTTTTAAATAACTTAAGAGAGAGATAACAGAAGAAAGACAGAAATCAAAAGGTTATATACCTCCGTACCTATGTAGGGATTTAGAACTCCACACCCCTGCACTGAACGCCTGTGATCCTTCTCTTCTGCTCTTTGCCCTCCTTCTACCCTCCTCTCTTTTATCTGAAGATAGAGTGCTGAACCACCTGATGCTTTCATGTGATGTGAGACAATAGCGATTAGTGTTGTATGTATTCATGTGTCCCTGTGTGTGTGTGAGAGAGAGCAAGTCCATCAATTAAGATGTAACCCGCTGCACAATTGACATGTACAGAATGTTATCTGGAGAAAATAAAGGGGTGTATGATCTCTGTAACTCCCTTTTTATCTCTCACTTGTTCTTCCACTGCCATTATTCTCTACCTGTGCAAGCAAGAGAGACAGAAAAGACAGAGCCATGGGGTTTGCTCAAGAGAAACTAAGAAGCTAGAGAGAATTAGGAAGGTACAAAAAGAAGAAATAAGGAAACAGGGAAAAGGAGGCTAAACAATTGGTAAACAGTTGAATAGATAATAGAACAGCACTTTTTAACTGCCTCACAAATTAAACTAAAACTAAAGATGGTGTCATCAACAGGTCAATAGAAGAAGTGTTTATGCTCTAATAAAGACTAAATATGAGACAACCTAAGCAAGATGTGTATCAGTGTAAGTGAATAGTGAGGAATTGGGAATTGTTTCAAGAATAGCTTGCTATATCCAAGTTCACTTAACCTAAACTGAAAGATAAAGTTTTGAGTTTGGTGCTGAATCTTCTGTTCAGATAAGCAAATTAGCCAAATTAACATTCAAACTGTAGCCAATAATGTTAGCCTACTTATTCATTAATTGCTTAGTGTACAAATCAGATGTGTTGACAAGTCAGTGATCGTTAACTATCAGTTTTATTAGTGAAAAAACATTATTGACCTGTGTGGGAATCTCCTAATTTTCCCAAAATCTCATGAAATCACACATCTTAACCAATTGTGATTGTTAATTTCCCCCAGACAGTGGCCCACTCTATGCATTTTGTAAAGGAATTGTCCTCACTTCCTTTGGTCTGAGTGGCCTGGAAAACAAAACAGAAGTGGCTGGTGTGTCTTGTGTTGTGCTTTGTGGTTCTTGTTTACCGCCTTGGATTGTATCTTTGGCAAAATAACAAAACAGTAAAGTTGCAGCTGGACAGCTAAACAATGAACTGAAACTGCAGAGTTGATGATAATTCCCTGTAGGTTCATCACTATGAGCCACACCCAACACATTACACACTCATGTGATACATTGTTATTTTAAAAATATCAGTTATAGCTGCTATAATCCGGTGTTTTGCAGAATCATCCAATATCAACATTCTTGTCTAGCAAAGTTGTCTATTTCCTTATTTACCTTGTGTTTAGGTTGTATGAGAACCTCACAGTGGAATATTTCTGCTACAGTGAGATGTTTAATGAACTGAATGAAAATCTAATGACTAATTTTGTCATGGACTCAACTATTTAAGGAACTGAACTGGTAAAGAAAATGGACAAACATCTTTGGTTTAACATGTATGATGTCTAAACATAGTTTGCCTTCACTATTGAAGGAGTTTATGTGATAAATGTATTGTTTTGATGTATGCATCCTTTGTAGAGGTGACTCTGACAACTAGACAATCAGACTGATTCATCTTTTAAGCCTTCATTCTGACTGGCAGCACAGTTCTAAAATACTTAAGAAAAAAAAGAGTCAAACAGAGGCGTGAATTTAACCATGATTTAGAGTCACAACTTATTTCCAGCCATTGTCAAAATGGCCACCAGTGAGTGAGTTGTATAACTTAAATGCTTGTAAAGATAAAAGGGTGAGTCTTTAACTCTGCAGCAAAAAATAGAAATCTCAGTAGATATAATCAAGGTTTTCAGGAAACAAAACCTAATTTGTGAGAAAAGAAGCTAATTCAACAAATTAGCTCACTTTTCAGTTTACTTTGTAATGAGATTCATCATTGTAGACATCTTGGAATGTGAAATACCTTTGTTAAGACAAGCAACTTTGTTTTTGTTCAGCATTTGAAGGATGAGGAAACAACTCTGTTGAAACAGGTTAGATTGTAACATATTGGCAGCCATATTGTGTCTATTTAGGCTGCTTTGCAAGCTTAGAACAACAATTAGAACGCCTGAAGCATGCTTTAGAAAGAGCAGCTATGCGACTTACAATGTAAATAGTTTTATTTACAATAAGCAGTAGTGGAGGCATCAGGGATTAGAGATGTTCTACAACCAAAGAGCTGCAGGTTTTAATCCTGCAATAAACACCACCTGCTCAGAAGTCACTCCACATAAAAAATGCTAATGTGAATGTAGTAACTGATAAACATAAAATGGCATAATGAAACACAAGCATTATGATTCATGATATGCACAGTTTTTCAGAGGATAGTGTGTATGATTCTTTGAAATGTGGTTTCTTGTATGTCAAGTGTGTGTGACCTTGCTAAAACAGTTTTCCATACTTTATGGCAAGATCCCATGATTATTGTTAATTAAATAATGAAATAGCTCCTTTAGGAGGAGGAATAGGTCCTTTAGGATCAGCTGCGTTGGTGTCTTGAAAGGGAGCTGGAATTAGGGGCTGATGATGTCGGCTTCTTATCTGCATTGTGGTTAAGTGGTACTTGAGGTTGGGAGTTCAATTATAAAAACAAGTTATTGGTCCCTGTGCAAAATTTGTCTTGTAGCTGTTCACAAGGAGGAGAATCATTACTGTGCTCACCATTGGACACCAGAAACCTTTTTAGACACTTGAGGAAGCTTTTCTCAGGTGATAATTTTAACAGTTTCAAGGTCTACTGTCATCTATTATGCTGCACATGTACAGCATAAAACAAAGGCTACTACTTTAGGTACAAAGTGATCAAGTTTCCTGATAACTTCAAATTAGTTATGCATAGGTAAAATGATGATTGATAGACTGAGCCTGGCACATTGCTGAGTGAGTGGCTAATTGCAATATGTTGCTGCTTTAGGCTTGTGACTATCAGCTCTCAATTTTAATCTTATTTAAGGTTGACGTTTCAAGCAGACAACCTGGGGACAGATAAGCCTGTTTAACCTCAAATTAAAAATCCTGTCATGTAAACTATTTCGTTATCAATGTCTTACTATCTTACTGTTGTGTAAAAGGGACTAAAAATGTGGTGGTAGCATGTTATTGCTTTGTGTGTTCCTCTCCTTGGTTTTTCCAATATTTCCCTCTTTCCGGCCTCTTACATCTACTGTAAATCCTATTGTTTTTGCTGGGATTCCCTTTGGGATCTCATTGTGGAGGTCAGTGTGATGATCCTCTGGCTCCTTCTCATATTCTAGTTGTCCTAACTGTCTGAAGGAGGTTTTCCATCAGTGTAAACACACACAGATGCCTTTAAATTACACAAATCACCTGTTGGCTGACCTAACCTCTGAAATTTTCTCCATGTAATGTGTATTATTGGGAGGTCATCTACTACACACATACACACACACACACACACACAGACACACACACACAAAACAAACTAATCTGTGCAATATGGTGTGCCATGTTTTCATCAGAGCCCTGAGTCCAAATAATAGACAAGACTTCTCTGTTTTGTCTCATTAGTATTTCAGGTGGCCGAGGCATCAGACTGTGTGTGTGTGTGTGTGTATGTGTGTGTGTGTGTGTGTGTGTGTGTGTGTGTGTGTGTGTGTGTGTGTGCTGTTTATCCACCAGACTTGCCTCTCCAATGCAAAAAAAAAACATCTGGGACCT
The DNA here is from genome assembly GCA_038419695.1 of Scomberomorus guttatus. NCBI lineage: Eukaryota > Metazoa > Chordata > Actinopteri > Scombriformes > Scombridae > Scomberomorus > Scomberomorus guttatus. Next base: position 29,336,765 of record CM076452.1, read on the forward strand.
TTTACCAGGATCATAGCCATCTGGCCAGTGGCTCATCACGAACAATAAGTGTTTTTCTCGAAATTCTGTAAAGGTCCTGCTGGAATTGACAGTGATCGTCAATTTAAATTGTAATGACAGAGTTGTTGACAGCAAATAAAGGAACAACAATACACTTATTTAATATTTAAACTGGCAAAGGTTCAGAATCAGGATGCCAGGAGTATGAGTGTGCCAAAGAAAAACAAGCTGTTAACCCCTATTAGAGGCTATTAACTTTGCAACTTGTGGCAGAAACTGGAACCAAACCATGATAAGATTACATCAGCTAACAGATGAGACAACATTTGGTGTGTGTTTCAAACTGTAGGACAGGCAATAATATGTTATTAAACAAAGACACATCAAGACACAATTATACATTTAAGACTCCTCCTCCTCTTTTGAAGAAATTTGGCTTTTAGGATTTTTTTTTCTTTTTCCATCTTTATGCTTCCCTCAAACACATGAAGGCACAAATATAGATGTCAGAATCCTTCTCTTTTTAAGATAGTCTGCAGTTTCTGGAGTCTTTCATTTGCTGTTTCTATCTTAATTCTTCCTGAAACTCAGCTTCAAGCAGACACTTTATCCAGCTTGAACATTGCTAGAGCAAAGTGAAGTTCTAGGGGCTCCTGGTGACCAAAGTCAGTGTTTTACCAATCTTTAATTAACAATTCATTGAACTCCTCCTACTAACAGTGATTGTCCTATCATAGCTAAGCAAACGTAACTGGCACAGCAGATCTGTCAAGCTTTGGATTTGTCCCATAGACTGTTTTTAAAGATGGACGAAGCGAGGAATGACATCACTTAATCACTTATTAGTATACATTGGAGCCAGTTTGAAGCCCAGAGTTGCAGCTTATGGTCGGCACCATTTTTTCTGTTTGGAAACAGGACCTAAGGTGATGCCTTTCACGCTCTGGAAACATGCCGGAGCTAACGCTAGCTTACTGGGAACACTTGGGCTAATGTTAGCTACTTTAGCTAAATTATGCTAACAGGGCAGGTATCACAATCAAGTAATATTAAACTGTTGGGCCTCAACCATGGGGCCAGACAAAGGCAGGCCCACATGTAAAACCTGAAGCCTGACCATGAGGCTTCTTTTATTCCTTTGTCCCCTGAAACAAAAGGGGGGCAGCACCAAAATGCTGCTCACAGACTCCACTTACCATAATGCTTTGTCGAGTTCGCACCTAGGTGAGAACTTGGCAGGGAGCTCAAACCCTGGTCTCTGATTGGCAGAGACCCACAAACACCACCGGGAGTCATGGCAACACAGCCGTGACGTCACCGCCCCTTTAAGAAGCGGCTGCGCGAATTCAACATCACCTTTCCACAGTAAAAGTGCTGGAGGAAGCTTTGCTTTCTCCACGAGCCAGCTTACTAAAGGAGGTAACCCCGTGCACGTGGACTTTTTCCCCCATCGACGGAAGATTCACCATCGCTGGACGAGCTGAACTTCTCCCTGTGTTCAACCGAACACAACCACCGGATCCGAGAGAGAGACCCCTGCTGTTGCAACCCAGTGCTCTCACTGCCTACAGAAGGAAGAAAAGGATTTCTTCACGAAGACGTAGATAACTTCTCTATCCCACTCTTCTTCAATTAAGTCGACTCCGCTGTTTCCCTCGCCACGCAGCTGAGGATCAGCTGCCGTCAAAACCCTGCCGACAGAGTGCCAACGGCCCCGTCAGTATCCGAACCGGACTAGGACGGAAGAAACACACCGTATCGCTTTATGAAGGGAGCACGTAAGAGGCTATGCTGGACAGAGACAGAATTAAATGTGTGTTTGTTAGCTTTTAGCTTTAAGTCTAATTGCTATGTGTTGTTTGATTTAACGGACCTCCGAGTCCCTTTTTCCTGCTATACTCTAGTATTTAAAGTTTGCTGCCTGTTTGCTGCCTGTTTAGTTTGTGTTCACCACGCTAGACTGTTTTTGTGTTTGTCCCACTCGGGACTGCGTTTGTGCCATCGTGAGTGAGAAAGTAAGTTGTTTGTCGATTAATTCTCGCGTGACGTCATATCACAGACCACGGTCGCCATTTTGTTCACACCCACAGACACACACACACACACACCCATCTACACTCACACACACATGCACGCTCTAGCTTGCATGTGTTTCCATTGTATATAGCTGTATTATTGCCTAGGTAGTATTAGATTTTAGGAGTGTCTTATTGATCAAAGCATTTGCTAACTTGTTAACTTTGCTATTGTTTAATAAACACTGTTATATCTTTAAAGAGAAGTCTTTTGTAATTATTGTGCTTAATTATTGTAAAAGGTGGCTGATTGAGAGAAAGGGTCAGCGCTCGAATTTATACCTTCATTGTTCACTTGGTGAACCCAAGTGAACCTTGTTTATGAGACTACCTTTATTGTTTGGTTATTGGTCCCGGTTTCCGGGTGGTGCCCCGTATTATTAATTCACATTAATAATTTATTTTTTATTAATTAATAATTATCTGATAATTATTAATTACTGCTAATAACCAACCAGCCTACGATCACCACCCTAACAAGTGGTGCTCCTGTATGAGGCTCTCTCACTCTATAAATCCCCAACAAAACCGAAATATTGCGTCAATAGTACGGCACAGTACGAGTCCTGGAGCCAGGGAGAGCAGCAGGTGAGCCAACTGTCAATCACAGCTGTCAATTAACACCCACGCCACAGACATCAAAGCTATTATAGGTCTTCAAATCTTATTAACAGAGCAGTAAATTCCAAAATGACCACCAGCACACTAACTAAAAGGACTGAAGTTGATGCTTTTTGAATGGGAGTCAGTTGGAGTCAGCATCTAGCGGCTGTTGGTGGTTTTGCACTTTAAGGTATTGGCTTCGGTATAGTTGATTTGTCTACATGCTGCCATGGTGTACATGGACTGTCGCAAGAGTGACTCCCAGGAATCAAAGTCCAACATGAACTTGAAGTTCAAAGTGAAATTAAATTGCATATAATTACGTAAATTAGTTAGTGGTCTTACAGGTTACGTTAAAAAGCCTTGTTCACGTCTAGCAAATCCATTGTATAGTATAACCACACTGTGTGTAAGCTCCATACAGTTGTTAGGTTTACACTCCAGCAACCCCAGCCAACGTTACCATAGACAGCTTTCTACAACTAGCTTTCTGTTTAATTGGTCATTAGGCTCATCCAGACCATCACTGCTTAAAGGATAGCTGTACATCTTGTCCAGTCTATCTTAGAACAGTACAGTACTCTTGTTATGTACTACCTTGAACATAGAGAGATGGAATTCTCTACATGTGGTAAATGCCCTCCACACATGCCCTAATTAATGTTTGGAGGTGTGATTCTGTGCACACTGTAATTACAACTACCTAAATGTTACATGATGCAGCACGTTTTACCCTTAACAACTGAAAAAAACTGCTTCCACTGAGGAAAATTAAGACTTATATGTACTTGGACCTTAATTTTTTTTTTTTTTTTTTTTGTCAAATTATTACTGATCCATTGTAGAGTAAAAATACAACATTTGCCTTTGAAGTATAATGGAGTTGGCTGTAAAGTAATAGAAAATGGAAATACCTGAGTTACCTCAAAATTGTATTTAAGTATAATGCTTAAGAAAATATACCTTACAAAATTTCCCCTTTTGTTTATTAATGTTTTTTACATTTTTAATCTGTCTTTTTTGAAGCAATTTAAAATGTGTTCTTATTAAAACATATTCTGGGAGGGATTTATGTCTTAACTTATCTGTCTTCCTACCAGGTTGTCTACTTGAATGATATACTGTAAGTTAATGAATGGACTGGATGAAAATAGACCTTCCTGTCTAAAAATACACTATTTTTAGAGTCCTAATATGAGTGTATTTATGGATGACTGGCTAAGATGGCAGGCTGATTCACATACTTTCTGATTGGTTGAGTGCTTGAATGGATGACTAGTTAAATAAATTGGCCAGATGACTGAATTACTGGCTGACTGAATGCATGCACTGAACAAATTGCACAGCGAAGCGCCACACAGCATCAAAATAGGCCTTCCTCTTGGGATAAATTAATACATAGTTTTTATTTTAAATTTCCATTTTTCATTCAGCTTCTTCTAAATTAGTATGATATTGTTACAAGATGGGCTGTATCTAGGCTGTTGACAGGGCAGCAAGCTGAAACTGTAGAGATGTACCAAGTTAAATGGCATGATAAGGTTGACTGGTTTCCTCTCTGACTGACTAGCTTATCTGAGTTTTTAGATTGACCTTGTTTCTGTCTGACTGACACAGCAGCTGGCCAGCTGATTGAGAGTCTGAAGGATTGACTAGGGGGACTCACTGATTGACATTTTGAGTGCTTAGATTAACTGATGGATGGATGTGTAAATAAACACAACAGCAGATAAGTCTTACTCCTATAAAAATACAAACTACACAAACTCTAATTTTGTTGATTTTCATGTTTTAACTCTTGGGTAGGAATAATTCTGTGACCTGTGGTCTCTGGAAACCCTTTTGAATTATATTGGTGTGTAGTGTGTACATCTGTGTATACACATCTCCAGGTTTGTGTCCTGTTTTTGCCATGTCTGCCATTTTAAACACTGCCATTCATCTCCCCTCCACCAGTTCCTCTCAGCATGTTCCCACCTTTCCCACCTGGTCCTCCACCCACCTCTATGTAGCTCCACTGTATATATACCTGCACAGTAAATACCACAGTAAAGACTAGATGGGTCATAATTATATTAATAAAATAGGCAATCCAATAAATCAATCAATTGATGAATTAATAACATGACAATGAAATAACTTATGATATATAATAATACAAAATAAATATTAATTAAATAAATTAAATAATCAATGAAATACACATCCAAATAAATCAGTATCCACTGAAATAGTTTATTATTATAAAACTCCATCCCATCTCTATTCTATATGTTAAAATGAATTCTGAGTATCTATTTCAAGCTTGTTTTTTTTTACTTATTTGACTTTTTTTTCCATGAAGGCCTCCATTATATATTTCATTGCGTATTTATTTCAGGATGACACTTGCAAGGTAAAGTCCTGGTCACACCACAAAGTGAAATAAAGTTACAGTACAGTACAGTAGTGATTGTACTCACAGGGCTAGTCGGTAAACTACTGTAGCAGGTGAGCTGACTGCTAACATGTTAGTCAGCCAGGGACATTCTAGAGGTACTGACAATCAAATAAGATCCTGTCTCACAACTGTTTACAAACCACGCCTCTTTTGCTGAGCAGTTAATACTCCAGTAGAGCAGGGTTATAGGCTATAAAAGTGGAGGGTGGAACACAGTTAACAGGCTTTTGTTTGCTATTGTTCACCAAAGTTAAACTTTGCATGGATTTATTTCATCTCCATAAGTGGATAACCTTTTTTTATTTTTTATCTGAAATGAATTGATTTCGCTCTCAATGCTTTCTGTTTTAATTGCTGGTGTGACTGGGCCATACCTCAAGTCATTTGCCAGATCATCTGTTGTGCCTCCTTGCTATAGCATTCCAGCTTTATGTCCTGTATGTACCTGCCCGCTTTTGTGAATTTGACCCCAGTTAATATTGGAACTTTTGCCCCTCTGCCTGATCCCACCTGCCCCTGCTGACTCCCCTGTTGCCGTCCTTTATCATGTCTTCAGATTTAAGTAAAGTCTGCTTCTATCCCTCTGCTCCTGCCTGCTAAGTCTGCTTGTGGCATCTAATTCAGAATTTTTAAAGATTTGGTTTGAAACAGGACAAGACCGCGTATGGTACAATGAGTCACTGGAAAAGACTAATATTTTATTTGAAAGTCTTGCAAAAACATGGCAAAATTTAGGCTACACCCTTCAGTTTTGTTCAAATTTAAAATAATCTCCATATTGTGAACTTGGAATTCAAGGGTTTATCATGAATATAACATTTTGAGAAAAAAACTTAAAATAGAACCTGGTTTTGTAACGACTGGAGCAGAAACAGGCAATAAGACTCAATAGCACAACTTGAAGACAGGAATTATAATAAAAAAAATAGTCTTTATTTGCAAAAAACAGTACACAGGAGGTCAGTCAGAATAAAGGCAAATAAATCTGACAGGGAGAAGGCAAAAGCAGGGTCCAGGAAAACAAAAAAAAAGAGCAGGGATCTAAAATACCAGGGAAGTAACACGCTAGGAAAAAGGCTGGAACACTAGACATGGAGGTACTAAGACAAACTGCACAGAGAGAGGTGAACACACAGACTAGACAGATCACACAAGGGAAACAAGGGCAGCAAGTGAAGTATCTAAAACGAGAGGTGAGGTGAGTATTTCAAAATAAAACAGGAAATGATTAATGAATGACAAAAAGTAATGAAAACATAACCCAGGAAGCAGGGCGAGATGTAACAGTTTTTTCACCACTTGTGAAGAACACATTAACACAGCATGTCCTGGGCAGTGTGACATTTGGTACATCGTTTGCATATTTCTGTTAGATCCCTTGTGGTGTTGCTCACCTCCAAGTACACAAAGCAATCTTTCTGAAGCAATTAATTCTTTTGTGTCTGGGCAAGAGAAATCAGTGCTACAAGACGAACTGCATACGATTCAAACCATCATTTATTTTAAAAAAAAGTCTTGTCTGCAGGCTGTCACCCTTGTAATAGAGCGGAGTACAATTGCAGTCAATGAGCAGCACAGAATCACACATCATCAGCTTGCAGAAGTGGTTTCAGTGCTGTGTCTTAAGGAGACTTAAGTTATGACGCAGCATGGTGTTAACCTGATGTTAACTCTGGATAAGGTGTGAATAATGCGCTATTTAAATGTCTGCGAAGCGGCTACAAAGCACGACCCAACAATTTACTGGTTGACACTCACTTCATTATTTTATGCTCACACAGATATTCAAATACAGATTCTTTATTCACATATTTCCCTTTTTATGAAGAATCAGATAGAATTGCAGCCTGAGAGAAGCTGTCAGAGTTGTTGCTGCTGATGCTGCTATTCCAAAAATGTGTCACCATTCACAGTCTTTTGTATCAGACACAACAAAGCAATATTGTTCAGCAACAACACTCTGCTAATCTATTTGGATTTTATCAAAGAAAACACACAGAAATATGCAATCACACAGATATGCAAGACAGACAAGCAAGTACGCCTACTATCACAAAGGAATACTTTTCTCTAACACTAATACACAAACACACACATGCACACACACAGCAGGCAATGAAGAATGGTATCAGTCAACTGACCATCAGTCCCAGGTCATTTAGATTTTCTTCATAGACTGGGGAGTAAACACACACACACACACACGCACACACTATCACCCATTGAGCAGAGTGTTTTGTCTCGCTCTGATGGTGTCTGTGTGTTTGTGTGTCTGTGTGTGTGTGTGTGAATTGTGGGAGTTACTGTAGTGCAGCCAGATGCTGCTGTAAGAATTGACAAACACGACCCAACCCCTGAGACACACTGACACACACACACACACACATACAGAAAACAACGGTGGGTGAGACAGAGAAAAAAAAAGCTCAGAACAAAGAAAGAGAGAAAATGAGTTAGAGAGAGAGGTTTGTAACAGGAAGCTGACAGCTGTCTCGTACACACACTGCTCTAACCCATCCCAAAGGAAAGTGCAATTTATACACCATTTCCTAAACCTCCCGAAGGGAAAGTATCATTTTCCACTGCATAATAAACAGCAGAGTGAAGGAGAGACAGCAATAACACTCACTGAATAGAAATCCCATCCCTGCAGGATGAGCTCGGCTGTCTCGATCACTCTCTTTCACACACACACACACACACACACACACTTGTCTGGATATACTTGTGAGGCCATTCAACATACAGGAAGAGAAGTCTACTAGCTGGGAAATGGTGCAGTTTTTATTTACACTTAGAAATAAATAGAAGAAGACTTTATGATTCTGGATATGCTGTTTGATTAGTTTGTGAGTCTCTGGGAAGTGCAGTCCAAAAACACCACAGAATCCAGGGCTCAGTGCCACATACTTAGACAAATCAGTGACTGCATCAAATGATGCATGTCACAATGTGATTGATTTGAAGGGGAGCTTGTTGAGGGTGCTGATAGGCAATCAAGAGGGGAGAATTGATTGTTACAAATAGCCAACATGCCAAAGTGCCCAAAAAGTGAGCAGCTACAGTATAGATTTATCTGCAGGCTGATTATCGTGATGCTGGCATTACAGCATTGTGTGGTTGAAATGAACTCTCTGACAGTGAAAGCACAAATGGTCGGATTGATCACAGTCAGCAATCACTACCTCCAACAGATGATTATATCCTATGTGAATAGTACCCAGTCTTAGAGTGGTTCGGTCTGAAATTGCTTATGACAAACACTATGGGAGAAAAGATTGTGATTGACCACTTTTGACATCCACAGGTTTCAGATAGAGCATGAGGATTTCACAGAGCTGACATGTCCTCTTACGGAAACAGCGAAACAAATCATTTGTCATTTTCTTCAAAAGCAACCCATACAGTATGAGTGTTTTGTGGTCTTGTTTCCAGATGCAGCAGAAAGCTATTTTCAGCTGAAAAGCTCTGATAAATCCATCATATGCTACCAGCCCAGCACCAAATAACAGGCAAAGTTAGAGACTAGCTGGTGAACATAGTGGAGCATTTAGCAGCTAAACAGACAGATATCTTTCTGAATAGCTGGTGGAGAGAAAAACAGAGCTAAAAAAAAAGTATATTGGACTTACGTTCACCAGGTGGCCAGAAAGTCAACTGCAAATGAATGATAATGTCACTCCGTATCTGCTGGATTTGCAAATAAGAAAAATGTCAGTGTTGTGTTTATAGCTTGTTTCCACTGCCCCCTTGTGGCCAAAAAAGTTAATGCAGGTTTAAGATTTGGAAAAATTGTGACCATGTGTAGAAAAAGAACTACTTGGTTGAGATTAGGGAAAGATTGGGTTCACTGAAAAAAGAAACCACCATTGACTGACTGGATGCAAACAGTAGACTCCCATGTCAGAGTCAGATGCTTTGTTGACCCCCTAAGAGATTTTTGTGCTATAAAAACGTCACACTACTTCTGCCTTTGACAGCAATGTGTCAGTATTTACATGACCCCAAGAGGTCACCTATCATGACTGTTCGAACAAACGGTCAGTGCCGTCATTCATTTGTTCAGTATCCATGGAGCAGAGACTTGTGGAATTTATGTTCCTGTTTTCAGATTTGACTGTTGAAGTAACACTAATAACAGCAGAACCTGGTCAGTGTGGCCTTGGTGATTTGTAGGTAAAAATACATTAAGACATGGCATTAAACTGGTATTACCACTGTTTCAATGGCTATATTGATGTTTGATGGTTATATTCAACATGTAGCAGATACTACATGATCTCCGGGACAATTTCTTACCAGGGAACATACAGTATATTCACTACAGTATAATTGCATGGCTTTGCAAGTGAGATGCCACCACAGTAATTGTGGCTTGTTTACATCAGTTTACCTGCTGGATCAGGCCAAAAAGGACGGGTAGAGAATCTTAAAGTAATAATCTATATACAACTATATACTATTCAACAGACAATAAAGATAAACAAGTGATTCATTTTGTCATTTGGACTGACACCCATGTAAATCTTGTCAAATATTACACAGCACATGATGCAAACCTCTGAGGGAAAGGACAGCACTGCAATAAGCACTGGACCGGCACCTAAACTGGAGAAAAATATATTTGACAATAATCTTAAGGATTACCACTTTTTTCCAGACATTGACTTTAAACGTAACCTAATCCAAATCTAATCCTACTACGCCCAAATACTAATCCTGAATTAGCCCTTTGCAGAAGTGAGATGCAAATTCCTCCTCTCAAGGTATACACTTCAAGATAATTCACACTAGTATAGAACTATAAAAATACACACACATATGCACACACACTATCTTTACTGGCTCTATACTGCAGGTCTCATTAGGTTTGTGTTTGTTTAGGTTAGGTTTGTTTGTATTACCACTCTTGCTCCACCTCTTACTCTTTCCTCCTACATTTCTCTTAAGATTCTGCTCACCAACTCTCACCAACTCATGGCAAGTTTCTAAAAAATGCTCATTTTGAAAGGCATTATGTTAAATATAAATGAACTCATTAGGTACCCTATTGCCCTTTCTTTCCAATGAAAGCTTATTCTTTCTACTCTGGTGTCCATGAGGCATGAACATCAGAATTATTCTCTGTTGTTGGGCCTGGCTGACCATAGCTCGTAAAATATTGAATCTACTAGCCGCATCGACTTTTTGAATCATTTAATAGTCATGTTTGAATGTGTGTGACAAACAACAATTCAAAGAAAAAGTGCCAAAGAACAATCATATCAGTTTTTAGCTTTGAGCTGCTTCTGGCTGCACAGTGTGTCTTCAACATTAAGTTCAGATCAACGATGGAACTAAAATGAAAATAAGAAAATACATACAGCATGACCATTATTTATAGTCCCCAATTCAAATGCAACAGGCTGAAGAATTCTTTTATTCATCAGTCTGTCCTGTTGCTTAACCAAGATCAGTGTGCTGCTAATTGAGATCTGAATCCAGAGGATATGATGTGTCATATGTGTAACTGTATGTTTAATCTGTGTGTAAACCTCCTCTCTAGCCTAATGACACAAAATAAATTTCAGTGTAAACTAACAATAAAGTCATATCATATCATATTGTATTTGCTTAAAACGTATTGAATGTAAAGGCAGATTATGTTAGCTTTACACTTTCCTCTTAAATAATGTTGCAACTGGGCTAGTAAATGCTAAATATAATTGCATAATGACAGATGTTATATACAGTACAGGCCAAAAGTTTGGACACACCTTCTTATTCAATGTGTTTTCTTTATTTTCATGACTATTTACATTGTAGATTCTCACTGAAGGCATCAAAACTATGAATGAACACATGTGGAGTTATGTACTTAACAAAAAAAGGCAAAATAACTGAAAATATGTTTTATATTCTAGTTTCTTCAAAATAGCCACCCTTTGCTCTGATTACTGCTTTGCACACTCTTGGCATTGGTAGTCACCTGAAATGGTTTTCACTTCATAGGTGTGCCTTATCAGGGTTAATTAGTGGAATTTCTTGCTTTATCAATGGGGTTGGGACCATCAGTTGTGTTGTGCAGAAGTCAGGTTACTACACAGCCGACAGCCCTATTGGGCAACTGTTAAAATTCACATAATTTGGCAAAAACCAATCAGCTAACTAAAGAAAAACGAGTGGCCATCATTACTTTAAGAAATGAAGGTCAGTCAGTCCGGAAAATTGCAAAAACTTTAAATGTGTCCCCAAGTGGAGTCGCAAAAACCATCAAGTGCTACAGCGAAACTGGCACACATGAGGACTGACCCAGAAAAGAAAGACCAAGAGTCACCTCTGCTTCTGAGGACAAGTTCATCTGAGTCACCAGCCTCAAAAATCACAAGTTAACAGCAGCTCAGATCAGAGACCAGATGAATGCCACACAGAGTTCTAACAGCAGACCCATCTCTAGAACAACTGTTAAGAGGAGACTGCGCGAATCAGGCCTTCATGGTCAAATAGCTGCTAGGAAACCACTGCTAAGGAGAGGCAACAAGCAGAAGAGATTTGTTTGGGCCAAGAAACACAAGGAATGGACATTAGACCAGTGGAAATCTGTGCTTTGGTCTGATGAGTCCAAATTTGAGATCTTTGGTTCCAACCGCCGAGTCTTTGTGAGACGCAGAAAAGGTGAACGGATGGATTCCACATGCCTGGTTCCCACTGTGAAGCATGGAGGAGGAGGTGTGATGGTGTGGGGGTGTTTTGCTGGTGACACTGTTGGGGATTTATTCAAAATTGAAGGCACACTGAACCAGCATGGCTACCACAGCATCCTGCAGCGACATGCCATCCCACCCGGTTTGCCTTTAGTTGGACGATCATTTATTTTTCAACAGGACAATGACCCCAAACACACCTCCAGGCTGTGTAAGGGCTATTTGACCAGGAAGGAGAGTGATGGAGTGCTGCGGCAGATGACCTGGCCTCCACAGTCACCGGACCTGAACCCAATCGAGATGGTTTGGGGTGAGCTGGACCGCAGAGTGAAGGCAAAGGGGCCAACAAGTGCTAAACACCTCTGAGAACTTCTTCAAGACTGTTGGAAAACCATTTCAGGTGACTACCTCTTGAAGCTCATCGAGAGAATGCCAAGAGTGTGCAAAGCAGTAATCAGAGCAAAGGGTGGCTATTTTGAAGAAACTAGAATATAAAACATGTTTTCAGTTATTTCACCTTTTTTTGTTAAGTACATAACTCTACATGTGTTCATTCATAGTTTTGATGCCTTCAGTGAGAATCTACAATGTAAATAGTCATGAAAATAAAGAAAGTGCATTGAATGAGAAGGTGTGTCCAAACTTTTGGCCTGTACTGTACCTTTGGACAATATTGTATTTAACATTTTGTGGCATTGAAATTCTATTAGTTATAGACCAAAGAGGTTCTAAAAATAGTATATGAGCACAGAATGCTGGCTTCATTTATTAGTTCTATTTAGTCATTTGTATGTGCATGTATTTGTGTGTTTGGGTAAAAGGATCATGATAATCAACCAAATTAGTAAAGCTAAGCAACTTTAACTGAATAAAAAGCTATCAACCACATCTTGAAAAGTTGTATCATATCTTACAGAATATAAATTACTTAATGATTGAGATTAAATATTAAACATACTTGATCACCAGAGACATGGTGGTTTTCAAATATGCATTAATGTTGAAAGCAACACCTTGCTCATTACACCAATGAATAAGTCTGTTAATGGCCGCAGGATGCATGCTTTCATATAATGTTGCATGCATACTAAGAAGCCACTTTTCTTCTTAAGCCACTACTCTCCCTCTCTTTCTCTCTCCAAGCTAGCAGTTCTTTTTAATGAAGTATATAATGAAGTTTCGTGGCCTTGTGCCATGTGAGAGCAGGTGGTTGTGGGGTGGAGAGCCACTTCACACTGGGTCAAGGACGTGGAACCTGTGATTTAAATTGGAACCAGGAGGCAAAATGCCACAAGGTGCCAGGAAACACAGCTATGACTTGGCAATGTAATGCAGTAACACATCTTCTCAGTGCACTGAACTAGGAAAAGGGATGAAGAGGACAAGAGACATACAGATAAAGTTTAAGCAGTGTTGGTGTTATATAACAAAACTAGAAATGAAACATTCCTTTTTCAATTGGCAAAGGTGCTTTGTACCTAAAGCCAGCACAGAATATTTAAAGAACAATTTTTAAAAAATGTTTACCATGAAAAACAACATAGGTTTCATTGCTATGCATGTCCCTTGTCCTCCATCTGTGGTGTATATAAACAAATACAGCAGGTTGATGAGAACAGTCTGTGCACAGTAGTCTCATTTCTGCCACCAGTGGCAGCACTGAGCACGTTGTGGCTTATACAGTCTGAGTAGATTGTGTGTTTTGTTAATTCACACCTGGGCAATTTTTATTTCCCATTCCATCTGGTGAGTTTGTGTTTTCAGCATTCTTTTACTAACAAATGTTATGAATGTCTCAGAAACTGAGATGTTAGCATTCCTGCTGGTAGCCTTCCAGGACTAGGAGACATAATGTAGTAGTAGTAGTAATGAGAGTCCAAGCAAGTAAACTTTGAATCTTCGAGATCAAGACGATCGTTGTATGTCCATGCACTTAAGTAACTAGGTTACACAGAGAATTAAGGTTACGCAAGTAATAGGATTTTACCTGTATTAGGGAGAGAGGAAACTGTAGGTTTACAAGACATTTAAGAAAACAGCTCACTTGAGAAAGACTCTCACCCGTTTACCGATGTGCATGTAAACACACCGAATGGCTGTTGATTTCCCTCCACCACCATCAGTTTTTTAATTGAAATAAAACATGACAAGATGTTGGGAACCAGTGTTTTGTTCATCATGTATGTCAGCTAAACATCACTCAGGAAATAACATGAGTCTTTGTGTTTAGGTACACTAACAAAGTTTCAGTTCTCCAGCATTATTCTGAGCATGATAAGTTAGCTCATATTAGCAAGATAAAACTTTAGCCTGGCGCACGTTACCAGCTAGACGTTCAGTGACTGTTGCTAACAGCATAGCGAGTGTTCAACTGTGGAAAAGTAAAAAAAATTGTGCTCAGTGGGGCAGAAATGATTGTTTTGGGCAGAAGTGAGGCTCAACTGGGAACAAGGGAACAAGTTCTGATGCTGTGTCTGATATACTATATGTGTCAAAAGCTAAAATTTCTTAAAGTACACATAATGGGAGCAGTTACCACTCAGCAGCACTACTGCTGTCTGACATCAGATTTAGCAGGGACAAGATAAATCACTTCTACTAATTCAAACATAGTACTACAAAGACTGCTTAGTGACTTGCCTGACTGAGGTCAGGTAAATCAAGGAACAAGAATGTTGATGATTAATCAGCAATACACTGCTCCAACAGTTAACATCTGGAAGGCTGTTTACATCCTTCAGTAAATGAATATGTAAATATGATGTCATTTCAAAAGTTGAACTGCTGGACACAAGATGTCTCCTACTTCACTGAAAGTCCATTTTCAGTGTATGCGCACTGGAGGCTTAAAATTTCCACATCACACTTATGTAAGTTGCATACTGTACCACAATTGGCTTCAACTAGTTGTGACGTCACAAATCCTGCTGATTCCTACTTGTCTTGAACTCAGATTTAAAGTGAGCACAGAGAAACTTTCCTACTTCAGCCGACGAATGTGAAAACAACAAAAAAATAGCTAATAGCTAATATGAACACAGTTGTTTCAGTGTGTTTGTTGGAGGCAAAGGGTATAAGCCGCCAGTTGTTTACTCACTAAATATCAAAATATCGGATAATCCAGCAGTGTTTGAGAAGAATGTTCCATGGCACGGTAAATATTGTCCCTTATCCATATTATCCATATTAATCTGTTAATCCCTCAACTACTTAAATATTGTCATGTGGACATTGCCCACAGTGTCATTCACTTCTCAAACACCCACAGTAGCCTGACCTCATCCACACATAGCATATCTTTGACACACATAAAGTCAGATACATACTGTCGCAACAGGGAGTCTGTCCTTATCTTTCTCTAACACACACAACACACACATGCTTTAACACTGGTGATACTGGGTAGAAATGAGACAGAGCCAGGCGAGAGTTCATATTATACACAAACAGTCAAATACCAGAACAAATACAGTCATTGGAAGCACAGTCATCATACTGCATATTAAAAGTTGGAGAGAATGTGTGGACTGACGTCTCAATCACCAGTCAGCTTTCTGTCCAAGTATATTTGGACAAATTCTATATACAATTTTAAAAGACAAAACCATTTGGAGCTAATCCATAGCTAATCCGCTCAAAAACTGAGATGGGATTGAATAAATAATGCAGTAACATCATTTTTTTCTCTGATGAATCAAGGTCATCATTTGAACATTTTCAACACTAGTGATACAATATAATATCTACGTTTTGGTCTGGATTGGTCTGTTTTATATATCTGGCCCCAGTTGTTTTTGTTATTTTCCTCCTCTTCTCGGACCATTAATGAAGCAGATTCAAGACCTGAGGCTGGATCATTTTCAAATTTCACAGACGTATCTTTCCCTAAATTTGCACCACCTACAGCAAATTCACATCTGTTCATACGCACTTGTGTCTTCTCACCCTAGCCTTTCATATAAGTAGAAGAATCCAAACTTTTCAAATGTTTATTAATTTGTCTAAATGAATTATTCCACAACTAGTAACATTTTTGTTTAAATAAGAACATTTCTGAAACTGGACAGTTTTTTTTATACAAATATACAAAATACAAAAGGTATGAAAGTTTGATATCCAGCCCTAGATGTAGCTATGAAAAGTAAGTTATTCATTTGAACCAAAATGATGAACATGTTACAATTCACATTTCACTTTTTGTTACATGACATTTCTGTTTAATATCTGCTTGTCAGATGGGGGGAAACACATATGTGATCTATCATCAGAGCATCATAACAGAGGAACAGAGATAGGAAGAAAGAAAAGCAGAGATGATCCACTCCTTCTACTTGTCTCAGACATCAAAATGAGTCTGCAGAATTATATAAATAAAGCTCAGTGGCTGTTTTGATTCTAGGCTAAACAATAGGGTAAAAATACCTCTTGTAAAGTTCTCCCTGACATGCAGTGGCACTTTTTGTTGAGGAGTCATTTCAGCTATCTGTGTTAAAATAGCCGAGCCGTGCTGCAATAACACCAACATTTTATCTGCGGTGAAAAAATGGCTCTATTGTTCGTTGATTTTTTTTCCTTTGTTATTCACTCAGGAAAAAAAAAACATCAATGCTGACATGAGCTTTTTTCGGGTGTATAAGAGAGTGAGGCAGATAGAATCAGTTTCTGTGACAGCGAGACAGAACAAGGGGAGAGAAGAGAGAGAATCCCAAAGAAAGAAAAAAT
This sequence comes from Scomberomorus guttatus, assembly GCA_038419695.1. NCBI lineage: Eukaryota > Metazoa > Chordata > Actinopteri > Scombriformes > Scombridae > Scomberomorus > Scomberomorus guttatus. The sequence continues at coordinate 29,353,288 of CM076452.1, forward strand.
AGGAAGAAATAAGCCAGAGGACTGAGCCAAAGAGCTGACAGCTGGCTCTTGTCCACAAAATTGCCAAAACCGTCCGAAAGGAAACTGCATCTGCAGTGTGTGTGTGTGTGTGTGTGTGTGTGTGTGTGTGTACTGTGTTTAACATTGAGCTCAGTGTCAATCCTCTGTTACATTAGGGATCCTGTTTAAAAATGTGACGATTATCTGTATGTGTGGTTCACACACAGTCACATTCTGTCATACACACATTCATGAACACTGCTATATGGCATCACGATCAATCCTCTGTCCTCTATTGATATAAAAGCATGTGTTGCATAGATTTATTTGTCATGTCTGGCTGATGCAGAAATTATGCCTCTCAGAAGATGCACGTAAACATCTCTGTGAACCTATGCAGGCAAAGGGTGTTGTGGGTAACCTTTCGTCAAGCAAGTTCATTGGTTGACTCAGTTCCTGTTGAAAAGTGGGTCCCAAACAGAGACAAAAACAAACGTAAGGTATATAAGAAATGGCCATGTTAATGTCTCCAAGCAACCACCATGTACATTTGCCTAGTATATGCAACCTGATACCAATGTGTTGCCCAATTGGGCTACTTTTTACTTAATTAGTCAGATAAAATAGTTTTGGGTGGGTTTTGATAATTTGGGCTACTTTTTGTACCATTTGGACGGTTTCTACAGACGAAAAGCTTGGCTATATTCCAATAAATCGACCTCTTCTCTCATCTGAGTGGATTGAGATTCAATTCAATTCAGTTCAAATTTATTTGTATAGCACCATCTCAGGCAAAAGCAGTTCAAAGTGCTTTACATAAAAAAAGAAACCGCAAAAATGTGCAAATAAAACATCAAGCATCATGCAGAAATATAATGCATACATACACATAAATTCACATATACATACATGCATACAAATAAACATACTGTATAAATACGGTGTGTTCATTTAAGAAAATGCTCAACTGAAAAGAAAGGTCTTTAGTTTGCTTTTAAAAGAACACAGTGTTGGAGCAAGTCTAAGTTCAGCAGGCAAACTGTTCCATTCTTTAGGTGCATAAATACCAAATGCCATCTCACCAGACTTTCAAAGTGCTCTAGGCACATGGCGGAGATTTCCACCTTGTGACCGAAGAGATCTGCGAGGGTATAAACTGACAGCATGTCTGAGATGTTCTATGGAGCCAGACCAACAAGTGCCTTGTAAACCAAAAGGAGGATTTTGAATTGGATTCTGAAAACAACAGGTAGCCAGTGAAGGTTCCAGAGGATCTTTTTGTTCTTAGAAGTCATTGTAATCTATGGATTGTTTTGTTTGGAAGACCCATAAACAGAGAGTTGCAATAATCCAGCTTGCCCATGACAAATACATGCATGAGTTGAGCCAGATTGAGAAAGAAAACCTCTGATTCTGGAAATGTTTCTGAGTTGGAAAAAGGCAACCTTGGTGATGCTGTTAATATGATCCTTAAACCTGAGTTCACCATCCATGGTTACAACTAGTTTTTTAATCTGGTCACTTGTTTTTAGTGATCTGGACTCCAGGTACTCGCAGTTGTCTCTGGGCTTTAGCACCTATAACCAAAATCTCAGTTTTCTCCCTGTTCAGCTGAAGGACGTTTGCTGCCATCCAGTGGTTGATTTCATCCAAGCAGCTAACTAGGGAGTTTATGGGTTGGAAGTCATAGGTGGATAGTGAGATGAAAAGCTGTGTGTCATCAGCATAATTATGGTAGCTGATGTTATGTTTGCTGATAATGTAACTAAGGGGAAGCATATATAGGTTGAATAGAAGAGGACCCAGGCTGGGGCCCTGCGGGAACCCACACACTAATTTGTGTCTGTTGGATTAGAAATTCCTAAGTATTACAATGAAATCACGATTATAGATGTGCGGAAGCCAGACTAGAATTTATCATAAATATTATAAGATAGCAGTTTAGTTGCTGATATACAACCTTCTCAATGATCTTACTCAGGAAGGTGAGGTTGAAGATTGGCCTATAGTTCCTAAGTGCATTTGGGTCCAGGTTATTCTTTTTTAGAAGTGGCCTAATAGCAGCAGTTTTCATGCAATGGGGAAATATATCAGTCTGGAGGAAACAGTTTACTATTGACAAGATGTCATCTGTTAAAATATAATAAACAGATTAAAACAGGATGCTGGAAGTGGATCAATGAGACTGGTAGAGGACTTAAGGAGATTTATGGCATCAGTAAGATCTCTGGAGTCCACAATGGAGAAATGCTTGAGACTGTTAGCATGAAGTGGTGGAGATATGTCAGTTAGCAGTGAAGTTAGTGATTGGGATGTTGCGCCTGATGTTAAGAATTTTGCATTTGGCAGTTGAGAAAGTTTCAGAAGAAACAGCAGGGGAGGGCCTAATGAGTTTATCAATGGTGTTTTGGATCATTCTGTGGGTGTTCTGGCCTGTTTCAAGCTTCTGTTTTAGTTCCTGAGGGTGTTTTTGAAAATGTTCCAGTCAATGTGCAGTTTTGATTTTCTCTACCTCCTCTCAGCTTTCCAGCAGTCTCTTTTGAGCTGCTTTATGGTCTCAGCATTTCTCCATGGGGCTTTACATTTGCTAGAGATGTTTTTAGATCCTAGTGGTGCAGCATTATTGATCAATGTGGATGTTGAAATCACCAGAAATAATTACTTTGGAGTAGTCAATACAAATACTGTATATGATAGCAAATCTGCAAAATCACTCATGAATTCAGAATTGTATTTAGGTGGGCGGTACATTATCAGAAGCAGGGATGAAATGTCACACTGATTGACAGCAAGACATTCAAAGCTCTGGTACTCCCCGAGTGAGACCTGAAGACAGTTTAAAGAATCAGAGAAAATGGCTGCCACTCCCCCACCTCATTTGCCCTGCCTTGCAGTATGCAGAAAGTTATAATTGGGGGTTGATGCCTCACACAGAGTAAAAAAAATATTTCTATCAAGCCCTTTTTCAGTAATAAAAAGAGCATCAAGGTCATTATCCTCAATAAGCTTACTGACCATAAAAGACTTATTGGTGAAGGAACATTCAGTAAAGCAAAATTAAGAGCATGTGAGGTTGGCCTGGGGTGTGAGGTAGTATGATTGAGAATGATGGGGATGAGGTTATCAAAATTAGCTTAAGAAATACCTCTGTTTATGATAACAGACCCATCAGAAATAATAACTGGAATAGCAGGTGGGAGTACAGATACAGACCTACAGGGAAGTTTTTTGAAACTAGGTTGATCTGGGCTGTTACAGGGAGTGGGATTATATGTGCAGGAAGAACTGTCCGCCACTAGTTTGTTGATTTGATGATGTCATTTGCTGTCAGACAAGGGGACACACGTGTGAAGAAAACCGTACAGGATGTTGTTTGTCATTGCAAAAAGTATGTCATGATTCAAGAGATTAAAGTTATCAATATATATATTATCAATATATCTGAGGGATATCAGCATCCACAAGTGAACAATGAAGGTCTGACTCTCTCAATCAGCCACCTTTTACAATAAATGAGCACAATAATTACAAAAGACTTCTCTTTAAAGATATAACAGTGTTTATTAAACAATAGCAAAGTTAACAAGTTAGCAAATGCTTTAATCAATAAATCACTCCTAAAATCTAATCCTACCTAAGCAATAATACAGCTACGTACAATGAAAACACATGCAAGCTGGAGCGGGCATGTGTGTGTGTGTGTGAGTATGGGAGTGTAGATGGGTGTGTGTGTCTCTGTGGGTGTGTGAGCAAGATGGCGACCATGATCTGGGAGATGACGTCACGCGAGAATTGGGGGTGACTGGCGTGATCTCGTGAGATGACGACACGCAATCTCAAACAGCAGGTGTGATCTCGCAAGATGGGGTCACGTGAGAACCAAATAACGGATATGACCGCAGTGTCGGTTATAACAATAGCGAGATTCTCTGAAGTCTCTGCGTATCACCACGTCTGGTGGTAGATAACAAGGGGCAGAGTGGCGCTGTGTCCCACGTTATCTGACCATCAAATGTGTAAGAAAAGGTGTGTGCATGTGCATGTGTGTGGAGTTAGTAGCAAGAGGGAAAGGAGGAGAAGAAACGGCGAAATCCTACAATCGTGAGGGGAGAGCAGCGGTTGTTTGTCCACAGAGAGTGCGCGTGCAGACGGCAGTCTGTAACGCACGTTGTCTGATGATCGACAAACAACTTACTTTCTCACTCACGATGGCACACAGCAGCAGTCCCGAGTGGGACAAACACAAAAACAGTCTAGCGTGGTGAACACAAACTAAACAGGCAGCAAACTTTAAATACTCCTCAGAGTATAGCAGGCAAAAGGGACTCAGCGGTCCGTTAAATCAACAACAAAATAGCAATTAGGCTTAGAGCTAAAAGCTAACAAACACATAATTCATTCTGTCTCTGTCCAGACATAGCCTCTTACGTGATCGCTTCACAAAGTGATAAGGTGTGTGTTTCATCCGTCTTGGTCCAGTTCAGATACTGACGGGGCCGTCCTCGTGCTGTCAGCGGGGTTTTGACAGCAGCTGATCCTTGGCTGATCCGTGGTGAGGGAAACAGTGGGTCGACTCAAACGGTAGACAACAGGGCATCTCTGTGAAGAAATCCTTTTATTCCTTCTGCAGGCAATGAGAGCGCTGGGCTGCAACAGCAGCGGTCTCTCTCTCAGATCCAGTGATTGTGTTTGGTTGAACACAGGGAGAAGTTCAGCTCATCCAGCGAGGGTTGAATCTTCAGTCGGTGGGGGAAAAAGTCCACGTGCACGGGGTTACCTCCTTTAGTAAGCTGGCTCACAGAGAAAGCAAAGCTTCCTCTAGCACTGTTACGGTGGAAAGGTGATGTTGAATTCACGCAGCCGCTTCTTAAAGGGGCAGTGATGTCACAGGTGTGCTGCCATGACTCCCGGTGGTGTTGGTGGGTCTCTGCCAATGAGAGAGCTCCCTGCTGAGAGTTCTCACCTAGGTGTGAGCAGCATTTTGGTGCTGCTCCTTTGTTTCAGGGGACAAAGGACAAAGGAAGCCTCATAGTCAGGCTTCAGGTTTTTACATGTGGGCCTGCCTTTGTTTGACCCTGTGGTTGAGGCCCAACATAACCAACCCAGAACTGACGTGTCTAACAATGGAGGTGCCAATAATAAGGATTTGTGGATCTACTGTGAATGATGTCACAGGGCTTACCCGACTATTTGGAGGCAGAGAAGAGCACAGATTGCCTGGCTGTTGTTGACCAGGGGATGTAGAGGGAGCCAACCTGTCCACGGCAGAATTGGCCCACTGCCCTGCCAAAGTGAAGTGAGAGGAGGGTTCGGCACAAGAACCACAACTGGAGGACCCTCCAGCCCTGCCCGAAAGTGGACACTGATGGCCAAGATCCGGAGAGTGGTTATCACCATGGGGACAGTGACAGCAGAGGAGATGTGCAGCTCTGACCAAGGTTCTCACACTACCACTGCTGGATCAAAACCAAATTTAATTGATAAGGTGTTATATTGTCAATGCACACTAATTTAATCCTCACACGACCTACTCTGTAATCATACAACTGTCTTGATGACATGAACACTCGTTCAATTTGTTGAGACTCTTTCCCATCTCTACCATTCATCAACGTATGACTGATAACTGATGACCATCAAAACAAATTCGACTTTGTTTATTACAACTAAGTTGATCCAATTCCAATTATTATTCTGTCATAGCTCTGTGATAAAACATCTGTTCATATAAATGAAAACCTTTACCGTTTAATATAACATTATCTAAAATCTCCAGAACTTAAAACAAAAGTCCATAAGTCACTAATGAAAAATACACATAAACCCTTTCCTTAATGGAGATTAAAAACTGGCCTACTTTTGTGAGGGTTGGGTGGGTTCTTGGCTTTGATTGGGCTACTTTTTGTCAGTCCCATCGGGCAACAGTGCTGATACCTGGTTCACGTGTGGTCAGTATCAGCACCAGTACCAATCCAACTGAACAAAATCTGTGAATCCCTACTCTTAGTTAGTAAACACACGGTAAGGATTCAATAGAATTTCTGTTTTAACTGTCACAAATACAACATAATAGAGGCACCTTTATGTGCTTCAAAAATATATTCATTTGTAACTATTAAAAAAATCCACAATTTGACTTCGCTTGTCCCACAAAGTAAAATGGGATTCCACTAGACCAGCAATATCTCTAGCTACAGTCAAATAGACACAGCATAGAGTGATTTACCCTGAAGTCAGTCAGTCCTCCAGGTTGTTATGGCACTGTGAGGTAAAGCTGACATACAAGTGTAAATAGACAGTGCTGGTATTCCAGATTGTATTCATCCTTCTGGTTCTGGTTCTGGTGTTTACAAAGTGGCTCCCAAAAGTTTTACAGTGCTGGGCATTTGCTGAGTAGAGATTGGTGTATTATTATGCTAAAAGGGTAATCCACGTATAACTTTCCAATGCAGTGAGCTGTACTGTTCCTAGTAATGATGAAATTTGCACACCATGTTCTCACTCTGCGGCTATCCCACAATGCATTGGGTACACTGTGGACATGTCACCAGTCTATTACAGGATTAATTTGTAGACAATTTCTAAGCAGAAATGCCCCATTTGGCAAAGTTTGATTCAAAGTCATTACCTTCATGGTGCCAGGTGACATTTCTAACCACTGAAGCACTGCAGCCTTTCATAAATAATAGCTTTTTTGTGTGCGTGTGTGAATGTTTCTTTTTACATACTGTGTTATTCACTAATGAATTGGTGCCACCTGCCAACCTTCATCCTGAGTCATATCCCTTAAAATATTACATATCATCAATAACCCTGACTGAATAGAGCACCTTTTCTTTCGGTTTAAAGCTTTCGCCTGCTGTGGAAACCCCTCATACATGGAAGATAATCAATCAAACCAAGGCCCTAAACGGGGAGAGTGTAGCAAACATGCTGCTGCCCCAACTTGTAGTGAGGTTTAACCTCTTTTTTTTTAGGAGCCCAAGGATATTGAAGACTTTGTGAGTCACTTGCCTCTGCATTCAACAGAAGCCAAAATGAGTTCTTTAGATTCATACTGATTGCTTAACCCTCACTAGTTGTTAATTGAAGACACATAAACATTGAGCAGGGTAGCAGTTTGGTAATACCCCATCCCATGTGAAAATTCTTGCTGTTTCTAAAATGTTTGAATGAAACCTCAAAATTCTAATATTGTATTGATTGTAAGGCTGAAGTGGTTAAAAATGTTCACATAGCAATGTAAGTAATTCTTAATTTGAAAGGCCTGTAAGACTGAGGCCAATCTTTAGAGAGTTAGGACAGGACAAGCATGTCCACTTTACGCAGCAATTTGTGCAGGTCTACAGAAATGCAAAACAAGGCAGGATTAGAACCTCTTCACACAACTGTGTGTGTTCAACCAAGTGCAACACCATGAATGGCTTTGATAACTGTCTGCATTGATATCCCCATTGGTATGATTCATTGTATCTCTCCCCTCTCTATTGCAGCGGATGTTTTTGCCCCGTCTTTGGGTTTGGCTATTCTGAACAATTATAAGCAGTATTGTCTTTAAATGTGATCAGATGACACATCTAAGGTGGCCTTAGATGTACTTCGATTTACCATTTTAGGTCCTTTGGTTACAAGGAAATCTGGTAAAACTGCATGTAATAAAAATATAATCAACCTCTGGAGCACCTTTCATACTGTACTCAAGATAATACACATTATTATTATAAATTATCCTTATACAGGACTGGACCATTATGTAAGTCATTTGTCTTGCCAGCAGTGTAATGGAGCTTACCGTAAGTTCAGGCAGGAAGACTATCTGTATCTCATTCATTCATTCTAATTCCTCTCTTTCTCTCCACTGTTTCTCCTTCTCTTGCATCAGCTGATTAGGGGCATTACTCTTAGTTATCAAATCAGATTCTGCCACGATCTCTATCTGTCAATCACGTCTTCGCTGTCAAACTTTAAATCTGTTCTCTTCTCTGTTGTTGTCAGCTGTCATTTCAGTGCAATCGCCCAACCCTCCTCCACCCCATCTACCTCCATGCCTGAGATCCAGAAGCTTGCTCCTTTTCTCATCATCCAAGGTCTCCACCCCGGCTCAACTTTTTTGCCGGACAACCACTGCAGTTTTTTTGCTGAGCCCTTTGCGGTGGCACCCCCGCTGCATAAATGCACCACCCCCATTCAAATGAATAGAAGGGCTGCGTTTTTTTCACACAGAGCTGATCTCGGTCTAAACGCCCCCTAAAAGTCGCACAGTTGATGTATCGATAAGCCCATCCATGAGCAAAAACAAAGTGTGACAGACTTACAGCAACACTCAGGTCACAGTTTGGAACTTTAAGCTGTTCCAGTTTCTCTTCTATTTTGGACTGATGACCTATTAAGACACTTCATGAAGGATGCAATCATTTAGATCAATAATTACCTGCAAATAAATAGCATAATCAATCTTGTTCATTTCAAAACACGTATTATGTTGATTGAGAGTCTGTGTTATCTGTCTTGATTGGCTGGATGTGTGATTAATGTAATGTGATTGGCAGAATGTGAGACAAATTAGTTTTGATCAGTTGTGTAAGTGGTGTCAGGGTCTGTCTCATCATGACTGTTTACTGCCGTTTGTCTTAATTGTTGTATCTGATGGCATCATTTTAAACTGCTTTCACCCACTGGTCTCTCTGATTCTCTCACTTTTTTATGCTCTAATTCTTTGTTTTTATTGATTACAGTGGCAATTACATGTAAAATGAATAGAATGATTAAGAAGAAAATACACAAACTGAGTGATCTGAGACTTACCACTGCCTACTCAGCCTCATCCTCATCCTCTTTTTCTTTTCCCAAACACTGTAGAATAGTGTGCATTGTGCTGCTATTCATACGGCTAATTATGTAAACACATACAGATGTAAAGACTTAATGAACAAGCAGAATTGTGTGGTATTGTGTGAGCACAGAGAGCATGATGTAATTTTTGGAAAACTCACTGCATGTTTTTTTTTTAAATAAAACCAATGTGAAACATGCAGTATAATATTCTAAATTTACAGTGGATGGTTAATTGTAATGTGAATGGGATTGCTCGTGGTGTCTTGGAATTAGGCCAACTGTTTGCCAACATGTTCACCATAACGAGGAGGTAATATGAGTGTTGGGTTTACAGCTTCTTCTGCTGCCCCCAAGTGGCCAAAATAAATAAATAAAATCCATTCATGCAGCTTTGAATAACCCATTTAAATCTATCTTGTCACTTAAAATGACAAAATAACACTGGCTTCATTCTCAGACTTTGTATGTTTGGGGCTGTGGTTACTGACTCATTAAATCATTATTGATGGTGTTTGCAACATTCACACTACTCTGCTCGAAGGAGTAAGACATACAGTAGAAGTTACAGTATGCTCAGCCTGTGAGGGTTAAGGGTAATCTTAGAATATTAATATTAATATTAATATTAGTAATATTAGAACAGTGATGGCAATTCATGTTAAAATCCATCACATTATTTATGTTCCAATATAATGTATAACAAGGTTCTGTGTGGTAGGAGCTATTAAACCACTGAACTAAAAGTTGCCTCATTATTTCTAAATCAATAAAATGCAGTGAGTTCACATGAAATCAGGACACTCAGTTCAGTGCCTGTATTCCTGCCAGGTTCAATTATATTCCACTGACAACACTTATCAACACACTGTACCTGCACATATCCTTTCTGACCTACTAAAAATAAAAGAACTGGTGCATAAGAATATATAGATTAGAATGTACAGATGCACCTTTTAACACCACTGTTACGACCCAGAGGTTGTCTGAGCATTTTTTTTGACGTATTTATGTGCTTTAATTATGTGTATGTATTGTGGATCTCTCTCTCTCTCTCTCTCTCTGTCTGGTGATCTTGCTGTGGTGCCTGTGTGTCATAGGGTGCAGGTGAGCTCAGCTAATTGAATGATTGTCACTGTGTGAGTGTGTAGGTTGTTCCAGGGAGTTGATTGGTTCCAGCCTCTGAGTTTGCAGTTTTAAGGCCAGCTTCCTCCACCTCCTGTGGGCTCTTTGCTCTCTACTTCCAGCCAGCCAGCCAGCCAGCCAGCCAGCCAGCCAGCCAGCCAGCCAGCCAGCCAGCCAGCCAGCCAGCCAGCCAGCCAGCCAGCCAGCAGTGTTTCTGTGTGAAATGTATCTAGATTTGCTACCATGATATACTAGCCCAGGTTTGGTAGGGGTGGGTAACATTTTTGTTTAATTCTATTTTCTCCTGTTTCTGTTACATTAGGAGTTAGGTTAGTGATTTGTCTTTTGTTCCTTTTGTTTGAGTAGGTAATTTTCAGTTGCTTAGCTTTAGTTTGCTATTAGCCCACCCTCAAGTTTAAACGATTTTTAATAAAACCTTTAAAGGGCTGCAAATCCTTTGTTGTTGGTGGTTCTTGGGAGCTGGGAAGAGGGGAGTCTCATTTTGTTCATGTTGCACCAGGGTTTCCCCTAGGCCAGGTCATAACACCACTTGAAATCTTTTCATGAAGAGGTCTTGATCAGTTGGTAAGAGGTTTGAAAATGAACCATAATCATGGTTAAGCATGCCGGAAAGTACAAACTGTATGTCTCAGAAAATGAAATGTGTTGCACAACATGCATTTTATGCACTTTTTGTGTACATGTGTCATGTGGTGGGATGATTGTTACCACATGGAGTTTACACATATTTCAACACATATAAAAACAGTGATATACTGTATCTACAGTGGCACACACAAATTCACAAAGCACATGTATGCCCACATGTACACACAAGTGATATATATCCTGGTCCGGCACACACACACACACTGACACACACACTACATGCTGGTAGGTATGTTGTCAAGCCGTCATGTTGGATTTACTTGGAATACATTCAGCCGAGTGGTTCTGAGAATACGTGCAGGGAATAATTTCTAAATATTGATTCCTTCCATGTAATCTAAAATTTATTACAGGGATGATCTTCAATCCAAATATTGACTCCTTCTCAGCAGCAACCTTCTAAAATTACTGCAGGGACAGCCTTCAGTCCAATTAGAGTGTAGCCATGGCAAAGTGGAGTCTGGATCCTGACAGTATAACAAAATATGGTGTAGAATTCACTTGACAGATGCAATTTCAGTAGGTCTCACCGTCAGATTTAATGACAAGAATGGAAACATTTTTTAAGTGTAAAAGTTGAAAGAAAGAACAAAGAAAATCAACATCAAATCTACAGAAAGCAGTTTTATATGAATATTCTCCTTGATGATAGGTTCTTCTTTGAATACTTCATACTGAATAACAGCATGCACAATAAAGAGTGGCAGGAAAGATGGAAGAGTCAGAGATAAGCCCGTAACATCAGAAGTTTATGATTTGTCCATTACCCACCAGTATATGATTTTTCATATGCATTTCTGCTGTACTATTTGCAAAAGAGAATGTCATGAAATATTAATTTGAAATGGGTTTTAATATTGGTCATTATTAAACATCAGCAGTCATTTATCTGTCAGTGGTACAATGGAGAAATCATGGACAGTAGCTACTGAGGAGGTCAGGCTGGATAAAGCCCCAAGAAGCTCCACCAATCACAGCCTGTATAACACCTGAGGGGTGAAACCCAGTGCAAAAAAAAAAAAGACCACAAAGCATTTGATGCTGCTCATAAAGCTTATGAGCCTTTAATCCCTCAATGATGATTTGTGATCCTAGATGAGTAAATTATATTTTTTATCATCTCAGACCTTCCCTCATTGATTTTGTAAATATGGATGATGCACAAAGACTGAGTTGGCTATTCACATAAATTATTAGCCAGTTACTTGGAGAAAGCCTGGGAGAAGAGAAAAAAAGACCTTTATTGAGATAATCTGTAGATATGTAACAGTTCTTTTCTGTGAACAGTTCATTTGGGATTTTTGTTTTGTATATTTTCATTTTTTGTTTGTGATTCTTTTCTTTTTCCACAAGCTTCTGTATATGTCTTGTATATGTATCACCGGAAAAGTATGTTTTGTAAGCTAGTGGTGTCTTCTAATCCCATGTGGGATGGGCCAAATGTTTGGCATAACACAGAAATAAAAATAAAAACTAAAAAAAAACTATTTAAAAAAGCTAATATTAGAATCAATTTTTAATACAATACAATACATCAGTGCCAGTACAGCTTCAAGAATGATTATAGAGTTTAGTCAACAAGTGTCTAAAATTGTTTCAACAAAAAGTGATTATAAACTTGTCAAAGGTAAATCAACAATGAGACTGTTAAGCTGTCTTTTCCACTTTGGATTAAAGGCAGAACATCTTATCAAGCATGTAGACTGGACTCAACACATTTTACCATGCATGTACATAATGTGATGAGTTCCACATAGTTCACCTGTGGCTGGACACTTCAGACTTCATGCCTTTAGTCTTCAGTTTGCCTGTATACATTAGATCATCATTACCATTTAATTTGTCTGATTCGGATGAAGATTTGTTTGAAATTGGTTCTCCTCCAGCCATGACACAGCAGTCAGACCAAAGTCAAGCATCCCGGCGGGGCCACTGCATTCAGCGGTGTACGTACCGGCCTCGTGAGCACCTCCACTCAAGCTCCCCTAAGGTGACTCTCCAACTCCCGATAGATCTCAGGCCTCCTCTCCTTCGTCAGCGAAGGATGAAAACCGTGGCATAGCCGCGAGTAAAGGCAGCTTCAACTCTATCATCGGCTGCTTCACTACAGTCCAGGTTACTACCCTCCTCTTGATCCGGCTGTTTTTACATCCACAATCAGAACCCAACATCTGAGACTGAACTGTTGCCCACCTCCAGTGATTGCTGTAAGGGAAGGCATTCCCTTCAACCACAGCAACAATAAAGTCAAACTGTTCATCTCTGCTCAGCGGCAACAACAATCACCGAACCTCCCGCGCTTCTGGATTCCTCGCCAGAACCAATCACCACCAGAGCTGGCAAGCGTGACGTCACAGACCCCCCACAGAAACATCCTGCCGTTTCAACTATAGACACCAGGTTGCCAGTTACCCACTTGGATATTCTTATTAACATCACTTCAGTAATGCCTCAGTATTCAACGCTTCTTCAGTAAATCTATAGTTACTGGCACCGGGTTGCCAGGTACTAGTACAACCAATCTAATATCACTTCAGTAACGCCTACCATCACTTGCACCAGGTTGCAAGTTACTTATACAACCAATCTAATGTCACTTAGTAATCTATAGTTACTGGCACCGGGTTGCCAGTTACTAATACAACTAATCTAACGTAATTTCAGTAACTTCTATCGATACATGCACCTGGTTAAAATGGATCCATCGTCACCTTAGTAACGTCTGCCATTACATGCACCAGGTTGCAAATTCAATACAACTAATCTAATGTCACTTTGGTAATGCCTACCGTCACTTGCACCAGGTTGCAAGTTACTACTACAAATAACGTAACGTCACCTTAGTAACATCTATAGTTACTGGCACCAAGTTGCAAGTTACTATACAACTAAATCTAACATCACATCAGTAACATTTATTGTGATGTGCGCCAGGTCACAGGTTAATAATACAACTAATCAACTGTAGTTTCAGTAATGTCTGCCGTTACATGCACCGGGTGCAAGTTCCGAATAGAGCTAACCTAATGTAACTTCAATATTTTCCATTGTTACATGCACCTGATTGCCATTTACTAATATAACTGATCTATCGTCACCTTTGTAACGTCTGCCGTTACACGCACCAGGTTGCAAGTCCCTAACAGAAATAATCTAACGTAACTTCAGTATTTTACAGATTTTTTGGTAATGCTTACTGTCACTTGCACAGGTTGCAAGTTACTATAATCAATATAACGTCACTTTAGTAACATCCATAGTTACTGGCACTGGGTTGCAAGTTTTTAATTCAACTATAACATCGCTTGAGTAACATCTAGCCACTAGCACCGGGTTGCCAGTTACTAATACAACTAATCAAAAGCCAGTTCAGTAATGGCCGCCATTACACGCACCAGGTTGCAAATACTTCTACAACTAATCCAACATCACATCAGTAACTTATATTGTTACATGCACCGGGTTGCAGGTTAATAATACAACTAATCAAATGTCACTTCAGTAAAGTCTGCCGTTACATGCACCGTGTGACAAGTTAGTAATAGAACTAATCTAATGTCACTTGTAACCTCTATCGTTATGTGCACCTGTTTGCCAATTACTAATAAAACTGATCTAAAGTCACTTCAGTAATGTCTGCCGTTACGTGCACCGGGTTGCAAGTTACTAGTACAACTAATCTAACGTTACTTCAGTATCATCTGCTGTTACAAACCCTGGGTGGCAAGTTTTTCAACACCAGCACCAGCAGCCTATATCATCCAGGGCAAACGACGCTGGGATGTCAGTGCCCCCCGTCATCCAGCTGCAGCAATCTCAACAGCCAGCCTTAGCAGGGGAACCTGGCACTGGGATGGCAGTGCCCCCTGCTGTCTCCTTCCTTCAACCGCAGCAGATGGTTGTAGTGGGGGCTTTTGGCACCGGGATGCCAGTACCCCCACCATCCAGCTCCAGCAATCACAAAGCCAGCCTTAGCAGGGGAACCTGGCACCGGGATGCCAGTGCCCCCTGCTGCCCACTTCCAGCAGCCACAGCAGCTTGTTCTAGCAGGGCATTTGGCACCGGGATGCCAACGCCCCCTGCTGCCACATCCAACAGCCACAGCAGCTTGCTCTAGCAGGGCATTTTGGCACTGGGATGCCACCGGCACCGGGATGCCAGTGCCCCCTGCTGCCCACTCCCAGCAACAGCACCAGACACAGACCCAGACAACATCAGCTCTACATACATGCCGGTTTTGGGGGGTTTCCATGGTGGATGACCATAGCCAACTGAGATCACGCAATTGTTGCTTGTAGAAAAATTCTTCAAACATCTCCAGCTGTTCATGAGATCTACCCAGTTGTCATTGCTTTTACAACATTTACAACACAACCTAACCATCGTTGATCTCATCATTATGACACATACCATCCATGTTTACCTTAATGGTATCTGCTTCTTCTCTAAACTCCTAACCCAGCCATTCTCATTTAATTCATTCCTCAGAGGAATTCTAAGCCAAGAGCCTGCTAAAAATCCTTGCCACCTTCCTCTTACTGCCTACTTGCTGTCAGTCAGCATCCACACCATCTGCTTCAGATAGCATTCCTCAAGTTGCTCGAAATTTAGAGCTCACTTTCTCGCTTGCATTCTTCAGTATTCTATTATGCTCCAAATTCATTGCTCCAACTCTTCACTCCAACCTCAGCTGCTACGCCTGATTTTCAGACTTATCTTAATTCCCTGATGACATCATTGCCCCCTGTCTCAACTCAACCGGTCAAGGCAGATGGCTGCCCACCTAGAGCCAGGTTCTGTCCAACGTTTCTTCCTGTAAAAGGGGAGTTTTTCCTTGCCGCCATCGACAAGTGCTTGCTCAGGGGGAATGTTGGGTCTCTGTAAATTAAGAGCATGGTCTTTACCTGCTCTATACGAAAAGTGTCATGAGATAACTTTAGTTGCGATTTGACACTATATAAATAAATTGACTTGACTACTAAAACAAACTAAAACTGATCAATCCAGTCAACCATACCCATTTTACTTCAAAGTTCAATCTCTGCGGAATCCTTCTGAGACCATTGCAAACTACTTGCAATTCCAGAAATCCCAGAGCTTATCATTGACAGATCCTCTCTTCATCTCTGAATACGCACAATTGGCTACTCGTTCTGGTTCCACCAGTACTTCCACCATGTACTCTACTTGTCTGGCATTTCTTTCATTCATTACTCCGGACACTCCTTCAGAATCGGAGCCGCTATTTCAACCTCCTGTAATAGCATCCCAAAGCACTTAATACAACTCATGGGCCGTTGTTCCTCCCCAACATATTATCGCTACACCAATTCAGATTTCAAAATTCCCAGATCTGCACAATCTTATCTTAAGTAACTGGAGGTTTTTGGGGGTCTGCCGTTGCCCGGGTGCTACGGCAGATTCCCTATGAGCTTCCCCGCAATGCAGTCAGCAAGCAGATCTACGCACAATGATTGTTTTTCTTAATAAATCATTAAACGCATCTTGTTGATGGTGTGGTCCTTGCTAGTGAATTGAACCTTATTTAGCGAAGTTTCAGGAGCAGGACCACACCTCAATTGTGCCCCTCCTGCATTCCTATAAATACCACCTAACCCTCTCCTTCTCCTCCGCTCTCGTATTCTGCGCCCCTCCCTCCCACCCTATTTCTCTCTTCCTGATTCTTCTTCTCCTTCATAGGGTCTTGAGGGTCCCTATGAGCTTCCCCACAACGCAGTCAGCAAGCAGATCTACGCACAATGATTGTTTTTCTTATAATACAATATAATAAATCATTTAAACGCATCTTGTTGATGGTGTGGTCCTTGCTAGTGAACATGTTATTTAATGTGAGCCTCATTGTTGAATATAGGAGTGTTGGGGGATCTGAGAAGAAAACTTGCATATCAATGAGTCCTTACTTTATTACAACTTACTTGTGAGTTGCAGAATACCTCACACTGATTTCTTAGCTTACCTCTAAGCCCTCGACCAAGCCATTATCCACTGTTGTGCAGCCAGGCTAGCTCTCGTTCACCACAGGTACCCAGCCATGACCAATCCTACATCTCTGAATTCAATATGTAGCTGGATAGGCTTGTATTTATAGAATACATTTTATTTTTGTAGCATTAAAAGAGTTTCACCTTCTGTCATTAATACAATACTTAATTTATGTCTCCATTTCAATTGTTTTGGGACACACTTCTCCAGTATATGACAGATAAACTTTAAATGTTCCAAGTTGTAAATGATTAAAAATGTTTGTTGTATTTGTATACTTGTAAATAATAAGACTGGCACTGTGTTACTGTGATTATTTGGTACTCTATGAGCCATCAAAATAATAAAAGGCTTAATGTTTAAGAATAAAAAATAATGTTGCAGTTCAGTTTTATGGTTAAAGTAGTTTTACATCAAAAGTAAAGTAAGAGTGATTGCATTGGCAGTAATGAGTAGTATTCTGTTTTGCTGTGCACACACTCACTGAAAAGAGCAAAAACAGGCTTTCGTTTCAATTAAATTTAGAGAATGAGATAAGTAGTAAGCACTAATTACTGTTGTAAATAATCATAAGTGTTAAATGACTGTGATTGTTCTTCACAGTTTAACACTGTGAGGATGACCCGATAATGTTAAATGACCAGTATATTATCCAGTCAGGTTCACAGTCTTTTCTTCCATAACCTTGTGGGACCAACGTCAACCCTTCTTTACCTCATGATGCTGCTGGTGAGGAATGCAGCTCAAAGACTCACATCTTTCACTCAATTATACTGCATTCTGGGAGTGCAGGGAGGGCCAGGGGAAATCAATTCACTGACAACACAATACATCTGTTCTCTTCCAGTTCTTGGCCCATTCATTGTTTTTCAAATATTCTTGTGTTCCCTTCAGCTGCAGCTTGTTTGGGAGTAAAAATGCTCCAGTTAGCCTTTCATCATTCAGTATACAAGACTGGGTGAGTAATAATTGATAATGAACTCTTCAGATCCATTTGCTACCTATCTATCTATTATAAGAATATATATTATACATACAGTACACTCCTGATCAAAATTTTAAGACCAGTTGAAAAATTGCAAGAATTTACATTTTGCACTGTTGGATCTTAAGAAGGTTCTAAATAGTGCTTCAAAATGCAAAAAGAAGAAATGGGAGTGAGACAAGAAAAACATTTTGAGTAAGCAATTTATTGCAAACAACCATTAAACTGAAATAGGCTGTTCATCAGCTGATCAAAAGTTTAAGACCATTTACATCTCAAAAAAAACCCAAAAACCCCTAAAATAGAAATAAACTCAGTAATGAGTAGCTGTGCCATTCTTGTTAATCACCTCAAAAATTCATTTCGGCATGTTTGACGCTAGTGTTTCCAGGAGGCTAGTGGGAATGTTGCTCCAAGTGGTGAAGATGGCTTCACAGAGGTCATCCACTGTCTGGAACTGGTGTCCATTTTTGTAAAACTTCCCTTGCCATCCAACCCCAAATCTTCCCAATTGGATTTAGATCAGGGGAACGCGCAGGATGGTTCAAAAGAGTGATGTTATTTCTCTGGAAAAAGTCCTTTGTCAGGCGGGCATTGTGAACTGCAGCGTTGTCCTGTTGAAAAACCCAGTCACACAGACGATGGCCTTTAGTCATGAGGGATGCCCCCTGCAACATCTCCACATAGCCAGCTGCCGTTTGACGCCTCTGCACAACCTGAAGCTCCATTGTTCCATTGAAGGAAAAAGCCCCCCAGATCATGATGGCGCCGCCTCCACTGTGCCGTGTAGAAAACATCTCAGGTGGGATCTCCTTGTCATGCCAGTAACGTTGGAAGCCATCAGGACCGTCAAGGTTAATTTTTTTCTCATCAGAGAATAAAACTTTCTTCCACCTTTCAATGTCCCATGTTTGGTGCTCTCGTGCAAACTCCAAACGAGCAATTTTGTGCCGTTGAAGGAGACAAGGTCTTTGAGGACGTTTTTTGTTCTTAAAACCCTTCTCTCGCAGATGCCGTCTACTGGTTATGGGACTGCAGTTGGCACCAGTGACAAGTTTAATTTGGGCCGAGGATTGTCCCGTGTCTTGGCGGACAGCCAATTGGATCCTCCGGCTCAGGGCTGGTGAAATTTTTTTGGGTCTACCACTTGACTTTTTTTCCCCATAACCCTCAGGATCTTTTAAGAAGTTTAAAATGACTGTCTTACTGCGTCCAACCTCCGCAGCAATGGCACGCTGCGAGAGGCCTTGCTGATGCAGCTCAACAATCCGACTGCGTTCAAAGAGAGAAAGCTTTTTTGCCTTTGCCATCAGGAAGTCATGACAGTGTGGGTACCTGACAGAAAATAACACTGAATCCACATTTTTGCAAAGATTTGGGCTTTTAAAGGCTGTGGTCTCAAACTTTTGATCAGGTGATGAACAGCCTATTTCAGTTTAATGGTTTGCAATAAATTGCTTACTCAAATTTTTTTTTTCTCTCGCTCCCATTTCTTCTTTTTGCATTTTGAAGCACTACTTAAAACCTTCTTAAGATCCAACAGTGCAAAATGTAAATTCTTGCAATTTTTCAACTGGTCTTAAAATTTTGATCAGGAGTGTATATTCTTATATAAATATTCTTAGTCTAGACCCAAGTGTCAAACAGAGCATGCTTTCTTTCCACTTTTGTAAAACTCAAACTGCTAGTAATATGATGACATTTTCATTTTTTGCCACTATATCAGTCATGAAGCGTCTGATATCTAGCAATGGACAATGTCTCTGGCATCACTAGGGCTAAACACTGGAGCAAACACAAATACCTTCTTTAAACAAGATGTGTTACAAGATAATATGTATTTTTCTTTATATTTGCAGTTGTTTTCAACAGTTAATGCTAGTAAATGTATTTTTTTCAAGTCCAAAATATCAAGTGCAGGTTGATTTTGTACAACAAAGCAGAGCAAATGTTTAGTGGAGTGACATGCGTAAGGTGAAAAAATAGCAGGGGGCAGCGGGTAAACTAATAATAATGAAATCTAAAAAAATTATTTAAAATAAGAAGATCAATTAGATGTGATGAAAACATATATATGAACACAAAATCTGGGACACTACAATGGACGTTTTCTGCTAAAGCTAAATAGGCCTAAACTAATGCATTCCAAGTAAGGTGTAGTACAGTTTTGATGCTCACATTTGCATGAAAAATGTAAAATCATAGGACAGTTGTGCTGCTCACTGAGGACTCTTTGGTTTTGCTTACCAACTCATCTCAGTGCATGTGTTAGTTGAATTTCTACACTTCATCAAAGCATGCACAACTTCTTTAACCTCTGTTAAGTTCTCAATTGTGCTGTTTTGGGTCGTTCTGCACTTTTCTTTCCAGAATTATTTTTTTTCCTCCATTAGTACACTGCCAGACATCCTCACAAGGAAAGCTGCAAAACTCAGATCTGAATCTTAGCAGGGTGTGTGCTGAAGTGAAAGTTCAAGTTACAAGATTGAAGCATGCCGAGTTATAACCTAGTTTGAACCTGCAACACTCATTTTAACTTTATGGACTTCAGTCTTACTTGTAACCCTTTTTGACATCCCTTTTTTGAGATTTTGACATCTCATAGGAGGAAAAGGTAACTACTAACGTTAATAATGGCTGCATTCTACTTAGATGTTCCAGCTGTTTCAGGACCCTGTTACTGTACATCCTGGGTCACTGCCAGGGCTGTCATTAATGTTGTGCTTCTCCTGGAAGATCAAGTCACACAGATGTTTTCCTCCTGGGCAGATAAAATTTCACATAATTTCCAGTAGTATACTTAATTTTGATTAGACGGTATTTTTTATGTTTTTTGCTTATGCCAAAAGGTTTTTCCAGAGAAAAACTCTTGCTGGCAGTGGCTGGTTTGAACAGTAAAACGTAACGTGAATTTAATTGATATGCAATACTGTGAATTAGAATTAGCTTTTATTTCTGCTTTTATAGTATTACTGCCACAGGTGGAAATCTCCAGGGGCTGAGGCAACGTTATCCCCTAATGACACATGACAGGCTACATGACATGTGAACCCTCATCACTGGATGAAAGAACAAAAGCAGGATGCACTGAAAATAGTGAAGAAAAAGCACAGACAGAGCTCATGTGCATTTCATTAAACAAAACTTTTCCTTCCATCTGGTCCCAGGAGAGCACTGAGTGAAGAAAAGGGTGTGTGAACTTCATCTGGAGAGCAGGAGTAGCTTCATTTCGCCCTCTAGGTTTCGGTTTATGGGGCTTTCAACAGACTGCCAGGATTACAAGGAAGACAGCAGTACTTCAAGTGGAATCAGGGGTGTCCTGTGAGTGTGTGTTCTCACTGTCAACAATCAGTCTACCATCATAGAAAATCACAAGTCTGTGTGTGTGTATGTGTATGTGTTCAGTGCAGGGAGTCTCTTAAATCAGAGCGCATGAAATTGAGAAGAGAAGCACTGACTTGTGGGTCTCAAGACCCACAAGTCCAGACCTAGTGCATAATATAATGAATGCACCCTCCCATCAGATTTTACAATCAAAACCCTACACTACACCGAAAGTAGTCTAACGTTGTCTACTCAAATTTAAAATTCATGACACAACTAAAATGACGCAAATTACTGTATAGCTGAACTTATGCTTTATATGTTTTGCTCCAAATAGTGTGACAGTTTTGACTGTATGGAAATAATGTTTATGTTGTTAGCTAACAGCACACCACCCACACCCGATCCCAGCACTGGCTAGCTTACATTAGCTAAGCATGACTGATCCATTCGCTAAAATAGACAAAATGCAAAGTTAACAATCAAAATTGCATACCATTTTCTTTGGCAAGTTTGTCATCTGGCTTTTGCCTTTTCGTTTTCTCCATCTCTAATGCTCTCCACATACAATCCACTCCATCATACCCATCAATGCTCTAGCATGTTCTGACTGTGATGATCACTCACTGATGAACATTTTTTTTCTGGGCGCAATTTTGGCACCCACCTCTGGGTGGTGCCCTAGGTGGCGGCCTATGTTGCCTATAGGAAGCACCCCCCACGCCCCCTTGGGTCTCTGAACATCCTGTTTTGTCCAGCTCTCTCTACTCCCCCTCCTCCTTTTTCTGTCTTTCTCCCTCACACTTTTGTCTCCTCTAATTTGCAGCGAATCTAAGCAGTGTGTGAATATAGCTCCTGACAAAGCATCTTGTTTTCTTGTTTCATCTGTCAGTTTCTTCCTGTGTTGTTTCCTCTTTTCATTCCTCTGCTTGTATCCGCATTGTTGCAGTGATAGCTTGTGCCATGTTGCATCAATTTCTGCTGCTCTTGTTTTTCCACTTGCTCTGTGTCTCTTGTTCTCAAACTACCAGTGCCACCCAGTGGTGGTGAAAGACAGGTAAGACCAAATTAATCATCAGAATCAGTCTAAAACATTAAAATTCATGGGTTGATGAAACCCCATCAACCCTTTGATTTTAATGTTTTAGTCAGTTAGACATCTATTCTTATGTTTTAGGACTTTGATACTGGAGACCAGGGTTCACACCCTGAGTCCTGTGTGTGGTTTTTAGGCAATAGAAGCACTTTAGTTAGGGTTATATTGTGGTTTCAGTTAAATATAATGAAGTTACAGTGTGTTAACAAGTCACCATACTTTAACCATGCTGTAGTTCCTACAAGTGGATATTGTATTGCTAGAGCACATATTGCAGGGAAAACAAATGTCAGTGAACTTTGCAGACTAGTTTATAAAAAACATTTCCTCATTATGTTGATAAGAAATTAATCACTGAATTATTTCTCCAAATGTATTTGCTGTTGCAAATTAGTAGTATGCATGTTTTCTTGGAGACAGGGTTATATTTCATATCCATCCTCAATAGTCATCAGTGTTATGTTCATGCACTGTAATTTCCAGAGAAAACAAGTATCGTAATCAAGTAACTTACTGAAATATTAATAATGATAATATCAACGGCCACACGGCAGACATCGACAAGACAAATTCTTTGAATGCTTGCATACTTGGCTAATAAACAGATTCTGATTCTGATCAAAGTTACTATAAGTCTTTAAATCTTATTAATGGAGCAATAATTTCCAATTTGACCACCAGCATCTAGTGGCCATTGGTGGCATTGCACTTTAAAGTACTTTGTAGAACCAAAGGTAATTTCTCTATCCCAATATGTATAGATATACCTGGAATATTTAGATACTATTGAGTGTCTGTACTTTTGCTTGAATAATAGTAACCTTACATTGATTTATAGAATATTTAACACTTATGTTACCATATTCCTCAGCAGTGTTGGGAATAACGCGTTAAAAAGTAACTTTGTTACTGTAATTCCACTAATTTTTGTGGTAACTAGTAATGTAACTAATTACTTTTTCTAACTAAATAACGCAATTACAATTACTGAAAATTAAGTGGTCTCGTTAGTCATTACTTTTGTCTTTTGTGAAAAGAGTGGACACCTGCAGAGGATAGCAGACAAATTGGCAAATTTTTCATGGGCACAACCCACATACTCAGCTCTCCTGCTCATCCCACAAATGCATGTTCCTTACAAATGTGGCACCATTTAAAAGGGAAATAAACAGGCTTTCCAATAGTATAAGATTTATTGCCAAGAAGCATTGTTACAACAAAGAAATAATCTACCAAACACAAATTTCCTTACTTTTTGTGCTAAGTTTATATATATACATGGGCGCCTGGTAATGTTTTAAAGTGGGGAAGCAAACTTAGAAAGATTCCTAATTGGTGGTGGTCTGGGGCTCCTCCCCCAGAGAAAAAGTAATTTAAAACAAATTTCCTGCATTTCTACACCACCTAACCTCTTGGATTAAGTCAAGAAACAGCCACCTGCACTAGTCTAGATTAGTTAGATTGAAGGTGCTATGAAAACCAACAATGCATCAAGAACAGTATATAACTGGGTGGATCAGGACAGAAAATTAATGTAGAAGAATGGCTGTTGTGCTGTCCTCCTGAATGTTGTGAAAGCAACAATGTTGATGAGCACAGAGATGCCTTGAATGTGAACTATCAAGGTGTTATAATGCCTAGAGCCAAAGATATCAGCATTTGAACATAAATGCTTATGGTCACTGTCTGGTGGTACTGAATTTTGTTTTCAGGGGAATATGACAGGATTTTCAAACAATCAGCCATTTACATTTTGTTTACATTTTAGCTGTTCTCTCCCCACCTGTCTCTCCTCCTGCCTCTTCCCTGCTTGTACTTGCATTTTCCTGATAGAATGAAATAATAACAAGGACAGCATTACACTAGGCTTTGTATCTTAAAAGTTAGTTACTGTCAATGAAAATTCTTGGTGCACACTTTCAGTAGTCTTCCTTTTGAAAAATTTCCATACAAACTTTACATTTTGTCGCCTCAACTTGCTCCCATCCTCCGTTGGTTAGCTGCGATATTTAAGTGGGAGAAGATGGTGGGAATGAGAGTTTCAAAAATTAAGATTTCTCACTAAAATACGTGCCGGTTGATGGATCAGATTCACGCCGAATTAAACAATAACTCATAACACTGTTAATTCACCATCTATCGTGTGTGTGCGTGACGGTATTTGAGGAGTGATTGACAGCCAAAGCATGCTGTGGCAAACGATCAGTGAAGGGGTTTGAGTCGTTCAACTGAACCAACTCAAAGGGTGGTCCAAAAATGTGATGAAAATGAAAATTATTTTTTATTACTTGTTTTTGTCAGTTTATGAAAATAGCAAAATGATCAATCAATATCAATGATGCCTAGTTTATTTTTAAAAAGACAAAAAGTGGGGCAGCAAAACCATAACTTTGCTCCACCTAATTGAATAATGGGGATGCATTTGCTCCACTTGTTCCATTGCTCAGACGCCTATGTGTGTATATATATATATATATATATATATATATATATATAGATGACAGGTGACACCACATTGGTAGGTTTGTAACACTACTGAGATGGTCTACAGGGTTCCACTCCTGATGGACTGGTATTTTACCCAACAACTCAGAGTTAAATGTCTTGAAAACCAAAGAATTTGTGGTGGACTTCCACAAGAGTGATAGTGGTCATTTACCCCTGGTTATAAATGGTCAGGGAATTCAGGAGCAGAGCTACAATCCATTCATCTTTGTAATGATGCTTTTTGTGATGATCTGGAGGATCCCAATGATGACACGGCACAGAGAGAGCTTTCTTCAATTCACGTTTAATAACGAGCTCGGATCATCTGATACATGCATTCAGAAGACAAAGAAATACCTCTAGATGGTAGCTTATATAGGCTCTAGCTCATAACATCTGGATTCCATAAAGTATGAGGTATCTCACTAAGAATATAACTCAGAATACACAAATAACAAATAACAATAACAAGACATTCTGGCGCCGTTTCCATTAACCTAGGACCTTTAACCTTTAGGGCCTCTACAGAAACATAGCTTCGTGACTTTACTTATCAATCCTGATATAATGCATACTGTATGTGCATACTTCAACTTAAAGTGAACAACGTAATATATAAGGTTATAAATGCATCCTAACAATCTTTACAGTGTGAGGTCAAGCAACAGAAGTATTGAAGAGGTCTGCAAAAAGCTATATTTTTCAGATAGCTAAAAACATTTTGCATCTCACAGGATGGAATTTCATCAAGCTGGAAATGACAGTATCCTCACCTTTACAATAACTCTGTGGTTTGACAACACCTCAGGTCAAGATAGGTAACATCTGGACATCATCCAAACTGCAACAAAAATCATAGACTTTAAGCTACAAAATTTGTCTAAAATTTCTATCTTCTGGCTATCAAAAAGGGACACAATATTTTCCTTTTGTCTTCCTTCCTTTTAGGCAGAACATTTTTAGATGCCAGGTTCTGTCACAGCACTTATCCAGAGGCTGTTTGCCTGAACTCCTAAACACCAGGGGTGATATTATTCTCACAAGAAGCAGTAAAGATATGCATCATAGTTGTTTTATTGTGCTGATAGTATCCCTCTGGGAATTCAGGTTCCTTATTTGTTTTACTTTTTATGCACCAAGTTTTTATTGTTGAAAAATGGTTGTTTTATGTCCAGTGTGGTCAGGTAATGTCCTGAGGTATTTTGTTTTGTTTTATGGGGGTTCCCTAAAGCGAAATTCTGTCAGTCATGTTAAAATGGCAATGAAGTATTATATCTTAAATACTGAACTTTTCTCTAAAAGCTTGTGCCTTCTCCTAATGTGTTTCCAATCACACTAATACACTGGGCCTCTGATGGCACTGTAGATTTGCTTAGTAAGAAGCTATGAATAAAATATTAGCTAACTAATAATAGCTAACATCAACT
Source organism: Scomberomorus guttatus (assembly GCA_038419695.1). Classification (NCBI taxonomy): domain Eukaryota; kingdom Metazoa; phylum Chordata; class Actinopteri; order Scombriformes; family Scombridae; genus Scomberomorus; species Scomberomorus guttatus. Next base: position 29,379,236 of record CM076452.1, read on the forward strand.
CTGTAATAATGTACCTTCTGGCACCAGGACAAACTCTTTTGACGATCCTTTGGGTTAGGGTGGACTGAGTGTATCTGTGTTGAAGCTAATCAACAAACACCGGTGCTTGTGTTGTTTATGGACTAGGAGATACAGAAAAAGTTAGACAATATCAAATAGTCCTTAAGATCCTTATGATTCTCTGCCACTGTAATGTAATGGAAACCCATCACTCTTATTGCCTGCTTTTATCACTTACTTTTATAGAGTAGATGAGATGTAGTTTTCTTGAAAGAATCTTGGAACACAGCAACATCAGTAAAGAAGAGTGTGAAGAGTGTTGGGAAAGATACTTTAAAAAATGTATTTAGTTATTTGTTATATATTACTCATTGAAAAACTACTGACACTAATCAGTCTATCTCTATCAAAAGTGCCTTTAAACAGCTCCAAAGCCTCCACACCCACACATCTCAACTTCTGTATTTAAGTGTAGAAGTAGACATTGTGGTTTAACAAAGTAGCTAACCTACAGTTTGGAAGTATTAGATGACCATCAACAACTATCTTAAAGTTAGCTTGATTCATCCTTGAACTCTGAACAAAACTAACTGATTACTGAATGCAGGTCTATCAGTGGAAAACATTAATACGCTTGCTTAGAAGCCACAACACACAAGTCAACTTTGGAGTTACCCGGAAACACATTTTTTCTTATTTTGGTTGATGCTAACTCCCCACACGTCCAGGCCCTGCTCCAAGCTAACATGACTTGGCCATGTCTGTCCCCTTAACTCAGAGACCAAAGTGGTATCAACCTTCACATGCCTGTTAAAACAGCAAACGCTGACACAATAGTTGAAATAATGGAGCGTTAACAACATCATTGCTTAATTTAAACATGCAATCCCTTGCACTACTTACTACTTTACTGAAAAAAGTACATTACATCACTGTATGTACTGCATTACTAAGGCTAATGTGTTGCTGCCTAACACTGGTTGTGAACAAGCCGACAGTTTAGCCATTAGCAACCATTTTATTTGGTGGTAAAATTGAAGATTATTGCTCCTGTAAAGTCACTAATAATCCCTCACTGAACAGCAAAATCACAACAGGTGCACACAACCATGACAGATATGGTAGGTTTCAGTAGGTTTCAACTTTTCTGATCATCTAACTGATTGTGTTTGTTTCCTCCGTTGGACATATTCTTGTAGCCAAAGCTACAAAAATACAACACAAGTTGTAATAAACTGTTATTTCACTTTAAATATTTTGTATTGAGCATAAAAAATATCACTCAGCACAACTCACTTCCCAACCTTTTAAACATACTGTATAATATATTTGAAGTTATCTGTAATAACCATACGATAAAGTAACAAAGACGAGTGAATGTGATTATAAGACAGTTCAACTTAGGATATGATAGTGCCCCTCAGTAAACAGTGAGATAGATTGAAGGTTATGTTATTCTAACCCTAGTTCTATAAGCGCAGGTAGACAGTTGACACTCACACCACACTTTTCATAAGTCTTGAGCCCATCATGTCCAAGAGATAGAACCTTATGAACGGACAAGGCATAGACCAAGATGCTGCCGTGCACTGAATAAGGCCATAGACGCTGCTACACCACATGTGGAATGCACTCGTACCACGGTGGGGGCATCATTACCCCCCTGCCCGTAGGCTTGGGACATGCACTCACAAAGCCAACTAGCTAGGCGCTTCTTGGATAGGGCTTTACCTGTGTCAGAGGGTGGGTGGTCAGCTGGAGGGCAGCAGCCAGGAAGCTGGGGTTACTCCAATTCGGCGCTCTCCACCGCCAAACCTTCCATAAACAGAAGATTGGTCAATGGGGGGCTAATGTTAAAAGGGTCAAGCCAATGGAGGGGTCTGTGAACGCATCACTGGGGGGGGGGGGGGGGAGCAGGCGTGATGTCTCTTCTCCTTGATCCATGTGCGGGCCTGGGGCATTACTCTCTAAGGAGGAAGTGATGCCACCGGTGGTACTATTGTAAACCCGAGAGGTAAGGTGTGTATGTCGGTCCCGTGTAGGGAAGCAGCGAAAACAGCGGGAGACAGTGCTTGACCCTAAGCAGACATGAAGCATCCTCTCCCCAGGGTTAATCCTTACCACCTCACCGTTACCCAGGGAGACAAGCCATGCAGGCAGGAAATCAGTCCGGTGACTGGTGACTTGAAAAGCCTTCATGTAGCCAGCTGGCTTGGGCAGGATAGGCAGGGGCAGTGAGCACTACACGCTCCGCCACAATGGCCATAACCTTCGGGAAACCGTTGCTAACTGAAGTCATCAGTGGATTTCCAAAGGTCAGTAATGTTGCAGACACAGATGAGAGGTTGTTGTTATCGTCCATCAGTGAAGCCGCTCAGAGAGTCTCAGCCTAGGCGTCTGGCAAGCGGCAATGGCGGTGCCACGGAGAACAATCTCGAGCTCTGGTTCACCCTCCACGCAGCTGAAAGTGGTCCCACCAATGCCAGCTTTGAGTTGACGAAAGTCCCTGGCAGTGCACACAGGGCGGGGGCTGCATCATGCCGTTCTCTGTGTGGTCCCGTCCAAGGCACTCAAAGCAGAATAGATGCCCGGTAGCGGTGGCAGTGATGAGACTGGGACAGGAATGAGCATCCGTGGAGAAGTCCTTGCAATGCAGACGTTTAAGGTGATGTGTTCTTTCTGCGTCTTTCCTTCATTTTGATACAGTCAGTTTTTTTGTGGTCAGGAAACTTCCCACTGGGATTTTAAGTGGGAGCAAGAAGTTAATGGTGAGAGGCATTTAGTGTCAGTCTACAATTTTAAAAAGCCAGGGAATGTAATGTAATCATTAGCATTTACATTTAGAGTGGAAACAAAGGACACCTCAGTCACTTCAGGTGACATTCTCAACCTTTAATAGCTCTGTCACTTTAACAATCAGCATTAATCAGTAGCATCAATCACTGAATATTGCTTTTTGCTTCCATTGTCTGGTACATGTAAATATTACAGTCATGACTAACCATTTTAGATGGTATGCTTCAAACATAACTACGCGTCCAATGATACCTTCGCAATCTTTTGACAAACAGGCAGATTGATTTAGATTTTTTTAGTCTTTTTCAATCACAGTAATCTAAACTCTCTTTGCAAAGAAAACAATTAAGACAAATGAGATTGCAATAGAGACAATTACAGCTAACAATTAACACTAATGATTGTTAACAGAGGGCCTCACAATAGTGCTACCACAGCAGCAGCTGCAGAGGATGGGAGTGCAGAAAATAAAATATCAGAAGAAGACAGCAAGCCACTACAATGTGGAAAGTACAATAACTCCACAGGTGTTTGTCTTATTGTCATTGTTGCAGATATAGACAACTTATGTGGTGAGATAACAAGATACTGTACTGACGCACTATGGCTCTATGATTTCAGTGCTGAATGGCAGTTGGCACATTTGTTGACATTTGGCATTTGTCTAGTTAATTGTGTGAATTTTGGCACAGCACTGCAAGGATAATGCCTTCCTTCCCAGTGTTAAACTTGCCAAAACCATAAATCCCTCCATTAAGTTCTAACTATAGCCATTACCGTCCTAACCTACTATATGTTCTGATCTTTGGATGTAACATGCTGCAGGCAACGCTACATTAAAGCCCACACTGTTGTGTCTGTCATGTTGTGTTGTACCGTGTGTTATGTGCAAGCTACAGTTAAAGCTGTACCTTTGTCTGTATCTATGTTTGTCAATTTATCCAAAACTAGTATTCTCAACAAGTCTTCATACCAACCTTCCACCTAAGGAGCACCCTCGTCTTTCTTACTTTATAGAACATTGTTCCAATTAGCCTTTCAGTATGTTTTTTTTTTGTCTATGTTAGCTGTTAAAGGATAGGTTCATATTTTTTTCACAGCCTGTTTTAAACCACTAATGAGGTTCCCAAATATACATCGAAACAGGTTTTGCTTGTTGTAATCATTCTTCCTGTTCATACTGGCCATTAGAAGATCCCCTCCTTACATACTTCTAATATTAATGATAGGGGACAAAATATATTCCAAACTTTATTTGAAGTCTAAGCAGTCTGGATTCGACAAAACAAGTGGGTATTTTCCAAAGTTTACAGTGCTTTTTGTGCCAAATTCCCTCTTTTTGTTTCCCCGGACAGTGTTTCCTTGCTGAGCTGTGGTGGAGAGATAGCAACACATAGAGGAAATTTTGCACTAAAAGGACTATAAGTTTGGAAGATACTCAATTTGTCTAACTCAGACTGCTAAAGCCTCATATGAGCTTCAGCTAAAGTTTGAAATATATAGTTTAGCACAGTACGAGGGATGTGGATTTTGTCCCCTATCACTTACATTGAAATTACTTTAAGAGGGGATTTCTTTAGGACCAGTATGAAGAGGAGAAATGATTACAGCAAGCAAAACCTGTTTCAATATTCATATGGGCGCCTGGCGTCATGACCTCCACCTGCAACTCCTGAAAGTCTTGACAAGTGCTTTGCACTATGGGCAGTGTATCAGGCACAGCAGCTCAGCAATACAGAACACTGCTGTCATACACCCATGGGGTAACTCAGAGGTTAGGCTCATCACCATCAGCAGGAATGTACCAGAAAGGATTCCTCACACTGTGTAAAGGAGTTTGTTCATTTTCTCGCAATGTGTTCCTGAATGCCCACAGTCTCATTAAGAATATAACTTAATGCAGGTTATATAAACATGCAATAACTGAGGTTTTAGCCACTTGGGGGGCACAGAAACAAGCTGTGAACACAACACTGACATATCATCACCTTTTAAGTTTATATGGCAAACTTATTAGCAAACAGTTGCCTATTAACACATGCAGCAGTTACAGGGCAACATTAGCATTCAGTTGGAGTTGTGTCTCTGACCACCTGATAAATGTCCAAAATTCTTTTTGCTTTCAACTATTCAGTTTACTGTACTACTAAGGCAGGGATAGAAGCTCCTCAAGTTGGGTGTGTGTCTGTGTGTGTGTGTGTTAAATTTGCTCAGTTCAGGTGCAGATCTGCTGCAAGCGGCATGTGCTAGCAGTTTTTTCTGACAAGTTTTTTGTTCGGTTGGTGTTGTTTTGTTTTGATTTTTTCATTTTTGTAAATAGTTTTTTATTCACCACCTCATACCTGAACCAGCTTGCACTGCTTTTGTTTATCTGGTGTCTTCTAAAAAATAAATAAGCATACGCCTGGTGAAGATTACTCCTGCCTCTATGTGTCATTCTTCCACCACGCTGACAATGCTTACGGTGGGTATTTCTACTTTGATGTGAGTTCACACATGGTCAGTCAATCATGTATGAGCTAGTGTTATGAGCTGGCATAAAATATGTGTAAATAGCTCTACTGAATCACTGCATAAATAAGTATTGACTGTGAGCCAAGTTTGGTTGTGTGTGGGTGTGTATCTTTGTCTCTGCATGTGCAATAGCCTGTGTAATGAGCCCCATCATCTCCTCTAAGCAGAATATGTTTAGACATCAACTGACCATTGGTAATGAAAAGAAAATAAGAATGATGCATCCGTAAAGGTTGTTTTTTAACTAATATAACAGCAAGTATTGCACTTTATCCCACTTCTGCTGTTATGATTACTTGGTTTGTGTGTTTATATATATGTGTGTGTGTGCATGTGCGTGTGTGACAAAAAAGAATAAATAATGGAAAATGTTTTTTTCTGAATTGCCATTGTTTCACATAACCATCATCACAGTGTTTGCATTTGTTGCTAATACATAATGGGTGGTGTTATTCAGCCACTTCTTTCCCCAATCATTATCCCAATTACCACTACACTTTATGCCACTGTTACAGTCATTGTAATTATTACATAGTAGGCTAGGATAAGAATTTTATAGTTCCCTTTCTGTCCCATTACCATTAGAGTGTCAAGGCTAATTTCTAATGGCTCGTCCCATCATGAATCTATCCTGCATCTGTCTGCCTGTAGTACTGTAGTCTAATACACTGTTGGCACCAAAGGAAAAGAAATTTTTTATTCCCTACAAAACAGGGGATGGAGTGTTTCGATGGGTATATACACTACATAACACTGGATATGCTGCTGCTTTAATTTTTACAGAACTTGAAGGGACTTGGTGCAGTGTTTAATTGTTCCAACGAGCATTGTGTCATTGTTACAGGGACAGTAAACATTTCACAGTAGCCACATGGTGAAAGCAGGGCACACCCATGGTGTAATTTGCAGTAACCTTTCCTTTTTTTTTCTTTGAAAATGTTTATTGAAAAACTACAAATACAATATATCAAGCAATAAAGTGCAACCAGTGCCAAAGCGCAAATATTCACTTTTCTTCCTTTGCTAATTTTTTAAACAAAGTTCACATTTAAAAAAAAAAAAAAGACACAAATCACAAATACAATGAACACATAAAGTGCTGAGGGAATAAAGTGCAGAGAGTTCAGTGTCTATTCAGGTCAGTCTGGAAACACCTCACTGAGTGCATGTAGGTCCCTCAGATCAAAGATCCAGCAGGAAGGTTTTGATCCCTATCCAAAGTTCTCCTCCTTCTGAGATCAGCAAGCATGTGTTTAATGACCATGGTGCTGTCAATCATAGTCTGTTTGACGACCATGGCACATCTGGTTTTCCACAGTTTGACACACACTATACTGATGATCAGTTGGAACAGTTCTTTTTGTTTGGAAGGCATCTTTTCTTCCAGCAGACCATACATGACAGAGTTATAGTTTAGATTAAATTCCAGTCCAAGGCCCTGCAGTATAGACCAGATCTCCTGAGCTCTGTAACAGTCCATCAGGAGGTTTTGCTGCGTTTCATCTTCATTACAATAAATCATGGGACATTCTTTTGTTGTAGTATATTTAGTTGGATTATTTGATGAATTTCCTGTTTTAATTCTATTCTGTTAATTCTTTGTCCTGTAAACTCTGTGTGTTAAGTTTCCAGAATCCTCTGTTAACTGAGACTCCAGAGAACAAACACGTTTTAAATAAGAGATGATCTGAGAAATCATTTAATTGAAACTTATTTAGCAAAGTTTCAGGAGCAGGACCACACCTCAACCGCGCCCCTCCTGCATTCCTATAAATACCACCTAACCCTCTCCTCCTCTTCCGCTCTCGCATTCTGCGCTTCACGTGTATGCAGTCTCAGTCTAGCTTCTCACAAACAAGCTCAAGCTACGACGAGATTTTAGCCGTTTTTGTCGACAGACAAACCGTACTTCACGCCTTAAAAAAGTCAAGTCAACTCACCATGCAGATCAACCCGTCTGATTCAGATGAAGATTTGTTCGAAACTGGTTCTCCTCCAGCTATGACACACCAGTCAGACCAAAGTCAACCATCCCGGCGGGGCCACTGCGTTCAGTGGTGCACCTACCGGCCTCGTGGGCACCTCCACTCAAACTCCCCTAAGGTGACTCTCCGACTCCTGGAAGTTCTCAGGCCTCCTCTCCTCTGTCAGCGAGGGCCGAAAACCGTGGCATAGCTGCAAGTGAAGGCAGCTTCAACTCTCTCATTGGCTGCCTCACTACAGTCCGGGTTACTATCCACCACGGTGAACCTACGGCGCGCCCTCTTCTTGATCCGGCTGTCTTTAAATCCACAATCAGAGCCCGACATCTGAGACTGAACCGTTGCCTGCCTCCAATGCTTGCTGTAAGGGAAGGCATTCCCTTCAACCACAGCAACAATAAAGTCTAAAGTCGAACTTATCCAATGTTGGGCCTCAACCATGGGGTCAGACAAAGGCAGGCCTACATGTAAAACCAGAAGCCTGACCATGAGGCTTCCTTTGTCCTTTGTCCCCTGAAACAAAGGGAGCAGCACCAAAATGCTGCTCACAGACTCCACCTCCCATAATGCTCTGACGAGTTCGCACCTAGGTGAGAACTCGGCAGGGAGCTCAAACCCTGGTCTCTGATTGGCAGAGACCCACAAACACCACCGGGAGTCATGGCAACACAGCCGTGACGTCACCGCCCCTTTAAGAAGCGGCTGCGCGAATTCAACATCGCCTTTCCACAGTAACAGCGCTGGAGGAAGCATTGCTTTCTCCGTGAGCCAGCTTGCTAAAGGAGGTAACCCCGTGCACGTGGACTTTTTCCCCCTGGAAGATTCAACCCTCACTGGACGAGCTGAACTTCTCCCTGTGTTCAACCGAACACATTCACTGGATCCGGGAGAGAGACCGCTGCTGTTGCAACCCAGCGCTCTCACTGCCTGCAGAAGGAAGAAAAGGATTTTCTTCACGAAGACGTGGATTACTTCTCTGTCCTGCTCTTCTTCAATTAAGTCGACTCCGCTGTTTCCCTCACCACGCAGCCGAGGATCAGCTGCCGTCAAAATCCCGCCAACAGATCACCGACGGCCCCGTCCGCATCCGAACCGGATCAGGACGGAAGAAACACACCGTATCGCTTTATGAAGCGAGCACGTAAGAGGCTATGTCTGGACAGAGACAGAATTAAATGTGTGTTTATTAGCGTTTAGCTTCTTAAGCTTAATTGCTATTGTGTTGCTTGATTTAATGGACCGCCGAGTCCCTTTTGCCTGCTTTACTCTGAGTATTTAAAGTTTGCTGCCTGTTTAGTTGTGTTAACCACGCTAGACTGTTTTTGTGTTTTGTCCCACTCGGGACTGCTGCTGTGTTTGTGCCATCGTGGGTGAGAAAGTAAGTTGTTTGTCGGTCAAAATCAGACAACGTGCGTCACAGGCTGCCGTCTGCACGCACGCTCTCTGTGGACAGACAACCGCTGCTCTCCCCTCACGATCGCAGGATTTCGCTGTGAGCCGGCGTTTCTTCTCTTCTCTCTCCTCCTTTTGCTACTAACACCTACACACACGCACATACACATACACACCTCTTTTCTTACACATCTGATGGTCAGATAACGTGGGACACAGCGCCGCTCTGCCCTCGTTATCTACCATCAGACACGTGTTTGATACATTGAATTGGGTGAACGCAGAGACGCCGACCCCCAGGCGGCGCCATCTTGTTACTGTTGTAACCGACACTACAGTTATAGCCACTATTCGGCTATCACGTGACTCTATCTCGCGAGATCACGCCCGCTGTCCTTGAGATCGCGTGACGTCACCTCATAGATCACAGTCGCCATTTTGTTTACACCCACAGAGACACGCCCACACACACACACACACACCCCAATCTACACTCACACACACATGCACGCTCCAGCTTGTATGTGTTTCCATTGTATATAGCTGTATTATTGCTTAGGTAGTATTACATTTTAGGAGTGTCTTATTGATCAAAGCATTTGCTAACTTGTTAACTTTGCTATTGTTTAATAAACACTGTTATATCTTTAAAGAGAAGTCTTTTGTAATTATGGTGCTTATTTATTGTAAAAGGTGGCTGATTGGGAAAGAGGGCCAGAGCTCGAATTCATACCTTCACTGTTCACTTGTGGATGCTGATATCCCTCAGATATTAGCATCCCAGGTGAACCTTGTTAACGAGACTATCTTTATTGTTTGGTTATTGGTCCCGGTTTCCGGGTGGTGCCCCGTATTATTAATTTATATTAATAATTTGATTTTTATTAATTAATAATGATCTGATAATTATTAATTACTGCTAATAACTAACCAGCTTACAGTCACCTCCCAACAAGTGGTGCTCCTGTATGAGGCTCTCTCACTATAAACCCCAACAAACCTCTGAAGTTCACTTGCCCCAGAGCAGGTTAGCTGTTCAGCATAAGTTACCATGGTAAGAAACAGGACCACCGCCGTAAGCCTGAAAACCCAGGGTTAAACCCGAAGTTACCTCACTAAACCCAAATCCTGCTTTGCAGTACAGGCCTCAGGAATTCCAGCTACCATCCCCCTCCGGTGCTCATAAGGAGCAGGGCACAACACAAGCAGATCAAAATGCGGAAACGCTTCACAATTTTGCGTGTCATCCTTTCGCCACCTGAAGACCGTTGTTCTATGTCTCAACAGTCTCAACAGTTGACCAATGGACGTCCATGGCTGTGTTCCCGTGATCAGATCTGATGCAGCCAATCAGATGCTCCATTTGTCTCAACTTTGAGAATCCAACTTTTGGCAACCAATAGGAGAGCCGGATTTGTCTCAACAATCTGGCAGCGGCTTTGGCTTACTGACAGCGCTCATTTTGCAGTCTGACCCAACAGCGACGAGTTCATAAGTAAAATATCAATGAAAATTTATTGGAAGTGCACCATTTATAAGCTGAATGTGAGGCCACGTGAAAAAAATGCACAAGATTTAATTTTCCGTCCCAGCATCATCTCATTCTTCTTGTATTTCAACTTTCTTCTTATTTAGCCTGCTTTGCTAACGGCACTTCTGCCTCTAATGACGGTGCTTTTGTGCACAGTATTATTGGGAAAATTTGGACAATATGATATAACATTAATTATTATGAACGTTATTAATGTTAGTCCAGTAAATTAACTACACTTAGCGGACTGCGAATGGTGTAAGTTGTGAAATAATTGTTGTCAATGTGTTACTGTCGTTCACACTCATATGTTCAATTTGGCAACAGATTTTGTTGACAGTGGGAATTAGTTACTGTTAAATCACTCCTGTTTGGTATTCATGGCATTAAGATATGAGCACAGCAGAACACTGTAATCTAATTGTGTTGCACTCTGTTATATTACAGAGTCTACTTTCAAAACAAAGAATGTAAATACTACATGTCATTTCTTCATCATCATTAGCATTTCATGTTGTATCTTAAAGCATGTACTGGTACTCTGCTGATGTTCATTTTCCCTGTTTCTATTGAACACTCCAAGTTCAATTCAATTCAATTTTATTTATATAGCGACAAATCACAACAAACGTTATCTCAGTACACTTTACACATGAGCAGGTCGAGACCATATTCATTTATTTACAGAGACCCAACAATTCCCCCCATGAGCAAGCACTTGGTCCCCTAATGGGATCCTCCTGCTAAAGGCCGCCCAAGGAGCCCAAGCCCTCAGCCCCCAGCAGGCAGTTGGGGGCTAAACAACATACAGGGCAAAGAAACCTGAGGAGGTGGATGTGGAGGCCTGGGCCCACATCGTCTCCGAGGGTGGCGACACCTCCAACGCCACCCTTGTCCTGAGCCGGTGGAAGGTCCAGTTTGGTCGGTACCAGGGTAAGACCTTCCACTGGCTCCCTAGAGAACGATGTGGGCTACAGTGTAAATCTGGTCGCCTCCCACCAGAAGCAGTGAGAGAGGACAGGGTCTCAGCCCCCGCTGATGGCCAACAAGGTGGAGTCCTTCAGTCTGATATTCATATAATACAATGAAAGGAGTGATGACAGTTTTAACCTCTGTGTAAATTTACAGGATGCCTTTACCTGCTACTCCTCAGCGTACCCTGACTTTGTGAGGCAGTCAGGTTCCACCAGGCATTTGAGGAGGTGAAGTCCCTCCAGCCCGGTCAGGAGGGACAGGCCCTTATTGGCTTCAAGTTTGAGATCCTGCAGAGCCTGTACGAGTCTGAGGACCCTAAAAGAATCCGGTAAGTTATAATAATATTAGAATTGTAATATAGTTCCTGTACTGACAATTGATGATTAGAATCATCTGACAAATTGTCTGCTTTAAATAGATTTGTCAACTACCTCTGGAGGAAGGTGCCAGCTCCCGGCACACAGATGGAGAACGCCATCCGCTACGTCCGGAGCAGAGACAGACAGAGAGCTGCTGCCCGCCTGTCCCCGCCCTGGAGCAAGGACAACAGGAGTTGCCCGGGCCAGCCTTCTTCCCTCCCCCGCCACCTGCTGGCAATGCTGATGTAAGGCTGTCTGTCAAACAGTAAATGTTACCTATCAGGCCTCAGAGGTCACTGCTGCCCTCACCCATAAAGTGATGTCCTCAGATATTGAAGTGCTTTGTATTTTCCTCTTGTTCTCGCTCTAGCTGCTGCCCAAGTCCTGGCGTGCAGCTCTCACTGTCGAGCAGCAGCAGTAGATCGGTCGGGTGCTGTTTACCAGGGACAGCTCCGGGAGGTCTCGGCTCATCAGTGAGCCGAATCTCTGGTGGTAACCCCCCAATCCCGGTCGATCTACAACCAGCCTCCCGCATCCCCCAACCCCTTCTTCGCATGTCGGCTGTTTCTGTGGATGCCACACCGGATCTGGTGTCTGCAGCTGACATGCTCCCAGCCTTTATGCACAGTGTCCATGACTAAGGCTGGGCTGTACAGGACCATCCGGAGAATCCTGGACATCGACAGCTGGTACCTCATGGCCACTGAGTACCTGGAGTGCCGTCGATGCAAAAAGAAGGTCAGAGGGTGGTCACAGGGCATCATAAGGCAGCTGCCCCCCGACCTACAGCTGTGTGTGTGTGTGTGTGTGTGTGGATACTCACATTAACATTTGAAATCTCTCTGTGTCTGTCTGTCTCTGTCTGTCTTTCCTGCCCAGGTGACGAAGAAGCTCGTAGGTACCGCTTCAGAGACGGTCGCCTGGGTTACCAATGTCGGTAACGAGTATAGGCAGGTCCTTGTGAGCGTCCTTACCTGCTCCGAGGGCTCCGAGGGCCTGTCCAGGATGGCGGCCGGATTAATGAGGTGGTACCAACTTGCCGGGGTACCCCCCCCAGAGGTCATCTACGTGGACTGTGACTGCTGCAATAGAGACGGCGTGTCGAAGACAGCCGCCTTGTTTCAGGTGTGAAACTGAGACTCTGACTCTGTAAATTCTAATGCTGATAATAGCAGTTGAAATATAATATGAATTATCTTACGTTACACACACTAAGTACCATAAACCAAAGCCATGATATGTTTACGGTCAAGACTATAAAAAATGTATTTACAATATTGAAAAAAAAAAAAGTACAATCTAATAATCAAACATGAAAAATAAACCAGATGATATTTCTTTATCACAGCTCATGGGACAGCTCATGGTTCGCCTGGATGTCTGGCACCTGATGCACTGCTTTGCAGCGGGCGTCACAACAGAGAGCCACGAGCTGTACCCTGCCTTCGTGAGGCAGCTGTCTCACTGCATCTTCGAGGTTGACCCCGGAGATGCCCACCGTCTCACTGAGGCTAAGCGGTCCCAGCTGGAGGGGGAGTACGGGATGGTCGGCCTGACTGACACCGAGGATCTCCAGGGAGGAGTGGCGGCTCCACCGTCATCGCCGGACACGTGGGGCCGATGAGTCGGCACTCCATGACCAGGACCTTCTGGACACCTTTGGCAGTATGGCAGGACTCGACAACCTGGGCATCCCGTTGCTGGACGCTCTCCGCATCCAGGACATATGGAGTATGCAGAGGCGCCACCTCAGCTGCATTCACGACCTACCGGGCGTGCAGCTGTACACCGGCAGGCTGACAAATGGCGGAGTCATCCTGCCGGTTTATCGCTGCGCGAGGGGCTCCACGTCTTTGGAGTCCTTCCACCTCCACCTCAACCGGTTCATCCCAGGTATTTGAATGTGTCTCGCCGTTTGTGTTAAAATATATTCTTTATTCACATCTCATGCAAACAAAATTCATTTTTGATCTCAAACCTGCTTCCTCAGGAACTCGAGCTAGTGCAAAGTACTTCCAAGAGTTCCTGGTTGATGGACTGGTGAGGTGGAATGAGGACCGCGCAGCAGCAGCTGCACCACCGGTTGCAGCTGAGGGACAGATGCAGCCTCTGCACTCCTACCGTGGCCACCTCGAGCACATCCTTAACCAGAAGAGCCAAAGGGTGCTTGGCCTTCAGATGGTTAAGGACTTCACCAAGCCTGCTGAGTACACAGGTATGTGATCTTTATGTGATCTGTCTTCACTTTACATCATAACTATGTGAGAAAGGAGCATTTACCAAATCCTTTGCTTTCTGTTTTTGCTATGTGACAGGGGAGCTCATTGGGGTGGAGTACCTGTACCAGCAGATAGGCAGAGTGCTTGAGGATGTCAGCTTGGACACTCCGGACGAGGCTGCTGCCATCGAGGTGCTGGAGGAGGTGGATGAGGGTATTGAAGAGGACATGGAGGACCCCACCGTCTTTGAGCCTGACACCCCCTCCACCAGCACAGCGACTGCAGCCCGGTCAGGTGATCCAGCTGACGCACCCAGGTCTGAGCCATCCGGTCCGGCCGCCGCTGACCAAGATGCCCCTCCCGAGGCCCCTGAGGTTCAGGCTCCTGCTCTCCAGCAGTCCTCCTCAGACTCTGAGGTAAGTTCACTTACTACAACAACTACTAATACTAACAATACTAATAATACTACTAATAATAATAACAACAACAGTGAAGATATTATAATGCTTACTGGCTGTTTGCTCACAGCAGTACTTCCTCTTCTCTTCCTTCTGTCTTGTGTTTCTTCTGAGCAGGAGATTCAGGGTCCTGATGGCCAGCCAGGGTATCAGCATGTCCTGAAGCTGGCCAAGGCCCTGCTGGAAGCACAGAGCCTTCAGGTGCTTTCTGACAAGAGGGTAGACAAACTCATCGCACTCTGGCAACGCCTGCCAGAGAGAGACAAACAGCAAATTGTCTACCCTCCCAGACACTGGGAGAGGCAGCCAAGGGGGCGGTTCAAGGCAGCGAAGGGGAAGGACACTTCCTGTCCTGGGAAGGAGAGTCTCCAACGATAAGACTCATTTAAAATTTTACTATTTCCTCTAGTACATATCTGCTGTTTATTAACTCACACTCACACTCACACTCTCCGTTCAGCTGTCTTGTCGGACTGAACTCGGGCCCTGTAAGCTGGCCGAGCGCCAGTTGTCTGGTGGAGGCCATTTGCAGCCAGCTCTGCCGTTGCCACCTCACGGCCACGTGGATCGGGGGGACCACCAGGACTTGGTGGTCCCTCATCCCCACCAACTACGTGCTGTGCTGCCTCCACCTCTGCTCTGATCTGCATTATCAATAACGTATAATAATATATCATAAATAATAAATGAATAAAGCTTCCAAAGTGCAGTTTGCAGTTTGTCTTTTATTTTTACAGAAATCTGTAAACAGCCACTGTACACTACCTGCTCAACACCAAACAGCTAACAGGCACAGTTAGCTTTAGACTAGCTGGTGAACATAGTGGCGCATTTAGTAGCTAAAGAGCCAGATATTTCCCTCAGGAGTTGGTAGAGAGCAAAAACAGAAGTAAAAGAGAGTGAATATTGGACTTACATTGACAAGGTGGATATAAACACGACTCCTAACTATAAAAAAGGGGTTTTCTTAAAAAAAAAAAAAAACATACAAAATAATAAAAAATAAATTAATTAATTAATTAATAAACAAAGTTTTAAAAAAAA
The DNA here is from genome assembly GCA_038419695.1 of Scomberomorus guttatus. NCBI lineage: Eukaryota > Metazoa > Chordata > Actinopteri > Scombriformes > Scombridae > Scomberomorus > Scomberomorus guttatus. The sequence goes on from CM076452.1 coordinate 29,394,506, forward strand.
GAAAAGTGTCCCTCATTTCTCCCTCTGGTTGCCTGCCTGTCTCCTGCTCATTTCCTCCTTCCACTCCTCCACAGTCTTTCCGCTGGCCACTGCACAGTACGCCACACCAGCAAAGCGAGTGTGGCCAGGGTCCATCCTCTTCGGCTGGCCACATTTGCTGCAGATGTACTGCTGCATGGGCCAGCAGTTTTTGCTCCCAGGCAGCGGCCTCTGCCCAGCAGCAGCAGCCTCTGCTACCTTCCTCTTCCTGTAGGCCGTTGACCTGGGCACCTGCTGCGGTACAGGAAGAGGAGGAGGCTGAGTATCAGGGGCAGGAGCGATGATGCTACCCGGGAGCGGTGCAGGAGCGATAGGAGGATGAGTAGGTGGAGGGGGAGGAGGAGGAGGCAGACCCCTACTTGAAGTCCTGGCTGCTCCTCAGGGATGTCAAAGTCAAACCTGTATAAAGGACAGCCCTTTTGCTGGAGGGAGAGGCTGGGCGGCAACTGCTGGAGCAGGGACGATGCCAGCTCCCTGCAGCAGCACATCCCCCCCCTCTTTCTGGCGCCGAGAGAACCTGGAAGACAGACACAGGCTGTTTTTAGACTCTTCAGCTTTCATCGCAAGATAAATCACAGTACAGCTCACAACACTTCAACACAGCTTTATGTTAAACTCTTACCACTGTGACAGAGTCCTCTGCTTTAGCTCAAAGAGCTGTATATCACTCTGAGTCCTCAACCGTGGGCTGGCCAGCGCTGCCTCTCCTCCACGTAGTCGGCAGGGATGAGGGACCACCAAGTCCTGGTGGTCCCCCCGATCCGCGTGGCCGCAAGGTGGCGACAGCAGAGCTGGCTGCAAATGGCCTCCACCAGACGACTGGCGCTCGGCCAGCTTGCAGGGCCCGAGTTCAGTCCGACAAGACAGCTGAACGGAGAGTGTAAGTGTGAGTGTGAGTTAATACACAGCAGATATGTACTAGAGGAAATAGTAAAATTTTAAATGAGGCTTATCGTTGGAGACTCTCCTTCCCAGGACAGGAAGTGTCCTTCCCCTTCGCTGCCTTGAACCGCCCCCTTGGCTGCCTCTCCTGGTGTCGGGGAGGGTAGACAACTCGCTGTTTGTCTCTCTCTGGCAGGTGTTGCCAGAGTGCGATGAGTTTGTCTACCCTCTTGTCAGAAAGCACCTGAAGGCTCTGTGCTTCCAGCAGGGCCTTGGCCAGCTTCAGGACATGCTGATACCCTGGCTGGCCATCAGGACCCTGAATCTCCTGCTCAGAAGAAACACAAGACAGAAGGAAGAGAAGAGGAAGTACTGCTGTGAGCAAACAGCCAGTAAGCATTATAATATCTTCACTGTTGTTGTTGTTATTATTATTAGTAGTAGTTGTTGTAGTAAGTGAACTTACCTCAGAGTCTGAGGAGGACTGCAGGAGCCTGAACCTCAGGGGCCTCGAGGGGGCATCTTGGTCAGCGGCAGCCGGACCGGATGGCTCAGACCTGGGTGCGTCAGCTGGATCACCTGACCGGCTGCTGTCGCTGTGCTGGTGGAGGGGGTGTCAGGCTCAAAGACGGTGGGGTCCTCCATGTCCTCTTCAATACACTCATCGACCTCCTCCAGCACCTCGATGGCAGCAGCCTTGTCCGGAGTGTCAGGGTCCAAGCTGACATCCTCAAGCACTCTGCCTGTCTGCTGGTACAGGTACTCCACCCCAATGAGCTCCCCTGTCACATAGCAAAAAAAGAAAGCAAAGGATTTGGTAAATGCTCACACAATGATCACATAAAGTTTTCAGATCACATACCTGTGTACTCAGCAGGCTTGGTGAAGTCCTTAACCATCTGAAGGCCAAGCACCCTTTGGCTCTTCTGGTTAAGGATGTGCTTGAGGTGGCCACTGTAGGAGTGCAGAAGCTCCATCTGTCCCTCAGCTGCAACCGGCGGTGCAGCTGCTGCTGCGCGGTCCTCATTCCACCTCACCAGTCCATCAACCAGGAACTCTTGGAAGTACTTTGCACTAGCTTGAGTTCCTGAGGAAGCAGGTTTGAGATCAAAAATAAATTTTGTTTGCATGAGATGTGAATAAAGAATATATTTTAACATAAACAGCCAGACACATGCAAATACCTGGGATGAACCGGTTGAGGTGGAGGTGGAAGGATTCCAAAGACGTGGAGACGTGTCCTCGGCAGGCTGACAAACAGCAGAGTCATCCTGCCGGTGTACAGCTGCACGCCCGGTGGGTTGTGAATGCAGCTGAGGTGGCGCCTCTGCATACTCCATATGTCCTGGATGCGGAGAGCATCCAGCAACGGGATACCCAGGTTGTCGAGTCCTGCCACACCGCCGAAGGTGTCCAGTAGGTCCTGTATGAGGAGTGCTGACTCCTCGGCCCCACACGTCTGGCGACGATGGTGGAGCCGCCACTCCTCCCTGGAGATCCTCCAGATCACCTCGGCGTCAGTCAGGCCGACCATCCTGTACTCCCCCTCCAGCTGGGACCGCTTAGCCTCAGTGAGACGGCGGGCATCTCCGGGGTCAACCTCGAAGATGCAGTGAGACAGCTGCCTCACGAAGGCAGGGTACAGCTCGTGGCTCTCTGTTGTGACGCCCGCTGCAAAGCAGCGCATCAGGTGCCAGACATCCAGGCGAACCATGAGCTGTCCCATGAGCTGTGATAAAGAAATATCATCTGGTTTATTTTTCATGTTTAATTATTAGATTGTAAATTTTTTTTTTCAATATTGTAAATACATTTTTTATAATCTTGACCGTAAACATATCATGGCTTTGGTTTATGGTACTTAGTGTGTGTAACGTAAAATAATTCATATTATATTTCAACTGCTATTATCAGCATTAGAATTTACAGTCTCAGTTTCACACCTGAAACAAGGCGGCTGTCTTCGACACGCCGTCTCCATTGCAGCAGTCCATCCTGGACAGGCCCTCGGAGCCCTCGGAGCAGGTAAGGACGCTCACAAGGACCTGCCCATACTCGACATTGGTAACCCAGGCGACCGTCTCCGAAGCGGTACCTACGAGCTTCTTCGTCACCTGGGCAGGAAAGACAGACAGAGACAGACAGACACAGAGAGATTTCAAATGTTAATGTGAGTATCCACACACACACACACACACACACACAGCTGTAGGTCGGGGGGCAGCTGCCTTATGATGCCCTGTGACCACCCTCTGACCTTCTTTTTGCATCGACGGCACTCCAGGTACTCAGTGGCCATGAGGTACCAGCTGTTGATGTCCAGGATCCTCCTGTCCTCTCTCGCTCCTTCTGGTGGGAGGCGACCAGATTTACACTGTAGTCCACATCGTTCTCTAGGGAGCCAGTGGAAGGTCTTACCCTGGTACCGACCAAACTGGACCTTCCACCGGCTCAGGACAAGGGTGGCGTTGGAGGTGTCGCCACCCTCAGAGACGATGTGGGCCCAGGCCTCCACATCCACCTCCTCAGGCTTCTTTGCCCTGTATGTTGTTTAGCTACCAACTGCCTGCTGGGGGCCGAGGGCTTGGGCCCCTTGGGCGGCCTTTAGCAGGAGGATCCCATTAGGGGACCAAGTGCTTGCTCATGGGGGGAATTGTTGGGTCTCTGTAAATAAATGAATATGGTCTCGACCTGCTCATGTGTAAAGTGCCCTGAGATAACGTTTGTTGTGATTTGTCGCTATATAAATAAAATTGAATTGAATTGAATTGAATTGAATTGAATTGAACTTGGGGTGTTCCATCGAAACAGGGAAAATGAACATCAGCAGAGTACCAGTACATGCTTTAAGATACAACATGAAATGCTAATGATGATGAAGAAATGACATGTAGTATTTACATTCTTTGTTTTGAAAGTAGACTCTGTAATATAACAGAGCGCAACACAATTAGATTACAGTGTTCTGCTGTGCTCATATCTTAATGCCATGAATACCAAACAGGAGTGATTTAACAGTAACTAATTCCCACTGTCAACAAAATCTGTTGCCAAATTGAACATATGAGTGTGAACGAAAGTAACACATTGACAACAATTATTTCACAACTTACACCATTCGCAGTCCGCTAAGTGTAGTTAATTTACTGGACTAACATTAATAACGTTCATAATAATTAATGTTATATCATATTGTCCAAATTTTCCCAATAATACTGTGCACAAAAGCACCGTCATTAGAGGCAGAAGTGCCGTTAGCAAAGCAGGCTAAATAAGAAGAAAGTTGAAATACAAGAAGAATGAGATGATGCTGGGACGGAAAATTAAATCTTGTGCATTTTTTTCACGTGGCCTCACATTCAGCTTATAAATGGTGCACTTCCAATAAATTTTCATTGATATTTTACTTATGAACTCGTCGCTGTTGGGTCAGACTGCAAAATGAGCGCTGTCAGTAAGCCAAAGCCGCTGCCACACAAAAGTTGGATTCTCAAAGTTGAGACAAATGGAGCATCTGATTGGCTGCATCGGATCGGATCACAGCCATGGACGTCCATTGGTCAACTGTTGAGACTGGGTGGCGAAAGGATGACAAACAAAATTGTGAAGCGTTTCCGCATTTTGATCTGCTTGTGTTGTGCCCTGCTCCTTATGAGCACTGGAGGGGGATGGTAGCTGGAATTCCTGAGGCCTGTACTGCAAAGCAGGATTTGGGTTTAGTGAGGTAACTTCGGGTTTAACCCTGGGTTTTCAGGCTTACGGCGGTGGTCCTGTTTCTTACCATGGTAACTTATGCTGAACAGCTAACCTGCTCTGGGGCAAGTGAACTTCAGAGGTTTGTTGGGGTTTATAGTGAGAGAGTCTCATACAGGAGCACCACTTGTTGGGAGGTGACTGTAAGTTGGTTGGTTATTAGCAGTAATTAATAATTATCAGATAATTAATAATTAATAAAAATTTAATTATTAATATAAATTAATAATACAGGGCACCACCCAGAAACCGGGACCAATAACCAAACAATAAAGATAGTCTCGTTAACAAGGTTCACCTGGGATGCTAATATCTGAGGGATATCAGCATCCACAAATGAACAGTGAAGGTATGAATTCGAGCTCTGGCCCTCTTTCCCAATCAGCCACCTTCTACAATAAATAAGCACAATAATTACAAAAGACTTCTCTTTAAAGATATAACAGTGTTTATTAAACAATAGCAAAGTTAAAGAGTTAGCAAATGCTTTGATTAATAAGACACTCCTAAAATCTAATACTACCTAAGCAATAATACAGCTATATACAATTGAAACACATACAAGCTGGAGCGTGCATGTGTGTGTGAGTGTAGATGGGTGTGTGTGTGTGTGTGTGTCTCTGTGGGTGCAAACAAAATGGCGACTGTGATTTGTGAGATGATGTCACGCGATCTCAAGGACAGCGGGCGTGATCTCGCGAGATGGAGTCACATGATAGCCGAATAGTGGCTATAACTGTAGTGTCGGTTACAACAATAACAAGATGGCGCTGCCTGGGGGTCGGCGTCTCTGTGTTCACCCAATTCAATGTATCAAACACGTGTCTGATGGTAGATAACGAGGGCAGAGCGGCGCTGTGTCCCACGTTATCTGACCATCAGATGTGTAAGAAAAGAGGTGTGTATGTGTATGTGCGTGTGGGTAGGTTTTAGTAGCAAGAGAAGAGGAAAAGAAGCGCCGGCTCACGGCGAAATCCTGCGATCGTGAGGGGAGAGCAGCGGTTGTCTGTCCACAGAGAGCGTGCATGCAGATGGCAGCCTGTGACGCACGTTGTCTGATTTTTGATCGACAAACAACTTACTTTCTCACTCACGATGGCACAAACACAGCAGCAGTCCCGAGTGGGACAAAACACAAAAACAGTCTAGCGTGGTTAACACAACTAAACAGCAAACTTTAGTCCACGTGCACGGGGTTACCTCCTTTAGTAAGCTGGCTCATGGAGAAAGTAATGCTTCCTCCAGCGCTGTTACTGTGGAAAGGCGATGTTGAATTCGCGCAGCCGCTTCTTAAAGGGGCGGTGACGTCACGGCTGTGTTGCCATGACTCCCGGTGGTGTTTGTGGGTCTCTGCCAATCAGAGACCAGGGTTTGAGCTCCCTGCCGAGTTCTCACCTAGGTGCGAACTCGTCAGAGCATTATGGGAGGTGGAGTCTGTGAGCAGCATTTTGGTGCTGCTCCCTTTGTTTCAGGGGACAAAGGACAAAGGAAGCCTCATGGTCAGGCTTCAGGTTTTACATGTAGGCCTGCCTTTGTCTGACCCCATGGTTGAGGCCCAACAGGTTCGGATCACAACCTGTCAACCAAGCCAAGAGAGGCTTACTGTGAAGGTGGTGACTGGGACGACTGGGGTCTTCAGCTGCTGGTGAGGAGTGGGTTGTACTTACTCTGGTTTCTTTTCATAACGTACAAGTCTTTCGCCTTTTACTAAAGACTTCCGTGGCGAGGAACACCAACGAGTTAAATCTATTTTTGGCAGGCTTTGCAGTATGGCAGAGCCTTGTGTGTTTATGAAAAGTAAAACAGCTGTCCTTCGTAAGACATGCGCCAAGGAGCATCTGGGTGGAGCTGTTAAGCAGCAGTCATTCTTATGGCCGTTCGCAATGACCGCACCGTGACGAGTGAGAACTGTGCAGGAGGTGGCTTGGGACAGCAAACAGCAAGGAGTTGTTGCTTCTCTGCTTTCTGGTTAAGACTGCAGTTGCTTGTTGTGTGTTGGTGAAAAATGATTGCCTGTTGCGGCTTTTTTTTTTTAAGCCAGTGTTTGGGAGGGTACTGACTTCTTTCCTCGTGTAAAGTGTTATAACTTGTTTGTAGTTATAAATCTTGCACAAAAGGAATATATTGGCACAGAGAACTTTTTACTTGTACTCTGTGGGATTTAACATCTGGACCAGGCCAAATGCTGAAAGTAAGTACCTTTTTAGGTTTTTTAATTCATTGGTTTTAGGACATCTTACCTATTTATTTTGTCTTGTAGTGTATTTATTGGTAATTGATTGATTTTAGTTGCTTTTAACCCTTTTAGCTTGTGCTCCCTTCGTTTTCCCTCCCAAGAAAAGGATGGAAAGCTCCTGGCACCCTAAAGGAGCACCCAATGGAGTTCTTCCTTCACTCCCACAGGTGAAAGATGAAGGGGTTGTGCTCCATTCCCCGGTTGGACTCTGCGGGTTGGCCTTGGACACAATGTTGCATTTAACTTTGGGTCTCCAGGGATTGATTGCAGAGCTACAGTTAAGAAGGAGACCTCATTTGGTGAACTGGAGGGGAAGACTCTGGGCTCCTCCACAGATGAACTGTCTGAGGAAAACCCAACTCTTCCCCTCTTCTCTGAGAATATAGGAGACTCAGAGGACAATTCTGATGCAGGCCTCTTTGTTTGCTGGGCCAGGGGGAGGGGAGCATCCTCACTATCTTCTTGTGATTGGACTTCTTCACATTCAGAACTAGCTCCGCCCTCTGCCTGCACCACCCCATCTTCCACAGAACTCTCCATTGGTGGGGCTGTTGCAGGCCCCTCCCCCACTCCCTCCTCACCTGATCCCTTTCCTCCAATCACAGGATTTGGAGGGAGATTTGAATTTTCCTGCCCAGCTGCTTCACATAACTCTAATCAGCTCATCTTGTCCACCATCTCTTCCTTAATGTCTTCCTACTTAAATACAGTTAACCCCCCCCCCACCACCACCACCACTAATGGGGCCCTACTTAGCATGTGGAACTGCAAGTCTTTTAAAAAGTCATACCTGTCATTCTTTCTCTAAAAAGTCATACCTGCCAGACAGAAGATCACAGACAGCCTGGTACTGATCCGTGACACCATCTGTTATGCGAGAGACGGAAACAGCCGGCTAGTAGTCCTAAATCTAGATATTGAGAAAGCCTTTGATCGGGTCTCGTACCAGTACCTTTTCCAGGTATTGCAAAAAATGGGGTTCCTGTTAAGGTTTACAACTTGGGTGGGATTGCTGCACCGGGGCATTACCAGCAAACTTGTTGTTACGGGCATCTGACAAAGGCGGTCGGCATTAACTGCGTGTCCGTCAGGGTTGTCCGTTATCTGCCCTCCTCTGTTACCTGTATAGAACCACTGGCAATCCATAAATATTCAAGAGGTTAAAATCATAAATATTCAAGAGGTTAAAATCCTGTCCCATAAAAGTCAAATGTGCTAAAAGTGCCCGACCATCTCTCTTCACCAGAACTTGAGGGTTTTTGATTAAAATGGCCACTCCATCATTTTTGTTTTGATGTGATCCGCTCCATATTGATGTTTGTGGCCACATCTCCTCCCAATGTCTGTAGTGCTTTAAAAACGGTAGGCCACATTCCTGTATTAAAAACACATCTGACTTAAAAGAGTTAAGAAAGGATAAAACACTTTGGGCTCTGACTCTCAACTTCACACTTCTCACATTGATGGTTGAGAAGGTGAGTGCCATGAGTATGGTTAAAAACAACAAGTACGACATTTTAAAAGACTAAAAGGACATTAAAATATCTTAAAAAAAAAAAAAAAAAAAAAAAAAAAAAAAGCTGTTGGGCACTTTCTTGTGAATGGAGTTCTTCCTTCACTCCCACAGGTGAAAGGTGAAGGGGTTGAGCTCCATTCCCCGGTCGGACTCTGGGGGTCGGCCTTGGACACAATGTTGCGTTTAACTTTGAGTCTCGAGGGGTTGATTGCAGAGCTACAGTTAAGAAGGAGACCTCATTTGGTGAACTGGAGGGGAAGACTCTGGGCTCCTCCACAGATGAACTGTCTGAGGAAAACCCAACTCTTCCCCTCTTCTCTGAGAATATAGGAGACTCAGAGGACAATTCTGAAGCAGGCCTCTTTGTTTGCTGGGCCGGAGGGAGGGGGGCATCCTAACTATCTTCTTGTGACTGGACTTCTTCACATTCAGAACTAGCTCCGCCCTCTGCCTGCACCACCCCCTCCTCCACAGAGCATTGGTGGGGCTGTTGCAGGCCCCTCCCCCACTCCCTCCTCACCTGATCCCTGTCCTCCAATCACAGGATTTGGAGGGAGATTTGAATCTTCCTGCCCAGCCTCTTCACAAAGCTCCCTAACCGGCTCATTTTCAATTTGCTTTACAGCCTTTAGCTTGTTGGCAAATGACTTTGGGCAATCTCTGAAGAGGTGGTTTGATTCTCCACAAAGATTGCAACATCTGCCATTGGTGCGCTCCTCAAAGGTGTGCCCAATTTCTCTGCATTTGCCACAAACAATCTGCTGGCATGCTTCTGCCAGGTGCCCATGCTCACCACACTTGCGGCAGAGCTTGGGCTGACCCTGGTAGTGTATGTAGCCCCTGTTCTCTCCCAGAACTATCATGGATGGCAGATGTTTCAGGCCTTGGAAGCCTTGGGGGTCCTGCCACTGTTGGATAGGGACCCTCCAAGCACAGTTCCAGATGCCATCCTCATCTCTCACTTTGATAGCCTGGCCTTTAACAGTGCAAAATCTCCCCAGCCACAAACAAATGTCATCTGCATTCACTGTCTCATTGAACATTCTCACAGTAACTGTTTTCAGAGCGTTATCAGTCAGCTTCTCAACACTGAACACAGAAAACTGTGGTTTCACATTTTCAAAACGTGTCCAAAATTCTCTCAACAAACCAGCAGATCGAAAACTCACGTTAAAACCTTTGTTAAAAGGCAGTGTCAAGATGCTATTGAGGTCATCCGGTTTAAAGTTCAGCACTTTCTGGATCAACTTCCTGGAGAAGTCCAGTCTCAACATCACCAGGAGCTTTCCATCTTTTTCTTGGAAGATAAAACGGACACTGTGGTGCCTCTGCATGCCGACACGGGTGGCCGACATGGTGGAGGCACCACAAGCTAAAAGGGTCAAAAGCAACTAAACTCTTAAATTACCAATAAATACACTAAAAAGCAAAATAAATAACCAATAAATAGGTAAAATGTCCTAAAACAAATAAATTAAAGAAATAAAAGGTACTTACCTTTTTAGCGTTTGGCCTGGTCAAGATGTTGAATCTAACAGAGAGCAGGTAGAAAGTCCTCTGGGCCAATGAATTCCTTTTGTGCAAGATTTATAACTACAACAGAGTTATAATACTTTACACAAGGAATGAAGTCAATATCCTCCCAAGCACCAGAAAAAATCAATGCCACAGCAGGCAATAATTTTCAACAACAAACAGGAGGCGACCGCAGTCTTAGCCAAAAGGCCGAGAAGTGATGACCCTTTGCTGTTGGCTGCCCCGAGCTGCCTCCTGCACATGTTCATTTTCCCCATTTGGATGGAACACCCCAAGTTCAGGAGGGCCCCTAATGGGACCCTCCTGCTAATGGCATCCCCTGGAGCCCAAGCCCTCGGCCCCCAGTAGGCAGATGGGGGCCAAACGGCATACAGGGCGAAGAAGCCTGAGGAGGTGGATGTGGAGGCCTGCACCCACGTCACCTCCGAGGGTGGCGACACCTCCAACGCCACCCTCGTCCTGAGCCGGTGGAAGGTCCAGTTCGGTCGGTACCAGGGTAAGACCTTCCACTGGCTCCTGGAGAACGACGTGGGCTACAGTGTAAATCTGGTCGCCTCCCACCAGAAGGAGCGAGAGAGGGTCTCAGTCCCTGCTGATGGCCAACAAGGTGGAGTCCTTCAGTTTGATATTCATATAATACAATGAAAGGAGTGATGACAGGTTTTAAAGTATGGCCAGTGCATCAAAGTATGTGTTTTATTTGAAAGCTGTCAGAGTTTAGTTGTAACTGGATGGATGACCTTTCTGAAGATTTATTTGTATTATTCATTCTTTATTTATTAATCATTATTCATATTTGTATTTATTCAGTATTTGTCATGTTGTCACATTATACATTTGATCTCATTATAGGCCTCTTGGTTCGGCGCTTGCAGCCTTTGTCTCCGGACGGCGATCCCTGTCTGCGTTGGAAATGCAGGCCAAGGTGAAGAAGCTGGTGGCCCCTAAGCCTGCATTTCCAGGTAAGCTCAAGTCCAGTCTCGATTACATTTACAGTTAAACTTTATTATTTTTCTTGTGTTTACTGTATATATTCTTTCTTTATTCCCTCTGAATGTGTGATTGCAGCCTCCTTAAGACCAGCTCCTCCCTCAACATCATCTGAGGAGCCTTCTGATGAAGAGCTGGTCAAGGCGGTAGTTGACACAGAGGAGTGTAAGTATTAAAGTAATGAATTATTGTATTAATATTATAAAGTATATTATTAAGTAGTATTACGTGTTATTCATGTGTCATATTGTTAATAACGGTTAACATTTTTGTTAACTGTTAAAATCTCTTTTTTGTTTTGCTTTATAAATGTAAGAGCCGACAAGGTATGTTTGTGTTTTAATGAAAAGATAGCTGGTTTTTGCTTTGTACAAGTCACTCTAACAGACAGGTCTGCCAATTACCTGTCCAAATATTAGTAATGGGTTCATCCTTTCCCTAGTTACCTGCATAACCCCTGTAGCTGCTGCCTGCGTCACTCCCTCCAATCTAGTCTAATCAGTTGTCATCTTTATGTCTCATCCTCACTTTCTCTCTTTAAAACCACCTTCTGCACTCCCGCAGTGTCTATGCATCTTGGCTGCGCTTGTGCCTGTCATTCAATATTAACACATAGATCACATTTTTTCATGTTACTGAAACATTGTATTTCTCTTTAAGTCTCACATGTACAGGCCCCTCTCTTGCTCCCACTGCATCCACCTCCTGCCACCACCTCAGCAGCACCACAGAAGGGGGCTGGTGTCTCTGCAGTGCTAGACGAGCCCACGGACGAGGAGCTGCTGGAGGCGTCCCCGGAGCTCGCCCGCCCCATTCAGCCTCCAGCAGCCCTCGTCTTGGTCCAGCCTGCAGTCACTGGCTCCCTCCTCACCAATGCCACCACCACCTGCAGCTGCCGCCCTGCCACCGCCTGCCCCCGCCCTGGAGCAAGGACAACAGGAGTTGCCCGGGCCAGCCTTCTTCCCTCCCCCACCACCTGCTGGCAATGCTGAGGTAAGGTTGTCTGTCAAACAGTAAATGTTACCTATCAGGCCTCAGAGGTCACTGCTGCCCTCACCCATAAAGTGATGTCCTCAGATATTGAAGTGCTTTGTATTTTCCTCTTGTTCTCTCTCCAGCTGCTGCCCAAGTCCTGGCGGGCAGCTCACACTGTCGAGCAGCAGCAGTGGATCGGTCGGGTGTTGTTTACCAGGGACAGCTCCGAGAGGTCTCGGCTCATCAGTGAGCCGAATCTCTGGATGCCCCCCCCCCCCCCAATCCCGGCCGATGTACAACCAGCCTTCCGCATCCCCCGACCCCTTCTTCACATGTCGGCTGAATCTGTGGATGCCGCACCGGATCTGGCGTCTGCAGCTGACATGCCCCCAGCCTTTATGCACAGGGTCTATGACAAAGGCTGGGCTGTACAGGACCATCCGGAGGGTCCTGGACATCGACGGCTGGTATCTCATGGCAAGTGAGTGGCACCTGGAGTGGTCACAGGGCATCATAAGCCAGATGTCCCCCACCTATATGTGTGTGTGTGTGTGTGTGTGTGTGTATGTATGTTTGTTTTGAACATACTGTTTGACCAATCTGTATATAATTTTTGTGTTGTGTTTGTGCAGGCTGTCCTGACCTGAGGATGATTGCACAGCTGAAGTCTCGCACTCTGGGCAACAGTGCCAATCAGCTGTACAACACCCTGCGGAAGCAGCATTCAGACTCCTGGATGCGGAGAGCGATCCAGTACCTCGGCGTGTGTGAGCAGTTCCTAGACTTTGGTACTGTGAGGGGGCAGTTTCCACCACCGACCCACATGCCCCCTCTGCCGTCACCCATCTGGCTGCTGATGGTCTTTGGGTACGACGTCTTGACGGGGCTGGATGAGTACAAGGCCAGGATCACTTCCACCTTCGGATCCATCTTGAAGATGGATTCGACCAAGAAGGCGAGTACAGCTGTTTTCACACCGTGTGTGTGTGTGTGTGTGTGTGTGTGTGTGTTATTTTTATAATGTATTATTTACATTAACATTTTAACTCTCCCTGTCTCTGTCTGTCTCTCTCTCCCTCCCAGGTGACAAAGAAGCTCGCAGGTACCGCTTTGGACACGGTCACTTGGGTTACCAACGTTGGTAACGAGTACCGGCAGGTCCTCATGAGTGTCCTCACCTGCTCCGAGAGCTCTCAGGGGCCTGTCCAGGATGGTGGCCGGATTAATGAGGCGGTACCAACTTGCCGGGGTACCCCCCCCAGAGGTCATCTACGTGGACCGTGACTGCTGCAATAGAGATGGCGTGTCGAAAACAGCCGCCTTGTGTCATGTGTGAAACTTAGACTGTACATTCTAATGCTGAAATTTGAAATAGAATATGAATTATCTCACGTTACACACACACATACACACACACACACACTAAGTACTCTAAACCAAAGCCGGTCAAGATTACTACAAGATCATAAAAAATGTATTTACAATATTGGAAAAAAAAATCTAATGATCAAACATGAAAAATAAACCAGATGATATTTCTTTATCACAGGAGCTCATGGTTGGCTTTGCAGCGGGCGTCACAACAGAGAGCCACGAGCTGTACCCTGCTTTCATGAGGCAGCCGTCTCACTGCATCTTCGAGGTTGACCCCGGAGATGCCCGCCATCTCACTGAGGCTAAGCGGTCCCAGCTGGAGGGGGAGTATGGGATGGTCGGCCTGACTGACACCGAGGTGATCCGGAGGAGCGGCGGCTCCACCGTCGTCGCCGGACGCGTGGGGCCGAGGAGTCGGCACTCGTCATCCAGGACCTACTGGACACCTTCAGTGGTGCGGCAGAAGTCGACAACCTGGGCATCCCATTGCTGGACGCTCCCCGCATCCAGGACATATGGAGTATGCAGAGGCACCACCTCAGCTGCATTCAGGACCCACCAGGCATGCAGATGTACACCCAGACCGGCAGGCTGACAAAGGGCGGAGTCATCCTGCCGGTTTATCGCTGCGCGAGGGGCTCCACGTCTTTGGAGTCCTTCATCCCAGGTATTTGCAGGTGTCTCGCCGTTTGTGTTAAAATATATTCTTTATTCACATCTCATGCAAACAAAATTCATTTTTGATCTCAAACCTGCTTCTTCAGGAACTCGAGCTAGTGCAAAGTACTTCCAAGAGTTCCTGGTTGATGGACTGGTGAGGTGGAATGAGGACCGCGCAGCAGCAGCTGCACCGCCGGTTGCAGCTGAGGGACAGATGCAGCCTCTGCACTCCTACCGTGGCCACCTCAAGCACATCCTTAACCAGAAGAAGAAGGGTGCTTGGCCTTCAGATGGTTAAGGACTTCACCAAGCCTGCTGAGTACACAGGTATGTGATCTGTCTTCACTTTATTCTAACATCATAACTATGTGAGAAAGGAGCATTTACCAAATCCTTTGCTTTCTGTTTTTGCTATGCGACAGGGGAGCTCATCGGGGTGGAGTACCTGTACCAGCAGACGGGCAGAGTGCTTGAGGATGTCAGCTCTGACCCTGATGCTCCAGACGAGGCTGCTGCCATCGAGTTGCTGGAGGAGGTGGATGAGGGTATCCAAGAGGACGTGGAGGACCCCACCGTCTTCAAGCCTGACACCCCCTCCGCCAGCATAGCGACAGCAGCCCAGTCAGGTGATCCAGTTGACGCACCCAGGTCTGAGCCATCCCGTCTGGCCGCCGCTGACCAAGATGCCCCTCCCGAGGCCCCTGAGGTTCAGGCTCCTGCTCTCCAGCAGTCCTCCTCAGACAGGTAAGTTCACTAACTACAAAAATTACTACTACTACTAATAGTAGTAATAATAACAACAGTGAACATATTATAATGCTTACTGGCTGTTTGCTCACAGCAGTACTTCCTCTTCTCTTCCTTCTGTCTTGCGTTTCTTCTCAGGAGGAGATTCAGGGTCCTGATGGCCAGCCAGGGTATCAGCATGTCCTGAAGCTGGCCAAGGCCCTGCTGGAAGCACGGAGCCTTCAGGGGCTTTCTGACAAGAGGGTAGACAAACTCATTGCGCTCTGGCAACGCCTGCCAGAGAGAGACAAACAGCGATTTGTCTACCCTCCCAGACACAGCACCCGTAAGCATGACAAGAGCAAGGGATGGGGCTTTTCAGTTGCTGACATCAGTGTCTTTTCAATTGCTATGAACTGCCTGCTACTTCTTTCTGCATGTTTATGAAAGTCACAAAGCGTGTTAGGCCAGAAATGGCTTCATACCAAACAATCGGTCTTTCATGCCGGAGGCTTCATTTGGGCCCCAAAGCTAGGCATCCCCTCCTATGATGCGTGACAGGTCAACTGTGAGACTCTCAGACAAACTCTGAGCATCTGTCTGTGGGCTCATCTCTAGGATAAGCCACACTGGAAAATTCTTCGTGCCAGACGGCTTATGCTCTGGTGCCCCCTCAGACAAATTTGTGACACCTTTGCCGTTGCCCTTCTCTGAAAGCAAGTAGGGGCTGCCAAACCAGATGGCCGAGTGGGTCTGAGTTCTACTTGTGGCCCTTGTTTGACTAAAAGACTACTTTGGGGTTAGGGTGAGCCGGCAACTGCCTTGGCTAGATTCTTGAGAGCGTCGTGTTTGGTATGTCCAGCAAATGTTGTCACATGTAACCAGCGAGACGTTTGGTCAGAAAGCGGGAAGCTTTGATAAATACGCCGTGTCGCAATCCAGGGAGATTAAGGCCTGGCCCGCTAGACGCAGGCAGGCAGGCAGGCTGGCAGGCTACCAAACAACAGAAATACTCAGGTGCCCGCAGATGCTCCGTGACTCCCGCAAGGACGGACGCGGGGAAAATGCATAGATTCAAGGGGTATTTTGGACCTATCGCAATACGGCAACTTTCCCTCTTTGTCGCGTTTGTCTGCCAATCAAACGTGCAAATCGCACTCTGTGTCACTCTATATTTTGTACGCTGCACTACAACCCCCTCGGTCCGCATCAGCGCTTGGCTTTACACAAAACAAAGAGAAGGGTGCACCGTTCCCGGCGGCACTGCAATACCGGGTCAATGCGTGGAGTGAATGGAGCAAGCCCCTTTTTCAGCTCCAGCTGCTAAAAATCCGTTTAATATGTCGTCCCCAAATTGAGGACATATCAAATATTAAACTCATAAGAACAGATTATTTTTCTTTCGAAAAAATTTTATTGACACTCATTTCAGACACATTTCATGACATTTTTTTCATATTTGACATACAAGATACCTTGAAAGTACAACTCATCAATAAATAAGTGTGATCTGTAAAATCATGTTTAAAACAAAAACAATTGTTTTAAGAGGCATTACAGACAAAATCGTTTTCACAGGTAAAAAGTCCATTTTAAAAGTCTTTAAAAGGGAGTGCATTTAGTGAAAATGCTGTGTTCCAGGTCCGTTTTTGTGCAGGAGCGCAGTGAGTCCCTACCCAGGGTAACTCATTCCGCTCTCCCGAACAGTAGGTCTCTCGTGATCCTGTTGCGGAGCTCGGAGGGGACCCTCGCCCTGTTGCTCCTTCCCACCTGCCTCACCCGGAGAGCCAGGCCACCGCTGCGTTGACCTTTTTGCGTGTAGCTCCGGCTCCTTCCTCCGAATGGGCACAGAGGCGATGCTTCTTTGCGGCTGTGTCCTAGGCCTGCCGCCTGCAGCTCTGGCCGCTTGGGCCGTCGCCGCGGCCATCTGGATCACAGCCACGGGGGGGATCTGCATGTGCTTCCTTGCCAGCAAGTTTCTGGAGGTCCACATGGCGTCTTTGATGGCGGCTAGGGTGAACCACTGCTTGGCAAAGTCATTCTTTTTTGTTTCCATTTGGCTCACCCCGTAGAGCACCAGTTGTGCTGTTAGGACCTCCCTTGCCGGCAAGTATGGGAATTTCAAGGAGCCGGCTGTCGCCCACTGGTCTACGGCAGCACTGTACTCCCAGAGCAGATGCCTCACCGACTCCGGCGCGCCACAACCGGGTCGGGGGCAGGTTGAGAGCGCCGACATGCCCCGGGAGTGCATAACGGACCAGACCGGGAGGATCTCATGAGCCACCATCCATGACAGGTCCCGGAGTCTGTTCGGGAGAGCGGGATGGTTCACGTTGCGCCAAACTGTTGAGGGCTCGCCGAATGCGAGCCCGCGCACTGGACTCACTGGTTCCCGCTCCTGCACAAGAGAAAGAACAGAGCGATGGTTAGTTAAAATATGCAGCTCCTCCTGCTCCAGGTTGAAATGCTTTAAAAATGTCTGAATAAAAGCATAGGCTGGTGGCAGGCTAAAAGACACAGGCACTTTAAGATCAGTGGGTAAAATCTTCAATCTTCTGAGGTAAGAGCCCATCCAGAAACATGTCATCGCTATGGTCTTGGGGTTTCTGGATGGGTCTGTAGCAATTGTGAGGTGCATTGTTGCGTATCTGCTTCCTAAAAACAAATAAAGGTCTGGCACTCCTTTTCCTCCTTTCTCCTTTGGCCTCTTCATCACCTCTCTCCTCAATCTTTCCCACTTGGATCCCCAAAGAAAGTAAAAGATGGCTCGGTCCAGGTCTAAAAGCACTTTCCTAGGTGGGGTAAAAACAGAACTGATGAGTAAAAGCAAAGGTAAAATCAGTGCTTTGATGATTAAAACCTTCCCTTCGATCGTCGGTCCTCTAAGTCCCCAGTATCATAGTCTTTGCCTGACTTTTCCTACCATGTCTGGCCAGTTTGTTTTCCCTCCCCCCTCCCTGTCAAATTTTATCCCCAGTATTTTCTGGTCGGTCTGGGTCATAGTCAGGGGGAGTCCTGTTGTCTCAGTTGCTGTCCATGGACCATAAAATTGGGCTTGGGTCTTGCTTCTGTTGAGCTTTGACCCAGAGGCCTGTCCAAACCAGTCGGTCAAGTCCAGCGTCCTGTTGACGGATAAAAGGTCAGTGCCTAAAATATTGACGTCGTCCATGTATAAAATACATTTGGTTGTGAGTCCCCCGCTCCTCGGTACTCCCACCCCATTGATTGGTCGGTCCCTTCTCAAGATTTGTGCCAGTGGTTCTATACAGGTAACGCAGAGGAGGGCAGATAACTGACAACCCTGACGGACACCGCAGTTAATGTCGACCGCTTTTGTCAGATGCCCGTTAACGACAAATTTGCTGGTAATGCCCTGGTACAGCAATCCCACCCAAGTTGTAAACCTTAATGGGAACCCCATTTTTTTATTTATTTCTGCTAAAACCGACATCTCTGTTTTAATTCTCTTCATTAAAATCCATACCATGTTGGTTTAGTTTAAAAATAGCGCTGTAGTCTTTTCTGCAGTCCCATCATGCATTGTTTTCCCTATTCTTTTTCCTCTTACCTGCCTGTCTAAAGAAAGTCTGGGTCTTTCCCTTCACCATTTCCCACCAGTGTGCGCGTGTATCGTAAAAGTCTTGAAGGGTCTGCCACTCTCTGTACTTCTCCCTGTACTGACTAACCAGCTCCTTATCTTCTAAAAGGGAGCAGTTGAGTTTCCACACACCACTTCCTGGTGTCACACCCGAAGAGCGTGAGAGGGTGCAGGAAAGCATTAGGTGGTCGGAAAAGAAAACAGGAGTTAATCTAGCATCGGTGGGTGGGCAGTCCCGTGTAAAAACATAATCTATGCGAGAGGCTCTGGCTCCGTCACCACTGAACCAGGTGAAGCCATCCTCTCTGGGATGCATGGTTTTAAAACAGTCTTGGAGTTTAAAATCCTTGCATATGCCCTGTAATAAAACCGAAGTTTTATCAACTTTAAAATCTTCCCCTGCTCCTCTTCTATCCTTCCTACTTAAAATCCTCCCCTACCACTAAAGGGGCCCTACCTAGCATGTGGAACTGCAAGTCTTGTAAAAGGTCATATCTGTCATTCTTTGAGTTAAAGCCATAAATATTCAAGAGGTTAAAATCCTGTCCCATAAAAGTCAAATGTGCTAAAAGTGCCCGACCATCTCTCTTCACCAGAACTTGAGGGTTTTTGATTAAAATGGCCACTCCATCATTTTTGTTTTGATGTGATCCGCTCCATATTGATGTTTGTGGCCACATCTCCTCCCAATGTCTGTAGTGCTTTAAAAACGGTAGGCCACATTCCTGTATTAAAAACACATCTGACTTAAAAGAGTTAAGAAAGGATAAAACACTTTGGGCTCTGACTCTCAACTTCACACTTCTCACATTGATGGTTGAGAAGGTGAGTGCCATGAGTATGGTTAAAAACAACAAGTACGACATTTTAAAAGACTAAAAGGACATTAAAATATCTTAAAAAAAAAAAAAAAAAAAAAAAAAAAAAAAGCTGTTGGGCACTTTCTTGTGAATGGAGTTCTTCCTTCACTCCCACAGGTGAAAGGTGAAGGGGTTGAGCTCCATTCCCCGGTCGGACTCTGGGGGTCGGCCTTGGACACAATGTTGCGTTTAACTTTGAGTCTCGAGGGGTTGATTGCAGAGCTACAGTTAAGAAGGAGACCTCATTTGGTGAACTGGAGGGGAAGACTCTGGGCTCCTCCACAGATGAACTGTCTGAGGAAAACCCAACTCTTCCCCTCTTCTCTGAGAATATAGGAGACTCAGAGGACAATTCTGAAGCAGGCCTCTTTGTTTGCTGGGCCGGAGGGAGGGGGGCATCCTAACTATCTTCTTGTGACTGGACTTCTTCACATTCAGAACTAGCTCCGCCCTCTGCCTGCACCACCCCCTCCTCCACAGAGCATTGGTGGGGCTGTTGCAGGCCCCTCCCCCACTCCCTCCTCACCTGATCCCTGTCCTCCAATCACAGGATTTGGAGGGAGATTTGAATCTTCCTGCCCAGCCTCTTCACAAAGCTCCCTAACCGGCTCATTTTCAATTTGCTTTACAGCCTTTAGCTTGTTGGCAAATGACTTTGGGCAATCTCTGAAGAGGTGGTTTGATTCTCCACAAAGATTGCAACATCTGCCATTGGTGCGCTCCTCAAAGGTGTGCCCAATTTCTCTGCATTTGCCACAAACAATCTGCTGGCATGCTTCTGCCAGGTGCCCATGCTCACCACACTTGCGGCAGAGCTTGGGCTGACCCTGGTAGTGTATGTAGCCCCTGTTCTCTCCCAGAACTATCATGGATGGCAGATGTTTCAGGCCTTGGAAGCCTTGGGGGTCCTGCCACTGTTGGATAGGGACCCTCCAAGCACAGTTCCAGATGCCATCCTCATCTCTCACTTTGATAGCCTGGCCTTTAACAGTGCAAAATCTCCCCAGCCACAAACAAATGTCATCTGCATTCACTGTCTCATTGAACATTCTCACAGTAACTGTTTTCAGAGCGTTATCAGTCAGCTTCTCAACACTGAACACAGAAAACTGTGGTTTCACATTTTCAAAACGTGTCCAAAATTCTCTCAACAAACCAGCAGATCGAAAACTCACGTTAAAACCTTTGTTAAAAGGCAGTGTCAAGATGCTATTGAGGTCATCCGGTTTAAAGTTCAGCACTTTCTGGATCAACTTCCTGGAGAAGTCCAGTCTCAACATCACCAGGAGCTTTCCATCTTTTTCTTGGAAGATAAAACGGACACTGTGGTGCCTCTGCATGCCGACACGGGTGGCCGACATGGTGGAGGCACCACAAGCTAAAAGGGTCAAAAGCAACTAAACTCTTAAATTACCAATAAATACACTAAAAAGCAAAATAAATAACCAATAAATAGGTAAAATGTCCTAAAACAAATAAATTAAAGAAATAAAAGGTACTTACCTTTTTAGCGTTTGGCCTGGTCAAGATGTTGAATCCAACAGAGAGCAGGTAGAAAGTCCTCTGGGCCAATGAATTCCTTTTGTGCAAGATTTATAACTACAACAGAGTTATAATACTTTACACAAGGAATGAAGTCAATATCCTCCCAAGCACCAGAAAAAATCAATGCCACAGCAGGCAATAATTTTCAACAACAAACAGGAGGCGACCGCAGTCTTAGCCAAAAGGCCGAGAAGTGATGACCCTTTGCTGTTGGCTGCCCCGAGCTGCCTCCTGCACATGTTCATTTTCCCCATTTAGATGGAACACCCCAAGTTCAGGAGGGCCCCTAATGGGACCCTCCTGCTAATGGCATCCCCTGGAGCCCAAGCCCTCGGCCCCCAGTAGGCAGATGGGGGCCAAACGGCATACAGGGCGAAGAAGCCTGAGGAGGTGGATGTGGAGGCCTGCACCCACGTCACCTCCGAGGGTGGCGACACCTCCAACGCCACCCTCGTCCTGAGCCGGTGGAAGGTCCAGTTCGGTCGGTACCAGGGTAAGACCTTCCACTGGCTCCTGGAGAACGACGTGGGCTACAGTGTAAATCTGGTCGCCTCCCACCAGAAGGAGCGAGAGAGGGTCTCAGTCCCTGCTGATGGCCAACAAGGTGGAGTCCTTCAGTTTGATATTCATATAATACAATGAAAGGAGTGATGACAGTTTTAAAGTATGGCCAGTGCATCAAAGTATGTGTTTTATTTGAAAGCTGTCAGAGTTTAGTTGTAACTGGATGGATGACCTTTCTGAAGATTTATTTGTATTATTCATTCTTTATTTATTAATCATTATTCATATTTGTATTTATTCAGTATTTGTCATGTTGTCACATTATACATTTGATCTCATTATAGGCCTCTTGGTTCGGCGCTTGCAGCCTTTGTCTCCGGACGGCGATCCCTGTCTGCGTTGGAAATGCAGGCCAAGGTGAAGAAGCTGGTGGCCCCTAAGCCTGCATTTCCAGGTAAGCTCAAGTCCAGTCTCGATTACATTTACAGTTAAACTTTATTATTTTTCTTGTGTTTACTGTATATATGCTTTCTTTATTCCCTCTGAATGTGTGATTGCAGCCTCCTTAAGACCAGCTCCTCCCTCAACATCATCTGAGGAGCCTTCTGATGAAGAGCTGGTCAAGGCGGTAGTTGACACAGAGGAGTGTAAGTATTAAAAGTAATGAATTATTGTATTAATATTATAAAGTATATTATTAAGTAGTATTACGTGTTATTCATGTGTCATATTGTTAATAACGGTTAACATTTTTGTTAACTGTTAAAATCTCTTTTTTGTTTTGCTTTATAAATGTAAGAGCCGACAAGGTATGTTTGTGTTTTAATGAAAAGATAGCTGGTTTTTGCTTTGTACAAGTCACTCTAACAGACAGGTCTGCCAATTACCTGTCCAAATATTAGTAATGGGTTCATCCTTTCCCTAGTTACCTGCATAACCCCTGTAGCTGCTGCCTGCGTCACTCCCTCCAATCTAGTCTAATCAGTTGTCATCTTTATGTCTCATCCTCACTTTCTCTCTTTAAAACCACCTTCTGCACTCCCGCAGTGTCTATGCATCTTGGCTGCGCTTGTGCCTGTCATTCAATATTAACACATAGATCACATTTTTTCATGTTACTGAAACATTGTATTTCTCTTTAAGTCTCACATGTACAGGCCCCTCTCTTGCTCCCACTGCATCCACCTCCTGCCACCACCTCAGCAGCACCACAGAAGGGGGCTGGTGTCTCTGCAGTGCTAGACGAGCCCACGGACGAGGAGCTGCTGGAGGCGTCCCCGGAGCTCGCCCGCCCCATTCAGCCTCCAGCAGCCCTCGTCTTGGTCCAGCCTGCAGTCACTGGCTCCCTCCTCACCAATGCCACCACCACCTGCAGCTGCCGCCCTGCCACCGCCTGCCCCCGCCCTGGAGCAAGGACAACAGGAGTTGCCCGGGCCAGCCTTCTTCCCTCCCCCACCACCTGCTGGCAATGCTGAGGTAAGGTTGTCTGTCAAACAGTAAATGTTACCTATCAGGCCTCAGAGGTCACTGCTGCCCTCACCCATAAAGTGATGTCCTCAGATATTGAAGTGCTTTGTATTTTCCTCTTGTTCTCTCTCCAGCTGCTGCCCAAGTCCTGGCGGGCAGCTCACACTGTCGAGCAGCAGCAGTGGATCGGTCGGGTGTTGTTTACCAGGGACAGCTCCGAGAGGTCTCGGCTCATCAGTGAGCCGAATCTCTGGATGCCCCCCCCCCCCCCCCCCCCCCCAATCCCGGCCGATGTACAACCAGCCTTCCGCATCCCCCGACCCCTTCTTCACATGTCGGCTGAATCTGTGGATGCCGCACCGGATCTGGCGTCTGCAGCTGACATGCCCCCAGCCTTTATGCACAGGGTCTATGACAAAGGCTGGGCTGTACAGGACCATCCGGAGGGTCCTGGACATCGACGGCTGGTATCTCATGGCAAGTGAGTGGCACCTGGAGTGGTCACAGGGCATCATAAGCCAGATGTCCCCCACCTATATGTGTGTGTGTGTGTGTGTGTGTGTGTGTATGTATGTTTGTTTTGAACATACTGTTTGACCAATCTGTATATAATTTTTGTGTTGTGTTTGTGCAGGCTGTCCTGACCTGAGGATGATTGCACAGCTGAAGTCTCGCACTCTGGGCAACAGTGCCAATCAGCTGTACAACACCCTGCGGAAGCAGCATTCAGACTCCTGGATGCGGAGAGCGATCCAGTACCTCGGCGTGTGTGAGCAGTTCCTAGACTTTGGTACTGTGAGGGGGCAGTTTCCACCACCGACCCACATGCCCCCTCTGCCGTCACCCATCTGGCTGCTGATGGTCTTTGGGTACGACGTCTTGACGGGGCTGGATGAGTACAAGGCCAGGATCACTTCCACCTTCGGATCCATCTTGAAGATGGATTCGACCAAGAAGGCGAGTACAGCTGTTTTCACACCGTGTGTGTGTGTGTGTGTGTGTGTGTGTGTGTGTGTGTGTGTGTGTGTGTTATTTTTATAATGTATTATTTACATTAACATTTTAACTCTCCCTGTCTCTGTCTGTCTCTCTCTCCCTCCCAGGTGACAAAGAAGCTCGCAGGTACCGCTTTGGACACGGTCACTTGGGTTACCAACGTTGGTAACGAGTACCGGCAGGTCCTCATGAGTGTCCTCACCTGCTCCGAGAGCTCTCAGGGGCCTGTCCAGGATGGTGGCCGGATTAATTAGGCGGTACCAACTTGCCGGGGTACCCCCCCCAGAGGTCATCTACGTGGACCGTGACTGCTGCAATAGAGATGGCGTGTCGAAAACAGCCGCCTTGTGTCATGTGTGAAACTTAGACTGTACATTCTAATGCTGAAATTTGAAATAGAATATGAATTATCTCACGTTACACACACACACACGCATACACACACACACACACTAAGTACTCTAAACCAAAGCCGGTCAAGATTACTACAAGATCATAAAAAATGTATTTACAATATTGGAAAAAAAAATCTAATAATCAAACATGAAAAATAAACCAGATGATATTTCTTTATCACAGGAGCTCATGGTTGGCTTTGCAGCGGGCGTCACAACAGAGAGCCACGAGCTGTACCCTGCTTTCATGAGGCAGCCGTCTCACTGCATCTTCGAGGTTGACCCCGGAGATGCCCGCCATCTCACTGAGGCTAAGCGGTCCCAGCTGGAGGGGGAGTATGGGATGGTCGGCCTGACTGACACCGAGGTGATCCGGAGGAGCGGCGGCTCCACCGTCGTCGCCGGACGCGTGGGGCCGAGGAGTCGGCACTCGTCATCCAGGACCTACTGGACACCTTCAGTGGTGCGGCAGAAGTCGACAACCTGGGCATCCCATTGCTGGACGCTCCCCGCATCCAGGACATATGGAGTATGCAGAGGCACCACCTCAGCTGCATTCAGGACCCACCAGGCATGCAGATGTACACCCAGACCGGCAGGCTGACAAAGGGCGGAGTCATCCTGCCGGTTTATCGCTGCGCGAGGGGCTCCACGTCTTTGGAGTCCTTCATCCCAGGTATTTGCAGGTGTCTCGCCGTTTGTGTTAAAATATATTCTTTATTCACATCTCATGCAAACAAAATTCATTTTTGATCTCAAACCTGCTTCTTCAGGAACTCGAGCTAGTGCAAAGTACTTCCAAGAGTTCCTGGTTGATGGACTGGTGAGGTGGAATGAGGACCGCGCAGCAGCAGCTGCACCGCCGGTTGCAGCTGAGGGACAGATGCAGCCTCTGCACTCCTACCGTGGCCACCTCAAGCACATCCTTAACCAGAAGAAGAAGGGTGCTTGGCCTTCAGATGGTTAAGGACTTCACCAAGCCTGCTGAGTACACAGGTATGTGATCTGTCTTCACTTTATTCTAACATCATAACTATGTGAGAAAGGAGCATTTACCAAATCCTTTGCTTTCTGTTTTTGCTATGCGACAGGGGAGCTCATCGGGGTGGAGTACCTGTACCAGCAGACGGGCAGAGTGCTTGAGGATGTCAGCTCTGACCCTGATGCTCCAGACGAGGCTGCTGCCATCGAGTTGCTGGAGGAGGTGGATGAGGGTATCCAAGAGGACGTGGAGGACCCCACCGTCTTCAAGCCTGACACCCCCTCCGCCAGCATAGCGACAGCAGCCCAGTCAGGTGATCCAGTTGACGCACCCAGGTCTGAGCCATCCCGTCTGGCCGCCGCTGACCAAGATGCCCCTCCCGAGGCCCCTGAGGTTCAGGCTCCTGCTCTCCAGCAGTCCTCCTCAGACAGGTAAGTTCACTAACTACAAAAATTACTACTACTACTAATAGTAGTAATAATAACAACAGTGAACATATTATAATGCTTACTGGCTGTTTGCTCACAGCAGTACTTCCTCTTCTCTTCCTTCTGTCTTGCGTTTCTTCTCAGGAGGAGATTCAGGGTCCTGATGGCCAGCCAGGGTATCAGCATGTCCTGAAGCTGGCCAAGGCCCTGCTGGAAGCACGGAGCCTTCAGGGGCTTTCTGACAAGAGGGTAGACAAACTCATTGCGCTCTGGCAACGCCTGCCAGAGAGAGACAAACAGCGATTTGTCTACCCTCCCAGACACAGCACCCGTAAGCATGACAAGAGCAAGGGATGGGGCTTTTCAGTTGCTGACATCAGTGTCTTTTCAATTGCTATGAACTGCCTGCTACTTCTTTCTGCATGTTTATGAAAGTCACAAAGCGTGTTAGGCCAGAAATGGCTTCATACCAAACAATCGGTCTTTCATGCCGGAGGCTTCATTTGGGCCCCAAAGCTAGGCATCCCCTCCTATGATGCGTGACAGGTCAACTGTGAGACTCTCAGACAAACTCTGAGCATCTGTCTGTGGGCTCATCTCTAGGATAAGCCACACTGGAAAATTCTTCGTGCCAGACGGCTTATGCTCTGGTGCCCCCTCAGACAAATTTGTGACACCTTTGCCGTTGCCCTTCTCTGAAAGCAAGTAGGGGCTGCCACCGTTGCCCTTCTCTGAAAGCAAGTAGGGGCTGCCAAACCAGATGGCCGAGTGGGTCTGAGTTCTACTTGTGGCCCTTGTTTGACTAAAAGACTACTTTGGGGTTAGGGTGAGCCGGCAACTGCCTTGGCTAGATTCTTGAGAGCGTCGTGTTTGGTATGTCCAGCAAATGTTGTCACATGTAACCAGCGAGACGTTTGGTCAGAAAGCGGGAAGCTTTGATAAATACGCCGTGTCGCAATCCAGGGAGATTAAGGCCTGGCCCGCTAGACGCAGGCAGGCAGGCAGGCTGGCAGGCTACCAAACAACAGAAATACTCAGGTGCCCGCAGATGCTCCGTGACTCCCGCAAGGACGGACGCGGGGAAAATGCATAGATTCAAGGGGTATTTTGGACCTATCGCAATACGGCAACTTTCCCTCTTTGTCGCGTTTGTCTGCCAATCAAACGTGCAAATCGCACTCTGTGTCACTCTATATTTTGTACGCTGCACTACAACCCCCTCGGTCCGCATCAGCGCTTGGCTTTACACAAAACAAAGAGAAGGGTGCACCGTTCCCGGCGGCACTGCAATACCGGGTCAATGCGTGGAGTGAATGGAGCAAGCCCCTTTTTCAGCTCCAGCTGCTAAAAATCCGTTTAATATGTCGTCCCCAAATTGAGGACATATCAAATATTAAACTCATAAGAACAGATTATTTTTCTTTCGAAAAAATTTTATTGACACTCATTTCAGACACATTTCATGACATTTTTTTCATATTTGACATACAAGATACCTTGAAAGTACAACTCATCAATAAATAAGTGTGATCTGTAAAATCATGTTTAAAACAAAAACAATTGTTTTAAGAGGCATTACAGACAAAATCGTTTTCACAGGTAAAAAGTCCATTTTAAAAGTCTTTAAAAGGGAGTGCATTTAGTGAAAATGCTGTGTTCCAGGTCCGTTTTTGTGCAGGAGCGCAGTGAGTCCCTACCCAGGGTAACTCATTCCGCTCTCCCGAACAGTAGGTCTCTCGTGATCCTGTTGCGGAGCTCGGAGGGGACCCTCGCCCTGTTGCTCCTTCCCACCTGCCTCACCCGGAGAGCCAGGCCACCGCTGCGTTGACCTTTTTGCGTGTAGCTCCGGCTCCTTCCTCCGAATGGGCACAGAGGCGATGCTTCTTTGCGGCTGTGTCCTAGGCCTGCCGCCTGCAGCTCTGGCCGCTTGGGCCGTCGCCGCGGCCATCTGGATCACAGCCACGGGGGGGATCTGCATGTGCTTCCTTGCCAGCAAGTTTCTGGAGGTCCACATGGCGTCTTTGATGGCGGCTAGGGTGAACCACTGCTTGGCAAAGTCATTCTTTTTTGTTTCCATTTGGCTCACCCCGTAGAGCACCAGTTGTGCTGTTAGGACCTCCCTTGCCGGCAAGTATGGGAATTTCAAGGAGCCGGCTGTCGCCCACTGGTCTACGGCAGCACTGTACTCCCAGAGCAGATGCCTCACCGACTCCGGCGCGCCACAACCGGGTCGGGGGCAGGTTGAGAGCGCCGACATGCCCCGGGAGTGCATAACGGACCAGACCGGGAGGATCTCATGAGCCACCATCCATGACAGGTCCCGGAGTCTGTTCGGGAGAGCGGGATGGTTCACGTTGCGCCAAACTGTTGAGGGCTCGCCGAATGCGAGCCCGCGCACTGGACTCACTGGTTCCCGCTCCTGCACAAGAGAAAGAACAGAGCGATGGTTAGTTAAAATATGCAGCTCCTCCTGCTCCAGGTTGAAATGCTTTAAAAATGTCTGAATAAAAGCATAGGCTGGTGGCAGGCTAAAAGACACAGGCACTTTAAGATCAGTGGGTAAAATCTTCAATCTTCTGAGGTAAGAGCCCATCCAGAAACATGTCATCGCTATGGTCTTGGGGTTTCTGGATGGGTCTGTAGCAATTGTGAGGTGCATTGTTGCGTATCTGCTTCCTAAAAACAAATAAAGGTCTGGCACTCCTTTTCCTCCTTTCTCCTTTGGCCTCTTCATCACCTCTCTCCTCAATCTTTCCCACTTGGATCCCCAAAGAAAGTAAAAGATGGCTCGGTCCAGGTCTAAAAGCACTTTCCTAGGTGGGGTAAAAACAGAACTGATGAGTAAAAGCAAAGGTAAAATCAGTGCTTTGATGATTAAAACCTTCCCTTCGATCGTCGGTCCTCTAAGTCCCCAGTATCATAGTCTTTGCCTGACTTTTCCTACCATGTCTGGCCAGTTTGTTTTCCCTCCCCCCTCCCTGTCAAATTTTATCCCCAGTATTTTCTGGTCGGTCTGGGTCATAGTCAGGGGGAGTCCTGTTGTCTCAGTTGCTGTCCATGGACCATAAAATTGGGCTTGGGTCTTGCTTCTGTTGAGCTTTGACCCAGAGGCCTGTCCAAACCAGTCGGTCAAGTCCAGCGTCCTGTTGACGGATAAAAGGTCAGTGCCTAAAATATTGACGTCGTCCATGTATAAAATACATTTGGTTGTGAGTCCCCCGCTCCTCGGTACTCCCACCCCATTGATTGGTCGGTCCCTTCTCAAGATTTGTGCCAGTGGTTCTATACAGGTAACGCAGAGGAGGGCAGATAACTGACAACCCTGACGGACACCGCAGTTAATGTCGACCGCTTTTGTCAGATGCCCGTTAACGACAAATTTGCTGGTAATGCCCTGGTACAGCAATCCCACCCAAGTTGTAAACCTTAATGGGAACCCCATTTTTTTATTTATTTCTGCTAAAACCGACATCTCTGTTTTAATTCTCTTCATTAAAATCCATACCATGTTGGTTTAGTTTAAAAATAGCGCTGTAGTCTTTTCTGCAGTCCCATCATGCATTGTTTTCCCTATTCTTTTTCCTCTTACCTGCCTGTCTAAAGAAAGTCTGGGTCTTTCCCTTCACCATTTCCCACCAGTGTGCGCGTGTATCGTAAAAGTCTTGAAGGGTCTGCCACTCTCTGTACTTCTCCCTGTACTGACTAACCAGCTCCTTATCTTCTAAAAGGGAGCAGTTGAGTTTCCACACACCACTTCCTGGTGTCACACCCGAAGAGCGTGAGAGGGTGCAGGAAAGCATTAGGTGGTCGGAAAAGAAAACAGGAGTTAATCTAGCATCGGTGGGTGGGCAGTCCCGTGTAAAAACATAATCTATGCGAGAGGCTCTGGCTCCGTCACCACTGAACCAGGTGAAGCCATCCTCTCTGGGATGCATGGTTTTAAAACAGTCTTGGAGTTTAAAATCCTTGCATATGCCCTGTAATAAAACCGAAGTTTTATCAACTTTAAAATCTTCCCCTGCTCCTCTTCTATCCTTCCTACTTAAAATCCTCCCCTACCACTAAAGGGGCCCTACCTAGCATGTGGAACTGCAAGTCTTGTAAAAGGTCATATCTGTCATTCTTTGAGTTAAAGCCATAAATATTCAAGAGGTTAAAATCCTGTCCCATAAAAGTCAAATGTGCTAAAAGTGCCCGACCATCTCTCTTCACCAGAACTTGAGGGTTTTTGATTAAAATGGCCACTCCATCATTTTTGTTTTGATGTGATCCGCTCCATATTGATGTTTGTGGCCACATCTCCTCCCAATGTCTGTAGTGCTTTAAAAACGGTAGGCCACATTCCTGTATTAAAAACACATCTGACTTAAAAGAGTTAAGAAAGGATAAAACACTTTGGGCTCTGACTCTCAACTTCACACTTCTCACATTGATGGTTGAGAAGGTGAGTGCCATGAGTATGGTTAAAAACAACAAGTACGACATTTTAAAAGACTAAAAGGACATTAAAATATCTTAAAAAAAAAAAGCTGTTGGGCACTTTCTTGTGAATGGAGTTCTTCCTTCACTCCCACAGGTGAAAGGTGAAGGGGTTGAGCTCCATTCCCCGGTCGGACTCTGGGGGTCGGCCTTGGACACAATGTTGCGTTTAACTTTGAGTCTCGAGGGGTTGATTGCAGAGCTACAGTTAAGAAGGAGACCTCATTTGGTGAACTGGAGGGGAAGACTCTGGGCTCCTCCACAGATGAACTGTCTGAGGAAAACCCAACTCTTCCCCTCTTCTCTGAGAATATAGGAGACTCAGAGGACAATTCTGAAGCAGGCCTCTTTGTTTGCTGGGCCGGAGGGAGGGGGGCATCCTAACTATCTTCTTGTGACTGGACTTCTTCACATTCAGAACTAGCTCCGCCCTCTGCCTGCACCACCCCCTCCTCCACAGAGCATTGGTGGGGCTGTTGCAGGCCCCTCCCCCACTCCCTCCTCACCTGATCCCTGTCCTCCAATCACAGGATTTGGAGGGAGATTTGAATCTTCCTGCCCAGCCTCTTCACAAAGCTCCCTAACCGGCTCATTTTCAATTTGCTTTACAGCCTTTAGCTTGTTGGCAAATGACTTTGGGCAATCTCTGAAGAGGTGGTTTGATTCTCCACAAAGATTGCAACATCTGCCATTGGTGCGCTCCTCAAAGGTGTGCCCAATTTCTCTGCATTTGCCACAAACAATCTGCTGGCATGCTTCTGCCAGGTGCCCATGCTCACCACACTTGCGGCAGAGCTTGGGCTGACCCTGGTAGTGTATGTAGCCCCTGTTCTCTCCCAGAACTATCATGGATGGCAGATGTTTCAGGCCTTGGAAGCCTTGGGGGTCCTGCCACTGTTGGATAGGGACCCTCCAAGCACAGTTCCAGATGCCATCCTCATCTCTCACTTTGATAGCCTGGCCTTTAACAGTGCAAAATCTCCCCAGCCACAAACAAATGTCATCTGCATTCACTGTCTCATTGAACATTCTCACAGTAACTGTTTTCAGAGCGTTATCAGTCAGCTTCTCAACACTGAACACAGAAAACTGTGGTTTCACATTTTCAAAACGTGTCCAAAATTCTCTCAACAAACCAGCAGATCGAAAACTCACGTTAAAACCTTTGTTAAAAGGCAGTGTCAAGATGCTATTGAGGTCATCCGGTTTAAAGTTCAGCACTTTCTGGATCAACTTCCTGGAGAAGTCCAGTCTCAACATCACCAGGAGCTTTCCATCTTTTTCTTGGAAGATAAAACGGACACTGTGGTGCCTCTGCATGCCGACACGGGTGGCCGACATGGTGGAGGCACCACAAGCTAAAAGGGTCAAAAGCAACTAAACTCTTAAATTACCAATAAATACACTAAAAAGCAAAATAAATAACCAATAAATAGGTAAAATGTCCTAAAACAAATAAATTAAAGAAATAAAAGGTACTTACCTTTTTAGCGTTTGGCCTGGTCAAGATGTTGAATCCAACAGAGAGCAGGTAGAAAGTCCTCTGGGCCAATGAATTCCTTTTGTGCAAGATTTATAACTACAACAGAGTTATAATACTTTACACAAGGAATGAAGTCAATATCCTCCCAAGCACCAGAAAAAATCAATGCCACAGCAGGCAATAATTTTCAACAACAAACAGGAGGCGACTGCAGTCTTAGCCAAAAGGCCGAGAAGTGATGACCCTTTGCTGTTGGCTGCCCCGAGCTGCCTCCTGCACATGTTCATTTTCCCCATTTAGATGGAACACCCCAATTCAGGAGGGCCCCTAATGGGACCTATTAGGCAGATGGGGGCCAAACGGCATACAGGGCGAAGAAGCCTGAGGAGGTGGATGTGGAGGCCTGCACCCACGTCACCTCCGAGGGTGGCGACACCTCCAACGCCACCCTTGTCCTGAGCCGGTGGAAGGTCCAGTTCGGTCGGTACCAGGGTAAGACCTTCCACTGGCTCCTGGAGAACGACGTGGGCTACAGTGTAAATCTGGTCGCCTCCCACCAGAAGGAGCGAGAGAGGGTCTCAGTCCCTGCTGATGGCCAACAAGGTGGAGTCCTTCAGTTTGATATTCATATAATACAATGAAAGGAGTGATGACAGTTTTAACCTCCGTGTGAACTTACAGGACGCCTTTACCCGCTACTCCTCGGCGTACCCTGACTTTGTGGAGGCAGTCAGGTTCCACCAGGCTTTTGAGGAGGCGCGGGTGAAGCCCCTCCAGCCCGGTCAGGAGGGACAGGCCCTTGTTGGCTTTGGGGACTTCAAGTTTGAGACCCTGCAGAGCCTGTACGAGTCTGAGGACCCTAAAATTATCCGGTAAGTTGTAATAACATTAGAATTGTAATGAAGTTCCTGTACTGACCATTGATGACTAATTGTCTGATTTGCGTAGATTTGTCAACTACGTCCGGAGGAAGGCGCCAGCTCCCAACACGCAGATGGAAAACGTCGTCCGCTACATCCGGAGCAGAGACGGAGAGCAGCTGCTGCTGCTGCAGCACAGCCCCTGTCTTGGCTGCGAGCCAGTGCATCAAAGTATGTGTTTTATTTGAAAGCTGTCAGAGTTTAGTTGTAACTGGATGGATGACCTTTCTGAAGATTTATTTGTATTATTCATTCTTTATTTATTAATCATTATTCATATTTGTATTTATTCAGTATTTGTCATGTTGTCACATTATACATTTGATCTCATTATAGGCCTCTTGGTTCGGCGCTTGCAGCCTTTGTCTCCGGACGGCGATCCCTGTCTGCGTTGGAAATGCAGGCCAAGGTGAAGAAGCTGGTGGCCCCTAAGCCTGCATTTCCAGGTAAGCTCAAGTCCAGTCTCGATTACATTTACAGTTAAACTTTATTATTTTTCTTGTGTTTACTGTATATATTCTTTCTTTATTCCCTCTGAATGTGTGATTGCAGCCTCCTTAAGACCAGCTCCTCCCTCAACATCATCTGAGGAGCCTTCTGATGAAGAGCTGGTCAAGGCGGTAGTTGACACAGAGGAGTGTAAGTATTAAAAGTAATGAATTATTGTATTAATATTATAAAGTATATTATTAAGTAGTATTACGTGTTATTCATGTGTCATATTGTTAATAACGGTTAACCTTTTTGTTAACTGTTAAAATCTCTTTTTTGTTTTGCTTTATAAATGTAAGAGCCGACAAGGTATGTTTGTGTTTTAATGAAAAGATAGCTGGTTTTTGCTTTGTACAAGTCACTCTAACAGACAGGTCTGCCAATTACCTGTCCAAATATTAGTAATGGGTTCATCCTTTCCCTAGTTACCTGCATAACCCCTGTAGCTGCTGCCTGCGTCACTCCCTCCAATCTAGTCTAATCAGTTGTCATCTTTATGTCTCATCCTCACTTTCTCTCTTTAAAACCACCTTCTGCACTCCCGCAGTGTCTATGCATCTTGGCTGCGCTTGTGCCTGTCATTCAATATTAACACATAGATCACATTTTTTCATGTTACTGAAACATTGTATTTCTCTTTAAGTCTCACATGTACAGGCCCCTCTCTTGCTCCCACTGCATCCACCTCCTGCCACCACCTCAGCAGCACCACAGAAGGGGGCTGGTGTCTCTGCAGTGCTAGACGAGCCCACGGACGAGGAGCTGCTGGAGGCGTCCCCGGAGCTCGCCCGCCCCATTCAGCCTCCAGCAGCCCTCGTCTTGGTCCAGCCTGCAGTCACTGGCTCCCTCCT
Organism: Scomberomorus guttatus; assembly: GCA_038419695.1. NCBI lineage: Eukaryota > Metazoa > Chordata > Actinopteri > Scombriformes > Scombridae > Scomberomorus > Scomberomorus guttatus. Next base: position 29,428,193 of record CM076452.1, read on the forward strand.
CACCAATGCCACCACCACCTGCAGCTGCCGCCCTGCCACCGCCTGCCCCCGCCCTGGAGCAAGGACAACAGGAGTTGCCCGGGCCAGCCTTCTTCCCTCCCCCACCACCTGCTGGCAATGCTGAGGTAAGGTTGTCTGTCAAACAGTAAATGTTACCTATCAGGCCTCAGAGGTCACTGCTGCCCTCACCCATAAAGTGATGTCCTCAGATATTGAAGTGCTTTGTATTTTCCTCTTGTTCTCTCTCCAGCTGCTGCCCAAGTCCTGGCGGGCAGCTCACACTGTCGAGCAGCAGCAGTGGATCGGTCGGGTGTTGTTTACCAGGGACAGCTCCGAGAGGTCTCGGCTCATCAGTGAGCCGAATCTCTGGATGCCCCCCCCCCCCCAATCCCGGCCGATGTACAACCAGCCTTCCGCATCCCCCGACCCCTTCTTCACATGTCGGCTGAATCTGTGGATGCCGCACCGGATCTGGCGTCTGCAGCTGACATGCCCCCAGCCTTTATGCACAGGGTCTATGACAAAGGCTGGGCTGTACAGGACCATCCGGAGGGTCCTGGACATCGACGGCTGGTATCTCATGGCAAGTGAGTGGCACCTGGAGTGGTCACAGGGCATCATAAGCCAGATGTCCCCCACCTATATGTGTGTGTGTGTGTGTGTGTGTGTGTATGTATGTTTGTTTTGAACATACTGTTTGACCAATCTGTATATAATTTTTGTGTTGTGTTTGTGCAGGCTGTCCTGACCTGAGGATGATTGCACAGCTGAAGTCTCGCACTCTGGGCAACAGTGCCAATCAGCTGTACAACACCCTGCGGAAGCAGCATTCAGACTCCTGGATGCGGAGAGCGATCCAGTACCTCGGCGTGTGTGAGCAGTTCCTAGACTTTGGTACTGTGAGGGGGCAGTTTCCACCACCGACCCACATGCCCCCTCTGCCGTCACCCATCTGGCTGCTGATGGTCTTTGGGTACGACGTCTTGACGGGGCTGGATGAGTACAAGGCCAGGATCACTTCCACCTTCGGATCCATCTTGAAGATGGATTCGACCAAGAAGGCGAGTACAGCTGTTTTCACACCGTGTGTGTGTGTGTGTGTGTGTGTGTGTGTGTGTTATTTTTATAATGTATTATTTACATTAACATTTTAACTCTCCCTGTCTCTGTCTGTCTCTCTCTCCCTCCCAGGTGACAAAGAAGCTCGCAGGTACCGCTTTGGACACGGTCACTTGGGTTACCAACGTTGGTAACGAGTACCGGCAGGTCCTCATGAGTGTCCTCACCTGCTCCGAGAGCTCTCAGGGGCCTGTCCAGGATGGTGGCCGGATTAATTAGGCGGTACCAACTTGCCGGGGTACCCCCCCCAGAGGTCATCTACGTGGACCGTGACTGCTGCAATAGAGATGGCGTGTCGAAAACAGCCGCCTTGTGTCATGTGTGAAACTTAGACTGTACATTCTAATGCTGAAATTTGAAATAGAATATGAATTATCTCACGTTACACACACACACACGCATACACACACACACACACTAAGTACTCTAAACCAAAGCCGGTCAAGATTACTACAAGATCATAAAAAATGTATTTACAATATTGGAAAAAAAAATCTAATAATCAAACATGAAAAATAAACCAGATGATATTTCTTTATCACAGGAGCTCATGGTTGGCTTTGCAGCGGGCGTCACAACAGAGAGCCACGAGCTGTACCCTGCTTTCATGAGGCAGCCGTCTCACTGCATCTTCGAGGTTGACCCCGGAGATGCCCGCCATCTCACTGAGGCTAAGCGGTCCCAGCTGGAGGGGGAGTATGGGATGGTCGGCCTGACTGACACCGAGGTGATCCGGAGGAGCGGCGGCTCCACCGTCGTCGCCGGACGCGTGGGGCCGAGGAGTCGGCACTCGTCATCCAGGACCTACTGGACACCTTCAGTGGTGCGGCAGAAGTCGACAACCTGGGCATCCCATTGCTGGACGCTCCCCGCATCCAGGACATATGGAGTATGCAGAGGCACCACCTCAGCTGCATTCAGGACCCACCAGGCATGCAGATGTACACCCAGACCGGCAGGCTGACAAAGGGCGGAGTCATCCTGCCGGTTTATCGCTGCGCGAGGGGCTCCACGTCTTTGGAGTCCTTCATCCCAGGTATTTGCAGGTGTCTCGCCGTTTGTGTTAAAATATATTCTTTATTCACATCTCATGCAAACAAAATTCATTTTTGATCTCAAACCTGCTTCTTCAGGAACTCGAGCTAGTGCAAAGTACTTCCAAGAGTTCCTGGTTGATGGACTGGTGAGGTGGAATGAGGACCGCGCAGCAGCAGCTGCACCGCCGGTTGCAGCTGAGGGACAGATGCAGCCTCTGCACTCCTACCGTGGCCACCTCAAGCACATCCTTAACCAGAAGAAGAAGGGTGCTTGGCCTTCAGATGGTTAAGGACTTCACCAAGCCTGCTGAGTACACAGGTATGTGATCTGTCTTCACTTTATTCTAACATCATAACTATGTGAGAAAGGAGCATTTACCAAATCCTTTGCTTTCTGTTTTTGCTATGCGACAGGGGAGCTCATCGGGGTGGAGTACCTGTACCAGCAGACGGGCAGAGTGCTTGAGGATGTCAGCTCTGACCCTGATGCTCCAGACGAGGCTGCTGCCATCGAGTTGCTGGAGGAGGTGGATGAGGGTATCCAAGAGGACGTGGAGGACCCCACCGTCTTCAAGCCTGACACCCCCTCCGCCAGCATAGCGACAGCAGCCCAGTCAGGTGATCCAGTTGACGCACCCAGGTCTGAGCCATCCCGTCTGGCCGCCGCTGACCAAGATGCCCCTCCCGAGGCCCCTGAGGTTCAGGCTCCTGCTCTCCAGCAGTCCTCCTCAGACAGGTAAGTTCACTAACTACAAAAATTACTACTACTACTAATAGTAGTAATAATAACAACAGTGAACATATTATAATGCTTACTGGCTGTTTGCTCACAGCAGTACTTCCTCTTCTCTTCCTTCTGTCTTGCGTTTCTTCTCAGGAGGAGATTCAGGGTCCTGATGGCCAGCCAGGGTATCAGCATGTCCTGAAGCTGGCCAAGGCCCTGCTGGAAGCACGGAGCCTTCAGGGGCTTTCTGACAAGAGGGTAGACAAACTCATTGCGCTCTGGCAACGCCTGCCAGAGAGAGACAAACAGCGATTTGTCTACCCTCCCAGACACAGCACCCGTAAGCATGACAAGAGCAAGGGATGGGGCTTTTCAGTTGCTGACATCAGTGTCTTTTCAATTGCTATGAACTGCCTGCTACTTCTTTCTGCATGTTTATGAAAGTCACAAAGCGTGTTAGGCCAGAAATGGCTTCATACCAAACAATCGGTCTTTCATGCCGGAGGCTTCATTTGGGCCCCAAAGCTAGGCATCCCCTCCTATGATGCGTGACAGGTCAACTGTGAGACTCTCAGACAAACTCTGAGCATCTGTCTGTGGGCTCATCTCTAGGATAAGCCACACTGGAAAATTCTTCGTGCCAGACGGCTTATGCTCTGGTGCCCCCTCAGACAAATTTGTGACACCTTTGCCGTTGCCCTTCTCTGAAAGCAAGTAGGGGCTGCCAAACCAGATGGCCGAGTGGGTCTGAGTTCTACTTGTGGCCCTTGTTTGAGTAAAAGACTACTTTGGGGTTAGGGTGAGCCGGCAACTGCCTTGGCTAGATTCTTGAGAGCGTCGTGTTTGGTATGTCCAGCAAATGTTGTCACATGTAACCAGCGAGACGTTTGGTCAGAAAGCGGGAAGCTTTGATAAATACGCCGTGTCGCAATCCAGGGAGATTAAGGCCTGGCCCGCTAGACGCAGGCAGGCAGGCAGGCTGGCAGGCTACCAAACAACAGAAATACTCAGGTGCCCGCAGATGCTCCGTGACTCCCGCAAGGACGGACGCGGGGAAAATGCATAGATTCAAGGGGTATTTTGGACCTATCGCAATACGGCAACTTTCCCTCTTTGTCGCGTTTGTCTGCCAATCAAACGTGCAAATCGCACTCTGTGTCACTCTATATTTTGTACGCTGCACTACAACCCCCTCGGTCCGCATCAGCGCTTGGCTTTACACAAAACAAAGAGAAGGGTGCACCGTTCCCGGCGGCACTGCAATACCGGGTCAATGCGTGGAGTGAATGGAGCAAGCCCCTTTTTCAGCTCCAGCTGCTAAAAATCCGTTTAATATGTCGTCCCCAAATTGAGGACATATCAAATATTAAACTCATAAGAACAGATTATTTTTCTTTCGAAAAAATTTTATTGACACTCATTTCAGACACATTTCATGACATTTTTTTCATATTTGACATACAAGATACCTTGAAAGTACAACTCATCAATAAATAAGTGTGATCTGTAAAATCATGTTTAAAACAAAAACAATTGTTTTAAGAGGCATTACAGACAAAATCGTTTTCACAGGTAAAAAGTCCATTTTAAAAGTCTTTAAAAGGGAGTGCATTTAGTGAAAATGCTGTGTTCCAGGTCCGTTTTTGTGCAGGAGCGCAGTGAGTCCCTACCCAGGGTAACTCATTCCGCTCTCCCGAACAGTAGGTCTCTCGTGATCCTGTTGCGGAGCTCGGAGGGGACCCTCGCCCTGTTGCTCCTTCCCACCTGCCTCACCCGGAGAGCCAGGCCACCGCTGCGTTGACCTTTTTGCGTGTAGCTCCGGCTCCTTCCTCCGAATGGGCACAGAGGCGATGCTTCTTTGCGGCTGTGTCCTAGGCCTGCCGCCTGCAGCTCTGGCCGCTTGGGCCGTCGCCGCGGCCATCTGGATCACAGCCACGGGGGGGATCTGCATGTGCTTCCTTGCCAGCAAGTTTCTGGAGGTCCACATGGCGTCTTTGATGGCGGCTAGGGTGAACCACTGCTTGGCAAAGTCATTCTTTTTTGTTTCCATTTGGCTCACCCCGTAGAGCACCAGTTGTGCTGTTAGGACCTCCCTTGCCGGCAAGTATGGGAATTTCAAGGAGCCGGCTGTCGCCCACTGGTCTACGGCAGCACTGTACTCCCAGAGCAGATGCCTCACCGACTCCGGCGCGCCACAACCGGGTCGGGGGCAGGTTGAGAGCGCCGACATGCCCCGGGAGTGCATAACGGACCAGACCGGGAGGATCTCATGAGCCACCATCCATGACAGGTCCCGGAGTCTGTTCGGGAGAGCGGGATGGTTCACGTTGCGCCAAACTGTTGAGGGCTCGCCGAATGCGAGCCCGCGCACTGGACTCACTGGTTCCCGCTCCTGCACAAGAGAAAGAACAGAGCGATGGTTAGTTAAAATATGCAGCTCCTCCTGCTCCAGGTTGAAATGCTTTAAAAATGTCTGAATAAAAGCATAGGCTGGTGGCAGGCTAAAAGACACAGGCACTTTAAGATCAGTGGGTAAAATCTTCAATCTTCTGAGGTAAGAGCCCATCCAGAAACATGTCATCGCTATGGTCTTGGGGTTTCTGGATGGGTCTGTAGCAATTGTGAGGTGCATTGTTGCGTATCTGCTTCCTAAAAACAAATAAAGGTCTGGCACTCCTTTTCCTCCTTTCTCCTTTGGCCTCTTCATCACCTCTCTCCTCAATCTTTCCCACTTGGATCCCCAAAGAAAGTAAAAGATGGCTCGGTCCAGGTCTAAAAGCACTTTCCTAGGTGGGGTAAAAACAGAACTGATGAGTAAAAGCAAAGGTAAAATCAGTGCTTTGATGATTAAAACCTTCCCTTCGATCGTCGGTCCTCTAAGTCCTCAGTATCATAGTCTTTGCCTGACTTTTCCTACCATGTCTGGCCAGTTTGTTTTCCCTCCCCCCTCCCTGTCAAATTTTATCCCCAGTATTTTCTGGTCGGTCTGGGTCATAGTCAGGGGGAGTCCTGTTGTCTCAGTTGCTGTCCATGGACCATAAAATTGGGCTTGGGTCTTGCTTCTGTTGAGCTTTGACCCAGAGGCCTGTCCAAACCAGTCGGTCAAGTCCAGCGTCCTGTTGACGGATAAAAGGTCAGTGCCTAAAATATTGACGTCGTCCATGTATAAAATACATTTGGTTGTGAGTCCCCCGCTCCTCGGTACTCCCACCCCATTGATTGGTCGGTCCCTTCTCAAGATTTGTGCCAGTGGTTCTATACAGGTAACGCAGAGGAGGGCAGATAACTGACAACCCTGACGGACACCGCAGTTAATGTCGACCGCTTTTGTCAGATGCCCGTTAACGACAAATTTGCTGGTAATGCCCTGGTACAGCAATCCCACCCAAGTTGTAAACCTTAATGGGAACCCCATTTTTTTATTTATTTCTGCTAAAACCGACATCTGTTTTAATTCTCTTCATTAAAATCCATACCATGTTGGTTTAGTTTAAAAAATAGCACTGTAGTCTTTTCTGCAGTCCCATCATGCATTGTTTTCCCTATTCTTTTTCCTCTTACCTGCCTGTCTAAAGAAAGTCTGGGTCTTTCCCTTCACCATTTCCCACCAGTGTGCGCGTGTATCGTAAAAGTCTTGAAGGGTCTGCCACTCTCTGTACTTCTCCCTGTACTGACTAACCAGCTCCTTATCTTCTAAAAGGGAGCAGTTGAGTTTCCACACACCACTTCCTGGTGTCACACCCGAAGAGCGTGAGAGGGTGCAGGAAAGCATTAGGTGGTCGGAAAAGAAAACAGGAGTTAATCTAGCATCGGTGGGTGGGCAGTCCCGTGTAAAAACATAATCTATGCGAGAGGCTCTGGCTCCGTCACCACTGAACCAGGTGAAGCCATCCTCTCTGGGATGCATGGTTTTAAAACAGTCTTGGAGTTTAAAATCCTTGCATATGCCCTGTAATAAAACCGAAGTTTTATCAACTTTAAAATCTTCCCCTGCTCCTCTTCTATCCTTCCTACTTAAAATCCTCCCCTACCACTAAAGGGGCCCTACCTAGCATGTGGAACTGCAAGTCTTGTAAAAGGTCATATCTGTCATTCTTTGAGTTAAAGCCATAAATATTCAAGAGGTTAAAATCCTGTCCCATAAAAGTCAAATGTGCTAAAAGTGCCCGACCATCTCTCTTCACCAGAACTTGAGGGTTTTTGATTAAAATGGCCACTCCATCATTTTTGTTTTGATGTGATCCGCTCCATATTGATGTTTGTGGCCACATCTCCTCCCAATGTCTGTAGTGCTTTAAAAACGGTAGGCCACATTCCTGTATTAAAAACACATCTGACTTAAAAGAGTTAAGAAAGGATAAAACACTTTGGGCTCTGACTCTCAACTTCACACTTCTCACATTGATGGTTGAGAAGGTGAGTGCCATGAGTATGGTTAAAAACAACAAGTACGACATTTTAAAAGACTAAAAGGACATTAAAATATCTTAAAAAAAAAAAAAAAAAAAAAAAAAAAAGCTGTTGGGCACTTTCTTGTGAATGGAGTTCTTCCTTCACTCCCACAGGTGAAAGGTGAAGGGGTTGAGCTCCATTCCCCGGTCGGACTCTGGGGGTCGGCCTTGGACACAATGTTGCGTTTAACTTTGAGTCTCGAGGGGTTGATTGCAGAGCTACAGTTAAGAAGGAGACCTCATTTGGTGAACTGGAGGGGAAGACTCTGGGCTCCTCCACAGATGAACTGTCTGAGGAAAACCCAACTCTTCCCCTCTTCTCTGAGAATATAGGAGACTCAGAGGACAATTCTGAAGCAGGCCTCTTTGTTTGCTGGGCCGGAGGGAGGGGGGCATCCTAACTATCTTCTTGTGACTGGACTTCTTCACATTCAGAACTAGCTCCGCCCTCTGCCTGCACCACCCCCTCCTCCACAGAGCATTGGTGGGGCTGTTGCAGGCCCCTCCCCCACTCCCTCCTCACCTGATCCCTGTCCTCCAATCACAGGATTTGGAGGGAGATTTGAATCTTCCTGCCCAGCCTCTTCACAAAGCTCCCTAACCGGCTCATTTTCAATTTGCTTTACAGCCTTTAGCTTGTTGGCAAATGACTTTGGGCAATCTCTGAAGAGGTGGTTTGATTCTCCACAAAGATTGCAACATCTGCCATTGGTGCGCTCCTCAAAGGTGTGCCCAATTTCTCTGCATTTGCCACAAACAATCTGCTGGCATGCTTCTGCCAGGTGCCCATGCTCACCACACTTGCGGCAGAGCTTGGGCTGACCCTGGTAGTGTATGTAGCCCCTGTTCTCTCCCAGAACTATCATGGATGGCAGATGTTTCAGGCCTTGGAAGCCTTGGGGGTCCTGCCACTGTTGGATAGGGACCCTCCAAGCACAGTTCCAGATGCCATCCTCATCTCTCACTTTGATAGCCTGGCCTTTAACAGTGCAAAATCTCCCCAGCCACAAACAAATGTCATCTGCATTCACTGTCTCATTGAACATTCTCACAGTAACTGTTTTCAGAGCGTTATCAGTCAGCTTCTCAACACTGAACACAGAAAACTGTGGTTTCACATTTTCAAAACGTGTCCAAAATTCTCTCAACAAACCAGCAGATCGAAAACTCACGTTAAAACCTTTGTTAAAAGGCAGTGTCAAGATGCTATTGAGGTCATCCGGTTTAAAGTTCAGCACTTTCTGGATCAACTTCCTGGAGAAGTCCAGTCTCAACATCACCAGGAGCTTTCCATCTTTTTCTTGGAAGATAAAACGGACACTGTGGTGCCTCTGCATGCCGACACGGGTGGCCGACATGGTGGAGGCACCACAAGCTAAAAGGGTCAAAAGCAACTAAACTCTTAAATTACCAATAAATACACTAAAAAGCAAAATAAATAACCAATAAATAGGTAAAATGTCCTAAAACAAATAAATTAAAGAAATAAAAGGTACTTACCTTTTTAGCGTTTGGCCTGGTCAAGATGTTGAATCCAACAGAGAGCAGGTAGAAAGTCCTCTGGGCCAATGAATTCCTTTTGTGCAAGATTTATAACTACAACAGAGTTATAATACTTTACACAAGGAATGAAGTCAATATCCTCCCAAGCACCAGAAAAAATCAATGCCACAGCAGGCAATAATTTTCAACAACAAACAGGAGGCGACCGCAGTCTTAGCCAAAAGGCCGAGAAGTGATGACCCTTTGCTGTTGGCTGCCCCGAGCTGCCTCCTGCACATGTTCATTTTCCCCATTTGGATGGAACACCCCAAGTTCAGGAGGGCCCCTAATGGGACCCTCCTGCTAATGGCATCCCCTGGAGCCCAAGCCCTCGGCCCCCAGTAGGCAGATGGGGGCCAAACGGCATACAGGGCGAAGAAGCCTGAGGAGGTGGATGTGGAGGCCTGCACCCACGTCACCTCCGAGGGTGGCGACACCTCCAACGCCACCCTCGTCCTGAGCCGGTGGAAGGTCCAGTTCGGTCGGTACCAGGGTAAGACCTTCCACTGGCTCCTGGAGAACGACGTGGGCTACAGTGTAAATCTGGTCGCCTCCCACCAGAAGGAGCGAGAGAGGGTCTCAGTCCCTGCTGATGGCCAACAAGGTGGAGTCCTTCAGTTTGATATTCATATAATACAATGAAAGGAGTGATGACAGTTTTAAAGTATGGCCAGTGCATCAAAGTATGTGTTTTATTTGAAAGCTGTCAGAGTTTAGTTGTAACTGGATGGATGACCTTTCTGAAGATTTATTTGTATTATTCATTCTTTATTTATTAATCATTATTCATATTTGTATTTATTCAGTATTTGTCATGTTGTCACATTATACATTTGATCTCATTATAGGCCTCTTGGTTCGGCGCTTGCAGCCTTTGTCTCCGGACGGCGATCCCTGTCTGCGTTGGAAATGCAGGCCAAGGTGAAGAAGCTGGTGGCCCCTAAGCCTGCATTTCCAGGTAAGCTCAAGTCCAGTCTCGATTACATTTACAGTTAAACTTTATTATTTTTCTTGTGTTTACTGTATATATTCTTTCTTTATTCCCTCTGAATGTGTGATTGCAGCCTCCTTAAGACCAGCTCCTCCCTCAACATCATCTGAGGAGCCTTCTGATGAAGAGCTGGTCAAGGCGGTAGTTGACACAGAGGAGTGTAAGTATTAAAAGTAATGAATTATTGTATTAATATTATAAAGTATATTATTAAGTAGTATTACGTGTTATTCATGTGTCATATTGTTAATAACGGTTAACCTTTTTGTTAACTGTTAAAATCTCTTTTTTGTTTTGCTTTATAAATGTAAGAGCCGACAAGGTATGTTTGTGTTTTAATGAAAAGATAGCTGGTTTTTGCTTTGTACAAGTCACTCTAACAGACAGGTCTGCCAATCACCTGTCCAAATATTAGTAATGGGTTCATCCTTTCCCTAGTTACCTGCATAACCCCTGTAGCTGCTGCCTGCGTCACTCCCTCCAATCTAGTCTAATCAGTTGTCATCTTTATGTCTCATCCTCACTTTCTCTCTTTAAAACCACCTTCTGCACTCCCGCAGTGTCTATGCATCTTGGCTGCGCTTGTGCCTGTCATTCAATATTAACACATAGATCACATTTTTTCATGTTACTGAAACATTGTATTTCTCTTTAAGTCTCACATGTACAGGCCCCTCTCTTGCTCCCACTGCATCCACCTCCTGCCACCACCTCAGCAGCACCACAGAAGGGGGCTGGTGTCTCTGCAGTGCTAGACGAGCCCACGGACGAGGAGCTGCTGGAGGCGTCCCCGGAGCTCGCCCGCCCCATTCAGCCTCCAGCAGCCCTCGTCTTGGTCCAGCCTGCAGTCACTGGCTCCCTCCTCACCAATGCCACCACCACCTGCAGCTGCCGCCCTGCCACCGCCTGCCCCCGCCCTGGAGCAAGGACAACAGGAGTTGCCCGGGCCAGCCTTCTTCCCTCCCCCACCACCTGCTGGCAATGCTGAGGTAAGGTTGTCTGTCAAACAGTAAATGTTACCTATCAGGCCTCAGAGGTCACTGCTGCCCTCACCCATAAAGTGATGTCCTCAGATATTGAAGTGCTTTGTATTTTCCTCTTGTTCTCTCTCCAGCTGCTGCCCAAGTCCTGGCGGGCAGCTCACACTGTCGAGCAGCAGCAGTGGATCGGTCGGGTGTTGTTTACCAGGGACAGCTCCGAGAGGTCTCGGCTCATCAGTGAGCCGAATCTCTGGTGCCCCCCCCCCCTCTGGGCACTCTGAGTCTCGCACTCTGGGCAACAGTGCCAATCAGCTGTACAACACCCTGCGGAAGCAGCATTCAGACTCCTGGATGCGGAGAGCGATCCAGTACCTCGGCGTGTGCGAGCGGTTCCTGGACTTGGGTACCGTGAGGGGGCAGTTTCCACCACCACCCCACATGCCCCCCCTGCCGTCACCCATCTGGCTGCTGACGGTCTTCGGCTACGACGTCCTGACGCGGCTGGATGAGTACAAGGCCAGGATCACTTCCACCTTCTGATCCATCTTGAAGATGGATTTGACCAAGAAGGCGAGTACAGCTGTTTTCCCACCACAGCTGTGTCTGTGTGTGTGTGTGTGTGTGTGTGTGTGTGTGTTATTTTTATAATGTCTCTGTCTGTCTCTCTTCCTCCCAGGTGACAAAGAAGCTCACAGGTACTGCTTTGGACACGGTCGCCTGGGTTACCAACGTGGGTAACGAGTACGGGCAGGTCCTCATGAGCGTCCTCACCTGCTCCGAGGGCTCTGAGGACCTGTCCAGGATGGCGGCCCGGTTAATGAGGCGGTACCAACTCGCCGGGGTACCCCCCCCCAGAGGTCATCTACGTGGACCGTGACTGCTGCAATAGAGACGGCATGTCGAAGACAGCTGCCTTGTTTCATGTGTCAAACTTGAACTGTACATTCTAATGCTGAAATTTGAAATAGAATATGAATTATTTATCTCACGTTATCTTTACGGTTAAGATTACTAGAAGATCACAAAAAAATGTATTTACAATATTGAAAAAAAAAAATCAGGACATATGGAGTACATAGAGGCACCACCTCAGCTGCGTTCAGGACCCACCAGCTGTACACATAGACTGGCAGGCCGACAAAGGGCGGAGTCATCCTGCCGGTTTATCGCTGCGCGAGGGGCTCCACGTCTTTGGAGTCCTTCATCCCAGGTATTTGCATGTGTCTCGCCGTTTGTGTTAAAATATATTCTTTATTCACATCTCATGCAAACAAAATTCATTTTTGATCTCAAACCTACTTCCTCAGGAACAGGAGCTAGTGCTAAGTACTTTCAGGCGTTCCTGGTTGATGGACTGGCGAGGTGGAATGAGGACCGCGCAGCAGCAGCTGCACCGCCGGTTGCAGCTGAGGGACAGATGGAGCCTCTGCACTCCTACCGTGGCCACCTCAAGCACATCCTTAACCAGAAGAGCCAAAGGGGGCTTGGCCTTCAGATGGTTAAGGACTTCACCAAGCCTGCTGAGTACACAGGTATGTGATCTTTACGTGATCTGTCTTCACTTTATTCTAACATCATAACTATGTGAGAAAAGAGCATTTACCAAATCCTTTGCTTTCTGTTTTTGCTATGCGATAGGGGAGCTCATCGGCGTGGAATACCTGTACCAGCAGACAGGCAGAGTGCTTGAGGATGTCAGCTCCGACCCTGATGCTCCGGACGAGGCTGCTGCCATCGAGTTGCTGGAGGAGGTGGATGAGGGTATCCAAGAGGACGTGGAGGACCCCACCATCTTCGAGCCCGACACCCTCTCCACCACCACAGCGACAGCAGCCCGGTCAGGTGATCCAGCTGACGCACCCAGGTCTGAGCCATCCGGTCTGGCCACCGCTGACGCCCCTCCCGAGGCCTCTCCCGAGGCCCCTGAGGTTCAGGCTCCTGCTCTCCAGCAGTCCTCCTCAGACTCTGAGGTAAGTTCACTAACTACAACAACTAATAATAATAATAACAACAACAATAGTGAAGATATTATAATGCTTACTGGCTGTTTGCTCACAGCAGTACTTCCTCTTCTCTTCCTTCTGGCTTGTGTTTCTTCTCAGGAGGACATTCAGGGTCCTGATGGCCAGCCAGGGTATCAGCATGTCCTGAAGCTGGCCAAGGCCCTGCTGGAAGCACAGAGCCTTCGGGGGCTTTCTGACAAGAGGGTAGACAAACTCATCGCGCTCTGGCAATGCCTGCCAGAGAGAGACAAACAGCGAGTTACCCTCCCAGACACCGGGAGAGGCAGCCAAGGGGGCGGTTCAAGGCAGCGAAGGGGAAGGACACTTCCTGTCCTGGGAAGGAGAGTCTCCAACGATAAGACTCATTTAAAATTTTACTATTTCCTCTAGTACATATCTGCTGTTTATTAACTCACACTCTCCGTTCAGCTGTCTTGTCGGACTGAACTCGGGCCCTGCAAGCTGGCCGAGCGCCAGTCGTCTGGTGGAGGCCATTTGCAGCCAGCTCTGCCGTCGCCACCTTGCAGCCACACGGATCGGGGGGACCACCAGGACTTGGTGGTCCCTCATCCCTGCCGACTACGTGGCCATCAGAGAGGCAGCACTGGCCAGCCCAAGGTTGAGGACTCAGTGATATACAGCTCTTTGAGCTAAAGCAGAGGACTCTGTCACAGTGGTAAGAGTTTAACATAAAGCTGTGTTGAAGTGTTGTGAGCTGTACTGTGATTTATCTTGCGATGAAAGCTGAAGAGTCTAAAAACAGCCTGTGTCTGTCTTCCAGGTTCTCTCGGCACCAGAGAGAGGGGGGGGACGGCTGTGCTGCTGCAGGGAACTGGCGTCGTCCCTGCTCCAGCAGTTGCCACCCAGCCTCTCCCTCCACCAAGGTGGTACAAGGTGGTAACAGGTGGGACAAGGACAGCCCTTTGACTTTAATGTCCATGAGGAGCCAGGACCTTTAAGTCAGGGTCTGCCTCCTCCTACTACTCCTCCTTGTACACCTACAGATCCTGCTGCACAGCTCCTGGGTAGCTACCTGCTCACTCCTGCCCCTGAAGCTCAGCCTCCTTCTCTTCCTGTACTGCAGCAGGTGCCCAGGTCAACAGCCTACAGGAAGAGGAAGGCGGCAGAGGCTGCTGCTGCTGCTGGGCAGGGGCCGCTGCCTGGGAGCAAAACCCGCTGGCCCATGAAGTAGTACATCTGCAGCAAGTGTGGCCAGCTGAAGAGGATGGACACTGGCCACTCGCATTGGTGGCGTGGCGTACTGTGCGGTGGCCGGCGGAAAGGCTGTGGGGGAGTGGAAGGAGGAAATGAAGAGGAGACAGGCAGGCGCCCAGGAGGGGAAATGAGGGACACTTTATTTATTAATTTATTTTTTATTTTCTCTGTATTGTTTTGTTTGTTTTAAAGTTAGCTTTGTAAATAAGCAATAAATTCAGCATTTTCAAAATGAGTGTTTCTCTCGGTCCTTTTCCATCATTGCTTGAAAGATTCCTATTACACAAAACACAGATACTTCACACTGTACAAAATACAATTTACATAAGACATCACACAAAAGACAAGTGATACTGATGTACAATTTAAAAATAACATGAAAGAAAAGTGGAGGCAGAATTTTTGTGTGAATAATGCTCATTTAATTAATATATTATATACATTTATTCGAGGTGGTGATAATAATAATTTAAGCACTTCTCCATCCTCTCCAATTACATACAACCATACGACTAATTTTAAAGGCGTCTACATCTGTGTTGGTCGGGGATTTAACCAGCGACCTTCTGCTCTGCTCATAATCCCCCTTTCCCCCCTCGTCCTTCCCCAGAGAAGAATGGCCAGGGGCCATGCTAATCTTCTCTGTATCGATTCCAATTTTTCATATGTGCTACCTTAGCAAGCACGCAAGCCTCGGAGCGCCGCTTCCCTTTTAGTCCCCCGTGGGCAGAATGACCCCTTGACCGCGGTGGAGCTGCTGGAGGGCAGTAGGCAGCACCCTTAAGCATGACAAGAGCGAGGGATGGGGCTTTTCAGTTGCTGACATCAGTGTCTTTTCAATTGCTATGAACTGCCTGCTACTTCTTTCTGCATGTTTATGAAAGTCACAAAGCGTGTTAGGCCAGAAATGGCTTCATACCAAACAAACAATCGGTCTTTCATGCCGGAGGCTTCATTTGTTGCCCCAAAGCTAGGCATCCCCTCCTATGATGCGTGACAGGTCAACTGTGAGACTCTCAGACAAACTCTGAGCATCTGTCTGTGGGCGCATCTCTAGGATAAGCCACACTGTGGAAAATTCTTGGCGCCAGACCGCTTATGCTCTGGTGCCCCCTCAGGCAAATTTGTGACACCTTTGCCGTTGCCCTTCTCTGAGAGCAAGTAGGGGCTGCCAAACCAGATGGCCGAGTGGGTCTGAGTTCTACTTGTGGCCCTTGTTTGAGTAAAAGACTACTTTGGGGTTAGGGTGAGCCAGCAACTGCCTTGGCTAGATTCTTGAGAGCGTCGTCTTTGGTATGTCCAGCAAATGTTGTCACATGTAACCAGCGAGACGTTTGGTCAGAAAGCGGGAAGCTTTGATAAACACGCCGTGTCGCAATCCAGGGAGATTAAGGCCTGGCCCGCTAGGGCTGGCAGGCTGGCAGGCTGGCAGGCTACCAAACAACAGAAATACTCAGGCGCCCGCAGACGCTCCGTGACTCCCGCGAGGACGGACGCGGGGAAAATGCGCAGATTCAAGGGGTATTTAGGACCTATCGCAATACGGCAACTTTCCCTCTTTGTCGCGTTTGTCTGCCAATCAAACGTGCAAATCGCACTCTGTGTCACTCTATATTTTGTACGCTGCACTACAACCCCCTCGGTCCGCATCAGCGCTTGGCTTTACACAAAACAAAGAGAAGGGTGCACCGTTCCCGGCGGCACTGCAATACCGGGTCGATGCGTGGAGTGAACGGAGCAAGCCCCTTTTTCAGCTCCAGCTGCTAAAAATCCATTTAATATATCGTCCCCAAATTGAGGACATATCAGATATTAAACTGATAAGAACAGATACTACACTTGATCTTAGCCAAAAGGCCGAGAAGCGATGACCCCTTGCTGTTGGCTGCCCCGAGCCGCCTCCTGCACAGCTCTCGCTGGCCGCGGTGCGGTGCGGCGGGGCCGCTTCAAACGGCCGCCGTGAACGACCGCTGCTTAGCAGCTCCGCCCAGACGCTCCTTGGCGCAGCCGCACGTCTCGCGAAGGACCGCTGTTTTGCTTTTCACAAACACACGAGGCTCTGCCGTACTGCAAAGCCTGCCAAAAATAGATTTAACTCGTGGGTGTTCCTCTCCACGGAAGTCTTTAGTAAAAGGCGAAAGACTTGTACGTTATGAAGAGAAACCAGAGTAAGTACAACCCGCTCCTCAACAGCAGCCGAAGACCCCAGTCGTCCCAGTCACCACCTTCACGGTAAGCCTCACTTGGCTTGCCGCGTGGCGAATCCCAGGCCACGCCCCTTACCCCTACCCCGCATAGCGCTCTCAGGGAGTCTTGGGTGCCCAGTTTGCTTGTCTTTCGTGTCGCTGCCACTACACCTTCTGGAAGAGGCGTTGCCCCTTTGCCACTGGCGCTCACCGTGTGATGTTTGTATTTTTTGTGAAATGCAGCAAAGGACAGTTCAGTTGGATGACGAACAAACCGTTCTGAATATGCCACATAAAAACACTTAAGAGTAATGCCAGACTGTTTCTGCTACCGAAGCAAAGAGCGGAAAAAGAAGTCAATGACTGATGGCGTCCATCCGACTCAGGACTTTAATTCCATGTCGGGATCCTGTAGGAATGATGACTCCATTTTTTCTTTCTTCCCCCCAGTGATCTGACCGGTCAGTGGCCGGGGGTCGGGGGTGGGGTTGACGGGTTGTGATCCGAACCTCTGAAGTTCACTTGCCCCGGAGCAGGTTAGCTGTTCAGCATAAGTTACCATGGTAAGAAGCGGGACCACCGCCGTAAGCCTGAAAACCCAGGGTTAAACCCGAAGTTACCTCGCTAAACCCGAATCCTGCTTCGCAGTACAGGCCTCGGGAATTCCAGCCAGGTGCTCGTGAGGAGCAGGGCACAACACGAGCAGATCAAAATGCGGAAACGCTTCACGATTTTGCGTGTCATCCTTTCGCAGGGGCCATGCTAATCTTCTCTGTATCGATTCCAATTTTTCATATGTGCTGCCTTAGCAAGCACGCAAGCCTCGGAGCGCCGCTTCCCTTTTAGTCCCCCGTGGGCAGAATGACCCCTTGACCGCGGTGGAGCTGCTGGAGGGCAGTAGGCAGCACCCTTAAGCATGACAAGAGCGAGGGATGGGGCTTTTCAGTTGCTGACATCAGTGTCTTTTCAATTGCTATGAACTGCCTGCTACTTCTTTCTGCATGTTTATGAAAGTCACAAAGCGTGTTAGGCCAGAAATGGCTTCATACCAAACAAACAATCGGTCTTTCATGCCGGAGGCTTCATTTGTTGCCCCAAAGCTAGGCATCCCCTCCTATGATGCGTGACAGGTCAACTGTGAGACTCTCAGACAAACTCTGAGCATCTGTCTGTGGGCGCATCTCTAGGATAAGCCACGCTGTGGAAAATTCTTGGCGCCAGACCGCTTATGCTCTGGTGCCCCCTCAGGCAAATTTGTGACACCTTTGCCGTTGCCCTTCTCTGAGAGCAAGTAGGGGCTGCCAAACCAGATGGCCGAGTGGGTCTGAGTTCTACTTGTGGCCCTTGTTTGAGTAAAAGACTACTTTGGGGTTAGGGTGAGCCGGCAACTGCCTTGGCTAGATTCTTGAGAGCGTCGTGTTTGGTATGTCCAGCAAATGTTGTCACATGTAACCAGCGAGACGTTTGGTCAGAAAGCGGGAAGCTTTGATAAACACGCCGTGTCGCAATCCAGGGAGATTTAGGCCTGGATTGGGGCAGGCGGGCAGGCAGGCTGGCAGGCTACCAAACAACAGAAATACTCAGGCGCCCGCAGACGCTCCGTGACTCCCGCGAGGACGGACGCGGGGAAAATGCGCAGATTCAAGGGGTATTTAGGACCTATCGCAATACGGCAACTTTCCCTCTTTGTCGCGTTTGTCTGCCAATCAAACGTGCAAATCGCACTCTGTGTCACTCTATATTTTGTACGCTGCACTACAACCCCCTCGGTCCGCACCAGCGCTTGGCTTTACACAAAACAAAGAGAAGGGTGCACCGTTCCCGGCGGCACTGCAATACCGGGTCGATGCGTGGAGCGAACGGAGCAAGCCCCTTTTTCAGCTCCAGCTGCTAAAAATCCATTTAATATATCGTCCCCAAATTGAGGACATATCAGATATTAAACTGATAAGAACAGATTTTTTTTTTTTTTTTTTTTTTTTTTTTTTTGGAAAAATTTTATTGACACTTATTTCAAACACATTTCATGACACATTTCTTTTTTTGTTACATTTATGACATACAACATACCTTGAAATACAACTAATAAATAATAAATGTGATCTGTAAAACCATGTTTAAAACAATAAAAAACAATTGTTTTAAGAAGCATTACAGATAAAATCGTTGTTTTCACAGGTAAAAGGTGTACATAAAAGAGTTTTCATGTGAGTCATGTGTGAGTGAGTCAAGTGTCCATTATAAAAGTCTTTAAAAGGGAGTGCATTTAGTTAAAATGCTGTGTTCAAGGTCCGTTTTTGTGCAGGAGCGCAGTGAGTCCCTACCCAGGGTAACTCATTCCGCTCTCCCGAACAGTAGGTCTCTCGGGATCCTGTTGCGGAGCTCAGAGGAGACCCTCGCCCTGTTGCTCCTTCCCACCTGCCTCACCCGGAGAGCCAGGCCGCTGCTGCTTTGACCTTTTTGCGTGTAGCTCTGGCTCCTTCCTCCGAATGGGCACAGAGGCGATGCTTCTTTGCGGCTGCGTCCTAGGCCCGCCGCCTGCAGCTCTGGCCGCTTGGGCCGTCGCTGCGGCCATCTGGATCACAGCCACGGGGGGGATCTGCATGTGCTTCCTTGCCAGCAAGTTTCTGGAGGTCCACATGGCGTCTTTGATGGCGGCTAGGGTGAGCCACTGCTTGGCAAAGTCATTCTTTTTTGTTTCCGTTTGGCTCACCCCGTAGAGCACCAGTTGTGCTGTTAGGACCTCCCTTGCCGGCAAGTACGGGAATTTCAAGGAGCCGGCTGTTGCCCACTGGTCTACGGCAGCACTGCACTCCCAGAGCAGATGCCTCCCCGACTCCGGCGCGCCACAACCGGGTCGGGGGCAGGTTGAGAGCGCCGACATGCCCCGGGAGTGCATCACGGACCTGACCGGGAGGATCTCGTGAGCCACCATCCATGACAGGTCCCGGAGTCTGTTCGGGAGAGCGGGATGGTTCACGTTGCGCCAAACTGTTGAGGGCTCGCCGAATGCGAGCCCGCGCACTGGACTCACTGGTTCTCGCTCCTGCACAAGAGAAAGCACAGAGCGATGGTTAGTTAAAATATGCAACTCCTCCTGCTCCAGGTTAAAATGCTTTAGAAATGTCTGAATAAAAGCATATGCTGTTGGCAGGCTAAAAGACACAGGCACTTTAAGATCGGTGGGTAAAATCTTAAGTCTTCTGAGATAAGAGCCCATCCAGAAACGTGTCATCGCTATGGTCTTGGGGTTTCTGGATGGGTCTGTAGCAATGTTGAGGTGCATTGTTGTGTATCTGCTTCCTAAAAACAGATAAAAGTCCGGCACTCCTTTTCCTCCCTTCTCCTTTGGCCTCTTCATCACCTCTCTCCTCAATCTCTCCCACTTGGATCCCCAAATAAAATAGAATATGGTTCGGTCCAGGTCTAAAAGCACTTTCCTAGGCGGGGTAAAAACAGAACTGATGAGTAAAAGCAAAGGTAAAATCACTGCTTTGATGATTAAAACCTTCCCTTCAATCGTCAGTCCTCTAAGTCCCCAGTATCCTAGTCTTTGCCTGACTTTTCCTACCACGTCTGGCCAGTTTGTTTTCCCTCCCCCATCCCGGTCAAATTTTATCCCTAGTATTTTCTGGTCGGTCTGGGTCATGGTCAGGGGGAGTCCTGTCGTCTCAGTCGCTGTCCATGGACCATAAAATTGGGCTTGGGTCTTGCTTCTGTTGAGTTTTGACCCAGAGGCCTGTCCAAACCAGTCGGTCAAGTCCAGCGTCCTGTTGACAGATAAAAGGTCAGTGCATAAAAGGTTGACGTCGTCCATGTAAAAAATGCATTTGGTTTGGAGTCCCCCGCTCCCCGGTACTCCCACCCCATTGATTCGTCGGTCCCTTCTCAAGATCTGCGCCAGTGGTTCTATACAGGTAACGTAGAGGAGGGCAGATAACGGACAACCCTGACGGACACCGCAGTTAATGTCGACTGCTTTTGTCAGATGCCCGTTAACGACAAATTTGCTGGTAATGCCCCGGTACAGCAATCCCACCCAAGTCGTAAACCTTAAGGGAAACCCCATTTTTTGCAGTACCTGGAAAAGGTACTGGTGCGAGACCCGATCAAAGGCTTTCTCAAAATCTAGATTTAGGACTACTAGGCGGATGTTTCTGTCTCTCGCGTAACAGATGGTGTCACGGATCAGTACCAGGCTGTCGGTGATCTTCCTCCCCGGGATGGCGCAGGCTTGATCCGGGTGAATCACCTCTTCTAAAAACAAGGACATACGTGATGCTAAAAGTTTACTAAAAAGTTTACAGTCAAAGTTTAAAAGTGTGATAGGTCTCCAGTTCTTCAGGTCAGTCTTGTCTTTGTTTTTGTGGAGGAGAGTCACTATCCCTACTCTAAAACTGTCAGGAAGTCGGTCAAGTTGCTCAAAGTCCATAAAAACAGCAAGCAAGTCAGGTGCTAAAATGTCCCAAAACGTCAAATAAAATTCCAAGGGAAGTCCATCTTGTCCTGGGGACTTCCCTTTCTTAAAACTCATAATACATTTATTTAACTCCAAAATAGTAAAATCCTGGGTTAAAAGCACACTGTCCCTTACTGTGTTTTCAATAAAATTTAAGACTTCAGTCATGGTGTCTGTTTGAACAGGCTTCTCTTTATACAATTCCCCATAAAACCGTTCAACTATTTGATTGATTTCTTCCGTTGTCTCGGCCGTGCACCCGTTGTCTTTTGTTAGCTTTAAAATCCCCCCCCCTTTATTTACAATTTTCTTAAAAAAGTATCTTGTGCACTTCTCCCCCTCCTCTACTTCCCGTTCCCTGCTCCTTAAAATGACACCCTTGCTTTTTATTTCTGCTAAAACCGACATCTCTGTTTTAATTTGTTTAATCTCTTCATTAAAATCCATACCATATTGGTTTAATTTAAAATAGCGCTGTAGTCTTTTCTGCAGTCCCATCATGCGTCTGTTTTCCTTATTCTTTTTTCTCTTACCTGCCTGTCTAAAGAAAGTCTGGGTCTTTGCCTTCACCATTTCCCACCAGTGCGCGCGTGTATCGTAAAAGTCTTGAAGGGTCTGCCACTCTCGGTACTGCTCCCTGTACTGACTAACTAGCTCCTTATCTTCTAAAAGGGAGCAGTTGAGTTTCCACAGACCGCTTCCTGGTGTCACACCCGAAGAGAGTGAGAGGGTGCAGGAAAGCATTAGGTGGTCGGAAAAGAAAACAGGAGTTAATCTAGCATCCGTGGGTGGGCAGTCCCGTATAAAAACATAATCTATGCGAGAGGCTCTAGCTCCGTCACCACTGAACCAGGTGAAGCCGTCCTCTCTGGGATGCATGGTTTTAAAACAGTCTTGGAGTTTAAAATCCTTGCACATGCCCTGTAATAAAACCGAAGTTTTATCAACTTTAAAATCTTCCCCTGCTCCTTTTCTATCTTTCCTGCTTAAAATACAGTTAAAATCCCCCCCCACCACTAAAGGGGCCCTACCTAGCATGTGGAACTGCAAGTCTTGTAAAAGGTCATACCTGTCATTCTTAGAGTTAAAGCCATAAATATTTAAGAGGTTAAAATCCTGTCCCATAAAAGTCAAATGTGCTAAAAGTGCCCGACCATCTCTCACCACAGTGCTGCCCTTCACCAGAACTTGAGGGTTTTTGATTAAAATGGCCACTCCATCATTCTTGTTTTGATTTGATCCACTCCACATTGATGTTTGTGGCCACATCTCCTCCCACTGTCTGTAGTGCTTTAAAAACGGTAGGCCACATTCCTGTATTAAAAACACATCTGACTTAAAAGAGTTAAGAAAGGATAAAACACTTTGGGCTCTAACTCTCGACTTCACACTTCTCACATTGATGGTTGAGAAGGTGAGTGCCATGAGTATGTTTAAAAACAACAAGTATGCCATTTTAAAAGACTAAAAAGACATTAAAACCTTAAAATATCTAAAAAAGCTGTTGGGCAATTTCTTGTGAATGGAGTTCTTCCTTCACTCCCACGGGTGAAAGGTGAAGGGGTTGAGCTCCATTCCCCGGTCGGACTCTGGGGGTCGGCCTTGGACACAATGTTGCATTTAACTTTGAGTCTCAAGGGGTTGATTGCAGAGCTACGGTTAAGAAGGAGACCTCATTTGGTGAACTGGAGGGGAAGACTCTGGGCTCCTCCACAGATGAACTGTCTGAGGAAAACCCAACTCTTCCCCTCTTCTCTGAGAATATAGGCGACTCAGAGGACAATTCTGAAGCAGGCCTCTTTGTTTGCTGGGCCGGGGGGAGGGGGGCATCCTCACTATCTTCTGATTGGATTCCTTCACATTCAGAACTAGCTCCGCCCTCTGCCTGCACCACCTCCTCCACAAAGCTCTCCATTGGTGGGGCTGTTGCAGGCCCCTCCCCCACTCCCTCCTCACCTGATCCCTGTCCTCCAATCACAGGATTTGGAGGGAGATTTGAATTTTCCTGCCCAGCCTCTTCACAAACCTCTCTAACCGGCTCATTTTGTTCACCATTTTGAATTTGCTTCACAGCCTTTAACTTGTTGGCAAATGACTTTGGGCAATCTCTGAAGAGGTGGTTTGATTCTCCACAAAGATTGCAACGTCTGCCATTGGTGCACTCCTCAAAGGTGTGCCCAATTTCTCTGCATCTTCCACAAACAATCTGCTGGCATGCCTTTGCCAGGTGCCCATGCTCACCACACTTGCGGCAGAGCTTGGGCTGACCCTGGTAGTGTATGTAGCCCCTGTTTTCTCCCAGAACTATCATGGATGGCAGATGTTTCAGGCCCTGGAAGCCTTGGGGGTCCTGCCACTGTTGGATAGGGACCCTCCAAGCACAGTTCCAGATGCCATCCTCATCTCTCACTTTGACAGCCTGGCCTTTAACAGTGCAGAATCTACCCAGCCACAAACAAATGTCATCTGCATTCACTGTCTCATTAAACATTCTCACGATAACTGTTTTCAGGGCATTATCAGTCAGCTTCTCAACACTGAATGCAGTAAACTGGGGTTTCACATTTTCAAAGCGTGTCCAAAATTCTTTCAGCAAACCAGCAGAACGGAAACTCACATCAAAACCTTTGTTAAAGGGCAATGTAAAAATACAATTCAGGTCATCCGGTGTAAAGTTCAAAACTTTCTGGATCAGCTTCCTGGAGAAGTCCAGTCTCGACATCCCCATGAGCTTTCCATCTTTTTCTTTGAAGGTAAAACGGACACTGTGGTGCCTCCGCATGCCGACACGGGTGGCCGACATGGTGGAGGCACCACAAGCTAAAAGGGTTCAAAGCAACTAAAACTCTTAAATTACCAATAAATACACTAAAAGGCAAAATAAATAAGCAATAAATAGGTAAAACGCCCTAAAAACAAATAAATTAATTAAAAGGTACTTACCTTTAGCGTTTGGCCTGGTCAAGATGTTAAATCCAACAGAGAGCAGGTAGAAAGTCCTCTGGGCCAATGAATTCCTTTTGTGCAAGATTTATAGCTATTAGAGAGTTATAACACTTTACAAAAGGAATGTAGTGAATATCCTCCAAAGCACCGGTAAAAAATCAATACCACAACAGGTAATAATTTTCACCGACAAACAGGAGGCGACCGCAGTCTTAGCCAAAAGGCCGAGAAGCGATGACCCCTTGCTGTTGGCTGCCCCGAGCCGCCTCCTGCACAGCTCTCGCTGGCCACGGTGCGGTGCGGCGCGGCGCGGCCGCTTCAAACGGCCGCGTGAACGACCGCTGCTTAGCAGCTCCGCCCAGACGCTCCTTGGCGCAGCCGCACGTCTCGCGAAGGACCGCTGTTTTGCTTTTCACAAACACACGAGGCTCTGCCGTACTGCAAAGCCTGCCAAAAATAGATTTAACTCGTGGGTGTTCCTCTCCACGGAAGTCTTTAGTAAAAGGCGAAAGACTTGTACGTTATGAAGAGAAACCAGAGTAAGTACAACCCGCTCCTCAACAGCAGCCGAAGACCCCAGTCGTCCCAGTCACCACCTTCACGGTAAGCCTCACTTGGCTTGCCGCGTGCCGAATCCCAGGCCACGCCCCTTTCCCCTACCCCGCATAGCGCTCTCAGGGAGTCTTGGGTGCCCAGTTTGCTTGTCTTTCGTGTCGCTGCCACTACACCTTCTGGAAGAGGCGTTGCCCCTTTGCCACTGGCGCTCACCGTGTGATGTTTGTATTTTTTGTGAAATGCAGCAAAGGACAGTTCAGTTGGATGACGAACAAACCGTTCTGAATATGCCACATAAAAACACTTAAGAGTAATGCCAGACTGTTTCTGCTACCGAAGCAAAGAGCGGAAAAAGAAGTCAATGACTGATGGCGTCCATCCGACTCAGGACTTTAATTCCATGTCGGGATCCTGTAGGAATGATGACTCCATTTTTTCTTTCTTCCCCCCAGTGATCTGACCGGTCAGTGGCCGGGGGTCAGGGGTGGGGTTGACGGGTTGTGATCCGAACCTCTGAAGGTCACTTGCCCCGGAGCAGGTTAGCTGTTCAGCATAAGTTACCATGGTAAGAAGCGGGACCACCGCCGTAAGCCTGAAAACCCAGGGTTAAACCCGAAGTTACCTCGCTAAACCCGAATCCTGCTTCGCAGTACAGGCCTCGGGAATTCCAGCCAGGTGCTCGTGAGGAGCAGGGCACAACACGAGCAGATCAAAATGCGGAAACGCTTCACGATTTTGCGTGTCATCCTTTCGCAGGGGCCATGCTAATCTTCTCTGTATCGATTCCAATTTTTCATATGTGCTGCCTTAGCAAGCACGCAAGCCTCGGAGCGCCGCTTCCCTTTTAGTCCCCCGTGGGCAGAATGACCCCTTGACCGCGGTGGAGCTGCTGGAGGGCAGTAGGCAGCACCCTTAAGCATGACAAGAGCGAGGGATGGGGCTTTTCAGTTGCTGACATCAGTGTCTTTTCAATTGCTATGAACTGCCTGCTACTTCTTTCTGCATGTTTATGAAAGTCACAAAGCGTGTTAGGCCAGAAATGGCTTCATACCAAACAAACAATCGGTCTTTCATGCCGGAGGCTTCATTTGTTGCCCCAAAGCTAGGCATCCCCTCCTATGATGCGTGACAGGTCAACTGTGAGACTCTCAGACAAACTCTGAGCATCTGTCTGTGGGCGCATCTCTAGGATAAGCCACACTGTGGAAAATTCTTGGCGCCAGACCGCTTATGCTCTGGTGCCCCCTCAGGCAAATTTGTGACACCTTTGCCGTTGCCCTTCTCTGAGAGCAAGTAGGGGCTGCCAAACCAGATGGCCGAGTGGGTCTGAGTTCTACTTGTGGCCCTTGTTTGAGTAAAAGACTACTTTGGGGTTAGGGTGAGCCGGCAACTGCCTTGGCTAGATTCTTGAGAGCGTCGTGTTTGGTATGTCCAGCAAATGTTGTCACATGTAACCAGCGAGACGTTTGGTCAGAAAGCGGGAAGCTTTGATAAACACGCCGTGTCGCAATCCAGGGAGATTAAGGCCTGGCCCGCTAGGCGCAGGCGGGCAGGCGGGCAGGCAGGCTGGCAGGCTACCAAACAACAGAAATACTCAGGCGCCCGCAGACGCTCCGTGACTCCCGCGAGGACGGACGCGGGGAAAATGCGCAGATTCAAGGGGTATTTAGGACCTATCGCAATACGGCAACTTTCCCTCTTTGTCGCGTTTGTCTGCCAATCAAACGTGCAAATCGCACTCTGTGTCACTCTATATTTTGTACGCTGCACTACAACCCCCTCGGTCCGCACCAGCGCTTGGCTTTACACAAAACAAAGAGAAGGGTGCACCGTTCCCGGCGGCACTGCAATACCGGGTCGATGCGTGGAGTGAACGGAGCAAGCCCCTTTTTCAGCTCCAGCTGCTAAAAATCCATTTAATATATCGTCCCCAAATTGAGGACATATCAGATATTAAACTGATAAGAACAGATACTACACTTGATCTTAGCCAAAAGGCCGAGAAGCGATGACCCCTTGCTGTTGGCTGCCCCGAGCCGCCTCCTGCACAGCTCTCGCTGGCCGCGGTGCGGTGCGGTGCGGCGCGGCGCGGCCGCTTCAAACGGCCGCGTGAACGACCGCTGCTTAGCAGCTCCGCCCAGACGCTCCTTGGCGCAGCCGCACGTCTCGCGAAGGACCGCTGTTTTGCTTTTCACAAACACACGAGGCTCTGCCGTACTGCAAAGCCTGCCAAAAATAGATTTAACTCGTGGGTGTTCCTCTCCACGGAAGTCTTTAGTAAAAGGCGAAAGACTTGTACGTTATGAAGAGAAACCAGAGTAAGTACAACCCGCTCCTCAACAGCAGCCGAAGACCCCAGTCGTCCCAGTCACCACCTTCACGGTAAGCCTCACTTGGCTTGCCGCGTGCCGAATCCCAGGCCACGCCCCTTTCCCCTACCCCGCATAGCGCTCTCAGGGAGTCTTGGGTGCCCAGTTTGCTTGTCTTTCGTGTCGCTGCCACTACACCTTCTGGAAGAGGCGTTGCCCCTTTGCCACTGGCGCTCACCGTGTGATGTTTGTATTTTTTGTGAAATGCAGCAAAGGACAGTTCAGTTGGATGACGAACAAACCGTTCTGAATATGCCACATAAAAACACTTAAGAGTAATGCCAGACTGTTTCTGCTACCGAAGCAAAGAGCGGAAAAAGAAGTCAATGACTGATGGCGTCCATCCGACTCAGGACTTTAATTCCATGTCGGGATCCTGTAGGAATGATGACTCCATTTTTTCTTTCTTCCCCCCAGTGATCTGACCGGTCAGTGGCCGGGGGTCAGGGGTGGGGTTGACGGGTTGTGATCCGAACCTCTGAAGGTCACTTGCCCCGGAGCAGGTTAGCTGTTCAGCATAAGTTACCATGGTAAGAAGCGGGACCACCGCCGTAAGCCTGAAAACCCAGGGTTAAACCCGAAGTTACCTCGCTAAACCCGAATCCTGCTTCGCAGTACAGGCCTCGGGAATTCCAGCCAGGTGCTCGTGAGGAGCAGGGCACAACACGAGCAGATCAAAATGCGGAAACGCTTCACGATTTTGCGTGTCATCCTTTCGCAGGGGCCATGCTAATCTTCTCTGTATCGATTCCAATTTTTCATATGTGCTGCCTTAGCAAGCACGCAAGCCTCGGAGCGCCGCTTCCCTTTTAGTCCCCCGTGGGCAGAATGACCCCTTGACCGCGGTGGAGCTGCTGGAGGGCAGTAGGCAGCACCCTTAAGCATGACAAGAGCGAGGGATGGGGCTTTTCAGTTGCTGACATCAGTGTCTTTTCAATTGCTATGAACTGCCTGCTACTTCTTTCTGCATGTTTATGAAAGTCACAAAGCGTGTTAGGCCAGAAATGGCTTCATACCAAACAAACAATCGGTCTTTCATGCCGGAGGCTTCATTTGTTGCCCCAAAGCTAGGCATCCCCTCCTATGATGCGTGACAGGTCAACTGTGAGACTCTCAGACAAACTCTGAGCATCTGTCTGTGGGCGCATCTCTAGGATAAGCCACACTGTGGAAAATTCTTGGCGCCAGACCGCTTATGCTCTGGTGCCCCCTCAGGCAAATTTGTGACACCTTTGCCGTTGCCCTTCTCTGAGAGCAAGTAGGGGCTGCCAAACCAGATGGCCGAGTGGGTCTGAGTTCTACTTGTGGCCCTTGTTTGAGTAAAAGACTACTTTGGGGTTAGGGTGAGCCGGCAACTGCCTTGGCTAGATTCTTGAGAGCGTCGTGTTTGGTATGTCCAGCAAATGTTGTCACATGTAACCAGCGAGACGTTTGGTCAGAAAGCGGGAAGCTTTGATAAACACGCCGTGTCGCAATCCAGGGAGATTAAGGCCTGGCCCGCTAGGCGCAGGCGGGCAGGCGGGCAGGCAGGCTGGCAGGCTACCAAACAACAGAAATACTCAGGCGCCCGCAGACGCTCCGTGACTCCCGCGAGGACGGACGCGGGGAAAATGCGCAGATTCAAGGGGTATTTAGGACCTATCGCAATACGGCAACTTTCCCTCTTTGTCGCGTTTGTCTGCCAATCAAACGTGCAAATCGCACTCTGTGTCACTCTATATTTTGTACGCTGCACTACAACCCCCTCGGTCCGCACCAGCGCTTGGCTTTACACAAAACAAAGAGAAGGGTGCACCGTTCCCGGCGGCACTGCAATACCGGGTCGATGCGTGGAGTGAACGGAGCAAGCCCCTTTTTCAGCTCCAGCTGCTAAAAATCCATTTAATATATCGTCCCCAAATTGAGGACATATCAGATATTAAACTGATAAGAACAGATACTACACTTGATCTTAGCCAAAAGGCCGAGAAGCGATGACCCCTTGCTGTTGGCTGCCCCGAGCCGCCTCCTGCACAGCTCTCGCTGGCCGCGGTGCGGTGCGGTGCGGCGCGGCGCGGCCGCTTCAAACGGCCGCGTGAACGACCGCTGCTTAGCAGCTCCGCCCAGACGCTCCTTGGCGCAGCCGCACGTCTCGCGAAGGACCGCTGTTTTGTTTTTCACAAACACACGAGGCTCTGCCGTACTGCAAAGCCTGCCAAAAATAGATTTAACTCGTGGGTGTTCCTCTCCACGGAAGTCTTTAGTAAAAGGCGAAAGACTTGTACGTTATGAAGAGAAACCAGAGTAAGTACAACCCGCTCCTCAACAGCAGCCGAAGACCCCAGTCGTCCCAGTCACCACCTTCACGGTAAGCCTCACTTGGCTTGCCGCGTGCCGAATCCCAGGCCACGCCCCTTTCCCCTACCCCGCATAGCGCTCTCAGGGAGTCTTGGGTGCCCAGTTTGCTTGTCTTTCGTGTCGCTGCCACTACACCTTCTGGAAGAGGCGTTGCCCCTTTGCCACTGGCGCTCACCGTGTGATGTTTGTATTTTTTGTGAAATGCAGCAAAGGACAGTTCAGTTGGATGACGAACAAACCGTTCTGAATATGCCACATAAAAACACTTAAGAGTAATGCCAGACTGTTTCTGCTACCGAAGCAAAGAGCGGAAAAAGAAGTCAATGACTGATGGCGTCCATCCGACTCAGGACTTTAATTCCATGTCGGGATCCTGTAGGAATGATGACTCCATTTTTTCTTTCTTCCCCCCAGTGATCTGACCGGTCAGTGGCCGGGGGTCGGGGGTGGGGTTGACGGGTTGTGATCCGAACCTCTGAAGGTCACTTGCCCCGGAGCAGGTTAGCTGTTCAGCATAAGTTACCATGGTAAGAAGCGGGACCACCGCCGTAAGCCTGAAAACCCAGGGTTAAACCCGAAGTTACCTCGCTAAACCCGAATCCTGCTTCGCAGTACAGGCCTCGGGAATTCCAGCCAGGTGCTCGTGAGGAGCAGGGCACAACACAAGCAGATCAAAATGCGGAAACGCTTCACGATTTTGCGTGTCATCCTTTCGCAGGGGCCATGCTAATCTTCTCTGTATCGATTCCAATTTTTCATATGTGCTGCCTTAGCAAGCACGCAAGCCTCGGAGCGCCGCTTCCCTTTTAGTCCCCCGTGGGCAGAATGACCCCTTGACCGCGGTGGAGCTGCTGGAGGGCAGTAGGCAGCACCCTTAAGCATGACAAGAGCGAGGGATGGGGCTTTTCAGTTGCTGACATCAGTGTCTTTTCAATTGCTATGAACTGCCTGCTACTTCTTTCTGCATGTTTATGAAAGTCACAAAGCGTGTTAGGCCAGAAATGGCTTCATACCAAACAAACAATCGGTCTTTCATGCCGGAGGCTTCATTTGTTGCCCCAAAGCTAGGCATCCCCTCCTATGATGCGTGACAGGTCAACTGTGAGACTCTCAGACAAACTCTGAGCATCTGTCTGTGGGCGCATCTCTAGGATAAGCCACACTGTGGAAAATTCTTGGCGCCAGACCGCTTATGCTCTGGTGCCCCCTCAGGCAAATTTGTGACACCTTTGCCGTTGCCCTTCTCTGAGAGCAAGTAGGGGCTGCCAAACCAGATGGCCGAGTGGGTCTGAGTTCTACTTGTGGCCCTTGTTTGAGTAAAAGACTACTTTGGGGTTAGGGTGAGCCGGCAACTGCCTTGGCTAGATTCTTGAGAGCGTCGTGTTTGGTATGTCCAGCAAATGTTGTCACATGTAACCAGCGAGACGTTTGGTCAGAAAGCGGGAAGCTTTGATAAACACGCCGTGTCGCAATCCAGGGAGATTAAGGCCTGGCCCGCTAGGCGCAGGCGGGCAGGCGGGCAGGCAGGCTGGCAGGCTACCAAACAACAGAAATACTCAGGCGCCCGCAGACGCTCCGTGACTCCCGCGAGGACGGACGCGGGGAAAATGCGCAGATTCAAGGGGTATTTAGGACCTATCGCAATACGGCAACTTTCCCTCTTTGTCGCGTTTGTCTGCCAATCAAACGTGCAAATCGCACTCTGTGTCACTCTATATTTTGTACGCTGCACTACAACCCCCTCGGTCCGCACCAGCGCTTGGCTTTACACAAAACAAAGAGAAGGGTGCACCGTTCCCGGCGGCACTGCAATACCGGGTCGATGCGTGGAGCGAACGGAGCAAGCCCCTTTTTCAGCTCCAGCTGCTAAAAATCCATTTAATATATCGTCCCCAAATTGAGGACATATCAGATATTAAACTGATAAGAACAGATACTACACTTGATCTTAGCCAAAAGGCCGAGAAGCGATGACCCCTTGCTGTTGGCTGCCCCGAGCCGCCTCCTGCACAGCTCTCGCTGGCCGCGGTGCGGTGCGGCGCGGCGCGGCCGCTTCAAACGGCCGCTGCTTAGCGGCTCCGCCCAGACGCTCCTTGGCGCAGCCGCACGTCTCGCGAAGGACCGCTGTTTTGCTTTTCACAAACACACGAGGCTCTGCCGTACTGCAAAGCCTGCCAAAAATAGATTTAACTCGTGGGTGTTCCTCTCCACGGAAGTCTTTAGTAAAAGGCGAAAGACTTGTACGTTATGAAGAGAAACCAGAGTAAGTACAACCCGCTCCTCAACAGCAGCCGAAGACCCCAGTCGTCCCAGTCACCACCTTCACGGTAAGCCTCACTTGGCTTGCCGCGTGCCGAATCCCAGGCCACGCCCCTTTCCCCTACCCCGCATAGCGCTCTCAGGGAGTCTTGGGTGCCCAGTTTGCTTGTCTTTCGTGTCGCTGCCACTACACCTTCTGGAAGAGGCGTTGCCCCTTTGCCACTGGCGCTCACCGTGTGATGTTTGTATTTTTTGTGAAATGCAGCAAAGGACAGTTCAGTTGGATGACGAACAAACCGTTCTGAATATGCCACATAAAAACACTTAAGAGTAATGCCAGACTGTTTCTGCTACCGAAGCAAAGAGCGGAAAAAGAAGTCAATGACTGATGGCGTCCATCCGACTCAGGACTTTAATTCCATGTCGGGATCCTGTAGGAATGATGACTCCATTTTTTCTTTCTTCCCCCCAGTGATCTGACCGGTCAGTGGCCGGGGGTCAGGGGTGGGGTTGACGGGTTGTGATCCGAACCTCTGAAGGTCACTTGCCCCGGAGCAGGTTAGCTGTTCAGCATAAGTTACCATGGTAAGAAGCGGGACCACCGCCGTAAGCCTGAAAACCCAGGGTTAAACCCGAAGTTACCTCGCTAAACCCGAATCCTGCTTCGCAGTACAGGCCTCGGGAGTTCCAGCCAGGTGCTCGTGAGGAGCAGGGCACAACACAAGCAGATCAAAATGCGGAAACGCTTCACGATTTTGCGTGTCATCCTTTCGCAGGGGCCATGCTAATCTTCTCTGTATCGATTCCAATTTTTCATATGTGCTGCCTTAGCAAGCACGCAAGCCTCGGAGCGCCGCTTCCCTTTTAGTCCCCCGTGGGCAGAATGACCCCTTGACCGCGGTGGAGCTGCTGGAGGGCAGTAGGCAGCACCCTTAAGCATGACAAGAGCGAGGGATGGGGCTTTTCAGTTGCTGACATCAGTGTCTTTTCAATTGCTATGAACTGCCTGCTACTTCTTTCTGCATGTTTATGAAAGTCACAAAGCGTGTTAGGCCAGAAATGGCTTCATACCAAACAAACAATCGGTCTTTCATGCCGGAGGCTTCATTTGTTGCCCCAAAGCTAGGCATCCCCTCCTATGATGCGTGACAGGTCAACTGTGAGACTCTCAGACAAACTCTGAGCATCTGTCTGTGGGCGCATCTCTAGGATAAGCCACACTGTGGAAAATTCTTGGCGCCAGACCGCTTATGCTCTGGTGCCCCCTCAGGCAAATTTGTGACACCTTTGCCGTTGCCCTTCTCTGAGAGCAAGTAGGGGCTGCCAAACCAGATGGCCGAGTGGGTCTGAGTTCTACTTGTGGCCCTTGTTTGAGTAAAAGACTACTTTGGGGTTAGGGTGAGCCGGCAACTGCCTTGGCTAGATTCTTGAGAGCGTCGTGTTTGGTATGTCCAGCAAATGTTGTCACATGTAACCAGCGAGACGTTTGGTCAGAAAGCGGGAAGCTTTGATAAACACGCCGTGTCGCAATCCAGGGAGATTAAGGCCTGGCCCGCTAGGCGCAGGCGGGCAGGCGGGCTGGCAGGCTGGCAGGCTACCAAACAACAGAAATACTCAGGCGCCCGCAGACGCTCCGTGACTCCCGCGAGGACGGACGCGGGGAAAATGCGCAGATTCAAGGGGTATTTAGGACCTATCGCAATACGGCAGCTTTCCCTCTTTGTCGCGTTTGTCTGCCAATCAAACGTGCAAATCGCACTCTGTGTCACTCTATATGTTGTACGCTGCACTACAACCCCCTCGGTCCGCACCAGCGCTTGGCTTTACACAAAACAAAGAGAAGGGTGCACCGTTCCCGGCGGCACTGCAATACCGGGTCGATGCGTGGAGTGAACGGAGCAAGCCCCTTTTTCAGCTCCAGCTGCTAAAAATCCATTTAATATATCGTCCCCAAATTGAGGACATATCAGATATTAAACTGATAAGAACAGATACTACACTTGATCTTAGCCAAAAGGCCGAGAAGCGATGACCCCTTGCTGTTGGCTGCCCCGAGCCGCCTCCTGCACAGCTCTCGCTGGCCGCGGTGCGGTGCGGCGCGGCCGCTTCAAACGGCCGCGTGAACGACCGCTGCTTAGCAGCTCCACCCAGACGCTCCTTGGCGCAGCCGCACGTCTCGCGAAGGACCGCTGTTTTGCTTTTCACAAACACACGAGGCTCTGCCGTACTGCAAAGCCTGCCAAAAATAGATTTAACTCGTGGGTGTTCCTCTCCACGGAAGTCTTTAGTAAAAGGCGAAAGACTTGTACGTTATGAAGAGAAACCAGAGTAAGTACAACCCGCTCCTCAACAGCAGCCGAAGACCCCAGTCGTCCCAGTCACCACCTTCACGGTAAGCCTCACTTGGCTTGCCGCGTGGCGAATCCCAGGCCACGCCCCTTACCCCTACCCCGCATAGCGCTCTCAGGGAGTCTTGGGTGCCCAGTTTGCTTGTCTTTCGTGTCGCTGCCACTACACCTTCTGGAAGAGGCGTTGCCCCTTTGCCACTGGCGCTCACCGTGTGATGTTTGTATTTTTTGTGAAATGCAGCAAAGGACAGTTCAGTTGGATGACGAACAAACCGTTCTGAATATGCCACATAAAAACACTTAAGAGTAATGCCAGACTGTTTCTGCTACCGAAGCAAAGAGCGGAAAAAGAAGTCAATGACTGATGGCGTCCATCCGACTCAGGACTTTAATTCCATGTCGGGATCCTGTAGGAATGATGACTCCATTTTTTCTTTCTTCCCCCCAGTGATCTGACCGGTCAGTGGCCGGGGGTCGGGGGTGGGGTTGACGGGTTGTGATCCGAACCTCTGAAGTTCACTTGCCCCGGAGCAGGTTAGCTGTTCAGCATAAGTTACCATGGTAAGAAGCGGGACCACCGCCGTAAGCCTGAAAACCCAGGGTTAAACCCGAAGTTACCTCGCTAAACCCGAATCCTGCTTCGCAGTACAGGCCTCGGGAATTCCAGCCAGGTGCTCGTGAGGAGCAGGGCACAACACGAGCAGATCAAAATGCGGAAACGCTTCACGATTTTGCGTGTCATCCTTTCGCAGGGGCCATGCTAATCTTCTCTGTATCGATTCCAATTTTTCATATGTGCTGCCTTAGCAAGCACGCAAGCCTCGGAGCGCCGCTTCCCTTTTAGTCCCCCGTGGGCAGAATGACCCCTTGACCGCGGTGGAGCTGCTGGAGGGCAGTAGGCAGCACCCTTAAGCATGACAAGAGCGAGGGATGGGGCTTTTCAGTTGCTGACATCAGTGTCTTTTCAATTGCTATGAACTGCCTGCTACTTCTTTCTGCATGTTTATGAAAGTCACAAAGCGTGTTAGGCCAGAAATGGCTTCATACCAAACAAACAATCGGTCTTTCATGCCGGAGGCTTCATTTGTTGCCCCAAAGCTAGGCATCCCCTCCTATGATGCGTGACAGGTCAACTGTGAGACTCTCAGACAAACTCTGAGCATCTGTCTGTGGGCGCATCTCTAGGATAAGCCACGCTGTGGAAAATTCTTGGCGCCAGACCGCTTATGCTCTGGTGCCCCCTCAGGCAAATTTGTGACACCTTTGCCGTTGCCCTTCTCTGAGAGCAAGTAGGGGCTGCCAAACCAGATGGCCGAGTGGGTCTGAGTTCTACTTGTGGCCCTTGTTTGAGTAAAAGACTACTTTGGGGTTAGGGTGAGCCGGCAACTGCCTTGGCTAGATTCTTGAGAGCGTCGTGTTTGGTATGTCCAGCAAATGTTGTCACATGTAACCAGCGAGACGTTTGGTCAGAAAGCAGGAAGCTTTGATAAACACGCCGTGTCGCAATCCAGGGAGATTAAGGCCTGGATTGGGGCAGGCGGGCAGGCAGGCTGGCAGGCTACCAAACAACAGAAATACTCAGGCGCCCGCAGACGCTCCGTGACTCCCGCGAGGACGGACGCGGGGAAAATGCGCAGATTCAAGGGGTATTTAGGACCTATCGCAATACGGCAACTTTCCCTCTTTGTCGCGTTTGTCTGCCAATCAAACGTGCAAATCGCACTCTGTGTCACTCTATATTTTGTACGCTACACTACAACCCCCTCGGTCCGCACCAGCGCTTGGCTTTACACAAAACAAGGAGAAGGGTGCACCGTTCCCGGCGGCACTGCAATACCGGGTCGATGCGTGGAGCGAACGGAGCAAGCCCCTTTTTCAGCTCCAGCTGCTAAAAATCCATTTAATATATCGTCCCCAAATTGAGGACATATCAGATATTAAACTGATAAGAACAGATACTACACTTGATCTTAGCCAAAAGGCCGAGAAGCGATGACCCCTTGCTGTTGGCTGCCCCGAGCCGCCTCCTGCACAGCTCTCGCTGGCCGCGGTGCGGTGCGGCGCGGCGCGGCCGCTTCAAACGGCCGCGTGAACGACCGCTGCTTAGCAGCTCCGCCCAGACGCTCCTTGGCGCAGCCGCACGTCTCGCGAAGGACCGCTGTTTTGCTTTTCACAAACACACGAGGCTCTGCCGTACTGCAAAGCCTGCCAAAAACAGGTTTAACTCGTGGGTGTTCCTCTCCACGGAAGTCTTTAGTAAAAGGCGAAAGACTTGTACGTTATGAAGAGAAACCAGAGTAAGTACAACCCGCTCCTCAACAGCAGCCGAAGACCCCAGTTGTCCCAGTCACCACCTTCACGGTAAGCCTCAATGGCTTGCCGCGTGGCGAATCCCAGGCCACGCCCCTTTCCCCTACCCCGCATAGCGCTCTCAGGGAGTCTTGGGTGCCCAGTTTGCTTGTCTTTCGTGTCGCTGCCACTACACCTTCTGGAAGAGGCGTTGCCCCTTTGCCACTGGCGCTCACCGTGTGATGTTTGTATTTTTTGTGAAATGCAGCAAAGGACAGTTCAGTTGGATGACGAACAAACCGTTCTGAATATGCCACATAAAAACACTTAAGAGTAATGCCAGACTGTTTCTGCTACCGAAGCAAAGAGCGGAAAAAGAAGTCAATGACTGATGGCGTCCATCCGACTCAGGACTTTAATTCCATGTCGGGATCCTGTAGGAATGATGACTCCATTTTTTCTTTCTTCCCCCCAGTGATCTGACCGGTCAGTGGCCGGGGGTCGGGGGTGGGGTTGACGGGTTGTGATCCGAACCTCTGAAGTTCACTTGCCCCGGAGCAGGTTAGCTGTTCAGCATAAGTTACCATGGTAAGAAGCGGGACCACCGCCGTAAGCCTGAAAACCCAGGGTTAAACCCGAAGTTACCTCGCTAAACCCGAATCCTGCTTCGCAGTACAGGCCTCGGGAATTCCAGCCAGGTGCTCGTGAGGAGCAGGGCACAACACGAGCAGATCAAAATGCGGAAACGCTTCACGATTTTGCGTGTCATCCTTTCGCATGGGCCATGCTAATCTTCTCTGTATCGATTCCAATTTTTCATATGTGCTGCCTTAGCAAGCACGCAAGCCTCGGAGCGCCGCTTCCCTTTTAGTCCCCCGTGGGCAGAATGACCCCTTGACCGCGGTGGAGCTGCTGGAGGGCAGTAGGCAGCACCCTTAAGCATGACAAGAGCGAGGGATGGGGCTTTTCAGTTGCTGACATCAGTGTCTTTTCAATTGCTATGAACTGCCTGCTACTTCTTTCTGCATGTTTATGAAAGTCACAAAGCGTGTTAGGCCAGAAATGGCTTCATACCAAACAAACAATCGGTCTTTCATGCCGGAGGCTTCATTTGTTGCCCCAAAGCTAGGCATCCCCTCCTATGATGCGTGACAGGTCAACTGTGAGACTCTCAGACAAACTCTGTGGGCGCATCTCTAGGATAAGCCACACTGTGGAAAATTCTTGGCGCCAGACCGCTTATGCTCTGGTGCCCCCTCAGGCAAATTTGTGACACCTTTGCCGTTGCCCTTCTCTGAGAGCAAGTAGGGGCTGCCAAACCAGATGGCCGAGTGGGTCTGAGTTCTACTTGTGGCCCTTGTTTGAGTAAAAGACTACTTTGGGGTTAGGGTGAGCCGGCAACTGCCTTGGCTAGATTCTTGAGAGCGTCGTGTTTGGTATGTCCAGCAAATGTTGTCACATGTAACCAGCGAGACGTTTGGTCAGAAAGCGGGAAGCTTTGATAAACACGCCGTGTCGCAATCCAGGGAGATTAAGGCCTGGCCCGCTAGGCGCAGGCGGGCAGGCGGGCTGGCAGGCTGGCAGGCTGGCAGGCTACCAAACAACAGAAATACTCAGGCGCCCGCAGACGCTCCGTGACTCCCGCGAAGACGGACGCGGGGAAAATGCGCAGATTCAAGGGGTATTTAGGACCTATCGCAA
Organism: Scomberomorus guttatus; assembly: GCA_038419695.1. Lineage (NCBI taxonomy): Eukaryota > Metazoa > Chordata > Actinopteri > Scombriformes > Scombridae > Scomberomorus > Scomberomorus guttatus. The sequence goes on from CM076452.1 coordinate 29,465,704, forward strand.
TACGGCAACTTTCCCTCTTTGTCGCGTTTGTCTGCCAATCAAACGTGCAAATCGCACTCTGTGTCACTCTATATTTTGTACGCTGCACTACAACCCCCTCGGTCCGCACCAGCGCTTGGCTTTACACAAAACAAGGAGAAGGGTGCACCGTTCCCGGCGGCACTACAATACCGGGTCGATGCGTGGAGCGAACGGAGCAAGCCCCTTTTTCAGCTCCAGCTGCTAAAAATCCATATAATATATCGTCCCCAAATTGAGAACATATCAGATATTAAACTGATAAGAACAGATACTACACTTGATCTTAGCCAAAAGGCCGAGAAGCGATGACCCCTTGCTGTTGGCTGCCCCGAGCCGCCTCCTGCACAGCTCTCGCTGGCCGCGGTGCGGTGCGGTGCGGCGCGGCGCGGCCGCTTCAAACGGCCGCGTGAACGACCGCTGCTTAGCAGCTCCGCCCAGACGCTCCTTGGCGCAGCCGCACGTCTCGCGAAGGACCGCTGTTTTGCTTTTCACAAACACACGAGGCTCTGCCGTACTGCAAAGCCTGCCAAAAATAGATTTAACTCGTGGGTGTTCCTCTCCACGGAAGTCTTTAGTAAAAGGCGAAAGACTTGTACGTTATGAAGAGAAACCAGAGTAAGTACAACCCGCTCCTCAACAGCAGCCGAAGACCCCAGTCGTCCCAGTCACCACCTTCACGGTAAGCCTCACTTGGCTTGCCGCGTGCCGAATCCCAGGCCACGCCCCTTTCCCCTACCCCGCATAGCGCTCTCAGGGAGTCTTGGGTGCCCAGTTTGCTTGTCTTTCGTGTCGCTGCCACTACACCTTCTGGAAGAGGCGTTGCCCCTTTGCCACTGGCGCTCACCGTGTGATGTTTGTATTTTTTGTGAAATGCAGCAAAGGACAGTTCAGTTGGATGACGAACAAACCGTTCTGAATATGCCACATAAAAACACTTAAGAGTAATGCCAGACTGTTTCTGCTACCGAAGCAAAGAGCGGAAAAAGAAGTCAATGACTGATGGCGTCCATCCGACTCAGGACTTTAATTCCATGTCGGGATCCTGTAGGAATGATGACTCCATTTTTTCTTTCTTCCCCCCAGTGATCTGACCGGTCAGTGGCCGGGGGTCGGGGGTGGGGTTGACGGGTTGTGATCCGAACCTCTGAAGTTCACTTGCCCCGGAGCAGGTTAGCTGTTCAGCATAAGTTACCATGGTAAGAAGCGGGACCACCGCCGTAAGCCTGAAAACCCAGGGTTAAACCCGAAGTTACCTCGCTAAACCCGAATCCTGCTTCGCAGTACAGGCCTCGGGAATTCCAGCCAGGTGCTCGTGAGGAGCAGGGCACAACACGAGCAGATCAAAATGCGGAAACGCTTCACGATTTTGCGTGTCATCCTTTCGCAGGGGCCATGCTAATCTTCTCTGTATCGATTCCAATTTTTCATATGTGCTGCCTTAGCAAGCACGCAAGCCTCGGAGCGCCGCTTCCCTTTTAGTCCCCCGTGGGCAGAATGACCCCTTGACCGCGGTGGAGCTGCTGGAGGGCAGTAGGCAGCACCCTTAAGCATGACAAGAGCGAGGGATGGGGCTTTTCAGTTGCTGACATCAGTGTCTTTTCAATTGCTATGAACTGCCTGCTACTTCTTTCTGCATGTTTATGAAAGTCACAAAGCGTGTTAGGCCAGAAATGGCTTCATACCAAACAAACAATCGGTCTTTCATGCCGGAGGCTTCATTTGTTGCCCCAAAGCTAGGCATCCCCTCCTATGATGCGTGACAGGTCAACTGTGAGACTCTCAGACAAACTCTGAGCATCTGTCTGTGGGCGCATCTCTAGGATAAGCCACACTGTGGAAAATTCTTGGCGCCAGACCGCTTATGCTCTGGTGCCCCCTCAGGCAAATTTGTGACACCTTTGCCGTTGCCCTTCTCTGAGAGCAAGTAGGGGCTGCCAAACCAGATGGCCGAGTGGGTCTGAGTTCTACTTGTGGCCCTTGTTTGAGTAAAAGACTACTTTGGGGTTAGGGTGAGCCGGCAACTGCCTTGGCTAGATTCTTGAGAGCGTCGTGTTTGGTATGTCCAGCAAATGTTGTCACATGTAACCAGCGAGACGTTTGGTCAGAAAGCGGGAAGCTTTGATAAACACGCCGTGTCGCAATCCAGGGAGATTAAGGCCTGGCCCGCTAGGCGCAGGCGGGCAGGCGGGCTGGCAGGCTGGCAGGCTACCAAACAACAGAAATACTCAGGCGCCCGCAGACGCTCCGTGACTCCCGCGAGGACGGACGCGGGGAAAATGCGCAGATTCAAGGGGTATTTAGGACCTATCGCAATACGGCAACTTTCCCTCTTTGTCGCGTTTGTCTGCCAATCAAACGTGCAAGTCGCACTCTGTGTCACTCTATATTTTGTACGCTGCACTACAACCCCCTCGGTCCGCACCAGCGCTTGGCTTTACACAAAACAAGGAGAAGGGTGCACCGTTCCCGGCGGCACTGCAATACCGGGTCGATGCGTGGAGCGAACGGAGCAAGCCCCTTTTTCAGCTCCAGCTGCTAAAAATCCATTTAATATATCGTCCCCAAATTGAGGACATATCAGATATTAAACTGATAAGAACAGATACTACACTTGATCTTAGCCAAAAGGCCGAGAAGCGATGACCCCTTGCTGTTGGCTGCCCCGAGCCGCCTCCTGCACAGCTCTCGCTGGCCGCGGTGCGGTGCGGCGCGGCCGCTTCAAACGGCCGCGTGAACGACCGCTGCTTAGCAGCTCCGCCCAGACGCTCCTTGGCGCAGCCGCACGTCTCGCGAAGGACCGCTGTTTTGCTTTTCACAAACACACGAGGCTCTGCCGTACTGCAAAGCCTGCCAAAAATAGATTTAACTCGTGGGTGTTCCTCTCCACGGAAGTCTTTAGTAAAAGGCGAAAGACTTGTACGTTATGAAGAGAAACCAGAGTAAGTACAACCCGCTCCTCAACAGCAGCCGAAGACCCCAGTCGTCCCAGTCACCACCTTCACGGTAAGCCTCACTTGGCTTGCCGCGTGCCGAATCCCAGGCCACGCCCCTTTCCCCTACCCCGCATAGCGCTCTCAGGGAGTCTTGGGTGCCCAGTTTGCTTGTCTTTCGTGTCGCTGCCACTACACCTTCTGGAAGAGGCGTTGCCCCTTTGCCACTGGCGCTCACCGTGTGATGTTTGTATTTTTTGTGAAATGCAGCAAAGGACAGTTCAGTTGGATGACGAACAAACCGTTCTGAATATGCCACATAAAAACACTTAAGAGTAATGCCAGACTGTTTCTGCTACCGAAGCAAAGAGCGGAAAAAGAAGTCAATGACTGATGGCGTCCATCCGACTCAGGACTTTAATTCCATGTCGGGATCCTGTAGGAATGATGACTCCATTTTTTCTTTCTTCCCCCCAGTGATCTGACCGGTCAGTGGCCGGGGGTCGGGGGTGGGGTTGACGGGTTGTGATCCGAACCTCTGAAGTTCACTTGCCCCGGAGCAGGTTAGCTGTTCAGCATAAGTTACCATGGTAAGAAGCGGGACCACCGCCGTAAGCCTGAAAACCCAGGGTTAAACCCGAAGTTACCTCGCTAAACCCGAATCCTGCTTCGCAGTACAGGCCTCGGGAATTCCAGCCAGGTGCTCGTGAGGAGCAGGGCACAACACGAGCAGATCAAAATGCGGAAACGCTTCACGATTTTGCGTGTCATCCTTTCGCAGGGGCCATGCTAATCTTCTCTGTATCGATTCCAATTTTTCATATGTGCTGCCTTAGCAAGCACGCAAGCCTCGGAGCGCCGCTTCCCTTTTAGTCCCCCGTGGGCAGAATGACCCCTTGACCGCGGTGGAGCTGCTGGAGGGCAGTAGGCAGCACCCTTAAGCATGACAAGAGCGAGGGATGGGGCTTTTCAGTTGCTGACATCAGTGTCTTTTCAATTGCTATGAACTGCCTGCTACTTCTTTCTGCATGTTTATGAAAGTCACAAAGCGTGTTAGGCCAGAAATGGCTTCATACCAAACAAACAATCGGTCTTTCATGCCGGAGGCTTCATTTGTTGCCCCAAAGCTAGGCATCCCCTCCTATGATGCGTGACAGGTCAACTGTGAGACTCTCAGACAAACTCTGAGCATCTGTCTGTGGGCGCATCTCTAGGATAAGCCACACTGTGGAAAATTCTTGGCGCCAGACCGCTTATGCTCTGGTGCCCCCTCAGGCAAATTTGTGACACCTTTGCCGTTGCCCTTCTCTGAGAGCAAGTAGGGGCTGCCAAACCAGATGGCCGAGTGGGTCTGAGTTCTACTTGTGGCCCTTGTTTGAGTAAAAGACTACTTTGGGGTTAGGGTGAGCCGGCAACTGCCTTGGCTAGATTCTTGAGAGCGTCGTGTTTGGCATGTCCAGCAAATGTTGTCACATGTAACCAGCGAGACGTTTGGTCAGAAAGCGGGAAGCTTTGATAAACACGCCGTGTCGCAATCCAGGGAGATTAAGGCCTGGCCCGCTAGGCGCAGGCGGGCAGGCGGGCTGGCAGGCTGGCAGGCTACCAAACAACAGAAATACTCAGGCGCCCGCAGACGCTCCGTGACTCCCGCGAGGACGGACGCGGGGAAAATGCGCAGATTCAAGGGGTATTTAGGACCTATCGCAATACGGCAACTTTCCCTCTTTGTCGCGTTTGTCTGCCAATCAAACGTGCAAATCGCACTCTGTGTCACTCTATATTTTGTACGCTGCACTACAACCCCCTCGGTCCGCATCAGCGCTTGGCTTTACACAAAACAAAGAGAAGGGTGCACCGTTCCCGGCGGCACTGCAATACCGGGTCGATGCGTGGAGTGAACGGAGCAAGCCCCTTTTTCAGCTCCAGCTGCTAAAAATCCATTTAATATATCGTCCCCAAATTGAGGACATATCAGATATTAAACTGATAAGAACAGATACTACACTTGATCTTAGCCAAAAGGCCGAGAAGCGATGACCCCTTGCTGTTGGCTGCCCCGAGCCGCCTCCTGCACAGCTCTCGCTGGCCGCGGTGCGGTGCGGCGGGGCCGCTTCAAACGGCCGCGTGAACGACCGCTGCTTAGCAGCTCCGCCCAGACGCTCCTTGGCGCAGCCGCACGTCTCGCGAAGGACCGCTGTTTTGCTTTTCACAAACACACGAGGCTCTGCCGTACTGCAAAGCCTGCCAAAAATAGATTTAACTCGTGGGTGTTCCTCTCCACGGAAGTCTTTAGTAAAAGGCGAAAGACTTGTACGTTATGAAGAGAAACCAGAGTAAGTACAACCCGCTCCTCAACAGCAGCCGAAGACCCCAGTCGTCCCAGTCACCACCTTCACGGTAAGCCTCACTTGGCTTGCCGCGTGGCGAATCCCAGGCCACGCCCCTTACCCCTACCCCGCATAGCGCTCTCAGGGAGTCTTGGGTGCCCAGTTTGCTTGTCTTTCGTGTCGCTGCCACTACACCTTCTGGAAGAGGCGTTGCCCCTTTGCCACTGGCGCTCACCGTGTGATGTTTGTATTTTTTGTGAAATGCAGCAAAGGACAGTTCAGTTGGATGACGAACAAACCGTTCTGAATATGCCACATAAAAACACTTAAGAGTAATGCCAGACTGTTTCTGCTACCGAAGCAAAGAGCGGAAAAAGAAGTCAATGACTGATGGCGTCCATCCGACTCAGGACTTTAATTCCATGTCGGGATCCTGTAGGAATGATGACTCCATTTTTTCTTTCTTCCCCCCAGTGATCTGACCGGTCAGTGGCCGGGGGTCGGGGGTGGGGTTGACGGGTTGTGATCCGAACCTCTGAAGTTCACTTGCCCCGGAGCAGGTTAGCTGTTCAGCATAAGTTACCATGGTAAGAAGCGGGACCACCGCCGTAAGCCTGAAAACCCAGGGTTAAACCCGAAGTTACCTCGCTAAACCCGAATCCTGCTTCGCAGTACAGGCCTCGGGAATTCCAGCCAGGTGCTCGTGAGGAGCAGGGCACAACACGAGCAGATCAAAATGCGGAAACGCTTCACGATTTTGCGTGTCATCCTTTCGCAGGGGCCATGCTAATCTTCTCTGTATCGATTCCAATTTTTCATATGTGCTGCCTTAGCAAGCACGCAAGCCTCGGAGCGCCGCTTCCCTTTTAGTCCCCCGTGGGCAGAATGACCCCTTGACCGCGGTGGAGCTGCTGGAGGGCAGTAGGCAGCACCCTTAAGCATGACAAGAGCGAGGGATGGGGCTTTTTTCAGTTGCTGACATCAGTGTCTTTTCAATTGCTATGAACTGCCTGCTACTTCTTTCTGCATGTTTATGAAAGTCACAAAGCGTGTTAGGCCAGAAATGGCTTCATACCAAACAAACAATCGGTCTTTCATGCCGGAGGCTTCATTTGTTGCCCCAAAGCTAGGCATCCCCTCCTATGATGCGTGACAGGTCAACTGTGAGACTCTCAGACAAACTCTGAGCATCTGTCTGTGGGCGCATCTCTAGGATAAGCCACACTGTGGAAAATTCTTGGCGCCAGACCGCTTATGCTCTGGTGCCCCCTCAGGCAAATTTGTGACACCTTTGCCGTTGCCCTTCTCTGAGAGCAAGTAGGGGCTGCCAAACCAGATGGCCGAGTGGGTCTGAGTTCTACTTGTGGCCCTTGTTTGAGTAAAAGACTACTTTGGGGTTAGGGTGAGCCGGCAACTGCCTTGGCTAGATTCTTGAGAGCGTCGTGTTTGGCATGTCCAGCAAATGTTGTCACATGTAACCAGCGAGACGTTTGGTCAGAAAGCGGGAAGCTTTGATAAACACGCCGTGTCGCAATCCAGGGAGATTAAGGCCTGGCCCGCTAGGCGCAGGCGGGCAGGCGGGCTGGCAGGCTGGCAGGCTACCAAACAACAGAAATACTCAGGCGCCCGCAGACGCTCCGTGACTCCCGCGAGGACGGACGCGGGGAAAATGCGCAGATTCAAGGGGTATTTAGGACCTATCGCAATACGGCAACTTTCCCTCTTTGTCGCGTTTGTCTGCCAATCAAACGTGCAAATCGCACTCTGTGTCACTCTATATTTTGTACGCTGCACTACAACCCCCTCGGTCCGCACCAGCGCTTGGCTTTACACAAAACAAGGAGAAGGGTGCACCGTTCCCGGCGGCACTGCAATACCGGGTCGATGCGTGGAGCGAACGGAGCAAGCCCCTTTTTCAGCTCCAGCTGCTAAAAATCCATTTAATATATCGTCCCCAAATTGAGGACATATCAGATATTAAACTGATAAGAACAGATACTACACTTGATCTTAGCCAAAAGGCCGAGAAGCGATGACCCCTTGCTGTTGGCTGCCCCGAGCCGCCTCCTGCACAGCTCTCGCTGGCCGCGGTGCGGTGCGGCGCGGCCGCTTCAAACGGCCGCGTGAACGACCGCTGCTTAGCAGCTCCGCCCAGACGCTCCTTGGCGCAGCCGCACGTCTCGCGAAGGACCGCTGTTTTGCTTTTCACAAACACACGAGGCTCTGCCGTACTGCAAAGCCTGCCAAAAATAGATTTAACTCGTGGGTGTTCCTCTCCACGGAAGTCTTTAGTAAAAGGCGAAAGACTTGTACGTTATGAAGAGAAACCAGAGTAAGTACAACCCGCTCCTCAACAGCAGCCGAAGACCCCAGTCGTCCCAGTCACCACCTTCACGGTAAGCCTCACTTGGCTTGCCGCGTGGCGAATCCCAGGCCACGCCCCTTACCCCTACCCCGCATAGCGCTCTCAGGGAGTCTTGGGTGCCCAGTTTGCTTGTCTTTCGTGTCGCTGCCACTACACCTTCTGGAAGAGGCGTTGCCCCTTTGCCACTGGCGCTCACCGTGTGATGTTTGTATTTTTTGTGAAATGCAGCAAAGGACAGTTCAGTTGGATGACGAACAAACCGTTCTGAATATGCCACATAAAAACACTTAAGAGTAATGCCAGACTGTTTCTGCTACCGAAGCAAAGAGCGGAAAAAGAAGTCAATGACTGATGGCGTCCATCCGACTCAGGACTTTAATTCCATGTCGGGATCCTGTAGGAATGATGACTCCATTTTTTCTTTCTTCCCCCCAGTGATCTGACCGGTCAGTGGCCGGGGGTCGGGGGTGGGGTTGACGGGTTGTGATCCGAACCTCTGAAGTTCACTTGCCCCGGAGCAGGTTAGCTGTTCAGCATAAGTTACCATGGTAAGAAGCGGGACCACCGCCGTAAGCCTGAAAACCCAGGGTTAAACCCGAAGTTACCTCGCTAAACCCGAATCCTGCTTCGCAGTACAGGCCTCGGGAATTCCAGCCAGGTGCTCGTGAGGAGCAGGGCACAACACGAGCAGATCAAAATGCGGAAACGCTTCACGATTTTGCGTGTCATCCTTTCGCAGGGGCCATGCTAATCTTCTCTGTATCGATTCCAATTTTTCATATGTGCTGCCTTAGCAAGCACGCAAGCCTCGGAGCGCCGCTTCCCTTTTAGTCCCCCGTGGGCAGAATGACCCCTTGACCGCGGTGGAGCTGCTGGAGGGCAGTAGGCAGCACCCTTAAGCATGACAAGAGCGAGGGATGGGGCTTTTCAGTTGCTGACATCAGTGTCTTTTCAATTGCTATGAACTGCCTGCTACTTCTTTCTGCATGTTTATGAAAGTCACAAAGCGTGTTAGGCCAGAAATGGCTTCATACCAAACAAACAATCGGTCTTTCATGCCGGAGGCTTCATTTGTTGCCCCAAAGCTAGGCATCCCCTCCTATGATGCGTGACAGGTCAACTGTGAGACTCTCAGACAAACTCTGAGCATCTGTCTGTGGGCGCATCTCTAGGATAAGCCACACTGTGGAAAATTCTTGGCGCCAGACCGCTTATGCTCTGGTGCCCCCTCAGGCAAATTTGTGACACCTTTGCCGTTGCCCTTCTCTGAGAGCAAGTAGGGGCTGCCAAACCAGATGGCCGAGTGGGTCTGAGTTCTACTTGTGGCCCTTGTTTGAGTAAAAGACTACTTTGGGGTTAGGGTGAGCCGGCAACTGCCTTGGCTAGATTCTTGAGAGCGTCGTGTTTGGCATGTCCAGCAAATGTTGTCACATGTAACCAGCGAGACGTTTGGTCAGAAAGCGGGAAGCTTTGATAAACACGCCGTGTCGCAATCCAGGGAGATTAAGGCCTGGCCCGCTAGGCGCAGGCGGGCAGGCGGGCTGGCAGGCTGGCAGGCTACCAAACAACAGAAATACTCAGGCGCCCGCAGACGCTCCGTGACTCCCGCGAGGACGGACGCGGGGAAAATGCGCAGATTCAAGGGGTATTTAGGACCTATCGCAATACGGCAACTTTCCCTCTTTGTCGCGTTTGTCTGCCAATCAAACGTGCCAGTCGCACTCTGTGTCACTCTATATTTTGTACGCTGCACTACAACCCCCTCGGTCCGCACCAGCGCTTGGCTTTACACAAAACAAGGAGAAGGGTGCACCGTTCCCGGCGGCACTGCAATACCGGGTCGATGCGTGGAGCGAACGGAGCAAGCCCCTTTTTCAGCTCCAGCTGCTAAAAATCCATTTAATATATCGTCCCCAAATTGAGGACATATCAGATATTAAACTGATAAGAACAGATACTACACTTGATCTTAGCCAAAAGGCCGAGAAGCGATGACCCCTTGCTGTTGGCTGCCCCGAGCCGCCTCCTGCACAGCTCTCGCTGGCCGCGGTGCGGTGCGGCGCGGCCGCTTCAAACGGCCGCGTGAACGACCGCTGCTTAGCAGCTCCGCCCAGACGCTCCTTGGCGCAGCCGCACGTCTCGCGAAGGACCGCTGTTTTGCTTTTCACAAACACACGAGGCTCTGCCGTACTGCAAAGCCTGCCAAAAATAGATTTAACTCGTGGGTGTTCCTCTCCACGGAAGTCTTTAGTAAAAGGCGAAAGACTTGTACGTTATGAAGAGAAACCAGAGTAAGTACAACCCGCTCCTCAACAGCAGCCGAAGACCCCAGTCGTCCCAGTCACCACCTTCACGGTAAGCCTCACTTGGCTTGCCGCGTGGCGAATCCCAGGCCACGCCCCTTACCCCTACCCCGCATAGCGCTCTCAGGGAGTCTTGGGTGCCCAGTTTGCTTGTCTTTCGTGTCGCTGCCACTACACCTTCTGGAAGAGGCGTTGCCCCTTTGCCACTGGCGCTCACCGTGTGATGTTTGTATTTTTTGTGAAATGCAGCAAAGGACAGTTCAGTTGGATGACGAACAAACCGTTCTGAATATGCCACATAAAAACACTTAAGAGTAATGCCAGACTGTTTCTGCTACCGAAGCAAAGAGCGGAAAAAGAAGTCAATGACTGATGGCGTCCATCCGACTCAGGACTTTAATTCCATGTCGGGATCCTGTAGGAATGATGACTCCATTTTTTCTTTCTTCCCCCCAGTGATCTGACCGGTCAGTGGCCGGGGGTCGGGGGTGGGGTTGACGGGTTGTGATCCGAACCTCTGAAGTTCACTTGCCCCGGAGCAGGTTAGCTGTTCAGCATAAGTTACCATGGTAAGAAGCGGGACCACCGCCGTAAGCCTGAAAACCCAGGGTTAAACCCGAAGTTACCTCGCTAAACCCGAATCCTGCTTCGCAGTACAGGCCTCGGGAATTCCAGCCAGGTGCTCGTGAGGAGCAGGGCACAACACGAGCAGATCAAAATGCGGAAACGCTTCACGATTTTGCGTGTCATCCTTTCGCAGGGGCCATGCTAATCTTCTCTGTATCGATTCCAATTTTTCATATGTGCTGCCTTAGCAAGCACGCAAGCCTCGGAGCGCCGCTTCCCTTTTAGTCCCCCGTGGGCAGAATGACCCCTTGACCGCGGTGGAGCTGCTGGAGGGCAGTAGGCAGCACCCTTAAGCATGACAAGAGCGAGGGATGGGGCTTTTTTCAGTTGCTGACATCAGTGTCTTTTCAATTGCTATGAACTGCCTGCTACTTCTTTCTGCATGTTTATGAAAGTCACAAAGCGTGTTAGGCCAGAAATGGCTTCATACCAAACAAACAATCGGTCTTTCATGCCGGAGGCTTCATTTGTTGCCCCAAAGCTAGGCATCCCCTCCTATGATGCGTGACAGGTCAACTGTGAGACTCTCAGACAAACTCTGAGCATCTGTCTGTGGGCGCATCTCTAGGATAAGCCACACTGTGGAAAATTCTTGGCGCCAGACCGCTTATGCTCTGGTGCCCCCTCAGGCAAATTTGTGACACCTTTGCCGTTGCCCTTCTCTGAGAGCAAGTAGGGGCTGCCAAACCAGATGGCCGAGTGGGTCTGAGTTCTACTTGTGGCCCTTGTTTGAGTAAAAGACTACTTTGGGGTTAGGGTGAGCCGGCAACTGCCTTGGCTAGATTCTTGAGAGCGTCGTGTTTGGCATGTCCAGCAAATGTTGTCACATGTAACCAGCGAGACGTTTGGTCAGAAAGCGGGAAGCTTTGATAAACACGCCGTGTCGCAATCCAGGGAGATTAAGGCCTGGCCCGCTAGGCGCAGGCGGGCAGGCGGGCTGGCAGGCTGGCAGGCTACCAAACAACAGAAATACTCAGGCGCCCGCAGACGCTCCGTGACTCCCGCGAGGACGGACGCGGGGAAAATGCGCAGATTCAAGGGGTATTTAGGACCTATCGCAATACGGCAACTTTCCCTCTTTGTCGCGTTTGTCTGCCAATCAAACGTGCCAGTCGCACTCTGTGTCACTCTATATTTTGTACGCTGCACTACAACCCCCTCGGTCCGCACCAGCGCTTGGCTTTACACAAAACAAGGAGAAGGGTGCACCGTTCCCGGCGGCACTGCAATACGGGGTCGATGCGTGGAGCGAACGGAGCAAGCCCCTTTTTCAGCTCCAGCTGCTAAAAATCCATTTAATATATCGTCCCCAAATTGAGGACATATCAGATATTAAACTGATAAGAACAGATACTACACTTGATCTTAGCCAAAAGGCCGAGAAGCGATGACCCCTTGCTGTTGGCTGCCCCGAGCCGCCTCCTGCACAGCTCTCGCTGGCCGCGGTGCGGTGCGGCGCGGCCGCTTCAAACGGCCGCGTGAACGACCGCTGCTTAGCAGCTCCGCCCAGACGCTCCTTGGCGCAGCCGCACGTCTCGCGAAGGACCGCTGTTTTGCTTTTCACAAACACACGAGGCTCTGCCGTACTGCAAAGCCTGCCAAAAATAGATTTAACTCGTGGGTGTTCCTCTCCACGGAAGTCTTTAGTAAAAGGCGAAAGACTTGTACGTTATGAAGAGAAACCAGAGTAAGTACAACCCGCTCCTCAACAGCAGCCGAAGACCCCAGTCGTCCCAGTCACCACCTTCACGGTAAGCCTCACTTGGCTTGCCGCGTGGCGAATCCCAGGCCACGCCCCTTACCCCTACCCCGCATAGCGCTCTCAGGGAGTCTTGGGTGCCCAGTTTGCTTGTCTTTCGTGTCGCTGCCACTACACCTTCTGGAAGAGGCGTTGCCCCTTTGCCACTGGCGCTCACCGTGTGATGTTTGTATTTTTTGTGAAATGCAGCAAAGGACAGTTCAGTTGGATGACGAACAAACCGTTCTGAATATGCCACATAAAAACACTTAAGAGTAATGCCAGACTGTTTCTGCTACCGAAGCAAAGAGCGGAAAAAGAAGTCAATGACTGATGGCGTCCATCCGACTCAGGACTTTAATTCCATGTCGGGATCCTGTAGGAATGATGACTCCATTTTTTCTTTCTTCCCCCCAGTGATCTGACCGGTCAGTGGCCGGGGGTCGGGGGTGGGGTTGACGGGTTGTGATCCGAACCTCTGAAGTTCACTTGCCCCGGAGCAGGTTAGCTGTTCAGCATAAGTTACCATGGTAAGAAGCGGGACCACCGCCGTAAGCCTGAAAACCCAGGGTTAAACCCGAAGTTACCTCGCTAAACCCGAATCCTGCTTCGCAGTACAGGCCTCGGGAATTCCAGCCAGGTGCTCGTGAGGAGCAGGGCACAACACGAGCAGATCAAAATGCGGAAACGCTTCACGATTTTGCGTGTCATCCTTTCGCAGGGGCCATGCTAATCTTCTCTGTATCGATTCCAATTTTTCATATGTGCTGCCTTAGCAAGCACGCAAGCCTCGGAGCGCCGCTTCCCTTTTAGTCCCCCGTGGGCAGAATGACCCCTTGACCGCGGTGGAGCTGCTGGAGGGCAGTAGGCAGCACCCTTAAGCATGACAAGAGCGAGGGATGGGGCTTTTTTCAGTTGCTGACATCAGTGTCTTTTCAATTGCTATGAACTGCCTGCTACTTCTTTCTGCATGTTTATGAAAGTCACAAAGCGTGTTAGGCCAGAAATGGCTTCATACCAAACAAACAATCGGTCTTTCATGCCGGAGGCTTCATTTGTTGCCCCAAAGCTAGGCATCCCCTCCTATGATGCGTGACAGGTCAACTGTGAGACTCTCAGACAAACTCTGAGCATCTGTCTGTGGGCGCATCTCTAGGATAAGCCACACTGTGGAAAATTCTTGGCGCCAGACCGCTTATGCTCTGGTGCCCCCTCAGGCAAATTTGTGACACCTTTGCCGTTGCCCTTCTCTGAGAGCAAGTAGGGGCTGCCAAACCAGATGGCCGAGTGGGTCTGAGTTCTACTTGTGGCCCTTGTTTGAGTAAAAGACTACTTTGGGGTTAGGGTGAGCCGGCAACTGCCTTGGCTAGATTCTTGAGAGCGTCGTGTTTGGTATGTCCAGCAAATGTTGTCACATGTAACCAGCGAGACGTTTGGTCAGAAAGCGGGAAGCTTTGATAAACACGCCGTGTCGCAATCCAGGGAGATTAAGGCCTGGCCCGCTAGGCGCAGGCGGGCAGGCGGGCTGGCAGGCTGGCAGGCTACCAAACAACAGAAATACTCAGGCGCCCGCAGACGCTCCGTGACTCCCGCGAGGACGGACGCGGGGAAAATGCGCAGATTCAAGGGGTATTTAGGACCTATCGCAATACGGCAACTTTCCCTCTTTGTCGCGTTTGTCTGCCAATCAAACGTGCAAATCGCACTCTGTGTCACTCTATATTTTGTACGCTGCACTACAACCCCCTCGGTCCGCACCAGCGCTTGGCTTTACACAAAACAAGGAGAAGGGTGCACCGTTCCCGGCGGCACTGCAATACCGGGTCGATGCGTGGAGCGAACGGAGCAAGCCCCTTTTTCAGCTCCAGCTGCTAAAAATCCATTTAATATATCGTCCCCAAATTGAGGACATATCAGATATTAAACTGATAAGAACAGATACTACACTTGATCTTAGCCAAAAGGCCGAGAAGCGATGACCCCTTGCTGTTGGCTGCCCCGAGCCGCCTCCTGCACAGCTCTCGCTGGCCGCGGTGCGGTGCGGCGCGGCCGCTTCAAACGGCCGCGTGAACGACCGCTGCTTAGCAGCTCCGCCCAGACGCTCCTTGGCGCAGCCGCACGTCTCGCGAAGGACCGCTGTTTTGCTTTTCACAAACACACGAGGCTCTGCCGTACTGCAAAGCCTGCCAAAAATAGATTTAACTCGTGGGTGTTCCTCTCCACGGAAGTCTTTAGTAAAAGGCGAAAGACTTGTACGTTATGAAGAGAAACCAGAGTAAGTACAACCCGCTCCTCAACAGCAGCCGAAGACCCCAGTCGTCCCAGTCACCACCTTCACGGTAAGCCTCACTTGGCTTGCCGCGTGCCGAATCCCAGGCCACGCCCCTTTCCCCTACCCCGCATAGCGCTCTCAGGGAGTCTTGGGTGCCCAGTTTGCTTGTCTTTCGTGTCGCTGCCACTACACCTTCTGGAAGAGGCGTTGCCCCTTTGCCACTGGCGCTCACCGTGTGATGTTTGTATTTTTTGTGAAATGCAGCAAAGGACAGTTCAGTTGGATGACGAACAAACCGTTCTGAATATGCCACATAAAAACACTTAAGAGTAATGCCAGACTGTTTCTGCTACCGAAGCAAAGAGCGGAAAAAGAAGTCAATGACTGATGGCGTCCATCCGACTCAGGACTTTAATTCCATGTCGGGATCCTGTAGGAATGATGACTCCATTTTTTCTTTCTTCCCCCCAGTGATCTGACCGGTCAGTGGCCGGGGGTCGGGGGTGGGGTTGACGGGTTGTGATCCGAACCTCTGAAGTTCACTTGCCCCGGAGCAGGTTAGCTGTTCAGCATAAGTTACCATGGTAAGAAGCGGGACCACCGCCGTAAGCCTGAAAACCCAGGGTTAAACCCGAAGTTACCTCGCTAAACCCGAATCCTGCTTCGCAGTACAGGCCTCGGGAATTCCAGCCAGGTGCTCGTGAGGAGCAGGGCACAACACGAGCAGATCAAAATGCGGAAACGCTTCACGATTTTGCGTGTCATCCTTTCGCAGGGGCCATGCTAATCTTCTCTGTATCGATTCCAATTTTTCATATGTGCTGCCTTAGCAAGCACGCAAGCCTCGGAGCGCCGCTTCCCTTTTAGTCCCCCGTGGGCAGAATGACCCCTTGACCGCGGTGGAGCTGCTGGAGGGCAGTAGGCAGCACCCTTAAGCATGACAAGAGCGAGGGATGGGGCTTTTCAGTTGCTGACATCAGTGTCTTTTCAATTGCTATGAACTGCCTGCTACTTCTTTCTGCATGTTTATGAAAGTCACAAAGCGTGTTAGGCCAGAAATGGCTTCATACCAAACAAACAATCGGTCTTTCATGCCGGAGGCTTCATTTGTTGCCCCAAAGCTAGGCATCCCCTCCTATGATGCGTGACAGGTCAACTGTGAGACTCTCAGACAAACTCTGAGCATCTGTCTGTGGGCGCATCTCTAGGATAAGCCACACTGTGGAAAATTCTTGGCGCCAGACCGCTTATGCTCTGGTGCCCCCTCAGGCAAATTTGTGACACCTTTGCCGTTGCCCTTCTCTGAGAGCAAGTAGGGGCTGCCAAACCAGATGGCCGAGTGGGTCTGAGTTCTACTTGTGGCCCTTGTTTGAGTAAAAGACTACTTTGGGGTTAGGGTGAGCCGGCAACTGCCTTGGCTAGATTCTTGAGAGCGTCGTGTTTGGCATGTCCAGCAAATGTTGTCACATGTAACCAGCGAGACGTTTGGTCAGAAAGCGGGAAGCTTTGATAAACACGCCGTGTCGCAATCCAGGGAGATTAAGGCCTGGCCCGCTAGGCGCAGGCGGGCAGGCGGGCTGGCAGGCTGGCAGGCTACCAAACAACAGAAATACTCAGGCGCCCGCAGACGCTCCGTGACTCCCGCGAGGACGGACGCGGGGAAAATGCGCAGATTCAAGGGGTATTTAGGACCTATCGCAATACGGCAACTTTCCCTCTTTGTCGCGTTTGTCTGCCAATCAAACGTGCAAATCGCACTCTGTGTCACTCTATATTTTGTACGCTGCACTACAACCCCCTCGGTCCGCACCAGCGCTTGGCTTTACACAAAACAAGGAGAAGGGTGCACCGTTCCCGGCGGCACTGCAATACCGGGTCGATGCGTGGAGCGAACGGAGCAAGCCCCTTTTTCAGCTCCAGCTGCTAAAAATCCATTTAATATATCGTCCCCAAATTGAGGACATATCAGATATTAAACTGATAAGAACAGATACTACACTTGATCTTAGCCAAAAGGCCGAGAAGCGATGACCCCTTGCTGTTGGCTGCCCCGAGCCGCCTCCTGCACAGCTCTCGCTGGCCGCGGTGCGGTGCGGCGCGGCCGCTTCAAACGGCCGCGTGAACGACCGCTGCTTAGCAGCTCCGCCCAGACGCTCCTTGGCGCAGCCGCACGTCTCGCGAAGGACCGCTGTTTTGCTTTTCACAAACACACGAGGCTCTGCCGTACTGCAAAGCCTGCCAAAAATAGATTTAACTCGTGGGTGTTCCTCTCCACGGAAGTCTTTAGTAAAAGGCGAAAGACTTGTACGTTATGAAGAGAAACCAGAGTAAGTACAACCCGCTCCTCAACAGCAGCCGAAGACCCCAGTCGTCCCAGTCACCACCTTCACGGTAAGCCTCACTTGGCTTGCCGCGTGGCGAATCCCAGGCCACGCCCCTTACCCCTACCCCGCATAGCGCTCTCAGGGAGTCTTGGGTGCCCAGTTTGCTTGTCTTTCGTGTCGCTGCCACTACACCTTCTGGAAGAGGCGTTGCCCCTTTGCCACTGGCGCTCACCGTGTGATGTTTGTATTTTTTGTGAAATGCAGCAAAGGACAGTTCAGTTGGATGACGAACAAACCGTTCTGAATATGCCACATAAAAACACTTAAGAGTAATGCCAGACTGTTTCTGCTACCGAAGCAAAGAGCAGAAAAAGAAGTCAATGACTGATGGCGTCCATCCGACTCAGGACTTTAATTCCATGTCGGGATCCTGTAGGAATGATGACTCCATTTTTTCTTTCTTCCCCCCAGTGATCTGACCGGTCAGTGGCCGGGGGTCGGGGGTGGGGTTGACGGGTTGTGATCCGAACCTCTGAAGTTCACTTGCCCCGGAGCAGGTTAGCTGTTCAGCATAAGTTACCATGGTAAGAAGCGGGACCACCGCCGTAAGCCTGAAAACCCAGGGTTAAACCCGAAGTTACCTCGCTAAACCCGAATCCTGCTTCGCAGTACAGGCCTCGGGAATTCCAGCCAGGTGCTCGTGAGGAGCAGGGCACAACACGAGCAGATCAAAATGCGGAAACGCTTCACGATTTTGCGTGTCATCCTTTCGCAGGGGCCATGCTAATCTTCTCTGTATCGATTCCAATTTTTCATATGTGCTGCCTTAGCAAGCACGCAAGCCTCGGAGCGCCGCTTCCCTTTTAGTCCCCCGTGGGCAGAATGACCCCTTGACCGCGGTGGAGCTGCTGGAGGGCAGTAGGCAGCACCCTTAAGCATGACAAGAGCGAGGGATGGGGCTTTTCAGTTGCTGACATCAGTGTCTTTTCAATTGCTATGAACTGCCTGCTACTTCTTTCTGCATGTTTATGAAAGTCACAAAGCGTGTTAGGCCAGAAATGGCTTCATACCAAACAAACAATCGGTCTTTCATGCCGGAGGCTTCATTTGTTGCCCCAAAGCTAGGCATCCCCTCCTATGATGCGTGACAGGTCAACTGTGAGACTCTCAGACAAACTCTGAGCATCTGTCTGTGGGCGCATCTCTAGGATAAGCCACACTGTGGAAAATTCTTGGCGCCAGACCGCTTATGCTCTGGTGCCCCCTCAGGCAAATTTGTGACACCTTTGCCGTTGCCCTTCTCTGAGAGCAAGTAGGGGCTGCCAAACCAGATGGCCGAGTGGGTCTGAGTTCTACTTGTGGCCCTTGTTTGAGTAAAAGACTACTTTGGGGTTAGGGTGAGCCGGCAACTGCCTTGGCTAGATTCTTGAGAGCGTCGTGTTTGGTATGTCCAGCAAATGTTGTCACATGTAACCAGCGAGACGTTTGGTCAGAAAGCGGGAAGCTTTGATAAACACGCCGTGTCGCAATCCAGGGAGATTAAGGCCTGGCCCGCTAGGCGCAGGCGGGCAGGCGGGCTGGCAGGCTGGCAGGCTACCAAACAACAGAAATACTCAGGCGCCCGCAGACGCTCCGTGACTCCCGCGAGGACGGACGCGGGGAAAATGCGCAGATTCAAGGGGTATTTAGGACCTATCGCAATACGGCAACTTTCCCTCTTTGTCGCGTTTGTCTGCCAATCAAACGTGCAAATCGCACTCTGTGTCACTCTATATTTTGTACGCTGCACTACAACCCCCTCGGTCCGCACCAGCGCTTGGCTTTACACAAAACAAGGAGAAGGGTGCACCGTTCCCGGCGGCACTGCAATACCGGGTCGATGCGTGGAGCGAACGGAGCAAGCCCCTTTTTCAGCTCCAGCTGCTAAAAATCCATTTAATATATCGTCCCCAAATTGAGGACATATCAGATATTAAACTGATAAGAACAGATACTACACTTGATCTTAGCCAAAAGGCCGAGAAGCGATGACCCCTTGCTGTTGGCTGCCCCGAGCCGCCTCCTGCACAGCTCTCGCTGGCCGCGGTGCGGTGCGGCGCGGCCGCTTCAAACGGCCGCTGCTTAGCAGCTCCGCCCAGACGCTCCTTGGCGCAGCCGCACGTCTCGCGAAGGACCGCTGTTTTGCTTTTCACAAACACACGAGGCTCTGCCGTACTGCAAAGCCTGCCAAAAATAGATTTAACTCGTGGGTGTTCCTCTCCACGGAAGTCTTTAGTAAAAGGCGAAAGACTTGTACGTTATGAAGAGAAACCAGAGTAAGTACAACCCGCTCCTCAACAGCAGCCGAAGACCCCAGTCGTCCCAGTCACCACCTTCACGGTAAGCCTCACTTGGCTTGCCGCGTGCCGAATCCCAGGCCACGCCCCTTTCCCCTACCCCGCATAGCGCTCTCAGGGAGTCTTGGGTGCCCAGTTTGCTTGTCTTTCGTGTCGCTGCCACTACACCTTCTGGAAGAGGCGTTGCCCCTTTGCCACTGGCGCTCACCGTGTGATGTTTGTATTTTTTGTGAAATGCAGCAAAGGACAGTTCAGTTGGATGACGAACAAACCGTTCTGAATATGCCACATAAAAACACTTAAGAGTAATGCCAGACTGTTTCTGCTACCGAAGCAAAGAGCGGAAAAAGAAGTCAATGACTGATGGCGTCCATCCGACTCAGGACTTTAATTCCATGTCGGGATCCTGTAGGAATGATGACTCCATTTTTTCTTTCTTCCCCCCAGTGATCTGACCGGTCAGTGGCCGGGGGTCGGGGGTGGGGTTGACGGGTTGTGATCCGAACCTCTGAAGTTCACTTGCCCCGGAGCAGGTTAGCTGTTCAGCATAAGTTACCATGGTAAGAAGCGGGACCACCGCCGTAAGCCTGAAAACCCAGGGTTAAACCCGAAGTTACCTCGCTAAACCCGAATCCTGCTTCGCAGTACAGGCCTCGGGAATTCCAGCCAGGTGCTCGTGAGGAGCAGGGCACAACACGAGCAGATCAAAATGCGGAAACGCTTCACGATTTTGCGTGTCATCCTTTCGCAGGGGCCATGCTAATCTTCTCTGTATCGATTCCAATTTTTCATATGTGCTGCCTTAGCAAGCACGCAAGCCTCGGAGCGCCGCTTCCCTTTTAGTCCCCCGTGGGCAGAATGACCCCTTGACCGCGGTGGAGCTGCTGGAGGGCAGTAGGCAGCACCCTTAAGCATGACAAGAGCGAGGGATGGGGCTTTTTTCAGTTGCTGACATCAGTGTCTTTTCAATTGCTATGAACTGCCTGCTACTTCTTTCTGCATGTTTATGAAAGTCACAAAGCGTGTTAGGCCAGAAATGGCTTCATACCAAACAAACAATCGGTCTTTCATGCCGGAGGCTTCATTTGTTGCCCCAAAGCTAGGCATCCCCTCCTATGATGCGTGACAGGTCAACTGTGAGACTCTCAGACAAACTCTGAGCATCTGTCTGTGGGCGCATCTCTAGGATAAGCCACACTGTGGAAAATTCTTGGCGCCAGACCGCTTATGCTCTGGTGCCCCCTCAGGCAAATTTGTGACACCTTTGCCGTTGCCCTTCTCTGAGAGCAAGTAGGGGCTGCCAAACCAGATGGCCGAGTGGGTCTGAGTTCTACTTGTGGCCCTTGTTTGAGTAAAAGACTACTTTGGGGTTAGGGTGAGCCGGCAACTGCCTTGGCTAGATTCTTGAGAGCGTCGTGTTTGGTATGTCCAGCAAATGTTGTCACATGTAACCAGCGAGACGTTTGGTCAGAAAGCGGGAAGCTTTGATAAACACGCCGTGTCGCAATCCAGGGAGATTAAGGCCTGGCCCGCTAGGCGCAGGCGGGCAGGCGGGCAGGCAGGCTGGCAGGCTACCAAACAACAGAAATACTCAGGCGCCCGCAGACGCTCCGTGACTCCCGCGAGGACCGACGCGGGGAAAATGCGCAGATTCAAGGGGTATTTAGGACCTATCGCAATACGGCAACTTTCCCTCTTTGTCGCGTTTGTCCGCCAATCAAACGTGCAAATCGCACTCTGTGTCACTCTATATTTTGTACGCTGCACTACAACCCCCTCGGTCCGCACCAGCGCTTGGCTTTACACAAAACAAGGAGAAGGGTGCACCGTTCCCGGCGGCACTGCAATACCGGGTCGATGCGTGGAGCGAACGGAGCAAGCCCCTTTTTCAGCTCCAGCTGCTAAAAATCCATTTAATATATCGTCCCCAAATTGAGGACATATCAGATATTAAACTGATAAGAACAGATACTACACTTGATCTTAGCCAAAAGGCCGAGAAGCGATGACCCCTTGCTGTTGGCTGCCCCGAGCCGCCTCCTGCACAGCTCTCGCTGGCTGCGGTGCGGTGCGGCGCGGCGCGGCTTTTCAAACGGCCGCGTGAACGACCGCTGCTTAGCAGCTCCGCCCAGACGCTCCTTGGCGCAGCCGCACGTCTCGCGAAGGACCGCTGTTTTGCTTTTCACAAACACACGAGGCTCTGCCGTACTGCAAAGCCTGCCAAAAATAGATTTAACTCGTGGGTGTTCCTCTCCACGGAAGTCTTTAGTAAAAGGCGAAAGACTTGTACGTTATGAAGAGAAACCAGAGTAAGTACAACCCGCTCCTCAACAGCAGCCGAAGACCCCAGTCGTCCCAGTCACCACCTTCACGGTAAGCCTCACTTGGCTTGCCGCGTGCCGAATCCCAGGCCACGCCCCTTTCCCCTACCCCGCATAGCGCTCTCAGGGAGTCTTGGGTGCCCAGTTTGCTTGTCTTTCGTGTCGCTGCCACTACACCTTCTGGAAGAGGCGTTGCCCCTTTGCCACTGGCGCTCACCGTGTGATGTTTGTATTTTTTGTGAAATGCAGCAAAGGACAGTTCAGTTGGATGACGAACAAACCGTTCTGAATATGCCACATAAAAACACTTAAGAGTAATGCCAGACTGTTTCTGCTACCGAAGCAAAGAGCGGAAAAAGAAGTCAATGACTGATGGCGTCCATCCGACTCAGGACTTTAATTCCATGTCGGGATCCTGTAGGAATGATGACTCCATTTTTTCTTTCTTCCCCCCAGTGATCTGACCGGTCAGTGGCCGGGGGTCGGGGGTGGGGTTGACGGGTTGTGATCCGAACCTCTGAAGTTCACTTGCCCCGGAGCAGGTTAGCTGTTCAGCATAAGTTACCATGGTAAGAAGCGGGACCACCGCCGTAAGCCTGAAAACCCAGGGTTAAACCCGAAGTTACCTCGCTAAACCCGAATCCTGCTTCGCAGTACAGGCCTCGGGAATTCCAGCCAGGTGCTCGTGAGGAGCAGGGCACAACACGAGCAGATCAAAATGCGGAAACGCTTCACGATTTTGCGTGTCATCCTTTCGCAGGGGCCATGCTAATCTTCTCTGTATCGATTCCAATTTTTCATATGTGCTGCCTTAGCAAGCACGCAAGCCTCGGAGCGCCGCTTCCCTTTTAGTCCCCCGTGGGCAGAATGACCCCTTGACCGCGGTGGAGCTGCTGGAGGGCAGTAGGCAGCACCCTTAAGCATGACAAGAGCGAGGGATGGGGCTTTTCAGTTGCTGACATCAGTGTCTTTTCAATTGCTATGAACTGCCTGCTACTTCTTTCTGCATGTTTATGAAAGTCACAAAGCGTGTTAGGCCAGAAATGGCTTCATACCAAACAAACAATCGGTCTTTCATGCCGGAGGCTTCATTTGTTGCCCCAAAGCTAGGCATCCCCTCCTATGATGCGTGACAGGTCAACTGTGAGACTCTCAGACAAACTCTGAGCATCTGTCTGTGGGCGCATCTCTAGGATAAGCCACACTGTGGAAAATTCTTGGCGCCAGACCGCTTATGCTCTGGTGCCCCCTCAGGCAAATTTGTGACACCTTTGCCGTTGCCCTTCTCTGAAAGCAAGTAGGGGCTGCCAAACCAGATGGCTGAGTGGGTCTGAGTTCTACTTGTGGCCCTTGTTTGAGTAAAAGACTACTTTGGGGTTAGGGTGAGCCGGCAACTGCCTTGGCTAGATTCTTGAGAGCGTCGTGTTTGGTATGTCCAGCAAATGTTGTCACATGTAACCAGCGAGACGTTTGGTCAGAAAGCGGGAAGCTTTGATAAACACGCCGTGTCGCAATCCAGGGAGATTAAGGCCTGGCCCGCTAGGCGCAGGCGGGCAGGCGGGCTGGCAGGCTGGCAGGCTACCAAACAACAGAAATACTCAGGCGCCCGCAGACGCTCCGTGACTCCCGCGAGGACGGACGCGGGGAAAATGCGCAGATTCAAGGGGTATTTAGGACCTATCGCAATACGGCAACTTTCCCTCTTTGTCGCGTTTGTCTGCCAATCAAACGTGCAAATCGCACTCTGTGTCACTCTATATTTTGTACGCTGCACTACAACCCCCTCGGTCCGCACCAGCGCTTGGCTTTACACAAAACAAGTCGAAGGGTGCACCGTTCCCGGCGGCACTGCAATACCGGGTCGATGCGTGGAGCGAACGGAGCAAGCCCCTTTTTCAGCTCCAGCTGCTAAAAATCCATTTAATATATCGTCCCCAAATTGAGGACATATCAGATATTAAACTGATAAGAACAGATACTACACTTGATCTTAGCCAAAAGGCCGAGAAGCGATGACCCCTTGCTGTTGGCTGCCCCGAGCCACCTCCTGCACAGCTCTCGCTGGCCGCGGTGCGGTGCGGCGCGGCGCGGCCGCTTCAAACGGCCGCGTGAACGACCGCTGCTTAGCAGCTCCGCCCAGACGCTCCTTGGCGCAGCCGCACGTCTCGCGAAGGACCGCTGTTTTGCTTTTCACAAACACACGAGGCTCTGCCGTACTGCAAAGCCTGCCAAAAATAGATTTAACTCGTGGGTGTTCCTCTCCACGGAAGTCTTTAGTAAAAGGCGAAAGACTTGTACGTTATGAAGAGAAACCAGAGTAAGTACAACCCGCTCCTCAACAGCAGCCGAAGACCCCAGTCGTCCCAGTCACCACCTTCACGGTAAGCCTCACTTGGCTTGCCGCGTGTCGAATCCCAGGCCACGCCCCTTTCCCCTACCCCGCATAGCGCTCTCAGGGAGTCTTGGGTGCCCAGTTTGCTTGTCTTTCGTGTCGCTGCCACTACACCTTCTGGAAGAGGCGTTGCCCCTTTGCCACTGGCGCTCACCGTGTGATGTTTGTATTTTTTGTGAAATGCAGCAAAGGACAGTTCAGTTGGATGACGAACAAACCGTTCTGAATATGCCACATAAAAACACTTAAGAGTAATGCCAGACTGTTTCTGCTACCGAAGCAAAGAGCGGAAAAAGAAGTCAATGACTGATGGCGTCCATCCGACTCAGGACTTTAATTCCATGTCGGGATCCTGTAGGAATGATGACTCCATTTTTTCTTTCTTCCCCCCAGTGATCTGACCGGTCAGTGGCCGGGGGTCGGGGGTGGGGTTGACGGGTTGTGATCCGAACCTCTGAAGTTCACTTGCCCCGGAGCAGGTTAGCTGTTCAGCATAAGTTACCATGGTAAGAAGCGGGACCACCGCCGTAAGCCTGAAAACCCAGGGTTAAACCCGAAGTTACCTCGCTAAACCCGAATCCTGCTTCGCAGTACAGGCCTCGGGAATTCCAGCCAGGTGCTCGTGAGGAGCAGGGCACAACACGAGCAGATCAAAATGCGGAAACGCTTCACGATTTTGCGTGTCATCCTTTCGCAGGGGCCATGCTAATCTTCTCTGTATCGATTCCAATTTTTCATATGTGCTGCCTTAGCAAGCACGCAAGCCTCGGAGCGCCGCTTCCCTTTTAGTCCCCCGTGGGCAGAATGACCCCTTGACCGCGGTGGAGCTGCTGGAGGGCAGTAGGCAGCACCCTTAAGCATGACAAGAGCGAGGGATGGGGCTTTTCAGTTGCTGACATCAGTGTCTTTTCAATTGCTATGAACTGCCTGCTACTTCTTTCTGCATGTTTATGAAAGTCACAAAGCGTGTTAGGCCAGAAATGGCTTCATACCAAACAAACAATCGGTCTTTCATGCCGGAGGCTTCATTTGTTGCCCCAAAGCTAGGCATCCCCTCCTATGATGCGTGACAGGTCAACTGTGAGACTCTCAGACAAACTCTGAGCATCTGTCTGTGGGCGCATCTCTAGGATAAGCCACACTGTGGAAAATTCTTGGCGCCAGACCGCTTATGCTCTGGTGCCCCCTCAGGCAAATTTGTGACACCTTTGCCGTTGCCCTTCTCTGAGAGCAAGTAGGGGCTGCCAAACCAGATGGCCGAGTGGGTCTGAGTTCTACTTGTGGCCCTTGTTTGAGTAAAAGACTACTTTGGGGTTAGGGTGAGCCGGCAACTGCCTTGGCTAGATTCTTGAGAGCGTCGTGTTTGGTATGTCCAGCAAATGTTGTCACATGTAACCAGCGAGACGTTTGGTCAGAAAGCGGGAAGCTTTGATAAACACGCCGTGTCGCAATCCAGGGAGATTAAGGCCTGGCCCGCTAGGCGCAGGCGGGCAGGCGGGCTGGCAGGCTGGCAGGCTACCAAACAACAGAAATACTCAGGCGCCCGCAGACGCTCCGTGACTCCCGCGAGGACGGACGCGGGGAAAATGCGCAGATTCAAGGGGTATTTAGGACCTATCGCAATACGGCAACTTTCCCTCTTTGTCGCGTTTGTCTGCCAATCAAACGTGCAAATCGCACTCTGTGTCACTCTATATTTTGTACGCTGCACTACAACCCCCTCGGTCCGCACCAGCGCTTGGCTTTACACAAAACAAGGAGAAGGGTGCACCGTTCCCGGCGGCACTGCAATACCGGGTCGATGCGTGGAGCGAACGGAGCAAGCCCCTTTTTCAGCTCCAGCTGCTAAAAATCCATTTAATATATCGTCCCCAAATTGAGGACATATCAGATATTAAACTGATAAGAACAGATACTACACTTGATCTTAGCCAAAAGGCCGAGAAGCGATGACCCCTTGCTGTTGGCTGCCCCGAGCCGCCTCCTGCACAGCTCTCGCTGGCCGCGGTGCGGTGCGGCCGCTTCAAACGGCCGCGTGAACGACCGCTGCTTAGCAGCTCCGCCCAGACGCTCCTTGGCGCAGCCGCACGTCTCGCGAAGGACCGCTGTTTTGCTTTTCACAAACACACGAGGCTCTGCCGTACTGCAAAGCCTGCCAAAAATAGATTCAACTCGTGGGTGTTCCTCTCCACGGAAGTCTTTAGTAAAAGGCGAAAGACTTGTACGTTATGAAGAGAAACCAGAGTAAGTACAACCCGCTCCTCAACAGCAGCCGAAGACCCCAGTCGTCCCAGTCACCACCTTCACGGTAAGCCTCACTTGGCTTGCCGCGTGCCGAATCCCAGGCCACGCCCCTTTCCCCTACCCCGCATAGCGCTCTCAGGGAGTCTTGGGTGCCCAGTTTGCTTGTCTTTCGTGTCGCTGCCACTACACCTTCTGGAAGAGGCGTTGCCCCTTTGCCACTGGCGCTCACCGCGTGATGTTTGTATTTTTTGTGAAATGCAGCAAAGGACAGTTCAGTTGGATGACGAACAAACCGTTCTGAATATGCCACATAAAAACACTTAAGAGTAATGCCAGACTGTTTCTGCTACCGAAGCAAAGAGCGGAAAAAGAAGTCAATGACTGATGGCGTCCATCCGACTCAGGACTTTAATTCCATGTCGGGATCCTGTAGGAATGGTGACTCCATTTTTTCTTTCTTCCCCCCAGTGATCTGACCGGTCAGTGGCCGGGGGTCGGGGGTGGGGTTGACGGGTTGTGATCCGAACCTCTGAAGTTCACTTGCCCCGGAGCAGGTTAGCTGTTCAGCATAAGTTACCATGGTAAGAAGCGGGACCACCGCCGTAAGCCTGAAAACCCAGGGTTAAACCCGAAGTTACCTCGCTAAACCCGAATCCTGCTTCGCAGTACAGGCCTCGGGAATTCCAGCCAGGTGCTCGTGAGGAGCAGGGCACAACACGAGCAGATCAAAATGCGGAAACGCTTCACGATTTTGCGTGTCATCCTTTCGCAGGGGCCATGCTAATCTTCTCTGTATCGATTCCAATTTTTCATATGTGCTGCCTTAGCAAGCACGCAAGCCTCGGAGCGCCGCTTCCCTTTTAGTCCCCCGTGGGCAGAATGACCCCTTGACCGCGGTGGAGCTGCTGGAGGGCAGTAGGCAGCACCCTTAAGCATGACAAGAGCGAGGGATGGGGCTTTTCAGTTGCTGACATCAGTGTCTTTTCAATTGCTATGAACTGCCTGCTACTTCTTTCTGCATGTTTATGAAAGTCACAAAGCGTGTTAGGCCAGAAATGGCTTCATACCAAACAAACAATCGGTCTTTCATGCCGGAGGCTTCATTTGTTGCCCCAAAGCTAGGCATCCCCTCCTATGATGCGTGACAGGTCAACTGTGAGACTCTCAGACAAACTCTGAGCATCTGTCTGTGGGCGCATCTCTAGGATAAGCCACACTGTGGAAAATTCTTGGCGCCAGACCGCTTATGCTCTGGTGCCCCCTCAGGCAAATTTGTGACACCTTTGCCGTTGCCCTTCTCTGAGAGCAAGTAGGGGCTGCCAAACCAGATGGCCGAGTGGGTCTGAGTTCTACTTGTGGCCCTTGTTTGAGTAAAAGACTACTTTGGGGTTAGGGTGAGCCGGCAACTGCCTTGGCTAGATTCTTGAGAGCGTCGTGTTTGGTATGTCCAGCAAATGTTGTCACATGTAACCAGCGAGACGTTTGGTCAGAAAGCGGGAAGCTTTGATAAACACGCCGTGTCGCAATCCAGGGAGATTAAGGCCTGGCCCGCTAGGCGCAGGCGGGCAGGCGGGCTGGCAGGCTGGCAGGCTACCAAACAACAGAAATACTCAGGCGCCCGCAGACGCTCCGTGACTCCCGCGAGGACGGACACGGGGAAAATGCGCAGATTCAAGGGGTATTTAGGACCTATCGCAATACGGCAACTTTCCCTCTTTGTCGCGTTTGTCTGCCAATCAAACGTGCAAATCGGACTCTGTGTCACTCTATATTTTGTACGCTACACTACAACCCCCTCGGTCCGCACCAGCGCTTGGCTTTACACAAAACAAGGAGAAGGGTGCACCGTTCCCAGCGGCACTACAATACCGGGTCGATGCGTGGAGCGAACGGAGCAAGCCCCTTTTTCAGCTCCAGCTGCTAAAAATCCATTTAATATATCGTCCCCAAATTGAGGACATATCAGATATTAAACTGATAAGAACAGATTTTTTCTTTCGGAAAAATTTTATTGACACTTATTTCAAACACATTTCATGACACATTTCTTTTTTTGTTATATTTATGACATACAACATACCTTGAAATACAACTAATAAATAATAAATGTGATCTGTAAAACCATGTTTAAAACAATAAAAACAATTGTTTTAAGAAGCATTACAGATAAAATCGTTGTTTTCACAGGTAAAAGGTGTACATAAAAGAGTTTTCATGTGAGTCATGTGTGAGTGAGTCAAGTGTCCATTATAAAAGTCTTTAAAAGGGAGTGCATTTAGTTAAAATGCTGTGTTCAAGGTCCGTTTTTGTGCAGGAGCGCAGTGAGTCCCTACCCAGGGTAACTCATTCCGCTCTCCCGAACAGTAGGTCTCTCGGGATCCTGTTGCGGAGCTCAGAGGAGACCCTCGCCCTGTTGCTCCTTCCCACCTGCCTCACCCGGAGAGCCAGGCCGCTGCTGCTTTGACCTTTTTGCGTG
Organism: Scomberomorus guttatus; assembly: GCA_038419695.1. Lineage (NCBI taxonomy): Eukaryota > Metazoa > Chordata > Actinopteri > Scombriformes > Scombridae > Scomberomorus > Scomberomorus guttatus. The sequence continues at coordinate 29,494,380 of CM076452.1, forward strand.
TAGCTCCGGCTCCTTCCTCCGAATGGGCACAGAGGCGATGCTTCTTTGCGGCTGTGTCCTAGGCCCGCCGCCTGCAGCTCTGGCCGCTTGGGCCGTCGCTGCGGCCATCTGGATCACAGCCACGGGGGGGATCTGCATGTGCTTCCTTGCCAGCAAGTTTCTGGAGGTCCACATGGCGTCTTTGATGGCGGCTAGGGTGAGCCACTGCTTGGCAAAGTCATTCTTTTTTGTTTCCGTTTGGCTCACCCCGTAGAGCACCAGTTGTGCTGTTAGGACCTCCCTTGCCGGCAAGTACGGGAATTTCAAGGAGCCGGCTGTTGCCCACTGGTCTACGGCAGCACTGCACTCCCAGAGCAGATGCCTCACCGACTCCGGCGCGCCACAACCGGGTCGGGGGCAGGTTGAGAGCGCCGACATGCCCCGGGAGTGCATCACGGACCTGACCGGGAGGATCTCGTGAGCCACCATCCATGACAGGTCCCGGAGTCTGTTCGGGAGAGCGGGATGGTTCACGTTGCGCCAAACTGTTGAGGGCTCGCCGAATGCGAGCCCGCGCACTGGACTCACTGGTTCTCGCTCCTGCACAAGAGAAAGCACAGAGCGATGGTTAGTTAAAATGTGCAACTCCTCCTGCTCCAGGTTAAAATGCTTTAGAAATGTCTGAATAAAAGCATATGCTGTTGGCAGGTTAAAAGACACAGGCACTTTAAGATCAGTGGGTAAAATCTTAAGTCTTCTGAGATAAGAGCCCATCCAGAAACGTGTCATCGCTATGGTCTTGGGGTTTCTGGATGGGTCTGTAGCAATGTTGAGGTGCATTGTTGTGTATCTGCTTCCTAAAAACAGATAAAAGTCCGGCACTCCTTTTCCTCCTTTCTCCTTTGGCCTCTTCATCACCTCTCTCCTCAATCTCTCCCACTTGGATCCCCAAATAAAATAGAATATGGTTCGGTCCAGGTCTAAAAGCACTTTCCTAGGCGGGGTAAAAACAGAACTGATGAGTAAAAGCAAAGGTAAAATCACTGCTTTGATGATTAAAACCTTCCCTTCAATCGTCAGTCCTCTAAGTCCCCAGTATCCTAGTCTTTGCCTGACTTTTCCTACCACGTCTGGCCAGTTTGTTTTCCCTCCCCCATCCCGGTCAAATTTTATCCCTAGTATTTTCTGGTCGGTCTGGGTCATGGTCAGGGGGAGTCCTGTCGTCTCAGTCGCTGTCCATGGACCATAAAATTGGGCTTGGGTCTTGCTTCTGTTGAGTTTTGACCCAGAGGCCTGTCCAAACCAGTCGGTCAAGTCCAGCGTCCTGTTGACAGATAAAAGGTCAGTGCATAAAAGGTTGACATCGTCCATGTATAAAATGCATTTGGTTTGGAGTCCCCCGCTCCCCGGTACTCCCACCCCATTGATTCGTCGGTCCCTTCTCAAGATCTGCGCCAGTGGTTCTATACAGGTAACGTAGAGGAGGGCAGATAACGGACAACCCTGACGGACACCGCAGTTAATGTCGACTGCTTTTGTCAGATGCCCGTTAACGACAAATTTGCTGGTAATGCCCCGGTACAGCAATCCCACCCAAGTCGTAAACCTTAAGGGAAACCCCATTTTTTGCAGTACCTGGAAAAGGTACTGGTGCGAGACCCGATCAAAGGCTTTCTCAAAATCTAGATTTAGGACTACTAGGCGGATGTTTCTGTCTCTCGCGTAACAGATGGTGTCACGGATCAGTACCAGGCTGTCGGTGATCTTCCTCCCCGGGATGGCGCAGGCTTGATCCGGGTGAATCACCTCTTCTAAAAACAAGGACATACGTGATGCTAAAAGTTTACTAAAAAGTTTACAGTCAAAGTTTAAAAGTGTGATAGGTCTCCAGTTCTTCAGGTCAGTCTTGTCTTTGTTTTTGTGGAGGAGAGTCACTATCCCTACTCTAAAACTGTCAGGAAGTCGGTCAAGTTGCTCAAAGTCCATAAAAACAGCAAGCAAGTCAGGTGCTAAAATGTCCCAAAACGTCAAATAAAATTCCAAGGGAAGTCCATCTTGTCCTGGGGACTTCCCTTTCTTAAAACTCATAATACATTTATTTAACTCCAAAATAGTAAAATCCTGGGTTAAAAGCACACTGTCCCTTACTGTGTTTTCAATAAAATTTAAGACTTCAGTCATGGTGTCTGTTTGAACAGGCTTCTCTTTATACAATTCCCCATAAAACCGTTCAACTATTTGATTGATTTCTTCCGTTGTCTCGGCCGTGCACCCGTTGTCTTTTGTTAGCTTTAAAATCCCCCCCCCTTTATTTACAATTTTCTTAAAAAAGTATCTTGTGCACTTCTCCCCCTCCTCTACTTCCCGTTCCCTGCTCCTTAAAATGACACCCTTGCTTTTTATTTCTGCTAAAACCGACATCTCTGTTTTAATTTGTTTAATCTCTTCATTAAAATCCATACCATATTGGTTTAATTTAAAATAGCGCTGTAGTCTTTTCTGCAGTCCCATCATGCGTCTGTTTTCCTTATTCTTTTTTCTCTTACCTGCCTGTCTAAAGAAAGTCTGGGTCTTTGCCTTCACCATTTCCCACCAGTGTGCGCGTGTATCGTAAAAGTCTTGAAGGGTCTGCCACTCTCGGTACTGCTCCCTGTACTGACTAACTAGCTCCTTATCTTCTAAAAGGGAGCAGTTGAGTTTCCACAGACCGCTTCCTGGTGTCACACCCGAAGAGAGTGAGAGGGTGCAGGAAAGCATTAGGTGGTCGGAAAAGAAAACAGGAGTTAATCTAGCATCCGTGGGTGGGCAGTCCCGTATAAAAACATAATCTATGCGAGAGGCTCTAGCTCCGTCACCACTGAACCAGGTGAAGCCGTCCTCTCTGGGATGCATGGTTTTAAAACAGTCTTGGAGTTTAAAATCCTTGCACATGCCCTGTAATAAAACCGAAGTTTTATCAACTTTAAAATCTTCCCCTGCTCCTTTTCTATCTTTCCTGCTTAAAATACAGTTAAAATCCCCCCCCACCACTAAAGGGGCCCTACCTAGCATGTGGAACTGCAAGTCTTGTAAAAGGTCATACCTGTCATTCTTAGAGTTAAAGCCATAAATATTTAAGAGGTTAAAATCCTGTCCCATAAAAGTCAAATGTGCTAAAAGTGCCCGACCATCTCTCACCACAGTGCTGCCCTTCACCAGAACTTGAGGGTTTTTGATTAAAATGGCCACTCCATCATTTTTGTTTTGATTTGATCCACTCCACATTGATGTTTGTGGCCACATCTCCTCCCACTGTCTGTAGTGCTTTAAAAACGGTAGGCCACATTCCTGTATTAAAAACACATCTGACTTAAAAGAGTTAAGAAAGGATAAAACACTTTGGGCTCTAACTCTCGACTTCACACTTCTCACATTGATGGTTGAGAAGGTGAGTGCCATGAGTATGTTTAAAAACAACAAGTATGCCATTTTAAAAGACTAAAAAGACATTAAAACCTTAAAATATCTAAAAAAGCTGTTGGGCAATTTCTTGTGAATGGAGTTCTTCCTTCACTCCCACGGGTGAAAGGTGAAGGGGTTGAGCTCCATTCCCCGGTCGGACTCTGGGGGTCGGCCTTGGACACAATGTTGCATTTAACTTTGAGTCTCGAGGGGTTGATTGCAGAGCTACGGTTAAGAAGGAGACCTCATTTGGTGAACTGGAGGGGAAGACTCTGGGCTCCTCCACAGATGAACTGTCTGAGGAAAACCCAACTCTTCCCCTCTTCTCTGAGAATATAGGAGACTCAGAGGACAATTCTGAAGCAGGCCTCTTTGTTTGCTGGGCCGGGGGGAGGGGGGCATCCTCACTATCTTCTGATTGGATTCCTTCACATTCAGAACTAGCTCCGCCCTCTGCCTGCACCACCTCCTCCACAAAGCTCTCCATTGGTGGGGCTGTTGCAGGCCCCTCCCCCACTCCCTCCTCACCTGATCCCTGTCCTCCAATCACAGGATTTGGAGGGAGATTTGAATTTTCCTGCCCAGCCTCTTCACAAACCTCTCTAACCGGCTCATTTTGTTCACCATTTTGAATTTGCTTCACAGCCTTTAACTTGTTGGCAAATGACTTTGGGCAATCTCTGAAGAGGTGGTTTGATTCTCCACAAAGATTGCAACGTCTGCCATTGGTGCACTCCTCAAAGGTGTGCCCAATTTCTCTGCATTTTCCACAAACAATCTGCTGGCATGCTTCTGCCAGGTGCCCATGCTCACCACACTTGCGGCAGAGCTTGGGCTGACCCTGGTAGTGTATGTAGCCCCTGTTTTCTCCCAGAACTATCATGGATGGCAGATGTTTCAGGCCCTGGAAGCCTTGGGGGTCCTGCCACTGTTGGATAGGGACCCTCCAAGCACAGTTCCAGATGCCATCCTCATCTCTCACTTTGACAGCCTGGCCTTTAACAGTGCAGAATCTACCCAGCCACAAACAAATGTCATCTGCATTCACTGTCTCATTAAACATTCTCACGATAACTGTTTTCAGGGCATTATCAGTCAGCTTCTCAACACTGAATGCAGTAAACTGGGGTTTCACATTTTCAAAGCGTGTCCAAAATTCTTTCAGCAAACCAGCAGAACGGAAACTCACATCAAAACCTTTGTTAAAGGGCAATGTAAAAATACAATTCAGGTCATCCGGTGTAAAGTTCAAAACTTTCTGGATCAGCTTCCTGGAGAAGTCCAGTCTCGACATCCCCATGAGCTTTCCATCTTTTTCTTTGAAGGTAAAACGGACACTGTGGTGCCTCCGCATGCCGACACGGGTGGCCGACATGGTGGAGGCACCACAAGCTAAAAGGGTTCAAAGCAACTAAAACTCTTAAATTACCAATAAATACACTAAAAGGCAAAATAAATAAGCAATAAATAGGTAAAACACCCTAAAAACAAATAAATTAATTAAAAGGTAGTTACCTTTAGCGTTTGGCCTGGTCAAGATGTTAAATCCAACAGAGAGCAGGTAGAAAGTCCTCTGGGCCAATGAATTCCTTTTGTGCAAGATTTATAACTATTAGAGAGTTATAACACTTTACAAAAGGAATGTAGTGAATATCCTCCAAAGCACCGGTAAAAAATCAATACCACAACAGGTAATAATTTTCACCGACAAACAGGAGGCGACCGCAGTCTTAGCCAAAAGGCCGAGAAGCGATGACCCCTTGCTGTTGGCTGCCCCGAGCCGCCTCCTGCACAGCTCTCGCTGGCCGCGGTGCGGTGCGGCGCGGCGCGGCCGCTTCAAACGGCCGCGTGAACGACCGCTGCTTAGCAGCTCCGCCCAGACGCTCCTTGGCGCAGCCGCACGTCTCGCGAAGGACCGCTGTTTTGCTTTTCACAAACACACGAGGCTCTGCCGTACTGCAAAGCCTGCCAAAAATAGATTTAACTCGTGGGTGTTCCTCTCCACGGAAGTCTTTAGTAAAAGGCGAAAGACTTGTACGTTATGAAGAGAAACCAGAGTAAGTACAACCCGCTCCTCAACAGCAGCCGAAGACCCCAGTCGTCCCAGTCACCACCTTCACGGTAAGCCTCACTTGGCTTGCCGCGTGGCGAATCCCAGGCCACGCCCCTTTCCCCTACCCCGCATAGCGCTCTCAGGGAGTCTTGGGTGCCCAGTTTGCTTGTCTTTCGTGTCGCTGCCACTACACCTTCTGGAAGAGGCGTTGCCCCTTTGCCACTGGCGCTCACCGTGTGATGTTTGTATTTTTTGTGAAATGCAGCAAAGGACAGTTCAGTTGGATGACGAACAAACCGTTCTGAATATGCCACATAAAAACACTTAAGAGTAATGCCAGACTGTTTCTGCTACCGAAGCAAAGAGCGGAAAAAGAAGTCAATGACTGATGGCGTCCATCCGACTCAGGACTTTAATTCCATGTCGGGATCCTGTAGGAATGATGACTCCATTTTTTCTTTCTTCCCCCCAGTGATCTGACCGGTCAGTGGCCGGGGGTCGGGGGTGGGGTTGACGGGTTGTGATCCGAACCTCTGAAGTTCACTTGCCCCGGAGCAGGTTAGCTGTTCAGCATAAGTTACCATGGTAAGAAGCGGGACCACCGCCGTAAGCCTGAAAACCCAGGGTTAAACCCGAAGTTACCTCGCTAAACCCGAATCCTGCTTCGCAGTACAGGCCTCGGGAATTCCAGCCAGGTGCTCGTGAGGAGCAGGGCACAACACGAGCAGATCAAAATGCGGAAACGCTTCACGATTTTGCGTGTCATCCTTTCGCAGGGGCCATGCTAATCTTCTCTGTATTGATTCCAATTTTTCATATGTGCTGCCTTAGCAAGCACGCAAGCCTCGGAGCGCCGCTTCCCTTTTAGTCCCCCGTGGGCAGAATGACCCCTTGACCGCGGTGGAGCTGCTGGAGGGCAGTAGGCAGCACCCTTAAGCATGACAAGAGCGAGGGATGGGGCTTTTCAGTTGCTGACATCAGTGTCTTTTCAATTGCTATGAACTGCCTGCTACTTCTTTCTGCATGTTTATGAAAGTCACAAAGCGTGTTAGGCCAGAAATGGCTTCATACCAAACAAACAATCGGTAATTCATGCCGGAGGCTTCATTTGTTGCCCCAAAGCTAGGCATCCCCTCCTATGATGCGTGACAGGTCAACTGTGAGACTCTCAGACAAACTCTGAGCATCTGTCTGTGGGCGCATCTCTAGGATAAGCCACACTGTGGAAAATTCTTGGCGCCAGACCGCTTATGCTCTGGTGCCCCCTCAGGCAAATTTGTGACACCTTTGCCGTTGCCCTTCTCTGAGAGCAAGTAGGGGCTGCCAAACCAGATGGCCGAGTGGGTCTGAGTTCTACTTGTGGCCCTTGTTTGAGTAAAAGACTACTTTGGGGTTAGGGTGAGCCGGCAACTGCCTTGGCTAGATTCTTGAGAGCGTCGTGTTTGGTATGTCCAGCAAATGTTGTCACATGTAACCAGCGAGACGTTTGGTCAGAAAGCGGGAAGCTTTGATAAACACGCCGTGTCGCAATCCAGGGAGATTAAGGCCTGGCCCGCTAGGCGCAGGTGGGCAGGCGGGCAGGCAGGCTGGCAGGCTACCAAACAACAGAAATACTCAGGCGCCCGCAGACGCTCCGTGACTCCCGCGAGGACGGACGCGGGGAAAATGCGCAGATTCAAGGGGTATTTAGGACCTATCGCAATACGGCAACTTTCCCTCTTTGTCGCGTTTGTCTGCCAATCAAACGTGCAAATCGCACTCTGTGTCACTCTATATTTTGTACGCTGCACTACAACCCCCTCGGTCTGCACCAGCGCTTGGCTTTACACAAAACAAGGAGAAGGGTGCACCGTTCCCGGCGGCACTGCAATACCGGGTCGATGCGTGGAGCGAACGGAGCAAGCCCCTTTTTCAGCTCCAGCTGCTAAAAATCCATTTAATATATCGTCCCCAAATTGAGGACATATCAGATATTAAACTGATAAGAACAGATACTACACTTGATCTTAGCCAAAAGGCCGAGAAGCGATGACCCCTTGCTGTTGGCTGCCCCGAGCCGCCTCCTGCACAGCTCTCGCTGGCCGCGGTGCGGTGCGGCGCGGCGCGGCCGCTTCAAACGGCCGCGTGAACGACCGCTGCTTAGCAGCTCCGCCCAGACGCTCCTTGGCGCAGCCGCACGTCTCGCGAAGGACCGCTGTTTTGCTTTTCACAAACACACGAGGCTCTGCCGTACTGCAAAGCCTGCCAAAAATAGATTTAACTCGTGGGTGTTCCTCTCCACGGAAGTCTTTAGTAAAAGGCGAAAGACTTGTACGTTATGAAGAGAAACCAGAGTAAGTACAACCCGCTCCTCAACAGCAGCCGAAGACCCCAGTCGTCCCAGTCACCACCTTCACGGTAAGCCTCACTTGGCTTGCCGCGTGGCGAATCCCAGGCCACGCCCCTTTCCCCTACCCCGCATAGCGCTCTCAGGGAGTCTTGGGTGCCCAGTTTGCTTGTCTTTCGTGTCGCTGCCACTACACCTTCTGGAAGAGGCGTTGCCCCTTTGCCACTGGCGCTCACCGTGTGATGTTTGTATTTTTTGTGAAATGCAGCAAAGGACAGTTCAGTTGGATGACGAACAAACCGTTCTGAATATGCCACATAAAAACACTTAAGAGTAATGCCAGACTGTTTCTGCTACCGAAGCAAAGAGCGGAAAAAGAAGTCAATGACTGATGGCGTCCATCCGACTCAGGACTTTAATTCCATGTCGGGATCCTGTAGGAATGATGACTCCATTTTTTCTTTCTTCCCCCCAGTGATCTGACCGGTCAGTGGCCGGGGGTCGGGGGTGGGGTTGACGGGTTGTGATCCGAACCTCTGAAGTTCACTTGCCCCGGAGCAGGTTAGCTGTTCAGCATAAGTTACCATGGTAAGAAGCGGGACCACCGCCGTAAGCCTGAAAACCCAGGGTTAAACCCGAAGTTACCTCGCTAAACCCGAATCCTGCTTCGCAGTACAGGCCTCGGGAATTCCAGCCAGGTGCTCGTGAGGAGCAGGGCACAACACGAGCAGATCAAAATGCGGAAACGCTTCACGATTTTGCGTGTCATCCTTTCGCAGGGGCCATGCTAATCTTCTCTGTATTGATTCCAATTTTTCATATGTGCTGCCTTAGCAAGCACGCAAGCCTCGGAGCGCCGCTTCCCTTTTAGTCCCCCGTGGGCAGAATGACCCCTTGACCGCGGTGGAGCTGCTGGAGGGCAGTAGGCAGCACCCTTAAGCATGACAAGAGCGAGGGATGGGGCTTTTCAGTTGCTGACATCAGTGTCTTTTCAATTGCTATGAACTGCCTGCTACTTCTTTCTGCATGTTTATGAAAGTCACAAAGCGTGTTAGGCCAGAAATGGCTTCATACCAAACAAACAATCGGTAATTCATGCCGGAGGCTTCATTTGTTGCCCCAAAGCTAGGCATCCCCTCCTATGATGCGTGACAGGTCAACTGTGAGACTCTCAGACAAACTCTGAGCATCTGTCTGTGGGCGCATCTCTAGGATAAGCCACACTGTGGAAAATTCTTGGCGCCAGACCGCTTATGCTCTGGTGCCCCCTCAGGCAAATTTGTGACACCTTTGCCGTTGCCCTTCTCTGAGAGCAAGTAGGGGCTGCCAAACCAGATGGCCGAGTGGGTCTGAGTTCTACTTGTGGCCCTTGTTTGAGTAAAAGACTACTTTGGGGTTAGGGTGAGCCGGCAACTGCCTTGGCTAGATTCTTGAGAGCGTCGTGTTTGGTATGTCCAGCAAATGTTGTCACATGTAACCAGCGAGACGTTTGGTCAGAAAGCGGGAAGCTTTGATAAACACGCCGTGTCGCAATCCAGGGAGATTAAGGCCTGGCCCGCTAGGCGCAGGTGGGCAGGCGGGCAGGCAGGCTGGCAGGCTACCAAACAACAGAAATACTCAGGCGCCCGCAGACGCTCCGTGACTCCCGCGAGGACGGACGCGGGGAAAATGCGCAGATTCAAGGGGTATTTAGGACCTATCGCAATACGGCAACTTTCCCTCTTTGTCGCGTTTGTCTGCCAATCAAACGTGCAAATCGCACTCTGTGTCACTCTATATTTTGTACGCTGCACTACAACCCCCTCGGTCTGCACCAGCGCTTGGCTTTACACAAAACAAGGAGAAGGGTGCACCGTTCCCGGCGGCACTGCAATACCGGGTCGATGCGTGGAGCGAACGGAGCAAGCCCCTTTTTCAGCTCCAGCTGCTAAAAATCCATTTAATATATCGTCCCCAAATTGAGGACATATCAGATATTAAACTGATAAGAACAGATACTACACTTGATCTTAGCCAAAAGGCCGAGAAGCGATGACCCCTTGCTGTTGGCTGCCCCGAGCCGCCTCCTGCACAGCTCTCGCTGGCCGCGGTGCGGTGCGGCGCGGCGCGGCCGCTTCAAACGGCCGCTGCTTAGCAGCTCCGCCCAGACGCTCCTTGGCGCAGCCGCACGTCTCGCGAAGGACCGCTGTTTTGCTTTTCACAAACACACGAGGCTCTGCCGTACTGCAAAGCCTGCCAAAAATAGATTTAACTCGTGGGTGTTCCTCTCCACGGAAGTCTTTAGTAAAAGGCGAAAGACTTGTACGTTATGAAGAGAAACCAGAGTAAGTACAACCCGCTCCTCAACAGCAGCCGAAGACCCCAGTCGTCCCAGTCACCACCTTCACGGTAAGCCTCACTTGGCTTGCCGTGTGGCGAATCCCAGGCCACGCCCCTTTCCCCTACCCCGCATAGCGCTCTCAGGGAGTCTTGGGTGCCCAGTTTGCTTGTCTTTCGTGTCGCTGCCACTACACCTTCTGGAAGAGGCGTTGCCCCTTTGCCACTGGCGCTCACCGTGTGATGTTTGTATTTTTTGTGAAATGCAGCAAAGGACAGTTCAGTTGGATGACGAACAAACCGTTCTGAATATGCCACATAAAAACACTTAAGAGTAATGCCAGACTGTTTCTGCTACCGAAGCAAAGAGCGGAAAAAGAAGTCAATGACTGATGGCGTCCATCCGACTCAGGACTTTAATTCCATGTCGGGATCCTGTAGGAATGATGACTCCATTTTTTCTTTCTTCCCCCCAGTGATCTGACCGGTCAGTGGCCGGGGGTCGGGGGTGGGGTTGACGGGTTGTGATCCGAATCTCTGAAGTTCACTTGCCCCGGAGCAGGTTAGCTGTTCAGCATAAGTTACCATGGTCAGAAGCGGGACCACCGCCGTAAGCCTGAAAACCCAGGGTTAAACCCGAAGTTACCTCGCTAAACCCGAATCCTGCTTCGCAGTACAGGCCTCGGGAATTCCAGCCAGGTGCTCGTGAGGAGCAGGGCACAACACGAGCAGATCAAAATGCGGAAACGCTTCACGATTTTGCGTGTCATCCTTTCGCAGGGGCCATGCTAATCTTCTCTGTATCGATTCCAATTTTTCATATGTGCTGCCTTAGCAAGCACGCAAGCCTCGGAGCGCCGCTTCCCTTTTTGTCCCCCGTGGGCAGAATGACCCCTTGACCGCGGTGGAGCTGCTGGAGGGCAGTAGGCAGCACCCTTAAGCATGACAAGAGCGAGGGATGGGGCTTTTCAGTTGCTGACATCAGTGTCTTTTCAATTGCTATGAACTGCCTGCTAATTCTTTCTGCATGTTTATGAAAGTCACAAAGCGTGTTAGGCCAGAAATGGCTTCATACCAAACAAACAATCGGTCTTTCATGCCGGAGGCTTCATTTGTTGCCCCAAAGCTAGGCATCCCCTCCTATGATGCGTGACAGGTCAACTGTGAGACTCTCAGACAAACTCTGAGCATCTGTCTGTGGGCGCATCTCTAGGATAAGCCACACTGTGGAAAATTCTTGGCGCCAGACCGCTTATGCTCTGGTGCCCCCTCAGGCAAATTTGTGACACCTTTGCCGTTGCCCTTCTCTGAGAGCAAGTAGGGGCTGCCAAACCAGATGGCCGAGTGGGTCTGAGTTCTACTTGTGGCCCTTGTTTGAGTAAAAGACTACTTTGGGGTTAGGGTGAGCCGGCAACTGCCTTGGCTAGATTCTTGAGAGCGTCGTGTTTGGTATGTCCAGCAAATGTTGTCACATGTAACCAGCGAGACGTTTGGTCAGAAAGCGGGAAGCTTTGATAAACACGCCGTGTCGCAATCCAGGGAGATTAAGGCCTGGCCCGCTAGGCGCAGGCGGGCAGGCGGGCTGGCAGGCTGGCAGGCTACCAAACAACAGAAATACTCAGGCGCCCGCAGACGCTCCGTGACTCCCGCGAGGACGGACGCGGGGAAAATGCGCAGATTCAAGGGGTATTTAGGACCTATCGCAATACGGCAACTTTCCCTCTTTGTCGCGTTTGTCTGCCAATCAAACGTGCAAATCGCACTCTGTGTCACTCTATATTTTGTACGCTGCACTACAACCCCCTCGGTCCGCACCAGCGCTTGGCTTTACACAAAACAAGGAGAAGGGTGCACCGTTCCCGGCGGCACTGCAATACCGGGTCGATGCGTGGAGCGAACGGAGCAAGCCCCTTTTTCAGCTCCAGCTGCTAAAAATCCATTTAATATATCGTCCCCAAATTGAGGACATATCAGATATTAAACTGATAAGAACAGATACTACACTTGATCTTAGCCAAAAGGCCGAGAAGCGATGACCCCTTGCTGTTGGCTGCCCCGAGCCGCCTCCTGCACAGCTCTCGCTGGCCGCGGTGCGGTGCGGCGCGGCGCGGCCGCTTCAAACGGCCGCGTGAACGACCGCTGCTTAGCAGCTCCGCCCAGACGCTCCTTGGCGCAGCCGCACGTCTCGCGAAGGACCGCTGTTTTGCTTTTCACAAACACACGAGGCTCTGCCGTACTGCAAAGCCTGCCAAAAATAGATTTAACTCGTGGGTGTTCCTCTCCACGGAAGTCTTTAGTAAAAGGCGAAAGACTTGTACGTTATGAAGAGAAACCAGAGTAAGTACAACCCGCTCCTCAACAGCAGCCGAAGACCCCAGTCGTCCCAGTCACCACCTTCACGGTAAGCCTCACTTGGCTTGCCGCGTGGCGAATCCCAGGCCACGCCCCTTTCCCCTACCCCGCATAGCGCTCTCAGGGAGTCTTGGGTGCCCAGTTTGCTTGTCTTTCGTGTCGCTGCCACTACACCTTCTGGAAGAGGCGTTGCCCCTTTGCCACTGGCGCTCACCGTGTGATGTTTGTATTTTTTGTGAAATGCAGCAAAGGACAGTTCAGTTGGATGACGAACAAACCGTTCTGAATATGCCACATAAAAACACTTAAGAGTAATGCCAGACTGTTTCTGCTACCGAAGCAAAGAGCGGAAAAAGAAGTCAATGACTGATGGCGTCCATCCGACTCAGGACTTTAATTCCATGTCGGGATCCTGTAGGAATGATGACTCCATTTTTTCTTTCTTCCCCCCAGTGATCTGACCGGTCAGTGGCCGGGGGTCGGGGGTGGGGTTGACGGGTTGTGATCCGAACCTCTGAAGTTCACTTGCCCCGGAGCAGGTTAGCTGTTCAGCATAAGTTACCATGGTAAGAAGCGGGACCACCGCCGTAAGCCTGAAAACCCAGGGTTAAACCCGAAGTTACCTCGCTAAACCCGAATCCTGCTTCGCAGTACAGGCCTCGGGAATTCCAGCCAGGTGCTCGTGAGGAGCAGGGCACAACACGAGCAGATCAAAATGCGGAAACGCTTCACGATTTTGCGTGTCATCCTTTCGCAGGGGCCATGCTAATCTTCTCTGTATCGATTCCAATTTTTCATATGTGCTGCCTTAGCAAGCACGCAAGCCTCGGAGCGCCGCTTCCCTTTTAGTCCCCCGTGGGCAGAATGACCCCTTGACCGCGGTGGAGCTGCTGGAGGGCAGTAGGCAGCACCCTTAAGCATGACAAGAGCGAGGGATGGGGCTTTTCAGTTGCTGACATCAGTGTCTTTTCAATTGCTATGAACTGCCTGCTACTTCTTTCTGCATGTTTATGAAAGTCACAAAGCGTGTTAGGCCAGAAATGGCTTCATACCAAACAAACAATCGGTCTTTCATGCCGGAGGCTTCATTTGTTGCCCCAAAGCTAGGCATCCCCTCCTATGATGCGTGACAGGTCAACTGTGAGACTCTCAGACAAACTCTGAGCATCTGTCTGTGGGCGCATCTCTAGGATAAGCCACACTGTGGAAAATTCTTGGCGCCAGACCGCTTATGCTCTGGTGCCCCCTCAGGCAAATTTGTGACACCTTTGCCGTTGCCCTTCTCTGAGAGCAAGTAGGGGCTGCCAAACCAGATGGCCGAGTGGGTCTGAGTTCTACTTGTGGCCCTTGTTTGAGTAAAAGACTACTTTGGGGTTAGGGTGAGCCGGCAACTGCCTTGGCTAGATTCTTGAGAGCGTCGTGTTTGGTATGTCCAGCAAATGTTGTCACATGTAACCAGCGAGACGTTTGGTCAGAAAGCGGGAAGCTTTGATAAACACGCCGTGTCGCAATCCAGGGAGATTAAGGCCTGGCCCGCTAGGCGCAGGCTGGCAGGCTACCAAACAACAGAAATACTCAGGCGCCCGCAGACGCTCCGTGACTCCCGCGAAGACGGACGCGGGGAAAATGCACAGATTCAAGGGGTATTTAGGACCTATCGCAATACGGCAACTTTCCCTCTTTGTCGCGTTTGTCTGCCAATCAAACGTGCAAATCGCACTCTGTGTCACTCTATATTTTGTACGCTGCACTACAACCCCCTCGGTCCGCACCAGCGCTTGGCTTTACACAAAACAAGGAGAAGGGTGCACCGTTCCCGGCGGCACTGCAATACCGGGTCGATGCGTGGAGCGAACGGAGCAAGCCCCTTTTTCAGCTCCAGCTGCTAAAAATCCATTTAATATATCGTCCCCAAATTGAGGACATATCAGATATTAAACTGATAAGAACAGATACTACACTTGATCTTAGCCAAAAGGCCGAGAAGCGATGACCCCTTGCTGTTGGCTGCCCCGAGCCGCCTCCTGCACAGCTCTCGCTGGCCACGGTGCGGTGCGGCGCGGCGCGGCCGCTTCAAAAGGCCGCCGTGAACGACCGCTGCTTAGCAGCTCCGCCCAGACGCTCCTTGGCGCAGCCGCTCGTCTCGCGAAGGACCGCTGTTTTGCTTTTCACAAACACACGAGGCTCTGCCGTACTGCAAAGCCTGCCAAAAATAGATTTAACTCGTGGGTGTTCCTCTCCACGGAAGTCTTTAGTAAAAGGCGAAAGACTTGTACGTTATGAAGAGAAACCAGAGTAAGTACAACCCGCTCCTCAACAGCAGCCGAAGACCCCAGTCGTCCCAGTCACCACCTTCACGGTAAGCCTCACTTGGCTTGCCGCGTGGCGAATCCCAGGCCACGCCCCTTTCCCCTACCCCGCATAGCGCTCTCAGGGAGTCTGGGTGCCCAGTTTGCTTGTCTTTCGTGTCGCTGCCACTACACCTTCTGGAAGAGGCGTTGCCCCTTTGCCACTGGCGCTCACCGTGTGATGTTTGTATTTTTTGTGAAATGCAGCAAAGGACAGTTCAGTTGGATGACGAACAAACCGTTCTGAATATGCCACATAAAAACACTTAAGAGTAATGCCAGACTGTTTCTGCTACCGAAGCAAAGAGCGGAAAAAGAAGTCAATGACTGATGGCGTCCATCCGACTCAGGACTTTAATTCCATGTCGGGATCCTGTAGGAATGATGACTCCATTTTTTCTTTCTTCCCCCCAGTGATCTGACCGGTCAGTGGCCGGGGGTCGGGGGTGGGGTTGACGGGTTGTGATCCGAACCTCTGAAGTTCACTTGCCCCGGAGCAGGTTAGCTGTTCAGCATAAGTTACCATGGTAAGAAGCGGGGACCACCGCCGTAAGCCTGAAAACCCAGGGTTAAACCCGAAGTTACCTCGCTAAACCCGAATCCTGCTTCGCAGTACAGGCCTCGGGAATTCCAGCCAGGTGCTCGTGAGGAGCAGGGCACAACACGAGCAGATCAAAATGCGGAAACGCTTCACGATTTTGCGTGTCATCCTTTCGCAGGGGGCCATGCTAATCTTCTCTGTATCGATTCCAATTTTTCATATGTGCTGCCTTAACAAGCACGCAAGCCTCGGAGCGCCGCTTCCCTTTTAGTCCCCCGTGGGCAGAATGACCCCTTGACCGCGGTGGAGCTGCTGGAGGGCAGTAGGCAGCACCCTTAAGCATGACAAGAGCGAGGGATGGGGCTTTTCAGTTGCTGACATCAGTGTCTTTTCAATTGCTATGAACTGCCTGCTACTTCTTTCTGCATGTTTATGAAAGTCACAAAGCGTGTTAGGCCAGAAATGGCTTCATACCAAACAAACAATCGGTCTTTCATGCCGGAGGCTTCATTTGTTGCCCCAAAGCTAGGCATCCCCTCCTATGATGCGTGACAGGTCAACTGTGAGACTCTCAGACAAACTCTGAGCATCTGTCTGTGGGCGCATCTCTAGGATAAGCCACACTGTGGAAAATTCTTGGCGCCAGACCGCTTATGCTCTGGTGCCCCCTCAGGCAAATTTGTGACACCTTTGCCGTTGCCCTTCTCTGAGAGCAAGTAGGGGCTGCCAAACCAGATGGCCGAGTGGGTCTGAGTTCTACTTGTGGCCCTTGTTTGAGTAAAAGACTACTTTGGGGTTAGGGTGAGCCGGCAACTGCCTTGGCTAGATTCTTGAGAGCGTCGTGTTTGGTATGTCCAGCAAATGTTGTCACATGTAACCAGCGAGACGTTTGGTCAGAAAGCGGGAAGCTTTGATAAACACACCGTGTCGCAATCCAGGGAGATTAAGGCCTGGCCCGCTAGGCGCAGGCGGGCAGGCGGGCTGGCAGGCTGGCAGGCTACCAAACAACAGAAATACTCAGGCGCCCGCAGACGCTCCGTGACTGCCGCGAGGACGGACGCGGGGAAAATGCGCAGATTCAAGGGGTATTTAGGACCTATCGCAATACGGCAACTTTCCCTCTTTGTCGCGTTTGTCTGCCAATCAAACGTGCAAATCGCACTCTGTGTCACTCTATATTTTGTACGCTGCACTACAACCCCCTCGGTCCGCACCAGCGCTTGGCTTTACACAAAACAAGGAGAAGGGTGCACCGTTCCCGGCGGCACTGCAATACCGGGTCGATGCGTGGAGCGAACGGAGCAAGCCCCTTTTTCAGCTCCAGCTGCTAAAAATCCATTTAATATATCGTCCCCAAATTGAGGACATATCAGATATTAAACTGATAAGAACAGATACTACACTTGATCTTAGCCAAAAGGCCGAGAAGCGATGACCCCTTGCTGTTGGCTGCCCCGAGCCGCCTCCTGCACAGCTCTCGCTGGCCGCGGTGCGGTGCGGCGCGGCGCGGCCGCTTCAAACGGCCGCGTGAACGACCGCTGCTTAGCAGCTCCGCCCAGACGCTCCTTGGCGCAGCCGCACGTCTCGCGAAGGACCGCTGTTTTGCTTTTCACAAACACACGAGGCTCTGCCGTACTGCAAAGCCTGCCAAAAATAGATTTAACTCGTGGGTGTTCCTCTCCACGGAAGTCTTTAGTAAAAGGCGAAAGACTTGTACGTTATGAAGAGAAACCAGAGTAAGTACAACCCGCTCCTCAACAGCAGCCGAAGACCCCAGTCGTCCCAGTCACCACCTTCACGGTAAGCCTCACTTGGCTTGCCGCGTGTCGAATCCCAGGCCACGCCCCTTTCCCCTACCCCGCATAGCGCTCTCAGGGAGTCTTGGGTGCCCAGTTTGCTTGTCTTTCGTGTCGCTGCCACTACACCTTCTGGAAGAGGCGTTGCCCCTTTGCCACTGGCGCTCACCGTGTGATGTTTGTATTTTTTGTGAAATGCAGCAAAGGACAGTTCAGTTGGATGACGAACAAACCGTTCTGAATATGCCACATAAAAACACTTAAGAGTAATGCCAGACTGTTTCTGCTACCGAAGCAAAGAGCGGAAAAAGAAGTCAATGACTGATGGCGTCCATCCGACTCAGGACTTTAATTCCATGTCGGGATCCTGTAGGAATGATGACTCCATTTTTTCTTTCTTCCCCCCAGTGATCTGACCGGTCAGTGGCCGGGGGTCGGGGGTGGGGTTGACGGGTTGTGATCCGAACCTCTGAAGTTCACTTGCCCCGGAGCAGGTTAGCTGTTCAGCATAAGTTACCATGGTAAGAAGCGGGACCACCGCCGTAAGCCTGAAAACCCAGGGTTAAACCCGAAGTTACCTCGCTAAACCCGAATCCTGCTTCGCAGTACAGGCCTCGGGAATTCCAGCCAGGTGCTCGTGAGGAGCAGGGCACAACACGAGCAGATCAAAATGCGGAAACGCTTCACGATTTTGCGTGTCATCCTTTCGCAGGGGCCATGCTAATCTTCTCTGTATCGATTCCAATTTTTCATATGTGCTGCCTTAGCAAGCACGCAAGCCTCGGAGCGCCGCTTCCCTTTTAGTCCCCCGTGGGCAGAATGACCCCTTGACCGCGGTGGAGCTGCTGGAGGGCAGTAGGCAGCACCCTTAAGCATGACAAGAGCGAGGGATGGGGCTTTTTTCAGTTGCTGACATCAGTGTCTTTTCAATTGCTATGAACTGCCTGCTACTTCTTTCTGCATGTTTATGAAAGTCACAAAGCGTGTTAGGCCAGAAATGGCTTCATACCAAACAAACAATCGGTCTTTCATGCCGGAGGCTTCATTTGTTGCCCCAAAGCTAGGCATCCCCTCCTATGATGCGTGACAGGTCAACTGTGAGACTCTCAGACAAACTCTGAGCATCTGTCTGTGGGCGCATCTCTAGGATAAGCCACACTGTGGAAAATTCTTGGCGCCAGACCGCTTATGCTCTGGTGCCCCCTCAGGCAAATTTGTGACACCTTTGCCGTTGCCCTTCTCTGAGAGCAAGTAGGGGCTGCCAAACCAGATGGCCGAGTGGGTCTGAGTTCTACTTGTGGCCCTTGTTTGAGTAAAAGACTACTTTGGGGTTAGGGTGAGCCGGCAACTGCCTTGGCTAGATTCTTGAGAGCGTCGTGTTCTGCATGTCCAGCAAATGTTGTCACATGTAACCAGCGAAACGTTTGGTCAGAAAGCGGGAAGCTTTGATAAACACGCCGTGTCGCAATCCAGGGAGATTAAGGCCTGGCCCGCTAGGCGCAGGCGGGCAGGCGGGCTGGCAGGCTGGCAGGCTACCAAACAACAGAAATACTCAGGCGCCCGCAGACGCTCCGTGACTCCCGCGAGGACGGACGCGGGGAAAATGCGCAGATTCAAGGGGTATTTAGGACCTATCGCAATACGGCAACTTTCCCTCTTTGTCGCGTTTGTCTGCCAATCAAACGTGCAAATCGCACTCTGTGTCACTCTATATTTTGTACGCTGCACTACAACCCCCTCGGTCCGCACCAGCGCTTGGCTTTACACAAAACAAGGAGAAGGGTGCACCGTTCCCAGCGGCACTGCAATACCGGGTCGATGCGTGGAGCGAACGGAGCAAGCCCCTTTTTCAGCTCCAGCTGCTAAAAATCCATTTAATATATCGTCCCCAAATTGAGGACATATCAGATATTAAACTGATAAGAACAGATACTACACTTGATCTTAGCCAAAAGGCCGAGAAGCGATGACCCCTTGCTGTTGGCTGCCCCGAGCCGCCTCCTGCACAGCTCTCGCTGGCCGCGGTGCGGTGCGGCGCGGCGCGGCCGCTTCAAACGGCCGCAGTGAACGACCGCTGCTTAGCAGCTCCGCCCAGACGCTCCTTGGCGCAGCCGCACGTCTCGCGAAGGACCGCTGTTTTGCTTTTCACAAACACACGAGGCTCTGCCGTACTGCAAAGCCTGCCAAAAATAGATTTAACTCGTGGGTGTTCCTCTCCACGGAAGTCTTTAGTAAAAGGCGAAAGACTTGTACGTTATGAAGAGAAACCAGAGTAAGTACAACCCGCTCCTCAACAGCAGCCGAAGACCCCAGTCGTCCCAGTCACCACCTTCACGGTAAGCCTCACTTGGCTTGCCGCGTGCCGAATCCCAGGCCACGCCCCTTTCCCCTACCCCGCATAGCGCTCTCAGGGAGTCTTGGGTGCCCAGTTTGCTTGTCTTTCGTGTCGCTGCCACTACACCTTCTGGAAGAGGCGTTGCCCCTTTGCCACTGGCGCTCACCGTGTGATGTTTGTATTTTTTGTGAAATGCAGCAAAGGACAGTTCAGTTGGATGACGAACAAACCGTTCTGAATATGCCACATAAAAACACTTAAGAGTAATGCCAGACTGTTTCTGCTACCGAAGCAAAGAGCGGAAAAAGAAGTCAATGACTGATGGCGTCCATCCGACTCAGGACTTTAATTCCATGTCGGGATCCTGTAGGAATGATGACTCCATTTTTTCTTTCTTCCCCCCAGTGATCTGACCGGTCAGTGGCCGGGGGTCGGGGGTGGGGTTGACGGGTTGTGATCCGAACCTCTGAAGTTCACTTGCCCCGGAGCAGGTTAGCTGTTCAGCATAAGTTACCATGGTAAGAAGCGGGACCACCGCCGTAAGCCTGAAAACCCAGGGTTAAACCCGAAGTTACCTCGCTAAACCCGAATCCTGCTTCGCAGTACAGGCCTCGGGAATTCCAGCCAGGTGCTCGTGAGGAGCAGGGCACAACACGAGCAGATCAAAATGCGGAAACGCTTCACGATTTTGCGTGTCATCCTTTCGCAGGGGCCATGCTAATCTTCTCTGTATCGATTCCAATTTTTCATATGTGCTGCCTTAGCAAGCACGCAAGCCTCGGAGCGCCGCTTCCCTTTTAGTCCCCCGTGGGCAGAATGACCCCTTGACCGCGGTGGAGCTGCTGGAGGGCAGTAGGCAGCACCCTTAAGCATGACAAGAGCGAGGGATGGGGCTTTTTTCAGTTGCTGACATCAGTGTCTTTTCAATTGCTATGAACTGCCTGCTACTTCTTTCTGCATGTTTATGAAAGTCACAAAGCGTGTTAGGCCAGAAATGGCTTCATACCAAACAAACAATCGGTCTTTCATGCCGGAGGCTTCATTTGTTGCCCCAAAGCTAGGCATCCCCTCCTATGATGCGTGACAGGTCAACTGTGAGACTCTCAGACAAACTCTGAGCATCTGTCTGTGGGCGCATCTCTAGGATAAGCCACACTGTGGAAAATTCTTGGCGCCAGACCGCTTATGCTCTGGTGCCCCCTCAGGCAAATTTGTGACACCTTTGCCGTTGCCCTTCTCTGAGAGCAAGTAGGGGCTGCCAAACCAGATGGCCGAGTGGGTCTGAGTTCTACTTGTGGCCCTTGTTTGAGTAAAAGACTACTTTGGGGTTAGGGTGAGCCGGCAACTGCCTTGGCTAGATTCTTGAGAGCGTCGTGTTTGGCATGTCCAGCAAATGTTGTCACATGTAACCAGCGAAACGTTTGGTCAGAAAGCGGGAAGCTTTGATAAACACGCCGTGTCGCAATCCAGGGAGATTAAGGCCTGGCCCGCTAGGCGCAGGCGGGCAGGCGGGCTGGCAGGCTGGCAGGCTACCAAACAACAGAAATACTCAGGCGCCCGCAGACGCTCCGTGACTCCCGCGAGGACGGACGCGGGGAAAATGCGCAGATTCAAGGGGTATTTAGGACCTATCGCAATACGGCAACTTTCCCTCTTTGTCGCGTTTGTCTGCCAATCAAACGTGCAAATCGCACTCTGTGTCACTCTATATTTTGTACGCTGCACTACAACCCCCTCGGTCCGCACCAGCGCTTGGCTTTACACAAAACAAGGAGAAGGGTGCACCGTTCCCGGCGGCACTGCAATACCGGGTCGATGCGTGGAGCGAACGGAGCAAGCCCCTTTTTCAGCTCCAGCTGCTAAAAATCCATTTAATATATCGTCCCCAAATTGAGGACATATCAGATATTAAACTGATACGAACAGATTTTTTCTTTCGGAAAAATTTTATTGACACTTATTTCAAACACATTTCATGACACATTTCTTTTTTTGTTATATTTATGACATACAACATACCTTGAAATACAACTAATAAATAATAAATGTGATCTGTAAAACCATGTTTAAAACAATAAAAACAATTGTTTTAAGAAGCATTACAGATAAAATCGTTGTTTTCACAGGTAAAAGGTGTACATAAAAGAGTTTTCATGTGAGTCATGTGTGAGTGAGTCAAGTGTCCATTATAAAAGTCCTTAAAAGGGAGTGCATTTAGTTAAAATGCTGTGTTCAAGGTCCGTTTTTGTGCAGGAGCGCAGTGAGTCCCTATGCAGGGTAACTCATTCCGCTCTCCCGAACAGTAGGTCTCTCGGGATCCTGTTGCGGAGCTCAGAGGAGACCCTCGCCCTGTTGCTCCTTCCCACCTGCCTCACCCGGAGAGCCAGGCCGCTGCTGCTTTGACCTTTTTGCGTGTAGCTCCGGCTCCTTCCTCCGAATGGGCACAGAGGCGATGCTTCTTTGCGGCTGTGTCCTAGGCCCGCCGCCTGCAGCTCTGGCCGCTTGGGCCGTCGCTGCGGCCATCTGGATCACAGCCACGGGGGGGATCTGCATGTGCTTCCTTGCCAGCAAGTTTCTGGAGGTCCACATGGCGTCTTTGATGGCGGCTAGGGTGAGCCACTGCTTGGTAAAGTCATTCTTTTTTGTTTGTGTTTGGCTCACCCCGTAGAGCACCAGTTGTGCTGTTAGGACCTCCCTTGCCGGCAAGTACGGGAATTTCAAGGAGCCGGCTGTTGCCCACTGGTCTACGGCAGCACTGCACTCCCAGAGCAGATGCCTCACCGACTCCGGCGCGCCACAACCGGGTCGGGGGCAGGTTGAGAGCGCCGACATGCCCCGGGAGTGCATCACGGACCTGACCGGGAGGATCTCGTGAGCCACCATCCATGACAGGTCCCGGAGTCTGTTCGGGAGAGCGGGATGGTTCACGTTGCGCCAAACTGTTGAGGGCTCGCCGAATGCGAGCCCGCGCACTGGACTCACTGGTTCTTGCTCCTGCACAAGAGAAAGCACAGAGCGATGGTTAGTTAAAATATGCAACTCCTCCTGCTCCAGGTTAAAATGCTTTAGAAATGTCTGAATAAAAGCATATGCTGTTGGCAGGCTAAAAGACACAGGCACTTTAAGATCGGTGGGTAAAATCCTAAGTCTTCTGAGATAAGAGCCCATCCAGAAACGTGTCATCGCTATGGTCTTGGGGTTTCTGGATGGGTCTGTAGCAATGTTGAGGTGCATTGTTGTGTATCTGCTTCCTAAAAACAGATAAAAGTCTGGCACTCCTTTTCCTCCTTTCTCCTTTGGCCTCTTCATCACCTCTCTCCTCAATCTCTCCCACTTGGATCCCCAAATAAAATAGAATATGGTTCGGTCCAGGTCTAAAAGCACTTTCCTAGGCGGGGTAAAAACAGAACTGATGAGTAAAAGCAAAGGTAAAATCACTGCTTTGATGATTAAAACCTTCCCTTCAATCGTCAGTCCTCTAAGTCCCCAGTATCCTAGTCTTTGCCTGACTTTTCCTACCACGTCTGGCCAGTTTGTTTTCCCTCCCCCATCCCGGTCAAATTTTATCCCTAGTATTTTCTGGTCGGTCTGGGTCATGGTCAGGGGGAGTCCTGTCGTCTCAGTCGCTGTCCATGGACCATAAAATTGGGCTTGGGTCTTGCTTCTGTTGAGTTTTGACCCAGAGGCCTGTCCAAACCAGTCGGTCAAGTCCAGCGTCCTGTTGACAGATAAAAGGTCAGTGCATAAAAGGTTGACGTCGTCCATGTATAAAATGCATTTGGTTTGGAGTCCCCCGCTCCCCGGTACTCCCACCCCATTGATTCGTCGGTCCCTTCTCAAGATCTGCGCCAGTGGTTCTATACAGGTAACGTAGAGGAGGGCAGATAACGGACAACCCTGACGGACACCGCAGTTAATGTCGACTGCTTTTGTCAGATGCCCGTTAACGACAAATTTGCTGGTAATGCCCCGGTACAGCAATCCCACCCACGTCGTAAACCTTAAGGGAAACCCCATTTTTTGCAGTACCTGGAAAAGGTACTGGTGCGAGACCCGATCAAAGGCTTTCTCAAAATCTAGATTTAGGACTACTAGGCGGATGTTTCTGTCTCTCGCGTAACAGATGGTGTCACGGATCAGTACCAGGCTGTCGGTGATCTTCCTCCCCGGGATGGCGCAGGCTTGATCCGGGTGAATCACCTCTTCTAAAAACAAGGACATACGTGATGCTAAAAGTTTACTAAAAAGTTTACAGTCAAAGTTTAAAAGTGTGATAGGTCTCCAGTTCTTCAGGTCAGTCTTGTCTTTGTTTTTGTGGAGGAGAGTCACTATCCCTACTCTAAAACTGTCAGGAAGTCGGTCAAGTTGCTCAAAGTCCATAAAAACAGCAAGCAAGTCAGGTGCTAAAATGTCCCAAAACGTCAAATAAAATTCCAAGGGAAGTCCATCTTGTCCTGGGGACTTCCCTTTCTTAAAACTCATAATACATTTATTTAACTCCAAAATAGTAAAATCCTGGGTTAAAAGCACACTGTCCCTTACTGTGTTTTCAATAAAATTTAAGACTTCAGTCATGGTGTCTGTTTGAACAGGCTTCTCTTTATACAATTCCCCATAAAACCGTTCAACTATTTGATTGATTTCTTCCGTTGTCTCGGCCGTGCACCCGTTGTCTTTTGTTAGCTTTAAAATCCCCCCCCCTTTATTTACAATTTTCTTAAAAAAGTATCTTGTGCACTTCTCCCCCTCCTCTACTTCCCGTTCCCTGCTCCTTAAAATGACACCCTTGCTTTTTATTTCTGCTAAAACCGACATCTCTGTTTTAATTTGTTTAATCTCTTCATTAAAATCCATACCATATTGGTTTAATTTAAAATAGCGCTGTAGTCTTTTCTGCAGTCCCATCATGCGTCTGTTTTCCTTATTCTTTTTTCTCTTACCTGCCTGTCTAAAGAAAGTCTGGGTCTTTGCCTTCACCATTTCCCACCAGTGTGCGCGTGTATCGTAAAAGTCTTGAAGGGTCTGCCACTCTCGGTACTGCTCCCTGTACTGACTAACTAGCTCCTTATCTTCTAAAAGGGAGCAGTTGAGTTTCCACAGACCGCTTCCTGGTGTCACACCCGAAGAGAGTGAGAGGGTGCAGGAAAGCATTAGGTGGTCGGAAAAGAAAACAGGAGTTAATCTAGCATCCGTGGGTGGGCAGTCCCGTATAAAAACATAATCTATGCGAGAGGCTCTAGCTCCGTCACCACTGAACCAGGTGAAGCCGTCCTCTCTGGGATGCATGGTTTTAAAACAGTCTTGGAGTTTAAAATCCTTGCACATGCCCTGTAATAAAACCGAAGTTTTATCAACTTTAAAATCTTCCCCTGCTCCTTTTCTATCTTTCCTGCTTAAAATACAGTTAAAATCCCCCCCCACCACTAAAGGGGCCCTACCTAGCATGTGGAACTGCAAGTCTTGTAAAAGGTCATACCTGTCATTCTTAGAGTTAAAGCCATAAATATTTAAGAGGTTAAAATCCTGTCCCATAAAAGTCAAATGTGCTAAAAGTGCCCGACCATCTCTCACCACAGTGCTGCCCTTCACCAGAACTTGAGGGTTTTTGATTAAAATGGCCACTCCATCATTCTTGTTTTGATTTGATCCACTCCACATTGATGTTTGTGGCCACATCTCCTCCCACTGTCTGTAGTGCTTTAAAAACGGTAGGCCACATTCCTGTATTAAAAACACATCTGACTTAAAAGAGTTAAGAAAGGATAAAACACTTTGGGCTCTAACTCTCGACTTCACACTTCTCACATTGATGGTTGAGAAGGTGAGTGCCATGAGTATGTTTAAAAACAACAAGTATGCCATTTTAAAAGACTAAAAAGACATTAAAACCTTAAAATATCTAAAAAAGCTGTTGGGCAATTTCTTGTGAATGGAGTTCTTCCTTCACTCCCACGGGTGAAAGGTGAAGGGGTTGAGCTCCATTCCCCGGTCGGACTCTGGGGGTCGGCCTTGGACACAATGTTGCATTTAACTTTGAGTCTCGAGGGGTTGATTGCAGAGCTACGGTTAAGAAGGAGACCTCATTTGGTGAACTGGAGGGGAAGACTCTGGGCTCCTCCACAGATGAACTGTCTGAGGAAAACCCAACTCTTCCCCTCTTCTCTGAGAATATAGGCGACTCAGAGGACAATTCTGAAGCAGGCCTCTTTGTTTGCTGGGCCGGGGGGAGGGGGGCATCCTCACTATCTTCTGATTGGATTCCTTCACATTCAGAACTAGCTCCGCCCTCTGCCTGCACCACCTCCTCCACAAAGCTCTCCATTGGTGGGGCTGTTGCAGGCCCCTCCCCCACTCCCTCCTCACCTGATCCCTGTCCTCCAATCACAGGATTTGGAGGGAGATTTGAATTTTCCTGCCCAGCCTCTTCACAAACCTCTCTAACCGGCTCATTTTGTTCACCATTTTGAATTTGCTTCACAGCCTTTAACTTGTTGGCAAATGACTTTGGGCAATCTCTGAAGAGGTGGTTTGATTCTCCACAAAGATTGCAACGTCTGCCATTGGTGCACTCCTCAAAGGTGTGCCCAATTTCTCTGCATTTTCCACAAACAATCTGCTGGCATGCTTCTGCCAGGTGCCCATGCTCACCACACTTGCGGCAGAGCTTGGGCTGACCCTGGTAGTGTATGTAGCCCCTGTTTTCTCCCAGAACTATCATGGATGGCAGATGTTTCAGGCCCTGGAAGCCTTGGGGGTCCTGCCACTGTTGGATAGGGACCCTCCAAGCACAGTTCCAGATGCCATCCTCATCTCTCACTTTGACAGCCTGGCCTTTAACAGTGCAGAATCTACCCAGCCACAAACAAATGTCATCTGCATTCACTGTCTCATTAAACATTCTCACGATAACTGTTTTCAGGGCATTATCAGTCAGCTTCTCAACACTAAATGCAGTAAACTGGGGTTTCACATTTTCAAAGCGTGTCCAAAATTCTTTCAGCAAACCAGCAGAACGGAAACTCACATCAAAACCTTTGTTAAAGGGCAATGTAAAAATACAATTCAGGTCATCCGGTGTAAAGTTCAAAACTTTCTGGATCAGCTTCCTGGAGAAGTCCAGTCTCGACATCCCCATGAGCTTTCCATCTTTTTCTTTGAAGGTAAAACGGACACTGTGGTGCCTCCGCATGCCGACACGGGTGGCCGACATGGTGGAGGCACCACAAGCTAAAAGGGTTCAAAGCAACTAAAACTCTTAAATTACCAATAAATACACTAAAAGGCAAAATAAATAAGCAATAAATAGGTAAAACGCCCTAAAAACAAATAAATTAATTAAAAGGTACTTACCTTTAGCGTTTGGCCTGGTCAAGATGTTAAATCCAACAGAGAGCAGGTAGAAAGTCCTCTGGGCCAATGAATTCCTTTTGTGCAAGATTTATAACTATTAGAGAGTTATAACACTTTACAAAAGGAATGTAGTGAATATCCTCCAAAGCACCGGTAAAAAATCAATACCACAACAGGTAATAATTTTCACCGACAAACAGGAGGCGACCGCAGTCTTAGCCAAAAGGCCGAGAAGCGATGACCCCTTGCTGTTGGCTGCCCCGAGCCGCCTCCTGCACAGCTCTCGCTGGCCGCAGTGCGGTGCGGCGCGGCCGCTTCAAACGGCCGCGTGAACGACCGCTGCTTAGCAGCTCCGCCCAGACGCTCCTTGGCGCAGCCGCACGTCTCGCGAAGGACCGCTGTTTTGCTTTTCACAAACACACGAGGCTCTGCCGTACTGCAAAGCCTGCCAAAAATAGATTTAACTCGTGGGTGTTCCTCTCCACGGAAGTCTTTAGTAAAAGGCGAAAGACTTGTACGTTATGAAGAGAAACCAGAGTAAGTACAACCCGCTCCTCAACAGCAGCCGAAGACCCCAGTCGTCCCAGTCACCACCTTCACGGTAAGCCTCACTTGGCTTGCCGCGTGCCGAATCCCAGGCCACGCCCCTTTCCCCTACCCCGCATAGCGCTCTCAGGGAGTCTTGGGTGCCCAGTTTGCTTGTCTTTCGTGTCGCTGCCACTACACCTTCTGGAAGAGGCGTTGCCCCTTTGCCACTGGCGCTCACCGTGTGATGTTTGTATTTTTTGTGAAATGCAGCAAAGGACAGTTCAGTTGGATGACGAACAAACCGTTCTGAATATGCCACATAAAAACACTTAAGAGTAATGCCAGACTGTTTCTGCTACCGAAGCAAAGAGCGGAAAAAGAAGTCAATGACTGATGGCGTCCATCCGACTCAGGACTTTAATTCCATGTCGGGATCCTGTAGGAATGATGACTCCATTTTTTCTTTCTTCCCCCCAGTGATCTGACCGGTCAGTGGCCGGGGGTCGGGGGTGGGGTTGACGGGTTGTGATCCGAACCTCTGAAGTTCACTTGCCCCGGAGCAGGTTAGCTGTTCAGCATAAGTTACCATGGTAAGAAGCGGGACCACCGCCGTAAGCCTGAAAACCCAGGGTTAAACCCGAAGTTACCTCGCTAAACCCGAATCCTGCTTCGCAGTACAGGCCTCGGGAATTCCAGCCAGGTGCTCGTGAGGAGCAGGGCACAACACGAGCAGATCAAAATGCGGAAACGCTTCACGATTTTGCGTGTCATCCTTTCGCAGGGGCCATGCTAATCTTCTCTGTATCGATTCCAATTTTTCATATGTGCTGCCTTAGCAAGCACGCAAGCCTCGGAGCGCCGCTTCCCTTTTAGTCCCCCGTGGGCAGAATGACCCCTTGACCGCGGTGGAGCTGCTGGAGGGCAGTAGGCAGCACCCTTAAGCATGACAAGAGCGAGGGATGGGGCTTTTCAGTTGCTGACATCAGTGTCTTTTCAATTGCTATGAACTGCCTGCTACTTCTTTCTGCATGTTTATGAAAGTCACAAAGCGTGTTAGGCCAGAAATGGCTTCATACCAAACAAACAATCGGTCTTTCATGCCGGAGGCTTCATTTGTTGCCCCAAAGCTAGGCATCCCCTCCTATGATGCGTGACAGGTCAACTGTGAGACTCTCAGACAAACTCTGAGCATCTGTCTGTGGGCGCATCTCTAGGATAAGCCACACTGTGGAAAATTCTTGGCGCCAGACCGCTTATGCTCTGGTGCCCCCTCAGGCAAATTTGTGACACCTTTGCCGTTGCCCTTCTCTGAGAGCAAGTAGGGGCTGCCAAACCAGATGGCCGAGTGGGTCTGAGTTCTACTTGTGGCCCTTGTTTGAGTAAAAGACTACTTTGGGGTTAGGGTGAGCCGGCAACTGCCTTGGCTAGATTCTTGAGAGCGTCGTGTTTGGTATGTCCAGCAAATGTTGTCACATGTAACCAGCGAGACGTTTGGTCAGAAAGCGGGAAGCTTTGATAAACACGCCGTGTCGCAATCCAGGGAGATTAAGGCCTGGCCCGCTAGGCGCAGGCGGGCAGGCGGGCTGGCAGGCTGGCAGGCTACCAAACAACAGAAATACTCAGGCGCCCGCAGACGCTCCGTGACTCCCGCGAGGACGGACGCGGGGAAAATGCGCAGATTCAAGGGGTATTTAGGACCTATCGCAATACGGCAACTTTCCCTCTTTGTCGCGTTTGTCTGCCAATCAAACGTGCAAATCGCACTCTGTGTCACTCTATATTTTGTACGCTGCACTACAACCCCCTCGGTCCGCACCAGCGCTTGGCTTTACACAAAACAAGGAGAAGGGTGCACCGTTCCCGGCGGCACTGCAATACCGGGTCGATGCGTGGAGCGAACGGAGCAAGCCCCTTTTTCAGCTCCAGCTGCTAAAAATCCATTTAATATATCGTCCCCAAATTGAGGACATATCAGATATTAAACTGATAAGAACAGATACTACACTTGATCTTAGCCAAAAGGCCGAGAAGCGATGACCCCTTGCTGTTGGCTGCCCCGAGCCGCCTCCTGCACAGCTCTCGCTGGCCGCGGTGCGGTGCGGCGCGGCCGTTTCAAACGGCCGCGTGAACGACCGCTGCTTAGCAGCTCCGCCCAGACGCTCCTTGGCGCAGCCGCACGTCTCGCGAAGGACCGCTGTTTTGCTTTTCACAAACACACGAGGCTCTGCCGTACTGCAAAGCCTGCCAAAAATAGATTTAACTCGTGGGTGTTCCTCTCCACGGAAGTCTTTAGTAAAAGGCGAAAGACTTGTACGTTATGAAGAGAAACCAGAGTAAGTACAACCCGCTCCTCAACAGCAGCCGAAGACCCCAGTCGTCCCAGTCACCACCTTCACGGTAAGCCTCACTTGGCTTGCCGCGTGCCGAATCCCAGGCCACGCCCCTTTCCCCTACCCCGCATAGCGCTCTCAGGGAGTCTTGGGTGCCCAGTTTGCTTGTCTTTCGTGTCGCTGCCACTACACCTTCTGGAAGAGGCGTTGCCCCTTTGCCACTGGCGCTCACCGTGTGATGTTTGTATTTTTTGTGAAATGCAGCAAAGGACAGTTCAGTTGGATGACGAACAAACCGTTCTGAATATGCCACATAAAAACACTTAAGAGTAATGCCAGACTGTTTCTGCTACCGAAGCAAAGAGCGGAAAAAGAAGTCAATGACTGATGGCGTCCATCCGACTCAGGACTTTAATTCCATGTCGGGATCCTGTAGGAATGATGACTCCATTTTTTCTTTCTTCCCCCCAGTGATCTGACCGGTCAGTGGCCGGGGGTCGGGGGTGGGGTTGACGGGTTGTGATCCGAACCTCTGAAGTTCACTTGCCCCGGAGCAGGTTAGCTGTTCAGCATAAGTTACCATGGTAAGAAGCGGGACCACCGCCGTAAGCCTGAAAACCCAGGGTTAAACCCGAAGTTACCTCGCTAAACCCGAATCCTGCTTCGCAGTACAGGCCTCGGGAATTCCAGCCAGGTGCTCGTGAGGAGCAGGGCACAACACGAGCAGATCAAAATGCGGAAACGCTTCACAATTTTGCGTGTCATCCTTTCGCAGGGGCCATGCTAATCTTCTCTGTATTGATTCCAATTTTTCATATGTGCTGCCTTAGCAAGCACGCAAGCCTCGGAGCCCCGCTTCCCTTTTAGTCCCCCGTGGGCAGAATGACCCCTTGACCGCGGTGGAGCTGCTGGAGGGCAGTAGGCAGCACCCTTAAGCATGACAAGAGCGAGGGATGGGGCTTTTCAGTTGCTGACATCAGTGTCTTTTCAATTGCTATGAACTGCCTGCTAATTCTTTCTGCATGTTTATGAAAGTCACAAAGCGTGTTAGGCCAGAAATGGCTTCATACCAAACAAACAATCGGTCTTTCATGCCGGAGGCTTCATTTGTTGCCCCAAAGCTAGGCATCCCCTCCTATGATGCGTGACAGGTCAACTGTGAGACTCTCAGACAAACTCTGAGCATCTGTCTGTGGGCGCATCTCTAGGATAAGCCACACTGTGGAAAATTCTTGGCGCCAGACCGCTTATGCTCTGGTGCCCCCTCAGGCAAATTTGTGACACCTTTGCCGTTGCCCTTCTCTGAGAGCAAGTAGGGGCTGCCAAACCAGATGGCCGAGTGGGTCTGAGTTCTACTTGTGGCCCTTGTTTGAGTAAAAGACTACTTTGGGGTTAGGGTGAGCCGGCAACTGCCTTGGCTAGATTCTTGAGAGCGTCGTGTTTGGTATGTCCAGCAAATGTTGTCACATGTAACCAGCGAGACGTTTGGTCAGAAAGCGGGAAGCTTTGATAAACACGCCGTGTCGCAATCCAGGGAGATTAAGGCCTGGCCCGCTAGGCGCAGGCGGGCAGGCGGGCTGGCAGGCTGGCAGGCTACCAAACAACAGAAATACTCAGGCGCCCGCAGACGCTCCGTGACTCCCGCGAAGACGGACGCGGGGAAAATGCGCAGATTCAAGGGGTATTTAGGACCTATCGCAATACGGCAACTTTCCCTCTTTGTCGCGTTTGTCTGCCAATCAAACGTGCAAATCGCACTCTGTGTCACTCTATATTTTGTACGCTGCACTACAACCCCCTCGGTCCGCACCAGCGCTTGGCTTTACACAAAACAAAGAGAAGGGTGCACCGTTCCCGGCGGCACTGCAATACCGGGTCGATGCGTGGAGCGAACGGAGCAAGCCCCTTTTTCAGCTCCAGCTGCTAAAAATCCATTTAATATATCGTCCCCAAATTGAGGACATATCAGATATTAAACTGATAAGAACAGATACTACACTTGATCTTAGCCAAAAGGCCGAGAAGCGATGACCCCTTGCTGTTGGCTGCCCCGAGCCGCCTCCTGCACAGCTCTCGCTGGCTGCGATGCGGTGCGGCGCGGCCGCTTCAAATGGCCGCGTGAACGACCGCTGCTTAGCAGCTCCGCCCAGACGCTCCTTGGCGCAGCCGCACGTCTCGCGAAGGACCGCTGTTTTGCTTTTCACAAACACACGAGGC
Organism: Scomberomorus guttatus; assembly: GCA_038419695.1. Classification (NCBI taxonomy): domain Eukaryota; kingdom Metazoa; phylum Chordata; class Actinopteri; order Scombriformes; family Scombridae; genus Scomberomorus; species Scomberomorus guttatus. Next base: position 29,526,292 of record CM076452.1, read on the forward strand.
TCTGCCGTACTGCAAAGCCTGCCAAAAATAGATTTAACTCGTGGGTGTTCCTCTCCACGGAAGTCTTTAGTAAAAGGCGAAAGACTTGTACGTTATGAAGAGAAACCAGCGTAAGTACAACCCGCTCCTCAACAGCAGCCGAAGACCCCAGTCGTCCCAGTCACCACCTTCACGGTAAGCCTCACTTGGCTTGCCGCGTGCCGAATCCCAGGCCACGCCCCTTTCCCCTACCCCGCATAGCGCTCTCAGGGAGTCTTGGGTGCCCAGTTTGCTTGTCTTTCGTGTCGCTGCCACTACACCTTCTGGAAGAGGCGTTGCCCCTTTGCCACTGGCGCTCACCGTGTGATGTTTGTATTTTTTGTGAAATGCAGCAAAGGACAGTTCAGTTGGATGACGAACAAACCGTTCTGAATATGCCACATAAAAACACTTAAGAGTAATGCCAGACTGTTTCTGCTACCGAAGCAAAGAGCGGAAAAAGAAGTCAATGACTGATGGCGTCCATCCGACTCAGGACTTTAATTCCATGTCGGGATCCTGTAGGAATGATGACTCCATTTTTTCTTTCTTCCCCCCAGTGATCTGACCGGTCAGTGGCCGGGGGTCGGGGGTGGGGTTGACGGGTTGTGATCCGAACCTCTGAAGTTCACTTGCCCCGGAGCAGGTTAGCTGTTCAGCATAAGTTACCATGGTAAGAAGCGGGACCACCGCCGTAAGCCTGAAAACCCAGGGTTAAACCCGAAGTTACCTCGCTAAACCCGAATCCTGCTTCGCAGTACAGGCCTCGGGAATTCCAGCCAGGTGCTCGTGAGGAGCAGGGCACAACACGAGCAGATCAAAATGCGGAAACGCTTCACGATTTTGCGTGTCATCCTTTCGCAGGGGCCATGCTAATCTTCTCTGTATCGATTCCAATTTTTCATATGTGCTGCCTTAGCAAGCACGCAAGCCTCGGAGCGCCGCTTCCCTTTTAGTCCCCCGTGGGCAGAATGACCCCTTGACCGCGGTGGAGCTGCTGGAGGGCAGTAGGCAGCACCCTTAAGCATGACAAGAGCGAGGGATGGGGCTTTTCAGTTGCTGACATCAGTGTCTTTTCAATTGCTATGAACTGCCTGCTACTTCTTTCTGCATGTTTATGAAAGTCACAAAGCGTGTTAGGCCAGAAATGGCTTCATACCAAACAAACAATCGGTCTTTCATGCCGGAGGCTTCATTTGTTGCCCCAAAGCTAGGCATCCCCTCCTATGATGCGTGACAGGTCAACTGTGAGACTCTCAGACAAACTCTGAGCATCTGTCTGTGGGCGCATCTCTAGGATAAGCCACACTGTGGAAAATTCTTGGCGCCAGACCGCTTATGCTCTGGTGCCCCCTCAGGCAAATTTGTGACACCTTTGCCGTTGCCCTTCTCTGAGAGCAAGTAGGGGCTGCCAAACCAGATGGCCGAGTGGGTCTGAGTTCTACTTGTGGCCCTTGTTTGAGTAAAAGACTACTTTGGGGTTAGGGTGAGCCGGCAACAGCCTTGGCTAGATTCTTGAGAGCGTCGTGTTTGGCATGTCCAGCAAATGTTGTCACATGTAACCAGCGAGACGTTTGGTCAGAAAGCGGGAAGCTTTGATAAACACGCCGTGTCGCAATCCAGGGAGATTAAGGCCTGGCCCGCTAGGCGCAGGCGGGCAGGCGGGCTGGCAGGCTGGCAGGCTACCAAACAACAGAAATACTCAGGCGCCCGCAGACGCTCCGTGACTCCCGCGAGGACGGACGCGGGGAAAATGCGCAGATTCAAGGGGTATTTAGGACCTATCGCAATACGGCAACTTTCCCTCTTTGTCGCGTTTGTCTGCCAATCAAACGTGCAAATCGCACTCTGTGTCACTCTATATTTTGTACGCTGCACTACAACCCCCTCGGTCCGCACCAGCGCTTGGCTTTACACAAAACAAGGAGAAGGGTGCACCGTTCCCGGCGGCACTGCAATACCGGGTCGATGCGTGGAGCGAACGGAGCAAGCCCCTTTTTCAGCTCCAGCTGCTAAAAATCCATTTAATATATCGTCCCCAAATTGAGGACATATCAGATATTAAACTGATAAGAACAGATACTACACTTGATCTTAGCCAAAAGGCCGAGAAGCGATGACCCCTCGCTGTTGGCTGCCCCGAGCCGCCTCCTGCACAGCTCTCGCTGGCCGCGGTGCGGTGCGGCGCGGCGCGGCCGCTTCAAACGGCCGCGTGAACGACCGCTGCTTAGCAGCTCCGCCCAGACGCTCCTTGGCGCAGCCGCACGTCTCGCGAAGGACCGCTGTTTTGCTTTTCACAAACACACGAGGCTCTGCCGTACTGCAAAGCCTGCCAAAAATAGATTTAACTCGTGGGTGTTCCTCTCCACGGAAGTCTTTAGTAAAAGGCGAAAGACTTGTACGTTATGAAGAGAAACCAGAGTAAGTACAACCCGCTCCTCAACAGCAGCCGAAGACCCCAGTCGTCCCAGTCACCACCTTCACGGTAAGCCTCACTTGGCTTGCCGCGTGGCGAATCCCAGGCCACGCCCCTTTCCCCTACCCCGCATAGCGCTCTCAGGGAGTCTTGGGTGCCCAGTTTGCTTGTCTTTCGTGTCGCTGCCACTACACCTTCTGGAAGAGGCGTTGCCCCTTTGCCACTGGCGCTCACCGTGTGATGTTTGTATTTTTTGTGAAATGCAGCAAAGGACAGTTCAGTTGGATGACGAACAAACCGTTCTGAATATGCCACATAAAAACACTTAAGAGTAATGCCAGACTGTTTCTGCTACCGAAGCAAAGAGCGGAAAAAGAAGTCAATGACTGATGGCGTCCATCCGACTCAGGACTTTAATTCCATGTCGGGATCCTGTAGGAATGATGACTCCATTTTTTCTTTCTTCCCCCCAGTGATCTGACCGGTCAGTGGCCGGGGGTCGGGGGTGGGGTTGACGGGTTGTGATCCGAACCTCTGAAGTTCACTTGCCCCGGAGCAGGTTAGCTGTTCAGCATAAGTTACCATGGTAAGAAGCGGGACCACCGCCGTAAGCCTGAAAACCCAGGGTTAAACCCGAAGTTACCTCGCTAAACCCGAATCCTGCTTCGCAGTACAGGCCTCGGGAATTCCAGCCAGGTGCTCGTGAGGAGCAGGGCACAACACGAGCAGATCAAAATGCGGAAACGCTTCACGATTTTGCGTGTCATCCTTTCGCAGGGGCCATGCTAATCTTCTCTGTATCGATTCCAATTTTTCATATGTGCTGCCTTAGCAAGCACGCAAGCCTCGGAGCGCCGCTTCCCTTTTAGTCCCCCGTGGGCAGAATGACCCCTTGACCGCGGTGGAGCTGCTGGAGGGCAGTAGGCAGCACCCTTAAGCATGACAAGAGCGAGGGATGGGGCTTTTCAGTTGCTGACATCAGTGTCTTTTCAATTGCTATGAACTGCCTGCTACTTCTTTCTGCATGTTTATGAAAGTCACAAAGCGTGTTAGGCCAGAAATGGCTTCATACCAAACAAACAATCGGTCTTTCATGCCGGAGGCTTCATTTGTTGCCCCAAAGCTAGGCATCCCCTCCTATGATGCGTGACAGGTCAACTGTGAGACTCTCAGACAAACTCTGAGCATCTGTCTGTGGGCGCATCTCTAGGATAAGCCACACTGTGGAAAATTCTTGGCGCCAGACCGCTTATGCTCTGGTGCCCCCTCAGGCAAATTTGTGACACCTTTGCCGTTGCCCTTCTCTGAGAGCAAGTAAGGGCTGCCAAACCAGATGGCCGAGTGGGTCTGAGTTCTACTTGTGGCCCTTGTTTGAGTAAAAGACTACTTTGGGGTTAGGGTGAGCCGGCAACTGCCTTGGCTAGATTCTTGAGAGCGTCGTGTTTGGTATGTCCAGCAAATGTTGTCACATGTAACCAGCGAGACGTTTGGTCAGAAAGCGGGAAGCTTTGATAAACACGCCGTGTCGCAATCCAGGGAGATTAAGGCCTGGCCCGCTAGGCGCAGGCGGGCAGGCGGGCTGGCAGGCTGGCAGGCTACCAAACAACAGAAATACTCAGGCGCCCGCAGACGCTCCGTGACTCCCGCGAGGACGGACGCGGGGAAAATGCGCAGATTCAAGGGGTATTTAGGACCTATCGCAATACGGCAACTTTCCCTCTTTGTCGCGTTTGTCTGCCAATCAAACGTGCAAATCGCACTCTGTGTCACTCTATATTTTGTACGCTGCACTACAACCCCCTCGGTCCGCACCAGCGCTTGGCTTTACACAAAACAAGGAGAAGGGTGCACCGTTCCCGGCGGCACTGCAATACCGGGTCGATGCGTGGAGCGAACGGAGCAAGCCCCTTTTTCAGCTCCAGCTGCTAAAAATCCATTTAATATATCGTCCCCAAATTGAGGACATATCAGATATTAAACTGATAAGAACAGATACTACACTTGATCTTAGCCAAAAGGCCGAGAAGCGATGACCCCTTGCTGTTGGCTGCCCCGAGCCGCCTCCTGCACAGCTCTCGCTGGCCGCGGTGCGGTGCGGCGCGGCGCGGCCGCTTCAAACGGCCGCGTGAACGACCGCTGCTTAGCAGCTCCGCCCAGACGCTCCTTGGCGCAGCCGCACATCTCGCGAAGGACCGCTGTTTTGCTTTTCACAAACACACGAGGCTCTGCCGTACTGCAAAGCCTGCCAAAAATAGATTTAACTCGTGGGTGTTCCTCTCCACGGAAGTCTTTAGTAAAAGGCGAAAGACTTGTACGTTATGAAGAGAAACCAGAGTAAGTACAACCCGCTCCTCAACAGCAGCCGAAGACCCCAGTCGTCCCAGTCACCACCTTCACGGTAAGCCTCACTTGGCTTGCCGCGTGGCGAATCCCAGGCCACGCCCCTTTTCCCTACCCCGCATAGCGCTCTCAGGGAGTCTTGGGTGCCCAGTTTGCTTGTCTTTCGTGTCGCTGCCACTACACCTTCTGGAAGAGGCGTTGCCCCTTTGCCACTGGCGCTCACCGTGTGATGTTTGTATTTTTTGTGAAATGCAGCAAAGGACAGTTCAGTTGGATGACGAACAAACCGTTCTGAATATGCCACATAAAAACACTTAAGAGTAATGCCAGACTGTTTCTGCTACCGAAGCAAAGAGCGGAAAAAGAAGTCAATGACTGATGGCGTCCATCCGACTCAGGACTTTAATTCCATGTCGGGATCCTGTAGGAATGATGACTCCATTTTTTCTTTCTTCCCCCCAGTGATCTGACCGGTCAGTGGCCGGGGGTCGGGGGTGGGGTTGACGGGTTGTGATCCGAACCTCTGAAGTTCACTTGCCCCGGAGCAGGTTAGCTGTTCAGCATAAGTTACCATGGTAAGAAGCGGGACCACCGCCGTAAGCCTGAAAACCCAGGGTTAAACCCGAAGTTACCTCGCTAAACCCGAATCCTGCTTCGCAGTACAGGCCTCGGGAATTCCAGCCAGGTGCTCGTGAGGAGCAGGGCACAACACGAGCAGATCAAAATGCGGAAACGCTTCACGATTTTGCGTGTCATCCTTTCGCAGGGGCCATGCTAATCTTCTCTGTATCGATTCCAATTTTTCATATGTGCTGCCTTAGCAAGCACGCAAGCCTCGGAGCGCCGCTTCCCTTTTAGTCCCCCGTGGGCAGAATGACCCCTTGACCGCGGTGGAGCTGCTGGAGGGCAGTAGGCAGCACCCTTAAGCATGACAAGAGCGAGGGATGGGGCTTTTCAGTTGCTGACATCAGTGTCTTTTCAATTGCTATGAACTGCCTGCTACTTCTTTCTGCATGTTTATGAAAGTCACAAAGCGTGTTAGGCCAGAAATGGCTTCATACCAAACAAACAATCGGTCTTTCATGCCGGAGGCTTCATTTGTTGCCCCAAAGCTAGGCATCCCCTCCTATGATGCGTGACAGGTCAACTGTGAGACTCTCAGACAAACTCTGAGCATCTGTCTGTGGGCGCATCTCTAGGATAAGCCACACTGTGGAAAATTCTTGGCGCCAGACCGCTTATGCTCTGGTGCCCCCTCAGGCAAATTTGTGACACCTTTGCCGTTGCCCTTCTCTGAGAGCAAGTAAGGGCTGCCAAACCAGATGGCCGAGTGGGTCTGAGTTCTACTTGTGGCCCTTGTTTGAGTAAAAGACTACTTTGGGGTTAGGGTGAGCCGGCAACTGCCTTGGCTAGATTCTTGAGAGCGTCGTGTTTGGTATGTCCAGCAAATGTTGTCACATGTAACCAGCGAGACGTTTGGTCAGAAAGCGGGAAGCTTTGATAAACACGCCGTGTCGCAATCCAGGGAGATTAAGGCCTGGCCCGCTAGGCGCAGGCAGGCAGGCGGGCTGGCAGGCTGGCAGGCTACCAAACAACAGAAATACTCAGGCGCCCGCAGACGCTCCGTGACTCCCGCGAGGACGGACGCGGGGAAAATGCGCAGATTCAAGGGGTATTTAGGACCTATCGCAATACGGCAACTTTCCCTCTTTGTCGCGTTTGTCTGCCAATCAAACGTGCAAATCGCACTCTGTGTCACTCTATATTTTGTACGCTGCACTACAACCCCCTCGGTCCGCATCAGCGCTTGGCTTTACACAAAACAAGGAGAAGGGTGCACCGTTCCCGGCGGCACTGCAATACCGGGTCGATGCGTGGAGCGAACGGAGCAAGCCCCTTTTTCAGCTCCAGCTGCTAAAAATCCATTTAATATATCGTCCCCAAATTGAGGACATATCAGATATTAAACTGATAAGAACAGATACTACACTTGATCTTAGCCAAAAGGCCGAGAAGCGATGACCCCTTGCTGTTGGCTGCCCCGAGCCGCCTCCTGCACAGCTCTCGCTGGCCGCGGTGCGGTGCGGCGCGGCGCGGCCGCTTCAAACGGCCGCGTGAACGACCGCTGCTTAGCAGCTCCGCCCAGACGCTCCTTGGCGCAGCCGCACATCTCGCGAAGGACCGCTGTTTTGCTTTTCACAAACACACGAGGCTCTGCCGTACTGCAAAGCCTGCCAAAAATAGATTTAACTCGTGGGTGTTCCTCTCCACGGAAGTCTTTAGTAAAAGGCGAAAGACTTGTACGTTATGAAGAGAAACCAGAGTAAGTACAACCCGCTCCTCAACAGCAGCCGAAGACCCCAGTCGTCCCAGTCACCACCTTCACGGTAAGCCTCACTTGGCTTGCCGCGTGCCGAATCCCAGGCCACGCCCCTTTTCCCTACCCCGCATAGCGCTCTCAGGGAGTCTTGGGTGCCCAGTTTGCTTGTCTTTCGTGTCGCTGCCACTACACCTTCTGGAAGAGGCGTTGCCCCTTTGCCACTGGCGCTCACCGTGTGATGTTTGTATTTTTTGTGAAATGCAGCAAAGGACAGTTCAGTTGGATGACGAACAAACCGTTCTGAATATGCCACATAAAAACACTTAAGAGTAATGCCAGACTGTTTCTGCTACCGAAGCAAAGAGCGGAAAAAGAAGTCAATGACTGATGGCGTCCATCCGACTCAGGACTTTAATTCCATGTCGGGATCCTGTAGGAATGATGACTCCATTTTTTCTTTCTTCCCCCCAGTGATCTGACCGGTCAGTGGCCGGGGGTCGGGGGTGGGGTTGACGGGTTGTGATCCGAACCTCTGAAGTTCACTTGCCCCGGAGCAGGTTAGCTGTTCAGCATAAGTTACCATGGTAAGAAGCGGGACCACCGCCGTAAGCCTGAAAACCCAGGGTTAAACCCGAAGTTACCTCGCTAAACCCGAATCCTGCTTCGCAGTACAGGCCTCGGGAATTCCAGCCAGGTGCTCGTGAGGAGCAGGGCACAACACAAGCAGATCAAAATGCGGAAAAACTTCACGATTTTGCGTGTCATCCTTTCGCAGGGGCCATGCTAATCTTCTCTGTATCGATTCCAATTTTTCATATGTGCTGCCTTAGCAAGCACGCAAGCCTCGGAGCGCCGCTTCCCTTTTAGTCCCCCGTGGGCAGAATGACCCCTTGACCGCGGTGGAGCTGCTGGAGGGCAGTAGGCAGCACCCTTAAGCATGACAAGAGCGAGGGATGGGGCTTTTCAGTTGCTGACATCAGTGTCTTTTCAATTGCTATGAACTGCCTGCTACTTCTTTCTGCATGTTTATGAAAGTCACAAAGCGTGTTAGGCCAGAAATGGCTTCATACCAAACAAACAATCGGTCTTTCATGCCGGAGGCTTCATTTGTTGCCCCAAAGCTAGGCATCCCCTCCTATGATGCGTGACAGGTCAACTGTGAGACTCTCAGACAAACTCTGAGCATCTGTCTGTGGGCGCATCTCTAGGATAAGCCACACTGTGGAAAATTCTTGGCGCCAGACCGCTTATGCTCTGGTGCCCCCTCAGGCAAATTTGTGACACCTTTGCCGTTGCCCTTCTCTGAGAGCAAGTAGGGGCTGCCAAACCAGATGGCCGAGTGGGTCTGAGTTCTACTTGTGGCCCTTGTTTGAGTAAAAGACTACTTTGGGGTTAGGGTGAGCCGGCAACTGCCTTGGCTAGATTCTTGAGAGCGTCGTGTTTGGTATGTCCAGCAAATGTTGTCACATGTAACCAGCGAGACGTTTGGTCAGAAAGCGGGAAGCTTTGATAAACACGCCGTGTCGCAATCCAGGGAGATTAAGGCCTGGCCCGCTAGGCGCAGGCGGGCAGGCGGGCTGGCAGGCTGGCAGGCTACCAAACAACAGAAATACTCAGGTGCCCGTAGACGCTCCGTGACTCCCGCGAGGACGGACGCGGGGAAAATGCGCAGATTCAAGGGGTATTTAGGACCTATCGCAATACGGCAGCTTTCCCTCTTTGTCGCGTTTGTCTGCCAATCAAACGTGCAAATCGCACTCTGTGTCACTCTATATGTTGTACGCTGCACTACAACCCCCTCGGTCCGCACCAGTGCTTGGCTTTACACAAAACAAAGAGAAGGGTGCACCGTTCCCGGCGGCACTGCAATACCGGGTCGATGCGTGGAGTGAACGGAGCAAGCCCCTTTTTCAGCTCCAGCTGCTAAAAATCCATTTAATATATCGTCCCCAAATTGAGGACATATCAGATATTAAACTGATAAGAACAGATACTACACTTGATCTTAGCCAAAAGGCCGAGAAGCGATGACCCCTTGCTGTTGGCTGCCCCGAGCCGCCTCCTGCACAGCTCTCGCTGGCCGCGGTGCGGTGCGGCGCGGCCGCTTCAAACGGCCGCGTGAACGACCGCTGCTTAGCAGCTCCACCCAGACGCTCCTTGGCGCAGCCGCACGTCTCGCGAAGGACCGCTGTTTTGCTTTTCACAAACACACGAGGCTCTGCCGTACTGCAAAGCCTGCCAAAAATAGATTTAACTCGTGGGTGTTCCTCTCCACGGAAGTCTTTAGTAAAAGGCGAAAGACTTGTACGTTATGAAGAGAAACCAGAGTAAGTACAACCCGCTCCTCAACAGCAGCCGAAGACCCCAGTCGTCCCAGTCACCACCTTCACGGTAAGCCTCACTTGGCTTGCCGCGTGGCGAATCCCAGGCCACGCCCCTTACCCCTACCCCGCATAGCGCTCTCAGGGAGTCTTGGGTGCCCAGTTTGCTTGTCTTTCGTGTCGCTGCCACTACACCTTCTGGAAGAGGCGTTGCCCCTTTGCCACTGGCGCTCACCGTGTGATGTTTGTATTTTTTGTGAAATGCAGCAAAGGACAGTTCAGTTGGATGACGAACAAACCGTTCTGAATATGCCACATAAAAACACTTAAGAGTAATGCCAGACTGTTTCTGCTACCGAAGCAAAGAGCGGAAAAAGAAGTCAATGACTGATGGCGTCCATCCGACTCAGGACTTTAATTCCATGTCGGGATCCTGTAGGAATGATGACTCCATTTTTTCTTTCTTCCCCCCAGTGATCTGACCGGTCAGTGGCCGGGGGTCGGGGGTGGGGTTGACGGGTTGTGATCCGAACCTCTGAAGTTCACTTGCCCCGGAGCAGGTTAGCTGTTCAGCATAAGTTACCATGGTAAGAAGCGGGACCACCGCCGTAAGCCTGAAAACCCAGGGTTAAACCCGAAGTTACCTCGCTAAACCCGAATCCTGCTTCGCAGTACAGGCCTCGGGAATTCCAGCCAGGTGCTCGTGAGGAGCAGGGCACAACACGAGCAGATCAAAATGCGGAAACGCTTCACGATTTTGCGTGTCATCCTTTCGCAGGGGCCATGCTAATCTTCTCTGTATCGATTCCAATTTTTCATATGTGCTGCCTTAGCAAGCACGCAAGCCTCGGAGCGCCGCTTCCCTTTTAGTCCCCCGTGGGCAGAATGACCCCTTGACCGCGGTGGAGCTGCTGGAGGGCAGTAGGCAGCACCCTTAAGCATGACAAGAGCGAGGGATGGGGCTTTTCAGTTGCTGACATCAGTGTCTTTTCAATTGCTATGAACTGCCTGCTACTTCTTTCTGCATGTTTATGAAAGTCACAAAGCGTGTTAGGCCAGAAATGGCTTCATACCAAACAAACAATCGGTCTTTCATGCCGGAGGCTTCATTTGTTGCCCCAAAGCTAGGCATCCCCTCCTATGATGCGTGACAGGTCAACTGTGAGACTCTCAGACAAACTCTGAGCATCTGTCTGTGGGCGCATCTCTAGGATAAGCCACACTGTGGAAAATTCTTGGCGCCAGACCGCTTATGCTCTGGTGCCCCCTCAGGCAAATTTGTGACACCTTTGCCGTTGCCCTTCTCTGAGAGCAAGTAGGGGCTGCCAAACCAGATGGCCGAGTGGGTCTGAGTTCTACTTGTGGCCCTTGTTTGAGTAAAAGACTACTTTGGGGTTAGGGTGAGCCGGCAACTGCCTTGGCTAGATTCTTGAGAGTGTCGTGTTTGGTATGTCCAGCAAATGTTGTCACATGTAACCAGCGAGACGTTTGGTCAGAAAGCGGGAAGCTTTGATAAACACGCCGTGTCGCAATCCAGGGAGATTAAGGCCTGGCCCGCTAGGCGCAGGCGGGCAGGCGGGCTGGCAGGCTGGCAGGCTACCAAACAACAGAAATACTCAGGCGCCCGCAGACGCTCCGTGACTCCCGCGAGGACGGACGCGGGGAAAATGCGCAGATTCAAGGGGTATTTAGGACCTATCGCAATACGGCAACTTTCCCTCTTTGTCGCGTTTGTCTGCCAATCAAACGTGCAAATCGCACTCTGTGTCACTCTATATTTTGTACGCTGCACTACAACCCCCTCGGTCCGCACCAGCGCTTGGCTTTACACAAAACAAGGAGAAGGGTGCACCGTTCCCGGCGGCACTGCAATACCGGGTCGATGCGTGGAGCGAACGGAGCAAGCCCCTTTTTCAGCTCCAGCTGCTAAAAATCCATTTAATATATCGTCCCCAAATTGAGGACATATCAGATATTAAACTGATAAGAACAGATACTACACTTGATCTTAGCCAAAAGGCCGAGAAGCGATGACCCCTTGCTGTTGGCTGCCCCGAGCCGCCTCCTGCACAGCTCTCGCTGGCCGCGGTGCGGTGCGGCGCGGCGCGGCCGCTTCAAACGGCCGCGTGAACGACCGCTGCTTAGCAGCTCCGCCCAGACGCTCCTTGGCGCAGCCGCACGTCTCGCGAAGGACCGCTGTTTTGCTTTTCACAAACACACGAGGCTCTGCCGTACTGCAAAGCCTGCCAAAAATAGATTTAACTCGTGGGTGTTCCTCTCCACGGAAGTCTTTAGTAAAAGGCGAAAGACTTGTACATTATGAAGAGAAACCAGAGTAAGCACAACCCGCTCCTCAACAGCAGCCGAAGACCCCAGTCGTCCCAGTCACCACCTTCACGGTAAGCCTCACTTGGCTTGCCGCGTGGCGAATCCCAGGCCACGCCCCTTTTCCCTACCCCGCATAGCGCTCTCAGGGAGTCTTGGGTGCCCAGTTTGCTTGTCTTTCGTGTCGCTGCCACTACACCTTCTGGAAGAGGCGTTGCCCCTTTGCCACTGGCGCTCACCGTGTGATGTTTGTATTTTTTGTGAAATGCAGCAAAGGACAGTTCAGTTGGATGACGAACAAACCGTTCTGAATATGCCACATAAAAACACTTAAGAGTAATGCCAGACTGTTTCTGCTACCGAAGCAAAGAGCGGAAAAAGAAGTCAATGACTGATGGCGTCCATCCGACTCAGGACTTTAATTCCATGTCGGGATCCTGTAGGAATGATGACTCCATTTTTTCTTTCTTCCCCCCAGTGATCTGACCGGTCAGTGGCCGGGGGTCGGGGGTGGGGTTGACGGGTTGTGATCCGAACCTCTGAAGTTCACTTGCCCCGGAGCAGGTTAGCTGTTCAGCATAAGTTACCATGGTAAGAAGCGGGACCACCGCCGTAAGCCTGAAAACCCAGGGTTAAACCCGAAGTTACCTCGCTAAACCCGAATCCTGCTTCGCAGTACAGGCCTCGGGAATTCCAGCCAGGTGCTCGTGAGGAGCAGGGCACAACACGAGCAGATCAAAATGCGGAAACGCTTCACGATTTTGCGTGTCATCCTTTCGCAGGGGCCATGCTAATCTTCTCTGTATCGATTCTAATTTTTCATATGTGCTGCCTTAGCAAGCACGCAAGCCTCGGAGCGCCGCTTCCCTTTTAGTCCCCCGTGGGCAGAATGACCCCTTGACCGCGGTGGAGCTGCTGGAGGGCAGTAGGCAGCACCCTTAAGCATGACAAGAGCGAGGGATGGGGCTTTTCAGTTGCTGACATCAGTGTCTTTTCAATTGCTATGAACTGCCTGCTACTTCTTTCTGCATGTTTATGAAAGTCACAAAGCGTGTTAGGCCAGAAATGGCTTCATACCAAACAAACAATCGGTCTTTCATGCCGGAGGCTTCATTTGTTGCCCCAAAGCTAGGCATCCCCTCCTATGATGCGTGACAGGTCAACTGTGAGACTCTCAGACAAACTCTGAGCATCTGTCTGTGGGCGCATCTCTAGGATAAGCCACACTGTGGAAAATTCTTGGCGCCAGACCGCTTATGCTCTGGTGCCCCCTCAGGCAAATTTTTTGACACCTTTTCCGTTGCCCTTCTCTGAGAGCAAGTAGGGGCTGCCAAACCAGATGGCCGAGTGGGTCTGAGTTCTACTTGTGGCCCTTGTTTGAGTAAAAGACTACTTTGGGGTTAGGGTGAGCCGGCAACTGCCTTGGCTAGATTCTTGAGAGCGTCGTGTTTGGTATGTCCAGCAAATGTTGTCACATGTAACCAGCGAGACGTTTGGTCAGAAAGCGGGAAGCTTTGATAAACACGCCGTGTCGCAATCCAGGGAGATTAAGGCCTGGCCCGCTAGGCGCAGGCGGGCAGGCGGGCTGGCAGGCTGGCAGGCTACCAAACAACAGAAATACTCAGGCGCCCGCAGACGCTCCGTGACTCCCGCGAGGACGGACGCGGGGAAAATGCGCAGATTCAAGGGGTATTTAGGACCTATCGCAATACGGCAACTTTCCCTCTTTGTCGCGTTTGTCTGCCAATCAAACGTGCAAATCGCACTCTGTGTCACTCTATATTTTGTACGCTGCACTACAACCCCCTCGGTCCGCACCAGCGCTTGGCTTTACACAAAACAAGGAGAAGGGTGCACCGTTCCCGGCGGCACTGCAATACCGGGTCGATGCGTGGAGCGAACGGAGCAAGCCCCTTTTTCAGCTCCAGCTGCTAAAAATCCATTTAATATATCGTCCCCAAATTGAGGACATATCAGATATTAAACTGATAAGAACAGATACTACACTTGATCTTAGCCAAAAGGCCGAGAAGCGATGACCCCTTGCTGTTGGCTGCCCCGAGCCGCCTCCTGCACAGCTCTCGCTGGCCGCGGTGCGGTGCGGCTCGGCGCGGCCGCTTCAAACGGCCGCGTGAACGACCGCTGCTTAGCAGCTCCGCCCAGACGCTCCTTGGCGCAGCCGCACGTCTCGCGAAGGACCGCTGTTTTGCTTTTCACAAACACACGAGGCTCTGCCGTACTGCAAAGCCTGCCAAAAATAGATTTAACTCGTGGGTGTTCCTCTCCACGGAAGTCTTTAGTAAAAGGCGAAAGACTTGTACGTTATGAAGAGAAACCAGAGTAAGTACAACCCGCTCCTCAACAGCAGCCGAAGACCCCAGTCGTCCCAGTCACCACCTTCACGGTAAGCCTCACTTGGCTTGCCGCGTGCCGAATCCCAGGCCACGCCCCTTTCCCCTACCCCGCATAGCGCTCTCAGGGAGTCTTGGGTGCCCAGTTTGCTTGTCTTTCGTGTCGCTGCCACTACACCTTCTGGAAGAGGCGTTGCCCCTTTGCCACTGGCGCTCACCGTGTGATGTTTGTATTTTTTGTGAAATGCAGCAAAGGACAGTTCAGTTGGATGACGAACAAACCGTTCTGAATATGCCACATAAAAACACTTAAGAGTAATGCCAGACTGTTTCTGCTACCGAAGCAAAGAGCGGAAAAAGAAGTCAATGACTGATGGCGTCCATCCGACTCAGGACTTTAATTCCATGTCGGGATCCTGTAGGAATGATGACTCCATTTTTTCTTTCTTCCCCCCAGTGATCTGACCGGTCAGTGGCCGGGGGTCGGGGGTGGGGTTGACGGGTTGTGATCCGAACCTCTGAAGTTCACTTGCCCCGGAGCAGGTTAGCTGTTCAGCATAAGTTACCATGGTAAGAAGCGGGACCACCGCCGTAAGCCTGAAAACCCAGGGTTAAACCCGAAGTTACCTCGCTAAACCCGAATCCTGCTTCGCAGTACAGGCCTCGGGAATTCCAGCCAGGTGCTCGTGAGGAGCAGGGCACAACACGAGCAGATCAAAATGCGGAAACGCTTCACGATTTTGCGTGTCATCCTTTCGCAGGGGCCATGCTAATCTTCTCTGTATCGATTCCAATTTTTCATATGTGCTGCCTTAGCAAGCACGCAAGCCTCGGAGCGCCGCTTCCCTTTTAGTCCCCCGTGGGCAGAATGACCCCTTGACCGCGGTGGAGCTGCTGGAGGGCAGTAGGCAGCACCCTTAAGCATGACAAGAGCGAGGGATGGGGCTTTTCAGTTGCTGACATCAGTGTCTTTTCAATTGCTATGAACTGCCTGCTACTTCTTTCTGCATGTTTATGAAAGTCACAAAGCGTGTTAGGCCAGAAATGGCTTCATACCAAACAAACAATCGGTCTTTCATGCCGGAGGCTTCATTTGTTGCCCCAAAGCTAGGCATCCCCTCCTATGATGCGTGACAGGTCAACTGTGAGACTCTCAGACAAACTCTGAGCATCTGTCTGTGGGCGCATCTCTAGGATAAGCCACACTGTGGAAAATTCTTGGCGCCAGACCGCTTATGCTCTGGTGCCCCCTCAGGCAAATTTGTGACACCTTTGCCGTTGCCCTTCTCTGAGAGCAAGTAGGGGCTGCCAAACCAGATGGCCGAGTGGGTCTGAGTTCTACTTGTGGCCCTTGTTTGAGTAAAAGACTACTTTGGGGTTAGGGTGAGCCGGCAACTGCCTTGGCTAGATTCTTGAGAGCGTCGTGTTTGGCATGTCCAGCAAATGTTGTCACATGTAACCAGCGAGACGTTTGGTCAGAAAGCGGGAAGCTTTGATAAACACGCCGTGTCGCAATCCAGGGAGATTAAGGCCTGGCCCGCTAGGCGCAGGCGGGCAGGCGGGCTGGCAGGCTGGCAGGCTACCAAACAACAGAAATACTCAGGCGCCCGCAGACGCTCCGTGACTCCCGCGAGGACGGACGCGGGGAAAATGCGCAGATTCAAGGGGTATTTAGGACCTATCGCAATACGGCAACTTTCCCTCTTTGTCGCGTTTGTCTGCCAATCAAACGTGCAAATCGCACTCTGTGTCACTCTATATTTTGTACGCTGCACTACAACCCCCTCGGTCCGCACCAGCGCTTGGCTTTACACAAAACAAAGAGAAGGGTGCACCGTTCCCGGCGGCACTGCAATACCGGGTCGATGCGTGGAGCGAACGGAGCAAGCCCCTTTTTCAGCTCCAGCTGCTAAAAATCCATTTAATATATCGTCCCCAAATTGAGGACATATCAGATATTAAACTGATAAGAACAGATACTACACTTGATCTTAGCCAAAAGGCCGAGAAGCGATGACCCCTTGCTGTTGGCTGCCCCGAGCCGCCTCCTGCACAGCTCTCGCTGGCCGCGGTGCGGTGCGGCGCGGCGCGGCCGCTTCAAACGGCCGCGTGAACGACCGCTGCTTAGCAGCTCCGCCCAGACGCTCCTTGGCGCAGCCGCACGTCTCGCGAAGGACCGCTGTTTTGCTTTTCACAAACACACGAGGCTCTGCCGTACTGCAAAGCCTGCCAAAAATAGATTTAACTCGTGGGTGTTCCTCTCCACGGAAGTCTTTAGTAAAAGGCGAAAGACTTGTACGTTATGAAGAGAAACCAGAGTAAGTACAACCCGCTCCTCAACAGCAGCCGAAGACCCCAGTCGTCCCAGTCACCACCTTCACGGTAAGCCTCACTTGGCTTGCCGCGTGCCGAATCCCAGGCCACGCCCCTTTCCCCTACCCCGCATAGCGCTCTCAGGGAGTCTTGGGTGCCCAGTTTGCTTGTCTTTCGTGTCGCTGCCACTACACCTTCTGGAAGAGGCGTTGCCCCTTTGCCACTGGCGCTCACCGTGTGATGTTT
Organism: Scomberomorus guttatus; assembly: GCA_038419695.1. Taxonomy (NCBI): domain Eukaryota; kingdom Metazoa; phylum Chordata; class Actinopteri; order Scombriformes; family Scombridae; genus Scomberomorus; species Scomberomorus guttatus. Next base: position 29,542,942 of record CM076452.1, read on the forward strand.
GTATTTTTTGTGAAATGCAGCAAAGGACAGTTCAGTTGGATGACGAACAAACCGTTCTGAATATGCCACATAAAAACACTTAAGAGTAATGCCAGACTGTTTCTGCTACCGAAGCAAAGAGCGGAAAAAGAAGTCAATGACTGATGGCGTCCATCCGACTCAGGACTTTAATTCCATGTCGGGATCCTGTAGGAATGATGACTCCATTTTTTCTTTCTTCCCCCCAGTGATCTGACCGGTCAGTGGCCGGGGGTCGGGGGTGGGGTTGACGGGTTGTGATCCGAACCTCTGAAGTTCACTTGCCCCGGAGCAGGTTAGCTGTTCAGCATAAGTTACCATGGTAAGAAGCGGGACCACCGCCGTAAGCCTGAAAACCCAGGGTTAAACCCGAAGTTACCTCGCTAAACCCGAATCCTGCTTCGCAGTACAGGCCTCGGGAATTCCAGCCAGGTGCTCGTGAGGAGCAGGGCACAACACGAGCAGATCAAAATGCGGAAACGCTTCACGATTTTGCGTGTCATCCTTTCGCAGGGGCCATGCTAATCTTCTCTGTATCGATTCCAATTTTTCATATGTGCTGCCTTAGCAAGCACGCAAGCCTCGGAGCGCCGCTTCCCTTTTAGTCCCCCGTGGGCAGAATGACCCCTTGACCGCGGTGGAGCTGCTGGAGGGCAGTAGGCAGCACCCTTAAGCATGACAAGAGCGAGGGATGGGGCTTTTCAGTTGCTGACATCAGTGTCTTTTCAATTGCTATGAACTGCCTGCTACTTCTTTCTGCATGTTTATGAAAGTCACAAAGCGTGTTAGGCCAGAAATGGCTTCATACCAAACAAACAATCGGTCTTTCATGCCGGAGGCTTCATTTGTTGCCCCAAAGCTAGGCATCCCCTCCTATGATGCGTGACAGGTCAACTGTGAGACTCTCAGACAAACTCTGAGCATCTGTCTGTGGGCGCATCTCTAGGATAAGCCACACTGTGGAAAATTCTTGGCGCCAGACCGCTTATGCTCTGGTGCCCCCTCAGGCAAATTTGTGACACCTTTGCCGTTGCCCTTCTCTGAGAGCAAGTAGGGGCTGCCAAACCAGATGGCCGAGTGGGTCTGAGTTCTACTTGTGGCCCTTGTTTGAGTAAAAGACTACTTTGGGGTTAGGGTGAGCCGGCAACTGCCTTGGCTAGATTCTTGAGAGCGTCGTGTTTGGTATGTCCAGCAAATGTTGTCACATGTAACCAGCGAGACGTTTGGTCAGAAAGCGGGAAGCTTTGATAAACACGCCGTGTCGCAATCCAGGGAGATTAAGGCCTGGCCCGCTAGGCGCAGGCGGGCAGGCGGGCTGGCAGGCTGGCAGGCTACCAAACAACAGAAATACTCAGGCGCCCGCAGACGCTCCGTGACTCCCGCGAGGACGGACGCGGGGAAAATGCGCAGATTCAAGGGGTATTTAGGACCTATCGCAATACGGCAACTTTCCCTCTTTGTCGCGTTTGTCTGCCAATCAAACGTGCAAATCGCACTCTGTGTCACTCTATATTTTGTACGCTGCACTACAACCCCCTCGGTCCGCACCAGCGCTTGGCTTTACACAAAACAAGGAGAAGGGTGCACCGTTCCCGGCGGCACTGCAATACCGGGTCGATGCGTGGAGCGAACGGAGCAAGCCCCTTTTTCAGCTCCAGCTGCTAAAAATCCATTTAATATATCGTCCCCAAATTGAGGACATATCAGATATTAAACTGATAAGAACAGATACTACACTTGATCTTAGCCAAAAGGCCGAGAAGCGATGACCCCTTGCTGTTGGCTGCCCCGAGCCGCCTCCTGCACAGCTCTCGCTGGCCGCGGTGCGGTGCGGCGCGGCCGCTTCAAACGGCCGCGTGAACGACCGCTGCTTAGCAGCTCCGCCCAGACGCTCCTTGGCGCAGCCGCACGTCTCGCGAAGGACCGCTGTTTTGCTTTTCACAAACACACGAGGCTCTGCCGTACTGCAAAGCCTGCCAAAAATAGATTTAACTCGTGGGTGTTCCTCTCCACGGAAGTCTTTAGTAAAAGGCGAAAGACTTGTACGTTATGAAGAGAAACCAGAGTAAGTACAACCCGCTCCTCAACAGCAGCCGAAGACCCCAGTCGTCCCAGTCACCACCTTCACGGTAAGCCTCACTTGGCTTGCCGCGTGCCGAATCCCAGGCCACGCCCCTTTCCCCTACCCCGCATAGCGCTCTCAGGGAGTCTTGGGTGCCCAGTTTGCTTGTCTTTCGTGTCGCTGCCACTACACCTTCTGGAAGAGGCGTTGCCCCTTTGCCACTGGCGCTCACCGTGTGATGTTTGTATTTTTTGTGAAATGCAGCAAAGGACAGTTCAGTTGGATGACGAACAAACCGTTCTGAATATGCCACATAAAAACACTTAAGAGTAATGCCAGACTGTTTCTGCTACCGAAGCAAAGAGCGGAAAAAGAAGTCAATGACTGATGGCGTCCATCCGACTCAGGACTTTAATTCCATGTCGGGATCCTGTAGGAATGATGACTCCATTTTTTCTTTCTTCCCCCCAGTGATCTGACCGGTCAGTGGCCGGGGGTCGGGGGTGGGGTTGACGGGTTGTGATCCGAACCTCTGAAGTTCACTTGCCCCGGAGCAGGTTAGCTGTTCAGCATAAGTTACCATGGTAAGAAGCGGGACCACCGCCGTAAGCCTGAAAACCCAGGGTTAAACCCGAAGTTACCTCGCTAAACCCGAATCCTGCTTCGCAGTACAGGCCTCGGGAATTCCAGCCAGGTGCTCGTGAGGAGCAGGGCACAACACGAGCAGATCAAAATGCGGAAACGCTTCACGATTTTGCGTGTCATCCTTTCGCAGGGGCCATGCTAATCTTCTCTGTATCGATTCCAATTTTTCATATGTGCTGCCTTAGCAAGCACGCAAGCCTCGGAGCGCCGCTTCCCTTTTAGTCCCCCGTGGGCAGAATGACCCCTTGACCGCGGTGGAGCTGCTGGAGGGCAGTAGGCAGCACCCTTAAGCATGACAAGAGCGAGGGATGGGGCTTTTCAGTTGCTGACATCAGTGTCTTTTCAATTGCTATGAACTGCCTGCTACTTCTTTCTGCATGTTTATGAAAGTCACAAAGCGTGTTAGGCCAGAAATGGCTTCATACCAAACAAACAATCGGTCTTTCATGCCGGAGGCTTCATTTGTTGCCCCAAAGCTAGGCATCCCCTCCTATGATGCGTGACAGGTCAACTGTGAGACTCTCAGACAAACTCTGAGCATCTGTCTGTGGGCGCATCTCTAGGATAAGCCACACTGTGGAAAATTCTTGGCGCCAGACCGCTTATGCTCTGGTGCCCCCTCAGGCAAATTTGTGACACCTTTGCCGTTGCCCTTCTCTGAGAGCAAGTAGGGGCTGCCAAACCAGATGGCCGAGTGGGTCTGAGTTCTACTTGTGGCCCTTGTTTGAGTAAAAGACTACTTTGGGGTTAGGGTGAGCCGGCAACTGCCTTGGCTAGATTCTTGAGAGCGTCGTGTTTGGCATGTCCAGCAAATGTTGTCACATGTAACCAGCGAGACGTTTGGTCAGAAAGCGGGAAGCTTTGATAAACACGCCGTGTCGCAATCCAGGGAGATTAAGGCCTGGCCCGCTAGGCGCAGGCGGGCAGGCGGGCTGGCAGGCTGGCAGGCTACCAAACAACAGAAATACTCAGGCGCCCGCAGACGCTCCGTGACTCCCGCGAGGACGGACGCGGGGAAAATGCGCAGATTCAAGGGGTATTTAGGACCTATCGCAATACGGCAACTTTCCCTCTTTGTCGCGTTTGTCTGCCAATCAAACGTGCAAATCGCACTCTGTGTCACTCTATATTTTGTACGCTGCACTACAACCCCCTCGGTCCGCACCAGCGCTTGGCTTTACACAAAACAAGGAGAAGGGTGCACCGTTCCCGGCGGCACTGCAATACCGGGTCGATGCGTGGAGCGAACGGAGCAAGCCCCTTTTTCAGCTCCAGCTGCTAAAAATCCATTTAATATATCGTCCCCAAATTGAGGACATATCAGATATTAAACTGATAAGAACAGATACTACACTTGATCTTAGCCAAAAGGCCGAGAAGCGATGACCCCTTGCTGTTGGCTGCCCCGAGCCGCCTCCTGCACAGCTCTCCCTGGCCGCGGTGCGGTGCGGCGCGGCGCGGCCGCTTCAAACGGCCGCGTGAACGACCGCTGCTTAGCAGCTCCGCCCAGACGCTCCTTGGCGCAGCCGCACGTCTCGCGAAGGACCGCTGTTTTGCTTTTCACAAACACACGAGGCTCTGCCGTACTGCAAAGCCTGCCAAAAATAGATTTAACTCGTGGGTGTTCCTCTCCACGGAAGTCTTTAGTAAAAGGCGAAAGACTTGTACGTTATGAAGAGAAACCAGAGTAAGTACAACCCGCTCCTCAACAGCAGCCGAAGACCCCAGTCGTCCCAGTCACCACTTTCACGGTAAGCCTCACTTGGCTTGCCGCGTGCCGAATCCCAGGCCACGCCCCTTTCCCCTACCCCGCATAGCGCTCTCAGGGAGTCTTGGGTGCCCAGTTTGCTTGTCTTTCGTGTCGCTGCCACTACACCTTCTGGAAGAGGCGTTGCCCCTTTGCCACTGGCGCTCACCGTGTGATGTTTGTATTTTTTGTGAAATGCAGCAAAGGACAGTTCAGTTGGATGACGAACAAACCGTTCTGAATATGCCACATAAAAACACTTAAGAGTAATGCCAGACTGTTTCTGCTACCGAAGCAAAGAGCGGAAAAAGAAGTCAATGACTGATGGCGTCCATCCGACTCAGGACTTTAATTCCATGTCGGGATCCTGTAGGAATGATGACTCCATTTTTTCTTTCTTCCCCCCAGTGATCTGACCGGTCAGTGGCCGGGGGTCGGGGGTGGGGTTGACGGGTTGTGATCCGAACCTCTGAAGTTCACTTGCCCCGGAGCAGGTTAGCTGTTCAGCATAAGTTACCATGGTAAGAAGCGGGACCACCGCCGTAAGCCTGAAAACCCAGGGTTAAACCCGAAGTTACCTCGCTAAACCCGAATCCTGCTTCGCAGTACAGGCCTCGGGAATTCCAGCCAGGTGCTCGTGAGGAGCAGGGCACAACACGAGCAGATCAAAATGCGGAAACGCTTCACGATTTTGCGTGTCATCCTTTCGCAGGGGCCATGCTAATCTTCTCTGTATCGATTCCAATTTTTCATATGTGCTGCCTTAGCAAGCACGCAAGCCTCGGAGCGCCGCTTCCCTTTTAGTCCCCCGTGGGTAGAATGACCCCTTGACCGCGGTGGAGCTGCTGGAGGGCAGTAGGCAGCACCCTTAAGCATGACAAGAGCGAGGGATGGGGCTTTTCAGTTGCTGACATCAGTGTCTTTTCAATTGCTATGAACTGCCTGCTACTTCTTTCTGCATGTTTATGAAAGTCACAAAGCGTGTTAGGCCAGAAATGGCTTCATACCAAACAAACAATCGGTCTTTCATGCCGGAGGCTTCATTTGTTGCCCCAAAGCTAGGCATCCCCTCCTATGATGCGTGACAGGTCAACTGTGAGACTCTCAGACAAACTCTGAGCATCTGTCTGTGGGCGCATCTCTAGGATAAGCCACACTGTGGAAAATTCTTGGCGCCAGACCGCTTATGCTCTGGTGCCCCCTCAGGCAAATTTGTGACACCTTTGCCGTTGCCCTTCTCTGAGAGCAAGTAGGGGCTGCCAAACCAGATGGCCGAGTGGGTCTGAGTTCTACTTGTGGCCCTTGTTTGAGTAAAAGACTACTTTGGGGTTAGGGTGAGCCGGCAACTGCCTTGGCTAGATTCTTGAGAGCGTCGTGTTTGGCATGTCCAGCAAATGTTGTCACATGTAACCAGCGAGACGTTTGGTCAGAAAGCGGGAAGCTTTGATAAACACGCCGTGTCGCAATCCAGGGAGATTAAGGCCTGGCCCGCTAGGCGCAGGCGGGCAGGCGGGCTGGCAGGCTGGCAGGCTACCAAACAACAGAAATACTCAGGCGCCCGCAGACGCTCCGTGACTCCCGCGAGGACGGACGCGGGGAAAATGCGCAGATTCAAGGGGTATTTAGGACCTATCGCAATACGGCAACTTTCCCTCTTTGTCGCGTTTGTCTGCCAATCAAACGTGCAAATCGCACTCTGTGTCACTCTATATTTTGTACGCTGCACTACAACCCCCTCGGTCCGCACCAGCGCTTGGCTTTACACAAAACAAGGAGAAGGGTGCACCGTTCCCGGCGGCACTGCAATACCGGGTCGATGCGTGGAGCGAACGGAGCAAGCCCCTTTTTCAGCTCCAGCTGCTAAAAATCCATTTAATATATCGTCCCCAAATTGAGGACATATCAGATATTAAACTGATAAGAACAGATACTACACTTGATCTTAGCCAAAAGGCCGAGAAGCGATGACCCCTTGCTGTTGGCTGCCCCGAGCCGCCTCCTGCACAGCTCTCGCTGGCCGCGGTGCGGTGCGGCGCGGCCGCTTCAAACGGCCGCGTGAACGACCGCTGCTTAGCAGCTCCGCCCAGACGCTCCTTGGCGCAGCCGCACGTCTCGCGAAGGACCGCTGTTTTGCTTTTCACAAACACACGAGGCTCTGCCGTACTGCAAAGCCTGCCAAAAATAGATTTAACTCGTGGGTGTTCCTCTCCACGGAAGTCTTTAGTAAAAGGCGAAAGACTTGTACGTTATGAAGAGAAACCAGAGTAAGTACAACCCGCTCCTCAACAGCAGCCGAAGACCCCAGTCGTCCCAGTCACCACCTTCACGGTAAGCCTCACTTGGCTTGCCGCGTGCCGAATCCCAGGCCACGCCCCTTTCCCCTACCCCGCATAGCGCTCTCAGGGAGTCTTGGGTGCCCAGTTTGCTTGTCTTTCGTGTCGCTGCCACTACACCTTCTGGAAGAGGCGTTGCCCCTTTGCCACTGGCGCTCACCGTGTGATGTTTGTATTTTTTGTGAAATGCAGCAAAGGACAGTTCAGTTGGATGACGAACAAACCGTTCTGAATATGCCACATAAAAACACTTAAGAGTAATGCCAGACTGTTTCTGCTACCGAAGCAAAGAGCGGAAAAAGAAGTCAATGACTGATGGCGTCCATCCGACTCAGGACTTTAATTCCATGTCGGGATCCTGTAGGAATGATGACTCCATTTTTTCTTTCTTCCCCCCAGTGATCTGACCGGTCAGTGGCCGGGGGTCGGGGGTGGGGTTGACGGGTTGTGATCCGAACCTCTGAAGTTCACTTGCCCCGGAGCAGGTTAGCTGTTCAGCATAAGTTACCATGGTAAGAAGCGGGACCACCGCCGTAAGCCTGAAAACCCAGGGTTAAACCCGAAGTTACCTCGCTAAACCCGAATCCTGCTTCGCAGTACAGGCCTCGGGAATTCCAGCCAGGTGCTCGTGAGGAGCAGGGCACAACACGAGCAGATCAAAATGCGGAAACGCTTCACGATTTTGCGTGTCATCCTTTCGCAGGGGCCATGCTAATCTTCTCTGTATCGATTCCAATTTTTCATATGTGCTGCCTTAGCAAGCACGCAAGCCTCGGAGCGCCGCTTCCCTTTTAGTCCCCCGTGGGCAGAATGACCCCTTGACCGCGGTGGAGCTGCTGGAGGGCAGTAGGCAGCACCCTTAAGCATGACAAGAGCGAGGGATGGGGCTTTTCAGTTGCTGACATCAGTGTCTTTTCAATTGCTATGAACTGCCTGCTACTTCTTTCTGCATGTTTATGAAAGTCACAAAGCGTGTTAGGCCAGAAATGGCTTCATACCAAACAAACAATCGGTCTTTCATGCCGGAGGCTTCATTTGTTGCCCCAAAGCTAGGCATCCCCTCCTATGATGCGTGACAGGTCAACTGTGAGACTCTCAGACAAACTCTGAGCATCTGTCTGTGGGCGCATCTCTAGGATAAGCCACACTGTGGAAAATTCTTGGCGCCAGACCGCTTATGCTCTGGTGCCCCCTCAGGCAAATTTGTGACACCTTTGCCGTTGCCCTTCTCTGAGAGCAAGTAGGGGCTGCCAAACCAGATGGCCGAGTGGGTCTGAGTTCTACTTGTGGCCCTTGTTTGAGTAAAAGACTACTTTGGGGTTAGGGTGAGCCGGCAACTGCCTTGGCTAGATTCTTGAGAGCGTCGTGTTTGGCATGTCCAGCAAATGTTGTCACATGTAACCAGCGAGACGTTTGGTCAGAAAGCGGGAAGCTTTGATAAACACGCCGTGTCGCAATCCAGGGAGATTAAGGCCTGGCCCGCTAGGCGCAGGCGGGCAGGCGGGCTGGCAGGCTGGCAGGCTACCAAACAACAGAAATACTCAGGCGCCCGCAGACGCTCCGTGACTCCCGCGAGGACGGACGCGGGGAAAATGCGCAGATTCAAGGGGTATTTAGGACCTATCGCAATACGGCAACTTTCCCTCTTTGTCGCGTTTGTCTGCCAATCAAACGTGCAAATCGCACTCTGTGTCACTCTATATTTTGTACGCTGCACTACAACCCCCTCGGTCCGCACCAGCGCTTGGCTTTACACAAAACAAGGAGAAGGGTGCACCGTTCCCGGCGGCACTGCAATACCGGGTCGATGCGTGGAGCGAACGGAGCAAGCCCCTTTTTCAGCTCCAGCTGCTAAAAATCCATTTAATATATCGTCCCCAAATTGAGGACATATCAGATATTAAACTGATAAGAACAGATACTACACTTGATCTTAGCCAAAAGGCCGAGAAGCGATGACCCCTTGCTGTTGGCTGCCCCGAGCCGCCTCCTGCACAGCTCTCGCTGGCCGCGGTGCGGTGCGGCGCGGCCGCTTCAAACGGCCGCGTGAACGACCGCTGCTTAGCAGCTCCGCCCAGACGCTCCTTGGCGCAGCCGCACGTCTCGCGAAGGACCGCTGTTTTGCTTTTCACAAACACACGAGGCTCTGCCGTACTGCAAAGCCTGCCAAAAATAGATTTAACTCGTGGGTGTTCCTCTCCACGGAAGTCTTTAGTAAAAGGCGAAAGACTTGTACGTTATGAAGAGAAACCAGAGTAAGTACAACCCGCTCCTCAACAGCAGCCGAAGACCCCAGTCGTCCCAGTCACCACCTTCACGGTAAGCCTCACTTGGCTTGCCGCGTGCCGAATCCCAGGCCACGCCCCTTTCCCCTACCCCGCATAGCGCTCTCAGGGAGTCTTGGGTGCCCAGTTTGCTTGTCTTTCGTGTCGCTGCCACTACACCTTCTGGAAGAGGCGTTGCCCCTTTGCCACTGGCGCTCACCGTGTGATGTTTGTATTTTTTGTGAAATGCAGCAAAGGACAGTTCAGTTGGATGACGAACAAACCGTTCTGAATATGCCACATAAAAACACTTAAGAGTAATGCCAGACTGTTTCTGCTACCGAAGCAAAGAGCGGAAAAAGAAGTCAATGACTGATGGCGTCCATCCGACTCAGGACTTTAATTCCATGTCGGGATCCTGTAGGAATGATGACTCCATTTTTTCTTTCTTCCCCCCAGTGATCTGACCGGTCAGTGGCCGGGGGTCGGGGGTGGGGTTGACGGGTTGTGATCCGAACCTCTGAAGTTCACTTGCCCCGGAGCAGGTTAGCTGTTCAGCATAAGTTACCATGGTAAGAAGCGGGACCACCGCCGTAAGCCTGAAAACCCAGGGTTAAACCCGAAGTTACCTCGCTAAACCCGAATCCTGCTTCGCAGTACAGGCCTCGGGAATTCCAGCCAGGTGCTCGTGAGGAGCAGGGCACAACACGAGCAGATCAAAATGCGGAAACGCTTCACGATTTTGCGTGTCATCCTTTCGCAGGGGCCATGCTAATCTTCTCTGTATCGATTCCAATTTTTCATATGTGCTGCCTTAGCAAGCACGCAAGCCTCGGAGCGCCGCTTCCCTTTTAGTCCCCCGTGGGCAGAATGACCCCTTGACCGCGGTGGAGCTGCTGGAGGGCAGTAGGCAGCACCCTTAAGCATGACAAGAGCGAGGGATGGGGCTTTTCAGTTGCTGACATCAGTGTCTTTTCAATTGCTATGAACTGCCTGCTACTTCTTTCTGCATGTTTATGAAAGTCACAAAGCGTGTTAGGCCAGAAATGGCTTCATACCAAACAAACAATCGGTCTTTCATGCCGGAGGCTTCATTTGTTGCCCCAAAGCTAGGCATCCCCTCCTATGATGCGTGACAGGTCAACTGTGAGACTCTCAGACAAACTCTGAGCATCTGTCTGTGGGCGCATCTCTAGGATAAGCCACACTGTGGAAAATTCTTGGCGCCAGACCGCTTATGCTCTGGTGCCCCCTCAGGCAAATTTGTGACACCTTTGCCGTTGCCCTTCTCTGAGAGCAAGTAGGGGCTGCCAAACCAGATGGCCGAGTGGGTCTGAGTTCTACTTGTGGCCCTTGTTTGAGTAAAAGACTACTTTGGGGTTAGGGTGAGCCGGCAACTGCCTTGGCTAGATTCTTGAGAGCGTCGTGTTTGGTATGTCCAGCAAATGTTGTCACATGTAACCAGCGAGACGTTTGGTCAGAAAGCGGGAAGCTTTGATAAACACGCCGTGTCGCAATCCAGGGAGATTAAGGCCTGGCCCGCTAGGCGCAGGCGGGCAGGCGGGCTGGCAGGCTGGCAGGCTACCAAACAACAGAAATACTCAGGCGCCCGCAGACGCTCCGTGACTCCCGCGAGGACGGACGCGGGGAAAATGCGCAGATTCAAGGGGTATTTAGGACCTATCGCAATACGGCAACTTTCCCTCTTTGTCGCGTTTGTCTGCCAATCAAACGTGCAAATCGCACTCTGTGTCACTCTATATTTTGTACGCTGCACTACAACCCCCTCGGTCCGCACCAGCGCTTGGCTTTACACAAAACAAGGAGAAGGGTGCACCGTTCCCGGCGGCACTGCAATACCGGGTCGATGCGTGGAGCGAACGGAGCAAGCCCCTTTTTCAGCTCCAGCTGCTAAAAATCCATTTAATATATCGTCCCCAAATTGAGGACATATCAGATATTAAACTGATAAGAACAGATACTACACTTGATCTTAGCCAAAAGGCCGAGAAGCGATGACCCCTTGCTGTTGGCTGCCCCGAGCCGCCTCCTGCACAGCTCTCGCTGGCCGCGGTGCGGTGCGGCGCGGCGCGGCCGCTTCAAACGGCCGCGTGAACGACCGCTGCTTAGCAGCTCCGCCCAGACGCTCCTTGGCGCAGCCGCACGTCTCGCGAAGGACCGCTGTTTTGCTTTTCACAAACACACGAGGCTCTGCCGTACTGCAAAGCCTGCCAAAAATAGATTTAACTCGTGGGTGTTCCTCTCCACGGAAGTCTTTAGTAAAAGGCGAAAGACTTGTACGTTATGAAGAGAAACCAGAGTAAGTACAACCCGCTCCTCAACAGCAGCCGAAGACCCCAGTCGTCCCAGTCACCACCTTCACGGTAAGCCTCACTTGGCTTGCCGCGTGTCGAATCCCAGGCCACGCCCCTTTCCCCTACCCCGCATAGCGCTCTCAGGGAGTCTTGGGTGCCCAGTTTGCTTGTCTTTCGTGTCGCTGCCACTACACCTTCTGGAAGAGGCGTTGCCCCTTTGCCACTGGCGCTCACCGTGTGATGTTTGTATTTTTTGTGAAATGCAGCAAAGGACAGTTCAGTTGGATGACGAACAAACCGTTCTGAATATGCCACATAAAAACACTTAAGAGTAATGCCAGACTGTTTCTGCTACCGAAGCAAAGAGCGGAAAAAGAAGTCAATGACTGATGGCGTCCATCCGACTCAGGACTTTAATTCCATGTCGGGATCCTGTAGGAATGATGACTCCATTTTTTCTTTCTTCCCCCCAGTGATCTGACCGGTCAGTGGCCGGGGGTCGGGGGTGGGGTTGACGGGTTGTGATCCGAACCTCTGAAGTTCACTTGCCCCGGAGCAGGTTAGCTGTTCAGCATAAGTTACCATGGTAAGAAGCGGGACCACCGCCGTAAGCCTGAAAACCCAGGGTTAAACCCGAAGTTACCTCGCTAAACCCGAATCCTGCTTCGCAGTACAGGCCTCGGGAATTCCAGCCAGGTGCTCGTGAGGAGCAGGGCACAACACGAGCAGATCAAAATGCGGAAACGCTTCACGATTTTGCGTGTCATCCTTTCGCAGGGGCCATGCTAATCTTCTCTGTATCGATTCCAATTTTTCATATGTGCTGCCTTAGCAAGCACGCAAGCCTCGGAGCGCCGCTTCCCTTTTAGTCCCCCGTGGGCAGAATGACCCCTTGACCGCGGTGGAGCTGCTGGAGGGCAGTAGGCAGCACCCTTAAGCATGACAAGAGCGAGGGATGGGGCTTTTTTCAGTTGCTGACATCAGTGTCTTTTCAATTGCTATGAACTGCCTGCTACTTCTTTCTGCATGTTTATGAAAGTCACAAAGCGTGTTAGGCCAGAAATGGCTTCATACCAAACAAACAATCGGTCTTTCATGCCGGAGGCTTCATTTGTTGCCCCAAAGCTAGGCATCCCCTCCTATGATGCGTGACAGGTCAACTGTGAGACTCTCAGACAAACTCTGAGCATCTGTCTGTGGGCGCATCTCTAGGATAAGCCACACTGTGGAAAATTCTTGGCGCCAGACCGCTTATGCTCTGGTGCCCCCTCAGGCAAATTTGTGACACCTTTGCCGTTGCCCTTCTCTGAGAGCAAGTAGGGGCTGCCAAACCAGATGGCCGAGTGGGTCTGAGTTCTACTTGTGGCCCTTGTTTGAGTAAAAGACTACTTTGGGGTTAGGGTGAGCCGGCAACTGCCTTGGCTAGATTCTTGAGAGCGTCGTGTTTGGCATGTCCAGCAAATGTTGTCACATGTAACCAGCGAAACGTTTGGTCAGAAAGCGGGAAGCTTTGATAAACACGCCGTGTCGCAATCCAGGGAGATTAAGGCCTGGCCCGCTAGGCGCAGGCGGGCAGGCGGGCTGGCAGGCTGGCAGGCTACCAAACAACAGAAATACTCAGGCGCCCGCAGACGCTCCGTGACTCCCGCGAGGACGGACGCGGGGAAAATGCGCAGATTCAAGGGGTATTTAGGACCTATCGCAATACGGCAACTTTCCCTCTTTGTCGCGTTTGTCTGCCAATCAAACGTGCAAATCGCACTCTGTGTCACTCTATATTTTGTACGCTGCACTACAACCCCCTCGGTCCGCACCAGCGCTTGGCTTTACACAAAACAAGGAGAAGGGTGCACCGTTCCCAGCGGCACTGCAATACCGGGTCGATGCGTGGAGCGAACGGAGCAAGCCCCTTTTTCAGCTCCAGCTGCTAAAAATCCATTTAATATATCGTCCCCAAATTGAGGACATATCAGATATTAAACTGATAAGAACAGATTTTTTCTTTCGGAAAAATTTTATTGACACTTATTTCAAACACATTTCATGACACATTTCTTTTTTTGTTATATTTATGACATACAACATACCTTGAAATACAACTAATAAATAATAAATGTGATCTGTAAAACCATGTTTAAAACAATAAAAACAATTGTTTTAAGAAGCATTACAGATAAAATCGTTGTTTTCACAGGTAAAAGGTGTACATAAAAGAGTTTTCATGTGAGTCATGTGTGAGTGAGTCAAGTGTCCATTATAAAAGTCCTTAAAAGGGAGTGCATTTAGTTAAAATGCTGTGTTCAAGGTCCGTTTTTGTGCAGGAGCGCAGTGAGTCCCTATGCAGGGTAACTCATTCCGCTCTCCCGAACAGTAGGTCTCTCGGGATCCTGTTGCGGAGCTCAGAGGAGACCCTCGCCCTGTTGCTCCTTCCCACCTGCCTCACCCGGAGAGCCAGGCCGCTGCTGCTTTGACCTTTTTGCGTGTAGCTCCGGCTCCTTCCTCCGAATGGGCACAGAGGCGATGCTTCTTTGCGGCTGTGTCCTAGGCCCGCCGCCTGCAGCTCTGGCCGCTTGGGCCGTCGCTGCGGCCATCTGGATCACAGCCACGGGGGGGATCTGCATGTGCTTCCTTGCCAGCAAGTTTCTGGAGGTCCACATGGCGTCTTTGATGGCGGCTAGGGTGAGCCACTGCTTGGTAAAGTCATTCTTTTTTGTTTGTGTTTGGCTCACCCCGTAGAGCACCAGTTGTGCTGTTAGGACCTCCCTTGCCGGCAAGTACGGGAATTTCAAGGAGCCGGCTGTTGCCCACTGGTCTACGGCAGCACTGCACTCCCAGAGCAGATGCCTCACCGACTCCGGCGCGCCACAACCGGGTCGGGGGCAGGTTGAGAGCGCCGACATGCCCCGGGAGTGCATCACGGACCTGACCGGGAGGATCTCGTGAGCCACCATCCATGACAGGTCCCGGAGTCTGTTCGGGAGAGCGGGATGGTTCACGTTGCGCCAAACTGTTGAGGGCTCGCCGAATGCGAGCCCGCGCACTGGACTCACTGGTTCTTGCTCCTGCACAAGAGAAAGCACAGAGCGATGGTTAGTTAAAATATGCAACTCCTCCTGCTCCAGGTTAAAATGCTTTAGAAATGTCTGAATAAAAGCATATGCTGTTGGCAGGCTAAAAGACACAGGCACTTTAAGATCGGTGGGTAAAATCCTAAGTCTTCTGAGATAAGAGCCCATCCAGAAACGTGTCATCGCTATGGTCTTGGGGTTTCTGGATGGGTCTGTAGCAATGTTGAGGTGCATTGTTGTGTATCTGCTTCCTAAAAACAGATAAAAGTCTGGCACTCCTTTTCCTCCTTTCTCCTTTGGCCTCTTCATCACCTCTCTCCTCAATCTCTCCCACTTGGATCCCCAAATAAAATAGAATATGGTTCGGTCCAGGTCTAAAAGCACTTTCCTAGGCGGGGTAAAAACAGAACTGATGAGTAAAAGCAAAGGTAAAATCACTGCTTTGATGATTAAAACCTTCCCTTCAATCGTCAGTCCTCTAAGTCCCCAGTATCCTAGTCTTTGCCTGACTTTTCCTACCACGTCTGGCCAGTTTGTTTTCCCTCCCCCATCCCGGTCAAATTTTATCCCTAGTATTTTCTGGTCGGTCTGGGTCATGGTCAGGGGGAGTCCTGTCGTCTCAGTCGCTGTCCATGGACCATAAAATTGGGCTTGGGTCTTGCTTCTGTTGAGTTTTGACCCAGAGGCCTGTCCAAACCAGTCGGTCAAGTCCAGCGTCCTGTTGACAGATAAAAGGTCAGTGCATAAAAGGTTGACGTCGTCCATGTATAAAATGCATTTGGTTTGGAGTCCCCCGCTCCCCGGTACTCCCACCCCATTGATTCGTCGGTCCCTTCTCAAGATCTGCGCCAGTGGTTCTATACAGGTAACGTAGAGGAGGGCAGATAACGGACAACCCTGACGGACACCGCAGTTAATGTCGACTGCTTTTGTCAGATGCCCGTTAACGACAAATTTGCTGGTAATGCCCCGGTACAGCAATCCCACCCACGTCGTAAACCTTAAGGGAAACCCCATTTTTTGCAGTACCTGGAAAAGGTACTGGTGCGAGACCCGATCAAAGGCTTTCTCAAAATCTAGATTTAGGACTACTAGGCGGATGTTTCTGTCTCTCGCGTAACAGATGGTGTCACGGATCAGTACCAGGCTGTCGGTGATCTTCCTCCCCGGGATGGCGCAGGCTTGATCCGGGTGAATCACCTCTTCTAAAAACAAGGACATACGTGATGCTAAAAGTTTACTAAAAAGTTTACAGTCAAAGTTTAAAAGTGTGATAGGTCTCCAGTTCTTCAGGTCAGTCTTGTCTTTGTTTTTGTGGAGGAGAGTCACTATCCCTACTCTAAAACTGTCAGGAAGTCGGTCAAGTTGCTCAAAGTCCATAAAAACAGCAAGCAAGTCAGGTGCTAAAATGTCCCAAAACGTCAAATAAAATTCCAAGGGAAGTCCATCTTGTCCTGGGGACTTCCCTTTCTTAAAACTCATAATACATTTATTTAACTCCAAAATAGTAAAATCCTGGGTTAAAAGCACACTGTCCCTTACTGTGTTTTCAATAAAATTTAAGACTTCAGTCATGGTGTCTGTTTGAACAGGCTTCTCTTTATACAATTCCCCATAAAACCGTTCAACTATTTGATTGATTTCTTCCGTTGTCTCGGCCGTGCACCCGTTGTCTTTTGTTAGCTTTAAAATCCCCCCCCCTTTATTTACAATTTTCTTAAAAAAGTATCTTGTGCACTTCTCCCCCTCCTCTACTTCCCGTTCCCTGCTCCTTAAAATGACACCCTTGCTTTTTATTTCTGCTAAAACCGACATCTCTGTTTTAATTTGTTTAATCTCTTCATTAAAATCCATACCATATTGGTTTAATTTAAAATAGCGCTGTAGTCTTTTCTGCAGTCCCATCATGCGTCTGTTTTCCTTATTCTTTTTTCTCTTACCTGCCTGTCTAAAGAAAGTCTGGGTCTTTGCCTTCACCATTTCCCACCAGTGTGCGCGTGTATCGTAAAAGTCTTGAAGGGTCTGCCACTCTCGGTACTGCTCCCTGTACTGACTAACTAGCTCCTTATCTTCTAAAAGGGAGCAGTTGAGTTTCCACAGACCGCTTCCTGGTGTCACACCCGAAGAGAGTGAGAGGGTGCAGGAAAGCATTAGGTGGTCGGAAAAGAAAACAGGAGTTAATCTAGCATCCGTGGGTGGGCAGTCCCGTATAAAAACATAATCTATGCGAGAGGCTCTAGCTCCGTCACCACTGAACCAGGTGAAGCCGTCCTCTCTGGGATGCATGGTTTTAAAACAGTCTTGGAGTTTAAAATCCTTGCACATGCCCTGTAATAAAACCGAAGTTTTATCAACTTTAAAATCTTCCCCTGCTCCTTTTCTATCTTTCCTGCTTAAAATACAGTTAAAATCCCCCCCCACCACTAAAGGGGCCCTACCTAGCATGTGGAACTGCAAGTCTTGTAAAAGGTCATACCTGTCATTCTTAGAGTTAAAGCCATAAATATTTAAGAGGTTAAAATCCTGTCCCATAAAAGTCAAATGTGCTAAAAGTGCCCGACCATCTCTCACCACAGTGCTGCCCTTCACCAGAACTTGAGGGTTTTTGATTAAAATGGCCACTCCATCATTCTTGTTTTGATTTGATCCACTCCACATTGATGTTTGTGGCCACATCTCCTCCCACTGTCTGTAGTGCTTTAAAAACGGTAGGCCACATTCCTGTATTAAAAACACATCTGACTTAAAAGAGTTAAGAAAGGATAAAACACTTTGGGCTCTAACTCTCGACTTCACACTTCTCACATTGATGGTTGAGAAGGTGAGTGCCATGAGTATGTTTAAAAACAACAAGTATGCCATTTTAAAAGACTAAAAAGACATTAAAACCTTAAAATATCTAAAAAAGCTGTTGGGCAATTTCTTGTGAATGGAGTTCTTCCTTCACTCCCACGGGTGAAAGGTGAAGGGGTTGAGCTCCATTCCCCGGTCGGACTCTGGGGGTCGGCCTTGGACACAATGTTGCATTTAACTTTGAGTCTCGAGGGGTTGATTGCAGAGCTACGGTTAAGAAGGAGACCTCATTTGGTGAACTGGAGGGGAAGACTCTGGGCTCCTCCACAGATGAACTGTCTGAGGAAAACCCAACTCTTCCCCTCTTCTCTGAGAATATAGGCGACTCAGAGGACAATTCTGAAGCAGGCCTCTTTGTTTGCTGGGCCGGGGGGAGGGGGGCATCCTCACTATCTTCTGATTGGATTCCTTCACATTCAGAACTAGCTCCGCCCTCTGCCTGCACCACCTCCTCCACAAAGCTCTCCATTGGTGGGGCTGTTGCAGGCCCCTCCCCCACTCCCTCCTCACCTGATCCCTGTCCTCCAATCACAGGATTTGGAGGGAGATTTGAATTTTCCTGCCCAGCCTCTTCACAAACCTCTCTAACCGGCTCATTTTGTTCACCATTTTGAATTTGCTTCACAGCCTTTAACTTGTTGGCAAATGACTTTGGGCAATCTCTGAAGAGGTGGTTTGATTCTCCACAAAGATTGCAACGTCTGCCATTGGTGCACTCCTCAAAGGTGTGCCCAATTTCTCTGCATTTTCCACAAACAATCTGCTGGCATGCTTCTGCCAGGTGCCCATGCTCACCACACTTGCGGCAGAGCTTGGGCTGACCCTGGTAGTGTATGTAGCCCCTGTTTTCTCCCAGAACTATCATGGATGGCAGATGTTTCAGGCCCTGGAAGCCTTGGGGGTCCTGCCACTGTTGGATAGGGACCCTCCAAGCACAGTTCCAGATGCCATCCTCATCTCTCACTTTGACAGCCTGGCCTTTAACAGTGCAGAATCTACCCAGCCACAAACAAATGTCATCTGCATTCACTGTCTCATTAAACATTCTCACGATAACTGTTTTCAGGGCATTATCAGTCAGCTTCTCAACACTAAATGCAGTAAACTGGGGTTTCACATTTTCAAAGCGTGTCCAAAATTCTTTCAGCAAACCAGCAGAACGGAAACTCACATCAAAACCTTTGTTAAAGGGCAATGTAAAAATACAATTCAGGTCATCCGGTGTAAAGTTCAAAACTTTCTGGATCAGCTTCCTGGAGAAGTCCAGTCTCGACATCCCCATGAGCTTTCCATCTTTTTCTTTGAAGGTAAAACGGACACTGTGGTGCCTCCGCATGCCGACACGGGTGGCCGACATGGTGGAGGCACCACAAGCTAAAAGGGTTCAAAGCAACTAAAACTCTTAAATTACCAATAAATACACTAAAAGGCAAAATAAATAAGCAATAAATAGGTAAAACGCCCTAAAAACAAATAAATTAATTAAAAGGTACTTACCTTTAGCGTTTGGCCTGGTCAAGATGTTAAATCCAACAGAGAGCAGGTAGAAAGTCCTCTGGGCCAATGAATTCCTTTTGTGCAAGATTTATAACTATTAGAGAGTTATAACACTTTACAAAAGGAATGTAGTGAATATCCTCCAAAGCACCGGTAAAAAATCAATACCACAACAGGTAATAATTTTCACCGACAAACAGGAGGCGACCGCAGTCTTAGCCAAAAGGCCGAGAAGCGATGACCCCTTGCTGTTGGCTGCCCCGAGCCGCCTCCTGCACAGCTCTCGCTGGCCGCGGTGCGGTGCGGCGCGGCCGCTTCAAACGGCCGCGTGAACGACCGCTGCTTAGCAGCTCCGCCCAGACGCTCCTTGGCGCAGCCGCACGTCTCGCGAAGGACCGCTGTTTTGCTTTTCACAAACACACGAGGCTCTGCCGTACTGCAAAGCCTGCCAAAAATAGATTTAACTCGTGGGTGTTCCTCTCCACGGAAGTCTTTAGTAAAAGGCGAAAGACTTGTACGTTATGAAGAGAAACCAGAGTAAGTACAACCCGCTCCTCAACAGCAGCCGAAGACCCCAGTCGTCCCAGTCACCACCTTCACGGTAAGCCTCACTTGGCTTGCCGCGTGCCGAATCCCAGGCCACGCCCCTTTCCCCTACCCCGCATAGCGCTCTCAGGGAGTCTTGGGTGCCCAGTTTGCTTGTCTTTCGTGTCGCTGCCACTACACCTTCTGGAAGAGGCGTTGCCCCTTTGCCACTGGCGCTCACCGTGTGATGTTTGTATTTTTTGTGAAATGCAGCAAAGGACAGTTCAGTTGGATGACGAACAAACCGTTCTGAATATGCCACATAAAAACACTTAAGAGTAATGCCAGACTGTTTCTGCTACCGAAGCAAAGAGCGGAAAAAGAAGTCAATGACTGATGGCGTCCATCCGACTCAGGACTTTAATTCCATGTCGGGATCCTGTAGGAATGATGACTCCATTTTTTCTTTCTTCCCCCCAGTGATCTGACCGGTCAGTGGCCGGGGGTCGGGGGTGGGGTTGACGGGTTGTGATCCGAACCTCTGAAGTTCACTTGCCCCGGAGCAGGTTAGCTGTTCAGCATAAGTTACCATGGTAAGAAGCGGGACCACCGCCGTAAGCCTGAAAACCCAGGGTTAAACCCGAAGTTACCTCGCTAAACCCGAATCCTGCTTCGCAGTACAGGCCTCGGGAATTCCAGCCAGGTGCTCGTGAGGAGCAGGGCACAACACGAGCAGATCAAAATGCGGAAACGCTTCACGATTTTGCGTGTCATCCTTTCGCAGGGGCCATGCTAATCTTCTCTGTATCGATTCCAATTTTTCATATGTGCTGCCTTAGCAAGCACGCAAGCCTCGGAGCCCCGCTTCCCTTTTAGTCCCCCGTGGGCAGAATGACCCCTTGACCGCGGTGGAGCTGCTGGAGGGCAGTAGGCAGCACCCTTAAGCATGACAAGAGCGAGGGATGGGGCTTTTCAGTTGCTGACATCAGTGTCTTTTCAATTGCTATGAACTGCCTGCTAATTCTTTCTGCATGTTTATGAAAGTCACAAAGCGTGTTAGGCCAGAAATGGCTTCATACCAAACAAACAATCGGTCTTTCATGCCGGAGGCTTCATTTGTTGCCCCAAAGCTAGGCATCCCCTCCTATGATGCGTGACAGGTCAACTGTGAGACTCTCAGACAAACTCTGAGCATCTGTCTGTGGGCGCATCTCTAGGATAAGCCACACTGTGGAAAATTCTTGGCGCCAGACCGCTTATGCTCTGGTGCCCCCTCAGGCAAATTTGTGACACCTTTGCCGTTGCCCTTCTCTGAGAGCAAGTAGGGGCAGCCAAACCAGATGGCCGAGTGGGTCTGAGTTCTACTTGTGGCCCTTGTTTGAGTAAAAGACTACTTTGGGGTTAGGGTGAGCCGGCAACTGCCTTGGCTAGATTCTTGAGAGCGTCGTGTTTGGTATGTCCAGCAAATGTTGTCACATGTAACCAGCGAGACGTTTGGTCAGAAAGCGGGAAGCTTTGATAAACACGCCGTGTCGCAATCCAGGGAGATTAAGGCCTGGCCCGCTAGGCGCAGGCGGGCAGGCGGGCTGGCAGGCTGGCAGGCTACCAAACAACAGAAATACTCAGGCGCCCGCAGACGCTCCGTGACTCCCGCGAAGACGGACGCGGGGAAAATGCGCAGATTCAAGGGGTATTTAGGACCTATCGCAATACGGCAACTTTCCCTCTTTGTCGCGTTTGTCTGCCAATCAAACGTGCAAATCGCACTCTGTGTCACTCTATATTTTGTACGCTGCACTACAACCCCCTCGGTCCGCACCAGCGCTTGGCTTTACACAAAACAAAGAGAAGGGTGCACCGTTCCCGGCGGCACTGCAATACCGGGTCGATGCGTGGAGCGAACGGAGCAAGCCCCTTTTTCAGCTCCAGCTGCTAAAAATCCATTTAATATATCGTCCCCAAATTGAGGACATATCAGATATTAAACTGATAAGAACAGATACTACACTTGATCTTAGCCAAAAGGCCGAGAAGCGATGACCCCTTGCTGTTGGCTGCCCCGAGCCGCCTCCTGCACAGCTCTCGCTGGCTGCGATGCGGTGCGGCGCGGCCGCTTCAAATGGCCGCGTGAACGACCGCTGCTTAGCAGCTCCGCCCAGACGCTCCTTGGCGCAGCCGCACGTCTCGCGAAGGACCGCTGTTTTGCTTTTCACAAACACACGAGGCTCTGCCGTACTGCAAAGCCTGCCAAAAATAGATTTAACTCGTGGGTGTTCCTCTCCACAGAAGTCTTTAGTAAAAGGCGAAAGACTTGTACGTTATGAAGAGAAACCAGAGTAAGTACAACCCGCTCCTCAACAGCAGCCGAAGACCCCAGTCGTCCCAGTCACCACCTTCACGGTAAGCCTCACTTGGCTTGCCGCGTGTCGAATCCCAGGCCACGCCCCTTTCCCCTACCCCGCATAGCGCTCTCAGGGAGTCTTGGGTGCCCAGTTTGCTTGTCTTTCGTGTCGCTGCCACTACACCTTCTGGAAGAGGCGTTGCCCCTTTGCCACTGGCGCTCACCGTGTGATGTTTGTATTTTTTGTGAAATGCAGCAAAGGACAGTTCAGTTGGATGACGAACAAACCGTTCTGAATATGCCACATAAAAACACTTAAGAGTAATGCCAGACTGTTTCTGCTACCGAAGCAAAGAGCGGAAAAAGAAGTCAATGACTGATGGCGTCCATCCGACTCAGGACTTTAATTCCATGTCGGGATCCTGTAGGAATGATGACTCCATTTTTTCTTTCTTCCCCCCAGTGATCTGACCGGTCAGTGGCCGGGGGTCGGGGGTGGGGTTGACGGGTTGTGATCCGAACCTCTGAAGTTCACTTGCCCCGGAGCAGGTTAGCTGTTCAGCATAAGTTACCATGGTAAGAAGCGGGACCACCGCCGTAAGCCTGAAAACCCAGGGTTAAACCCAAAGTTACCTCGCTAAACCCGAATCCTGCTTCGTAGTACAGGCCTCGGGAATTCCAGCCAGGTGCTCGTGAGGAGCAGGGCACAACACGAGCAGATCAAAATGCGGAAACGCTTCACAATTTTGCGTGTCATCCTTTCGCAGGGGCCATGCTAATCTTCTCTGTATTGATTCCAATTTTTCATATGTGCTGCCTTAGCAAGCACGCAAGCCTCGGAGCCCCGCTTCCCTTTTAGTCCCCCGTGGGCAGAATGACCCCTTGACCGCGGTGGAGCTGCTGGAGGGCAGTAGGCAGCACCCTTAAGCATGACAAGAGCGAGGGATGGGGCTTTTCAGTTGCTGACATCAGTGTCTTTTCAATTGCTATGAACTGCCTGCTAATTCTTTCTGCATGTTTATGAAAGTCACAAAGCGTGTTAGGCCAGAAATGGCTTCATACCAAACAAACAATCGGTCTTTCATGCCGGAGGCTTCATTTGTTGCCCCAAAGCTAGGCATCCCCTCCTATGATGCGTGACAGGTCAACTGTGAGACTCTCAGACAAACTCTGAGCATCTGTCTGTGGGCGCATCTCTAGGATAAGCCACACTGTGGAAAATTCTTGGCGCCAGACCGCTTATGCTCTGGTGCCCCCTCAGGCAAATTTGTGACACCTTTGCCGTTGCCCTTCTCTGAGAGCAAGTAGGGGCTGCCAAACCAGATGGCCGAGTGGGTCTGAGTTCTACTTGTGGCCCTTGTTTGAGTAAAAGACTACTTTGGGGTTAGGGTGAGCCGGCAACTGCCTTGGCTAGATTCTTGAGAGCGTCGTGTTTGGTATGTCCAGCAAATGTTGTCACATGTAACCAGCGAGACGTTTGGTCAGAAAGCGGGAAGCTTTGATAAACACGCCGTGTCGCAATCCAGGGAGATTAAGGCCTGGCCCGCTAGGCGCAGGCGGGCAGGCGGGCTGGCAGGCTGGCAGGCTACCAAACAACAGAAATACTCAGGCGCCCGCAGACGCTCCGTGACTCCCGCGAAGACGGACGCGGGGAAAATACGCAGATTCAAGGGGTATTTAGGACCTATCGCAATACGGCAACTTTCCCTCTTTGTCGCGTTTGTCTGCCAATCAAACGTGCAAATCGCACTCTGTGTCACTCTATATTTTGTACGCTGCACTACAACCCCCTCGGTCCGCACCAGCGCTTGGCTTTACACAAAACAAAGAGAAGGGTGCACCGTTCCCGGCGGCACTGCAATACCGGGTCGATGCGTGGAGCGAACGGAGCAAGCCCCTTTTTCAGCTCCAGCTGCTAAAAATCCATTTAATATATCGTCCCCAAATTGAGGACATATCAGATATTAAACTGATAAGAACAGATACTACACTTGATCTTAGCCAAAAGGCCGAGAAGCGATGACCCCTTGCTGTTGGCTGCCCCGAGCCGCCTCCTGCACAGCTCTCGCTGGCTGCGATGCGGTGCGGCGCGGCCGCTTCAAATGGCCGCGTGAACGACCGCTGCTTAGCAGCTCCGCCCAGACGCTCCTTGGCGCAGCCGCACGTCTCGCGAAGGACCGCTGTTTTGCTTTTCACAAACACACGAGGCTCTGCCGTACTGCAAAGCCTGCCAAAAATAGATTTAACTCGTGGGTGTTCCTCTCCACGGAAGTCTTTAGTAAAAGGCGAAAGACTTGTACGTTATGAAGAGAAACCAGAGTAAGTACAACCCGCTCCTCAACAGCAGCCGAAGACCCCAGTCGTCCCAGTCACCACCTTCACGGTAAGCCTCACTTGGCTTGCCGCGTGCCGAATCCCAGGCCACGCCCCTTTCCCCTACCCCGCATAGCGCTCTCAGGGAGTCTTGGGTGCCCAGTTTGCTTGTCTTTCGTGTCGCTGCCACTACACCTTCTGGAAGAGGCGTTGCCCCTTTGCCACTGGCGCTCACCGTGTGATGTTTGTATTTTTTGTGAAATGCAGCAAAGGACAGTTCAGTTGGATGACGAACAAACCGTTCTGAATATGCCACATAAAAACACTTAAGAGTAATGCCAGACTGTTTCTGCTACCGAAGCAAAGAGCGGAAAAAGAAGTCAATGACTGATGGCGTCCATCCGACTCAGGACTTTAATTCCATGTCGGGATCCTGTAGGAATGATGACTCCATTTTTTCTTTCTTCCCCCCAGTGATCTGACCGGTCAGTGGCCGGGGGTCGGGGGTGGGGTTGACGGGTTGTGATCCGAACCTCTGAAGTTCACTTGCCCCGGAGCAGGTTAGCTGTTCAGCATAAGTTACCATGGTAAGAAGCGGGACCACCGCCGTAAGCCTGAAAACCCAGGGTTAAACCCGAAGTTACCTCGCTAAACCCGAATCCTGCTTCGCAGTACAGGCCTCGGGAATTCCAGCCAGGTGCTCGTGAGGAGCAGGGCACAACACGAGCAGATCAAAATGCGGAAACGCTTCACGATTTTGCGTGTCATCCTTTCGCAGGGGCCATGCTAATCTTCTCTGTATCGATTCCAATTTTTCATATGTGCTGCCTTAGCAAGCACGCAAGCCTCGGAGCGCCGCTTCCCTTTTAGTCCCCCGTGGGCAGAATGACCCCTTGACCGCGGTGGAGCTGCTGGAGGGCAGTAGGCAGCACCCTTAAGCATGACAAGAGCGAGGGATGGGGCTTTTCAGTTGCTGACATCAGTGTCTTTTCAATTGCTATGAACTGCCTGCTACTTCTTTCTGCATGTTTATGAAAGTCACAAAGCGTGTTAGGCCAGAAATGGCTTCATACCAAACAAACAATCGGTCTTTCATGCCGGAGGCTTCATTTGTTGCCCCAAAGCTAGGCATCCCCTCCTATGATGCGTGACAGGTCAACTGTGAGACTCTCAGACAAACTCTGAGCATCTGTCTGTGGGCGCATCTCTAGGATAAGCCACACTGTGGAAAATTCTTGGCGCCAGACCGCTTATGCTCTGGTGCCCCCTCAGGCAAATTTGTGACACCTTTGCCGTTGCCCTTCTCTGAGAGCAAGTAGGGGCTGCCAAACCAGATGGCCGAGTGGGTCTGAGTTCTACTTGTGGCCCTTGTTTGAGTAAAAGACTACTTTGGGGTTAGGGTGAGCCGGCAACAGCCTTGGCTAGATTCTTGAGAGCGTCGTGTTTGGCATGTCCAGCAAATGTTGTCACATGTAACCAGCGAGACGTTTGGTCAGAAAGCGGGAAGCTTTGATAAACACGCCGTGTCGCAATCCAGGGAGATTAAGGCCTGGCCCGCTAGGCGCAGGCGGGCAGGCGGGCTGGCAGGCTGGCAGGCTACCAAACAACAGAAATACTCAGGCGCCCGCAGACGCTCCGTGACTCCCGCGAGGACGGACGCGGGGAAAATGCGCAGATTCAAGGGGTATTTAGGACCTATCGCAATACGGCAACTTTCCCTCTTTGTCGCGTTTGTCTGCCAATCAAACGTGCAAATCGCACTCTGTGTCACTCTATATTTTGTACGCTGCACTACAACCCCCTCGGTCCGCACCAGCGCTTGGCTTTACACAAAACAAGGAGAAGGGTGCACCGTTCCCGGCGGCACTGCAATACCGGGTCGATGCGTGGAGCGAACGGAGCAAGCCCCTTTTTCAGCTCCAGCTGCTAAAAATCCATTTAATATATCGTCCCCAAATTGAGGACATATCAGATATTAAACTGATAAGAACAGATACTACACTTGATCTTAGCCAAAAGGCCGAGAAGCGATGACCCCTTGCTGTTGGCTGCCCCGAGCCGCCTCCTGCACAGCTCTCGCTGGCCGCGGTGCGGTGCGGCGCGGCGCGGCCGCTTCAAACGGCCGCGTGAACGACCGCTGCTTAGCAGCTCCGCCCAGACGCTCCTTCGCGCAGCCGCACGTCTCGCGAAGGACCGCTGTTTTGCTTTTCACAAACACACGAGGCTCTGCCGTACTGCAAAGCCTGCCAAAAATAGATTTAACTCGTGGGTGTTCCTCTCCACGGAAGTCTTTAGTAAAAGGCGAAAGACTTGTACGTTATGAAGAGAAACCAGAGTAAGTACAACCCGCTCCTCAACAGCAGCCGAAGACCCCAGTCGTCCCAGTCACCACCTTCACGGTAAGCCTCACTTGGCTTGCCGCGTGCCGAATCCCAGGCCACGCCCCTTTCCCCTACCCCGCATAGCGCTCTCAGGGAGTCTTGGGTGCCCAGTTTGCTTGTCTTTCGTGTCGCTGCCACTACACCTTCTGGAAGAGGCGTTGCCCCTTTGCCACTGGCGCTCACCGTGTGATGTTTGTATTTTTTGTGAAATGCAGCAAAGGACAGTTCAGTTGGATGACGAACAAACCGTTCTGAATATGCCACATAAAAACACTTAAGAGTAATGCCAGACTGTTTCTGCTACCGAAGCAAAGAGCGGAAAAAGAAGTCAATGACTGATGGCGTCCATCCGACTCAGGACTTTAATTCCATGTCGGGATCCTGTAGGAATGATGACTCCATTTTTTCTTTCTTCCCCCCAGTGATCTGACCGGTCAGTGGCCGGGGGTCGGGGGTGGGGTTGACGGGTTGTGATCCGAACCTCTGAAGTTCACTTGCCCCGGAGCAGGTTAGCTGTTCAGCATAAGTTACCATGGTAAGAAGCGGGACCACCGCCGTAAGCCTGAAAACCCAGGGTTAAACCCGAAGTTACCTCGCTAAACCCGAATCCTGCTTCGCAGTACAGGCCTCGGGAATTCCAGCCAGGTGCTCGTGAGGAGCAGGGCACAACACGAGCAGATCAAAATGCGGAAACGCTTCACGATTTTGCGTGTCATCCTTTCGCAGGGGCCATGCTAATCTTCTCTGTATCGATTCCAATTTTTCATATGTGCTGCCTTAGCAAGCACGCAAGCCTCGGAGCGCCGCTTCCCTTTTAGTCCCCCGTGGGCAGAATGACCCCTTGACCGCGGTGGAGCTGCTGGAGGGCAGTAGGCAGCACCCTTAAGCATGACAAGAGCGAGGGATGGGGCTTTTCAGTTGCTGACATCAGTGTCTTTTCAATTGCTATGAACTGCCTGCTACTTCTTTCTGCATGTTTATGAAAGTCACAAAGCGTGTTAGGCCAGAAATGGCTTCATACCAAACAAACAATCGGTCTTTCATGCCGGAGGCTTCATTTGTTGCCCCAAAGCTAGGCATCCCCTCCTATGATGCGTGACAGGTCAACTGTGAGACTCTCAGACAAACTCTGAGCATCTGTCTGTGGGCGCATCTCTAGGATAAGCCACACTGTGGAAAATTCTTGGCGCCAGACCGCTTATGCTCTGGTGCCCCCTCAGGCAAATTTGTGACACCTTTGCCGTTGCCCTTCTCTGAGAGCAAGTAGGGGCTGCCAAACCAGATGGCCGAGTGGGTCTGAGTTCTACTTGTGGCCCTTGTTTGAGTAAAAGACTACTTTGGGGTTAGGGTGAGCCGGCAACTGCCTTGGCTAGATTCTTGAGAGCGTCGTGTTTGGTATGTCCAGCAAATGTTGTCACATGTAACCAGCGAGACGTTTGGTCAGAAAGCGGGAAGCTTTGATAAACACGCCGTGTCGCAATCCAGGGAGATTAAGGCCTGGCCCGCTAGGCGCAGGCGGGCAGGCGGGCTGGCAGGCTGGCAGGCTACCAAACAACAGAAATACTCAGGCGCCCGCAGACGCTCCGTGACTCCCGCGGGGAAAATGCGCAGATTCAAGGGGTATTTAGGACCTATCGCAATACGGCAACTTTCCCTCTTTGTCGCGTTTGTCTGCCAATCAAACGTGCAAATCGCACTCTGTGTCACTCTATATTTTGTACGCTGCACTACAACCCCCTCGGTCCGCACCAGCGCTTGGCTTTACACAAAACAAGGAGAAGGGTGCACCGTTCCCGGCGGCACTGCAATACCGGGTCGATGCGTGGAGCGAACGGAGCAAGCCCCTTTTTCAGCTCCAGCTGCTAAAAATCCATTTAATATATCGTCCCCAAATTGAGGACATATCAGATATTAAACTGATAAGAACAGATTTTTTTTTTTTTTTTTCTTTCGGAAAAATTTTATTGACACTTATTTCAAACACATTTCATGACACATTTCTTTTTTTGTTATATTTATGACATACAACATACCTTGAAATACAACTAATAAATAATAAATGTGATCTGTAAAACCATGTTTAAAACAATAAAAAACAATTGTTTTAAGAAGCATTACAGATAAAATCGTTGTTTTCACAGGTAAAAGGTGTACATAAAAGAGTTTTCATGTGAGTCATGTGTGAGTGAGTCAAGTGTCCATTATAAAAGTCTTTAAAAGGGAGTGCATTTAGTTAAAATGCTGTGTTCAAGGTCCGTTTTTGTGCAGGAGCGCAGTGAGTCCCTACCCAGGGTAACTCATTCCGCTCTCCCGAACAGTAGGTCTCTCGGGATCCTGTTGCGGAGCTCAGAGGAGACCCTCGCCCTGTTGCTCCTTCCCACCTGCCTCACCCGGAGAGCCAGGCCGCTGCTGCTTTGACCTTTTTGCGTGTAGCTCCGGCTCCTTCCTCCGAATGGGCACAGAGGCGATGCTTCTTTGCGGCTGTGTCCTAGGCCCGCCGCCTGCAGCTCTGGCCGCTTGGGCCGTCGCTGCGGCCATCTGGATCACAGCCACGGGGGGGATCTGCATGTGCTTCCTTGCCAGCAAGTTTCTGGAGGTCCACATGGCGTCTTTGATGGCGGCTAGGGTGAGCCACTGCTTGGCAAAGTCATTCTTTTTTGTTTCCGTTTGGCTCACCCCGTAGAGCACCAGTTGTGCTGTTAGGACCTCCCTTGCCGGCAAGTACGGGAATTTCAAGGAGCCGGCTGTTGCCCACTGGTCTACGGCAGCACTGCACTCCCAGAGCAGATGCCTCCCCGACTCCGGCGCGCCACAACCGGGTCGGGGGCAGGTTGAGAGCGCCGACATGCCCCGGGAGTGCATCACGGACCTGACCGGGAGGATCTCGTGAGCCACCATCCATGACAGGTCCCGGAGTCTGTTCGGGAGAGCGGGATGGTTCACGTTGCGCCAAACTGTTGAGGGCTCGCCGAATGCGAGCCCGCGCACTGGACTCACTGGTTCTCGCTCCTGCACAAGAGAAAGCACAGAGCGATGGTTAGTTAAAATATGCAACTCCTCTTGCTCCAGGTTAAAATGCTTTAGAAATGTCTGAATAAAAGCATATGCTGTTGGCAGGCTAAAAGACACAGGCACTTTAAGATCGGTGGGTAAAATCTTAAGTCTTCTGAGATAAGAGCCCATCCAGAAACGTGTCATCGCTATGGTCTTGGGGTTTCTGGATGGGTCTGTAGCAATGTTGAGGTGCATTGTTGTGTATCTGCTTCCTAAAAACAGATAAAAGTCTGGCACTCCTTTTCCTCCTTTCTCCTTTGGCCTCTTCATCACCTCTCTCCTCAATCTCTCCCACTTGGATCCCCAAATAAAATAGAATATGGTTCGGTCCAGGTCTAAAAGCACTTTCCTAGGCGGGGTAAAAACAGAACTGATGAGTAAAAGCAAAGGTAAAATCACTGCTTTGATGATTAAAACCTTCCCTTCAATCGTCAGTCCTCTAAGTCCCCAGTATCCTAGTCTTTGCCTGACTTTTCCTACCACGTCTGGCCAGTTTGTTTTCCCTCCCCCATCCCGGTCAAATTTTATCCCTAGTATTTTCTGGTCGGTCTGGGTCATGGTCAGGGGGAGTCCTGTCGTCTCAGTCGCTGTCCATGGACCATAAAATTGGGCTTGGGTCTTGCTTCTGTTGAGTTTTGACCCAGAGGCCTGTCCAAACCAGTCGGTCAAGTCCAGCGTCCTGTTGACAGATAAAAGGTCAGTGCATAAAAGGTTGACGTCGTCCATGTAAAAAATGCATTTGGTTTGGAGTCCCCCGCTCCCCGGTACTCCCACCCCATTGATTCGTCGGTCCCTTCTCAAGATCTGCGCCAGTGGTTCTATACAGGTAACGTAGAGGAGGGCAGATAACGGACAACCCTGACGGACACCGCAGTTAATGTCGACTGCTTTTGTCAGATGCCCGTTAACGACAAATTTGCTGGTAATGCCCCGGTACAGCAATCCCACCCAAGTTGTAAACCTTAAGGGAAACCCCATTTTTTGCAGTACCTGGAAAAGGTACTGGTGCGAGACCCGATCAAAGGCTTTCTCAAAATCTAGATTTAGGACTACTAGGCGGATGTTTCTGTCTCTCGCGTAACAGATGGTGTCACGGATCAGTACCAGGCTGTCGGTGATCTTCCTCCCCGGGATGGCGCAGGCTTGATCCGGGTGAATCACCTCTTCTAAAAACAAGGACATACGTGATGCTAAAAGTTTACTAAAAAGTTTACAGTCAAAGTTTAAAAGTGTGATAGGTCTCCAGTTCTTCAGGTCAGTCTTGTCTTTGTTTTTGTGGAGGAGAGTCACTATCCCTACTCTAAAACTGTCAGGAAGTCGGTCAAGTTGCTCAAAGTCCATAAAAACAGCAAGCAAGTCAGGTGCTAAAATGTCCCAAAACGTCAAATAAAATTCCAAGGGAAGTCCATCTTGTCCTGGGGACTTCCCTTTCTTAAAACTCATAATACATTTATTTAACTCCAAAATAGTAAAATCCTGGGTTAAAAGCACACTGTCCCTTACTGTGTTTTCAATAAAATTTAAGACTTCAGTCATGGTGTCTGTTTGAACAGGCTTCTCTTTATACAATTCCCCATAAAACCGTTCAACTATTTGATTGATTTCTTCCGTTGTCTCGGCCGTGCACCCGTTGTCTTTTGTTAGCTTTAAAATCCCCCCCCCTTTATTTACAATTTTCTTAAAAAAGTATCTTGTGCACTTCTCCCCCTCCTCTACTTCCCGTTCCCTGCTCCTTAAAATGACACCCTTGCTTTTTATTTCTGCTAAAACCGACATCTCTGTTTTAATTTGTTTAATCTCTTCATTAAAATCCATACCATATTGGTTTAATTTAAAATAGCGCTGTAGTCTTTTCTGCAGTCCCATCATGCGTCTGTTTTCCTTATTCTTTTTTCTCTTACCTGCCTGTCTAAAGAAAGTCTGGGTCTTTGCCTTCACCATTTCCCACCAGTGCGCGCGTGTATCGTAAAAGTCTTGAAGGGTCTGCCACTCTCGGTACTGCTCCCTGTACTGACTAACTAGCTCCTTATCTTCTAAAAGGGAGCAGTTGAGTTTCCACAGACCGCTTCCTGGTGTCACACCCGAAGAGAGTGAGAGGGTGCAGGAAAGCATTAGGTGGTCGGAAAAGAAAACAGGAGTTAATCTAGCATCCGTGGGTGGGCAGTCCCGTATAAAAACATAATCTATGCGAGAGGCTCTAGCTCCGTCACCACTGAACCAGGTGAAGCCGTCCTCTCTGGGATGCATGGTTTTAAAACAGTCTTGGAGTTTAAAATCCTTGCACATGCCCTGTAATAAAACCGAAGTTTTATCAACTTTAAAATCTTCCCCTGCTCCTTTTCTATCTTTCCTGCTTAAAATACAGTTAAAATCCCCCCCCACCACTAAAGGGGCCCTACCTAGCATGTGGAACTGCAAGTCTTGTAAAAGGTCATACCTGTCATTCTTAGAGTTAAAGCCATAAATATTTAAGAGGTTAAAATCCTGTCCCATAAAAGTCAAATGTGCTAAAAGTGCCCGACCATCTCTCACCACAGTGCTGCCCTTCACCAGAACTTGAGGGTTTTTGATTAAAATGGCCACTCCATCATTCTTGTTTTGATTTGATCCACTCCACATTGATGTTTGTGGCCACATCTCCTCCCACTGTCTGTAGTGCTTTAAAAACGGTAGGCCACATTCCTGTATTAAAAACACATCTGACTTAAAAGAGTTAAGAAAGGATAAAACACTTTGGGCTCTAACTCTCGACTTCACACTTCTCACATTGATGGTTGAGAAGGTGAGTGCCATGAGTATGTTTAAAAACAACAAGTATGCCATTTTAAAAGACTAAAAAGACATTAAAACCTTAAAATATCTAAAAAAGCTGTTGGGCAATTTCTTGTGAATGGAGTTCTTCCTTCACTCCCACGGGTGAAAGGTGAAGGGGTTGAGCTCCATTCCCCGGTCGGACTCTGGGGGTCGGCCTTGGACACAATGTTGCATTTAACTTTGAGTCTCGAGGGGTTGATTGCAGAGCTACGGTTAAGAAGGAGACCTCATTTGGTGAACTGGAGGGGAAGACTCTGGGCTCCTCCACAGATGAACTGTCTGAGGAAAACCCAACTCTTCCCCTCTTCTCTGAGAATATAGGCGACTCAGAGGACAATTCTGAAGCAGGCCTCTTTGTTTGCTGGGCCGGGGGGAGGGGGGCATCCTCACTATCTTCTGATTGGATTCCTTCACATTCAGAACTAGCTCCGCCCTCTGCCTGCACCACCTCCTCCACAAAGCTCTCCATTGGTGGGGCTGTTGCAGGCCCCTCCCCCACTCCCTCCTCACCTGATCCCTGTCCTCCAATCACAGGATTTGGAGGGAGATTTGAATTTTCCTGCCCAGCCTCTTCACAAACCTCTCTAACCGGCTCATTTTGTTCACCATTTTGAATTTGCTTCACAGCCTTTAACTTGTTGGCAAATGACTTTGGGCAATCTCTGAAGAGGTGGTTTGATTCTCCACAAAGATTGCAACGTCTGCCATTGGTGCACTCCTCAAAGGTGTGCCCAATTTCTCTGCATTTTCCACAAACAATCTGCTGGCATGCTTCTGCCAGGTGCCCATGCTCACCACACTTGCGGCAGAGCTTGGGCTGACCCTGGTAGTGTATGTAGCCCCTGTTTTCTCCCAGAACTATCATGGATGGCAGATGTTTCAGGCCTTGGAAGCCTTGGGGGTCCTGCCACTGTTGGATAGGGACCCTCCAAGCACAGTTCCAGATGCCATCCTCATCTCTCACTTTGACAGCCTGGCCTTTAACAGTGCAGAATCTACCCAGCCACAAACAAATGTCATCTGCATTCACTGTCTCATTGAACATTCTCACGATAACTGTTTTCAGGGCATTATCAGTCAGCTTCTCAACACTGAACGCAGTAAACTGGGGTTTCACATTTTCAAAGCGTGTCCAAAATTCTTTCAGCAAACCAGCAGAACGGAAACTCACATCAAAACCTTTGTTAAAGGGCAATGTAAAAATACAATTCAGGTCATCCGGTGTAAAGTTCAAAACTTTCTGGATCAGCTTCCTGGAGAAGTCCAGTCTCGACATCCCCATGAGCTTTCCATCTTTTTCTTTGAAGGTAAAACGGACACTGTGGTGCCTCCGCATGCCGACACGGGTGGCCGACATGGTGGAGGCACCACAAGCTAAAAGGGTTCAAAGCAACTAAAACTCTTAAATTACCAATAAATACACTAAAAGGCAAAATAAATAAGCAATAAATAGGTAAAACGCCCTAAAAACAAATAAATTAATTAAAAGGTACTTACCTTTAGCGTTTGGCCTGGTCAAGATGTTAAATCCAACAGAGAGCAGGTAGAAAGTCCTCTGGGCCAATGAATTCCTTTTGTGCAAGATTTATAACTATTAGAGAGTTATAACACTTTACAAAAGGAATGTAGTGAATATCCTCCAAAGCACCGGTAAAAAATCAATACCACAACAGGTAATAATTTTCACCGACAAACAGGAGGCGACCGCAGTCTTAGCCAAAAGGCCGAGAAGCGATGACCCCTTGCTGTTGGCTGCCCCGAGCCGCCTCCTGCACAGCTCTCGCTGGCCGCGGTGCGGTGCGGCGCGGCCGCTTCAAACTGCCGCGTGAACGACCGCTGCTTAGCAGCTCCGCCCAGACGCTCCTTGGCGCAGCCGCACGTCTCGCGAAGGACCGCTGTTTTGCTTTTCACAAACACACGAGGCTCTGCCGTACTGCAAAGCCTGCCAAAAATAGATTTAACTCGTGGGTGTTCCTCTCCACGGAAGTCTTTAGTAAAAGGCGAAAGACTTGTACGTTATGAAGAGAAACCAGAGTAAGTACAACCCGCTCCTCAACAGCAGCCGAAGACCCCAGTCGTCCCAGTCACCACCTTCACGGTAAGCCTCACTTGGCTTGCCGCGTGTCGAATCCCAGGCCACGCCCCTTTCCCCTACCCCGCATAGCGCTCTCAGGGAGTCTTGGGTGCCCAGTTTGCTTGTCTTTCGTGTCGCTGCCACTACACCTTCTGGAAGAGGCGTTGCCCCTTTGCCACTGGCGCTCACCGTGTGATGTTTGTATTTTTTGTGAAATGCAGCAAAGGACAGTTCAGTTGGATGACGAACAAACCGTTCTGAATATGCCACATAAAAACACTTAAGAGTAATGCCAGACTGTTTCTGCTACCGAAGCAAAGAGCGGAAAAAGAAGTCAATGACTGATGGCGTCCATCCGACTCAGGACTTTAATTCCATGTCGGGATCCTGTAGGAATGATGACTCCATTTTTTCTTTCTTCCCCCCAGTGATCTGACCGGTCAGTGGCCGGGGGTCGGGGGTGGGGTTGACGGGTTGTGATCCGAACCTCTGAAGTTCACTTGCCCCGGAGCAGGTTAGCTGTTCAGCATAAGTTACCATGGTAAGAAGCGGGACCACCGCCGTAAGCCTGAAAACCCAGGGTTAAACCCGAAGTTACCTCGCTAAACCCGAATCCTGCTTCGCAGTACAGGCCTCGGGAATTCCAGCCAGGTGCTCGTGAGGAGCAGGGCACAACACGAGCAGATCAAAATGCGGAAACGCTTCACGATTTTGCGTGTCATCCTTTCGCAGGGGCCATGCTAATCTTCTCTGTATCGATTCCAATTTTTCATATGTGCTGCCTTAGCAAGCACGCAAGCCTCGGAGCGCCGCTTCCCTTTTAGTCCCCCGTGGGCAGAATGACCCCTTGACCGCGGTGGAGCTGCTGGAGGGCAGTAGGCAGCACCCTTAAGCATGACAAGAGCGAGGGATGGGGCTTTTCAGTTGCTGACATCAGTGTCTTTTCAATTGCTATGAACTGCCTGCTACTTCTTTCTGCATGTTTATGAAAGTCACAAAGCGTGTTAGGCCAGAAATGGCTTCATACCAAACAAACAATCGGTCTTTCATGCCGGAGGCTTCATTTGTTGCCCCAAAGCTAGGCATCCCCTCCTATGATGCGTGACAGGTCAACTGTGAGACTCTCAGACAAACTCTGAGCATCTGTCTGTGGGCGCATCTCTAGGATAAGCCACACTGTGGAAAATTCTTGGCGCCAGACCGCTTATGCTCTGGTGCCCCCTCAGGCAAATTTGTGACACCTTTGCCGTTGCCCTTCTCTGAGAGCAAGTAGGGGCTGCCAAACCAGATGGCCGAGTGGGTCTGAGTTCTACTTGTGGCCCTTGTTTGAGTAAAAGACTACTTTGGGGTTAGGGTGAGCCGGCAACTGCCTTGGCTAGATTCTTGAGAGCGTCGTGTTTGGTATGTCCAGCAAATGTTGTCACATGTAACCAGCGAGACGTTTGGTCAGAAAGCGGGAAGCTTTGATAAACACGCCGTGTCGCAATCCAGGGAGATTAAGGCCTGGCCCGCTAGGCGCAGGCGGGCAGGCGGGCTGGCAGGCTGGCAGGCTACCAAACAACAGAAATACTCAGGCGCCCGCAGACGCTCCGTGACTCCCGCGAGGACGGACGCGGGGAAAATGCGCAGATTCAAGGGGTATTTAGGACCTATCGCAATACGGCAACTTTCCCTCTTTGTCGCGTTTGTCTGCCAATCAAACGTGCAAATCGCACTCTGTGTCACTCTATATTTTGTACGCTGCACTACAACCCCCTCGGTCCGCACCAGCGCTTGGCTTTACACAAAACAAGGAGAAGGGTGCACCGTTCCCGGCGGCACTGCAATACCGGGTCGATGCATGGAGGGAACGGAGCAAGCCCCTTTTTCAGCTCCAGCTGCTAAAAATCCATTTAATATATCGTCCCCAAATTGAGGACATATCAGATATTAAACTGATAAGAACAGATACTACACTTGATCTTAGCCAAAAGGCCGAGAAGCGATGACCCCTTGCTGTTGGCTGCCCCGAGCCGCCTCCTGCACAGCTCTCGCTGGCCGCGGTGCGGTGCGGCGCGGCCGCTTCAAACGGCCGCGTGAACGACCGCTGCTTAGCAGCTCCGCCCAGACGCTCCTTGGCGCAGCCGCACGTCTCGCGAAGGACCGCTGTTTTGCTTTTCACAAACACACGAGGCTCTGCCGTACTGCAAAGCCTGCCAAAAATAGATTTAACTCGTGGGTGTTCCTCTCCACGGAAGTCTTTAGTAAAAGGCGAAAGACTTGTACGTTATGAAGAGAAACCAGAGTAAGTACAACCCGCTCCTCAACAGCAGCCGAAGACCCCAGTCGTCCCAGTCACCACCTTCACGGTAAGCCTCACTTGGCTTGCCGCGTGCCGAATCCCAGGCCACGCCCCTTTCCCCTACCCCGCATAGCGCTCTCAGGGAGTCTTGGGTGCCCAGTTTGCTTGTCTTTCGTGTCGCTGCCACTACACCTTCTGGAAGAGGCGTTGCCCCTTTGCCACTGGCGCTCACCGTGTGATGTTTGTATTTTTTGTGAAATGCAGCAAAGGACAGTTCAGTTGGATGACGAACAAACCGTTCTGAATATGCCACATAAAAACACTTAAGAGTAATGCCAGACTGTTTCTGCTACCGAAGCAAAGAGCGGAAAAAGAAGTCAATGACTGATGGCGTCCATCCGACTCAGGACTTTAATTCCATGTCGGGATCCTGTAGGAATGATGACTCCATTTTTTCTTTCTTCCCCCCAGTGATCTGACCGGTCAGTGGCCGGGGGTCGGGGGTGGGGTTGACGGGTTGTGATCCGAACCTCTGAAGTTCACTTGCCCCGGAGCAGGTTAGCTGTTCAGCATAAGTTACCATGGTAAGAAGCGGGACCACCGCCGTAAGCCTGAAAACCCAGGGTTAAACCCGAAGTTACCTCGCTAAACCCGAATCCTGCTTCGCAGTACAGGCCTCGGGAATTCCAGCCAGGTGCTCGTGAGGAGCAGGGCACAACACGAGCAGATCAAAATGCAGAAACGCTTCACAATTTTGCGTGTCATCCTTTCGCAGGGGCCATGCTAATCTTCTCTGTATTGATTCCAATTTTTCATATGTGCTGCCTTAGCAAGCACGCAAGCCTCGGAGCCCCGCTTCCCTTTTAGTCCCCCGTGGGCAGAATGACCCCTTGACCGCGGTGGAGCTGCTGGAGGGCAGTAGGCAGCACCCTTAAGCATGACAAGAGCGAGGGATGGGGCTTTTCAGTTGCTGACATCAGTGTCTTTTCAATTGCTATGAACTGCCTGCTACTTCTTTCTGCATGTTTATGAAAGTCACAAAGCGTGTTAGGCCAGAAATGGCTTCATACCAAACAAACAATCGGTCTTTCATGCCGGAGGCTTCATTTGTTGCCCCAAAGCTAGGCATCCCCTCCTATGATGCGTGACAGGTCAACTGTGAGACTCTCAGACAAACTCTGAGCATCTGTCTGTGGGCGCATCTCTAGGATAAGCCACACTGTGGAAAATTCTTGGCGCCAGACCGCTTATGCTCTGGTGCCCCCTCAGGCAAATTTGTGACACCTTTGCCGTTGCCCTTCTCTGAGAGCAAGTAGGGGCTGCCAAACCAGATGGCCGAGTGGGTCTGAGTTCTACTTGTGGCCCTTGTTTGAGTAAAAGACTACTTTGGGGTTAGGGTGAGCCGGCAACTGCCTTGGCTAGATTCTTGAGAGCGTCGTGTTTGGTATGTCCAGCAAATGTTGTCACATGTAACCAGCGAGACGTTTGGTCAGAAAGCGGGAAGCTTTGATAAACACGCCGTGTCGCAATCCAGGGAGATTAAGGCCTGGCCCGCTAGGCGCAGGCGGGCAGGCGGGCTGGCAGGCTGGCAGGCTACCAAACAACAGAAATACTCAGGCGCCCGCAGACGCTCCGTGACTCCCGCGAAGACGGACGCGGGGAAAATGCGCAGATTCAAGGGGTATTTAGGACCTATCGCAATACGGCAACTTTCCCTCTTTGTCGCGTTTGTCTGCCAATCAAACGTGCAAATCGCACTCTGTGTCACTCTATATTTTGTACGCTGCACTACAACCCCCTCGGTCCGCACCAGCGCTTGGCTTTACACAAAACAAAGAGAAGGGTGCACCGTTCCCGGCGGCACTGCAATACCGGGTCGATGCGTGGAGCGAACGGAGCAAGCCCCTTTTTCAGCTCCAGCTGCTAAAAATCCATTTAATATATCGTCCCCAAATTGAGGACATATCAGATATTAAACTGATAAGAACAGATACTACACTTGATCTTAGCCAAAAGGCCGAGAAGCGATGACCCCTTGCTGTTGGCTGCCCCGAGCCGCCTCCTGCACAGCTCTCGCTGGCTGCGATGCGGTGCGGCGCGGCCGCTTCAAATGGCCGCGTGAACGACCGCTGCTTAGCAGCTCCACCCAGACGCTCCTTGG
Source organism: Scomberomorus guttatus (assembly GCA_038419695.1). Taxonomy (NCBI): domain Eukaryota; kingdom Metazoa; phylum Chordata; class Actinopteri; order Scombriformes; family Scombridae; genus Scomberomorus; species Scomberomorus guttatus. Next base: position 29,581,688 of record CM076452.1, read on the forward strand.
CGCAGCCGCACGTCTCGCGAAGGACCGCTGTTTTGCTTTTCACAAACACACGAGGCTCTGCCGTACTGCAAAGCCTGCCAAAAATAGATTTAACTCGTGGGTGTTCCTCTCCACGGAAGTCTTTAGTAAAAGGCGAAAGACTTGTACGTTATGAAGAGAAACCAGAGTAAGTACAACCCGCTCCTCAACAGCAGCCGAAGACCCCAGTCGTCCCAGTCACCACCTTCACGGTAAGCCTCACTTGGCTTGCCGCGTGCCGAATCCCAGGCCACGCCCCTTTCCCCTACCCCGCATAGCGCTCTCAGGGAGTCTTGGGTGCCCAGTTTGCTTGTCTTTCGTGTCGCTGCCACTACACCTTCTGGAAGAGGCGTTGCCCCTTTGCCACTGGCGCTCACCGTGTGATGTTTGTATTTTTTGTGAAATGCAGCAAAGGACAGTTCAGTTGGATGACGAACAAACCGTTCTGAATATGCCACATAAAAACACTTAAGAGTAATGCCAGACTGTTTCTGCTACCGAAGCAAAGAGCGGAAAAAGAAGTCAATGACTGATGGCGTCCATCCGACTCAGGACTTTAATTCCATGTCGGGATCCTGTAGGAATGATGACTCCATTTTTTCTTTCTTCCCCCCAGTGATCTGACCGGTCAGTGGCCGGGGGTCGGGGGTGGGGTTGACGGGTTGTGATCCGAACCTCTGAAGTTCACTTGCCCCGGAGCAGGTTAGCTGTTCAGCATAAGTTACCATGGTAAGAAGCGGGACCACCGCCGTAAGCCTGAAAACCCAGGGTTAAACCCGAAGTTACCTCGCTAAACCCGAATCCTGCTTCGCAGTACAGGCCTCGGGAATTCCAGCCAGGTGCTCGTGAGGAGCAGGGCACAACACGAGCAGATCAAAATGCGGAAACGCTTCACGATTTTGCGTGTCATCCTTTCGCAGGGGCCATGCTAATCTTCTCTGTATCGATTCCAATTTTTCATATGTGCTGCCTTAGCAAGCACGCAAGCCTCGGAGCGCCGCTTCCCTTTTAGTCCCCCGTGGGCAGAATGACCCCTTGACCGCGGTGGAGCTGCTGGAGGGCAGTAGGCAGCACCCTTAAGCATGACAAGAGCGAGGGATGGGGCTTTTCAGTTGCTGACATCAGTGTCTTTTCAATTGCTATGAACTGCCTGCTACTTCTTTCTGCATGTTTATGAAAGTCACAAAGCGTGTTAGGCCAGAAATGGCTTCATACCAAACAAACAATCGGTCTTTCATGCCGGAGGCTTCATTTGTTGCCCCAAAGCTAGGCATCCCCTCCTATGATGCGTGACAGGTCAACTGTGAGACTCTCAGACAAACTCTGAGCATCTGTCTGTGGGCGCATCTCTAGGATAAGCCACACTGTGGAAAATTCTTGGCGCCAGACCGCTTATGCTCTGGTGCCCCCTCAGGCAAATTTGTGACACCTTTGCCGTTGCCCTTCTCTGAGAGCAAGTAGGGGCTGCCAAACCAGATGGCCGAGTGGGTCTGAGTTCTACTTGTGGCCCTTGTTTGAGTAAAAGACTACTTTGGGGTTAGGGTGAGCCGGCAACAGCCTTGGCTAGATTCTTGAGAGCGTCGTGTTTGGCATGTCCAGCAAATGTTGTCACATGTAACCAGCGAGACGTTTGGTCAGAAAGCGGGAAGCTTTGATAAACACGCCGTGTCGCAATCCAGGGAGATTAAGGCCTGGCCCGCTAGGCGCAGGCGGGCAGGCGGGCTGGCAGGCTGGCAGGCTACCAAACAACAGAAATACTCAGGCGCCCGCAGACGCTCCGTGACTCCCGCGAGGACGGACGCGGGGAAAATGCGCAGATTCAAGGGGTATTTAGGACCTATCGCAATACGGCAACTTTCCCTCTTTGTCGCGTTTGTCTGCCAATCAAACGTGCAAATCGCACTCTGTGTCACTCTATATTTTGTACGCTGCACTACAACCCCCTCGGTCCGCACCAGCGCTTGGCTTTACACAAAACAAGGAGAAGGGTGCACCGTTCCCGGCGGCACTGCAATACCGGGTCGATGCGTGGAGCGAACGGAGCAAGCCCCTTTTTCAGCTCCAGCTGCTAAAAATCCATTTAATATATCGTCCCCAAATTGAGGACATATCAGATATTAAACTGATAAGAACAGATACTACACTTGATCTTAGCCAAAAGGCCGAGAAGCGATGACCCCTTGCTGTTGGCTGCCCCGAGCCGCCTCCTGCACAGCTCTCGCTGGCCGCGGTGCGGTGCGGCGCGGCGCGGCGCGGCGCGGCCGCTTCAAACGGCCGCGTGAACGACCGCTGCTTAGCAGCTCCGCCCAGACGCTCCTTGGCGCAGCCGCACGTCTCGCGAAGGACCGCTGTTTTGCTTTTCACAAACACACGAGGCTCTGCCGTACTGCAAAGCCTGCCAAAAATAGATTTAACTCGTGGGTGTTCCTCTCCACGGAAGTCTTTAGTAAAAGGCGAAAGACTTGTACGTTATGAAGAGAAACCAGAGTAAGTACAACCCGCTCCTCAACAGCAGCCGAAGACCCCAGTCGTCCCAGTCACCACCTTCACGGTAAGCCTCACTTGGCTTGCCGCGTGGCGAATCCCAGGCCACGCCCCTTTCCCCTACCCCGCATAGCGCTCTCAGGGAGTCTTGGGTGCCCAGTTTGCTTGTCTTTCGTGTCGCTGCCACTACACCTTCTGGAAGAGGCGTTGCCCCTTTGCCACTGGCGCTCACCGTGTGATGTTTGTATTTTTTGTGAAATGCAGCAAAGGACAGTTCAGTTGGATGACGAACAAACCGTTCTGAATATGCCACATAAAAACACTTAAGAGTAATGCCAGACTGTTTCTGCTACCGAAGCAAAGAGCGGAAAAAGAAGTCAATGACTGATGGCGTCCATCCGACTCAGGACTTTAATTCCATGTCGGGATCCTGTAGGAATGATGACTCCATTTTTTCTTTCTTCCCCCCAGTGATCTGACCGGTCAGTGGCCGGGGGTCGGGGGTGGGGTTGACGGGTTGTGATCCGAACCTCTGAAGTTCACTTGCCCCGGAGCAGGTTAGCTGTTCAGCATAAGTTACCATGGTAAGAAGCGGGACCACCGCCGTAAGCCTGAAAACCCAGGGTTAAACCCGAAGTTACCTCGCTAAACCCGAATCCTGCTTCGCAGTACAGGCCTCGGGAATTCCAGCCAGGTGCTCGTGAGGAGCAGGGCACAACACGAGCAGATCAAAATGCGGAAACGCTTCACGATTTTGCGTGTCATCCTTTCGCAGGGGCCATGCTAATCTTCTCTGTATCGATTCCAATTTTTCATATGTGCTGCCTTAGCAAGCACGCAAGCCTCGGAGCGCCGCTTCCCTTTTAGTCCCCCGTGGGCAGAATGACCCCTTGACCGCGGTGGAGCTGCTGGAGGGCAGTAGGCAGCACCCTTAAGCATGACAAGAGCGAGGGATGGGGCTTTTCAGTTGCTGACATCAGTGTCTTTTCAATTGCTATGAACTGCCTGCTACTTCTTTCTGCATGTTTATGAAAGTCACAAAGCGTGTTAGGCCAGAAATGGCTTCATACCAAACAAACAATCGGTCTTTCATGCCGGAGGCTTCATTTGTTGCCCCAAAGCTAGGCATCCCCTCCTATGATGCGTGACAGGTCAACTGTGAGACTCTCAGACAAACTCTGAGCATCTGTCTGTGGGCGCATCTCTAGGATAAGCCACACTGTGGAAAATTCTTGGCGCCAGACCGCTTATGCTCTGGTGCCCCCTCAGGCAAATTTGTGACACCTTTGCCGTTGCCCTTCTCTGAGAGCAAGTAGGGGCTGCCAAACCAGATGGCCGAGTGGGTCTGAGTTCTACTTGTGGCCCTTGTTTGAGTAAAAGACTACTTTGGGGTTAGGGTGAGCCGGCAACAGCCTTGGCTAGATTCTTGAGAGCGTCGTGTTTGGCATGTCCAGCAAATGTTGTCACATGTAACCAGCGAGACGTTTGGTCAGAAAGCGGGAAGCTTTGATAAACACGCCGTGTCGCAATCCAGGGAGATTAAGGCCTGGCCCGCTAGGCGCAGGCGGGCAGGCGGGCTGGCAGGCTGGCAGGCTACCAAACAACAGAAATACTCAGGCGCCCGCAGACGCTCCGTGACTCCCGCGAGGACGGACGCGGGGAAAATGCGCAGATTCAAGGGGTATTTAGGACCTATCGCAATACGGCAACTTTCCCTCTTTGTCGCGTTTGTCTGCCAATCAAACGTGCAAATCGCACTCTGTGTCACTCTATATTTTGTACGCTGCACTACAACCCCCTCGGTCCGCACCAGCGCTTGGCTTTACACAAAACAAGGAGAAGGGTGCACCGTTCCCGGCGGCACTGCAATACCGGGTCGATGCGTGGAGCGAACGGAGCAAGCCCCTTTTTCAGCTCCAGCTGCTAAAAATCCATTTAATATATCGTCCCCAAATTGAGGACATATCAGATATTAAACTGATAAGAACAGATACTACACTTGATCTTAGCCAAAAGGCCGAGAAGCGATGACCCCTTGCTGTTGGCTGCCCCGAGCCGCCTCCTGCACAGCTCTCGCTGGCCGCGGTGCGGTGCGGCGCGGCGCGGCCGCTTCAAACGGCCGCGTGAACGACCGCTGCTTAGCAGCTCCGCCCAGACGCTCCTTGGCGCAGCCGCACGTCTCGCGAAGGACCGCTGTTTTGCTTTTCACAAACACACGAGGCTCTGCCGTACTGCAAAGCCTGCCAAAAATAGATTTAACTCGTGGGTGTTCCTCTCCACGGAAGTCTTTAGTAAAAGGCGAAAGACTTGTACGTTATGAAGAGAAACCAGAGTAAGTACAACCCGCTCCTCAACAGCAGCCGAAGACCCCAGTCGTCCCAGTCACCACCTTCACGGTAAGCCTCACTTGGCTTGCCGCGTGGCGAATCCCAGGCCACGCCCCTTTCCCCTACCCCGCATAGCGCTCTCAGGGAGTCTTGGGTGCCCAGTTTGCTTGTCTTTCGTGTCGCTGCCACTACACCTTCTGGAAGAGGCGTTGCCCCTTTGCCACTGGCGCTCACCGTGTGATGTTTGTATTTTTTGTGAAATGCAGCAAAGGACAGTTCAGTTGGATGACGAACAAACCGTTCTGAATATGCCACATAAAAACACTTAAGAGTAATGCCAGACTGTTTCTGCTACCGAAGCAAAGAGCGGAAAAAGAAGTCAATGACTGATGGCGTCCATCCGACTCAGGACTTTAATTCCATGTCGGGATCCTGTAGGAATGATGACTCCATTTTTTCTTTCTTCCCCCCAGTGATCTGACCGGTCAGTGGCCGGGGGTCGGGGGTGGGGTTGACGGGTTGTGATCCGAACCTCTGAAGTTCACTTGCCCCGGAGCAGGTTAGCTGTTCAGCATAAGTTACCATGGTAAGAAGCGGGACCACCGCCGTAAGCCTGAAAACCCAGGGTTAAACCCGAAGTTACCTCGCTAAACCCGAATCCTGCTTCGCAGTACAGGCCTCGGGAATTCCAGCCAGGTGCTCGTGAGGAGCAGGGCACAACACGAGCAGATCAAAATGCGGAAACGCTTCACGATTTTGCGTGTCATCCTTTCGCAGGGGCCATGCTAATCTTCTCTGTATCGATTCCAATTTTTCATATGTGCTGCCTTAGCAAGCACGCAAGCCTCGGAGCGCCGCTTCCCTTTTAGTCCCCCGTGGGCAGAATGACCCCTTGACCGCGGTGGAGCTGCTGGAGGGCAGTAGGCAGCACCCTTAAGCATGACAAGAGCGAGGGATGGGGCTTTTCAGTTGCTGACATCAGTGTCTTTTCAATTGCTATGAACTGCCTGCTACTTCTTTCTGCATGTTTATGAAAGTCACAAAGCGTGTTAGGCCAGAAATGGCTTCATACCAAACAAACAATCGGTCTTTCATGCCGGAGGCTTCATTTGTTGCCCCAAAGCTAGGCATCCCCTCCTATGATGCGTGACAGGTCAACTGTGAGACTCTCAGACAAACTCTGAGCATCTGTCTGTGGGCGCATCTCTAGGATAAGCCACACTGTGGAAAATTCTTGGCGCCAGACCGCTTATGCTCTGGTGCCCCCTCAGGCAAATTTGTGACACCTTTGCCGTTGCCCTTCTCTGAGAGCAAGTAAGGGCTGCCAAACCAGATGGCCGAGTGGGTCTGAGTTCTACTTGTGGCCCTTGTTTGAGTAAAAGACTACTTTGGGGTTAGGGTGAGCCGGCAACTGCCTTGGCTAGATTCTTGAGAGCGTCGTGTTTGGTATGTCCAGCAAATGTTGTCACATGTAACCAGCGAGACGTTTGGTCAGAAAGCGGGAAGCTTTGATAAACACGCCGTGTCGCAATCCAGGGAGATTAAGGCCTGGCCCGCTAGGCGCAGGCGGGCAGGCGGGCTGGCAGGCTGGCAGGCTACCAAACAACAGAAATACTCAGGCGCCCGCAGACGCTCCGTGACTCCCGCGAGGACGGACGCGGGGAAAATGCGCAGATTCAAGGGGTATTTAGGACCTATCGCAATACGGCAACTTTCCCTCTTTGTCGCGTTTGTCTGCCAATCAAACGTGCAAATCGCACTCTGTGTCACTCTATATTTTGTACGCTGCACTACAACCCCCTCGGTCCGCACCAGCGCTTGGCTTTACACAAAACAAGGAGAAGGGTGCACCGTTCCCGGCGGCACTGCAATACCGGGTCGATGCGTGGAGCGAACGGAGCAAGCCCCTTTTTCAGCTCCAGCTGCTAAAAATCCATTTAATATATCGTCCCCAAATTGAGGACATATCAGATATTAAACTGATAAGAACAGATACTACACTTGATCTTAGCCAAAAGGCCGAGAAGCGATGACCCCTTGCTGTTGGCTGCCCCGAGCCGCCTCCTGCACAGCTCTCGCTGGCCGCGGTGCGGTGCGGCGCGGCGCGGCCGCTTCAAACGGCCGCGTGAACGACCGCTGCTTAGCAGCTCCGCCCAGACGCTCCTTGGCGCAGCCGCACGTCTCGCGAAGGACCGCTGTTTTGCTTTTCACAAACACACGAGGCTCTGCCGTACTGCAAAGCCTGCCAAAAATAGATTTAACTCGTGGGTGTTCCTCTCCACGGAAGTCTTTAGTAAAAGGCGAAAGACTTGTACGTTATGAAGAGAAACCAGAGTAAGTACAACCCGCTCCTCAACAGCAGCCGAAGACCCCAGTCGTCCCAGTCACCACCTTCACGGTAAGCCTCACTTGGCTTGCCGCGTGGCGAATCCCAGGCCACGCCCCTTTTCCCTACCCCGCATAGCGCTCTCAGGGAGTCTTGGGTGCCCAGTTTGCTTGTCTTTCGTGTCGCTGCCACTACACCTTCTGGAAGAGGCGTTGCCCCTTTGCCACTGGCGCTCACCGTGTGATGTTTGTATTTTTTGTGAAATGCAGCAAAGGACAGTTCAGTTGGATGACGAACAAACCGTTCTGAATATGCCACATAAAAACACTTAAGAGTAATGCCAGACTGTTTCTGCTACCGAAGCAAAGAGCGGAAAAAGAAGTCAATGACTGATGGCGTCCATCCGACTCAGGACTTTAATTCCATGTCGGGATCCTGTAGGAATGATGACTCCATTTTTTCTTTCTTCCCCCCAGTGATCTGACCGGTCAGTGGCCGGGGGTCGGGGGTGGGGTTGACGGGTTGTGATCCGAACCTCTGAAGTTCACTTGCCCCGGAGCAGGTTAGCTGTTCAGCATAAGTTACCATGGTAAGAAGCGGGACCACCGCCGTAAGCCTGAAAACCCAGGGTTAAACCCGAAGTTACCTCGCTAAACCCGAATCCTGCTTCGCAGTACAGGCCTCGGGAATTCCAGCCAGGTGCTCGTGAGGAGCAGGGCACAACACGAGCAGATCAAAATGCGGAAACGCTTCACGATTTTGCGTGTCATCCTTTCGCAGGGGCCATGCTAATCTTCTCTGTATCGATTCCAATTTTTCATATGTGCTGCCTTAGCAAGCACGCAAGCCTCGGAGCGCCGCTTCCCTTTTAGTCCCCCGTGGGCAGAATGACCCCTTGACCGCGGTGGAGCTGCTGGAGGGCAGTAGGCAGCACCCTTAAGCATGACAAGAGCGAGGGATGGGGCTTTTCAGTTGCTGACATCAGTGTCTTTTCAATTGCTATGAACTGCCTGCTACTTCTTTCTGCATGTTTATGAAAGTCACAAAGCGTGTTAGGCCAGAAATGGCTTCATACCAAACAAACAATCGGTCTTTCATGCCGGAGGCTTCATTTGTTGCCCCAAAGCTAGGCATCCCCTCCTATGATGCGTGACAGGTCAACTGTGAGACTCTCAGACAAACTCTGAGCATCTGTCTGTGGGCGCATCTCTAGGATAAGCCACACTGTGGAAAATTCTTGGCGCCAGACCGCTTATGCTCTGGTGCCCCCTCAGGCAAATTTGTGACACCTTTGCCGTTGCCCTTCTCTGAGAGCAAGTAAGGGCTGCCAAACCAGATGGCCGAGTGGGTCTGAGTTCTACTTGTGGCCCTTGTTTGAGTAAAAGACTACTTTGGGGTTAGGGTGAGCCGGCAACTGCCTTGGCTAGATTCTTGAGAGCGTCGTGTTTGGTATGTCCAGCAAATGTTGTCACATGTAACCAGCGAGACGTTTGGTCAGAAAGCGGGAAGCTTTGATAAACACGCCGTGTCGCAATCCAGGGAGATTAAGGCCTGGCCCGCTAGGCGCAGGCGGGCAGGCGGGCTGGCAGGCTGGCAGGCTACCAAACAACAGAAATACTCAGGCGCCCGCAGACGCTCCGTGACTCCCGCGAGGACGGACGCGGGGAAAATGCGCAGATTCAAGGGGTATTTAGGACCTATCGCAATACGGCAACTTTCCCTCTTTGTCGCGTTTGTCTGCCAATCAAACGTGCAAATCGCACTCTGTGTCACTCTATATTTTGTACGCTGCACTACAACCCCCTCGGTCCGCACCAGCGCTTGGCTTTACACAAAACAAGGAGAAGGGTGCACCGTTCCCGGCGGCACTGCAATACCGGGTCGATGCGTGGAGCGAACGGAGCAAGCCCCTTTTTCAGCTCCAGCTGCTAAAAATCCATTTAATATATCGTCCCCAAATTGAGGACATATCAGATATTAAACTGATAAGAACAGATACTACACTTGATCTTAGCCAAAAGGCCGAGAAGCGATGACCCCTTGCTGTTGGCTGCCCCGAGCCGCCTCCTGCACAGCTCTCGCTGGCCGCGGTGCGGTGCGGCGCGGCGCGGCCGCTTCAAACGGCCGCGTGAACGACCGCTGCTTAGCAGCTCCGCCCAGACGCTCCTTGGCGCAGCCGCACATCTCGCGAAGGACCGCTGTTTTGCTTTTCACAAACACACGAGGCTCTGCCGTACTGCAAAGCCTGCCAAAAATAGATTTAACTCGTGGGTGTTCCTCTCCACGGAAGTCTTTAGTAAAAGGCGAAAGACTTGTACGTTATGAAGAGAAACCAGAGTAAGTACAACCCGCTCCTCAACAGCAGCCGAAGACCCCAGTCGTCCCAGTCACCACCTTCACGGTAAGCCTCACTTGGCTTGCCGCGTGGCGAATCCCAGGCCACGCCCCTTTTCCCTACCCCGCATAGCGCTCTCAGGGAGTCTTGGGTGCCCAGTTTGCTTGTCTTTCGTGTCGCTGCCACTACACCTTCTGGAAGAGGCGTTGCCCCTTTGCCACTGGCGCTCACCGTGTGATGTTTGTATTTTTTGTAAATTGCAGCAAAGGACAGTTCAGTTGGATGACGAACAAACCGTTCTGAATATGCCACATAAAAACACTTAAGAGTAATGCCAGACTGTTTCTGCTACCGAAGCAAAGAGCGGAAAAAGAAGTCAATGACTGATGGCGTCCATCCGACTCAGGACTTTAATTCCATGTCGGGATCCTGTAGGAATGATGACTCCATTTTTTCTTTCTTCCCCCCAGTGATCTGACCGGTCAGTGGCCGGGGGTCGGGGGTGGGGTTGACGGGTTGTGATCCGAACCTCTGAAGTTCACTTGCCCCGGAGCAGGTTAGCTGTTCAGCATAAGTTACCATGGTAAGAAGCGGGACCACCGCCGTAAGCCTGAAAACCCAGGGTTAAACCCGAAGTTACCTCGCTAAACCCGAATCCTGCTTCGCAGTACAGGCCTCGGGAATTCCAGCCAGGTGCTCGTGAGGAGCAGGGCACAACACAAGCAGATCAAAATGCGGAAAAACTTCACGATTTTGCGTGTCATCCTTTCGCAGGGGCCATGCTAATCTTCTCTGTATCGATTCCAATTTTTCATATGTGCTGCCTTAGCAAGCACGCAAGCCTCGGAGCGCCGCTTCCCTTTTAGTCCCCCGTGGGCAGAATGACCCCTTGACCGCGGTGGAGCTGCTGGAGGGCAGTAGGCAGCACCCTTAAGCATGACAAGAGCGAGGGATGGGGCTTTTCAGTTGCTGACATCAGTGTCTTTTCAATTGCTATGAACTGCCTGCTACTTCTTTCTGCATGTTTATGAAAGTCACAAAGCGTGTTAGGCCAGAAATGGCTTCATACCAAACAAACAATCGGTCTTTCATGCCGGAGGCTTCATTTGTTGCCCCAAAGCTAGGCATCCCCTCCTATGATGCGTGACAGGTCAACTGTGAGACTCTCAGACAAACTCTGAGCATCTGTCTGTGGGCGCATCTCTAGGATAAGCCACACTGTGGAAAATTCTTGGCGCCAGACCGCTTATGCTCTGGTGCCCCCTCAGGCAAATTTGTGACACCTTTGCCGTTGCCCTTCTCTGAGAGCAAGTAGGGGCTGCCAAACCAGATGGCCGAGTGGGTCTGAGTTCTACTTGTGGCCCTTGTTTGAGTAAAAGACTACTTTGGGGTTAGGGTGAGCCGGCAACTGCCTTGGCTAGATTCTTGAGAGCGTCGTGTTTGGTATGTCCAGCAAATGTTGTCACATGTAACCAGCGAGACGTTTGGTCAGAAAGCGGGAAGCTTTGATAAACACGCCGTGTCGCAATCCAGGGAGATTAAGGCCTGGCCCGCTAGGCGCAGGCGGGCAGGCGGGCTGGCAGGCTGGCAGGCTGGCAGGCTACCAAACAACAGAAATACTCAGGCGCCCGCAGACGCTCCGTGACTCCCGCGAGGACGGACGCGGGGAAAATGCGCAGATTCAAGGGGTATTTAGGACCTATCGCAATACGGCAGCTTTCCCTCTTTGTCGCGTTTGTCTGCCAATCAAACGTGCAAATCGCACTCTGTGTCACTCTATATGTTGTACGCTGCACTACAACCCCCTCGGTCCGCACCAGCGCTTGGCTTTACACAAAACAAAGAGAAGGGTGCACCGTTCCCGGCGGCACTGCAATACCGGGTCGATGCGTGGAGTGAACGGAGCAAGCCCCTTTTTCAGCTCCAGCTGCTAAAAATCCATTTAATATATCGTCCCCAAATTGAGGACATATCAGATATTAAACTGATAAGAACAGATACTACACTTGATCTTAGCCAAAAGGCCGAGAAGCGATGACCCCTTGCTGTTGGCTGCCCCGAGCCGCCTCCTGCACAGCTCTCGCTGGCCGCGGTGCGGTGCGGCGCGGCCGCTTCAAACGGCCGCGTGAACGACCGCTGCTTAGCAGCTCCACCCAGACGCTCCTTGGCGCAGCCGCACGTCTCGCGAAGGACCGCTGTTTTGCTTTTCACAAACACACGAGGCTCTGCCGTACTGCAAAGCCTGCCAAAAATAGATTTAACTCGTGGGTGTTCCTCTCCACGGAAGTCTTTAGTAAAAGGCGAAAGACTTGTACGTTATGAAGAGAAACCAGAGTAAGTACAACCCGCTCCTCAACAGCAGCCGAAGACCCCAGTCGTCCCAGTCACCACCTTCACGGTAAGCCTCACTTGGCTTGCCGCGTGGCGAATCCCAGGCCACGCCCCTTACCCCTACCCCGCATAGCGCTCTCAGGGAGTCTTGGGTGCCCAGTTTGCTTGTCTTTCGTGTCGCTGCCACTACACCTTCTGGAAGAGGCGTTGCCCCTTTGCCACTGGCGCTCACCGTGTGATGTTTGTATTTTTTGTGAAATGCAGCAAAGGACAGTTCAGTTGGATGACGAACAAACCGTTCTGAATATGCCACATAAAAACACTTAAGAGTAATGCCAGACTGTTTCTGCTACCGAAGCAAAGAGCGGAAAAAGAAGTCAATGACTGATGGCGTCCATCCGACTCAGGACTTTAATTCCATGTCGGGATCCTGTAGGAATGATGACTCCATTTTTTCTTTCTTCCCCCCAGTGATCTGACCGGTCAGTGGCCGGGGGTCGGGGGTGGGGTTGACGGGTTGTGATCCGAACCTCTGAAGTTCACTTGCCCCGGAGCAGGTTAGCTGTTCAGCATAAGTTACCATGGTAAGAAGCGGGACCACCGCCGTAAGCCTGAAAACCCAGGGTTAAACCCGAAGTTACCTCGCTAAACCCGAATCCTGCTTCGCAGTACAGGCCTCGGGAATTCCAGCCAGGTGCTCGTGAGGAGCAGGGCACAACACGAGCAGATCAAAATGCGGAAACGCTTCACGATTTTGCGTGTCATCCTTTCGCAGGGGCCATGCTAATCTTCTCTGTATCGATTCCAATTTTTCATATGTGCTGCCTTAGCAAGCACGCAAGCCTCGGAGCGCCGCTTCCCTTTTAGTCCCCCGTGGGCAGAATGACCCCTTGACCGCGGTGGAGCTGCTGGAGGGCAGTAGGCAGCACCCTTAAGCATGACAAGAGCGAGGGATGGGGCTTTTCAGTTGCTGACATCAGTGTCTTTTCAATTGCTATGAACTGCCTGCTACTTCTTTCTGCATGTTTATGAAAGTCACAAAGCGTGTTAGGCCAGAAATGGCTTCATACCAAACAAACAATCGGTCTTTCATGCCGGAGGCTTCATTTGTTGCCCCAAAGCTAGGCATCCCCTCCTATGATGCGTGACAGGTCAACTGTGAGACTCTCAGACAAACTCTGAGCATCTGTCTGTGGGCGCATCTCTAGGATAAGCCACACTGTGGAAAATTCTTGGCGCCAGACCGCTTATGCTCTGGTGCCCCCTCAGGCAAATTTGTGACACCTTTGCCGTTGCCCTTCTCTGAGAGCAAGTAGGGGCTGCCAAACCAGATGGCCGAGTGGGTCTGAGTTCTACTTGTGGCCCTTGTTTGAGTAAAAGACTACTTTGGGGTTAGGGTGAGCCGGCAACTGCCTTGGCTAGATTCTTGAGAGTGTCGTGTTTGGTATGTCCAGCAAATGTTGTCACATGTAACCAGCGAGACGTTTGGTCAGAAAGCGGGAAGCTTTGATAAACACGCCGTGTCGCAATCCAGGGAGATTAAGGCCTGGCCCGCTAGGCGCAGGCGGGCAGGCGGGCTGGCAGGCTGGCAGGCTACCAAACAACAGAAATACTCAGGCGCCCGCAGACGCTCCGTGACTCCCGCGAGGACGGACGCGGGGAAAATGCGCAGATTCAAGGGGTATTTAGGACCTATCGCAATACGGCAACTTTCCCTCTTTGTCGCGTTTGTCTGCCAATCAAACGTGCAAATCGCACTCTGTGTCACTCTATATTTTGTACGCTGCACTACAACCCCCTCGGTCCGCACCAGCGCTTGGCTTTACACAAAACAAGGAGAAGGGTGCACCGTTCCCGGCGGCACTGCAATACCGGGTCGATGCGTGGAGCGAACGGAGCAAGCCCCTTTTTCAGCTCCAGCTGCTAAAAATCCATTTAATATATCGTCCCCAAATTGAGGACATATCAGATATTAAACTGATAAGAACAGATTTTTTTTCTTTCGGAAAAATTTTATTGACACTTATTTCAAACACATTTCATGACACATTTCTTTTTTTGTTATATTTATGACATACAACATACCTTGAAATACAACTAATAAATAATAAATGTGATCTGTAAAACCATGTTTAAAACAATAAAAACAATTGTTTTAAGAAGCATTACAGATAAAATCGTTGTTTTCACAGGTAAAAGGTGTACATAAAAGAGTTTTCATGTGAGTCATGTGTGAGTGACTCAAGTGTCCATTATAAAAGTCTTTAAAATGGAGTGCATTTAGTTAAAATGCTGTGTTCAAGGTCCGTTTTTGTGCAGGAGCGCAGTGAGTCCCTACCCAGGGTAACTCATTCCGCTCTCCCGAACAGTAGGTCTCTCGGGATCCTGTTGCGGAGCTCAGAGGAGACCCTCGCCCTGTTGCTCCTTCCCACCTGCCTCACCCGGAGAGCCAGGCCGCTGCTGCTTTGACCTTTTTGCGTGTAGCTCCGGCTCCTTCCTCCGAATGGGCACAGAGGCGATGCTTCTTTGCGGCTGTGTCCTAGGCCCGCCGCCTGCAGCTCTGGCCGCTTGGGCCGTCGCTGCGGCCATCTGGATCACAGCCACGGGGGGGATCTGCATGTGCTTCCTTGCCAGCAAGTTTCTGGAGGTCCACATGGCGTCTTTGATGGCGGCTAGGGTGAGCCACTGCTTGGCAAAGTCATTCTTTTTTGTTTCCGTTTGGCTCACCCCGTAGAGCACCAGTTGTGCTGTTAGGACCTCCCTTGCCGGCAAGTACGGGAATTTCAAGGAGCCGGCTGTTGCCCACTGGTCTACGGCAGCACTGCACTCCCAGAGCAGATGCCTCACCGACTCCGGCGCGCCACAACCGGGTCGGGGGCAGGTTGAGAGCGCCGACATGCCCCGGGAGTGCATCACGGACCTGACCGGGAGGATCTCGTGAGCCACCATCCATGACAGGTCCCGGAGTCTGTTCGGGAGAGCGGGATGGTTCACGTTGCGCCAAACTGTTGAGGGCTCGCCGAATGCGAGCCCGCGCACTGGACTCACTGGTTCTCGCTCCTGCACAAGAGAAAGCACAGAGCGATGGTTAGTTAAAATGTGCAACTCCTCCTGCTCCAGGTTAAAATGCTTTAGAAATGTCTGAATAAAAGCATATGCTGTTGGCAGGTTAAAAGACACAGGCACTTTAAGATCAGTGGGTAAAATCTTAAGTCTTCGGAGATAAGAGCCCATCCAGAAACGTGTCATCGCTATGGTCTTGGGGTTTCTGGATGGGTCTGTAGCAATGTTGAGGTGCATTGTTGTGTATCTGCTTCCTAAAAACAGATAAAAGTCCGGCACTCCTTTTCCTCCTTTCTCCTTTGGCCTCTTCATCACCTCTCTCCTCAATCTCTCCCACTTGGATCCCCAAATAAAATAGAATATGGTTCGGTCCAGGTCTAAAAGCACTTTCCTAGGCGGGGTAAAAACAGAACTGATGAGTAGAAGCAAAGGTAAAATCACTGCTTTGATGATTAAAACCTTCCCTTCAATCGTCAGTCCTCTAAGTCCCCAGTATCCTAGTCTTTGCCTGACTTTTCCTACCACGTCTGGCCAGTTTGTTTTCCCTCCCCCATCCCGGTCAAATTTTATCCCTAGTATTTTCTGGTCGGTCTGGGTCATGGTCAGGGGGAGTCCTGTCGTCTCAGTCGCTGTCCATGGACCATAAAATTGGGCTTGGGTCTTGCTTCTGTTGAGTTTTGACCCAGAGGCCTGTCCAAACCAGTCGGTCAAGTCCAGCGTCCTGTTGACAGATAAAAGGTCAGTGCATAAAAGATTGACATCGTCCATGTATAAAATGCATTTGGTTTGGAGTCCCCCGCTCCCCGGTACTCCCACCCCATTGATTCGTCGGTCCCTTCTCAAGATCTGCGCCAGTGGTTCTATACAGGTAACGTAGAGGAGGGCAGATAACGGACAACCCTGACGGACACCGCAGTTAATGTCGACTGCTTTTGTCAGATGCCCGTTAACGACAAATTTGCTGGTAATGCCCCGGTACAGCAATCCCACCCAAGTCGTAAACCTTAAGGGAAACCTCATTTTTTGCAGTACCTGGAAAAGGTACTGGTGCGAGACCCGATCAAAGGCTTTCTCAAAATCTAGATTTAGGACTACTAGGCGGATGTTTCTGTCTCTCGCGTAACAGATGGTGTCACGGATCAGTACCAGGCTGTCGGTGATCTTCCTCCCCGGGATGGCGCAGGCTTGATCCGGGTGAATCACCTCTTCTAAAAACAAGGACATACGTGATGCTAAAAGTTTACTAAAAAGTTTACAGTCAAAGTTTAAAAGTGTGATAGGTCTCCAGTTCTTCAGGTCAGTCTTGTCTTTGTTTTTGTGGAGGAGAGTCACTATCCCTACTCTAAAACTGTCAGGAAGTCGGTCAAGTTGCTCAAAGTCCATAAAAACAGCAAGCAAGTCAGGTGCTAAAATGTCCCAAAACGTCAAATAAAATTCCAAGGGAAGTCCATCTTGTCCTGGGGACTTCCCTTTCTTAAAACTCATAATACATTTATTTAACTCCAAAATAGTAAAATCCTGGGTTAAAAGCACACTGTCCCTTACTGTGTTTTCAATAAAATTTAAGACTTCAGTCATGGTGTCTGTTTGAACAGGCTTCTCTTTATACAATTCCCCATAAAACCGTTCAACTATTTGATTGATTTCTTCCGTTGTCTCGGCCGTGCACCCGTTGTCTTTTGTTAGCTTTAAAATCCCCCCCCCTTTATTTACAATTTTCTTAAAAAAGTATCTTGTGCACTTCTCCCCCTCCTCTACTTCCCGTTCCCTGCTCCTTAAAATGACACCCTTGCTTTTTATTTCTGCTAAAACCGACATCTCTGTTTTAATTTGTTTAATCTCTTCATTAAAATCCATACCATATTGGTTTAATTTAAAATAGCGCTGTAGTCTTTTCTGCAGTCCCATCATGCGTCTGTTTTCCTTATTCTTTTTTCTCTTACCTGCCTGTCTAAAGAAAGTCTGGGTCTTTGCCTTCACCATTTCCCACCAGTGCGCGCGTGTATCGTAAAAGTCTTGAAGGGTCTGCCACTCTCGGTACTGCTCCCTGTACTGACTAACTAGCTCCTTATCTTCTAAAAGGGAGCAGTTGAGTTTCCACAGACCGCTTCCTGGTGTCACACCCGAAGAGAGTGAGAGGGTGCAGGAAAGCATTAGGTGGTCGGAAAAGAAAACAGGAGTTAATCTAGCATCCGTGGGTGGGCAGTCCCGTGTAAAAACATAATCTATGCGAGAGGCTCTGGCTCCGTCACCACTGAACCAGGTGAAGCCATCCTCTCTGGGATGCATGGTTTTAAAACAGTCTTGGAGTTTAAAATCCTTGCACATGCCCTGTAATAAAACCGAAGTTTTATCAACTTTAAAATCTTCCCCTGCTCCTCTTCTATCTTTCCTGCTTAAAATACAGTTAAAATCCCCCCCTACCACTAAAGGGGCCCTACCTAGCATGTGGAACTGCAAGTCTTGTAAAAGGTCATACCTGTCATTCTTAGAGTTAAAGCCATAAATATTTAAGAGGTTAAAATCCTGTCCCATAAAAGTCAAATGTGCTAAAAGTGCCCGACCATCTCTCACCACAGTGCTGCCCTTCACCAGAACTTGAGGGTTTTTGATTAAAATGGCCACTCCATCATTCTTGTTTTGATTTGATCCACTCCACATTGATGTTTGTGGCCACATCTCCTCCCACTGTCTGTAGTGCTTTAAAAACGGTAGGCCACATTCCTGTATTAAAAACACATCTGACTTAAAAGAGTTAAGAAAGGATAAAACACTTTGGGCTCTAACTCTCGACTTCACACTTCTCACATTGATGGTTGAGAAGGTGAGTGCCATGAGTATGTTTAAAAACAACAAGTATGCCATTTTAAAAGACTAAAAAGACATTAAAACCTTAAAATATCTAAAAAAGCTGTTGGGCAATTTCTTGTGAATGGAGTTCTTCCTTCACTCCCACGGGTGAAAGGTGAAGGGGTTGAGCTCCATTCCCCGGTCGGACTCTGGGGGTCGGCCTTGGACACAATGTTGCATTTAACTTTGAGTCTCGAGGGGTTGATTGCAGAGCTACGGTTAAGAAGGAGACCTCATTTGGTGAACTGGAGGGGAAGACTCTGGGCTCCTCCACAGATGAACTGTCTGAGGAAAACCCAACTCTTCCCCTCTTCTCTGAGAATATAGGAGACTCAGAGGACAATTCTGAAGCAGGCCTCTTTGTTTGCTGGGCCGGGGGGAGGGGGGCATCCTCACTATCTTCTGATTGGATTCCTTCACATTCAGAACTAGCTCCGCCCTCTGCCTGCACCACCTCCTCCACAAAGCTCTCCATTGGTGGGGCTGTTGCAGGCCCCTCCCCCACTCCCTCCTCACCTGATCCCTGTCCTCCAATCACAGGATTTGGAGGGAGATTTGAATTTTCCTGCCCAGCCTCTTCACAAACCTCTCTAACCGGCTCATTTTGTTCACCATTTTGAATTTGCTTCACAGCCTTTAACTTGTTGGCAAATGACTTTGGGCAATCTCTGAAGAGGTGGTTTGATTCTCCACAAAGATTGCAACGTCTGCCATTGGTGCACTCCTCAAAGGTGTGCCCAATTTCTCTGCATTTTCCACAAACAATCTGCTGGCATGCTTCTGCCAGGTGCCCATGCTCACCACACTTGCGGCAGAGCTTGGGCTGACCCTGGTAGTGTATGTAGCCCCTGTTTTCTCCCAGAACTATCATGGATGGCAGATGTTTCAGGCCCTGGAGGCCTTGGGGGTCCTGCCACTGTTGGATAGGGACCCTCCAAGCACAGTTCCAGATGCCATCCTCATCTCTCACTTTGACAGCCTGGCCTTTAACAGTGCAGAATCTACCCAGCCACAAACAAATGTCATCTGCATTCACTGTCTCATTAAACATTCTCACGATAACTGTTTTCAGGGCATTATCGGTCAGCTTCTCAACACTGAATGCAGTAAACTGGGGTTTCACATTTTCAAAGCGTGTCCAAAATTCTTTCAGCAAACCAGCAGAACGGAAACTCACATCAAAACCTTTGTTAAAGGGCAATGTAAAAATACAATTCAGGTCATCCGGTGTAAAGTTCAAAACTTTCTGGATCAGCTTCCTGGAGAAGTCCAGTCTCGACATCCCCATGAGCTTTCCATCTTTTTCTTTGAAGGTAAAACGGACACTGTGGTGCCTCCGCATGCCGACACGGGTGGCCGACATGGTGGAGGCACCACAAGCTAAAAAGGGTTCAAAGCAACTAAAACTCTTAAATTACCAATAAATACACTAAAAGGCAAAATAAATAAGCAATAAATAGGTAAAACGCCCTAAAAACAAATAAGTTAATTAAAAGGTACTTACCTTTAGCGTTTGGCCTGGTCAAGATGTTAAATCCAACAGAGAGCAGGTAGAAAGTCCTCTGGGCCAATGAATTCCTTTTGTGCAAGATTTATAACTATTAGAGAGTTATAACACTTTACAAAAGGAATGTAGTGAATATCCTCCAAAGCACCGGTAAAAAATCAATACCACAACAGGTAATAATTTTCACCGACAAACAGGAGGCGACCGCAGTCTTAGCCAAAAGGCCGAGAAGCGATGACCCCTTGCTGTTGGCTGCCCCGAGCCGCCTCCTGCACAGCTCTCGCTGGCCGCGGTGCGGTGCGGCGCGGCGCGGCCGCTTCAAACGGCCGCGTGAACGACCGCTGCTTAGCAGCTCCGCCCAGACGCTCCTTGGCGCAGCCGCACGTCTCGCGAAGGACCGCTGTTTTGCTTTTCACAAACACACGAGGCTCTGCCGTACTGCAAAGCCTGCCAAAAATAGATTTAACTCGTGGGTGTTCCTCTCCACGGAAGTCTTTAGTAAAAGGCGAAAGACTTGTACGTTATGAAGAGAAACCAGAGTAAGCACAACCCGCTCCTCAACAGCAGCCGAAGACCCCAGTCGTCCCAGTCACCACCTTCACGGTAAGCCTCACTTGGCTTGCCGCGTGCCGAATCCCAGGCCACGCCCCTTTCCCCTACCCCGCATAGCGCTCTCAGGGAGTCTTGGGTGCCCAGTTTGCTTGTCTTTCGTGTCGCTGCCACTACACCTTCTGGAAGAGGCGTTGCCCCTTTGCCACTGGCGCTCACCGTGTGATGTTTGTATTTTTTGTGAAATGCAGCAAAGGACAGTTCAGTTGGATGACGAACAAACCGTTCTGAATATGCCACATAAAAACACTTAAGAGTAATGCCAGACTGTTTCTGCTACCGAAGCAAAGAGCGGAAAAAGAAGTCAATGACTGATGGCGTCCATCCGACTCAGGACTTTAATTCCATGTCGGGATCCTGTAGGAATGATGACTCCATTTTTTCTTTCTTCCCCCCAGTGATCTGACCGGTCAGTGGCCGGGGGTCGGGGGTGGGGTTGACGGGTTGTGATCCGAACCTCTGAAGTTCACTTGCCCCGGAGCAGGTTAGCTGTTCAGCATAAGTTACCATGGTAAGAAGCGGGACCACCGCCGTAAGCCTGAAAACCCAGGGTTAAACCCGAAGTTACCTCGCTAAACCCGAATCCTGCTTCGCAGTACAGGCCTCGGGAATTCCAGCCAGGTGCTCGTGAGGAGCAGGGCACAACACGAGCAGATCAAAATGCGGAAACGCTTCACGATTTTGCGTGTCATCCTTTCGCAGGGGCCATGCTAATCTTCTCTGTATCGATTCCAATTTTTCATATGTGCTGCCTTAGCAAGCACGCAAGCCTCGGAGCGCCGCTTCCCTTTTAGTCCCCCGTGGGCAGAATGACCCCTTGACCGCGGTGGAGCTGCTGGAGGGCAGTAGGCAGCACCCTTAAGCATGACAAGAGCGAGGGATGGGGCTTTTCAGTTGCTGACATCAGTGTCTTTTCAATTGCTATGAACTGCCTGCTACTTCTTTCTGCATGTTTATGAAAGTCACAAAGCGTGTTAGGCCAGAAATGGCTTCATACCAAACAAACAATCGGTCTTTCATGCCGGAGGCTTCATTTGTTGCCCCAAAGCTAGGCATCCCCTCCTATGATGCGTGACAGGTCAACTGTGAGACTCTCAGACAAACTCTGAGCATCTGTCTGTGGGCGCATCTCTAGGATAAGCCACACTGTGGAAAATTCTTGGCGCCAGACCGCTTATGCTCTGGTGCCCCCTCAGGCAAATTTGTGACACCTTTGCCGTTGCCCTTCTCTGAGAGCAAGTAGGGGCTGCCAAACCAGATGGCCGAGTGGGTCTGAGTTCTACTTGTGGCCCTTGTTTGAGTAAAAGACTACTTTGGGGTTAGGGTGAGCCGGCAACTGCCTTGGCTAGATTCTTGAGAGTGTCGTGTTTGGTATGTCCAGCAAATGTTGTCACATGTAACCAGCGAGACGTTTGGTCAGAAAGCGGGAAGCTTTGATAAACACGCCGTGTCGCAATCCAGGGAGATTAAGGCCTGGCCCGCTAGGCGCAGGCGGGCAGGCGGGCTGGCAGGCTGGCAGGCTACCAAACAACAGAAATACTCAGGCGCCCGCAGACGCTCCGTGACTCCCGCGAGGACGGACGCGGGGAAAATGCGCAGATTCAAGGGGTATTTAGGACCTATCGCAATACGGCAACTTTCCCTCTTTGTCGCGTTTGTCTGCCAATCAAACGTGCAAATCGCACTCTGTGTCACTCTATATTTTGTACGCTGCACTACAACCCCCTCGGTCCGCACCAGCGCTTGGCTTTACACAAAACAAGGAGAAGGGTGCACCGTTCCCGGCGGCACTGCAATACCGGGTCGATGCGTGGAGCGAACGGAGCAAGCCCCTTTTTCAGCTCCAGCTGCTAAAAATCCATTTAATATATCGTCCCCAAATTGAGGACATATCAGATATTAAACTGATAAGAACAGATACTACACTTGATCTTAGCCAAAAGGCCGAGAAGCGATGACCCCTTGCTGTTGGCTGCCCCGAGCCGCCTCCTGCACAGCTCTCGCTGGCCGCGGTGCGGTGCGGCGCGGCCGCTTCAAACGGCCGCGTGAACGAACGCTGCTTAGCAGCTCCGCCCAGACGCTCCTTGGCGCAGCCGCACGTCTCGCGAAGGACCGCTGTTTTGCTTTTCACAAACACACGAGGCTCTGCCGTACTGCAAAGCCTGCCAAAAATAGATTTAACTCGTGGGTGTTCCTCTCCACGGAAATCTTTAGTAAAAGGCGAAAGACTTGTACGTTATGAAGAGAAACCAGAGTAAGTACAACCCGCTCCTCAACAGCAGCCGAAGACCCCAGTCGTCCCAGTCACCACCTTCACGGTAAGCCTCACTTGGCTTGCCGCGTGGCGAATCCCAGGCCACGCCCCTTACCCCTACCCCGCATAGCGCTCTCAGGGAGTCTTGGGTGCCCAGTTTGCTTGTCTTTCGTGTCGCTGCCACTACACCTTCTGGAAGAGGCGTTGCCCCTTTGCCACTGGCGCTCACCGTGTGATGTTTGTATTTTTTGTGAAATGCAGCAAAGGACAGTTCAGTTGGATGACGAACAAACCGTTCTGAATATGCCACATAAAAACACTTAAGAGTAATGCCAGACTGTTTCTGCTACCGAAGCAAAGAGCGGAAAAAGAAGTCAATGACTGATGGCGTCCATCCGACTCAGGACTTTAATTCCATGTCGGGATCCTGTAGGAATGATGACTCCATTTTTTCTTTCTTCCCCCCAGTGATCTGACCGGTCAGTGGCCGGGGGTCGGGGGTGGGGTTGACGGGTTGTGATCCGAACCTCTGAAGTTCACTTGCCCCGGAGCAGGTTAGCTGTTCAGCATAAGTTACCATGGTAAGAAGCGGGACCACCGCCGTAAGCCTGAAAACCCAGGGTTAAACCCGAAGTTACCTCGCTAAACCCGAATCCTGCTTCGCAGTACAGGCCTCGGGAATTCCAGCCAGGTGCTCGTGAGGAGCAGGGCACAACACGAGCAGATCAAAATGCGGAAACGCTTCACGATTTTGCGTGTCATCCTTTCGCAGGGGCCATGCTAATCTTCTCTGTATCGATTCCAATTTTTCATATGTGCTGCCTTAGCAAGCACGCAAGCCTCGGAGCGCCGCTTCCCTTTTAGTCCCCCGTGGGCAGAATGACCCCTTGACCGCGGTGGAGCTGCTGGAGGGCAGTAGGCAGCACCCTTAAGCATGACAAGAGCGAGGGATGGGGCTTTTTTCAGTTGCTGACATCAGTGTCTTTTCAATTGCTATGAACTGCCTGCTACTTCTTTCTGCATGTTTATGAAAGTCACAAAGCGTGTTAGGCCAGAAATGGCTTCATACCAAACAAACAATCGGTCTTTCATGCCGGAGGCTTCATTTGTTGCCCCAAAGCTAGGCATCCCCTCCTATGATGCGTGACAGGTCAACTGTGAGACTCTCAGACAAACTCTGAGCATCTGTCTGTGGGCGCATCTCTAGGATAAGCCACACTGTGGAAAATTCTTGGCGCCAGACCGCTTATGCTCTGGTGCCCCCTCAGGCAAATTTGTGACACCTTTGCCGTTGCCCTTCTCTGAGAGCAAGTAGGGGCTGCCAAACCAGATGGCCGAGTGGGTCTGAGTTCTACTTGTGGCCCTTGTTTGAGTAAAAGACTACTTTGGGGTTAGGGTGAGCCGGCAACTGCCTTGGCTAGATTCTTGAGAGCGTCGTGTTTGGCATGTCCAGCAAATGTTGTCACATGTAACCAGCGAGACGTTTGGTCAGAAAGCGGGAAGCTTTGATAAACACGCCGTGTCGCAATCCAGGGAGATTAAGGCCTGGCCCGCTAGGCGCAGGCGGGCAGGCGGGCTGGCAGGCTGGCAGGCTACCAAACAACAGAAATACTCAGGCGCCCGCAGACGCTCTGTGACTCCCGCGAGGACGGACGCGGGGAAAATGCGCAGATTCAAGGGGTATTTAGGACCTATCGCAATACGGCAACTTTCCCTCTTTGTCGCGTTTGTCTGCCAATCAAACGTGCAAATCGCACTCTGTGTCACTCTATATTTTGTACGCTGCACTACAACCCCCTCGGTCCGCACCAGCGCTTGGCTTTACACAAAACAAGGAGAAGGGTGCACCGTTCCCGGCGGCACTGCAATACCGGGTCGATGCGTGGAGCGAACGGAGCAAGCCCCTTTTTCAGCTCCAGCTGCTAAAAATCCATTTAATATATCGTCCCCAAATTGAGGACATATCAGATATTAAACTGATAAGAACAGATACTACACTTGATCTTAGCCAAAAGGCCGAGAAGCGATGACCCCTTGCTGTTGGCTGCCCCGAGCCACCTCCTGCACAGCTCTCGCTGGCCGCGGTGCGGTGCGGCGCGGCGCGGCCGCTTCAAACGGCCGCGTGAACGACCGCTGCTTAGCAGCTCCGCCCAGACGCTCCTTGGCGCAGCCGCACGTCTCGCGAAGGACCGCTGTTTTGCTTTTCACAAACACACGAGGCTCTGCCGTACTGCAAAGCCTGCCAAAAATAGATTTAACTCGTGGGTGTTCCTCTCCACGGAAGTCTTTAGTAAAAGGCGAAAGACTTGTACGTTATGAAGAGAAACCAGAGTAAGTACAACCCGCTCCTCAACAGCAGCCGAAGACCCCAGTCGTCCCAGTCACCACCTTCACGGTAAGCCTCACTTGGCTTGCCGCGTGGCGAATCCCAGGCCACGCCCCTTTCCCCTACCCCGCATAGCGCTCTCAGGGAGTCTTGGGTGCCCAGTTTGCTTGTCTTTCGTGTCGCTGCCACTACACCTTCTGGAAGAGGCGTTGCCCCTTTGCCACTGGCGCTCACCGTGTGATGTTTGTATTTTTTGTGAAATGCAGCAAAGGACAGTTCAGTTGGATGACGAACAAACCGTTCTGAATATGCCACATAAAAACACTTAAGAGTAATGCCAGACTGTTTCTGCTACCGAAGCAAAGAGCGGAAAAAGAAGTCAATGACTGATGGCGTCCATCCGACTCAGGACTTTAATTCCATGTCGGGATCCTGTAGGAATGATGACTCCATTTTTTCTTTCTTCCCCCCAGTTATCTGACCGGTCAGTGGCCGGTTTGGTCAGAAAGCGGGAAGCTTTGATAAACACGCCGTGTCGCAATCCAGGGAGATTAAGGCCTGGCCCGCTAGGCGCAGGCGGGCAGGCGGGCTGGCAGGCTGGCAGGCTACCAAACAACAGAAATACTCAGGCGCCCGCAGACGCTCTGTGACTCCCGCGAGGACGGACGCGGGGAAAATGCGCAGATTCAAGGGGTATTTAGGACCTATCGCAATACGGCAACTTTCCCTCTTTGTCGCGTTTGTCTGCCAATCAAACGTGCAAATCGCACTCTGTGTCACTCTATATTTTGTACGCTGCACTACAACCCCCTCGGTCCGCACCAGCGCTTGGCTTTACACAAAACAAGGAGAAGGGTGCACCGTTCCCGGCGGCACTGCAATACCGGGTCGATGCGTGGAGCGAACGGAGCAAGCCCCTTTTTCAGCTCCAGCTGCTAAAAATCCATTTAATATATCGTCCCCAAATTGAGGACATATCAGATATTAAACTGATAAGATCACTTCCCCCCAGTGATCTGACCGGTCAGTGGCCGGGGGTCGGGGGTGGGGTTGACGGGTTGTGATCCGAACCTCTGAAGTTCACTTGCCCCGGAGCAGGTTAGCTGTTCAGCATAAGTTACCATGGTAAGAAGCGGGACCACCGCCGTAAGCCTGAAAACCCAGGGTTAAACCCGAAGTTACCTCGCTAAACCCGAATCCTGCTTCGCAGTACAGGCCTCGGGAATTCCAGCCAGGTGCTCGTGAGGAGCAGGGCACAACACGAGCAGATCAAAATGTGGAAACGCTTCACGATTTTGCGTGTCATCCTTTCGCAGGGGCCATGCTAATCTTCTCTGTATCGATTCCAATTTTTCATATGTGCTGCCTTAGCAAGCACGCAAGCCTCGGAGCGCCGCTTCCCTTTTAGTCCCCCGTGGGCAGAATGACCCCTTGACCGCGGTGGAGCTGCTGGAGGGCAGTAGGCAGCACCCTTAAGCATGACAAGAGCGAGGGATGGGGCTTTTCAGTTGCTGACATCAGTGTCTTTTCAATTGCTATGAACTGCCTGCTACTTCTTTCTGCATGTTTATGAAAGTCACAAAGCGTGTTAGGCCAGAAATGGCTTCATACCAAACAAACAATCGGTCTTTCATGCCGGAGGCTTCATTTGTTGCCCCAAAGCTAGGCATCCCCTCCTATGATGCGTGACAGGTCAACTGTGAGACTCTCAGACAAACTCTGAGCATCTGTCTGTGGGCGCATCTCTAGGATAAGCCACACTGTGGAAAATTCTTGGCGCCAGACCGCTTATGCTCTGGTGCCCCCTCAGGCAAATTTGTGACACCTTTGCCGTTGCCCTTCTCTGAGAGCAAGTAGGGGCTGCCAAACCAGATGGCCGAGTGGGTCTGAGTTCTACTTGTGGCCCTTGTTTGAGTAAAAGACTACTTTGGGGTTAGGGTGAGCCGGCAACTGCCTTGGCTAGATTCTTGAGAGCGTCGTGTTTGGTATGTCCAGCAAATGTTGTCACATGTAACCAGCGAGACGTTTGGTCAGAAAGCGGGAAGCTTTGATAAACACGCCGTGTCGCAATCCAGGGAGATTAAGGCCTGGCCCGCTAGGCGCAGGCGGGCAGGCGGGCTGGCAGGCTGGCAGGCTGGCAGGCTACCAAACAACAGAAATACTCAGGCGCCCGCAGACGCTCCGTGACTCCCGCGAGGACGGACGCGGGGAAAATGCGCAGATTCAAGGGGTATTTAGGACCTATCGCAATACGGCAGCTTTCCCTCTTTGTCGCGTTTGTCTGCCAATCAAACGTGCAAATCGCACTCTGTGTCACTCTATATGTTGTACGCTGCACTACAACCCCCTCGGTCCGCACCAGCGCTTGGCTTTACACAAAACAAAGAGAAGGGTGCACCGTTCCCGGCGGCACTGCAATACCGGGTCGATGCGTGGAGTGAACGGAGCAAGCCCCTTTTTCAGCTCCAGCTGCTAAAAATCCATTTAATATATCGTCCCCAAATTGAGGACATATCAGATATTAAACTGATAAGAACAGATACTACACTTGATCTTAGCCAAAAGGCCGAGAAGCGATGACCCCTTGCTGTTGGCTGCCCCGAGCCGCCTCCTGCACAGCTCTCGCTGGCCGCGGTGCGGTGCGGCGCGGCCGCTTCAAACGGCCGCGTGAACGACCGCTGCTTAGCAGCTCCACCCAGACGCTCCTTGGCGCAGCCGCACGTCTCGCGAAGGACCGCTGTTTTGCTTTTCACAAACACACGAGGCTCTGCCGTACTGCAAAGCCTGCCAAAAATAGATTTAACTCGTGGGTGTTCCTCTCCACGGAAGTCTTTAGTAAAAGGCGAAAGACTTGTACGTTATGAAGAGAAACCAGAGTAAGTACAACCCGCTCCTCAACAGCAGCCGAAGACCCCAGTCGTCCCAGTCACCACCTTCACGGTAAGCCTCACTTGGCTTGCCGCGTGGCGAATCCCAGGCCACGCCCCTTACCCCTACCCCGCATAGCGCTCTCAGGGAGTCTTGGGTGCCCAGTTTGCTTGTCTTTCGTGTCGCTGCCACTACACCTTCTGGAAGAGGCGTTGCCCCTTTGCCACTGGCGCTCACCGTGTGATGTTTGTATTTTTTGTGAAATGCAGCAAAGGACAGTTCAGTTGGATGACGAACAAACCGTTCTGAATATGCCACATAAAAACACTTAAGAGTAATGCCAGACTGTTTCTGCTACCGAAGCAAAGAGCGGAAAAAGAAGTCAATGACTGATGGCGTCCATCCGACTCAGGACTTTAATTCCATGTCGGGATCCTGTAGGAATGATGACTCCATTTTTTCTTTCTTCCCCCCAGTGATCTGACCGGTCAGTGGCCGGGGGTCGGGGGTGGGGTTGACGGGTTGTGATCCGAACCTCTGAAGTTCACTTGCCCCGGAGCAGGTTAGCTGTTCAGCATAAGTTACCATGGTAAGAAGCGGGACCACCGCCGTAAGCCTGAAAACCCAGGGTTAAACCCGAAGTTACCTCGCTAAACCCGAATCCTGCTTCGCAGTACAGGCCTCGGGAATTCCAGCCAGGTGCTCGTGAGGAGCAGGGCACAACACGAGCAGATCAAAATGCGGAAACGCTTCACGATTTTGCGTGTCATCCTTTCGCAGGGGCCATGCTAATCTTCTCTGTATCGATTCCAATTTTTCATATGTGCTGCCTTAGCAAGCACGCAAGCCTCGGAGCGCCGCTTCCCTTTTAGTCCCCCGTGGGCAGAATGACCCCTTGACCGCGGTGGAGCTGCTGGAGGGCAGTAGGCAGCACCCTTAAGCATGACAAGAGCGAGGGATGGGGCTTTTCAGTTGCTGACATCAGTGTCTTTTCAATTGCTATGAACTGCCTGCTACTTCTTTCTGCATGTTTATGAAAGTCACAAAGCGTGTTAGGCCAGAAATGGCTTCATACCAAACAAACAATCGGTCTTTCATGCCGGAGGCTTCATTTGTTGCCCCAAAGCTAGGCATCCCCTCCTATGATGCGTGACAGGTCAACTGTGAGACTCTCAGACAAACTCTGAGCATCTGTCTGTGGGCGCATCTCTAGGATAAGCCACACTGTGGAAAATTCTTGGCGCCAGACCGCTTATGCTCTGGTGCCCCCTCAGGCAAATTTGTGACACCTTTGCCGTTGCCCTTCTCTGAGAGCAAGTAGGGGCTGCCAAACCAGATGGCCGAGTGGGTCTGAGTTCTACTTGTGGCCCTTGTTTGAGTAAAAGACTACTTTGGGGTTAGGGTGAGCCGGCAACTGCCTTGGCTAGATTCTTGAGAGTGTCGTGTTTGGTATGTCCAGCAAATGTTGTCACATGTAACCAGCGAGACGTTTGGTCAGAAAGCGGGAAGCTTTGATAAACACGCCGTGTCGCAATCCAGGGAGATTAAGGCCTGGCCCGCTAGGCGCAGGCGGGCAGGCGGGCTGGCAGGCTGGCAGGCTACCAAACAACAGAAATACTCAGGCGCCCGCAGACGCTCCGTGACTCCCGCGAGGACGGACGCGGGGAAAATGCGCAGATTCAAGGGGTATTTAGGACCTATCGCAATACGGCAACTTTCCCTCTTTGTCGCGTTTGTCTGCCAATCAAACGTGCAAATCGCACTCTGTGTCACTCTATATTTTGTACGCTGCACTACAACCCCCTCGGTCCGCACCAGCGCTTGGCTTTACACAAAACAAGGAGAAGGGTGCACCGTTCCCGGCGGCACTGCAATACCGGGTCGATGCGTGGAGCGAACGGAGCAAGCCCCTTTTTCAGCTCCAGCTGCTAAAAATCCATTTAATATATCGTCCCCAAATTGAGGACATATCAGATATTAAACTGATAAGAACAGATTTTTTTTCTTTCGGAAAAATTTTATTGACACTTATTTCAAACACATTTCATGACACATTTCTTTTTTTGTTATATTTATGACATACAACATACCTTGAAATACAACTAATAAATAATAAATGTGATCTGTAAAACCATGTTTAAAACAATAAAAACAATTGTTTTAAGAAGCATTACAGATAAAATCGTTGTTTTCACAGGTAAAAGGTGTACATAAAAGAGTTTTCATGTGAGTCATGTGTGAGTGACTCAAGTGTCCATTATAAAAGTCTTTAAAATGGAGTGCATTTAGTTAAAATGCTGTGTTCAAGGTCCGTTTTTGTGCAGGAGCGCAGTGAGTCCCTACCCAGGGTAACTCATTCCGCTCTCCCGAACAGTAGGTCTCTCGGGATCCTGTTGCGGAGCTCAGAGGAGACCCTCGCCCTGTTGCTCCTTCCCACCTGCCTCACCCGGAGAGCCAGGCCGCTGCTGCTTTGACCTTTTTGCGTGTAGCTCCGGCTCCTTCCTCCGAATGGGCACAGAGGCGATGCTTCTTTGCGGCTGTGTCCTAGGCCCGCCGCCTGCAGCTCTGGCCGCTTGGGCCGTCGCTGCGGCCATCTGGATCACAGCCACGGGGGGGATCTGCATGTGCTTCCTTGCCAGCAAGTTTCTGGAGGTCCACATGGCGTCTTTGATGGCGGCTAGGGTGAGCCACTGCTTGGCAAAGTCATTCTTTTTTGTTTCCGTTTGGCTCACCCCGTAGAGCACCAGTTGTGCTGTTAGGACCTCCCTTGCCGGCAAGTACGGGAATTTCAAGGAGCCGGCTGTTGCCCACTGGTCTACGGCAGCACTGCACTCCCAGAGCAGATGCCTCACCGACTCCGGCGCGCCACAACCGGGTCGGGGGCAGGTTGAGAGCGCCGACATGCCCCGGGAGTGCATCACGGACCTGACCGGGAGGATCTCGTGAGCCACCATCCATGACAGGTCCCGGAGTCTGTTCGGGAGAGCGGGATGGTTCACGTTGCGCCAAACTGTTGAGGGCTCGCCGAATGCGAGCCCGCGCACTGGACTCACTGGTTCTCGCTCCTGCACAAGAGAAAGCACAGAGCGATGGTTAGTTAAAATGTGCAACTCCTCCTGCTCCAGGTTAAAATGCTTTAGAAATGTCTGAATAAAAGCATATGCTGTTGGCAGGTTAAAAGACACAGGCACTTTAAGATCAGTGGGTAAAATCTTAAGTCTTCGGAGATAAGAGCCCATCCAGAAACGTGTCATCGCTATGGTCTTGGGGTTTCTGGATGGGTCTGTAGCAATGTTGAGGTGCATTGTTGTGTATCTGCTTCCTAAAAACAGATAAAAGTCCGGCACTCCTTTTCCTCCTTTCTCCTTTGGCCTCTTCATCACCTCTCTCCTCAATCTCTCCCACTTGGATCCCCAAATAAAATAGAATATGGTTCGGTCCAGGTCTAAAAGCACTTTCCTAGGCGGGGTAAAAACAGAACTGATGAGTAGAAGCAAAGGTAAAATCACTGCTTTGATGATTAAAACCTTCCCTTCAATCGTCAGTCCTCTAAGTCCCCAGTATCCTAGTCTTTGCCTGACTTTTCCTACCACGTCTGGCCAGTTTGTTTTCCCTCCCCCATCCCGGTCAAATTTTATCCCTAGTATTTTCTGGTCGGTCTGGGTCATGGTCAGGGGGAGTCCTGTCGTCTCAGTCGCTGTCCATGGACCATAAAATTGGGCTTGGGTCTTGCTTCTGTTGAGTTTTGACCCAGAGGCCTGTCCAAACCAGTCGGTCAAGTCCAGCGTCCTGTTGACAGATAAAAGGTCAGTGCATAAAAGATTGACATCGTCCATGTATAAAATGCATTTGGTTTGGAGTCCCCCGCTCCCCGGTACTCCCACCCCATTGATTCGTCGGTCCCTTCTCAAGATCTGCGCCAGTGGTTCTATACAGGTAACGTAGAGGAGGGCAGATAACGGACAACCCTGACGGACACCGCAGTTAATGTCGACTGCTTTTGTCAGATGCCCGTTAACGACAAATTTGCTGGTAATGCCCCGGTACAGCAATCCCACCCAAGTCGTAAACCTTAAGGGAAACCTCATTTTTTGCAGTACCTGGAAAAGGTACTGGTGCGAGACCCGATCAAAGGCTTTCTCAAAATCTAGATTTAGGACTACTAGGCGGATGTTTCTGTCTCTCGCGTAACAGATGGTGTCACGGATCAGTACCAGGCTGTCGGTGATCTTCCTCCCCGGGATGGCGCAGGCTTGATCCGGGTGAATCACCTCTTCTAAAAACAAGGACATACGTGATGCTAAAAGTTTACTAAAAAGTTTACAGTCAAAGTTTAAAAGTGTGATAGGTCTCCAGTTCTTCAGGTCAGTCTTGTCTTTGTTTTTGTGGAGGAGAGTCACTATCCCTACTCTAAAACTGTCAGGAAGTCGGTCAAGTTGCTCAAAGTCCATAAAAACAGCAAGCAAGTCAGGTGCTAAAATGTCCCAAAACGTCAAATAAAATTCCAAGGGAAGTCCATCTTGTCCTGGGGACTTCCCTTTCTTAAAACTCATAATACATTTATTTAACTCCAAAATAGTAAAATCCTGGGTTAAAAGCACACTGTCCCTTACTGTGTTTTCAATAAAATTTAAGACTTCAGTCATGGTGTCTGTTTGAACAGGCTTCTCTTTATACAATTCCCCATAAAACCGTTCAACTATTTGATTGATTTCTTCCGTTGTCTCGGCCGTGCACCCGTTGTCTTTTGTTAGCTTTAAAATCCCCCCCCCTTTATTTACAATTTTCTTAAAAAAGTATCTTGTGCACTTCTCCCCCTCCTCTACTTCCCGTTCCCTGCTCCTTAAAATGACACCCTTGCTTTTTATTTCTGCTAAAACCGACATCTCTGTTTTAATTTGTTTAATCTCTTCATTAAAATCCATACCATATTGGTTTAATTTAAAATAGCGCTGTAGTCTTTTCTGCAGTCCCATCATGCGTCTGTTTTCCTTATTCTTTTTTCTCTTACCTGCCTGTCTAAAGAAAGTCTGGGTCTTTGCCTTCACCATTTCCCACCAGTGCGCGCGTGTATCGTAAAAGTCTTGAAGGGTCTGCCACTCTCGGTACTGCTCCCTGTACTGACTAACTAGCTCCTTATCTTCTAAAAGGGAGCAGTTGAGTTTCCACAGACCGCTTCCTGGTGTCACACCCGAAGAGAGTGAGAGGGTGCAGGAAAGCATTAGGTGGTCGGAAAAGAAAACAGGAGTTAATCTAGCATCCGTGGGTGGGCAGTCCCGTGTAAAAACATAATCTATGCGAGAGGCTCTGGCTCCGTCACCACTGAACCAGGTGAAGCCATCCTCTCTGGGATGCATGGTTTTAAAACAGTCTTGGAGTTTAAAATCCTTGCACATGCCCTGTAATAAAACCGAAGTTTTATCAACTTTAAAATCTTCCCCTGCTCCTCTTCTATCTTTCCTGCTTAAAATACAGTTAAAATCCCCCCCTACCACTAAAGGGGCCCTACCTAGCATGTGGAACTGCAAGTCTTGTAAAAGGTCATACCTGTCATTCTTAGAGTTAAAGCCATAAATATTTAAGAGGTTAAAATCCTGTCCCATAAAAGTCAAATGTGCTAAAAGTGCCCGACCATCTCTCACCACAGTGCTGCCCTTCACCAGAACTTGAGGGTTTTTGATTAAAATGGCCACTCCATCATTCTTGTTTTGATTTGATCCACTCCACATTGATGTTTGTGGCCACATCTCCTCCCACTGTCTGTAGTGCTTTAAAAACGGTAGGCCACATTCCTGTATTAAAAACACATCTGACTTAAAAGAGTTAAGAAAGGATAAAACACTTTGGGCTCTAACTCTCGACTTCACACTTCTCACATTGATGGTTGAGAAGGTGAGTGCCATGAGTATGTTTAAAAACAACAAGTATGCCATTTTAAAAGACTAAAAAGACATTAAAACCTTAAAATATCTAAAAAAGCTGTTGGGCAATTTCTTGTGAATGGAGTTCTTCCTTCACTCCCACGGGTGAAAGGTGAAGGGGTTGAGCTCCATTCCCCGGTCGGACTCTGGGGGTCGGCCTTGGACACAATGTTGCATTTAACTTTGAGTCTCGAGGGGTTGATTGCAGAGCTACGGTTAAGAAGGAGACCTCATTTGGTGAACTGGAGGGGAAGACTCTGGGCTCCTCCACAGATGAACTGTCTGAGGAAAACCCAACTCTTCCCCTCTTCTCTGAGAATATAGGAGACTCAGAGGACAATTCTGAAGCAGGCCTCTTTGTTTGCTGGGCCGGGGGGAGGGGGGCATCCTCACTATCTTCTGATTGGATTCCTTCACATTCAGAACTAGCTCCGCCCTCTGCCTGCACCACCTCCTCCACAAAGCTCTCCATTGGTGGGGCTGTTGCAGGCCCCTCCCCCACTCCCTCCTCACCTGATCCCTGTCCTCCAATCACAGGATTTGGAGGGAGATTTGAATTTTCCTGCCCAGCCTCTTCACAAACCTCTCTAACCGGCTCATTTTGTTCACCATTTTGAATTTGCTTCACAGCCTTTAACTTGTTGGCAAATGACTTTGGGCAATCTCTGAAGAGGTGGTTTGATTCTCCACAAAGATTGCAACGTCTGCCATTGGTGCACTCCTCAAAGGTGTGCCCAATTTCTCTGCATTTTCCACAAACAATCTGCTGGCATGCTTCTGCCAGGTGCCCATGCTCACCACACTTGCGGCAGAGCTTGGGCTGACCCTGGTAGTGTATGTAGCCCCTGTTTTCTCCCAGAACTATCATGGATGGCAGATGTTTCAGGCCCTGGAGGCCTTGGGGGTCCTGCCACTGTTGGATAGGGACCCTCCAAGCACAGTTCCAGATGCCATCCTCATCTCTCACTTTGACAGCCTGGCCTTTAACAGTGCAGAATCTACCCAGCCACAAACAAATGTCATCTGCATTCACTGTCTCATTAAACATTCTCACGATAACTGTTTTCAGGGCATTATCGGTCAGCTTCTCAACACTGAATGCAGTAAACTGGGGTTTCACATTTTCAAAGCGTGTCCAAAATTCTTTCAGCAAACCAGCAGAACGGAAACTCACATCAAAACCTTTGTTAAAGGGCAATGTAAAAATACAATTCAGGTCATCCGGTGTAAAGTTCAAAACTTTCTGGATCAGCTTCCTGGAGAAGTCCAGTCTCGACATCCCCATGAGCTTTCCATCTTTTTCTTTGAAGGTAAAACGGACACTGTGGTGCCTCCGCATGCCGACACGGGTGGCCGACATGGTGGAGGCACCACAAGCTAAAAAGGGTTCAAAGCAACTAAAACTCTTAAATTACCAATAAATACACTAAAAGGCAAAATAAATAAGCAATAAATAGGTAAAACGCCCTAAAAACAAATAAGTTAATTAAAAGGTACTTACCTTTAGCGTTTGGCCTGGTCAAGATGTTAAATCCAACAGAGAGCAGGTAGAAAGTCCTCTGGGCCAATGAATTCCTTTTGTGCAAGATTTATAACTATTAGAGAGTTATAACACTTTACAAAAGGAATGTAGTGAATATCCTCCAAAGCACCGGTAAAAAATCAATACCACAACAGGTAATAATTTTCACCGACAAACAGGAGGCGACCGCAGTCTTAGCCAAAAGGCCGAGAAGCGATGACCCCTTGCTGTTGGCTGCCCCGAGCCGCCTCCTGCACAGCTCTCGCTGGCCGCGGTGCGGTGCGGCGCGGCGCGGCCGCTTCAAACGGCCGCGTGAACGACCGCTGCTTAGCAGCTCCGCCCAGACGCTCCTTGGCGCAGCCGCACGTCTCGCGAAGGACCGCTGTTTTGCTTTTCACAAACACACGAGGCTCTGCCGTACTGCAAAGCCTGCCAAAAATAGATTTAACTCGTGGGTGTTCCTCTCCACGGAAGTCTTTAGTAAAAGGCGAAAGACTTGTACGTTATGAAGAGAAACCAGAGTAAGCACAACCCGCTCCTCAACAGCAGCCGAAGACCCCAGTCGTCCCAGTCACCACCTTCACGGTAAGCCTCACTTGGCTTGCCGCGTGCCGAATCCCAGGCCACGCCCCTTTCCCCTACCCCGCATAGCGCTCTCAGGGAGTCTTGGGTGCCCAGTTTGCTTGTCTTTCGTGTCGCTGCCACTACACCTTCTGGAAGAGGCGTTGCCCCTTTGCCACTGGCGCTCACCGTGTGATGTTTGTATTTTTTGTGAAATGCAGCAAAGGACAGTTCAGTTGGATGACGAACAAACCGTTCTGAATATGCCACATAAAAACACTTAAGAGTAATGCCAGACTGTTTCTGCTACCGAAGCAAAGAGCGGAAAAAGAAGTCAATGACTGATGGCGTCCATCCGACTCAGGACTTTAATTCCATGTCGGGATCCTGTAGGAATGATGACTCCATTTTTTCTTTCTTCCCCCCAGTGATCTGACCGGTCAGTGGCCGGGGGTCGGGGGTGGGGTTGACGGGTTGTGATCCGAACCTCTGAAGTTCACTTGCCCCGGAGCAGGTTAGCTGTTCAGCATAAGTTACCATGGTAAGAAGCGGGACCACCGCCGTAAGCCTGAAAACCCAGGGTTAAACCCGAAGTTACCTCGCTAAACCCGAATCCTGCTTCGCAGTACAGGCCTCGGGAATTCCAGCCAGGTGCTCGTGAGGAGCAGGGCACAACACGAGCAGATCAAAATGCGGAAACGCTTCACGATTTTGCGTGTCATCCTTTCGCAGGGGCCATGCTAATCTTCTCTGTATCGATTCCAATTTTTCATATGTGCTGCCTTAGCAAGCACGCAAGCCTCGGAGCGCCGCTTCCCTTTTAGTCCCCCGTGGGCAGAATGACCCCTTGACCGCGGTGGAGCTGCTGGAGGGCAGTAGGCAGCACCCTTAAGCATGACAAGAGCGAGGGATGGGGCTTTTCAGTTGCTGACATCAGTGTCTTTTCAATTGCTATGAACTGCCTGCTACTTCTTTCTGCATGTTTATGAAAGTCACAAAGCGTGTTAGGCCAGAAATGGCTTCATACCAAACAAACAATCGGTCTTTCATGCCGGAGGCTTCATTTGTTGCCCCAAAGCTAGGCATCCCCTCCTATGATGCGTGACAGGTCAACTGTGAGACTCTCAGACAAACTCTGAGCATCTGTCTGTGGGCGCATCTCTAGGATAAGCCACACTGTGGAAAATTCTTGGCGCCAGACCGCTTATGCTCTGGTGCCCCCTCAGGCAAATTTGTGACACCTTTGCCGTTGCCCTTCTCTGAGAGCAAGTAGGGGCTGCCAAACCAGATGGCCGAGTGGGTCTGAGTTCTACTTGTGGCCCTTGTTTGAGTAAAAGACTACTTTGGGGTTAGGGTGAGCCGGCAACTGCCTTGGCTAGATTCTTGAGAGTGTCGTGTTTGGTATGTCCAGCAAATGTTGTCACATGTAACCAGCGAGACGTTTGGTCAGAAAGCGGGAAGCTTTGATAAACACGCCGTGTCGCAATCCAGGGAGATTAAGGCCTGGCCCGCTAGGCGCAGGCGGGCAGGCGGGCTGGCAGGCTGGCAGGCTACCAAACAACAGAAATACTCAGGCGCCCGCAGACGCTCCGTGACTCCCGCGAGGACGGACGCGGGGAAAATGCGCAGATTCAAGGGGTATTTAGGACCTATCGCAATACGGCAACTTTCCCTCTTTGTCGCGTTTGTCTGCCAATCAAACGTGCAAATCGCACTCTGTGTCACTCTATATTTTGTACGCTGCACTACAACCCCCTCGGTCCGCACCAGCGCTTGGCTTTACACAAAACAAGGAGAAGGGTGCACCGTTCCCGGCGGCACTGCAATACCGGGTCGATGCGTGGAGCGAACGGAGCAAGCCCCTTTTTCAGCTCCAGCTGCTAAAAATCCATTTAATATATCGTCCCCAAATTGAGGACATATCAGATATTAAACTGATAAGAACAGATACTACACTTGATCTTAGCCAAAAGGCCGAGAAGCGATGACCCCTTGCTGTTGGCTGCCCCGAGCCGCCTCCTGCACAGCTCTCGCTGGCCGCGGTGCGGTGCGGCGCGGCCGCTTCAAACGGCCGCGTGAACGAACGCTGCTTAGCAGCTCCGCCCAGACGCTCCTTGGCGCAGCCGCACGTCTCGCGAAGGACCGCTGTTTTGCTTTTCACAAACACACGAGGCTCTGCCGTACTGCAAAGCCTGCCAAAAATAGATTTAACTCGTGGGTGTTCCTCTCCACGGAAATCTTTAGTAAAAGGCGAAAGACTTGTACGTTATGAAGAGAAACCAGAGTAAGTACAACCCGCTCCTCAACAGCAGCCGAAGACCCCAGTCGTCCCAGTCACCACCTTCACGGTAAGCCTCACTTGGCTTGCCGCGTGGCGAATCCCAGGCCACGCCCCTTACCCCTACCCCGCATAGCGCTCTCAGGGAGTCTTGGGTGCCCAGTTTGCTTGTCTTTCGTGTCGCTGCCACTACACCTTCTGGAAGAGGCGTTGCCCCTTTGCCACTGGCGCTCACCGTGTGATGTTTGTATTTTTTGTGAAATGCAGCAAAGGACAGTTCAGTTGGATGACGAACAAACCGTTCTGAATATGCCACATAAAAACACTTAAGAGTAATGCCAGACTGTTTCTGCTACCGAAGCAAAGAGCGGAAAAAGAAGTCAATGACTGATGGCGTCCATCCGACTCAGGACTTTAATTCCATGTCGGGATCCTGTAGGAATGATGACTCCATTTTTTCTTTCTTCCCCCCAGTGATCTGACCGGTCAGTGGCCGGGGGTCGGGGGTGGGGTTGACGGGTTGTGATCCGAACCTCTGAAGTTCACTTGCCCCGGAGCAGGTTAGCTGTTCAGCATAAGTTACCATGGTAAGAAGCGGGACCACCGCCGT
Source organism: Scomberomorus guttatus (assembly GCA_038419695.1). Classification (NCBI taxonomy): domain Eukaryota; kingdom Metazoa; phylum Chordata; class Actinopteri; order Scombriformes; family Scombridae; genus Scomberomorus; species Scomberomorus guttatus. The sequence goes on from CM076452.1 coordinate 29,619,878, forward strand.
AAGCCTGAAAACCCAGGGTTAAACCCGAAGTTACCTCGCTAAACCCGAATCCTGCTTCGCAGTACAGGCCTCGGGAATTCCAGCCAGGTGCTCGTGAGGAGCAGGGCACAACACGAGCAGATCAAAATGCGGAAACGCTTCACGATTTTGCGTGTCATCCTTTCGCAGGGGCCATGCTAATCTTCTCTGTATCGATTCTAATTTTTCATATGTGCTGCCTTAGCAAGCACGCAAGCCTCGGAGCGCCGCTTCCCTTTTAGTCCCCCGTGGGCAGAATGACCCCTTGACCGCGGTGGAGCTGCTGGAGGGCAGTAGGCAGCACCCTTAAGCATGACAAGAGCGAGGGATGGGGCTTTTCAGTTGCTGACATCAGTGTCTTTTCAATTGCTATGAACTGCCTGCTACTTCTTTCTGCATGTTTATGAAAGTCACAAAGCGTGTTAGGCCAGAAATGGCTTCATACCAAACAAACAATCGGTCTTTCATGCCGGAGGCTTCATTTGTTGCCCCAAAGCTAGGCATCCCCTCCTATGATGCGTGACAGGTCAACTGTGAGACTCTCAGACAAACTCTGAGCATCTGTCTGTGGGCGCATCTCTAGGATAAGCCACACTGTGGAAAATTCTTGGCGCCAGACCGCTTATGCTCTGGTGCCCCCTCAGGCAAATTTGTGACACCTTTGCCGTTGCCCTTCTCTGAGAGCAAGTAGGGGCTGCCAAACCAGATGGCCGAGTGGGTCTGAGTTCTACTTGTGGCCCTTGTTTGAGTAAAAGACTACTTTGGGGTTAGGGTGAGCCGGCAACTGCCTTGGCTAGATTCTTGAGAGCGTCGTGTTTGGTATGTCCAGCAAATGTTGTCACATGTAACCAGCGAGACGTTTGGTCAGAAAGCGGGAAGCTTTGATAAACACGCCGTGTCGCAATCCAGGGAGATTAAGGCCTGGCCCGCTAGGCGCAGGCGGGCAGGCGGGCTGGCAGGCTGGCAGGCTACCAAACAACAGAAATACTCAGGCGCCCGCAGACGCTCCGTGACTCCCGCGAGGACGGACGCGGGGAAAATGCGCAGATTCAAGGGGTATTTAGGACCTATCGCAATACGGCAACTTTCCCTCTTTGTCGCGTTTGTCTGCCAATCAAACGTGCAAATCGCACTCTGTGTCACTCTATATTTTGTACGCTGCACTACAACCCCCTCGGTCCGCACCAGCGCTTGGCTTTACACAAAACAAGGAGAAGGGTGCACCGTTCCCGGCGGCACTGCAATACCGGGTCGATGCGTGGAGCGAACGGAACAAGCCCCTTTTTCAGCTCCAGCTGCTAAAAATCCATTTAATATATCGTCCCCAAATTGAGGACATATCAGATATTAAACTGATAAGAACAGATACTACACTTGATCTTAGCCAAAAGGCCGAGAAGCGATGACCCCTTGCTGTTGGCTGCCCCGAGCCGCCTCCTGCACAGCTCTCGCTGGCCGCGGTGCGGTGCGGCGCGGCCGCTTCAAACGGCCGCTGCTTAGCAGCTCCGCCCAGACGCTCCTTGGCGCAGCCGCACGTCTCGCGAAGGACCGCTGTTTTGCTTTTCACAAACACACGAGGCTCTGCCGTACTGCAAAGCCTGCCAAAAATAGATTTAACTCGTGGGTGTTCCTCTCCACGGAAGTCTTTAGTAAAAGGCGAAAGACTTGTACGTTATGAAGAGAAACCAGAGTAAGTACAACCCGCTCCTCAACAGCAGCCGAAGACCCCAGTCGTCCCAGTCACCACCTTCACGGTAAGCCTCACTTGGCTTGCCGCGTGGCGAATCCCAGGCCACGCCCCTTTCCCCTACCCCGCATAGCGCTCTCAGGGAGTCTTGGGTGCCCAGTTTGCTTGTCTTTCGTGTCGCTGCCACTACACCTTCTGGAAGAGGCGTTGCCCCTTTGCCACTGGCGCTCACCGTGTGATGTTTGTATTTTTTGTGAAATGCAGCAAAGGACAGTTCAGTTGGATGACGAACAAACCGTTCTGAATATGCCACATAAAAACACTTAAGAGTAATGCCAGACTGTTTCTGCTACCGAAGCAAAGAGCGGAAAAAGAAGTCAATGACTGATGGCGTCCATCCGACTCAGGACTTTAATTCCATGTCGGGATCCTGTAGGAATGATGACTCCATTTTTTCTTTCTTCCCCCCAGTGATCTGACCGGTCAGTGGCCGGGGGTCGGGGGTGGGGTTGACGGGTTGTGATCCGAACCTCTGAAGTTCACTTGCCCCGGAGCAGGTTAGCTGTTCAGCATAAGTTACCATGGTAAGAAGCGGGACCACCGCCGTAAGCCTGAAAACCCAGGGTTAAACCCGAAGTTACCTCGCTAAACCCGAATCCTGCTTCGCAGTACAGGCCTCGGGAATTCCAGCCAGGTGCTCGTGAGGAGCAGGGCACAACACGAGCAGATCAAAATGCGGAAACGCTTCACGATTTTGCGTGTCATCCTTTCGCAGGGGCCATGCTAATCTTCTCTGTATCGATTCCAATTTTTCATATGTGCTGCCTTAGCAAGCACGCAAGCCTCGGAGCGCCGCTTCCCTTTTAGTCCCCCGTGGGCAGAATGACCCCTTGACCGCGGTGGAGCTGCTGGAGGGCAGTAGGCAGCACCCTTAAGCATGACAAGAGCGAGGGATGGGGCTTTTTTCAGTTGCTGACATCAGTGTCTTTTCAATTGCTATGAACTGCCTGCTACTTCTTTCTGCATGTTTATGAAAGTCACAAAGCGTGTTAGGCCAGAAATGGCTTCATACCAAACAAACAATCGGTCTTTCATGCCGGAGGCTTCATTTGTTGCCCCAAAGCTAGGCATCCCCTCCTATGATGCGTGACAGGTCAACTGTGAGACTCTCAGACAAACTCTGAGCATCTGTCTGTGGGCGCATCTCTAGGATAAGCCACACTGTGGAAAATTCTTGGCGCCAGACCGCTTATGCTCTGGTGCCCCCTCAGGCAAATTTGTGACACCTTTGCCGTTGCCCTTCTCTGAGAGCAAGTAGGGGCTGCCAAACCAGATGGCCGAGTGGGTCTGAGTTCTACTTGTGGCCCTTGTTTGAGTAAAAGACTACTTTGGGGTTAGGGTGAGCCGGCAACTGCCTTGGCTAGATTCTTGAGAGCGTCGTGTTTGGTATGTCCAGCAAATGTTGTCACATGTAACCAGCGAGACGTTTGGTCAGAAAGCGGGAAGCTTTGATAAACACGCCGTGTCGCAATCCAGGGAGATTAAGGCCTGGCCCGCTAGGCGCAGGCGGGCTGGCAGGCTGGCAGGCTACCAAACAACAGAAATACTCAGGCGCCCGCAGACGCTCCGTGACTCCCGCGAGGACGGACGCGGGGAAAATGCGCAGATTCAAGGGGTATTTAGGACCTATCGCAATACGGCAACTTTCCCTCTTTGTCGCGTTTGTCTGCCAATCAAACGTGCAAATCGCACTCTGTGTCACTCTATATTTTGTACGCTGCACTACAACCCCCTCGGTCCGCACCAGCGCTTGGCTTTACACAAAACAAAGAGAAGGGTGCACCGTTCCCGGCGGCACTGCAATACCGGGTCGATGCGTGGAGTGAACGGAGCAAGCCCCTTTTTCAGCTCCAGCTGCTAAAAATTCATTTAATATATCGTCCCCAAATTGAGGACATATCAGATATTAAACTGATAAGAACAGATACTACACTTGATCTTAGCCAAAAGGCCGAGAAGCGATGACCCCTTGCTGTTGGCTGCCCCGAGCCGCCTCCTGCACAGCTCTCGCTGGCCGCGGTGCGGTGCGGTGCGGCGCGGCCGCTTCAAACGGCCGTGTGAACGACCGCTGCTTAGCAGCTCCGCCCAGACGCTCCTTGGCGCAGCCGCACGTCTCGCGAAGGACCGCTATTTTGCTTTTCACAAACACACGAGGCTCTGCCGTACTGCAAAGCCTGCCAAAAATAGATTTAACTCGTGGGTGTTCCTCTCCACGGAAGTCTTTAGTAAAAGGCGAAAGACTTGTACGTTATGAAGAGAAACCAGAGTAAGTACAACCCGCTCCTCAACAGCAGCCGAAGACCCCAGTCGTCCCAGTCACCACCTTCACGGTAAGCCTCACTTGGCTTGCCGCGTGGCGAATCCCAGGCCACGCCCCTTTCCCCTACCCCGCATAGCGCTCTCAGGGAGTCTTGGGTGCCCAGTTTGCTTGTCTTTCGTGTCGCTGCCACTACACCTTCTGGAAGAGGCGTTGCCCCTTTGCCACTGGCGCTCACCGTGTGATGTTTGTATTTTTTGTGAAATGCAGCAAAGGACAGTTCAGTTGGATGACGAACAAACCGTTCTGAATATGCCACATAAAAACACTTAAGAGTAATGCCAGACTGTTTCTGCTACCGAAGCAAAGAGCGGAAAAAGAAGTCAATGACTGATGGCGTCCATCCGACTCAGGACTTTAATTCCATGTCGGGATCCTGTAGGAATGATGACTCCATTTTTTCTTTCTTCCCCCCAGTTATCTGACCGGTCAGTGGCCGGTTTGGTCAGAAAGCGGGAAGCTTTGATAAACACGCCGTGTCGCAATCCAGGGAGATTAAGGCCTGGCCCGCTAGGCGCAGGCGGGCAGGCGGGCTGGCAGGCTGGCAGGCTACCAAACAACAGAAATACTCAGGCGCCCGCAGACGCTCTGTGACTCCCGCGAGGACGGACGCGGGGAAAATGCGCAGATTCAAGGGGTATTTAGGACCTATCGCAATACGGCAACTTTCCCTCTTTGTCGCGTTTGTCTGCCAATCAAACGTGCAAATCGCACTCTGTGTCACTCTATATTTTGTACGCTGCACTACAACCCCCTCGGTCCGCACCAGCGCTTGGCTTTACACAAAACAAGGAGAAGGGTGCACCGTTCCCGGCGGCACTGCAATACCGGGTCGATGCGTGGAGCGAACGGAGCAAGCCCCTTTTTCAGCTCCAGCTGCTAAAAATCCATTTAATATATCGTCCCCAAATTGAGGACATATCAGATATTAAACTGATAAGATCACTTCCCCCCAGTGATCTGACCGGTCAGTGGCCGGGGGTCGGGGGTGGGGTTGACGGGTTGTGATCCGAACCTCTGAAGTTCACTTGCCCCGGAGCAGGTTAGCTGTTCAGCATAAGTTACCATGGTAAGAAGCGGGACCACCGCCGTAAGCCTGAAAACCCAGGGTTAAACCCGAAGTTACCTCGCTAAACCCGAATCCTGCTTCGCAGTACAGGCCTCGGGAATTCCAGCCAGGTGCTCGTGAGGAGCAGGGCACAACACGAGCAGATCAAAATGTGGAAACGCTTCACGATTTTGCGTGTCATCCTTTCGCAGGGGCCATGCTAATCTTCTCTGTATCGATTCCAATTTTTCATATGTGCTGCCTTAGCAAGCACGCAAGCCTCGGAGCGCCGCTTCCCTTTTAGTCCCCCGTGGGCAGAATGACCCCTTGACCGCGGTGGAGCTGCTGGAGGGCAGTAGGCAGCACCCTTAAGCATGACAAGAGCGAGGGATGGGGCTTTTCAGTTGCTGACATCAGTGTCTTTTCAATTGCTATGAACTGCCTGCTACTTCTTTCTGCATGTTTATGAAAGTCACAAAGCGTGTTAGGCCAGAAATGGCTTCATACCAAACAAACAATCGGTCTTTCATGCCGGAGGCTTCATTTGTTGCCCCAAAGCTAGGCATCCCCTCCTATGATGCGTGACAGGTCAACTGTGAGACTCTCAGACAAACTCTGAGCATCTGTCTGTGGGCGCATCTCTAGGATAAGCCACACTGTGGAAAATTCTTGGCGCCAGACCGCTTATGCTCTGGTGCCCCCTCAGGCAAATTTGTGACACCTTTGCCGTTGCCCTTCTCTGAGAGCAAGTAGGGGCTGCCAAACCAGATGGCCGAGTGGGTCTGAGTTCTACTTGTGGCCCTTGTTTGAGTAAAAGACTACTTTGGGGTTAGGGTGAGCCGGCAACTGCCTTGGCTAGATTCTTGAGAGCGTCGTGTTTGGTATGTCCAGCAAATGTTGTCACATGTAACCAGCGAGACGTTTGGTCAGAAAGCGGGAAGCTTTGATAAACACGCCGTGTTGCAATCCAGGGAGATTAAGGCCTGGCCCGCTAGGCGCAGGCGGGCAGGCGGGCTGGCAGGCTGGCAGGCTACCAAACAACAGAAATACTCAGGCGCCCGCAGACGCTCCGTGACTCCCGCGAGGACGGACGCGGGGAAAATGCGCAGATTCAAGGGGTATTTAGGACCTATCGCAATACGGCAACTTTCCCTCTTTGTCGCGTTTGTCTGCCAATCAAACGTGCAAATCGCACTCTGTGTCACTCTATATTTTGTACGCTGCACTACAACCCCCTCGGTCCGCACCAGCGCTTGGCTTTACACAAAACAAGGAGAAGGGTGCACCGTTCCCGGCGGCACTGCAATACCGGGTCGATGCATGGAGCGAACGGAGCAAGCCCCTTTTTCAGCTCCAGCTGCTAAAAATCCATTTAATATATCGTCCCCAAATTGAGGACATATCAGATATTAAACTGATAAGAACAGATACTACACTTGATCTTAGCCAAAAGGCCGAGAAGCGATGACCCCTTGCTGTTGGCTGCCCCGAGCCGCCTCCTGCACAGCTCTCGCTGGCCGCGGTGCGGTGCGGCGCGGCGCGGCCGCTTCAAACGGCCGCGTGAACGACCGCTGCTTAGCAGCTCCGCCCAGACGCTCCTTGGCGCAGCCGCACGTCTCGCGAAGGACCGCTGTTTTGCTTTTCACAAACACACGAGGCTCTGCCGTACTGCAAAGCCTGCCAAAAATAGATTTAACTCGTGGGTGTTCCTCTCCACGGAAGTCTTTAGTAAAAGGCGAAAGACCTGTACGTTATGAAGAGAAACCAGAGTAAGTACAACCCGCTCCTCAACAGCAGCCGAAGACCCCAGTCGTCCCAGTCACCACCTTCACGGTAAGCCTCACTTGGCTTGCCGCGTGGCGAATCCCAGGCCACGCCCCTTTCCCCTACCCCGCATAGCGCTCTCAGGGAGTCTTGGGTGCCCAGTTTGCTTGTCTTTCGTGTCGCTGCCACTACACCTTCTGGAAGAGGCGTTGCCCCTTTGCCACTGGCGCTCACCGTGTGATGTTTGTATTTTTTGTGAAATGCAGCAAAGGACAGTTCAGTTGGATGACGAACAAACCGTTCTGAATATGCCACATAAAAACACTTAAGAGTAATGCCAGACTGTTTCTGCTACCGAAGCAAAGAGCGGAAAAAGAAGTCAATGACTGATGGCGTCCATCCGACTCAGGACTTTAATTCCATGTCGGGATCCTGTAGGAATGATGACTCCATTTTTTCTTTCTTCCCCCCAGTGATCTGACCGGTCAGTGGCCGGGGGTCGGGGGTGGGGTTGACGGGTTGTGATCCGAACCTCTGAAGTTCACTTGCCCCGGAGCAGGTTAGCTGTTCAGCATAAGTTACCATGGTAAGAAGCGGGACCACCGCCGTAAGCCTGAAAACCCAGGGTTAAACCCGAAGTTACCTCGCTAAACCCGAATCCTGCTTCGCAGTACAGGCCTCGGGAATTCCAGCCAGGTGCTCGTGAGGAGCAGGGCACAACACGAGCAGATCAAAATGCGGAAACGCTTCACGATTTTGCGTGTCATCCTTTCGCAGGGGCCATGCTAATCTTCTCTGTATCGATTCCAATTTTTCATATGTGCTGCCTTAGCAAGCACGCAAGCCTTGGAGCGCCGCTTCCCTTTTAGTCCCCCGTGGGCAGAATGACCCCTTGACCGCGGTGGAGCTGCTGGAGGGCAGTAGGCAGCACCCTTAAGCATGACAAGAGCGAGGGATGGGGCTTTTCAGTTGCTGACATCAGTGTCTTTTCAATTGCTATGAACTGCCTGCTACTTCTTTCTGCATGTTTATGAAAGTCACAAAGCGTGTTAGGCCAGAAATGGCTTCATACCAAACAAACAATCGGTCTTTCATGCCGGAGGCTTCATTTGTTGCCCCAAAGCTAGGCATCCCCTCCTATGATGCGTGACAGGTCAACTGTGAGACTCTCAGACAAACTCTGAGCATCTGTCTGTGGGCGCATCTCTAAGATAAGCCACACTGTGGAAAATTCTTGGCGCCAGACCGCTTATGCTCTGGTGCCCCCTCAGGCAAATTTGTGACACCTTTGCCGTTGCCCTTCTCTGAGAGCAAGTAGGGGCTGCCAAACCAGATGGCCGAGTGGGTCTGAGTTCTACTTGTGGCCCTTGTTTGAGTAAAAGACTACTTTGGGGTTAGGGTGAGCCGGCAACTGCCTTGGCTAGATTCTTGAGAGCGTCGTGTTTGGTATGTCCAGCAAATGTTGTCACATGTAACCAGCGAGACGTTTGGTCAGAAAGCGGGAAGCTTTGATAAACACGCCGTGTCGCAATCCAGGGAGATTAAGGCGGGCAGGCGGGCTGGCAGGCTGGCAGGCTACCAAACAACAGAAATACTCAGGCGCCCGCAGACGCTCCGTGACTCCCGCGAGGACGGACGCGGGGAAAATGCGCAGATTCAAGGGGTATTTAGGACCTATCGCAATACGGCAACTTTCCCTCTTTGTCGCGTTTGTCTGCCAATCAAACGTGCAAATCGCACTCTGTGTCACTCTATATTTTGTACGCTGCACTACAACCCCCTCGGTCCACACCAGCGCTTGGCTTTACACAAAACAAGGAGAAGGGTGCACCGTTCCCAGCGGCACTACAATACCGGGTCGATGCGTGGAGCGAACGGAGCAAGCCCCTTTTTCAGCTCCAGCTGCTAAAAATCCATTTAATATATCGTCCCCAAATTGAGGACATATCAGATATTAAACTGATAAGAACAGATACTACACTTGATCTTAGCCAAAATGCCGAGAAGCGATGACCCCTTGCTGTTGGCTGCCCCGAGCCGCCTCCTGCACAGCTCTCGCTGGCCGCGGTGCGGTGCGGCGCGGCGCGGCCGCTTCAAACGGCCGCGTGAACGACCGCTGCTTAGCAGCTCCGCCCAGACGCTCCTTGGCGCAGCCGCACGTCTCGCGAAGGACCGCTGTTTTGCTTTTCACAAACACACGAGGCTCTGCCGTACTGCAAAGCCTGCCAAAAATAGATTTAACTCGTGGGTGTTCCTCTCCACGGAAGTCTTTAGTAAAAGGCGAAAGACTTGTACGTTATGAAGAGAAACCAGAGTAAGTACAACCCGCTCCTCAACAGCAGCCGAAGACCCCAGTCGTCCCAGTCACCACCTTCACGGTAAGCCTCACTTGGCTTGCCGCGTGGCGAATCCCAGGCCACGCCCCTTTCCCCTACCCCGCATAGCGCTCTCAGGGAGTCTTGGGTGCCCAGTTTGCTTGTCTTTCGTGTCGCTGCCACTACACCTTCTGGAAGAGGCGTTGCCCCTTTGCCACTGGCGCTCACCGTGTGATGTTTGTATTTTTTGTGAAATGCAGCAAAGGACAGTTCAGTTGGATGACGAACAAACCGTTCTGAATATGCCACATAAAAACACTTAAGAGTAATGCCAGACTGTTTCTGCTACCGAAGCAAAGAGCGGAAAAAGAAGTCGATGACTGATGGTGTCCATCCGACTCAGGACTTTAATTCCATGTCGGGATCCTGTAGGAATGATGACTCCATTTTTTCTTTCTTCCCCCCAGTGATCTGACCGGTCAGTGGCCGGGGGTCGGGGGTGGGGTTGACGGGTTGTGATCCGAATCTCTGAAGTTCACTTGCCCCGGAGCAGGTTAGCTGTTCAGCATAAGTTACCATGGTCAGAAGCGGGACCACCGCCGTAAGCCTGAAAACCCAGGGTTAAACCCGAAGTTACCTCGCTAAACCCGAATCCTGCTTCGCAGTACAGGCCTCGGGAATTCCAGCCAGGTGCTCGTGAGGAGCAGGGCACAACACGAGCAGATCAAAATGCGGAAACGCTTCACGATTTTGCGTGTCATCCTTTCGCAGGGGCCATGCTAATCTTCTCTGTATCGATTCCAATTTTTCATATGTGCTGCCTTAGCAAGCACACAAGCCTCGGAGAGCCGCTTCCCTTTTAGTCCCCCGTGGGCAGAATGACCCCTTGACCGCGGTGGAGCTGCTGGAGGGCAGTAGGCAGCACCCTTAAGCATGACAAGAGCGAGGGATGGGGCTTTTCAGTTGCTGACATCAGTGTCTTTTCAATTGCTATGAACTGCCTGCTAATTCTTTCTGCATGTTTATGAAAGTCACAAAGCGTGTTAGGCCAGAAATGGCTTCATACCAAACAAACAATCGGTCTTTCATGCCGGAGGCTTCATTTGTTGCCCCAAAGCTAGGCATCCCCTCCTATGATGCGTGACAGGTCAACTGTGAGACTCTCAGACAAACTCTGAGCATCTGTCTGTGGGCGCATCTCTAGGATAAGCCACACTGTGGAAAATTCTTGGCGCCAGACCGCTTATGCTCTGGTGCCCCCTCAGGCAAATTTGTGACACCTTTGCCGTTGCCCTTCTCTGAGAGCAAGTAGGGGCTGCCAAACCAGATGGCCGAGTGGGTCTGAGTTCTACTTGTGGCCCTTGTTTGAGTAAAAGACTACTTTGGGGTTAGGGTGAGCCGGCAACTGCCTTGGCTAGATTCTTGAGAGCGTCGTGTTTGGTATGTCCAGCAAATGTTGTCACATGTAACCAGCGAGACGTTTGGTCAGAAAGCGGGAAGCTTTGATAAACACGCCGTGTCGCAATCCAGGGAGATTAAGGCCTGGCCCGCTAGGCGCAGGCGGGCAGGCGGGCTGGCAGGCTGGCAGGCTACCAAACAACAGAAATACTCAGGCGCCCGCAGACGCTCCGTGACTCCCGCGAGGACGGACGCGGGGAAAATGCGCAGATTCAAGGGGTATTTAGGACCTATCGCAATACGGCAACTTTCCCTCTTTGTCGCGTTTGTCTGCCAATCAAACGTGCAAATCGCACTCTGTGTCACTCTATATTTTGTACGCTGCACTACAACCCCCTCGGTCCGCACCAGCGCTTGGCTTTACACAAAACAAGGAGAAGGGTGCACCGTTCCCGGCGGCACTGCAATACCGGGTCGATGCGTGGAGCGAACGGAGCAAGCCCCTTTTTCAGCTCCAGCTGCTAAAAATCCATTTAATATATCGTCCCCAAATTGAGGACATATCAGATATTAAACTGATAAGAACAGATTTTTTCTTTCGGAAAAATTTTATTGACACTTATTTCAAACACATTTCATGACACATTTCTTTTTTTGTTATATTTATGACATACAACATACCTTGAAATACAACTAATAAATAATAAATGTGATCTGTAAAACCATGTTTAAAACAATAAAAACAATTGTTTTAAGAAGCGTTACAGATAAAATCGTTGTTTTCACAGGTAAAAGGTGTACATAAAAGAGTTTTCATGTGAGTCATGTGTGAGTGAGTCAAGTGTCCATTATAAAAGTCTTTAAAAGGGAGTGCATTTAGTTAAAATGCTGTGTTCAAGGTCCGTTTTTGTGCAGGAGCGCAGTGAGTCCCTACCCAGGGTAACTCATTCCGCTCTCCCGAACAGTAGGTCTCTCGGGATCCTGTTGCGGAGCTCAGAGGAGACCCTCGCCCTGTTGCTCCTTCCCACCTGCCTCACCCGGAGAGCCAGGCCGCTGCTGCTTTGACCTTTTTGCGTGTAGCTCCGGCTCCTTCCTCCGAATGGGCACAGAGGCGATGCTTCTTTGCGGCTGTGTCCTAGGCCCGCCGCCTGCAGCTCTGGCCGCTTGGGCCGTCGCTGCGGCCATCTGGATCACAGCCACGGGGGGGATCTGCATGTGCTTCCTTGCCAGCAAGTTTCTGGAGGTCCACATGGCGTCTTTGATGGCGGCTAGGGTGAGCCACTGCTTGGCAAAGTCATTTTTTTTTGTTTCCGTTTGGCTCACCCCGTAGAGCACCAGTTGTGCTGTTAGGACCTCCCTTGCCGGCAAGTACGGGAATTTCAAGGAGCCGGCTGTTGCCCACTGGTCTACGGCAGCACTGCACTCCCAGAGCAGATGCCTCACCGACTCCGGCGCGCCACAACCGGGTCGGGGGCAGGTTGAGAGCGCCGACATGCCCCGGGAGTGCATCACGGACCTGACCGGGAGGATCTCGTGAGCCACCATCCATGACAGGTCCCGGAGTCTGTTCGGGAGAGCGGGATGGTTCACGTTGCGCCAAACTGTTGAGGGCTCGCCGAATGCGAGCCCGCGCACTGGACTCACTGGTTCTCGCTCCTGCACAAGAGAAAGCACAGAGCGATGGTTAGTTAAAATGTGCAACTCCTCCTGCTCCAGGTTAAAATGCTTTAGAAATGTCTGAATAAAAGCATATGCTGTTGGCAGGTTAAAAGACACAGGCACTTTAAGATCAGTGGGTAAAATCTTAAGTCTTCGGAGATAAGAGCCCATCCAGAAACGTGTCATCGCTATGGTCTTGGGGTTTCTGGATGGGTCTGTAGCAATGTTGAGGTGCATTGTTGTGTATCTGCTTCCTAAAAACAGATAAAAGTCCGGCACTCCTTTTCCTCCTTTCTCCTTTGGCCTCTTCATCACCTCTCTCCTCAATCTCTCCCACTTGGATCCCCAAATAAAATAGAATATGGTTCGGTCCAGGTCTAAAAGCACTTTCCTAGGCGGGGTAAAAACAGAACTGATGAGTAGAAGCAAAGGTAAAATCACTGCTTTGATGATTAAAACCTTCCCTTCGATCGTCAGTCCTCTAAGTCCCCAGTATCCTAGTCTTTGCCTGACTTTTCCTACCACGTCTGGCCAGTTTGTTTTCCCTCCCCCATCCCGGTCAAATTTTATCCCTAGTATTTTCTGGTCGGTCTGGGTCATGGTCAGGGGGAGTCCTGTCGTCTCAGTCGCTGTCCATGGACCATAAAATTGGGCTTGGGTCTTGCTTCTGTTGAGTTTTGACCCAGAGGCCTGTCCAAACCAGTCGGTCAAGTCCAGCGTCCTGTTGACAGATAAAAGGTCAGTGCATAAAAGGTTGACATCGTCCATGTATAAAATGCATTTGGTTTGGAGTCCCCCGCTCCCCGGTACTCCCACCCCATTGATTCGTCGGTCCCTTCTCAAGATCTGCGCCAGTGGTTCTATACAGGTAACGTAGAGGAGGGCAGATAACGGACAACCCTGACGGACACCGCAGTTAATGTCGACTGCTTTTGTCAGATGCCCGTTAACGACAAGTTTGCTGGTAATGCCCCGGTACAGCAATCCCACCCAAGTCGTAAACCTTAAGGGAAACCTCATTTTTTGCAGTACCTGGAAAAGGTACTGGTGCGAGACCCGATCAAAGGCTTTCTCAAAATCTAGATTTAGGACTACTAGGCGGATGTTTCTGTCTCTCGCGTAACAGATGGTGTCACGGATCAGTACCAGGCTGTCGGTGATCTTCCTCCCCGGGATGGCGCAGGCTTGATCCGGGTGAATCACCTCTTCTAAAAACAAGGACATACGTGATGCTAAAAGTTTACTAAAAAGTTTACAGTCAAAGTTTAAAAGTGTGATAGGTCTCCAGTTCTTCAGGTCAGTCTTGTCTTTGTTTTTGTGGAGGAGAGTCACTATCCCTACTCTAAAACTGTCAGGAAGTCGGTCAAGTTGCTCAAAGTCCATAAAAACAGCAAGCAAGTCAGGTGCTAAAATGTCCCAAAACGTCAAATAAAATTCCAAGGGAAGTCCATCTTGTCCTGGGGACTTCCCTTTCTTAAAACTCATAATACATTTATTTAACTCCAAAATAGTAAAATCCTGGGTTAAAAGCACACTGTCCCTTACTGTGTTTTCAATAAAATTTAAGACTTCAGTCATGGTGTCTGTTTGAACAGGCTTCTCTTTATACAATTCCCCATAAAACCGTTCAACTATTTGATTGATTTCTTCCGTTGTCTCGGCCGTGCACCCGTTGTCTTTTGTTAGCTTTAAAATCCCCCCCCCTTTATTTACAATTTTCTTAAAAAAGTATCTTGTGCACTTCTCCCCCTCCTCTACTTCCCGTTCCCTGCTCCTTAAAATGACACCCTTGCTTTTTATTTCTGCTAAAACCGACATCTCTGTTTTAATTTGTTTAATCTCTTCATTAAAATCCATACCATATTGGTTTAATTTAAAATAGCGCTGTAGTCTTTTCTGCAGTCCCATCATGCGTCTGTTTTCCTTATTCTTTTTTCTCTTACCTGCCTGTCTAAAGAAAGTCTGGGTCTTTGCCTTCACCATTTCCCACCAGTGTGCGCGTGTATCGTAAAAGTCTTGAAGGGTCTGCCACTCTCGGTACTGCTCCCTGTACTGACTAACTAGCTCCTTATCTTCTAAAAGGGAGCAGTTGAGTTTCCACAGACCGCTTCCTGGTGTCACACCCAAAGAGAGTGAGAGGGTGCAGGAAAGCATTAGGTGGTCGGAAAAGAAAACAGGAGTTAATCTAGCATCCGTGGGTGGGCAGTCCCGTATAAAAACATAATCTATGCGAGAGGCTCTAGCTCCGTCACCACTGAACCAGGTGAAGCCGTCCTCTCTGGGATGCATGGTTTTAAAACAGTCTTGGAGTTTAAAATCCTTGCACATGCCCTGTAATAAAACCGAAGTTTTATCAACTTTAAAATCTTCCCCTGCTCCTCTTCTATCTTTCCTGCTTAAAATACAGTTAAAATCCCCCCCTACCACTAAAGGGGCCCTACCTAGCATGTGGAACTGCAAGTCTTGTAAAAGGTCATACCTGTCATTCTTAGAGTTAAAGCCATAAATATTTAAGAGGTTAAAATCCTGTCCCATAAAAGTCAAATGTGCTAAAAGTGCCCGACCATCTCTCACCACAGTGCTGCCCTTCACCAGAACTTGAGGGTTTTTGATTAAAATGGCCACTCCATCATTCTTGTTTTGATTTGATCCACTCCACATTGATGTTTGTGGCCACATCTCCTCCCACTGTCTGTAGTGCTTTAAAAACGGTAGGCCACATTCCTGTATTAAAAACACATCTGACTTAAAAGAGTTAAGAAAGGATAAAACACTTTGGGCTCTAACTCTCGACTTCACACTTCTCACATTGATGGTTGAGAAGGTGAGTGCCATGAGTATGTTTAAAAACAACAAGTATGCCATTTTAAAAGACTAAAAAGACATTAAAACCTTAAAATATCTAAAAAGGCTGTTGGGCAATTTCTTGTGAATGGAGTTCTTCCTTCACTCCCACGGGTGAAAGGTGAAGGGGTTGAGCTCCATTCCCCGGTCGGACTCTGGGGGTCGGCCTTGGACACAATGTTGCATTTAACTTTGAGTCTCGAGGGGTTGATTGCAGAGCTACGGTTAAGAAGGAGACCTCATTTGGTGAACTGGAGGGGAAGACTCTGGGCTCCTCCACAGATGAACTGTCTGAGGAAAACCCAACTCTTCCCCTCTTCTCTGAGAATATAGGAGACTCAGAGGACAATTCTGAAGCAGGCCTCTTTGTTTGCTGGGCCGGGGGGAGGGGGGCATCCTCACTATCTTCTGATTGGATTCCTTCACATTCAGAACTAGCTCCGCCCTCTGCCTGCACCACCTCCTCCACAAAGCTCTCCATTGGTGGGGCTGTTGCAGGCCCCTCCCCCACTCCCTCCTCACCTGATCCCTGTCCTCCAATCACAGGATTTGGAGGGAGATTTGAATTTTCCTGCCCAGCCTCTTCACAAACCTCTCTAACCGGCTCATTTTGTTCACCATTTTGAATTTGCTTCACAGCCTTTAACTTGTTGGCAAATGACTTTGGGCAATCTCTGAAGAGGTGGTTTGATTCTCCACAAAGATTGCAACGTCTGCCATTGGTGCACTCCTCAAAGGTGTGCCCAATTTCTCTGCATTTTCCACAAACAATCTGCTGGCACGCTTCTGCCAGGTGCCCATGCTCACCACACTTGCGGCAGAGCTTGGGCTGACCCTGGTAGTGTATGTAGCCCCTGTTTTCTCCCAGAACTATCATGGATGGCAGATGTTTCAGGCCCTGGAAGCCTTGGGGGTCCTGCCACTGTTGGATAGGGACCCTCCAAGCACAGTTCCAGATGCCATCCTCATCTCTCACTTTGACAGCCTGGCCTTTAACAGTGCAGAATCTACCCAGCCACAAACAAATGTCATCTGCATTCACTGTCTCATTAAACATTCTCACGATAACTGTTTTCAGGGCATTATCAGTCAGCTTCTCAACACTGAATGCAGTAAACTGGGGTTTCACATTTTCAAAGCGTGTCCAAAATTCTTTCAGCAAACCAGCAGAACGGAAACTCACATCAAAACCTTTGTTAAAGGGCAATGTAAAAATACAATTCAGGTCATCCGGTGTAAAGTTCAAAACTTTCTGGATCAGCTTCCTGGAGAAGTCCAGTCTCGACATCCCCATGAGCTTTCCATCTTTTTCTTTGAAGGTAAAACGGACACTGTGGTGCCTCCGCATGCCGACACGGGTGGCCGACATGGTGGAGGCACCACAAGCTAAAAGGGTTCAAAGCAACTAAAACTCTTAAATTACCAATAAATACACTAAAAGGCAAAATAAATAAGCAATAAATAGGTAAAACGCCCTAAAAACAAATAAATTAATTAAAAGGTACTTACCTTTAGCGTTTGGCCTGGTCAAGATGTTAAATCCAACAGAGAGCAGGTAGAAAGTCCTCTGGGCCAATGAATTCCTTTTGTGCAAGATTTATAACTATTAGAGAGTTATAACACTTTACAAAAGGAATGTAGTGAATATCCTCCAAAGCACCGGTAAAAAATCAATACCACAACAGGTAATAATTTTCACGTGATAAGAACAGATACTACACTTGATCTTAGCCAAAAGGCCGAGAAGCGATGACCCCTTGCTGTTGGCTGCCCCGAGCCGCCTCCTGCACAGCTCTCGCTGGCCGCGGTGCGGTGCGGCCGCTTCAAACGGCCGCGTGAACGACCGCTGCTTAGCAGCTCCGCCCAGACGCTCCTTGGCGCAGCCGCACGTCTCGCGAAGGACCGCTGTTTTGCTTTTCACAAACACACGAGGCTCTGCCGTACTGCAAAGCCTGCCAAAAATAGATTTAACTCGTGGGTGTTCCTCCCCACGGAAGTCTTTAGTAAAAGGCGAAAGACTTGTACGTTATGAAGAGAAACCAGAGTAAGTACAACCCGCTCCTCAACAGCAGCCGAAGACCCCAGTCGTCCCAGTCACCACCTTCACGGTAAGCCTCACTTGGCTTGCCGTGTGGCGAATCCCAGGCCACGCCCCTTTCCCCTACCCCGCATAGCGCTCTCAGGGAGTCTTGGGTGCCCAGTTTGCTTGTCTTTCGTGTCGCTGCCACTACACCTTCTGGAAGAGGCGTTGCCCCTTTGCCACTGGCGCTCACCGTGTGATGTTTGTATTTTTTGTGAAATGCAGCAAAGGACAGTTCAGTTGGATGACGAACAAACCGTTCTGAATATGCCACATAAAAACACTTAAGAGTAATGCCAGACTGTTTCTGCTACCGAAGCAAAGAGCGGAAAAAGAAGTCAATGACTGATGGCGTCCATCCGACTCAGGACTTTAATTCCATGTCGGGATCCTGTAGGAATGATGACTCCATTTTTTCTTTCTTCCCCCCAGTGATCTGACCGGTCAGTGGCCGGGGGTCGGGGGTGGGGTTGACGGGTTGTGATCCGAACCTCTGAAGTTCACTTGCCCCGGAGCAGGTTAGCTGTTCAGCATAAGTTACCATGGTAAGAAGCGGGACCACCGCCGTAAGCCTGAAAACCCAGGGTTAAACCCGAAGTTACCTCGCTAAACCCGAATCCTGCTTCGCAGTACAGGCCTCGGGAATTCCAGCCAGGTGCTCGTGAGGAGCAGGGCACAACACGAGCAGATCAAAATGCGGAAACGCTTCACGATTTTGCGTGTCATCCTTTCGCAGGGGCCATGCTAATCTTCTCTGTATCGATTCCAATTTTTCATATGTGCTGCCTTAGCAAGCACGCAAGCCTCGGAGCGCCGCTTCCCTTTTAGTCCCCCGTGGGCAGAATGACCCCTTGACCGCGGTGGAGCTGCTGGAGGGCAGTAGGCAGCACCCTTAAGCATGACAAGAGCGAGGGATGGGGCTTTTCAGTTGCTGACATCAGTGTCTTTTCAATTGCTATGAACTGCCTGCTACTTCTTTCTGCATGTTTATGAAAGTCACAAAGCGTGTTAGGCCAGAAATGGCTTCATACCAAACAAACAATCGGTCTTTCATGCCGGAGGCTTCATTTGTTGCCCCAAAGCTAGGCATCCCCTCCTATGATGCGTGACAGGTCAACTGTGAGACTCTCAGACAAACTCTGAGCATCTGTCTGTGGGCGCATCTCTAGGATAAGCCACACTGTGGAAAATTCTTGGCGCCAGACCGCTTATGCTCTGGTGCCCCCTCAGGCAAATTTGTGACACCTTTGCCGTTGCCCTTCTCTGAGAGCAAGTAGGGGCTGCCAAACCAGATGGCCGAGTGGGTCTGAGTTCTACTTGTGGCCCTTGTTTGAGTAAAAGACTACTTTGGGGTTAGGGTGAGCCGGCAACTGCCTTGGCTAGATTCTTGAGAGCGTCGTGTTTGGTATGTCCAGCAAATGTTGTCACATGTAACCAGCGAGACGTTTGGTCAGAAAGCGGGAAGCTTTGATAAACACGCCGTGTCGCAATCCAGGGAGATTAAGGCCTGGCCCGCTAGGCGCAGGCGGGCAGGCGGGCTGGCAGGCTGGCAGGCTCCCAAACAACAGAAATACTCAGGCGCCCGCAGACGCTCCGTGACTCCCGCGAGGACGGACGCGGGGAAAATGCGCAGATTCAAGGGGTATTTAGGACCTATCGCAATACGGCAACTTTCCCTCTTTGTCGCGTTTGTCTGCCAATCGAACGTGCAAATCGCACTCTGTGTCACTCTATATTTTGTACGCTGCACTACAACCCCCTCGGTCCGCACCAGCGCTTGGCTTTACACAAAACAAAGAGAAGGGTGCGAACGGAGCAAGCCCCTTTTTCAGCTCCAGCTGCTAAAAATCCATTTAATATATCGTCCCCAAATTGAGGACATATCAGATATTAAACTGATAAGAACAGATACTACACTTGATCTTAGCCAAAAGGCCGAGAAGCGATGACCCCTTGCTGTTGGCTGCCCCGAGCCGCCTCCTGCACAGCTCTCGCTGGCCGCGGTGCGGTGCGGCGCGGCGCGGCCGCTTCAAACGGCCGCTGCTGAGCGGCTCCGCCCAGGCGCTCCTTGGCGCAGCCGCACGTCTCGCGAAGGACCGCTGTTTTGCTTTTCACAAACACACGAGGCTCTGCCGTACTGCAAAGCCTGCCAAAAATAGATTTAACTCGTGGGTGTTCCTCTCCACGGAAGTCTTTAGTAAAAGGCGAAAGACTTGTACGTTATGAAGAGAAACCAGAGTAAGTACAACCCGCTCCTCAACAGCAGCCGAAGACCCCAGTCGTCCCAGTCACCACCTTCACGGTAAGCCTCACTTGGCTTGCCGCGTGCCGAATCCCAGGCCACGCCCCTTTCCCCTACCCCGCATAGCGCTCTCAGGGAGTCTTGGGTGCCCAGTTTGCTTGTCTTTCGTGTCGCTGCCACTACACCTTCTGGAAGAGGCGTTGCCCCTTTGCCACTGGCGCTCACCGTGTGATGTTTGTATTTTTTGTGAAATGCAGCAAAGGACAGTTCAGTTGGATGACGAACAAACCGTTCTGAATATGCCACATAAAAACACTTAAGAGTAATGCCAGACTGTTTCTGCTACCGAAGCAAAGAGCGGAAAAAGAAGTCAATGACTGATGGCGTCCATCCGACTCAGGACTTTAATTCCATGTCGGGATCCTGTAGGAATGATGACTCCATTTTTTCTTTCTTCCCCCCAGTGATCTGACCGGTCAGTGGCCGGGGGTCGGGGGTGGGGTTGACGGGTTGTGATCCGAACCTCTGAAGTTCACTTGCCCCGGAGCAGGTTAGCTGTTCAGCATAAGTTACCATGGTAAGAAGCGGGACCACCGCCGTAAGCCTGAAAACCCAGGGTTAAACCCGAAGTTACCTCGCTAAACCCGAATCCTGCTTCGCAGTACAGGCCTCGGGAATTCCAGCCAGGTGCTCGTGAGGAGCAGGGCACAACACGAGCAGATCAAAATGCGGAAACGCTTCACGATTTTGCGTGTCATCCTTTCGCAGGGGCCATGCTAATCTTCTCTGTATCGATTCCAATTTTTCATATGTGCTGCCTTAGCAAGCACGCAAGCCTCGGAGCGCCGCTTCCCTTTTAGTCCCCCGTGGGCAGAATGACCCCTTGACCGCGGTGGAGCTGCTGGAGGGCAGTAGGCAGCACCCTTAAGCATGACAAGAGCGAGGGATGGGGCTTTTCAGTTGCTGACATCAGTGTCTTTTCAATTGCTATGAACTGCCTGCTACTTCTTTCTGCATGTTTATGAAAGTCACAAAGCGTGTTAGGCCAGAAATGGCTTCATACCAAACAAACAATCGGTCTTTCATGCCGGAGGCTTCATTTGTTGCCCCAAAGCTAGGCATCCCCTCCTATGATGCGTGACAGGTCAACTGTGAGACTCTCAGACAAACTCTGAGCATCTGTCTGTGGGCGCATCTCTAAGATAAGCCACACTGTGGAAAATTCTTGGCGCCAGACCGCTTATGCTCTGGTGCCCCCTCAGGCAAATTTGTGACACCTTTGCCGTTGCCCTTCTCTGAGAGCAAGTAGGGGCTGCCAAACCAGATGGCCGAGTGGGTCTGAGTTCTACTTGTGGCCCTTGTTTGAGTAAAAGACTACTTTGGGGTTAGGGTGAGCCGGCAACTGCCTTGGCTAGATTCTTGAGAGCGTCGTGTTTGGTATGTCCAGCAAATGTTGTCACATGTAACCAGCGAGACGTTTGGTCAGAAAGCGGGAAGCTTTGATAAACACGCCGTGTTGCAATCCAGGGAGATTAAGGCCTGGCCCGCTAGGCGCAGGCGGGCAGGCGGGCTGGCAGGCTGGCAGGCTACCAAACAACAGAAATACTCAGGCGCCCGCAGACGCTCCGTGACTCCCGCGAGGACGGATGCGGGGAAAATGCGCAGATTCAAGGGGTATTTAGGACCTATCGCAATACGGCAACTTTCCCTCTTTGTCGCGTTTGTCTGCCAATCAAACGTGCAAATCGGACTCTGTGTCACTCTATATTTTGTACGCTGCACTACAACCCCCTCGGTCCGCACCAGCGCTTGGCTTTACACAAAACAAGTAGAAGGGTGCACCGTTCCCGGCGGCACTGCAATACCGGGTCGATGCGTGGAGCGAACGGAGCAAGCCCCTTTTTCAGCTCCAGCTGCTAAAAATCCATTTAATATATCGTCCCCAAATTGAGGACATATCAGATATTAAACTGATAAGAACAGATACTACACTTGATCTTAGCCAAAAGGCCGAGAAGCGATGACCCCTTGCTGTTGGCTGCCCCGAGCCACCTCCTGCACAGCTCTCGCTGGCCGCGGTGCGGTGCGGCGCGGCGCGGCCGCTTCAAACGGCCGCTGCTTAGCAGCTCCGCCCAGACGCTCCTTGGCGCAGCCGCACGTCTCGCGAAGGACCGCTGTTTTGCTTTTCACAAACACACGAGGCTCTGCCGTACTGCAAAGCCTGCCAAAAATAGATTTAACTCGTGGGTGTTCCTCTCCACGGAAGTCTTTAGTAAAAGGCGAAAGACTTGTACGTTAATAAGAGAAACCAGAGTAAGTACAACCCGCTCCTCAACAGCAGCCGAAGACCCCAGTCGTCCCAGTCACCACCTTCACGGTAAGCCTCACTTGGCTTGCCGCGTGTCGAATCCCAGGCCACGCCCCTTTCCCCTACCCCGCATAGCGCTCTCAGGGAGTCTTGGGTGCCCAGTTTGCTTGTCTTTCGTGTCGCTGCCACTACACCTTCTGGAAGAGGCGTTGCCCCTTTGCCACTGGCGCTCACCGTGTGATGTTTGTATTTTTTGTGAAATGCAGCAAAGGACAGTTCAGTTGGATGACGAACAAACCGTTCTGAATATGCCACATAAAAACACTTAAGAGTAATGCCAGACTGTTTCTGCTACCGAAGCAAAGAGCGGAAAAAGAAGTCAATGACTGATGGCGTCCATCCGACTCAGGACTTTAATTCCATGTCGGGATCCTGTAGGAATGATGACTCCATTTTTTCTTTCTTCCCCCCAGTGATCTGACCGGTCAGTGGCCGGGGGTCGGGGGTGGGGTTGACGGGTTGTGATCCGAACCTCTGAAGTTCACTTGCCCCGGAGCAGGTTAGCTGTTCAGCATAAGTTACCATGGTAAGAAGCGGGACCACCGCCGTAAGCCTGAAAACCCAGGGTTAAACCCGAAGTTACCTCGCTAAACCCGAATCCTGCTTCGCAGTACAGGCCTCGGGAATTCCAGCCAGGTGCTCGTGAGGAGCAGGGCACAACACGAGCAGATCAAAATGCGGAAACGCTTCACGATTTTGCGTGTCATCCTTTCGCAGGGGCCATGCTAATCTTCTCTGTATCGATTCCAATTTTTCATATGTGCTGCCTTAGCAAGCACGCAAGCCTCGGAGCGCCGCTTCCCTTTTAGTCCCCCGTGGGCAGAATGACCCCTTGACCGCGGTGGAGCTGCTGGAGGGCAGTAGGCAGCACCCTTAAGCATGACAAGAGCGAGGGATGGGGCTTTTTTCAGTTGCTGACATCAGTGTCTTTTCAATTGCTATGAACTGCCTGCTACTTCTTTCTGCATGTTTATGAAAGTCACAAAGCGTGTTAGGCCAGAAATGGCTTCATACCAAACAAACAATCGGTCTTTCATGCCGGAGGCTTCATTTGTTGCCCCAAAGCTAGGCATCCCCTCCTATGATGCGTGACAGGTCAACTGTGAGACTCTCAGACAAACTCTGAGCATCTGTCTGTGGGCGCATCTCTAGGATAAGCCACACTGTGGAAAATTCTTGGCGCCAGACCGCTTATGCTCTGGTGCCCCCTCAGGCAAATTTGTGACACCTTTGCCGTTGCCCTTCTCTGAGAGCAAGTAGGGGCTGCCAAACCAGATGGCCGAGTGGGTCTGAGTTCTACTTGTGGCCCTTGTTTGAGTAAAAGACTACTTTGGGGTTAGGGTGAGCCGGCAACTGCCTTGGCTAGATTCTTGAGAGCGTCGTGTTTGGCATGTCCAGCAAATGTTGTCACATGTAACCAGCGAGACGTTTGGTCAGAAAGCGGGAAGCTTTGATAAACACGCCGTGTCGCAATCCAGGGAGATTAAGGCCTGGCCCGCTAGGCGCAGGCGGGCAGGCGGGCTGGCAGGCTGGCAGGCTACCAAACAACAGAAATACTCAGGCGCCCGCAGACGCTCTGTGACTCCCGCGAGGACGGACGCGGGGAAAATGCGCAGATTCAAGGGGTATTTAGGACCTATCGCAATACGGCAACTTTCCCTCTTTGTCGCGTTTGTCTGCCAATCAAACGTGCAAATCGCACTCTGTGTCACTCTATATTTTGTACGCTGCACTACAACCCCCTCGGTCCGCACCAGCGCTTGGCTTTACACAAAACAAGGAGAAGGGTGCACCGTTCCCGGCGGCACTGCAATACCGGGTCGATGCGTGGAGCGAACGGAGCAAGCCCCTTTTTCAGCTCCAGCTGCTAAAAATCCATTTAATATATCGTCCCCAAATTGAGGACATATCAGATATTAAACTGATAAGAACAGATACTACACTTGATCTTAGCCAAAAGGCCGAGAAGCGATGACCCCTTGCTGTTGGCTGCCCCGAGCCACCTCCTGCACAGCTCTCGCTGGCCGCGGTGCGGTGCGGCGCGGCGCGGCCGCTTCAAACGGCCGCGTGAACGACCGCTGCTTAGCAGCTCCGCCCAGACGCTCCTTGGCGCAGCCGCACGTCTCGCGAAGGACCGCTGTTTTGCTTTTCACAAACACACGAGGCTCTGCCGTACTGCAAAGCCTGCCAAAAATAGATTTAACTCGTGGGTGTTCCTCTCCACGGAAGTCTTTAGTAAAAGGCGAAAGACTTGTACGTTATGAAGAGAAACCAGAGTAAGTACAACCCGCTCCTCAACAGCAGCCGAAGACCCCAGTCGTCCCAGTCACCACCTTCACGGTAAGCCTCACTTGGCTTGCCGCGTGGCGAATCCCAGGCCACGCCCCTTTCCCCTACCCCGCATAGCGCTCTCAGGGAGTCTTGGGTGCCCAGTTTGCTTGTCTTTCGTGTCGCTGCCACTACACCTTCTGGAAGAGGCGTTGCCCCTTTGCCACTGGCGCTCACCGTGTGATGTTTGTATTTTTTGTGAAATGCAGCAAAGGACAGTTCAGTTGGATGACGAACAAACCGTTCTGAATATGCCACATAAAAACACTTAAGAGTAATGCCAGACTGTTTCTGCTACCGAAGCAAAGAGCGGAAAAAGAAGTCAATGACTGATGGCGTCCATCCGACTCAGGACTTTAATTCCATGTCGGGATCCTGTAGGAATGATGACTCCATTTTTTCTTTCTTCCCCCCAGTGATCTGACCGGTCAGTGGCCGGGGGTCGGGGGTGGGGTTGACGGGTTGTGATCCGAACCTCTGAAGTTCACTTGCCCCGGAGCAGGTTAGCTGTTCAGCATAAGTTACCATGGTAAGAAGCGGGACCACCGCCGTAAGCCTGAAAACCCAGGGTTAAACCCGAAGTTACCTCGCTAAACCCGAATCCTGCTTCGCAGTACAGGCCTCGGGAATTCCAGCCAGGTGCTCGTGAGGAGCAGGGCACAACACGAGCAGATCAAAATGCGGAAACGCTTCACGATTTTGCGTGTCATCCTTTCGCAGGGGCCATGCTAATCTTCTCTGTATCGATTCCAATTTTTCATATGTGCTGCCTTAGCAAGCACGCAAGCCTCGGAGCGCCGCTTCCCTTTTAGTCCCCCGTGGGCAGAATGACCCCTTGACCGCGGTGGAGCTGCTGGAGGGCAGTAGGCAGCACCCTTAAGCATGACAAGAGCGAGGGATGGGGCTTTTTTCAGTTGCTGACATCAGTGTCTTTTCAATTGCTATGAACTGCCTGCTACTTCTTTCTGCATGTTTATGAAAGTCACAAAGCGTGTTAGGCCAGAAATGGCTTCATACCAAACAAACAATCGGTCTTTCATGCCGGAGGCTTCATTTGTTGCCCCAAAGCTAGGCATCCCCTCCTATGATGCGTGACAGGTCAACTGTGAGACTCTCAGACAAACTCTGAGCATCTGTCTGTGGGCGCATCTCTAGGATAAGCCACACTGTGGAAAATTCTTGGCGCCAGACCGCTTATGCTCTGGTGCCCCCTCAGGCAAATTTGTGACACCTTTGCCGTTGCCCTTCTCTGAGAGCAAGTAGGGGCTGCCAAACCAGATGGCCGAGTGGGTCTGAGTTCTACTTGTGGCCCTTGTTTGAGTAAAAGACTACTTTGGGGTTAGGGTGAGCCGGCAACTGCCTTGGCTAGATTCTTGAGAGCGTCGTGTTTGGCATGTCCAGCAAATGTTGTCACATGTAACCAGCGAGACGTTTGGTCAGAAAGCGGGAAGCTTTGATAAACACGCCGTGTCGCAATCCAGGGAGATTAAGGCCTGGCCCGCTAGGCGCAGGCGGGCAGGCGGGCTGGCAGGCTGGCAGGCTACCAAACAACAGAAATACTCAGGCGCCCGCAGACGCTCTGTGACTCCCGCGAGGACGGACGCGGGGAAAATGCGCAGATTCAAGGGGTATTTAGGACCTATCGCAATACGGCAACTTTCCCTCTTTGTCGCGTTTGTCTGCCAATCAAACGTGCAAATCGCACTCTGTGTCACTCTATATTTTGTACGCTGCACTACAACCCCCTCGGTCCGCACCAGCGCTTGGCTTTACACAAAACAAGGAGAAGGGTGCACCGTTCCCGGCGGCACTGCAATACCGGGTCGATGCGTGGAGCGAACGGAGCAAGCCCCTTTTTCAGCTCCAGCTGCTAAAAATCCATTTAATATATCGTCCCCAAATTGAGGACATATCAGATATTAAACTGATAAGAACAGATTTTTTCTTTCGGAAAAATTTTATTGACACTTATTTCAAACACATTTCATGACACATTTCTTTTTTTGTTATATTTATGACATACAACATACCTTGAAATACAACTAATAAATAATAAATGTGATCTGTAAAACCATGTTTAAAACAATAAAAACAATTGTTTTAAGAAGCGTTACAGATAAAATCGTTGTTTTCACAGGTAAAAGGTGTACATAAAAGAGTTTTCATGTGAGTCATGTGTGAGTGAGTCAAGTGTCCATTATAAAAGTCTTTAAAAGGGAGTGCATTTAGTTAAAATGCTGTGTTCAAGGTCCGTTTTTGTGCAGGAGCGCAGTGAGTCCCTACCCAGGGTAACTCATTCCGCTCTCCCGAACAGTAGGTCTCTCGGGATCCTGTTGCGGAGCTCAGAGGAGACCCTCGCCCTGTTGCTCCTTCCCACCTGCCTCACCCGGAGAGCCAGGCCGCTGCTGCTTTGACCTTTTTGCGTGTAGCTCCGGCTCCTTCCTCCGAATGGGCACAGAGGCGATGCTTCTTTGCGGCTGTGTCCTAGGCCCGCCGCCTGCAGCTCTGGCCGCTTGGGCCGTCGCTGCGGCCATCTGGATCACAGCCACGGGGGGGATCTGCATGTGCTTCCTTGCCAGCAAGTTTCTGGAGGTCCACATGGCGTCTTTGATGGCGGCTAGGGTGAG
Organism: Scomberomorus guttatus; assembly: GCA_038419695.1. NCBI lineage: Eukaryota > Metazoa > Chordata > Actinopteri > Scombriformes > Scombridae > Scomberomorus > Scomberomorus guttatus. The sequence continues at coordinate 29,646,633 of CM076452.1, forward strand.
CCACTGCTTGGCAAAGTCATTCTTTTTTGTTTCCGTTTGGCTCACCCCGTAGAGCACCAGTTGTGCTGTTAGGACCTCCCTTGCCGGCAAGTACGGGAATTTCAAGGAGCCGGCTGTCGCCCACTGGTCTACGGCAGCACTGCACTCCCAGAGCAGATGCCTCACCGACTCCGGCGCGCCACAACCGGGTCGGGGGCAGGTTGAGAGCGCCGACATGCCCCGGGAGTGCATCACGGACCTGACCGGGAGGATCTCGTGAGCCACCATCCATGACAGGTCCCGGAGTCTGTTCGGGAGAGCGGGATGGTTCACGTTGCGCCAAACTGTTGAGGGCTCGCCGAATGCGAGCCCGCGCACTGGACTCACTGGTTCTCGCTCCTGCACAAGAGAAAGCACAGAGCGATGGTTAGTTAAAATATGCAACTCCTCCTGCTCCAGGTTAAAATGCTTTTGAAATGTCTGAATAAAAGCATATGCTGTTGGCAGGCTAAAAGACACAGGCACTTTAAGATCGGTGGGTAAAATCTTAAGTCTTCTGAGATAAGAGCCCATCCAGAAACGTGTCATCGCTATGGTCTTGGGGTTTCTGGATGGGTCTGTAGCAATGTTGAGGTGCATTGTTGTGTATCTGCTTCCTAAAAACAGATAAAAGTCCGGCACTCCTTTTCCTCCCTTCTCCTTTGGCCTCTTCATCACCTCTCTCCTCAATCTCTCCCACTTGGATCCCCAAATAAAATAGAATATGGTTCGGTCCAGGTCTAAAAGCACTTTCCTAGGCGGGGTAAAAACAGAACTGATGAGTAAAAGCAAAGGTAAAATCACTGCTTTGATGATTAAAACCTTCCCTTCAATCATCAGTCCTCTAAGTCCCCAGTATCCTAGTCTTTGCCTGACTTTTCCTACCACGTCTGGCCAGTTTGTTTTCCCTCCCCCATCCCGGTCAAATTTTATCCCTAGTATTTTCTGGTCGGTCTGGGTCATGGTCAGGGGGAGTCCTGTCGTCTCAGTCGCTGTCCATGGACCATAAAATTGGGCTTGGGTCTTGCTTCTGTTGAGTTTTGACCCAGAGGCCTGTCCAAACCAGTCGGTCAAGTCCAGCGTCCTGTTGACAGATAAAAGGTCAGTGCATAAAAGGTTGACGTCGTCCATGTATAAAATGCATTTGGTTTGGAGTCCCCCGCTCCCCGGTACTCCCACCCCATTGATTCGTCGGTCCCTTCTCAAGATCTGCGCCAGTGGTTCTATACAGGTAACATAGAGGAGGGCAGATAACGGACAACCCTGACGGACACCGCAGTTAATGTCGACTGCTTTTGTCAGATGCCCGTTAACGACAAATTTGCTGGTAATGCCCCGGTACAGCAATCCCACCCAAGTCGTAAACCTTAAGGGAAACCCCATTTTTTGCAGTACCTGGAAAAGGTACTGGTGCGAGACCCGATCAAAGGCTTTCTCAAAATCTAGATTTAGGACTACTAGGCGGATGTTTCTGTCTCTCGCGTAACAGATGGTGTCACGGATCAGTACCAGGCTGTCGGTGATCTTCCTCCCCGGGATGGCGCAGGCTTGATCCGGGTGAATCACCTCTTCTAAAAACAAGGACATACGTGATGCTAAAAGTTTACTAAAAAGTTTACAGTCAAAGTTTAAAAGTGTGATAGGTCTCCAGTTCTTCAGGTCAGTCTTGTCTTTGTTTTTGTGGAGGAGAGTCACTATCCCTACTCTAAAACTGTCAGGAAGTCGGTCAAGTTGCTCAAAGTCCATAAAAACAGCAAGCAAGTCAGGTGCTAAAATGTCCCAAAACGTCAAATAAAATTCCAAGGGAAGTCCATCTTGTCCTGGGGACTTCCCTTTCTTAAAACTCATAATACATTTATTTAACTCCAAAATAGTAAAATCCTGGGTTAAAAGCACACTGTCCCTTACTGTGTTTTCAATAAAATTTAAGACTTCAGTCATGGTGTCTGTTTGAACAGGCTTCTCTTTATACAATTCCCCATAAAACCGTTCAACTATTTGATTGATTTCTTCCGTTGTCTCGGCCGTGCACCCGTTGTCTTTTGTTAGCTTTAAAATCCCCCCCCCTTTATTTACAATTTTCTTAAAAAAGTATCTTGTGCACTTCTCCCCCTCCTCTACTTCCCGTTCCCTGCTCCTTAAAATGACACCCTTGCTTTTTATTTCTGCTAAAACCGACATCTCTGTTTTAATTTGTTTAATCTCTTCATTAAAATCCATACCATATTGGTTTAATTTAAAATAGCGCTGTAGTCTTTTCTGCAGTCCCATCATGCGTCTGTTTTCCTTATTCTTTTTTCTCTTACCTGCCTGTCTAAAGAAAGTCTGGGTCTTTGCCTTCACCATTTCCCACCAGTGTGCGCGTGTATCGTAAAAGTCTTGAAGGGTCTGCCACTCTCGGTACTGCTCCCTGTACTGACTAACTAGCTCCTTATCTTCTAAAAGGGAGCAGTTGAGTTTCCACAGACCGCTTCCTGGTGTCACACCCGAAGAGAGTGAGAGGGTGCAGGAAAGCATTAGGTGGTCGGAAAAGAAAACAGGAGTTAATCTAGCATCCGTGGGTGGGCAGTCCCGTGTAAAAACATAATCTATGCGAGAGGCTCTGGCTCCGTCACCACTGAACCAGGTGAAGCCGTCCTCTCTGGGATGCATGGTTTTAAAACAGTCTTGGAGTTTAAAATCCTTGCACATGCCCTGTAATAAAACCGAAGTTTTATCAACTTTAAAATCTTCCCCTGCTCCTCTTCTATCTTTCCTGCTTAAAATACAGTTAAAATCCCCCCCTACCACTAAAGGGGCCCTACCTAGCATGTGGAACTGCAAGTCTTGTAAAAGGTCATACCTGTCATTCTTAGAGTTAAAGCCATAAATATTTAAGAGGTTAAAATCCTGTCCCATAAAAGTCAAATGTGCTAAAAGTGCCCGACCATCTCTCACCACAGTGCTGCCCTTCATCAGAACTTGAGGGTTTTTGATTAAAATGGCCACTCCATCATTTTTGTTTTGATTTGATCCACTCCACATTGATGTTTGTGGCCACATCTCCTCCCACTGTCTGTAGTGCTTTAAAAACGGTAGGCCACATTCCTGTATTAAAAACACATCTGACTTAAAAGAGTTAAGAAAGGATAAAACACTTTGGGCTCTAACTCTCGACTTCACACTTCTCACATTGATGGTTGAGAAGGTGAGTGCCATGAGTATGTTTAAAAACAACAAGTATGCCATTTTAAAAGACTAAAAAGACATTAAAACCTTAAAATATCTAAAAAAGCTGTTGGGCAATTTCTTGTGAATGGAGTTCTTCCTTCACTCCCACGGGTGAAAGGTGAAGGGGTTGAGCTCCATTCCCCGGTCGGACTCTGGGGGTCGGCCTTGGACACAATGTTGCATTTAACTTTGAGTCTCGAGGGGTTGATTGCAGAGCTACGGTTAAGAAGGAGACCTCATTTGGTGAACTGGAGGGGAAGACTCTGGGCTCCTCCACAGATGAACTGTCTGAGGAAAACCCAACTCTTCCCCTCTTCTCTGAGAATATAGGAGACTCAGAGGACAATTCTGAAGCAGGCCTCTTTGTTTGCTGGGCCGGGGGGAGGGGGGCATCCTCACTATCTTCTGATTGGATTCCTTCACATTCAGAACTAGCTCCGCCCTCTGCCTGCACCACCTCCTCCACAAAGCTCTCCATTGGTGGGGCTGTTGCAGGCCCCTCCCCCACTCCCTCCTCACCTGATCCCTGTCCTCCAATCACAGGATTTGGAGGGAGATTTGAATTTTCCTGCCCAGCCTCTTCACAAACCTCTCTAACCGGCTCATTTTGTTCACCATTTTGAATTTGCTTCACAGCCTTTAACTTGTTGGCAAATGACTTTGGGCAATCTCTGAAGAGGTGGTTTGATTCTCCACAAAGATTGCAACGTCTGCCATTGGTGCACTCCTCAAAGGTGTGCCCAATTTCTCTGCATTTTCCACAAACAATCTGCTGGCATGCTTCTGCCAGGTGCCCATGCTCACCACACTTGCGGCAGAGCTTGGGCTGACCCTGGTAGTGTATGTAGCCCCTGTTTTCTCCCAGAACTATCATGGATGGCAGATGTTTCAGGCCCTGGAAGCCTTGGGGGTCCTGCCACTGTTGGATAGGGACCCTCCAAGCACAGTTCCAGATGCCATCCTCATCTCTCACTTTGACAGCCTGGCCTTTAACAGTGCAGAATCTACCCAGCCACAAACAAATGTCATCTGCATTCACTGTCTCATTAAACATTCTCACGATAACTGTTTTCAGGGCATTATCAGTCAGCTTCTCAACACTGAATGCAGTAAACTGGGGTTTCACATTTTCAAAGCGTGTCCAAAATTCTTTCAGCAAACCAGCAGAACGGAAACTCACATCAAAACCTTTGTTAAAGGGCAATGTAAAAATACAATTCAGGTCATCCGGTGTAAAGTTCAAAACTTTCTGGATCAGCTTCCTGGAGAAGTCCAGTCTCGACATCCCCATGAGCTTTCCATCTTTTTCTTTGAAGGTAAAACGGACACTGTGGTGCCTCCGCATGCCGACACGGGTGGCCGACATGGTGGAGGCACCACAAGCTAAAAGGGTTCAAAGCAACTAAAACTCTTAAATTACCAATAAATACACTAAAAGGCAAAATAAATAAGCAATAAATAGGTAAAACGCCCTAAAAACAAATAAATTAATTAAAAGGTACTTACCTTTAGCGTTTGGCCTGGTCAAGATGTTAAATCCAACAGAGAGCAGGTAGAAAGTCCTCTGGGCCAATGAATTCCTTTTGTGCAAGATTTATAACTATTAGAGAGTTATAACACTTTACAAAAGGAATGTAGTGAATATCCTCCAAAGCACCGGTAAAAAATCAATACCACAACTGATAAGAACAGATTTTTTCTTTCGGAAAAATTTTATTGACACTTATTTCAAACACATTTCATGACACATTTCTTTTTTTGTTATATTTATGACATACAACATACCTTGAAATACAACTAATAAATAATAAATGTGATCTGTAAAACCATGTTTAAAACAATAAAAACAATTGTTTTAAGAAGCGTTACAGATAAAATCGTTGTTTTCACAGGTAAAAGGTGTACATAAAAGAGTTTTCATGTGAGTCATGTGTGAGTGAGTCAAGTGTCCATTATAAAAGTCTTTAAAAGGGAGTGCATTTAGTTAAAATGCTGTGTTCAAGGTCCGTTTTTGTGCAGGAGCGCAGTGAGTCCCTACCCAGGGTAACTCATTCCGCTCTCCCGAACAGTAGGTCTCTCGGGATCCTGTTGCGGAGCTCAGAGGAGACCCTCGCCCTGTTGCTCCTTCCCACCTGCCTCACCCGGAGAGCCAGGCCGCTGCTGCTTTGACCTTTTTGCGTGTAGCTCCGGCTCCTTCCTCCGAATGGGCACAGAGGCGATGCTTCTTTGCGGCTGTGTCCTAGGCCCGCCGCCTGCAGCTCTGGCCGCTTGGGCCGTCGCTGCGGCCATCTGGATCACAGCCACGGGGGGGATCTGCATGTGCTTCCTTGCCAGCAAGTTTCTGGAGGTCCACATGGCGTCTTTGATGGCGGCTAGGGTGAGCCACTGCTTGGCAAAGTCATTCTTTTTTGTTTCCGTTTGGCTCACCCCGTAGAGCACCAGTTGTGCTGTTAGGACCTCCCTTGCCGGCAAGTACGGGAATTTCAAGGAGCCGGCTGTTGCCCACTGGTCTACGGCAGCACTGCACTCCCAGAGCAGATGCCTCACCGACTCCGGCGCGCCACAACCGGGTCGGGGGCAGGTTGAGAGCGCCGACATGCCCCGGGAGTGCATCACGGACCTGACCGGGAGGATCTCGTGAGCCACCATCCATGACAGGTCCCGGAGTCTGTTCGGGAGAGCGGGATGGTTCACGTTGCGCCAAACTGTTGAGGGCTCGCCGAATGCGAGCCCGCGCACTGGACTCACTGGTTCTCGCTCCTGCACAAGAGAAAGCACAGAGCGATGGTTAGTTAAAATGTGCAACTCCTCCTGCTCCAGGTTAAAATGCTTTAGAAATGTCTGAATAAAAGCATATGCTGTTGGCAGGTTAAAAGACACAGGCACTTTAAGATCAGTGGGTAAAATCTTAAGTCTTCGGAGATAAGAGCCCATCCAGAAACGTGTCATCGCTATGGTCTTGGGGTTTCTGGATGGGTCTGTAGCAATGTTGAGGTGCATTGTTGTGTATCTGCTTCCTAAAAACAGATAAAAGTCCGGCACTCCTTTTCCTCCTTTCTCCTTTGGCCTCTTCATCACCTCTCTCCTCAATCTCTCCCACTTGGATCCCCAAATAAAATAGAATATGGTTCGGTCCAGGTCTAAAAGCACTTTCCTAGGCGGGGTAAAAACAGAACTGATGAGTAGAAGCAAAGGTAAAATCACTGCTTTGATGATTAAAACCTTCCCTTCGATCGTCAGTCCTCTAAGTCCCCAGTATCCTAGTCTTTGCCTGACTTTTCCTACCACGTCTGGCCAGTTTGTTTTCCCTCCCCCATCCCGGTCAAATTTTATCCCTAGTATTTTCTGGTCGGTCTGGGTCATGGTCAGGGGGAGTCCTGTCGTCTCAGTCGCTGTCCATGGACCATAAAATTGGGCTTGGGTCTTGCTTCTGTTGAGTTTTGACCCAGAGGCCTGTCCAAACCAGTCGGTCAAGTCCAGCGTCCTGTTGACAGATAAAAGGTCAGTGCATAAAAGGTTGACATCGTCCATGTATAAAATGCATTTGGTTTGGAGTCCCCCGCTCCCCGGTACTCCCACCCCATTGATTCGTCGGTCCCTTCTCAAGATCTGCGCCAGTGGTTCTATACAGGTAACGTAGAGGAGGGCAGATAACGGACAACCCTGACGGACACCGCAGTTAATGTCGACTGCTTTTGTCAGATGCCCGTTAACGACAAGTTTGCTGGTAATGCCCCGGTACAGCAATCCCACCCAAGTCGTAAACCTTAAGGGAAACCTCATTTTTTGCAGTACCTGGAAAAGGTACTGGTGCGAGACCCGATCAAAGGCTTTCTCAAAATCTAGATTTAGGACTACTAGGCGGATGTTTCTGTCTCTCGCGTAACAGATGGTGTCACGGATCAGTACCAGGCTGTCGGTGATCTTCCTCCCCGGGATGGCGCAGGCTTGATCCGGGTGAATCACCTCTTCTAAAAACAAGGACATACGTGATGCTAAAAGTTTACTAAAAAGTTTACAGTCAAAGTTTAAAAGTGTGATAGGTCTCCAGTTCTTCAGGTCAGTCTTGTCTTTGTTTTTGTGGAGGAGAGTCACTATCCCTACTCTAAAACTGTCAGGAAGTCGGTCAAGTTGCTCAAAGTCCATAAAAACAGCAAGCAAGTCAGGTGCTAAAATGTCCCAAAACGTCAAATAAAATTCCAAGGGAAGTCCATCTTGTCCTGGGGACTTCCCTTTCTTAAAACTCATAATACATTTATTTAACTCCAAAATAGTAAAATCCTGGGTTAAAAGCACACTGTCCCTTACTGTGTTTTCAATAAAATTTAAGACTTCAGTCATGGTGTCTGTTTGAACAGGCTTCTCTTTATACAATTCCCCATAAAACCGTTCAACTATTTGATTGATTTCTTCCGTTGTCTCGGCCGTGCACCCGTTGTCTTTTGTTAGCTTTAAAATCCCCCCCCCTTTATTTACAATTTTCTTAAAAAAGTATCTTGTGCACTTCTCCCCCTCCTCTACTTCCCGTTCCCTGCTCCTTAAAATGACACCCTTGCTTTTTATTTCTGCTAAAACCGACATCTCTGTTTTAATTTGTTTAATCTCTTCATTAAAATCCATACCATATTGGTTTAATTTAAAATAGCGCTGTAGTCTTTTCTGCAGTCCCATCATGCGTCTGTTTTCCTTATTCTTTTTTCTCTTACCTGCCTGTCTAAAGAAAGTCTGGGTCTTTGCCTTCACCATTTCCCACCAGTGTGCGCGTGTATCGTAAAAGTCTTGAAGGGTCTGCCACTCTCGGTACTGCTCCCTGTACTGACTAACTAGCTCCTTATCTTCTAAAAGGGAGCAGTTGAGTTTCCACAGACCGCTTCCTGGTGTCACACCCAAAGAGAGTGAGAGGGTGCAGGAAAGCATTAGGTGGTCGGAAAAGAAAACAGGAGTTAATCTAGCATCCGTGGGTGGGCAGTCCCGTATAAAAACATAATCTATGCGAGAGGCTCTAGCTCCGTCACCACTGAACCAGGTGAAGCCGTCCTCTCTGGGATGCATGGTTTTAAAACAGTCTTGGAGTTTAAAATCCTTGCACATGCCCTGTAATAAAACCGAAGTTTTATCAACTTTAAAATCTTCCCCTGCTCCTCTTCTATCTTTCCTGCTTAAAATACAGTTAAAATCCCCCCCTACCACTAAAGGGGCCCTACCTAGCATGTGGAACTGCAAGTCTTGTAAAAGGTCATACCTGTCATTCTTAGAGTTAAAGCCATAAATATTTAAGAGGTTAAAATCCTGTCCCATAAAAGTCAAATGTGCTAAAAGTGCCCGACCATCTCTCACCACAGTGCTGCCCTTCACCAGAACTTGAGGGTTTTTGATTAAAATGGCCACTCCATCATTCTTGTTTTGATTTGATCCACTCCACATTGATGTTTGTGGCCACATCTCCTCCCACTGTCTGTAGTGCTTTAAAAACGGTAGGCCACATTCCTGTATTAAAAACACATCTGACTTAAAAGAGTTAAGAAAGGATAAAACACTTTGGGCTCTAACTCTCGACTTCACACTTCTCACATTGATGGTTGAGAAGGTGAGTGCCATGAGTATGTTTAAAAACAACAAGTATGCCATTTTAAAAGACTAAAAAGACATTAAAACCTTAAAATATCTAAAAAGGCTGTTGGGCAATTTCTTGTGAATGGAGTTCTTCCTTCACTCCCACGGGTGAAAGGTGAAGGGGTTGAGCTCCATTCCCCGGTCGGACTCTGGGGGTCGGCCTTGGACACAATGTTGCATTTAACTTTGAGTCTCGAGGGGTTGATTGCAGAGCTACGGTTAAGAAGGAGACCTCATTTGGTGAACTGGAGGGGAAGACTCTGGGCTCCTCCACAGATGAACTGTCTGAGGAAAACCCAACTCTTCCCCTCTTCTCTGAGAATATAGGAGACTCAGAGGACAATTCTGAAGCAGGCCTCTTTGTTTGCTGGGCCGGGGGGAGGGGGGCATCCTCACTATCTTCTGATTGGATTCCTTCACATTCAGAACTAGCTCCGCCCTCTGCCTGCACCACCTCCTCCACAAAGCTCTCCATTGGTGGGGCTGTTGCAGGCCCCTCCCCCACTCCCTCCTCACCTGATCCCTGTCCTCCAATCACAGGATTTGGAGGGAGATTTGAATTTTCCTGCCCAGCCTCTTCACAAACCTCTCTAACCGGCTCATTTTGTTCACCATTTTGAATTTGCTTCACAGCCTTTAACTTGTTGGCAAATGACTTTGGGCAATCTCTGAAGAGGTGGTTTGATTCTCCACAAAGATTGCAACGTCTGCCATTGGTGCACTCCTCAAAGGTGTGCCCAATTTCTCTGCATTTTCCACAAACAATCTGCTGGCATGCTTCTGCCAGGTGCCCATGCTCACCACACTTGCGGCAGAGCTTGGGCTGACCCTGGTAGTGTATGTAGCCCCTGTTTTCTCCCAGAACTATCATGGATGGCAGATGTTTCAGGCCCTGGAAGCCTTGGGGGTCCTGCCACTGTTGGATAGGGACCCTCCAAGCACAGTTCCAGATGCCATCCTCATCTCTCACTTTGACAGCCTGGCCTTTAACAGTGCAGAATCTACCCAGCCACAAACAAATGTCATCTGCATTCACTGTCTCATTAAACATTCTCACGATAACTGTTTTCAGGGCATTATCAGTCAGCTTCTCAACACTGAATGCAGTAAACTGGGGTTTCACATTTTCAAAGCGTGTCCAAAATTCTTTCAGCAAACCAGCAGAACGGAAACTCACATCAAAACCTTTGTTAAAGGGCAATGTAAAAATACAATTCAGGTCATCCGGTGTAAAGTTCAAAACTTTCTGGATCAGCTTCCTGGAGAAGTCCAGTCTCGACATCCCCATGAGCTTTCCATCTTTTTCTTTGAAGGTAAAACGGACACTGTGGTGCCTCCGCATGCCGACACGGGTGGCCGACATGGTGGAGGCACCACAAGCTAAAAGGGTTCAAAGCAACTAAAACTCTTAAATTACCAATAAATACACTAAAAGGCAAAATAAATAAGCAATAAATAGGTAAAACGCCCTAAAAACAAATAAATTAATTAAAAGGTACTTACCTTTAGCGTTTGGCCTGGTCAAGATGTTAAATCCAACAGAGAGCAGGTAGAAAGTCCTCTGGGCCAATGAATTCCTTTTGTGCAAGATTTATAACTATTAGAGAGTTATAACACTTTACAAAAGGAATGTAGTGAATATCCTCCAAAGCACCGGTAAAAAATCAATACCACAACAGGTAATAATTTTCACGTGATAAGAACAGATACTACACTTGATCTTAGCCAAAAGGCCGAGAAGCGATGACCCCTTGCTGTTGGCTGCCCCGAGCCGCCTCCTGCACAGCTCTCGCTGGCCGCGGTGCGGTGCGGCCGCTTCAAACGGCCGCGTGAACGACCGCTGCTTAGCAGCTCCGCCCAGACGCTCCTTGGCGCAGCCGCACGTCTCGCGAAGGACCGCTGTTTTGCTTTTCACAAACACACGAGGCTCTGCCGTACTGCAAAGCCTGCCAAAAATAGATTTAACTCGTGGGTGTTCCTCCCCACGGAAGTCTTTAGTAAAAGGCGAAAGACTTGTACGTTATGAAGAGAAACCAGAGTAAGTACAACCCGCTCCTCAACAGCAGCCGAAGACCCCAGTCGTCCCAGTCACCACCTTCACGGTAAGCCTCACTTGGCTTGCCGTGTGGCGAATCCCAGGCCACGCCCCTTTCCCCTACCCCGCATAGCGCTCTCAGGGAGTCTTGGGTGCCCAGTTTGCTTGTCTTTCGTGTCGCTGCCACTACACCTTCTGGAAGAGGCGTTGCCCCTTTGCCACTGGCGCTCACCGTGTGATGTTTGTATTTTTTGTGAAATGCAGCAAAGGACAGTTCAGTTGGATGACGAACAAACCGTTCTGAATATGCCACATAAAAACACTTAAGAGTAATGCCAGACTGTTTCTGCTACCGAAGCAAAGAGCGGAAAAAGAAGTCAATGACTGATGGCGTCCATCCGACTCAGGACTTTAATTCCATGTCGGGATCCTGTAGGAATGATGACTCCATTTTTTCTTTCTTCCCCCCAGTGATCTGACCGGTCAGTGGCCGGGGGTCGGGGGTGGGGTTGACGGGTTGTGATCCGAACCTCTGAAGTTCACTTGCCCCGGAGCAGGTTAGCTGTTCAGCATAAGTTACCATGGTAAGAAGCGGGACCACCGCCGTAAGCCTGAAAACCCAGGGTTAAACCCGAAGTTACCTCGCTAAACCCGAATCCTGCTTCGCAGTACAGGCCTCGGGAATTCCAGCCAGGTGCTCGTGAGGAGCAGGGCACAACACGAGCAGATCAAAATGCGGAAACGCTTCACGATTTTGCGTGTCATCCTTTCGCAGGGGCCATGCTAATCTTCTCTGTATCGATTCCAATTTTTCATATGTGCTGCCTTAGCAAGCACGCAAGCCTCGGAGCGCCGCTTCCCTTTTAGTCCCCCGTGGGCAGAATGACCCCTTGACCGCGGTGGAGCTGCTGGAGGGCAGTAGGCAGCACCCTTAAGCATGACAAGAGCGAGGGATGGGGCTTTTCAGTTGCTGACATCAGTGTCTTTTCAATTGCTATGAACTGCCTGCTACTTCTTTCTGCATGTTTATGAAAGTCACAAAGCGTGTTAGGCCAGAAATGGCTTCATACCAAACAAACAATCGGTCTTTCATGCCGGAGGCTTCATTTGTTGCCCCAAAGCTAGGCATCCCCTCCTATGATGCGTGACAGGTCAACTGTGAGACTCTCAGACAAACTCTGAGCATCTGTCTGTGGGCGCATCTCTAGGATAAGCCACACTGTGGAAAATTCTTGGCGCCAGACCGCTTATGCTCTGGTGCCCCCTCAGGCAAATTTGTGACACCTTTGCCGTTGCCCTTCTCTGAGAGCAAGTAGGGGCTGCCAAACCAGATGGCCGAGTGGGTCTGAGTTCTACTTGTGGCCCTTGTTTGAGTAAAAGACTACTTTGGGGTTAGGGTGAGCCGGCAACTGCCTTGGCTAGATTCTTGAGAGCGTCGTGTTTGGTATGTCCAGCAAATGTTGTCACATGTAACCAGCGAGACGTTTGGTCAGAAAGCGGGAAGCTTTGATAAACACGCCGTGTCGCAATCCAGGGAGATTAAGGCCTGGCCCGCTAGGCGCAGGCGGGCAGGCGGGCTGGCAGGCTGGCAGGCTCCCAAACAACAGAAATACTCAGGCGCCCGCAGACGCTCCGTGACTCCCGCGAGGACGGACGCGGGGAAAATGCGCAGATTCAAGGGGTATTTAGGACCTATCGCAATACGGCAACTTTCCCTCTTTGTCGCGTTTGTCTGCCAATCGAACGTGCAAATCGCACTCTGTGTCACTCTATATTTTGTACGCTGCACTACAACCCCCTCGGTCCGCACCAGCGCTTGGCTTTACACAAAACAAAGAGAAGGGTGCGAACGGAGCAAGCCCCTTTTTCAGCTCCAGCTGCTAAAAATCCATTTAATATATCGTCCCCAAATTGAGGACATATCAGATATTAAACTGATAAGAACAGATACTACACTTGATCTTAGCCAAAAGGCCGAGAAGCGATGACCCCTTGCTGTTGGCTGCCCCGAGCCGCCTCCTGCACAGCTCTCGCTGGCCGCGGTGCGGTGCGGCGCGGCGCGGCCGCTTCAAACGGCCGCTGCTTAGCGGCTCCGCCCAGGCGCTCCTTGGCGCAGCCGCACGTCTCGCGAAGGACCGCTGTTTTGCTTTTCACAAACACACGAGGCTCTGCCGTACTGCAAAGCCTGCCAAAAATAGATTTAACTCGTGGGTGTTCCTCTCCACGGAAGTCTTTAGTAAAAGGCGAAAGACTTGTACGTTATGAAGAGAAACCAGAGTAAGTACAACCCGCTCCTCAACAGCAGCCGAAGACCCCAGTCGTCCCAGTCACCACCTTCACGGTAAGCCTCACTTGGCTTGCCGCGTGCCGAATCCCAGGCCACGCCCCTTTCCCCTACCCCGCATAGCGCTCTCAGGGAGTCTTGGGTGCCCAGTTTGCTTGTCTTTCGTGTCGCTGCCACTACACCTTCTGGAAGAGGCGTTGCCCCTTTGCCACTGGCGCTCACCGTGTGATGTTTGTATTTTTTGTGAAATGCAGCAAAGGACAGTTCAGTTGGATGACGAACAAACCGTTCTGAATATGCCACATAAAAACACTTAAGAGTAATGCCAGACTGTTTCTGCTACCGAAGCAAAGAGCGGAAAAAGAAGTCAATGACTGATGGCGTCCATCCGACTCAGGACTTTAATTCCATGTCGGGATCCTGTAGGAATGATGACTCCATTTTTTCTTTCTTCCCCCCAGTGATCTGACCGGTCAGTGGCCGGGGGTCGGGGGTGGGGTTGACGGGTTGTGATCCGAACCTCTGAAGTTCACTTGCCCCGGAGCAGGTTAGCTGTTCAGCATAAGTTACCATGGTAAGAAGCGGGACCACCGCCGTAAGCCTGAAAACCCAGGGTTAAACCCGAAGTTACCTCGCTAAACCCGAATCCTGCTTCGCAGTACAGGCCTCGGGAATTCCAGCCAGGTGCTCGTGAGGAGCAGGGCACAACACGAGCAGATCAAAATGCGGAAACGCTTCACGATTTTGCGTGTCATCCTTTCGCAGGGGCCATGCTAATCTTCTCTGTATCGATTCCAATTTTTCATATGTGCTGCCTTAGCAAGCACGCAAGCCTCGGAGCGCCGCTTCCCTTTTAGTCCCCCGTGGGCAGAATGACCCCTTGACCGCGGTGGAGCTGCTGGAGGGCAGTAGGCAGCACCCTTAAGCATGACAAGAGCGAGGGATGGGGCTTTTCAGTTGCTGACATCAGTGTCTTTTCAATTGCTATGAACTGCCTGCTACTTCTTTCTGCATGTTTATGAAAGTCACAAAGCGTGTTAGGCCAGAAATGGCTTCATACCAAACAAACAATCGGTCTTTCATGCCGGAGGCTTCATTTGTTGCCCCAAAGCTAGGCATCCCCTCCTATGATGCGTGACAGGTCAACTGTGAGACTCTCAGACAAACTCTGAGCATCTGTCTGTGGGCGCATCTCTAAGATAAGCCACACTGTGGAAAATTCTTGGCGCCAGACCGCTTATGCTCTGGTGCCCCCTCAGGCAAATTTGTGACACCTTTGCCGTTGCCCTTCTCTGAGAGCAAGTAGGGGCTGCCAAACCAGATGGCCGAGTGGGTCTGAGTTCTACTTGTGGCCCTTGTTTGAGTAAAAGACTACTTTGGGGTTAGGGTGAGCCGGCAACTGCCTTGGCTAGATTCTTGAGAGCGTCGTGTTTGGTATGTCCAGCAAATGTTGTCACATGTAACCAGCGAGACGTTTGGTCAGAAAGCGGGAAGCTTTGATAAACACGCCGTGTTGCAATCCAGGGAGATTAAGGCCTGGCCCGCTAGGCGCAGGCGGGCAGGCGGGCTGGCAGGCTGGCAGGCTACCAAACAACAGAAATACTCAGGCGCCCGCAGACGCTCCGTGACTCCCGCGAGGACGGATGCGGGGAAAATGCGCAGATTCAAGGGGTATTTAGGACCTATCGCAATACGGCAACTTTCCCTCTTTGTCGCGTTTGTCTGCCAATCAAACGTGCAAATCGGACTCTGTGTCACTCTATATTTTGTTCGCTGCACTACAACCCCCTCGGTCCACACCAGCGCTTGGCTTTACACAAAACAAGTAGAAGGGTGCACCGTTCCCGGCGGCACTGCAATACCGGGTCGATGCGTGGAGCGAACGGAGCAAGCCCCTTTTTCAGCTCCAGCTGCTAAAAATCCATTTAATATATCGTCCCCAAATTGAGGACATATCAGATATTAAACTGATAAGAACAGATACTACACTTGATCTTAGCCAAAAGGCCGAGAAGCGATGACCCCTTGCTGTTGGCTGCCCCGAGCCACCTCCTGCACAGCTCTCGCTGGCCGCGGTGCGGTGCGGCGCGGCGCGGCCGCTTCAAACGGCCGCTGCTTAGCAGCTCCGCCCAGACGCTCCTTGGCGCAGCCGCACGTCTCGCGAAGGACCGCTGTTTTGCTTTTCACAAACACACGAGGCTCTGCCGTACTGCAAAGCCTGCCAAAAATAGATTTAACTCGTGGGTGTTCCTCTCCACGGAAGTCTTTAGTAAAAGGCGAAAGACTTGTACGTTAATAAGAGAAACCAGAGTAAGTACAACCCGCTCCTCAACAGCAGCCGAAGACCCCAGTCGTCCCAGTCACCACCTTCACGGTGTCGAATCCCAGGCCACGCCCCTTTCCCCTACCCCGCATAGCGCTCTCAGGGAGTCTTGGGTGCCCAGTTTGCTTGTCTTTCGTGTCGCTGCCACTACACCTTCTGGAAGAGGCGTTGCCCCTTTGCCACTGGCGCTCACCGTGTGATGTTTGTATTTTTTGTGAAATGCAGCAAAGGACAGTTCAGTTGGATGACGAACAAACCGTTCTGAATATGCCACATAAAAACACTTAAGAGTAATGCCAGACTGTTTCTGCTACCGAAGCAAAGAGCGGAAAAAGAAGTCAATGACTGATGGCGTCCATCCGACTCAGGACTTTAATTCCATGTCGGGATCCTGTAGGAATGATGACTTCATTTTTTCTTTCTTCCCCCCAGTGATCTGACCGGTCAGTGGCCGGGGGTCGGGGGTGGGGTTGACGGGTTGTGATCCGAACCTCTGAAGTTCACTTGCCCCGGAGCAGGTTAGCTGTTCAGCATAAGTTACCATGGTAAGAAGCGGGACCACCGCCGTAAGCCTGAAAACCCAGGGTTAAACCCGAAGTTACCTCGCTAAACCCGAATCCTGCTTCGCAGTACAGGCCTCGGGAATTCCAGCCAGGTGCTCGTGAGGAGCAGGGCACAACACAAGCAGATCAAAATGCGGAAACGCTTCACGATTTTGCGTGTCATCCTTTCGCAGGGGCCATGCTAATCTTCTCTGTATCGATTCCAATTTTTCATATGTGCTGCCTTAGCAAGCACGCAAGCCTCGGAGCGCCGCTTCCCTTTTAGTCCCCCGTGGGCAGAATGACCCCTTGACCGCGGTGGAGCTGCTGGAGGGCAGTAGGCAGCACCCTTAAGCATGACAAGAGCGAGGGATGGGGCTTTTTTCAGTTGCTGACATCAGTGTCTTTTCAATTGCTATGAACTGCCTGCTACTTCTTTCTGCATGTTTATGAAAGTCACAAAGCGTGTTAGGCCAGAAATGGCTTCATACCAAACAAACAATCGGTCTTTCATGCCGGAGGCTTCATTTGTTGCCCCAAAGCTAGGCATCCCCTCCTATGATGCGTGACAGGTCAACTGTGAGACTCTCAGACAAACTCTGAGCATCTGTCTGTGGGCGCATCTCTAGGATAAGCCACACTGTGGAAAATTCTTGGCGCCAGACCGCTTATGCTCTGGTGCCCCCTCAGGCAAATTTGTGACACCTTTGCCGTTGCCCTTCTCTGAGAGCAAGTAGGGGCTGCCAAACCAGATGGCCGAGTGGGTCTGAGTTCTACTTGTGGCCCTTGTTTGAGTAAAAGACTACTTTGGGGTTAGGGTGAGCCGGCAACTGCCTTGGCTAGATTCTTGAGAGCGTCGTGTTTGGCATGTCCAGCAAATGTTGTCACATGTAACCAGCGAGACGTTTGGTCAGAAAGCGGGAAGCTTTGATAAACACGCCGTGTCGCAATCCAGGGAGATTAAGGCCTGGCCCGCTAGGCGCAGGCGGGCAGGCGGGCTGGCAGGCTGGCAGGCTACCAAACAACAGAAATACTCAGGCGCCCGCAGACGCTCTGTGACTCCCGCGAGGACGGACGCGGGGAAAATGCGCAGATTCAAGGGGTATTTAGGACCTATCGCAATACGGCAACTTTCCCTCTTTGTCGCGTTTGTCTGCCAATCAAACGTGCAAATCGCACTCTGTGTCACTCTATATTTTGTACGCTGCACTACAACCCCCTCGGTCCGCACCAGCGCTTGGCTTTACACAAAACAAGGAGAAGGGTGCACCGTTCCCGGCGGCACTGCAATACCGGGTCGATGCGTGGAGCGAACGGAGCAAGCCCCTTTTTCAGCTCCAGCTGCTAAAAATCCATTTAATATATCGTCCCCAAATTGAGGACATATCAGATATTAAACTGATAAGAACAGATACTACACTTGATCTTAGCCAAAAGGCCGAGAAGCGATGACCCCTTGCTGTTGGCTGCCCCGAGCCACCTCCTGCACAGCTCTCGCTGGCCGCGGTGCGGTGCGGCGCGGCCGCTTCAAACGGCCGCGTGAACGACCGCTGCTTAGCAGCTCCGCCCAGACGCTCCTTGGCGCAGCCGCACGTCTCGCGAAGGACCGCTGTTTTGCTTTTCACAAACACACGAGGCTCTGCCGTACTGCAAAGCCTGCCAAAAATAGATTTAACTCGTGGGTGTTCCTCTCCACGGAAGTCTTTAGTAAAAGGCGAAAGACTTGTACGTTATGAAGAGAAACCAGAGTAAGTACAACCCGCTCCTCAACAGCAGCCGAAGACCCCAGTCGTCCCAGTCACCACCTTCACGGTAAGCCTCACTTGGCTTGCCGCGTGGCGAATCCCAGGCCACGCCCCTTTCCCCTACCCCGCATAGCGCTCTCAGGGAGTCTTGGGTGCCCAGTTTGCTTGTCTTTCGTGTCGCTGCCACTACACCTTCTGGAAGAGGCGTTGCCCCTTTGCCACTGGCGCTCACCGTGTGATGTTTGTATTTTTTGTGAAATGCAGCAAAGGACAGTTCAGTTGGATGACGAACAAACCGTTCTGAATATGCCACATAAAAACACTTAAGAGTAATGCCAGACTGTTTCTGCTACCGAAGCAAAGAGCGGAAAAAGAAGTCAATGACTGATGGCGTCCATCCGACTCAGGACTTTAATTCCATGTCGGGATCCTGTAGGAATGATGACTCCATTTTTTCTTTCTTCCCCCCAGTGATCTGACCGGTCAGTGGCCGGGGGTCGGGGGTGGGGTTGACGGGTTGTGATCCGAACCTCTGAAGTTCACTTGCCCCGGAGCAGGTTAGCTGTTCAGCATAAGTTACCATGGTAAGAAGCGGGACCACCGCCGTAAGCCTGAAAACCCAGGGTTAAACCCGAAGTTACCTCGCTAAACCCGAATCCTGCTTCGCAGTACAGGCCTCGGGAATTCCAGCCAGGTGCTCGTGAGGAGCAGGGCACAACACGAGCAGATCAAAATGCGGAAACGCTTCACGATTTTGCGTGTCATCCTTTCGCAGGGGCCATGCTAATCTTCTCTGTATCGATTCCAATTTTTCATATGTGCTGCCTTAGCAAGCACGCAAGCCTCGGAGCGCCGCTTCCCTTTTAGTCCCCCGTGGGCAGAATGACCCCTTGACCGCGGTGGAGCTGCTGGAGGGCAGTAGGCAGCACCCTTAAGCATGACAAGAGCGAGGGATGGGGCTTTTCAGTTGCTGACATCAGTGTCTTTTCAATTGCTATGAACTGCCTGCTACTTCTTTCTGCATGTTTATGAAAGTCACAAAGCGTGTTAGGCCAGAAATGGCTTCATACCAAACAAACAATCGGTCTTTCATGCCGGAGGCTTCATTTGTTGCCCCAAAGCTAGGCATCCCCTCCTATGATGCGTGACAGGTCAACTGTGAGACTCTCAGACAAACTCTGAGCATCTGTCTGTGGGCGCATCTCTAGGATAAGCCACACTGTGGAAAATTCTTGGCGCCAGACCGCTTATGCTCTGGTGCCCCCTCAGGCAAATTTGTGACACCTTTGCCGTTGCCCTTCTCTGAGAGCAAGTAGGGGCTGCCAAACCAGATGGCCGAGTGGGTCTGAGTTCTACTTGTGGCCCTTGTTTGAGTAAAAGACTACTTTGGGGTTAGGGTGAGCCGGCAACTGCCTTGGCTAGATTCTTGAGAGCGTCGTGTTTGGTATGTCCAGCAAATGTTGTCACATGTAACCAGCGAGACGTTTGGTCAGAAAGCGGGAAGCTTTGATAAACACGCCGTGTCGCAATCCAGGGAGATTAAGGCCTGGCCCGCTAGGCGCAGGCGGGCAGGCGGGCTGGCAGGCTGGCAGGCTACCAAACAACAGAAATACTCAGGCGCCCGCAGACGCTCCGTGACTCCCGCGAGGACGGACGCGGGGAAAATGCGCAGATTCAAGGGGTATTTAGGACCTATCGCAATACGGCAACTTTCCCTCTTTGTCGCGTTTGTCTGCCAATCAAACGTGCAAATCGCACTCTGTGTCACTCTATATTTTGTACGCTGCACTACAACCCCCTCGGTCCGCACCAGCGCTTGGCTTTACACAAAACAAGGAGAAGGGTGCACCGTTCCCGGCGGCACTGCAATACCGGGTCGATGCATGGAGCGAACGGAGCAAGCCCCTTTTTCAGCTCCAGCTGCTAAAAATCCATTTAATATATCGTCCCCAAATTGAGGACATATCAGATATTAAACTGATAAGAACAGATACTACACTTGATCTTAGCCAAAAGGCCGAGAAGCGATGACCCCTTGCTGTTGGCTGCCCCGAGCCGCCTCCTGCACAGCTCTCGCTGGCCGCGGTGCGGTGCGGCGCGGCGCGGCCGCTTCAAACGGCCGCGTGAACGACCGCTGCTTAGCAGCTCCGCCCAGACGCTCCTTGGCGCAGCCGCACGTCTCACGAAGGACCGCTGTTTTGCTTTTCACAAACACACGAGGCTCTGCCGTACTGCAAAGCCTGCCAAAAATAGATTTAACTCGTGGGTGTTCCTCTCCACGGAAGTCTTTAGTAAAAGGCGAAAGACCTGTACGTTATGAAGAGAAACCAGAGTAAGTACAACCCGCTCCTCAACAGCAGCCGAAGACCCCAGTCGTCCCAGTCACCACCTTCACGGTAAGCCTCACTTGGCTTGCCGCGTGGCGAATCCCAGGCCACGCCCCTTTCCCCTACCCCGCATAGCGCTCTCAGGGAGTCTTGGGTGCCCAGTTTGCTTGTCTTTCGTGTCGCTGCCACTACACCTTCTGGAAGAGGCGTTGCCCCTTTGCCACTGGCGCTCACCGTGTGATGTTTGTATTTTTTGTGAAATGCAGCAAAGGACAGTTCAGTTGGATGACGAACAAACCGTTCTGAATATGCCACATAAAAACACTTAAGAGTAATGCCAGACTGTTTCTGCTACCGAAGCAAAGAGCGGAAAAAGAAGTCAATGACTGATGGCGTCCATCCGACTCAGGACTTTAATTCCATGTCGGGATCCTGTAGGAATGATGACTCCATTTTTTCTTTCTTCCCCCCAGTGATCTGACCGGTCAGTGGCCGGGGGTCGGGGGTGGGGTTGACGGGTTGTGATCCGAACCTCTGAAGTTCACTTGCCCCGGAGCAGGTTAGCTGTTCAGCATAAGTTACCATGGTAAGAAGCGGGACCACCGCCGTAAGCCTGAAAACCCAGGGTTAAACCCGAAGTTACCTCGCTAAACCCGAATCCTGCTTCGCAGTACAGGCCTCGGGAATTCCAGCCAGGTGCTCGTGAGGAGCAGGGCACAACACGAGCAGATCAAAATGCGGAAACGCTTCACGATTTTGCGTGTCATCCTTTCGCAGGGGCCATGCTAATCTTCTCTGTATCGATTCCAATTTTTCATATGTGCTGCCTTAGCAAGCACGCAAGCCTCGGAGCGCCGCTTCCCTTTTAGTCCCCCGTGGGCAGAATGACCCCTTGACCGCGGTGGAGCTGCTGGAGGGCAGTAGGCAGCACCCTTAAGCATGACAAGAGCGAGGGATGGGGCTTTTCAGTTGCTGACATCAGTGTCTTTTCAATTGCTATGAACTGCCTGCTACTTCTTTCTGCATGTTTATGAAAGTCACAAAGCGTGTTAGGCCAGAAATGGCTTCATACCAAACAAACAATCGGTCTTTCATGCCGGAGGCTTCATTTGTTGCCCCAAAGCTAGGCATCCCCTCCTATGATGCGTGACAGGTCAACTGTGAGACTCTCAGACAAACTCTGAGCATCTGTCTGTGGGCGCATCTCTAGGATAAGCCACACTGTGGAAAATTCTTGGCGCCAGACCGCTTATGCTCTGGTGCCCCCTCAGGCAAATTTGTGACACCTTTGCCGTTGCCCTTCTCTGAGAGCAAGTAGGGGCTGCCAAACCAGATGGCCGAGTGGGTCTGAGTTCTACTTGTGGCCCTTGTTTGAGTAAAAGACTACTTTGGGGTTAGGGTGAGCCGGCAACTGCCTTGGCTAGATTCTTGAGAGCGTCGTGTTTGGTATGTCCAGCAAATGTTGTCACATGTAACCAGCGAGACGTTTGGTCAGAAAGCGGGAAGCTTTGATAAACACGCCGTGTCGCAATCCAGGGAGATTAAGGCCTGGCCCGCTAGGCGCAGGCGGGCAGGCGGGCTGGCAGGCTGGCAGGCTACCAAACAACAGAAATACTCAGGCGCCCGCAGACGCTCCGTGACTCCCGCGAGGACGGACGCGGGGAAAATGCGCAGATTCAAGGGGTATTTAGGACCTATCGCAATACGGCAACTTTCCCTCTTTGTCGCGTTTGTCTGCCAATCAAACGTGCAAATCGCACTCTGTGTCACTCTATATTTTGTACGCTGCACTACAACCCCCTCGGTCCGCACCAGCGCTTGGCTTTACACAAAACAAGGAGAAGGGTGCACCGTTCCCAGCGGCACTACAATACCGGGTCGATGCGTGGAGCGAACGGAGCAAGCCCCTTTTTCAGCTCCAGCTGCTAAAAATCCATTTAATATATCGTCCCCAAATTGAGGACATATCAGATATTAAACTGATAAGAACAGATACTACACTTGATCTTAGCCAAAATGCCGAGAAGCGATGACCCCTTGCTGTTGGCTGCCCCGAGCCGCCTCCTGCACAGCTCTCGCTGGCCGCGGTGCGGTGCGGCGCGGCGCGGCCGCTTCAAACGGCCGCGTGAACGACCGCTGCTTAGCAGCTCCGCCCAGACGCTCCTTGGCGCAGCCGCACGTCTCGCGAAGGACCGCTGTTTTGCTTTTCACAAACACACGAGGCTCTGCCGTACTGCAAAACCTGCCAAAAATAGATTTAACTCGTGGGTGTTCCTCTCCACGGAAGTCTTTAGTAAAAGGCGAAAGACTTGTACGTTATGAAGAGAAACCAGAGTAAGTACAACCCGCTCCTCAACAGCAGCCGAAGACCCCAGTCGTCCCAGTCACCACCTTCACGGTAAGCCTCACTTGGCTTGCCGCGTGGCGAATCCCAGGCCACGCCCCTTTCCCCTACCCCGCATAGCGCTCTCAGGGAGTCTTGGGTGCCCAGTTTGCTTGTCTTTCGTGTCGCTGCCACTACACCTTCTGGAAGAGGCGTTGCCCCTTTGCCACTGGCGCTCACCGTGTGATGTTTGTATTTTTTGTGAAATGCAGCAAAGGACAGTTCAGTTGGATGACGAACAAACCGTTCTGAATATGCCACATAAAAACACTTAAGAGTAATGCCAGACTGTTTCTGCTACCGAAGCAAAGAGCGGAAAAAGAAGTCGATGACTGATGGTGTCCATCCGACTCAGGACTTTAATTCCATGTCGGGATCCTGTAGGAATGATGACTCCATTTTTTCTTTCTTCCCCCCAGTGATCTGACCGGTCAGTGGCCGGGGGTCGGGGGTGGGGTTGACGGGTTGTGATCCGAATCTCTGAAGTTCACTTGCCCCGGAGCAGGTTAGCTGTTCAGCATAAGTTACCATGGTCAGAAGCGGGACCACCGCCGTAAGCCTGAAAACCCAGGGTTAAACCCGAAGTTACCTCGCTAAACCCGAATCCTGCTTCGCAGTACAGGCCTCGGGAATTCCAGCCAGGTGCTCGTGAGGAGCAGGGCACAACACGAGCAGATCAAAATGCGGAAACGCTTCACGATTTTGCGTGTCATCCTTTCGCAGGGGCCATGCTAATCTTCTCTGTATCGATTCCAATTTTTCATATGTGCTGCCTTAGCAAGCACGCAAGCCTCGGAGCGCCGCTTCCCTTTTAGTCCCCCGTGGGCAGAATGACCCCTTGACCGCGGTGGAGCTGCTGGAGGGCAGTAGGCAGCACCCTTAAGCATGACAAGAGCGAGGGATGGGGCTTTTCAGTTGCTGACATCAGTGTCTTTTCAATTGCTATGAACTGCCTGCTACTTCTTTCTGCATGTTTATGAAAGTCACAAAGCGTGTTAGGCCAGAAATGGCTTCATACCAAACAAACAATCGGTCTTTCATGCCGGAGGCTTCATTTGTTGCCCCAAAGCTAGGCATCCCCTCCTATGATGCGTGACAGGTCAACTGTGAGACTCTCAGACAAACTCTGAGCATCTGTCTGTGGGCGCATCTCTAGGATAAGCCACACTGTGGAAAATTCTTGGCGCCAGACCGCTTATGCTCTGGTGCCCCCTCAGGCAAATTTGTGACACCTTTGCCGTTGCCCTTCTCTGAGAGCAAGTAGGGGCTGCCAAACCAGATGGCCGAGTGGGTCTGAGTTCTACTTGTGGCCCTTGTTTGAGTAAAAGACTACTTTGGGGTTAGGGTGAGCCGGCAACTGCCTTGGCTAGATTCTTGAGAGCGTCGTGTTTGGTATGTCCAGCAAATGTTGTCACATGTAACCAGCGAGACGTTTGGTCAGAAAGCGGGAAGCTTTGATAAACACGCCGTGTCGCAATCCAGGGAGATTAAGGCCTGGCCCGCTAGGCGCAGGCGGGCAGGCGGGCTGGCAGGCTGGCAGGCTACCAAACAACAGAAATACTCAGGCGCCCGCAGACGCTCCGTGACTCCCGCGAGGACGGACGCGGGGAAAATGCGCAGATTCAAGGGGTATTTAGGACCTATCGCAATACGGCAACTTTCCCTCTTTGTCGCGTTTGTCTGCCAATCAAACGTGCAAATCGCACTCTGTGTCACTCTATATTTTGTACGCTGCACTACAACCCCCTCGGTCCGCACCAGCGCTTGGCTTTACACAAAACAAAGAGAAGGGTGCACCGTTCCCGGCGGCACTGCAATACCGGGTCGATGCGTGGAGCGAACGGAGCAAGCCCCTTTTTCAGCTCCAGCTGCTAAAAATCCATTTAATATATCGTCCCCAAATTGAGGACATATCAGATATTAAACTGATAAGAACAGATACTACACTTGATCTTAGCCAAAATGCCGAGAAGCGATGACCCCTTGCTGTTGGCTGCCCCGAGCCGCCTCCTGCACAGCTCTCGCTGGCCGCGGTGCGGTGCGGCGCGGCGCGGCCGCTTCAAACGGCCGCTGCTTAGCGGCTCCGCCCAGGCGCTCCTCGGCGCAGCCGCACGTCTCGCGAAGGACAGCTGTTTTGCTTTTCACAAACACACGAGGCTCTGCCGTACTGCAAAGCCTGCCAAAAATAGATTTAACTCGTGGGTGTTCCTCTCCACGGAAGTCTTTAGTAAAAGGCGAAAGACTTGTACGTTATGAAGAGAAACCAGAGTAAGTACAACCCGCTCCTCAACAGCAGCCGAAGACCCCAGTCGTCCCAGTCACCACCTTCACGGTAAGCCTCACTTGGCTTGCCGCGTGCCGAATCCCAGGCCACGCCCCTTTCCCCTACCCCGCATAGCGCTCTCAGGGAGTCTTGGGTGCCCAGTTTGCTTGTCTTTCGTGTCGCTGCCACTACACCTTCTGGAAGAGGCGTTGCCCCTTTGCCACTGGCGCTCACCGTGTGATGTTTGTATTTTTTGTGAAATGCAGCAAAGGACAGTTCAGTTGGATGACGAACAAACCGTTCTGAATATGCCACATAAAAACACTTAAGAGTAATGCCAGACTGTTTCTGCTACCGAAGCAAAGAGCGGAAAAAGAAGTCAATGACTGATGGCGTCCATCCGACTCAGGACTTTAATTCCATGTCGGGATCCTGTAGGAATGATGACTCCATTTTTTCTTTCTTCCCCCCAGTGATCTGACCGGTCAGTGGCCGGGGGTCGGGGGTGGGGTTGACGGGTTGTGATCCGAACCTCTGAAGTTCACTTGCCCCGGAGCAGGTTAGCTGTTCAGCATAAGTTACCATGGTAAGAAGCGGGACCACCGCCGTAAGCCTGAAAACCCAGGGTTAAACCCGAAGTTACCTCGCTAAACCCGAATCCTGCTTCGCAGTACAGGCCTCGGGAATTCCAGCCAGGTGCTCGTGAGGAGCAGGGCACAACACGAGCAGATCAAAATGCGGAAACGCTTCACGATTTTGCGTGTCATCCTTTCGCAGGGGCCATGCTAATCTTCTCTGTATCGATTCCAATTTTTCATATGTGCTGCCTTAGCAAGCACGCAAGCCTCGGAGCGCCGCTTCCCTTTTAGTCCCCCGTGGGCAGAATGACCCCTTGACCGCGGTGGAGCTGCTGGAGGGCAGTAGGCAGCACCCTTAAGCATGACAAGAGCGAGGGATGGGGCTTTTCAGTTGCTGACATCAGTGTCTTTTCAATTGCTATGAACTGCCTGCTACTTCTTTCTGCATGTTTATGAAAGTCACAAAGCGTGTTAGGCCAGAAATGGCTTCATACCAAACAAACAATCGGTCTTTCATGCCGGAGGCTTCATTTGTTGCCCCAAAGCTAGGCATCCCCTCCTATGATGCGTGACAGGTCAACTGTGAGACTCTCAGACAAACTCTGAGCATCTGTCTGTGGGCGCATCTCTAGGATAAGCCACACTGTGGAAAATTCTTGGCGCCAGACCGCTTATGCTCTGGTGCCCCCTCAGGCAAATTTGTGACACCTTTGCCGTTGCCCTTCTCTGAGAGCAAGTAGGGGCTGCCAAACCAGATGGCCGAGTGGGTCTGAGTTCTACTTGTGGCCCTTGTTTGAGTAAAAGACTACTTTGGGGTTAGGGTGAGCCGGCAACTGCCTTGGCTAGATTCTTGAGAGCGTCGTGTTTGGTATGTCCAGCAAATGTTGTCACATGTAACCAGCGAGACGTTTGGTCAGAAAGCGGGAAGCTTTGATAAACACGCCGTGTCGCAATCCAGGGAGATTAAGGCCTGGCCCGCTAGGCGCAGGCGGGCAGGCGGGCTGGCAGGCTGGCAGGCTACCAAACAACAGAAATACTCAGGCGCCCGCAGACGCTCCGTGACTCCCGCGAGGACGGACGCGGGGAAAATGCGCAGATTCAAGGGGTATTTAGGACCTATCGCAATACGGCAACTTTCCCTCTTTGTCGCGTTTGTCTGCCAATCAAACGTGCAAATCGCACTCTGTGTCACTCTATATTTTGTACGCTGCACTACAACCCCCTCGGTCCGCACCAGCGCTTGGCTTTACACAAAACAAGGAGAAGGGTGCACCGTTCCCGGCGGCACTGCAATACCGGGTCGATGCGTGGAGCGAACGGAGCAAGCCCCTTTTTCAGCTCCAGCTGCTAAAAATCCATTTAATATATCGTCCCCAAATTGAGGACATATCAGATATTAAACTGATAAGAACAGATACTACACTTGATCTTAGCCAAAAGGCCGAGAAGCGATGACCCCTTGCTGTTGGCTGCCCCGAGCCGCCTCCTGCACAGCTCTCGCTGGCCGCGGTGCGGTGCGGCGCGGCGCGGCCGCTTCAAACGGCCGCTGCTTAGCGGCTCCGCCCAGGCGCTCCTTGGCTCAGCCGCACGTCTCGCGAAGGACCGCTGTTTTGCTTTTCACAAACACACGAGGCTCTGCCGTACTGCAAAGCCTGCCAAAAATAGATTTAACTCGTGGGTGTTCCTCTCCACGGAAGTCTTTAGTAAAAGGCGAAAGACTTGTACGTTATGAAGAGAAACCAGAGTAAGTACAACCCGCTCCTCAACAGCAGCCGAAGACCCCAGTCGTCCCAGTCACCACCTTCACGGTAAGCCTCACTTGGCTTGCCGCGTGCCGAATCCCAGGCCACGCCCCTTTCCCCTACCCCGCATAGCGCTCTCAGGGAGTCTTGGGTGCCCAGTTTGCTTGTCTTTCGTGTCGCTGCCACTACACCTTCTGGAAGAGGCGTTGCCCCTTTGCCACTGGCGCTCACCGTGTGATGTTTGTATTTTTTGTGAAATGCAGCAAAGGACAGTTCAGTTGGATGACGAACAAACCGTTCTGAATATGCCACATAAAAACACTTAAGAGTAATGCCAGACTGTTTCTGCTACCGAAGCAAAGAGCGGAAAAAGAAGTCAATGACTGATGGCGTCCATCCGACTCAGGACTTTAATTCCATGTCGGGATCCTGTAGGAATGATGACTCCATTTTTTCTTTCTTCCCCCCAGTGATCTGACCGGTCAGTGGCCGGGGGTCGGGGGTGGGGTTGACGGGTTGTGATCCGAACCTCTGAAGTTCACTTGCCCCGGAGCAGGTTAGCTGTTCAGCATAAGTTACCATGGTAAGAAGCGGGACCACCGCCGTAAGCCTGAAAACCCAGGGTTAAACCCGAAGTTACCTCGCTAAACCCGAATCCTGCTTCGCAGTACAGGCCTCGGGAATTCCAGCCAGGTGCTCGTGAGGAGCAGGGCACAACACGAGCAGATCAAAATGCGGAAACGCTTCACGATTTTGCGTGTCATCCTTTCGCAGGGGCCATGCTAATCTTCTCTGTATCGATTCCAATTTTTCATATGTGCTGCCTTAGCAAGCACGCAAGCCTCGGAGCGCCGCTTCCCTTTTAGTCTCCCGTGGGCAGAATGACCCCTTGACCGCGGTGGAGCTGCTGGAGGGCAGTAGGCAGCACCCTTAAGCATGACAAGAGCGAGGGATGGGGCTTTTCAGTTGCTGACATCAGTGTCTTTTCAATTGCTATGAACTGCCTGCTACTTCTTTCTGCATGTTTATGAAAGTCACAAAGCGTGTTAGGCCAGAAATGGCTTCATACCAAACAAACAATCGGTCTTTCATGCCGGAGGCTTCATTTGTTGCCCCAAAGCTAGGCATCCCCTCCTATGATGCGTGACAGGTCAACTGTGAGACTCTCAGGCAAACTCTGAGCATCTGTCTGTGGGCGCATCTCTAGGATAAGCCACACTGTGGAAAATTCTTGGCGCCAGACCGCTTATGCTCTGGTGCCCCCTCAGGCAAATTTGTGACACCTTTGCCGTTGCCCTTCTCTGAGAGCAAGTAGGGGCTGCCAAACCAGATGGCCGAGTGGGTCTGAGTTCTACTTGTGGCCCTTGTTTGAGTAAAAGACTACTTTGGGGTTAGGGTGAGCCGGCAACTGCCTTGGCTAGATTCTTGAGAGCGTCGTGTTTGGTATGTCCAGCAAATGTTGTCACATGTAACCAGCGAGACGTTTGGTCAGAAAGCGGGAAGCTTTGATAAACACGCCGTGTCGCTCTCCAGGGAGATTAAGGCCTGGCCCGCTAGGCGCAGGCGGGCAGGCGGGCTGGCAGGCTGGCAGGCTACCAAACAACAGAAATACTCAGGCGCCCGCAGACGCTCCGTGACTCCCGCGAGGACGGACGCGGGGAAAATGCGCAGATTCAAGGGGTATTTAGGACCTATCGCAATACGGCAACTTTCCCTCTTTGTCGCGTTTGTCTGCCAATCGAACGTGCAAATCGCACTCTGTGTCACTCTATATTTTGTACGCTGCACTACAACCCCCTCGGTCCGCACCAGCGCTTGGCTTTACACAAAACAAAGAGAAGGGTGCACCGTTCCCGGCGGCACTGCAATACCGGGTCGATGCGTGGAGCGAACGGAGCAAGCCCCTTTTTCAGCTCCAGCTGCTAAAAATCCATTTAATATATCGTCCCCAAATTGAGGACATATCAGATATTAAACTGATAAGAACAGATTTTTTTTTCTTTCGGAAAAATTTTATTGACACTTATTTCAAACACATTTCATGACACATTTCTTTTTTTGTTATATTTATGACATACAACATACCTTGAAATACAACTAATAAATAATAAATGTGATCTGTAAAACCATGTTTAAAACAATAAAAACAATTGTTTTAAGAAGCATTACAGATAAAATCGTTGTTTTCACAGGTAAAAGGTGTACATAAAAGAGTTTTCATGTGAGTCATGTGTGAGTGAGTCAAGTGTCCATTATAAAAGTCTTTAAAAGGGAGTGCATTTAGTTAAAATGCTGTGTTCAAGGTCCGTTTTTGTGCAGGAGCGCAGTGAGTCCCTACCCAGGGTAACTCATTCCGCTCTCCCGAACAGTAGGTCTCTCGGGATCCTGTTGCGGAGCTCAGAGGAGACCCTCGCCCTGTTGCTCCTTCCCACCTGCCTCACCCGGAGAGCCAGGCCGCTGCTGCTTTGACCTTTTTGCGTGTAGCTCCGGCTCCTTCCTCCGAATGGGCACAGAGGCGATGCTTCTTTGCGGCTGTGTCCTAGGCCCGCCGCCTGCAGCTCTGGCCGCTTGGGCCGTCGCTGCGGCCATCTGGATCACAGCCACGGGGGGGATCTGCATGTGCTTCCTTGCCAGCAAGTTTCTGGAGGTCCACATGGCGTCTTTGATGGCGGCTAGGGTGAGCCACTGCTTGGCAAAGTCATTCTTTTTTGTTTCCGTTTGGCTCACCCCGTAGAGCACCAGTTGTGCTGTTAGGACCTCCCTTGCCGGCAAGTACGGGAATTTCAAGGAGCCGGCTGTTGCCCACTGGTCTACGGCAGCACTGCACTCCCAGAGCAGATGCCTCACCGACTCCGGCGCGCCACAACCGGGTCGGGGGCAGGTTGAGAGCGCCGACATGCCCCGGGAGTGCATCACGGACCTGACCGGGAGGATCTCGTGAGCCACCATCCATGACAGGTCCCGGAGTCTGTTCGGGAGAGCGGGATGGTTCACGTTGCGCCAAACTGTTGAGGGCTCGCCGAATGCGAGCCCGCGCACTGGACTCACTGGTTCTCGCTCCTGCACAAGAGAAAGCACAGAGCGATGGTTAGTTAAAATGTGCAACTCCTCCTGCTCCAGGTTAAAATGCTTTAGAAATGTCTGAATAAAAGCATATGCTGTTGGCAGGTTAAAAGACACAGGCACTTTAAGATCAGTGGGTAAAATCTTAAGTCTTCGGAGATAAGAGCCCATCCAGAAACGTGTCATCGCTATGGTCTTGGGGTTTCTGGATGGGTCTGTAGCAATGTTGAGGTGCATTGTTGTGTATCTGCTTCCTAAAAACAGATAAAAGTCCGGCACTCCTTTTCCTCCTTTCTCCTTTGGCCTCTTCATCACCTCTCTCCTCAATCTCTCCCACTTGGATCCCCAAATAAAATAGAATATGGTTCGGTCCAGGTCTAAAAG
The DNA here is from genome assembly GCA_038419695.1 of Scomberomorus guttatus. Lineage (NCBI taxonomy): Eukaryota > Metazoa > Chordata > Actinopteri > Scombriformes > Scombridae > Scomberomorus > Scomberomorus guttatus. Next base: position 29,677,143 of record CM076452.1, read on the forward strand.
CACTTTCCTAGGCGGGGTAAAAACAGAACTGATGAGTAAAAGCAAAGGTAAAATCACTGCTTTGATGATTAAAACCTTCCCTTCAATCGTCAGTCCTCTAAGTCCCCAGTATCCTAGTCTTTGCCTGACTTTTCCTACCACGTCTGGCCAGTTTGTTTTCCCTCCCCCATCCCGGTCAAATTTTATCCCTAGTATTTTCTGGTCGGTCTGGGTCATGGTCAGGGGGAGTCCTGTCGTCTCAGTCGCTGTCCATGGACCATAAAATTGGGCTTGGGTCTTGCTTCTGTTGAGTTTTGACCCAGAGGCCTGTCCAAACCAGTCGGTCAAGTCCAGCGTCCTGTTGACAGATAAAAGGTCAGTGCATAAAAGGTTGACATCGTCCATGTATAAAATGCATTTGGTTTGGAGTCCCCCGCTTCCCGGTACTCCCACCCCATTGATTCGTCGGTCCCTTCTCAAGATCTGCGCCAGTGGTTCTATACAGGTAACGTAGAGGAGGGCAGATAACGGACAACCCTGACGGACACCGCAGTTAATGTCGACTGCTTTTGTCAGATGCCCGTTAACGACAAATTTGCTGGTAATGCCCCGGTACAGCAATCCCACCCAAGTCGTAAACCTTAAGGGAAACCCCATTTTTTGCAGTACCTGGAAAAGGTACTGGTGCGAGACCCGATCAAAGGCTTTCTCAAAATCTAGATTTAGGACTACTAGGCGGATGTTTCTGTCTCTCGCGTAACAGATGGTGTCACGGATCAGTACCAGGCTGTCGGTGATCTTCCTCCCCGGGATGGCGCAGGCTTGATCCGGGTGAATCACCTCTTCTAAAAACAAGGACATACGTGATGCTAAAAGTTTACTAAAAAGTTTACAGTCAAAGTTTAAAAGTGTGATAGGTCTCCAGTTCTTCAGGTCAGTCTTGTCTTTGTTTTTGTGGAGGAGAGTCACTATCCCTACTCTAAAACTGTCAGGAAGTCGGTCAAGTTGCTCAAAGTCCATAAAAACAGCAAGCAAGTCAGGTGCTAAAATGTCCCAAAACGTCAAATAAAATTCCAAGGGAAGTCCATCTTGTCCTGGGGACTTCCCTTTCTTAAAACTCATAATACATTTATTTAACTCCAAAATAGTAAAATCCTGGGTTAAAAGCACACTGTCCCTTACTGTGTTTTCAATAAAATTTAAGACTTCAGTCATGGTGTCTGTTTGAACAGGCTTCTCTTTATACAATTCCCCATAAAACCGTTCAACTATTTGATTGATTTCTTCCGTTGTCTCGGCCGTGCACCCGTTGTCTTTTGTTAGCTTTAAAATCCCCCCCCCTTTATTTACAATTTTCTTAAAAAAGTATCTTGTGCACTTCTCCCCCTCCTCTACTTCCCGTTCCCTGCTCCTTAAAATGACACCCTTGCTTTTTATTTCTGCTAAAACCGACATCTCTGTTTTAATTTGTTTAATCTCTTCATTAAAATCCATACCATATTGGTTTAATTTAAAATAGCGCTGTAGTCTTTTCTGCAGTCCCATCATGCGTCTGTTTTCCTTATTCTTTTTTCTCTTACCTGCCTGTCTAAAGAAAGTCTGGGTCTTTGCCTTCACCATTTCCCACCAGTGTGCGCGTGTATCGTAAAAGTCTTGAAGGGTCTGCCACTCTCGGTACTGCTCCCTGTACTGACTAACTAGCTCCTTATCTTCTAAAAGGGAGCAGTTGAGTTTCCACAGACCGCTTCCTGGTGTCACACCCGAAGAGAGTGAGAGGGTGCAGGAAAGCATTAGGTGGTCGGAAAAGAAAACAGGAGTTAATCTAGCATCCGTGGGTGGGCAGTCCCGTATAAAAACATAATCTATGCGAGAGGCTCTAGCTCCGTCACCACTGAACCAGGTGAAGCCGTCCTCTCTGGGATGCATGGTTTTAAAACAGTCTTGGAGTTTAAAATCCTTGCACATGCCCTGTAATAAAACCGAAGTTTTATCAACTTTAAAATCTTCCCCTGCTCCTCTTCTATCTTTCCTGCTTAAAATACAGTTAAAATCCCCCCCTACCACTAAAGGGGCCCTACCTAGCATGTGGAACTGCAAGTCTTGTAAAAGGTCATACCTGTCATTCTTAGAGTTAAAGCCATAAATATTTAAGAGGTTAAAATCCTGTCCCATAAAAGTCAAATGTGCTAAAAGTGCCCGACCATCTCTCACCACAGTGCTGCCCTTCACCAGAACTTGAGGGTTTTTGATTAAAATGGCCACTCCATCATTCTTGTTTTGATTTGATCCACTCCACATTGATGTTTGTGGCCACATCTCCTCCCACTGTCTGTAGTGCTTTAAAAACGGTAGGCCACATTCCTGTATTAAAAACACATCTGACTTAAAAGAGTTAAGAAAGGATAAAACACTTTGGGCTCTAACTCTCGACTTCACACTTCTCACATTGATGGTTGAGAAGGTGAGTGCCATGAGTATGTTTAAAAACAACAAGTATGCCATTTTAAAAGACTAAAAAGACATTAAAACCTTAAAATATCTAAAAAGGCTGTTGGGCAATTTCTTGTGAATGGAGTTCTTCCTTCACTCCCACGGGTGAAAGGTGAAGGGGTTGAGCTCCATTCCCCGGTCGGACTCTGGGGGTCGGCCTTGGACACAATGTTGCATTTAACTTTGAGTCTCGAGGGGTTGATTGCAGAGCTACGGTTAAGAAGGAGACCTCATTTGGTGAACTGGAGGGGAAGACTCTGGGCTCCTCCACAGATGAACTGTCTGAGGAAAACCCAACTCTTCCCCTCTTCTCTGAGAATATAGGAGACTCAGAGGACAATTCTGAAGCAGGCCTCTTTGTTTGCTGGGCCGGGGGGAGGGGGGCATCCTCACTATCTTCTGATTGGATTCCTTCACATTCAGAACTAGCTCCGCCCTCTGCCTGCACCACCTCCTCCACAAAGCTCTCCATTGGTGGGGCTGTTGCAGGCCCCTCCCCCACTCCCTCCTCACCTGATCCCTGTCCTCCAATCACAGGATTTGGAGGGAGATTTGAATTTTCCTGCCCAGCCTCTTCACAAACCTCTCTAACCGGCTCATTTTGTTCACCATTTTGAATTTGCTTCACAGCCTTTAACTTGTTGGCAAATGACTTTGGGCAATCTCTGAAGAGGTGGTTTGATTCTCCACAAAGATTGCAACGTCTGCCATTGGTGCACTCCTCAAAGGTGTGCCCAATTTCTCTGCATTTTCCACAAACAATCTGCTGGCATGCTTCTGCCAGGTGCCCATGCTCACCACACTTGCGGCAGAGCTTGGGCTGACCCTGGTAGTGTATGTAGCCCCTGTTTTCTCCCAGAACTATCATGGATGGCAGATGTTTCAGGCCCTGGAAGCCTTGGGGGTCCTGCCACTGTTGGATAGGGACCCTCCAAGCACAGTTCCAGATGCCATCCTCATCTCTCACTTTGACAGCCTGGCCTTTAACAGTGCAGAATCTACCCAGCCACAAACAAATGTCATCTGCATTCACTGTCTCATTAAACATTCTCACGATAACTGTTTTCAGGGCATTATCAGTCAGCTTCTCAACACTGAATGCAGTAAACTGGGGTTTCACATTTTCAAAGCGTGTCCAAAATTCTTTCAGCAAACCAGCAGAACGGAAACTCACATCAAAACCTTTGTTAAAGGGCAATGTAAAAATACAATTCAGGTCATCCGGTGTAAAGTTCAAAACTTTCTGGATCAGCTTCCTGGAGAAGTCCAGTCTCGACATCCCCATGAGCTTTCCATCTTTTTCTTTGAAGGTAAAACGGACACTGTGGTGCCTCCGCATGCCGACACGGGTGGCCGACATGGTGGAGGCACCACAAGCTAAAAGGGTTCAAAGCAACTAAAACTCTTAAATTACCAATAAATACACTAAAAGGCAAAATAAATAAGCAATAAATAGGTAAAACGCCCTAAAAACAAATAAATTAATTAAAAGGTACTTACCTTTAGCGTTTGGCCTGGTCAAGATGTTAAATCCAACAGAGAGCAGGTAGAAAGTCCTCTGGGCCAATGAATTCCTTTTGTGCAAGATTTATAACTATTAGAGAGTTATAACACTTTACAAAAGGAATGTAGTGAATATCCTCCAAAGCACCGGTAAAAAATCAATACCACAACAGGTAATAATTTTCACCGACAAACAGGAGGCGACCGCAGTCTTAGCCAAAAGGCCGAGAAGCGATGACCCCTTGCTGTTGGCTGCCCCGAGCCGCCTCCTGCACAGCTCTCGCTGGCCGCGGTGCGGTGCGGCGCGGCGCGGCCGCTTCAAACGGCCGCTGCTTAGCGGCTCCGCCCAGGCGCTCCTTGGCGCAGCCGCACGTCTCGCGAAGGACCGCTGTTTTGCTTTTCACAAACACACGAGGCTCTGCCGTACTGCAAAGCCTGCCAAAAATAGATTTAACTCGTGGGTGTTCCTCTCCACGGAAGTCTTTAGTAAAAGGCGAAAGACTTGTACGTTATGAAGAGAAACCAGAGTAAGTACAACCCGCTCCTCAACAGCAGCCGAAGACCCCAGTCGTCCCAGTCACCACCTTCACGGTAAGCCTCACTTGGCTTGCCGCGTGCCGAATCCCAGGCCACGCCCCTTTCCCCTACCCCGCATAGCGCTCTCAGGGAGTCTTGGGTGCCCAGTTTGCTTGTCTTTCGTGTCGCTGCCACTACACCTTCTGGAAGAGGCGTTGCCCCTTTGCCACTGGCGCTCACCGTGTGATGTTTGTATTTTTTGTGAAATGCAGCAAAGGACAGTTCAGTTGGATGACGAACAAACCGTTCTGAATATGCCACATAAAAACACTTAAGAGTAATGCCAGACTGTTTCTGCTACCGAAGCAAAGAGCGGAAAAAGAAGTCAATGACTGATGGCGTCCATCCGACTCAGGACTTTAATTCCATGTCGGGATCCTGTAGGAATGATGACTCCATTTTTTCTTTCTTCCCCCCAGTGATCTGACCGGTCAGTGGCCGGGGGTCGGGGGTGGGGTTGACGGGTTGTGATCCGAACCTCTGAAGTTCACTTGCCCCGGAGCAGGTTAGCTGTTCAGCATAAGTTACCATGGTAAGAAGCGGGACCACCGCCGTAAGCCTGAAAACCCAGGGTTAAACCCGAAGTTACCTCGCTAAACCCGAATCCTGCTTCGCAGTACAGGCCTCGGGAATTCCAGCCAGGTGCTCGTGAGGAGCAGGGCACAACACGAGCAGATCAAAATGCGGAAACGCTTCACGATTTTGCGTGTCATCCTTTCGCAGGGGCCATGCTAATCTTCTCTGTATCGATTCCAATTTTTCATATGTGCTGCCTTAGCAAGCACGCAAGCCTCGGAGCGCCGCTTCCCTTTTAGTCCCCCGTGGGCAGAATGACCCCTTGACCGCGGTGGAGCTGCTGGAGGGCAGTAGGCAGCACCCTTAAGCATGACAAGAGCGAGGGATGGGGCTTTTCAGTTGCTGACATCAGTGTCTTTTCAATTGCTATGAACTGCCTGCTGCTTCTTTCTGCATGTTTATGAAAGTCACAAAGCGTGTTAGGCCAGAAATGGCTTCATACCAAACAAACAATCGGTCTTTCATGCCGGAGGCTTCATTTGTTGCCCCAAAGCTAGGCATCCCCTCCTATGATGCGTGACAGGTCAACTGTGAGACTCTCAGACAAACTCTGAGCATCTGTCTGTGGGCGCATCTCTAGGATAAGCCACACTGTGGAAAATTCTTGGCGCCAGACCGCTTATGCTCTGGTGCCCCCTCAGGCAAATTTGTGACACCTTTGCCGTTGCCCTTCTCTGAGAGCAAGTAGGGGCTGCCAAACCAGATGGCCGAGTGGGTCTGAGTTCTACTTGTGGCCCTTGTTTGAGTAAAAGACTACTTTGGGGTTAGGGTGAGCCGGCAACTGCCTTGGCTAGATTCTTGAGAGCGTCGTGTTTGGTATGTCCAGCAAATGTTGTCACATGTAACCAGCGAGACGTTTGGTCAGAAAGCGGGAAGCTTTGATAAACACGCCGTGTCGCAATCCAGGGAGATTAAGGCCTGGCCCGCTAGGCGCAGGCGGGCAGGCGGGCTGGCAGGCTGGCAGGCTACCAAACAACAGAAATACTCAGGCGCCCGCAGACGCTCCGTGACTCCCGCGAGGACGGACGCGGGGAAAATGCGCAGATTCAAGGGGTATTTAGGACCTATCGCAATACGGCAACTTTCCCTCTTTGTCGCGTTTGTCTGCCAATCAAACGTGCAAATCGCACTCTGTGTCACTCTATATTTTGTACGCTGCACTACAACCCCCTCGGTCCGCACCAGCGCTTGGCTTTACACAAAACAAAGAGAAGGGTGCACCGTTCCCGGCGGCACTGCAATACCGGGTCGATGCGTGGAGTGAACGGAGCAAGCCCCTTTTTCAGCTCCAGCTGCTAAAAATCCATTTAATATATCGTCCCCAAATTGAGGACATATCAGATATTAAACTGATAAGAACAGATACTACACTTGATCTTAGCCAAAAGGCCGAGAAGCGATGACCCCTTGCTGTTGGCTGCCCCGAGCCGCCTCCTGCACAGCTCTCGCTGGCCGCGGTGCGGTGCGGCGCGGCGCGGCCGCTTCAAACGGCCGCGTGAACGACCGCTGCTTAGCAGCTCCGCCCAGACGCTCCTTGGCGCAGCCGCACGTCTCGCGAAGGACCGCTGTTTTGCTTTTCACAAACACACGAGGCTCTGCCGTACTGCAAAGCCTGCCAAAAATAGATTTAACTCGTGGGTGTTCCTCTCCACGGAAGTCTTTAGTAAAAGGCGAAAGACTTGTACGTTATGAAGAGAAACCAGAGTAAGTACAACCCGCTCCTCAACAGCAGCCGAAGACCCCAGTCGTCCCAGTCACCACCTTCACGGTAAGCCTCACTTGGCTTGCCGTGTGGCGAATCCCAGGCCACGCCCCTTTCCCCTACCCCGCATAGCGCTCTCAGGGAGTCTTGGGTGCCCAGTTTGCTTGTCTTTCGTGTCGCTGCCACTACACCTTCTGGAAGAGGCGTTGCCCCTTTGCCACTGGCGCTCACCGTGTGATGTTTGTATTTTTTGTGAAATGCAGCAAAGGACAGTTCAGTTGGATGACGAACAAACCGTTCTGAATATGCCACATAAAAACACTTAAGAGTAATGCCAGACTGTTTCTGCTACCGAAGCAAAGAGCGGAAAAAGAAGTCAATGACTGATGGCGTCCATCCGACTCAGGACTTTAATTCCATGTCGGGATCCTGTAGGAATGATGACTCCATTTTTTCTTTCTTCCCCCCAGTGATCTGACCGGTCAGTGGCCGGGGGTCGGGGGTGGGGTTGACGGGTTGTGATCCGAACCTCTGAAGTTCACTTGCCCCGGAGCAGGTTAGCTGTTCAGCATAAGTTACCATGGTCAGAAGCGGGACCACCGCCGTAAGCCTGAAAACCCAGGGTTAAACCCGAAGTTACCTCGCTAAACCCGAATCCTGCTTCGCAGTACAGGCCTTGGGAATTCCAGCCAGGTGCTCGTGAGGAGCAGGGCACAACACGAGCAGATCAAAATGCGGAAACGCTTCACGATTTTGCGTGTCATCCTTTCGCAGGGGCCATGCTAATCTTCTCTGTATCGATTCCAATTTTTCATATGTGCTGCCTTAGCAAGCACGCAAGCCTCGGAGCGCCGCTTCCCTTTTAGTCCCCCGTGGGCAGAATGACCCCTTGACCGCGGTGGAGCTGCTGGAGGGCAGTAGGCAGCACCCTTAAGCATGACAAGAGCGAGGGATGGGGCTTTTCAGTTGCTGACATCAGTGTCTTTTCAATTGCTATGAACTGCCTGCTACTTCTTTCTGCATGTTTATGAAAGTCACAAAGCGTGTTAGGCCAGAAATGGCTTCATACCAAACAAACAATCGGTCTTTCATGCCGGAGGCTTCATTTGTTGCCCCAAAGCTAGGCATCCCCTCCTATGATGCGTGACAGGTCAACTGTGAGACTCTCAGACAAACTCTGAGCATCTGTCTGTGGGCGCATCTCTAGGATAAGCCACACTGTGGAAAATTCTTGGCGCCAGACCGCTTATGCTCTGGTGCCCCCTCAGGCAAATTTGTGACACCTTTGCCGTTGCCCTTCTCTGAGAGCAAGTAGGGGCTGCCAAACCAGATGGCCGAGTGGGTCTGAGTTCTACTTGTGGCCCTTGTTTGAGTAAAAGACTACTTTGGGGTTAGGGTGAGCCGGCAACTGCCTTGGCTAGATTCTTGAGAGCGTCGTGTTTGGTATGTCCAGCAAATGTTGTCACATGTAACCAGCGAGACGTTTGGTCAGAAAGCGGGAAGCTTTGATAAACACGCCGTGTCGCAATCCAGGGAGATTAAGGCCTGGCCCGCTAGGCGCAGGCGGGCAGGCGGGCTGGCAGGCTGGCAGGCTACCAAACAACAGAAATACTCAGGCGCCCGCAGACGCTCCGTGACTCCCGCGAGGACGGACGCGGGGAAAATGCGCAGATTCAAGGGGTATTTAGGACCTATCGCAATACGGCAACTTTCCCTCTTTGTCGCGTTTGTCTGCCAATCAAACGTGCAAATCGCACTCTGTGTCACTCTATATTTTGTACGCTGCACTACAACCCCCTCGGTCCGCACCAGCGCTTGGCTTTACACAAAACAAGGAGAAGGGTGCACCGTTCCCGGCGGCACTGCAATACCGGGTCGATGCGTGGAGCGAACGGAGCAAGCCCCTTTTTCAGCTCCAGCTGCTAAAAATCCATTTAATATATCGTCCCCAAATTGAGGACATATCAGATATTAAACTGATAAGAACAGATACTACACTTGATCTTAGCCAAAAGGCCGAGAAGCGATGACCCCTTGCTGTTGGCTGCCCCGAGCCGCCTCCTGCACAGCTCTCGCTGGCCGCGGTGCGGTGCGGTGCGGCGCGGCACGGCCGCTTCAAACGGCCGCTGCTTAGCAGCTCCGCCCAGACGCTCCTTGGCGCAGCCGCACGTCTCGCGAAGGACCGCTGTTTTGCTTTTCACAAACACACGAGGCTCTGCCGTACTGCAAAGCCTGCCAAAAATAGATTTAACTCGTGGGTGTTCCTCTCCACGGAAGTCTTTAGTAAAAGGCGAAAGACTTGTACGTTATGAAGAGAAACCAGAGTAAGTACAACCCGCTCCTCAACAGCAGCCGAAGACCCCAGTCGTCCGAGTCACCACCTTCACGGTAAGCCTCACTTGGCTTGCCGTGTGGCGAATCCCAGGCCACGCCCCTTTCCCCTACCCCGCATAGCGCTCTCAGGGAGTCTTGGGTGCCCAGTTTGCTTGTCTTTCGTGTCGCTGCCACTACACCTTCTGGAAGAGGCGTTGCCCCTTTGCCACTGGCGCTCACCGTGTGATGTTTGTATTTTTTGTGAAATGCAGCAAAGGACAGTTCAGTTGGATGACGAACAAACCGTTCTGAATATGCCACATAAAAACACTTAAGAGTAATGCCAGACTGTTTCTGCTACCGAAGCAAAGAGCGGAAAAAGAAGTCAATGACTGATGGCGTCCATCCGACTCAGGACTTTAATTCCATGTCGGGATCCTGTAGGAATGATGACTCCATTTTTTCTTTCTTCCCCCCAGTGATCTGACCGGTCAGTGGCCGGGGGTCGGGGGTGGGGTTGACGGGTTGTGATCCGAACCTCTGAAGTTCACTTGCCCCGGAGCAGGTTAGCTGTTCAGCATAAGTTACCATGGTCAGAAGCGGGACCACCGCCGTAAGCCTGAAAACCCAGGGTTAAACCCGAAGTTACCTCGCTAAACCCGAATCCTGCTTCGCAGTACAGGCCTCGGGAATTCCAGCCAGGTGCTCGTGAGGAGCAGGGCACAACACGAGCAGATCAAAATGCGGAAACGCTTCACGATTTTGCGTGTCATCCTTTCGCAGGGGCCATGCTAATCTTCTCTGTATCGATTCCAATTTTTCATATGTGCTGCCTTAGCAAGCACGCAAGCCTCGGAGCGCCGCTTCCCTTTTAGTCCCCCGTGGGCAGAATGACCCCTTGACCGCGGTGGAGCTGCTGGAGGGCAGTAGGCAGCACCCTTAAGCATGACAAGAGCGAGGGATGGGGCTTTTCAGTTGCTGACATCAGTGTCTTTTCAATTGCTATGAACTGCCTGCTACTTCTTTCTGCATGTTTATGAAAGTCACAAAGCGTGTTAGGCCAGAAATGGCTTCATACCAAACAAACAATCGGTCTTTCATGCCGGAGGCTTCATTTGTTGCCCCAAAGCTAGGCATCCCCTCCTATGATGCGTGACAGGTCAACTGTGAGACTCTCAGACAAACTCTGAGCATCTGTCTGTGGGCGCATCTCTAGGATAAGCCACACTGTGGAAAATTCTTGGCGCCAGACCGCTTATGCTCTGGTGCCCCCTCAGGCAAATTTGTGACACCTTTGCCGTTGCCCTTCTCTGAGAGCAAGTAGGGGCTGCCAAACCAGATGGCCGAGTGGGTCTGAGTTCTACTTGTGGCCCTTGTTTGAGTAAAAGACTACTTTGGGGTTAGGGTGAGCCGGCAACTGCCTTGGCTAGATTCTTGAGAGCGTCGTGTTTGGTATGTCCAGCAAATGTTGTCACATGTAACCAGCGAGACGTTTGGTCAGAAAGCGGGAAGCTTTGATAAACACGCCGTGTCGCAATCCAGGGAGATTAAGGCCTGGCCCGCTAGGCGCAGGCGGGCAGGCGGGCTGGCAGGCTGGCAGGCTACCAAACAACAGAAATACTCAGGCGCCCGCAGACGCTCCGTGACTCCCGCGAGGACGGACGCGGGGAAAATGCGCAGATTCAAGGGGTATTTAGGACCTATCGCAATACGGCAACTTTCCCTCTTTGTCGCGTTTGTCTGCCAATCAAACGTGCAAATCGCACTCTGTGTCACTCTATATTTTGTACACTGCACTACAACCCCCTCGGTCCGCACCAGCGCTTGGCTTTACACAAAAGAAGGAGAAGGGTGCACCGTTCCCGGCGGCACTGCAATACCGGGTCGATGCGTGGAGCGAACGGAGCAAGCCCCTTTTTCAGCTCCAGCTGCTAAAAATCCATTTCATATATCGTCCCCAAATTGAGGACATATCAGATATTAAACTGATAAGAACAGATACTACACTTGATCTTAGCCAAAAGGCCGAGAAGCGATGACCCCTTGCTGTTGGCTGCCCCGAGCCGCCTCCTGCACAGCTCTCGCTGGCCGCGGTGCGGTGCGGCCGCTTCAAACGGCCGCGTGAACGACCGCTGCTTAGCAGCTCCGCCCAGACGCTCCTTGGCGCAGCCGCACGTCTCGCGAAGGACCGCTGTTTTGCTTTTCACAAACACACGAGGCTCTGCCGTACTGCAAAGCCTGCCAAAAATAGATTTAACTCGTGGGTGTTCCTCTCCACGGAAGTCTTTAGTAAAAGGCGAAAGACTTGTACGTTATGAAGAGAAACCAGAGTAAGTACAACCCGCTCCTCAACAGCAGCCGAAGACCCCAGTCGTCCCAGTCACCACCTTCACGGTAAGCCTCACTTGGCTTGCCGCGTGCCGAATCCCAGGCCACGCCCCTTTCCCCTACCCCGCATAGCGCTCTCAGGGAGTCTTGGGTGCCCAGTTTGCTTGTCTTTCGTGTCGCTGCCACTACACCTTCTGGAAGAGGCGTTGCCCCTTTGCCACTGGCGCTCACCGTGTGATGTTTGTATTTTTTGTGAAATGCAGCAAAGGACAGTTCAGTTGGATGACGAACAAACCGTTCTGAATATGCCACATAAAAACACTTAAGAGTAATGCCAGACTGTTTCTGCTACCGAAGCAAAGAGCGGAAAAAGAAGTCAATGACTGATGGCGTCCATCCGACTCAGGACTTTAATTCCATGTCGGGATCCTGTAGGAATGATGACTCCATTTTTTCTTTCTTCCCCCCAGTGATCTGACCGGTCAGTGGCCGGGTGTCGGGGGTGGGGTTGACGGGTTGTGATCCGAACCTCTGAAGTTCACTTGCCCCGGAGCAGGTTAGCTGTTCAGCATAAGTTACCATGGTAAGAAGCGGGACCACCGCCGTAAGCCTGAAAACCCAGGGTTAAACCCGAAGTTACCTCGCTAAACCCGAATCCTGCTTCGCAGTACAGGCCTCAGGAATTCCAGCCAGGTGCTCGTGAGGAGCAGGGCACAACACGAGCAGATCAAAATGCGGAAACGCTTCACGATTTTGCGTGTCATCCTTTCGCAGGGGCCATGCTAATCTTCTCTGTATCGATTCCAATTTTTCATATGTGCTGCCTTAGCAAGCACGCAAGCCTCGGAGCGCCGCTTCCCTTTTAGTCCCCCGTGGGCAGAATGACCCCTTGACCGCGGTGGAGCTGCTGGAGGGCAGTAGGCAGCACCCTTAAGCATGACAAGAGCGAGGGATGGGGCTTTTCAGTTGCTGACATCAGTGTCTTTTCAATTGCTATGAACTGCCTGCTACTTCTTTCTGCATGTTTATGAAAGTCACAAAGCGTGTTAGGCCAGAAATGGCTTCATACCAAACAAACAATCGGTCTTTCATGCCGGAGGCTTCATTTGTTGCCCCAAAGCTAGGCATCCCCTCCTATGATGCGTGACAGGTCAACTGTGAGACTCTCAGACAAACTCTGAGCATCTGTCTGTGGGCGCATCTCTAGGATAAGCCACACTGTGGAAAATTCTTGGCGCCAGACCGCTTATGCTCTGGTGCCCCCTCAGGCAAATTTGTGACACCTTTGCCGTTGCCCTTCTCTGAGAGCAAGTAGGGGCTGCCAAACCAGATGGCCGAGTGGGTCTGAGTTCTACTTGTGGCCCTTGTTTGAGTAAAAGACTACTTTGGGGTTAGGGTGAGCCGGCAACTGCCTTGGCTAGATTCTTGAGAGCGTCGTGTTTGGTATGTCCAGCAAATGTTGTCACATGTAACCAGCGAGACGTTTGGTCAGAAAGCGGGAAGCTTTGATAAACACGCCGTGTCGCAATCCAGGGAGATTAAGGCCTGGCCCGCTAGGCGCAGGCGGGCAGGCGGGCTGGCAGGCTGGCAGGCTACCAAACAACAGAAATACTCAGGCGCCCGCAGACGCTCCGTGACTCCCGCGAGGACGGACGCGGGGAAAATGCGCAGATTCAAGGGGTATTTAGGACCTATCGCAATACGGCAACTTTCCCTCTTTGTCGCGTTTGTCTGCCAATCAAACGTGCAAATCGCACTCTGTGTCACTCTATATTTTGTACGCTGCACTACAACCCCCTCGGTCCGCACCAGCGCTTGGCTTTACACAAAACAAAGACAAGGGTGCACCGTTCCCGGCGGCACTGCAATACCGGGTCGATGCGTGGAGTGAACGGAGCAAGCCCCTTTTTCAGCTCCAGCTGCTAAAAATCCGTTTAATATATCGTCCCCAAATTGAGGACATATCAGATATTAAACTGATAAGAACAGATACTACACTTGATCTTAGCCAAAAGGTCGAGAAGCGATGACCCCTTGCTGTTGGCTGCCCCGAGCCGCCTCCTGCACAGCTCTCGCTGGCCGCGGTGCGGCGCGGCGCGGCGCGGCAGCTTCAAACGGCCGCTGCTTAGCAGCTCCGCCCAGACGCTCCTTGGCGCAGCCGCACGTCTCGCGAAGGACTGCTGTTTTGCTTTTCACAAACACACGAGGCTCTGCCGTACTGCAAAGCCTGCCAAAAATAGATTTAACTCGTGGGTGTTCCTCTCCACGGAAGTCTTTAGTAAAAGGCGAAAGACTTGTACGTTATGAAGAGAAACCAGAGTAAGTACAACCCGCTCCTCAACAGCAGCCGAAGACCCCAGTCGTCCCAGTCACCACCTTCACGGTAAGCCTCACTTGGCTTGCCGCGTGCCGAATCCCAGGCCACGCCCCTTTCCCCTACCCCGCATAGCGCTCTCAGGGAGTCTTGGGTGCCCAGTTTGCTTGTCTTTCGTGTCGCTGCCACTACACCTTCTGGAAGAGGCGTTGCCCCTTTGCCACTGGCGCTCACCATGTGATGTTTGTATTTTTTGTGAAATGCAGCAAAGGACAGTTCAGTTGGATGACGAACAAACCGTTCTGAATATGCCACATAAAAACACTTAAGAGTAATGCCAGACTGTTTCTGCTACCGGAGCAAAGAGCGGAAAAAGAAGTCAATGACTGATGGCGTCCATCCGACTCAGGACTTTAATTCCATGTCGGTATCCTGTAGGAATGATGACTCCATTTTTTCTTTCTTCCCCCCAGTGATCTGACCGGTCAGTGGCCGGGGGTCGGGGGTGGGGTTGACGGGTTGTGATCCGAACCTCTGAAGTTCACTTGCCCCGGAGCAGGTTAGCTGTTCAGCATAAGTTACCATGGTAAGAAGCGGGACCACCGCCGTAAGCCTGAAAACCCAGGGTTAAACCCGAAGTTACCTCGCTAAACCCGAATCCTGCTTCGCAGTACAGGCCTCGGGAATTCCAGCCAGGTGCTCGTGAGGAGCAGGGCACAACACGAGCAGATCAAAATGCGGAAACGCTTCACGATTTTGCGTGTCATCCTTTCGCAGGGGCCATGCTAATCTTCTCTGTATCGATTCCAATTTTTCATATGTGCTGCCTTAGCAAGCACGCAAGCCTCGGAGCGCCGCTTCCCTTTTAGTCCCCCGTGGGCAGAATGACCCCTTGACCGCGGTGGAGCTGCTGGAGGGCAGTAGGCAGCACCCTTAAGCATGACAAGAGCGAGGGATGGGGCTTTTCAGTTGCTGACATCAGTGTCTTTTCAATTGCTATGAACTGCCTGCTACTTCTTTCTGCATGTTTATGAAAGTCACAAAGCGTGTTAGGCCAGAAATGGCTTCATACCAAACAAACAATCGGTCTTTCATGCCGGAGGCTTCATTTGTTGCCCCAAAGCTAGGCATCCCCTCCTATGATGCGTGACAGGTCAACTGTGAGACTCTCAGACAAACTCTGAGCATCTGTCTGTGGGCGCATCTCTAGGATAAGCCACACTGTGGAAAATTCTTGGCGCCAGACCGCTTATGCTCTGGTGCCCCCTCAGGCAAATTTGTGACACCTTTGCCGTTGCCCTTCTCTGAGAGCAAGTAGGGGCTGCCAAACCAGATGGCCGAGTGGGTCTGAGTTCTACTTGTGGCCCTTGTTTGAGTAAAAGACTACTTTGGGGTTAGGGTGAGCCGGCAACTGCCTTGGCTAGATTCTTGAGAGCGTCGTGTTTGGTATGTCCAGCAAATGTTGTCACATGTAACCAGCGAGACGTTTGGTCAGAAAGCGGGAAGCTTTGATAAACACGCCGTGTCGCAATCCAGGGAGATTAAGGCCTGGCCCGCTAGGCGCAGGCGGGCAGGCGGGCAGGCAGGCTGGCAGGCTACCAAACAACAGAAATACTCAGGCGCCCGCAGACGCTCCGTGACTTCCGCGAGGACGGACGCGGGGAAAATGCGCAGATTCAAGGGGTATTTAGGACCTATCGCAATACGGCAACTTTCCCTCTTTGTCGCGTTTGTCTGCCAATCGAACGTGCAAATCGCACTCTGTGTCACTCTATATTTTGTACGCTGCACTACAACCCCCTCGGTCCGCACCAGCGCTTGGCTTTACACAAAACAAAGAGAAGGGTGCACCGTTCCCGGCGGCACTGCAATACCGGGTCGATGCGTGGAGTGAACGGAGCAAGCCCCTTTTTCAGCTCCAGCTGCTAAAAATCCATTTAATATATCGTCCCCAAATTGAGGACATATCAGATATTAAACTGATAAGAACAGATACTACACTTGATCTTAGCCAAAAGGCCGAGAAGCGATGACCCCTTGCTGTTGGCTGCCCCGAGCCGCCTCCTGCACAGCTCTCGCTGGCCGCGGTGCGGTGCGGCGCGGCGCGGCCGCTTCAAACGGCCGCGTGAACGACCGCTGCTTAGCAGCTCCGCCCAGACGCTCCTTGGCGCAGCCGCACGTCTCGCGAAGGACCGCTGTTTTGCTTTTCACAAACACACGAGGCTCTGCCGTACTGCAAAGCCTGCCAAAAATAGATTTAACTCGTGGGTGTTCCTCTCCACGGAAGTCTTTAGTAAAAGGCGAAAGACTTGTACGTTATGAAGAGAAACCAGAGTAAGTACAACCCGCTCCTCAACAGCAGCCGAAGACCCCAGTCGTCCCAGTCACCACCTTCACGGTAAGCCTCACTTGGCTTGCCGTGTGGCGAATCCCAGGCCACGCCCCTTTCCCCTACCCCGCATAGCGCTCTCAGGGAGTCTTGGGTGCCCAGTTTGCTTGTCTTTCGTGTCGCTGCCACTACACCTTCTGGAAGAGGCGTTGCCCCTTTGCCACTGGCGCTCACCGTGTGATGTTTGTATTTTTTGTGAAATGCAGCAAAGGACAGTTCAGTTGGATAACGAACAAACCGTTCTGAATATGCCACATAAAAACACTTAAGAGTAATGCCAGACTGTTTCTGCTACCGAAGCAAAGAGCGGAAAAAGAAGTCAATGACTGATGGCGTCCATCCGACTCAGGACTTTAATTCCATGTCGGGATCCTGTAGGAATGATGACTCCATTTTTTCTTTCTTCCCCCCAGTGATCTGACCGGTCAGTGGCCGGGGGTCGGGGGTGGGGTTGACGGGTTGTGATCCGAACCTCTGAAGTTCACTTGCCCCGGAGCAGGTTAGCTGTTCAGCATAAGTTACCATGGTAAGAAGCGGGACCACCGCCGTAAGCCTGAAAACCCAGGGTTAAACCCGAAGTTACCACGCTAAACCCGAATCCTGCTTCGCAGTACAGGCCTCGGGAATTCCAGCCAGGTGCTCGTGAGGAGCAGGGCACAACACGAGCAGATCAAAATGCGGAAACGCTTCACGATTTTGCGTGTCATCCTTTCGCAGGGGCCATGCTAATCTTCTCTGTATCGATTCCAATTTTTCATATGTGCTGCCTTAGCAAGCACGCAAGCCTCGGAGCGCCGCTTCCCTTTTAGTCCCCCGTGGGCAGAATGACCCCTTGACCGCGGTGGAGCTGCTGGAGGGCAGTAGGCAGCACCCTTAAGCATGACAAGAGCGAGGGATGGGGCTTTTCAGTTGCTGACATCAGTGTCTTTTCAATTGCTATGAACTGCCTGCTACTTCTTTCTGCATGTTTATGAAAGTCACAAAGCGTGTTAGGCCAGAAATGGCTTCATACCAAACAAACAATCGGTCTTTCATGCCGGAGGCTTCATTTGTTGCCCCAAAGCTAGGCATCCCCTCCTATGATGCGTGACAGGTCAACTGTGAGACTCTCAGACAAACTCTGAGCATCTGTCTGTGGGCGCATCTCTAGGATAAGCCACACTGTGGAAAATTCTTGGCGCCAGACCGCTTATGCTCTGGTGCCCCCTCAGGCAAATTTGTGACACCTTTGCCGTTGCCCTTCTCTGAGAGCAAGTAGGGGCTGCCAAACCAGATGGCCGAGTGGGTCTGAGTTCTACTTGTGGCCCTTGTTTGAGTAAAAGACTACTTTGGGGTTAGGGTGAGCCGGCAACTGCCTTGGCTAGATTCTTGAGAGCGTCGTGTTTGGTATGTCCAGCAAATGTTGTCACATGTAACCAGCGAGACGTTTGGTCAGAAAGCGGGAAGCTTTGATAAACACGCCGTGTCGCAATCCAGGGAGATTAAGGCCTGGCCCGCTAGGCGCAGGCGGGCTGGCAGGCTGGCAGGCTACCAAACAACAGAAATACTCAGGCGCCCGCAGACGCTCCGTGACTCCCGCGAGGACGGACGCGGGGAAAATGCGCAGATTCAAGGGGTATTTAGGACCTATCGCAATACGGCAACTTTCCCTCTTTGTCGCGTTTGTCTGCCAATCGAACGTGCAAATCGCACTCTGTGTCACTCTATATTTTGTACGCTGCACTACAACCCCCTCGGTCCGCACCAGCGCTTGGCTTTACACAAAACAAAGAGAAGGGTGCACCGTTCCCGGCGGCACTGCAATACCGGGTCGATGCGTGGAGCGAACGGAGCAAGCCCCTTTTTCAGCTCCAGCTGCTAAAAATCCATTTAATATATCGTCCCCAAATTGAGGACATATCAGATATTAAACTGATAAGAACAGATACTACACTTGATCTTAGCCAAAAGGCCGAGAAGCGATGACCCCTTGCTGTTGGCTGCCCCGAGCCGCCTCCTGCACAGCTCTCGCTGGCCGCGGTGCGGTGCGGCGCGGCGCGGCCGCTTCAAACGGCCGCGTGAACGACCGCTGCTTAGCAGCTCCGCCCAGACGCTCCTTGGCGCAGCCGCACGTCTCGCGAAGGACCGCTGTTTTGCTTTTCACAAACACACGAGGCTCTGCCGTACTGCAAAGCCTGCCAAAAATAGATTTAACTCGTGGGTGTTCCTCTCCACGGAAGTCTTTAGTAAAAGGCGAAAGACTTGTACGTTATGAAGAGAAACCAGAGTAAGTACAACCCGCTCCTCAACAGCAGCCGAAGACCCCAGTCGTCCCAGTCACCACCTTCACGGTAAGCCTCACTTGGCTTGCCGTGTGGCGAATCCCAGGCCACGCCCCTTTCCCCTACCCCGCATAGCGCTCTCAGGGAGTCTTGGGTGCCCAGTTTGCTTGTCTTTCGTGTCGCTGCCACTACACCTTCTGGAAGAGGCGTTGCCCCTTTGCCACTGGCGCTCACCGTGTGATGTTTGTATTTTTTGTGAAATGCAGCAAAGGACAGTTCAGTTGGATGACGAACAAACCGTTCTGAATATGCCACATAAAAACACTTAAGAGTAATGCCAGACTGTTTCTGCTACCGAAGCAAAGAGCGGAAAAAGAAGTCAATGACTGATGGCGTCCATCCGACTCAGGACTTTAATTCCATGTCGGGATCCTGTAGGAATGATGACTCCATTTTTTCTTTCTTCCCCCCAGTGATCTGACCGGTCAGTGGCCGGGGGTCGGGGGTGGGGTTGACGGGTTGTGATCCGAACCTCTGAAGTTCACTTGCCCCGGAGCAGGTTAGCTGTTCAGCATAAGTTACCATGGTCAGAAGCGGGACCACCGCCGTAAGCCTGAAAACCCAGGGTTAAACCCGAAGTTACCTCGCTAAACCCGAATCCTGCTTCGCAGTACAGGCCTCGGGAATTCCAGCCAGGTGCTCGTGAGGAGCAGGGCACAACACGAGCAGATCAAAATGCGGAAACGCTTCACGATTTTGCGTGTCATCCTTTCGCAGGGGCCATGCTAATCTTCTCTGTATCGATTCCAATTTTTCATATGTGCTGCCTTAGCAAGCACGCAAGCCTCGGAGCGCCGCTTCCCTTTTAGTCCCCCGTGGGCAGAATGACCCCTTGACCGCGGTGGAGCTGCTGGAGGGCAGTAGGCAGCACCCTTAAGCATGACAAGAGCGAGGGATGGGGCTTTTCAGTTGCTGACATCAGTGTCTTTTCAATTGCTATGAACTGCCTGCTACTTCTTTCTGCATGTTTATGAAAGTCACAAAGCGTGTTAGGCCAGAAATGGCTTCATACCAAACAAACAATCGGTCTTTCATGCCGGAGGCTTCATTTGTTGCCCCAAAGCTAGGCATCCCCTCCTATGATGCGTGACAGGTCAACTGTGAGACTCTCAGACAAACTCTGAGCATCTGTCTGTGGGCGCATCTCTAGGATAAGCCACACTGTGGAAAATTCTTGGCGCCAGACCGCTTATGCTCTGGTGCCCCCTCAGGCAAATTTGTGACACCTTTGCCGTTGCCCTTCTCTGAGAGCAAGTAGGGGCTGCCAAACCAGATGGCCGAGTGGGTCTGAGTTCTACTTGTGGCCCTTGTTTGAGTAAAAGACTACTTTGGGGTTAGGGTGAGCCGGCAACTGCCTTGGCTAGATTCTTGAGAGCGTCGTGTTTGGTATGTCCAGCAAATGTTGTCACATGTAACCAGCGAGACGTTTGGTCAGAAAGCGGGAAGCTTTGATAAACACGCCGTGTCGCAATCCAGGGAGATTAAGGCCTGGCCCGCTAGGCGCAGGCGGGCTGGCAGGCTGGCAGGCTACCAAACAACAGAAATACTCAGGCGCCCGCAGACGCTCCGTGACTCCCGCGAGGACGGACGCGGGGAAAATGCGCAGATTCAAGGGGTATTTAGGACCTATCGCAATACGGCAACTTTCCCTCTTTGTCGCGTTTGTCTGCCAATCGAACGTGCAAATCGCACTCTGTGTCACTCTATATTTTGTACGCTGCACTACAACCCCCTCGGTCCGCACCAGCGCTTGGCTTTACACAAAACAAAGAGAAGGGTGCACCGTTCCCGGCGGCACTGCAATACCGGGTCGATGCGTGGAGCGAACGGAGCAAGCCCCTTTTTCAGCTCCAGCTGCTAAAAATCCATTTAATATATCGTCCCCAAATTGAGGACATATCAGATATTAAACTGATAAGAACAGATACTACACTTGATCTTAGCCAAAAGGCCGAGAAGCGATGACCCCTTGCTGTTGGCTGCCCCGAGCCGCCTCCTGCACAGCTCTCGCTGGCCGCGGTGCGGTGCGGCGCGGCGCGGCCGCTTCAAACGGCCGCGTGAACGACCGCTGCTTAGCAGCTCCGCCCAGACGCTCCTTGGCGCAGCCGCACGTCTCGCGAAGGACCGCTGTTTTGCTTTTCACAAACACACGAGGCTCTGCCGTACTGCAAAGCCTGCCAAAAATAGATTTAACTCGTGGGTGTTCCTCTCCACGGAAGTCTTTAGTAAAAGGCGAAAGACTTGTACGTTATGAAGAGAAACCAGAGTAAGTACAACCCGCTCCTCAACAGCAGCCGAAGACCCCAGTCGTCCCAGTCACCACCTTCACGGTAAGCCTCACTTGGCTTGCCGTGTGGCGAATCCCAGGCCACGCCCCTTTCCCCTACCCCGCATAGCGCTCTCAGGGAGTCTTGGGTGCCCAGTTTGCTTGTCTTTCGTGTCGCTGCCACTACACCTTCTGGAAGAGGCGTTGCCCCTTTGCCACTGGCGCTCACCGTGTGATGTTTGTATTTTTTGTGAAATGCAGCAAAGGACAGTTCAGTTGGATGACGAACAAACCGTTCTGAATATGCCACATAAAAACACTTAAGAGTAATGCCAGACTGTTTCTGCTACCGAAGCAAAGAGCGGAAAAAGAAGTCAATGACTGATGGCGTCCATCCGACTCAGGACTTTAATTCCATGTCGGGATCCTGTAGGAATGATGACTCCATTTTTTCTTTCTTCCCCCCAGTGATCTGACCGGTCAGTGGCCGGGGGTCGGGGGTGGGGTTGACGGGTTGTGATCCGAACCTCTGAAGTTCACTTGCCCCGGAGCAGGTTAGCTGTTCAGCATAAGTTACCATGGTCAGAAGCGGGACCACCGCCGTAAGCCTGAAAACCCAGGGTTAAACCCGAAGTTACCTCGCTAAACCCGAATCCTGCTTCGCAGTACAGGCCTCGGGAATTCCAGCCAGGTGCTCGTGAGGAGCAGGGCACAACACGAGCAGATCAAAATGCGGAAACGCTTCACGATTTTGCGTGTCATCCTTTCGCAGGGGCCATGCTAATCTTCTCTGTATCGATTCCAATTTTTCATATGTGCTGCCTTAGCAAGCACGCAAGCCTCGGAGCGCCGCTTCCCTTTTAGTCCCCCGTGGGCAGAATGACCCCTTGACCGCGGTGGAGCTGCTGGAGGGCAGTAGGCAGCACCCTTAAGCATGACAAGAGCGAGGGATGGGGCTTTTCAGTTGCTGACATCAGTGTCTTTTCAATTGCTATGAACTGCCTGCTACTTCTTTCTGCATGTTTATGAAAGTCACAAAGCGTGTTAGGCCAGAAATGGCTTCATACCAAACAAACAATCGGTCTTTCATGCCGGAGGCTTCATTTGTTGCCCCAAAGCTAGGCATCCCCTCCTATGATGCGTGACAGGTCAACTGTGAGACTCTCAGACAAACTCTGAGCATCTGTCTGTGGGCGCATCTCTAGGATAAGCCACACTGTGGAAAATTCTTGGCGCCAGACCGCTTATGCTCTGGTGCCCCCTCAGGCAAATTTGTGACACCTTTGCCGTTGCCCTTCTCTGAGAGCAAGTAGGGGCTGCCAAACCAGATGGCCGAGTGGGTCTGAGTTCTACTTGTGGCCCTTGTTTGAGTAAAAGACTACTTTGGGGTTAGGGTGAGCCGGCAACTGCCTTGGCTAGATTCTTGAGAGCGTCGTGTTTGGTATGTCCAGCAAATGTTGTCACATGTAACCAGCGAGACGTTTGGTCAGAAAGCGGGAAGCTTTGATAAACACGCCGTGTCGCAATCCAGGGAGATTAAGGCCTGGCCCGCTAGGCGCAGGCGGGCAGGCGGGCTGGCAGGCTGGCAGGCTACCAAACAACAGAAATACTCAGGCGCCCGCAGACGCTCCGTGACTCCCGCGAGGACGGACGCGGGGAAAATGCGCAGATTCAAGGGGTATTTAGGACCTATCGCAATACGGCAACTTTCCCTCTTTGTCGCGTTTGTCTGCCAATCAAACGTGCAAATCGCACTCTGTGTCACTCTATATTTTGTACGCTGCACTACAACCCCCTCGGTCCGCACCAGCGCTTGGCTTTACACAAAACAAAGACAAGGGTGCACCGTTCCCGGCGGCACTGCAATACCGGGTCGATGCGTGGAGCGAACGGAGCAAGCCCCTTTTTCAGCTCCAGCTGCTAAAAATCCATTTAATATATCGTCCCCAAATTGAGGACATATCAGATATTAAACTGATAAGAACAGATACTACACTTGATCTTAGCCAAAAGGCCGAGAAGCGATGACCCCTTGCTGTTGGCTGCCCCGAGCCGCCTCCTGCACAGCTCTCGCTGGCCGCGGTGCGGTGCGGCGCGGCACGGCCGCTTCAAACGGCCGCTGCTTAGCAGCTCCGCCCAGACGCTCCTTGGCGCAGCCGCACGTCTCGCGAAGGACCGCTGTTTTGCTTTTCACAAACACACGAGGCTCTGCCGTACTGCAAAGCCTGCCAAAAATAGATTTAACTCGTGGGTGTTCCTCTCCACGGAAGTCTTTAGTAAAAGGCGAAAGACTTGTACGTTATGAAGAGAAACCAGAGTAAGTACAACCCGCTCCTCAACAGCAGCCGAAGACCCCAGTCGTCCCAGTCACCACCTTCACGGTAAGCCTCACTTGGCTTGCCGTGTGGCGAATCCCAGGCCACGCCCCTTTCCCCTACCCCGCATAGCGCTCTCAGGGAGTCTTGGGTGCCCAGTTTGCTTGTCTTTCGTGTCGCTGCCACTACACCTTCTGGAAGAGGCGTTGCCCCTTTGCCACTGGCGCTCACCGTGTGATGTTTGTATTTTTTGTGAAATGCAGCAAAGGACAGTTCAGTTGGATGACGAACAAACCGTTCTGAATATGCCACATAAAAACACTTAAGAGTAATGCCAGACTGTTTCTGCTACCGAAGCAAAGAGCGGAAAAAGAAGTCAATGACTGATGGCGTCCATCCGACTCAGGACTTTAATTCCATGTCGGGATCCTGTAGGAATGATGACTCCATTTTTTCTTTCTTCCCCCCAGTGATCTGACCGGTCAGTGGCCGGGGGTCGGGGGTGGGGTTGACGGGTTGTGATCCGAACCTCTGAAGTTCACTTGCCCCGGAGCAGGTTAGCTGTTCAGCATAAGTTACCATGGTCAGAAGCGGGACCACCGCCGTAAGCCTGAAAACCCAGGGTTAAACCCGAAGTTACCTCGCTAAACCCGAATCCTGCTTCGCAGTACAGGCCTCGGGAATTCCAGCCAGGTGCTCGTGAGGAGCAGGGCACAACACGAGCAGATCAAAATGCGGAAACGCTTCACGATTTTGCGTGTCATCCTTTCGCAGGGGCCATGCTAATCTTCTCTGTATCGATTCCAATTTTTCATATGTGCTGCCTTAGCAAGCACGCAAGCCTCGGAGCGCCGCTTCCCTTTTAGTCCCCCGTGGGCAGAATGACCCCTTGACCGCGGTGGAGCTGCTGGAGGGCAGTAGGCAGCACCCTTAAGCATGACAAGAGCGAGGGATGGGGCTTTTCAGTTGCTGACATCAGTGTCTTTTCAATTGCTATGAACTGCCTGCTACTTCTTTCTGCATGTTTATGAAAGTCACAAAGCGTGTTAGGCCAGAAATGGCTTCATACCAAACAAACAATCGGTCTTTCATGCCGGAGGCTTCATTTGTTGCCCCAAAGCTAGGCATCCCCTCCTATGATGCGTGACAGGTCAACTGTGAGACTCTCAGACAAACTCTGAGCATCTGTCTGTGGGCGCATCTCTAGGATAAGCCACACTGTGGAAAATTCTTGGCGCCAGACCGCTTATGCTCTGGTGCCCCCTCAGGCAAATTTGTGACACCTTTGCCGTTGCCCTTCTCTGAGAGCAAGTAGGGGCTGCCAAACCAGATGGCCGAGTGGGTCTGAGTTCTACTTGTGGCCCTTGTTTGAGTAAAAGACTACTTTGGGGTTAGGGTGAGCCGGCAACTGCCTTGGCTAGATTCTTGAGAGCGTCGTGTTTGGTATGTCCAGCAAATGTTGTCACATGTAACCAGCGAGACGTTTGGTCAGAAAGCGGGAAGCTTTGATAAACACGCCGTGTCGCAATCCAGGGAGATTAAGGCCTGGCCCGCTAGGCGCAGGCGGGCAGGCGGGCTGGCAGGCTGGCAGGCTACCAAACAACAGAAATACTCAGGCGCCCGCAGACGCTCCGTGACTCCCGCGAGGACGGACGCGGGGAAAATGCGCAGATTCAAGGGGTATTTAGGACCTATCGCAATACGGCAACTTTCCCTCTTTGTCGCGTTTGTCTGCCAATCAAACGTGCAAATCGCACTCTGTGTCACTCTATATTTTGTACACTGCACTACAACCCCCTCGGTCCGCACCAGCGCTTGGCTTTACACAAAAGAAGGAGAAGGGTGCACCGTTCCCGGCGGCACTGCAATACCGGGTCGATGCGTGGAGCGAACGGAGCAAGCCCCTTTTTCAGCTCCAGCTGCTAAAAATCCATTTCATATATCGTCCCCAAATTGAGGACATATCAGATATTAAACTGATAAGAACAGATACTACACTTGATCTTAGCCAAAAGGCCGAGAAGCGATGACCCCTTGCTGTTGGCTGCCCCGAGCCGCCTCCTGCACAGCTCTCGCTGGCCGCGGTGCGGTGCGGCCGCTTCAAACGGCCGCGTGAACGACCGCTGCTTAGCAGCTCCGCCCAGACGCTCCTTGGCGCAGCCGCACGTCTCGCGAAGGACAGCTGTTTTGCTTTTCACAAACACACGAGGCTCTGCCGTACTGCAAAGCCTGCCAAAAATAGATTTAACTCGTGGGTGTTCCTCTCCACGGAAGTCTTTAGTAAAAGGCGAAAGACTTGTACGTTATGAAGAGAAACCAGAGTAAGTACAACCCGCTCCTCAACAGCAGCCGAAGACCCCAGTCGTCCCAGTCACCACCTTCACGGTAAGCCTCACTTGGCTTGCCGCGTGCCGAATCCCAGGCCACGCCCCTTTCCCCTACCCCGCATAGCGCTCTCAGGGAGTCTTGGGTGCCCAGTTTGCTTGTCTTTCGTGTCGCTGCCACTACACCTTCTGGAAGAGGCGTTGCCCCTTTGCCACTGGCGCTCACCGTGTGATGTTTGTATTTTTTGTGAAATGCAGCAAAGGACAGTTCAGTTGGATGACGAACAAACCGTTCTGAATATGCCACATAAAAACACTTAAGAGTAATGCCAGACTGTTTCTGCTACCGAAGCAAAGAGCGGAAAAAGAAGTCAATGACTGATGGCGTCCATCCGACTCAGGACTTTAATTCCATGTCGGGATCCTGTAGGAATGATGACTCCATTTTTTCTTTCTTCCCCCCAGTGATCTGACCGGTCAGTGGCCGGGTGTCGGGGGTGGGGTTGACGGGTTGTGATCCGAACCTCTGAAGTTCACTTGCCCCGGAGCAGGTTAGCTGTTCAGCATAAGTTACCATGGTAAGAAGCGGGACCACCGCCGTAAGCCTGAAAACCCAGGGTTAAACCCGAAGTTACCTCGCTAAACCCGAATCCTGCTTCGCAGTACAGGCCTCAGGAATTCCAGCCAGGTGCTCGTGAGGAGCAGGGCACAACACGAGCAGATCAAAATGCGGAAACGCTTCACGATTTTGCGTGTCATCCTTTCGCAGGGGCCATGCTAATCTTCTCTGTATCGATTCCAATTTTTCATATGTGCTGCCTTAGCAAGCACGCAAGCCTCGGAGCGCCGCTTCCCTTTTAGTCCCCCGTGGGCAGAATGACCCCTTGACCGCGGTGGAGCTGCTGGAGGGCAGTAGGCAGCACCCTTAAGCATGACAAGAGCGAGGGATGGGGCTTTTCAGTTGCTGACATCAGTGTCTTTTCAATTGCTATGAACTGCCTGCTACTTCTTTCTGCATGTTTATGAAAGTCACAAAGCGTGTTAGGCCAGAAATGGCTTCATACCAAACAAACAATCGGTCTTTCATGCCGGAGGCTTCATTTGTTGCCCCAAAGCTAGGCATCCCCTCCTATGATGCGTGACAGGTCAACTGTGAGACTCTCAGACAAACTCTGAGCATCTGTCTGTGGGCGCATCTCTAGGATAAGCCACACTGTGGAAAATTCTTGGCGCCAGACCGCTTATGCTCTGGTGCCCCCTCAGGCAAATTTGTGACACCTTTGCCGTTGCCCTTCTCTGAGAGCAAGTAGGGGCTGCCAAACCAGATGGCCGAGTGGGTCTGAGTTCTACTTGTGGCCCTTGTTTGAGTAAAAGACTACT
Source organism: Scomberomorus guttatus (assembly GCA_038419695.1). Classification (NCBI taxonomy): domain Eukaryota; kingdom Metazoa; phylum Chordata; class Actinopteri; order Scombriformes; family Scombridae; genus Scomberomorus; species Scomberomorus guttatus. The sequence goes on from CM076452.1 coordinate 29,703,919, forward strand.
TTGGGGTTAGGGTGAGCCGGCAACTGCCTTGGCTAGATTCTTGAGAGCGTCGTGTTTGGTATGTCCAGCAAATGTTGTCACATGTAACCAGCGAGACGTTTGGTCAGAAAGCGGGAAGCTTTGATAAACACGCCGTGTCGCAATCCAGGGAGATTAAGGCCTGGCCCGCTAGGCGCAGGCGGGCAGGCGGGCTGGCAGGCTGGCAGGCTACCAAACAACAGAAATACTCAGGCGCCCGCAGACGCTCCGTGACTCCCGCGAGGACGGACGCGGGGAAAATGCGCAGATTCAAGGGGTATTTAGGACCTATCGCAATACGGCAACTTTCCCTCTTTGTCGCGTTTGTCTGCCAATCGAACGTGCAAATCGCACTCTGTGTCACTCTATATTTTGTACGCTGCACTACAACCCCCTCGGTCCGCACCAGCGCTTGGCTTTACACAAAACAAAGAGAAGGGTGCACCGTTCCCGGCGGCACTGCAATACCGGGTCGATGCGTGGAGTGAACGGAGCAAGCCCCTTTTTCAGCTCCAGCTGCTAAAAATCCATTTAATATATCGTCCCCAAATTGAGGACATATCAGATATTAAACTGATAAGAACAGATACTACACTTGATCTTAGCCAAAAGGCCGAGAAGCGATGACCCCTTGCTGTTGGCTGCCCCGAGCCGCCTCCTGCACAGCTCTCGCTGGCCGCGGTGCGGTGCGGCGCGGCGCGGCCGCTTCAAACGGCCGCGTGAACGACCGCTGCTTAGCAGCTCCGCCCAGACGCTCCTTGGCGCAGCCGCACGTCTCGCGAAGGACCGCTGTTTTGCTTTTCACAAACACACGAGGCTCTGCCGTACTGCAAAGCCTGCCAAAAATAGATTTAACTCGTGGGTGTTCCTCTCCACGGAAGTCTTTAGTAAAAGGCGAAAGACTTGTACGTTATGAAGAGAAACCAGAGTAAGTACAACCCGCTCCTCAACAGCAGCCGAAGACCCCAGTCGTCCCAGTCACCACCTTCACGGTAAGCCTCACTTGGCTTGCCGTGTGGCGAATCCCAGGCCACGCCCCTTTCCCCTACCCCGCATAGCGCTCTCAGGGAGTCTTGGGTGCCCAGTTTGCTTGTCTTTCGTGTCGCTGCCACTACACCTTCTGGAAGAGGCGTTGCCCCTTTGCCACTGGCGCTCACCGTGTGATGTTTGTATTTTTTGTGAAATGCAGCAAAGGACAGTTCAGTTGGATAACGAACAAACCGTTCTGAATATGCCACATAAAAACACTTAAGAGTAATGCCAGACTGTTTCTGCTACCGAAGCAAAGAGCGGAAAAAGAAGTCAATGACTGATGGCGTCCATCCGACTCAGGACTTTAATTCCATGTCGGGATCCTGTAGGAATGATGACTCCATTTTTTCTTTCTTCCCCCCAGTGATCTGACCGGTCAGTGGCCGGGGGTCGGGGGTGGGGTTGACGGGTTGTGATCCGAACCTCTGAAGTTCACTTGCCCCGGAGCAGGTTAGCTGTTCAGCATAAGTTACCATGGTAAGAAGCGGGACCACCGCCGTAAGCCTGAAAACCCAGGGTTAAACCCGAAGTTACCACGCTAAACCCGAATCCTGCTTCGCAGTACAGGCCTCGGGAATTCCAGCCAGGTGCTCGTGAGGAGCAGGGCACAACACGAGCAGATCAAAATGCGGAAACGCTTCACGATTTTGCGTGTCATCCTTTCGCAGGGGCCATGCTAATCTTCTCTGTATCGATTCCAATTTTTCATATGTGCTGCCTTAGCAAGCACGCAAGCCTCGGAGCGCCGCTTCCCTTTTAGTCCCCCGTGGGCAGAATGACCCCTTGACCGCGGTGGAGCTGCTGGAGGGCAGTAGGCAGCACCCTTAAGCATGACAAGAGCGAGGGATGGGGCTTTTCAGTTGCTGACATCAGTGTCTTTTCAATTGCTATGAACTGCCTGCTACTTCTTTCTGCATGTTTATGAAAGTCACAAAGCGTGTTAGGCCAGAAATGGCTTCATACCAAACAAACAATCGGTCTTTCATGCCGGAGGCTTCATTTGTTGCCCCAAAGCTAGGCATCCCCTCCTATGATGCGTGACAGGTCAACTGTGAGACTCTCAGACAAACTCTGAGCATCTGTCTGTGGGCGCATCTCTAGGATAAGCCACACTGTGGAAAATTCTTGGCGCCAGACCGCTTATGCTCTGGTGCCCCCTCAGGCAAATTTGTGACACCTTTGCCGTTGCCCTTCTCTGAGAGCAAGTAGGGGCTGCCAAACCAGATGGCCGAGTGGGTCTGAGTTCTACTTGTGGCCCTTGTTTGAGTAAAAGACTACTTTGGGGTTAGGGTGAGCCGGCAACTGCCTTGGCTAGATTCTTGAGAGCGTCGTGTTTGGTATGTCCAGCAAATGTTGTCACATGTAACCAGCGAGACGTTTGGTCAGAAAGCGGGAAGCTTTGATAAACACGCCGTGTCGCAATCCAGGGAGATTAAGGCCTGGCCCGCTAGGCGCAGGCGGGCAGGCGGGCTGGCAGGCTGGCAGGCTACCAAACAACAGAAATACTCAGGCGCCCGCAGACGCTCCGTGACTCCCGCGAGGACGGACGCGGGGAAAATGCGCAGATTCAAGGGGTATTTAGGACCTATCGCAATACGGCAACTTTCCCTCTTTGTCGCGTTTGTCTGCCAATCGAACGTGCAAATCGCACTCTGTGTCACTCTATATTTTGTACGCTGCACTACAACCCCCTCGGTCCGCACCAGCGCTTGGCTTTACACAAAACAAAGAGAAGGGTGCACCGTTCCCGGCGGCACTGCAATACCGGGTCGATGCGTGGAGCGAACGGAGCAAGCCCCTTTTTCAGCTCCAGCTGCTAAAAATCCATTTAATATATCGTCCCCAAATTGAGGACATATCAGATATTAAACTGATAAGAACAGATACTACACTTGATCTTAGCCAAAAGGCCGAGAAGCGATGACCCCTTGCTGTTGGCTGCCCCGAGCCGCCTCCTGCACAGCTCTCGCTGGCCGCGGTGCGGTGCGGCGCGGCGCGGCCGCTTCAAACGGCCGCGTGAACGACCGCTGCTTAGCAGCTCCGCCCAGACGCTCCTTGGCGCAGCCGCACGTCTCGCGAAGGACCGCTGTTTTGCTTTTCACAAACACACGAGGCTCTGCCGTACTGCAAAGCCTGCCAAAAATAGATTTAACTCGTGGGTGTTCCTCTCCACGGAAGTCTTTAGTAAAAGGCGAAAGACTTGTACGTTATGAAGAGAAACCAGAGTAAGTACAACCCGCTCCTCAACAGCAGCCGAAGACCCCAGTCGTCCCAGTCACCACCTTCACGGTAAGCCTCACTTGGCTTGCCGTGTGGCGAATCCCAGGCCACGCCCCTTTCCCCTACCCCGCATAGCGCTCTCAGGGAGTCTTGGGTGCCCAGTTTGCTTGTCTTTCGTGTCGCTGCCACTACACCTTCTGGAAGAGGCGTTGCCCCTTTGCCACTGGCGCTCACCGTGTGATGTTTGTATTTTTTGTGAAATGCAGCAAAGGACAGTTCAGTTGGATAACGAACAAACCGTTCTGAATATGCCACATAAAAACACTTAAGAGTAATGCCAGACTGTTTCTGCTACCGAAGCAAAGAGCGGAAAAAGAAGTCAATGACTGATGGCGTCCATCCGACTCAGGACTTTAATTCCATGTCGGGATCCTGTAGGAATGATGACTCCATTTTTTCTTTCTTCCCCCCAGTGATCTGACCGGTCAGTGGCCGGGGGTCGGGGGTGGGGTTGACGGGTTGTGATCCGAACCTCTGAAGTTCACTTGCCCCGGAGCAGGTTAGCTGTTCAGCATAAGTTACCATGGTAAGAAGCGGGACCACCGCCGTAAGCCTGAAAACCCAGGGTTAAACCCGAAGTTACCACGCTAAACCCGAATCCTGCTTCGCAGTACAGGCCTCGGGAATTCCAGCCAGGTGCTCGTGAGGAGCAGGGCACAACACGAGCAGATCAAAATGCGGAAACGCTTCACGATTTTGCGTGTCATCCTTTCGCAGGGGCCATGCTAATCTTCTCTGTATCGATTCCAATTTTTCATGTGTGCTGCCTTAGCAAGCACGCCAGCCTCGGAGCGCCGCTTCCCTTTTAGTCCCCCGTGGGCAGAATGACCCCTTGACCGCGGTGGAGCTGCTGGAGGGCAGTAGGCAGCACCCTTAAGCATGACAAGAGCGAGGGATGGGGCTTTTCAGTTGCTGACATCAGTGTCTTTTCAATTGCTATGAACTGCCTGCTACTTCTTTCTGCATGTTTATGAAAGTCACAAAGCGTGTTAGGCCAGAAATGGCTTCATACCAAACAAACAATCGGTCTTTCATGCCGGAGGCTTCATTTGTTGCCCCAAAGCTAGGCATCCCCTCCTATGATGCGTGACAGGTCAACTGTGAGACTCTCAGACAAACTCTGAGCATCTGTCTGTGGGCGCATCTCTAGGATAAGCCACACTGTGGAAAATTCTTGGCGCCAGACCGCTTATGCTCTGGTGCCCCCTCAGGCAAATTTGTGACACCTTTGCCGTTGCCCTTCTCTGAGAGCAAGTAGGGGCTGCCAAACCAGATGGCCGAGTGGGTCTGAGTTCTACTTGTGGCCCTTGTTTGAGTAAAAGACTACTTTGGGGTTAGGGTGAGCCGGCAACTGCCTTGGCTAGATTCTTGAGAGCGTCGTGTTTGGTATGTCCAGCAAATGTTGTCACATGTAACCAGCGAGACGTTTGGTCAGAAAGCGGGAAGCTTTGATAAACACGCCGTGTCGCAATCCAGGGAGATTAAGGCCTGGCCCGCTAGGCGCAGGCGGGCAGGCGGGCTGGCAGGCTGGCAGGCTACCAAACAACAGAAATACTCAGGCGCCCGCAGACGCTCCGTGACTCCCGCGAGGACGGACGCGGGGAAAATGCGCAGATTCAAGGGGTATTTAGGACCTATCGCAATACGGCAACTTTCCCTCTTTGTCGCGTTTGTCTGCCAATCGAACGTGCAAATCGCACTCTGTGTCACTCTATATTTTGTACGCTGCACTACAACCCCCTCGGTCCGCACCAGCGCTTGGCTTTACACAAAACAAAGAGAAGGGTGCACCGTTCCCGGCGGCACTGCAATACCGGGTCGATGCGTGGAGCGAACGGAGCAAGCCCCTTTTTCAGCTCCAGCTGCTAAAAATCCATTTAATATATCGTCCCCAAATTGAGGACATATCAGATATTAAACTGATAAGAACAGATACTACACTTGATCTTAGCCAAAAGGCCGAGAAGCGATGACCCCTTGCTGTTGGCTGCCCCGAGCCGCCTCCTGCACAACTCTCGCTGGCCGCGGTGCGGTGCGGCGCGGCGCGGCGCGGCCGCTTCAAACGGCCGCTGCTTAGCGGCTCCGCCCAGACGCTCCTTGGCGCAGCCGCACGTCTCGCGAAGGACCGCTGTTTTTCTTTTCACAAACACACGAGGCTCTGCCGTACTGCAAAGCCTGCCAAAAATAGATTTAACTCGTGGGTGTCCCTCTCCACGGAAGTCTTTAGTAAAAGGCGAAAGACTTGTACGTTATGAAGAGAAACCAGAGTAAGTACAACCCGCTCCTCAACAGCAGCCGAAGACCCCAGTCGTCCCAGTCACCACCTTCACGGTAAGCCTCACTTGGCTTGCCGCGTGCCGAATCCCAGGCCACGCCCCTTTCCCCTACCCCGCATAGCGCTCTCAGGGAGTCTTGGGTGCCCAGTTTGCTTGTCTTTCGTGTCGCTGCCACTACACCTTCTGGAAGAGGCGTTGCCCCTTTGCCACTGGCGCTCACCGTGTGATGTTTGTATTTTTTGTGAAATGCAGCAAAGGACAGTTCAGTTGGATGACGAACAAACCGTTCTGAATATGCCACATAAAAACACTTAAGAGTAATGCCAGACTGTTTCTGCTACCGAAGCAAAGAGCGGAAAAAGAAGTCAATGACTGATGGCGTCCATCCGACTCAGGACTTTAATTCCATGTCGGGATCCTGTAGGAATGATGACTCCATTTTTTCTTTCTTCCCCCCAGTGATCTGACCGGTCAGTGGCCGGGGGTCGGGGGTGGGGTTGACGGGTTGTGATCCGAACCTCTGAAGTTCACTTGCCCCGGAGCAGGTTAGCTGTTCAGCATAAGTTACCATGGTAAGAAGCGGGACCACCGCCGTAAGCCTGAAAACCCAGGGTTAAACCCGAAGTTACCTCGCTAAACCCGAATCCTGCTTCGCAGTACAGGCCTCGGGAATTCCAGCCAGGTGCTCGTGAGGAGCAGGGCACAACACGAGCAGATCAAAATGCGGAAACGCTTCACGATTTTGCGTGTCATCCTTTCGCAGGGGCCATGCTAATCTTCTCTGTATCGATTCCAATTTTTCATATGTGCTGCCTTAGCAAGCACGCAAGCCTCGGAGCGCCGCTTCCCTTTTAGTCCCCCGTGGGCAGAATGACCCCTTGACCGCGGTGGAGCTGCTGGAGGGCAGTAGGCAGCACCCTTAAGCATGACAAGAGCGAGGGATGGGGCTTTTCAGTTGCTGACATCAGTGTCTTTTCAATTGCTATGAACTGCCTGCTACTTCTTTCTGCATGTTTATGAAAGTCACAAAGCGTGTTAGGCCAGAAATGGCTTCATACCAAACAAACAATCGGTCTTTCATGCCGGAGGCTTCATTTGTTGCCCCAAAGCTAGGCATCCCCTCCTATGATGCGTGACAGGTCAACTGTGAGACTCTCAGACAAACTCTGAGCATCTGTCTGTGGGCGCATCTCTAGGATAAGCCACACTGTGGAAAATTCTTGGCGCCAGACCGCTTATGCTCTGGTGCCCCCTCAGGCAAATTTGTGACACCTTTGCCGTTGCCCTTCTCTGAGAGCAAGTAGGGGCTGCCAAACCAGATGGCCGAGTGGGTCTGAGTTCTACTTGTGGCCCTTGTTTGAGTAAAAGACTACTTTGGGGTTAGGGTGAGCCGGCAACTGCCTTGGCTAGATTCTTGAGAGCGTCGTGTTTGGTATGTCCAGCAAATGTTGTCACATGTAACCAGCGAGACGTTTGGTCAGAAAGCGGGAAGCTTTGATAAACACGCCGTGTCGCAATCCAGGGAGATTAAGGCCTGGCCCGCTAGGCGCAGGCGGGCAGGCGGGCAGGCAGGCTGGCAGGCTACCAAACAACAGAAATACTCAGGCGCCCGCAGACGCTCCGTGACTTCCGCGAGGACGGACGCGGGGAAAATGCGCAGATTCAAGGGGTATTTAGGACCTATCGCAATACGGCAACTTTCCCTCTTTGTCGCGTTTGTCTGCCAATCGAACGTGCAAATCGCACTCTGTGTCACTCTATATTTTGTACGCTGCACTACAACCCCCTCGGTCCGCACCAGCGCTTGGCTTTGCACAAAACAAAGAGAAGGGTGCACCGTTCCCGGCGGCACTGCAATACCGGGTCGATGCGTGGAGTGAACGGAGCAAGCCCCTTTTTCAGCTCCAGCTGCTAAAAATCCATTTAATATATCGTCCCCAAATTGAGGACATATCAGATATTAAACTGATAAGAACAGATACTACACTTGATCTTAGCCAAAAGGCCGAGAAGCGATGACCCCTTGCTGTTGGCTGCCCCGAGCCGCCTCCTGCACAGCTCTCGCTGGCCGCGGTGCGGTGCGGCGCGGCGCGGCCGCTTCAAACGGCCGCGTGAACGACCGCTGCTTAGCAGCTCCGCCCAGACGCTCCTTGGCGCAGCCGCACGTCTCGCGAAGGACCGCTGTTTTGCTTTTCACAAACACACGAGGCTCTGCCGTACTGCAAAGCCTGCCAAAAATAGATTTAACTCGTGGGTGTTCCTCTCCACGGAAGTCTTTAGTAAAAGGCGAAAGACTTGTACGTTATGAAGAGAAACCAGAGTAAGTACAACCGGCTCCTCAACAGCAGCCGAAGACCCCAGTCGTCCCAGTCACCACCTTCACGGTAAGCCTCACTTGGCTTGCCGTGTGGCGAATCCCAGGCCACGCCCCTTTCCCCTACCCCGCATAGCGCTCTCAGGGAGTCTTGGGTGCCCAGTTTGCTTGTCTTTCGTGTCGCTGCCACTACACCTTCTGGAAGAGGCGTTGCCCCTTTGCCACTGGCGCTCACCGTGTGATGTTTGTATTTTTTGTGAAATGCAGCAAAGGACAGTTCAGTTGGATAACGAACAAACCGTTCTGAATATGCCACATAAAAACACTTAAGAGTAATGCCAGACTGTTTCTGCTACCGAAGCAAAGAGCGGAAAAAGAAGTCAATGACTGATGGCGTCCATCCGACTCAGGACTTTAATTCCATGTCGGGATCCTGTAGGAATGATGACTCCATTTTTTCTTTCTTCCCCCCAGTGATCTGACCGGTCAGTGGCCGGGGGTCGGGGGTGGGGTTGACGGGTTGTGATCCGAACCTCTGAAGTTCACTTGCCCCGGAGCAGGTTAGCTGTTCAGCATAAGTTACCATGGTAAGAAGCGGGACCACCGCCGTAAGCCTGAAAACCCAGGGTTAAACCCGAAGTTACCACGCTAAACCCGAATCCTGCTTCGCAGTACAGGCCTCGGGAATTCCAGCCAGCTGCTCGTGAGGAGCAGGGCACAACACGAGCAGATCAAAATGCGGAAACGCTTCACGATTTTGCGTGTCATCCTTTCGCAGGGGCCATGCTAATCTTCTCTGTATCGATTCCAATTTTTCATGTGTGCTGCCTTAGCAAGCACGCAAGCCTCGGAGCGCCGCTTCCCTTTTAGTCCCCCGTGGGCAGAATGACCCCTTGACCGCGGTGGAGCTGCTGGAGGGCAGTAGGCAGCACCCTTAAGCATGACAAGAGCGAGGGATGGGGCTTTTCAGTTGCTGACATCAGTGTCTTTTCAATTGCTATGAACTGCCTGCTACTTCTTTCTGCATGTTTATGAAAGTCACAAAGCGTGTTAGGCCAGAAATGGCTTCATACCAAACAAACAATCGGTCTTTCATGCCGGAGGCTTCATTTGTTGCCCCAAAGCTAGGCATCCCCTCCTATGATGCGTGACAGGTCAACTGTGAGACTCTCAGACAAACTCTGAGCATCTGTCTGTGGGCGCATCTCTAGGATAAGCCACACTGTGGAAAATTCTTGGCGCCAGACCGCTTATGCTCTGGTGCCCCCTCAGGCAAATTTGTGACACCTTTGCCGTTGCCCTTCTCTGAGAGCAAGTAGGGGCTGCCAAACCAGATGGCCGAGTGGGTCTGAGTTCTACTTGTGGCCCTTGTTTGAGTAAAAGACTACTTTGGGGTTAGGGTGAGCCGGCAACTGCCTTGGCTAGATTCTTGAGAGCGTCGTGTTTGGTATGTCCAGCAAATGTTGTCACATGTAACCAGCGAGACGTTTGGTCAGAAAGCGGGAAGCTTTGATAAACACGCCGTGTCGCAATCCAGGGAGATTAAGGCCTGGCCCGCTAGGCGCAGGCGGGCAGGCGGGCTGGCAGGCTGGCAGGCTACCAAACAACAGAAATACTCAGGCGCCCGCAGACGCTCCGTGACTCCCGCGAGGACGGACGCGGGGAAAATGCGCAGATTCAAGGGGTATTTAGGACCTATCGCAATACGGCAACTTTCCCTCTTTGTCGCGTTTGTCTGCCAATCAAACGTGCAAATCGCACTCTGTGTCACTCTATATTTTGTACGCTGCACTACAACCCCCTCGGTCCGCACCAGCGCTTGGCTTTACACAAAACAAAGACAAGGGTGCACCGTTCCCGGCGGCACTGCAATACCGGGTCGATGCGTGGAGCGAACGGAGCAAGCCCCTTTTTCAGCTCCAGCTGCTAAAAATCCATTTAATATATCGTCCCCAAATTGAGGACATATCAGATATTAAACTGATAAGAACAGATTTTTTTCTTTCGGAAAAATTTTATTGACACTTATTTCAAACACATTTCATGACACATTTCTTTTTTTGTTATATTTATGACATACAACATACCTTGAAATACAACTAATAAATAATAAATGTGATCTGTAAAACCATGTTTAAAACAATAAAAACAATTGTTTTAAGAAGCATTACAGATAAAATCGTTGTTTTCACAGGTAAAAGGTGTACATAAAAGAGTTTTCATGTGAGTCATGTGTGAGTGAGTCAAGTGTCCATTATAAAAGTCTTTAAAAGGGAGTGCATTTAGTTAAAATGCTGTGTTCAAGGTCCGTTTTTGTGCAGGAGCGCAGTGAGTCCCTACCCAGGGTAACTCATTCCGCTCTCCCGAACAGTAGGTCTCTCGGGATCCTGTTGCGGAGCTCAGAGGAGACCCTCGCCCTGTTGCTCCTTCCCACCTGCCTCACCCGGAGAGCCAGGCCGCTGCTGCTTTGACCTTTTTGCGTGTAGCTCCGGCTCCTTCCTCCGAATGGGCACAGAGGCGATGCTTCTTTGCGGCTGTGTCCTAGGCCCGCCGCCTGCAGCTCTGGCCGCTTGGGCCGTCGCTGCGGCCATCTGGATCACAGCCACGGGGGGGATCTGCATGTGCTTCCTTGCCAGCAAGTTTCTGGAGGTCCACATGGCGTCTTTGATGGCGGCTAGGGTGAGCCACTGCTTGGCAAAGTCATTCTTTTTTGTTTCCGTTTGGCTCACCCCGTAGAGCACCAGTTGTGCTGTTAGGACCTCCCTTGCCGGCAAGTACGGGAATTTCAAGGAGCCGGCTGTTGCCCACTGGTCTACGGCAGCACTGCACTCCCAGAGCAGATGCCTCACCGACTCCGGCGCGCCACAACCGGGTCGGGGGCAGGTTGAGAGCGCCGACATGCCCCGGGAGTGCATCACGGACCTGACCGGGAGGATCTCGTGAGCCACCATCCATGACAGGTCCCGGAGTCTGTTCGGGAGAGCGGGATGGTTCACGTTGCGCCAAACTGTTGAGGGCTCGCCGAATGCGAGCCCGCGCACTGGACTCACTGGTTCTCGCTCCTGCACAAGAGAAAGCACAGAGCGATGGTTAGTTAAAATATGCAACTCCTCCTGCTCCAGGTTAAAATGCTTTAGAAATGTCTGAATAAAAGCATATGCTGTTGGCAGGCTAAAAGACACAGGCACTTTAAGATCGGTGGGTAAAATCTTAAGTCTTCTGAGATAAGAGCCCATCCAGAAACGTGTCATCGCTATGGTCTTGGGGTTTCTGGATGGGTCTGTAGCAATGTTGAGGTGCATTGTTGTGTATCTGCTTCCTAAAAACAGATAAAAGTCCGGCACTCCTTTTCCTCCTTTCTCCTTTGGCCTCTTCATCACCTCTCTCCTCAATCTCTCCCACTTGGATCCCCAAATAAAATAGAATATGGTTCGGTCCAGGTCTAAAAGCACTTTCCTAGGCGGGGTAAAAACAGAACTGATGAGTAAAAGCAAAGGTAAAATCACTGATTTGATGATTAAAACCTTCCCTTCGATCGTCAGTCCTCTAAGTCCCCAGTATCCTAGTCTTTGCCTGACTTTTCCTACCACGTCTGGCCAGTTTGTTTTCCCTTCCCCATCCCGGTCAAATTTTATCCCTAGTATTTTCTGGTCGGTCTGGGTCATGGTCAGGGGGAGTCCTGTCGTCTCAGTCGCTGTCCATGGACCATAAAATTGGGCTTGGGTCTTGCTTCTGTTGAGTTTTGACCCAGAGGCCTGTCCAAACCAGTCGGTCAAGTCCAGCGTCCTGTTGACAGATAAAAGGTCAGTGCATAAAAGGTTGACATCGTCCATGTATAAAATGCATTTGGTTTGGAGTCCCCCGCTCCCCGGTACTCCCACCCCATTGATTCGTCGGTCCCTTCTCAAGATCTGCGCCAGTGGTTCTATACAGGTTACGTAGAGGAGGGCAGATAACGGACAACCCTGACGGACACCGCAGTTAATGTCGACTGCTTTTGTCAGATGCCCGTTAACGACAAATTTGCTGGTAATGCCCCGGTACAGCAATCCCACCCAAGTCGTAAACCTTAAGGGAAACCTCATTTTTTGCAGTACCTGGAAAAGGTACTGGTGCGAGACCCGATCAAAGGCTTTCTCAAAATCTAGATTTAGGACTACTAGGCGGATGTTTCTGTCTCTCGCGTAACAGATGGTGTCACGGATCAGTACCAGGCTGTCGGTGATCTTCCTCCCCGGGATGGCGCAGGCTTGATCCGGGTGAATCACCTCTTCTAAAAACAAGGACATACGTGATGCTAAAAGTTTACTAAAAAGTTTACAGTCAAAGTTTAAAAGTGTGATAGGTCTCCAGTTCTTCAGGTCAGTCTTGTCTTTGTTTTTGTGGAGGAGAGTCACTATCCCTACTCTAAAACTGTCAGGAAGTCGGTCAAGTTGCTCAAAGTCCATAAAAACAGCAAGCAAGTCAGGTGCTAAAATGTCCCAAAACGTCAAATAAAATTCCAAGGGAAGTCCATCTTGTCCTGGGGACTTCCCTTTCTTAAAACTCATAATACATTTATTTAACTCCAAAATAGTAAAATCCTGGGTTAAAAGCACACTGTCCCTTACTGTGTTTTCAATAAAATTTAAGACTTCAGTCATGGTGTCTGTTTGAACAGGCTTCTCTTTATACAATTCCCCATAAAACCGTTCAACTATTTGATTGATTTCTTCCGTTGTCTCGGCCGTGCACCCGTTGTCTTTTGTTAGCTTTAAAATCCCCCCCCCTTTATTTACAATTTTCTTAAAAAAGTATCTTGTGCACTTCTCCCCCTCCTCTACTTCCCGTTCCCTGCTCCTTAAAATGACACCCTTGCTTTTTATTTCTGCTAAAACCGACATCTCTGTTTTAATTTGTTTAATCTCTTCATTAAAATCCATACCATATTGGTTTAATTTAAAATAGCGCTGTAGTCTTTTCTGCAGTCCCATCATGCGTCTGTTTTCCTTATTCTTTTTTCTCTTACCTGCCTGTCTAAAGAAAGTCTGGGTCTTTGCCTTCACCATTTCCCACCAGTGCGCGCGTGTATCGTAAAAGTCTTGAAGGGTCTGCCACTCTCGGTACTGCTCCCTGTACTGACTAACTAGCTCCTTATCTTCTAAAAGGGAGCAGTTGAGTTTCCACAGACCGCTTCCTGGTGTCACACCCGAAGAGAGTGAGAGGGTGCAGGAAAGCATTAGGTGGTCGGAAAAGAAAACAGGAGTTAATCTAGCATCCGTGGGTGGGCAGTCCCGTGTAAAAACATAATCTATGCGAGAGGCTCTGGCTCCGTCACCACTGAACCAGGTGAAGCCATCCTCTCTGGGATGCATGGTTTTAAAACAGTCTTGGAGTTTAAAATCCTTGCACATGCCCTGTAATAAAACCGAAGTTTTATCAACTTTAAAATCTTCCCCTGCTCCTCTTCTATCTTTCCTACTTAAAATACAGTTAAAATCCCCCCCTACCACTAAAGGGGCCCTACCTAGCATGTGGAACTGCAAGTCTTGTAAAAGGTCATACCTGTCATTCTTAGAGTTAAAGCCATAAATATTTAAGAGGTTAAAATCCTGTCCCATAAAAGTCAAATGTGCTAAAAGTGCCCGACCATCTCTCACCACAGTGCTGCCCTTCACCAGAACTTGAGGGTTTTTGATTAAAATGGCCACTCCATCATTCTTGTTTTGATTTGATCCACTCCACATTGATGTTTGTGGCCACATCTCCTCCCACTGTCTGTAGTGCTTTAAAAACGGTAGGCCACATTCCTGTATTAAAAACACATCTGACTTAAAAGAGTTAAGAAAGGATAAAACACTTTGGGCTCTAACTCTCGACTTCACACTTCTCACATTGATGGTTGAGAAGGTGAGTGCCATGAGTATGTTTAAAAACAACAAGTATGCCATTTTAAAAGACTAAAAAGACATTAAAACCTTAAAATATCTAAAAAAGCTGTTGGGCAATTTCTTGTGAATGGAGTTCTTCCTTCACTCCCACGGGTGAAAGGTGAAGGGGTTGAGCTCCATTCCCCGGTCGGACTCTGGGGGTCGGCCTTGGACACAATGTTGCATTTAACTTTGAGTCTCGAGGGGTTGATTGCAGAGCTACGGTTAAGAAGGAGACCTCATTTGGTGAACTGGAGGGGAAGACTCTGGGCTCCTCCACAGATGAACTGTCTGAGGAAAACCCAACTCTTCCCCTCTTCTCTGAGAATATAGGCGACTCAGAGGACAATTCTGAAGCAGGCCTCTTTGTTTGCTGGGCCGGGGGGAGGGGGGCATCCTCACTATCTTCTGATTGGATTCCTTCACATTCAGAACTAGCTCCGCCCTCTGCCTGCACCACCTCCTCCACAAAGCTCTCCATTGGTGGGGCTGTTGCAGGCCCCTCCCCCACTCCCTCCTCACCTGATCCCTGTCCTCCAATCACAGGATTTGGAGGGAGATTTGAATTTTCCTGCCCAGCCTCTTCACAAACCTCTCTAACCGGCTCATTTTGTTCACCATTTTGAATTTGCTTCACAGCCTTTAACTTGTTGGCAAATGACTTTGGGCAATCTCTGAAGAGGTGGTTTGATTCTCCACAAAGATTGCAACGTCTGCCATTGGTGCACTCCTCAAAGGTGTGCCCAATTTCTCTGCATTTTCCACAAACAATCTGCTGGCATGCTTCTGCCAGGTGCCCATGCTCACCACACTTGCGGCAGAGCTTGGGCTGACCCTGGTAGTGTATGTAGCCCCTGTTTTCTCCCAGAACTATCATGGATGGCAGATGTTTCAGGCCCTGGAAGCCTTGGGGGTCCTGCCACTGTTGGATAGGGACCCTCCAAGCACAGTTCCAGATGCCATCCTCATCTCTCACTTTGACAGCCTGGCCTTTAACAGTGCAGAATCTACCCAGCCACAAACAAATGTCATCTGCATTCACTGTCTCATTGAACATTCTCACGATAACTGTTTTCAGGGCATTATCAGTCAGCTTCTCAACACTAAATGCAGTAAACTGGGGTTTCACATTTTCAAAGCGTGTCCAAAATTCTTTCAGCAAACCAGCAGAACGGAAACTCACATCAAAACCTTTGTTAAAGGGCAATGTAAAAATACAATTCAGGTCATCCGGTGTAAAGTTCAAAACTTTCTGGATCAGCTTCCTGGAGAAGTCCAGTCTCGACATCCCCATGAGCTTTCCATCTTTTTCTTTGAAGGTAAAACGGACACTGTGGTGCCTCCGCATGCCGACACGGGTGGCCGACATGGTGGAGGCACCACAAGCTAAAAGGGTTCAAAGCAACTAAAACTCTTAAATTACCAATAAATACACTAAAAGGCAAAATAAATAAGCAATAAATAGGTAAAACGCCCTAAAAACAAATAAATTAATTAAAAGGTACTTACCTTTAGCGTTTGGCCTGGTCAAGATGTTAAATCCAACAGAGAGTAGGTAGAAAGTCCTCTGGGCCAATGAATTCCTTTTGTGCAAGATTTATAACTATTAGAGAGTTATAACACTTTACAAAAGGAATGTAGTGAATATCCTCCAAAGCACCGGTAAAAAATCAATACCACAACAGGTAATAATTTTCACCGACAAACAGGAGGCGACCGCAGTCTTAGCCAAAAGGCCGAGAAGCGATGACCCCTTGCTGTTGGCTGCCCCGAGCCGCCTCCTGCACAGCTCTCGCTGGCCGCGGTGCGGTGCGGCGCGGCGTGGCGCGGCCGCTTCAAACGGCCGCTGCTTAGCAGCTCCGCCCAGACGCTCCTTGGCGCAGCCGCACGTCTCGCGAAGGACCGCTGTTTTGCTTTTCACAAACACACGAGGCTCTGCCGTACTGCAAAGCCTGCCAAAAATAGATTTAACTCGTGGGTGTTCCTCTCCACGGAAGTCTTTAGTAAAAGGTGAAAGACTTGTACGTTATGAAGAGAAACCAGAGTAAGTACAACCCGCTCCTCAACAGCAGCCGAAGACCCCAGTCGTCCCAGTCACCACCTTCACGGTAAGCCTCACTTGGCTTGCCGCGTGCCGAATCCCAGGCCACGCCCCTTTCCCCTACCCCGCATAGCGCTCTCAGGGAGTCTTGGGTGCCCAGTTTGCTTGTCTTTCGTGTCGCTGCCACTACACCTTCTGGAAGAGGCGTTGCCCCTTTGCCACTGGCGCTCACCGTGTGATGTTTGTATTTTTTGTGAAATGCAGCAAAGGACAGTTCAGTTGGATGACGAACAAACCGTTCTGAATATGCCACATAAAAACACTTAAGAGTAATGCCAGACTGTTTCTGCTACCGAAGCAAAGAGCGGAAAAAGAAGTCAATGACTGATGGCGTCCATCCGACTCAGGACTTTAATTCCATGTCGGGATCCTGTAGGAATGATGACTCCATTTTTTCTTTCTTCCCCCCAGTGATCTGACCGGTCAGTGGCCGGGGGTCGGGGGTGGGGTTGACGGGTTGTGATCCGAACCTCTGAAGTTCACTTGCCCCGGAGCAGGTTAGCTGTTCAGCATAAGTTACCATGGTAAGAAGCGGGACCACCGCCGTAAGCCTGAAAACCCAGGGTTAAACCCGAAGTTACCTCGCTAAACCCGAATCCTGCTTCGCAGTACAGGCCTCGGGAATTCCAGCCAGGTGCTCGTGAGGAGCAGGGCACAACACGAGCAGATCAAAATGCGGAAACGCTTCACGATTTTGCGTGTCATCCTTTCGCAGGGGCCATGCTAATCTTCTCTGTATCGATTCCAATTTTTCATATGTGCTGCCTTAGCAAGCACGCAAGCCTCGGAGCGCCGCTTCCCTTTTAGTCCCCCGTGGGCAGAATGACCCCTTGACCGCGGTGGAGCTGCTGGAGGGCAGTAGGCAGCACCCTTAAGCATGACAAGAGCGAGGGATGGGGCTTTTCAGTTGCTGACATCAGTGTCTTTTCAATTGCTATGAACTGCCTGCTACTTCTTTCTGCATGTTTATGAAAGTCACAAAGCGTGTTAGGCCAGAAATGGCTTCATACCAAACAAACAATCGGTCTTTCATGCCGGAGGCTTCATTTGTTGCCCCAAAGCTAGGCATCCCCTCCTATGATGCGTGACAGGTCAACTGTGAGACTCTCAGACAAACTCTGAGCATCTGTCTGTGGGCGCATCTCTAGGATAAGCCACACTGTGGAAAATTCTTGGCGCCAGACCGCTTATGCTCTGGTGCCCCCTCAGGCAAATTTGTGACACCTTTGCCGTTGCCCTTCTCTGAGAGCAAGTAGGGGCTGCCAAACCAGATGGCCGAGTGGGTCTGAGTTCTACTTGTGGCCCTTGTTTGAGTAAAAGACTACTTTGGGGTTAGGGTGAGCCGGCAACTGCCTTGGCTAGATTCTTGAGAGCGTCGTGTTTGGTATGTCCAGCAAATGTTGTCACATGTAACCAGCGAGACGTTTGGTCAGAAAGCGGGAAGCTTTGATAAACACGCCGTGTCGCAATCCAGGGAGATTAAGGCCTGGCCCGCTAGGCGCAGGCGGGCAGGCGGGCTGGCAGGCTGGCAGGCTACCAAACAACAGAAATACTCAGGCGCCCGCAGACGCTCCGTGACTCCCGCGAGGACGGACGCGGGGAAAATGCGCAGATTCAAGGGGTATTTAGGACCTATCGCAATACGGCAACTTTCCCTCTTTGTCGCGTTTGTCTGCCAATCAAACGTGCAAATCGCACTCTGTGTCACTCTATATTTTGTACGCTGCACTACAACCCCCTCGGTCCGCACCAGCGCTTGGCTTTACACAAAACAAAGAGAAGGGTGCACCGTTCCCGGCGGCACTGCAATACCGGGTCGATGCGTGGAGTGAACGGAGCAAGCCCCTTTTTCAGCTCCAGCTGCTAAAAATCCATTTAATATATCGTCCCCAAATTGAGGACATATCAGATATTAAACTGATAAGAACAGATTTTTTTTCCTTTCGGAAAAATTTTATTGACACTTATTTCAAACACATTTCATGACACATTTCTTTTTTTGTTATATTTATGACATACAACATACCTTGAAATACAACTAATAAATAATACATGTGATCTGTAAAACCATGTTTAAAACAATAAAAACAATTGTTTTAAGAAGCATTACAGATAAAATCGTTGTTTTCACAGGTAAAAGGTGTACATAAAAGAGTTTTCATGTGAGTCATGTGTGAGTGAGTCAAGTGTCCATTATAAAAGTCTTTAAAAGGGAGTGCATTTAGTTAAAATGCTGTGTTCAAGGTCCGTTTTTGTGCAGGAGCGCAGTGAGTCCCTACCCAGGGTAACTCATTCCGCTCTCCCGAACAGTAGGTCTCTCGGGATCCTGTTGCGGAGCTCAGAGGAGACCCTCGCCCTGTTGCTCCTTCCCACCTGCCTCACCCGGAGAGCCAGGCCGCTGCTGCTTTGACCTTTTTGCGTGTAGCTCCGGCTCCTTCCTCCGAATGGGCACAGAGGCGATGCTTCTTTGCGGCTGTGTCCTAGGCCCGCCGCCTGCAGCTCTGGCCGCTTGGGCCGTCGCTGCGGCCATCTGGATCACAGCCACGGGGGGGATCTGCATGTGCTTCCTTGCCAGCAAGTTTCTGGAGGTCCACATGGCGTCTTTGATGGCGGCTAGGGTGAGCCACTGCTTGGCAAAGTCATTCTTTTTTGTTTCCGTTTGGCTCACCCCGTAGAGCACCAGTTGTGCTGTTAGGACCTCCCTTGCCGGCAAGTACGGGAATTTCAAGGAGCCGGCTGTCGCCCACTGGTCTACGGCAGCACTGCACTCCCAGAGCAGATGCCTCACCGACTCCGGCGCGCCACAACCGGGTCGGGGGCAGGTTGAGAGCGCCGACATGCCCCGGGAGTGCATCACGGACCTGACCGGGAGGATCTCGTGAGCCACCATCCATGACAGGTCCCGGAGTCTGTTCGGGAGAGCGGGATGGTTCACGTTGCGCCAAACTGTTGAGGGCTCGCCGAATGCGAGCCCGCGCACTGGACTCACTGGTTCTCGCTCCTGCACAAGAGAAAGCACAGAGCGATGGTTAGTTAAAATATGCAACTCCTCCTGCTCCAGGTTAAAATGCTTTTGAAATGTCTGAATAAAAGCATATGCTGTTGGCAGGCTAAAAGACACAGGCACTTTAAGATCGGTGGGTAAAATCTTAAGTCTTCTGAGATAAGAGCCCATCCAGAAACGTGTCATCGCTATGGTCTTGGGGTTTCTGGATGGGTCTGTAGCAATGTTGAGGTGCATTGTTGTGTATCTGCTTCCTAAAAACAGATAAAAGTCCGGCACTCCTTTTCCTCCCTTCTCCTTTGGCCTCTTCATCACCTCTCTCCTCAATCTCTCCCACTTGGATCCCCAAATAAAATAGAATATGGTTCGGTCCAGGTCTAAAAGCACTTTCCTAGGCGGGGTAAAAACAGAACTGATGAGTAAAAGCAAAGGTAAAATCACTGCTTTGATGATTAAAACCTTCCCTTCAATCATCAGTCCTCTAAGTCCCCAGTATCCTAGTCTTTGCCTGACTTTTCCTACCACGTCTGGCCAGTTTGTTTTCCCTCCCCCATCCCGGTCAAATTTTATCCCTAGTATTTTCTGGTCGGTCTGGGTCATGGTCAGGGGGAGTCCTGTCGTCTCAGTCGCTGTCCATGGACCATAAAATTGGGCTTGGGTCTTGCTTCTGTTGAGTTTTGACCCAGAGGCCTGTCCAAACCAGTCGGTCAAGTCCAGCGTCCTGTTGACAGATAAAAGGTCAGTGCATAAAAGGTTGACGTCGTCCATGTATAAAATGCATTTGGTTTGGAGTCCCCCGCTCCCCGGTACTCCCACCCCATTGATTCGTCGGTCCCTTCTCAAGATCTGCGCCAGTGGTTCTATACAGGTAACATAGAGGAGGGCAGATAACGGACAACCCTGACGGACACCGCAGTTAATGTCGACTGCTTTTGTCAGATGCCCGTTAACGACAAATTTGCTGGTAATGCCCCGGTACAGCAATCCCACCCAAGTCGTAAACCTTAAGGGAAACCCCATTTTTTGCAGTACCTGGAAAAGGTACTGGTGCGAGACCCGATCAAAGGCTTTCTCAAAATCTAGATTTAGGACTACTAGGCGGATGTTTCTGTCTCTCGCGTAACAGATGGTGTCACGGATCAGTACCAGGCTGTCGGTGATCTTCCTCCCCGGGATGGCGCAGGCTTGATCCGGGTGAATCACCTCTTCTAAAAACAAGGACATACGTGATGCTAAAAGTTTACTAAAAAGTTTACAGTCAAAGTTTAAAAGTGTGATAGGTCTCCAGTTCTTCAGGTCAGTCTTGTCTTTGTTTTTGTGGAGGAGAGTCACTATCCCTACTCTAAAACTGTCAGGAAGTCGGTCAAGTTGCTCAAAGTCCATAAAAACAGCAAGCAAGTCAGGTGCTAAAATGTCCCAAAACGTCAAATAAAATTCCAAGGGAAGTCCATCTTGTCCTGGGGACTTCCCTTTCTTAAAACTCATAATACATTTATTTAACTCCAAAATAGTAAAATCCTGGGTTAAAAGCACACTGTCCCTTACTGTGTTTTCAATAAAATTTAAGACTTCAGTCATGGTGTCTGTTTGAACAGGCTTCTCTTTATACAATTCCCCATAAAACCGTTCAACTATTTGATTGATTTCTTCCGTTGTCTCGGCCGTGCACCCGTTGTCTTTTGTTAGCTTTAAAATCCCCCCCCCTTTATTTACAATTTTCTTAAAAAAGTATCTTGTGCACTTCTCCCCCTCCTCTACTTCCCGTTCCCTGCTCCTTAAAATGACACCCTTGCTTTTTATTTCTGCTAAAACCGACATCTCTGTTTTAATTTGTTTAATCTCTTCATTAAAATCCATACCATATTGGTTTAATTTAAAATAGCGCTGTAGTCTTTTCTGCAGTCCCATCATGCGTCTGTTTTCCTTATTCTTTTTTCTCTTACCTGCCTGTCTAAAGAAAGTCTGGGTCTTTGCCTTCACCATTTCCCACCAGTGTGCGCGTGTATCGTAAAAGTCTTGAAGGGTCTGCCACTCTCGGTACTGCTCCCTGTACTGACTAACTAGCTCCTTATCTTCTAAAAGGGAGCAGTTGAGTTTCCACAGACCGCTTCCTGGTGTCACACCCGAAGAGAGTGAGAGGGTGCAGGAAAGCATTAGGTGGTCGGAAAAGAAAACAGGAGTTAATCTAGCATCCGTGGGTGGGCAGTCCCGTGTAAAAACATAATCTATGCGAGAGGCTCTGGCTCCGTCACCACTGAACCAGGTGAAGCCGTCCTCTCTGGGATGCATGGTTTTAAAACAGTCTTGGAGTTTAAAATCCTTGCACATGCCCTGTAATAAAACCGAAGTTTTATCAACTTTAAAATCTTCCCCTGCTCCTCTTCTATCTTTCCTGCTTAAAATACAGTTAAAATCCCCCCCTACCACTAAAGGGGCCCTACCTAGCATGTGGAACTGCAAGTCTTGTAAAAGGTCATACCTGTCATTCTTAGAGTTAAAGCCATAAATATTTAAGAGGTTAAAATCCTGTCCCATAAAAGTCAAATGTGCTAAAAGTGCCCGACCATCTCTCACCACAGTGCTGCCCTTCATCAGAACTTGAGGGTTTTTGATTAAAATGGCCACTCCATCATTTTTGTTTTGATTTGATCCACTCCACATTGATGTTTGTGGCCACATCTCCTCCCACTGTCTGTAGTGCTTTAAAAACGGTAGGCCACATTCCTGTATTAAAAACACATCTGACTTAAAAGAGTTAAGAAAGGATAAAACACTTTGGGCTCTAACTCTCGACTTCACACTTCTCACATTGATGGTTGAGAAGGTGAGTGCCATGAGTATGTTTAAAAACAACAAGTATGCCATTTTAAAAGACTAAAAAGACATTAAAACCTTAAAATATCTAAAAAAGCTGTTGGGCAATTTCTTGTGAATGGAGTTCTTCCTTCACTCCCACGGGTGAAAGGTGAAGGGGTTGAGCTCCATTCCCCGGTCGGACTCTGGGGGTCGGCCTTGGACACAATGTTGCATTTAACTTTGAGTCTCGAGGGGTTGATTGCAGAGCTACGGTTAAGAAGGAGACCTCATTTGGTGAACTGGAGGGGAAGACTCTGGGCTCCTCCACAGATGAACTGTCTGAGGAAAACCCAACTCTTCCCCTCTTCTCTGAGAATATAGGAGACTCAGAGGACAATTCTGAAGCAGGCCTCTTTGTTTGCTGGGCCGGGGGGAGGGGGGCATCCTCACTATCTTCTGATTGGATTCCTTCACATTCAGAACTAGCTCCGCCCTCTGCCTGCACCACCTCCTCCACAAAGCTCTCCATTGGTGGGGCTGTTGCAGGCCCCTCCCCCACTCCCTCCTCACCTGATCCCTGTCCTCCAATCACAGGATTTGGAGGGAGATTTGAATTTTCCTGCCCAGCCTCTTCACAAACCTCTCTAACCGGCTCATTTTGTTCACCATTTTGAATTTGCTTCACAGCCTTTAACTTGTTGGCAAATGACTTTGGGCAATCTCTGAAGAGGTGGTTTGATTCTCCACAAAGATTGCAACGTCTGCCATTGGTGCACTCCTCAAAGGTGTGCCCAATTTCTCTGCATTTTCCACAAACAATCTGCTGGCATGCTTCTGCCAGGTGCCCATGCTCACCACACTTGCGGCAGAGCTTGGGCTGACCCTGGTAGTGTATGTAGCCCCTGTTTTCTCCCAGAACTATCATGGATGGCAGATGTTTCAGGCCCTGGAAGCCTTGGGGGTCCTGCCACTGTTGGATAGGGACCCTCCAAGCACAGTTCCAGATGCCATCCTCATCTCTCACTTTGACAGCCTGGCCTTTAACAGTGCAGAATCTACCCAGCCACAAACAAATGTCATCTGCATTCACTGTCTCATTAAACATTCTCACGATAACTGTTTTCAGGGCATTATCAGTCAGCTTCTCAACACTGAATGCAGTAAACTGGGGTTTCACATTTTCAAAGCGTGTCCAAAATTCTTTCAGCAAACCAGCAGAACGGAAACTCACATCAAAACCTTTGTTAAAGGGCAATGTAAAAATACAATTCAGGTCATCCGGTGTAAAGTTCAAAACTTTCTGGATCAGCTTCCTGGAGAAGTCCAGTCTCGACATCCCCATGAGCTTTCCATCTTTTTCTTTGAAGGTAAAACGGACACTGTGGTGCCTCCGCATGCCGACACGGGTGGCCGACATGGTGGAGGCACCACAAGCTAAAAGGGTTCAAAGCAACTAAAACTCTTAAATTACCAATAAATACACTAAAAGGCAAAATAAATAAGCAATAAATAGGTAAAACGCCCTAAAAACAAATAAATTAATTAAAAGGTACTTACCTTTAGCGTTTGGCCTGGTCAAGATGTTAAATCCAACAGAGAGCAGGTAGAAAGTCCTCTGGGCCAATGAAT
Source organism: Scomberomorus guttatus (assembly GCA_038419695.1). NCBI lineage: Eukaryota > Metazoa > Chordata > Actinopteri > Scombriformes > Scombridae > Scomberomorus > Scomberomorus guttatus. Next base: position 29,727,278 of record CM076452.1, read on the forward strand.
TCCTTTTGTGCAAGATTTATAACTATTAGAGAGTTATAACACTTTACAAAAGGAATGTAGTGAATATCCTCCAAAGCACCGGTAAAAAATCAATACCACAACTGATAAGAACAGATTTTTTCTTTCGGAAAAATTTTATTGACACTTATTTCAAACACATTTCATGACACATTTCTTTTTTTGTTATATTTATGACATACAACATACCTTGAAATACAACTAATAAATAATAAATGTGATCTGTAAAACCATGTTTAAAACAATAAAAACAATTGTTTTAAGAAGCGTTACAGATAAAATCGTTGTTTTCACAGGTAAAAGGTGTACATAAAAGAGTTTTCATGTGAGTCATGTGTGAGTGAGTCAAGTGTCCATTATAAAAGTCTTTAAAAGGGAGTGCATTTAGTTAAAATGCTGTGTTCAAGGTCCGTTTTTGTGCAGGAGCGCAGTGAGTCCCTACCCAGGGTAACTCATTCCGCTCTCCCGAACAGTAGGTCTCTCGGGATCCTGTTGCGGAGCTCAGAGGAGACCCTCGCCCTGTTGCTCCTTCCCACCTGCCTCACCCGGAGAGCCAGGCCGCTGCTGCTTTGACCTTTTTGCGTGTAGCTCCGGCTCCTTCCTCCGAATGGGCACAGAGGCGATGCTTCTTTGCGGCTGTGTCCTAGGCCCGCCGCCTGCAGCTCTGGCCGCTTGGGCCGTCGCTGCGGCCATCTGGATCACAGCCACGGGGGGGATCTGCATGTGCTTCCTTGCCAGCAAGTTTCTGGAGGTCCACATGGCGTCTTTGATGGCGGCTAGGGTGAGCCACTGCTTGGCAAAGTCATTCTTTTTTGTTTCCGTTTGGCTCACCCCGTAGAGCACCAGTTGTGCTGTTAGGACCTCCCTTGCCGGCAAGTACGGGAATTTCAAGGAGCCGGCTGTTGCCCACTGGTCTACGGCAGCACTGCACTCCCAGAGCAGATGCCTCACCGACTCCGGCGCGCCACAACCGGGTCGGGGGCAGGTTGAGAGCGCCGACATGCCCCGGGAGTGCATCACGGACCTGACCGGGAGGATCTCGTGAGCCACCATCCATGACAGGTCCCGGAGTCTGTTCGGGAGAGCGGGATGGTTCACGTTGCGCCAAACTGTTGAGGGCTCGCCGAATGCGAGCCCGCGCACTGGACTCACTGGTTCTCGCTCCTGCACAAGAGAAAGCACAGAGCGATGGTTAGTTAAAATGTGCAACTCCTCCTGCTCCAGGTTAAAATGCTTTAGAAATGTCTGAATAAAAGCATATGCTGTTGGCAGGTTAAAAGACACAGGCACTTTAAGATCAGTGGGTAAAATCTTAAGTCTTCGGAGATAAGAGCCCATCCAGAAACGTGTCATCGCTATGGTCTTGGGGTTTCTGGATGGGTCTGTAGCAATGTTGAGGTGCATTGTTGTGTATCTGCTTCCTAAAAACAGATAAAAGTCCGGCACTCCTTTTCCTCCTTTCTCCTTTGGCCTCTTCATCACCTCTCTCCTCAATCTCTCCCACTTGGATCCCCAAATAAAATAGAATATGGTTCGGTCCAGGTCTAAAAGCACTTTCCTAGGCGGGGTAAAAACAGAACTGATGAGTAGAAGCAAAGGTAAAATCACTGCTTTGATGATTAAAACCTTCCCTTCGATCGTCAGTCCTCTAAGTCCCCAGTATCCTAGTCTTTGCCTGACTTTTCCTACCACGTCTGGCCAGTTTGTTTTCCCTCCCCCATCCCGGTCAAATTTTATCCCTAGTATTTTCTGGTCGGTCTGGGTCATGGTCAGGGGGAGTCCTGTCGTCTCAGTCGCTGTCCATGGACCATAAAATTGGGCTTGGGTCTTGCTTCTGTTGAGTTTGATAAGAACAGATACTACACTTGATCTTAGCCAAAAGGCCGAGAAGCGATGACCCCTTGCTGTTGGCTGCCCCGAGCCGCCTCCTGCACAGCTCTCGCTGGCCGCGGTGCGGTGCGGCGCGGCGCGGCCGCTTCAAACGGCCGCGTGAACGACCGCTGCTTAGCAGCTCCGCCCAGACGCTCCTTGGCGCAGCCGCACGTCTCGCGAAGGACCGCTGTTTTGCTTTTCACAAATACACGAGGCTCTGCCGTACTGCAAAGCCTGCCAAAAATAGATTTAACTCGTGGGTGTTCCTCTCCACGGAAGTCTTTAGTAAAAGGCGAAAGACTTGTACGTTATGAAGAGAAACCAGAGTAAGTACAACCCGCTCCTCAACAGCAGCCGAAGACCCCAGTCGTCCCAGTCACCACCTTCACGGTAAGCCTCACTTGGCTTGCCGTGTGGCGAATCCCAGGCCACGCCCCTTTCCCCTACCCCGCATAGCGCTCTCAGGGAGTCTTGGGTGCCCAGTTTGCTTGTCTTTCGTGTCGCTGCCACTACACCTTCTGGAAGAGGCGTTGCCCCTTTGCCACTGGCGCTCACCGTGTGATGTTTGTATTTTTTGTGAAATGCAGCAAAGGACAGTTCAGTTGGATGACGAACAAACCGTTCTGAATATGCCACATAAAAACACTTAAGAGTAATGCCAGACTGTTTCTGCTACCGAAGCAAAGAGCGGAAAAAGAAGTCAATGACTGATGGCGTCCATCCGACTCAGGACTTTAATTCCATGTCGGGATCCTGTAGGAATGATGACTCCATTTTTTCTTTCTTCCCCCCAGTGATCTGACCGGTCAGTGGCCGGGGGTCGGGGGTGGGGTTGACGGGTTGTGATCCGAACCTCTGAAGTTCACTTGCCCCGGAGCAGGTTAGCTGTTCAGCATAAGTTACCATGGTAAGAAGCGGGACCACCGCCGTAAGCCTGAAAACCCAGGGTTAAACCCGAAGTTACCTCGCTAAACCCGAATCCTGCTTCGCAGTACAGGCCTCGGGAATTCCAGCCAGGTGCTCGTGAGGAGCAGGGCACAACACGAGCAGATCAAAATGCGGAAACGCTTCACGATTTTGCGTGTCATCCTTTCGCAGGGGCCATGCTAATCTTCTCTGTATCGATTCCAATTTTTCATATGTGCTGCCTTAGCAAGCACGCAAGCCTCGGAGCGCCGCTTCCCTTTTAGTCCCCCGTGGGCAGAATGACCCCTTGACCGCGGTGGAGCTGCTGGAGGGCAGTAGGCAGCACCCTTAAGCATGACAAGAGCGAGGGATGGGGCTTTTCAGTTGCTGACATCAGTGTCTTTTCAATTGCTATGAACTGCCTGCTACTTCTTTCTGCATGTTTATGAAAGTCACAAAGCGTGTTAGGCCAGAAATGGCTTCATACCAAACAAACAATCGGTCTTTCATGCCGGAGGCTTCATTTGTTGCCCCAAAGCTAGGCATCCCCTCCTATGATGCGTGACAGGTCAACTGTGAGACTCTCAGACAAACTCTGAGCATCTGTCTGTGGGCGCATCTCTAGGATAAGCCACACTGTGGAAAATTCTTGGCGCCAGACCGCTTATGCTCTGGTGCCCCCTCAGGCAAATTTGTGACACCTTTGCCGTTGCCCTTCTCTGAGAGCAAGTAGGGGCTGCCAAACCAGATGGCCGAGTGGGTCTGAGTTCTACTTGTGGCCCTTGTTTGAGTAAAAGACTACTTTGGGGTTAGGGTGAGCCGGCAACTGCCTTGGCTAGATTCTTGAGAGCGTCGTGTTTGGTATGTCCAGCAAATGTTGTCACATGTAACCAGCGAGACGTTTGGTCAGAAAGCGGGAAGCTTTGATAAACACGCCGTGTCGCAATCCAGGGAGATTAAGGCCTGGCCCGCTAGGCGCAGGCGGGCAGGCGGGCTGGCAGGCTGGCAGGCTACCAAACAACAGAAATACTCAGGCGCCCGCAGACGCTCCGTGACTCCCGCGAGGACGGACGCGGGGAAAATGCGCAGATTCAAGGGGTATTTAGGACCTATCGCAATACGGCAACTTTCCCTCTTTGTCGCGTTTGTCTGCCAATCAAACGTGCAAATCGCACTCTGTGTCACTCTATATTTTGTACGCTGCACTACAACCCCCTCGGTCCGCACCAGCGCTTGGCTTTACACAAAACAAAGAGAAGGGTGCACCGTTCCCGGCGGCACTGCAATACCGGGTCGATGCGTGGAGTGAACGGAGCAAGCCCCTTTTTCAGCTCCAGCTGCTAAAAATCCATTTAATATATCGTCCCCAAATTGAGGACATATCAGATATTAAACTGATAAGAACAGATTTTTTTTCCTTTCGGAAAAATTTTATTGACACTTATTTCAAACACATTTCATGACACATTTCTTTTTTTGTTATATTTATGACATACAACATACCTTGAAATACAACTAATAAATAATACATGTGATCTGTAAAACCATGTTTAAAACAATAAAAAGAAATTGTTTTAAGAAGCATTACAGATAAAATCGTTGTTTTCACAGGTAAAAGGTGTACATAAAAGAGTTTTCATGTGAGTCATGTGTGAGTGAGTCAAGTGTCCATTATAAAAGTCTTTAAAAGGGAGTGCATTTAGTTAAAATGCTGTGTTCAAGGTCCGTTTTTGTGCAGGAGCGCAGTGAGTCCCTACCCAGGGTAACTCATTCCGCTCTCCCGAACAGTAGGTCTCTCGGGATCCTGTTGCGGAGCTCAGAGGAGACCCTCGCCCTGTTGCTCCTTCCCACCTGCCTCACCCGGAGAGCCAGGCCGCTGCTGCTTTGACCTTTTTGCGTGTAGCTCCGGCTCCTTCCTCCGAATGGGCACAGAGGCGATGCTTCTTTGCGGCTGTGTCCTAGGCCCGCCGCCTGCAGCTCTGGCCGCTTGGGCCGTCGCTGCGGCCATCTGGATCACAGCCACGGGGGGGATCTGCATGTGCTTCCTTGCCAGCAAGTTTCTGGAGGTCCACATGGCGTCTTTGATGGCGGCTAGGGTGAGCCACTGCTTGGCAAAGTCATTCTTTTTTGTTTCCGTTTGGCTCACCCCGTAGAGCACCAGTTGTGCTGTTAGGACCTCCCTTGCCGGCAAGTACGGGAATTTCAAGGAGCCGGCTGTCGCCCACTGGTCTACGGCAGCACTGCACTCCCAGAGCAGATGCCTCACCGACTCCGGCGCGCCACAACCGGGTCGGGGGCAGGTTGAGAGCGCCGACATGCCCCGGGAGTGCATCACGGACCTGACCGGGAGGATCTCGTGAGCCACCATCCATGACAGGTCCCGGAGTCTGTTCGGGAGAGCGGGATGGTTCACGTTGCGCCAAACTGTTGAGGGCTCGCCGAATGCGAGCCCGCGCACTGGACTCACTGGTTCTCGCTCCTGCACAAGAGAAAGCACAGAGCGATGGTTAGTTAAAATATGCAACTCCTCCTGCTCCAGGTTAAAATGCTTTTGAAATGTCTGAATAAAAGCATATGCTGTTGGCAGGCTAAAAGACACAGGCACTTTAAGATCGGTGGGTAAAATCTTAAGTCTTCTGAGATAAGAGCCCATCCAGAAACGTGTCATCGCTATGGTCTTGGGGTTTCTGGATGGGTCTGTAGCAATGTTGAGGTGCATTGTTGTGTATCTGCTTCCTAAAAACAGATAAAAGTCCGGCACTCCTTTTCCTCCCTTCTCCTTTGGCCTCTTCATCACCTCTCTCCTCAATCTCTCCCACTTGGATCCCCAAATAAAATAGAATATGGTTCGGTCCAGGTCTAAAAGCACTTTCCTAGGCGGGGTAAAAACAGAACTGATGAGTAAAAGCAAAGGTAAAATCACTGCTTTGATGATTAAAACCTTCCCTTCAATCGTCAGTCCTCTAAGTCCCCAGTATCCTAGTCTTTGCCTGACTTTTCCTACCACGTCTGGCCAGTTTGTTTTCCCTCCCCCATCCCGGTCAAATTTTATCCCTAGTATTTTCTGGTCGGTCTGGGTCATGGTCAGGGGGAGTCCTGTCGTCTCAGTCGCTGTCCATGGACCATAAAATTGGGCTTGGGTCTTGCTTCTGTTGAGTTTTGACCCAGAGGCCTGTCCAAACCAGTCGGTCAAGTCCAGCGTCCTGTTGACAGATAAAAGGTCAGTGCATAAAAGGTTGACGTCGTCCATGTATAAAATGCATTTGGTTTGGAGTCCCCCGCTCCCCGGTACTCCCACCCCATTGATTCGTCGGTCCCTTCTCAAGATCTGCGCCAGTGGTTCTATACAGGTAACATAGAGGAGGGCAGATAACGGACAACCCTGACGGACACCGCAGTTAATGTCGACTGCTTTTGTCAGATGCCCGTTAACGACAAATTTGCTGGTAATGCCCCGGTACAGCAATCCCACCCAAGTCGTAAACCTTAAGGGAAACCCCATTTTTTGCAGTACCTGGAAAAGGTACTGGTGCGAGACCCGATCAAAGGCTTTCTCAAAATCTAGATTTAGGACTACTAGGCGGATGTTTCTGTCTCTCGCGTAACAGATGGTGTCACGGATCAGTACCAGGCTGTCGGTGATCTTCCTCCCCGGGATGGCGCAGGCTTGATCCGGGTGAATCACCTCTTCTAAAAACAAGGACATACGTGATGCTAAAAGTTTACTAAAAAGTTTACAGTCAAAGTTTAAAAGTGTGATAGGTCTCCAGTTCTTCAGGTCAGTCTTGTCTTTGTTTTTGTGGAGGAGAGTCACTATCCCTACTCTAAAACTGTCAGGAAGTCGGTCAAGTTGCTCAAAGTCCATAAAAACAGCAAGCAAGTCAGGTGCTAAAATGTCCCAAAACGTCAAATAAAATTCCAAGGGAAGTCCATCTTGTCCTGGGGACTTCCCTTTCTTAAAACTCATAATACATTTATTTAACTCCAAAATAGTAAAATCCTGGGTTAAAAGCACACTGTCCCTTACTGTGTTTTCAATAAAATTTAAGACTTCAGTCATGGTGTCTGTTTGAACAGGCTTCTCTTTATACAATTCCCCATAAAACCGTTCAACTATTTGATTGATTTCTTCCGTTGTCTCGGCCGTGCACCCGTTGTCTTTTGTTAGCTTTAAAATCCCCCCCCCTTTATTTACAATTTTCTTAAAAAAGTATCTTGTGCACTTCTCCCCCTCCTCTACTTCCCGTTCCCTGCTCCTTAAAATGACACCCTTGCTTTTTATTTCTGCTAAAACCGACATCTCTGTTTTAATTTGTTTAATCTCTTCATTAAAATCCATACCATATTGGTTTAATTTAGAATAGCGCTGTAGTCTTTTCTGCAGTCCCATCATGCGTCTGTTTTCCTTATTCTTTTTTCTCTTACCTGCCTGTCTAAAGAAAGTCTGGGTCTTTGCCTTCACCATTTCCCACCAGTGTGCGCGTGTATCGTAAAAGTCTTGAAGGGTCTGCCACTCTCGGTACTGCTCCCTGTACTGACTAACTAGCTCCTTATCTTCTAAAAGGGAGCAGTTGAGTTTCCACAGACCGCTTCCTGGTGTCACACCCGAAGAGAGTGAGAGGGTGCAGGAAAGCATTAGGTGGTCGGAAAAGAAAACAGGAGTTAATCTAGCATCCGTGGGTGGGCAGTCCCGTGTAAAAACATAATCTATGCGAGAGGCTCTGGCTCCGTCACCACTGAACCAGGTGAAGCCGTCCTCTCTGGGATGCATGGTTTTAAAACAGTCTTGGAGTTTAAAATCCTTGCACATGCCCTGTAATAAAACCGAAGTTTTATCAACTTTAAAATCTTCCCCTGCTCCTCTTCTATCTTTCCTGCTTAAAATACAGTTAAAATCCCCCCCTACCACTAAAGGGGCCCTACCTAGCATGTGGAACTGCAAGTCTTGTAAAAGGTCATACCTGTCATTCTTAGAGTTAAAGCCATAAATATTTAAGAGGTTAAAATCCTGTCCCATAAAAGTCAAATGTGCTAAAAGTGCCCGACCATCTCTCACCACAGTGCTGCCCTTCACCAGAACTTGAGGGTTTTTGATTAAAATGGCCACTCCATCATTTTTGTTTTGATTTGATCCACTCCACATTGATGTTTGTGGCCACATCTCCTCCCACTGTCTGTAGTGCTTTAAAAACGGTAGGCCACATTCCTGTATTAAAAACACATCTGACTTAAAAGAGTTAAGAAAGGATAAAACACTTTGGGCTCTAACTCTCGACTTCACACTTCTCACATTGATGGTTGAGAAGGTGAGTGCCATGAGTATGTTTAAAAACAACAAGTATGCCATTTTAAAAGACTAAAAAGACATTAAAACCTTAAAATATCTAAAAAAGCTGTTGGGCAATTTCTTGTGAATGGAGTTCTTCCTTCACTCCCACGGGTGAAAGGTGAAGGGGTTGAGCTCCATTCCCCGGTCGGACTCTGGGGGTCGGCCTTGGACACAATGTTGCATTTAACTTTGAGTCTCGAGGGGTTGATTGCAGAGCTACGGTTAAGAAGGAGACCTCATTTGGTGAACTGGAGGGGAAGACTCTGGGCTCCTCCACAGATGAACTGTCTGAGGAAAACCCAACTCTTCCCCTCTTCTCTGAGAATATAGGAGACTCAGAGGACAATTCTGAAGCAGGCCTCTTTGTTTGCTGGGCCGGGGGGAGGGGGGCATCCTCACTATCTTCTGATTGGATTCCTTCACATTCAGAACTAGCTCCGCCCTCTGCCTGCACCACCTCCTCCACAAAGCTCTCCATTGGTGGGGCTGTTGCAGGCCCCTCCCCCACTCCCTCCTCACCTGATCCCTGTCCTCCAATCACAGGATTTGGAGGGAGATTTGAATTTTCCTGCCCAGCCTCTTCACAAACCTCTCTAACCGGCTCATTTTGTTCACCATTTTGAATTTGCTTCACAGCCTTTAACTTGTTGGCAAATGACTTTGGGCAATCTCTGAAGAGGTGGTTTGATTCTCCACAAAGATTGCAACGTCTGCCATTGGTGCACTCCTCAAAGGTGTGCCCAATTTCTCTGCATTTTCCACAAACAATCTGCTGGCATGCTTCTGCCAGGTGCCCATGCTCACCACACTTGCGGCAGAGCTTGGGCTGACCCTGGTAGTGTATGTAGCCCCTGTTTTCTCCCAGAACTATCATGGATGGCAGATGTTTCAGGCCCTGGAAGCCTTGGGGGTCCTGCCACTGTTGGATAGGGACCCTCCAAGCACAGTTCCAGATGCCATCCTCATCTCTCACTTTGACAGCCTGGCCTTTAACAGTGCAGAATCTACCCAGCCACAAACAAATGTCATCTGCATTCACTGTCTCATTAAACATTCTCACGATAACTGTTTTCAGGGCATTATCAGTCAGCTTCTCAACACTGAATGCAGTAAACTGGGGTTTCACATTTTCAAAGCGTGTCCAAAATTCTTTCAGCAAACCAGCAGAACGGAAACTCACATCAAAACCTTTGTTAAAGGGCAATGTAAAAATACAATTTAGGTCATCCGGTGTAAAGTTCAAAACTTTCTGGATCAGCTTCCTGGAGAAGTCCAGTCTCGACATCCCCATGAGCTTTCCATCTTTTTCTTTGAAGGTAAAACGGACACTGTGGTGCCTCCGCATGCCGACACGGGTGGCCGACATGGTGGAGGCACCACAAGCTAAAAGGGTTCAAAGCAACTAAAACTCTTAAATTACCAATAAATACACTAAAAGGCAAAATAAATAAGCAATAAATAGGTAAAACGCCCTAAAAACAAATAAATTAATTAAAAGGTACTTACCTTTAGCGTTTGGCCTGGTCAAGATGTTAAATCCAACAGAGAGCAGGTAGAAAGTCCTCTGGGCCAATGAATTCCTTTTGTGCAAGATTTATAACTATTAGAGAGTTATAACACTTTACAAAAGGAATGTAGTGAATATCCTCCAAAGCACCGGTAAAAAATCAATACCACAACTGATAAGAACAGATACTACACTTGATCTTAGCCAAAAGGCCGAGAAGCGATGACCCCTTGCTGTTGGCTGCCCCGAGCCGCCTCCTGCACAGCTCTCGCTGGCCGCGGTGCGGTGCGGCGCGGCCGCTTCAAACGGCCGCGTGAACGACCGCTGCTTAGCAGCTCCGCCCAGACGCTCCTTGGCGCAGCCGCACGTCTCGCGAAGGACCGCTGTTTTGCTTTTCACAAACACACGAGGCTCTGCCGTACTGCAAAGCCTGCCAAAAATAGATTTAACTCGTGGGTGTTCCTCTCCACGGAAGTCTTTAGTAAAAGGCGAAAGACTTGTACGTTATGAAGAGAAACCAGAGTAAGTACAACCCGCTCCTCAACAGCAGCCGAAGACCCCAGTCGTCCCAGTCACCACCTTCACGGTAAGCCTCACTTGGCTTGCCGTGTGGCGAATCCCAGGCCACGCCCCTTTCCCCTACCCCGCATAGCGCTCTCAGGGAGTCTTGGGTGCCCAGTTTGCTTGTCTTTCGTGTCGCTGCCACTACACCTTCTGGAAGAGGCGTTGCCCCTTTGCCACTGGCGCTCACCGTGTGATGTTTGTATTTTTTGTGAAATGCAGCAAAGGACAGTTCAGTTGGATGACGAACAAACCGTTCTAAATATGCCACATAAAAACACTTAAGAGTAATGCCAGACTGTTTCTGCTACCGAAGCAAAGAGCGGAAAAAGAAGTCAATGACTGATGGCGTCCATCCGACTCAGGACTTTAATTCCATGTCGGGATCCTGTAGGAATGATGACTCCATTTTTTCTTTCTTCCCCCCAGTGATCTGACCGGTCAGTGGCCGGGGGTCGGGGGTGGGGTTGACGGGTTGTGATCCGAACCTCTGAAGTTCACTTGCCCCGGAGCAGGTTAGCTGTTCAGCATAAGTTACCATGGTAAGAAGCGGGACCACCGCCGTAAGCCTGAAAACCCAGGGTTAAACCCGAAGTTACCTCGCTAAACCCGAATCCTGCTTCGCAGTACAGGCCTCGGGAATTCCAGCCAGGTGCTCGTGAGGAGCAGGGCACAACACGAGCAGATCAAAATGCGGAAACGCTTCACGATTTTGCGTGTCATCCTTTCGCAGGGGCCATGCTAATCTTCTCTGTATCGATTCCAATTTTTCATATGTGCTGCCTTAGCAAGCACGCAAGCCTCGGAGCGCCGCTTCCCTTTTAGTCCCCCGTGGGCAGAATGACCCCTTGACCGCGGTGGAGCTGCTGGAGGGCAGTAGGCAGCACCCTTAAGCATGACAAGAGCGAGGGATGGGGCTTTTCAGTTGCTGACATCAGTGTCTTTTCAATTGCTATGAACTGCCTGCTACTTCTTTCTGCATGTTTATGAAAGTCACAAAGCGTGTTAGGCCAGAAATGGCTTCATACCAAACAAACAATCGGTCTTTCATGCCGGAGGCTTCATTTGTTGCCCCAAAGCTAGGCATCCCCTCCTATGATGCGTGACAGGTCAACTGTGAGACTCTCAGACAAACTCTGAGCATCTGTCTGTGGGCGCATCTCTAGGATAAGCCACACTGTGGAAAATTCTTGGCGCCAGACCGCTTATGCTCTGGTGCCCCCTCAGGCAAATTTGTGACACCTTTGCCGTTGCCCTTCTCTGAGAGCAAGTAGGGGCTGCCAAACCAGATGGCCGAGTGGGTCTGAGTTCTACTTGTGGCCCTTGTTTGAGTAAAAGACTACTTTGGGGTTAGGGTGAGCCGGCAACTGCCTTGGCTAGATTCTTGAGAGCGTCGTGTTTGGTATGTCCAGCAAATGTTGTCACATGTAACCAGCGAGACGTTTGGTCAGAAAGCGGGAAGCTTTGATAAACACGCCGTGTCGCAATCCAGGGAGATTAAGGCCTGGCCCGCTAGGCGCAGGCGGGCAGGCGGGCTGGCAGGCTGGCAGGCTACCAAACAACAGAAATACTCAGGCGCCCGCAGACGCTCCGTGACTCCCGCGAGGACGGACGCGGGGAAAATGCGCAGATTCAAGGGGTATTTAGGACCTATCGCAATACGGCAACTTTCCCTCTTTGTCGCGTTTGTCTGCCAATCAAACGTGCAAATCGCACTCTGTGTCACTCTATATTTTGTACGCTGCACTACAACCCCCTCGGTCCGCACCAGCGCTTGGCTTTACACAAAACAAAGACAAGGGTGCACCGTTCCCGGCGGCACTGCAATACCGGGTCGATGCGTGGAGCGAACGGAGCAAGCCCCTTTTTCAGCTCCAGCTGCTAAAAATCCATTTAATATATCGTCCCCAAATTGAGGACATATCAGATATTAAACTGATAAGAACAGATACTACACTTGATCTTAGCCAAAAGGCCGAGAAGCGATGACCCCTTGCTGTTGGCTGCCCCGAGCCGCCTCCTGCACAGCTCTCGCTGGCCGCGGTGCGGTGCGGCGCGGCCGCTTCAAACGGCCGCGTGAACGACCGCTGCTTAGCAGCTCCGCCCAGACGCTCCTTGGCGCAGCCGCACGTCTCGCGAAGGACCGCTGTTTTGCTTTTCACAAACACACGAGGCTCTGCCGTACTGCAAAGCCTGCCAAAAATAGATTTAACTCGTGGGTGTTCCTCTCCACGGAAGTCTTTAGTAAAAGGCGAAAAACTTGTACGTTATGAAGAGAAACCAGAGTAAGTACAACCCGCTCCTCAACAGCAGCCGAAGACCCCAGTCGTCCCAGTCACCACCTTCACGGTAAGCCTCACTTGGCTTGCCGCGTGCCGAATCCCAGGCCACGCCCCTTTCCCCTACCCCGCATAGCGCTCTCAGGGAGTCTTGGGTGCCCAGTTTGCTTGTCTTTCGTGTCGCTGCCACTACACCTTCTGGAAGAGGCGTTGCCCCTTTGCCACTGGCGCTCACCGTGTGATGTTTGTATTTTTTGTGAAATGCAGCAAAGGACAGTTCAGTTGGATGACGAACAAACCGTTCTGAATATGCCACATAAAAACACTTAAGAGTAATGCCAGACTGTTTCTGCTACCGAAGCAAAGAGCGGAAAAAGAAGTCAATGACTGATGGCGTCCATCCGACTCAGGACTTTAATTCCATGTCGGGATCCTGTAGGAATGATGACTCCATTTTTTCTTTCTTCCCCCCAGTGATCTGACCGGTCAGTGGCCGGGGGTCGGGGGTGCGGTTGACGGGTTGTGATCCGAACCTCTGAAGTTCACTTGCCCCGGAGCAGGTTAGCTGTTCAGCATAAGTTACCATGGTAAGAAGCGGGACCACCGCCGTAAGCCTGAAAACCCAGGGTTAAACCCGAAGTTACCTCGCTAAACCCGAATCCTGCTTCGCAGTACAGGCCTCGGGAATTCCAGCCAGGTGCTCGTGAGGAGCAGGGCACAACACGAGCAGATCAAAATGCGGAAACGCTTCACGATTTTGCGTGTCATCCTTTCGCAGGGGCCATGCTAATCTTCTCTGTATCGATTCCAATTTTTCATATGTGCTGCCTTAGCAAGCACGCAAGCCTCGGAGCGCCGCTTCCCTTTTAGTCCCCCGTGGGCAGAATGACCCCTTGACCGCGGTGGAGCTGCTGGAGGGCAGTAGGCAGCACCCTTAAGCATGACAAGAGCGAGGGATGGGGCTTTTCAGTTGCTGACATCAGTGTCTTTTCAATTGCTATGAACTGCCTGCTACTTCTTTCTGCATGTTTATGAAAGTCACAAAGCGTGTTAGGCCAGAAATGGCTTCATACCAAACAAACAATCGGTCTTTCATGCCGGAGGCTTCATTTGTTGCCCCAAAGCTAGGCATCCTCTCCTATGATGCGTGACAGGTCAACTGTGAGACTCTCAGACAAACTCTGAGCATCTGTCTGTGGGCGCATCTCTAGGATAAGCCACACTGTGGAAAATTCTTGGCGCCAGACCGCTTATGCTCTGGTGCCCCCTCAGGCAAATTTGTGACACCTTTGCCGTTGCCCTTCTCTGAGAGCAAGTAGGGGCTGCCAAACCAGATGGCCGAGTGGGTCTGAGTTCTACTTGTGGCCCTTGTTTGAGTAAAAGACTACTTTGGGGTTAGGGTGAGCCGGCAACTGCCTTGGCTAGATTCTTGAGAGCGTCGTGTTTGGTATGTCCAGCAAATGTTGTCACATGTAACCAGCGAGACGTTTGGTCAGAAAGCGGGAAGCTTTGATAAACACGCCGTGTCGCAATCCAGGGAGATTAAGGCCTGGCCCGCTAGGCGCAGGCGGGCAGGCGGGCTGGCAGGCTGGCAGGCTACCAAACAACAGAAATACTCAGGCGCCCGCAGACGCTCCGTGACTCCCGCGAGGACGGACGCGGGGAAAATGCGCAGATTCAAGGGGTATTTAGGACCTATCGCAATACGGCAACTTTCCTTCTTTGTCGCGTTTGTCTGCCAATCGAACGTGCAAATCGCACTCTGTGTCACTCTATATTTTGTACGCTGCACTACAACCCCCTCGGTCCGCACCAGCGCTTGGCTTTACACAAAACAAAGAGAAGGGTGCACCGTTCCCGGCGGCACTGCAATACCGGGTCGATGCGTGGAGTGAACGGAGCAAGCCCCTTTTTCAGCTCCAGCTGCTAAAAATCCATTTAATATATCGTCCCCAAATTGAGGACATATCAGATATTAAACTGATAAGAACAGATACTACACTTGATCTTAGCCAAAAGGCCGAGAAGCGATGACCCCTTGCTGTTGGCTGCCCCGAGCCGCCTCCTGCACAGCTCTCGCTGGCCGCGGTGCGGTGCGGCGCGGCGTGGCGCGGCCGCTTCAAACGGCCGCGTGAACGACCGCTGCTTAGCAGCTCCGCCCAGACGCTCCTTGGCGCAGCCGCACGTCTTGCGAAGGACCGCTGTTTTGCTTTTCACAAACACACGAGGCTCTGCCGTACTGCAAAGCCTGCCAAAAATAGATTTAACTCGTGGGTGTTCCTCTCCACGGAAGTCTTTAGTAAAAGGCGAAAGACTTGTACGTTATGAAGAGAAACCAGAGTAAGTACAACCCGCTCCTCAACAGCAGCCGAAGACCCCAGTCGTCCCAGTCACCACCTTCACGGTAAGCCTCACTTGGCTTGCCGCGTGCCGAATCCCAGGCCACGCCCCTTTCCCCTACCCCGCATAGCGCTCTCAGGGAGTCTTGGGTGCCCAGTTTGCTTGTCTTTCGTGTCGCTGCCACTACACCTTCTGGAAGAGGCGTTGCCCCTTTGCCACTGGCGCTCACCGTGTGATGTTTGTATTTTTTGTGAAATGCAGCAAAGGACAGTTCAGTTGGATGACGAACAAACCGTTCTGAATATGCCACATAAAAACACTTAAGAGTAATGCCAGACTGTTTCTGCTACCGAAGCAAAGAGCGGAAAAAGAAGTCAATGACTGATGGCGTCCATCCGACTCAGGACTTTAATTCCATGTCGGGATCCTGTAGGAATGATGACTCCATTTTTTCTTTCTTCCCCCCAGTGATCTGACCGGTCAGTGGCCGGGGGTCGGGGGTGGGGTTGACGGGTTGTGATCCGAACCTCTGAAGTTCACTTGCCCCGGAGCAGGTTAGCTGTTCAGCATAAGTTACCATGGTAAGAAGCGGGACCACCGCCGTAAGCCTGAAAACCCAGGGTTAAACCCGAAGTTACCTCGCTAAACCCGAATCCTGCTTCGCAGTACAGGCCTCGGGAATTCCAGCCAGGTGCTCGTGAGGAGCAGGGCACAACACGAGCAGATCAAAATGCGGAAACGCTTCACGATTTTGCGTGTCATCCTTTCGCAGGGGCCATGCTAATCTTCTCTGTATCGATTCCAATTTTTCATATGTGCTGCCTTAGCAAGCACGCAAGCCTCGGAGCGCCGCTTCCCTTTTAGTCCCCCGTGGGCAGAATGACCCCTTGACCGCGGTGGAGCTGCTGGAGGGCAGTAGGCAGCACCCTTAAGCATGACAAGAGCGAGGGATGGGGCTTTTCAGTTGCTGACATCAGTGTCTTTTCAATTGCTATGAACTGCCTGCTACTTCTTTCTGCATGTTTATGAAAGTCACAAAGCGTGTTAGGCCAGAAATGGCTTCATACCAAACAAACAATCGGTCTTTCATGCCGGAGGCTTCATTTGTTGCCCCAAAGCTAGGCATCCCCTCCTATGATGCGTGACAGGTCAACTGTGAGACTCTCAGACAAACTCTGAGCATCTGTCTGTGGGCGCATCTCTAGGATAAGCCACACTGTGGAAAATTCTTGGCGCCAGACCGCTTATGCTCTGGTGCCCCCTCAGGCAAATTTGTGACACCTTTGCCGTTGCCCTTCTCTGAGAGCAAGTAGGGGCTGCCAAACCAGATGGCCGAGTGGGTCTGAGTTCTACTTGTGGCCCTTGTTTGAGTAAAAGACTACTTTGGGGTTAGGGTGAGCCGGCAACTGCCTTGGCTAGATTCTTGAGAGCGTCGTGTTTGGTATGTCCAGCAAATGTTGTCACATGTAACCAGCGAGACGTTTGGTCAGAAAGCGGGAAGCTTTGATAAACACGCCGTGTCGCAATCCAGGGAGATTAAGGCCTGGCCCGCTAGGCGCAGGCGGGCAGGCGGGCTGGCAGGCTGGCAGGCTACCAAACAACAGAAATACTCAGGCGCCCGCAGACGCTCCGTGACTCCCGCGAGGACGGACGCGGGGAAAATGCGCAGATTCAAGGGGTATTTAGGACCTATCGCAATACGGCAACTTTCCCTCTTTGTCGCGTTTGTCTGCCAATCAAACGTGCAAATCGCACTCTGTGTCACTCTATATTTTGTACGCTGCACTACAACCCCCTCGGTCCGCACCAGCGCTTGGCTTTACACAAAACAAAGAGAAGGGTGCACCGTTCCCGGCGGCACTGCAATACCGGGTCGATGCGTGGAGTGAACGGAGCAAGCCCCTTTTTCAGCTCCAGCTGCTAAAAATCCATTTAATATATCGTCCCCAAATTGAGGACATATCAGATATTAAACTGATAAGAACAGATTTTTTTTCCTTTCGGAAAAATTTTATTGACACTTATTTCAAACACATTTCATGACACATTTCTTTTTTTGTTATATTTATGACATACAACATACCTTGAAATACAACTAATAAATAATACATGTGATCTGTAAAACCATGTTTAAAACAATAAAAAGAAATTGTTTTAAGAAGCATTACAGATAAAATCGTTGTTTTCACAGGTAAAAGGTGTACATAAAAGAGTTTTCATGTGAGTCATGTGTGAGTGAGTCAAGTGTCCATTATAAAAGTCTTTAAAAGGGAGTGCATTTAGTTAAAATGCTGTGTTCAAGGTCCGTTTTTGTGCAGGAGCGCAGTGAGTCCCTACCCAGGGTAACTCATTCCGCTCTCCCGAACAGTAGGTCTCTCGGGATCCTGTTGCGGAGCTCAGAGGAGACCCTCGCCCTGTTGCTCCTTCCCACCTGCCTCACCCGGAGAGCCAGGCCGCTGCTGCTTTGACCTTTTTGCGTGTAGCTCCGGCTCCTTCCTCCGAATGGGCACAGAGGCGATGCTTCTTTGCGGCTGTGTCCTAGGCCCGCCGCCTGCAGCTCTGGCCGCTTGGGCCGTCGCTGCGGCCATCTGGATCACAGCCACGGGGGGGATCTGCATGTGCTTCCTTGCCAGCAAGTTTCTGGAGGTCCACATGGCGTCTTTGATGGCGGCTAGGGTGAGCCACTGCTTGGCAAAGTCATTCTTTTTTGTTTCCGTTTGGCTCACCCCGTAGAGCACCAGTTGTGCTGTTAGGACCTCCCTTGCCGGCAAGTACGGGAATTTCAAGGAGCCGGCTGTCGCCCACTGGTCTACGGCAGCACTGCACTCCCAGAGCAGATGCCTCACCGACTCCGGCGCGCCACAACCGGGTCGGGGGCAGGTTGAGAGCGCCGACATGCCCCGGGAGTGCATCACGGACCTGACCGGGAGGATCTCGTGAGCCACCATCCATGACAGGTCCCGGAGTCTGTTCGGGAGAGCGGGATGGTTCACGTTGCGCCAAACTGTTGAGGGCTCGCCGAATGCGAGCCCGCGCACTGGACTCACTGGTTCTCGCTCCTGCACAAGAGAAAGCACAGAGCGATGGTTAG
Organism: Scomberomorus guttatus; assembly: GCA_038419695.1. Classification (NCBI taxonomy): domain Eukaryota; kingdom Metazoa; phylum Chordata; class Actinopteri; order Scombriformes; family Scombridae; genus Scomberomorus; species Scomberomorus guttatus. Next base: position 29,745,181 of record CM076452.1, read on the forward strand.
TTAAAATATGCAACTCCTCCTGCTCCAGGTTAAAATGCTTTTGAAATGTCTGAATAAAAGCATATGCTGTTGGCAGGCTAAAAGACACAGGCACTTTAAGATCGGTGGGTAAAATCTTAAGTCTTCTGAGATAAGAGCCCATCCAGAAACGTGTCATCGCTATGGTCTTGGGGTTTCTGGATGGGTCTGTAGCAATGTTGAGGTGCATTGTTGTGTATCTGCTTCCTAAAAACAGATAAAAGTCCGGCACTCCTTTTCCTCCCTTCTCCTTTGGCCTCTTCATCACCTCTCTCCTCAATCTCTCCCACTTGGATCCCCAAATAAAATAGAATATGGTTCGGTCCAGGTCTAAAAGCACTTTCCTAGGCGGGGTAAAAACAGAACTGATGAGTAAAAGCAAAGGTAAAATCACTGCTTTGATGATTAAAACCTTCCCTTCAATCGTCAGTCCTCTAAGTCCCCAGTATCCTAGTCTTTGCCTGACTTTTCCTACCACGTCTGGCCAGTTTGTTTTCCCTCCCCCATCCCGGTCAAATTTTATCCCTAGTATTTTCTGGTCGGTCTGGGTCATGGTCAGGGGGAGTCCTGTCGTCTCAGTCGCTGTCCATGGACCATAAAATTGGGCTTGGGTCTTGCTTCTGTTGAGTTTTGACCCAGAGGCCTGTCCAAACCAGTCGGTCAAGTCCAGCGTCCTGTTGACAGATAAAAGGTCAGTGCATAAAAGGTTGACGTCGTCCATGTATAAAATGCATTTGGTTTGGAGTCCCCCGCTCCCCGGTACTCCCACCCCATTGATTCGTCGGTCCCTTCTCAAGATCTGCGCCAGTGGTTCTATACAGGTAACATAGAGGAGGGCAGATAACGGACAACCCTGACGGACACCGCAGTTAATGTCGACTGCTTTTGTCAGATGCCCGTTAACGACAAATTTGCTGGTAATGCCCCGGTACAGCAATCCCACCCAAGTCGTAAACCTTAAGGGAAACCCCATTTTTTGCAGTACCTGGAAAAGGTACTGGTGCGAGACCCGATCAAAGGCTTTCTCAAAATCTAGATTTAGGACTACTAGGCGGATGTTTCTGTCTCTCGCGTAACAGATGGTGTCACGGATCAGTACCAGGCTGTCGGTGATCTTCCTCCCCGGGATGGCGCAGGCTTGATCCGGGTGAATCACCTCTTCTAAAAACAAGGACATACGTGATGCTAAAAGTTTACTAAAAAGTTTACAGTCAAAGTTTAAAAGTGTGATAGGTCTCCAGTTCTTCAGGTCAGTCTTGTCTTTGTTTTTGTGGAGGAGAGTCACTATCCCTACTCTAAAACTGTCAGGAAGTCGGTCAAGTTGCTCAAAGTCCATAAAAACAGCAAGCAAGTCAGGTGCTAAAATGTCCCAAAACGTCAAATAAAATTCCAAGGGAAGTCCATCTTGTCCTGGGGACTTCCCTTTCTTAAAACTCATAATACATTTATTTAACTCCAAAATAGTAAAATCCTGGGTTAAAAGCACACTGTCCCTTACTGTGTTTTCAATAAAATTTAAGACTTCAGTCATGGTGTCTGTTTGAACAGGCTTCTCTTTATACAATTCCCCATAAAACCGTTCAACTATTTGATTGATTTCTTCCGTTGTCTCGGCCGTGCACCCGTTGTCTTTTGTTAGCTTTAAAATCCCCCCCCTTTATTTACAATTTTCTTAAAAAAGTATCTTGTGCACTTCTCCCCCTCCTCTACTTCCCGTTCCCTGCTCCTTAAAATGACACCCTTGCTTTTTATTTCTGCTAAAACCGACATCTCTGTTTTAATTTGTTTAATCTCTTCATTAAAATCCATACCATATTGGTTTAATTTAGAATAGCGCTGTAGTCTTTTCTGCAGTCCCATCATGCGTCTGTTTTCCTTATTCTTTTTTCTCTTACCTGCCTGTCTAAAGAAAGTCTGGGTCTTTGCCTTCACCATTTCCCACCAGTGTGCGCGTGTATCGTAAAAGTCTTGAAGGGTCTGCCACTCTCGGTACTGCTCCCTGTACTGACTAACTAGCTCCTTATCTTCTAAAAGGGAGCAGTTGAGTTTCCACAGACCGCTTCCTGGTGTCACACCCGAAGAGAGTGAGAGGGTGCAGGAAAGCATTAGGTGGTCGGAAAAGAAAACAGGAGTTAATCTAGCATCCGTGGGTGGGCAGTCCCGTGTAAAAACATAATCTATGCGAGAGGCTCTGGCTCCGTCACCACTGAACCAGGTGAAGCCGTCCTCTCTGGGATGCATGGTTTTAAAACAGTCTTGGAGTTTAAAATCCTTGCACATGCCCTGTAATAAAACCGAAGTTTTATCAACTTTAAAATCTTCCCCTGCTCCTCTTCTATCTTTCCTGCTTAAAATACAGTTAAAATCCCCCCCTACCACTAAAGGGGCCCTACCTAGCATGTGGAACTGCAAGTCTTGTAAAAGGTCATACCTGTCATTCTTAGAGTTAAAGCCATAAATATTTAAGAGGTTAAAATCCTGTCCCATAAAAGTCAAATGTGCTAAAAGTGCCCGACCATCTCTCACCACAGTGCTGCCCTTCACCAGAACTTGAGGGTTTTTGATTAAAATGGCCACTCCATCATTTTTGTTTTGATTTGATCCACTCCACATTGATGTTTGTGGCCACATCTCCTCCCACTGTCTGTAGTGCTTTAAAAACGGTAGGCCACATTCCTGTATTAAAAACACATCTGACTTAAAAGAGTTAAGAAAGGATAAAACACTTTGGGCTCTAACTCTCGACTTCACACTTCTCACATTGATGGTTGAGAAGGTGAGTGCCATGAGTATGTTTAAAAACAACAAGTATGCCATTTTAAAAGACTAAAAAGACATTAAAACCTTAAAATATCTAAAAAAGCTGTTGGGCAATTTCTTGTGAATGGAGTTCTTCCTTCACTCCCACGGGTGAAAGGTGAAGGGGTTGAGCTCCATTCCCCGGTCGGACTCTGGGGGTCGGCCTTGGACACAATGTTGCATTTAACTTTGAGTCTCGAGGGGTTGATTGCAGAGCTACGGTTAAGAAGGAGACCTCATTTGGTGAACTGGAGGGGAAGACTCTGGGCTCCTCCACAGATGAACTGTCTGAGGAAAACCCAACTCTTCCCCTCTTCTCTGAGAATATAGGAGACTCAGAGGACAATTCTGAAGCAGGCCTCTTTGTTTGCTGGGCCGGGGGGAGGGGGGCATCCTCACTATCTTCTGATTGGATTCCTTCACATTCAGAACTAGCTCCGCCCTCTGCCTGCACCACCTCCTCCACAAAGCTCTCCATTGGTGGGGCTGTTGCAGGCCCCTCCCCCACTCCCTCCTCACCTGATCCCTGTCCTCCAATCACAGGATTTGGAGGGAGATTTGAATTTTCCTGCCCAGCCTCTTCACAAACCTCTCTAACCGGCTCATTTTGTTCACCATTTTGAATTTGCTTCACAGCCTTTAACTTGTTGGCAAATGACTTTGGGCAATCTCTGAAGAGGTGGTTTGATTCTCCACAAAGATTGCAACGTCTGCCATTGGTGCACTCCTCAAAGGTGTGCCCAATTTCTCTGCATTTTCCACAAACAATCTGCTGGCATGCTTCTGCCAGGTGCCCATGCTCACCACACTTGCGGCAGAGCTTGGGCTGACCCTGGTAGTGTATGTAGCCCCTGTTTTCTCCCAGAACTATCATGGATGGCAGATGTTTCAGGCCCTGGAAGCCTTGGGGGTCCTGCCACTGTTGGATAGGGACCCTCCAAGCACAGTTCCAGATGCCATCCTCATCTCTCACTTTGACAGCCTGGCCTTTAACAGTGCAGAATCTACCCAGCCACAAACAAATGTCATCTGCATTCACTGTCTCATTAAACATTCTCACGATAACTGTTTTCAGGGCATTATCAGTCAGCTTCTCAACACTGAATGCAGTAAACTGGGGTTTCACATTTTCAAAGCGTGTCCAAAATTCTTTCAGCAAACCAGCAGAACGGAAACTCACATCAAAACCTTTGTTAAAGGGCAATGTAAAAATACAATTTAGGTCATCCGGTGTAAAGTTCAAAACTTTCTGGATCAGCTTCCTGGAGAAGTCCAGTCTCGACATCCCCATGAGCTTTCCATCTTTTTCTTTGAAGGTAAAACGGACACTGTGGTGCCTCCGCATGCCGACACGGGTGGCCGACATGGTGGAGGCACCACAAGCTAAAAGGGTTCAAAGCAACTAAAACTCTTAAATTACCAATAAATACACTAAAAGGCAAAATAAATAAGCAATAAATAGGTAAAACGCCCTAAAAACAAATAAATTAATTAAAAGGTACTTACCTTTAGCGTTTGGCCTGGTCAAGATGTTAAATCCAACAGAGAGCAGGTAGAAAGTCCTCTGGGCCAATGAATTCCTTTTGTGCAAGATTTATAACTATTAGAGAGTTATAACACTTTACAAAAGGAATGTAGTGAATATCCTCCAAAGCACCGGTAAAAAATCAATACCACAACTGATAAGAACAGATACTACACTTGATCTTAGCCAAAAGGCCGAGAAGCGATGACCCCTTGCTGTTGGCTGCCCCGAGCCGCCTCCTGCACAGCTCTCGCTGGCCGCGGTGCGGTGCGGCGCGGCCGCTTCAAACGGCCGCGTGAACGACCGCTGCTTAGCAGCTCCGCCCAGACGCTCCTTGGCGCAGCCGCACGTCTCGCGAAGGACCGCTGTTTTGCTTTTCACAAACACACGAGGCTCTGCCGTACTGCAAAGCCTGCCAAAAATAGATTTAACTCGTGGGTGTTCCTCTCCACGGAAGTCTTTAGTAAAAGGCGAAAGACTTGTACGTTATGAAGAGAAACCAGAGTAAGTACAACCCGCTCCTCAACAGCAGCCGAAGACCCCAGTCGTCCCAGTCACCACCTTCACGGTAAGCCTCACTTGGCTTGCCGTGTGGCGAATCCCAGGCCACGCCCCTTTCCCCTACCCCGCATAGCGCTCTCAGGGAGTCTTGGGTGCCCAGTTTGCTTGTCTTTCGTGTCGCTGCCACTACACCTTCTGGAAGAGGCGTTGCCCCTTTGCCACTGGCGCTCACCGTGTGATGTTTGTATTTTTTGTGAAATGCAGCAAAGGACAGTTCAGTTGGATGACGAACAAACCGTTCTAAATATGCCACATAAAAACACTTAAGAGTAATGCCAGACTGTTTCTGCTACCGAAGCAAAGAGCGGAAAAAGAAGTCAATGACTGATGGCGTCCATCCGACTCAGGACTTTAATTCCATGTCGGGATCCTGTAGGAATGATGACTCCATTTTTTCTTTCTTCCCCCCAGTGATCTGACCGGTCAGTGGCCGGGGGTCGGGGGTGGGGTTGACGGGTTGTGATCCGAACCTCTGAAGTTCACTTGCCCCGGAGCAGGTTAGCTGTTCAGCATAAGTTACCATGGTAAGAAGCGGGACCACCGCCGTAAGCCTGAAAACCCAGGGTTAAACCCGAAGTTACCTCGCTAAACCCGAATCCTGCTTCGCAGTACAGGCCTCGGGAATTCCAGCCAGGTGCTCGTGAGGAGCAGGGCACAACACGAGCAGATCAAAATGCGGAAACGCTTCACGATTTTGCGTGTCATCCTTTCGCAGGGGCCATGCTAATCTTCTCTGTATCGATTCCAATTTTTCATATGTGCTGCCTTAGCAAGCACGCAAGCCTCGGAGCGCCGCTTCCCTTTTAGTCCCCCGTGGGCAGAATGACCCCTTGACCGCGGTGGAGCTGCTGGAGGGCAGTAGGCAGCACCCTTAAGCATGACAAGAGCGAGGGATGGGGCTTTTCAGTTGCTGACATCAGTGTCTTTTCAATTGCTATGAACTGCCTGCTACTTCTTTCTGCATGTTTATGAAAGTCACAAAGCGTGTTAGGCCAGAAATGGCTTCATACCAAACAAACAATCGGTCTTTCATGCCGGAGGCTTCATTTGTTGCCCCAAAGCTAGGCATCCCCTCCTATGATGCGTGACAGGTCAACTGTGAGACTCTCAGACAAACTCTGAGCATCTGTCTGTGGGCGCATCTCTAGGATAAGCCACACTGTGGAAAATTCTTGGCGCCAGACCGCTTATGCTCTGGTGCCCCCTCAGGCAAATTTGTGACACCTTTGCCGTTGCCCTTCTCTGAGAGCAAGTAGGGGCTGCCAAACCAGATGGCCGAGTGGGTCTGAGTTCTACTTGTGGCCCTTGTTTGAGTAAAAGACTACTTTGGGGTTAGGGTGAGCCGGCAACTGCCTTGGCTAGATTCTTGAGAGCGTCGTGTTTGGTATGTCCAGCAAATGTTGTCACATGTAACCAGCGAGACGTTTGGTCAGAAAGCGGGAAGCTTTGATAAACACGCCGTGTCGCAATCCAGGGAGATTAAGGCCTGGCCCGCTAGGCGCAGGCGGGCAGGCGGGCTGGCAGGCTGGCAGGCTACCAAACAACAGAAATACTCAGGCGCCCGCAGACGCTCCGTGACTCCCGCGAGGACGGACGCGGGGAAAATGCGCAGATTCAAGGGGTATTTAGGACCTATCGCAATACGGCAACTTTCCCTCTTTGTCGCGTTTGTCTGCCAATCAAACGTGCAAATCGCACTCTGTGTCACTCTATATTTTGTACGCTGCACTACAACCCCCTCGGTCCGCACCAGCGCTTGGCTTTACACAAAACAAAGACAAGGGTGCACCGTTCCCGGCGGCACTGCAATACCGGGTCGATGCGTGGAGCGAACGGAGCAAGCCCCTTTTTCAGCTCCAGCTGCTAAAAATCCATTTAATATATCGTCCCCAAATTGAGGACATATCAGATATTAAACTGATAAGAACAGATACTACACTTGATCTTAGCCAAAAGGCCGAGAAGCGATGACCCCTTGCTGTTGGCTGCCCCGAGCCGCCTCCTGCACAGCTCTCGCTGGCCGCGGTGCGGTGCGGCGCGGCCGCTTCAAACGGCCGCTGCTTAGCAGCTCCGCCCAGACGCTCCTTGGCGCAGCCGCACGTCTCGCGAAGGACCGCTGTTTTGCTTTTCACAAACACACGAGGCTCTGCCGTACTGCAAAGCCTGCCAAAAATAGATTTAACTCGTGGGTGTTCCTCTCCACGGAAGTCTTTAGTAAAAGGCGAAAGACTTGTACGTTATGAAGAGAAACCAGAGTAAGTACAACCCGCTCCTCAACAGCAGCCGAAGACCCCAGTCGTCCCAGTCACCACCTTCACGGTAAGCCTCACTTGGCTTGCCGCGTGCCGAATCCCAGGCCACGCCCCTTTCCCCTACCCCGCATAGCGCTCTCAGGGAGTCTTGGGTGCCCAGTTTGCTTGTCTTTCGTGTCGCTGCCACTACACCTTCTGGAAGAGGCGTTGCCCCTTTGCCACTGGCGCTCACCGTGTGATGTTTGTATTTTTTGTGAAATGCAGCAAAGGACAGTTCAGTTGGATGACGAACAAACCGTTCTGAATATGCCACATAAAAACACTTAAGAGTAATGCCAGACTGTTTCTGCTACCGAAGCAAAGAGCGGAAAAAGAAGTCAATGACTGATGGCGTCCATCCGACTCAGGACTTTAATTCCATGTCGGGATCCTGTAGGAATGATGACTCCATTTTTTCTTTCTTCCCCCCAGTGATCTGACCGGTCAGTGGCCGGGGGTCGGGGGTGGGGTTGACGGGTTGTGATCCGAACCTCTGAAGTTCACTTGCCCCGGAGCAGGTTAGCTGTTCAGCATAAGTTACCATGGTAAGAAGCGGGACCACCGCCGTAAGCCTGAAAACCCAGGGTTAAACCCGAAGTTACCTCGCTAAACCCGAATCCTGCTTCGCAGTACAGGCCTCGGGAATTCCAGCCAGGTGCTCGTGAGGAGCAGGGCACAACACGAGCAGATCAAAATGCGGAAACGCTTCACGATTTTGCGTGTCATCCTTTCGCAGGGGCCATGCTAATCTTCTCTGTATCGATTCCAATTTTTCATATGTGCTGCCTTAGCAAGCACGCAAGCCTCGGAGCGCCGCTTCCCTTTTAGTCCCCCGTGGGCAGAATGACCCCTTGACCGCGGTGGAGCTGCTGGAGGGCAGTAGGCAGCACCCTTAAGCATGACAAGAGCGAGGGATGGGGCTTTTCAGTTGCTGACATCAGTGTCTTTTCAATTGCTATGAACTGCCTGCTACTTCTTTCTGCATGTTTATGAAAGTCACAAAGCGTGTTAGGCCAGAAATGGCTTCATACCAAACAAACAATCGGTCTTTCATGCCGGAGGCTTCATTTGTTGCCCCAAAGCTAGGCATCCCCTCCTATGATGCGTGACAGGTCAACTGTGAGACTCTCAGACAAACTCTGAGCATCTGTCTGTGGGCGCATCTCTAGGATAAGCCACACTGTGGAAAATTCTTGGCGCCAGACCGCTTATGCTCTGGTGCCCCCTCAGGCAAATTTGTGACACCTTTGCCGTTGCCCTTCTCTGAGAGCAAGTAGGGGCTGCCAAACCAGATGGCCGAGTGGGTCTGAGTTCTACTTGTGGCCCTTGTTTGAGTAAAAGACTACTTTGGGGTTAGGGTGAGCCGGCAACTGCCTTGGCTAGATTCTTGAGAGCGTCGTGTTTGGTATGTCCAGCAAATGTTGTCACATGTAACCAGCGAGACGTTTGGTCAGAAAGCGGGAAGCTTTGATAAACACGCCGTGTCGCAATCCAGGGAGATTAAGGCCTGGCCCGCTAGGCGCAGGCGGGCAGGCGGGCTGGCAGGCTGGCAGGCTACCAAACAACAGAAATACTCAGGCGCCCGCAGACGCTCCGTGACTCCCGCGAGGACGGACGCGGGGAAAATGCGCAGATTCAAGGGGTATTTAGGACCTATCGCAATACGGCAGCTTTCCCTCTTTGTCGCGTTTGTCTGCCAATCAAACGTGCAAATCGCACTCTGTGTCACTCTATATGTTGTACGCTGCACTACAACCCCCTCGGTCCGCACCAGCGCTTGGCTTTACACAAAACAAGGAGAAGGGTGCACCGTTCCCGGCGGCACTGCAATACCGGGTCGATGCGTGGAGCGAACGGAGCAAGCCCCTTTTTCAGCTCCAGCTGCTAAAAATCCATTTAATATATCGTCCCCAAATTGAGGACATATCAGATATTAAACTGATAAGAACAGATACTACACTTGATCTTAGCCAAAAGGCCGAGAAGCGATGACCCCTTGCTGTTGGCTGCCCCGAGCCGCCTCCTGCACAGCTCTCGCTGGCTGCGGTGCGGTGCGGCGCGGCGCGGCTTTTCAAACGGCCGCGTGAACGACCGCTGCTTAGCAGCTCCGCCCAGACGCTCCTTGGCGCAGGCACACGTCTCGCGAAGGACCGCTGTTTTGCTTTTCACAAACACACGAGGCTCTGCCGTACTGCAAAGCCTGCCAAAAATAGATTTAACTCGTGGGTGTTCCTCTCCACGGAAGTCTTTAGTAAAAGGCGAAAGACTTGTACGTTATGAAGAGAAACCAGAGTAAGTACAACCCGCTCCTCAACAGCAGCCGAAGACCCCAGTCGTCCCAGTCACCACCTTCACGGTAAGCCTCACTTGGCTTGCCGCGTGCCGAATCCCAGGCCACGCCCCTTTCCCCTACCCCGCATAGCGCTCTCAGGGAGTCTTGGGTGCCCAGTTTGCTTGTCTTTCGTGTCGCTGCCACTACACCTTCTGGAAGAGGCGTTGCCCCTTTGCCACTGGCGCTCACCGCGTGATGTTTGTATTTTTTGTGAAATGCAGCAAAGGACAGTTCAGTTGGATGACGAACAAACCGTTCTGAATATGCCACATAAAAACACTTAAGAGTAATGCCAGACTGTTTCTGCTACCGAAGCAAAGAGCGGAAAAAGAAGTCAATGACTGATGGCGTCCATCCGACTCAGGACTTTAATTCCATGTCGGGATCCTGTAGGAATGATGACTCCATTTTTTCTTTCTTCCCCCCAGTGATCTGACCGGTCAGTGGCCGGGGGTCGGGGGTGGGGTTGACGGGTTGTGATCCGAACCTCTGAAGTTCACTTGCCCCGGAGCAGGTTAGCTGTTCAGCATAAGTTACCATGGTAAGAAGCGGGACCACCGCCGTAAGCCTGAAAACCCAGGGTTAAACCCGAAGTTACCTCGCTAAACCCGAATCCTGCTTCGCAGTACAGGCCTCGGGAATTCCAGCCAGGTGCTCGTGAGGAGCAGGGCACAACACGAGCAGATCAAAATGCGGAAACGCTTCACGATTTTGCGTGTCATCCTTTCGCAGGGGCCATGCTAATCTTCTCTGTATCGATTCCAGTTTTTCATATGTGCTGCCTTAGCAAGCACGCAAGCCTCGGAGCGCCGCTTCCCTTTTAGTCCCCCGTGGGCAGAATGACCCCTTGACCGCGGTGGAGCTGCTGGAGGGCAGTAGGCAGCACCCTTAAGCATGACAAGAGCGAGGGATGGGGCTTTTCAGTTGCTGACATCAGTGTCTTTTCAATTGCTATGAACTGCCTGCTACTTCTTTCTGCATGTTTATGAAAGTCACAAAGCGTGTTAGGCCAGAAATGGCTTCATACCAAACAAACAATCGGTCTTTCATGCCGGAGGCTTCATTTGTTGCCCCAAAGCTAGGCATCCCCTCCTATGATGCGTGACAGGTCAACTGTGAGACTCTCAGACAAACTCTGAGCATCTGTCTGTGGGCGCATCTCTAGGATAAGCCACACTGTGGAAAATTCTTGGCGCCAGACCGCTTATGCTCTGGTGCCCCCTCAGGCAAATTTGTGACACCTTTGCCGTTGCCCTTCTCTGAGAGCAAGTAGGGGCTGCCAAACCAGATGGCCGAGTGGGTCTGAGTTCTACTTGTGGCCCTTGTTTGAGTAAAAGACTACTTTGGGGTTAGGGTGAGCCGGCAACTGCCTTGGCTAGATTCTTGAGAGCGTCGTGTTTGGCATGTCCAGCAAATGTTGTCACATGTAACCAGCGAGACGTTTGGTCAGAAAGCGGGAAGCTTTGATAAACACGCCGTGTCGCAATCCAGGGAGATTAAGGCCTGGCCCGCTAGGCGCAGGCGGGCAGGCGGGCTGGCAGGCTGGCAGGCTACCAAACAACAGAAATACTCAGGCGCCCGCAGACGCTCCGTGACTCCCGCGAGGACGGACGCGGGGAAAATGCGCAGATTCAAGGGGTATTTAGGACCTATCGCAATACGGCAACTTTCCCTCTTTGTCGCGTTTGTCTGCCAATCAAACGTGCAAATCGCACTCTGTGTCACTCTATATTTTGTACGCTGCACTACAACCCCCTCGGTCCGCAACAGCGCTTGGCTTTACACAAAACAAGGAGAAGGGTGCACCGTTCCCGGCGGCACTGCAATACCGGGTCGATGCGTGGAGCGAACGGAGCAAGCCCCTTTTTCAGCTCCAGCTGCTAAAAATCCATTTAATATATCGTCCCCAAATTGAGGACATATCAGATATTAAACTGATAAGAACAGATACTACACTTGATCTTAGCCAAAAGGCCGAGAAGCGATGACCCCTTGCTGTTGGCTGCCCCGAGCCGCCTCCTGCACAGCTCTCGCTGGCCGCGGTGCAGTGCGGCGCGGCGCGGCCGCTTCAAACGGCCGCGTGAACGACCGCTGCTTAGCAGCTCCGCCCAGACGCTCCTTGGCGCAGCCGCACGTCTCGCGAAGGACCGCTGTTTTGCTTTTCACAAACACACGAGGCTCTGCCGTACTGCAAAGCCTGCCAAAAATAGATTTAACTCGTGGGTGTTCCTCTCCACGGAAGTCTTTAGTAAAAGGCGAAAGACTTGTACGTTATGAAGAGAAACCAGAGTAAGTACAACCCGCTCCTCAACAGCAGCCGAAGACCCCAGTCGTCCCAGTCACCACCTTCACGGTAAGCCTCACTTGGCTTGCCGCGTGGCGAATCCCAGGCCACGCCCCTTACCCCTACCCCGCATAGCGCTCTCAGGGAGTCTTGGGTGCCCAGTTTGCTTGTCTTTCGTGTTGCTGCCACTACACCTTCTGGAAGAGGCGTTGCCCCTTTGCCACTGGCGCTCACCGTGTGATGTTTGTATTTTTTGTGAAATGCAGCAAAGGACAGTTCAGTTGGATGACGAACAAACCGTTCTGAATATGCCACATAAAAACACTTAAGAGTAATGCCAGACTGTTTCTGCTACCGAAGCAAAGAGCGGAAAAAGAAGTCAATGACTGATGGCGTCCATCCGACTCAGGACTTTAATTCCATGTCGGGATCCTGTAGGAATGATGACTCCATTTTTTCTTTCTTCCCCCCAGTGATCTGACCGGTCAGTGGCCGGGGGTCGGGGGTGGGGTTGACGGGTTGTGATCCGAACCTCTGAAGTTCACTTGCCCCGGAGCAGGTTAGCTGTTCAGCATAAGTTACCATGGTAAGAAGCGGGACCACCGCCGTAAGCCTGAAAACCCAGGGTTAAACCCGAAGTTACCTCGCTAAACCCGAATCCTGCTTCGCAGTACAGGCCTCGGGAATTCCAGCCAGGTGCTCGTGAGGAGCAGGGCACAACACGAGCAGATCAAAATGCGGAAACGCTTCACGATTTTGCGTGTCATCCTTTCGCAGGGGCCATGCTAATCTTCTCTGTATCGATTCCAATTTTTCATATGTGCTGCCTTAGCAAGCACGCAAGCCTCGGAGCGCCGCTTCCCTTTTAGTCCCCCGTGGGCAGAATGACCCCTTGACCGCGGTGGAGCTGCTGGAGGGCAGTAGGCAGCACCCTTAAGCATGACAAGAGCGAGGGATGGGGCTTTTCAGTTGCTGACATCAGTGTCTTTTCAATTGCTATGAACTGCCTGCTACTTCTTTCTGCATGTTTATGAAAGTCACAAAGCGTGTTAGGCCAGAAATGGCTTCATACCAAACAAACAATCGGTCTTTCATGCCGGAGGCTTCATTTGTTGCCCCAAAGCTAGGCATCCCCTCCTATGATGCGTGACAGGTCAACTGTGAGACTCTCAGACAAACTCTGAGCATCTGTCTGTGGGCGCATCTCTAGGATAAGCCACACTGTGGAAAATTCTTGGCGCCAGACCGCTTATGCTCTGGTGCCCCCTCAGGCAAATTTGTGACACCTTTGCCGTTGCCCTTCTCTGAGAGCAAGTAGGGGCTGCCAAACCAGATGGCCGAGTGGGTCTGAGTTCTACTTGTGGCCCTTGTTTGAGTAAAAGACTACTTTGGGGTTAGGGTGAGCCGGCAACTGCCTTGGCTAGATTCTTGAGAGCGTCGTGTTTGGTATGTCCAGCAAATGTTGTCACATGTAACCAGCGAGACGTTTGGTCAGAAAGCGGGAAGCTTTGATAAACACGCCGTGTCGCAATCCAGGGAGATTAAGGCCTGGCCCGCTAGGCGCAGGCGGGCAGGCGGGCTGGCAGGCTGGCAGGCTACCAAACAACAGAAATACTCAGGCGCCCGCAGACGCTCCGTGACTCCCGCGAGGACGGACGCGGGGAAAATGCGCAGATTCAAGGGGTATTTAGGACCTATCGCAATACGGCAACTTTCCCTCTTTGTCGCGTTTGTCTGCCAATCAAACGTGCAAGTCGCACTCTGTGTCACTCTATATTTTGTACGCTGCACTACAACCCCCTCGGTCCGCACCAGCGCTTGGCTTTACACAAAACAAGGAGAAGGGTGCACCGTTCCCGGCGGCACTGCAATACCGGGTCGATGCGTGGAGCGAACGGAGCAAGCCCCTTTTTCAGCTCCAGCTGCTAAAAATCCATTTAATATATCGTCCCCAAATTGAGGACATATCAGATATTAAACTGATAAGAACAGATACTACACTTGATCTTAGCCAAAAGGCCGAGAAGCGATGACCCCTTGCTGTTGGCTGCCCCGAGCCGCCTCCTGCACAGCTCTCGCTGGCCGCGGTGCGGTGCGGCGCGGCGCGGCTTTTCAAACGGCCGCGTGAACGACCGCTGCTTAGCAGCTCCGCCCAGACGCTCCTTGGCGCAGCCGCACGTCTCGCGAAGGACCGCTGTTTTGCTTTTCACAAACACACGAGGCTCTGCCGTACTGCAAAGCCTGCCAAAAATAGATTTAACTCGTGGGTGTTCCTCTCCACGGAAGTCTTTAGTAAAAGGCGAAAGACTTGTACGTTATGAAGAGAAACCAGAGTAAGTACAACCCGCTCCTCAACAGCAGCCGAAGACCCCAGTCGTCCCAGTCACCACCTTCACGGTAAGCCTCACTTGGCTTGCCGCGTGGCGAATCCCAGGCCACGCCCCTTTCCCCTACCCCGCATAGCGCTCTCAGGGAGTCTTGGGTGCCCAGTTTGCTTGTCTTTCGTGTCGCTGCCACTACACCTTCTGGAAGAGGCGTTGCCCCTTTGCCACTGGCGCTCACCGTGTGATGTTTGTATTTTTTGTGAAATGCAGCAAAGGACAGTTCAGTTGGATGACGAACAAACCGTTCTGAATATGCCACATAAAAACACTTAAGAGTAATGCCAGACTGTTTCTGCTACCGAAGCAAAGAGCGGAAAAAGAAGTCAATGACTGATGGCGTCCATCCGACTCAGGACTTTAATTCCATGTCGGGATCCTGTAGGAATGATGACTCCATTTTTTCTTTCTTCCCCCCAGTGATCTGACCGGTCAGTGGCCGGGGGTCGGGGGTGGGGTTGACGGGTTGTGATCCGAACCTCTGAAGTTCACTTGCCCCGGAGCAGGTTAGCTGTTCAGCATAAGTTACCATGGTAAGAAGCGGGACCACCGCCGTAAGCCTGAAAACCCAGGGTTAAACCCGAAGTTACCTCGCTAAACCCGAATCCTGCTTCGCAGTACAGGCCTCGGGAATTCCAGCCAGGTGCTCGTGAGGAGCAGGGCACAACACGAGCAGATCAAAATGCGGAAACGCTTCACGATTTTGCGTGTCATCCTTTCGCAGGGGCCATGCTAATCTTCTCTGTATCGATTCCAATTTTTCATATGTGCTGCCTTAGCAAGCACGCAAGCCTCGGAGCGCCGCTTCCCTTTTAGTCCCCCGTGGGCAGAATGACCCCTTGACCGCGGTGGAGCTGCTGGAGGGCAGTAGGCAGCACCCTTAAGCATGACAAGAGCGAGGGATGGGGCTTTTCAGTTGCTGACATCAGTGTCTTTTCAATTGCTATGAACTGCCTGCTACTTCTTTCTGCATGTTTATGAAAGTCACAAAGCGTGTTAGGCCAGAAATGGCTTCATACCAAACAAACAATCGGTCTTTCATGCCGGAGGCTTCATTTGTTGCCCCAAAGCTAGGCATCCCCTCCTATGATGCGTGACAGGTCAACTGTGAGACTCTCAGACAAACTCTGAGCATCTGTCTGTGGGCGCATCTCTAGGATAAGCCACACTGTGGAAAATTCTTGGCGCCAGACCGCTTATGCTCTGGTGCCCCCTCAGGCAAATTTGTGACACCTTTGCCGTTGCCCTTCTCTGAGAGCAAGTAGGGGCTGCCAAACCAGATGGCCGAGTGGGTCTGAGTTCTACTTGTGGCCCTTGTTTGAGTAAAAGACTACTTTGGGGTTAGGGTGAGCCGGCAACTGCCTTGGCTAGATTCTTGAGAGCGTCGTGTTTGGTATGTCCAGCAAATGTTGTCACATGTAACCAGCGAGACGTTTGGTCAGAAAGCGGGAAGCTTTGATAAACACGCCGTGTCGCAATCCAGGGAGATTAAGGCCTGGCCCGCTAGGCGCAGGCGGGCAGGCGGGCTGGCAGGCTGGCAGGCTACCAAACAACAGAAATACTCAGGCGCCCGCAGACGCTCCGTGACTCCCGCGAGGACCGACGCGGGGAAAATGCGCAGATTCAAGGGGTATTTAGGACCTATCGCAATACGGCAACTTTCCCTCTTTGTCGCGTTTGTCCGCCAATCAAACGTGCAAATCGCACTCTGTGTCACTCTATATTTTGTACGCTGCACTACAACCCCCTCGGTCCGCACCAGCGCTTGGCTTTACACAAAACAAGGAGAAGGGTGCACCGTTCCTGGCGGCACTGCAATACCGGGTCGATGCGTGGAGCGAACGGAGCAAGCCCCTTTTTCAGCTCCAGCTGCTAAAAATCCATTTAATATATCGTCCCCAAATTGAGGACATATCAGATATTAAACTGATAAGAACAGATTTTTTTTTTTCTTTCGGAAAAATTTTATTGACACTTATTTCAAACACATTTCATGACACATTTCTTTTTTTGTTATATTTATGACATACAACATACCTTGAAATACAACTAATAAATAATAAATGTGATCTGTAAAACCATGTTTAAAACAATAAAAACAATTGTTTTAAGAAGCATTACAGATAAAATCGTTGTTTTCACAGGTAAAAGGTGTACATAAAAGAGTTTTCATGTGAGTCATGTGTGAGTGACTCAAGTGTCCATTATAAAAGTCTTTAAAATGGAGTGCATTTAGTTAAAATGCTGTGTTCAAGGTCCGTTTTTGTGCAGGAGCGCAGTGAGTCCCTACCCAGGGTAACTCATTCCGCTCTCCCGAACAGTAGGTCTCTCGGGATCCTGTTGCGGAGCTCAGAGGAGACCCTCGCCCTGTTGCTCCTTCCCACCTGCCTCACCCGGAGAGCCAGGCCGCTGCTGCTTTGACCTTTTTGCGTGTAGCTCCGGCTCCTTCCTCCGAATGGGCACAGAGGCGATGCTTCTTTGCGGCTGTGTCCTAGGCCCGCCGCCTGCAGCTCTGGCCGCTTGGGCCGTCGCTGCGGCCATCTGGATCACAGCCACGGGGGGGATCTGCATGTGCTTCCTTGCCAGCAAGTTTCTGGAGGTCCACATGGCGTCTTTGATGGCGGCTAGGGTGAGCCACTGCTTGGCAAAGTCATTCTTTTTTGTTTCCGTTTGGCTCACCCCGTAGAGCACCAGTTGTGCTGTTAGGACCTCCCTTGCCGGCAAGTACGGGAATTTCAAGGAGCCGGCTGTTGCCCACTGGTCTACGGCAGCACTGCACTCCCAGAGCAGATGCCTCACCGACTCCGGCGCGCCACAACCGGGTCGGGGGCAGGTTGAGAGCGCCGACATGCCCCGGGAGTGCATCACGGACCTGACCGGGAGGATCTCGTGAGCCACCATCCATGACAGGTCCCGGAGTCTGTTCGGGAGAGCGGGATGGTTCACGTTGCGCCAAACTGTTGAGGGCTCGCCGAATGCGAGCCCGCGCACTGGACTCACTGGTTCTCGCTCCTGCACAAGAGAAAGCACAGAGCGATGGTTAGTTAAAATGTGCAACTCCTCCTGCTCCAGGTTAAAATGCTTTAGAAATGTCTGAATAAAAGCATATGCTGTTGGCAGGTTAAAAGACACAGGCACTTTAAGATCAGTGGGTAAAATCTTAAGTCTTCGGAGATAAGAGCCCATCCAGAAACGTGTCATCGCTATGGTCTTGGGGTTTCTGGATGGGTCTGTAGCAATGTTGAGGTGCATTGTTGTGTATCTGCTTCCTAAAAACAGATAAAAGTCCGGCACTCCTTTTCCTCCTTTCTCCTTTGGCCTCTTCATCACCTCTCTCCTCAATCTCTCCCACTTGGATCCCCAAATAAAATAGAATATGGTTCGGTCCAGGTCTAAAAGCACTTTCCTAGGCGGGGTAAAAACAGAACTGATGAGTAAAAGCAAAGGTAAAATCACTGCTTTGATGATTAAAACCTTCCCTTCGATCGTCAGTCCTCTAAGTCCCCAGTATCCTAGTCTTTGCCTGACTTTTCCTACCACGTCTGGCCAGTTTGTTTTCCCTCCCCCATCCCGGTCAAATTTTATCCCTAGTATTTTCTGGTCGGTCTGGGTCATGGTCAGGGGGAGTCCTGTCGTCTCAGTCGCTGTCCATGGACCATAAAATTGGGCTTGGGTCTTGCTTCTGTTGAGTTTTGACCCAGAGGCCTGTCCAAACCAGTCGGTCAAGTCCAGCGTCCTGTTGACAGATAAAAGGTCAGTGCATAAAAGATTGACATCGTCCATGTATAAAATGCATTTGGTTTGGAGTCCCCCGCTCCCCGGTACTCCCACCCCATTGATTCGTCGGTCCCTTCTCAAGATCTGCGCCAGTGGTTCTATACAGGTAACGTAGAGGAGGGCAGATAACGGACAACCCTGACGGACACCGCAGTTAATGTCGACTGCTTTTGTCAGATGCCCGTTAACGACAAATTTGCTGGTAATGCCCCGGTACAGCAATCCCACCCAAGTCGTAAACCTTAAGGGAAACCTCATTTTTTGCAGTACCTGGAAAAGGTACTGGTGCGAGACCCGATCAAAGGCTTTCTCAAAATCTAGATTTAGGACTACTAGGCGGATGTTTCTGTCTCTCGCGTAACAGATGGTGTCACGGATCAGTACCAGGCTGTCGGTGATCTTCCTCCCCGGGATGGCGCAGGCTTGATCCGGGTGAATCACCTCTTCTAAAAACAAGGACATACGTGATGCTAAAAGTTTACTAAAAAGTTTACAGTCAAAGTTTAAAAGTGTGATAGGTCTCCAGTTCTTCAGGTCAGTCTTGTCTTTGTTTTTGTGGAGGAGAGTCACTATCCCTACTCTAAAACTGTCAGGAAGTCGGTCAAGTTGCTCAAAGTCCATAAAAACAGCAAGCAAGTCAGGTGCTAAAATGTCCCAAAACGTCAAATAAAATTCCAAGGGAAGTCCATCTTGTCCTGGGGACTTCCCTTTCTTAAAACTCATAATACATTTATTTAACTCCAAAATAGTAAAATCCTGGGTTAAAAGCACACTGTCCCTTACTGTGTTTTCAATAAAATTTAAGACTTCAGTCATGGTGTCTGTTTGAACAGGCTTCTCTTTATACAATTCCCCATAAAACCGTTCAACTATTTGATTGATTTCTTCCGTTGTCTCGGCCGTGCACCCGTTGTCTTTTGTTAGCTTTAAAATCCCCCCCCCTTTATTTACAATTTTCTTAAAAAAGTATCTTGTGCACTTCTCCCCCTCCTCTACTTCCCGTTCCCTGCTCCTTAAAATGACACCCTTGCTTTTTATTTCTGCTAAAACCGACATCTCTGTTTTAATTTGTTTAATCTCTTCATTAAAATCCATACCATATTGGTTTAATTTAAAATAGCGCTGTAGTCTTTTCTGCAGTCCCATCATGCGTCTGTTTTCCTTATTCTTTTTTCTCTTACCTGCCTGTCTAAAGAAAGTCTGGGTCTTTGCCTTCACCATTTCCCACCAGTGCGCGCGTGTATCGTAAAAGTCTTGAAGGGTCTGCCACTCTCGGTACTGCTCCCTGTACTGACTAACTAGCTCCTTATCTTCTAAAAGGGAGCAGTTGAGTTTCCACAGACCGCTTCCTGGTGTCACACCCGAAGAGAGTGAGAGGGTGCAGGAAAGCATTAGGTGGTCGGAAAAGAAAACAGGAGTTAATCTAGCATCCGTGGGTGGGCAGTCCCGTGTAAAAACATAATCTATGCGAGAGGCTCTGGCTCCGTCACCACTGAACCAGGTGAAGCCATCCTCTCTGGGATGCATGGTTTTAAAACAGTCTTGGAGTTTAAAATCCTTGCACATGCCCTGTAATAAAACCGAAGTTTTATCAACTTTAAAATCTTCCCCTGCTCCTCTTCTATCTTTCCTGCTTAAAATACAGTTAAAATCCCCCCCCACCACTAAAGGGGCCCTACCTAGCATGTGGAACTGCAAGTCTTGTAAAAGGTCATACCTGTCATTCTTAGAGTTAAAGCCATAAATATTTAAGAGGTTAAAATCCTGTCCCATAAAAGTCAAATGTGCTAAAAGTGCCCGACCATCTCTCACCACAGTGCTGCCCTTCACCAGAACTTGAGGGTTTTTGATTAAAATGGCCACTCCATCATTCTTGTTTTGATTTGATCCACTCCACATTGATGTTTGTGGCCACATCTCCTCCCACTGTCTGTAGTGCTTTAAAAACGGTAGGCCACATTCCTGTATTAAAAACACATCTGACTTAAAAGAGTTAAGAAAGGATAAAACACTTTGGGCTCTAACTCTCGACTTCACACTTCTCACATTGATGGTTGAGAAGGTGAGTGCCATGAGTATGTTTAAAAACAACAAGTATGCCATTTTAAAAGACTAAAAAGACATTAAAACCTTAAAATATCTAAAAAAGCTGTTGGGCAATTTCTTGTGAATGGAGTTCTTCCTTCACTCCCACGGGTGAAAGGTGAAGGGGTTGAGCTCCATTCCCCGGTCGGACTCTGGGGGTCGGCCTTGGACACAATGTTGCATTTAACTTTGAGTCTCGAGGGGTTGATTGCAGAGCTACGGTTAAGAAGGAGACCTCATTTGGTGAACTGGAGGGGAAGACTCTGGGCTCCTCCACAGATGAACTGTCTGAGGAAAACCCAACTCTTCCCCTCTTCTCTGAGAATATAGGAGACTCAGAGGACAATTCTGAAGCAGGCCTCTTTGTTTGCTGGGCCGGGGGGAGGGGGGCATCCTCACTATCTTCTGATTGGATTCCTTCACATTCAGAACTAGCTCCGCCCTCTGCCTGCACCACCTCCTCCACAAAGCTCTCCATTGGTGGGGCTGTTGCAGGCCCCTCCCCCACTCCCTCCTCACCTGATCCCTGTCCTCCAATCACAGGATTTGGAGGGAGATTTGAATTTTCCTGCCCAGCCTCTTCACAAACCTCTCTAACCGGCTCATTTTGTTCACCATTTTGAATTTGCTTCACAGCCTTTAACTTGTTGGCAAATGACTTTGGGCAATCTCTGAAGAGGTGGTTTGATTCTCCACAAAGATTGCAACGTCTGCCATTGGTGCACTCCTCAAAGGTGTGCCCAATTTCTCTGCATTTTCCACAAACAATCTGCTGGCATGCTTCTGCCAGGTGCCCATGCTCACCACACTTGCGGCAGAGCTTGGGCTGACCCTGGTAGTGTATGTAGCCCCTGTTTTCTCCCAGAACTATCATGGATGGCAGATGTTTCAGGCCCTGGAAGCCTTGGGGGTCCTGCCACTGTTGGATAGGGACCCTCCAAGCACAGTTCCAGATGCCATCCTCATCTCTCACTTTGACAGCCTGGCCTTTAACAGTGCAGAATCTACCCAGCCACAAACAAATGTCATCTGCATTCACTGTCTCATTAAACATTCTCACGATAACTGTTTTCAGGGCATTATCAGTCAGCTTCTCAACACTAAATGCAGTAAACTGGGGTTTCACATTTTCAAAGCGTGTCCAAAATTCTTTCAGCAAACCAGCAGAACGGAAACTCACATCAAAACCTTTGTTAAAGGGCAATGTAAAAATACAATTCAGGTCATCCGGTGTAAAGTTCAAAACTTTCTGGATCAGCTTCCTGGAGAAGTCCAGTCTCGACATCCCCATGAGCTTTCCATCTTTTTCTTTGAAGGTAAAACGGACACTGTGGTGCCTCCGCATGCCGACACGGGTGGCCGACATGGTGGAGGCACCACAAGCTAAAAGGGTTCAAAGCAACTAAAACTCTTAAATTACCAATAAATACACTAAAAGGCAAAATAAATAAGCAATAAATAGGTAAAACGCCCTAAAAACAAATAAATTAATTAAAAGGTACTTACCTTTAGCGTTTGGCCTGGTCAAGATGTTAAATCCAACAGAGAGCAGGTAGAAAGTCCTCTGGGCCAATGAATTCCTTTTGTGCAAGATTTATAACTATTAGAGAGTTATAACACTTTACAAAAGGAATGTAGTGAATATCCTCCAAAGCACCGGTAAAAAATCAATACCACAACAGGTAATATTTTTCACCGACAAACTGATAAGAACAGATTTTTTTTCTTTCGGAAAAATTTTATTGACACTTATTTCAAACACATTTCATGACACATTTCTTTTTTTGTTATATTTATGACATACAACATACCTTGAAATACAACTAATAAATAATAAATGTGATCTGTAAAACCATGTTTAAAACAATAAAAACAATTGTTTTAAGAAGCGTTACAGATAAAATCGTTGTTTTCACAGGTAAAAGGTGTACATAAAAGAGTTTTCATGTGAGTCATGTGTGAGTGAGTCAAGTGTCCATTATAAAAGTCTTTAAAAGGGAGTGCATTTAGTTAAAATGCTGTGTTCAAGGTCCGTTTTTGTGCAGGAGCGCAGTGAGTCCCTACCCAGGGTAACTCATTCCGCTCTCCCGAACAGTAGGTCTCTCGGGATCCTGTTGCGGAGCTCAGAGGAGACCCTCGCCCTGTTGCTCCTTCCCACCTGCCTCACCCGGAGAGCCAGGCCGCTGCTGCTTTGACCTTTTTGCGTGTAGCTCCGGCTCCTTCCTCCGAATGGGCACAGAGGCGATGCTTCTTTGCGGCTGTGTCCTAGGCCCGCCGCCTGCAGCTCTGGCCGCTTGGGCCGTCGCTGCGGCCATCTGGATCACAGCCACGGGGGGGATCTGCATGTGCTTCCTTGCCAGCAAGTTTCTGGAGGTCCACATGGCGTCTTTGATGGCGGCTAGGGTGAGCCACTGCTTGGCAAAGTCATTCTTTTTTGTTTCCGTTTGGCTCACCCCGTAGAGCACCAGTTGTGCTGTTAGGACCTCCCTTGCCGGCAAGTACGGGAATTTCAAGGAGCCGGCTGTTGCCCACTGGTCTACGGCAGCACTGCACTCCCAGAGCAGATGCCTCACCGACTCCGGCGCGCCACAACCGGGTCGGGGGCAGGTTGAGAGCGCCGACATGCCCCGGGAGTGCATCACGGACCTGACCGGGAGGATCTCGTGAGCCACCATCCATGACAGGTCCCGGAGTCTGTTCGGGAGAGCGGGATGGTTCACGTTGCGCCAAACTGTTGAGGGCTCGCCGAATGCGAGCCCGCGCACTGGACTCACTGGTTCTCGCTCCTGCACAAGAGAAAGCACAGAGCGATGGTTAGTTAAAATGTGCAACTCCTCCTGCTCCAGGTTAAAATGCTTTAGAAATGTCTGAATAAAAGCATATGCTGTTGGCAGGTTAAAAGACACAGGCACTTTAAGATCAGTGGGTAAAATCTTAAGTCTTCGGAGATAAGAGCCCATCCAGAAACGTGTCATCGCTATGGTCTTGGGGTTTCTGGATGGGTCTGTAGCAATGTTGAGGTGCATTGTTGTGTATCTGCTTCCTAAAAACAGATAAAAGTCCGGCACTCCTTTTCCTCCTTTCTCCTTTGGCCTCTTCATCACCTCTCTCCTCAATCTCTCCCACTTGGATCCCCAAATAAAATAGAATATGGTTCGGTCCAGGTCTAAAAGCACTTTCCTAGGCGGGGTAAAAACAGAACTGATGAGTAAAAGCAAAGGTAAAATCACTGCTTTGATGATTAAAACCTTCCCTTCGATCGTCAGTCCTCTAAGTCCCCAGTATCCTAGTCTTTGCCTGACTTTTCCTACCACGTCTGGCCAGTTTGTTTTCCCTCCCCCATCCCGGTCAAATTTTATCCCTAGTATTTTCTGGTCGGTCTGGGTCATGGTCAGGGGGAGTCCTGTCGTCTCAGTCGCTGTCCATGGACCATAAAATTGGGCTTGGGTCTTGCTTCTGTTGAGTTTTGACCCAGAGGCCTGTCCAAACCAGTCGGTCAAGTCCAGCGTCCTGTTGACAGATAAAAGGTCAGTGCATAAAAGGTTGACATCGTCCATGTATAAAATGCATTTGGTTTGGAGTCCCCCGCTCCCCGGTACTCCCACCCCATTGATTCGTCGGTCCCTTCTCAAGATCTGCGCCAGTGGTTCTATACAGGTAACGTAGAGGAGGGCAGATAACGGACAACCCTGACGGACACCGCAGTTAATGTCGACTGCTTTTGTCAGATGCCCGTTAACGACAAATTTGCTGGTAATGCCCCGGTACAGCAATCCCACCCAAGTCGTAAACCTTAAGGGAAACCCCATTTTTTGCAGTACCTGGAAAAGGTACTGGTGCGAGACCCGATCAAAGGCTTTCTCAAAATCTAGATTTAGGACTACTAGGCGGATGTTTCTGTCTCTCGCGTAACAGATGGTGTCACGGATCAGTACCAGGCTGTCGGTGATCTTCCTCCCCGGGATGGCGCAGGCTTGATCCGGGTGAATCACCTCTTCTAAAAACAAGGACATACGTGATGCTAAAAGTTTACTAAAAAGTTTACAGTCAAAGTTTAAAAGTGTGATAGGTCTCCAGTTCTTCAGGTCAGTCTTGTCTTTGTTTTTGTGGAGGAGAGTCACTATCCCTACTCTAAAACTGTCAGGAAGTCGGTCAAGTTGCTCAAAGTCCATAAAAACAGCAAGCAAGTCAGGTGCTAAAATGTCCCAAAACGTCAAATAAAATTCCAAGGGAAGTCCATCTTGTCCTGGGGACTTCCCTTTCTTAAAACTCATAATACATTTATTTAACTCCAAAATAGTAAAATCCTGGGTTAAAAGCACACTGTCCCTTACTGTGTTTTCAATAAAATTTAAGACTTCAGTCATGGTGTCTGTTTGAACAGGCTTCTCTTTATACAATTCCCCATAAAACCGTTCAACTATTTGATTGATTTCTTCCGTTGTCTCGGCCGTGCACCCGTTGTCTTTTGTTAGCTTTAAAATCCCCCCCCCTTTATTTACAATTTTCTTAAAAAAGTATCTTGTGCACTTCTCCCCCTCCTCTACTTCCCGTTCCCTGCTCCTTAAAATGACACCCTTGCTTTTTATTTCTGCTAAAACCGACATCTCTGTTTTAATTTGTTTAATCTCTTCATTAAAATCCATACCATATTGGTTTAATTTAAAATAGCGCTGTAGTCTTTTCTGCAGTCCCATCATGCGTCTGTTTTCCTTATTCTTTTTTCTCTTACCTGCCTGTCTAAAGAAAGTCTGGGTCTTTGCCTTCACCATTTCCCACCAGTGTGCGCGTGTATCGTAAAAGTCTTGAAGGGTCTGCCACTCTCGGTACTGCTCCCTGTACTGACTAACTAGCTCCTTATCTTCTAAAAGGGAGCAGTTGAGTTTCCACAGACCGCTTCCTGGTGTCACACCCGAAGAGAGTGAGAGGGTGCAGGAAAGCATTAGGTGGTCGGAAAAGAAAACAGGAGTTAATCTAGCATCCGTGGGTGGGCAGTCCCGTGTAAAAACATAATCTATGCGAGAGGCTCTGGCTCCGTCACCACTGAACCAGGTGAAGCCGTCCTCTCTGGGATGCATGGTTTTAAAACAGTCTTGGAGTTTAAAATCCTTGCACATGCCCTGTAATAAAACCGAAGTTTTATCAACTTTAAAATCTTCCCCTGCTCCTCTTCTATCTTTCCTGCTTAAAATACAGTTAAAATCCCCCCCTACCACTAAAGGGGCCCTACCTAGCATGTGGAACTGCAAGTCTTGTAAAAGGTCATACCTGTCATTCTTAGAGTTAAAGCCATAAATATTTAAGAGGTTAAAATCCTGTCCCATAAAAGTCAAATGTGCTAAAAGTGCCCGACCATCTCTCACCACAGTGCTGCCCTTCACCAGAACTTGAGGGTTTTTGATTAAAATGGCCACTCCATCATTCTTGTTTTGATTTGATCCACTCCACATTGATGTTTGTGGCCACATCTCCTCCCACTGTCTGTAGTGCTTTAAAAACGGTAGGCCACATTCCTGTATTAAAAACACATCTGACTTAAAAGAGTTAAGAAAGGATAAAACACTTTGGGCTCTAACTCTCGACTTCACACTTCTCACATTGATGGTTGAGAAGGTGAGTGCCATGAGTATGGTTAAAAACAACAAGTATGCCATTTTAAAAGACTAAAAAGACATTAAAACCTTAAAATATCTAAAAAAGCTGTTGGGCAATTTCTTGTGAATGGAGTTCTTCCTTCACTCCCACGGGTGAAAGGTGAAGGGGTTGAGCTCCATTCCCCGGTCGGACTCTGGGGGTCGGCCTTGGACACAATGTTGCATTTAACTTTGAGTCTCGAGGGGTTGATTGCAGAGCTACGGTTAAGAAGGAGACCTCATTTGGTGAACTGGAGGGGAAGACTCTGGGCTCCTCCACAGATGAACTGTCTGAGGAAAACCCAACTCTTCCCCTCTTCTCTGAGAATATAGGCGACTCAGAGGACAATTCTGAAGCAGGCCTCTTTGTTTGCTGGGCCGGGGGGAGGGGGGCATCCTCACTATCTTCTGATTGGATTCCTTCACATTCAGAACTAGCTCCGCCCTCTGCCTGCACCACCTCCTCCACAAAGCTCTCCATTGGTGGGGCTGTTGCAGGCCCCTCCCCCACTCCCTCCTCACCTGATCCCTGTCCTCCAATCACAGGATTTGGAGGGAGATTTGAATTTTCCTGCCCAGCCTCTTCACAAACCTCTCTAACCGGCTCATTTTGTTCACCATTTTGAATTTGCTTCACAGCCTTTAACTTGTTGGCAAATGACTTTGGGCAATCTCTGAAGAGGTGGTTTGATTCTCCACAAAGATTGCAACGTCTGCCATTGGTGCACTCCTCAAAGGTGTGCCCAATTTCTCTGCATTTTCCACAAACAATCTGCTGGCATGCTTCTGCCAGGTGCCCATGCTCACCACACTTGCGGCAGAGCTTGGGCTGACCCTGGTAGTGTATGTAGCCCCTGTTTTCTCCCAGAACTATCATGGATGGCAGATGTTTCAGGCCCTGGAAGCCTTGGGGGTCCTGCCACTGTTGGATAGGGACCCTCCAAGCACAGTTCCAGATGCCATCCTCATCTCTCACTTTGACAGCCTGGCCTTTAACAGTGCAGAATCTACCCAGCCACAAACAAATGTCATCTGCATTCACTGTCTCATTAAACATTCTCACGATAACTGTTTTCAGGGCATTATCAGTCAGCTTCTCAACACTAAATGCAGTAAACTGGGGTTTCACATTTTCAAAGCGTGTCCAAAATTCTTTCAGCAAACCAGCAGAACGGAAACTCACATCAAAACCTTTGTTAAAGGGCAATGTAAAAATACAATTCAGGTCATCCGGTGTAAAGTTCAAAACTTTCTGGATCAGCTTCCTGGAGAAGTCCAGTCTCGACATCCCCATGAGCTTTCCATCTTTTTCTTTGAAGGTAAAACGGACACTGTGGTGCCTCCGCATGCCGACACGGGTGGCCGACATGGTGGAGGCACCACAAGCTAAAAGGGTTCAAAGCAACTAAAACTCTTAAATTACCAATAAATACACTAAAAGGCAAAATAAATAAGCAATAAATAGGTAAAACGCCCTAAAAACAAATAAATTAATTAAAAGGTACTTACCTTTAGCGTTTGGCCTGGTCAAGATGTTAAATCCAACAGAGAGCAGGTAGAAAGTCCTCTGGGCCAATGAATTCCTTTTGTGCAAGATTTATAACTATTAGAGAGTTATAACACTTTACAAAAGGAATGTAGTGAATATCCTCCAAAGCACCGGTAAAAAATCAATACCACAACAGGTAATAATTTTCACCGACAAACAGGAGGCGACCGCAGTCTTAGCCAAAAGGCCGAGAAGCGATGACCCCTTGCTGTTGGCTGCCCCGAGCCACCTCCTGCACAGCTCTCGCTGGCCGCGGTGCGGTGCGGCGCGGCGCGGCCGCTTCAAACGGCCGCGTGAACGACCGCTGCTTAGCAGCTCCGCCCAGACGCTCCTTGGCGCAGCCGCACGTCTCGCGAAGGACCGCTGTTTTGCTTTTCACAAACACACGAGGCTCTGCCGTACTGCAAAGCCTGCCAAAAATAGATTTAACTCGTGGGTGTTCCTCTCCACGGAAGTCTTTAGTAAAAGGCGAAAGACTTGTACGTTATGAAGAGAAACCAGAGTAAGTACAACCCGCTCCTCAACAGCAGCCGAAGACCCCAGTCGTCCCAGTCACCACCTTCACGGTAAGCCTCACTTGGCTTGCCGCGTGGCGAATCCCAGGCCACGCCCCTTTCCCCTACCCCGCATAGCGCTCTCAGGGAGTCTTGGGTGCCCAGTTTGCTTGTCTTTCGTGTCGCTGCCACTACACCTTCTGGAAGAGGCGTTGCCCCTTTGCCACTGGCGCTCACCGTGTGATGTTTGTATTTTTTGTGAAATGCAGCAAAGGACAGTTCAGTTGGATGACGAACAAACCGTTCTGAATATGCCACATAAAAACACTTAAGAGTAATGCCAGACTGTTTCTGCTACCGAAGCAAAGAGCGGAAAAAGAAGTCAATGACTGATGGCGTCCATCCGACTCAGGACTTTAATTCCATGTCGGGATCCTGTAGGAATGATGACTCCATTTTTTCTTTCTTCCCCCCAGTGATCTGACCGGTCAGTGGCCGGGGGTCGGGGGTGGGGTTGACGGGTTGTGATCCGAACCTCTGAAGTTCACTTGCCCCGGAGCAGGTTAGCTGTTCAGCATAAGTTACCATGGTAAGAAGCGGGACCACCGCCGTAAGCCTGAAAACCCAGGGTTAAACCCGAAGTTACCTCGCTAAACCCGAATCCTGCTTCGCAGTACAGGCCTCGGGAATTCCAGCCAGGTGCTCGTGAGGAGCAGGGCACAACACGAGCAGATCAAAATGCGGAAACGCTTCACGATTTTGCGTGTCATCCTTTCGCAGGGGCCATGCTAATCTTCTCTGTATCGATTCCAATTTTTCATATGTGCTGCCTTAGCAAGCACGCAAGCCTCGGAGCGCCGCTTCCCTTTTAGTCCCCCGTGGGCAGAATGACCCCTTGACCGCGGTGGAGCTGCTGGAGGGCAGTAGGCAGCACCCTTAAGCATGACAAGAGCGAGGGATGGGGCTTTTCAGTTGCTGACATCAGTGTCTTTTCAATTGCTATGAACTGCCTGCTACTTCTTTCTGCATGTTTATGAAAGTCACAAAGCGTGTTAGGCCAGAAATGGCTTCATACCAAACAAACAATCGGTCTTTCATGCCGGAGGCTTCATTTGTTGCCCCAAAGCTAGGCATCCCCTCCTATGATGCGTGACAGGTCAACTGTGAGACTCTCAGACAAACTCTGAGCATCTGTCTGTGGGCGCATCTCTAGGATAAGCCACACTGTGGAAAATTCTTGGCGCCAGACCGCTTATGCTCTGGTGCCCCCTCAGGCAAATTTGTGACACCTTTGCCGTTGCCCTTCTCTGAGAGCAAGTAGGGGCTGCCAAACCAGATGGCCGAGTGGGTCTGAGTTCTACTTGTGGCCCTTGTTTGAGTAAAAGACTACTTTGGGGTTAGGGTGAGCCGGCAACTGCCTTGGCTAGATTCTTGAGAGCGTCGTGTTTGGTATGTCCAGCAAATGTTGTCACATGTAACCAGCGAGACGTTTGGTCAGAAAGCGGGAAGCTTTGATAAACACGCCGTGTTGCAATCCAGGGAGATTAAGGCCTGGCCCGCTAGGCGCAGGCGGGCAGGCGGGCTGGCAGGCTGGCAGGCTACCAAACAACAGAAATACTCAGGCGCCCGCAGACGCTCCGTGACTCCCGCGAGGACGGACGCGGGGAAAATGCGCAGATTCAAGGGGTATTTAGGACCTATCGCAATACGGCATTTTTCCCTCTTTGTCGCGTTTGTCTGCCAATCAAACGTGCAAATCGGACTCTGTGTCACTCTATATTTTGTACGCTGCACTACAACCCCCTCGGTCCGCACCAGCGCTTGGCTTTACACAAAACAAGTAGAAGGGTGCACCGTTCCCGGCGGCACTGCAATACCGGGTCGATGCGTGGAGCGAACGGAGCAAGCCCCTTTTTCAGCTCCAGCTGCTAAAAATCCATTTAATATATCGTCCCCAAATTGAGGACATATCAGATATTAAACTGATAAGAACAGATACTACACTTGATCTTAGCCAAAAGGCCGAGAAGCGATGACCCCTTGCTGTTGGCTGCCCCGAGCCACCTCCTGCACAGCTCTCGCTGGCCGCGGTGCGGTGCGGCGCGGCGCGGCCGCTTCAAACGGCCGCGTGAACGACCGCTGCTTAGCAGCTCCGCCCAGACGCTCCTTGGCGCAGCCGCACGTCTCGCGAAGGACCGCTGTTTTGCTTTTCACAAACACACGAGGCTCTGCCGTACTGCAAAGCCTGCCAAAAATAGATTTAACTCGTGGGTGTTCCTCTCCACGGAAGTCTTTAGTAAAAGGCGAAAGACTTGTACGTTATGAAGAGAAACCAGAGTAAGTACAACCCGCTCCTCAACAGCAGCCGAAGACCCCAGTCGTCCCAGTCACCACCTTCACGGTAAGCCTCACTTGGCTTGCCGCGTGTCGAATCCCAGGCCACGCCCCTTTCCCCTACCCCGCATAGCGCTCTCAGGGAGTCTTGGGTGCCCAGTTTGCTTGTCTTTCGTGTCGCTGCCACTACACCTTCTGGAAGAGGCGTTGCCCCTTTGCCACTGGCGCTCACCGTGTGATGTTTGTATTTTTTGTGAAATGCAGCAAAGGACAGTTCAGTTGGATGACGAACAAACCGTTCTGAATATGCCACATAAAAACACTTAAGAGTAATGCCAGACTGTTTCTGCTACCGAAGCAAAGAGCGGAAAAAGAAGTCAATGACTGATGGCGTCCATCCGACTCAGGACTTTAATTCCATGTCGGGATCCTGTAGGAATGATGACTCCATTTTTTCTTTCTTCCCCCCAGTGATCTGACCGGTCAGTGGCCGGGGGTCGGGGGTGGGGTTGACGGGTTGTGATCCGAACCTCTGAAGTTCACTTGCCCCGGAGCAGGTTAGCTGTTCAGCATAAGTTACCATGGTAAGAAGCGGGACCACCGCCGTAAGCCTGAAAACCCAGGGTTAAACCCGAAGTTACCTCGCTAAACCCGAATCCTGCTTCGCAGTACAGGCCTCGGGAATTCCAGCCAGGTGCTCGTGAGGAGCAGGGCACAACACGAGCAGATCAAAATGCGGAAACGCTTCACGATTTTGCGTGTCATCCTTTCGCAGGGGCCATGCTAATCTTCTCTGTATCGATTCCAATTTTTCATATGTGCTGCCTTAGCAAGCACGCAAGCCTCGGAGCGCCGCTTCCCTTTTAGTCCCCCGTGGGCAGAATGACCCCTTGACCGCGGTGGAGCTGCTGGAGGGCAGTAGGCAGCACCCTTAAGCATGACAAGAGCGAGGGATGGGGCTTTTTTCAGTTGCTGACATCAGTGTCTTTTCAATTGCTATGAACTGCCTGCTACTTCTTTCTGCATGTTTATGAAAGTCACAAAGCGTGTTAGGCCAGAAATGGCTTCATACCAAACAAACAATCGGTCTTTCATGCCGGAGGCTTCATTTGTTGCCCCAAAGCTAAGCATCCCCTCCTATGATGCGTGACAGGTCAACTGTGAGACTCTCAGACAAACTCTGAGCATCTGTCTGTGGGCGCATCTCTAGGATAAGCCACACTGTGGAAAATTCTTGGCGCCAGACCGCTTATGCTCTGGTGCCCCCTCAGGCAAATTTGTGACACCTTTGCCGTTGCCCTTCTCTGAGAGCAAGTAGGGGCTGCCAAACCAGATGGCCGAGTGGGTCTGAGTTCTACTTGTGGCCCTTGTTTGAGTAAAAGACTACTTTGGGGTTAGGGTGAGCCGGCAACTGCCTTGGCTAGATTCTTGAGAGCGTCGTGTTTGGCATGTCCAGCAAATGTTGTCACATGTAACCAGCGAGACGTTTGGTCAGAAAGCGGGAAGCTTTGATAAACACGCCGTGTCGCAATCCAGGGAGATTAAGGCCTGGCCCGCTAGGCGCAGGCGGGCAGGCGGGCTGGCAGGCTGGCAGGCTACCAAACAACAGAAATACTCAGGCGCCCGCAGACGCTCCGTGACTCCCGCGAGGACGGACGCGGGGAAAATGCGCAGATTCAAGGGGTATTTAGGACCTATCGCAATACGGCAACTTTCCCTCTTTGTCGCGTTTGTCTGCCAATCAAACGTGCAAATCGCACTCTGTGTCACTCTATATTTTGTACGCTGCACTACAACCCCCTCGGTCCGCACCAGCGCTTGGCTTTACACAAAACAAGTAGAAGGGTGCACCGTTCCCGGCGGCACTGCAATACCGGGTCGATGCGTGGAGTGAACGGAGCAAGCTCCTTTTTCAGCTCCAGCTGCTAAAAATCCATTTAATATATCGTCCCCAAATTGAGGACATATCAGATATTAAACTGATAAGAACAGATACTACACTTGATCTTAGCCAAAAGGCCGAGAAGCGATGACCCCTTGCTGTTGGCTGCCCCGAGCCACCTCCTGCACAGCTCTCGCTGGCCGCGGTGCGGTGCGGCCGCTTCAAACGGCCGCGTGAACGACCGCTGCTTAGCAGCTCCGCCCAGACGCTCCTTGGCGCAGCCGCACGTCTCGCGAAGGACCGCTGTTTTGCTTTTCACAAACACACGAGGCTCTGCCGTACTGCAAAGCCTGCCAAAAATAGATTTAACTCGTGGGTGTTCCTCTCCACGGAAGTCTTTAGTAAAAGGCGAAAGACTTGTACGTTATGAAGAGAAACCAGAGTAAGTACAACCCGCTCCTCAACAGCAGCCGAAGACCCCAGTCGTCCCAGTCACCACCTTCACGGTAAGCCTCACTTGGCTTGCCGCGTGGCGAATCCCAGGCCACGCCCCTTTCCCCTACCCCGCATAGCGCTCTCAGGGAGTCTTGGGTGCCCAGTTTGCTTGTCTTTCGTGTCGCTGCCACTACACCTTCTGGAAGAGGCGTTGCCCCTTTGCCACTGGCGCTCACCGCGTGATGTTTGTATTTTTTGTGAAATGCAGCAAAGGACAGTTCAGTTGGATGACGAACAAACCGTTCTGAATATGCCACATAAAAACACTTAAGAGTAATGCCAGACTGTTTCTGCTACCGAAGCAAAGAGCGGAAAAAGAAGTCAATGACTGATGGCGTTCATCCGACTCAGGACTTTAATTCCATGTCGGGATCCTGTAGGAATGATGACTCCATTTTTTCTTTCTTCCCCCCAGTGATCTGACCGGTCAGTGGCCGGGGGTCGGGGGTGGGGTTGACGGGTTGTGATCCGAACCTCTGAAGTTCACTTGCCCCGGAGCAGGTTAGCTGTTCAGCATAAGTTACCATGGTAAGAAGCGGGACCACCGCCGTAAGCCTGAAAACCCAGGGTTAAACCCGAAGTTACCTCGCTAAACCCGAATCCTGCTTCGCAGTACAGGCCTCGGGAATTCCAGCCAGGTGCTCGTGAGGAGCAGGGCACAACACGAGCAGATCAAAATGCGGAAACGCTTCACGATTTTGCGTGTCATCCTTTCGCAGGGGCCATGCTAATCTTCTCTGTATCGATTCCAATTTTTCATATGTGCTGCCTTAGCAAGCACGCAAGCCTCGGAGCGCCGCTTCCCTTTTAGTCCCCCGTGGGCAGAATGACCCCTTGACCGCGGTGGAGCTGCTGGAGGGCAGTAGGCAGCACCCTTAAGCATGACAAGAGCGAGGGATGGGGCTTTTTTCAGTTGCTGACATCAGTGTCTTTTCAATTGCTATGAACTGCCTGCTACTTCTTTCTGCATGTTTATGAAAGTCACAAAGCGTGTTAGGCCAGAAATGGCTTCATACCAAACAAACAATCGGTCTTTCATGCCGGAGGCTTCATTTGTTGCCCCAAAGCTAAGCATCCCCTCCTATGATGCGTGACAGGTCAACTGTGAGACTCTCAGACAAACTCTGAGCATCTGTCTGTGGGCGCATCTCTAGGATAAGCCACACTGTGGAAAATTCTTGGCGCCAGACCGCTTATGCTCTGGTGCCCCCTCAGGCAAATTTGTGACACCTTTGCCGTTGCCCTTCTCTGAGAGCAAGTAGGGGCTGCCAAACCAGATGGCCGAGTGGGTCTGAGTTCTACTTGTGGCCCTTGTTTGAGTAAAAGACTACTTTGGGGTTAGGGTGAGCCGGCAACTGCCTTGGCTAGATTCTTGAGAGCGTCGTGTTTGGCATGTCCAGCAAATGTTGTCACATGTAACCAGCGAGACGTTTGGTCAGAAAGCGGGAAGCTTTGATAAACACGCCGTGTCGCAATCCAGGGAGATTAAGGCCTGGCCCGCTAGGCGCAGGCGGGCAGGCGGGCTGGCAGGCTGGCAGGCTACCAAACAACAGAAATACTCAGGCGCCCGCAGACGCTCCGTGACTCCCGCGAGGACGGACGCGGGGAAAATGCGCAGATTCAAGGGGTATTTAGGACCTATCGCAATACGGCAACTTTCCCTCTTTGTCGCGTTTGTCTGCCAATCAAACGTGCAAATCGCACTCTGTGTCACTCTATATTTTGTACGCTGCACTACAACCCCCTCGGTCCGCACCAGCGCTTGGCTTTACACAAAACAAGGAGAAGGGTGCACCGTTCCCGGCGGCACTGCAATACCGGGTCGATGCGTGGAGTGAACGGAGCAAGCTCCTTTTTCAGCTCCAGCTGCTAAAAATCCATTTAATATATCGTCCCCAAATTGAGGACATATCAGATATTAAACTGATAAGAACAGATACTACACTTGATCTTAGCCAAAAGGCCGAGAAGCGATGACCCCTTGCTGTTGGCTGCCCCGAGCCACCTCCTGCACAGCTCTCGCTGGCCGCGGTGCGGTGCGGCCGCTTCAAACGGCCGCGTGAACGACCGCTGCTTAGCAGCTCCGCCCAGACGCTCCTTGGCGCAGCCGCACGTCTCGCGAAGGACCGCTGTTTTGCTTTTCACAAACACACGAGGCTCTGCCGTACTGCAAAGCCTGCCAAAAATAGATTTAACTCGTGGGTGTTCCTCTCCACGGAAGTCTTTAGTAAAAGGCGAAAGACTTGTACGTTATGAAGAGAAACCAGAGTAAGTACAACCCGCTCCTCAACAGCAGCCGAAGACCCCAGTCGTCCCAGTCACCACCTTCACGGTAAGCCTCACTTGGCTTGCCGCGTGGCGAATCCCAGGCCACGCCCCTTTCCCCTACCCCGCATAGCGCTCTCAGGGAGTCTTGGGTGCCCAGTTTGCTTGTCTTTCGTGTCGCTGCCACTACACCTTCTGGAAGAGGCGTTGCCCCTTTGCCACTGGCGCTCACCGCGTGATGTTTGTATTTTTTGTGAAATGCAGCAAAGGACAGTTCAGTTGGATGACGAACAAACCGTTCTGAATATGCCACATAAAAACACTTAAGAGTAATGCCAGACTGTTTCTGCTACCGAAGCAAAGAGCGGAAAAAGAAGTCAATGACTGATGGCGTTCATCCGACTCAGGACTTTAATTCCATGTCGGGATCCTGTAGGAATGATGACTCCATTTTTTCTTTCTTCCCCCCAGTGATCTGACCGGTCAGTGGCCGGGGGTCGGGGGTGGGGTTGACGGGTTGTGATCCGAACCTCTGAAGTTCACTTGCCCCGGAGCAGGTTAGCTGTTCAGCATAAGTTACCATGGTAAGAAGCGGGACCACCGCCGTAAGCCTGAAAACCCAGGGTTAAACCCGAAGTTACCTCGCTAAACCCGAATCCTGCTTCGCAGTACAGGCCTCGGGAATTCCAGCCAGGTGCTCGTGAGGAGCAGGGCACAACACGAGCAGATCAAAATGCGGAAACGCTTCACGATTTTGCGTGTCATCCTTTCGCAGGGGCCATGCTAATCTTCTCTGTATCGATTCCAATTTTTCATATGTGCTGCCTTAGCAAGCACGCAAGCCTCGGAGCGCCGCTTCCCTTTTAGTCCCCCGTGGGCAGAATGACCCCTTGACCGCGGTGGAGCTGCTGGAGGGCAGTAGGCAGCACCCTTAAGCATGACAAGAGCGAGGGATGGGGCTTTTTTCAGTTGCTGACATCAGTGTCTTTTCAATTGCTATGAACTGCCTGCTACTTCTTTCTGCATGTTTATGAAAGTCACAAAGCGTGTTAGGCCAGAAATGGCTTCATACCAAACAAACAATCGGTCTTTCATGCCGGAGGCTTCATTTGTTGCCCCAAAGCTAAGCATCCCCTCCTATGATGCGTGACAGGTCAACTGTGAGACTCTCAGACAAACTCTGAGCATCTGTCTGTGGGCGCATCTCTAGGATAAGCCACACTGTGGAAAATTCTTGGCGCCAGACCGCTTATGCTCTGGTGCCCCCTCAGGCAAATTTGTGACACCTTTGCCGTTGCCCTTCTCTGAGAGCAAGTAGGGGCTGCCAAACCAGATGGCCGAGTGGGTCTGAGTTCTACTTGTGGCCCTTGTTTGAGTAAAAGACTACTTTGGGGTTAGGGTGAGCCGGCAACTGCCTTGGCTAGATTCTTGAGAGCGTCGTGTTTGGCATGTCCAGCAAATGTTGTCACATGTAACCAGCGAGACGTTTGGTCAGAAAGCGGGAAGCTTTGATAAACACGCCGTGTCGCAATCCAGGGAGATTAAGGCCTGGCCCGCTAGGCGCAGGCGGGCAGGCGGGCTGGCAGGCTGGCAGGCTACCAAACAACAGAAATACTCAGGCGCCCGCAGACGCTCCGTGACTCCCGCGAGGACGGACGCGGGGAAAATGCGCAGATTCAAGGGGTATTTAGGACCTATCGCAATACGGCAACTTTCCCTCTTTGTCGCGTTTGTCTGCCAATCAAACGTGCAAATCGCACTCTGTGTCACTCTATATTTTGTACGCTGCACTACAACCCCCTCGGTCCGCACCAGCGCTTGGCTTTACACAAAACAAGGAGAAGGGTGCACCGTTCCCGGCGGCACTGCAATACCGGGTCGATGCGTGGAGTGAACGGAGCAAGCTCCTTTTTCAGCTCCAGCTGCTAAAAATCCATTTAATATATCGTCCCCAAATTGAGGACATATCAGATATTAAACTGATAAGAACAGATACTACACTTGATCTTAGCCAAAAGGCCGAGAAGCGATGACCCCTTGCTGTTGGCTGCCCCGAGCCACCTCCTGCACAGCTCTCGCTGGCCGCGGTGCGGTGCGGCCGCTTCAAACGGCCGCGTGAACGACCGCTGCTTAGCAGCTCCGCCCAGACGCTCCTTGGCGCAGCCGCACGTCTCGCGAAGGACCGCTGTTTTGCTTTTCACAAACACACGAGGCTCTGCCGTACTGCAAAGCCTGCCAAAAATAGATTTAACTCGTGGGTGTTCCTCTCCACGGAAGTCTTTAGTAAAAGGCGAAAGACTTGTACGTTATGAAGAGAAACCAGAGTAAGTACAACCCGCTCCTCAACAGCAGCCGAAGACCCCAGTCGTCCCAGTCACCACCTTCACGGTAAGCCTCACTTGGCTTGCCGCGTGGCGAATCCCAGGCCACGCCCCTTTCCCCTACCCCGCATAGCGCTCTCAGGGAGTCTTGGGTGCCCAGTTTGCTTGTCTTTCGTGTCGCTGCCACTACACCTTCTGGAAGAGGCGTTGCCCCTTTGCCACTGGCGCTCACCGCGTGATGTTTGTATTTTTTGTGAAATGCAGCAAAGGACAGTTCAGTTGGATGACGAACAAACCGTTCTGAATATGCCACATAAAAACACTTAAGAGTAATGCCAGACTGTTTCTGCTACCGAAGCAAAGAGCGGAAAAAGAAGTCAATGACTGATGGCGTTCATCCGACTCAGGACTTTAATTCCATGTCGGGATCCTGTAGGAATGATGA
Organism: Scomberomorus guttatus; assembly: GCA_038419695.1. Lineage (NCBI taxonomy): Eukaryota > Metazoa > Chordata > Actinopteri > Scombriformes > Scombridae > Scomberomorus > Scomberomorus guttatus. Next base: position 29,782,652 of record CM076452.1, read on the forward strand.
CTCCATTTTTTCTTTCTTCCCCCCAGTGATCTGACCGGTCAGTGGCCGGGGGTCGGGGGTGGGGTTGACGGGTTGTGATCCGAACCTCTGAAGTTCACTTGCCCCGGAGCAGGTTAGCTGTTCAGCATAAGTTACCATGGTAAGAAGCGGGACCACCGCCGTAAGCCTGAAAACCCAGGGTTAAACCCGAAGTTACCTCGCTAAACCCGAATCCTGCTTCGCAGTACAGGCCTCGGGAATTCCAGCCAGGTGCTCGTGAGGAGCAGGGCACAACACGAGCAGATCAAAATGCGGAAACGCTTCACGATTTTGCGTGTCATCCTTTCGCAGGGGCCATGCTAATCTTCTCTGTATCGATTCCAATTTTTCATATGTGCTGCCTTAGCAAGCACGCAAGCCTCGGAGCGCCGCTTCCCTTTTAGTCCCCCGTGGGCAGAATGACCCCTTGACCGCGGTGGAGCTGCTGGAGGGCAGTAGGCAGCACCCTTAAGCATGACAAGAGCGAGGGATGGGGCTTTTCAGTTGCTGACATCAGTGTCTTTTCAATTGCTATGAACTGCCTGCTACTTCTTTCTGCATGTTTATGAAAGTCACAAAGCGTGTTAGGCCAGAAATGGCTTCATACCAAACAAACAATCGGTCTTTCATGCCGGAGGCTTCATTTGTTGCCCCAAAGCTAGGCATCCCCTCCTATGATGCGTGACAGGTCAACTGTGAGACTCTCAGACAAACTCTGAGCATCTGTCTGTGGGCGCATCTCTAGGATAAGCCACACTGTGGAAAATTCTTGGCGCCAGACCGCTTATGCTCTGGTGCCCCCTCAGGCAAATTTGTGACACCTTTGCCGTTGCCCTTCTCTGAGAGCAAGTAGGGGCTGCCAAACCAGATGGCCGAGTGGGTCTGAGTTCTACTTGTGGCCCTTGTTTGAGTAAAAGACTACTTTGGGGTTAGGGTGAGCCGGCAACTGCCTTGGCTAGATTCTTGAGAGCGTCGTGTTTGGTATGTCCAGCAAATGTTGTCACATGTAACCAGCGAGACGTTTGGTCAGAAAGCGGGAAGCTTTGATAAACACGCCGTGTCGCAATCCAGGGAGATTAAGGCCTGGCCCGCTAGGCGCAGGCGGGCAGGCGGGCTGGCAGGCTGGCAGGCTACCAAACAACAGAAATACTCAGGCGCCCGCAGACGCTCCGTGACTCCCGCGAGGACGGACGCGGGGAAAATGCGCAGATTCAAGGGGTATTTAGGACCTATCGCAATACGGCAACTTTCCCTCTTTGTCGCGTTTGTCTGCCAATCAAACGTGCAAATCGCACTCTGTGTCACTCTATATTTTGTACGCTGCACTACAACCCCCTCGGTCCGCACCAGCGCTTGGCTTTACACAAAACAAGGAGAAGGGTGCACCGTTCCCGGCGGCACTGCAATACCGGGTCGATGCGTGGAGCGAACGGAGCAAGCCCCTTTTTCAGCTCCAGCTGCTAAAAATCCATTTAATATATCGTCCCCAAATTGAGGACATATCAGATATTAAACTGATAAGAACAGATACTACACTTGATCTTAGCCAAAAGGCCGAGAAGCGATGACCCCTTGCTGTTGGCTGCCCCGAGCCGCCTCCTGCACAGCTCTCGCTGGCCGCGGTGCGGTGCGGCGCGGCCGCTTCAAACGGCCGCTGCTTAGCAGCTCCGCCCAGACGCTCCTTGGCGCAGCCGCACGTCTCGCGAAGGACCGCTGTTTTGCTTTTCACAAACACACGAGGCTCTGCCGTACTGCAAAGCCTGCCAAAAATAGATTTAACTCGTGGGTGTTCCTCTCCACGGAAGTCTTTAGTAAAAGGCGAAAGACTTGTACGTTATGAAGAGAAACCAGAGTAAGTACAACCCGCTCCTCAACAGCAGCCGAAGACCCCAGTCGTCCCAGTCACCACCTTCACGGTAAGCCTCACTTGGCTTGCCGCGTGCCGAATCCCAGGCCACGCCCCTTTCCCCTACCCCGCATAGCGCTCTCAGGGAGTCTTGGGTGCCCAGTTTGCTTGTCTTTCGTGTCGCTGCCACTACACCTTCTGGAAGAGGCGTTGCCCCTTTGCCACTGGCGCTCACCGTGTGATGTTTGTATTTTTTGTGAAATGCAGCAAAGGACAGTTCAGTTGGATGACGAACAAACCGTTCTGAATATGCCACATAAAAACACTTAAGAGTAATGCCAGACTGTTTCTGCTACCGAAGCAAAGAGCGGAAAAAGAAGTCAATGACTGATGGCGTCCATCCGACTCAGGACTTTAATTCCATGTCGGGATCCTGTAGGAATGATGACTCCATTTTTTCTTTCTTCCCCCCAGTGATCTGACCGGTCAGTGGCCGGGGGTCGGGGGTGGGGTTGACGGGTTGTGATCCGAACCTCTGAAGTTCACTTGCCCCGGAGCAGGTTAGCTGTTCAGCATAAGTTACCATGGTAAGAAGCGGGACCACCGCCGTAAGCCTGAAAACCCAGGGTTAAACCCGAAGTTACCTCGCTAAACCCGAATCCTGCTTCGCAGTACAGGCCTCGGGAATTCCAGCCAGGTGCTCGTGAGGAGCAGGGCACAACACGAGCAGATCAAAATGCGGAAACGCTTCACGATTTTGCGTGTCATCCTTTCGCAGGGGCCATGCTAATCTTCTCTGTATCGATTCCAATTTTTCATATGTGCTGCCTTAGCAAGCACGCAAGCCTCGGAGCCCCGCTTCCCTTTTAGTCCCCCGTGGGCAGAATGACCCCTTGACCGCGGTGGAGCTGCTGGAGGGCAGTAGGCAGCACCCTTAAGCATGACAAGAGCGAGGGATGGGGCTTTTCAGTTGCTGACATCAGTGTCTTTTCAATTGCTATGAACTGCCTGCTAATTCTTTCTGCATGTTTATGAAAGTCACAAAGCGTGTTAGGCCAGAAATGGCTTCATACCAAACAAACAATCGGTCTTTCATGCCGGAGGCTTCATTTGTTGCCCCAAAGCTAGGCATCCCCTCCTATGATGCGTGACAGGTCAACTGTGAGACTCTCAGACAAACTCTGAGCATCTGTCTGTGGGCGCATCTCTAGGATAAGCCACACTGTGGAAAATTCTTGGCGCCAGACCGCTTATGCTCTGGTGCCCCCTCAGGCAAATTTGTGACACCTTTGCCGTTGCCCTTCTCTGAGAGCAAGTAGGGGCTGCCAAACCAGATGGCCGAGTGGGTCTGAGTTCTACTTGTGGCCCTTGTTTGAGTAAAAGACTACTTTGGGGTTAGGGTGAGCCGGCAACTGCCTTGGCTAGATTCTTGAGAGCGTCGTGTTTGGTATGTCCAGCAAATGTTGTCACATGTAACCAGCGAGACGTTTGGTCAGAAAGCGGGAAGCTTTGATAAACACGCCGTGTCGCAATCCAGGGAGATTAAGGCCTGGCCCGCTAGGCGCAGGCGGGCAGGCGGGCTGGCAGGCTGGCAGGCTACCAAACAACAGAAATACTCAGGCGCCCGCAGACGCTCCGTGACTCCCGCGAGGACCGACGCGGGGAAAATGCGCAGATTCAAGGGGTATTTAGGACCTATCGCAATACGGCAACTTTCCCTCTTTGTCACGTTTGTCCGCCAATCAAACGTGCAAATCGCACTCTGTGTCACTCTATATTTTGTACGCTGCACTACAACCCCCTCGGTCCGCACCAGCGCTTGGCTTTACACAAAACAAGGAGAAGGGTGCACCGTTCCCGGCGGCACTGCAATACCGGGTCGATGCGTGGAGCGAACGGAGCAAGCCCCTTTTTCAGCTCCAGCTGCTAAAAATCCATTTAATATATCGTCCCCAAATTGAGGACATATCAGATATTAAACTGATAAGAACAGATTTTTTTCTTTCGGAAAAATTTTATTGACACTTATTTCAAACACATTTCATGACACATTTCTTTTTTTGTTATATTTATGACATACAACATACCTTGAAATACAACTAATAAATAATAAATGTGATCTGTAAAACCATGTTTAAAACAATAAAAACAATTGTTTTAAGAAGCATTACAGATAAAATCGTTGTTTTCACAGGTAAAAGGTGTACATAAAAGAGTTTTCATGTGAGTCATGTGTGAGTGAGTCAAGTGTCCATTATAAAAGTCTTTAAAAGGGAGTGCATTTAGTTAAAATGCTGTGTTCAAGGTCCGTTTTTGTGCAGGAGCGCAGTGAGTCCCTACCCAGGGTAACTCATTCCGCTCTCCCGAACAGTAGGTCTCTCGGGATCCTGTTGCGGAGCTCAGAGGAGACCCTCGCCCTGTTGCTCCTTCCCACCTGCCTCACCCGGAGAGCCAGGCCGCTGCTGCTTTGACCTTTTTGCGTGTAGCTCCGGCTCCTTCCTCCGAATGGGCACAGAGGCGATGCTTCTTTGCGGCTGTGTCCTAGGCCCGCCGCCTGCAGCTCTGGCCGCTTGGGCCGTCGCTGCGGCCATCTGGATCACAGCCACGGGGGGGATCTGCATGTGCTTCCTTGCCAGCAAGTTTCTGGAGGTCCACATGGCGTCTTTGATGGCGGCTAGGGTGAGCCACTGCTTGGCAAAGTCATTCTTTTTTGTTTCCGTTTGGCTCACCCCGTAGAGCACCAGTTGTGCTGTTAGGACCTCCCTTGCCGGCAAGTACGGGAATTTCAAGGAGCCGGCTGTTGCCCACTGGTCTACGGCAGCACTGCACTCCCAGAGCAGATGCCTCACCGACTCCGGCGCGCCACAACCGGGTCGGGGGCAGGTTGAGAGCGCCGACATGCCCCGGGAGTGCATCACGGACCTGACCGGGAGGATCTCGTGAGCCACCATCCATGACAGGTCCCGGAGTCTGTTCGGGAGAGCGGGATGGTTCACGTTGCGCCAAACTGTTGAGGGCTCGCCGAATGCGAGCCCGCGCACTGGACTCACTGGTTCTCGCTCCTGCACAAGAGAAAGCACAGAGCGATGGTTAGTTAAAATGTGCAACTCCTCCTGCTCCAGGTTAAAATGCTTTAGAAATGTCTGAATAAAAGCATATGCTGTTGGCAGGTTAAAAGACACAGGCACTTTAAGATCAGTGGGTAAAATCTTAAGTCTTCGGAGATAAGAGCCCATCCAGAAACGTGTCATCGCTATGGTCTTGGGGTTTCTGGATGGGTCTGTAGCAATGTTGAGGTGCATTGTTGTGTATCTGCTTCCTAAAAACAGATAAAAGTCCGGCACTCCTTTTCCTCCTTTCTCCTTTGGCCTCTTCATCACCTCTCTCCTCAATCTCTCCCACTTGGATCCCCAAATAAAATAGAATATGGTTCGGTCCAGGTCTAAAAGCACTTTCCTAGGCGGGGTAAAAACAGAACTGATGAGTAAAAGCAAAGGTAAAATCACTGCTTTGATGATTAAAACCTTCCCTTCAATCGTCAGTCCTCTAAGTCCCCAGTATCCTAGTCTTTGCCTGACTTTTCCTACCACGTCTGGCCAGTTTGTTTTCCCTCCCCCATCCCGGTCAAATTTTATCCCTAGTATTTTCTGGTCGGTCTGGGTCATGGTCAGGGGGAGTCCTGTCGTCTCAGTCGCTGTCCATGGACCATAAAATTGGGCTTGGGTCTTGCTTCTGTTGAGTTTTGACCCAGAGGCCTGTCCAAACCAGTCGGTCAAGTCCAGCGTCCTGTTGACAGATAAAAGGTCAGTGCATAAAAGGTTGACATCGTCCATGTATAAAATGCATTTGGTTTGGAGTCCCCCGCTCCCCGGTACTCCCACCCCATTGATTCGTCGGTCCCTTCTCAAGATCTGCGCCAGTGGTTCTATACAGGTAACGTAGAGGAGGGCAGATAACGGACAACCCTGACGGACACCGCAGTTAATGTCGACTGCTTTTGTCAGATGCCCGTTAACGACAAATTTGCTGGTAATGCCCCGGTACAGCAATCCCACCCAAGTCGTAAACCTTAAGGGAAACCCCATTTTTTGCAGTACCTGGAAAAGGTACTGGTGCGAGACCCGATCAAAGGCTTTCTCAAAATCTAGATTTAGGACTACTAGGCGGATGTTTCTGTCTCTCGCGTAACAGATGGTGTCACGGATCAGTACCAGGCTGTCGGTGATCTTCCTCCCCGGGATGGCGCAGGCTTGATCCGGGTGAATCACCTCTTCTAAAAACAAGGACATACGTGATGCTAAAAGTTTACTAAAAAGTTTACAGTCAAAGTTTAAAAGTGTGATAGGTCTCCAGTTCTTCAGGTCAGTCTTGTCTTTGTTTTTGTGGAGGAGAGTCACTATCCCTACTCTAAAACTGTCAGGAAGTCGGTCAAGTTGCTCAAAGTCCATAAAAACAGCAAGCAAGTCAGGTGCTAAAATGTTCCAAAACGTCAAATAAAATTCCAAGGGAAGTCCATCTTGTCCTGGGGACTTCCCTTTCTTAAAACTCATAATACATTTATTTAACTCCAAAATAGTAAAATCCTGGGTTAAAAGCACACTGTCCCTTACTGTGTTTTCAATAAAATTTAAGACTTCAGTCATGGTGTCTGTTTGAACAGGCTTCTCTTTATACAATTCCCCATAAAACCGTTCAACTATTTGATTGATTTCTTCCGTTGTCTCGGCCGTGCACCCGTTGTCTTTTGTTAGCTTTAAAATCCCCCCCCCTTTATTTACAATTTTCTTAAAAAAGTATCTTGTGCACTTCTCCCCCTCCTCTACTTCCCGTTCCCTGCTCCTTAAAATGACACCCTTGCTTTTTATTTCTGCTAAAACCGACATCTCTGTTTTAATTTGTTTAATCTCTTCCTTAAAATCCATACCATATTGGTTTAATTTAAAATAGCGCTGTAGTCTTTTCTGCAGTCCCATCATGCGTCTGTTTTCCTTATTCTTTTTTCTCTTACCTGCCTGTCTAAAGAAAGTCTGGGTCTTTGCCTTCACCATTTCCCACCAGTGTGCGCGTGTATCGTAAAAGTCTTGAAGGGTCTGCCACTCTCGGTACTGCTCCCTGTACTGACTAACTAGCTCCTTATCTTCTAAAAGGGAGCAGTTGAGTTTCCACAGACCGCTTCCTGGTGTCACACCCGAAGAGAGTGAGAGGGTGCAGGAAAGCATTAGGTGGTCGGAAAAGAAAACAGGAGTTAGTCTAGCATCCGTGGGTGGGCAGTCCCGTGTAAAAACATAATCTATGCGAGAGGCTCTGGCTCCGTCACCACTGAACCAGGTGAAGCCATCCTCTCTGGGATGCATGGTTTTAAAACAGTCTTGGAGTTTAAAATCCTTGCACATGCCCTGTAATAAAACCGAAGTTTTATCAACTTTAAAATCTTCCCCTGCTCCTCTTCTATCTTTCCTGCTTAAAATACAGTTAAAATCCCCCCCTACCACTAAAGGGGCCCTACCTAGCATGTGGAACTGCAAGTCTTGTAAAAGGTCATACCTGTCATTCTTAGAGTTAAAGCCATAAATATTTAAGAGGTTAAAATCCTGTCCCATAAAAGTCAAATGTGCTAAAAGTGCCCGACCATCTCTCACCACAGTGCTGCCCTTCACCAGAACTTGAGGGTTTTTGATTAAAATGGCCACTCCATCATTCTTGTTTTGATTTGATCCACTCCACATTGATGTTTGTGGCCACATCTCCTCCCACTGTCTGTAGTGCTTTAAAAACGGTAGGCCACATTCCTGTATTAAAAACACATCTGACTTAAAAGAGTTAAGAAAGGATAAAACACTTTGGGCTCTAACTCTCGACTTCACACTTCTCACATTGATGGTTGAGAAGGTGAGTGCCATGAGTATGTTTAAAAACAACAAGTATGCCATTTTAAAAGACTAAAAAGACATTAAAACCTTAAAATATCTAAAAAGGCTGTTGGGCAATTTCTTGTGAATGGAGTTCTTCCTTCACTCCCACGGGTGAAAGGTGAAGGGGTTGAGCTCCATTCCCCGGTCGGACTCTGGGGGTCGGCCTTGGACACAATGTTGCATTTAACTTTGAGTCTCGAGGGGTTGATTGCAGAGCTACGGTTAAGAAGGAGACCTCATTTGGTGAACTGGAGGGGAAGACTCTGGGCTCCTCCACAGATGAACTGTCTGAGGAAAACCCAACTCTTCCCCTCTTCTCTGAGAATATAGGAGACTCAGAGGACAATTCTGAAGCAGGCCTCTTTGTTTGCTGGGCCGGGGGGAGGGGGGCATCCTCACTATCTTCTGATTGGATTCCTTCACATTCAGAACTAGCTCCGCCCTCTGCCTGCACCACCTCCTCCACAAAGCTCTCCATTGGTGGGGCTGTTGCAGGCCCCTCCCCCACTCCCTCCTCACCTGATCCCTGTCCTCCAATCACAGGATTTGGAGGGAGATTTGAATTTTCCTGCCCAGCCTCTTCACAAACCTCTCTAACCGGCTCATTTTGTTCACCATTTTGAATTTGCTTCACAGCCTTTAACTTGTTGGCAAATGACTTTGGGCAATCTCTGAAGAGGTGGTTTGATTCTCCACAAAGATTGCAACGTCTGCCATTGGTGCACTCCTCAAAGGTGTGCCCAATTTCTCTGCATTTTCCACAAACAATCTGCTGGCATGCTTCTGCCAGGTGCCCATGCTCACCACACTTGCGGCAGAGCTTGGGCTGACCCTGGTAGTGTATGTAGCCCCTGTTTTCTCCCAGAACTATCATGGATGGCAGATGTTTCAGGCCCTGGAAGCCTTGGGGGTCCTGCCACTGTTGGATAGGGACCCTCCAAGCACAGTTCCAGATGCCATCCTCATCTCTCACTTTGACAGCCTGGCCTTTAACAGTGCAGAATCTACCCAGCCACAAACAAATGTCATCTGCATTCACTGTCTCATTGAACATTCTCACGATAACTGTTTTCAGGGCATTATCAGTCAGCTTCTCAACACTGAATGCAGTAAACTGGGGTTTCACATTTTCAAAGCGTGTCCAAAATTCTTTCAGCAAACCAGCAGAACGGAAACTCACATCAAAACCTTTGTTAAAGGGCAATGTAAAAATACAATTCAGGTCATCCGGTGTAAAGTTCAAAACTTTCTGGATCAGCTTCCTGGAGAAGTCCAGTCTCGACATCCCCATGAGCTTTCCATCTTTTTCTTTGAAGGTAAAACGGACACTGTGGTGCCTCCGCATGCCGACACGGGTGGCCGACATGGTGGAGGCACCACAAGCTAAAAGGGTTCAAAGCAACTAAAACTCTTAAATTACTAATAAATACACTAAAAGGCAAAATAAATAAGCAATAAATAGGTAAAACGCCCTAAAAACAAATAAATTAATTAAAAGGTACTTACCTTTAGCGTTTGGCCTGGTCAAGATGTTAAATCCAACAGAGAGCAGGTAGAAAGTCCTCTGGGCCAATGAATTCCTTTTGTGCAAGATTTATAACTATTAGAGAGTTATAACACTTTACAAAAGGAATGTAGTGAATATCCTCCAAAGCACCGGTAAAAAATCAATACCACAACAGGTACTAATTTTCACCGACAAACAGGAGGCGACCGCAGTCTTAGCCAAAAGGCCGAGAAGCGATGACCCCTTGCTGTTGGCTGCCCCGAGCCGCCTCCTGCACAGCTCTCGCTGGCCGCGGTGCGGTGCGGCGCGGCGCGGCTTTTCAAACGGCCGCGTGAACGACCGCTGCTTAGCAGCTCCGCCCAGACGCTCCTTGGCGCAGCCGCACGTCTCGCGAAGGACCGCTGTTTTGCTTTTCACAAACACACGAGGCTCTGCCGTACTGCAAAGCCTGCCAAAAATAGATTTAACTCGTGGGTGTTCCTCTCCACGGAAGTCTTTAGTAAAAGGCGAAAGACTTGTACGTTATGAAGAGAAACCAGAGTAAGTACAACCCGCTCCTCAACAGCAGCCGAAGACCCCAGTCGTCCCAGTCACCACCTTCACGGTAAGCCTCACTTGGCTTGCCGCGTGGCGAATCCCAGGCCACGCCCCTTTCCCCTACCCCGCATAGCGCTCTCAGGGAGTCTTGGGTGCCCAGTTTGCTTGTCTTTCGTGTCGCTGCCACTACACCTTCTGGAAGAGGCGTTGCCCCTTTGCCACTGGCGCTCACCGTGTGATGTTTGTATTTTTTGTGAAATGCAGCAAAGGACAGTTCAGTTGGATGACGAACAAACCGTTCTGAATATGCCACATAAAAACACTTAAGAGTAATGCCAGACTGTTTCTGCTACCGAAGCAAAGAGCGGAAAAAGAAGTCAATGACTGATGGCGTCCATCCGACTCAGGACTTTAATTCCATGTCGGGATCCTGTAGGAATGATGACTCCATTTTTTCTTTCTTCCCCCCAGTGATCTGACCGGTCAGTGGCCGGGGGTCGGGGGTGGGGTTGACGGGTTGTGATCCGAACCTCTGAAGTTCACTTGCCCCGGAGCAGGTTAGCTGTTCAGCATAAGTTACCATGGTAAGAAGCGGGACCACCGCCGTAAGCCTGAAAACCCAGGGTTAAACCCGAAGTTACCTCGCTAAACCCGAATCCTGCTTCGCAGTACAGGCCTCGGGAATTCCAGCCAGGTGCTCGTGAGGAGCAGGGCACAACACGAGCAGATCAAAATGCGGAAACGCTTCACGATTTTGCGTGTCATCCTTTCGCAGGGGCCATGCTAATCTTCTCTGTATCGATTCCAATTTTTCATATGTGCTGCCTTAGCAAGCACGCAAGCCTCGGAGCGCCGCTTCCCTTTTAGTCCCCCGTGGGCAGAATGACCCCTTGACCGCGGTGGAGCTGCTGGAGGGCAGTAGGCAGCACCCTTAAGCATGACAAGAGCGAGGGATGGGGCTTTTCAGTTGCTGACATCAGTGTCTTTTCAATTGCTATGAACTGCCTGCTACTTCTTTCTGCATGTTTATGAAAGTCACAAAGCGTGTTAGGCCAGAAATGGCTTCATACCAAACAAACAATCGGTCTTTCATGCCGGAGGCTTCATTTGTTGCCCCAAAGCTAGGCATCCCCTCCTATGATGCGTGACAGGTCAACTGTGAGACTCTCAGACAAACTCTGAGCATCTGTCTGTGGGCGCATCTCTAGGATAAGCCACACTGTGGAAAATTCTTGGCGCCAGACCGCTTATGCTCTGGTGCCCCCTCAGGCAAATTTGTGACACCTTTGCCGTTGCCCTTCTCTGAGAGCAAGTAGGGGCTGCCAAACCAGATGGCCGAGTGGGTCTGAGTTCTACTTGTGGCCCTTGTTTGAGTAAAAGACTACTTTGGGGTTAGGGTGAGCCGGCAACTGCCTTGGCTAGATTCTTGAGAGCGTCGTGTTTGGTATGTCCAGCAAATGTTGTCACATGTAACCAGCGAGACGTTTGGTCAGAAAGCGGGAAGCTTTGATAAACACGCCGTGTCGCAATCCAGGGAGATTAAGGCCTGGCCCGCTAGGCGCAGGCGGGCAGGCGGGCTGGCAGGCTGGCAGGCTACCAAACAACAGAAATACTCAGGCGCCCGCAGACGCTCCGTGACTCCCGCGAAGACGGACGCGGGGAAAATGCGCAGATTCAAGGGGTATTTAGGACCTATCGCAATACGGCAACTTTCCCTCTTTGTCGCGTTTGTCTGCCAATCAAACGTGCAAATCGCACTCTGTGTCACTCTATATTTTGTACGCTGCACTACAACCCCCTCGGTCCGCACCAGCGCTTGGCTTTACACAAAACAAAGAGAAGGGTGCACCGTTCCCGGCGGCACTGCAATACCGGGTCGATGCGTGGAGCGAACGGAGCAAGCCCCTTTTTCAGCTCCAGCTGCTAAAAATCCATTTAATATATCGTCCCCAAATTGAGGACATATCAGATATTAAACTGATAAGAACAGATACTACACTTGATCTTAGCCAAAAGGCCGAGAAGCGATGACCCCTTGCTGTTGGCTGCCCCGAGCCGCCTCCTGCACAGCTCTCGCTGGCTGCGATGCGGTGCGGCGCGGCCGCTTCAAATGGCCGCGTGAACGACCGCTGCTTAGCAGCTCCGCCCAGACGCTCCTTGGCGCAGCCGCACGTCTCGCGAAGGACCGCTGTTTTGCTTTTCACAAACACACGAGGCTCTGCCGTACTGCAAAGCCTGCCAAAAATAGATTTAACTCGTGGGTGTTCCTCTCCACGGAAGTCTTTAGTAAAAGGCGAAAGACTTGTACGTTATGAAGAGAAACCAGAGTAAGTACAACCCGCTCCTCAACAGCAGCCGAAGACCCCAGTCGTCCCAGTCACCACCTTCACGGTAAGCCTCACTTGGCTTGCCGCGTGGCGAATCCCAGGCCACGCCCCTTTCCCCTACCCCGCATAGCGCTCTCAGGGAGTCTTGGGTGCCCAGTTTGCTTGTCTTTCGTGTCGCTGCCACTACACCTTCTGGAAGAGGCGTTGCCCCTTTGCCACTGGCGCTCACCGTGTGATGTTTGTATTTTTTGTGAAATGCAGCAAAGGACAGTTCAGTTGGATGACGAACAAACCGTTCTGAATATGCCACATAAAAACACTTAAGAGTAATGCCAGACTGTTTCTGCTACCGAAGCAAAGAGCGGAAAAAGAAGTCAATGACTGATGGCGTCCATCCGACTCAGGACTTTAATTCCATGTCGGGATCCTGTAGGAATGATGACTCCATTTTTTCTTTCTTCCCCCCAGTGATCTGACCGGTCAGTGGCCGGGGGTCGGGGGTGGGGTTGACGGGTTGTGATCCGAACCTCTGAAGTTCACTTGCCCCGGAGCAGGTTAGCTGTTCAGCATAAGTTACCATGGTAAGAAGCGGGACCACCGCCGTAAGCCTGAAAACCCAGGGTTAAACCCGAAGTTACCTCGCTAAACCCGAATCCTGCTTCGCAGTACAGGCCTCGGGAATTCCAGCCAGGTGCTCGTGAGGAGCAGGGCACAACACGAGCAGATCAAAATGCGGAAACGCTTCACGATTTTGCGTGTCATCCTTTCGCAGGGGCCATGCTAATCTTCTCTGTATCGATTCCAATTTTTCATATGTGCTGCCTTAGCAAGCACGCAAGCCTCGGAGCGCCGCTTCCCTTTTAGTCCCCCGTGGGCAGAATGACCCCTTGACCGCGGTGGAGCTGCTGGAGGGCAGTAGGCAGCACCCTTAAGCATGACAAGAGCGAGGGATGGGGCTTTTCAGTTGCTGACATCAGTGTCTTTTCAATTGCTATGAACTGCCTGCTACTTCTTTCTGCATGTTTATGAAAGTCACAAAGCGTGTTAGGCCAGAAATGGCTTCATACCAAACAAACAATCGGTCTTTCATGCCGGAGGCTTCATTTGTTGCCCCAAAGCTAGGCATCCCCTCCTATGATGCGTGACAGGTCAACTGTGAGACTCTCAGACAAACTCTGAGCATCTGTCTGTGGGCGCATCTCTAGGATAAGCCACACTGTGGAAAATTCTTGGCGCCAGACCGCTTATGCTCTGGTGCCCCCTCAGGCAAATTTGTGACACCTTTGCCGTTGCCCTTCTCTGAGAGCAAGTAGGGGCTGCCAAACCAGATGGCCGAGTGGGTCTGAGTTCTACTTGTGGCCCTTGTTTGAGTAAAAGACTACTTTGGGGTTAGGGTGAGCCGGCAACTGCCTTGGCTAGATTCTTGAGAGCGTCGTGTTTGGTATGTCCAGCAAATGTTGTCACATGTAACCAGCGAGACGTTTGGTCAGAAAGCGGGAAGCTTTGATAAACACGCCGTGTCGCAATCCAGGGAGATTAAGGCCTGGCCCGCTAGGCGCAGGCGGGCAGGCGGGCTGGCAGGCTGGCAGGCTACCAAACAACAGAAATACTCAGGCGCCCGCAGACGCTCCGTGACTCCCGCGAGGACGGACGCGGGGAAAATGCGCAGATTCAAGGGGTATTTAGGACCTATCGCAATACGGCAACTTTCCCTCTTTGTCGCGTTTGTCTGCCAATCAAACGTGCAAGTCGCACTCTGTGTCACTCTATATTTTGTACGCTGCACTACAACCCCCTCGGTCCGCACCAGCGCTTGGCTTTACACAAAACAAGGAGAAGGGTGCACCGTTCCCGGCGGCACTGCAATACCGGGTCGATGCGTGGAGCGAACGGAGCAAGCCCCTTTTTCAGCTCCAGCTGCTAAAAATCCATTTAATATATCGTCCCCAAATTGAGGACATATCAGATATTAAACTGATAAGAACAGATACTACACTTGATCTTAGCCAAAAGGCCGAGAAGCGATGACCCCTTGCTGTTGGCTGCCCCGAGCCGCCTCCTGCACAGCTCTCGCTGGCCGCGGTGCGGTGCGGCGCGGCCGCTTCAAACGGCCGCGTGAACGACCGCTGCTTAGCAGCTCCGCCCAGACGCTCCTTGGCGCAGCCGCACGTCTCGCGAAGGACCGCTGTTTTGCTTTTCACAAACACACGAGGCTCTGCCGTACTGCAAAGCCTGCCAAAAATAGATTTAACTCGTGGGTGTTCCTCTCCACGGAAGTCTTTAGTAAAAGGCGAAAGACTTGTACGTTATGAAGAGAAACCAGAGTAAGTACAACCCGCTCCTCAACAGCAGCCGAAGACCCCAGTCGTCCCAGTCACCACCTTCACGGTAAGCCTCACTTGGCTTGCCGCGTGCCGAATCCCAGGCCACGCCCCTTTCCCCTACCCCGCATAGCGCTCTCAGGGAGTCTTGGGTGCCCAGTTTGCTTGTCTTTCGTGTCGCTGCCACTACACCTTCTGGAAGAGGCGTTGCCCCTTTGCCACTGGCGCTCACCGTGTGATGTTTGTATTTTTTGTGAAATGCAGCAAAGGACAGTTCAGTTGGATGACGAACAAACCGTTCTGAATATGCCACATAAAAACACTTAAGAGTAATGCCAGACTGTTTCTGCTACCGAAGCAAAGAGCGGAAAAAGAAGTCAATGACTGATGGCGTCCATCCGACTCAGGACTTTAATTCCATGTCGGGATCCTGTAGGAATGATGACTCCATTTTTTCTTTCTTCCCCCCAGTGATCTGACCGGTCAGTGGCCGGGGGTCGGGGGTGGGGTTGACGGGTTGTGATCCGAACCTCTGAAGTTCACTTGCCCCGGAGCAGGTTAGCTGTTCAGCATAAGTTACCATGGTAAGAAGCGGGACCACCGCCGTAAGCCTGAAAACCCAGGGTTAAACCCGAAGTTACCTCGCTAAACCCGAATCCTGCTTCGCAGTACAGGCCTCGGGAATTCCAGCCAGGTGCTCGTGAGGAGCAGGGCACAACACGAGCAGATCAAAATGCGGAAACGCTTCACGATTTTGCGTGTCATCCTTTCGCAGGGGCCATGCTAATCTTCTCTGTATCGATTCCAATTTTTCATATGTGCTGCCTTAGCAAGCACGCAAGCCTCGGAGCGCCGCTTCCCTTTTAGTCCCCCGTGGGCAGAATGACCCCTTGACCGCGGTGGAGCTGCTGGAGGGCAGTAGGCAGCACCCTTAAGCATGACAAGAGCGAGGGATGGGGCTTTTCAGTTGCTGACATCAGTGTCTTTTCAATTGCTATGAACTGCCTGCTACTTCTTTCTGCATGTTTATGAAAGTCACAAAGCGTGTTAGGCCAGAAATGGCTTCATACCAAACAAACAATCGGTCTTTCATGCCGGAGGCTTCATTTGTTGCCCCAAAGCTAGGCATCCCCTCCTATGATGCGTGACAGGTCAACTGTGAGACTCTCAGACAAACTCTGAGCATCTGTCTGTGGGCGCATCTCTAGGATAAGCCACACTGTGGAAAATTCTTGGCGCCAGACCGCTTATGCTCTGGTGCCCCCTCAGGCAAATTTGTGACACCTTTGCCGTTGCCCTTCTCTGAGAGCAAGTAGGGGCTGCCAAACCAGATGGCCGAGTGGGTCTGAGTTCTACTTGTGGCCCTTGTTTGAGTAAAAGACTACTTTGGGGTTAGGGTGAGCCGGCAACTGCCTTGGCTAGATTCTTGAGAGCGTCGTGTTTGGTATGTCCAGCAAATGTTGTCACATGTAACCAGCGAGACGTTTGGTCAGAAAGCGGGAAGCTTTGATAAACACGCCGTGTCGCAATCCAGGGAGATTAAGGCCTGGCCCGCTAGGCGCAGGCGGGCAGGCGGGCTGGCAGGCTGGCAGGCTACCAAACAACAGAAATACTCAGGCGCCCGCAGACGCTCCGTGACTCCCGCGAGGACCGACGCGGGGAAAATGCGCAGATTCAAGGGGTATTTAGGACCTATCGCAATACGGCAACTTTCCCTCTTTGTCGCGTTTGTCCGCCAATCAAACGTGCAAATCGCACTCTGTGTCACTCTATATTTTGTACGCTGCACTACAACCCCCTCGGTCCGCACCAGCGCTTGGCTTTACACAAAACAAGGAGAAGGGTGCACCGTTCCTGGCGGCACTGCAATACCGGGTCGATGCGTGGAGCGAACGGAGCAAGCCCCTTTTTCAGCTCCAGCTGCTAAAAATCCATTTAATATATCGTCCCCAAATTGAGGACATATCAGATATTAAACTGATAAGAACAGATTTTTTTTTTTCTTTCGGAAAAATTTTATTGACACTTATTTCAAACACATTTCATGACACATTTCTTTTTTTGTTATATTTATGACATACAACATACCTTGAAATACAACTAATAAATAATAAATGTGATCTGTAAAACCATGTTTAAAACAATAAAAACAATTGTTTTAAGAAGCATTACAGATAAAATCGTTGTTTTCACAGGTAAAAGGTGTACATAAAAGAGTTTTCATGTGAGTCATGTGTGAGTGACTCAAGTGTCCATTATAAAAGTCTTTAAAATGGAGTGCATTTAGTTAAAATGCTGTGTTCAAGGTCCGTTTTTGTGCAGGAGCGCAGTGAGTCCCTACCCAGGGTAACTCATTCCGCTCTCCCGAACAGTAGGTCTCTCGGGATCCTGTTGCGGAGCTCAGAGGAGACCCTCGCCCTGTTGCTCCTTCCCACCTGCCTCACCCGGAGAGCCAGGCCGCTGCTGCTTTGACCTTTTTGCGTGTAGCTCCGGCTCCTTCCTCCGAATGGGCACAGAGGCGATGCTTCTTTGCGGCTGTGTCCTAGGCCCGCCGCCTGCAGCTCTGGCCGCTTGGGCCGTCACTGCGGCCATCTGGATCACAGCCACGGGGGGGATCTGCATGTGCTTCCTTGCCAGCAAGTTTCTGGAGGTCCACATGGCGTCTTTGATGGCGGCTAGGGTGAGCCACTGCTTGGCAAAGTCATTCTTTTTTGTTTCCGTTTGGCTCACCCCGTAGAGCACCAGTTGTGCTGTTAGGACCTCCCTTGCCGGCAAGTACGGGAATTTCAAGGAGCCGGCTGTTGCCCACTGGTCTACGGCAGCACTGCACTCCCAGAGCAGATGCCTCACCGACTCCGGCGCGCCACAACCGGGTCGGGGGCAGGTTGAGAGCGCCGACATGCCCCGGGAGTGCATCACGGACCTGACCAGGAGGATCTCGTGAGCCACCATCCATGACAGGTCCCGGAGTCTGTTCGGGAGAGCGGGATGGTTCACGTTGCGCCAAACTGTTGAGGGCTCGCCGAATGCGAGCCCGCGCACTGGACTCACTGGTTCTCGCTCCTGCACAAGAGAAAGCACAGAGCGATGGTTAGTTAAAATGTGCAACTCCTCCTGCTCCAGGTTAAAATGCTTTAGAAATGTCTGAATAAAAGCATATGCTGTTGGCAGGTTAAAAGACACAGGCACTTTAAGATCAGTGGGTAAAATCTTAAGTCTTCGGAGATAAGAGCCCATCCAGAAACGTGTCATCGCTATGGTCTTGGGGTTTCTGGATGGGTCTGTAGCAATGTTGAGGTGCATTGTTGTGTATCTGCTTCCTAAAAACAGATAAAAGTCCGGCACTCCTTTTCCTCCTTTCTCCTTTGGCCTCTTCATCACCTCTCTCCTCAATCTCTCCCACTTGGATCCCCAAATAAAATAGAATATGGTTCGGTCCAGGTCTAAAAGCACTTTCCTAGGCGGGGTAAAAACAGAACTGATGAGTAAAAGCAAAGGTAAAATCACTGCTTTGATGATTAAAACCTTCCCTTCGATCGTCAGTCCTCTAAGTCCCCAGTATCCTAGTCTTTGCCTGACTTTTCCTACCACGTCTGGCCAGTTTGTTTTCCCTCCCCCATCCCGGTCAAATTTTATCCCTAGTATTTTCTGGTCGGTCTGGGTCATGGTCAGGGGGAGTCCTGTCGTCTCAGTCGCTGTCCATGGACCATAAAATTGGGCTTGGGTCTTGCTTCTGTTGAGTTTTGACCCAGAGGCCTGTCCAAACCAGTCGGTCAAGTCCAGCGTCCTGTTGACAGATAAAAGGTCAGTGCATAAAAGATTGACATCGTCCATGTATAAAATGCATTTGGTTTGGAGTCCCCCGCTCCCCGGTACTCCCACCCCATTGATTCGTCGGTCCCTTCTCAAGATCTGCGCCAGTGGTTCTATACAGGTAACGTAGAGGAGGGCAGATAACGGACAACCCTGACGGACACCGCAGTTAATGTCGACTGCTTTTGTCAGATGCCCGTTAACGACAAATTTGCTGGTAATGCCCCGGTACAGCAATCCCACCCAAGTCGTAAACCTTAAGGGAAACCTCATTTTTTGCAGTACCTGGAAAAGGTACTGGTGCGAGACCTGATCAAAGGCTTTCTCAAAATCTAGATTTAGGACTACTAGGCGGATGTTTCTGTCTCTCGCGTAACAGATGGTGTCACGGATCAGTACCAGGCTGTCGGTGATCTTCCTCCCCGGGATGGCGCAGGCTTGATCCGGGTGAATCACCTCTTCTAAAAACAAGGACATACGTGATGCTAAAAGTTTACTAAAAAGTTTACAGTCAAAGTTTAAAAGTGTGATAGGTCTCCAGTTCTTCAGGTCAGTCTTGTCTTTGTTTTTGTGGAGGAGAGTCACTATCCCTACTCTAAAACTGTCAGGAAGTCGGTCAAGTTGCTCAAAGTCCATAAAAACAGCAAGCAAGTCAGGTGCTAAAATGTCCCAAAACGTCAAATAAAATTCCAAGGGAAGTCCATCTTGTCCTGGGGACTTCCCTTTCTTAAAACTCATAATACATTTATTTAACTCCAAAATAGTAAAATCCTGGGTTAAAAGCACACTGTCCCTTACTGTGTTTTCAATAAAATTTAAGACTTCAGTCATGGTGTCTGTTTGAACAGGCTTCTCTTTATACAATTCCCCATAAAACCGTTCAACTATTTGATTGATTTCTTCCGTTGTCTCGGCCGTGCACCCGTTGTCTTTTGTTAGCTTTAAAATCCCCCCCCCTTTATTTACAATTTTCTTAAAAAAGTATCTTGTGCACTTCTCCCCCTCCTCTACTTCCCGTTCCCTGCTCCTTAAAATGACACCCTTGCTTTTTATTTCTGCTAAAACCGACATCTCTGTTTTAATTTGTTTAATCTCTTCATTAAAATCCATACCATATTGGTTTAATTTAAAATAGCGCTGTAGTCTTTTCTGCAGTCCCATCATGCGTCTGTTTTCCTTATTCTTTTTTCTCTTACCTGCCTGTCTAAAGAAAGTCTGGGTCTTTGCCTTCACCATTTCCCACCAGTGCGCGCGTGTATCGTAAAAGTCTTGAAGGGTCTGCCACTCTCGGTACTGCTCCCTGTACTGACTAACTAGCTCCTTATCTTCTAAAAGGGAGCAGTTGAGTTTCCACAGACCGCTTCCTGGTGTCACACCCGAAGAGAGTGAGAGGGTGCAGGAAAGCATTAGGTGGTCGGAAAAGAAAACAGGAGTTAATCTAGCATCCGTGGGTGGGCAGTCCCGTGTAAAAACATAATCTATGCGAGAGGCTCTGGCTCCGTCACCACTGAACCAGGTGAAGCCATCCTCTCTGGGATGCATGGTTTTAAAACAGTCTTGGAGTTTAAAATCCTTGCACATGCCCTGTAATAAAACCGAAGTTTTATCAACTTTAAAATCTTCCCCTGCTCCTCTTCTATCTTTCCTGCTTAAAATACAGTTAAAATCCCCCCCCACCACTAAAGGGGCCCTACCTAGCATGTGGAACTGCAAGTCTTGTAAAAGGTCATACCTGTCATTCTTAGAGTTAAAGCCATAAATATTTAAGAGGTTAAAATCCTGTCCCATAAAAGTCAAATGTGCTAAAAGTGCCCGACCATCTCTCACCACAGTGCTGCCCTTCACCAGAACTTGAGGGTTTTTGATTAAAATGGCCACTCCATCATTCTTGTTTTGATTTGATCCACTCCACATTGATGTTTGTGGCCACATCTCCTCCCACTGTCTGTAGTGCTTTAAAAACGGTAGGCCACATTCCTGTATTAAAAACACATCTGACTTAAAAGAGTTAAGAAAGGATAAAACACTTTGGGCTCTAACTCTCGACTTCACACTTCTCACATTGATGGTTGAGAAGGTGAGTGCCATGAGTATGTTTAAAAACAACAAGTATGCCATTTTAAAAGACTAAAAAGACATTAAAACCTTAAAATATCTAAAAAAGCTGTTGGGCAATTTCTTGTGAATGGAGTTCTTCCTTCACTCCCACGGGTGAAAGGTGAAGGGGTTGAGCTCCATTCCCCGGTCGGACTCTGGGGGTCGGCCTTGGACACAATGTTGCATTTAACTTTGAGTCTCGAGGGGTTGATTGCAGAGCTACGGTTAAGAAGGAGACCTCATTTGGTGAACTGGAGGGGAAGACTCTGGGCTCCTCCACAGATGAACTGTCTGAGGAAAACCCAACTCTTCCCCTCTTCTCTGAGAATATAGGAGACTCAGAGGACAATTCTGAAGCAGGCCTCTTTGTTTGCTGGGCCGGGGGGAGGGGGGCATCCTCACTATCTTCTGATTGGATTCCTTCACATTCAGAACTAGCTCCGCCCTCTGCCTGCACCACCTCCTCCACAAAGCTCTCCATTGGTGGGGCTGTTGCAGGCCCCTCCCCCACTCCCTCCTCACCTGATCCCTGTCCTCCAATCACAGGATTTGGAGGGAGATTTGAATTTTCCTGCCCAGCCTCTTCACAAACCTCTCTAACCGGCTCATTTTGTTCACCATTTTGAATTTGCTTCACAGCCTTTAACTTGTTGGCAAATGACTTTGGGCAATCTCTGAAGAGGTGGTTTGATTCTCCACAAAGATTGCAACGTCTGCCATTGGTGCACTCCTCAAAGGTGTGCCCAATTTCTCTGCATTTTCCACAAACAATCTGCTGGCATGCTTCTGCCAGGTGCCCATGCTCACCACACTTGCGGCAGAGCTTGGGCTGACCCTGGTAGTGTATGTAGCCCCTGTTTTCTCCCAGAACTATCATGGATGGCAGATGTTTCAGGCCCTGGAAGCCTTGGGGGTCCTGCCACTGTTGGATAGGGACCCTCCAAGCACAGTTCCAGATGCCATCCTCATCTCTCACTTTGACAGCCTGGCCTTTAACAGTGCAGAATCTACCCAGCCACAAACAAATGTCATCTGCATTCACTGTCTCATTAAACATTCTCACGATAACTGTTTTCAGGGCATTATCAGTCAGCTTCTCAACACTAAATGCAGTAAACTGGGGTTTCACATTTTCAAAGCGTGTCCAAAATTCTTTCAGCAAACCAGCAGAACGGAAACTCACATCAAAACCTTTGTTAAAGGGCAATGTAAAAATACAATTCAGGTCATCCGGTGTAAAGTTCAAAACTTTCTGGATCAGCTTCCTGGAGAAGTCCAGTCTCGACATCCCCATGAGCTTTCCATCTTTTTCTTTGAAGGTAAAACGGACACTGTGGTGCCTCCGCATGCCGACACGGGTGGCCGACATGGTGGAGGCACCACAAGCTAAAAGGGTTCAAAGCAACTAAAACTCTTAAATTACCAATAAATACACTAAAAGGCAAAATAAATAAGCAATAAATAGGTAAAACGCCCTAAAAACAAATAAATTAATTAAAAGGTACTTACCTTTAGCGTTTGGCCTGGTCAAGATGTTAAATCCAACAGAGAGCAGGTAGAAAGTCCTCTGGGCCAATGAATTCCTTTTGTGCAAGATTTATAACTATTAGAGAGTTATAACACTTTACAAAAGGAATGTAGTGAATATCCTCCAAAGCACCGGTAAAAAATCAATACCACAACAGGTAATATTTTTCACCGACAAACTGATAAGAACAGATACTACACTTGATCTTAGCCAAAAGGCCGAGAAGCGATGACCCCTTGCTGTTGGCTGCCCCGAGCCACCTCCTGCACAGCTCTCGCTGGCCGCGGTGCGGTGCGGCGCGGCGCGGCCGCTTCAAACGGCCGCGTGAACGACCGCTGCTTAGCAGCTCCGCCCAGACGCTCCTTGGCGCAGCCGCACGTCTCGCGAAGGACCGCTGTTTTGCTTTTCACAAACACACGAGGCTCTGCCGTACTGCAAAGCCTGCCAAAAATAGATTTAACTCGTGGGTGTTCCTCTCCACGGAAGTCTTTAGTAAAAGGCGAAAGACTTGTACGTTATGAAGAGAAACCAGAGTAAGTACAACCCGCTCCTCAACAGCAGCCGAAGACCCCAGTCGTCCCAGTCACCACCTTCACGGTAAGCCTCACTTGGCTTGCCGCGTGGCGAATCCCAGGCCACGCCCCTTTCTCCTACCCCGCATAGCGCTCTCAGGGAGTCTTGGGTGCCCAGTTTGCTTGTCTTTCGTGTCGCTGCCACTACACCTTCTGGAAGAGGCGTTGCCCCTTTGCCACTGGCGCTCACCGTGTGATGTTTGTATTTTTTGTGAAATGCAGCAAAGGACAGTTCAGTTGGATGACGAACAAACCGTTCTGAATATGCCACATAAAAACACTTAAGAGTAATGCCAGACTGTTTCTGCTACCGAAGCAAAGAGCGGAAAAAGAAGTCAATGACTGATGGCGTCCATCCGACTCAGGACTTTAATTCCATGTCGGGATCCTGTAGGAATGATGACTCCATTTTTTCTTTCTTCCCCCCAGTGATCTGACCGGTCAGTGGCCGGGGGTCGGGGGTGGGGTTGACGGGTTGTGATCCGAACCTCTGAAGTTCACTTGCCCCGGAGCAGGTTAGCTGTTCAGCATAAGTTACCATGGTAAGAAGCGGGACCACCGCCGTAAGCCTGAAAACCCAGGGTTAAACCCGAAGTTACCTCGCTAAACCCGAATCCTGCTTCGCAGTACAGGCCTCGGGAATTCCAGCCAGGTGCTCGTGAGGAGCAGGGCACAACACGAGCAGATCAAAATGCGGAAACGCTTCACGATTTTGCGTGTCATCCTTTCGCAGGGGCCATGCTAATCTTCTCTGTATCGATTCCAATTTTTCATATGTGCTGCCTTAGCAAGCACGCAAGCCTCGGAGCGCCGCTTCCCTTTTAGTCCCCCGTGGGCAGAATGACCCCTTGACCGCGGTGGAGCTGCTGGAGGGCAGTAGGCAGCACCCTTAAGCATGACAAGAGCGAGGGATGGGGCTTTTCAGTTGCTGACATCAGTGTCTTTTCAATTGCTATGAACTGCCTGCTACTTCTTTCTGCATGTTTATGAAAGTCACAAAGCGTGTTAGGCCAGAAATGGCTTCATACCAAACAAACAATCGGTCTTTCATGCCGGAGGCTTCATTTGTTGCCCCAAAGCTAGGCATCCCCTCCTATGATGCGTGACAGGTCAACTGTGAGACTCTCAGACAAACTCTGAGCATCTGTCTGTGGGCGCATCTCTAGGATAAGCCACACTGTGGAAAATTCTTGGCGCCAGACCGCTTATGCTCTGGTGCCCCCTCAGGCAAATTTGTGACACCTTTGCCGTTGCCCTTCTCTGAGAGCAAGTAGGGGCTGCCAAACCAGATGGCCGAGTGGGTCTGAGTTCTACTTGTGGCCCTTGTTTGAGTAAAAGACTACTTTGGGGTTAGGGTGAGCCGGCAACTGCCTTGGCTAGATTCTTGAGAGCGTCGTGTTTGGTATGTCCAGCAAATGTTGTCACATGTAACCAGCGAGACGTTTGGTCAGAAAGCGGGAAGCTTTGATAAACACGCCGTGTTGCAATCCAGGGAGATTAAGGCCTGGCCCGCTAGGCGCAGGCGGGCAGGCGGGCTGGCAGGCTGGCAGGCTACCAAACAACAGAAATACTCAGGCGCCCGCAGACGCTCCGTGACTCCCGCGAGGACGGACGCGGGGAAAATGCGCAGATTCAAGGGGTATTTAGGACCTATCGCAATACGGCATTTTTCCCTCTTTGTCGCGTTTGTCTGCCAATCAAACGTGCAAATCGGACTCTGTGTCACTCTATATTTTGTACGCTGCACTACAACCCCCTCGGTCCGCACCAGCGCTTGGCTTTACACAAAACAAGTAGAAGGGTGCACCGTTCCCGGCGGCACTGCAATACCGGGTCGATGCGTGGAGCGAACGGAGCAAGCCCCTTTTTCAGCTCCAGCTGCTAAAAATCCATTTAATATATCGTCCCCAAATTGAGGACATATCAGATATTAAACTGATAAGAACAGATACTACACTTGATCTTAGCCAAAAGGCCGAGAAGCGATGACCCCTTGCTGTTGGCTGCCCCGAGCCACCTCCTGCACAGCTCTCGCTGGCCGCGGTGCGGTGCGGCGCGGCGCGGCCGCTTCAAACGGCCGCGTGAACGACCGCTGCTTAGCAGCTCCGCCCAGACGCTCCTTGGCGCAGCCGCACGTCTCGCGAAGGACCGCTGTTTTGCTTTTCACAAACACACGAGGCTCTGCCGTACTGCAAAGCCTGCCAAAAATAGATTTAACTCGTGGGTGTTCCTCTCCACGGAAGTCTTTAGTAAAAGGCGAAAGACTTGTACGTTATGAAGAGAAACCAGAGTAAGTACAACCCGCTCCTCAACAGCAGCCGAAGACCCCAGTCGTCCCAGTCACCACCTTCACGGTAAGCCTCACTTGGCTTGCCGCGTGTCGAATCCCAGGCCACGCCCCTTTCCCCTACCCCGCATAGCGCTCTCAGGGAGTCTTGGGTGCCCAGTTTGCTTGTCTTTCGTGTCGCTGCCACTACACCTTCTGGAAGAGGCGTTGCCCCTTTGCCACTGGCGCTCACCGTGTGATGTTTGTATTTTTTGTGAAATGCAGCAAAGGACAGTTCAGTTGGATGACGAACAAACCGTTCTGAATATGCCACATAAAAACACTTAAGAGTAATGCCAGACTGTTTCTGCTACCGAAGCAAAGAGCGGAAAAAGAAGTCAATGACTGATGGCGTCCATCCGACTCAGGACTTTAATTCCATGTCGGGATCCTGTAGGAATGATGACTCCATTTTTTCTTTCTTCCCCCCAGTGATCTGACCGGTCAGTGGCCGGGGGTCGGGGGTGGGGTTGACGGGTTGTGATCCGAACCTCTGAAGTTCACTTGCCCCGGAGCAGGTTAGCTGTTCAGCATAAGTTACCATGGTAAGAAGCGGGACCACCGCCGTAAGCCTGAAAACCCAGGGTTAAACCCGAAGTTACCTCGCTAAACCCGAATCCTGCTTCGCAGTACAGGCCTCGGGAATTCCAGCCAGGTGCTCGTGAGGAGCAGGGCACAACACGAGCAGATCAAAATGCGGAAACGCTTCACGATTTTGCGTGTCATCCTTTCGCAGGGGCCATGCTAATCTTCTCTGTATCGATTCCAATTTTTCATATGTGCTGCCTTAGCAAGCACGCAAGCCTCGGAGCGCCGCTTCCCTTTTAGTCCCCCGTGGGCAGAATGACCCCTTGACCGCGGTGGAGCTGCTGGAGGGCAGTAGGCAGCACCCTTAAGCATGACAAGAGCGAGGGATGGGGCTTTTTTCAGTTGCTGACATCAGTGTCTTTTCAATTGCTATGAACTGCCTGCTACTTCTTTCTGCATGTTTATGAAAGTCACAAAGCGTGTTAGGCCAGAAATGGCTTCATACCAAACAAACAATCGGTCTTTCATGCCGGAGGCTTCATTTGTTGCCCCAAAGCTAAGCATCCCCTCCTATGATGCGTGACAGGTCAACTGTGAGACTCTCAGACAAACTCTGAGCATCTGTCTGTGGGCGCATCTCTAGGATAAGCCACACTGTGGAAAATTCTTGGCGCCAGACCGCTTATGCTCTGGTGCCCCCTCAGGCAAATTTGTGACACCTTTGCCGTTGCCCTTCTCTGAGAGCAAGTAGGGGCTGCCAAACCAGATGGCCGAGTGGGTCTGAGTTCTACTTGTGGCCCTTGTTTGAGTAAAAGACTACTTTGGGGTTAGGGTGAGCCGGCAACTGCCTTGGCTAGATTCTTGAGAGCGTCGTGTTTGGCATGTCCAGCAAATGTTGTCACATGTAACCAGCGAGACGTTTGGTCAGAAAGCGGGAAGCTTTGATAAACACGCCGTGTCGCAATCCAGGGAGATTAAGGCCTGGCCCGCTAGGCGCAGGCGGGCAGGCGGGCTGGCAGGCTGGCAGGCTACCAAACAACAGAAATACTCAGGCGCCCGCAGACGCTCCGTGACTCCCGCGAGGACGGACGCGGGGAAAATGCGCAGATTCAAGGGGTATTTAGGACCTATCGCAATACGGCAACTTTCCCTCTTTGTCGCGTTTGTCTGCCAATCAAACGTGCAAATCGCACTCTGTGTCACTCTATATTTTGTACGCTGCACTACAACCCCCTCGGTCCGCACCAGCGCTTGGCTTTACACAAAACAAGTAGAAGGGTGCACCGTTCCCGGCGGCACTGCAATACCGGGTCGATGCGTGGAGTGAACGGAGCAAGCTCCTTTTTCAGCTCCAGCTGCTAAAAATCCATTTAATATATCGTCCCCAAATTGAGGACATATCAGATATTAAACTGATAAGAACAGATACTACACTTGATCTTAGCCAAAAGGCCGAGAAGCGATGACCCCTTGCTGTTGGCTGCCCCGAGCCACCTCCTGCACAGCTCTCGCTGGCCGCGGTGCGGTGCGGCCGCTTCAAACGGCCGCGTGAACGACCGCTGCTTAGCAGCTCCGCCCAGACGCTCCTTGGCGCAGCCGCACGTCTCGCGAAGGACCGCTGTTTTGCTTTTCACAAACACACGAGGCTCTGCCGTACTGCAAAGCCTGCCAAAAATAGATTTAACTCGTGGGTGTTCCTCTCCACGGAAGTCTTTAGTAAAAGGCGAAAGACTTGTACGTTATGAAGAGAAACCAGAGTAAGTACAACCCGCTCCTCAACAGCAGCCGAAGACCCCAGTCGTCCCAGTCACCACCTTCACGGTAAGCCTCACTTGGCTTGCCGCGTGGCGAATCCCAGGCCACGCCCCTTTCCCCTACCCCGCATAGCGCTCTCAGGGAGTCTTGGGTGCCCAGTTTGCTTGTCTTTCGTGTCGCTGCCACTACACCTTCTGGAAGAGGCGTTGCCCCTTTGCCACTGGCGCTCACCGCGTGATGTTTGTATTTTTTGTGAAATGCAGCAAAGGACAGTTCAGTTGGATGACGAACAAACCGTTCTGAATATGCCACATAAAAACACTTAAGAGTAATGCCAGACTGTTTCTGCTACCGAAGCAAAGAGCGGAAAAAGAAGTCAATGACTGATGGCGTTCATCCGACTCAGGACTTTAATTCCATGTCGGGATCCTGTAGGAATGATGACTCCATTTTTTCTTTCTTCCCCCCAGTGATCTGACCGGTCAGTGGCCGGGGGTCGGGGGTGGGGTTGACGGGTTGTGATCCGAACCTCTGAAGTTCACTTGCCCCGGAGCAGGTTAGCTGTTCAGCATAAGTTACCATGGTAAGAAGCGGGACCACCGCCGTAAGCCTGAAAACCCAGGGTTAAACCCGAAGTTACCTCGCTAAACCCGAATCCTGCTTCGCAGTACAGGCCTCGGGAATTCCAGCCAGGTGCTCGTGAGGAGCAGGGCACAACACGAGCAGATCAAAATGCGGAAACGCTTCACGATTTTGCGTGTCATCCTTTCGCAGGGGCCATGCTAATCTTCTCTGTATCGATTCCAATTTTTCATATGTGCTGCCTTAGCAAGCACGCAAGCCTCGGAGCGCCGCTTCCCTTTTAGTCCCCCGTGGGCAGAATGACCCCTTGACCGCGGTGGAGCTGCTGGAGGGCAGTAGGCAGCACCCTTAAGCATGACAAGAGCGAGGGATGGGGCTTTTCAGTTGCTGACATCAGTGTCTTTTCAATTGCTATGAACTGCCTGCTACTTCTTTCTGCATGTTTATGAAAGTCACAAAGCGTGTTAGGCCAGAAATGGCTTCATACCAAACAAACAATCGGTCTTTCATGCCGGAGGCTTCATTTGTTGCCCCAAAGCTAGGCATCCCCTCCTATGATGCGTGACAGGTCAACTGTGAGACTCTCAGACAAACTCTGAGCATCTGTCTGTGGGCGCATCTCTAGGATAAGCCACACTGTGGAAAATTCTTGGCGCCAGACCGCTTATGCTCTGGTGCCCCCTCAGGCAAATTTGTGACACCTTTGCCGTTGCCCTTCTCTGAGAGCAAGTAGGGGCTGCCAAACCAGATGGCCGAGTGGGTCTGAGTTCTACTTGTGGCCCTTGTTTGAGTAAAAGACTACTTTGGGGTTAGGGTGAGCCGGCAACTGCCTTGGCTAGATTCTTGAGAGCGTCGTGTTTGGTATGTCCAGCAAATGTTGTCACATGTAACCAGCGAGACGTTTGGTCAGAAAGCGGGAAGCTTTGATAAACACGCCGTGTCGCAATCCAGGGAGATTAAGGCCTGGCCCGCTAGGCGCAGGCGGGCAGGCGGGCTGGCAGGCTGGCAGGCTACCAAACAACAGAAATACTCAGGCGCCCGCAGACGCTCCGTGACTCCCGCGAGGACGGACGCGGGGAAAATGCGCAGATTCAAGGGGTATTTAGGACCTATCGCAATACGGCAACTTTCCCTCTTTGTCGCGTTTGTCTGCCAATCAAACGTGCAAATCGCACTCTGTGTCACTCTATATTTTGTACGCTGCACTACAACCCCCTCGGTCCGCACCAGCGCTTGGCTTTACACAAAACAAGGAGAAGGGTGCACCGTTCCCGGCGGCACTGCAATACCGGGTCGATGCGTGGAGCGAACGGAGCAAGCCCCTTTTTCAGCTCCAGCTGCTAAAAATCCATTTAATATATCGTCCCCAAATTGAGGACATATCAGATATTAAACTGATAAGAACAGATACTACACTTGATCTTAGCCAAAAGGCCGAGAAGCGATGACCCCTTGCTGTTGGCTGCCCCGAGCCGCCTCCTGCACAGCTCTCGCTGGCCGCGGTGCGGTGCGGCGCGGCCGCTTCAAACGGCCGCTGCTTAGCAGCTCCGCCCAGACGCTCCTTGGCGCAGCCGCACGTCTCGCGAAGGACCGCTGTTTTGCTTTTCACAAACACACGAGGCTCTGCCGTACTGCAAAGCCTGCCAAAAATAGATTTAACTCGTGGGTGTTCCTCTCCACGGAAGTCTTTAGTAAAAGGCGAAAGACTTGTACGTTATGAAGAGAAACCAGAGTAAGTACAACCCGCTCCTCAACAGCAGCCGAAGACCCCAGTCGTCCCAGTCACCACCTTCACGGTAAGCCTCACTTGGCTTGCCGCGTGCCGAATCCCAGGCCACGCCCCTTTCCCCTACCCCGCATAGCGCTCTCAGGGAGTCTTGGGTGCCCAGTTTGCTTGTCTTTCGTGTCGCTGCCACTACACCTTCTGGAAGAGGCGTTGCCCCTTTGCCACTGGCGCTCACCGTGTGATGTTTGTATTTTTTGTGAAATGCAGCAAAGGACAGTTCAGTTGGATGACGAACAAACCGTTCTGAATATGCCACATAAAAACACTTAAGAGTAATGCCAGACTGTTTCTGCTACCGAAGCAAAGAGCGGAAAAAGAAGTCAATGACTGATGGCGTCCATCCGACTCAGGACTTTAATTCCATGTCGGGATCCTGTAGGAATGATGACTCCATTTTTTCTTTCTTCCCCCCAGTGATCTGACCGGTCAGTGGCCGGGGGTCGGGGGTGGGGTTGACGGGTTGTGATCCGAACCTCTGAAGTTCACTTGCCCCGGAGCAGGTTAGCTGTTCAGCATAAGTTACCATGGTAAGAAGCGGGACCACCGCCGTAAGCCTGAAAACCCAGGGTTAAACCCGAAGTTACCTCGCTAAACCCGAATCCTGCTTCGCAGTACAGGCCTCGGGAATTCCAGCCAGGTGCTCGTGAGGAGCAGGGCACAACACGAGCAGATCAAAATGCGGAAACGCTTCACGATTTTGCGTGTCATCCTTTCGCAGGGGCCATGCTAATCTTCTCTGTATCGATTCCAATTTTTCATATGTGCTGCCTTAGCAAGCACGCAAGCCTCGGAGCGCCGCTTCCCTTTTAGTCCCCCGTGGGCAGAATGACCCCTTGACCGCGGTGGAGCTGCTGGAGGGCAGTAGGCAGCACCCTTAAGCATGACAAGAGCGAGGGATGGGGCTTTTCAGTTGCTGACATCAGTGTCTTTTCAATTGCTATGAACTGCCTGCTACTTCTTTCTGCATGTTTATGAAAGTCACAAAGCGTGTTAGGCCAGAAATGGCTTCATACCAAACAAACAATCGGTCTTTCATGCCGGAGGCTTCATTTGTTGCCCCAAAGCTAGGCATCCCCTCCTATGATGCGTGACAGGTCAACTGTGAGACTCTCAGACAAACTCTGAGCATCTGTCTGTGGGCGCATCTCTAGGATAAGCCACACTGTGGAAAATTCTTGGCGCCAGACCGCTTATGCTCTGGTGCCCCCTCAGGCAAATTTGTGACACCTTTGCCGTTGCCCTTCTCTGAGAGCAAGTAGGGGCTGCCAAACCAGATGGCCGAGTGGGTCTGAGTTCTACTTGTGGCCCTTGTTTGAGTAAAAGACTACTTTGGGGTTAGGGTGAGCCGGCAACTGCCTTGGCTAGATTCTTGAGAGCGTCGTGTTTGGTATGTCCAGCAAATGTTGTCACATGTAACCAGCGAGACGTTTGGTCAGAAAGCGGGAAGCTTTGATAAACACGCCGTGTCGCAATCCAGGGAGATTAAGGCCTGGCCCGCTAGGCGCAGGCGGGCAGGCGGGCTGGCAGGCTGGCAGGCTACCAAACAACAGAAATACTCAGGCGCCCGCAGACGCTCCGTGACTCCCGCGAGGACCGACGCGGGGAAAATGCGCAGATTCAAGGGGTATTTAGGACCTATCGCAATACGGCAACTTTCCCTCTTTGTCGCGTTTGTCTGCCAATCAAACGTGCAAGTCGCACTCTGTGTCACTCTATATTTTGTACGCTGCACTACAACCCCCTCGGTCCGCACCAGCGCTTGGCTTTACACAAAACAAGGAGAAGGGTGCACCGTTCCCGGCGGCACTGCAATACCGGGTCGATGCGTGGAGCGAACGGAGCAAGCCCCTTTTTCAGCTCCAGCTGCTAAAAATCCATTTAATATATCGTCCCCAAATTGAGGACATATCAGATATTAAACTGATAAGAACAGATACTACACTTGATCTTAGCCAAAAGGCCGAGAAGCGATGACCCCTTGCTGTTGGCTGCCCCGAGCCGCCTCCTGCACAGCTCTCGCTGGCCGCGGTGCGGTGCGGCGCGGCCGCTTCAAACGGCCGCGTGAACGACCGCTGCTTAGCAGCTCCGCCCAGACGCTCCTTGGCGCAGCCGCACGTCTCGCGAAGGACCGCTGTTTTGCTTTTCACAAACACACGAGGCTCTGCCGTACTGCAAAGCCTGCCAAAAATAGATTTAACTCGTGGGTGTTCCTCTCCACGGAAGTCTTTAGTAAAAGGCGAAAGACTTGTACGTTATGAAGAGAAACCAGAGTAAGTACAACCCGCTCCTCAACAGCAGCCGAAGACCCCAGTCGTCCCAGTCACCACCTTCACGGTAAGCCTCACTTGGCTTGCCGCGTGGCGAATCCCAGGCCACGCCCCTTTCCCCTACCCCGCATAGCGCTCTCAGGGAGTCTTGGGTGCCCAGTTTGCTTGTCTTTCGTGTCGCTGCCACTACACCTTCTGGAAGAGGCGTTGCCCCTTTGCCACTGGCGCTCACCGCGTGATGTTTGTATTTTTTGTGAAATGCAGCAAAGGACAGTTCAGTTGGATGACGAACAAACCGTTCTGAATATGCCACATAAAAACACTTAAGAGTAATGCCAGACTGTTTCTGCTACCGAAGCAAAGAGCGGAAAAAGAAGTCAATGACTGATGGCGTTCATCCGACTCAGGACTTTAATTCCATGTCGGGATCCTGTAGGAATGATGACTCCATTTTTTCTTTCTTCCCCCCAGTGATCTGACCGGTCAGTGGCCGGGGGTCGGGGGTGGGGTTGACGGGTTGTGATCCGAACCTCTGAAGTTCACTTGCCCCGGAGCAGGTTAGCTGTTCAGCATAAGTTACCATGGTAAGAAGCGGGACCACCGCCGTAAGCCTGAAAACCCAGGGTTAAACCCGAAGTTACCTCGCTAAACCCGAATCCTGCTTCGCAGTACAGGCCTCGGGAATTCCAGCCAGGTGCTCGTGAGGAGCAGGGCACAACACGAGCAGATCAAAATGCGGAAACGCTTCACGATTTTGCGTGTCATCCTTTCGCAGGGGCCATGCTAATCTTCTCTGTATCGATTCCAATTTTTCATATGTGCTGCCTTAGCAAGCACGCAAGCCTCGGAGCGCCGCTTCCCTTTTAGTCCCCCGTGGGCAGAATGACCCCTTGACCGCGGTGGAGCTGCTGGAGGGCAGTAGGCAGCACCCTTAAGCATGACAAGAGCGAGGGATGGGGCTTTTCAGTTGCTGACATCAGTGTCTTTTCAATTGCTATGAACTGCCTGCTACTTCTTTCTGCATGTTTATGAAAGTCACAAAGCGTGTTAGGCCAGAAATGGCTTCATACCAAACAAACAATCGGTCTTTCATGCCGGAGGCTTCATTTGTTGCCCCAAAGCTAGGCATCCCCTCCTATGATGCGTGACAGGTCAACTGTGAGACTCTCAGACAAACTCTGAGCATCTGTCTGTGGGCGCATCTCTAGGATAAGCCACACTGTGGAAAATTCTTGGCGCCAGACCGCTTATGCTCTGGTGCCCCCTCAGGCAAATTTGTGACACCTTTGCCGTTGCCCTTCTCTGAGAGCAAGTAGGGGCTGCCAAACCAGATGGCCGAGTGGGTCTGAGTTCTACTTGTGGCCCTTGTTTGAGTAAAAGACTACTTTGGGGTTAGGGTGAGCCGGCAACTGCCTTGGCTAGATTCTTGAGAGCGTCGTGTTTGGTATGTCCAGCAAATGTTGTCACATGTAACCAGCGAGACGTTTGGTCAGAAAGCGGGAAGCTTTGATAAACACGCCGTGTCGCAATCCAGGGAGATTAAGGCCTGGCCCGCTAGGCGCAGGCGGGCAGGCGGGCTGGCAGGCTGGCAGGCTACCAAACAACAGAAATACTCAGGCGCCCGCAGACGCTCCGTGACTCCCGCGAGGACGGACGCGGGGAAAATGCGCAGATTCAAGGGGTATTTAGGACCTATCGCAATACGGCAACTTTCCCTCTTTGTCGCGTTTGTCTGCCAATCAAACGTGCAAATCGCACTCTGTGTCACTCTATATTTTGTACGCTGCACTACAACCCCCTCGGTCCGCACCAGCGCTTGGCTTTACACAAAACAAGGAGAAGGGTGCACCGTTCCCGGCGGCACTGCAATACCGGGTCGATGCGTGGAGCGAACGGAGCAAGCCCCTTTTTCAGCTCCAGCTGCTAAAAATCCATTTAATATATCGTCCCCAAATTGAGGACATATCAGATATTAAACTGATAAGAACAGATACTACACTTGATCTTAGCCAAAAGGCCGAGAAGCGATGACCCCTTGCTGTTGGCTGCCCCGAGCCGCCTCCTGCACAGCTCTCGCTGGCCGCGGTGCGGTGCGGCGCGGCCGCTTCAAACGGCCGCTGCTTAGCAGCTCCGCCCAGACGCTCCTTGGCGCAGCCGCACGTCTCGCGAAGGACCGCTGTTTTGCTTTTCACAAACACACGAGGCTCTGCCGTACTGCAAAGCCTGCCAAAAATAGATTTAACTCGTGGGTGTTCCTCTCCACGGAAGTCTTTAGTAAAAGGCGAAAGACTTGTACGTTATGAAGAGAAACCAGAGTAAGTACAACCCGCTCCTCAACAGCAGCCGAAGACCCCAGTCGTCCCAGTCACCACCTTCACGGTAAGCCTCACTTGGCTTGCCGCGTGCCGAATCCCAGGCCACGCCCCTTTCCCCTACCCCGCATAGCGCTCTCAGGGAGTCTTGGGTGCCCAGTTTGCTTGTCTTTCGTGTCGCTGCCACTACACCTTCTGGAAGAGGCGTTGCCCCTTTGCCACTGGCGCTCACCGTGTGATGTTTGTATTTTTTGTGAAATGCAGCAAAGGACAGTTCAGTTGGATGACGAACAAACCGTTCTGAATATGCCACATAAAAACACTTAAGAGTAATGCCAGACTGTTTCTGCTACCGAAGCAAAGAGCGGAAAAAGAAGTCAATGACTGATGGCGTCCATCCGACTCAGGACTTTAATTCCATGTCGGGATCCTGTAGGAATGATGACTCCATTTTTTCTTTCTTCCCCCCAGTGATCTGACCGGTCAGTGGCCGGGGGTCGGGGGTGGGGTTGACGGGTTGTGATCCGAACCTCTGAAGTTCACTTGCCCCGGAGCAGGTTAGCTGTTCAGCATAAGTTACCATGGTAAGAAGCGGGACCACCGCCGTAAGCCTGAAAACCCAGGGTTAAACCCGAAGTTACCTCGCTAAACCCGAATCCTGCTTCGCAGTACAGGCCTCGGGAATTCCAGCCAGGTGCTCGTGAGGAGCAGGGCACAACACGAGCAGATCAAAATGCGGAAACGCTTCACGATTTTGCGTGTCATCCTTTCGCAGGGGCCATGCTAATCTTCTCTGTATCGATTCCAATTTTTCATATGTGCTGCCTTAGCAAGCACGCAAGCCTCGGAGCGCCGCTTCCCTTTTAGTCCCCCGTGGGCAGAATGACCCCTTGACCGCGGTGGAGCTGCTGGAGGGCAGTAGGCAGCACCCTTAAGCATGACAAGAGCGAGGGATGGGGCTTTTCAGTTGCTGACATCAGTGTCTTTTCAATTGCTATGAACTGCCTGCTACTTCTTTCTGCATGTTTATGAAAGTCACAAAGCGTGTTAGGCCAGAAATGGCTTCATACCAAACAAACAATCGGTCTTTCATGCCGGAGGCTTCATTTGTTGCCCCAAAGCTAGGCATCCCCTCCTATGATGCGTGACAGGTCAACTGTGAGACTCTCAGACAAACTCTGAGCATCTGTCTGTGGGCGCATCTCTAGGATAAGCCACACTGTGGAAAATTCTTGGCGCCAGACCGCTTATGCTCTGGTGCCCCCTCAGGCAAATTTGTGACACCTTTGCCGTTGCCCTTCTCTGAGAGCAAGTAGGGGCTGCCAAACCAGATGGCCGAGTGGGTCTGAGTTCTACTTGTGGCCCTTGTTTGAGTAAAAGACTACTTTGGGGTTAGGGTGAGCCGGCAACTGCCTTGGCTAGATTCTTGAGAGCGTCGTGTTTGGTATGTCCAGCAAATGTTGTCACATGTAACCAGCGAGACGTTTGGTCAGAAAGCGGGAAGCTTTGATAAACACGCCGTGTCGCAATCCAGGGAGATTAAGGCCTGGCCCGCTAGGCGCAGGCGGGCAGGCGGGCTGGCAGGCTGGCAGGCTACCAAACAACAGAAATACTCAGGCGCCCGCAGACGCTCCGTGACTCCCGCGAGGACCGACGCGGGGAAAATGCGCAGATTCAAGGGGTATTTAGGACCTATCGCAATACGGCAACTTTCCCTCTTTGTCGCGTTTGTCTGCCAATCAAACGTGCAAGTCGCACTCTGTGTCACTCTATATTTTGTACGCTGCACTACAACCCCCTCGGTCCGCACCAGCGCTTGGCTTTACACAAAACAAGGAGAAGGGTGCACCGTTCCCGGCGGCACTGCAATACCGGGTCGATGCGTGGAGCGAACGGAGCAAGCCCCTTTTTCAGCTCCAGCTGCTAAAAATCCATTTAATATATCGTCCCCAAATTGAGGACATATCAGATATTAAACTGATAAGAACAGATACTACACTTGATCTTAGCCAAAAGGCCGAGAAGCGATGACCCCTTGCTGTTGGCTGCCCCGAGCCGCCTCCTGCACAGCTCTCGCTGGCCGCGGTGCGGTGCGGCGCGGCCGCTTCAAACGGCCGCGTGAACGACCGCTGCTTAGCAGCTCCGCCCAGACGCTCCTTGGCGCAGCCGCACGTCTCGCGAAGGACCGCTGTTTTGCTTTTCACAAACACACGAGGCTCTGCCGTACTGCAAAGCCTGCCAAAAATAGATTTAACTCGTGGGTGTTCCTCTCCACGGAAGTCTTTAGTAAAAGGCGAAAGACTTGTACGTTATGAAGAGAAACCAGAGTAAGTACAACCCGCTCCTCAACAGCAGCCGAAGACCCCAGTCGTCCCAGTCACCACCTTCACGGTAAGCCTCACTTGGCTTGCCGCGTGGCGAATCCCAGGCCACGCCCCTTTCCCCTACCCCGCATAGCGCTCTCAGGGAGTCTTGGGTGCCCAGTTTGCTTGTCTTTCGTGTCGCTGCCACTACACCTTCTGGAAGAGGCGTTGCCCCTTTGCCACTGGCGCTCACCGTGTGATGTTTGTATTTTTTGTGAAATGCAGCAAAGGACAGTTCAGTTGGATGACGAACAAACCGTTCTGAATATGCCACATAAAAACACTTAAGAGTAATGCCAGACTGTTTCTGCTACCGAAGCAAAGAGCGGAAAAAGAAGTCAATGACTGATGGCGTCCATCCGACTCAGGACTTTAATTCCATGTCGGGATCCTGTAGGAATGATGACTCCATTTTTTCTTTCTTCCCCCCAGTGATCTGACCGGTCAGTGGCCGGGGGTCGGGGGTGGGGTTGACGGGTTGTGATCCGAACCTCTGAAGTTCACTTGCCCCGGAGCAGGTTAGCTGTTCAGCATAAGTTACCATGGTAAGAAGCGGGACCACCGCCGTAAGCCTGAAAACCCAGGGTTAAACCCGAAGTTACCTCGCTAAACCCGAATCCTGCTTCGCAGTACAGGCCTCGGGAATTCCAGCCAGGTGCTCGTGAGGAGCAGGGCACAACACGAGCAGATCAAAATGCGGAAACGCTTCACGATTTTGCGTGTCATCCTTTCGCAGGGGCCATGCTAATCTTCTCTGTATCGATTCCAATTTTTCATATGTGCTGCCTTAGCAAGCACGCAAGCCTCGGAGCGCCGCTTCCCTTTTAGTCCCCCGTGGGCAGAATGACCCCTTGACCGCGGTGGAGCTGCTGGAGGGCAGTAGGCAGCACCCTTAAGCATGACAAGAGCGAGGGATGGGGCTTTTCAGTTGCTGACATCAGTGTCTTTTCAATTGCTATGAACTGCCTGCTACTTCTTTCTGCATGTTTATGAAAGTCACAAAGCGTGTTAGGCCAGAAATGGCTTCATACCAAACAAACAATCGGTCTTTCATGCCGGAGGCTTCATTTGTTGCCCCAAAGCTAGGCATCCCCTCCTATGATGCGTGACAGGTCAACTGTGAGACTCTCAGACAAACTCTGAGCATCTGTCTGTGGGCGCATCTCTAGGATAAGCCACACTGTGGAAAATTCTTGGCGCCAGACCGCTTATGCTCTGGTGCCCCCTCAGGCAAATTTGTGACACCTTTGCCGTTGCCCTTCTCTGAGAGCAAGTAGGGGCTGCCAAACCAGATGGCCGAGTGGGTCTGAGTTCTACTTGTGGCCCTTGTTTGAGTAAAAGACTACTTTGGGGTTAGGGTGAGCCGGCAACTGCCTTGGCTAGATTCTTGAGAGCGTCGTGTTTGGTATGTCCAGCAAATGTTGTCACATGTAACCAGCGAGACGTTTGGTCAGAAAGCGGGAAGCTTTGATAAACACGCCGTGTCGCAATCCAGGGAGATTAAGGCCTGGCCCGCTAGGCGCAGGCGGGCAGGCGGGCTGGCAGGCTGGCAGGCTACCAAACAACAGAAATACTCAGGCGCCCGCAGACGCTCCGTGACTCCCGCGAGGACGGACGCGGGGAAAATGCGCAGATTCAAGGGGTATTTAGGACCTATCGCAATACGGCAACTTTCCCTCTTTGTCGCGTTTGTCTGCCAATCAAACGTGCAAATCGCACTCTGTGTCACTCTATATTTTGTACGCTGCACTACAACCCCCTCGGTCCGCAACAGCGCTTGGCTTTACACAAAACAAGGAGAAGGGTGCACCGTTCCCGGCGGCACTGCAATACCGGGTCGATGCGTGGAGCGAACGGAGCAAGCCCCTTTTTCAGCTCCAGCTGCTAAAAATCCATTTAATATATCGTCCCCAAATTGAGGACATATCAGATATTAAACTGATAAGAACAGATACTACACTTGATCTTAGCCAAAAGGCCGAGAAGCGATGACCCCTTGCTGTTGGCTGCCCCGAGCCGCCTCCTGCACAGCTCTCGCTGGCCGCGGTGCGGTGCGGCGCGGCCGCTTCAAACGGCCGCTGCTTAGCAGCTCCGCCCAGACGCTCCTTGGCGCAGCCGCACGTCTCGCGAAGGACCGCTGTTTTGCTTTTCACAAACACACGAGGCTCTGCCGTACTGCAAAGCCTGCCAAAAATAGATTTAACTCGTGGGTGTTCCTCTCCACGGAAGTCTTTAGTAAAAGGCGAAAGACTTGTACGTTATGAAGAGAAACCAGAGTAAGTACAACCCGCTCCTCAACAGCAGCCGAAGACCCCAGTCGTCCCAGTCACCACCTTCACGGTAAGCCTCACTTGGCTTGCCGCGTGCCGAATCCCAGGCCACGCCCCTTTCCCCTACCCCGCATAGCGCTCTCAGGGAGTCTTGGGTGCCCAGTTTGCTTGTCTTTCGTGTCGCTGCCACTACACCTTCTGGAAGAGGCGTTGCCCCTTTGCCACTGGCGCTCACCGTGTGATGTTTGTATTTTTTGTGAAATGCAGCAAAGGACAGTTCAGTTGGATGACGAACAAACCGTTCTGAATATGCCACATAAAAACACTTAAGAGTAATGCCAGACTGTTTCTGCTACCGAAGCAAAGAGCGGAAAAAGAAGTCAATGACTGATGGCGTCCATCCGACTCAGGACTTTAATTCCATGTCGGGATCCTGTAGGAATGATGACTCCATTTTTTCTTTCTTCCCCCCAGTGATCTGACCGGTCAGTGGCCGGGGGTCGGGGGTGGGGTTGACGGGTTGTGATCCGAACCTCTGAAGTTCACTTGCCCCGGAGCAGGTTAGCTGTTCAGCATAAGTTACCATGGTAAGAAGCGGGACCACCGCCGTAAGCCTGAAAACCCAGGGTTAAACCCGAAGTTACCTCGCTAAACCCGAATCCTGCTTCGCAGTACAGGCCTCGGGAATTCCAGCCAGGTGCTCGTGAGGAGCAGGGCACAACACGAGCAGATCAAAATGCGGAAACGCTTCACGATTTTGCGTGTCATCCTTTCGCAGGGGCCATGCTAATCTTCTCTGTATCGATTCCAATTTTTCATATGTGCTGCCTTAGCAAGCTCGCAAGCCTCGGAGCGCCGCTTCCCTTTTAGTCCCCCGTGGGCAGAATGACCCCTTGACCGCGGTGGAGCTGCTGGAGGGCAGTAGGCAGCACCCTTAAGCATGACAAGAGCGAGGGATGGGGCTTTTCAGTTGCTGACATCAGTGTCTTTTCAATTGCTATGAACTGCCTGCTACTTCTTTCTGCATGTTTATGAAAGTCACAAAGCGTGTTAGGCCAGAAATGGCTTCATACCAAACAAACAATCGGTCTTTCATGCCGGAGGCTTCATTTGTTGCCCCAAAGCTAGGCATCCCCTCCTATGATGCGTGACAGGTCAACTGTGAGACTCTCAGACAAACTCTGAGCATCTGTCTGTGGGCGCATCTCTAGGATAAGCCACACTGTGGAAAATTCTTGGCGCCAGACCGCTTATGCTCTGGTGCCCCCTCAGGCAAATTTGTGACACCTTTGCCGTTGCCCTTCTCTGAGAGCAAGTAGGGGCTGCCAAACCAGATGGCCGAGTGGGTCTGAGTTCTACTTGTGGCCCTTGTGTGAGTAAAAGACTACTTTGGGGTTAGGGTGAGCCGGCAACTGCCTTGGCTAGATTCTTGAGAGCGTCGTGTTTGGTATGTCCAGCAAATGTTGTCACATGTAACCAGCGAGACGTTTGGTCAGAAAGCGGGAAGCTTTGATAAACACGCCGTGTCGCAATCCAGGGAGATTAAGGCCTGGCCCGCTAGGCGCAGGCGGGCAGGCGGGCTGGCAGGCTGGCAGGCTACCAAACAACAGAAATACTCAGGCGCCCGCAGACGCTCCGTGACTCCCGCGAGGACGGACGCGGGGAAAATGCGCAGATTCAAGGGGTATTTAGGACCTATCGCAATACGGCAACTTTCCCTCTTTGTCGCGTTTGTCTGCCAATCAAACGTACAAGTCGCACTCTGTGTCACTCTATATTTTGTACGCTGCACTACAACCCCCTCGGTCCGCACCAGCGCTTGGCTTTACACAAAACAAAGAGAAGGGTGCACCGTTCCCGGCGGCACTGCAATACCGGGTCGATGCGTGGAGCGAACGGAGCAAGCCCCTTTTTCAGCTCCAGCTGCTAAAAATCCATTTAATATATCGTCCCCAAATTGAGGACATATCAGATATTAAACTGATAAGAACAGATACTACACTTGATCTTAGCCAAAAGGCCGAGAAGCGATGACCCCTTGCTGTTGGCTGCCCCGAGCCGCCTCCTGCACAGCTCTCGCTGGCCGCGGTGCGGTGCGGCGCGGCCGCTTCAAACGGCCGCGTGAACGACCGCTGCTTAGCAGCTCCGCCCAGACGCTCCTTGGCGCAGCCGCACGTCTCGCGAAGGACCGCTGTTTTGCTTTTCACAAACACACGAGGCTCTGCCGTACTGCAAAGCCTGCCAAAAATAGATTTAACTCGTGGGTGTTCCTCTCCACGGAAGTCTTTAGTAAAAGGCGAAAGACTTGTACGTTATGAAGAGAAACCAGAGTAAGTACAACCCGCTCCTCAACAGCAGCCGAAGACCCCAGTCGTCCCAGTCACCACCTTCACGGTAAGCCTCACTTGGCTTGCCGCGTGCCGAATCCCAGGCCACGCCCCTTTCCCCTACCCCGCATAGCGCTCTCAGGGAGTCTTGGGTGCCCAGTTTGCTTGTCTTTCGTGTCGCTGCCACTACACCTTCTGGAAGAGGCGTTGCCCCTTTGCCACTGGCGCTCACCGTGTGATGTTTGTATTTTTTGTGAAATGCAGCAAAGGACAGTTCAGTTGGATGACGAACAAACCGTTCTGAATATGCCACATAAAAACACTTAAGAGTAATGCCAGACTGTTTCTGCTACCGAAGCAAAGAGCGGAAAAAGAAGTCAATGACTGATGGCGTCCATCCGACTCAGGACTTTAATTCCATGTCGGGATCCTGTAGGAATGATGACTCCATTTTTTCTTTCTTCCCCCCAGTGATCTGACCGGTCAGTGGCCGGGGGTCGGGGGTGGGGTTGACGGGTTGTGATCCGAACCTCTGAAGTTCACTTGCCCCGGAGCAGGTTAGCTGTTCAGCATAAGTTACCATGGTAAGAAGCGGGACCACCGCCGTAAGCCTGAAAACCCAGGGTTAAACCCGAAGTTACCTCGCTAAACCCGAATCCTGCTTCGCAGTACAGGCCTCGGGAATTCCAGCCAGGTGCTCGTGAGGAGCAGGGCACAACACGAGCAGATCAAAATGCAGAAACGCTTCACGATTTTGCGTGTCATCCTTTCGCAGGGGCCATGCTAATCTTCTCTGTATCGATTCCAATTTTTCATATGTGCTGCCTTAGCAAGCACGCAAGCCTCGGAGCGCCGCTTCCCTTTTAGTCCCCCGTGGGCAGAATGACCCCTTGACCGCGGTGGAGCTGCTGGAGGGCAGTAGGCAGCACCCTTAAGCATGACAAGAGCGAGGGATGGGGCTTTTTTCAGTTGCTGACATCAGTGTCTTTTCAATTGCTATGAACTGCCTGCTACTTCTTTCTGCATGTTTATGAAAGTCACAAAGCGTGTTAGGCCAGAAATGGCTTCATACCAAACAAACAATCGGTCTTTCATGCCGGAGGCTTCATTTGTTGCCCCAAAGCTAGGCATCCCCTCCTATGATGCGTGACAGGTCAACTGTGAGACTCTCAGACAAACTCTGAGCATCTATCTGTGGGCGCATCTCTAGGATAAGCCACACTGTGGAAAATTCTTGGCGCCAGACCGCTTATGCTCTGGTGCCCCCTCAGGCAAATTTGTGACACCTTTGCCGTTGCCCTTCTCTGAGAGCAAGTAGGGGCTGCCAAACCAGATGGCCGAGTGGGTCTGAGTTCTACTTGTGGCCCTTGTTTGAGTAAAAGACTACTTTGGGGTTAGGGTGAGCCGGCAACTGCCTTGGCTAGATTCTTGAGAGCGTCGTGTTTGGCATGTCCAGCAAATGTTGTCACATGTAACCAGCGAGACGTTTGGTCAGAAAGCGGGAAGCTTTGATAAACACGCCGTGTCGCAATCCAGGGAGATTAAGGCCTGGCCCGCTAGGCGCAGGCGGGCAGGCGGGCTGGCAGGCTGGCAGGCTACCAAACAACAGAAATACTCAGGCGCCCGCAGACGCTCCGTGACTCCCGCGAGGACGGACGCGGGGAAAATGCGCAGATTCAAGGGGTATTTAGGACCTATCGCAATACGGCAACTTTCCCTCTTTGTCGCGTTTGTCTGCCAATCAAACGTGCAAATCGCACTCTGTGTCACTCTATATTTTGTACGCTGCACTACAACCCCCTCGGTCCGCAACAGCGCTTGGCTTTACACAAAACAAGGAGAAGGGTGCACCGTTCCCGGCGGCACTGCAATACCGGGTCGATGCGTGGAGCGAACGGAGCAAGCCCCTTTTTCAGCTCCAGCTGCTAAAAATCCATTTAATATATCGTCCCCAAATTGAGGACATATCAGATATTAAACTGATAAGAACAGATACTACACTTGATCTTAGCCAAAAGGCCGAGAA
The DNA here is from genome assembly GCA_038419695.1 of Scomberomorus guttatus. NCBI lineage: Eukaryota > Metazoa > Chordata > Actinopteri > Scombriformes > Scombridae > Scomberomorus > Scomberomorus guttatus. Next base: position 29,825,672 of record CM076452.1, read on the forward strand.
GCGATGACCCCTTGCTGTTGGCTGCCCCGAGCCGCCTCCTGCACAGCTCTCGCTGGCCGCGGTGCAGTGCGGCGCGGCGCGGCCGCTTCAAACGGCCGCGTGAACGACCGCTGCTTAGCAGCTCCGCCCAGACGCTCCTTGGCGCAGCCGCACGTCTCGCGAAGGACCGCTGTTTTGCTTTTCACAAACACACGAGGCTCTGCCGTACTGCAAAGCCTGCCAAAAATAGATTTAACTCGTGGGTGTTCCTCTCCACGGAAGTCTTTAGTAAAAGGCGAAAGACTTGTACGTTATGAAGAGAAACCAGAGTAAGTACAACCCGCTCCTCAACAGCAGCCGAAGACCCCAGTCGTCCCAGTCACCACCTTCACGGTAAGCCTCACTTGGCTTGCCGCGTGTCGAATCCCAGGCCACGCCCCTTTCCCCTACCCCGCATAGCGCTCTCAGGGAGTCTTGGGTGCCCAGTTTGCTTGTCTTTCGTGTCGCTGCCACTACACCTTCTGGAAGAGGCGTTGCCCCTTTGCCACTGGCGCTCACCGTGTGATGTTTGTATTTTTTGTGAAATGCAGCAAAGGACAGTTCAGTTGGATGACGAACAAACCGTTCTGAATATGCCACATAAAAACACTTAAGAGTAATGCCAGACTGTTTCTGCTACCGAAGCAAAGAGCGGAAAAAGAAGTCAATGACTGATGGCGTCCATCCGACTCAGGACTTTAATTCCATGTCGGGATCCTGTAGGAATGATGACTCCATTTTTTCTTTCTTCCCCCCAGTGATCTGACCGGTCAGTGGCCGGGGGTCGGGGGTGGGGTTGACGGGTTGTGATCCGAACCTCTGAAGTTCACTTGCCCCGGAGCAGGTTAGCTGTTCAGCATAAGTTACCATGGTAAGAAGCGGGACCACCGCCGTAAGCCTGAAAACCCAGGGTTAAACCCGAAGTTACCTCGCTAAACCCGAATCCTGCTTCGCAGTACAGGCCTCGGGAATTCCAGCCAGGTGCTCGTGAGGAGCAGGGCACAACACGAGCAGATCAAAATGCGGAAACGCTTCACGATTTTGCGTGTCATCCTTTCGCAGGGGCCATGCTAATCTTCTCTGTATCGATTCCAATTTTTCATATGTGCTGCCTTAGCAAGCACGCAAGCCTCGGAGCGCCGCTTCCCTTTTAGTCCCCCGTGGGCAGAATGACCCCTTGACCGCGGTGGAGCTGCTGGAGGGCAGTAGGCAGCACCCTTAAGCATGACAAGAGCGAGGGATGGGGCTTTTCAGTTGCTGACATCAGTGTCTTTTCAATTGCTATGAACTGCCTGCTACTTCTTTCTGCATGTTTATGAAAGTCACAAAGCGTGTTAGGCCAGAAATGGCTTCATACCAAACAAACAATCGGTCTTTCATGCCGGAGGCTTCATTTGTTGCCCCAAAGCTAGGCATCCCCTCCTATGATGCGTGACAGGTCAACTGTGAGACTCAGACAAACTCTGAGCATCTGTCTGTGGGCGCATCTCTAGGATAAGCCACACTGTGGAAAATTCTTGGCGCCAGACCGCTTATGCTCTGGTGCCCCCTCAGGCAAATTTGTGACACCTTTGCCGTTGCCCTTCTCTGAGAGCAAGTAGGGGCTGCCAAACCAGATGGCCGAGTGGGTCTGAGTTCTACTTGTGGCCCTTGTTTGAGTAAAAGACTACTTTGGGGTTAGGGTGAGCCGGCAACTGCCTTGGCTAGATTCTTGAGAGCGTCGTGTTTGGTATGTCCAGCAAATGTTGTCACATGTAACCAGCGAGACGTTTGGTCAGAAAGCGGGAAGCTTTGATAAACACGCCGTGTCGCAATCCAGGGAGATTAAGGCCTGGCCCGCTAGGCGCAGGCGGGCAGGCGGGCTGGCAGGCTGGCAGGCTACCAAACAACAGAAATACTCAGGCGCCCGCAGACGCTCCGTGACTCCCGCGAGGACCGACGCGGGGAAAATGCGCAGATTCAAGGGGTATTTAGGACCTATCGCAATACGGCAACTTTCCCTCTTTGTCGCGTTTGTCTGCCAATCAAACGTGCAAATCGCACTCTGTGTCACTCTATATTTTGTACGCTGCACTACAACCCCCTCGGTCCGCACCAGCGCTTGGCTTTACACAAAACAAGGAGAAGGGTGCACCGTTCCCGGCGGCACTGCAATACCGGGTCGATGCGTGGAGCGAACGGAGCAAGCCCCTTTTTCAGCTCCAGCTGCTAAAAATCCATTTAATATATCGTCCCCAAATTGAGGACATATCAGATATTAAACTGATAAGAACAGATACTACACTTGATCTTAGCCAAAAGGCCGAGAAGCGATGACCCCTTGCTGTTGGCTGCCCCGAGCCGCCTCCTGCACAGCTCTCGCTGGCCGCGGCGCGGTGCGGCGCGGCCGCTTCAAACGGCCGCGTGAACGACCGCTGCTTAGCAGCTCCGCCCAGACGCTCCTTGGCGCAGCCGCACGTCTCGCGAAGGACCGCTGTTTTGCTTTTCACAAACACACGAGGCTCTGCCGTACTGCAAAGCCTGCCAAAAATAGATTTAACTCGTGGGTGTTCCTCTCCACGGAAGTCTTTAGTAAAAGGCGAAAGACTTGTACGTTATGAAGAGAAACCAGAGTAAGTACAACCCGCTCCTCAACAGCAGCCGAAGACCCCAGTCGTCCCAGTCACCACCTTCACGGTAAGCCTCACTTGGCTTGCCGCGTGCCGAATCCCAGGCCACGCCCCTTTCCCCTACCCCGCATAGCGCTCTCAGGGAGTCTTGGGTGCCCAGTTTGCTTGTCTTTCGTGTCGCTGCCACTACACCTTCTGGAAGAGGCGTTGCCCCTTTGCCACTGGCGCTCACCGTGTGATGTTTGTATTTTTTGTGAAATGCAGCAAAGGACAGTTCAGTTGGATGACGAACAAACCGTTCTGAATATGCCACATAAAAACACTTAAGAGTAATGCCAGACTGTTTCTGCTACCGAAGCAAAGAGCGGAAAAAGAAGTCAATGACTGATGGCGTCCATCCGACTCAGGACTTTAATTCCATGTCGGGATCCTGTAGGAATGATGACTCCATTTTTTCTTTCTTCCCCCCAGTGATCTGACCGGTCAGTGGCCGGGGGTCGGGGGTGGGGTTGACGGGTTGTGATCCGAACCTCTGAAGTTCACTTGCCCCGGAGCAGGTTAGCTGTTCAGCATAAGTTACCATGGTAAGAAGCGGGACCACCGCCGTAAGCCTGAAAACCCAGGGTTAAACCCGAAGTTACCTCGCTAAACCCGAATCCTGCTTCGCAGTACAGGCCTCGGGAATTCCAGCCAGGTGCTCGTGAGGAGCAGGGCACAACACGAGCAGATCAAAATGCGGAAACGCTTCACAATTTTGCGTGTCATCCTTTCGCAGGGGCCATGCTAATCTTCTCTGTATCGATTCCAATTTTTCATATGTGCTGCCTTAGCAAGCACGCAAGCCTCGGAGCCCCGCTTCCCTTTTAGTCCCCCGTGGGCAGAATGACCCCTTGACCGCGGTGGAGCTGCTGGAGGGCAGTAGGCAGCACCCTTAAGCATGACAAGAGCGAGGGATGGGGCTTTTCAGTTGCTGACATCAGTGTCTTTTCAATTGCTATGAACTGCCTGCTAATTCTTTCTGCATGTTTATGAAAGTCACAAAGCGTGTTAGGCCAGAAATGGCTTCATACCAAACAAACAATCGGTCTTTCATGCCGGAGGCTTCATTTGTTGCCCCAAAGCTAGGCATCCCCTCCTATGATGCGTGACAGGTCAACTGTGAGACTCTCAGACAAACTCTGAGCATCTGTCTGTGGGCGCATCTCTAGGATAAGCCACACTGTGGAAAATTCTTGGCGCCAGACCGCTTATGCTCTGGTGCCCCCTCAGGCAAATTTGTGACACCTTTGCCGTTGCCCTTCTCTGAGAGCAAGTAGGGGCTGCCAAACCAGATGGCCGAGTGGGTCTGAGTTCTACTTGTGGCCCTTGTTTGAGTAAAAGACTACTTTGGGGTTAGGGTGAGCCGGCAACTGCCTTGGCTAGATTCTTGAGAGCGTCGTGTTTGGTATGTCCAGCAAATGTTGTCACATGTAACCAGCGAGACGTTTGGTCAGAAAGCGGGAAGCTTTGATAAACACGCCGTGTCGCAATCCAGGGAGATTAAGGCCTGGCCCGCTAGGCGCAGGCGGGCAGGCGGGCTGGCAGGCTGGCAGGCTACCAAACAACAGAAATACTCAGGCGCCCGCAGACGCTCCGTGACTCCCGCGAGGACCGACGCGGGGAAAATGCGCAGATTCAAGGGGTATTTAGGACCTATCGCAATACGGCAACTTTCCCTCTTTGTCGCGTTTGTCTGCCAATCAAACGTGCAAATCGCACTCTGTGTCACTCTATATTTTGTACGCTGCACTACAACCCCCTCGGTCCGCACCAGCGCTTGGCTTTACACAAAACAAGGAGAAGGGTGCACCGTTCCCGGCGGCACTGCAATACCGGGTCGATGCGTGGAGCGAACGGAGCAAGCCCCTTTTTCAGCTCCAGCTGCTAAAAATCCATTTAATATATCGTCCCCAAATTGAGGACATATCAGATATTAAACTGATAAGAACAGATTTTTTTTTTTCTTTCGGAAAAATTTTATTGACACTTATTTCAAACACATTTCATGACACATTTCTTTTTTGTTATATTTATGACATACAACATACCTTGAAATACAACTAATAAATAATAAATGTGATCTGTAAAACCATGTTTAAAACAATAAAAACAATTGTTTTAAGAAGCATTACAGATAAAATCGTTGTTTTCACAGGTAAAAGGTGTACATAAAAGAGTTTTCATGTGAGTCATGTGTGAGTGAGTCAAGTGTCCATTATAAAAGTCTTTAAAAGGGAGTGCATTTAGTTAAAATGCTGTGTTCAAGGTCCGTTTTTGTGCAGGAGCGCAGTGAGTCCCTACCCAGGGTAACTCATTCCGCTCTCCCGAACAGTAGGTCTCTCGGGATCCTGTTGCGGAGCTCAGAGGAGACCCTCGCCCTGTTGCTCCTTCCCACCTGCCTCACCCGGAGAGCCAGGCCGCTGCTGCTTTGACCTTTTTGCGTGTAGCTCCGGCTCCTTCCTCCGAATGGGCACAGAGGCGATGCTTCTTTGCGGCTGTGTCCTAGGCCCGCCGCCTGCAGCTCTGGCCGCTTGGGCCGTCGCTGCGGCCATCTGGATCACAGCCACGGGGGGGATCTGCATGTGCTTCCTTGCCAGCAAGTTTCTGGAGGTCCACATGGCGTCTTTGATGGCGGCTAGGGTGAGCCACTGCTTGGCAAAGTCATTCTTTTTTGTTTCCATTTGGCTCACCCCGTAGAGCACCAGTTGTGCTGTTAGGACCTCCCTTGCCGGCAAGTACGGGAATTTCAAGGAGCCGGCTGTTGCCCACTGGTCTACGGCAGCACTGCACTCCCAGAGCAGATGCCTCACCGACTCCGGCGCGCCACAACCGGGTCGGGGGCAGGTTGAGAGCGCCGACATGCCCCGGGAGTGCATCACGGACCTGACCGGGAGGATCTCGTGAGCCACCATCCATGACAGGTCCCGGAGTCTGTTCGGGAGAGCGGGATGGTTCACGTTGCGCCAAACTGTTGAGGGCTCGCCGAATGCGAGCCCGCGCACTGGACTCACTGGTTCTCGCTCCTGCACAAGAGAAAGCACAGAGCGATGGTTAGTTAAAATATGCAACTCCTCCTGCTCCAGGTTAAAATGCTTTAGAAATGTCTGAATAAAAGCATATGCTGTTGGCAGGCTAAAAGACACAGGCACTTTAAGATCGGTGGGTAAAATCCTAAGTCTTCTGAGATAAGAGCCCATCCAGAAACGTGTCATCGCTATGGTCTTGGGGTTTCTGGATGGGTCTGTAGCAATGTTGAGGTGCATTGTTGTGTATCTGCTTCCTAAAAACAGATAAAAGTCTGGCACTCCTTTTCCTCCTTTCTCCTTTGGCCTCTTCATCACCTCTCTCCTCAATCTCTCCCACTTGGATCCCCAAATAAAATAGAATATGGTTCGGTCCAGGTCTAAAAGCACTTTCCTAGGCGGGGTAAAAACAGAACTGATGAGTAAAAGCAAAGGTAAAATCACTGCTTTGATGATTAAAACCTTCCCTTCAATCGTCAGTCCTCTAAGTCCCCAGTATCCTAGTCTTTGCCTGACTTTTCCTACCACGTCTGGCCAGTTTGTTTTCCCTCCCCCATCCCGGTCAAATTTTATCCCTAGTATTTTCTGGTCGGTCTGGGTCATGGTCAGGGGGAGTCCTGTCGTCTCAGTCGCTGTCCATGGACCATAAAATTGGGCTTGGGTCTTGCTTCTGTTGAGTTTTGACCCAGAGGCCTGTCCAAACCAGTCGGTCAAGTCCAGCGTCCTGTAGACAGATAAAAGGTCAGTGCATAAAAGGTTGACGTCGTCCATGTATAAAATGCATTTGGTTTGGAGTCCCCCGCTCCCCGGTACTCCCACCCCATTGATTCGTCGGTCCCTTCTCAAGATCTGCGCCAGTGGTTCTATACAGGTAACGTAGAGGAGGGCAGATAACGGACAACCCTGACGGACACCGCAGTTAATGTCGACTGCTTTTGTCAGATGCCCGTTAACGACAAATTTGCTGGTAATGCCCCGGTACAGCAATCCCACCCAAGTCGTAAACCTTAAGGGAAACCCCATTTTTTGCAGTACCTGGAAAAGGTACTGGTGCGAGACCCGATCAAAGGCTTTCTCAAAATCTAGATTTAGGACTACTAGGCGGATGTTTCTGTCTCTCGCGTAACAGATAGTGTCACGGATCAGTACCAGGCTGTCGGTGATCTTCCTCCCCGGGATGGCGCAGGCTTGATCCGGGTGAATCACCTCTTCTAAAAACAAGGACATACGTGATGCTAAAAGTTTACTAAAAAGTTTACAGTCAAAGTTTAAAAGTGTGATAGGTCTCCAGTTCTTCAGGTCAGTCTTGTCTTTGTTTTTGTGGAGGAGAGTCACTATCCCTACTCTAAAACTGTCAGGAAGTCGGTCAAGTTGCTCAAAGTCCATAAAAACAGCAAGCAAGTCAGGTGCTAAAATGTCCCAAAACGTCAAATAAAATTCCAAGGGAAGTCCATCTTGTCCTGGGGACTTCCCTTTCTTAAAACTCATAATACATTTATTTAACTCCAAAATAGTAAAATCCTGGGTTAAAAGCACACTGTCCCTTACTGTGTTTTCAATAAAATTTAAGACTTCAGTCATGGTGTCTGTTTGAACAGGCTTCTCTTTATACAATTCCCCATAAAACCGTTCAACTATTTGATTGATTTCTTCCGTTGTCTCGGCCGTGCACCCGTTTCACCCGTTACTCTTTTGTTAGCTTTAAAATCCCCCCCCCTTTATTTACAATTTTCTTAAAAAAGTATCTTGTGCACTTCTCCCCCTCCTCTACTTCCCGTTCCCTGCTCCTTAAAATGACACCCTTGCTTTTTATTTCTGCTAAAACCGACATCTCTGTTTTAATTTGTTTAATCTCTTCATTAAAATCCATACCATATTGGTTTAATTTAAAATAGCGCTGTAGTCTTTTCTGCAGTCCCATCATGCGTCTGTTTTCCTTATTCTTTCTTTTCTTACCTGCCTGTCTAAAGAAAGTCTGGGTCTTTGCCTTCACCATTTCCCACCAGTGTGCACGTGTATCGTAAAAGTCTTGAAGGGTCTGCCACTCTCGGTACTGCTCCCTGTACTGCCTAACTAGCTCCTTATCTTCTAAAAGGGAGCAGTTGAGTTTCCACAGACCGCTTCCTGGTGTCACACCCGAAGAGAGTGAGAGGGTGCAGGAAAGCATTAGGTGGTCGGAAAAGAAAACAGGAGTTAATCTAGCATCCGTGGGTGGGCAGTCCCGTATAAAAACATAATCTATGCGAGAGGCTCTAGCTCCGTCACCACTGAACCAGGTGAAGCCGTCCTCTCTGGGATGCATGGTTTTAAAACAGTCTTGGAGTTTAAAATCCTTGCACATGCCCTGTAATAAAACCGAAGTTTTATCAACTTTAAAATCTTCCCCTGCTCCTTTTCTATCTTTCCTGCTTAAAATACAGTTAAAATCCCCCCCCACCACTAAAGGGGCCCTACCTAGCATGTGGAACTGCAAGTCTTGTAAAAGGTCATACCTGTCATTCTTAGAGTTAAAGCCATAAATATTTAAGAGGTTAAAATCCTGTCCCATAAAAGTCAAATGTGCTAAAAGTGCCCGACCATCTCTCACCACAGTGCTGCCCTTCACCAGAACTTGAGGGTTTTTGATTAAAATGGCCACTCCATCATTCTTGTTTTGATTTGATCCACTCCACATTGATGTTTGTGGCCACATCTCCTCCCACTGTCTGTAGTGCTTTAAAAACGGTAGGCCACATTCCTGTATTAAAAACACATCTGACTTAAAAGAGTTAAGAAAGGATAAAACACTTTGGGCTCTAACTCTCGACTTCACACTTCTCACATTGATGGTTGAGAAGGTGAGTGCCATGAGTATGTTTAAAAACAACAAGTATGCCATTTTAAAAGACTAAAAAGACATTAAAACCTTAAAATATCTAAAAAAGCTGTTGGGCAATTTCTTGTGAATGGAGTTCTTCCTTCACTCCCACGGGTGAAAGGTGAAGGGGTTGAGCTCCATTCCCCGGTCGGACTCTGGGGGTCGGCCTTGGACACAATGTTGCATTTAACTTTGAGTCTCGAGGGGTTGATTGCAGAGCTACGGTTAAGAAGGAGACCTCATTTGGTGAACTGGAGGGGAAGACTCTGGGCTCCTCCACAGATGAACTGTCTGAGGAAAACCCAACTCTTCCCCTCTTCTCTGAGAATATAGGAGACTCAGAGGACAATTCTGAAGCAGGCCTCTTTGTTTGCTGGGCCGGGGGGAGGGGGGCATCCTCACTATCTTCTGATTGGATTCCTTCACATTCAGAACTAGCTCCGCCCTCTGCCTGCACCACCTCCTCCACAAAGCTCTCCATTGGTGGGGCTGTTGCAGGCCCCTCCCCCACTCCCTCCTCACCTGATCCCTGTCCTCCAATCACAGGATTTGGAGGGAGATTTGAATTTTCCTGCCCAGCCTCTTCACAAACCTCTCTAACCGGCTCATTTTGTTCACCATTTTGAATTTGCTTCACAGCCTTTAACTTGTTGGCAAATGACTTTGGGCAATCTCTGAAGAGGTGGTTTGATTCTCCACAAAGATTGCAACGTCTGCCATTGGTGCACTCCTCAAAGGTGTGCCCAATTTCTCTGCATTTTCCACAAACAATCTGCTGGCATGCTTCTGCCAGGTGCCCATGCTCACCACACTTGCGGCAGAGCTTGGGCTGACCCTGGTAGTGTATGTAGCCCCTGTTTTCTCCCAGAACTATCATGGATGGCAGATGTTTCAGGCCCTGGAAGCCTTGGGGGTCCTGCCACTGTTGGATAGGGACCCTCCAAGCACAGTTCCAGATGCCATCCTCATCTCTCACTTTGACAGCCTGGCCTTTAACAGTGCAGAATCTACCCAGCCACAAACAAATGTCATCTGCATTCACTGTCTCATTAAACATTCTCACGATAACTGTTTTCAGGGCATTATCAGTCAGCTTCTCAACACTGAATGCAGTAAACTGGGGTTTCACATTTTCAAAGCGTGTCCAAAATTCTTTCAGCAAACCAGCAGAACGGAAACTCACATCAAAACCTTTGTTAAAGGGCAATGTAAAAATACAATTCAGGTCATCCGGTGTAAAGTTCAAAACTTTCTGGATCAGCTTCCTGGAGAAGTCCAGTCTCGACATCCCCATGAGCTTTCCATCTTTTTCTTTGAAGGTAAAACGGACACTGTGGTGCCTCCGCATGCCGACACGGGTGGCCGACATGGTGGAGGCACCACAAGCTAAAAGGGTTCAAAGCAACTAAAACTCTTAAATTACCAATAAATACACTAAAAGGCAAAATAAATAAGCAATAAATAGGTAGAACGCCCTAAAAACAAATAAATTAATTAAAAGGTACTTACCTTTAGCGTTTGGCCTGGTCAAGATGTTAAATCCAACAGAGAGCAGGTAGAAAGTCCTCTGGGCCAATGAATTCCTTTTGTGCAAGATTTATAACTATTAGAGAGTTATAACACTTTACAAAAGGAATGTAGTGAATATCCTCCAAAGCACCGGTAAAAAATCAATACCACAACAGGTAATAATTTTCACCGACAAACAGGAGGCGACCGCAGTCTTAGCCAAAAGGCCGAGAAGCGATGACCCCTTGCTGTTGGCTGCCCCGAGCCGCCTCCTGCACAGCTCTCGCTGGCCGCGGTGCGGTGCGGCGCGGCGCGGCCGCTTCAAACGGCCGCGTGAACGACCGCTGCTTAGCAGCTCCGCCCAGACGCTCCTTGGCGCAGCCGCACGTCTCGCGAAGGACCGCTGTTTTGTTTTTCACAAACACACGAGGCTCTGCCGTACTGCAAAGCCTGCCAAAAATAGATTTAACTCGTGGGTGTTCCTCTCCACGGAAGTCTTTAGTAAAAGGCGAAAGACTTGTACGTTATGAAGAGAAACCAGAGTAAGTACAACCCGCTCCTCAACAGCAGCCGAAGACCCCAGTCGTCCCAGTCACCACCTTCACGGTAAGCCTCACTTGGCTTGCCGCGTGGCGAATCCCAGGCCACGCCCCTTTCCCCTACCCCGCATAGCGCTCTCAGGGAGTCTTGGGTGCCCAGTTTGCTTGTCTTTCGTGTCGCTGCCACTACACCTTCTGGAAGAGGCGTTGCCCCTTTGCCACTGGCGCTCACCGTGTGATGTTTGTATTTTTTGTGAAATGCAGCAAAGGACAGTTCAGTTGGATGACGAACAAACCGTTCTGAATATGCCACATAAAAACACTTAAGAGTAATGCCAGACTGTTTCTGCTACCGAAGCAAAGAGCGGAAAAAGAAGTCAATGACTGATGGCGTCCATCCGACTCAGGACTTTAATTCCATGTCGGGATCCTGTAGGAATGATGACTCCATTTTTTCTTTCTTCCCCCCAGTGATCTGACCGGTCAGTGGCCGGGGGTCGGGGGTGGGGTTGACGGGTTGTGATCCGAACCTCTGAAGTTCACTTGCCCCGGAGCAGGTTAGCTGTTCAGCATAAGTTACCATGGTAAGAAGCGGGACCACCGCCGTAAGCCTGAAAACCCAGGGTTAAACCCGAAGTTACCTCGCTAAACCCGAATCCTGCTTCGCAGTACAGGCCTCGGGAATTCCAGCCAGGTGCTCGTGAGGAGCAGGGCACAACACGAGCAGATCAAAATGCGGAAACGCTTCACAATTTTGCGTGTCATCCTTTCGCAGGGGCCATGCTAATCTTCTCTGTATCGATTCCAATTTTTCATATGTGCTGCCTTAGCAAGCACGCAAGCCTCGGAGCCCCGCTTCCCTTTTAGTCCCCCGTGGGCAGAATGACCCCTTGACCGCGGTGGAGCTGCTGGAGGGCAGTAGGCAGCACCCTTAAGCATGACAAGAGCGAGGGATGGGGCTTTTCAGTTGCTGACATCAGTGTCTTTTCAATTGCTATGAACTGCCTGCTACTTCTTTCTGCATGTTTATGAAAGTCACAAAGCGTGTTAGGCCAGAAATGGCTTCATACCAAACAAACAATCGGTCTTTCATGCCGGAGGCTTCATTTGTTGCCCCAAAGCTAGGCATCCCCTCCTATGATGCGTGACAGGTCAACTGTGAGACTCTCAGACAAACTCTGAGCATCTGTCTGTGGGCGCATCTCTAGGATAAGCCACACTGTGGAAAATTCTTGGCGCCAGACCGCTTATGCTCTGGTGCCCCCTCAGGCAAATTTGTGACACCTTTGCCGTTGCCCTTCTCTGAGAGCAAGTAGGGGCTGCCAAACCAGATGGCCGAGTGGGTCTGAGTTCTACTTGTGGCCCTTGTTTGAGTAAAAGACTACTTTGGGGTTAGGGTGAGCCGGCAACTGCCTTGGCTAGATTCTTGAGAGCGTCGTGTTTGGTATGTCCAGCAAATGTTGTCACATGTAACCAGCGAGACGTTTGGTCAGAAAGCGGGAAGCTTTGATAAACACGCCGTGTCGCAATCCAGGGAGATTAAGGCCTGGCCCGCTAGGCGCAGGCGGGCAGGCGGGCTGGCAGGCTGGCAGGCTACCAAACAACAGAAATACTCAGGCGCCCGCAGACGCTCCGTGACTCCCGCGAGGACGGACGCGGGGAAAATGCGCAGATTCAAGGGGTATTTAGGACCTATCGCAATACGGCAACTTTCCCTCTTTGTCGCGTTTGTCTGCCAATCAAACGTACAAGTCGCACTCTGTGTCACTCTATATTTTGTACGCTGCACTACAACCCCCTCGGTCCGCACCAGCGCTTGGCTTTACACAAAACAAGGAGAAGGGTGCACCGTTCCCGGCGGCACTGCAATACCGGGTCGATGCGTGGAGCGAACGGAGCAAGCCCCTTTTTCAGCTCCAGCTGCTAAAAATCCATTTAATATATCGTCCCCAAATTGAGGACATATCAGATATTAAACTGATAAGAACAGATACTACACTTGATCTTAGCCAAAAGGCCGAGAAGCGATGACCCCTTGCTGTTGGCTGCCCCGAGCCGCCTCCTGCACAGCTCTCGCTGGCCGCGGTGCGGTGCGGCGCGGCCGCTTCAAACGGCCGCGTGAACGACCGCTGCTTAGCAGCTCCGCCCAGACGCTCCTTGGCGCAGCCGCACGTCTCGCGAAGGACCGCTGTTTTGCTTTTCACAAACACACGAGGCTCTGCCGTACTGCAAAGCCTGCCAAAAATAGATTTAACTCGTGGGTGTTCCTCTCCACGGAAGTCTTTAGTAAAAGGCGAAAGACTTGTACGTTATGAAGAGAAACCAGAGTAAGTACAACCCGCTCCTCAACAGCAGCCGAAGACCCCAGTCGTCCCAGTCACCACCTTCACGGTAAGCCTCACTTGGCTTGCCGCGTGCCGAATCCCAGGCCACGCCCCTTTCCCCTACCCCGCATAGCGCTCTCAGGGAGTCTTGGGTGCCCAGTTTGCTTGTCTTTCGTGTCGCTGCCACTACACCTTCTGGAAGAGGCGTTGCCCCTTTGCCACTGGCGCTCACCGTGTGATGTTTGTATTTTTTGTGAAATGCAGCAAAGGACAGTTCAGTTGGATGACGAACAAACCGTTCTGAATATGCCACATAAAAACACTTAAGAGTAATGCCAGACTGTTTCTGCTACCGAAGCAAAGAGCGGAAAAAGAAGTCAATGACTGATGGCGTCCATCCGACTCAGGACTTTAATTCCATGTCGGGATCCTGTAGGAATGATGACTCCATTTTTTCTTTCTTCCCCCCAGTGATCTGACCGGTCAGTGGCCGGGGGTCGGGGGTGGGGTTGACGGGTTGTGATCCGAACCTCTGAAGTTCACTTGCCCCGGAGCAGGTTAGCTGTTCAGCATAAGTTACCATGGTAAGAAGCGGGACCACCGCCGTAAGCCTGAAAACCCAGGGTTAAACCCGAAGTTACCTCGCTAAACCCGAATCCTGCTTCGCAGTACAGGCCTCGGGAATTCCAGCCAGGTGCTCGTGAGGAGCAGGGCACAACACGAGCAGATCAAAATGCGGAAACGCTTCACGATTTTGCGTGTCATCCTTTCGCAGGGGCCATGCTAATCTTCTCTGTATCGATTCCAATTTTTCATATGTGCTGCCTTAGCAAGCACGCAAGCCTCGGAGCCCCGCTTCCCTTTTAGTCCCCCGTGGGCAGAATGACCCCTTGACCGCGGTGGAGCTGCTGGAGGGCAGTAGGCAGCACCCTTAAGCATGACAAGAGCGAGGGATGGGGCTTTTCAGTTGCTGACATCAGTGTCTTTTCAATTGCTATGAACTGCCTGCTACTTCTTTCTGCATGTTTATGAAAGTCACAAAGCGTGTTAGGCCAGAAATGGCTTCATACCAAACAAACAATCGGTCTTTCATGCCGGAGGCTTCATTTGTTGCCCCAAAGCTAGGCATCCCCTCCTATGATGCGTGACAGGTCAACTGTGAGACTCTCAGACAAACTCTGAGCATCTGTCTGTGGGCGCATCTCTAGGATAAGCCACACTGTGGAAAATTCTTGGCGCCAGACCGCTTATGCTCTGGTGCCCCCTCAGGCAAATTTGTGACACCTTTGCCGTTGCCCTTCTCTGAGAGCAAGTAGGGGCTGCCAAACCAGATGGCCGAGTGGGTCTGAGTTCTACTTGTGGCCCTTGTTTGAGTAAAAGACTACTTTGGGGTTAGGGTGAGCCGGCAACTGCCTTGGCTAGATTCTTGAGAGCGTCGTGTTTGGTATGTCCAGCAAATGTTGTCACATGTAACCAGCGAGACGTTTGGTCAGAAAGCGGGAAGCTTTGATAAACACGCCGTGTCGCAATCCAGGGAGATTAAGGCCTGGCCCGCTAGGCGCAGGCGGGCAGGCGGGCTGGCAGGCTGGCAGGCTACCAAACAACAGAAATACTCAGGCGCCCGCAGACGCTCCGTGACTCCCGCGAGGACCGACGCGGGGAAAATGCGCAGATTCAAGGGGTATTTAGGACCTATCGCAATACGGCAACTTTCCCTCTTTGTCGCGTTTGTCTGCCAATCAAACGTGCAAATCGCACTCTGTGTCACTCTATATTTTGTACGCTGCACTACAACCCCCTCGGTCCGCACCAGCGCTTGGCTTTACACAAAACAAGGAGAAGGGTGCACCGTTCCCGGCGGCACTGCAATACCGGGTCGATGCGTGGAGCGAACGGAGCAAGCCCCTTTTTCAGCTCCAGCTGCTAAAAATCCATTTAATATATCGTCCCCAAATTGAGGACATATCAGATATTAAACTGATAAGAACAGATACTACACTTGATCTTAGCCAAAAGGCCGAGAAGCGATGACCCCTTGCTGTTGGCTGCCCCGAGCCGCCTCCTGCACAGCTCTCGCTGGCCGCGGTGCGGTGCGGCGCGGCGCGGCCGCTTCAAACGGCCGCGTGAACGACCGCTGCTTAGCAGCTCCGCCCAGACGCTCCTTGGCGCAGCCGCACGTCTCGCGAAGGACCGCTGTTTTGTTTTTCACAAACACACGAGGCTCTGCCGTACTGCAAAGCCTGCCAAAAATAGATTTAACTCGTGGGTGTTCCTCTCCACGGAAGTCTTTAGTAAAAGGCGAAAGACTTGTACGTTATGAAGAGAAACCAGAGTAAGTACAACCCGCTCCTCAACAGCAGCCGAAGACCCCAGTCGTCCCAGTCACCACCTTCACGGTAAGCCTCACTTGGCTTGCCGCGTGGCGAATCCCAGGCCACGCCCCTTTCCCCTACCCCGCATAGCGCTCTCAGGGAGTCTTGGGTGCCCAGTTTGCTTGTCTTTCGTGTCGCTGCCACTACACCTTCTGGAAGAGGCGTTGCCCCTTTGCCACTGGCGCTCACCGTGTGATGTTTGTATTTTTTGTGAAATGCAGCAAAGGACAGTTCAGTTGGATGACGAACAAACCGTTCTGAATATGCCACATAAAAACACTTAAGAGTAATGCCAGACTGTTTCTGCTACCGAAGCAAAGAGCGGAAAAAGAAGTCAATGACTGATGGCGTCCATCCGACTCAGGACTTTAATTCCATGTCGGGATCCTGTAGGAATGATGACTCCATTTTTTCTTTCTTCCCCCCAGTGATCTGACCGGTCAGTGGCCGGGGGTCGGGGGTGGGGTTGACGGGTTGTGATCCGAACCTCTGAAGTTCACTTGCCCCGGAGCAGGTTAGCTGTTCAGCATAAGTTACCATGGTAAGAAGCGGGACCACCGCCGTAAGCCTGAAAACCCAGGGTTAAACCCGAAGTTACCTCGCTAAACCCGAATCCTGCTTCGCAGTACAGGCCTCGGGAATTCCAGCCAGGTGCTCGTGAGGAGCAGGGCACAACACGAGCAGATCAAAATGCGGAAACGCTTCACAATTTTGCGTGTCATCCTTTCGCAGGGGCCATGCTAATCTTCTCTGTATCGATTCCAATTTTTCATATGTGCTGCCTTAGCAAGCATGCAAGCCTCGGAGCCCCGCTTCCCTTTTAGTCCCCCGTGGGCAGAATGACCCCTTGACCGCGGTGGAGCTGCTGGAGGGCAGTAGGCAGCACCCTTAAGCATGACAAGAGCGAGGGATGGGGCTTTTCAGTTGCTGACATCAGTGTCTTTTCAATTGCTATGAACTGCCTGCTAATTCTTTCTGCATGTTTATGAAAGTCACAAAGCGTGTTAGGCCAGAAATGGCTTCATACCAAACAAACAATCGGTCTTTCATGCCGGAGGCTTCATTTGTTGCCCCAAAGCTAGGCATCCCCTCCTATGATGCGTGACAGGTCAACTGTGAGACTCTCAGACAAACTCTGAGCATCTGTCTGTGGGCGCATCTCTAGGATAAGCCACACTGTGGAAAATTCTTGGCGCCAGACCGCTTATGCTCTGGTGCCCCCTCAGGCAAATTTGTGACACCTTTGCCGTTGCCCTTCTCTGAGAGCAAGTAGGGGCTGCCAAACCAGATGGCCGAGTGGGTCTGAGTTCTACTTGTGGCCCTTGTTTGAGTAAAAGACTACTTTGGGGTTAGGGTGAGCCGGCAACTGCCTTGGCTAGATTCTTGAGAGCGTCGTGTTTGGTATGTCCAGCAAATGTTGTCACATGTAACCAGCGAGACGTTTGGTCAGAAAGCGGGAAGCTTTGATAAACACGCCGTGTCGCAATCCAGGGAGATTAAGGCCTGGCCCGCTAGGCGCAGGCGGGCAGGCGGGCTGGCAGGCTGGCAGGCTACCAAACAACAGAAATACTCAGGCGCCCGCAGACGCTCCGTGACTCCCGCGAGGACCGACGCGGGGAAAATGCGCAGATTCAAGGGGTATTTAGGACCTATCGCAATACGGCAACTTTCCCTCTTTGTCGCGTTTGTCTGCCAATCAAACGTGCAAATCGCACTCTGTGTCACTCTATATTTTGTACGCTGCACTACAACCCCCTCGGTCCGCACCAGCGCTTGGCTTTACACAAAACAAGGAGAAGGGTGCACCGTTCCCGGCGGCACTGCAATACCGGGTCGATGCGTGGAGCGAACGGAGCAAGCCCCTTTTTCAGCTCCAGCTGCTAAAAATCCATTTAATATATCGTCCCCAAATTGAGGACATATCAGATATTAAACTGATAAGAACAGATACTACACTTGATCTTAGCCAAAAGGCCGAGAAGCGATGACCCCTTGCTGTTGGCTGCCCCGAGCCGCCTCCTGCACAGCTCTCGCTGGCCGCGGTGCGGTGCGGCGCGGCGCGGCCGCGTGAACGACCGCTGCTTAGCAGCTCCGCCCAGACGCTCCTTGGCGCAGCCGCACGTCTCGCGAAGGACCGCTGTTTTGTTTTTCACAAACACACGAGGCTCTGCCGTACTGCAAAGCCTGCCAAAAATAGATTTAACTCATGGGTGTTCCTCTCCACGGAAGTCTTTAGTAAAAGGCGAAAGACTTGTACGTTATGAAGAGAAACCAGAGTAAGTACAACCCGCTCCTCAACAGCAGCCGAAGACCCCAGTCGTCCCAGTCACCACCTTCACGGTAAGCCTCACTTGGCTTGCCGCGTGGCGAATCCCAGGCCACGCCCCTTTCCCCTACCCCGCATAGCGCTCTCAGGGAGTCTTGGGTGCCCAGTTTGCTTGTCTTTCGTGTCGCTGCCACTACACCTTCTGGAAGAGGCGTTGCCCCTTTGCCACTGGCGCTCACCGTGTGATGTTTGTATTTTTTGTGAAATGCAGCAAAGGACAGTTCAGTTGGATGACGAACAAACCGTTCTGAATATGCCACATAAAAACACTTAAGAGTAATGCCAGACTGTTTCTGCTACCGAAGCAAAGAGCGGAAAAAGAAGTCAATGACTGATGGCGTCCATCCGACTCAGGACTTTAATTCCATGTCGGGATCCTGTAGGAATGATGACTCCATTTTTTCTTTCTTCCCCCCAGTGATCTGACCGGTCAGTGGCCGGGGGTCGGGGGTGGGGTTGACGGGTTGTGATCCGAACCTCTGAAGTTCACTTGCCCCGGAGCAGGTTAGCTGTTCAGCATAAGTTACCATGGTAAGAAGCGGGACCACCGCCGTAAGCCTGAAAACCCAGGGTTAAACCCGAAGTTACCTCGCTAAACCCGAATCCTGCTTCGCAGTACAGGCCTCGGGAATTCCAGCCAGGTGCTCGTGAGGAGCAGGGCACAACACGAGCAGATCAAAATGCGGAAACGCTTCACGATTTTGCGTGTCATCCTTTCGCAGGGGCCATGCTAATCTTCTCTGTATCGATTCCAATTTTTCATATGTGCTGCCTTAGCAAGCACGCAAGCCTCGGAGCGCCGCTTCCCTTTTAGTCCCCCGTGGGCAGAATGACCCCTTGACCGCGGTGGAGCTGCTGGAGGGCAGTAGGCAGCACCCTTAAGCATGACAAGAGCGAGGGATGGGGCTTTTCAGTTGCTGACATCAGTGTCTTTTCAATTGCTATGAACTGCCTGCTACTTCTTTCTGCATGTTTATGAAAGTCACAAAGCGTGTTAGGCCAGAAATGGCTTCATACCAAACAAACAATCGGTCTTTCATGCCGGAGGCTTCATTTGTTGCCCCAAAGCTAGGCATCCCCTCCTATGATGCGTGACAGGTCAACTGTGAGACTCTCAGACAAACTCTGAGCATCTGTCTGTGGGCGCATCTCTAGGATAAGCCACACTGTGGAAAATTCTTGGCGCCAGACCGCTTATGCTCTGGTGCCCCCTCAGGCAAATTTGTGACACCTTTGCCGTTGCCCTTCTCTGAGAGCAAGTAGGGGCTGCCAAACCAGATGGCCGAGTGGGTCTGAGTTCTACTTGTGGCCCTTGTTTGAGTAAAAGACTACTTTGGGGTTAGGGTGAGCCGGCAACTGCCTTGGCTAGATTCTTGAGAGCGTCGTGTTTGGCATGTCCAGCAAATGTTGTCACATGTAACCAGCGAGACGTTTGGTCAGAAAGCGGGAAGCTTTGATAAACACGCCGTGTCGCAATCCAGGGAGATTAAGGCCTGGCCCGCTAGGCGCAGGCGGGCAGGCGGGCTGGCAGGCTGGCAGGCTACCAAACAACAGAAATACTCAGGCGCCCGCAGACGCTCCGTGACTCCCGCGAGGACGGACGCGGGGAAAATGCGCAGATTCAAGGGGTATTTAGGACCTATCGCAATACGGCAACTTTCCCTCTTTGTCGCGTTTGTCTGCCAATCAAACGTGCAAATCGCACTCTGTGTCACTCTATATTTTGTACGCTGCACTACAACCCCCTCGGTCCGCACCAGCGCTTGGCTTTACACAAAACAAGGAGAAGGGTGCACCGTTCCCGGCGGCACTGCAATACCGGGTCGATGCGTGGAGCGAACGGAGCAAGCCCCTTTTTCAGCTCCAGCTGCTAAAAATCCATTTAATATATCGTGCCCAAATTGAGGACATATCAGATGTTAAACTGATAAGAACAGATACTACACTTGATCTTAGCCAAAAGGCCGAGAAGCGATGACCCCTTGCTGTTGGCTGCCCCGAGCCGCCTCCTGCACAGCTCTCGCTGGCCGCGGTGCGGTGCGGCGCGGCGCGGCCGCTTCAAACGGCCGCGTGAACGACCGCTGCTTAGCAGCTCCGCCCAGACACTCCTTGGCGCAGCCGCACGTCTCGCGAAGGACCGCTGTTTTGCTTTTCACAAACACACGAGGCTCTGCCGTACTGCAAAGCCTGCCAAAAATAGATTTAACTCGTGGGTGTTCCTCTCCACGGAAGTCTTTAGTAAAAGGCGAAAGACTTGTACGTTATGAAGAGAAACCAGAGTAAGTACAACCCGCTCCTCAACAGCAGCCGAAGACCCCAGTCGTCCCAGTCACCACCTTCACGGTAAGCCTCACTTGGCTTGCCGCGTGGCGAATCCCAGGCCACGCCCCTTTCCCCTACCCCGCATAGCGCTCTCAGGGAGTCTTGGGTGCCCAGTTTGCTTGTCTTTCGTGTCGCTGCCACTACACCTTCTGGAAGAGGCGTTGCCCCTTTGCCACTGGCGCTCACCGTATGATGTTTGTATTTTTTGTGAAATGCAGCAAAGGACAGTTCAGTTGGATGACGAACAAACCGTTCTGAATATGCCACATAAAAACACTTAAGAGTAATGCCAGACTGTTTCTGCTACCGAAGCAAAGAGCGGAAAAAGAAGTCAATGACTGATGGCGTCCATCCGACTCAGGACTTTAATTCCATGTCGGGATCCTGTAGGAATGATGACTCCATTTTTTCTTTCTTCCCCCCAGTGATCTGACCGGTCAGTGGCCGGGGGTCGGGGGTGGGGTTGACGGGTTGTGATCCGAACCTCTGAAGTTCACTTGCCCCGGAGCAGGTTAGCTGTTCAGCATAAGTTACCATGGTAAGAAGCGGGACCACCGCCGTAAGCCTGAAAACCCAGGGTTAAACCCGAAGTTACCTCGCTAAACCCGAATCCTGCTTCGCAGTACAGGCCTCGGGAATTCCAGCCAGGTGCTCGTGAGGAGCAGGGCACAACACGAGCAGATCAAAATGCGGAAACGCTTCACGATTTTGCGTGTCATCCTTTCGCAGGGGCCATGCTAATCTTCTCTGTATCGATTCCAATTTTTCATATGTGCTGCCTTAGCAAGCACGCAAGCCTCGGAGCGCCGCTTCCCTTTTAGTCCCCCGTGGGCAGAATGACCCCTTGACCGCGGTGGAGCTGCTGGAGGGCAGTAGGCAGCACCCTTAAGCATGACAAGAGCGAGGGATGGGGCTTTTCAGTTGCTGACATCAGTGTCTTTTCAATTGCTATGAACTGCCTGCTACTTCTTTCTGCATGTTTATGAAAGTCACAAAGCGTGTTAGGCCAGAAATGGCTTCATACCAAACAAACAATCAGTCTTTCATGCCGGAGGCTTCATTTGTTGCCCCAAAGCTAGGCATCCCCTCCTATGATGCGTGACAGGTCAACTGTGAGACTCTCAGACAAACTCTGAGCATCTGTCTGTGGGCGCATCTCTAGGATAAGCCACACTGTGGAAAATTCTTGGCGCCAGACCGCTTATGCTCTGGTGCCCCCTCAGGCAAATTTGTGACACCTTTGCCGTTGCCCTTCTCTGAGAGCAAGTAGGGGCTGCCAAACCAGATGGCCGAGTGGGTCTGAGTTCTACTTGTGGCCCTTGTTTGAGTAAAAGACTACTTTGGGGTTAGGGTGAGCCGGCAACTGCCTTGGCTAGATTCTTGAGAGCGTCGTGTTTGGTATGTCCAGCAAATGTTGTCACATGTAACCAGCGAGACGTTTGGTCAGAAAGCGGGAAGCTTTGATAAACACGCCGTGTCGCAATCCAGGGAGATTAAGGCCTGGCCCGCTAGGCGCAGGCGGGCAGGCGGGCTGGCAGGCTGGCAGGCTACCAAACAACAGAAATACTCAGGCGCCCGCAGACGCTCCGTGACTCCCGCGAGGACCGACGCGGGGAAAATGCGCAGATTCAAGGGGTATTTAGGACCTATCGCAATACGGCAACTTTCCCTCTTTGTCGCGTTTGTCCGCCAATCAAACGTGCAAATCGCACTCTGTGTCACTCTATATTTTGTACGCTGCACTACAACCCCCTCGGTCCGCACCAGCGCTTGGCTTTACACAAAACAAGGAGAAGGGTGCACCGTTCCTGGCGGCACTGCAATACCGGGTCGATGCGTGGAGCGAACGGAGCAAGCCCCTTTTTCAGCTCCAGCTGCTAAAAATCCATTTAATATATCGTCCCCAAATTGAGGACATATCAGATATTAAACTGATAAGAACAGATTTTTTTTTTTCTTTCGGAAAAATTTTATTGACACTTATTTCAAACACATTTCATGACACATTTCTTTTTTTGTTATATTTATGACATACAACATACCTTGAAATACAACTAATAAATAATAAATGTGATCTGTAAAACCATGTTTAAAACAATAAAAACAATTGTTTTAAGAAGCATTACAGATAAAATCGTTGTTTTCACAGGTAAAAGGTGTACATAAAAGAGTTTTCATGTGAGTCATGTGTGAGTGACTCAAGTGTCCATTATAAAAGTCTTTAAAATGGAGTGCATTTAGTTAAAATGCTGTGTTCAAGGTCCGTTTTTGTGCAGGAGCGCAGTGAGTCCCTACCCAGGGTAACTCATTCCGCTCTCCCGAACAGTAGGTCTCTCGGGATCCTGTTGCGGAGCTCAGAGGAGACCCTCGCCCTGTTGCTCCTTCCCACCTGCCTCACCCGGAGAGCCAGGCCGCTGCTGCTTTGACCTTTTTGCGTGTAGCTCCGGCTCCTTCCTCCGAATGGGCACAGAGGCGATGCTTCTTTGCGGCTGTGTCCTAGGCCCGCCGCCTGCAGCTCTGGCCGCTTGGGCCGTCACTGCGGCCATCTGGATCACAGCCACGGGGGGGATCTGCATGTGCTTCCTTGCCAGCAAGTTTCTGGAGGTCCACATGGCGTCTTTGATGGCGGCTAGGGTGAGCCACTGCTTGGCAAAGTCATTCTTTTTTGTTTCCGTTTGGCTCACCCCGTAGAGCACCAGTTGTGCTGTTAGGACCTCCCTTGCCGGCAAGTACGGGAATTTCAAGGAGCCGGCTGTTGCCCACTGGTCTACGGCAGCACTGCACTCCCAGAGCAGATGCCTCACCGACTCCGGCGCGCCACAACCGGGTCGGGGGCAGGTTGAGAGCGCCGACATGCCCCGGGAGTGCATCACGGACCTGACCGGGAGGATCTCGTGAGCCACCATCCATGACAGGTCCCGGAGTCTGTTCGGGAGAGCGGGATGGTTCACGTTGCGCCAAACTGTTGAGGGCTCGCCGAATGCGAGCCCGCGCACTGGACTCACTGGTTCTCGCTCCTGCACAAGAGAAAGCACAGAGCGATGGTTAGTTAAAATGTGCAACTCCTCCTGCTCCAGGTTAAAATGCTTTAGAAATGTCTGAATAAAAGCATATGCTGTTGGCAGGTTAAAAGACACAGGCACTTTAAGATCAGTGGGTAAAATCTTAAGTCTTCGGAGATAAGAGCCCATCCAGAAACGTGTCATCGCTATGGTCTTGGGGTTTCTGGATGGGTCTGTAGCAATGTTGAGGTGCATTGTTGTGTATCTGCTTCCTAAAAACAGATAAAAGTCCGGCACTCCTTTTCCTCCTTTCTCCTTTGGCCTCTTCATCACCTCTCTCCTCAATCTCTCCCACTTGGATCCCCAAATAAAATAGAATATGGTTCGGTCCAGGTCTAAAAGCACTTTCCTAGGCGGGGTAAAAACAGAACTGATGAGTAAAAGCAAAGGTAAAATCACTGCTTTGATGATTAAAACCTTCCCTTCGATCGTCAGTCCTCTAAGTCCCCAGTATCCTAGTCTTTGCCTGACTTTTCCTACCACGTCTGGCCAGTTTGTTTTCCCTCCCCCATCCCGGTCAAATTTTATCCCTAGTATTTTCTGGTCGGTCTGGGTCATGGTCAGGGGGAGTCCTGTCGTCTCAGTCGCTGTCCATGGACCATAAAATTGGGCTTGGGTCTTGCTTCTGTTGAGTTTTGACCCAGAGGCCTGTCCAAACCAGTCGGTCAAGTCCAGCGTCCTGTTGACAGATAAAAGGTCAGTGCATAAAAGATTGACATCGTCCATGTATAAAATGCATTTGGTTTGGAGTCCCCCGCTCCCCGGTACTCCCACCCCATTGATTCGTCGGTCCCTTCTCAAGATCTGCGCCAGTGGTTCTATACAGGTAACGTAGAGGAGGGCAGATAACGGACAACCCTGACGGACACCGCAGTTAATGTCGACTGCTTTTGTCAGATGCCCGTTAACGACAAATTTGCTGGTAATGCCCCGGTACAGCAATCCCACCCAAGTCGTAAACCTTAAGGGAAACCTCATTTTTTGCAGTACCTGGAAAAGGTACTGGTGCGAGACCCGATCAAAGGCTTTCTCAAAATCTAGATTTAGGACTACTAGGCGGATGTTTCTGTCTCTCGCGTAACAGATGGTGTCACGGATCAGTACCAGGCTGTCGGTGATCTTCCTCCCCGGGATGGCGCAGGCTTGATCCGGGTGAATCACCTCTTCTAAAAACAAGGACATACGTGATGCTAAAAGTTTACTAAAAAGTTTACAGTCAAAGTTTAAAAGTGTGATAGGTCTCCAGTTCTTCAGGTCAGTCTTGTCTTTGTTTTTGTGGAGGAGAGTCACTATCCCTACTCTAAAACTGTCAGGAAGTCGGTCAAGTTGCTCAAAGTCCATAAAAACAGCAAGCAAGTCAGGTGCTAAAATGTCCCAAAACGTCAAATAAAATTCCAAGGGAAGTCCATCTTGTCCTGGGGACTTCCCTTTCTTAAAACTCATAATACATTTATTTAACTCCAAAATAGTAAAATCCTGGGTTAAAAGCACACTGTCCCTTACTGTGTTTTCAATAAAATTTAAGACTTCAGTCATGGTGTCTGTTTGAACAGGCTTCTCTTTATACAATTCCCCATAAAACCGTTCAACTATTTGATTGATTTCTTCCGTTGTCTCGGCCGTGCACCCGTTGTCTTTTGTTAGCTTTAAAATCCCCCCCCCTTTATTTACAATTTTCTTAAAAAAGTATCTTGTGCACTTCTCCCCCTCCTCTACTTCCCGTTCCCTGCTCCTTAAAATGACACCCTTGCTTTTTATTTCTGCTAAAACCGACATCTCTGTTTTAATTTGTTTAATCTCTTCATTAAAATCCATACCATATTGGTTTAATTTAAAATAGCGCTGTAGTCTTTTCTGCAGTCCCATCATGCGTCTGTTTTCCTTATTCTTTTTTCTCTTACCTGCCTGTCTAAAGAAAGTCTGGGTCTTTGCCTTCACCATTTCCCACCAGTGCGCGCGTGTATCGTAAAAGTCTTGAAGGGTCTGCCACTCTCGGTACTGCTCCCTGTACTGACTAACTAGCTCCTTATCTTCTAAAAGGGAGCAGTTGAGTTTCCACAGACCGCTTCCTGGTGTCACACCCGAAGAGAGTGAGAGGGTGCAGGAAAGCATTAGGTGGTCGGAAAAGAAAACAGGAGTTAATCTAGCATCCGTGGGTGGGCAGTCCCGTGTAAAAACATAATCTATGCGAGAGGCTCTGGCTCCGTCACCACTGAACCAGGTGAAGCCATCCTCTCTGGGATGCATGGTTTTAAAACAGTCTTGGAGTTTAAAATCCTTGCACATGCCCTGTAATAAAACCGAAGTTTTATCAACTTTAAAATCTTCCCCTGCTCCTCTTCTATCTTTCCTGCTTAAAATACAGTTAAAATCCCCCCCTACCACTAAAGGGGCCCTACCTAGCATGTGGAACTGCAAGTCTTGTAAAAGGTCATACCTGTCATTCTTAGAGTTAAAGCCATAAATATTTAAGAGGTTAAAATCCTGTCCCATAAAAGTCAAATGTGCTAAAAGTGCCCGACCATCTCTCACCACAGTGCTGCCCTTCACCAGAACTTGAGGGTTTTTGATTAAAATGGCCACTCCATCATTCTTGTTTTGATTTGATCCACTCCACATTGATGTTTGTGGCCACATCTCCTCCCACTGTCTGTAGTGCTTTAAAAACGGTAGGCCACATTCCTGTATTAAAAACACATCTGACTTAAAAGAGTTAAGAAAGGATAAAACACTTTGGGCTCTAACTCTCGACTTCACACTTCTCACATTGATGGTTGAGAAGGTGAGTGCCATGAGTATGTTTAAAAACAACAAGTATGCCATTTTAAAAGACTAAAAAGACATTAAAACCTTAAAATATCTAAAAAAGCTGTTGGGCAATTTCTTGTGAATGGAGTTCTTCCTTCACTCCCACGGGTGAAAGGTGAAGGGGTTGAGCTCCATTCCCCGGTCGGACTCTGGGGGTCGGCCTTGGACACAATGTTGCATTTAACTTTGAGTCTCGAGGGGTTGATTGCAGAGCTACGGTTAAGAAGGAGACCTCATTTGGTGAACTGGAGGGGAAGACTCTGGGCTCCTCCACAGATGAACTGTCTGAGGAAAACCCAACTCTTCCCCTCTTCTCTGAGAATATAGGAGACTCAGAGGACAATTCTGAAGCAGGCCTCTTTGTTTGCTGGGCCGGGGGGAGGGGGGCATCCTCACTATCTTCTGATTGGATTCCTTCACATTCAGAACTAGCTCCGCCCTCTGCCTGCACCACCTCCTCCACAAAGCTCTCCATTGGTGGGGCTGTTGCAGGCCCCTCCCCCACTCCCTCCTCACCTGATCCCTGTCCTCCAATCACAGGATTTGGAGGGAGATTTGAATTTTCCTGCCCAGCCTCTTCACAAACCTCTCTAACCGGCTCATTTTGTTCACCATTTTGAATTTGCTTCACAGCCTTTAACTTGTTGGCAAATGACTTTGGGCAATCTCTGAAGAGGTGGTTTGATTCTCCACAAAGATTGCAACGTCTGCCATTGGTGCACTCCTCAAAGGTGTGCCCAATTTCTCTGCATTTTCCACAAACAATCTGCTGGCATGCTTCTGCCAGGTGCCCATGCTCACCACACTTGCGGCAGAGCTTGGGCTGACCCTGGTAGTGTATGTAGCCCCTGTTTTCTCCCAGAACTATCATGGATGGCAGATGTTTCAGGCCCTGGAAGCCTTGGGGGTCCTGCCACTGTTGGATAGGGACCCTCCAAGCACAGTTCCAGATGCCATCCTCATCTCTCACTTTGACAGCCTGGCCTTTAACAGTGCAGAATCTACCCAGCCACAAACAAATGTCATCTGCATTCACTGTCTCATTAAACATTCTCACGATAACTGTTTTCAGGGCATTATCGGTCAGCTTCTCAACACTGAATGCAGTAAACTGGGGTTTCACATTTTCAAAGCGTGTCCAAAATTCTTTCAGCAAACCAGCAGAACGGAAACTCACATCAAATCCTTTGTTAAAGGGCAATGTAAAAATACAATTCAGGTCATCCGGTGTAAAGTTCAAAACTTTCTGGATCAGCTTCCTGGAGAAGTCCAGTCTTGACATCCCCATGAGCTTTCCATCTTTTTCTTTGAAGGTAAAACGGACACTGTGGTGCCTCCGCATGCCGACACGGGTGGCCGACATGGTGGAGGCACCACAAGCTAAAAGGGTTCAAAGCAACTAAAACTCTTAAATTACCAATAAATACACTAAAAGGCAAAATAAATAAGCAATAAATAGGTAAAACGCCCTAAAAACAAATAAATTAATTAAAAGGTACTTACCTTTAGCGTTTGGCCTGGTCAAGATGTTAAATCCAACAGAGAGCAGGTAGAAAGTCCTCTGGGCCAATGAATTCCTTTTGTGCAAGATTTATAACTATTAGAGAGTTATAACACTTTACAAAAGGAATGTAGTGAATATCCTCCAAAGCACCGGTAAAAAATCAATACCACAACAGGTAATAATTTTCACCGACAAACAGGAGGCGACCGCAGTCTTAGCCAAAAGGCCGAGAAGCGATGACCCCTTGCTGTTGGCTGCCCCGAGCCGCCTCCTGCACAGCTCTCGCTGGCTGCGGTGCGGTGCGGCGCGGCGCGGCTTTTCAAACGGCCGCGTGAACGACCGCTGCTTAGCAGCTCCGCCCAGACGCTCCTTGGCGCAGCCGCACGTCTCGCGAAGGACCGCTGTTTTGCTTTTCACAAACACACGAGGCTCTGCCGTACTGCAAAGCCTGCCAAAAATAGATTTAACTCGTGGGTGTTCCTCTCCACGGAAGTCTTTAGTAAAAGGCGAAAGACTTGTACGTTATGAAGAGAAACCAGAGTAAGTACAACCCGCTCCTCAACAGCAGCCGAAGACCCCAGTCGTCCCAGTCACCACCTTCACGGTAAGCCTCACTTGGCTTGCCGCGTGCCGAATCCCAGGCCACGCCCCTTTCCCCTACCCCGCATAGCGCTCTCAGGGAGTCTTGGGTGCCCAGTTTGCTTGTCTTTCGTGTCGCTGCCACTACACCTTCTGGAAGAGGCGTTGCCCCTTTGCCACTGGCGCTCACCGTGTGATGTTTGTATTTTTTGTGAAATGCAGCAAAGGACAGTTCAGTTGGATGACGAACAAACCGTTCTGAATATGCCACATAAAAACACTTAAGAGTAATGCCAGACTGTTTCTGCTACCGAAGCAAAGAGCGGAAAAAGAAGTCAATGACTGATGGCGTCCATCCGACTCAGGACTTTAATTCCATGTCGGGATCCTGTAGGAATGATGACTCCATTTTTTCTTTCTTCCCCCCAGTGATCTGACCGGTCAGTGGCCGGGGGTCGGGGGTGGGGTTGACGGGTTGTGATCCGAACCTCTGAAGTTCACTTGCCCCGGAGCAGGTTAGCTGTTCAGCATAAGTTACCATGGTAAGAAGCGGGACCACCGCCGTAAGCCTGAAAACCCAGGGTTAAACCCGAAGTTACCTCGCTAAACCCGAATCCTGCTTCGCAGTACAGGCCTCGGGAATTCCAGCCAGGTGCTCGTGAGGAGCAGGGCACAACACGAGCAGATCAAAATGCGGAAACGCTTCACGATTTTGCGTGTCATCCTTTCGCAGGGGCCATGCTAATCTTCTCTGTATCGATTCCAATTTTTCATATGTGCTGCCTTAGCAAGCACGCAAGCCTCGGAGCGCCGCTTCCCTTTTAGTCCCCCGTGGGCAGAATGACCCCTTGACCGCGGTGGAGCTGCTGGAGGGCAGTAGGCAGCACCCTTAAGCATGACAAGAGCGAGGGATGGGGCTTTTCAGTTGCTGACATCAGTGTCTTTTCAATTGCTATGAACTGCCTGCTACTTCTTTCTGCATGTTTATGAAAGTCACAAAGCGTGTTAGGCCAGAAATGGCTTCATACCAAACAAACAATCGGTCTTTCATGCCGGAGGCTTCATTTGTTGCCCCAAAGCTAGGCATCCCCTCCTATGATGCGTGACAGGTCAACTGTGAGACTCTCAGACAAACTCTGAGCATCTGTCTGTGGGCGCATCTCTAGGATAAGCCACACTGTGGAAAATTCTTGGCGCCAGACCGCTTATGCTCTGGTGCCCCCTCAGGCAAATTTGTGACACCTTTGCCGTTGCCCTTCTCTGAGAGCAAGTAGGGGCTGCCAAACCAGATGGCCGAGTGGGTCTGAGTTCTACTTGTGGCCCTTGTTTGAGTAAAAGACTACTTTGGGGTTAGGGTGAGCCGGCAACTGCCTTGGCTAGATTCTTGAGAGCGTCGTGTTTGGTATGTCCAGCAAATGTTGTCACATGTAACCAGCGAGACGTTTGGTCAGAAAGCGGGAAGCTTTGATAAACACGCCGTGTCGCAATCCAGGGAGATTAAGGCCTGGCCCGCTAGGCGCAGGCGGGCAGGCGGGCTGGCAGGCTGGCAGGCTACCAAACAACAGAAATACTCAGGCGCCCGCAGACGCTCCGTGACTCCCGCGAAGACGGACGCGGGGAAAATGCGCAGATTCAAGGGGTATTTAGGACCTATCGCAATACGGCAACTTTCCCTCTTTGTCGCGTTTGTCTGCCAATCAAACGTGCAAATCGCACTCTGTGTCACTCTATATTTTGTACGCTGCACTACAACCCCCTCGGTCCGCACCAGCGCTTGGCTTTACACAAAACAAAGAGAAGGGTGCACCGTTCCCGGCGGCACTGCAATACCGGGTCGATGCGTGGAGCGAACGGAGCAAGCCCCTTTTTCAGCTCCAGCTGCTAAAAATCCATTTAATATATCGTCCCCAAATTGAGGACATATCAGATATTAAACTGATAAGAACAGATACTACACTTGATCTTAGCCAAAAGGCCGAGAAGCGATGACCCCTTGCTGTTGGCTGCCCCGAGCCGCCTCCTGCACAGCTCTCGCTGGCTGCGATGCGGTGCGGCGCGGCCGCTTCAAATGGCCGCGTGAACGACCGCTGCTTAGCAGCTCCGCCCAGACGCTCCTTGGCGCAGCCGCACGTCTCGCGAAGGACCGCTGTTTTGCTTTTCACAAACACACGAGGCTCTGCCGTACTGCAAAGCCTGCCAAAAATAGATTTAACTCGTGGGTGTTCCTCTCCACGGAAGTCTTTAGTAAAAGGCGAAAGACTTGTACGTTATGAAGAGAAACCAGAGTAAGTACAACCCGCTCCTCAACAGCAGCCGAAGACCCCAGTCGTCCCAGTCACCACCTTCACGGTAAGCCTCACTTGGCTTGCCGCGTGGCGAATCCCAGGCCACGCCCCTTTCCCCTACCCCGCATAGCGCTCTCAGGGAGTCTTGGGTGCCCAGTTTGCTTGTCTTTCGTGTCGCTGCCACTACACCTTCTGGAAGAGGCGTTGCCCCTTTGCCACTGGCGCTCACCGTGTGATGTTTGTATTTTTTGTGAAATGCAGCAAAGGACAGTTCAGTTGGATGACGAACAAACCGTTCTGAATATGCCACATAAAAACACTTAAGAGTAATGCCAGACTGTTTCTGCTACCGAAGCAAAGAGCGGAAAAAGAAGTCAATGACTGATGGCGTCCATCCGACTCAGGACTTTAATTCCATGTCGGGATCCTGTAGGAATGATGACTCCATTTTTTCTTTCTTCCCCCCAGTGATCTGACCGGTCAGTGGCCGGGGGTCGGGGGTGGGGTTGACGGGTTGTGATCCGAACCTCTGAAGTTCACTTGCCCCGGAGCAGGTTAGCTGTTCAGCATAAGTTACCATGGTAAGAAGCGGGACCACCGCCGTAAGCCTGAAAACCCAGGGTTAAACCCGAAGTTACCTCGCTAAACCCGAATCCTGCTTCGCAGTACAGGCCTCGGGAATTCCAGCCAGGTGCTCGTGAGGAGCAGGGCACAACACGAGCAGATCAAAATGCGGAAACGCTTCACGATTTTGCGTGTCATCCTTTCGCAGGGGCCATGCTAATCTTCTCTGTATCGATTCCAATTTTTCATATGTGCTGCCTTAGCAAGCACGCAAGCCTCGGAGCGCCGCTTCCCTTTTAGTCCCCCGTGGGCAGAATGACCCCTTGACCGCGGTGGAGCTGCTGGAGGGCAGTAGGCAGCACCCTTAAGCATGACAAGAGCGAGGGATGGGGCTTTTTTCAGTTGCTGACATCAGTGTCTTTTCAATTGCTATGAACTGCCTGCTACTTCTTTCTGCATGTTTATGAAAGTCACAAAGCGTGTTAGGCCAGAAATGGCTTCATACCAAACAAACAATCGGTCTTTCATGCCGGAGGCTTCATTTGTTGCCCCAAAGCTAGGCATCCCCTCCTATGATGCGTGACAGGTCAACTGTGAGACTCTCAGACAAACTCTGAGCATCTGTCTGTGGGCGCATCTCTAGGATAAGCCACACTGTGGAAAATTCTTGGCGCCAGACCGCTTATGCTCTGGTGCCCCCTCAGGCAAATTTGTGACACCTTTGCCGTTGCCCTTCTCTGAGAGCAAGTAGGGGCTGCCAAACCAGATGGCCGAGTGGGTCTGAGTTCTACTTGTGGCCCTTGTTTGAGTAAAAGACTACTTTGGGGTTAGAGTGAGCCGGCAACTGCCTTGGCTAGATTCTTGAGAGCGTCGTGTTTGGCATGTCCAGCAAATGTTGTCACATGTAACCAGCGAGACGTTTGGTCAGAAAGCGGGAAGCTTTGATAAACACGCCGTGTCGCAATCCAGGGAGATTAAGGCCTGGCCCGCTAGGCGCAGGCGGGCAGGCGGGCTGGCAGGCTGGCAGGCTACCAAACAACAGAAATACTCAGGCGCCCGCAGACGCTCCGTGACTCCCGCGAGGACGGACGCGGGGAAAATGCGCAGATTCAAGGGGTATTTAGGACCTATCGCAATACGGCAACTTTCCCTCTTTGTCGCGTTTGTCTGCCAATCAAACGTGCAAATCGCACTCTGTGTCACTCTATATTTTGTACGCTGCACTACAACCCCCTCGGTCCGCAACAGCGCTTGGCTTTACACAAAACAAGGAGAAGGGTGCACCGTTCCCGGCGGCACTGCAATACCGGGTCGATGCGTGGAGCGAACGGAGCAAGCCCCTTTTTCAGCTCCAGCTGCTAAAAATCCATTTAATATATCGTCCCCAAATTGAGGACATATCAGATATTAAACTGATAAGAACAGATACTACACTTGATCTTAGCCAAAAGGCCGAGAAGCGATGACCCCTTGCTGTTGGCTGCCCCGAGCCGCCTCCTGCACAGCTCTCGCTGGCCGCGGTGCAGTGCGGCGCGGCGCGGCCGCTTCAAACGGCCGCGTGAACGACCGCTGCTTAGCAGCTCCGCCCAGACGCTCCTTGGCGCAGCCGCACGTCTCGCGAAGGACCGCTGTTTTGCTTTTCACAAACACACGAGGCTCTGCCGTACTGCAAAGCCTGCCAAAAATAGATTTAACTCGTGGGTGTTCCTCTCCACGGAAGTCTTTAGTAAAAGGCGAAAGACTTGTACGTTATGAAGAGAAACCAGAGTAAGTACAACCCGCTCCTCAACAGCAGCCGAAGACCCCAGTCGTCCCAGTCACCACCTTCACGGTAAGCCTCACTTGGCTTGCCGTGTGCCGAATCCCAGGCCACGCCCCTTTCCCCTACCCCGCATAGCGCTCTCAGGGAGTCTTGGGTGCCCAGTTTGCTTGTCTTTCGTGTCGCTGCCACTACACCTTCTGGAAGAGGCGTTGCCCCTTTGCCACTGGCGCTCACCGTGTGATGTTTGTATTTTTTGTGAAATGCAGCAAAGGACAGTTCAGTTGGATGACGAACAAACCGTTCTGAATATGCCACATAAAAACACTTAAGAGTAATGCCAGACTGTTTCTGCTACCGAAGCAAAGAGCGGAAAAAGAAGTCAATGACTGATGGCGTCCATCCGACTCAGGACTTTAATTCCATGTCGGGATCCTGTAGGAATGATGACTCCATTTTTTCTTTCTTCCCCCCAGTGATCTGACCGGTCAGTGGCCGGGGGTCGGGGGTGGGGTTGACGGGTTGTGATCCGAACCTCTGAAGTTCACTTGCCCCGGAGCAGGTTAGCTGTTCAGCATAAGTTACCATGGTAAGAAGCGGGACCACCGCCGTAAGCCTGAAAACCCAGGGTTAAACCCGAAGTTACCTCGCTAAACCCGAATCCTGCTTCGCAGTACAGGCCTCGGGAATTCCAGCCAGGTGCTCGTGAGGAGCAGGGCACAACACGAGCAGATCAAAATGCGGAAACGCTTCACGATTTTGCGTGTCATCCTTTCGCAGGGGCCATGCTAATCTTCTCTGTATCGATTCCAATTTTTCATATGTGCTGCCTTAGCAAGCACGCAAGCCTCGGAGCGCCGCTTCCCTTTTAGTCCCCCGTGGGCAGAATGACCCCTTGACCGCGGTGGAGCTGCTGGAGGGCAGTAGGCAGCACCCTTAAGCATGACAAGAGCGAGGGATGGGGCTTTTTTCAGTTGCTGACATCAGTGTCTTTTCAATTGCTATGAACTGCCTGCTACTTCTTTCTGCATGTTTATGAAAGTCACAAAGCGTGTTAGGCCAGAAATGGCTTCATACCAAACAAACAATCGGTCTTTCATGCCGGAGGCTTCATTTGTTGCCCCAAAGCTAGGCATCCCCTCCTATGATGCGTGACAGGTCAACTGTGAGACTCTCAGACAAACTCTGAGCATCTGTCTGTGGGCGCATCTCTAGGATAAGCCACACTGTGGAAAATTCTTGGCGCCAGACCGCTTATGCTCTGGTGCCCCCTCAGGCAAATTTGTGACACCTTTGCCGTTGCCCTTCTCTGAGAGCAAGTAGGGGCTGCCAAACCAGATGGCCGAGTGGGTCTGAGTTCTACTTGTGGCCCTTGTTTGAGTAAAAGACTACTTTGGGGTTAGAGTGAGCCGGCAACTGCCTTGGCTAGATTCTTGAGAGCGTCGTGTTTGGCATGTCCAGCAAATGTTGTCACATGTAACCAGCGAGACGTTTGGTCAGAAAGCGGGAAGCTTTGATAAACACGCCGTGTCGCAATCCAGGGAGATTAAGGCCTGGCCCGCTAGGCGCAGGCGGGCAGGCGGGCTGGCAGGCTGGCAGGCTACCAAACAACAGAAATACTCAGGCGCCCGCAGACGCTCCGTGACTCCCGCGAGGACGGACGCGGGGAAAATGCGCAGATTCAAGGGGTATTTAGGACCTATCGCAATACGGCAACTTTCCCTCTTTGTCGCGTTTGTCTGCCAATCAAACGTGCAAATCGCACTCTGTGTCACTCTATATTTTGTACGCTGCACTACAACCCCCTCGGTCCGCAACAGCGCTTGGCTTTACACAAAACAAGGAGAAGGGTGCACCGTTCCCGGCGGCACTGCAATACCGGGTCGATGCGTGGAGCGAACGGAGCAAGCCCCTTTTTCAGCTCCAGCTGCTAAAAATCCATTTAATATATCGTCCCCAAATTGAGGACATATCAGATATTAAACTGATAAGAACAGATACTACACTTGATCTTAGCCAAAAGGCCGAGAAGCGATGACCCCTTGCTGTTGGCTGCCCCGAGCCGCCTCCTGCACAGCTCTCGCTGGCCGCGGTGCAGTGCGGCGCGGCGCGGCCGCTTCAAACGGCCGCGTGAACGACCGCTGCTTAGCAGCTCCGCCCAGACGCTCCTTGGCGCAGCCGCACGTCTCGCGAAGGACCGCTGTTTTGCTTTTCACAAACACACGAGGCTCTGCCGTACTGCAAAGCCTGCCAAAAATAGATTTAACTCGTGGGTGTTCCTCTCCACGGAAGTCTTTAGTAAAAGGCGAAAGACTTGTACGTTATGAAGAGAAACCAGAGTAAGTACAACCCGCTCCTCAACAGCAGCCGAAGACCCCAGTCGTCCCAGTCACCACCTTCACGGTAAGCCTCACTTGGCTTGCCGTGTGCCGAATCCCAGGCCACGCCCCTTTCCCCTACCCCGCATAGCGCTCTCAGGGAGTCTTGGGTGCCCAGTTTGCTTGTCTTTCGTGTCGCTGCCACTACACCTTCTGGAAGAGGCGTTGCCCCTTTGCCACTGGCGCTCACCGTGTGATGTTTGTATTTTTTGTGAAATGCAGCAAAGGACAGTTCAGTTGGATGACGAACAAACCGTTCTGAATATGCCACATAAAAACACTTAAGAGTAATGCCAGACTGTTTCTGCTACCGAAGCAAAGAGCGGAAAAAGAAGTCAATGACTGATGGCGTCCATCCGACTCAGGACTTTAATTCCATGTCGGGATCCTGTAGGAATGATGACTCCATTTTTTCTTTCTTCCCCCCAGTGATCTGACCGGTCAGTGGCCGGGGGTCGGGGGTGGGGTTGACGGGTTGTGATCCGAACCTCTGAAGTTCACTTGCCCCGGAGCAGGTTAGCTGTTCAGCATAAGTTACCATGGTAAGAAGCGGGACCACCGCCGTAAGCCTGAAAACCCAGGGTTAAACCCGAAGTTACCTCGCTAAACCCGAATCCTGCTTCGCAGTACAGGCCTCGGGAATTCCAGCCAGGTGCTCGTGAGGAGCAGGGCACAACACGAGCAGATCAAAATGCGGAAACGCTTCACGATTTTGCGTGTCATCCTTTCGCAGGGGCCATGCTAATCTTCTCTGTATCGATTCCAATTTTTCATATGTGCTGCCTTAGCAAGCACGCAAGCCTCGGAGCGCCGCTTCCCTTTTAGTCCCCCGTGGGCAGAATGACCCCTTGACCGCGGTGGAGCTGCTGGAGGGCAGTAGGCAGCACCCTTAAGCATGACAAGAGCGAGGGATGGGGCTTTTTTCAGTTGCTGACATCAGTGTCTTTTCAATTGCTATGAACTGCCTGCTACTTCTTTCTGCATGTTTATGAAAGTCACAAAGCGTGTTAGGCCAGAAATGGCTTCATACCAAACAAACAATCGGTCTTTCATGCCGGAGGCTTCATTTGTTGCCCCAAAGCTAGGCATCCCCTCCTATGATGCGTGACAGGTCAACTGTGAGACTCTCAGACAAACTCTGAGCATCTGTCTGTGGGCGCATCTCTAGGATAAGCCACACTGTGGAAAATTCTTGGCGCCAGACCGCTTATGCTCTGGTGCCCCCTCAGGCAAATTTGTGACACCTTTGCCGTTGCCCTTCTCTGAGAGCAAGTAGGGGCTGCCAAACCAGATGGCCGAGTGGGTCTGAGTTCTACTTGTGGCCCTTGTTTGAGTAAAAGACTACTTTGGGGTTAGAGTGAGCCGGCAACTGCCTTGGCTAGATTCTTGAGAGCGTCGTGTTTGGCATGTCCAGCAAATGTTGTC
This sequence comes from Scomberomorus guttatus, assembly GCA_038419695.1. Lineage (NCBI taxonomy): Eukaryota > Metazoa > Chordata > Actinopteri > Scombriformes > Scombridae > Scomberomorus > Scomberomorus guttatus. Next base: position 29,861,974 of record CM076452.1, read on the forward strand.
ACATGTAACCAGCGAGACGTTTGGTCAGAAAGCGGGAAGCTTTGATAAACACGCCGTGTCGCAATCCAGGGAGATTAAGGCCTGGCCCGCTAGGCGCAGGCGGGCAGGCGGGCTGGCAGGCTGGCAGGCTACCAAACAACAGAAATACTCAGGCGCCCGCAGACGCTCCGTGACTCCCGCGAGGACGGACGCGGGGAAAATGCGCAGATTCAAGGGGTATTTAGGACCTATCGCAATACGGCAACTTTCCCTCTTTGTCGCGTTTGTCTGCCAATCAAACGTGCAAATCGCACTCTGTGTCACTCTATATTTTGTACGCTGCACTACAACCCCCTCGGTCCGCAACAGCGCTTGGCTTTACACAAAACAAGGAGAAGGGTGCACCGTTCCCGGCGGCACTGCAATACCGGGTCGACGCGTGGAGCGAACGGAGCAAGCCCCTTTTTCAGCTCCAGCTGCTAAAAATCCATTTAATATATCGTCCCCAAATTGAGGACATATCAGATATTAAACTGATAAGAACAGATACTACACTTGATCTTAGCCAAAAGGCCGAGAAGCGATGACCCCTTGCTGTTGGCTGCCCCGAGCCGCCTCCTGCACAGCTCTCGCTGGCCGCGGTGCAGTGCGGCGCGGCGCGGCCGCTTCAAACGGCCGCGTGAACGACCGCTGCTTAGCAGCTCCGCCCAGACGCTCCTTGGCGCAGCCGCACGTCTCGCGAAGGACCGCTGTTTTGCTTTTCACAAACACACGAGGCTCTGCCGTACTGCAAAGCCTGCCAAAAATAGATTTAACTCGTGGGTGTTCCTCTCCACGGAAGTCTTTAGTAAAAGGCGAAAGACTTGTACGTTATGAAGAGAAACCAGAGTAAGTACAACCCGCTCCTCAACAGCAGCCGAAGACCCCAGTCGTCCCAGTCACCACCTTCACGGTAAGCCTCACTTGGCTTGCCGCGTGTCGAATCCCAGGCCACGCCCCTTTCCCCTACCCCGCATAGCGCTCTCAGGGAGTCTTGGGTGCCCAGTTTGCTTGTCTTTCGTGTCGCTGCCACTACACCTTCTGGAAGAGGCGTTGCCCCTTTGCCACTGGCGCTCACCGTGTGATGTTTGTATTTTTTGTGAAATGCAGCAAAGGACAGTTCAGTTGGATGACGAACAAACCGTTCTGAATATGCCACATAAAAACACTTAAGAGTAATGCCAGACTGTTTCTGCTACCGAAGCAAAGAGCGGAAAAAGAAGTCAATGACTGATGGCGTCCATCCGACTCAGGACTTTAATTCCATGTCGGGATCCTGTAGGAATGATGACTCCATTTTTTCTTTCTTCCCCCCAGTGATCTGACCGGTCAGTGGCCGGGGGTCGGGGGTGGGGTTGACGGGTTGTGATCCGAACCTCTGAAGTTCACTTGCCCCGGAGCAGGTTAGCTGTTCAGCATAAGTTACCATGGTAAGAAGCGGGACCACCGCCGTAAGCCTGAAAACCCAGGGTTAAACCCGAAGTTACCTCGCTAAACCCGAATCCTGCTTCGCAGTACAGGCCTCGGGAATTCCAGCCAGGTGCTCGTGAGGAGCAGGGCACAACACGAGCAGATCAAAATGCGGAAACGCTTCACGATTTTGCGTGTCATCCTTTCGCAGGGGCCATGCTAATCTTCTCTGTATCGATTCCAATTTTTCATATGTGCTGCCTTAGCAAGCACGCAAGCCTCGGAGCGCCGCTTCCCTTTTAGTCCCCCGTGGGCAGAATGACCCCTTGACCGCGGTGGAGCTGCTGGAGGGCAGTAGGCAGCACCCTTAAGCATGACAAGAGCGAGGGATGGGGCTTTTTTCAGTTGCTGACATCAGTGTCTTTTCAATTGCTATGAACTGCCTGCTACTTCTTTCTGCATGTTTATGAAAGTCACAAAGCGTGTTAGGCCAGAAATGGCTTCATACCAAACAAACAATCGGTCTTTCATGCCGGAGGCTTCATTTGTTGCCCCAAAGCTAGGCATCCCCTCCTATGATGCGTGACAGGTCAACTGTGAGACTCTCAGACAAACTCTGAGCATCTGTCTGTGGGCGCATCTCTAGGATAAGCCACACTGTGGAAAATTCTTGGCGCCAGACCGCTTATGCTCTGGTGCCCCCTCAGGCAAATTTGTGACACCTTTGCCGTTGCCCTTCTCTGAGAGCAAGTAGGGGCTGCCAAACCAGATGGCCGAGTGGGTCTGAGTTCTACTTGTGGCCCTTGTTTGAGTAAAAGACTACTTTGGGGTTAGAGTGAGCCGGCAACTGCCTTGGCTAGATTCTTGAGAGCGTCGTGTTTGGCATGTCCAGCAAATGTTGTCACATGTAACCAGCGAGACGTTTGGTCAGAAAGCGGGAAGCTTTGATAAACACGCCGTGTCGCAATCCAGGGAGATTAAGGCCTGGCCCGCTAGGCGCAGGCGGGCAGGCGGGCTGGCAGGCTGGCAGGCTACCAAACAACAGAAATACTCAGGCGCCCGCAGACGCTCCGTGACTCCCGCGAGGACGGACGCGGGGAAAATGCGCAGATTCAAGGGGTATTTAGGACCTATCGCAATACGGCAACTTTCCCTCTTTGTCGCGTTTGTCTGCCAATCAAACGTGCAAATCGCACTCTGTGTCACTCTATATTTTGTACGCTGCACTACAACCCCCTCGGTCCGCAACAGCGCTTGGCTTTACACAAAACAAGGAGAAGGGTGCACCGTTCCCGGCGGCACTGCAATACCGGGTCGATGCGTGGAGCGAACGGAGCAAGCCCCTTTTTCAGCTCCAGCTGCTAAAAATCCATTTAATATATCGTCCCCAAATTGAGGACATATCAGATATTAAACTGATAAGAACAGATACTACACTTGATCTTAGCCAAAAGGCCGAGAAGCGATGACCCCTTGCTGTTGGCTGCCCCGAGCCGCCTCCTGCACAGCTCTCGCTGGCCGCGGTGCAGTGCGGCGCGGCGCGGCCGCTTCAAACGGCCGCGTGAACGACCGCTGCTTAGCAGCTCCGCCCAGACGCTCCTTGGCGCAGCCGCACGTCTCGCGAAGGACCGCTGTTTTGCTTTTCACAAACACACGAGGCTCTGCCGTACTGCAAAGCCTGCCAAAAATAGATTTAACTCGTGGGTGTTCCTCTCCACGGAAGTCTTTAGTAAAAGGCGAAAGACTTGTACGTTATGAAGAGAAACCAGAGTAAGTACAACCCGCTCCTCAACAGCAGCCGAAGACCCCAGTCGTCCCAGTCACCACCTTCACGGTAAGCCTCACTTGGCTTGCCGCGTGTCGAATCCCAGGCCACGCCCCTTTCCCCTACCCCGCATAGCGCTCTCAGGGAGTCTTGGGTGCCCAGTTTGCTTGTCTTTCGTGTCGCTGCCACTACACCTTCTGGAAGAGGCGTTGCCCCTTTGCCACTGGCGCTCACCGTGTGATGTTTGTATTTTTTGTGAAATGCAGCAAAGGACAGTTCAGTTGGATGACGAACAAACCGTTCTGAATATGCCACATAAAAACACTTAAGAGTAATGCCAGACTGTTTCTGCTACCGAAGCAAAGAGCGGAAAAAGAAGTCAATGACTGATGGCGTCCATCCGACTCAGGACTTTAATTCCATGTCGGGATCCTGTAGGAATGATGACTCCATTTTTTCTTTCTTCCCCCCAGTGATCTGACCGGTCAGTGGCCGGGGGTCGGGGGTGGGGTTGACGGGTTGTGATCCGAACCTCTGAAGTTCACTTGCCCCGGAGCAGGTTAGCTGTTCAGCATAAGTTACCATGGTAAGAAGCGGGACCACCGCCGTAAGCCTGAAAACCCAGGGTTAAACCCGAAGTTACCTCGCTAAACCCGAATCCTGCTTCGCAGTACAGGCCTCGGGAATTCCAGCCAGGTGCTCGTGAGGAGCAGGGCACAACACGAGCAGATCAAAATGCGGAAACGCTTCACGATTTTGCGTGTCATCCTTTCGCAGGGGCCATGCTAATCTTCTCTGTATCGATTCCAATTTTTCATATGTGCTGCCTTAGCAAGCACGCAAGCCTCGGAGCGCCGCTTCCCTTTTAGTCCCCCGTGGGCAGAATGACCCCTTGACCGCGGTGGAGCTGCTGGAGGGCAGTAGGCAGCACCCTTAAGCATGACAAGAGCGAGGGATGGGGCTTTTCAGTTGCTGACATCAGTGTCTTTTCAATTGCTATGAACTGCCTGCTACTTCTTTCTGCATGTTTATGAAAGTCACAAAGCGTGTTAGGCCAGAAATGGCTTCATACCAAACAAACAATCGGTCTTTCATGCCGGAGGCTTCATTTGTTGCCCCAAAGCTAGGCATCCCCTCCTATGATGCGTGACAGGTCAACTGTGAGACTCTCAGACAAACTCTGAGCATCTGTCTGTGGGCGCATCTCTAGGATAAGCCACACTGTGGAAAATTCTTGGCGCCAGACCGCTTATGCTCTGGTGCCCCCTCAGGCAAATTTGTGACACCTTTGCCGTTGCCCTTCTCTGAGAGCAAGTAGGGGCTGCCAAACCAGATGGCCGAGTGGGTCTGAGTTCTACTTGTGGCCCTTGTTTGAGTAAAAGACTACTTTGGGGTTAGGGTGAGCCGGCAACTGCCTTGGCTAGATTCTTGAGAGCGTCGTGTTTGGTATGTCCAGCAAATGTTGTCACATGTAACCAGCGAGACGTTTGGTCAGAAAGCGGGAAGCTTTGATAAACACGCCGTGTCGCAATCCAGGGAGATTAAGGCCTGGCCCGCTAGGCGCAGGCGGGCAGGCGGGCTGGCAGGCTGGCAGGCTACCAAACAACAGAAATACTCAGGCGCCCGCAGACGCTCCGTGACTCCCGCGAAGACGGACGCGGGGAAAATGCGCAGATTCAAGGGGTATTTAGGACCTATCGCAATACGGCAACTTTCCCTCTTTGTCGCGTTTGTCTGCCAATCAAACGTGCAAATCGCACTCTGTGTCACTCTATATTTTGTACGCTGCACTACAACCCCCTCGGTCCGCACCAGCGCTTGGCTTTACACAAAACAAAGAGAAGGGTGCACCGTTCCCGGCGGCACTGCAATACCGGGTCGATGCGTGGAGCGAACGGAGCAAGCCCCTTTTTCAGCTCCAGCTGCTAAAAATCCATTTAATATATCGTCCCCAAATTGAGGACATATCAGATATTAAACTGATAAGAACAGATACTACACTTGATCTTAGCCAAAAGGCCGAGAAGCGATGACCCCTTGCTGTTGGCTGCCCCGAGCCGCCTCCTGCACAGCTCTCGCTGGCTGCGATGCGGTGCGGCGCGGCCGCTTCAAATGGCCGCGTGAACGACCGCTGCTTAGCAGCTCCGCCCAGACGCTCCTTGGCGCAGCCGCACGTCTCGCGAAGGACCGCTGTTTTGCTTTTCACAAACACACGAGGCTCTGCCGTACTGCAAAGCCTGCCAAAAATAGATTTAACTCGTGGGTGTTCCTCTCCACGGAAGTCTTTAGTAAAAGGCGAAAGACTTGTACGTTATGAAGAGAAACCAGAGTAAGTACAACCCGCTCCTCAACAGCAGCCGAAGACCCCAGTCGTCCCAGTCACCACCTTCACGGTAAGCCTCACTTGGCTTGCCGCGTGGCGAATCCCAGGCCACGCCCCTTTCCCCTACCCCGCATAGCGCTCTCAGGGAGTCTTGGGTGCCCAGTTTGCTTGTCTTTCGTGTCGCTGCCACTACACCTTCTGGAAGAGGCGTTGCCCCTTTGCCACTGGCGCTCACCGTGTGATGTTTGTATTTTTTGTGAAATGCAGCAAAGGACAGTTCAGTTGGATGACGAACAAACCGTTCTGAATATGCCACATAAAAACACTTAAGAGTAATGCCAGACTGTTTCTGCTACCGAAGCAAAGAGCGGAAAAAGAAGTCAATGACTGATGGCGTCCATCCGACTCAGGACTTTAATTCCATGTCGGGATCCTGTAGGAATGATGACTCCATTTTTTCTTTCTTCCCCCCAGTGATCTGACCGGTCAGTGGCCGGGGGTCGGGGGTGGGGTTGACGGGTTGTGATCCGAACCTCTGAAGTTCACTTGCCCCGGAGCAGGTTAGCTGTTCAGCATAAGTTACCATGGTAAGAAGCGGGACCACCGCCGTAAGCCTGAAAACCCAGGGTTAAACCCGAAGTTACCTCGCTAAACCCGAATCCTGCTTCGCAGTACAGGCCTCGGGAATTCCAGCCAGGTGCTCGTGAGGAGCAGGGCACAACACGAGCAGATCAAAATGCGGAAACGCTTCACGATTTTGCGTGTCATCCTTTCGCAGGGGCCATGCTAATCTTCTCTGTATCGATTCCAATTTTTCATATGTGCTGCCTTAGCAAGCACGCAAGCCTCGGAGCGCCGCTTCCCTTTTAGTCCCCCGTGGGCAGAATGACCCCTTGACCGCGGTGGAGCTGCTGGAGGGCAGTAGGCAGCACCCTTAAGCATGACAAGAGCGAGGGATGGGGCTTTTTTCAGTTGCTGACATCAGTGTCTTTTCAATTGCTATGAACTGCCTGCTACTTCTTTCTGCATGTTTATGAAAGTCACAAAGCGTGTTAGGCCAGAAATGGCTTCATACCAAACAAACAATCGGTCTTTCATGCCGGAGGCTTCATTTGTTGCCCCAAAGCTAGGCATCCCCTCCTATGATGCGTGACAGGTCAACTGTGAGACTCTCAGACAAACTCTGAGCATCTGTCTGTGGGCGCATCTCTAGGATAAGCCACACTGTGGAAAATTCTTGGCGCCAGACCGCTTATGCTCTGGTGCCCCCTCAGGCAAATTTGTGACACCTTTGCCGTTGCCCTTCTCTGAGAGCAAGTAGGGGCTGCCAAACCAGATGGCCGAGTGGGTCTGAGTTCTACTTGTGGCCCTTGTTTGAGTAAAAGACTACTTTGGGGTTAGAGTGAGCCGGCAACTGCCTTGGCTAGATTCTTGAGAGCGTCGTGTTTGGCATGTCCAGCAAATGTTGTCACATGTAACCAGCGAGACGTTTGGTCAGAAAGCGGGAAGCTTTGATAAACACGCCGTGTCGCAATCCAGGGAGATTAAGGCCTGGCCCGCTAGGCGCAGGCGGGCAGGCGGGCTGGCAGGCTGGCAGGCTACCAAACAACAGAAATACTCAGGCGCCCGCAGACGCTCCGTGACTCCCGCGAGGACGGACGCGGGGAAAATGCGCAGATTCAAGGGGTATTTAGGACCTATCGCAATACGGCAACTTTCCCTCTTTGTCGCGTTTGTCTGCCAATCAAACGTGCAAATCGCACTCTGTGTCACTCTATATTTTGTACGCTGCACTACAACCCCCTCGGTCCGCAACAGCGCTTGGCTTTACACAAAACAAGGAGAAGGGTGCACCGTTCCCGGCGGCACTGCAATACCGGGTCGATGCGTGGAGCGAACGGAGCAAGCCCCTTTTTCAGCTCCAGCTGCTAAAAATCCATTTAATATATCGTCCCCAAATTGAGGACATATCAGATATTAAACTGATAAGAACAGATACTACACTTGATCTTAGCCAAAAGGCCGAGAAGCGATGACCCCTTGCTGTTGGCTGCCCCGAGCCGCCTCCTGCACAGCTCTCGCTGGCCGCGGTGCAGTGCGGCGCGGCGCGGCCGCTTCAAACGGCCGCGTGAACGACCGCTGCTTAGCAGCTCCGCCCAGACGCTCCTTGGCGCAGCCGCACGTCTCGCGAAGGACCGCTGTTTTGCTTTTCACAAACACACGAGGCTCTGCCGTACTGCAAAGCCTGCCAAAAATAGATTTAACTCGTGGGTGTTCCTCTCCACGGAAGTCTTTAGTAAAAGGCGAAAGACTTGTACGTTATGAAGAGAAACCAGAGTAAGTACAACCCGCTCCTCAACAGCAGCCGAAGACCCCAGTCGTCCCAGTCACCACCTTCACGGTAAGCCTCACTTGGCTTGCCGTGTGCCGAATCCCAGGCCACGCCCCTTTCCCCTACCCCGCATAGCGCTCTCAGGGAGTCTTGGGTGCCCAGTTTGCTTGTCTTTCGTGTCGCTGCCACTACACCTTCTGGAAGAGGCGTTGCCCCTTTGCCACTGGCGCTCACCGTGTGATGTTTGTATTTTTTGTGAAATGCAGCAAAGGACAGTTCAGTTGGATGACGAACAAACCGTTCTGAATATGCCACATAAAAACACTTAAGAGTAATGCCAGACTGTTTCTGCTACCGAAGCAAAGAGCGGAAAAAGAAGTCAATGACTGATGGCGTCCATCCGACTCAGGACTTTAATTCCATGTCGGGATCCTGTAGGAATGATGACTCCATTTTTTCTTTCTTCCCCCCAGTGATCTGACCGGTCAGTGGCCGGGGGTCGGGGGTGGGGTTGACGGGTTGTGATCCGAACCTCTGAAGTTCACTTGCCCCGGAGCAGGTTAGCTGTTCAGCATAAGTTACCATGGTAAGAAGCGGGACCACCGCCGTAAGCCTGAAAACCCAGGGTTAAACCCGAAGTTACCTCGCTAAACCCGAATCCTGCTTCGCAGTACAGGCCTCGGGAATTCCAGCCAGGTGCTCGTGAGGAGCAGGGCACAACACGAGCAGATCAAAATGCGGAAACGCTTCACGATTTTGCGTGTCATCCTTTCGCAGGGGCCATGCTAATCTTCTCTGTATCGATTCCAATTTTTCATATGTGCTGCCTTAGCAAGCACGCAAGCCTCGGAGCGCCGCTTCCCTTTTAGTCCCCCGTGGGCAGAATGACCCCTTGACCGCGGTGGAGCTGCTGGAGGGCAGTAGGCAGCACCCTTAAGCATGACAAGAGCGAGGGATGGGGCTTTTTTCAGTTGCTGACATCAGTGTCTTTTCAATTGCTATGAACTGCCTGCTACTTCTTTCTGCATGTTTATGAAAGTCACAAAGCGTGTTAGGCCAGAAATGGCTTCATACCAAACAAACAATCGGTCTTTCATGCCGGAGGCTTCATTTGTTGCCCCAAAGCTAGGCATCCCCTCCTATGATGCGTGACAGGTCAACTGTGAGACTCTCAGACAAACTCTGAGCATCTGTCTGTGGGCGCATCTCTAGGATAAGCCACACTGTGGAAAATTCTTGGCGCCAGACCGCTTATGCTCTGGTGCCCCCTCAGGCAAATTTGTGACACCTTTGCCGTTGCCCTTCTCTGAGAGCAAGTAGGGGCTGCCAAACCAGATGGCCGAGTGGGTCTGAGTTCTACTTGTGGCCCTTGTTTGAGTAAAAGACTACTTTGGGGTTAGAGTGAGCCGGCAACTGCCTTGGCTAGATTCTTGAGAGCGTCGTGTTTGGCATGTCCAGCAAATGTTGTCACATGTAACCAGCGAGACGTTTGGTCAGAAAGCGGGAAGCTTTGATAAACACGCCGTGTCGCAATCCAGGGAGATTAAGGCCTGGCCCGCTAGGCGCAGGCGGGCAGGCGGGCTGGCAGGCTGGCAGGCTACCAAACAACAGAAATACTCAGGCGCCCGCAGACGCTCCGTGACTCCCGCGAGGACGGACGCGGGGAAAATGCGCAGATTCAAGGGGTATTTAGGACCTATCGCAATACGGCAACTTTCCCTCTTTGTCGCGTTTGTCTGCCAATCAAACGTGCAAATCGCACTCTGTGTCACTCTATATTTTGTACGCTGCACTACAACCCCCTCGGTCCGCAACAGCGCTTGGCTTTACACAAAACAAGGAGAAGGGTGCACCGTTCCCGGCGGCACTGCAATACCGGGTCGATGCGTGGAGCGAACGGAGCAAGCCCCTTTTTCAGCTCCAGCTGCTAAAAATCCATTTAATATATCGTCCCCAAATTGAGGACATATCAGATATTAAACTGATAAGAACAGATACTACACTTGATCTTAGCCAAAAGGCCGAGAAGCGATGACCCCTTGCTGTTGGCTGCCCCGAGCCGCCTCCTGCACAGCTCTCGCTGGCCGCGGTGCAGTGCGGCGCGGCGCGGCCGCTTCAAACGGCCGCGTGAACGACCGCTGCTTAGCAGCTCCGCCCAGACGCTCCTTGGCGCAGCCGCACGTCTCGCGAAGGACCGCTGTTTTGCTTTTCACAAACACACGAGGCTCTGCCGTACTGCAAAGCCTGCCAAAAATAGATTTAACTCGTGGGTGTTCCTCTCCACGGAAGTCTTTAGTAAAAGGCGAAAGACTTGTACGTTATGAAGAGAAACCAGAGTAAGTACAACCCGCTCCTCAACAGCAGCCGAAGACCCCAGTCGTCCCAGTCACCACCTTCACGGTAAGCCTCACTTGGCTTGCCGCGTGTCGAATCCCAGGCCACGCCCCTTTCCCCTACCCCGCATAGCGCTCTCAGGGAGTCTTGGGTGCCCAGTTTGCTTGTCTTTCGTGTCGCTGCCACTACACCTTCTGGAAGAGGCGTTGCCCCTTTGCCACTGGCGCTCACCGTGTGATGTTTGTATTTTTTGTGAAATGCAGCAAAGGACAGTTCAGTTGGATGACGAACAAACCGTTCTGAATATGCCACATAAAAACACTTAAGAGTAATGCCAGACTGTTTCTGCTACCGAAGCAAAGAGCGGAAAAAGAAGTCAATGACTGATGGCGTCCATCCGACTCAGGACTTTAATTCCATGTCGGGATCCTGTAGGAATGATGACTCCATTTTTTCTTTCTTCCCCCCAGTGATCTGACCGGTCAGTGGCCGGGGGTCGGGGGTGGGGTTGACGGGTTGTGATCCGAACCTCTGAAGTTCACTTGCCCCGGAGCAGGTTAGCTGTTCAGCATAAGTTACCATGGTAAGAAGCGGGACCACCGCCGTAAGCCTGAAAACCCAGGGTTAAACCCGAAGTTACCTCGCTAAACCCGAATCCTGCTTCGCAGTACAGGCCTCGGGAATTCCAGCCAGGTGCTCGTGAGGAGCAGGGCACAACACGAGCAGATCAAAATGCGGAAACGCTTCACGATTTTGCGTGTCATCCTTTCGCAGGGGCCATGCTAATCTTCTCTGTATCGATTCCAATTTTTCATATGTGCTGCCTTAGCAAGCACGCAAGCCTCGGAGCGCCGCTTCCCTTTTAGTCCCCCGTGGGCAGAATGACCCCTTGACCGCGGTGGAGCTGCTGGAGGGCAGTAGGCAGCACCCTTAAGCATGACAAGAGCGAGGGATGGGGCTTTTCAGTTGCTGACATCAGTGTCTTTTCAATTGCTATGAACTGCCTGCTACTTCTTTCTGCATGTTTATGAAAGTCACAAAGCGTGTTAGGCCAGAAATGGCTTCATACCAAACAAACAATCGGTCTTTCATGCCGGAGGCTTCATTTGTTGCCCCAAAGCTAGGCATCCCCTCCTATGATGCGTGACAGGTCAACTGTGAGACTCTCAGACAAACTCTGAGCATCTGTCTGTGGGCGCATCTCTAGGATAAGCCACACTGTGGAAAATTCTTGGCGCCAGACCGCTTATGCTCTGGTGCCCCCTCAGGCAAATTTGTGACACCTTTGCCGTTGCCCTTCTCTGAGAGCAAGTAGGGGCTGCCAAACCAGATGGCCGAGTGGGTCTGAGTTCTACTTGTGGCCCTTGTTTGAGTAAAAGACTACTTTGGGGTTAGGGTGAGCCGGCAACTGCCTTGGCTAGATTCTTGAGAGCGTCGTGTTTGGTATGTCCAGCAAATGTTGTCACATGTAACCAGCGAGACGTTTGGTCAGAAAGCGGGAAGCTTTGATAAACACGCCGTGTCGCAATCCAGGGAGATTAAGGCCTGGCCCGCTAGGCGCAGGCGGGCAGGCGGGCTGGCAGGCTGGCAGGCTACCAAACAACAGAAATACTCAGGCGCCCGCAGACGCTCCGTGACTCCCGCGAGGACCGACGCGGGGAAAATGCGCAGATTCAAGGGGTATTTAGGACCTATCGCAATACGGCAACTTTCCCTCTTTGTCGCGTTTGTCTGCCAATCAAACGTGCAAATCGCACTCTGTGTCACTCTATATTTTGTACGCTGCACTACAACCCCCTCGGTCCGCACCAGCGCTTGGCTTTACACAAAACAAGGAGAAGGGTGCACCGTTCCCGGCGGCACTGCAATACCGGGTCGATGCGTGGAGCGAACGGAGCAAGCCCCTTTTTCAGCTCCAGCTGCTAAAAATCCATTTAATATATCGTCCCCAAATTGAGGACATATCAGATATTAAACTGATAAGAACAGATACTACACTTGATCTTAGCCAAAAGGCCGAGAAGCGATGACCCCTTGCTGTTGGCTGCCCCGAGCCGCCTCCTGCACAGCTCTCGCTGGCCGCGGTGCGGTGCGGCGCGGCCGCTTCAAACGGCCGCGTGAACGACCGCTGCTTAGCAGCTCCGCCCAGACGCTCCTTGGCGCAGCCGCACGTCTCGCGAAGGACCGCTGTTTTGCTTTTCACAAACACACGAGGCTCTGCCGTACTGCAAAGCCTGCCAAAAATAGATTTAACTCGTGGGTGTTCCTCTCCACGGAAGTCTTTAGTAAAAGGCGAAAGACTTGTACGTTATGAAGAGAAACCAGAGTAAGTACAACCCGCTCCTCAACAGCAGCCGAAGACCCCAGTCGTCCCAGTCACCACCTTCACGGTAAGCCTCACTTGGCTTGCCGCGTGCCGAATCCCAGGCCACGCCCCTTTCCCCTACCCCGCATAGCGCTCTCAGGGAGTCTTGGGTGCCCAGTTTGCTTGTCTTTCGTGTCGCTGCCACTACACCTTCTGGAAGAGGCGTTGCCCCTTTGCCACTGGCGCTCACCGTGTGATGTTTGTATTTTTTGTGAAATGCAGCAAAGGACAGTTCAGTTGGATGACGAACAAACCGTTCTGAATATGCCACATAAAAACACTTAAGAGTAATGCCAGACTGTTTCTGCTACCGAAGCAAAGAGCGGAAAAAGAAGTCAATGACTGATGGCGTCCATCCGACTCAGGACTTTAATTCCATGTCGGGATCCTGTAGGAATGATGACTCCATTTTTTCTTTCTTCCCCCCAGTGATCTGACCGGTCAGTGGCCGGGGGTCGGGGGTGGGGTTGACGGGTTGTGATCCGAACCTCTGAAGTTCACTTGCCCCGGAGCAGGTTAGCTGTTCAGCATAAGTTACCATGGTAAGAAGCGGGACCACCGCCGTAAGCCTGAAAACCCAGGGTTAAACCCGAAGTTACCTCGCTAAACCCGAATCCTGCTTCGCAGTACAGGCCTCGGGAATTCCAGCCAGGTGCTCGTGAGGAGCAGGGCACAACACGAGCAGATCAAAATGCGGAAACGCTTCACGATTTTGCGTGTCATCCTTTCGCAGGGGCCATGCTAATCTTCTCTGTATCGATTCCAATTTTTCATATGTGCTGCCTTAGCAAGCACGCAAGCCTCGGAGCGCCGCTTCCCTTTTAGTCCCCCGTGGGCAGAATGACCCCTTGACCGCGGTGGAGCTGCTGGAGGGCAGTAGGCAGCACCCTTAAGCATGACAAGAGCGAGGGATGGGGCTTTTTTCAGTTGCTGACATCAGTGTCTTTTCAATTGCTATGAACTGCCTGCTACTTCTTTCTGCATGTTTATGAAAGTCACAAAGCGTGTTAGGCCAGAAATGGCTTCATACCAAACAAACAATCGGTCTTTCATGCCGGAGGCTTCATTTGTTGCCCCAAAGCTAGGCATCCCCTCCTATGATGCGTGACAGGTCAACTGTGAGACTCTCAGACAAACTCTGAGCATCTGTCTGTGGGCGCATCTCTAGGATAAGCCACACTGTGGAAAATTCTTGGCGCCAGACCGCTTATGCTCTGGTGCCCCCTCAGGCAAATTTGTGACACCTTTGCCGTTGCCCTTCTCTGAGAGCAAGTAGGGGCTGCCAAACCAGATGGCCGAGTGGGTCTGAGTTCTACTTGTGGCCCTTGTTTGAGTAAAAGACTACTTTGGGGTTAGGGTGAGCCGGCAACTGCCTTGGCTAGATTCTTGAGAGCGTCGTGTTTGGCATGTCCAGCAAATGTTGTCACATGTAACCAGCGAGACGTTTGGTCAGAAAGCGGGAAGCTTTGATAAACACGCCGTGTCGCAATCCAGGGAGATTAAGGCCTGGCCCGCTAGGCGCAGGCGGGCAGGCGGGCTGGCAGGCTGGCAGGCTACCAAACAACAGAAATACTCAGGCGCCCGCAGACGCTCCGTGACTCCCGCGAGGACGGACGCGGGGAAAATGCGCAGATTCAAGGGGTATTTAGGACCTATCGCAATACGGCAACTTTCCCTCTTTGTCGCGTTTGTCTGCCAATCAAACGTGCAAATCGCACTCTGTGTCACTCTATATTTTGTATGCTGCACTACAACCCCCTCGGTCCGCACCAGCGCTTGGCTTTACACAAAACAAGGAGAAGGGTGCACCGTTCCCGGCGGCACTGCAATACCGGGTCGATGCGTGGAGCGAACGGAGCAAGCCCCTTTTTCAGCTCCAGCTGCTAAAAATCCATTTAATATATCGTCCCCAAATTGAGGACATATCAGATGTTAAACTGATAAGAACAGATACTACACTTGATCTTAGCCAAAAGGCCGAGAAGCGATGACCCCTTGCTGTTGGCTGCCCCGAGCCGCCTCCTGCACAGCTCTCGCTGGCCGCGGTGCGGTGCGGCGCGGCGCGGCCGCTTCAAACGGCCGCGTGAACGACCGCTGCTTAGCAGCTCCGCCCAGACACTCCTTGGCGCAGCCGCACGTCTCGCGAAGGACCGCTGTTTTGCTTTTCACAAACACACGAGGCTCTGCCGTACTGCAAAGCCTGCCAAAAATAGATTTAACTCGTGGGTGTTCCTCTCCACGGAAGTCTTTAGTAAAAGGCGAAAGACTTGTACGTTATGAAGAGAAACCAGAGTAAGTACAACCCGCTCCTCAACAGCAGCCGAAGACCCCAGTCGTCCCAGTCACCACCTTCACGGTAAGCCTCACTTGGCTTGCCGCGTGGCGAATCCCAGGCCACGCCCCTTTCCCCTACCCCGCATAGCGCTCTCAGGGAGTCTTGGGTGCCCAGTTTGCTTGTCTTTCGTGTCGCTGCCACTACACCTTCTGGAAGAGGCGTTGCCCCTTTGCCACTGGCGCTCACCGCGTGATGTTTGTATTTTTTGTGAAATGCAGCAAAGGACAGTTCAGTTGGATGACGAACAAACCGTTCTGAATATGCCACATAAAAACACTTAAGAGTAATGCCAGACTGTTTCTGCTACCGAAGCAAAGAGCGGAAAAAGAAGTCAATGACTGATGGCGTCCATCCGACTCAGGACTTTAATTCCATGTCGGGATCCTGTAGGAATGATGACTCCATTTTTTCTTTCTTCCCCCCAGTGATCTGACCGGTCAGTGGCCGGGGGTCGGGGGTGGGGTTGACGGGTTGTGATCCGAACCTCTGAAGTTCACTTGCCCCGGAGCAGGTTAGCTGTTCAGCATAAGTTACCATGGTAAGAAGCGGGACCACCGCCGTAAGCCTGAAAACCCAGGGTTAAACCCGAAGTTACCTCGCTAAACCCGAATCCTGCTTCGCAGTACAGGCCTCGGGAATTCCAGCCAGGTGCTCGTGAGGAGCAGGGCACAACACGAGCAGATCAAAATGCGGAAACGCTTCACGATTTTGCGTGTCATCCTTTCGCAGGGGCCATGCTAATCTTCTCTGTATTGATTCCAATTTTTCATATGTGCTGCCTTAGCAAGCACGCAAGCCTCGGAGCGCCGCTTCCCTTTTAGTCCCCCGTGGGCAGAATGACCCCTTGACCGCGGTGGAGCTGCTGGAGGGCAGTAGGCAGCACCCTTAAGCATGACAAGAGCGAGGGATGGGGCTTTTCAGTTGCTGACATCAGTGTCTTTTCAATTGCTATGAACTGCCTGCTACTTCTTTCTGCATGTTTATGAAAGTCACAAAGCGTGTTAGGCCAGAAATGGCTTCATACCAAACAAACAATCGGTCTTTCATGCCGGAGGCTTCATTTGTTGCCCCAAAGCTAGGCATCCCCTCCTATGATGCGTGACAGGTCAACTGTGAGACTCTCAGACAAACTCTGAGCATCTGTCTGTGGGCGCATCTCTAGGATAAGCCACACTGTGGAAAATTCTTGGCGCCAGACCGCTTATGCTCTGGTGCCCCCTCAGGCAAATTTGTGACACCTTTGCCGTTGCCCTTCTCTGAGAGCAAGTAGGGGCTGCCAAACCAGATGGCCGAGTGGGTCTGAGTTCTACTTGTGGCCCTTGTTTGAGTAAAAGACTACTTTGGGGTTAGGGTGAGCCGGCAACTGCCTTGGCTAGATTCTTGAGAGCGTCGTGTTTGGTATGTCCAGCAAATGTTGTCACATGTAACCAGCGAGACGTTTGGTCAGAAAGCGGGAAGCTTTGATAAAGACGCCGTGTCGCAATCCAGGTAGATTAAGGCCTGGCCCGCTAGGCGCAGGCGGGCAGGCGGGCTGGCAGGCTGGCAGGCTACCAAACAACAGAAATACTCAGGCGCCCGCAGACGCTCCGTGACTCCCGCGAGGACGGACGCGGGGAAAATGCGCAGATTCAAGGGGTATTTAGGACCTATCGCAATACGGCAACTTTCCCTCTTTGTCGCGTTTGTCTGCCAATCAAACGTGCAAATCGCACTCTGTGTCACTCTATATTTTGTACGCTGCACTACAACCCCCTCGGTCCGCACCAGCGCTTGGCTTTACACAAAACAAGGAGAAGGGTGCACCGTTCCCGGCGGCACTGCAATACCGGGTCGATGCGTGGAGCGAACGGAGCAAGCCCCTTTTTCAGCTCCAGCTGCTAAAAATCCATTTAATATATCGTCCCCAAATTGAGGACATATCAGATATTAAACTGATAAGAACAGATACTACACTTGATCTTAGCCAAAAGGCCGAGAAGCGATGACCCCTTGCTGTTGGCTGCCCCGAGCCGCCTCCTGCACAGCTCTCGCTGGCTGCGGTGCGGTGCGGCGCGGCGCGGCTTTTCAAACGGCCGCGTGAACGACCGCTGCTTAGCAGCTCCGCCCAGACGCTCCTTGGCGCAGGCGCACGTCTCGCGAAGGACCGCTGTTTTGCTTTTCACAAACACACGAGGCTCTGCCGTACTGCAAAGCCTGCCAAAAATAGATTTAACTCGTGGGTGTTCCTCTCCACGGAAGTCTTTAGTAAAAGGCGAAAGACTTGTACGTTATGAAGAGAAACCAGAGTAAGTACAACCCGCTCCTCAACAGCAGCCGAAGACCCCAGTCGTCCCAGTCACCACCTTCACGGTAAGCCTCACTTGGCTTGCCGCGTGCCGAATCCCAGGCCACGCCCCTTTCCCCTACCCCGCATAGCGCTCTCAGGGAGTCTTGGGTGCCCAGTTTGCTTGTCTTTCGTGTCGCTGCCACTACACCTTCTGGAAGAGGCGTTGCCCCTTTGCCACTGGCGCTCACCGCGTGATGTTTGTATTTTTTGTGAAATGCAGCAAAGGACAGTTCAGTTGGATGACGAACAAACCGTTCTGAATATGCCACATAAAAACACTTAAGAGTAATGCCAGACTGTTTCTGCTACCGAAGCAAAGAGCGGAAAAAGAAGTCAATGACTGATGGCGTCCATCCGACTCAGGACTTTAATTCCATGTCGGGATCCTGTAGGAATGATGACTCCATTTTTTCTTTCTTCCCCCCAGTGATCTGACCGGTCAGTGGCCGGGGGTCGGGGGTGGGGTTGACGGGTTGTGATCCGAACCTCTGAAGTTCACTTGCCCCGGAGCAGGTTAGCTGTTCAGCATAAGTTACCATGGTAAGAAGCGGGACCACCGCCGTAAGCCTGAAAACCCAGGGTTAAACCCGAAGTTACCTCGCTAAACCCGAATCCTGCTTCGCAGTACAGGCCTCGGGAATTCCAGCCAGGTGCTCGTGAGGAGCAGGGCACAACACGAGCAGATCAAAATGCGGAAACGCTTCACGATTTTGCGTGTCATCCTTTCGCAGGGGCCATGCTAATCTTCTCTGTATCGATTCCAATTTTTCATATGTGCTGCCTTAGCAAGCACGCAAGCCTCGGAGCGCCGCTTCCCTTTTAGTCCCCCGTGGGCAGAATGACCCCTTGACCGCGGTGGAGCTGCTGGAGGGCAGTAGGCAGCACCCTTAAGCATGACAAGAGCGAGGGATGGGGCTTTTCAGTTGCTGACATCAGTGTCTTTTCAATTGCTATGAACTGCCTGCTACTTCTTTCTGCATGTTTATGAAAGTCACAAAGCGTGTTAGGCCAGAAATGGCTTCATACCAAACAAACAATCGGTCTTTCATGCCGGAGGCTTCATTTGTTGCCCCAAAGCTAGGCATCCCCTCCTATGATGCGTGACAGGTCAACTGTGAGACTCTCAGACAAACTCTGAGCATCTGTCTGTGGGCGCATCTCTAGGATAAGCCACACTGTGGAAAATTCTTGGCGCCAGACCGCTTATGCTCTGGTGCCCCCTCAGGCAAATTTGTGACACCTTTGCCGTTGCCCTTCTCTGAGAGCAAGTAGGGGCTGCCAAACCAGATGGCCGAGTGGGTCTGAGTTCTACTTGTGGCCCTTGTTTGAGTAAAAGACTACTTTGGGGTTAGGGTGAGCCGGCAACTGCCTTGGCTAGATTCTTGAGAGCGTCGTGTTTGGTATGTCCAGCAAATGTTGTCACATGTAACCAGCGAGACGTTTGGTCAGAAAGCGGGAAGCTTTGATAAACACGCCGTGTCGCAATCCAGGGAGATTAAGGCCTGGCCCGCTAGGCGCAGGCGGGCAGGCGGGCTGGCAGGCTACCAAACAACAGAAATACTCAGGCGCCCGCAGACGCTCCGTGACTCCCGCGAGGACGGACGCGGGGAAAATGCGCAGATTCAAGGGGTATTTAGGACCTATCGCAATACGGCAACTTTCCCTCTTTGTCGCGTTTGTCTACCAATCAAACGTGCAAATCGCACTCTGTGTCACTCTATATTTTGTACGCTGCACTACAACCCCCTCGGTCCGCACCAGCGCTTGGCTTTACACAAAACAAGGAGAAGGGTGCACCGTTCCCGGCGGCACTGCAATACCGGGTCGATGCGTGGAGCGAACGGAGCAAGCCCCTTTTTCAGCTCCAGCTGCTAAAAATCCATTTAATATATCGTCCCCAAATTGAGGACATATCAGATATTAAACTGATAAGAACAGATTTTTTTTTCTTTCGGAAAAATTTTATTGACACTTATTTCAAACACATTTCATGACACATTTCTTTTTTTGTTATATTTATGACATACAACATACCTTGAAATACAACTAATAAATAATAAATGTGATCTGTAAAACCATGTTTAAAACAATAAAAACAATTGTTTTAAGAAGCATTACAGATAAAATCGTTGTTTTCACAGGTAAAAGGTGTACATAAAAGAGTTTTCATGTGAGTCATGTGTGAGTGACTCAAGTGTCCATTATAAAAGTCTTTAAAATGGAGTGCATTTAGTTAAAATGCTGTGTTCAAGGTCCGTTTTTGTGCAGGAGCGCAGTGAGTCCCTACCCAGGGTAACTCATTCCGCTCTCCCGAACAGTAGGTCTCTCGGGATCCTGTTGCGGAGCTCAGAGGAGACCCTCGCCCTGTTGCTCCTTCCCACCTGCCTCACCCGGAGAGCCAGGCCGCTGCTGCTTTGACCTTTTTGCGTGTAGCTCCGGCTCCTTCCTCCGAATGGGCACAGAGGCGATGCTTCTTTGCGGCTGTGTCCTAGGCCCGCCGCCTGCAGCTCTGGCCGCTTGGGCCGTCGCTGCGGCCATCTGGATCACAGCCACGGGGGGGATCTGCATGTGCTTCCTTGCCAGCAAGTTTCTGGAGGTCCACATGGCGTCTTTGATGGCGGCTAGGGTGAGCCACTGCTTGGCAAAGTCATTCTTTTTTGTTTCCGTTTGGCTCACCCCGTAGAGCACCAGTTGTGCTGTTAGGACCTCCCTTGCCGGCAAGTACGGGAATTTCAAGGAGCCGGCTGTTGCCCACTGGTCTACGGCAGCACTGCACTCCCAGAGCAGATGCCTCACCGACTCCGGCGCGCCACAACCGGGTCGGGGGCAGGTTGAGAGCGCCGACATGCCCCGGGAGTGCATCACGGACCTGACCGGGAGGATCTCGTGAGCCACCATCCATGACAGGTCCCGGAGTCTGTTCGGGAGAGCGGGATGGTTCACGTTGCGCCAAACTGTTGAGGGCTCGCCGAATGCGAGCCCGCGCACTGGACTCACTGGTTCTCGCTCCTGCACAAGAGAAAGCACAGAGCGATGGTTAGTTAAAATGTGCAACTCCTCCTGCTCCAGGTTAAAATGCTTTAGAAATGTCTGAATAAAAGCATATGCTGTTGGCAGGTTAAAAGACACAGGCACTTTAAGATCAGTGGGTAAAATCTTAAGTCTTCGGAGATAAGAGCCCATCCAGAAACGTGTCATCGCTATGGTCTTGGGGTTTCTGGATGGGTCTGTAGCAATGTTGAGGTGCATTGTTGTGTATCTGCTTCCTAAAAACAGATAAAAGTCCGGCACTCCTTTTCCTCCTTTCTCCTTTGGCCTCTTCATCACCTCTCTCCTCAATCTCTCCCACTTGGATCCCCAAATAAAATAGAATATGGTTCGGTCCAGGTCTAAAAGCACTTTCCTAGGCGGGGTAAAAACAGAACTGATGAGTAAAAGCAAAGGTAAAATCACTGCTTTGATGATTAAAACCTTCCCTTCGATCGTCAGTCCTCTAAGTCCCCAGTATCCTAGTCTTTGCCTGACTTTTCCTACCACGTCTGGCCAGTTTGTTTTCCCTCCCCCATCCCGGTCAAATTTTATCCCTAGTATTTTCTGGTCGGTCTGGGTCATGGTCAGGGGGAGTCCTGTCGTCTCAGTCGCTGTCCATGGACCATAAAATTGGGCTTGGGTCTTGCTTCTGTTGAGTTTTGACCCAGAGGCCTGTCCAAACCAGTCGGTCAAGTCCAGCGTCCTGTTGACAGATAAAAGGTCAGTGCATAAAAGATTGACATCGTCCATGTATAAAATGCATTTGGTTTGGAGTCCCCCGCTCCCCGGTACTCCCACCCCATTGATTCGTCGGTCCCTTCTCAAGATCTGCGCCAGTGGTTCTATACAGGTAACGTAGAGGAGGGCAGATAACGGACAACCCTGACGGACACCGCAGTTAATGTCGACTGCTTTTGTCAGATGCCCGTTAACGACAAATTTGCTGGTAATGCCCCGGTACAGCAATCCCACCCAAGTCGTAAACCTTAAGGGAAACCTCATTTTTTGCAGTACCTGGAAAAGGTACTGGTGCGAGACCCGATCAAAGGCTTTCTCAAAATCTAGATTTAGGACTACTAGGCGGATGTTTCTGTCTCTCGCGTAACAGATGGTGTCACGGATCAGTACCAGGCTGTCGGTGATCTTCCTCCCCGGGATGGCGCAGGCTTGATCCGGGTGAATCACCTCTTCTAAAAACAAGGACATACGTGATGCTAAAAGTTTACTAAAAAGTTTACAGTCAAAGTTTAAAAGTGTGATAGGTCTCCAGTTCTTCAGGTCAGTCTTGTCTTTGTTTTTGTGGAGGAGAGTCACTATCCCTACTCTAAAACTGTCAGGAAGTCGGTCAAGTTGCTCAAAGTCCATAAAAACAGCAAGCAAGTCAGGTGCTAAAATGTCCCAAAACGTCAAATAAAATTCCAAGGGAAGTCCATCTTGTCCTGGGGACTTCCCTTTCTTAAAACTCATAATACATTTATTTAACTCCAAAATAGTAAAATCCTGGGTTAAAAGCACACTGTCCCTTACTGTGTTTTCAATAAAATTTAAGACTTCAGTCATGGTGTCTGTTTGAACAGGCTTCTCTTTATACAATTCCCCATAAAACCGTTCAACTATTTGATTGATTTCTTCCGTTGTCTCGGCCGTGCACCCGTTGTCTTTTGTTAGCTTTAAAATCCCCCCCCCTTTATTTACAATTTTCTTAAAAAAGTATCTTGTGCACTTCTCCCCCTCCTCTACTTCCCGTTCCCTGCTCCTTAAAATGACACCCTTGCTTTTTATTTCTGCTAAAACCGACATCTCTGTTTTAATTTGTTTAATCTCTTCATTAAAATCCATACCATATTGGTTTAATTTAAAATAGCGCTGTAGTCTTTTCTGCAGTCCCATCATGCGTCTGTTTTCCTTATTCTTTTTTCTCTTACCTGCCTGTCTAAAGAAAGTCTGGGTCTTTGCCTTCACCATTTCCCACCAGTGCGCGCGTGTATCGTAAAAGTCTTGAAGGGTCTGCCACTCTCGGTACTGCTCCCTGTACTGACTAACTAGCTCCTTATCTTCTAAAAGGGAGCAGTTGAGTTTCCACAGACCGCTTCCTGGTGTCACACCCGAAGAGAGTGAGAGGGTGCAGGAAAGCATTAGGTGGTCGGAAAAGAAAACAGGAGTTAATCTAGCATCCGTGGGTGGGCAGTCCCGTGTAAAAACATAATCTATGCGAGAGGCTCTGGCTCCGTCACCACTGAACCAGGTGAAGCCATCCTCTCTGGGATGCATGGTTTTAAAACAGTCTTGGAGTTTAAAATCCTTGCACATGCCCTGTAATAAAACCGAAGTTTTATCAACTTTAAAATCTTCCCCTGCTCCTCTTCTATCTTTCCTGCTTAAAATACAGTTAAAATCCCCCCCTACCACTAAAGGGGCCCTACCTAGCATGTGGAACTGCAAGTCTTGTAAAAGGTCATACCTGTCATTCTTAGAGTTAAAGCCATAAATATTTAAGAGGTTAAAATCCTGTCCCATAAAAGTCAAATGTGCTAAAAGTGCCCGACCATCTCTCACCACAGTGCTGCCCTTCACCAGAACTTGAGGGTTTTTGATTAAAATGGCCACTCCATCATTCTTGTTTTGATTTGATCCACTCCACATTGATGTTTGTGGCCACATCTCCTCCCACTGTCTGTAGTGCTTTAAAAACGGTAGGCCACATTCCTGTATTAAAAACACATCTGACTTAAAAGAGTTAAGAAAGGATAAAACACTTTGGGCTCTAACTCTCGACTTCACACTTCTCACATTGATGGTTGAGAAGGTGAGTGCCATGAGTATGTTTAAAAACAACAAGTATGCCATTTTAAAAGACTAAAAAGACATTAAAACCTTAAAATATCTAAAAAAGCTGTTGGGCAATTTCTTGTGAATGGAGTTCTTCCTTCACTCCCACGGGTGAAAGGTGAAGGGGTTGAGCTCCATTCCCCGGTCGGACTCTGGGGGTCGGCCTTGGACACAATGTTGAATTTAACTTTGAGTCTCGAGGGGTTGATTGCAGAGCTACGGTTAAGAAGGAGACCTCATTTGGTGAACTGGAGGGGAAGACTCTGGGCTCCTCCACAGATGAACTGTCTGAGGAAAACCCAACTCTTCCCCTCTTCTCTGAGAATATAGGAGACTCGGAGGACAATTCTGAAGCAGGCCTCTTTGTTTGCTGGGCCGGGGGGAGGGGGGCATCCTCACTATCTTCTGATTGGATTCCTTCACATTCAGAACTAGCTCCGCCCTCTGCCTGCACCACCTCCTCCACAAAGCTCTCCATTGGTGGGGCTGTTGCAGGCCCCTCCCCCACTCCCTCCTCACCTGATCCCTGTCCTCCAATCACAGGATTTGGAGGGAGATTTGAATTTTCCTGCCCAGCCTCTTCACAAACCTCTCTAACCGGCTCATTTTGTTCACCATTTTGAATTTGCTTCACAGCCTTTAACTTGTTGGCAAATGACTTTGGGCAATCTCTGAAGAGGTGGTTTGATTCTCCACAAAGATTGCAACGTCTGCCATTGGTGCACTCCTCAAAGGTGTGCCCAATTTCTCTGCATTTTCCACAAACAATCTGCTGGCATGCTTCTGCCAGGTGCCCATGCTCACCACACTTGCGGCAGAGCTTGGGCTGACCCTGGTAGTGTATGTAGCCCCTGTTTTCTCCCAGAACTATCATGGATGGCAGATGTTTCAGGCCCTGGAAGCCTTGGGGGTCCTGCCACTGTTGGATAGGGACCCTCCAAGCACAGTTCCAGATGCCATCCTCATCTCTCACTTTGACAGCCTGGCCTTTAACAGTGCAGAATCTACCCAGCCACAAACAAATGTCATCTGCATTCACTGTCTCATTAAACATTCTCACGATAACTGTTTTCAGGGCATTATCGGTCAGCTTCTCAACACTGAATGCAGTAAACTGGGGTTTCACATTTTCAAAGCGTGTCCAAAATTCTTTCAGCAAACCAGCAGAACGGAAACTCACATCAAAACCTTTGTTAAAGGGCAATGTAAAAATACAATTCAGGTCATCCGGTGTAAAGTTCAAAACTTTCTGGATCAGCTTCCTGGAGAAGTCCAGTCTCGACATCCCCATGAGCTTTCCATCTTTTTCTTTGAAGGTAAAACGGACACTGTGGTGCCTCCGCATGCCGACACGGGTGGCCGACATGGTGGAGGCACCACAAGCTAAAAGGGTTCAAAGCAACTAAAACTCTTAAATTACCAATAAATACACTAAAAGGCAAAATAAATAAGCAATAAATAGGTAAAACGCCCTAAAAACAAATAAATTAATTAAAAGGTACTTACCTTTAGCGTTTGGCCTGGTCAAGATGTTAAATCCAACAGAGAGCAGGTAGAAAGTCCTCTGGGCCAATGAATTCCTTTTGTGCAAGATTTATAACTATTAGAGAGTTATAACACTTTACAAAAGGAATGTAGTGAATATCCTCCAAAGCACCGGTAAAAAATCAATACCATAACAGGTAATAATTTTCACCGACAAACAGGAGGCGACCGCAGTCTTAGCCAAAAGGCCGAGAAGCGATGACCCCTTGCTGTTGGCTGCCCCGAGCCGCCTCCTGCACAGCTCTCGCTGGCCGCGGTGCGGTGCGGCGCGGCCGCTTCAAACGGCCGCGTGAACGACCGCTGCTTAGCAGCTCCGCCCAGACGCTCCTTGGCGCAGCCGCACGTCTCGCGAAGGACCGCTGTTTTGCTTTTCACAAACACACGAGGCTCTGCCGTACTGCAAAGCCTGCCAAAAATAGATTTAACTCGTGGGTGTTCCTCTCCACGGAAGTCTTTAGTAAAAGGCGAAAGACTTGTACGTTATGAAGAGAAACCAGAGTAAGTACAACCCGCTCCTCAACAGCAGCCGAAGACCCCAGTCGTCCCAGTCACCACCTTCACGGTAAGCCTCACTTGGCTTGCCGCGTGGCGAATCCCAGGCCACGCCCCTTACCCCTACCCCGCATAGCGCTCTCAGGGAGTCTTGGGTGCCCAGTTTGCTTGTCTTTCGTGTTGCTGCCACTACACCTTCTGGAAGAGGCGTTGCCCCTTTGCCACTGGCGCTCACCGTGTGATGTTTGTATTTTTTGTGAAATGCAGCAAAGGACAGTTCAGTTGGATGACGAACAAACCGTTCTGAATATGCCACATAAAAACACTTAAGAGTAATGCCAGACTGTTTCTGCTACCGAAGCAAAGAGCGGAAAAAGAAGTCAATGACTGATGGCGTCCATCCGACTCAGGACTTTAATTCCATGTCGGGATCCTGTAGGAATGATGACTCCATTTTTTCTTTCTTCCCCCCAGTGATCTGACCGGTCAGTGGCCGGGGGTCGGGGGTGGGGTTGACGGGTTGTGATCCGAACCTCTGAAGTTCACTTGCCCCGGAGCAGGTTAGCTGTTCAGCATAAGTTACCATGGTAAGAAGCGGGACCACCGCCGTAAGCCTGAAAACCCAGGGTTAAACCCGAAGTTACCTCGCTAAACCCGAATCCTGCTTCGCAGTACAGGCCTCGGGAATTCCAGCCAGGTGCTCGTGAGGAGCAGGGCACAACACGAGCAGATCAAAATGCGGAAACGCTTCACGATTTTGCGTGTCATCCTTTCGCAGGGGCCATGCTAATCTTCTCTGTATCGATTCCAATTTTTCATATGTGCTGCCTTAGCAAGCACGCAAGCCTCGGAGCGCCGCTTCCCTTTTAGTCCCCCGTGGGCAGAATGACCCCTTGACCGCGGTGGAGCTGCTGGAGGGCAGTAGGCAGCACCCTTAAGCATGACAAGAGCGAGGGATGGGGCTTTTCAGTTGCTGACATCAGTGTCTTTTCAATTGCTATGAACTGCCTGCTACTTCTTTCTGCATGTTTATGAAAGTCACAAAGCGTGTTAGGCCAGAAATGGCTTCATACCAAACAAACAATCGGTCTTTCATGCCGGAGGCTTCATTTGTTGCCCCAAAGCTAGGCATCCCCTCCTATGATGCGTGACAGGTCAACTGTGAGACTCTCAGACAAACTCTGAGCATCTGTCTGTGGGCGCATCTCTAGGATAAGCCACACTGTGGAAAATTCTTGGCGCCAGACCGCTTATGCTCTGGTGCCCCCTCAGGCAAATTTGTGACACCTTTGCCGTTGCCCTTCTCTGAGAGCAAGTAGGGGCTGCCAAACCAGATGGCCGAGTGGGTCTGAGTTCTACTTGTGGCCCTTGTTTGAGTAAAAGACTACTTTGGGGTTAGGGTGAGCCGGCAACTGCCTTGGCTAGATTCTTGAGAGCGTCGTGTTTGGTATGTCCAGCAAATGTTGTCACATGTAACCAGCGAGACGTTTGGTCAGAAAGCGGGAAGCTTTGATAAACACGCCGTGTCGCAATCCAGGGAGATTAAGGCCTGGCCCGCTAGGCGCAGGCGGGCAGGCGGGCTGGCAGGCTACCAAACAACAGAAATACTCAGGCGCCCGCAGACGCTCCGTGACTCCCGCGAGGACGGACGCGGGGAAAATGCGCAGATTCAAGGGGTATTTAGGACCTATCGCAATACGGCAACTTTCCCTCTTTGTCGCGTTTGTCTACCAATCAAACGTGCAAATCGCACTCTGTGTCACTCTATATTTTGTACGCTGCACTACAACCCCCTCGGTCCGCACCAGCGCTTGGCTTTACACAAAACAAGGAGAAGGGTGCACCGTTCCCGGCGGCACTGCAATACCGGGTCGATGCGTGGAGCGAACGGAGTAAGCCCCTTTTTCAGCTCCAGCTGCTAAAAATCCATTTAATATATCGTCCCCAAATTGAGGACATATCAGATATTAAACTGATAAGAACAGATACTACACTTGATCTTAGCCAAAAGGCCGAGAAGCGATGACCCCTTGCTGTTGGCTGCCCCGAGCCGCCTCCTGCACAGCTCTCGCTGGCCGCGGTGCGGTGCGGCGCGGCCGCTTCAAACGGCCGCGTGAACGACCGCTGCTTAGCAGCTCCGCCCAGACGCTCCTTGGCGCAGCCGCACGTCTCGCGAAGGACCGCTGTTTTGCTTTTCACAAACACACGAGGCTCTGCCGTACTGCAAAGCCTGCCAAAAATAGATTTAACTCGTGGGTGTTCCTCTCCACGGAAGTCTTTAGTAAAAGGCGAAAGACTTGTACGTTATGAAGAGAAACCAGAGTAAGTACAACCCGCTCCTCAACAGCAGCCGAAGACCCCAGTCGTCCCAGTCACCACCTTCACGGTAAGCCTCACTTGGCTTGCCGCGTGGCGAATCCCAGGCCACGCCCCTTTCCCCTACCCCGCATAGCGCTCTCAGGGAGTCTTGGGTGCCCAGTTTGCTTGTCTTTCGTGTCGCTGCCACTACACCTTCTGGAAGAGGCGTTGCCCCTTTGCCACTGGCGCTCACCGTGTGATGTTTGTATTTTTTGTGAAATGCAGCAAAGGACAGTTCAGTTGGATGACGAACAAACCGTTCTGAATATGCCACATAAAAACACTTAAGAGTAATGCCAGACTGTTTCTGCTACCGAAGCAAAGAGCGGAAAAAGAAGTCAATGACTGATGGCGTCCATCCGACTCAGGACTTTAATTCCATGTCGGGATCCTGTAGGAATGATGACTCCATTTTTTCTTTCTTCCCCCCAGTGATCTGACCGGTCAGTGGCCGGGGGTCGGGGGTGGGGTTGACGGGTTGTGATCCGAACCTCTGAAGTTCACTTGCCCCGGAGCAGGTTAGCTGTTCAGCATAAGTTACCATGGTAAGAAGCGGGACCACCGCCGTAAGCCTGAAAACCCAGGGTTAAACCCGAAGTTACCTCGCTAAACCCGAATCCTGCTTCGCAGTACAGGCCTCGGGAATTCCAGCCAGGTGCTCGTGAGGAGCAGGGCACAACACGAGCAGATCAAAATGCGGAAACGCTTCACGATTTTGCGTGTCATCCTTTCGCAGGGGCCATGCTAATCTTCTCTGTATCGATTCCAATTTTTCATATGTGCTGCCTTAGCAAGCACGCAAGCCTCGGAGCGCCGCTTCCCTTTTAGTCCCCCGTGGGCAGAATGACCCCTTGACCGCAGTGGAGCTGCTGGAGGGCAGTAGGCAGCACCCTTAAGCATGACAAGAGCGAGGGATGGGGCTTTTCAGTTGCTGACATCAGTGTCTTTTCAATTGCTATGAACTGCCTGCTACTTCTTTCTGCATGTTTATGAAAGTCACAAAGCGTGTTAGGCCAGAAATGGCTTCATACCAAACAAACAATCGGTCTTTCATGCCGGAGGCTTCATTTGTTGCCCCAAAGCTAGGCATCCCCTCCTATGATGCGTGACAGGTCAACTGTGAGACTCTCAGACAAACTCTGAGCATCTGTCTGTGGGCGCATCTCTAGGATAAGCCACACTGTGGAAAATTCTTGGCGCCAGACCGCTTATGCTCTGGTGCCCCCTCAGGCAAATTTGTGACACCTTTGCCGTTGCCCTTCTCTGAGAGCAAGTAGGGGCTGCCAAACCAGATGGCCGAGTGGGTCTGAGTTCTACTTGTGGCCCTTGTTTGAGTAAAAGACTACTTTGGGGTTAGGGTGAGCCGGCAACTGCCTTGGCTAGATTCTTGAGAGCGTCGTGTTTGGTATGTCCAGCAAATGTTGTCACATGTAACCAGCGAGACGTTTGGTCAGAAAGCGGGAAGCTTTGATAAACACGCCGTGTCGCAATCCAGGGAGATTAAGGCCTGGCCCGCTAGGCGCAGGCGGGCAGGCGGGCTGGCAGGCTGGCAGGCTACCAAACAACAGAAATACTCAGGCGCCCGCAGACGCTCCGTGACTCCCGCGAGGACGGACGCGGGGAAAATGCGCAGATTCAAGGGGTATTTAGGACCTATCGCAATACGGCAGCTTTCCCTCTTTGTCGCGTTTGTCTGCCAATCAAACGTGCAAATCGCACTCTGTGTCACTCTATATGTTGTACGCTGCACTACAACCCCCTCGGTCCGCACCAGCGCTTGGCTTTACACAAAACAAGGAGAAGGGTGCACCGTTCCCGGCGGCACTGCAATACCGGGTCGATGCGTGGAGTGAACGGAGCAAGCCCCTTTTTCAGCTCCAGCTGCTAAAAATCCATTTAATATATCGTCCCCAAATTGAGGACATATCAGATATTAAACTGATAAGAACAGATACTACACTTGATCTTAGCCAAAAGGCCGAGAAGCGATGACCCCTTGCTGTTGGCTGCCCCGAGCCGCCTCCTGCACAGCTCTCGCTGGCCGCGGTGCGGTGCGGCGCGGCCGCTTCAAACGGCCGCGTGAACGACCGCTGCTTAGCAGCTCCGCCCAGACGCTCCTTGGCGCAGCCGCACGTCTCGCGAAGGACCGCTGTTTTGCTTTTCACAAACACACGAGGCTCTGCCGTACTGCAAAGCCTGCCAAAAATAGATTTAACTCGTGGGTGTTCCTCTCCACGGAAGTCTTTAGTAAAAGGCGAAAGACTTGTACGTTATGAAGAGAAACCAGAGTAAGTACAACCCGCTCCTCAACAGCAGCCGAAGACCCCAGTCGTCCCAGTCACCACCTTCACGGTAAGCCTCACTTGGCTTGCCGCGTGGCGAATCCCAGGCCACGCCCCTTACCCCTACCCCGCATAGCGCTCTCAGGGAGTCTTGGGTGCCCAGTTTGCTTGTCTTTCGTGTCGCTGCCACTACACCTTCTGGAAGAGGCGTTGCCCCTTTGCCACTGGCGCTCACCGTGTGATGTTTGTATTTTTTGTGAAATGCAGCAAAGGACAGTTCAGTTGGATGACGAACAAACCGTTCTGAATATGCCACATAAAAACACTTAAGAGTAATGCCAGACTGTTTCTGCTACCGAAGCAAAGAGCGGAAAAAGAAGTCAATGACTGATGGCGTCCATCCGACTCAGGACTTTAATTCCATGTCGGGATCCTGTAGGAATGATGACTCCATTTTTTCTTTCTTCCCCCCAGTGATCTGACCGGTCAGTGGCCGGGGGTCGGGGGTGGGGTTGACGGGTTGTGATCCGAACCTCTGAAGTTCACTTGCCCCGGAGCAGGTTAGCTGTTCAGCATAAGTTACCATGGTAAGAAGCGGGACCACCGCCGTAAGCCTGAAAACCCAGGGTTAAACCCGAAGTTACCTCGCTAAACCCGAATCCTGCTTCGCAGTACAGGCCTCGGGAATTCCAGCCAGGTGCTCGTGAGGAGCAGGGCACAACACGAGCAGATCAAAATGCGGAAACGCTTCACGATTTTGCGTGTCATCCTTTCGCAGGGGCCATGCTAATCTTCTCTGTATCGATTCCAATTTTTCATATGTGCTGCCTTAGCAAGCACGCAAGCCTCGGAGCGCCGCTTCCCTTTTAGTCCCCCGTGGGCAGAATGACCCCTTGACCGCAGTGGAGCTGCTGGAGGGCAGTAGGCAGCACCCTTAAGCATGACAAGAGCGAGGGATGGGGCTTTTCAGTTGCTGACATCAGTGTCTTTTCAATTGCTATGAACTGCCTGCTACTTCTTTCTGCATGTTTATGAAAGTCACAAAGCGTGTTAGGCCAGAAATGGCTTCATACCAAACAAACAATCGGTCTTTCATGCCGGAGGCTTCATTTGTTGCCCCAAAGCTAGGCATCCCCTCCTATGATGCGTGACAGGTCAACTGTGAGACTCTCAGACAAACTCTGAGCATCTGTCTGTGGGCGCATCTCTAGGATAAGCCACACTGTGGAAAATTCTTGGCGCCAGACCGCTTATGCTCTGGTGCCCCCTCAGGCAAATTTGTGACACCTTTGCCGTTGCCCTTCTCTGAGAGCAAGTAGGGGCTGCCAAACCAGATGGCCGAGTGGGTCTGAGTTCTACTTGTGGCCCTTGTTTGAGTAAAAGACTACTTTGGGGTTAGGGTGAGCCGGCAACTGCCTTGGCTAGATTCTTGAGAGCGTCGTGTTTGGTATGTCCAGCAAATGTTGTCACATGTAACCAGCGAGACGTTTGGTCAGAAAGCGGGAAGCTTTGATAAACACGCCGTGTCGCAATCCAGGGAGATTAAGGCCTGGCCCGCTAGGCGCAGGCGGGCAGGCGGGCTGGCAGGCTGGCAGGCTACCAAACAACAGAAATACTCAGGCGCCCGCAGACGCTCCGTGACTCCCGCGAGGACGGACGCGGGGAAAATGCGCAGATTCAAGGGGTATTTAGGACCTATCGCAATACGGCAGCTTTCCCTCTTTGTCGCGTTTGTCTGCCAATCAAACGTGCAAATCGCACTCTGTGTCACTCTATATGTTGTACGCTGCACTACAACCCCCTCGGTCCGCACCAGCGCTTGGCTTTACACAAAACAAGGAGAAGGGTGCACCGTTCCCGGCGGCACTGCAATACCGGGTCGATGCGTGGAGTGAACGGAGCAAGCCCCTTTTTCAGCTCCAGCTGCTAAAAATCCATTTAATATATCGTCCCCAAATTGAGGACATATCAGATATTAAACTGATAAGAACAGATACTACACTTGATCTTAGCCAAAAGGCCGAGAAGCGATGACCCCTTGCTGTTGGCTGCCCCGAGCCGCCTCCTGCACAGCTCTCGCTGGCCGCGGTGCGGTGCGGCGCGGCCGCTTCAAACGGCCGCGTGAACGACCGCTGCTTAGCAGCTCCGCCCAGACGCTCCTTGGCGCAGCCGCACGTCTCGCGAAGGACCGCTGTTTTGCTTTTCACAAACACACGAGGCTCTGCCGTACTGCAAAGCCTGCCAAAAATAGATTTAACTCGTGGGTGTTCCTCTCCACGGAAGTCTTTAGTAAAAGGCGAAAGACTTGTACGTTATGAAGAGAAACCAGAGTAAGTACAACCCGCTCCTCAACAGCAGCCGAAGACCCCAGTCGTCCCAGTCACCACCTTCACGGTAAGCCTCACTTGGCTTGCCGCGTGGCGAATCCCAGGCCACGCCCCTTACCCCTACCCCGCATAGCGCTCTCAGGGAGTCTTGGGTGCCCAGTTTGCTTGTCTTTCGTGTTGCTGCCACTACACCTTCTGGAAGAGGCGTTGCCCCTTTGCCACTGGCGCTCACCGTGTGATGTTTGTATTTTTTGTGAAATGCAGCAAAGGACAGTTCAGTTGGATGACGAACAAACCGTTCTGAATATGCCACATAAAAACACTTAAGAGTAATGCCAGACTGTTTCTGCTACCGAAGCAAAGAGCGGAAAAAGAAGTCAATGACTGATGGCGTCCATCCGACTCAGGACTTTAATTCCATGTCGGGATCCTGTAGGAATGATGACTCCATTTTTTCTTTCTTCCCCCCAGTGATCTGACCGGTCAGTGGCCGGGGGTCGGGGGTGGGGTTGACGGGTTGTGATCCGAACCTCTGAAGTTCACTTGCCCCGGAGCAGGTTAGCTGTTCAGCATAAGTTACCATGGTAAGAAGCGGGACCACCGCCGTAAGCCTGAAAACCCAGGGTTAAACCCGAAGTTACCTCGCTAAACCCGAATCCTGCTTCGCAGTACAGGCCTCGGGAATTCCAGCCAGGTGCTCGTGAGGAGCAGGGCACAACACGAGCAGATCAAAATGCGGAAACGCTTCACGATTTTGCGTGTCATCCTTTCGCAGGGGCCATGCTAATCTTCTCTGTATCGATTCCAATTTTTCATATGTGCTGCCTTAGCAAGCACGCAAGCCTCGGAGCGCCGCTTCCCTTTTAGTCCCCCGTGGGCAGAATGACCCCTTGACCGCGGTGGAGCTGCTGGAGGGCAGTAGGCAGCACCCTTAAGCATGACAAGAGCGAGGGATGGGGCTTTTCAGTTGCTGACATCAGTGTCTTTTCAATTGCTATGAACTGCCTGCTACTTCTTTCTGCATGTTTATGAAAGTCACAAAGCGTGTTAGGCCAGAAATGGCTTCATACCAAACAAACAATCGGTCTTTCATGCCGGAGGCTTCATTTGTTGCCCCAAAGCTAGGCATCCCCTCCTATGATGCGTGACAGGTCAACTGTGAGACTCTCAGACAAACTCTGAGCATCTGTCTGTGGGCGCATCTCTAGGATAAGCCACACTGTGGAAAATTCTTGGCGCCAGACCGCTTATGCTCTGGTGCCCCCTCAGGCAAATTTGTGACACCTTTGCCGTTGCCCTTCTCTGAGAGCAAGTAGGGGCTGCCAAACCAGATGGCCGAGTGGGTCTGAGTTCTACTTGTGGCCCTTGTTTGAGTAAAAGACTACTTTGGGGTTAGGGTGAGCCGGCAACTGCCTTGGCTAGATTCTTGAGAGCGTCGTGTTTGGTATGTCCAGCAAATGTTGTCACATGTAACCAGCGAGACGTTTGGTCAGAAAGCGGGAAGCTTTGATAAACACGCCGTGTCGCAATCCAGGGAGATTAAGGCCTGGCCCGCTAGGCGCAGGCGGGCAGGCGGGCTGGCAGGCTGGCAGGCTACCAAACAACAGAAATACTCAGGCGCCCGCAGACGCTCCGTGACTCCCGCGAGGACGGACGCGGGGAAAATGCGCAGATTCAAGGGGTATTTAGGACCTATCGCAATACGGCAACTTTCCCTCTTTGTCGCGTTTGTCTGCCAATCAAACGTGCAAATCGCACTCTGTGTCACTCTATATTTTGTACGCTGCACTACAACCCCCTCGGTCCGCACCAGCGCTTGGCTTTACACAAAACAAGGAGAAGGGTGCACCGTTCCCGGCGGCACTGCAATACCGGGTCGATGCGTGGAGCGAACGGAGCAAGCCCCTTTTTCAGCTCCAGCTGCTAAAAATCCATTTAATATATCGTCCCCAAATTGAGGACATATCAGATATTAAACTGATAAGAACAGATACTACACTTGATCTTAGCCAAAAGGCCGAGAAGCGATGACCCCTTGCTGTTGGCTGCCCCGAGCCGCCTCCTGCACAGCTCTCGCTGGCCGCGGTGCGGTGCGGCGCGGCGCGGCCGCTTCAAACGGCCGCGTGAACGACCGCTGCTTAGCAGCTCCGCCCAGACACTCCTTGGCGCAGCCGCACGTCTCGCGAAGGACCGCTGTTTTGCTTTTCACAAACACACGAGGCTCTGCCGTACTGCAAAGCCTGCCAAAAATAGATTTAACTCGTGGGTGTTCCTCTCCACGGAAGTCTTTAGTAAAAGGCGAAAGACTTGTACGTTATGAAGAGAAACCAGAGTAAGTACAACCCGCTCCTCAACAGCAGCCGAAGACCCCAGTCGTCCCAGTCACCACCTTCACGGTAAGCCTCACTTGGCTTGCCGCGTGGCGAATCCCAGGCCACGCCCCTTTCCCCTACCCCGCATAGCGCTCTCAGGGAGTCTTGGGTGCCCAGTTTGCTTGTCTTTCGTGTCGCTGCCACTACACCTTCTGGAAGAGGCGTTGCCCCTTTGCCACTGGCGCTCACCGTGTGATGTTTGTATTTTTTGTGAAATGCAGCAAAGGACAGTTCAGTTGGATGACGAACAAACCGTTCTGAATATGCCACATAAAAACACTTAAGAGTAATGCCAGACTGTTTCTGCTACCGAAGCAAAGAGCGGAAAAAGAAGTCAATGACTGATGGCGTCCATCCGACTCAGGACTTTAATTCCATGTCGGGATCCTGTAGGAATGATGACTCCATTTTTTCTTTCTTCCCCCCAGTGATCTGACCGGTCAGTGGCCGGGGGTCGGGGGTGGGGTTGACGGGTTGTGATCCGAACCTCTGAAGTTCACTTGCCCCGGAGCAGGTTAGCTGTTCAGCATAAGTTACCATGGTAAGAAGCGGGACCACCGCCGTAAGCCTGAAAACCCAGGGTTAAACCCGAAGTTACCTCGCTAAACCCGAATCCTGCTTCGCAGTACAGGCCTCGGGAATTCCAGCCAGGTGCTCGTGAGGAGCAGGGCACAACACGAGCAGATCAAAATGCGGAAACGCTTCACGATTTTGCGTGTCATCCTTTCGCAGGGGCCATGCTAATCTTCTCTGTATCGATTCCAATTTTTCATATGTGCTGCCTTAGCAAGCACGCAAGCCTCGGAGCGCCGCTTCCCTTTTAGTCCCCCGTGGGCAGAATGACCCCTTGACCGCAGTGGAGCTGCTGGAGGGCAGTAGGCAGCACCCTTAAGCATGACAAGAGCGAGGGATGGGGCTTTTCAGTTGCTGACATCAGTGTCTTTTCAATTGCTATGAACTGCCTGCTACTTCTTTCTGCATGTTTATGAAAGTCACAAAGCGTGTTAGGCCAGAAATGGCTTCATACCAAACAAACAATCGGTCTTTCATGCCGGAGGCTTCATTTGTTGCCCCAAAGCTAGGCATCCCCTCCTATGATGCGTGACAGGTCAACTGTGAGACTCTCAGACAAACTCTGAGCATCTGTCTGTGGGCGCATCTCTAGGATAAGCCACACTGTGGAAAATTCTTGGCGCCAGACCGCTTATGCTCTGGTGCCCCCTCAGGCAAATTTGTGACACCTTTGCCGTTGCCCTTCTCTGAGAGCAAGTAGGGGCTGCCAAACCAGATGGCCGAGTGGGTCTGAGTTCTACTTGTGGCCCTTGTTTGAGTAAAAGACTACTTTGGGGTTAGGGTGAGCCGGCAACTGCCTTGGCTAGATTCTTGAGAGCGTCGTGTTTGGTATGTCCAGCAAATGTTGTCACATGTAACCAGCGAGACGTTTGGTCAGAAAGCGGGAAGCTTTGATAAACACGCCGTGTCGCAATCCAGGGAGATTAAGGCCTGGCCCGCTAGGCGCAGGCGGGCAGGCGGGCTGGCAGGCTGGCAGGCTACCAAACAACAGAAATACTCAGGCGCCCGCAGACGCTCCGTGACTCCCGCGAGGACCGACGCGGGGAAAATGCGCAGATTCAAGGGGTATTTAGGACCTATCGCAATACGGCAACTTTCCCTCTTTGTCGCGTTTGTCCGCCAATCAAACGTGCAAATCGCACTCTGTGTCACTCTATATTTTGTACGCTGCACTACAACCCCCTCGGTCTGCACCAGCGCTTGGCTTTACACAAAACAAGGAGAAGGGTGCACCGTTCCCGGCGGCACTGCAATACCGGGTCGATGCGTGGAGCGAACGGAGCAAGCCCCTTTTTCAGCTCCAGCTGCTAAAAATCCATTTAATATATCGTCCCCAAATTGAGGACATATCAGATATTAAACTGATAAGAACAGATACTACACTTGATCTTAGCCAAAAGGCCGAGAAGCGATGACCCCTTGCTGTTGGCTGCCCCGAGCCGCCTCCTGCACAGCTCTCGCTGGCCGCGGTGCGGTGCGGCGCGGCTGCTTCAAACGGCCGCTGCTTAGCAGCTCCGCCCAGACGCTCCTTGGCGCAGCCGCACGTCTCGCGAAGGACCGCTGTTTTGCTTTTCACAAACACACGAGGCTCTGCCGTACTGCAAAGCCTGCCAAAAATAGATTTAACTCGTGGGTGTTCCTCTCCACGGAAGTCTTTAGTAAAAGGCGAAAGACTTGTACGTTATGAAGAGAAACCAGAGTAAGTACAACCCGCTCCTCAACAGCAGCCGAAGACCCCAGTCGTCCCAGTCACCACCTTCACGGTAAGCCTCACTTGGCTTGCCGCGTGCCGAATCCCAGGCCACGCCCCTTTCCCCTACCCCGCATAGCGCTCTCAGGGAGTCTTGGGTGCCCAGTTTGCTTGTCTTTCGTGTCGCTGCCACTACACCTTCTGGAAGAGGCGTTGCCCCTTTGCCACTGGCGCTCACCGTGTGATGTTTGTATTTTTTGTGAAATGCAGCAAAGGACAGTTCAGTTGGATGACGAACAAACCGTTCTGAATATGCCACATAAAAACACTTAAGAGTAATGCCAGACTGTTTCTGCTACCGAAGCAAAGAGCGGAAAAAGAAGTCAATGACTGATGGCGTCCATCCGACTCAGGACTTTAATTCCATGTCGGGATCCTGTAGGAATGATGACTCCATTTTTTCTTTCTTCCCCCCAGTGATCTGACCGGTCAGTGGCCGGGGGTCGGGGGTGGGGTTGACGGGTTGTGATCCGAACCTCTGAAGTTCACTTGCCCCGGAGCAGGTTAGCTGTTCAGCATAAGTTACCATGGTAAGAAGCGGGACCACCGCCGTAAGCCTGAAAACCCAGGGTTAAACCCGAAGTTACCTCGCTAAACCCGAATCCTGCTTCGCAGTACAGGCCTCGGGAATTCCAGCCAGGTGCTCGTGAGGAGCAGGGCACAACACGAGCAGATCAAAATGCGGAAACGCTTCACGATTTTGCGTGTCATCCTTTCGCAGGGGCCATGCTAATCTTCTCTGTATCGATTCCAATTTTTCATATGTGCTGCCTTAGCAAGCACGCAAGCCTCGGAGCGCCGCTTCCCTTTTAGTCCCCCGTGGGCAGAATGACCCCTTGACCGCGGTGGAGCTGCTGGAGGGCAGTAGGCAGCACCCTTAAGCATGACAAGAGCGAGGGATGGGGCTTTTCAGTTGCTGACATCAGTGTCTTTTCAATTGCTATGAACTGCCTGCTACTTCTTTCTGCATGTTTATGAAAGTCACAAAGCGTGTTAGGCCAGAAATGGCTTCATACCAAACAAACAATCGGTCTTTCATGCCGGAGGCTTCATTTGTTGCCCCAAAGCTAGGCATCCCCTCCTATGATGCGTGACAGGTCAACTGTGAGACTCTCAGACAAACTCTGAGCATCTGTCTGTGGGCGCATCTCTAGGATAAGCCACACTGTGGAAAATTCTTGGCGCCAGACCGCTTATGCTCTGGTGCCCCCTCAGGCAAATTTGTGACACCTTTGCCGTTGCCCTTCTCTGAGAGCAAGTAGGGGCTGCCAAACCAGATGGCCGAGTGGGTCTGAGTTCTACTTGTGGCCCTTGTTTGAGTAAAAGACTACTTTGGGGTTAGGGTGAGCCGGCAACTGCCTTGGCTAGATTCTTGAGAGCGTCGTGTTTGGTATGTCCAGCAAATGTTGTCACATGTAACCAGCGAGACGTTTGGTCAGAAAGCGGGAAGCTTTGATAAACACGCCGTGTCGCAATCCAGGGAGATTAAGGCCTGGCCCGCTAGGCGCAGGCGGGCAGGCGGGCTGGCAGGCTGGCAGGCTACCAAACAACAGAAATACTCAGGCGCCCGCAGACGCTCCGTGACTCCCGCGAGGACCGACGCGGGGAAAATGCGCAGATTCAAGGGGTATTTAGGACCTATCGCAATACGGCAACTTTCCCTCTTTGTCGCGTTTGTCCGCCAATCAAACGTGCAAATCGCACTCTGTGTCACTCTATATTTTGTACGCTGCACTACAACCCCCTCGGTCTGCACCAGCGCTTGGCTTTACACAAAACAAGGAGAAGGGTGCACCGTTCCCGGCGGCACTGCAATACCGGGTCGATGCGTGGAGCGAACGGAGCAAGCCCCTTTTTCAGCTCCAGCTGCTAAAAATCCATTTAATATATCGTCCCCAAATTGAGGACATATCAGATATTAAACTGATAAGAACAGATACTACACTTGATCTTAGCCAAAAGGCCGAGAAGCGATGACCCCTTGCTGTTGGCTGCCCCGAGCCGCCTCCTGCACAGCTCTCGCTGGCTGCGGTGCGGTGCGGCGCGGCGCGGCTTTTCAAACGGCCGCGTGAACGACCGCTGCTTAGCAGCTCCGCCCAGACGCTCCTTGGCGCAGCCGCACGTCTCGCGAAGGACCGCTGTTTTGCTTTTCACAAACACACGAGGCTCTGCCGTACTGCAAAGCCTGCCAAAAATAGATTTAACTCGTGGGTGTTCCTCTCCACGGAAGTCTTTAGTAAAAGGCGAAAGACTTGTACGTTATGAAGAGAAACCAGAGTAAGTACAACCCGCTCCTCAACAGCAGCCGAAGACCCCAGTCGTCCCAGTCACCACCTTCACGGTAAGCCTCACTTGGCTTGCCGCGTGCCGAATCCCAGGCCACGCCCCTTTCCCCTACCCCGCATAGCGCTCTCAGGGAGTCTTGGGTGCCCAGTTTGCTTGTCTTTCGTGTCGCTGCCACTACACCTTCTGGAAGAGGCGTTGCCCCTTTGCCACTGGCGCTCACCGTGTGATGTTTGTATTTTTTGTGAAATGCAGCAAAGGACAGTTCAGTTGGATGACGAACAAACCGTTCTGAATATGCCACATAAAAACACTTAAGAGTAATGCCAGACTGTTTCTGCTACCGAAGCAAAGAGCGGAAAAAGAAGTCAATGACTGATGGCGTCCATCCGACTCAGGACTTTAATTCCATGTCGGGATCCTGTAGGAATGATGACTCCATTTTTTCTTTCTTCCCCCCAGTGATCTGACCGGTCAGTGGCCGGGGGTCGGGGGTGGGGTTGACGGGTTGTGATCCGAACCTCTGAAGTTCACTTGCCCCGGAGCAGGTTAGCTGTTCAGCATAAGTTACCATGGTAAGAAGCGGGACCACCGCCGTAAGCCTGAAAACCCAGGGTTAAACCCGAAGTTACCTCGCTAAACCCGAATCCTGCTTCGCAGTACAGGCCTCGGGAATTCCAGCCAGGTGCTCGTGAGGAGCAGGGCACAACACGAGCAGATCAAAATGCGGAAACGCTTCACGATTTTGCGTGTCATCCTTTCGCAGGGGCCATGCTAATCTTCTCTGTATCGATTCCAATTTTTCATATGTGCTGCCTTAGCAAGCACGCAAGCCTCGGAGCGCCGCTTCCCTTTTAGTCCCCCGTGGGCAGAATGACCCCTTGACCGCGGTGGAGCTGCTGGAGGGCAGTAGGCAGCACCCTTAAGCATG
Source organism: Scomberomorus guttatus (assembly GCA_038419695.1). Taxonomy (NCBI): domain Eukaryota; kingdom Metazoa; phylum Chordata; class Actinopteri; order Scombriformes; family Scombridae; genus Scomberomorus; species Scomberomorus guttatus. The sequence goes on from CM076452.1 coordinate 29,901,954, forward strand.
ACAAGAGCGAGGGATGGGGCTTTTCAGTTGCTGACATCAGTGTCTTTTCAATTGCTATGAACTGCCTGCTACTTCTTTCTGCATGTTTATGAAAGTCACAAAGCGTGTTAGGCCAGAAATGGCTTCATACCAAACAAACAATCGGTCTTTCATGCCGGAGGCTTCATTTGTTGCCCCAAAGCTAGGCATCCCCTCCTATGATGCGTGACAGGTCAACTGTGAGACTCTCAGACAAACTCTGAGCATCTGTCTGTGGGCGCATCTCTAGGATAAGCCACACTGTGGAAAATTCTTGGCGCCAGACCGCTTATGCTCTGGTGCCCCCTCAGGCAAATTTGTGACACCTTTGCCGTTGCCCTTCTCTGAGAGCAAGTAGGGGCTGCCAAACCAGATGGCCGAGTGGGTCTGAGTTCTACTTGTGGCCCTTGTTTGAGTAAAAGACTACTTTGGGGTTAGGGTGAGCCGGCAACTGCCTTGGCTAGATTCTTGAGAGCGTCGTGTTTGGTATGTCCAGCAAATGTTGTCACATGTAACCAGCGAGACGTTTGGTCAGAAAGCGGGAAGCTTTGATAAACACGCCGTGTCGCAATCCAGGGAGATTAAGGCCTGGCCCGCTAGGCGCAGGCGGGCAGGCGGGCTGGCAGGCTGGCAGGCTACCAAACAACAGAAATACTCAGGCGCCCGCAGACGCTCCGTGACTCCCGCGAGGACGGACGCGGGGAAAATGCGCAGATTCAAGGGGTATTTAGGACCTATCGCAATACGGCAGCTTTCCCTCTTTGTCGCGTTTGTCTGCCAATCAAACGTGCAAATCGCACTCTGTGTCACTCTATATGTTGTACGCTGCACTACAACCCCCTCGGTCCGCACCAGCGCTTGGCTTTACACAAAACAAAGAGAAGGGTGCACCGTTCCCGGCGGCACTGCAATACCGGGTCGATGCGTGGAGTGAACGGAGCAAGCCCCTTTTTCAGCTCCAGCTGCTAAAAATCCATTTAATATATCGTCCCCAAATTGAGGACATATCAGATATTAAACTGATAAGAACAGATACTACACTTGATCTTAGCCAAAAGGCCGAGAAGCGATGACCCCTTGCTGTTGGCTGCCCCGAGCCGCCTCCTGCACAGCTCTCGCTGGCCGCGGTGCGGTGCGGCGCGGCCGCTTCAAACGGCCGCGTGAACGACCGCTGCTTAGCAGCTCCGCCCAGACGCTCCTTGGCGCAGCCGCACGTCTCGCGAAGGACCGCTGTTTTGCTTTTCACAAACACACGAGGCTCTGCCGTACTGCAAAGCCTGCCAAAAATAGATTTAACTCGTGGGTGTTCCTCTCCACGGAAGTCTTTAGTAAAAGGCGAAAGACTTGTACGTTATGAAGAGAAACCAGAGTAAGTACAACCCGCTCCTCAACAGCAGCCGAAGACCCCAGTCGTCCCAGTCACCACCTTCACGGTAAGCCTCACTTGGCTTGCCGCGTGCCGAATCCCAGGCCACGCCCCTTACCCCTACCCCGCATAGCGCTCTCAGGGAGTCTTGGGTGCCCAGTTTGCTTGTCTTTCGTGTCGCTGCCACTACACCTTCTGGAAGAGGCGTTGCCCCTTTGCCACTGGCGCTCACCGTGTGATGTTTGTATTTTTTGTGAAATGCAGCAAAGGACAGTTCAGTTGGATGACGAACAAACCGTTCTGAATATGCCACATAAAAACACTTAAGAGTAATGCCAGACTGTTTCTGCTACCGAAGCAAAGAGCGGAAAAAGAAGTCAATGACTGATGGCGTCCATCCGACTCAGGACTTTAATTCCATGTCGGGATCCTGTAGGAATGATGACTCCATTTTTTCTTTCTTCCCCCCAGTGATCTGACCGGTCAGTGGCCGGGGGTCGGGGGTGGGGTTGACGGGTTGTGATCCGAACCTCTGAAGTTCACTTGCCCCGGAGCAGGTTAGCTGTTCAGCATAAGTTACCATGGTAAGAAGCGGGACCACCGCCGTAAGCCTGAAAACCCAGGGTTAAACCCGAAGTTACCTCGCTAAACCCGAATCCTGCTTCGCAGTACAGGCCTCGGGAATTCCAGCCAGGTGCTCGTGAGGAGCAGGGCACAACACGAGCAGATCAAAATGCGGAAACGCTTCACGATTTTGCGTGTCATCCTTTCGCAGGGGCCATGCTAATCTTCTCTGTATCGATTCCAATTTTTCATATGTGCTGCCTTAGCAAGCACGCAAGCCTCGGAGCGCCGCTTCCCTTTTAGTCCCCCGTGGGCAGAATGACCCCTTGACCGCGGTGGAGCTGCTGGAGGGCAGTAGGCAGCACCCTTAAGCATGACAAGAGCGAGGGATGGGGCTTTTCAGTTGCTGACATCAGTGTCTTTTCAATTGCTATGAACTGCCTGCTACTTCTTTCTGCATGTTTATGAAAGTCACAAAGCGTGTTAGGCCAGAAATGGCTTCATACCAAACAAACAATCGGTCTTTCATGCCGGAGGCTTCATTTGTTGCCCCAAAGCTAGGCATCCCCTCCTATGATGCGTGACAGGTCAACTGTGAGACTCTCAGACAAACTCTGAGCATCTGTCTGTGGGCGCATCTCTAGGATAAGCCACACTGTGGAAAATTCTTGGCGCCAGACCGCTTATGCTCTGGTGCCCCCTCAGGCAAATTTGTGACACCTTTGCCGTTGCCCTTCTCTGAGAGCAAGTAGGGGCTGCCAAACCAGATGGCCGAGTGGGTCTGAGTTCTACTTGTGGCCCTTGTTTGAGTAAAAGACTACTTTGGGGTTAGGGTGAGCCGGCAACTGCCTTGGCTAGATTCTTGAGAGCGTCGTGTTTGGTATGTCCAGCAAATGTTGTCACATGTAACCAGCGAGACGTTTGGTCAGAAAGCGGGAAGCTTTGATAAACACGCCGTGTCGCAATCCAGGGAGATTAAGGCCTGGCCCGCTAGGCGCAGGCGGGCAGGCGGGCTGGCAGGCTGGCAGGCTACCAAACAACAGAAATACTCAGACGCTCCGTGACTCCCGCGAGGACCGACGCGGGGAAAATGCGCAGATTCAAGGGGTATTTAGGACCTATCGCAATACGGCAGCTTTCCCTCTTTGTCGCGTTTGTCTGCCAATCAAACGTGCAAATCGCACTCTGTGTCACTCTATATGTTGTACGCTGCACTACAACCCCCTCGGTCCGCACCAGCGCTTGGCTTTACACAAAACAAAGAGAAGGGTGCACCGTTCCCGGCGGCACTGCAATACCGGGTCGATGCATGGAGTGAACGGAGCAAGCCCCTTTTTCAGCTCCAGCTGCTAAAAATCCATTTAATATATCGTCCCCAAATTGAGGACATATCAGATATTAAACTGATAAGAACAGATACTACACTTGATCTTAGCCAAAAGGCCGAGAAGCGATGACCCCTTGCTGTTGGCTGCCCCGAGCCGCCTCCTGCACAGCTCTCGCTGGCCGCGGTGCGGTGCGGCGCGGCCGCTTCAAACGGCCGCGTGAACGACCGCTGCTTAGCAGCTCCGCCCAGACGCTCCTTGGCGCAGCCGCACGTCTCGCGAAGGACCGCTGTTTTGCTTTTCACAAACACACGAGGCTCTGCCGTACTGCAAAGCCTGCCAAAAATAGATTTAACTCGTGGGTGTTCCTCTCCACGGAAGTCTTTAGTAAAAGGCGAAAGACTTGTACGTTATGAAGAGAAACCAGAGTAAGTACAACCCGCTCCTCAACAGCAGCCGAAGACCCCAGTCGTCCCAGTCACCACCTTCACGGTAAGCCTCACTTGGCTTGCCGCGTGCCGAATCCCAGGCCACGCCCCTTACCCCTACCCCGCATAGCGCTCTCAGGGAGTCTTGGGTGCCCAGTTTGCTTGTCTTTCGTGTCGCTGCCACTACACCTTCTGGAAGAGGCGTTGCCCCTTTGCCACTGGCGCTCACCGTGTGATGTTTGTATTTTTTGTGAAATGCAGCAAAGGACAGTTCAGTTGGATGACGAACAAACCGTTCTGAATATGCCACATAAAAACACTTAAGAGTAATGCCAGACTGTTTCTGCTACCGAAGCAAAGAGCGGAAAAAGAAGTCAATGACTGATGGCGTCCATCCGACTCAGGACTTTAATTCCATGTCGGGATCCTGTAGGAATGATGACTCCATTTTTTCTTTCTTCCCCCCAGTGATCTGACCGGTCAGTGGCCGGGGGTCGGGGGTGGGGTTGACGGGTTGTGATCCGAACCTCTGAAGTTCACTTGCCCCGGAGCAGGTTAGCTGTTCAGCATAAGTTACCATGGTAAGAAGCGGGACCACCGCCGTAAGCCTGAAAACCCAGGGTTAAACCCGAAGTTACCTCGCTAAACCCGAATCCTGCTTCGCAGTACAGGCCTCGGGAATTCCAGCCAGGTGCTCGTGAGGAGCAGGGCACAACACGAGCAGATCAAAATGCGGAAACGCTTCACGATTTTGCGTGTCATCCTTTCGCAGGGGCCATGCTAATCTTCTCTGTATCGATTCCAATTTTTCATATGTGCTGCCTTAGCAAGCACGCAAGCCTCGGAGCGCCGCTTCCCTTTTAGTCCCCCGTGGGCAGAATGACCCCTTGACCGCGGTGGAGCTGCTGGAGGGCAGTAGGCAGCACCCTTAAGCATGACAAGAGCGAGGGATGGGGCTTTTCAGTTGCTGACATCAGTGTCTTTTCAATTGCTATGAACTGCCTGCTACTTCTTTCTGCATGTTTATGAAAGTCACAAAGCGTGTTAGGCCAGAAATGGCTTCATACCAAACAAACAATCGGTCTTTCATGCCGGAGGCTTCATTTGTTGCCCCAAAGCTAGGCATCCCCTCCTATGATGCGTGACAGGTCAACTGTGAGACTCTCAGACAAACTCTGAGCATCTGTCTGTGGGCGCATCTCTAGGATAAGCCACACTGTGGAAAATTCTTGGCGCCAGACCGCTTATGCTCTGGTGCCCCCTCAGGCAAATTTGTGACACCTTTGCCGTTGCCCTTCTCTGAGAGCAAGTAGGGGCTGCCAAACCAGATGGCCGAGTGGGTCTGAGTTCTACTTGTGGCCCTTGTTTGAGTAAAAGACTACTTTGGGGTTAGGGTGAGCCGGCAACTGCCTTGGCTAGATTCTTGAGAGCGTCGTGTTTGGTATGTCCAGCAAATGTTGTCACATGTAACCAGCGAGACGTTTGGTCAGAAAGCGGGAAGCTTTGATAAACACGCCGTGTCGCAATCCAGGGAGATTAAGGCCTGGCCCGCTAGGCGCAGGCGGGCAGGCGGGCTGGCAGGCTGGCAGGCTACCAAACAACAGAAATACTCAGGCGCCCGCAGACGCTCCGTGACTCCCGCGAGGACCGACGCGGGGAAAATGCGCAGATTCAAGGGGTATTTAGGACCTATCGCAATACGGCAACTTTCCCTCTTTGTCGCGTTTGTCCGCCAATCAAACGTGCAAATCGCACTCTGTGTCACTCTATATTTTGTACGCTGCACTACAACCCCCTCGGTCTGCACCAGCGCTTGGCTTTACACAAAACAAGGAGAAGGGTGCACCGTTCCCGGCGGCACTGCAATACCGGGTCGATGCGTGGAGCGAACGGAGCAAGCCCCTTTTTCAGCTCCAGCTGCTAAAAATCCATTTAATATATCGTCCCCAAATTGAGGACATATCAGATATTAAACTGATAAGAACAGATACTACACTTGATCTTAGCCAAAAGGCCGAGAAGCGATGACCCCTTGCTGTTGGCTGCCCCGAGCCGCCTCCTGCACAGCTCTCGCTGGCTGCGGTGCGGTGCGGCGCGGCGCGGCTTTTCAAACGGCCGCGTGAACGACCGCTGCTTAGCAGCTCCGCCCAGACGCTCCTTGGCGCAGCCGCACGTCTCGCGAAGGACCGCTGTTTTGCTTTTCACAAACACACGAGGCTCTGCCGTACTGCAAAGCCTGCCAAAAATAGATTTAACTCGTGGGTGTTCCTCTCCACGGAAGTCTTTAGTAAAAGGCGAAAGACTTGTACGTTATGAAGAGAAACCAGAGTAAGTACAACCCGCTCCTCAACAGCAGCCGAAGACCCCAGTCGTCCCAGTCACCACCTTCACGGTAAGCCTCACTTGGCTTGCCGCGTGCCGAATCCCAGGCCACGCCCCTTTCCCCTACCCCGCATAGCGCTCTCAGGGAGTCTTGGGTGCCCAGTTTGCTTGTCTTTCGTGTCGCTGCCACTACACCTTCTGGAAGAGGCGTTGCCCCTTTGCCACTGGCGCTCACCGTGTGATGTTTGTATTTTTTGTGAAATGCAGCAAAGGACAGTTCAGTTGGATGACGAACAAACCGTTCTGAATATGCCACATAAAAACACTTAAGAGTAATGCCAGACTGTTTCTGCTACCGAAGCAAAGAGCGGAAAAAGAAGTCAATGACTGATGGCGTCCATCCGACTCAGGACTTTAATTCCATGTCGGGATCCTGTAGGAATGATGACTCCATTTTTTCTTTCTTCCCCCCAGTGATCTGACCGGTCAGTGGCCGGGGGTCGGGGGTGGGGTTGACGGGTTGTGATCCGAACCTCTGAAGTTCACTTGCCCCGGAGCAGGTTAGCTGTTCAGCATAAGTTACCATGGTAAGAAGCGGGACCACCGCCGTAAGCCTGAAAACCCAGGGTTAAACCCGAAGTTACCTCGCTAAACCCGAATCCTGCTTCGCAGTACAGGCCTCGGGAATTCCAGCCAGGTGCTCGTGAGGAGCAGGGCACAACACGAGCAGATCAAAATGCGGAAACGCTTCACGATTTTGCGTGTCATCCTTTCGCAGGGGCCATGCTAATCTTCTCTGTATCGATTCCAATTTTTCATATGTGCTGCCTTAGCAAGCACGCAAGCCTCGGAGCGCCGCTTCCCTTTTAGTCCCCCGTGGGCAGAATGACCCCTTGACCGCGGTGGAGCTGCTGGAGGGCAGTAGGCAGCACCCTTAAGCATGACAAGAGCGAGGGATGGGGCTTTTCAGTTGCTGACATCAGTGTCTTTTCAATTGCTATGAACTGCCTGCTACTTCTTTCTGCATGTTTATGAAAGTCACAAAGCGTGTTAGGCCAGAAATGGCTTCATACCAAACAAACAATCGGTCTTTCATGCCGGAGGCTTCATTTGTTGCCCCAAAGCTAGGCATCCCCTCCTATGATGCGTGACAGGTCAACTGTGAGACTCTCAGACAAACTCTGAGCATCTGTCTGTGGGCGCATCTCTAGGATAAGCCACACTGTGGAAAATTCTTGGCGCCAGACCGCTTATGCTCTGGTGCCCCCTCAGGCAAATTTGTGACACCTTTGCCGTTGCCCTTCTCTGAGAGCAAGTAGGGGCTGCCAAACCAGATGGCCGAGTGGGTCTGAGTTCTACTTGTGGCCCCTTGTTTGAGTAAAAGACTACTTTGGGGTTAGGGTGAGCCGGCAACTGCCTTGGCTAGATTCTTGAGAGCGTCGTGTTTTGGTATGTCCAGCAAATGTTGTCACATGTAACCAGCGAGACGTTTGGTCAGAAAGCGGGAAGCTTTGATAAACACGCCGTGTTGCAATCCAGGGAGATTAAGGCCTGGCCCGCTAGGCGCAGGCGGGCAGGCGGGCTGGCAGGCTACCAAACAACAGAAATACTCAGGCGCCCGCAGACGCTCCGTGACTCCCGCGAGGACGGACGCGGGGAAAATGCGCAGATTCAAGGGGTATTTAGGACCTATCGCAATACGGCAACTTTCCCTCTTTGTCGCGTTTGTCTGCCAATCAAACGTGCAAATCGGACTCTGTGTCACTCTATATTTTGTACGCTGCACTACAACCCCCTCGGTCCGCACCAGCGCTTGGCTTTACACAAAACAAGGAGAAGGGTGCACCGTTCCCGGCGGCACTGCAATACCGGGTCGATGCGTGGAGCGAACGGAGCAAGCCCCTTTTTCAGCTCCAGCTGCTAAAAATCCATTTAATATATCGTCCCCAAATTGAGGACATATCAGATATTAAACTGATAAGAACAGATACTACACTTGATCTTAGCCAAAAGGCCGAGAAGCGATGACCCCTTGCTGTTGGCTGCCCCGAGCCGCCTCCTGCACAGCTCTCGCTGGCCGCGGGTGCGGTGCGGCCGCGGCCGCTTCAAACGGCCGCGTGAACGACCGCTGCTTAGCAGCTCCGCCCAGACGCTCCTTGGCGCAGCCGCACGTCTCGCGAAGGACCGCTGTTTTGCTTTTCACAAACACACGAGGCTCTGCCGTACTGCAAAGCCTGCCAAAAATAGATTTAACTCGTGGGTGTTCCTCTCCACGGAAGTCTTTAGTAAAAGGCGAAAGACTTGTACGTTATGAAGAGAAACCAGAGTAAGTACAACCCGCTCCTCAACAGCAGCCGAAGACCCCAGTCGTCCCAGTCACCACCTTCACGGTAAGCCTCACTTGGCTTGCCGCGTGCCGAATCCCAGGCCACGCCCCTTACCCCTACCCCGCATAGCGCTCTCAGGGAGTCTTGGGTGCCCAGTTTGCTTGTCTTTCGTGTCGCTGCCACTACACCTTCTGGAAGAGGCGTTGCCCCTTTGCCACTGGCGCTCACCGTGTGATGTTTGTATTTTTTGTGAAATGCAGCAAAGGACAGTTCAGTTGGATGACGAACAAACCGTTCTGAATATGCCACATAAAAACACTTAAGAGTAATGCCAGACTGTTTCTGCTACCGAAGCAAAGAGCGGAAAAAGAAGTCAATGACTGATGGCGTCCATCCGACTCAGGACTTTAATTCCATGTCGGGATCCTGTAGGAATGATGACTCCATTTTTTCTTTCTTCCCCCCAGTGATCTGACCGGTCAGTGGCCGGGGGTCGGGGGTGGGGTTGACGGGTTGTGATCCGAACCTCTGAAGTTCACTTGCCCCGGAGCAGGTTAGCTGTTCAGCATAAGTTACCATGGTAAGAAGCGGGACCACCGCCGTAAGCCTGAAAACCCAGGGTTAAACCCGAAGTTACCTCGCTAAACCCGAATCCTGCTTCGCAGTACAGGCCTCGGGAATTCCAGCCAGGTGCTCGTGAGGAGCAGGGCACAACACGAGCAGATCAAAATGCGGAAACGCTTCACGATTTTGCGTGTCATCCTTTCGCAGGGGCCATGCTAATCTTCTCTGTATCGATTCCAATTTTTCATATGTGCTGCCTTAGCAAGCACGCAAGCCTCGGAGCGCCGCTTCCCTTTTAGTCCCCCGTGGGCAGAATGACCCCTTGACCGCGGTGGAGCTGCTGGAGGGCAGTAGGCAGCACCCTTAAGCATGACAAGAGCGAGGGATGGGGCTTTTCAGTTGCTGACATCAGTGTCTTTTCAATTGCTATGAACTGCCTGCTACTTCTTTCTGCATGTTTATGAAAGTCACAAAGCGTGTTAGGCCAGAAATGGCTTCATACCAAACAAACAATCGGTCTTTCATGCCGGAGGCTTCATTTGTTGCCCCAAAGCTAGGCATCCCCTCCTATGATGCGTGACAGGTCAACTGTGAGACTCTCAGACAAACTCTGAGCATCTGTCTGTGGGCGCATCTCTAGGATAAGCCACACTGTGGAAAATTCTTGGCGCCAGACCGCTTATGCTCTGGTGCCCCCTCAGGCAAATTTGTGACACCTTTGCCGTTGCCCTTCTCTGAGAGCAAGTAGGGGCTGCCAAACCAGATGGCCGAGTGGGTCTGAGTTCTACTTGTGGCCCTTGTTTGAGTAAAAGACTACTTTGGGGTTAGGGTGAGCCGGCAACTGCCTTGGCTAGATTCTTGAGAGCGTCGTGTTTGGTATGTCCAGCAAATGTTGTCACATGTAACCAGCGAGACGTTTGGTCAGAAAGCGGGAAGCTTTGATAAACACGCCGTGTTGCAATCCAGGGAGATTAAGGCCTGGCCCGCTAGGCGCAGGCGGGCAGGCGGGCTGGCAGGCTGGCAGGCTACCAAACAACAGAAATACTCAGGCGCCCGCAGACGCTCCGTGACTCCCGCGAGGACGGACGCGGGGAAAATGCGCAGATTCAAGGGGTATTTAGGACCTATCGCAATACGGCAACTTTCCCTCTTTGTCGCGTTTGTCTGCCAATCAAACGTGCAAATCGGACTCTGTGTCACTCTATATTTTGTACGCTGCACTACAACCCCCTCGGTCCGCACCAGCGCTTGGCTTTACACAAAACAAGGAGAAGGGTGCACCGTTCCCGGCGGCACTGCAATACCGGGTCGATGCGTGGAGCGAACGGAGCAAGCCCCTTTTTCAGCTCCAGCTGCTAAAAATCCATTTAATATATCGTCCCCAAATTGAGGACATATCAGATATTAAACTGATAAGAACAGATACTACACTTGATCTTAGCCAAAAGGCCGAGAAGCGATGACCCCTTGCTGTTGGCTGCCCCGAGCCGCCTCCTGCACAGCTCTCGCTGGCCGCGGTGCGGTGCGGCGCGGCCGCTTCAAACGGCCGCGTGAACGACCGCTGCTTAGCAGCTCCGCCCAGACGCTCCTTGGCGCAGCCGCACGTCTCGCGAAGGACCGCTGTTTTGCTTTTCACAAACACACGAGGCTCTGCCGTACTGCAAAGCCTGCCAAAAATAGATTTAACTCGTGGGTGTTCCTCTCCACGGAAGTCTTTAGTAAAAGGCGAAAGACTTGTACGTTATGAAGAGAAACCAGAGTAAGTACAACCCGCTCCTCAACAGCAGCCGAAGACCCCAGTCGTCCCAGTCACCACCTTCACGGTAAGCCTCACTTGGCTTGCCGCGTGGCGAATCCCAGGCCACGCCCCTTACCCCTACCCCGCATAGCGCTCTCAGGGAGTCTTGGGTGCCCAGTTTGCTTGTCTTTCGTGTCGCTGCCACTACACCTTCTGGAAGAGGCGTTGCCCCTTTGCCACTGGCGCTCACCATGTGATGTTTGTATTTTTTGTGAAATGCAGCAAAGGACAGTTCAGTTGGATGACGAACAAACCGTTCTGAATATGCCACATAAAAACACTTAAGAGTAATGCCAGACTGTTTCTGCTACCGAAGCAAAGAGCGGAAAAAGAAGTCAATGACTGATGGCGTCCATCCGACTCAGGACTTTAATTCCATGTCGGGATCCTGTAGGAATGATGACTCCATTTTTTCTTTCTTCCCCCAGTGATCTGACCGGTCAGTGGCCGGGGGTCGGGGGTGGGGTTGACGGGTTGTGATCCGAACCTCTGAAGTTCACTTGCCCCGGAGCAGGTTAGCTGTTCAGCATAAGTTACCATGGTAAGAAGCGGGACCACCGCCGTAAGCCTGAAAACCCAGGGTTAAACCCGAAGTTACCTCGCTAAACCCGAATCCTGCTTCGCAGTACAGGCCTCGGGAATTCCAGCCAGGTGCTCGTGAGGAGCAGGGCACAACACGAGCAGATCAAAATGCGGAAACGCTTCACGATTTTGCGTGTCATCCTTTCGCAGGGGCCATGCTAATCTTCTCTGTATCGATTCCAATTTTTCATATGTGCTGCCTTAGCAAGCACGCAAGCCTCGGAGCGCCGCTTCCCTTTTAGTCCCCCGTGGGCAGAATGACCCCTTGACCGCGGTGGAGCTGCTGGAGGGCAGTAGGCAGCACCCTTAAGCATGACAAGAGCGAGGGATGGGGCTTTTCAGTTGCTGACATCAGTGTCTTTTCAATTGCTATGAACTGCCTGCTAATTCTTTCTGCATGTTTATGAAAGTCACAAAGCGTGTTAGGCCAGAAATGGCTTCATACCAAACAAACAATCGGTCTTTCATGCCGGAGGCTTCATTTGTTGCCCCAAAGCTAGGCATCCCCTCCTATGATGCGTGACAGGTCAACTGTGAGACTCTCAGACAAACTCTGAGCATCTGTCTGTGGGCGCATCTCTAGGATAAGCCACACTGTGGAAAATTCTTGGCGCCAGACCGCTTATGCTCTGGTGCCCCCTCAGGCAAATTTGTGACACCTTTGCCGTTGCCCTTCTCTGAGAGCAAGTAGGGGCTGCCAAACCAGATGGCCGAGTGGGTCTGAGTTCTACTTGTGGCCCTTGTTTGAGTAAAAGACTACTTTGGGGTTAGGGTGAGCCGGCAACTGCCTTGGCTAGATTCTTGAGAGCGTCGTGTTTGGTATGTCCAGCAAATGTTGTCACATGTAACCAGCGAGACGTTTGGTCAGAAAGCGGGAAGCTTTGATAAACACGCCGTGTTGCAATCCAGGGAGATTAAGGCCTGGCCCGCTAGGCGCAGGCGGGCAGGCGGGCTGGCAGGCTGGCAGGCTACCAAACAACAGAAATACTCAGGCGCCCGCAGACGCTCCGTGACTCCCGCGAGGACGGACGCGGGGAAAATGCGCAGATTCAAGGGGTATTTAGGACCTATCGCAATACGGCAACTTTCCCTCTTTGTCGCGTTTGTCTGCCAATCAAACGTGCAAATCGCACTCTGTGTCACTCTATATTTTGTACGCTGCACTACAACCCCCTCGGTCCGCACCAGCGCTTGGCTTTACACAAAACAAGGAGAAGGGTGCACCGTTCCCGGCGGCACTGCAATACCGGGTCGATGCGTGGAGCGAACGGAGCAAGCCCCTTTTTCAGCTCCAGCTGCTAAAAATCCATTTAATATATCGTCCCCCAAATTGAGGACATATCAGATATTAAACTGATAAGAACAGATACTACACTTGATCTTAGCCAAAAGGCCGAGAAGCGATGACCCCTTGCTGTTGGCTGCCCCGAGCCGCCTCCTGCACAGCTCTCGCTGGCCGCGGTGCGGTGCGGCGCGGCGCGGCCGCTTCAAACGGCCGCGTGAACGACCGCTGCTTAGCAGCTCCGCCCAGACACTCCTTGGCGCAGCCGCACGTCTCGCGAAGGACCGCTGTTTTGCTTTTCACAAACACACGAGGCTCTGCCGTACTGCAAAGCCTGCCAAAAATAGATTTAACTCGTGGGTGTTCCTCTCCACGGAAGTCTTTAGTAAAAGGCGAAAGACTTGTACGTTATGAAGAGAAACCAGAGTAAGTACAACCCGCTCCTCAACAGCAGCCGAAGACCCCAGTCGTCCCAGTCACCACCTTCACGGTAAGCCTCACTTGGCTTGCCGCGTGCCGAATCCCAGGCCACGCCCCCTTTCCCCTACCCCGCATAGCGCTCTCAGGGAGTCTTGGGTGCCCAGTTTGCTTGTCTTTCGTGTCGCTGCCACTACACCTTCTGGAAGAGGCGTTGCCCCTTTGCCACTGGCGCTCACCGTGTGATGTTTGTATTTTTTTGTGAAATGCAGCAAAGGACAGTTCAGTTGGATGACGAACAAACCGTTCTGAATATGCCACATAAAAACACTTAAGAGTAATGCCAGACTGTTTCTGCTACCGAAGCAAAGAGCGGAAAAAGAAGTCAATGACTGATGGCGTCCATCCGACTCAGGACTTTAATTCCATGTCGGGATCCTGTAGGAATGATGACTCCATTTTTTCTTTCTTCCCCCCAGTGATCTGACCGGTCAGTGGCCGGGGGTCGGGGGTGGGGTTGACGGGTTGTGATCCGAACCTCTGAAGTTCACTTGCCCGGAGCAGGTTAGCTGTTCAGCATAAGTTACCATGGTAAGAAGCGGGACCACCGCCGTAAGCCTGAAAACCCAGGGTTAAACCCGAAGTTACCTCGCTAAACCCGAATCCTGCTTCGCAGTACAGGCCTCGGGAATTCCAGCCAGGTGCTCGTGAGGAGCAGGGCACAACACGAGCAGATCAAAATGCGGAAACGCTTCACGATTTTGCGTGTCATCCTTTCGCAGGGGCCATGCTAATCTTCTCTGTATCGATTCCAATTTTTCATATGTGCTGCCTTAGCAAGCACGCAAGCCTCGGAGCGCCGCTTCCCTTTTAGTCCCCCGTGGGCAGAATGACCCCTTGACCGCAGTGGAGCTGCTGGAGGGCAGTAGGCAGCACCCTTAAGCATGACAAGAGCGAGGGATGGGGCTTTTCAGTTGCTGACATCAGTGTCTTTTCAATTGCTATGAACTGCCTGCTACTTCTTTCTGCATGTTTATGAAAGTCACAAAGCGTGTTAGGCCAGAAATGGCTTCATACCAAACAAACAATCGGTCTTTCATGCCGGAGGCTTCATTTGTTGCCCCAAAGCTAGGCATCCCCTCCTATGATGCGTGACAGGTCAACTGTGAGACTCTCAGACAAACTCTGAGCATCTGTCTGTGGGCGCATCTCTAGGATAAGCCACACTGTGGAAAATTCTTGGCGCCAGACCGCTTATGCTCTGGTGCCCCCTCAGGCAAATTTGTGACACCTTTGCCGTTGCCCTTCTCTGAGAGCAAGTAGGGGCTGCCAAACCAGATGGCCGAGTGGGTCTGAGTTCTACTTGTGGCCCTTGTTTGAGTAAAAGACTACTTTGGGGTTAGGGTGAGCCGGCAACTGCCTTGGCTAGATTCTTGAGAGCGTCGTGTTTGGTATGTCCAGCAAATGTTGTCACATGTAACCAGCGAGACGTTTGGTCAGAAAGCGGGAAGCTTTGATAAACACGCCGTGTCGCAATCCAGGGAGATTAAGGCCTGGCCCGCTAGGCGCAGGCGGGCAGGCGGGCTGGCAGGCTGGCAGGCTACCAAACAACAGAAATACTCAGGCGCCCGCAGACGCTCCGTGACTCCCGCGAGGACGGACGCGGGGAAAATGCGCAGATTCAAGGGGTATTTAGGACCTATCGCAATACGGCAGCTTTCCCTCTTTGTCGCGTTTGTCTGCCAATCAAACGTGCAAATCGCACTCTGTGTCACTCTATATGTTGTACGCTGCACTACAACCCCCCTCGGTCCGCACCAGCGCTTGGCTTTACACAAAACAAAGAGAAGGGTGCACCGTTCCCGGCGGCACTGCAATACCGGGTCGATGCGTGGAGTGAACGGAGCAAGCCCCTTTTTCAGCTCCAGCTGCTAAAAATCCATTTAATATATCGTCCCCAAATTGAGGACATATCAGATATTAAACTGATAAGAACAGATACTACACTTGATCTTAGCCAAAAGGCCGAGAAGCGATGACCCCTTGCTGTTGGCTGCCCCGAGCCGCCTCCTGCACAGCTCTCGCTGGCCGCGGTGCGGTGCGGCGCGGCCGCTTCAAACGGCCGCGTGAACGACCGCTGCTTAGCAGCTCCGCCCAGACGCTCCTTGGCGCAGCCGCACGTCTCGCGAAGGACCGCTGTTTTGCTTTTCACAAACACACGAGGCTCTGCCGTACTGCAAAGCCTGCCAAAAATAGATTTAACTCGTGGGTGTTCCTCTCCACGGAAGTCTTTAGTAAAAGGCGAAAGACTTGTACGTTATGAAGAGAAACCAGAGTAAGTACAACCCGCTCCTCAACAGCAGCCGAAGACCCCAGTCGTCCCAGTCACCACCTTCACGGTAAGCCTCACTTGGCTTGCCGCGTGCCGAATCCCAGGCCACGCCCCTTACCCCTACCCCGCATAGCGCTCTCAGGGAGTCTTGGGTGCCCAGTTTGCTTGTCTTTCGTGTCGCTGCCACTACACCTTCTGGAAGAGGCGTTGCCCCTTTGCCACTGGCGCTCACCGTGTGATGTTTGTATTTTTTGTGAAATGCAGCAAAGGACAGTTCAGTTGGATGACGAACAAACCGTTCTGAATATGCCACATAAAAACACTTAAGAGTAATGCCAGACTGTTTCTGCTACCGAAGCAAAGAGCGGAAAAAGAAGTCAATGACTGATGGCGTCCATCCGACTCAGGACTTTAATTCCATGTCGGGATCCTGTAGGAATGATGACTCCATTTTTTCTTTCTTCCCCCCAGTGATCTGACCGGTCAGTGGCCGGGGGTCGGGGGTGGGGTTGACGGGTTGTGATCCGAACCTCTGAAGTTCACTTGCCCCGGAGCAGGTTAGCTGTTCAGCATAAGTTACCATGGTAAGAAGCGGGACCACCGCCGTAAGCCTGAAAACCCAGGGTTAAACCCGAAGTTACCTCGCTAAACCCGAATCCTGCTTCGCAGTACAGGCCTCGGGAATTCCAGCCAGGTGCTCGTGAGGAGCAGGGCACAACACGAGCAGATCAAAATGCGGAAACGCTTCACGATTTTGCGTGTCATCCTTTCGCAGGGGCCATGCTAATCTTCTCTGTATCGATTCCAATTTTTCATATGTGCTGCCTTAGCAAGCACGCAAGCCTCGGAGCGCCGCTTCCCTTTTAGTCCCCCGTGGGCAGAATGACCCCTTGACCGCGGTGGAGCTGCTGGAGGGCAGTAGGCAGCACCCTTAAGCATGACAAGAGCGAGGGATGGGGCTTTTCAGTTGCTGACATCAGTGTCTTTTCAATTGCTATGAACTGCCTGCTACTTCTTTCTGCATGTTTATGAAAGTCACAAAGCGTGTTAGGCCAGAAATGGCTTCATACCAAACAAACAATCGGTCTTTCATGCCGGAGGCTTCATTTGTTGCCCCAAAGCTAGGCATCCCCTCCTATGATGCGTGACAGGTCAACTGTGAGACTCTCAGACAAACTCTGAGCATCTGTCTGTGGGCGCATCTCTAGGATAAGCCACACTGTGGAAAATTCTTGGCGCCAGACCGCTTATGCTCTGGTGCCCCCTCAGGCAAATTTGTGACACCTTTGCCGTTGCCCTTCTCTGAGAGCAAGTAGGGGCTGCCAAACCAGATGGCCGAGTGGGTCTGAGTTCTACTTGTGGCCCTTGTTTGAGTAAAAGACTACTTTGGGGTTAGGGTGAGCCGGCAACTGCCTTGGCTAGATTCTTGAGAGCGTCGTGTTTGGTATGTCCAGCAAATGTTGTCACATGTAACCAGCGAGACGTTTGGTCAGAAAGCGGGAAGCTTTGATAAACACGCCGTGTCGCAATCCAGGGAGATTAAGGCCTGGCCCGCTAGGCGCAGGCGGGCAGGCGGGCTGGCAGGCTGGCAGGCTACCAAACAACAGAAATACTCAGACGCTCCGTGACTCCCGCGAGGACCGACGCGGGGAAAATGCGCAGATTCAAGGGGTATTTAGGACCTATCGCAATACGGGCAGCTTTCCCTCTTTGTCGCGTTTGTCTGCCAATCAAACGTGCAAATCGCACTCTGTGTCACTCTATATGTTGTACGCTGCACTACAACCCCCTCGGTCCGCACCAGCGCTTGGCTTTACACAAAACAAAGAGAAGGGTGCACCGTTCCCGGCGGCACTGCAATACCGGGTCGATGCATGGAGTGAACGGAGCAAGCCCCTTTTTCAGCTCCAGCTGCTAAAAATCCATTTAATATATCGTCCCCAAATTGAGGACATATCAGATATTAAACTGATAAGAACAGATACTACACTTGATCTTAGCCAAAAGGCCGAGAAGCGATGACCCCTTGCTGTTGGCTGCCCCGAGCCGCCTCCTGCACAGCTCTCGCTGGCCGCGGTGCGGTGCGGCGCGGCCGCTTCAAACGGCCGCGTGAACGACCGCTGCTTAGCAGCTCCGCCCAGACGCTCCTTGGCGCAGCCGCACGTCTCGCGAAGGACCGCTGTTTTGCTTTTCACAAACACACGAGGCTCTGCCGTACTGCAAAGCCTGCCAAAAATAGATTTAACTCGTGGGTGTTCCTCTCCACGGAAGTCTTTAGTAAAAGGCGAAAGACTTGTACGTTATGAAGAGAAACCAGAGTAAGTACAACCCGCTCCTCAACAGCAGCCGAAGACCCCAGTCGTCCCAGTCACCACCTTCACGGTAAGCCTCACTTGGCTTGCCGCGTGCCGAATCCCAGCCCCACGCCCCTTACCCCTACCCCGCATAGCGCTCTCAGGGAGTCTTGGGTGCCCAGTTTGCTTGTCTTTCGTGTCGCTGCCACTACACCTTCTGGAAGAGGCGTTGCCCCTTTGCCACTGGCGCTCACCGTGTGATGTTTGTATTTTTTGTGAAATGCAGCAAAGGACAGTTCAGTTGGATGACGAACAAACCGTTCTGAATATGCCACATAAAAACACTTAAGAGTAATGCCAGACTGTTTCTGCTACCGAAGCAAAGAGCGGAAAAAGAAGTCAATGACTGATGGCGTCCATCCGACTCAGGACTTTAATTCCATGTCGGGATCCTGTAGGAATGATGACTCCATTTTTTCTTTCTTCCCCCCAGTGATCTGACCGGTCAGTGGCCGGGGGTCGGGGGTGGGGTTGACGGGTTGTGATCCGAACCTCTGAAGTTCACTTGCCCCGGAGCAGGTTAGCTGTTCAGCATAAGTTACCATGGTAAGAAGCGGGACCACCGCCGTAAGCCTGAAAACCCAGGGTTAAACCCGAAGTTACCTCGCTAAACCCGAATCCTGCTTCGCAGTACAGGCCTCGGGAATTCCAGCCAGGTGCTCGTGAGGAGCAGGGCACAACACGAGCAGATCAAAATGCGGAAACGCTTCACGATTTTGCGTGTCATCCTTTCGCAGGGGCCATGCTAATCTTCTCTGTATCGATTCCAATTTTTCATATGTGCTGCCTTAGCAAGCACGCAAGCCTCGGAGCGCCGCTTCCCTTTTAGTCCCCCGTGGGCAGAATGACCCCTTGACCGCGGTGGAGCTGCTGGAGGGCAGTAGGCAGCACCCTTAAGCATGACAAGAGCGAGGGATGGGGCTTTTCAGTTGCTGACATCAGTGTCTTTTCAATTGCTATGAACTGCCTGCTACTTCTTTCTGCATGTTTATGAAAGTCACAAAGCGTGTTAGGCCAGAAATGGCTTCATACCAAACAAACAATCGGTCTTTCATGCCGGAGGCTTCATTTGTTGCCCCAAAGCTAGGCATCCCCTCCTATGATGCGTGACAGGTCAACTGTGAGACTCTCAGACAAACTCTGAGCATCTGTCTGTGGGCGCATCTCTAGGATAAGCCACACTGTGGAAAATTCTTGGCGCCAGACCGCTTATGCTCTGGTGCCCCCTCAGGCAAATTTGTGACACCTTTGCCGTTGCCCTTCTCTGAGAGCAAGTAGGGGCTGCCAAACCAGATGGCCGAGTGGGTCTGAGTTCTACTTGTGGCCCTTGTTTGAGTAAAAGACTACTTTGGGGTTAGGGTGAGCCGGCAACTGCCTTGGCTAGATTCTTGAGAGCGTCGTGTTTGGTATGTCCAGCAAATGTTGTCACATGTAACCAGCGAGACGTTTGGTCAGAAAGCGGGAAGCTTTGATAAACACGCCGTGTCGCAATCCAGGGAGATTAAGGCCTGGCCCGCTAGGCGCAGGCGGGCAGGCGGGCTGGCAGGCTGGCAGGCTACCAAACAACAGAAATACTCAGGCGCCCG